>JAKCOX010000014.1:2723750-5447500 GCA_022605575.1 Laterallus jamaicensis coturniculus
CCCAGGCAAACGAAAGCAGTGACACCAAAGTTTCTAGTTTCTGTTTGTGTCTCCCCTGAGGAGGTTTCAGGCCAGCTATGTCTTTCAGTACTATCTCTTTTGGTTTGGAAGCTATTGCTGGACGTTTGGTAGAAAAAGCTGCTCCGGCCGAGAAAAACACTTTTGGTGCACCATGCAGGTACATTTGAGTTTCCCAGGCAAACGAAAGCAGTGACACCAAAGTTTCTAGTTTCTGTTTGTGTCTCCCCTGAGGAGGTTTCAGGCCAGCTATGTCTTTCAGTCCTATCTCTTTTGGTTTGGAAGCTATTGCTGGACGTTTGGCATGTTTGGTAGAAAAAGCTGCTCCGTCCGAGAAAAACACTTTTGGTGCACCATGCAGGTACATTTGAGTTTCCCAGGCAAACGAAAGCAGTGACACCAAAGTTTCTGTTTGTGTCTCCCCTGAGGAGGTTTCAGGCCAGCTATGTCTTTCAGTACTATCTCTTTTGGTTTGGAAGCTATTGCTGGACGTTTGGCATGTTTGGGAGAAAAAGCTGCTCCGGCCGAGAAAAACACTTTTGGTGCACCATGCAGGTACATTTGAGTTTCCCAGGCAAACGAAAGCAGTGACACCAAAGTTTCTAGTTTCTGTTTGTGTCTCCCCTGAGGAGGTTTCAGGCCAGCTATGTCTTTCAGTACTATCTCTTTTGGTTTGGAAGCTATTGCTGGACGTTTGGCATGTTTGTTAGAAAAAGCTGCTCCGGCAGAGAAAAACACTTTTGGTGCACCATGCAGGTACATTTGAGTTTCCCAGGCAAACGAAAGCAGTGACACCAAAGTTTCTAGTTTCTGTTTGTGTCTCCCCTGAGGAGGTTTCAGGCCAGCAATGTCTTTCAGTACTATCTCTTTTGGTTTGGAAGCTATTGCTGGACGTTTTGTAGATAATGCATCTCTGGCCGAGAAAAACACTTTTGGTGCACCATGCAGGTACATTTGAGTTTCCCAGGCAAACGAAAGCAGTGACACCAAAGATTATAGTTTCTGTTTGTGTCTCCCCTGAGGAGGTTTAAGGCCAGCTATGTCTTTCAGTACTATCTCTTTTGGTTTGGAAGCTATTGCTGGACGTTTGGCATGTTTGTTAGAAAAAGCTGCTCCGGCCGAGAAAAACACTTTTGGTGCACCATGCAGGTACATTTGAGTTTCCCAGGCAAACGAAAGCAGTGACACCAAAGTTTCTAGTTTCTGTTTGTGTCTCCCCTGAGGAGGTTTCAGGCCAGCTATGTCTTTCAGTCCTATCTCTTTTGTTTTGGATGCTATTGCTGGATGTTTGGTAGAAAAATCCTCTCCGGCCAAGAAAAACACTTTCGGTGCACCATGCAGGTACATTTGAGTTTCCCAGGCAAACGAAAGCAGTGACACCAAAGTTTCTAGTTTCTGTTTGTGTCTCCCCTGAGGAGGTTTCAGGCCAGCTATGTCTTTCAGTCCTATCTCTTTTGGTTTGGAAGCTATTGCTGGACGTTTGGTAGAAAAAGCTGCTCTGGCCGAGAAAAAAAATTTGGGGCACCATGCAGGTACATTTGAGTTTCCCAGGCAAACGAAAGCAGTGACACCAAAGTTTCTAGTTTCTGTTTGTGTCTCCCCTGAGGAGGTTTCAGGCCAGCTATGTCTTTCAGTACTATCTCTTTTGGTTTGGAAGCTATTCCTGGACGTTTGGTAGAAAAAGCTGCTCTGGCCGAGAAAAACACTTTTGGTGCACCATGCAGGTACATTTGAGTTTCCCAGGCAAACGAAAGCAGTGACACCAAAGTTTCTAGTTTCTGTTTGTGTCTCCCCTGAGGAGGTTTCAGGCCAGTTATGTATTTCAGTCCTATATCTTTTGGTTTGGAAGCTATTGCTGGATGTTTGGTTAAAAAGCATCTCCGGCCGAGAAAAACACTTTCGGTGTACCATGCAGGTACATTTGAGTTTCCCAGGCAAACGAAAGCAGTTACACCAAAGTTTCTAGTTTCTGTTTGTGTCTCCCCTGAGGAGGTTTCAGGCCAGCTATGTCTTTCAGTCCTATCTCTTTTGGTTTGGAAGCTATTGCTGGATGTTTGGTAGAAAATGCTGCTCCGGCCGAGAAAAACACTTTTGGTGCACCATGCAGGTACATTTGAGTTTCCCAGGCAAACGAAAGCAGTGACACCAAAGTTTCTAGTTTCTGTTTGTGTCTCCCCTGAGGAGGTTTCAGGCCAGCTATGTCTTTCAGTCCTATCTCTTTTGGTTTGGAAGCTATTGCTGGACGTTTGGTAGAAAAAGCTGCTCTGGCCGAGAAAAACCCTTTTGGTGCACCATGCAGGTACATTTGAGTTTCCCAGGCAAACGAAAGCAGTGACACCAAAGTTTCTAGTTTCTGTTCGTGTCTCCCCTGAGGAGGTTTCAGGCCAGCTATGTCTTTCAGTCCTATCTCTTTTGGTTTGGAAGCTATTGCTGGACGTTTGGTAGAAAAAGCTGCTCTGGCCGAGAAAAACCCTTTTGTTGCACCATGCAGGTACATTTGAGATTCCCAGTCAAACGAAAGCAGTGACACCAAAGTTTCTAGTTTCTGTTTGTGTCTCCCCTGAGGAGGTTTCAGGCCAGCTATGTCTTTCAGTACTGTCTCTTTTGGTTTGGAAGCTATTGCTGGACGTTTGGTAGAAAAAGCTGCTCCGGCCGAGAAAAATACTTTTGGTGCACCATGCAGGTACATTTGAGTTTCCCAGGCAAACGAAAGCAGTGACACCAAAGTTTTTAGTTTCTGTTTGTGTCTCCCCTGAGGAGGTTTCAGGCCAGCTATGTCTTTCAGTACTATCTCTTTTGGTTTGGAAGCTATTGCTGGACGTTTGGTAGAAAATGCTGCTCCGACCATGAAAAACACTTTTGGTGCACCATGCAGGTACATTTGAGTTTCCCAGGCAAACGAAAGCAGTGACACCAAAGTTTCTAGTTTCTGTTTGTGTCTCCCCTGAGGAGGTTTCAGGCCAGCTATGTCTTTCAGTACTATCTCTTTTGGTTTGGAAGCTATTGCTGGATGTTTGGTAGAAAAAGTATCTCCGGCCGAGAAGAACAATTTCGGTGAACCATGCAGGTACATTTGAGTTTCCCAGGCAAACGAAAGCAGTGACACCAAAGTTTCTAGTTTCTGTTTGTGTCTCCCCTGAGGAGGTTTCAGGCCAGCTATGTCTTTCAGTACTATCTCTTTTGGTATGGAAGCTATTGCTGGACGTTTGGTAGAAAAAGCTGCTCAGGCCGAGAAAAACACTTTTGGTGCACCATGCAGGTACATTTGAGTTTCCCAGGCAAACGAAAGCAGTTACACCAAAGTTTCAAGTTTCTGTTTGTGTCTCCCCTGAGGAGGTTTCAGGCGAGCTATGTCTTTCAGTACTATCTCTTTTGGTTTGGAAGCTATTGCTGGACGTTTGGTAGAAAAAGCTGCTCCGGCCGAGAAAAACACTTTTGGTGCACCATGCAGGTACATTTGAGTTTCCCAGGCAAACGAAAGCAGTGACACCAAAGTTTCTAGTTTCTGTTTGTGTCTCCCCTGAGGAGGTTTCAGGCCAGCTATGTCTTTCAGTACTATCTCTTTTGGTTTGGAAGCTATTGCTGGACGTTTGGTAGAATAATCTGCTCCGGCCGAGAAAAACACTTTTGGTGCACCATGCAGGTACATTTGAGTTTCCCAGGCAAACGAAAGCAGTGACACCAAAGTTTCTAGTTTCTGTTTGTGTCTCCCCTGAGGAGGTTTCAGGCCAGCTATGTCTTTCAGTCCTATCTCTTTTGGTTTGGAAGCTATTGCTGGACGTTTGGCATGTTTGGTAGAAAAAGCTGCTCCGGCCGAGAAAAACACTTTTGGTGCACCATGCAGGTACATTTGAGTTTCCCAGGCAAACGAAAGCAGTGACACCAAAGTTTCTAGTTTCTGTTTGTGTCTCCCCTGAGGAGGTTTCAGGCCAGCTATGTCTTTCAGTACTATCTCTTTTGCTTTGGAAGCTATTGCTGGACGTTTGGTAGAATAATCTGCTCCGGCCGAGAAAAACACTTTTGGTGCACCATGCAGGTACATTTGAGTTTCCCAGGCAAACGAAAGCAGTGACACCAAAGTTTCTAGTTTCTGTTTGTGTCTCCCCTGAGGAGGTTTCAGGCCAGCTATGTCTTTCAGTCCTATCTCTTTTGGTTTGGAAGTTATTGCTGGACGTTTGGCATGTTTGGTAGAAAAAGCTGCTCCGGCCGAGAAAAACACTTTTGGTGCACCATGCAGGTACATTTGAGTTTCCCAGGCAAACGAAAGCAGTGACACCAAAGTTTCTAGTTTCTGTTTGTGTCTCCCCTGAGGAGGTTTCAGGCCAGCTATGTCTTTCAGTACTACCTCTTTTGGTTTGGAAGCTATTGCTGGACGTTTGGCATGTTTGGGAGAAAAAGCTGCTCCGGCCGAGAAAAACACTTTTGGTGCACCATGCAGGTACATTTGAGTTTCCCAGGCAAACGAAAGCAGTGACACCAAAGTTTCTAGTTTCTGTTTGTGTCTCCCCTGAGGAGGTTTCAGGCCAGCTATGTCTTTCAGTACTATCTCTTTTGGTTTGGAAGCTATTGCTGGACGTTTGGCATGTTTGGGAGAAAAAGCTGCTCCGGCCGAGAAAAACACTTTTGGTGCACCATGCAGGTACATTTGAGTTTCCCAGGCAAACGAAAGCAGTGACACCAAAGTTTCTAGTTTCTGTTTGTGTCTCCCCTGAGGAGGTTTCAGGCCAGCTATGTCTTTCAGTACTATCTCTTTTGGTTTGGAAGCTATTGCTGGACGTTTTGTAGATAATGCATCTCTGGCCGAGAAAAACACTTTTGGTGCACCATGCAGGTACATTTGAGTTTCCCAGGCAAACGAAAGCAGTGACACCAAAGTTTCTAGTTTCTGTTTGTGTCTCCCCTGAGGAGGTTTAAGGCCAGCTATGTCTTTCAGTACTATCTCTTTTGCTTTGGAAGCTATTGCTGGACGTTTGGCATGTTTGTTAGAAAAAGCTGCTCCGGCCGAGAAAAACACTTTTGGTGCACCATGCAGGTACATTTGAGTTTCCCAGGCAAACGAAAGCAGTGACACCAAAGTTTCTAGTTTCTGTTTGTGTCTCCCCTGAGGAGGTTTCAGGCCAGCTATGTCTTTCAGTCCTATCTCTTTTGTTTTGGATGCTATTGCTGGATGTTTGGTAGAAAAATCCTCTCCGGCCAAGAAAAACACTTTCGGTGCACCATGCAGGTACATTTGAGTTTCCCAGGCAAACGAAAGCAGTGACACCAAAGTTTCTAGTTTCTGTTTGTGTCTCCCCTGAGGAGGTTTCAGGCCAGCTATGTCTTTCAGTACTATCTCTTTTGGTTTGGAAGCTATTGCTGGACGTTTGGTAGAAAAAGCTGCTCTGGCCGAGAAAAAAAATTTGGGGCACCATGCAGGTACATTTGAGTTTCCCAGGCAAACGAAAGCAGTGACACCAAAGTTTCTAGTTTCTGTTTGTGTCTCCCCTGAGGAGGTTTCAGGCCAGCTATGTCTTTCAGTACTATCTCTTTTGGTTTGGAAGCTATTCCTGGACGTTTGGTAGAAAAAGCTGCTCTGGCCGAGAAAAACACTTTTGGTGCACCATGCAGGTACATTTGAGTTTCCCAGGCAAACGAAAGCAGTGACACCAAAGTTTCTAGTTTCTGTTTGTGTCTCCCCTGAGGAGGTTTCAGGCCAGTTATGTATTTCAGTCCTATATCTTTTGGTTTGGAAGCTATTGCTGGATGTTTGGTAGAAAAAGCATCTCCGGCCGAGAAAAACACTTTCGGTGTACCATGCAGGTACATTTGAGTTTCCCAGGCAAACGAAAGCAGTTACACCAAAGTTTCTAGTTTCTGTTTGTGTCTCCCCTGAGGAGGTTTCAGGCCAGCTATGTCTTTCAGTCCTATCTCTTTTGGTTTGGAAGCTATTGCTGGATGTTTGGTAGAAAATGCTGCTCCGGCCGAGAAAAACACTTTTGGTGCACCATGCAGGTACATTTGAGTTTCCCAGGCAAACGAAAGCAGTGACACCAAAGTTTCTAGTTTCTGTTTGTGTCTCCCCTGAGGAGGTTTCAGGCCAGCTATGTCTTTCAGTCCTATCTCTTTTGGTTTGGAAGCTATTGCTGGACGTTTGGTAGAAAAAGCTGCTCTGGCCGAGAAAAACCCTTTTGGTGCACCATGCAGGTACATTTGAGTTTCCCAGGCAAACGAAAGCAGTGACACCAAAGTTTCTAGTTTCTGTTCGTGTCTCCCCTGAGGAGGTTTCAGGCCAGCTATGTCTTTCAGTCCTATCTCTTTTGGTTTGGAAGCTATTGCTGGACGTTTGGTAGAAAAAGCTGCTCTGGCCGAGAAAAACCCTTTTGTTGCACCATGCAGGTACATTTGAGATTCCCAGTCAAACGAAAGCAGTGACACCAAAGTTTCTAGTTTCTGTTTGTGTCTCCCCTGAGGAGGTTTCAGGCCAGCTATGTCTTTCAGTACTGTCTCTTTTGGTTTGGAAGCTATTGCTGGACGTTTGGTAGAAAAAGCTGCTCCGGCCGAGAAAAATACTTTTGGTGCACCATGCAGGTACATTTGAGTTTCCCAGGCAAACGAAAGCAGTGACACCAAAGTTTCTAGTTTCTGTTTGTGTCTCCCCTGAGGAGGTTTCAGGCCAGCTATGTCTTTCAGTACTATCTCTTTTGGTTTGGAAGCTATTGCTGGATGTTTGGTAGAAAAAGTATCTCCGGCCGAGAAGAACAATTTCGGTGAACCATGCAGGTACATTTGAGTTTCCCAGGCAAACGAAAGCAGTGACACCAAAGTTTCTAGTTTCTGTTTGTGTCTCCCCTGAGGAGGTTTCAGGCCAGCTATGTCTTTCAGTACTATCTCTTTTGGTATGGAAGCTATTGCTGGACGTTTGGTAGAAAAAGCTGCTCAGGCCGAGAAAAACACTTTTGGTGCACCATGCAGGTACATTTGAGTTTCCCAGGAAAACGAAAGCAGTTACACCAAAGTTTCAAGTTTCTGTTTGTGTCTCCCCTGAGGAGGTTTCAGGCGAGCTATGTCTTTCAGTACTATCTCTTTTGGTTTGGAAGCTATTGCTGGACGTTTGGTAGAAAAAGATGCTCCGGCCGAGAAAAACACTTTTGGTGCACCATGCAGGTACATTTGAGTTTCCCAGGCAAACGAAAGCAGTGACACCAAAGTTTCTAGTTTCTGTTTGTGTCTCCCCTGAGGAGGTTTCAGGCCAGCTATGTCTTTCAGTACTATCTCTTTTGGTTTGGAAGCTATTGCTGGACGTTTGGTAGAATAATCTGCTCCGGCCGAGAAAAACACTTTTGGTGCACCATGCAGGTACATTTGAGTTTCCCAGGCAAACGAAAGCAGTGACACCAAAGTTTCTAGTTTCTGTTTGTGTCTCCCCTGAGGAGGTTTCAGGCCAGCTATGTCTTTCAGTCCTATCTCTTTTGGTTTGGAAGCTATTGCTGGACGTTTGGCATGTTTGGGAGAAAAAGCTGCTCCGTCCGAGAAAAACACTTTTGGTGCACCATGCAGGTACATTTGAGTTTCCCAGGCAAACGAAAGCAGTGACACCAAAGTTTCTAGTTTCTGTTTGTGTCTCCCCTGAGGAGGTTTCAGGCCAGCTATGTCTTTCAGTACTATCTCTTTTGGTTTGGAAGCTATTGCTGGACGTTTGGCATGTTTGGGAGAAAAAGCTGCTCCGGCCGAGAAAAACACTTTTGGTGCACCATGCAGGTACATTTGAGTTTCCCAGGCAAACGAAAGCAGTGACACCAAAGTTTCTAGTTTCTGTTTGTGTCTCCCCTGAGGAGGTTTCAGGCCAGCAATGTCTTTCAGTACTATCTCTTTTGGTTTGGAAGCTATTGCTGGACGTTTGGTAGATAATGCATCTCTGGCCGAGAAAAACACTTTTGTTGCACCATGCAGGTACATTTGAGTTTCCCAGGCAAACGAAAGCAGTGACGCCAAGTTTCTAGTTTCTGTTTGTGTCTCCCCTGAGGAGGTTTCAGGCCAGCTATGTCTTTCAGTACTATCTCTTTTGGTTTGGAAGCTATTGCTGGACGTTTGGCATGTTTGGTAGAAAAAGCTGTTCCGGCCGAGAAAAACACTTTTGGTGCACCATGCAGGTACATTTGAGTTTCCCAGGCAAACGAAAGCAGTGACACCAAAGTTTCTAGTTTCTGTTTGTGTCTCCCCTGAGGAGGTTTCAGGCCACCTAGGTCTTTCAGTCCTATCTCTTTTGGTTTGGAAGCTATTGCTGGACGTTTGGTAGAAAAAGCTGCTCCGGCCGAGAAAAACACTTTTGGTGCACCATGCAGGTACATTTGA
The DNA here is from genome assembly GCA_022605575.1 of Laterallus jamaicensis coturniculus. Classification (NCBI taxonomy): domain Eukaryota; kingdom Metazoa; phylum Chordata; class Aves; order Gruiformes; family Rallidae; genus Laterallus; species Laterallus jamaicensis. The sequence goes on from JAKCOX010000014.1 coordinate 2,732,100, forward strand.
GTTTCCCAGGCAAACGAAAGCAGTGACACCAAAGTTTCTAGTTTCTGTTTGTGTCTCCCCTGAGGAGGTTTCAGGCCAGCTATGTCTTTCAGTCCTATCTCTTTTGGTTTGGAAGCTATTGCTGGACGTTTGGCATGTTTGGGAGAAAAAGCTGCGCCGGCCGAGAATAACAATTTTGGTGCACCATGCAGGTACATTTGAGTTTCCCAGGCAAACGAAAGCAGTGACACCAAAGTTTCTAGTTTCTGTTTGTGTCTCCCCTGAGGAGGTTTCAGGCCAGCTATGTCTTTCAGTCCTATCTCTTTTGGTTTGGAAGCTATTGCTGGATGTTTGGCATGTTTGGTAGAAAAAGCTGCTCCGGCCGAGAAAAACACTTTTGGTGCACCATGCAGGTACATTTGAGTTTCCCAGGCAAACGAAAGCAGTGACACCAAAGTTTCTAGTTTCTGTTTGTGTCTCCCCTGAGGAGGTTTCAGGCCAGCAATGTCTTTCAGTACTATCTCTTTTGGTTTGGAAGCTATTGCTGGACGTTTGGTAGATAATGCATCTCTGGCCGAGAAAAACACTTTTGTTGCACCATGCAGGTACATTTGAGTTTCCCAGGCAAACGAAAGCAGTGACGCCAAGTTTCTAGTTTCTGTTTGTGTCTCCCCTGAGGAGGTTTCAGGCCAGCTATGTCTTTCAGTACTATCTCTTTTGGTTTGGAAGCTATTGCTGGACGTTTGGCATGTTTGGTAGAAAAAGCTGTTCCGGCCGAGAAAAACACTTTTGGTGCACCATGCAGGTACATTTGAGTTTCCCAGGCAAACGAAAGCAGTGACACCAAAGTTTCTAGTTTCTGTTTGTGTCTCCCCTGAGGAGGTTTCAGGCCGCCTAGGTCTTTCAGTCCTATCTCTTTTGGTTTGGAAGCTATTGCTGGACGTTTGGTAGAAAAAGCTGCTCCGGCCGAGAAAAACACTTTTGGTGCACCATGCAGGTACATTTGAGTTTCCCAGGCAAACGAAAGCAGTGACACCAAAGTTTCTAGTTTCTGTTTGTGTCTCCCCTGAGGAGGTTTCAGGCCAGCTATGTCTTTCAGTCCTATCTCTTTTGGTTTGGAAGCTATTGCTGGACGTTTGGCATGTTTGGGAGAAAAAGCTGCGCCGGCCGAGAATAACAATTTTGGTGCACCATGCAGGTACATTTGAGTTTCCCAGGCAAACGAAAGCAGTGACACCAAAGTTTCTAGTTTCTGTTTGTGTCTCCCCTGAGGAGGTTTCAGGCCAGCTATGTCTTTCAGTCCTATCTCTTTTGGTTTGGAAGCTATTGCTGGATGTTTGGCATGTTTGGTAGAAAAAGCTGCTCCGGCCGAGAAAAACACTTTTGGTGCACCATGCAGGTACATTTGAGTTTCCCAGGCAAACGAAAGCAGTGACACCAAAGTTTCTAGTTTCTGTTTGTGTCTCCCCTGAGGAGGTTTCAGGCCAGCTATGTCTTTCAGTCCTATCTCTTTTGGTTTGGAAGCTATTGCTGGACGTTTGGCATGTTTGGGAGAAAAAGCTGCTCCGGCCGAGAAAAACACTTTTGGTGCACCATGCAGGTACATTTGAGTTTCCCAGGCAAACGAAAGCAGTGACACCAAAGTTTCTAGTTTCTGTTTGTGTCTCCCCTGAGGAGGTTTCAGGCCAGCTATGACTTTCAGTACTATCTCTTTTGGTTTGGAAGCTATTGCTGCACGTTTGGCATGTTTGGGAGAAAAAGCTGCTCCGGCCGAGAAAAACACTTTTGGTGCACCATGCAGGTACATTTGAGTTTCCCAGGCAAACGAAAGCAGTGACACCAAAGTTTCTAGTTTCTGTTTGTGTCTCCCCTGAGGAGGTTTCAGGCCAGCTATGTCTTTCAGTACTATCTCTTTTGGTTTGGAAGCTATTGCTGGACGTTTGGTAGAAAAAGCTGCTCTGGCCGAGAAAAACACTTTTGGTGCACCATGGAGGTACATTTGAGTTTCCCAGGCAAACGAAAGCAGTGACACCAAAGTTTCTAGTTTCTGTTTGTGTCTACCCTGAGGAGGTTTCAGGCCAGCTATGTCTTTCAGTACTATCTCTTTTGGTTTGGAAGCTATTGCTGGACGTTTGGTAGAAAAAGCTGCTCAGGCCGAGAAAAACACTTTTGGTGCACCATGCAGGTACATTTGAGTTTCCCAGGCAAACGAAAGCAGTGACACCAAAGTTTCTAGTTTCTGTTTGTGTCTCCCCTTAGGAGGTTTCAGGCCAGCTATGTCTTTCAGTACTACCTCTTTTGGTTTGGAAGCTATTTCTGGACGTTTGGTAGAAAAAGCTGCTCCGGCCGAGAAAAACACTTCTGGTGCACCATGCAGGTACATTTGAGTTTCCCTGGCAAACGAAAGCAGTGACACCAAAGTTTCTAGTTTCTGTTTGTGTCTCCCCTGAGGAGGTTTCAGGCCAGCAATGTCTTTCAGTACTATCTCTTTTGGTTTGGAAGCTATTGCTGGACGTTTGGTAGATAATACATCTCTGGCCGAGAAAAACACTTTTGGTGCACCATGTATGTACATTTGAGTTTCCCAGGCAAACGAAAGCAGTGACACCAAAGTTTCTAGTTTCTGTTTGTGTCTCCCCTGAGGAGGTTTCAGGCCAGCTATGTCTTTCAGTCCTATCTCTTTTGGTTTGGAAGCTATTGCTGGACGTTTGGCATGTTTGGGAGAAAAAGCTGCTCCGGCCGAGAAAAACACTTTTGGTGCACCATGCAGGTACATTTGAGTTTCCCAGGCAAACGAAAGCAGTGACACCAAAGTTTCTAGTTTCTGTTTGTGTCTCCCCTGAGGAGGTTTCAGGCCAGCTATGACTTTCAGTACTATCTCTTTTGGTTTGGAAGCTATTGCTGGACGTTTGGTAGAAAAAGCTGCTCTGGCCGAGAAAAACACTTTTGGTGCACCATGCAGGTACATTTGAGTTTCCCAGGCAAACGAAAGCAGTGACACCAAAGTTTCTAGTTTCTGTTTGTGTCTACCCTGAGGAGGTTTCAGGCCAGCTATGTCTTTCAGTACTATCTCTTTTGGTTTGGAAGCTATTGCTGGACGTTTGGTAGAAAAAGCTGCTCAGGCCGAGAAAAACACTTTTGGTGCACCATGCAGGTACATTTGAGTTTCCCAGGCAAACGAAAGCAGTGACACCAAAGTTTCTAGTTTCTGTTTGTGTCTCCCCTGAGGAGGTTTCAGGCCAGCTATGTCTTTCAGTACTACCTCTTTTGGTTTGGAAGCTATTGCTGGACGTTTGGTAGAAAAAGCTGCTCCGGCCGAGAAAAACACTTTTGGTGCACCATGCAGGTACATTTGAGTATCCCTGGCAAACGAAAGCAGTGACACCAAAGTTTCTAGTTTCTGTTTGTGTCTCCCCTGAGGAGGTTTCAGGCCAGCAATGTCTTTCAGTACTATCTCTTTTGGTTTGGAAGCTATTGCTGGACGTTTGGCATGTTTGGGAGAAAAAGCTGCTCCGGCCGAGAAAAACACTTTTCGTGCACCATGCAGGTACATTTGAGTTTCCCAGGCAAACGAAAGCAGTGACACCAAAGTTTCTAGTTTCTGTTTGTGTCTCCCCTGAGGAGGTTTCAGGCCAGCTATGTCTTTCAGTCCTATCTCTTTTGGTTTGGAAGCTATTGCTGGACGTTTGGCATGTTTGGGAGAAAAAGCTGCTCCGGCCGAGAAAAACACTTTTGGTGCACCATGCAGGTACATTTGAGTTTCCCAGGGAAACGAAAGCAGTGACACCAAAGTTTCTAGTTTCTGTTTGTGTCTCCCCTGAGGAGGTTTCAGGCCAGCTATGTCTTTCAGTACTATCTCTTTTGGTTTGGAAGCTATTGCTGGACGTTTGGTAGAAAAAGCTGCTCAGGCCGAGAAAAACACTTTTGGTGCACCATGCAGGTACATTTGACTTTCCCAGGCAAACGGAAGCAGTGACACCAAAGTTTCTAGTTTCTGTTTGTGTCTCCCCTTAGGAGGTTTCAGGCCAGCTATGTCTTTCAGTACTACCTCTTTTGGTTTGGAAGCTATTTCTGGACATTTGGTAGAAAAAGCTGCTCCGGCCGAGAAAAACACTTCTGGTGCACCATGGAGGTACATTTGAGTTTCCCTGGCAAACGAAAGTAGTGACACCAAAGTTTCTAGTTTCTGTTTGTGTCTCCCCTGAAGAGGTTTCAGGCCAGCAATGTCTTTCAGTACTATCTCTTTTGGTTTGGAAGCTATTGCTGGACGTTTGGCATGTTTGGGAGAAAAAGCTGCGCCGGCCGAGAATAACAATTTTGGTGCACCATGCAGGTACATTTGAGTTTCCCAGGCAAACGAAAGCAGTGACACCAAAGTTTCTAGTTTCTGTTTGTGTCTCCCCTGAGGAGGTTTCAGGCCAGCTATGTCTTTCAGTCCTATCTCTTTTGGTTTGGAAGCTATTGCTGGATGTTTGGCATGTTTGGTAGAAAAAGCTGCTCCGGCCGAGAAAAACACTTTTGGTGCACCATGCAGGTACATTTGAGTTTCCCAGGCAAACGAAAGCAGTGACACCAAAGTTTCTAGTTTCTGTTTGTGTCTCCCCTGAGGAGGTTTCAGGCCAGCTATGTCTTTCAGTCCTATCTCTTTTGGTTTGGAAGCTATTGCTGGACGTTTGGCATGTTTGGGAGAAAAAGCTGCTCCGGCCGAGAAAAACACTTTTGGTGCACCATGCAGGTACATTTGAGTTTCCCAGGCAAACGAAAGCAGTGACACCAAAGTTTCTAGTTTCTGTTTGTGTCTCCCCTGAGGAGGTTTCAGGCCAGCTATGTCTTTCAGTCCTATCTCTTTTGGTTTGGAAGCTATTGCTGGACGTTTGGCATGTTTGGGAGAAAAAGCTGCTCCGGCCGAGAAAAACACTTTTGGTGCACCATGCAGGTACATTTGAGTTTCCCAGGCAAACGAAAGCAGTGACACCAAAGTTTCTAGTTTCTGTTTGTGTCTCCCCTGAGGAGGTTTCAGGCCAGCTATGACTTTCAGTACTATCTCTTTTGGTTTGGAAGCTATTGCTGCACGTTTGGCATGTTTGGGAGAAAAAGCTGCTCCGGCCGAGAAAAACACTTTTGGTGCACCATGCAGGTACATTTGAGTTTCCCAGGCAAACGAAAGCAGTGACACCAAAGTTTCTAGTTTCTGTTTGTGTCTCCCCTGAGGAGGTTTCAGGCCAGCTATGTCTTTCAGTACTATCTCTTTTGGTTTGGAAGCTATTGCTGGACGTTTGGTAGAAAAAGCTGCTCTGGCCGAGAAAAACACTTTTGGTGCACCATGGAGGTACATTTGAGTTTCCCAGGGAAACAAAAGCAGTGACACCAAAGTTTCTAGTTTCTGTTTGTGTCTCCCCTGAGGAGGTTTCAGGCCAGCAATGTCTTTCAGTACTATCTCATTAGGTTTGGAAGCTATTGCTGGACGTTTGGTAGATAATACATCTCTGGCCAAGAGAAAAACACTTTTGGAGCACCATGCATGTACATTTGAGTTTCCCAGGCAAACGAAAGCAGTGACACCAAAGTTTCTAGTTTCTGTTTGTGTCTCCCCTGAGGAGGTTTCAGGCCAGCTATGTCTTTCAGTCCTATCTCTTTTGGTTTGGAAGCTATTGCTGGACGTTTGGCATGTTTGGTAGAAAAAGCTGCTCAGGCCGAGAAAAAAACTTTTGGTGCACCATGCAGGTACATTTGAGTTTCCCAGGCAAACGAAAGCAGTGACACCAAAGTTTCTAGTTTCTGTTTGTGTCTCCCCTGAGGAGGTTTCAGGCCAGCTATGACTTTCAGTACTATCTCTTTTGGTTTGGAAGCTATTGCTGCACGTTTGGCATGTTTGGGAGAAAAAGCTGCTCCGGCCGAGAAAAACACTTTTGGTGCACCATGCAGGTACATTTGAGTTTCCCAGGCAAACGAAAGCAGTGACACCAAAGTTTCTAGTTTCTGTTTGTGTCTCCCCTGAGGAGGTTTCAGGCCAGCTATGTCTTTCAGTACTATCTCTTTTGGTTTGGAAGCTATTGCTGGACGTTTGGTAGAAAAAGCTGCTCTGGCCGAGAAAAACACTTTTGGTGCACCATGGAGGTACATTTGAGTTTCCCAGGGAAACGAAAGCAGTGACACCAAAGTTTCTAGTTTCTGTTTGTGTCTACCCTGAGGAGGTTTCAGGCCAGCTATGTCTTTCAGTACTATCTCTTTTGGTTTGGAAGCTATTGCTGGACGTTTGGTAGAAAAAGCTGCTCCGGCCGAGAAAAACACTTTTGGTGCACCATGCAGGTACATTTGAGTTTCCCAGGCAAACGAAAGCAGTGACACCAAAGTTTCTAGTTTCTGTTTGTGTCTCCCCTGAGGAGGTTTCAGGCCAGCTATGACTTTCAGTACTATCTCTTTTGGTTTGGAAGCTATTGCTGGACGTTTGGTAGAAAAAGCTGCTCTGGCCGAGAAAAACACTTTTGTTGCACCATGCAGGTACATTTGAGTTTCCCAGGCAAACGAAAGCAGTGACACCAAAGTTTCTAGTTTCTGTTTGTGTCTACCCTGAGGAGGTTTCAGGCCAGCTATGTCTTTCAGTACTATCTCTTTTGGTTTGGAAGCTATTGCTGGACGTTTGGTAGAAAAAGCTGCTCAGGCCGAGAAAAACACTTTTGGTGCACCATGCAGGTACATTTGAGTTTCCCAGGCAAACGAAAGCAGTGACACCAAAGTTTCTAGTTTCTGTTTGTGTCTCCCTTGAGGAGGTTTCAGGCCAGCTATGTCTTTCAGTACTACCTCTTTTGGTTTGGAAGCTATTGCTGGACGTTTGGTAGAAAAAGCTGCTCCGGCCGAGAAAAACACTTTTGGTGCACCATGCAGGTACATTTGAGTTTCCCTGGCAAACGAAAGCAGTGACACCAAAGTTTCTAGTTTCTGTTTGTGTCTCCCCTGAGGAGGTTTCAGGCCAGCAATGTCTTTCAGTACTATCTCTTTTGGTTTGGAAGCTATTGCTGGACGTTTGGTAGATAATGCATCTCTGGCCGAGAAAAACACTTTTGGTGCACCATGCAGGTACATTTGAGTTTCCCAGGCAAACGAAAGCAGTGACACCAAATTTCTAGTTTCTGTTTGTGTCTCCCCTGAGGAGGTTTCAGGCCAGCTATGTCTTTCAGTCCTATCTCTTTTGGTTTGGAAGCTATTGCTGGACGTTTGGCATGTTTGGTAGAAAAGGCTGCTCCGGCCGAGAAAAACACTTTTGGTGCACCATGCAGGTACATTTGAGTTTCCCAGGCAAACGAAAGCAGTGACACCAAAGTTTCTAGTTTCTGTTTGTGTCTCCCCTGAGGAGGTTTCAGGCCAGCTATGTCTTTCAGTCCTATCTCTTTTGGTTTGGAAGCTATTGCTGGACGTTTGGTAGAAAAAGCTGCTCCGGCCGAGAAAAACACTTTTGGTGCACCATGCTGGTACATTTGAGTTTCCCAGGCAAACGAAAGCAGTGACACCAAAGTTTCTAGTTTCTGTTTGTGTCTCCCCTGAGGAGGTTTCAGGCCAGCTATGTCTTTCAGTACTATCTCTTCTGGTTTGGAAGCTATTGCTGGACGTTTGGTAGAAAAAGCTGCTCCGGCCGAGAAAAACACTTTTGGTGCACCATGCAGGTACATTTGAGTTTCCCAGGCAAACGAAAGCAGTGACACCAAAGTTTCTAGTTTCTGTTTGTGTCTCCCCTGAGGAGGTTTCAGGCCAGCTATGTCTTTCAGTACTATCTCTTTTGGTTTGGAAGCTATTGCTGGACGTTTGGCATGTTTGGGAGAAAAAGCTGCTCCGGCCGAGAAAAACACTTTTGGTGCACCATGCAGGTACATTTGAGTTTCCCAGGCAAACGAAAGCAGTGACACCAAAGTTTCTAGTTTCTGTTTGTGTCTCCCCTGAGGAGGTTTCAGGCCAGCAATGTCTTTCAGTACTATCTCTTCTGGTTTGGAAGCTATTGCTGGACGTTTGGTAGAAAAAGCTGCTCCGGCCGAGAAAAACACTTTTGGTGCACCATGCAGGTACATTTGAGTTTCCCAGGCAAATGAAAGCAGTGACACCAAAGTTTCTAGTTTCTGTTTGTGTCTCCCCTGAGGAGGTTTCAGGCCAGCTATGTCTTTCAGTACTATCTCTTTTGGTTTGGAAGCTATTGCTGGACGTTTGGCATGTTTGGGAGAAAAAGCTGCTCCGGCCGAGAAAAACACTTTTGGTGCACCATGCAGGTACATTTGAGTTTCCCAGGCAAACGAAAGCAGTGACACCAAAGTTTCTAGTTTCTGTTTGTGTCTCCCCTGAGGAGGTTTCAGGCCAGCTATGTCTTTCAGTACTATCTCTTTTGGTTTGGAAGCTATTGCTGGACGTTTGGCATGTTTGGAGAAAAAGCTGCTCCGGCCGAGAAAAACACTTTTGGTGCACCATGCAGGTACATTTGAGTTTCCCAGGCAAACGAAAGCAGTGACACCAAAGTTTCTAGTTTCTGTTTGTGTCTCCCCTGAGGAGGTTTCAGGCCAGCTATGTCTTTCAGTCCTATCTCTTTTGGTTTGGAAGCTATTGCTGGATGTTTGGTAGAAAAATCCTCTCCGGCCAAGAAAAACACTTTTGGTGCACCATGCAGGTACATTTGAGTTTCCCAGGCAAACAAAAGCAGTGACACCAAAGTTTCTAGTTTCTGTTTGTGTCTACCCTGAGGAGGTTTCAGGCCAGCTATGTCTTTCAGTACTATCTCTTTTGCTTTGGAAGATATTGCTGGACGTTTGGTAGAAAAAGCTGCTCTGGCCGAGAAAAAAAATTTGGGGCACCATGCAGGTACATTTGAGTTTCCCAGGCAAACGAAAGCAGTGACACCAAAGTTTCTAGTTTCTGTTTGTGTCTCCCCTGAGGAGGTTTCAGGCCAGCTATGTCTTTCAGTCCTATCTCTTTTGGTTTGGAAGCTATTGCTGGACGTTTGGTAGAAAAAGCTGCTCTGGCCGAGAAAAACCCTTTTGGTGCACCATGCAGGTACATTTGAGTTTCCCAGGCAAACGAAAGCAGTGACACCAAAGTTTCTAGTTTCTGTTTGTGTCTCCCCTGAGGAGGCTTCAGGCCAGTTATGTATTTCAGTCCTATATCTTTTGGTTTGGAAGCTATTGCTGGATGTTTGGTAGAAAAAGCATCTCCGGCCGAGAAAAACACTTTTGGTGCACCATGCAGGTACATTTGAGTTTCCCAGGCAAACGAAAGCAGTGACAACAAAGTTTCTAGTTTCTGTTTGTGTCTCCCCTGAGGAGGTTTCAGGCCAGCTATGTCTTTCAGTCCTATCTCTTTTGGTTTGGAAGCTATTGCTGGATGTTTGGTAGAAAATGCTGCTCCGGCCTAGAAAAACAATTTTGGTGCACCATGCAGGTACATTTGAGTTTCCCAGGCAAACGAAAGCAGTGACACCAAAGTTTCTAGTTTCTGTTTGTGTCTCCCCTGAGGAGGTTTCAGGCCAGCTATGTCTTTCAGTCCTATCTCTTTTGGTTTGGAAGCTATTGCTGGACGTTTGGTAGAAAAAGCTGCTCTGGCCGAGAAAAACCCTTTTGTTGCACCATGCAGGTACATTTGAGATTCCCAGTCAAACGAAAGCAGTGACACCAAAGTTTCTAGTTTCTGTTTGTGTCTCCCCTGAGGAGGTTTCAGGCCAGCTATGTCTTTCAGTACTATCTCTTTTGGTTTGGAAGCTATTGCTGGACGTTTGTTAGAAAAAGCTGCTCCGGCCGAGAAAAACACTTTTGGTGCACCATGCAGGTACATTTGAGTTTCCCAGGCAAACGAAAGCAGTGACACCAAAGTTTCTAGTTTCTGTTTGTGTCTCCCCTGAGGAGGTTTCAGGCCAGCTATGTCTTTCAGTCCTATCTCTTTTGGTTTGGAAGCTATTGCTGGATGTTTGGTAGAAAAAGCTGCTCCGGCCGAGAAAAACACTTTTGGTGCACCATGCAGGTACATTTGAGTTTCCCAGGCAAACGAAAGCAGTGACACCAAAGTTTCTAGTTTCTGTTTGTGTCTCCCCTGAGGAGGTTTCAGGCCAGCTATGTCTTTCAGTACTATCTCTTTTGGTTTGGAAGCTATTGCTGGACGTTTGGCATGTTTGGAGAAAAAGCTGCTCCGGCCGAGAAAAACACTTTTGGTGCACCATGCAGGTACATTTGAGTTTCCCAGGCAAACGAAAGCAGTGACACCAAAGTTTCTAGTTTCTGTTTGTGTCTCCCCTGAGGAGGTTTCAGGCAAGCTATGTCTTTCAGTCCTATCTCTTTTGGTTTGGAAGCTATTGCTGGATGTTTGGTAGAAAAATCCTCTCCGGCCAAGAAAAACACTTTTGGTGCACCATGCAGGTACATTTGAGTTTCCCAGGCAAACAAAAGCAGTGACACCAAAGTTTCTAGTTTCTGTTTGTGTCTCCCCTGAGGAGGTTTCAGGCCAGCTATGTCTTTCAGTCCTATCTCTTTTGGTTTGGAAGCTATTGCTGGACGTTTGGTAGAAAAAGCTGCTCTGGCCGAGAAAAAAAATTTGGGGCACCATGCAGGTACATTTGAGTTTCCCAGGCAAACGAAAGCAGTGACACCAAAGTTTCTAGTTTCTGTTTGTGTCTCCCCTGAGGAGATTTCAGGCCAGCTATGTCTTTCAGTCCTATCTCTTTTGGTTTGGAAGCTATTGCTGGACGTTTGGTAGAAAAAGCTGCTCTGGCCGAGAAAAACCCTTTTGTTGCACCATGCAGGTACATTTGAGATTCCCAGTCAAACGAAAGCAGTGACACCAAAGTTTCTAGTTTCTGTTTGTGTCTCCCCTGAGGAGGTTTCAGGCCAGCTATGTCTTTCAGTACTATCTCTTTTGGTTTGGAAGCTATTGCTGGACGTTTGGTAGAAAAAGCTGCTCCGGCCGAGAAAAACCCTTTTGGTGCACCATGCAGGTACATTTGAGTTTCCCAGTCAAACGAAAGCAGTGACACCAAAGTTTCTAGTTTCTGTTTGTGTCTCCCCTGAGGAGGTTTCAGGCCAGCTATGTCTTTCAGTCCTATCTCTTTTGGTTTGGAAGCTATTGCTGGACGTTTGGTAGAAAAAGCTGCTCCGGCCGAGAAAAACACTTTTGGTGCACCATGCAGGTACATTTGAGTTTCCCAGGCAAACGAAAGCAGTGACACCAAAGTTTCTAGTTTCTGTTTGTGTCTCCCCTGAGGAGGTTTCAGGCCAGCTATGTCTTTCAGTACTATCTCTTTTGGTTTGGAAGCTATTGCTGGACGTTTGGCATGTTTGTTAGAAAAAGCTGTTCCGGCAGAGAAAAACACTTTTGGTGCACCATGCAGGTACATTTGAGTTTCCCAGGCAAACGAAAGCAGTGACACCAAAGTTTCTAGTTTCTGTTTGTGTCTCCCCTGAGGAGGTTTCAGGCCAGCAATGTCTTTCAGTACTATCTCTTTTGGTTTGGAAGCTATATCTGGACGTTTTGTAGATAATGCATCTCTGGCCGAGAAAAACACTTTTGGTGCACCATGCAGGTACATTTGAGTTTCCCAGGCAAACGAAAGCAGTGACACCAAAGTTTATAGTTTCTGTTTGTGTCTCCCCTGAGGAGGTTTCAGGCCAGCTATGTCTTTCAGTCCTATCTCTTTTGTTTTGGATGCTATTGCTGGATGTTTGGTAGAGAAATCCTCTCCGGCCAAGAAAAACACTTTCGGTGCACCATGCAGGTACATTTGAGTTTCCCAGGGAAACGAAAGCAGTGACACCAAAGTTTCTAGTTTCTGTTTGTGTCTCCCCTGAGGAGGTTTCAGGCCAGCTATGTCTTTCAGTACTATCTCTTTTGGTTTGGAAGCTATTGCTGGACGTTTGGTAGAAAAAGCTGCTCTGGCCGAGAAAAAAAATTTGGGGCACCATGCAGGTACATTTGAGTTTCCCAGGCAAACGAAAGCAGTGACACCAAAGTTTCTAGTTTCTGTTTGTGTCTCCCCTGAGGAGGTTTCAGGCCAGCTATGTCTTTCAGTACTATCTCTTTTGGTTTGGAAGCTATTCCTGGACGTTTGGTAGAAAAAGCTGCTCTGGCCGAGAAAAACAATTTTGGTGCACCATGCAGGTACATTTGAGTTTCCCAGTCAAACGAAAGCAGTGACACCAAAGTTTCTAGTTTCTGTTTGTGTCTCCCCTGAGGAGGTTTCAGGCCAGTTATGTATTTCAGTCCTATATCTTTTGGTTTGGAAGCTATTGCTGGATGTTTGGTAGAAAAAGCATCTCCGGCCGAGAAAAACACTTTCGGTGTACCATGCAGGTACATTTGAGTTTCCCAGGCAAACGAAAGCAGTTACACCAAAGTTTCTAGTTTCTGTTTGTGTCTCCCCTGAGGAGGTTTCAGGCCAGCTATGTCTTTCAGTCCTATCTCTTTTGGTTTGGAAGCTATTGCTGGATGTTTGGTAGAAAATGCTGCTCCGGCAGAGAAAAACACTTTTGGTGCACCATGCAGGTACATTTGAGTTTCCCAGGCAAACGAAAGCAGTGACACCAAAGTTTCTAGTTTCTGTTTGTGTCTCCCCTGAGGAGGTTTCAGGCCAGCTATGTCTTTCAGTCCTATCTCTTTTGGTTTGGAAGCTATTGCTGGACGTTTGGTAGAAAAAGCTGCTCTGGCCGAGAAAAACCCTTTTGGTGCACCGTGCAGGTACATTTGAGTTTCCCAGGCAAACGAAAGCAGTGACACCAAAGTTTCTAGTTTCTGTTCGTGTCTCCCCTGAGGAGGTTTCAGGCCAGCTATGTCTTTCAGTCCTATCTCTTTTGGTTTGGAAGCCATTGCTGGACGTTTGGTAGAAAAAGCTGCTCTTGCCGAGAAAAACACTTTTGGTGCACCATGCAGGTACATTTGAGATTCCCAGTCAAACGAAAGCAGTGACACCAAAGTTTCTAGTTTCTGTTTGTGTCTCCCCTGAGGAGGTTTCAGGCCAGCTATGTCTTTCAGTACTGTCTCTTTTGGTTTGGAAGCTATTGCTGGACGTTTGGTAGAAAAAGCTGCTCCGGCCGAGAAAAATACTTTTGGTGCACCATGCAGGTACATTTGAGTTTCCCAGGCAAACGAAAGCAGTGACACCAAAGTTTTTAGTTTCTGTTTGTGTCTCCCCTGAGGAGGTTTCAGGCCAGCTATGTCTTTCAGTACTATCTCTTTTGGTTTGGAAGCTATTGCTGGACGTTTGGTAGAAAATGCTGCTCCGACCATGAAAAACACTTTTGGTGCACCATGCAGGTACATTTGAGTTTCCCAGGCAAACGAAAGCAGTGACACCAAAGTTTCTAGTTTCTGTTTGTGTCTCCCCTGAGGAGGTTTCAGGCCAGCTATGTCTTTCAGTACTATCTCTTTTGGTTTGGAAGCTATTGCTGGATGTTTGGTAGAAAAACTATCTCCGGCCGAGAAAAACAATTTCGGTGAACCATGCAGGTACATTTGAGTTTCCCAGGCAAACGAAAGCAGTGACACCAAAGTTTCTAGTTTCTGTTTGTGTCTCCCCTGAGGAGGTTTCAGGCCAGCTATGTCTTTCAGTACTATCTCTTTTGGTATGGAAGCTATTGCTGGACGTTTGGTAGAAAAAGCTGCTCAGGCCGAGAAAAACACTTTTGGTGCACCATGCAGGTACATTTGAGTTTCCCAGGCAAACGAAAGCAGTTACACCAAAGTTTCAAGTTTCTGTTTGTGTCTCCCCTGAGGAGGTTTCAGGCCAGCTATGTCTTTCAGTACTATCTCTTTTGGTTTGGAAGCTATTGCTGGACGTTTGGTAGAAAAAGCTGCTCCGGCCGAGAAAAACACTTTTGGTGCACCATGCAGGTACATTTGAGTTTCCCAGGCAAACGAAAGCAGTGACACCAAAGTTTCTAGTTTCTGTTTGTGTCTCCCCTGAGGAGGTTTCAGGCCAGCTATGTCTTTCAGTACTATCTCTTTTGGTTTGGAAGCTATTGCTGGACGTTTGGTAGAAAAAGCTGCTCCGGCCGAGAAAAACACTTTTGGTGCACCATGCAGGTACATTTGAGTTTCCCAGGCAAACGAAAGCAGTGACACCAAAGTTTCTAGTTTCTGTTTGTGTCTCCCCTGAGGAGGTTTCAGGCCAGCTATGTCTTTCAGTCCTATCTCTTTTGGTTTGGAAGCTATTGCTGGACGTTTGGCATGTTTGGTAGAAAAAGCTGCTCCGTCCGAGAAAAACACTTTTGGTGCACCATGCAGGTACATTTGAGTTTCCCAGGCAAACGAAAGCAGTGACACCAAAGTTTCTAGTTTCTGTTTGTGTCTCCCCTGAGGAGGTTTCAGGCCAGCTATGTCTTTCAGTACTATCTCTTTTGGTTTGGAAGCTATTGCTGGACGTTTGGCATGTTTGGGAGAAAAAGCTGCTCCGGCCGAGAAAAACACTTTTGGAGCACCATGCAGGTACATTTGAGTTTCCCAGGCAAACGAAAGCAGTGACACCAAAGTTTCTAGTTTCTGTTTGTGTCTCCCCTGAGGAGGTTTCAGGCCAGCAATGTCTTTCAGTACTATCTCTTTTGGTTTGGAAGCTATATCTGGACGTTTTGTAGATAATGCATCTCTGGCCGAGAAAAACACTTTTGGTGCACCATGCAGGTACATTTGAGTTTCCCAGGCAAACGAAAGCAGTGACACCAAAGTTTATAGTTTCTGTTTGTGTCTCCCCTGAGGAGGTTTAAGGCCAGCTATGTCTTTCAGTACTATCTCTTTTGGTTTGGAAGCTATTGCTGGACGTTTGGCATGTTTGTTAGAAAAAGCTGCTCCGGCCGAGAAAAACACTTTTGGTGCACCATGCAGGTACATTTGAGTTTCCCAGGCAAACGAAAGCAGTGACACCAAAGTTTCTAGTTTCTGTTTGTGTCTCCCCTGAGGAGGTTTCAGGCCAGCTATGTCTTTCAGTACTATCTCTTCTGGTTTGGATGCTAATGCTGGATGTTTGGTAGAAAAATCCTCTCCGGCCAAGAAAAACACTTTCGGTGCACCATGCAGGTACATTTGAGTTTCCCAGGCAAACGAAAGCAGTGACACCAAAGTTTCTAGTTTCTGTTTGTGTCTCCCCTGAGGAGGTTTCAGGCCAGCTATGTCTTTCAGTACTATCTCTTTTGGTTTGGAAGCTATTGCTGGACGTTTGGTTGAAAAAGCTGCTCTGGCCGAGAAAAAAAATTTGGGGCACCATGCAGGTACATTTGAGTTTCCCAGGCAAACGAAAGCAGTGACACCAAAGTTTCTAGTTTCTGTTTGTGTCTCCCCTGAGGAGGTTTCAGGCCAGCTATGTCTTTCAGTACTATCTCTTTTGGTTTGGAAGCTATTGCTGGATGTTTGGTAGAAAAAGCATCTCCGGCCGAGAAAAACACTTTCGGTGTACCATGCAGGTACATTTGAGTTTCCCAGGCAAACGAAAGCAGTTACACCAAAGTTTCTAGTTTCTGTTTGTGTCTCCCCTGAGGAGGTTTCAGGCCAGCTATGTCTTTCAGTCCTATCTCTTTTGGTTTGGAAGCTATTGCTGGATGTTTGGTAGAAAATGCTGCTCCGGCCGAGAAAAACACTTTTGGTGCACCATGCAGGTACATTTGAGTTTCCCAGGCAAACGAAAGCAGTGACACCAAAGTTTCTAGTTTCTGTTTGTGTCTCCCCTGAGGAGGTTTCAGGCCAGCTATGTCTTTCAGTCCTATCTCTTTTGGTTTGGAAGCTATTGCTGGACGTTTGGTAGAAAAAGCTGCTCTGGCCGAGAAAAACCCTTTTGGTGCACCATGCAGGTACATTTGAGTTTCCCAGGCAAACGAAAGCAGTGACACCAAAGTTTCTAGTTTCTGTTCGTGTCTCCCCTGAGGAGGTTTCAGGCCAGCTATGTCTTTCAGTCCTATCTCTTTTGGTTTGGAAGCTATTGCTGGACGTTTGGGAGAAAAAGCTGCTCTGGCCGAGAAAAACCCTTTTGTTGCACCATGCAGGTACATTTGAGATTCCCAGTCAAACGAAAGCAGTGACACCAAAGTTTCTAGTTTCTGTTTGTGTCTCCCCTGAGGAGGTTTCAGGCCAGCTATGTCTTTCAGTACTGTCTCTTTTGGTTTGGAAGCTATTGCTGGACGTTTGGTAGAAAAAGCTGCTCCGGCCGAGAAAAATACTTTTGGTGCACCATGCAGGTACATTTGAGTTTCCCAGGCAAACGAAAGCAGTGACACCAAAATTTTTAGTTTCTGTTTGTGTCTCCCCTGAGGAGGTTTCAGGCCAGCTATGTCTTTCAGTACTATCTCTTTTGGTTTGGAAGCTATTGCTGGATGTTTGGTAGAAAAAGTATCTCCGGCCGAGAAGAACAATTTCGGTGAACCATGCAGGTACATTTGAGTTTCCCAGGCAAACGAAAGCAGTGACACCAAAGTTTCTAGTTTCTGTTTGTGTCTCCCCTGAGGAGGTTTCAGGCCAGCTATGTCTTTCAGTACTATCTCTTTTGGTTTGGAAGCTATTGCTGGATGTTTGGTAGAAAAAGTATCTCCGGCCGAGAAGAACAATTTCGGTGAACCATGCAGGTACATTTGAGTTTCCCAGGCAAACGAAAGCAGTGACACCAAAGTTTCTAGTTTCTGTTTGTGTCTCCCCTGAGGAGGTTTCAGGCCAGCTATGTCTTTCAGTACTATCTCTTTTGGTATGGAAGCTATTGCTGGACGTTTGGTAGAAAAAGCTGCTCAGGCCGAGAAAAACACTTTTGGTGCACCATGCAGGTACATTTGAGTTTCCCAGGCAAACGAAAGCAGTTACACCAAAGTTTCAAGTTTCTGTTTGTGTCTCCCCTGAGGAGGTTTCAGGCGAGCTATGTCTTTCAGTACTATCTCTTTTGGTTTGGAAGCTATTGCTGGACGTTTGGTAGAAAAAGCTGCTCCGGCCGAGAAAAACACTTTTGGTGCACCATGCAGGTACATTTGAGTTTCCCAGGCAAACGAAAGCAGTGACACCAAAGTTTCTAGTTTCTGTTTGTGTCTCCCCTGAGGAGGTTTCAGGCCAGCTATGTCTTTCAGTACTATCTCTTTTGGTTTGGAAGCTATTGCTGGACGTTTGGTAGAATAATCTGCTCCGGCCGAGAAAAACACTTTTGGTGCACCATGCAGGTACATTTGAGTTTCCCAGGCAAACGAAAGCAGTGACACCAAAGTTTCTAGTTTCTGTTTGTGTCTCCCCTGAGGAGGTTTCAGGCCAGCTATGTCTTTCAGTCCTATCTCTTTTGGTTTGGAAGCTATTGCTGGACGTTTGGCATGTTTGGTAGAAAAAGCTGCTCCGTCCGAGAAAAACACTTTTGGTGCACCATGCAGGTACATTTGAGTTTCCCAGGCAAACGAAAGCAGTGACACCAAAGTTTCTAGTTTCTGTTTGTGTCTCCCCTGAGGAGGTTTCAGGCCAGCTATGTCTTTCAGTACTATCTCTTTTGCTTTGGAAGCTATTGCTGGACGTTTGGCATGTTTGGGAGAAAAAGCTGCTCCGGCCGAGAAAAACACTTTTGGTGCACCATGCAGGTACATTTGAGTTTCCCAGGCAAACGAAAGCAGTGACACCAAAGTTTCTAGTTTCTGTTTGTGTCTACCCTGAGGAGGTTTCAGGCCAGCTATGTCTTTCAGTACTATCTCTTTTGGTTTGGAAGCTATTGCTGGACGTTTGGCATGTTTGTTAGAAAAAGCTGCTCCGGCCGAGAAAAACACTTTTGGTGCACCATGCAGGTACATTTGAGTTTCCCAGGCAAACGAAAGCAGTGACACCAAAGTTTCTAGTTTCTGTTTGTGTCTCCCCTGAGGAGGTTTCAGGCCAGCAATGTCTTTCAGTACTATCTCTTTTGGTTTGGAAGCTATTGCTGGACGTTTGGTAGATAATGCATCTCTGGCCGAGAAAAACACTTTTGGTGCACCATGCAGGTACATTTGAGTTTCCCAGGCAAACGAAAGCAGTGACGCCAAGTTTCTAGTTTCTGTTTGTGTCTCCCCTGAGGAGGTTTCAGGCCAGCTATGTCTTTCAGTACTATCTCTTTTGGTTTGGAAGCTATTGCTGGACGTTTGGCATGTTTGGTAGAAAAAGCTGTTCCGGCCGAGAAAAACACTTTTGGTGCACCATGCAGGTACATTTGAGTTTCCCAGGCAAACGAAAGCAGTGACACCAAAGTTTCTAGTTTCTGTTTGTGTCTCCCCTGAGGAGGTTTCAGGCCAGCTATGTCTTTCAGTACTATCTCTTTTGGTTTGGAAGCTATTGCTGGACGTTTGGTAGAAAAAGCTGCTCCGGCCGAGAAAAACACTTTTGGTGCACCATGCAGGTACATTTGAGTTTCCCAGGCAAACGAAAGCAGTGACACCAAAGTTTCTAGTTTCTGTTTGTGTCTCCCCTGAGGAGGTTTCAGGCCAGCTATGTCTTTCAGTACTATCTCTTTTGGTTTGGAAGCTATTGCTGGACGTTTGGCATGTTTGGGAGAAAAAGCTGCGCCGGCCGAGAATAACAATTTTGGTGCACCATGCAGGTACATTTGAGTTTCCCAGGCAAACGAAAGCAGTGACACCAAAGTTTCTAGTTTCTGTTTGTGTCTCCCCTGAGGAGGTTTCAGGCCAGCTATGTCTTTCAGTCCTATCTCTTTTGGTTTGGAAGCTATTGCTGGATGTTTGGCATGTTTGGTAGAAAAAGCTGCTCCGGCCGAGAAAAACACTTTTGGTGCACCATGCAGGTACATTTGAGTTTCCCAGGCAAACGAAAGCAGTGACACCAAAGTTTCTAGTTTCTGTTTGTGTCTCCCCTGAGGAGGTTTCAGGCCAGCTATGTCTTTCAGTCCTATCTCTTTTGGTTTGGAAGCTATTGCTGGACGTTTGGCATGTTTGGGAGAAAAAGCTGCTCCGGCCGAGAAAAACACTTTTGGTGCACCATGCAGGTACATTTGAGTTTCCCAGGCAAACGAAAGCAGTGACACCAAAGTTTCTAGTTTCTGTTTGTGTCTCCCCTGAGGAGGTTTCAGGCCAGCTATGACTTTCAGTACTATCTCTTTTGGTTTGGAAGCTATTGCTGCACGTTTGGCATGTTTGGGAGAAAAAGCTGCTCCGGCCGAGAAAAACACTTTTGGTGCACCATGCAGGTACATTTGAGTTTCCCAGGCAAACGAAAGCAGTGACACCAAAGTTTCTAGTTTCTGTTTGTGTCTCCCCTGAGGAGGTTTCAGGCCAGCTATGTCTTTCAGTACTATCTCTTTTGGTTTGGAAGCTATTGCTGGACGTTTGGTAGATAAAGCTGCTCTGGCCGAGAAAAACCCTTTTGGTGCACCATGCAGGTACATTTGAGTTTCCCAGGCAAACGAAAGCAGTGACACCAAAGTTTCTAGTTTCTGTTTGTGTCTCCCCTGAGGAGGTTTCAGGCCAGCTATGTCTTTCAGTACTATCTCTTTTGGTTTGGAAGCTATTGCTGGACGTTTGGTAGAAAAAGCTGCTCAGGCCGAGAAAAACACTTTTGGTGCACCATGCAGGTACATTTGAGTTTCCCAGGCAAACGAAAGCAGTGACACCAAAGTTTCTAGTTTCTGTTTGTGTCTCCCCTGAGGAGGTTTCAGGCCAGCTATGTCTTTCAGTACTACCTCTTTTGGTTTGGAAGCTATTTCTGGACGTTTGGTAGAAAAAGCTGCTCCGGCCGAGAAAAACACTTCTGGTGCACCATGGAGGTACATTTGAGTTTCCCTGGCAAACGAAAGCAGTGACACCAAAGTTTCTAGTTTCTGTTTGTGTCTCCCCTGAGGAGGTTTCAGGCCAGCAATGTCTTTCAGTACTATCTCTTTTGGTTTGGAAGCTATTGCTGGACGTTTGGTAGATAATACATCTCTGGCCGAGAAAAACACTTTTGGTGCACCATGCATGTACATTTGAGTTTCCCAGGCAAACGAAAGCAGTGACACCAAAGTTTCTAGTTTCTGTTTGTGTCTCCCCTGAGGAGGTTTCAGGCCAGCTATGTCTTTCAGTACTATCTCTTTTGCTTTGGAAGCTATTGCTGGACGTTTGGCATGTTTGGTAGAAAAAGCTGCTCCGGCCGAGAAAAACACTTTTGGTGCACCATGCAGGTACATTTGAGTTTCCCAGGCAAACGAAAGCAGTGACACCAAAGTTTCTAGTTTCTGTTTGTGTCTCCCCTGAGGAGGTTTCAGGCCAGCTATGACTTTCAGTACTATCTCTTTTGGTTTGGAAGCTATTGCTGGACGTTTGGTAGAAAAAGCTGCTCTGGCCGAGAAAAACACTTTTGGTGCACCATGCAGGTACATTTGAGTTTCCCAGGCAAACGAAAGCAGTGACACCAAAGTTTCTAGTTTCTGTTTGTGTCTCCCCTGAGGAGGTTTCAGGCCAGCTATGTCTTTCAGTACTATCTCTTTTGGTTTGGAAGCTATTGCTGGACGTTTGGTAGAAAAAGCTGCTCAGGCCGAGAAAAACACTTTTGGTGCACCATGCAGGTACATTTGAGTTTCCCAGGCAAACGAAAGCAGTGACACCAAAGTTTCTAGTTTCTGTTTGTGTCTCCCCTTAGGAGGTTTCAGGCCAGCTATGTCTTTCAGTACTACCTCTTTTGGTTTGGAAGCTATTTCTGGACGTTTGGTAGAAAAAGCTGCTCCGGCCGAGAAAAACACTTCTGGTGCACCATGGAGGTACATTTGAGTTTCCCTGGCAAACGAAAGCAGTGACACCAAAGTTTCTAGTTTCTGTTTGTGTCTCCCCTGAGGAGGTTTCAGGCCAGCAATGTCTTTCAGTACTATCTCTTTTGGTTTGGAAGCTATTGCTGGACGTTTGGTAGATAATACATCTCTGGCCGAGAAAAACACTTTTGGTGCACCATGCATGTACATTTGAGTTTCCCAGGCAAACGAAAGCAGTGACACCAAAGTTTCTAGTTTCTGTTTGTGTCTCCCCTGAGGAGGTTTCAGGCCAGCTATGTCTTTCAGTCCTATCTCTTTTGGTTTGGAAGCTATTGCTGGACGTTTGGCATGTTTGGTAGAAAAAGCGTCTCCGGCCGAGAAAAACACTTTTGGTGCACCATGCAGGTACATTTGAGTTTCCCAGGCAAACGAAAGCAGTGACACCAAAGTTTCTAGTTTCTGTTTGTGTCTCCCCTGAGGAGGTTTCAGGCCAGCTATGACTTTCAGTACTATCTCTTTTGGTTTGGAAGCTATTGCTGGACGTTTGGTAGAAAAAGCTGCTCTGGCCGAGAAAAACACTTTTGGTGCACCATGCAGGTACATTTGAGTTTCCCAGGCAAACGAAAGCAGTGACACCAAAGTTTCTAGTTTCTGTTTGTGTCTACCCTGAGGAGGTTTCAGGCCAGCTATGTCTTTCAGTACTATCTCTTTTGGTTTGGAAGCTATTGCTGGACGTTTGGTAGAAAAAGCTGCTCAGGCCGAGAAAAACACTTTTGGTGCACCATGCAGGTACATTTGAGTTTCCCAGGCAAACGAAAGCAGTGACACCAAAGTTTCCAGTTTCTGTTTGTGTCTCCCTTGAGGAGGTTTCAGGCCAGCTATGTCTTTCAGTACTACCTCTTTTGGTTTGGAAGCTATTGCTGGACGTTTGGTAGAAAAAGCTGCTCCGGCCGAGAAAAACACTTTTGGTGCACCATGCAGGTACATTTGAGTTTCCCTGGCAAACGAAAGCAGTGACACCAAAGTTTCTAGTTTCTGTTTGTGTCTCCCCTGAGGAGGTTTCAGGCCAGCAATGTCTTTCAGTACTATCTCTTTTGGTTTGGAAGCTATTGCTGGACGTTTGGTAGATAATGCATCTCTGGCCGAGAAAAACACTTTTGGTGCACCATGCAGGTACATTTGAGTTTCCCAGGCAAACGAAAGCAGTGACACCAAGTTTCTAGTTTCTGTTTGTGTCTCCCCTGAGGAGGTTTCAGGCCAGCTATGTCTTTCAGTCCTATCTCTTTTGGTTTGGAAGCTATTGCTGGACGTTTGGCATGTTTGGGAGAAAAAGCTGCTCCGGCCGAGAAAAACACTTTTCGTGCACCATGCAGGTACATTTGAGTTTCCCAGGCAAACGAAAGCAGTGACACCAAAGTTTCTAGTTTCTGTTTGTGTCTCCCCTGAGGAGGTTTCAGGCCAGCTATGTCTTTCAGTACTATCTCTTTTGGTTTGGAAGCTATTGCTGGACGTTTGGCATGTTTGGGAGAAAAAGCTGCGCCGGCCGAGAATAACAATTTTGGTGCACCATGCAGGTACATTTGAGTTTCCCAGGCAAACGAAAGCAGTGACACCAAAGTTTCTAGTTTCTGTTTGTGTCTCCCCTGAGGAGGTTTCAGGCCAGCTATGTCTTTCAGTCCTATCTCTTTTGGTTTGGAAGCTATTGCTGGATGTTTGGCATGTTTGGTAGAAAAAGCTGCTCCGGCCGAGAAAAACAATTTTGGTGCACCATGCAGGTACATTTGAGTTTCCCAGGCAAACGAAAGCAGTGACACCAAAGTTTCTAGTTTCTGTTTGTGTCTCCCCTGAGGAGGTTTCAGGCCAGCTATGTCTTTCAGTCCTATCTCTTTTGGTTTGGAAGCTATTGCTGGACGTTTGGCATGTTTGGGAGAAAAAGCTGCTCCGGCCGAGAAAAACACTTTTGGTGCACCATGCAGGTACATTTGAGTTTCCCAGGCAAACGAAAGCAGTGACACCAAAGTTTCTAGTTTCTGTTTGTGTCTCCCCTGAGGAGGTTTCAGGCCAGCTATGTCTTTCAGTCCTATCTCTTTTGGTTTGGAAGCTATTGCTGGACGTTTGGCATGTTTGGTAGAAAAAGCTGCTCTGGCCGAGAAAAACACTTTTGGTGCACCATGCAGGTACATTTGAGTTTCCCAGGCAAACGAAAGCAGTGACACCAAAGTTTCTAGTTTCTGTTTGTGTCTCCCCTGAGGAGGTTTCAGGCCAGCTATGTCTTTCAGTACTATCTCTTTTGGTTTGGAAGCTATTGCTGGACGTTTGGTAGAAAAAGCTGCTCTGGCCGAGAAAAACACTTTTGGTGCACCATGCAGGTACATTTGAGTTTCCCAGGCAAACGAAAGCAGTGACACCAAAGTTTCTAGTTTCTGTTTGTGTCTCCCCTGAGGAGGTTTCAGGCCAGCTATGTCTTTCAGTACTATCTCTTTTGGTTTGGAAGCTATTGCTGGACGTTTGGTAGAAAAAGCTGCTCAGGCCGAGAAAAACACTTTTGGTGCACCATGCAGGTACATTTGAGTTTCCCAGGCAAACGAAAGCAGTGACACCAAAGTTTCTAGTTTCTGTTTGTGTCTCCCCTGAGGAGGTTTCAGGCCAGCAATGTCTTTCAGTACTATCTCTTTTGGTTTGGAAGCTATTGCTGGACGTTTGGTAGATAATACATCTCTGGCCGAGAAAAACACTTTTGGTGCACCATGCATGTACATTTGAGTTTCCCAGGCAAACGAAAGCAGTGACACCAAAGTTTCTAGTTTCTGTTTGTGTCTCCCCTGAGGAGGTTTCAGGCCAGCTATGTCTTTCAGTCCTATCTCTTTTGGTTTGGAAGCTATTGCTGGACGTTTGGCATGTTTGGTAGAAAAAGCTGCTCCGGCCGAGAAAAACACTTTTGGTGCACCATGCAGGTACATTTGAGTTTCCCAGGCAAACGAAAGCAGTGACACCAAAGTTTCTAGTTTCTGTTTGTGTCTCCCCTGAGGAGGTTTCAGGCCAGCTATGACTTTCAGTACTATCTCTTTTGGTTTGGAAGCTATTGCTGGACGTTTGGTAGAAAAAGCTGCTCTGGCCGAGAAAAACACTTTTGGTGCACCATGCAGGTACATTTGAGTTTCCCAGGCAAACGAAAGCAGTGACACCAAAGTTTCTAGTTTCTGTTTGTGTCTACCCTGAGGAGGTTTCAGGCCAGCTATGTCTTTCAGTACTATCTCTTTTGGTTTGGAAGCTATTGCTGGACGTTTGGTAGAAAAAGCTGCTCAGGCCGAGAAAAACACTTTTGGTGCACCATGCAGGTACATTTGAGTTTCCCAGGCAAACGAAAGCAGTGACACCAAAGTTTCTAGTTTCTGTTTGTGTCTCCCTTGAGGAGGTTTCAGGCCAGCTATGTCTTTCAGTACTACCTCTTTTGGTTTGGAAGCTATTGCTGGACGTTTGGTAGAAAAAGCTGCTCCGGCCGAGAAAAACACTTTTGGTGCACCATGCAGGTACATTTGAGTTTCCCTGGCAAACGAAAGCAGTGACACCAAAGTTTCTAGTTTCTGTTTGTGTCTCCACTGAGGAGGTTTCAGGCCAGCAATGTCTTTCAGTACTATCTCTTTTGGTTTGGAAGCTATTGCTGGACGTTTGGTAGATAATGCATCTCTGGCCGAGAAAAACACTTTTGGTGCACCATGCAGGTACATTTGAGTTTCCCAGGCAAACGAAAGCAGTGACACCAAGTTTCTAGTTTCTGTTTGTGTCTCCCCTGAGGAGGTTTCAGGCCAGCTATGTCTTTCAGTCCTATCTCTTTTGGTTTGGAAGCTATTGCTGGACATTTGGCATGTTTGGGAGAAAAAGCTGCTCCGGCCGAGAAAAACACTTTTCGTGCACCATGCAGGTACATTTGAGTTTCCCAGGCAAACGAAAGCAGTGACACCAAAGTTTCTAGTTTCTGTTTGTGTCTCCCCTGAGGAGGTTTCAGGCCAGCTATGTCTTTCAGTACTATCTCTTTTGGTTTGGAAGCTATTGCTGGACGTTTGGTAGAAAAAGCTGCTCAGGCCGAGAAAAACACTTTTGGTGCACCATGCAGGTACATTTGAGTTTCCCAGGCAAACGGAAGCAGTGACACCAAAGTTTCTAGTTTCTGTTTGTGTCTCCCCTTAGGAGGTTTCAGGCCAGCTATGTCTTTCAGTACTACCTCTTTTGGTTTGGAAGCTATTTCTGGACATTTGGTAGAAAAAGCTGCTCCGGCCGAGAAAAACACTTCTGGTGCACCATGGAGGTACATTTGAGTTTCCCTGGCAAACGAAAGTAGTGACACCAAAGTTTCTAGTTTCTGTTTGTGTCTCCCCTGAAGAGCTTTCAGGCCAGCAATGTCTTTCAGTACTATCTCTTTTAGTTTGGAAGCTATTGCTGGACGTTTGGCATGTTTGGGAGAAAAAGCTGCGCCGGCCGAGAATAACAATTTTGGTGCACCATGCAGGTACATTTGAGTTTCCCAGGCAAACGAAAGCAGTGACACCAAAGTTTCTAGTTTCTGTTTGTGTCTCCCCTGAGGAGGTTTCAGGCCAGCTATGTCTTTCAGTCCTATCTCTTTTGGTTTGGAAGCTATTTCTGGATGTTTGGCATGTTTGGTAGAAAAAGCTGCTCCGGCCGAGAAAAACACTTTTGGTGCACCATGCAGGTACATTTGAGTTTCCCAGGCAAACGAAAGCAGTGACACCAAAGTTTCTAGTTTCTGTTTGTGTCTCCACTGAGGAGGTTTCAGGCCAGCTATGTCTTTCAGTCCTATCTCTTTTGGTTTGGAAGCTATTGCTGGACGTTTGGCATGTTTGGGAGAAAAAGCTGCTCCGGCCGAGAAAAACACTTTTGGTGCACCATGCAGGTACATTTGAGTTTCCCAGGCAAACGAAAGCAGTGACACCAAAGTTTCTAGTTTCTGTTTGTGTCTCCCCTGAGGAGGTTTCAGGCCAGCTATGTCTTTCAGTCCTATCTCTTTTGGTTTGGAAGCTATTGCTGGACGTTTGGCATGTTTGGTAGAAAAAGCTGATCCGGCCGAGAAAAACACTTTTGGTGCACCATGCAGGTACATTTGAGTTTCCCAGGCAAACGAAAGCAGTGACACCAAAGTTTCTAGTTTCTGTTTGTGTCTCCCCTGAGGAGGTTTCAGGCCAGCTATGACTTTCAGTACTATCTCTTTTGGTTTGGAAGCTATTGCTGCACGTTTGGCATGTTTGGGAGAAAAAGCTGCTCCGGCCGAGAAAAACACTTTTGGTGCACCATGCAGGTACATTTGAGTTTCCCAGGCAAACGAAAGCAGTGACACCAAAGTTTCTAGTTTCTGTTTGTGTCTCCCCTGAGGAGGTTTCAGGCCAGCTATGTCTTTCAGTACTATCTCTTTTGGTTTGGAAGCTATTGCTGGACGTTTGGTAGAAAAAGCTGCTCTGGCCGAGAAAAACACTTTTGGTGCACCATGCAGGTACATTTGAGTTTCCCAGGGAAACGAAAGCAGTGACACCAAAGTTTCTAGTTTCTGTTTGTGTCTACCCTGAGGAGGTTTCAGGCCAGCTATGTCTTTCAGTACTATCTCTTTTGGTTTGGAAGCTATTGCTGGACGTTTTTTTAGAAAAAGCTGCTCAGGCCGAGAAAAACACTTTTGGTGCACCATGCAGGTACATTTGAGTTTCCCAGGCAAACGAAAGCAGTGACACCAAAGTTTCTAGTTTCTGTTTGTGTCTCCCCTTAGGAGGTTTCAGGCCAGCTATGTCTTTCAGTACTACCTCTTTTGGTTTGGAAGCTATTTCTGGACGTTTGGTAGAAAAAGCTGCTCCGGCCGAGAAAAACACTTCTGGTGCACCATGGAGGTACATTTGAGTTTCCCTGGCAAACGAAAGCAGTGACACCAAAGTTTCTAGTTTCTGTTTGTGTCTCCCCTGAGGAGGTTTCAGGCCAGCAATGTCTTTCAGTACTATCTCTTTTGGTTTGGAAGCTATTGCTGGACGTTTGGTAGATAATACATCTCTGGCCGAGAAAAACACTTTTGGTGCACCATGCATGTACATTTGAGTTTCCCAGGCAAACGAAAGCAGTGACACCAAAGTTTCTAGTTTCTGTTTGTGTCTCCCCTGAGGAGGTTTCAGGCCAGCTATGTCTTTCAGTCCTATCTCTTTTGGTTTGGAAGCTAATACTGGACGTTTGGCATGTTTGGTAGAAAAAGCTGCTCAGGCCGAGAAAAACACTTTTGGTGCACCATGCAGGTACATTTGAGTTTCCCAGGCAAACGAAAGCAGTGACACCAAAGTTTCTAGTTTCTGTTTGTGTCTCCTCTGAGGAGGTTTCAGGCCAGCTATGACTTTCAGTACTATCTCTTTTGGTTTGGAAGCTATTGCTGCACGTTTGGCATGTTTGGGAGAAAAAGCTGCTCCGGCCGAGAAAAACACTTTTGGTGCACCATGCAGGTACATTTGAGTTTCCCAGGCAAACGAAAGCAGTGACACCAAAGTTTCTAGTTTCTGTTTGTGTCTCCCCTGAGGAGGTTTCAGGCCAGCTATGTCTTTCAGTACTATCTCTTTTGGTTTGGAAGCTATTGCTGGACGTTTGGTAGAAAAAGCTGCTCTGGCCGAGAAAAACACTTTTGGTGCACCATGCAGGTACATTTGAGTTTCCCAGGGAAACGAAAGCAGTGACACCAAAGTTTCTAGTTTCTGTTTGTGTCTACCCTGAGGAGGTTTCAGGCCAGCTATGTCTTTCAGTACTATCTCTTTTGGTTTGGAAGCTATTGCTGGACGTTTGGTAGAAAAAGCTGCTCAGGCCGAGAAAAACACTTTTGGTGCACCATGCAGGTACATTTGAGTTTCCCAGGCAAACGAAAGCAGTGACACCAAAGTTTCTAGTTTCTGTTTGTGTCTCCCCTGAGGAGGTTTCAGGCCAGCAATGTCTTTCAGTACTATCTCTTTTGGTTTGGAAGCTATTGCTGGATGTTTGGTAGATAATACATCTCTTGCCGAGAAAAACACTTTTGGTGCACCATGCATGTACATTTGAGTTTCCCAGGCAAACGAAAGCAGTGACACCAAAGTTTCTAGTTTCTGTTTGTGTCTCCCCTGAGGAGGTTTCAGGCCAGCTATGTCTTACAGTCCTATCTCTTTTGGTTTGGAAGCTATTGCTGGACGTTTGGCATGTTTGGTAGAAAAAGCTGCTCCGGCCGAGAAAAACTTTTTTGGTGCACCATGCAGGTACATTTGAGTTTCCCAGGCAAACGAAAGCAGTGACACCAAAGTTTCTAGTTTCTGTTTGTGTCTCCCCTGAGGAGGTTTCAGGCCAGCTATGACTTTCAGTACTATCTCTTTTGGTTTGGAAGCTATTGCTGGACGTTTGGTAGAAAAAGCTGCTCTGGCCGAGAAAAACACTTTTGGTGCACCATGCAGGTACATTTGAGTTTCCCAGGCAAACGAAAGCAGTGACACCAAAGTTTCTAGTTTCTGTTTGTGTCTACCCTGAGGAGGTTTCAGGCCAGCTATGTCTTTCAGTACTATCTCTTTTGGTTTGGAAGCTATTGCTGGACGTTTGGTAGAAAAAGCTGCTCAGGCCGAGAAAAACACTTTTGGTGCACCATGCAGGTACATTTGAGTTTCCCAGGCAAACGAAAGCAGTGACACCAAAGTTTCTAGTTTCTGTTTGTGTCTCCCTTGAGGAGGTTTCAGGCCAGCTATGTCTTTCAGTACTACCTCTTTTGGTTTGGAAGCTATTGCTGGACGTTTGGTAGAAAAAGCTGCTCCGGCCGAGAAAAACACTTTTGGTGCACCATGCAGGTACATTTGAGTTTCCCTGGCAAACGAAAGCAGTGACACCAAAGTTTCTAGTTTCTGTTTGTGTCTCCCCTGAGGAGGTTTCAGGCCAGCTATGTCTTTCAGTCCTATCTCTTTTGGTTTGGAAGCTAATACTGGACGTTTGGCATGTTTGGTAGAAAAAGCTGCTCAGGCCGAGAAAAACACTTTTGGTGCACCATGCAGGTACATTTGAGTTTCCCAGGCAAACGAAAGCAGTGACACCAAAGTTTCTAGTTTCTGTTTGTGTCTCCTCTGAGGAGGTTTCAGGCCAGCTATGACTTTCAGTACTATCTCTTTTGGTTTGGAAGCTATTGCTGCACGTTTGGCATGTTTGGGAGAAAAAGCTGCTCCGGCCGAGAAAAACACTTTTGGTGCACCATGCAGGTACATTTGAGTTTCCCAGGCAAACGAAAGCAGTGACACCAAAGTTTCTAGTTTCTGTTTGTGTCTCCCCTGAGGAGGTTTCAGGCCAGCTATGTCTTTCAGTACTATCTCTTTTGGTTTGGAAGCTATTGCTGGACGTTTGGTAGAAAAAGCTGCTCTGGCCGAGAAAAACACTTTTGGTGCACCATGCAGGTACATTTGAGTTTCCCAGGGAAACGAAAGCAGTGACACCAAAGTTTCTAGTTTCTGTTTGTGTCTACCCTGAGGAGGTTTCAGGCCAGCTATGTCTTTCAGTACTATCTCTTTTGGTTTGGAAGCTATTGCTGGACGTTTGGTAGAAAAAGCTGCTCAGGCCGAGAAAAACACTTTTGGTGCACCATGCAGGTACATTTGAGTTTCCCAGGCAAACGAAAGCAGTGACACCAAAGTTTCTAGTTTCTGTTTGTGTCTCCCCTGAGGAGGTTTCAGGCCAGCTATGTCTTTCAGTACTACCTCTTTTGGTTTGGAAGCTATTTCTGGACGTTTGGTAGAAAAAGCTGCTCCGGCCGAGAAAAACACTTCTGGTGCACCATGGAGGTACATTTGAGTTTCCCTGGCAAACGAAAGCAGTGACACCAAAGTTTCTAGTTTCTGTTTGTGTCTCCCCTGAGGAGGTTTCAGGCCAGCAATGTCTTTCAGTACTATCTCTTTTGGTTTGGAAGCTATTGCTGGATGTTTGGTAGATAATACATCTCTTGCCGAGAAAAACACTTTTGGTGCACCATGCATGTACATTTGAGTTTCCCAGGCAAACGAAAGCAGTGACACCAAAGTTTCTAGTTTCTGTTTGTGTCTCCCCTGAGGAGGTTTCAGGCCAGCTATGTCTTACAGTCCTATCTCTTTTGGTTTGGAAGCTATTGCTGGACGTTTGGCATGTTTGGTAGAAAAAGCTGCTCCGGCCGAGAAAAACTTTTTTGGTGCACCATGCAGGTACATTTGAGTTTCCCAGGCAAACGAAAGCAGTGACACCAAAGTTTCTAGTTTCTGTTTGTGTCTCCCCTGAGGAGGTTTCAGGCCAGCTATGACTTTCAGTACTATCTCTTTTGGTTTGGAAGCTATTGCTGGACGTTTGGTAGAAAAAGCTGCTCTGGCCGAGAAAAACACTTTTGGTGCACCATGCAGGTACATTTGAGTTTCCCAGGCAAACGAAAGCAGTGACACCAAAGTTTCTAGTTTCTGTTTGTGTCTACCCTGAGGAGGTTTCAGGCCAGCTATGTCTTTCAGTACTATCTCTTTTGGTTTGGAAGCTATTGCTGGACGTTTGGTAGAAAAAGCTGCTCAGGCCGAGAAAAACACTTTTGGTGCACCATGCAGGTACATTTGAGTTTCCCAGGCAAACGAAAGCAGTGACACCAAAGTTTCTAGTTTCTGTTTGTGTCTCCCTTGAGGAGGTTTCAGGCCAGCTATGTCTTTCAGTACTACCTCTTTTGGTTTGGAAGCTATTGCTGGACGTTTGGTAGAAAAAGCTGCTCCGGCCGAGAAAAACACTTTTGGTGCACCATGCAGGTACATTTGAGTTTCCCTGGCAAACGAAAGCAGTGACACCAAAGTTTCTAGTTTCTGTTTGTGTCTCCCCTGAGGAGGTTTCAGGCCAGCTATGTCTTTCAGTCCTATCTCTTTTGGTTTGGAAGCTAATACTGGACGTTTGGCATGTTTGGTAGAAAAAGCTGCTCAGGCCGAGAAAAACACTTTTGGTGCACCATGCAGGTACATTTGAGTTTCCCAGGCAAACGAAAACAGTGACACCAAGTTTCTAGTTTCTGTTTGTGTCTCCCCTGAGGAGGTTTCAGGCCAGCTATGTCTTTCAGTCCTATCTCTTTTGGTTTGGAAGCTATTGCTGGACGTTTGGCATGTTTGGGAGAAAAAGCTGCTCCGGCCGAGAAAAACACTTTTCGTGCACCATGCAGGTACATTTGAGTTTCCCAGGCAAACGAAAGCAGTGACACCAAAGTTTCTAGTTTCTGTTTGTGTCTCCCCTGAGGAGGTTTCAGGCCAGCTATGTCTTTCAGTACTATCTCTTTTGGTTTGGAAGCTATTGCTGGACGTTTGGTAGAAAAAGCTGCTCAGGCCGAGAAAAACACTTTTGGTGCACCATGCAGGTACATTTGAGTTTCCCAGGCAAACGGAAGCAGTGACACCAAAGTTTCTAGTTTCTGTTTGTGTCTACCCTGAGGAGGTTTCAGGCCAGCTATGTCTTTCAGTACTATCTCTTTTGGTTTGGAAGCTATTGCTGGACGTTTGGTAGAAAAAGCTGCTCAGGCCGAGAAAAACACTTTTGGTGCACCATGCAGGTACATTTGAGTTTCCCAGGCAAACGAAAGCAGTGACACCAAAGTTTCTAGTTTCTGTTTGTGTCTCCCCTGAGGAGGTTTCAGGCCAGCTATGTCTTTCAGTACTACCTCTTTTGGTTTGGAAGCTATTTCTGGACGTTTGGTAGAAAAAGCTGCTCCGGCCGAGAAAAACACTTCTGGTGCACCATGGAGGTACATTTGAGTTTCCCTGGCAAACGAAAGCAGTGACACCAAAGTTTCTAGTTTCTGTTTGTGTCTCCCCTGAGGAGGTTTCAGGCCAGCAATGTCTTTCAGTACTATCTCTTTTGGTTTGGAAGCTATTGCTGGATGTTTGGTAGATAATACATCTCTTGCCGAGAAAAACACTTTTGGTGCACCATGCATGTACATTTGAGTTTCCCAGGCAAACGAAAGCAGTGACACCAAAGTTTCTAGTTTCTGTTTGTGTCTCCCCTGAGGAGGTTTCAGGCCAGCTATGTCTTACAGTCCTATCTCTTTTGGTTTGGAAGCTATTGCTGGACGTTTGGCATGTTTGGTAGAAAAAGCTGCTCCGGCCGAGAAAAACTTTTTTGGTGCACCATGCAGGTACATTTGAGTTTCCCAGGCAAACGAAAGCAGTGACACCAAAGTTTCTAGTTTCTGTTTGTGTCTCCCCTGAGGAGGTTTCAGGCCAGCTATGACTTTCAGTACTATCTCTTTTGGTTTGGAAGCTATTGCTGGACGTTTGGTAGAAAAAGCTGCTCTGGCCGAGAAAAACACTTTTGGTGCACCATGCAGGTACATTTGAGTTTCCCAGGCAAACGAAAGCAGTGACACCAAAGTTTCTAGTTTCTGTTTGTGTCTCCCCTGAGGAGGTTTCAGGCCAGCTATGTCTTTCAGTCCTATCTCTTTTGGTTTGGAAGCTAATACTGGACGTTTGGCATGTTTGGTAGAAAAAGCTGCTCAGGCCGAGAAAAACACTTTTGGTGCACCATGCAGGTACATTTGAGTTGCCCAGGCAAACGAAAACAGTGACACCAAGTTTCTAGTTTCTGTTTGTGTCTCCCCTGAGGAGGTTTCAGGCCAGCTATGTCTTTCAGTCCTATCTCTTTTGGTTTGGAAGCTATTGCTGGACGTTTGGCATGTTTGGGAGAAAAAGCTGCTCCGGCCGAGAAAAACACTTTTCGTGCACCATGCAGGTACATTTGAGTTTCCCAGGCAAACGAAAGCAGTGACACCAAAGTTTCTAGTTTCTGTTTGTGTCTCCCCTGAGGAGGTTTCAGGCCAGCTATGTCTTTCAGTACTATCTCTTTTGGTTTGGAAGCTATTGCTGGACGTTTGGTAGAAAAAGCTGCTCAGGCCGAGAAAAACACTTTTGGTGCACCGTGCAGGTACATTTGAGTTTCCCAGGCAAACGGAAGCAGTGACACCAAAGTTTCTAGTTTCTGTTTGTGTCTCCCCTGAGGAGGTTTCAGGCCAGCTATGTCTTTCAGTACTATCTCTTTTGGTTTGGAAGCTATTGCTGGACGTTTGGTAGAAAAAGCTGCTCAGGCCGAGAAAAACACTTTTGGTGCACCATGCAGGTACATTTGAGTTTCCCAGGCAAACGAAAGCAGTGACACCAAAGTTTCTAGTTTCTGTTTGTGTCTCCCCTGAGGAGGTTTCAGGCCAGCTATGTCTTTCAGTACTACCTCTTTTGGTTTGGAAGCTATTTCTGGACGTTTGGTAGAAAAAGCTGCTCCGGCCGAGAAAAACACTTCTGGTGCACCATGGAGGTACATTTGAGTTTCCCTGGCAAACGAAAGCAGTGACACCAAAGTTTCTAGTTTCTGTTTGTGTCTCCCCTGAGGAGGTTTCAGGCCAGCAATGTCTTTCAGTACTATCTCTTTTGGTTTGGAAGCTATTGCTGGATGTTTGGTAGATAATACATCTCTTGCCGAGAAAAACACTTTTGGTGCACCATGCATGTACATTTGAGTTTCCCAGGCAAACGAAAGCAGTGACACCAAAGTTTCTAGTTTCTGTTTGTGTCTCCCCTGAGGAGGTTTCAGGCCAGCTATGTCTTACAGTCCTATCTCTTTTGGTTTGGAAGCTATTGCTGGACGTTTGGCATGTTTGGTAGAAAAAGCTGCTCCGGCCGAGAAAAACTTTTTTGGTGCACCATGCAGGTACATTTGAGTTTCCCAGGCAAACGAAAGCAGTGACACCAAAGTTTCTAGTTTCTGTTTGTGTCTCCCCTGAGGAGGTTTCAGGCCAGCTATGACTTTCAGTACTATCTCTTTTGGTTTGGAAGCTATTGCTGGACGTTTGGTAGAAAAAGCTGCTCTGGCCGAGAAAAACACTTTTGGTGCACCATGCAGGTACATTTGAGTTTCCCAGGCAAACGAAAGCAGTGACACCAAAGTTTCTAGTTTCTGTTTGTGTCTACCCTGAGGAGGTTTCAGGCCAGCTATGTCTTTCAGTACTATCTCTTTTGGTTTGGAAGCTATTGCTGGACGTTTGGTAGAAAAAGCTGCTCAGGCCGAGAAAAACACTTTTGGTGCACCATGCAGGTACATTTGAGTTTCCCAGGCAAACGAAAGCAGTGACACCAAAGTTTCTAGTTTCTGTTTGTGTCTCCCTTGAGGAGGTTTCAGGCCAGCTATGTCTTTCAGTACTACCTCTTTTGGTTTGGAAGCTATTGCTGGACGTTTGGTAGAAAAAGCTGCTCCGGCCGAGAAAAACACTTTTGGTGCACCATGCAGGTACATTTGAGTTTCCCTGGCAAACGAAAGCAGTGACACCAAAGTTTCTAGTTTCTGTTTGTGTCTCCCCTGAGGAGGTTTCAGGCCAGCAATGTCTTTCAGTACTATCTCTTTTGGTTTGGAAGCTATTGCTGGACGTTTGGTAGATAATGCATCTCTGGCCGAGAAAAACACTTTTGGTGCACCATGCAGGTACATTTGAGTTTCCCAGGCAAACGAAAACAGTGACACCAAGTTTCTAGTTTCTGTTTGTGTCTCCCCTGAGGAGGTTTCAGGCCAGCTATGTCTTTCAGTCCTATCTCTTTTGGTTTGGAAGCTATTGCTGGACGTTTGGCATGTTTGGGAGAAAAAGCTGCTCCGGCCGAGAAAAACACTTTTCGTGCACCATGCAGGTACATTTGAGTTTCCCAGGCAAACGAAAGCAGTGACACCAAAGTTTCTAGTTTCTGTTTGTGTCTCCCCTGAGGAGGTTTCAGGCCAGCTATGTCTTACAGTCCTATCTCTTTTGGTTTGGAAGCTATTGCTGGACGTTTGGCATGTTTGGTAGAAAAAGCTGCTCCGGCCGAGAAAAACTTTTTTGGTGCACCATGCAGGTACATTTGAGTTTCCCAGGCAAACGAAAGCAGTGACACCAAAGTTTCTAGTTTCTGTTTGTGTCTCCCCTGAGGAGGTTTCAGGCCAGCTATGACTTTCAGTACTATCTCTTTTGGTTTGGAAGCTATTGCTGGACGTTTGGTAGAAAAAGCTGCTCTGGCCGAGAAAAACACTTTTGGTGCACCATGCAGGTACATTTGAGTTTCCCAGGCAAACGAAAGCAGTGACACCAAAGTTTCTAGTTTCTGTTTGTGTCTACCCTGAGGAGGTTTCAGGCCAGCTATGTCTTTCAGTACTATCTCTTTTGGTTTGGAAGCTATTGCTGGACGTTTGGTAGAAAAAGCTGCTCAGGCCGAGAAAAACACTTTTGGTGCACCATGCAGGTACATTTGAGTTTCCCAGGCAAACGAAAGCAGTGACACCAAAGTTTCTAGTTTCTGTTTGTGTCTCCCTTGAGGAGGTTTCAGGCCAGCTATGTCTTTCAGTACTACCTCTTTTGGTTTGGAAGCTATTGCTGGACGTTTGGTAGAAAAAGCTGCTCCGGCCGAGAAAAACACTTTTGGTGCACCATGCAGGTACATTTGAGTTTCCCTGGCAAACGAAAGCAGTGACACCAAAGTTTCTAGTTTCTGTTTGTGTCTCCCCTGAGGAGGTTTCAGGCCAGCTATGTCTTTCAGTCCTATCTCTTTTGGTTTGGAAGCTAATACTGGACGTTTGGCATGTTTGGTAGAAAAAGCTGCTCAGGCCGAGAAAAACACTTTTGGTGCACCATGCAGGTACATTTGAGTTTCCCAGGCAAACGAAAACAGTGACACCAAGTTTCTAGTTTCTGTTTGTGTCTCCCCTGAGGAGGTTTCAGGCCAGCTATGTCTTTCAGTCCTATCTCTTTTGGTTTGGAAGCTATTGCTGGACGTTTGGCATGTTTGGGAGAAAAAGCTGCTCCGGCCGAGAAAAACACTTTTCGTGCACCATGCAGGTACATTTGAGTTTCCCAGGCAAACGAAAGCAGTGACACCAAAGTTTCTAGTTTCTGTTTGTGTCTCCCCTGAGGAGGTTTCAGGCCAGCTATGTCTTTCAGTACTATCTCTTTTGGTTTGGAAGCTATTGCTGGACGTTTGGTAGAAAAAGCTGCTCAGGCCGAGAAAAACACTTTTGGTGCACCATGCAGGTACATTTGAGTTTCCCAGGCAAACGGAAGCAGTGACACCAAAGTTTCTAGTTTCTGTTTGTGTCTACCCTGAGGAGGTTTCAGGCCAGCTATGTCTTTCAGTACTATCTCTTTTGGTTTGGAAGCTATTGCTGGACGTTTGGTAGAAAAAGCTGCTCAGGCCGAGAAAAACACTTTTGGTGCACCATGCAGGTACATTTGAGTTTCCCAGGCAAACGAAAGCAGTGACACCAAAGTTTCTAGTTTCTGTTTGTGTCTCCCCTGAGGAGGTTTCAGGCCAGCTATGTCTTTCAGTACTACCTCTTTTGGTTTGGAAGCTATTTCTGGACGTTTGGTAGAAAAAGCTGCTCCGGCCGAGAAAAACACTTCTGGTGCACCATGGAGGTACATTTGAGTTTCCCTGGCAAACGAAAGCAGTGACACCAAAGTTTCTAGTTTCTGTTTGTGTCTCCCCTGAGGAGGTTTCAGGCCAGCAATGTCTTTCAGTACTATCTCTTTTGGTTTGGAAGCTATTGCTGGATGTTTGGTAGATAATACATCTCTTGCCGAGAAAAACACTTTTGGTGCACCATGCATGTACATTTGAGTTTCCCAGGCAAACGAAAGCAGTGACACCAAAGTTTCTAGTTTCTGTTTGTGTCTCCCCTGAGGAGGTTTCAGGCCAGCTATGTCTTACAGTCCTATCTCTTTTGGTTTGGAAGCTATTGCTGGACGTTTGGCATGTTTGGTAGAAAAAGCTGCTCCGGCCGAGAAAAACTTTTTTGGTGCACCATGCAGGTACATTTGAGTTTCCCAGGCAAACGAAAGCAGTGACACCAAAGTTTCTAGTTTCTGTTTGTGTCTCCCCTGAGGAGGTTTCAGGCCAGCTATGACTTTCAGTACTATCTCTTTTGGTTTGGAAGCTATTGCTGGACGTTTGGTAGAAAAAGCTGCTCTGGCCGAGAAAAACACTTTTGGTGCACCATGCAGGTACATTTGAGTTTCCCAGGCAAACGAAAGCAGTGACACCAAAGTTTCTAGTTTCTGTTTGTGTCTCCCCTGAGGAGGTTTCAGGCCAGCTATGTCTTTCAGTCCTATCTCTTTTGGTTTGGAAGCTAATACTGGACGTTTGGCATGTTTGGTAGAAAAAGCTGCTCAGGCCGAGAAAAACACTTTTGGTGCACCATGCAGGTACATTTGAGTTTCCCAGGCAAACGAAAACAGTGACACCAAGTTTCTAGTTTCTGTTTGTGTCTCCCCTGAGGAGGTTTCAGGCCAGCTATGTCTTTCAGTCCTATCTCTTTTGGTTTGGAAGCTATTGCTGGACGTTTGGCATGTTTGGGAGAAAAAGCTGCTCCAGCCGAGAAAAACACTTTTCGTGCACCATGCAGGTACATTTGAGTTTCCCAGGCAAACGAAAGCAGTGACACCAAAGTTTCTAGTTTCTGTTTGTGTCTCCCCTGAGGAGGTTTCAGGCCAGCTATGTCTTTCAGTACTATCTCTTTTGGTTTGGAAGCTATTGCTGGACGTTTGGTAGAAAAAGCTGCTCAGGCCGAGAAAAACACTTTTGGTGCACCATGCAGGTACATTTGAGTTTCCCAGGCAAACGGAAGCAGTGACACCAAAGTTTCTAGTTTCTGTTTGTGTCTACCCTGAGGAGGTTTCAGGCCAGCTATGTCTTTCAGTACTATCTCTTTTGGTTTGGAAGCTATTGCTGGACGTTTGGTAGAAAAAGCTGCTCAGGCCGAGAAAAACACTTTTGGTGCACCATGCAGGTACATTTGAGTTTCCCAGGCAAACGAAAGCAGTGACACCAAAGTTTCTAGTTTCTGTTTGTGTCTCCCCTGAGGAGGTTTCAGGCCAGCTATGTCTTTCAGTACTACCTCTTTTGGTTTGGAAGCTATTTCTGGACGTTTGGTAGAAAAAGCTGCTCCGGCCGAGAAAAACACTTCTGGTGCACCATGGAGGTACATTTGAGTTTCCCTGGCAAACGAAAGCAGTGACACCAAAGTTTCTAGTTTCTGTTTGTGTCTCCCCTGAGGAGGTTTCAGGCCAGCAATGTCTTTCAGTACTATCTCTTTTGGTTTGGAAGCTATTGCTGGATGTTTGGTAGATAATACATCTCTTGCCGAGAAAAACACTTTTGGTGCACCATGCATGTACATTTGAGTTTCCCAGGCAAACGAAAGCAGTGACACCAAAGTTTCTAGTTTCTGTTTGTGTCTCCCCTGAGGAGGTTTCAGGCCAGCTATGTCTTACAGTCCTATCTCTTTTGGTTTGGATGCTATTGCTGGACGTTTGGCATGTTTGGTAGAAAAAGCTGCTCCGGCCGAGAAAAACTTTTTTGGTGCACCATGCAGGTACATTTGAGTTTCCCAGGCAAACGAAAGCAGTGACACCAAAGTTTCTAGTTTCTGTTTGTGTCTCCCCTGAGGAGGTTTCAGGCCAGCTATGACTTTCAGTACTATCTCTTTTGGTTTGGAAGCTATTGCTGGACGTTTGGTAGAAAAAGCTGCTCTGGCCGAGAAAAACACTTTTGGTGCACCATGCAGGTACATTTGAGTTTCCCAGGCAAACGAAAGCAGTGACACCAAAGTTTCTAGTTTCTGTTTGTGTCTCCCCTGAGGAGGTTTCAGGCCAGCTATGTCTTTCAGTACTATCTCTTTTGGTTTGGAAGCTATTGCTGGACGTTTGGTAGAAAAAGCTGCTCAGGCCGAGAAAAACACTTTTGGTGCACCATGCAGGTACATTTGAGTTTCCCAGGCAAACGAAAGCAGTGACACCAAAGTTTCTAGTTTCTGTTTGTGTCTCCCTTGAGGAGGTTTCAGGCCAGCTATGTCTTTCAGTACTACCTCTTTTGGTTTGGAAGCTATTGCTGGACGTTTGGTAGAAAAAGCTGCTCCGGCCGAGAAAAACACTTTTGGTGCACCATGCAGGTACATTTGAGTTTCCCTGGCAAACGAAAGCAGTGACACCAAAGTTTCTAGTTTCTGTTTGTGTCTCCCCTGAGGAGGTTTCAGGCCAGCAATGTCTTTCAGTACTATCTCTTTTGGTTTGGAAGCTATTGCTGGACGTTTGGTAGATAATGCATCTCTGGCCGAGAAAAACACTTTTGGTGCACCATGCAGGTACATTTGAGTTTCCCAGGCAAACGAAAACAGTGACACCAAGTTTCTAGTTTCTGTTTGTGTCTCCCCTGAGGAGGTTTCAGGCCAGCTATGTCTTTCAGTCCTATCTCTTTTGGTTTGGAAGCTATTGCTGGACGTTTGGCATGTTTGGGAGAAAAAGCTGCTCCGGCCGAGAAAAACACTTTTCGTGCACCATGCAGGTACATTTGAGTTTCCCAGGCAAACGAAAGCAGTGACACCAAAGTTTCTAGTTTCTGTTTGTGTCTCCCCTGAGGAGGTTTCAGGCCAGCTATGTCTTTCAGTACTATCTCTTTTGGTTTGGAAGCTATTGCTGGACGTTTGGTAGAAAAAGCTGCTCAGGCCGAGAAAAACACTTTTGGTGCACCATGCAGGTACATTTGAGTTTCCCAGGCAAACGGAAGCAGTGACACCAAAGTTTCTAGTTTCTGTTTGTGTCTCCCCTTAGGAGGTTTCAGGCCAGCTATGTCTTTCAGTACTACCTCTTTTGGTTTGGAAGCTATTTCTGGACGTTTGGTAGAAAAAGCTGCTCCGGCCGAGAAAAACACTTCTGGTGCACCATGGAGGTACATTTGAGTTTCCCTGGCAAACGAAAGTAGTGACACCAAAGTTTCTAGTTTCTGTTTGTGTCTCCCCTGAAGAGGTTTCAGGCCAGCAATGTCTTTCAGTACTATCTCTTTTGGTTTGGAAGCTATTGCTGGACGTTTGGTAGATAATACATCTCTGGCCGAGAAAAACACTTTTGGTGCACCATGCAGGTACATTTGAGTTTCCCAGGCAAACGAAAGCAGTGACACCAAAGTTTCTAGTTTCTGTTTGTGTCTCCCCTGAGGACGTTTCAGGCCAGCTATGTCTTTCAGTCCTATCTCTTTTGGTTTGGAAACTATTGCTGGACGTTTGGCATGTTTGGTAGAAAAAGCTGCTCCGGCCGAGAAAAACACTTTTGGTGCACCATGCAGGTACATTTGAGTTTCCCAGGCAAACGAAAGCAGTGACACCAAAGTTTCTAGTTTCTGTTTGTGTCTCCCCTGAGGAGGTTTCAGGCCAGCTATGACTTTCAGTACTATCTCTTTTGGTTTGGAAGCTATTGCTGGACGTTTGGTAGAAAAAGCTGCTCTGGCCGAGAAAAACACTTTTGTTGCACCATGCAGGTACATTTGAGTTTCCCAGGCAAACGAAAACAGTGACACCAAGTTTCTAGTTTCTGTTTGTGTCTCCCCTGAGGAGGTTTCAGGCCAGCTATGTCTTTCAGTCCTATCTCTTTTGGTTTGGAAGCTATTGCTGGACGTTTGGTAGATAATGCATCTCTGGCCGAGAAAAACACTTTTGGTGCACCATGCAGGTACATTTGAGTTTCCCAGGCAAACGAAAACAGTGACACCAAGTTTCTAGTTTCTGTTTGTGTCTCCCCTGAGGAGGTTTCAGGCCAGCTATGTCTTTCAGTCCTATCTCTTTTGGTTTGGAAGCTATTGCTGGACGTTTGGCATGTTTGGGAGAAAAAGCTGCTCCGGCCGAGAAAAACACTTTTCGTGCACCATGCAGGTACATTTGAGTTTCCCAGGCAAACGAAAGCAGTGACACCAAAGTTTCTAGTTTCTGTTTGTGTCTCCCTTGAGGAGGTTTCAGGCCAGCTATGTCTTTCAGTACTACCTCTTTTGGTTTGGAAGCTATTGCTGGACGTTTGGTAGAAAAAGCTGCTCAGGCCGAGAAAAACACTTTTGGTGCACCATGCAGGTACATTTGAGTTTCCCAGGCAAACGGAAGCAGTGACACCAAAGTTTCTAGTTTCTGTTTGTGTCTCCCCTTAGGAGGTTTCAGGCCAGCTATGTCTTTCAGTACTACCTCTTTTGGTTTGGAAGCTATTTCTGGACGTTTGGTAGAAAAAGCTGCTCCGGCCGAGAAAAACACTTCTGGTGCACCATGGAGGTACATTTGAGTTTCCCTGGCAAACGAAAGTAGTGACACCAAAGTTTCTAGTTTCTGTTTGTGTCTCCCCTGAAGAGGTTTCAGGCCAGCAATGTCTTTCAGTACTATCTCTTTTGGTTTGGAAGCTATTGCTGGACGTTTGGTAGATAATACATCTCTGGCCGAGAAAAACACTTTTGGTGCACCATGCAGGTACATTTGAGTTTCCCAGGCAAACGAAAGCAGTGACACCAAAGTTTCTAGTTTCTGTTTGTGTCTCCCCTGAGGACGTTTCAGGCCAGCTATGTCTTTCAGTCCTATCTCTTTTGGTTTGGAAACTATTGCTGGACGTTTGGCATGTTTGGTAGAAAAAGCTGCTCCGGCCGAGAAAAACACTTTTGGTGCACCATGCAGGTACATTTGAGTTTCCCAGGCAAACGAAAGCAGTGACACCAAAGTTTCTAGTTTCTGTTTGTGTCTCCCCTGAGGAGGTTTCAGGCCAGCTATGACTTTCAGTACTATCTCTTTTGGTTTGGAAGCTATTGCTGGACGTTTGGTAGAAAAAGCTGCTCTGGCCGAGAAAAACACTTTTGTTGCACCATGCAGGTACATTTGAGTTTCCCAGGCAAACGAAAGCAGTGACACCAAAGTTTCTAGTTTCTGTTTGTGTCTACCCTGAGGAGGTTTCAGGCCAGCTATGTCTTTCAGTACTATCTTTTTGGTTTGGAAGCTATTGCTGGACGTTTGTTAGAAAAAGCTGCTCAGGCCGAGAAAAACACTTTTCGTGCACCATGCAGGTACATTTGAGTTTCCCAGGCAAACGAAAGCAGTGACACCAAAGTTTCTAGTTTCTGTTTGTGTCTCCCTTGAGGAGGTTTCAGGCCAGCTATGTCTTTCAGTACTACCTCTTTTGGTTTGGAAGCTATTGCTGGACGTTTGGTAGAAAAAGCTGCTCCGGCCGAGAAAAACACTTTTGGTGCACCATGCAGGTACATTTGAGTTTCCCAGGGAAACGAAAGCAGTGACACCAAAGTTTCTAGTTTCTGTTTGTGTCTCCCCTGAGGAGGTTTCAGGCCAGCAATGTCTTTCAGTACTATCTCTTTTGGTTTGGAAGCTATTGCTGGACGTTTGGTAGATAATGCATCTCTGGCCGAGAAAAACACTTTTGGTGCACCATGCAGGTACATTTGAGTTTCCCAGGCAAACGAAAGCAGTGACACCAAATTTCTAGTTTCTGTTTGTGTCTCCCCTGAGGAGGTTTCAGGCCAGCTATGTCTTTCAGTCCTATCTCTTTTGGTTTGGAAGCTATTGCTGGACGTTTGGCATGTTTGGGAGAAAAAGCTGCTCCGGCCGAGAAAAACACTTTTGGTGCACCATGCAGGTACATTTGAGTTTCCCAGGCAAACGAAAGCAGTGACACCAAAGTTTCTAGTTTCTGTTTGTGTCTCCCCTGAGGAGGTTTCAGGCCAGCTATGTCTTTCAGTACTATCTCTTTTGGTTTGGAAGCTATTGCTGGACGTTTGGTAGAAAAAGCTGCTCCGGCCGAGAAAAACACTTTTGGTGCACCATGCAGGTACATTTGAGTTTCCCAGGCAAACGAAAGCAGTGACACCAAAGTTTCTAGTTTCTGTTTGTGTCTCCCCTGAGGAGGTTTCAGGCCAGCTATGTCTTTCAGTACTATCTCTTCTGGTTTGGAAGCTATTGCTGGACGTTTGGTAGAAAAAGCTGCTCCGGCCGAGAAAAACACTTTTGGTGCACCATGCAGGTACATTTGAGTTTCCCAGGCAAACGAAAGCAGTGACACCAAAGTTTCTAGTTTCTGTTTGTGTCTCCCCTGAGGAGGTTTCAGGCCAGCTATGTCTTTCAGTCCTATCTCTTTTGGTTTGGAAGCTATTGCTGGAAGTTTGGCATGTTTGGTAGAAAAAGCTGCTCCGGCCGAGAAAAACACTTTTGGTGCACCATGCAGGTACATTTGAGTTTCCCAGGCAAACGAAAGCAGTGACACCAAAGTTTCTAGTTTCTGTTTGTGTCTCCCCTGAGGAGGTTTCAGGCCAGCTATGTCTTTCAGTACTATCTCTTTTGGTTTGGAAGCTATTGCTGGACGTTTGGCATGCTTGGGAGAAAAAGCTGCTCCGGCCGAGAAAAACACTTTTGGTGCACCATGCAGGTACATTTGAGTTTCCCAGGCAAACGAAAGCAGTGACACCAAAGTTTCTAGTTTCTGTTTGTGTCTCCCCTGAGGAGGTTTCAGGCCAGCTATGTCTTTCAGTCCTATCTCTTTTGGTTTGGAAGCTATTGCTGGACGTTTGGTAGAAAAAGCTGCTCTGGCCGAGAAAAACACTTTTGGTGCACCATGCAGGTACATTTGAGTTTCCCAGGCAAACGAAAGCAGTGACACCAAAGTTTCTAGTTTCTGTTTGTGTCTCCCCTGAGGAGGTTTCAGGCCAGCTATGTCTTTCAGTCCTATATCTTTTGGTTTGGAAGCTATTGCTGGATGTTTGGTAGAAAAAGCATCTCCGGCCGAGAAAAACACTTTAGGTGCACCATGCAGGTACATTTGAGTTTCCCAGGCAAACGAAAGCAGTGACACCAAAGTTTCTAGTTTCTGTTTGTGTCTCCCCTGAGGAGGTTTCAGGCCAGCAATGTCTTTCAGTACTATCTCTTTTGGTTTGGAAGCTATTGCTGGACGTTTGGTAGAAAAAGCTGCTCCGGCCGAGAAAAACACTTTTGGTGCACCATGCAGGTACATTTGAGTTTCCCAGGCAAACGAAAGCAGTGACACCAAGTTTCTAGTTTCTGTTTGTGTCTCCCCTGAGGAGGTTTCAGGCCAGCTATGTCTTTCAGTCCTATCTCTTTTGGTTTGGAAGCTATTGCTGGACGTTTGGCATGTTTGGGAGAAAAAGCTGCTCCGGCCGAGAAAAACACTTTTCGTGCACCATGCAGGTACATTTGAGTTTCCCAGGCAAACGAAAGCAGTGACACCAAAGTTTCTAGTTTCTGTTTGTGTCTCCCCTGAGGAGGTTTAAGGCCAGCTATGTCTTTCAGTACTATCTCTTTTGGTTTGGAAGCTATTGCTGGACGTTTTGTAGAAAAAGCTGCTCAGGCCGAGAAAAACACTTTTGGTGCACCATGCAGGTACATTTGAGTTTCCCAGGCAAACGGAAGCAGTGACACCAAAGTTTCTAGTTTCTGTTTGTGTCTCCCCTTAGGAGGTTTCAGGCCAGCTATGTCTTTCAGTACTACCTCTTTTGGTTTGGAAGCTATTTCTGGACGTTTGGTAGAAAAAGCTGCTCCGGCCGAGAAAAACACTTCTGGTGCACCATGGAGGTACATTTGAGTTTCCCTGGCAAACGAAAGTAGTGACACCAAAGTTTCTAGTTTCTGTTTGTGTCTCCCCTGAAGAGGTTTCAGGCCAGCAATGTCTTTCAGTACTATCTCTTTTGGTTTGGAAGCTATTGCTGGACGTTTGGTAGATAATACATCTCTGGCCGAGAAAAACACTTTTGGTGCACCATGCAGGTACATTTGAGTTTCCCAGGCAAACGAAAGCAGTGACACCAAAGTTTCTAGTTTCTGTTTGTGTCTCCCCTGAGGAGGTTTCAGGCCAGCTATGTCTTTCAGTCCTATCTCTTTTGGTTTGGAAACTATTGCTGGACGTTTGGCATGTTTGGTAGAAAAAGCTGCTCCGGCCGAGAAAAACACTTTTGGTGCACCATGCAGGTACATTTGAGTTTCCCAGGCAAACGAAAGCAGTGACACCAAAGTTTCTAGTTTCTGTTTGTGTCTCCCCTGAGGAGGTTTCAGGCCAGCTATGACTTTCAGTACTATCTCTTTTGGTTTGGAAGCTATTGCTGGACGTTTGGTAGAAAAAGCTGCTCTGGCCGAGAAAAACACTTTTGTTGCACCATGCAGGTACATTTGAGTTTCCCAGGCAAACGAAAGCAGTGACACCAAAGTTTCTAGTTTCTGTTTGTGTCTACCCTGAGGAGGTTTCAGGCCAGCTATGTCTTTCAGTACTATCTCTTTTGGTTTGGAAGCTATTGCTGGACGTTTGGCATGTTTGTGAGAAAAAGCTGCGCGGCCGAGAATAACAATTTTGGTGCACCATGCAGGTACATTTGAGTTTCCC
This sequence comes from Laterallus jamaicensis coturniculus, assembly GCA_022605575.1. NCBI lineage: Eukaryota > Metazoa > Chordata > Aves > Gruiformes > Rallidae > Laterallus > Laterallus jamaicensis. Next base: position 2,776,949 of record JAKCOX010000014.1, read on the forward strand.
AGGCAAACGAAAGCAGTGACACCAAAGTTTCTAGTTTCTGTTTGTGTCTCCCCTGAGGAGGTTTCAGGCCAGCTATGTCTTTCAGTCCTATCTCTTTTGGTTTGGAAGCTATTGCTGGACGTTTGGTAGAAAAAGCTGCTCCGGCCGAGAAAAACACTTTTGGTGCACCATGCAGGTACATTTGAGTTTCCCAGGCAAACGAAAGCAGTGACACCAAAGTTTCTAGTTTCTGTTTGTGTCTCCCCTGAGGAGGTTTCAGGCCAGCTATGTCTTTCAGTACTATCTCTTCTGGTTTGGAAGCTATTGCTGGACGTTTGGTAGAAAAAGCTGCTCCGGCCGAGAAAAACACTTTTGGTGCACCATGCAGGTACATTTGAGTTTCCCAGGCAAACGAAAGCAGTGACACCAAAGTTTCTAGTTTCTGTTTGTGTCTCCCCTGAGGAGGTTTCAGGCCAGCTATGTCTTTCAGTCCTATCTCTTTTGGTTTGGAAGCTATTGTTGGACGTTTGGCATGTTTGGGAGAAAAAGCTGCTCCGGCCGAGAAAAACACTTTTGGTGCACCATGCAGGTACATTTGAGTTTCCCAGGCAAACGAAAGCAGTGACACCAAAGTTTCTAGTTTCTGTTTGTGTCTCCCCTGAGGAGGTTTCAGGCCAGCTATGTCTTTCAGTACTATCTCTTTTGGTTTGGAAGCTATTGCTGGACGTTTGGCATGTTTGGGAGAAAAAGCTGCTCCGGCCGAGAAAAACACTTTTGGTGCACCATGCAGGTACATTTGAGTTTCCCAGGCAAACGAAAGCAGTGACACCAAAGTTTCTAGTTTCTGTTTGTGTCTCCCCTGAGGAGGTTTCAGGCCAGGAATGTCTTTCAGTACTATCTCTTCTGGTTTGGAAGCTATTGCTGGACGTTTGGTAGAAAAAGCTGCTCCGGCCGAGAAAAACACTTTTGGTGCACCATGCAGGTACATTTGAGTTTCCCAGGCAAATGAAAGCAGTGACACCAAAGTTTCTAGTTTCTGTTTGTGTCTCCCCTGAGGAGGTTTCAGGCCAGCTATGTCTTTCAGTACTATCTCTTTTGGTTTGGAAGCTATTGCTGGACGTTTGGCATGTTTGGGAGAAAAAGATGCTCCGGCCGAGAAAAACACTTTTGGTGCACCATGCAGGTACATTTGAGTTTCCCAGGCAAACGAAAGCAGTGACACCAAAGTTTCTAGTTTCTGTTTGTGTCTCCCCTGAGGAGGTTTCAGGCCAGCAATGTCTTTCAGTACTATCTCTTTTGGTTTGGAAGCTATTGCTGGACGTTTGGCATGTTTGGAGAAAAAGCTGCTCCGGCCGAGAAAAACACTTTTGGTGCACCATGCAGGTACATTTGAGTTTCCCAGGCAAACGAAAGCAGTGACACCAAAGTTTCTAGTTTCTGTTTGTGTCTCCCCTGAGGAGGTTTCAGGCCAGCTATGTCTTTCAGTCCTATCTCTTTTGGTTTGGAAGCTATTGCTGGATGTTTGGTAGAAAATCCTCTCCGGCCAAGAAAAACACTTTTGGTGCACCATGCAGGTACATTTGAGTTTCCCAGGCAAACGAAAGCAGTGACACCAAAGTTTCTAGTTTCTGTTTGTGTCTCCCCTGAGGAGGTTTCAGGCCAGCTATGTCTTTCAGTACTATCTCTTTTGGTTTGGGAGCTATTGCTGGACGTTTGGTAGAAAAAGCTGCTCTGGCCGAGAAAAAAAATTTGGGGCACCATGCAGGTACATTTGAGTTTCCCAGGCAAACGAAAGCAGTGACACCAAAGTTTCTAGTTTCTGTTTGTGTCTCCCCTGAGGAGGTTTCAGGCCAGCTATGTCTTTCAGTCCTATCTCTTTTGGTTTGGAAGCTATTGCTGGACGTTTGGTAGAAAAAGCTGCTCTGGCCGAGAAAAACACTTTTGGTGCACCATGCAGGTACATTTGAGTTTCCCAGGCAAACGAAAGCAGTGACACCAAAGTTTCTAGTTTCTGTTTGTGTCTCCCCTGAGGAGGTTTCAGGCCAGTTATGTATTTCAGTCCTATATCTTTTGGTTTGGAAGCTATTGCTGGATGTTTGGTAGAAAAAGCATCTCCAGCCGAGAAAAACACTTTAGGTGCACCATGCAGGTACATTTGAGTTTCCCAGGCAAACGAAAGCAGTGACACCAAAGTTTCTAGTTCCTGTTTGTGTCTCCCCTGAGGAGGTTTCAGGCCAGCAATGTCTTTCAGTACTATCTCTTTTGGTTTGGAAGCTATTGCTGGACGTTTGGTAGATAATGCATCTCTGGCCGAGAAAAACACTTTTGGTGCACCATGCAGGTACATTTGAGTTTCCCAGGCAAACGAAAGCAGTGACACCAAGTTTCTAGTTTCTGTTTGTGTCTCCCCTGAGGAGGTTTCAGGCCAGCTATGTCTTTCAGTCCTATCTCTTTTGGTTTGGAAGCTATTGCTGGACGTTTGGCATGTTTGGGAGAAAAAGCTGCTCCGGCTGAGAAAAACACTTTTCGTGCACCATGCAGGTACATTTGAGTTTCCCAGGCAAACGAAAGTAGTGACACCAAAGTTTCTAGTTTCTGTTTGTGTCTCCCCTGAAGAGGTTTCAGGCCAGCAATGTCTTTCAGTCCTATCTCTTTTGGTTTGGAAGCTATTGCTGGACGTTTGGTAGATAATGCATCTCTGGCCGAGAAAAACACTTTTGGTGCACCATGGAGGTACATTTGAGTTTCCCAGGCAAACGAAAGCAGTGACACCAAAGTTTCTAGTTTCTGTTTGTGTCTCCCCTGAGGAGGTTTCAGGCCAGCTATGTCTTTCAGTACTATCTCTTTTGGTTTGGAAGCTATTGCTGGACGTTTGGCATGTTTGGTAGAAAAAGCTGCTCCGGCCGAGAAAAACACTTTTGGTGCACCATGCAGGTACATTTGAGTTTCCCAGGCAAACGAAAGCAGTGACACCAAAGTTTCTAGTTTCTGTTTGTGTCTCCCCTGAGGAGGTTTCAGGCCAGCTATGACTTTCAGTACTATCTCTTTTGGTTTGGAAGCTATTGCTGGACGTTTGGTAGAAAAAGCTGCTCTGGCCGAGAAAAACACTTTTGTTGCACCATGCAGGTACATTTGAGTTTCCCAGGCAAACGAAAGCAGTGACACCAAAGTTTCTAGTTTCTGTTTGTGTCTACCCTGAGGAGGTTTCAGGCCAGCTATGTCTTTCAGTACTATCTCTTTTGGTTTGGAAGCTATTGCTGGACGTTTGGTAGAAAAAGCTGCTCAGGCCGAGAAAAACACTTTTGGTGCACCATGCAGGTACATTTGAGTTTCCCAGGCAAACGAAAGCAGTGACACCAAAGTTTCTAGTTTCTGTTTGTGTCTCCCTTGAGGAGGTTTCAGGCCAGCTATGTCTTTCAGTACTACCTCTTTTGGTTTGGAAGCTATTGCTGGACGTTTGGTAGAAAAAGCTGCTCCGGCCGAGAAAAACACTTTTGGTGCACCATGCAGGTACATTTGAGTTTCCCAGGGAAACGAAAGCAGTGACACCAAAGTTTCTAGTTTCTGTTTGTGTCTCCCCTGAGGAGGTTTCAGGCCAGCTATGTCTTTCAGTACTATCTCTTTTGGTTTGGAAGCTATTGCTGGACGTTTGGTAGATAATGCATCTCTGGCCGAGAAAAACACTTTTGGTGCACCATGCAGGTACATTTGAGTTTCCCAGGCAAACGAAAGCAGTGACACCAAATTTCTAGTTTCTGTTTGTGTCTCCCCTGAGGAGGTTTCAGGCCAGCTATGTCTTTCAGTCCTATCTCTTTTGGTTTGGAAACTATTGCTGGACGTTTGGCATGTTTGGTAGAAAAGGCTGCTCCGGCCGAGAAAAACACTTTTGGTGCACCATGCAGGTACATTTGAGTTTCCCAGGCAAACGAAAGCAGTGACACCAAAGTTTCTAGTTTCTGTTTGTGTCTCCCCTGAGGAGGTTTCAGGCCAGCTATGTCTTTCAGTCCTATCTCTTTTGGTTTGGAAGCTATTGCTGGACGTTTGGTAGAAAAAGCTGCTCCGGCCGAGAAAAACACTTTTGGTGCACCATGCAGGTACATTTGAGTTTCCCAGGCAAACGAAAGCAGTGACACCAAAGTTTCTAGTTTCTGTTTGTGTCTCCCCTGAGGAGGTTTCAGGCCAGCTATGTCTTTCAGTACTATCTCTTCTGGTTTGGAAGCTATTGCTGGACGTTTGGTAGATAATGCAGCTCCGGCCGAGAAAAACACTTTTGGTGCACCATGCAGGTACATTTGAGTTTCCCAGGCAAACGAAAGCAGTGACACCAAGTTTCTAGTTTCTGTTTGTGTCTCCCCTGAGGAGGTTTCAGGCCAGCTATGTCTTTCAGTCCTATCTCTTTTGGTTTGGAAGCTATTGCTGGACGTTTGGCATGTTTGGGAGAAAAAGCTGCTCCGGCTGAGAAAAACACTTTTCGTGCACCATGCAGGTACATTTGAGTTTCCCAGGCAAACGAAAGCAGTGACACCAAAGTTTCTAGTTTCTGTTTGTGTCTCCCCTGAGGAGGTTTCAGGCCAGCTATGTCTTTCAGTACTATCTCTTTTGGTTTGGAAGCTATTGCTGGACGTTTTGTAGAAAAAGCTGCTCAGGCCGAGAAAAACACTTTTGGTGCACCATGCAGGTACATTTGAGTTTCCCAGGCAAACGAAAGCAGTGACACCAAAGTTTCTAGTTTCTGTTTGTGTCTCCCCTTAGGAGGTTTCAGGCCAGCTATGTCTTTCAGTACTACCTCTTTTGGTTTGGAAGCTATTTCTGGACGTTTGGTAGAAAAAGCTGCTCCGGCCGAGAAAAACACTTCTGGTGCACCATGGAGGTACATTTGAGTTTCCCTGGCAAACGAAAGTAGTGACACCAAAGTTTCTAGTTTCTGTTTGTGTCTCCCCTGAAGAGGTTTCAGGCCAGCAATGTCTTTCAGTCCTATCTCTTTTGGTTTGGAAGCTATTGCTGGACGTTTGGTAGAAAAAGCTGCTCCGGCCGAGAAAAACACTTTTGGTGCACCATGCAGGTACATTTGAGTTTCCCAGGGAAACGAAAGCAGTGACACCAAAGTTTCTAGTTTCTGTTTGTGTCTCCCTTGAGGAGGTTTCAGGCCAGCTATGTCTTTCAGTACTACCTCTTTTGGTTTGGAAGCTATTGCTGGACGTTTGGTAGAAAAAGCTGCTCCGGCCGAGAAAAACACTTTTGGTGCACCATGCAGGTACATTTGAGTTTCCCAGGGAAACGAAAGCAGTGACACCAAAGTTTCTAGTTTCTGTTTGTGTCTCCCCTGAGGAGGTTTCAGGCCAGCAATGTCTTTCAGTACTATCTCTTTTGGTTTGGAAGCTATTGCTGGACGTTTGGTAGATAATGCATCTCTGGCCGAGAAAAACACTTTTGGTGCACCATGCAGGTACATTTGAGTTTCCCAGGCAAACGAAAGCAGTGACACCAAATTTCTAGTTTCTGTTTGTGTCTCCCCTGAGGAGGTTTCAGGCCAGCTATGTCTTTCAGTCCTATCTCTTTTGGTTTGGAAACTATTGCTGGACGTTTGGCATGTTTGGTAGAAAAGGCTGCTCCGGCCGAGAAAAACACTTTTGGTGCACCATGCAGGTACATTTGAGTTTCCCAGGCAAACGAAAGCAGTGACACCAAAGTTTCTAGTTTCTGTTTGTGTCTCCCCTGAGGAGGTTTCAGGCCAGCTATGTCTTTCAGTCCTATCTCTTTTGGTTTGGAAGCTATTGCTGGACGTTTGGTAGAAAAAGCTGCTCCGGCCGAGAAAAACACTTTTGGTGCACCATGCAGGTACATTTGAGTTTCCCAGGCAAACGAAAGCAGTTACACCAAAGTTTCTAGTTTCTGTTTGTGTCTCCCCTGAGGAGGTTTCAGGCCAGCTATGTCTTTCAGTACTATCTCTTCTGGTTTGGAAGCTATTGCTGGACGTTTGGTAGATAATGCAGCTCCGGCCGAGAAAAACACTTTTGGTGCACCATGCAGGTACATTTGAGTTTCCCAGGCAAACGAAAGCAGTGACACCAAGTTTCTAGTTTCTGTTTGTGTCTCCCCTGAGGAGGTTTCAGGCCAGCTATGTCTTTCAGTCCTATCTCTTTTGGTTTGGAAGCTATTGCTGGACGTTTGGCATGTTTGGGAGAAAAAGCTGCTCCGGCTGAGAAAAACACTTTTCGTGCACCATGCAGGTACATTTGAGTTTCCCAGGCAAACGAAAGCAGTGACACCAAAGTTTCTAGTTTCTGTTTGTGTCTCCCCTGAGGAGGTTTCAGGCCAGCTATGTCTTTCAGTACTATCTCTTTTGGTTTGGAAGCTATTGCTGGACGTTTTGTAGAAAAAGCTGCTCAGGCCGAGAAAAACACTTTTGGTGCACCATGCAGGTACATTTGAGTTTCCCAGGCAAACGAAAGCAGTGACACCAAAGTTTCTAGTTTCTGTTTGTGTCTCCCCTTAGGAGGTTTCAGGCCAGCTATGTCTTTCAGTACTACCTCTTTTGGTTTGGAAGCTATTTCTGGACGTTTGGTAGAAAAAGCTGCTCCGGCCGAGAAAAACACTTCTGGTGCACCATGGAGGTACATTTGAGTTTCCCTGGCAAACGAAAGTAGTGACACCAAAGTTTCTAGTTTCTGTTTGTGTCTCCCCTGAAGAGGTTTCAGGCCAGCAATGTCTTTCAGTCCTATCTCTTTTGGTTTGGAAGCTATTGCTGGACGTTTGGTAGATAATGCATCTCTGGCCGAGAAAAACACTTTTGGTGCACCATGCAGGTACATTTGAGTTTCCCAGGCAAACGAAAGCAGTGACACCAAAGTTTCTAGTTTCTGTTTGTGTCTCCCCTGAGGAGGTTTCAGGCCAGCTATGTCTTTCAGTCCTATCTGTTTTGGTTTGGAAACTATTGCTGGACGTTTGGCATGTTTGGTAGAAAAAGCTGCTCCGGCCGAGAAAAACACTTTTGGTGCACCATGCAGGTACATTTGAGTTTCCCAGGCAAACGAAAGCAGTGACACCAAAGTTTCTAGTTTCTGTTTGTGTCTCCCCTGAGGAGGTTTCAGGCCAGCTATGACTTTCAGTACTATCTCTTTTGGTTTGGAAGCTATTGCTGGACGTTTGGTAGAAAAAGCTGCTCTGGCCGAGAAAAACACTTTTGTTGCACCATGCAGGTACATTTGAGTTTCCCAGGCAAACGAAAGCAGTGACACCAAAGTTTCTAGTTTCTGTTTGTGTCTACCCTGAGGAGGTTTCAGGCCAGCTATGTCTTTCAGTACTATCTCTTTTGGTTTGGAAGCTATTGCTGGACGTTTGGTAGAAAAAGCTGCTCAGGCCGAGAAAAACACTTTTGGTGCACCATGCAGGTACATTTGAGTTTCCCAGGCAAACGAAAGCAGTGACACCAAAGTTTCTAGTTTCTGTTTGTGTCTCCCTTGAGGAGGTTTCAGGCCAGCTATGTCTTTCAGTACTACCTCTTTTGGTTTGGAAGCTATTGCTGGACGTTTGGTAGAAAAAGCTGCTCCGGCCGAGAAAAACACTTTTGGTGCACCATGCAGGTACATTTGAGTTTCCCAGGGAAACGAAAGCAGTGACACCAAAGTTTCTAGTTTCTGTTTGTGTCTCCCCTGAGGAGGTTTCAGGCCAGCAATGTCTTTCAGTCCTATCTCTTTTGGTTTGGAAGCTATTGCTGGACGTTTGGTAGATAATGCATCTCTGGCCGAGAAAAACACTTTTGGTGCACCATGCAGGTACATTTGAGTTTCCCAGGCAAACGAAAGCAGTGACACCAAATTTCTAGTTTCTGTTTGTGTCTCCCCTGAGGAGGTTTCAGGCCAGCTATGTCTTTCAGTCCTATCTCTTTTGGTTTGGAAACTATTGCTGGACGTTTGGCATGTTTGGTAGAAAAGGCTGCTCCGGCCGAGAAAAACACTTTTGGTGCACCATGCAGGTACATTTGAGTTTCCCAGGCAAACGAAAGCAGTGACACCAAAGTTTCTAGTTTCTGTTTGTGTCTCCCCTGAGGAGGTTTCAGGCCAGCTATGTCTTTCAGTCCTATCTCTTTTGGTTTGGAAGCTATTGCTGGACGTTTGGTAGAAAAAGCTGCTCCGGCCGAGAAAAACACTTTTGGTGCACCATGCAGGTACATTTGAGTTTCCCAGGCAAACGAAAGCAGTGACACCAAAGTTTCTAGTTTCTGTTTGTGTCTCCCCTGAGGAGGTTTCAGGCCAGCTATGTCTTTCAGTACTATCTCTTCTGGTTTGGAAGCTATTGCTGGACGTTTGGTAGAAAAAGCTGCTCCGGCCGAGAAAAACACTTTTGGTGCACCATGCAGGTACATTTGAGTTTCCCAGGCAAACGAAAGCAGTGACACCAAAGTTTCTAGTTTCTGTTTGTGTCTCCCCTGAGGAGGTTTCAGGCCAGCTATGTCTTTCAGTCCTATCTCTTTTGGTTTGGAAGCTATTGTTGGACGTTTGGCATGTTTGGTAGAAAAAGCTGCTCCGGCCGAGAAAAACACTTTTGGTGCACCATGCAGGTACATTTGAGTTTCCCAGGCAAACGAAAGCAGTGACACCAAAATTTCTAGTTTCTGTTTGTGTCTCCCCTGAGGAGGTTTCAGGCCAGCTATGTCTTTCAGTACTATCTCTTTTGGTTTGGAAGCTATTGCTGGACGTTTGTCATGTTTGGGAGAAAAAGCTGCTCCGGCCGAGAAAAACACTTTTGGTGCACCATGCAGGTACATTTGAGTTTCCCAGGCAAACGAAAGCAGTGACACCAAAGTTTCTAGTTTCTGTTTGTGTCTCCCCTGAGGAGGTTTCAGGCCAGCAATGTCTTTCAGTACTATCTCTTCTGGTTTGGAAGCTATTGCTGGACGTTTGGTAGAAAAAGCTGCTCCGGCCGAGAAAAACACTTTTGGTGCACCATGCAGGTACATTTGAGTTTCCCAGGCAAATGAAAGCAGTGACACCAAAGTTTCTAGTTTCTGTTTGTGTCTCCCCTGAGGAGGTTTCAGGCCAGCTATGTCTTTCAGTACTATCTCTTTTGGTTTGGAAGCTATTGCTGGACGTTTGGCATGTTTGGGAGAAAAAGATGCTCCGGCCGAGAAAAACACTTTTGGTGCACCATGCAGGTACATTTGAGTTTCCCAGGCAAACGAAAGCAGTGACACCAAAGTTTCTAGTTTCTGTTTGTGTCTCCCCTGAGGAGGTTTCAGGCCAGCTATGTCTTTCAGTACTATCTCTTTTGGTTTGGAAGCTATTGCTGGACGTTTGGCATGTTTGGAGAAAAAGCTGCTCCGGCCGAGAAAAACACTTTTGGTGCACCATGCAGGTACATTTGAGTTTCCCAGGCAAACGAAAGCAGTGACACCAAAGTTTCTAGTTTCTGTTTGTGTCTCCCCTGAGGAGGTTTCAGGCCAGCTATGTCTTTCAGTCCTATCTCTTTTGGTTTGGAAGCTATTGCTGGACGTTTGGCATGTTTGGCAGCAAATGCTTCTCCGGCCGAGAAAAACACTTTTGGTGCACCATGCAGGTACATTTGAGTTTCCCAGGCAAACGAAAGCAGTGACACCAAAGTTTCTAGTTTCTGTTTGTGTCTCCCCTGAGGAGGTTTCAGGCCAGCTATGTCTTTCAGTCCTATCTCTTTTGGTTTGGAAGCTATTGCTGGATGTTTGGTAGAAAAAGCTGCTCAGGCCGAGAAAAACACTTTTGGTGCACCATGCAGGTACATTTGAGTTTCCCAGGCAAACGAAAGCAGTGACACCAAAGTTTCTAGTTTCTGTTTGTGTCTCCCCTGAGGAGGTTTCAGGCCAGCTATGTCTTTCAGTACTATCTCTTTTGGTTTGGAAGCTATTGCTGGACGTTTGGTAGAAAAAGCTGCTCTGGCCGAGAAAAACACTTTTGGTGCACCATGCAGGTACATTTGAGTTTCCCAGTCAAACGAAAGCAGTGACACCAAAGTTTCTAGTTTCTGTTTGTGTCTCCCCTGAGGAGGTTTCAGGCCAGCTATGTCTTTCAGTACTATCTCTTTTGGTTTGGAAGCTATTGCTGGACGTTTGGTAGAAAAAGCTGCTCCGGCCGAGAAAAACACTTTTGGTGCACCATGCAGGTACATTTGAGTTTCCCAGGCAAACGAAAGCAGTGACACCAAAGTTTCTAGTTTCTGTTTGTGTCTCCCCTGAGGAGGTTTCAGGCCAGCAATGTCTTTCAGTACTATCTCTTTTGGTTTGGAAGCTATTGCTGGACGTTTGTCATGTTTGGGAGAAAAAGCTGCTCCGGCCGAGAAAAACACTTTTGGTGCACCATGCAGGTACATTTGAGTTTCCCAGGCAAACGAAAGCAGTGACACCAAAGTTTCTAGTTTCTGTTTGTGTTTCCCCTGAGGAGGTTTCAGGCCAGCTATGTCTTTCAGTACTATCTCTTTTGGTTTGGAAGCTATTGCTGGACGTTGTGCATGTTTGTTAGAAAAAGCTGCTCCGGCCGAGAAAAACACTTTTGGTGCACCATGCAGGTACATTTGAGTTTCCCAGGCAAACGAAAGCAGTGACACCAAAGTTTCTAGTTTCTGTTTGTGTCTCCCCTGAGGAGGTTTCAGGCCAGCAATGTCTTTCAGTACTATCTCTTTTGGTTTGGAAGCTATATCTGGACGTTTGGTAGATAATGCATCTCTGGCCGAGAAAAACACTTTTGGTGCACCATGCAGGTACATTTGAGTTTCCCAGGCAAACGAAAGCAGTGACACCAAAGTTTCTAGTTTCTGTTTGTGTCTCCCCTGAGGAGGTTTAAGGCCAGCTATGTCTTTCAGTACTATCTCTTTTGGTTTGGAAGCTATTGCTGGACGTTTGGCATGTTTGGGAGAAAAAGCTGCTCCGGCCGAGAAAAACACTTTTGGTGCACCATGCAGGTACATTTGAGTTTCCCAGGCAAACGAAAGCAGTGACACCAAAGTTTCTAGTTTCTGTTTGTGTCTCCCCTGAGGAGGTTTCAGGCCAGCTATGTCTTTCAGTCCTATCTCTTTTGTTTTGGATGCTATTGCTGGATGTTTTGTAGAAAAATCCTCTCCGGCCAAGAAAAACACTTTCGGTGCACCATGCAGGTACATTTGAGTTTCCCAGGGAAACGAAAGCAGTGACACCAAAGTTTCTAGTTTCTGTTTGTGTCTCCCCTGAGGAGGTTTCAGGCCAGCTATGTCTTTCAGTACTATCTCTTTTGGTTTGGAAGCTATTGCTGGACGTGTGGTAGAAAAAGCTGCTCTGGCCGAGAAAAAAAATTTGGGGCACCATGCAGGTACATTTGAGTTTCCCAGGCAAACGAAAGCAGTGACACCAAAGTTTCTAGTTTCTGTTTGTGTCTCCCCTGAGGAGGTTTCAGGCCAGCTATGTCTTTCAGTACTATCTCTTTTGGTTTGGAAGCTATTGCTGGACGTTTGGTAGAAAAAGCTGCTCTGGCCGAGAAAAACACTTTTGGTGCACCATGCAGGTACATTTGAGTTTCCCAGGCAAACGAAAGCAGTGACACCAAAGTTTCTAGTTTCTGTTTGTGTCTCCCCTGAGGAGGTTTCAGGCCAGTTATGTATTTCAGTCCTATATCTTTTGGTTTGGAAGCTATTGCTGGATGTTTGGTAGAAAAAGCATCTCCGGCCGAGAAAAACACTTTCGGTGTACCATGCAGGTACATTTGAGTTTCCCAGGCAAACGAAAGCAGTTACACCAAAGTTTCTAGTTTCTGTTTGTGTCTCCCCTGAGGAGGTTTCAGGCCAGCTATGTCTTTCAGTCCTATCTCTTTTGGTTTGGAAGCTATTGCTGGATGTTTGGTAGAAAATGCTGCTCCGGCCGAGAAAAACACTTTTGGTGCACCATGCAGGTACATTTGAGTTTCCCAGGCAAACGAAAGCAGTGACACCAAAGTTTCTAGTTTCTGTTTGTGTCTCCCCTGAGGAGGTTTCAGGCCAGCTATGTCTTTCAGTCCTATCTCTTTTGGTTTGGAAGCTATTGCTGGACGTTTGGTAGAAAAAGCTGCTCTGGCCGAGAAAAACCCTTTTGGTGCACCATGCAGGTACATTTGAGTTTCCCAGGCAAACGAAAGCAGTGACACCAAAGTTTCTAGTTTCTGTTCGTGTCTCCCCTGAGGAGGTTTCAGGCCAGCTATGTCTTTCAGTACTATCTCTTTTGGTTTGGAAGCTATTGCTTGACGTTTGGTAGAAAAATCTGCTCCGGCCGAGAAAAACACTTTTGGTGCACCATGCAGGTACATTTGAGATTCCCAGTCAAACGAAAGCAGTGACACCAAAGTTTCTAGTTTCTGTTTGTGTCTCCCCTGAGGAGGTTTCAGGCCAGCTATGTCTTTCAGTCCTATCTCTTTTGGTTTGGAAGCTATTGCTGGATGTTTGGTAGAAAAAGTATCTCCGGCCGAGAAAAACAATTTCGGTGAACCATGCAGGTACATTTGAGTTTCCCAGGCAAACGAAAGCAGTGACACCAAAGTTTCTAGTTTCTGTTTGTGTCTCCCCTGAGGAGGTTTCAGGCCAGCTATGTCTTTCAGTACTATCTCTTTTGGTATGGAAGCTATTGCTGGACGTTTGGTAGAAAAAGCTGCTCAGGCCGAGAAAAACACTTTTGGTGCACCATGCAGGTACATTTGAGTTTCCCAGGCAAACGAAAGCAGTTACACCAAAGTTTCAAGTTTCTGTTTGTGTCTCCCCTGAGGAGGTTTCAGGCCAGCTATGTCTTTCAGTACTATCTCTTTTGGTTTGGAAGCTATTGCTGGACGTTTGGTAGAAAAAGCTGCTCCGGCCGAGAAAAACACTTTTGGTGCACCATGCAGGTACATTTGAGTTTCCCAGGCAAACGAAAGCAGTGACACCAAAGTTTCTAGTTTCTGTTTGTGTCTCCCCTGAGGAGGTTTCAGGCCAGCTATGTCTTTCAGTACTATCTCTTTTGGTTTGGAAGCTATTGCTGGACGTTTGGTAGAAAAAGCTGCTCCGGCCGAGAAAAACACTTTTGGTGCACCATGCAGGTACATTTGAGTTTCCCAGGCAAACGAAAGCAGTGACACCAAAGTTTCTAGTTTCTGTTTGTGTCTCCCCTGAGGAGGTTTCAGGCCAGCTATGTCTTTCAGTCCTATCTCTTTTGGTTTGGAAGCTATTGCTGGACGTTTGGCATGTTTGGTAGAAAAAGCTGCTCCGGCCGAGAAAAACACTTTTGGTGCACCATGCAGGTACATTTGAGTTTCCCAGGCAAACGAAAGCAGTGACACCAAAGTTTCTAGTTTCTGTTTGTGTCTCCCCTGAGGAGGTTTCAGGCCAGCTATGTCTTTCAGTCCTATCTCTTTTGGTTTGGAAGCTATTGCTGGACGTTTGGTAGAAAAAGCTGCTCTGGCCGTGAAAACAACTTTTGGTGCACCATGCAGGTACATTTGAGTTTCCCAGGCAAACGAAAGCAGTGACACCAAAGTTTCTAGTTTCTGTTTGTGTCTCCCCTGAGGAGGTTTCAGGCCAGCTATGTCTTTCAGAACTATCTCTTTTGGTTTGGAAGCTATTGCTGGACGTTTGGCATGTTTGGCAGCAAATGATTCTCCGGCCGAGAAAAACACTTTTGGTGCACCATGCAGATACATTTGAGTTTCCCAGGCAAACGAAAGCAGTGACACCAAAGTTTCTAGTTTCTGTTTGTGTCTCCCCTGAGGAGGTTTCAGGCCAGCTATGTCTTTCAGTCCTATCTCTTTTGGTTTGGAAGCTATTGCTGGACGTTTGGTAGAAAAAGCTCCTCCGGCCGAGAAAAACACTTTTGGTGCACCATGCAGGTACATTTGAGTTTCCCAGGCAAACGAAAGCAGTGACACCAAAGTTTCTAGTTTCTGTTTGTGTCTCCCCTGAGGAGGTTTCAGGCCAGCTATGTCTTTCAGTCCTATCTCTTTTGGTTTGGAAGCTATTGCTGGACGTTTGGTAGAAAAAGCTGCTCTGGCCGAGAAAAACCCTTTCGTTGCACCATGCAGGTACATTTGAGTTTCCCAGGCAAACGAAAGCAGTGACACCAAAGTTTCTAGTTTCTGTTTGTGTCTCCCCTGAGGAGGTTTCAGGCCAGCTATGTCTTTCAGTACTATCTCTTTTGGTTTGGAAGCTATTGCTGGACGTTTGGCATGTTTGGCAGCAAATGCTGCTCCGGCCGAGAAAAACACTTTTGGTGCACCATGCAGGTACATTTGAGTTTCCCAGGCAAACGAAAGCAGTGACACCAAAGTTTCTAGTTTCTGTTTGTGTCTCCCCTGAGGAGGTTTCAGGCCAGCTATGTCTTTCAGTTCTATCTCTTTTGGTTTGGAAGCTATTGCTGGACGTTTGGTAGAAAAAGCTGCTCCGGCCGAGAAAAACACTTTTGGTGCACCATGGAGGTACATTTGAGTTTCCCAGGCAAACGAAAGCAGTGACACCAAAGTTTCTAGTTTCTGTTTGTGTCTCCCCTGAGGAGGTTTCAGGCCAGCTATGTCTTTCAGTACTATCTCTTTTGGTTTGGAAGCTATTGCTGGACGTTTGGCATGTTTGGCAGCAAATGCTGCTCCGGCTGAGAAAAAAACTTTTGGTGCACCATGCAGGTACATTTGAGTTTCCCAGGCAAACAAAAGCAGTGACACCAAAGTTTCTAGTTTCTGTTTGTGTCTCCCCTGAGGAGGTTTCAGGCCAGCTATGTCTTTCAGTCCTATCTCTTTTGGTTTGGAAGCTATTGCTGGACGTTTGGCATGTTTGGCAGCAAATGCTGCTACGGCCGAGAAAAACACTTTTGGTGCACCATGCAGGTACATTTGAATTTTCACAGGCAAACGAAAGCAGTGACACCAAAGTTTCTAGTTTCTGTTTGTGTCTCCCCTGAGGAGGTTTCAGGCCAGCTATGTCTTTCAGTACTATCTCTTTTGGTTTGGAAGCTATTGCTGGACGTTTGGCATGTTTGGCAGCAAATGCTGCTCCGGCTGAGAAAAACACTTTTGGTGCACCATGCAGGTACATTTGAGTTTCCCAGGCAAACAAAAGCAGTGACACCAAAGTTTCTAGTTTCTGTTTGTGTCTCCCCTGAGGAGGTTTCAGGCCAGCTATGTCTTTCAGTACTATCTCTTTTGGTTTGGAAGCTATTGCTGGACCTTTTGAAGAAAATGCTTCTCCGGCCGAGAAAAACACTTTTGGTGCACCATGCAGGTACATTTGAGTTTCCCAGGCAAACGAAAGCAGTGACACCAAAGTTTCTAGTTTCTGTTTGTGTCTCCCCTGAGGAGGTTTCAGGCCAGCTATGTCTTTCAGTACTATCTCTTTTGCTTTGGAAGCTATTGCTGGACGTTTGGCATGTTTGGCAGCAAATGCTGCTCCGGCCGAGAAAAACACTTTTGGTGCACCATGCAGGTACATTTGAGTTTCCCAGGCAAACGAAAGCAGTGACACCAAAGTTTCTAGTTTCTGTTTGTGTCTCCCCTGAGGAGGTTTCAGGCCAGCTATGTCTTTCAGTACTATCTCTTTTGGTTTGGAAGCTATTGCTGGACGTTTTGTAGAAAAAGCTGCTCCGGCCGAGAAAAACACTTTTGGTGCACCATGCAGGTACATTTGAGTTTCCCAGGCAAACGAAAGCAGTGACACCAAAGTTTCTAGTTTCTGTTTGTGTCTCCCCTGAGGAGGTTTCAGGCCAGCTTTGTCTTTCAGTACTATCTCTTTTGGTTTGGAAGCTATTGCTGGACGTTTGGCATGTTTGGCAGCAAATGCTTCTCCGGCCGAGAAAAACACTTTTGGTGCACCATGCAGATACATTTGAGTTTCCCAGGCAAACGAAAGCAGTGACACCAAAGTTTCTAGTTTCTGTTTGTGTCTCCCCTGAGGAGGTTTCAGGCCAGCTATGTCTTTCAGTCCTATCTCTTTTGGTTTGGAAGCTATTGCTGGACGTTTGGTAGAAAAAGCTGCTCCGGCCGAGAAAAACACTTTTGGTGCACCATGCAGGTACATTTGAGTTTCCCAGGCAAACGAAAGCAGTGACACCAAAGTTTCTAGTTTCTGTTTGTGTCTCCCCTGAGGAGGTTTCAGGCCAGCAATGTCTTTCAGTCCTATCTCTTTTGGTTTGGAAGCTATTGCTGGACGTTTTGTAGAAAAAGCTGCTCTGGCCGAGAAAAACACTTTTGGTGCACCATGCAGGTACATTTGAGTTTCCCAGGCAAACGAAAGCAGTGACACCAAAGTTTCTAGTTTCTGTTTGTGTCTCCCCTGAGGAGGTTTCAGGCCAGCAATGTCTTTCAGTACTATCTCTTTTGGTTTGGAAGCTATTGCTGGACGTTTGGTAGAAAAAGCTGCTCCGGCCGAGAAAAACACTTTTGGTGCACCATGCAGGTACATTTGAGTTTCCCAGGCAAACGAAAGCAGTGACACCAAAGTTTCTAGTTTCTGTTTGTGTCTCCCCTGAGGAGGTTTCAGGCCAGCTATGTCTTTCAGTACTATCTCTTTTGGTTTGGAAGCTATTGCTGGACGTTTGGCATGTTTGGCAGCAAATGCTGCTCCGGCCGAGAAAAACACTTTTGGTGCACCATGCAGGTACATTTGAGTTTCCCAGGCAAACGAAAGCAGTGACACCAAAGTTTCTAGTTTCTGTTTGTGTTTCCCCTGAGGAGGTTTCAGGCCAGCTATGTCTTTCAGTACTATCTCTTTTGGTTTGGAAGCTATTGCTGGACGTTGTGCATGTTTGTTAGAAAAAGCTGCTCCGGCCGAGAAAAACACTTTTGGTGCACCATGCAGGTACATTTGAGTTTCCCAGGCAAACGAAAGCAGTGACACCAAAGTTTCTAGTTTCTGTTTGTGTCTCCCCTGAGGAGGTTTCAGGCCAGCAATGTCTTTCAGTACTATCTCTTTTGGTTTGGAAGCTATATCTGGACGTTTGGTAGATAATGCATCTCTGGCCGAGAAAAACACTTTTGGTGCACCATGCAGGTACATTTGAGTTTCCCAGGCAAACGAAAGCAGTGACACCAAAGTTTCTAGTTTCTGTTTGTGTCTCCCCTGAGGAGGTTTAAGGCCAGCTATGTCTTTCAGTACTATCTCTTTTGGTTTGGAAGCTATTGCTGGACGTTTGGCATGTTTGGGAGAAAAAGCTGCTCCGGCCGAGAAAAACACTTTTGGTGCACCATGCAGGTACATTTGAGTTTCCCAGGCAAACGAAAGCAGTGACACCAAAGTTTCTAGTTTCTGTTTGTGTCTCCCCTGAGGAGGTTTCAGGCCAGCTATGTCTTTCAGTCCTATCTCTTTTGTTTTGGATGCTATTGCTGGATGTTTTGTAGAAAAATCCTCTCCGGCCAAGAAAAACACTTTCGGTGCACCATGCAGGTACATTTGAGTTTCCCAGGGAAACGAAAGCAGTGACACCAAAGTTTCTAGTTTCTGTTTGTGTCTCCCCTGAGGAGGTTTCAGGCCAGCTATGTCTTTCAGTACTATCTCTTTTGGTTTGGAAGCTATTGCTGGACGTGTGGTAGAAAAAGCTGCTCTGGCCGAGAAAAAAAATTTGGGGCACCATGCAGGTACATTTGAGTTTCCCAGGCAAACGAAAGCAGTGACACCAAAGTTTCTAGTTTCTGTTTGTGTCTCCCCTGAGGAGGTTTCAGGCCAGCTATGTCTTTCAGTACTATCTCTTTTGGTTTGGAAGCTATTGCTGGACGTTTGGTAGAAAAAGCTGCTCTGGCCGAGAAAAACACTTTTGGTGCACCATGCAGGTACATTTGAGTTTCCCAGGCAAACGAAAGCAGTGACACCAAAGTTTCTAGTTTCTGTTTGTGTCTCCCCTGAGGAGGTTTCAGGCCAGTTATGTATTTCAGTCCTATATCTTTTGGTTTGGAAGCTATTGCTGGATGTTTGGTAGAAAAAGCATCTCCGGCCGAGAAAAACACTTTCGGTGTACCATGCAGGTACATTTGAGTTTCCCAGGCAAACGAAAGCAGTTACACCAAAGTTTCTAGTTTCTGTTTGTGTCTCCCCTGAGGAGGTTTCAGGCCAGCTATGTCTTTCAGTCCTATCTCTTTTGGTTTGGAAGCTATTGCTGGATGTTTGGTAGAAAATGCTGCTCCGGCCGAGAAAAACACTTTTGGTGCACCATGCAGGTACATTTGAGTTTCCCAGGCAAACGAAAGCAGTGACACCAAAGTTTCTAGTTTCTGTTTGTGTCTCCCCTGAGGAGGTTTCAGGCCAGCTATGTCTTTCAGTCCTATCTCTTTTGGTTTGGAAGCTATTGCTGGACGTTTGGTAGAAAAAGCTGCTCTGGCCGAGAAAAACCCTTTTGGTGCACCATGCAGGTACATTTGAGTTTCCCAGGCAAACGAAAGCAGTGACACCAAAGTTTCTAGTTTCTGTTCGTGTCTCCCCTGAGGAGGTTTCAGGCCAGCTATGTCTTTCAGTACTATCTCTTTTGGTTTGGAAGCTATTGCTTGACGTTTGGTAGAAAAATCTGCTCCGGCCGAGAAAAACACTTTTGGTGCACCATGCAGGTACATTTGAGATTCCCAGTCAAACGAAAGCAGTGACACCAAAGTTTCTAGTTTCTGTTTGTGTCTCCCCTGAGGAGGTTTCAGGCCAGCTATGTCTTTCAGTCCTATCTCTTTTGGTTTGGAAGCTATTGCTGGATGTTTGGTAGAAAAAGTATCTCCGGCCGAGAAAAACAATTTCGGTGAACCATGCAGGTACATTTGAGTTTCCCAGGCAAACGAAAGCAGTGACACCAAAGTTTCTAGTTTCTGTTTGTGTCTCCCCTGAGGAGGTTTCAGGCCAGCTATGTCTTTCAGTACTATCTCTTTTGGTATGGAAGCTATTGCTGGACGTTTGGTAGAAAAAGCTGCTCAGGCCGAGAAAAACACTTTTGGTGCACCATGCAGGTACATTTGAGTTTCCCAGGCAAACGAAAGCAGTTACACCAAAGTTTCAAGTTTCTGTTTGTGTCTCCCCTGAGGAGGTTTCAGGCCAGCTATGTCTTTCAGTACTATCTCTTTTGGTTTGGAAGCTATTGCTGGACGTTTGGTAGAAAAAGCTGCTCCGGCCGAGAAAAACACTTTTGGTGCACCATGCAGGTACATTTGAGTTTCCCAGGCAAACGAAAGCAGTGACACCAAAGTTTCTAGTTTCTGTTTGTGTCTCCCCTGAGGAGGTTTCAGGCCAGCTATGTCTTTCAGTACTATCTCTTTTGGTTTGGAAGCTATTGCTGGACGTTTGGTAGAAAAAGCTGCTCCGGCCGAGAAAAACACTTTTGGTGCACCATGCAGGTACATTTGAGTTTCCCAGGCAAACGAAAGCAGTGACACCAAAGTTTCTAGTTTCTGTTTGTGTCTCCCCTGAGGAGGTTTCAGGCCAGCTATGTCTTTCAGTCCTATCTCTTTTGGTTTGGAAGCTATTGCTGGACGTTTGGCATGTTTGGTAGAAAAAGCTGCTCCGGCCGAGAAAAACACTTTTGGTGCACCATGCAGGTACATTTGAGTTTCCCAGGCAAACGAAAGCAGTGACACCAAAGTTTCTAGTTTCTGTTTGTGTCTCCCCTGAGGAGGTTTCAGGCCAGCTATGTCTTTCAGTCCTATCTCTTTTGGTTTGGAAGCTATTGCTGGACGTTTGGTAGAAAAAGCTGCTCTGGCCGTGAAAACAACTTTTGGTGCACCATGCAGGTACATTTGAGTTTCCCAGGCAAACGAAAGCAGTGACACCAAAGTTTCTAGTTTCTGTTTGTGTCTCCCCTGAGGAGGTTTCAGGCCAGCTATGTCTTTCAGAACTATCTCTTTTGGTTTGGAAGCTATTGCTGGACGTTTGGCATGTTTGGCAGCAAATGATTCTCCGGCCGAGAAAAACACTTTTGGTGCACCATGCAGATACATTTGAGTTTCCCAGGCAAACGAAAGCAGTGACACCAAAGTTTCTAGTTTCTGTTTGTGTCTCCCCTGAGGAGGTTTCAGGCCAGCTATGTCTTTCAGTCCTATCTCTTTTGGTTTGGAAGCTATTGCTGGACGTTTGGTAGAAAAAGCTCCTCCGGCCGAGAAAAACACTTTTGGTGCACCATGCAGGTACATTTGAGTTTCCCAGGCAAACGAAAGCAGTGACACCAAAGTTTCTAGTTTCTGTTTGTGTCTCCCCTGAGGAGGTTTCAGGCCAGCTATGTCTTTCAGTCCTATCTCTTTTGGTTTGGAAGCTATTGCTGGACGTTTGGTAGAAAAAGCTGCTCTGGCCGAGAAAAACCCTTTCGTTGCACCATGCAGGTACATTTGAGTTTCCCAGGCAAACGAAAGCAGTGACACCAAAGTTTCTAGTTTCTGTTTGTGTCTCCCCTGAGGAGGTTTCAGGCCAGCTATGTCTTTCAGTACTATCTCTTTTGGTTTGGAAGCTATTGCTGGACGTTTGGCATGTTTGGCAGCAAATGCTGCTCCGGCCGAGAAAAACACTTTTGGTGCACCATGCAGGTACATTTGAGTTTCCCAGGCAAACGAAAGCAGTGACACCAAAGTTTCTAGTTTCTGTTTGTGTCTCCCCTGAGGAGGTTTCAGGCCAGCTATGTCTTTCAGTTCTATCTCTTTTGGTTTGGAAGCTATTGCTGGACGTTTGGTAGAAAAAGCTGCTCCGGCCGAGAAAAACACTTTTGGTGCACCATGGAGGTACATTTGAGTTTCCCAGGCAAACGAAAGCAGTGACACCAAAGTTTCTAGTTTCTGTTTGTGTCTCCCCTGAGGAGGTTTCAGGCCAGCTATGTCTTTCAGTACTATCTCTTTTGGTTTGGAAGCTATTGCTGGACGTTTGGCATGTTTGGCAGCAAATGCTGCTC
Source organism: Laterallus jamaicensis coturniculus (assembly GCA_022605575.1). Classification (NCBI taxonomy): domain Eukaryota; kingdom Metazoa; phylum Chordata; class Aves; order Gruiformes; family Rallidae; genus Laterallus; species Laterallus jamaicensis. Next base: position 2,797,746 of record JAKCOX010000014.1, read on the forward strand.
CGGCTGAGAAAAAAACTTTTGGTGCACCATGCAGGTACATTTGAGTTTCCCAGGCAAACAAAAGCAGTGACACCAAAGTTTCTAGTTTCTGTTTGTGTCTCCCCTGAGGAGGTTTCAGGCCAGCTATGTCTTTCAGTCCTATCTCTTTTGGTTTGGAAGCTATTGCTGGACGTTTGGCATGTTTGGCAGCAAATGCTGCTACGGCCGAGAAAAACACTTTTGGTGCACCATGCAGGTACATTTGAATTTTCACAGGCAAACGAAAGCAGTGACACCAAAGTTTCTAGTTTCTGTTTGTGTCTCCCCTGAGGAGGTTTCAGGCCAGCTATGTCTTTCAGTACTATCTCTTTTGGTTTGGAAGCTATTGCTGGACGTTTGGCATGTTTGGCAGCAAATGCTGCTCCGGCTGAGAAAAACACTTTTGGTGCACCATGCAGGTACATTTGAGTTTCCCAGGCAAACAAAAGCAGTGACACCAAAGTTTCTAGTTTCTGTTTGTGTCTCCCCTGAGGAGGTTTCAGGCCAGCTATGTCTTTCAGTACTATCTCTTTTGGTTTGGAAGCTATTGCTGGACCTTTTGAAGAAAATGCTTCTCCGGCCGAGAAAAACACTTTTGGTGCACCATGCAGGTACATTTGAGTTTCCCAGGCAAACGAAAGCAGTGACACCAAAGTTTCTAGTTTCTGTTTGTGTCTCCCCTGAGGAGGTTTCAGGCCAGCTATGTCTTTCAGTACTATCTCTTTTGCTTTGGAAGCTATTGCTGGACGTTTGGCATGTTTGGCAGCAAATGCTGCTCCGGCCGAGAAAAACACTTTTGGTGCACCATGCAGGTACATTTGAGTTTCCCAGGCAAACGAAAGCAGTGACACCAAAGTTTCTAGTTTCTGTTTGTGTCTCCCCTGAGGAGGTTTCAGGCCAGCTATGTCTTTCAGTACTATCTCTTTTGGTTTGGAAGCTATTGCTGGACGTTTTGTAGAAAAAGCTGCTCCGGCCGAGAAAAACACTTTTGGTGCACCATGCAGGTACATTTGAGTTTCCCAGGCAAACGAAAGCAGTGACACCAAAGTTTCTAGTTTCTGTTTGTGTCTCCCCTGAGGAGGTTTCAGGCCAGCTTTGTCTTTCAGTACTATCTCTTTTGGTTTGGAAGCTATTGCTGGACGTTTGGCATGTTTGGCAGCAAATGCTTCTCCGGCCGAGAAAAACACTTTTGGTGCACCATGCAGATACATTTGAGTTTCCCAGGCAAACGAAAGCAGTGACACCAAAGTTTCTAGTTTCTGTTTGTGTCTCCCCTGAGGAGGTTTCAGGCCAGCTATGTCTTTCAGTCCTATCTCTTTTGGTTTGGAAGCTATTGCTGGACGTTTGGTAGAAAAAGCTGCTCCGGCCGAGAAAAACACTTTTGGTGCACCATGCAGGTACATTTGAGTTTCCCAGGCAAACGAAAGCAGTGACACCAAAGTTTCTAGTTTCTGTTTGTGTCTCCCCTGAGGAGGTTTCAGGCCAGCAATGTCTTTCAGTCCTATCTCTTTTGGTTTGGAAGCTATTGCTGGACGTTTTGTAGAAAAAGCTGCTCTGGCCGAGAAAAACACTTTTGGTGCACCATGCAGGTACATTTGAGTTTCCCAGGCAAACGAAAGCAGTGACACCAAAGTTTCTAGTTTCTGTTTGTGTCTCCCCTGAGGAGGTTTCAGGCCAGCAATGTCTTTCAGTACTATCTCTTTTGGTTTGGAAGCTATTGCTGGACGTTTGGTAGAAAAAGCTGCTCCGGCCGAGAAAAACACTTTTGGTGCACCATGCAGGTACATTTGAGTTTCCCAGGCAAACGAAAGCAGTGACACCAAAGTTTCTAGTTTCTGTTTGTGTCTCCCCTGAGGAGGTTTCAGGCCAGCTATGTCTTTCAGTACTATCTCTTTTGGTTTGGAAGCTATTGCTGGACGTTTGGCATGTTTGGCAGCAAATGCTGCTCCGGCCGAGAAAAACACTTTTGGTGCACCATGCAGGTACATTTGAGTTTCCCAGGCAAACGAAAGCAGTGACACCAAAGTTTCTAGTTTCTGTTTGTGTCTCCCCTGAGGAGGTTTCAGGCCAGCTATGTCTTTCAGTACTTTCTCTTTTGGTTTGGAAGCTATTGCTGGACGTTTGGTAGAAAAAGCTGCTCAGGCCGAGAAAAACACTTTTGGTGCACCATGCAGGTACATTTGAGTTTCCCAGGCAAAGGAAAGCAGTGACACCAAAGTTTCTAGTTTCTGTTTGTGTCTCCCCTGAGGAGGTTTCAGACCAGCTATGTCTTTCAGTACTATCTCTTTTGGTTTGGAAGCTATTGCTGGACGTTTGGCATGTTTGGCAGCATATGCTGCTCCGGCTGAGAAAAAAACTTTTGGTGCACCATGCAGGTACATTTGAGTTTCCCAGGCAAACAAAAGCAGTGACACCAAAGTTTCTAGTTTCTGTTTGTGTCTCCCCTGAGGAGGTTTCAGGCCAGCTATGTCTTTCAGTACTATCTCTTTTGGTTTGGAAGCTATTGCTGGACGATTGGCATGTTTGGCAGCAAATGCTTCTCCGGCCGAGAAAAACACTTTTGGTGCACCATGCAGGTACATTTGAGTTTCCCAGGCAAACGAAAGCAGTGACACCAAAGTTTCTAGTTTCTGTTTGTGTCTCCCCTGAGGAGGTTTCAGGCCAGCTATGTCTTTCAGTAATATCTCTTTTGGTTTGGAAGCTATTGCTGGACGTTTGGCATGTTTGGCAGCAAATGCTGCTCCGGCTGAGAAAAAAACTTTTGGTGCACCATGCAGGTACATTTGAGTTTCCCAGGCAAACAAAAGCAGTGACACCAAAGTTTCTAGTTTCTGTTTGTGTCTCCCCTGAGGAGGTTTCAGGCCAGCTATGTCTTTCAGTCCTATCTCTTTTGGTTTGGAAGCTATTGCTGGACTTTTTGAAGAAAATGCTTCCTCGGGCCGAGAAAAACACTTTTGGTGCACCATGCAGGTACATTTGAGTTTCCCAGGCAAACGAAAGCAGTGACACCAAAGTTTCTAGTTTCTGTTTGTGTCTCCCCTGAGGAGGTTTCAGGCCAGCTATGTCTTTCAGTCCTATCTCTTTTGGTTTGGAAGCTATTGCTGGACGTTTGGCATGTTTGGCAGCAAATGCTGCTACGGCCGAGAAAAACACTTTTGGTGCACCATGCAGGTACATTTGAATTTTCACAGGCAAACGAAAGCAGTGACACCAAAGTTTCTAGTTTCTGTTTGTGTCTCCCCTGAGGAGGTTTCAGGCCAGCTATGTCTTTCAGTACTATCTCTTTTGGTTTGGAAGCTATTGCTGGACGTTTGGCATGTTTGGCAGCAAATGCTGCTCCGGCTGAGAAAAACACTTTTGGTGCACCATGCAGGTACATTTGAGTTTCCCAGGCAAACAAAAGCAGTGACACCAAAGTTTCTAGTTTCTGTTTGTGTCTCCCCTGAGGAGGTTTCAGGCCAGCTATGTCTTTCAGTACTATCTCTTTTGGTTTGGAAGCTATTGCTGGACCTTTTGAAGAAAATGCTTCTCCGGCCGAGAAAAACACTTTTGGTGCACCATGCAGGTACATTTGAGTTTCCCAGGCAAACGAAAGCAGTGACACCAAAGTTTCTAGTTTCTGTTTGTGTCTCCCCTGAGGAGGTTTCAGGCCAGCTATGTCTTTCAGTCCTATCTCTTTTAGTTTGGAAGCTATTGCTGGACGTTTGGCATGTTTGGCAGCAAATGCTGCTACGGCCGAGAAAAACACTTTTGGTGCACCATGCAGGTACATTTGAGTTTCCCAGGCAAACGAAAGCAGTGACACCAAAGTTTCTAGTTTCTGTTTGTGTCTCCCCTGAGGAGGTTTCAGGCCAGCTATGTCTTTCAGTACTATCTCTTTTGCTTTGGAAGCTATTGCTGGACGTTTGGCATGTTTGGCAGCAAATGCTGCTCCGGCCGAGAAAAACACTTTTGGTGCACCATGCAGGTACATTTGAGTTTCCCAGGCAAACGAAAGCAGTGACACCAAAGTTTCTAGTTTCTGTTTGTGTCTCCCCTGAGGAGGTTTCAGGCCAGCTATGTCTTTCAGTACTATCTCTTTTGGTTTGGAAGCTATTGCTGGACGTTTTGTAGAAAAAGCTGCTCCGGCCGAGAAAAACACTTTTGGTGCACCATGCAGGTACATTTGAGTTTCCCAGGCAAACGAAAGCAGTGACACCAAAGTTTCTAGTTTCTGTTTGTGTCTCCCCTGAGGAGGTTTCAGGCCAGCTTTGTCTTTCAGTACTATCTCTTTTGGTTTGGAAGCTATTGCTGGACGTTTGGCATGTTTGGCAGCAAATGCTTCTCCGGCCGAGAAAAACACTTTTGGTGCACCATGCAGATACATTTGAGTTTCCCAGGCAAACGAAAGCAGTGACACCAAAGTTTCTAGTTTCTGTTTGTGTCTCCCCTGAGGAGGTTTCAGGCCAGCTATGTCTTTCAGTCCTATCTCTTTTGGTTTGGAAGCTATTGCTGGACGTTTGGTAGAAAAAGCTGCTCCGGCCGAGAAAAACACTTTTGGTGCACCATGCAGGTACATTTGAGTTTCCCAGGCAAACGAAAGCAGTGACACCAAAGTTTCTAGTTTCTGTTTGTGTCTCCCCTGAGGAGGTTTCAGGCCAGCTATGTCTTTCAGTCCTATCTCTTTTGGTTTGGAAGCTATTGCTGGACGTTTTGTAGAAAAAGCTGCTCTGGCCGAGAAAAACCCTTTTGTTGCACCATGCAGGTACATTTGAGTTTCCCAGGCAAACGAAAGCAGTGACACCAAAGTTTCTAGTTTCTGTTTGTGTCTCCCCTGAGGAGGTTTCAGGCCAGCAATGTCTTTCAGTACTATCTCTTTTGGTTTGGAAGCTATTGCTGGACGTTTGGTAGAAAAAGCTGCTCCGGCCGAGAAAAACACTTTTGGTGCACCATGCAGGTACATTTGAGTTTCCCAGGCAAACGAAAGCAGTGACACCAAAGTTTCTAGTTTCTGTTTGTGTCTCCCCTGAGGAGGTTTCAGGCCAGCTATGTCTTTCAGTACTATCTCTTTTGGTTTGGAAGCTATTGCTGGACGTTTGGTAGAAAAAGCTGCTCCGGCCGAGAAAAACACTTCTGGGGCACCATGCAGGTACATTTGAGTTTCCCAGGCAAAGGAAAGCAGTGACACCAAAGTTTCTAGTTTCTGTTTGTGTCTCCCCTGAGGAGGTTTCAGACCAGCTATGTCTTTCAGTCCTATCTCTTTTGGTTTGGAAGCTATTGCTGGACGTTTGGCATGTTTGGCAGCAAATGCTGCTACGGCCGAGAAAAACACTTTTGGTGCACCATGCAGGTACATTTGAATTTTCACAGGCAAACGAAAGCAGTGACACCAAAGTTTCTAGTTTCTGTTTGTGTCTCCCCTGAGGAGGTTTCAGGCCAGCTATGTCTTTCAGTACTATCTCTTTTGGTTTGGAAGCTATTGCTGGACGTTTGGCATGTTTGGCAGCAAATGCTGCTCCGGCTGAGAAAAACACTTTTGGTGCACCATGCAGGTACATTTGAGTTTCCCAGGCAAACAAAAGCAGTGACACCAAAGTTTCTAGTTTCTGTTTGTGTCTCCCCTGAGGAGGTTTCAGGCCAGCTATGTCTTTCAGTCCTATCTCTTTTGGTTTGGAAGCTATTGCTGGACCTTTTGAAGAAAATGCTTCTCCGGCCGAGAAAAACACTTTTGGTGCACCATGCAGGTACATTTGAGTTTCCCAGGCAAACGAAAGCAGTGACACCAAAGTTTCTAGTTTCTGTTTGTGTCTCCCCTGAGGAGGTTTCAGGCCAGCTATGTCTTTCAGTCCTATCTCTTTTAGTTTGGAAGCTATTGCTGGACGTTTGGCATGTTTGGCAGCAAATGCTGCTACGGCCGAGAAAAACACTTTTGGTGCACCATGCAGGTACATTTGAGTTTCCCAGGCAAACGAAAGCAGTGACACCAAAGTTTCTAGTTTCTGTTTGTGTCTCCCCTGAGGAGGTTTCAGGCCAGCTATGTCTTTCAGTACTATCTCTTTTGCTTTGGAAGCTATTGCTGGACGTTTGGCATGTTTGGCAGCAAATGCTGCTCCGGCCGAGAAAAACACTTTTGGTGCACCATGCAGGTACATTTGAGTTTCCCAGGCAAACGAAAGCAGTGACACCAAAGTTTCTAGTTTCTGTTTGTGTCTCCCCTGAGGAGGTTTCAGGCCAGCTATGTCTTTCAGTACTATCTCTTTTGGTTTGGAAGCTATTGCTGGACGTTTTGTAGAAAAAGCTGCTCCGGCCGAGAAAAACACTTTTGGTGCACCATGCAGGTACATTTGAGTTTCCCAGGCAAACGAAAGCAGTGACACCAAAGTTTCTAGTTTCTGTTTGTGTCTCCCCTGAGGAGGTTTCAGGCCAGCTTTGTCTTTCAGTACTATCTCTTTTGGTTTGGAAGCTATTGCTGGACGTTTGGCATGTTTGGCAGCAAATGCTTCTCCGGCCGAGAAAAACACTTTTGGTGCACCATGCAGATACATTTGAGTTTCCCAGGCAAACGAAAGCAGTGACACCAAAGTTTCTAGTTTCTGTTTGTGTCTCCCCTGAGGAGGTTTCAGGCCAGCTATGTCTTTCAGTCCTATCTCTTTTGGTTTGGAAGCTATTGCTGGACGTTTGGTAGAAAAAGCTGCTCCGGCCGAGAAAAACACTTTTGGTGCACCATGCAGGTACATTTGAGTTTCCCAGGCAAACGAAAGCAGTGACACCAAAGTTTCTAGTTTCTGTTTGTGTCTCCCCTGAGGAGGTTTCAGGCCAGCTATGTCTTTCAGTCCTATCTCTTTTGGTTTGGAAGCTATTGCTGGACGTTTTGTAGAAAAAGCTGCTCTGGCCGAGAAAAACCCTTTTGTTGCACCATGCAGGTACATTTGAGTTTCCCAGGCAAACGAAAGCAGTGACACCAAAGTTTCTAGTTTCTGTTTGTGTCTCCCCTGAGGAGGTTTCAGGCCAGCAATGTCTTTCAGTACTATCTCTTTTGGTTTGGAAGCTATTGCTGGACGTTTGGTAGAAAAAGCTGCTCCGGCCGAGAAAAACACTTTTGGTGCACCATGCAGGTACATTTGAGTTTCCCAGGCAAACGAAAGCAGTGACACCAAAGTTTCTAGTTTCTGTTTGTGTCTCCCCTGAGGAGGTTTCAGGCCAGCTATGTCTTTCAGTACTATCTCTTTTGGTTTGGAAGCTATTGCTGGACGTTTGGCATGTTTGGCAGCAAATGCTGCTCCGGCCGAGAAAAACACTTTTGGTGCACCATGCAGGTACATTTGAGTTTCCCAGGCAAACGAAAGCAGTGACACCAAAGTTTCTAGTTTCTGTTTGTGTCTCCCCTGAGGAGGTTTCAGGCCAGCTATGTCTTTCAGTACTATCTCTTTTGGTTTGGAAGCTATTGCTGGACGTTTGGTAGAAAAAGCTGCTCCGGCCGAGAAAAACACATCTGGGGCACCATGCAGGTACATTTGAGTTTCCCAGGCAAAGGAAAGCAGTGACACCAAAGTTTCTAGTTTCTGTTTGTGTCTCCCCTGAGGAGGTTTCAGACCAGCTATGTCTTTCAGTACTATCTCTTTTGGTTTGGAAGCTATTGCTGGACGTTTGGCATGTTTGGCAGCATATGCTGCTCCGGCTGAGAAAAAAACTTTTGGTGCACCATGCAGGTACATTTGAGTTTCCCAGGCAAACAAAAGCAGTGACACCAAAGTTTCTAGTTTCTGTTTGTGTCTCCCCTGAGGAGGTTTCAGGCCAGCTATGTCTTTCAGTACTATCTCTTTTGGTTTGGAAGCTATTGCTGGACGATTGGCATGTTTGGCAGCAAATGCTTCTCCGGCCGAGAAAAACACTTTTGGTGCACCATGCAGGTACATTTGAGTTTCCCAGGCAAACGAAAGCAGTGACACCAAAGTTTCTAGTTTCTGTTTGTGTCTCCCCTGAGGAGGTTTCAGGCAAGCTATGTCTTTCAGTACTATCTCTTTTGCTTTGGAAGCTATTGCTGGACGTTTTGTAGAAAAAGCTGCTCCGGCCGAGAAAAACACTTTTGGTGCACCATGCAGGTACATTTGAGTTTCCCAGGCAAACGAAAGCAGTGACACCAAAGTTTCTAGTTTCTGTTTGTGTCTCCCCTGAGGAGGTTTCAGGCCAGCTATGTCTTTCAGTCCTATCTCTTTTGGTTTGGAAGCTATTGCTGGACGTTTGGCATGTTTGGCAGCAAATGCTTCTCCGGCCGAGAAAAACACTTTTGGTGCACCATGCAGGTACATTTGAGTATCCCAGGCAAACAAAAGCAGTGACACCAAAGTTTCTAGTTTCTGTTTGTGTCTCCCCTGAGGAGGTTTCAGGCCAGCTATGTCTTTCAGTCCTATCTCTTTTGGTTTGGAAGCTATTGCTGGACGTTTGGTAGAAAAAGCTGCTCCGGCCGAGAAAAACACTTTTGGTGCACCATGCAGGTACATTTGAGTTTCCCAGGCAAGCGAAAGCAGTGACACCAAAGTTTCTAGTTTCTGTTTGTGTCTCCCCTGAGGAGGTTTCAGGCCAGCTATGTCTTTCAGTACTATCTCTTTTGGTTTGGAAGCTATTGCTGGACGTTTGGCATGTTTGGCAGCAAATGCTGCTACGGCCGAGAAAAACACTTTTGGTGCACCATGCAGGTACATTTGAGTTTCCCAGGCAAACGAAAGCAGTGACACCAAAGTTTCTAGTTTCTGTTTGTGTCTCCCCTGAGGAGGTTTCAGGCCAGCTATGTCTTTCAGTACTATCTCTTTTGGTTTGGAAGCTATTGCTGGACGTTTGGCATGTTTGGCAGCAAATGCTTCTCCGGCGGAGAAAAACACTTTTGGTGCACCATGCAGGTACATTTGAGTTTCCCAGGCAAATGAAAGCAGTGACACCAAAGTTTCTAGTTTCTGTTTGTGTCTCCCCTGAGGAGGTTTCAGGCCAGCTATGTCTTTCAGTACTATCTCTTTTGGTTTGGAAGCTATTGCTGGACGTTTTGTAGAAAAAGCTGCTCCGGCCGAGAAAAACACTTTTGGTGCACCATGCAGGTACATTTGAGTTTCCCAGGCAAACGAAAGCAGTGACACCAAAGTTTCTAGTTTCTGTTTGTGTCTCCCCTGAGGAGGTTTCAGGCCAGCTATGACTTTCAGTACTATCTCTTTTGGTTTGGAAGCTATTGCTGGACGTTTGGCATGTTTGGCAGCAAATGCTTCTCCGGCCGAGAAAAACACTTTTGGTGCACCATGCAGGTACATTTGAGTATCCCAGGCAAACGAAAGCAGTGACACCAAAGTTTCTAGTTTCTGTTTGTGTCTCCCCTGAGGAGGTTTCAGGCCAGCTATGTCTTTCAGTCCTATCTCTTTTGGTTTGGAAGCTATTGCTGGACGTTTGGTAGAAAAAGCTGCTCCGGCCGAGAAAAACACTTTTGGTGCACCATGCAGGTACATTTGAGTTTCCCAGGCAAGCGAAAGCAGTGACACCAAAGTTTCTAGTTTCTGTTTGTGTCTCCCCTGAGGAGGTTTCAGGCCAGCTATGTCTTTCAGTACTATCTCTTTTGGTTTGGAAGCTATTGCTGGACGTTTGGTAGAAAAAGCTGCTCCGGCCGAGAAAAACACTTTTGGTGCACCATGCAGGTACATTTGAGTTTCCCAGGCAAACGAAAGCAGTGACACCAAAGTTTCTAGTTTCTGTTTGTGTCTCCCCTGAGGAGGTTTCAGGCCAGCTATGTCTTTCAGTTCTATCTCTTTTGGTTTGGAAGCTATTGCTGGACGTTTGGCATGTTTGGCAGCAAATGCTGCTCCGGCCGAGAAAAACACTTTTGGTGCACCATGCAGGTACATTTGAGTATCCCAGGCAAACAAAAGCAGTGACACCAAAGTTTCTAGTTTCTGTTTGTGTCTCCCCTGAGGAGGTTTCAGGCCAGCTATGTCTTTCAGTCCTATCTCTTTTGGTTTGGAAGCTATTGCTGGACGTTTGGTAGAAAAAGCTGCTCCGGCCGAGAAAAACACTTTTGGTGCACCATGCAGGTACATTTGAGTTTCCCAGGCAAGCGAAAGCAGTGACACCAAAGTTTCTAGTTTCTGTTTGTGTCTCCCCTGAGGAGGTTTCAGGCCAGCTATGTCTTTCAGTCCTATCTCTTTTGGTTTGGAAGCTATTGCTGGACGTTTGGCATGTTTGGCAGCAAATGCTGCTCTGGCCGAGAATACCATTTTTGGTGCACCATGCAGGTACATTTGAGTTTCCCAGGCAAACGAAAGCAGTTACACCAAAGTTTCTAGTTTCTGTTTGTGTCTCCCCTGAGGAGGTTTCAGGCCAGCTATGTCTTTCAGTACTATCTCTTTTGGTTTGGAAGCTATTGCTGGACGTTTGGCATGTTTGGCAGCAAATGCTGCTCCGGCCGAGAAAAACACTTTTGGTGCACCATGCAGGTACATTTGAGTTTCCCAGGCAAACGAAAGCAGTGACACCAAAGTTTCTAGTTTCTGTTTGTGTCTCCCCTGAGGAGGTTTCAGGCCAGCTATGTCTTTCAGTCCTATCTCTTTTAGTTTGGATGCTATTGCTGGACGTTCTGTAGAAAAAGCTTCTCGGGCCGAGAAAAACACTTTTGGTGCACCATGCAGGTACATTTGAGTTTCCCAGGCAAACAAAAGCAGTGACACCAAAGTTTCTAGTTTCTGTTTGTGTCTCCCCTGAGGAGGTTTCAGGCCAGCTATGTCTTTCAGTACTATCTCTTTTGGTTTGGAAGCTATTGCTGGACGTTTGGCATGTTTGGCAGCAAATGCTGCTCCGGACGAGAAAAACACTTTTGGTGCACCATGCAGGTACATTTGAGTATCCCAGGCAAACAAAAGCAGTGACACCAAAGTTTCTAGTTTCTGTTTGTGTCTCCCCTGAGGAGGTTTCAGGCCAGCTATGTCTTTCAGTCCTATCTCTTTTGGTTTGGAAGCTATTGCTGGACGTTTGGTAGAAAAAGCTGCTCCGGCCGAGAAAAACACTTTTGGTGCACCATGCAGGTACATTTGAGTTTCCCAGGCAAACGAAAGCAGTGACACCAAAGTTTCTAGTTTCTGTTTGTGTCTCCCCTGAGGAGGTTTCAGGCCAGCTATGTCTTTCAGTACTATCTCTTTTGGTTTGGAAGCTATTGCTGGACGTTTGGTAGAAAAAGCTGCTCCGGCCGAGAAAAACACTTTTGGTGCACCATGCAGGTACATTTGAGTTTCCCAGGCAAACGAAAGCAGTGACACCAAAGTTTCTAGTTTCTGTTTGTGTCTCCCCTGAGGAGGTTTCAGGCCAGCTATGTCTTTCAGTACTATCTCTTTTGGTTTGGAAGCTATTGCTGGACGTTTGGTTGAAAAAGCTTCTCTGGCCGAGAAAAACACTTTTGGTGCACCATGCAGGTACATTTGAGTTTCCCAGGCAAACGAAAGCAGTGACACCAAAGTTTCTAGTTTCTGTTTGTGTCTCCCCTGAGGAGGTTTCAGGCCAGCTATGTCTTTCAGTCCTATCTCTTTTGGTTTTGAAGCTATTGCTGGACGTTTGGCATGTTTGGCAGCAAATGCTTCTCCGGCCGAGAAAAACACTTTTGGTGCACCATGGAGGTACATTTGAGTTTCCCAGGCAAACGAAAGCAGTGACACCAAAGTTTCTAGTTTCTGTTTGTGTCTCCCCTGAGGAGGTTTCAGGCCAGCTATGTCTTTCAGTCCTATCTCTTTTGGTTTGGAAGCTATTGCTGGACGTTTGGCATGTTTGGCAGCAAATGCTGCTCTGGCCGAGAATAACACTTTTGGTGCACCATGCAGGTACATTTGAGTTTCCCAGGCAAACGAAAGCAGTTACACCAAAGTTTCTAGTTTCTGTTTCTGTCTCCCCTGAGGAGGTTTCAGGCCAGCTATGTCTTTCAGTACTATCTCTTTTGGTTTGGAAGCTATTGCTGGACGTTTGGCATGTTTGGCAGCAAATGCTGCTCCGGCCGAGAAAAACACTTTTGGTGCACCATGCAGGTACATTTGAGTTTCCCAGGCAAACGAAAGCAGTGACACCAAAGTTTCTAGTTTCTGTTTGTGTCTCCCCTGAGGAGGTTTCAGGCCAGCTATGTCTTTCAGTACTATCTCTTTTGGTTTGGAAGCTATTGCTGGACGTTTGGTAGAAAAAGCTGCTCAGGCCGAGAAAAACACTTTTGGTGCACCATGCAGGTACATTTGAGTTTCCCAGGCAAACGAAAGCAGTGACACCAAAGTTTCTAGTTTCTGTTTGTGTCTCCCCTGAGGAGGTTTCAGGCCAGCTATGTCTTTCAGTACTATCTCTTTTGGTTTGGAAGCTATTGCTGGACGTTTGGCATGTTTGGCAGCAAATGCTGCTCCGGCCGAGAAAAACACTTTTGGTGCACCATGCAGGTACATTTGAGTTTCCCAGGCAAACGAAAGCAGTGACACCAAAGTTTTTAGTTTCTGTTTGTGTCTCCCCTGAGGAGGTTTCAGGCCAGCTATGTCTTTCAGTACTATCTCTTTTGGTTTGGAAGCTATTGCTGGACGTTTGGTAGAAAAAGCTGCTCCGGCCGAGAAAAACACTTCTGGGGCACCATGCAGGTACATTTGAGTTTCCCAGGCAAAGGAAAGCAGTGACACCAAAGTTTCTAGTTTCTGTTTGTGTCTCCCCTGAGGAGGTTTCAGGCCAGCTATGTCTTTCAGTACTATCTCTTTTGGTTTGGAAGCTATTGCTGGACGTTTGGAAGAAAATGCTTCTCCGGCCGAGAAAAACACTTTTGGTGCACCATGCAGGTACATTTGAGTTTCCCAGGCAAGCGAAAGCAGTGACACCAAAGTTTCTAGTTTCTGTTTGTGTCTCCCCTGAGGAGGTTTCAGGCCAGCTATGTCTTTCAGTACTATCTCTTTTGTTTTGGAAGCTATTGCTGGACGTTTGGCATGTTTGGCAGCAAATGCTGCTCCGGCTGAGAAAAACACTTTTGGTGCACCATGCAGGTACATTTGAGTTTCCCAGGCAAACAAAAGCAGTGACACCAAAGTTTCTAGTTTCTGTTTGTGTCTCCCCTGAGGAGGTTTCAGGCCAGCTATGTCTTTCAGTACTATCTCTTTTGGTTTGGAAGCTATTGCTGGACCTTTTGAAGAAAATGCTTCTCCGGCCGAGAAAAACACTTTTGGTGCACCATGCAGGTACATTTGAGTTTCCCAGGCAAACGAAAGCAGTGACAACAAAGTTTCTAGTTTCTGTTTGTGTCTCCCCTGAGGAGGTTTCAGGCCAGCTATGTCTTTCAGTCCTATCTCTTTTGGTTTGGAAGCTATTGCTGGACGTTTGGCATGTTTGGCAGCAAATGCTGCTCCGGCCGAGAAAAACACTTTTGGTGCACCATGCAGGTACATTTGAGTTTCCCAGGCAAACGAAAGCAGTGACACCAAAGTTTCTAGTTTCTGTTTGTGTCTCCCCTGAGGAGGTTTCAGGCCAGCTATGTCTTTCAGTACTATCTCTTTTGATTTGGAAGCTATTGCTGGACGTTTGGCATGTTTGGCAGCAAATGCGGCTCCGGCCGAGAAAAACACTTTTGGTGCACCATGCAGGTACATTTGAGTTTCCCATGCAAACGATAGCAGTGACAGCAAAGTTTCTAGTTTCTGTTTGTGTCTCCCCTGAGGAGGTTTCAGGCCAGCTATGTCTTTCAGTACTATCTCTTTTGGTTTGGAAGCTATTGCTGGACGTTTTGTAGAAAAAGCTGTTTCGGCCAAGAAAAACACTTTTGGTGCACCATGCAGGTACATTTGAGTTTCCCAGGCAAACGAAAGCAGTGACACCAAAGTTTCTAGTTTCTGTTTGTGTCTCCCCTGAGGAGGTTTCAGGCCAGCTATGTCTTTCAGTACTATCTCTTTTGGTTTGGAAGCTATTGCTGGACGTTTGGCATGTTTGGCAGCAAATGCTTCTCCGGCCGAGAAAAACACTGTTGGTGCACAATGCAGGTACATTTGAGTATCCCAGGCAAACAAAAGCAGTGACACCAAAGTTTCTAGTTTCTGTTTGTGTCTCCCCTGAGGAGGTTTCAGGCCAGCTATGTCTTTCAGTCCTATCTCTTTTGGTTTGGAAGCTATTGCTGGACGTTTGGTAGAAAAAGCTGCTCCGGCCGAGAAAAACACTTCTGGGGCACCATGCAGGTACATTTGAGTTTCCCAGGCAAGCGAAAGCAGTGACACCAAAGTTTCTAGTTTCTGTTTGTGTCTCCCCTGAGGAGGTTTCAGGCCAGCTATGTCTTTCAGTACTATCTCTTTTGGTTTGGAAGCTATTGCTGGACGTTTTGTAGACAAAGCTGCTCCGGCCGAGAAAAACACTTTTGGTGCACCATGCAGGTACATTTGAGTTTCCCAGGCAAACGAAAGCAGTGACACCAAAGTTTCTAGTTTCTGTTTGTGTCTCCCCTGAGGAGGTTTCAGGCCAGCTATGTCTTTCAGTCCTATCTCTTTTGGTTTGGAAGCTATTGCTGTACGTTTGGTAGAAAAAGCTTCTCCGGCCGAGAAAAACACTTTTGGTGCACCATGCAGGTACATTTGAGTTTCCCAGGCAAACGAAAGCAGTGACACCAAAGTTTCTAGTTTCTGTTTGTGTCTCCCCTGAGGAGGTTTCAGGCCAGCTATGTCTTTCAGTACTATCTCTTTTGGTTTGGAAGCTATTGCTGGACGTTTGGCATGTTTGGCAGCAAATGCTTCTCCGGCCGAGAAAAACACTTTTGGTGCACCATGGAGGTACATTTGTGTTTCCCAGGCAAACGAAAGCAGTGACACCAAAGTTTCTAGTTTCTGTTTGTGTCTCCCCTGAGGAGGTTTCAGGCCAGCAATGTCTTTCAGTACTATCTCTTTTGGTTTGGAAGCTATTGCTGGACGTTTAGTAGAAAAAGCATCTCTGGCTGAGAAAAACACTTTTGGTGCACCATGCAGGTACATTTGAGTTTCCCAGGCAAACGAAAGCAGTGACACCAAAGTTTCTAGTTTCTGTTTGTGTCTCCCCTGAGGAGGTTTCAGGCAAGCTATGTCTTTCAGTACTATCTCTTTTGGTTTGGAAGCTATTGCTGGACTTTTGGTAGAAAAAGCTACTCCGGCCGAGAAAAACATTTTGGTGCACCATGCAGGTACATTTGAGTTTCCCAGGCAAACGAAAGCAGTGACACCAAAGTTTCTAGTTTCTGTTTGTGTCTCCCCTGAGGAGGTTTCAGGCCAGCTATGTCTTTCAGTCCTATCTCTTTTGGTTTGGAAGCTATTGCTGGACGTTTGGCATGTTTGGCAGCAAATGCTGCTCCGGCCGAGAAAAACAATTATGGTGCACCGTGGTGGTACATTTGAGTTTCTCAAACAAACGAAAGCAGTGACACCAAAGTTTCTAGTTTCTGTTTGTGTCTCCCCTGAGGAGGTTTCAGGCCAGCTATGTCTTTCAGTACTATCTCTTTTGGTTTGGAAGCTATTGCTGGACGTTTGGTAGAAAAAGCTTCTCAGGCCGAGAAAAACACTTTTGGTGCACCATGGAGGTACATTTGAGTTTCCCAGGCAAACGAAAGCAGTGACACCAAAGTTTCTAGTTTCTGTTTGTGTCTCCCCTGAGGAGGTTTCAGGCCACCTATGTCTTTCAGTCCTATCTCTTTTGGTTTGGAAGCTATTGCTGGACGTTTGGCATGTTTAGCAGCAAATGCTGCTTCGGTTGAGAAAAACAATTATGGTGCACCGTGGAGGTACATTTGAGTTTCCCAGGCAAACGAAAGCAGTGACACCAAAGTTTCTAGTTTCTGTTTGTGTCTCCCCTGAGGAGGTTTCAGGCCAGCAATGTCTTTCAGTACTATCTCTTTTGGTTTGGAAGCTATTGCTGGACGTTTGGTAGAAAAAGCATCTCTATCCGTGAAAAACACTTTTGGTGCACCATGGAGGTACATTTGAGTTTCCCAGGCAAACGAAAGCAGTGACACCAAAGTTTCTAGTTTCTGTTTGTGTCTCCCCTGAGGAGGTTTCAGGACAGCTATGTCTTTCAGTACTATCTCTTTTGGTTTGGAAGCTATTGCTGGACGTTTGGAAGAAAATGCTTCTCAGGCCGAGAAAAACACTTTTGGTGAACCATGCAGGTACATTTGAGTTTCCCAGGCAAACGAAAGCAGTGACACCAAAGTTTCTAGTTTCTGTTTGTGTCTCCCCTGAGGAGGTTTCAGGCCAGCTATGTCTTTCAGTATTATCTCTTTTGGTTTGGAAGCTATTGCTGGACGTTTGGCATGTTTAGCAGCAAATGCTGCTTCGGTTGAGAAAAACAATTATGGTGCACCGTGGTTGTACATTTGAGTTTCCCAGGCAAACGAAAGCAGTGACACCAAAGTTTCTAGTTTCTGTTTGTGTCTCCCCTGAGGAGGTTTCAGGCCAGCTATGTCTTTCAGTACTATCTCTTTTGGTTTGGAAGCTATTGCTGGACCTTTGGTAGAAAAAGCATCTCTGGCCGTGAAAAACACTTTTGGTGCACCATGCAGGTACATTTGAGTTTCCCAGGCAAACGAAAGCAGTGACACCAAAGTTTCTAGTTTCTGTTTGTGTCTCCCCTGAGGAGGTTTCAGGCCAGCTATGTCTTTCAGTACTATCTCTTTTGGTTTGGAAGCGATTGCTGGACGTTTGGAAGAAAATGCTTCTCCGGCCGAGAAAAACCCTTTTGGTGCACCATGCAGGTACATTTGAGTTTCCCAGGCAAACGAAAGCAGTGACACCAAAGTTTCTAGTTTCTGTTTGTGTCTCCCCTGAGGAGGTTTCAGGCCAGCTATGTCTTTCAGTACTATCTCTTTTGCTTTGGAAGCTATTGCTGGACGTTTGGTAGAAAAAGCTGCTCCGGCCGAGAAAAACAATTTTGGTGCACCATGCAGGTACATTTGAGTTTCCCAGGCAAACGAAAGCAGTGACACCAAAGTTTCTAGTTTCTGTTTGTGTCTCCCCTGAGGAGGTTTCAGGCCAGCTATGTCTTTCAGTACTATCTCTTTTGGTTTGGAAGCTATTGCTGGACGTTTGGTAGAAAATGCTGCTCCGGCCGAGAAAAACAATTTTGCTTCACCATGCAGGTCCATTTGAGTTTCCCAGGCAAACGAAAGCAGTGACACCAAAGTTTCTAGTGTCTGTTTGTGTCTCCCCTGAGGAGGTTTCAGGCCAGCTATGTCTTTCAGTACTATCTCTTTTGGTTTGGAAGCTATTGCTGGACGTTTGGTAGAAAAAGCTGCTCCGGCCGAGAAAAACACTTTTGGTGCACCATGCAGGTACATTTGAGTTTCCCAGGCAAACGAAAGCAGTGACACCAAAGTTTCTAGTTTCTGTTTGTGTCTCCCCTGAGGAGGTTTCAGGCCAGCTATGTCTTTCAGTACTATCTCTTTTGCTTTGGAAGCTATTGCTGGACGTTTGGCATGTTTGGCAGCAAATGCTTCTCCGGACGAGAAAAACACTTTTGGTGCACCATGCAGGTACATTTGAGTTTCCCAGGAAAACGAAAGCAGTGACACCAAAGTTTATAGTTTCTGTTTGTGTCTCCCCTGAGGAGGTTTCAGGAAAGTTATGTCTTTCAGTACTATCTCTTTTGGTTTGGAAGCTATTGCTGGACGTTTGGTAGAAAAATCTACTCCGGCCGAGAAAAACACTTTTGGTGCACCATGCAGGTACATTTGAGTTTCCCAGGCAAACGAAAGCAGTGACACCAAAGTTTCTAGTTTCTGTTTGTGTCTCCCCTGAGGAGGTTTCAGGCCAGCAATGTCTTTCAGTACTATCTCTTTTGGTTTGGAAGCTATTGCTGGACGTTTGGTAGAAAAAGCATCTCAGGTCGAGAAAAACACTTTTGGTGCACCATGGAGGTACATTTGAGTTTCCCAGGCAAACGAAAGCAGTGACACCAAAGTTTCTAGTTTCTGTTTGTGTCTCCCCTGAGGAGGTTTCAGGCCAGCTATGTCTTTCAGTCCTATCTCTTTTGGTTTGGAAGCTATTGCTGGACGTTTGGTAGAAAAAGCATCTCTGGATGAGAAAAACAATTTTGGTGCACCATGCAGGTACATTTGAGTTTCCCAGGCAAACGAAAGCAGTGACACCAAAGTTTCTAGTTTCTGTTTGTGTCTCCCCTGAGGAGGTTTCAGGCCAGCTATGTCTTTCAGTACTATCTCTTTTGGTTTGGAAGCTCTTGCTGGACGTTTAGAAGAAAATGCTTCTCCGGCCGAGAAAAACAATTTTGGTGCACCATGCAGGTACGTTTGAGTTTCCCAGGCAAACGAAAGCAGTGACACCAAAGTTTCTAGTTTCTGTTTGTGTCTCCCCTGAGGAGGTTTCAGGCCAGCTATGTCTTTCAGTACTATCTCTTTTGGTTTGGAAGCTATTGCTGGACGATTGGCATGTTTGGCAGAAAATGCTTCTCCGGCCGTGAAAAACACTTTTGGTGCACCATGGAGGTACATTTGTGTTTCCCAGGCAAACGAAAGCAGTGACACCAAAGTTTCTAGTTTCTGTTTGTGTCTCCCCTGAGGAGGTTTCAGGCCAGCTATGTCTTTCAGTCCTATCTCTTTTGGTTTGGAAGCTATTGCTGGACGTTTGGTAGAAAAAGCATCTCTGGCTGAGAAAAACACTTTTGGTGCACCATGGAGGTACATTTGAGTTTCCCAGGCAAACGAAAGCAGTGACACCAAAGTTTCTAGTTTCTGTTTGTGTCTCCCCTGAGGAGGTTTCAGGCAAGCTATGTCTTTCAGTACTATCTCTTTTGGTTTGGAAGCTATTGCTGGACGTTTGGCATGTTTGGCAGCAAATGCTGCTCTGGCCGAGAATAACACTTTTGGTGCACCATGGAGTTACATTTGATTATACCAGGCAAACGAAAGCAGTGACACCAAAGTTTCTAGTTTCTGTTTCTGTCTCCCCTGAGGAGGTTTCAGGCCAGCTATGTCTTTCAGTACTATCTCTTTTGGTTTGGAAGCTATTGCTGGACGTTTGGCATGTTTGGCAGCAAATGCTTCTCCGGCCGAGAAAAACACTTTTGGTGCACCATGCAGGTACATTTGAGTTTCCCAGGCAAACGAAAGCAGTGACACCAAAGTTTCTAGTTTCTGTTTGTGTCTCCCCTGAGGAGGTTTCAGGCCAGCTATGTCTTTCAGTACTATCTCTTTTGGTTTGGAAGCTATTCCTGGACGTTTTGTAGAAAAAGCTGCTCCGGCCGAGAAAAACACTTTTGGTGCACCATGCAGGTACATTTGAGTTTCCCAGGCAAACGAAAGCAGTTACACCAAAGTTTCTAGTTTCTGTTTGTGTCTCCCCTGAGGAGGTTTCAGGCCAGCTATGTCTTTCAGTACTATCTCTTTTGGTTTGGAAGCTATTGCTGGACGTTTGGCATGTTTGGCAGCAAATGCTGCTCCGGCCGAGAAAAACAATTTGGTGCACCATGCAGGTACATTTGAGTTTCCCAGGCAAACGAAAGCAGTGACACCAAAGTTTCTAGTTTCTGTTTGTGTCTCCCCTGAGGAGGTTTCAGGCCAGCTATGTCTTTCAGTACTATCTCTTTTGGTTTGGACGCTATTGCCGGACGTTTGGCATGTTTAGCAGCAAATGCTGCTTCGGTTGAGAAAAACAATTATGGTGCACCGTGGAGGTACATTTGAGTTTCCCAGGCAAACGAAAGCAGTGACACCAAAGTTTCTAGTTTCTGTTTGTGTCTCCCCTGAGGAGGTTTCACGCCAGCTATGTCTTTCAGTCCTATCTCTTTTGGTTTGGAAGCTATTGCTGGACGTTTGGCATGTTTGGTAGAAAAAGCTGCTCCGGCCGAGAAAAACACTTTTGGTGCACCATGCAGGTACATTTGAGTTTCCCAGGCAAACGAAAGCAGTGACACCAAAGTTTCTAGTTTCTGTTTGTGTCTCCCCTGAGGAGGTTTCAGGCCAGCTATGTCTTTCAGTACTATCTCTTTTGGTTTGGAAGCTATTGCTGGACGTTTGGTAGAAAAAGCTGCTCCGGCCGAGAAAAACACTTTTGGTGCACCATGCAGGTACATTTGAGTTTCCCAGGCAAACGAAAGCAGTGACACCAAAGTTTCTAGTTTCTGTTTGTGTCTCCCCTGAGGAGGTTTCAGGCCAGCTATGTCTTTCAGTACTATCTCTTTTGGTTTGGAAGCTATTCCTGGACGTTTTGTAGAAAAAGCTGCTCCGGCCGAGAAAAACACTTTTGGTGCACCATGCAGGTACATTTGAGTTTCCCAGGCAAACGAAAGCAGTGACACCAAAGTTTCTAGTTTCTGTTTGTGTCTCCCCTGAGGAGGTTTCAGGCCAGCTATGTCTTTCAGTACTATCTCTTTTGGTTTGGAAGCTATTGCTGGACGTTTGGCATGTTTGGCAGCAAATGCTGCTCCGGCCGAGAAAAACAATTTGGTGCACCATGCAGGTACATTTGAGTTTCCCAGGCAAACGAAAGCAGTGACACCAAAGTTTCTAGTTTCTGTTTGTGTCTCCCCTGAGGAGGTTTCAGGCCAGCTATGTCTTTCAGTACTATCTCTTTTGGTTTGGACGCTATTGCCGGACGTTTGGCATGTTTAGCAGCAAATGCTGCTTCGGTTGAGAAAAACAATTATGGTGCACCGTGGAGGTACATTTGAGTTTCCCAGGCAAACGAAAGCAGTGACACCAAAGTTTCTAGTTTCTGTTTGTGTCTCCCCTGAGGAGGTTTCACGCCAGCTATGTCTTTCAGTCCTATCTCTTTTGGTTTGGAAGCTATTGCTGGACGTTTGGCATGTTTGGTAGAAAAAGCTGCTCCGGCCGAGAAAAACACTTTTGGTGCACCATGCAGGTACATTTGAGTTTCCCAGGCAAACGAAAGCAGTGACACCAAAGTTTCTAGTTTCTGTTTGTGTCTCCCCTGAGGAGGTTTCAGGCCAGCTATGTCTTTCAGTACTATCTCTTTTGGTTTGGAAGCTATTGCTGGACGTTTGGTAGAAAAAGCTGCTCCGGCCGAGAAAAACACTTTTGGTGCACCATGCAGGTACATTTGAGTTTCCCAGGCAAACGAAAGCAGTGACACCAAAGTTTCTAGTTTCTGTTTGTGTCTCCCCTGAGGAGGTTTCAGGCCAGCTATGTCTTTCAGTACTATCTCTTTTGGTTTGGAAGCTATTGCTGGACGTTTGGAAGAAAATGCCTCACCGGCCGAGAAAAACACTTTTGGTGCACCATGCAGGTACATTTGAGTTTCCCAGGCAAGCGAAAGCAGTGACACCAAAGTTTCTAGTTTCTGTTTGTGTCTCCCCTGAGGAGGTTTCAGGCCAGCTATGTCTTTCAGTACTATCTCTTTTGTTTTGGAAGCTATTGCTGGACGTTTGGCATGTTTGGCAGCAAATGCTGCTCCGGCTGAGAAAAACACTTTTGGTGCACCATGCAGGTACATTTGAGTTTCCCAGGCAAACAAAAGCAGTGACACCAAAGTTTCTAGTTTCTGTTTGTGTCTCCCCTGAGGAGGTTTCAGGCCAGCTATGTCTTTCAGTACTATCTCTTTTGGTTTGGAAGCTATTGCTGGACATTTTGAAGAAAATGCTTCTCCGGCTGAGAAAAACACTTTTGGTGCACCATGCAGGTACATTTGAGTTTCCCAGGCAAACGAAAGCAGTGACAACAAAGTTTCTAGTTTCTGTTTGTGTCTCCCCTGAGGAGGTTTCAGGCCAGCTATGTCTTTCAGTCCTATCTCTTTTGGTTTGGAAGCTATTGCTGGACGTTAGGCATGTTTGGCAGCAAATGCTGCTCCGGCCGAGAAAAACACTTTTGGTGCACCATGCAGGTACATTTGAGTTTCCCAGGCAAACGAAAGCAGTGACACCAAAGTTTCTAGTTTCTGTTTGTGTCTCCCCTGAGGAGGTTTCAGGCCAGCTATGTCTTTCAGTACTATCTCTTTTGGTTTGGAAGCTATTGCTGGACGTTTGGCATGTTTGGCAGCAAATGCTGCTCCGGCCGAGAAAAACACTTTTGGTGCACCATGCAGGTACATTTGAGTTTCCCAGGCAAACGAAAGCAGTGACACCAAAGTTTCTAGTTTCTGTTTGTGTCTCCCCTGAGGAGGTTTCAGGCCAGCTATGTCTTTCAGTACTATCTCTTTTGGTTTGGAAGCTATTGCTGGACGTTTTGTAGAAAAAGCTGCTCCGGCCGAGAAAAACACTTTTGGTGCACCATGCAGGTACATGTGAGTTTCCCAGGCAAACGAAAGCAGTGACACCAAAGTTTCTAGTTTCTGTTTGTGTCTCCCCTGAGGAGGTTTCAGGCCAGCTATGTCTTTCAGTACTATCTCTTTTGGTTTGGAAGCTATTGCTGGACGTTTGGTAGAAAAAGCTGCTCCGGCCGAGAAAAACAATTTTGGTGCACCATGCAGGTCCATTTGAGTTTCCCAGGCAAACGAAAGCAGTGACACCAAAGTTTCTAGTTTCTGTTTGTGTCTCCCCTGAGGAGGTTTCAGGCCAGCTATGTCTTTCAGTACTATCTCTTTTGGTTTGGAAGCTATTGCTGGACGTTTGGTAGAAAAAGCTGCTCCGGCCGAGAAAAACACTTTTGGTGCACCATGCAGGTACATTTGAGTTTCCCAGGCAAACGAAAGCAGTGACACCAAAGTTTCTAGTTTCTGTTTGTGTCTCCCCTGAGGAGGTTTCAGGCCAGCTATGTCTTTCAGTACTATCTCTTTTGGTTTGGAAGCTATTGCTGGACGTTTGGCATGTTTGGCAGCAAATGCTTCTCCGGACGAGAAAAACACTTTTGGTGCACCATGCAGGTACATTTGAGTTTCCCAGGAAAACGAAAGCAGTGACACCAAAGTTTATAGTTTCTGTTTGTGTCTCCCCTGAGGAGGTTTCAGGCAAGTTATGTCTTTCAGTACTATCTCTTTTGGTTTGGAAGCTATTGCTGGACGTTTGGTAGAAAAATCTACTCCGGCCGAGAAAAACACTTTTGGTGCACCATGCAGGTACATTTGAGTTTCCCAGGCAAACGAAAGCAGTGACACCAAAGTTTCTAGTTTCTGTTTGTGTCTCCCCTGAGGAGGTTTCAGGCCAGCAATGTCTTTCAGTACTATCTCTTTTGGTTTGGAAGCTATTGCTGGACGTTTGGTAGAAAAAGCATCTCAGGTCGAGAAAAACACTTTTGGTGCACCATGGAGGTACATTTGAGTTTCCCAGGCAAACGAAAGCAGTGACACCAAAGTTTCTAGTTTCTGTTTGTGTCTCCCCTGAGGAGGTTTCAGGCCAGCTATGTCTTTCAGTACTATCTCTTTTGGTTTGGAAGCTATTGCTGGACGTTTGGTAGAAAAAGCATCTCTGGATGAGAAAAACAATTTTGGTGCACCATGCAGGTACATTTGAGTTTCCCAGGCAAACGAAAGCAGTGACACCAAAGTTTCTAGTTTCTGTTTGTGTCTCCCCTGAGGAGGTTTCAGGCCAGCTATGTCTTTCAGTACTATCTCTTTTGGTTTGGAAGCTATTGCTGGACGTTTGGCATGTTTGGCAGCAAATGCTTCTCCGGCCGAGAAAAACACTTTTGGTGCACCATGCAGGTACATTTGTGTTTCCCAGGCAAACGAAAGCAGTGACACCAAAGTTTCTAGTTTCTGTTTGTGTCTCCCCTGAGGAGGTTTCAGGCCAGCTTTGTCTTTCAGTACTATCTCTTTTGGTTTGGAAGCTATTGCTGGACGTTTGGTAGAAAAAGCATCTCTGGCTGAGAAAAACACTTTTGGTGCACCATGGAGGTACATTTGAGTTTCCCAGGCAAACGAAAGCAGTGACACCAAAGTTTCTAGTTTCTGTTTGTGTCTCCCCTGAGGAGGTTTCAGGCCAGCTATGTCTTTCAGTACTATCTCTTTTGGTTTGGAAGCTATTGCTGGACGTTTGGTAGAAAAAGCATCTCTGGCCGTGAAAAACACTTTTGGTGCACCATGGAGGTACATTTGAGTTTCCCAGGCAAACGAAAGCAGTGACACCAAAGTTTCTAGTTTCTGTTTGTGTCTCCCCTGAGGAGGTTTCAGGCCAGCTATGTCTTTCAGTACTATCTC
Organism: Laterallus jamaicensis coturniculus; assembly: GCA_022605575.1. NCBI lineage: Eukaryota > Metazoa > Chordata > Aves > Gruiformes > Rallidae > Laterallus > Laterallus jamaicensis. The sequence goes on from JAKCOX010000014.1 coordinate 2,821,820, forward strand.
TTTTGGTTTGGAAGCTATTGCTGGACGTTTGGTAGAAAAAGCATCTCAGGTCGAGAAAAACACTTTTGGTGCACCATGGAGGTACATTTGAGTTTCCCAGGCAAACGAAAGCAGTGACACCAAAGTTTCTAGTTTCTGTTTGTGTCTCCCCTGAGGAGGTTTCAGGCCAGCTATGTCTTTCAGTCCTATCTCTTTTGGTTTGGAAGCTATTGCTGGACGTTTGGCATGTTTGGCAGCAAATGCTGCTCCGGCCGAGAAAAACACTTTTGGTGCACCATGCAGGTACATTTGAGTTTCCCAGGCAAACGAAAGCAGTGACACCAAAGTTTCTAGTTTCTGTTTGTGTCTCCCCTGAGGAGGTTTCAGGCCAGCTATGTCTTTCAGTACTATCTCTTTTGGTTTGGAAGCTATTGCTGGACGTTTGGCATGTTTGGCAGCAAATGCTGCTCCGGCCGAGAAAAACACTTTTGGTGCACCATGCAGGTACATTTGAGTTTCCCAGGCAAACGAAAGCAGTGACACCAAAGTTTCTAGTTTCTGTTTGTGTCTCCCCTGAGGAGGTTTCAGGCCAGCTATGTCTTTCAGTACTATCTCTTTTGGTTTGGAAGCTATTGCTGGACGTTTTGTAGAAAAAGCTGCTCCGGCCGAGAAAAACAGTTTTTGGTGCACCATGCAGGTACATGTGAGTTTCCCAGGCAAACGAAAGCATTGACACCAAAGTTTCTAGTTTCTGTTTGTGTCTCCCCTGAGGAGGTTTCAGGCCAGCTATGTCTTTCAGTACTATCTCTTTTGGTTTGGAAGCTATTGCTGGACGTTTGGTAGAAAAAGCTGCTCCGGCCGAGAAAAACAATTTTGGTGCACCATGCAGGTCCATTTGAGTTTCCCAGGCAAACGAAAGCAGTGACACCAAAGTTTCTAGTTTCTGTTTGTGTCTCCCCTGAGGAGGTTTCAGGCCAGCTATGTCTTTCAGTCCTATCTCTTTTGGTTTGGAAGCTATTGCTGGACGTTTGGTAGAAAAAGCTGCTCCGGCCGAGAAAAACACTTTTGGTGCACCATGCAGGTACATTTGAGTTTCCCAGGCAAACGAAAGCAGTGACACCAAAGTTTCTAGTTTCTGTTTGTGTCTCCCCTGAGGAGGTTTCAGGCCAGCTATGTCTTTCAGTACTATCTCTTTTGGTTTGGAAGCTATTGCTGGACGTTTGACATGTTTGGCAGCAAATGCTTCTCCGGACGAGAAAAACACTTTTGGTGCACCATGCAGGTACATTTGAGTTTCCCAGGAAAACGAAAGCAGTGACACCAAAGTTTATAGTTTCTGTTTGTGTCTCCCCTGAGGAGGTTTCAGGCAAGTTATGTCTTTCAGTACTATCTCTTTTGGTTTGGAAGCTATTGCTGGACGTTTGGTAGAAAAATCTACTCCGGCCGAGAAAAACACTTTTGGTGCACCATGCAGGTACATTTGAGTTTCCCAGGCAAACGAAAGCAGTGACACCAAAGTTTCTAGTTTCTGTTTGTGTCTCCCCTGAGGAGGTTTCAGGCCAGCAATGTCTTTCAGTACTATCTCTTTTGGTTTGGAAGCTATTGCTGGACGTTTGGTAGAAAAAGCATCTCAGGTCGAGAAAAACACTTTTGGTGCACCATGGAGGTACATTTGAGTTTCCCAGGCAAACGAAAGCAGTGACACCAAAGTTTCTAGTTTCTGTTTGTGTCTCCCCTGAGGAGGTTTCAGGCCAGCTATGTCTTTCAGTACTATCTCTTTTGGTTTGGAAGCTATTGCTGGACGTTTGGTAGAAAAAGCATCTCTGGATGAGAAAAACAATTTTGGTGCACCATGCAGGTACATTTGAGTTTCCCAGGCAAACGAAAGCAGTGACACCAAAGTTTCTAGTTTCTGTTTGTGTCTCCCCTGAGGAGGTTTCAGGCCAGCTATGTCTTTCAGTACTATCTCTTTTGGTTTGGAAGCTATTGCTGGACGTTTGGCATGTTTGGCAGCAAATGCTTCTCCGGCCGAGAAAAACACTTTTGGTGCACCATGCAGGTACATTTGTGTTTCCCAGGCAAACGAAAGCAGTGACACCAAAGTTTCTAGTTTCTGTTTGTGTCTCCCCTGAGGAGGTTTCAGGCCAGCTTTGTCTTTCAGTACTATCTCTTTTGGTTTGGAAGCTATTGCTGGACGTTTGGTAGAAAAAGCATCTCTGGCTGAGAAAAACACTTTTGGTGCACCATGGAGGTACATTTGAGTTTCCCAGGCAAACGAAAGCAGTGACACCAAAGTTTCTAGTTTCTGTTTGTGTCTCCCCTGAGGAGGTTTCAGGCCAGCTATGTCTTTCAGTACTATCTCTTTTGGTTTGGAAGGTATTGCTGGAAGTTTGGTAGAAAAAGCTGCTCCGGCCGAGAAAAACACTTTTGGTGCACCATGCAGGTACATTTGAGTTTCCCAGGCAAACGAAAGCAGTGACACCAAAGTTTCTAGTTTCTGTTTGTGTCTCCCCTGAGGAGGTTTCAGGCCAGCTATGTCTTTCAGTACTATCTCTTTTGGTTTGGAAGCTATTGCTGGACGTTTGGTAGAAAAAGCATCTCAGGTCGAGAAAAACACTTTTGGTGCACCATGGAGGTACATTTGAGTTTCCCAGGCAAACGAAAGCAGTGACACCAAAGTTTCTAGTTTCTGTTTGTGTCTCCCCTGAGGAGGTTTCAGGCCAGCTATGTCTTTCAGTCCTATCTCTTTTGGTTTGGAAGCTATTGCTGGACGTTTGGTAGAAAAAGCATCTCTGGATGAGAAAAACAATTTTGGTGCACCATGCAGGTACATTTGATTTTCCCAGGCAAACGAAAGCAGTGACACCAAAGTTTCTAGTTTCTGTTTGTGTCTCCCCTGAGGAGGTTTCAGGCCAGCTATGTCTTTCAGTACTATCTCTTTTGGTTTGGAAGCTATTGCTGGACGTTTGGCATGTTTGGCAGCAAATGCTTCTCCGGCCGAGAAAAACACTTTTGGTGCACCATGCAGGTACATTTGTGTTTCCCAGCAAACGAAAGCAGTGACACCAAAGTTTCTAGTTTCTGTTTGTGTCTCCCCTGAGGAGGTTTCAGGCCAGCTTTGTCTTTCAGTACTATCTCTTTTGGTTTGGAAGCTATTGCTGGACGTTTGGTAGAAAAAGCATCTCTGGCTGAGAAAAACACTTTTGGTGCACCATGGAGGTACATTTGAGTTTCCCAGGCAAACGAAAGCAGTGACACCAAAGTTTCTAGTTTCTGTTTGTGTCTCCCCTGAGGAGGTTTCAGGCCAGCTATGTCTTTCAGTACTATCTCTTTTGGTTTGGAAGCTATTGCTGGACGTTTGGTAGAAAAAGCATCTCTGGCCGTGAAAAACACTTTTGGTGCACCATGGAGGTACATTTGAGTTTCCCAGGCAAACGAAAGCAGTGACACCAAAGTTTCTAGTTTCTGTTTGTGTCTACCCTGAGGAGGTTTCAGGCCAGCTATGTCTTTCAGTACTATCTCTTTTGGTTTGGAAGCTATTGCTGGACGTTTAGAAGAAAATGCTTCTCCGGCCGAGAAAAACACTTTTGGTGCACCATGCAGGTACATTTGAGTTTCCCAGGCAAACGAAAGCAGTGACACCAAAGTTTCTAGTTTCTGTTTGTGTCTCCCCTGAGGAGGTTTCAGGCCAGCTATGTCTTTCAGTACTATCTCTTTTGGTTTGGAAGCTATTGCTGGACGATTGGCATGTTTGGCAGAAAATGCTTCTCCGGCCGTGAAAAACACTTTTGGTGCACCATGGAGGTACATTTGTGTTTCCCAGGCAAAGGAAAGCAGTGACACCAAAGTTTCTAGTTTCTGTTTGTGTCTCCCCTGAGGAGGTTTCAGGCCAGCTATGTCTTTCAGTCCTATCTCTTTTGGTTTGGAAGCTATTGCTGGACGTTTGGTAGAAAAAGCATCTCTGGCTGAGAAAAACCCTTTTGGTGCACCATGGAGGTACATTTGAGTTTCCCAGGCAAACGAAAGCAGTGACACCAAAGTTTCTAGTTTCTGTTTGTGTCTCCCCTGAGGAGGTTTCAGGCCAGCTATGTCTTTCAGTCCTATCTCTTTTGGTTTGGAAGCTATTGCTGGACGTTTGGCATGTTTGGCAGCAAATGCTTCTCCGGCCGAGAAAAACACTTTTGGTGCACCATGCAGGTACATTTGAGTATCCCAGGCAAACAAAAGCAGTGACACCAAAGTTTCTAGTTTCTGTTTGTGTCTCCCCTGAGGAGGTTTCAGGCCAGCTATGTCTTTCAGTCCTATCTCTTTTGGTTTGGAAGCTATTGCTGGACGTTTGGTAGAAAAAGCTGCTCCGGCCGAGAAAAACACTTTTGGTGCACCATGCAGGTACATTTGAGTTTCCCAGGCAAGCGAAAGCAGTGACACCAAAGTTTCTAGTTTCTGTTTGTGTCTCCCCTGAGGAGGTTTCAGGCCAGCTATGTCTTTCAGTACTATCTCTTTTGGTTTGGAAGCTATTGCTGGACGTTTGGCATGTTTGGCAGCAAATGCTGCTACGGCCGAGAAAAACACTTTTGGTGCACCATGCAGGTACATTTGAGTTTCCCAGGCAAACGAAAGCAGTGACACCAAAGTTTCTAGTTTCTGTTTGTGTCACCCCGGAGGAGGTTTCAGGCCAGCTATGTCTTTCAGTACTATCTCTTTTGGTTTGGAAGCTATTGCTGGACGTTTGGCATGTTTGGCAGCAAATGCTTCTCCGGCCGAGAAAAACACTTTTGGTGCACCATGCAGGTACATTTGAGTTTCCCAGGCAAACGAAAGCAGTGACACCAAAGTTTCTAGTTTCTGTTTGTGTCTCCCCTGAGGAGGTTTCAGGCCAGCTATGTCTTTCAGTCCTATCTCTTTTGGTTTGGAAGCTATTGCTGGACGTTTTGTAGAAAAAGCTGCTCCGGCCGAGAAAAACACTTTTGGTGCACCATGCAGGTACATTTGAGTTTCCCAGGCAAACGAAAGCAGTGACACCAAAGTTTCTAGTTTCTGTTTGTGTCTCCCCTGAGGAGGTTTCAGGCCAGCTATGACTTTCAGTACTATCTCTTTTGGTTTGGAAGCTATTGCTGGACGTTTGGCATGTTTGGCAGCAAATGCTTCTCCGGCCGAGAAAAACACTTTTGGTGCACCATGCAGGTACATTTGAGTATCCCAGGCAAACAAAAGCAGTGACACCAAAGTTTCTAGTTTCTGTTTGTGTCTCCCCTGAGGAGGTTTCACGCCAGCTATGTCTTTCAGTCCTATCTCTTTTGGTTTGGAAGCTATTGCTGGACGTTTGGTAGAAAAAGCTGCTCCGGCCGAGAAAAACACTTTTGGTGCACCATGCAGGTACATTTGAGTTTCCCAGGCAAGCGAAAGCAGTGACACCAAAGTTTCTAGTTTCTGTTTGTGTCTCCCCTGAGGAGGTTTCAGGCCAGCTATGTCTTTCAGTACTATCTCTTTTGGTTTGGAAGCTATTGCTGGACGTTTGGTAGAAAAAGCTGCTCCGGCCGAGAAAAACACTTTTGGTGCACCATGCAGGTACATTTGAGTTTCCCAGGGAAACGAAAGCAGTGACACCAAAGTTTCTAGTTTCTGTTTGTGTCTCCCCTGAGGAGGTTTCAGGCCAGCTATGTCTTTCAGTTCTATCTCTTTTGGTTTGGAAGCTATTGCTGGACGTTTGGCATGTTTGGCAGCAAATGCTGCTCCGGCCGAGAAAAACACTTTTGGTGCACCATGCAGGTACATTTGAGTTTCCCAGGCAAACGAAAGCAGTGACACCAAAGTTTCTAGTTTCTGTTTGTGTCTCCCCTGAGGAGGTTTCAGGCCAGCTATGTCTTTCAGTCCTATCTCTTTTGGTTTGGATGCTATTGCTGGACGTTTTGTAGAAAAAGCTGCTCCGGCCGAGAAAAACACTTTTGGTGCACCATGCAGGTACATTTGAGTTTCCCAGGCAAACGAAAGCAGTGACACCAAAGTTTCTAGTTTCTGTTTGTGTCTCCCCTGAGGAGGTTTCAGGCCAGCTATGTCTTTCAGTACTATCTCTTTTGGTTTGGAAGCTATTGCTGGACGTTTGGCATGTTTGGCAGCAAATGCTGCTCCGGCCGAGAAAAACACTTTTGGTGCACCATGCAGGTACATTTGAGTATCCCAGGCAAACAAAAGCAGTGACACCAAAGTTTCTAGTTTCTGTTTGTGTCTCCCCTGAGGAGGTTTCAGGCCAGCTATGTCTTTCAGTACTATCTCTTTTGGTTTGGAAGCTATTGCTGGACGTTTGGTAGAAAAAGCTGCTCCGGCCGAGAAAAACACTTTTGGTGCACCATGCAGCTACATTTGAGTTTCCCAGGCAAGCGAAAGCAGTGACACCAAAGTTTCTAGTTTCTGTTTGTGTCTCCCCTGAGGAGGTTTCAGGCCAGCTATGTCTTTCAGTACTATCTCTTTTGGTTTGGAAGCTATTGCTGGACGTTTGGCATGTTTGGCAGCAAATGCTGCTCTGGCCGAGAATACCATTTTTGGTGCACCATGCAGGTACATTTGAGTTTCCCAGGCAAACGAAAGCAGTTACACCAAAGTTTCTAGTTTCTGTTTGTGTCTCCCCTGAGGAGGTTTCAGGCCAGCTATGTCTTTCAGTACTATCTCTTTTGGTTTGGAAGCTATTGCTGGACGTTTGGCATGTTTGGCAGCAAATGCTTCTCCGGCCGAGAAAAACACTTTTGGTGCACCATGCAGGTACATTTGAGTTTCCCAGGCAAACGAAAGCAGTGACACCAAAGTTTCTAGTTTCTGTTTGTGTCTCCCCTGAGGTGGTTTCAGGCCAGCTATGTCTTTCAGTCCTATCTCTTTTGGTTTGGATGCTATTGCTGGACGTTTTGTAGAAAAAGCTTCTCCGGCCGAGAAAAACACTTTTGGTGCACCATGCAGGTACATTTGAGTTTCCCAGGCAAACGAAAGCAGTGACACCAAAGTTTCTAGTTTCTGTTTGTGTCTCCCCTGAGGAGGTTTCAGGCCAGCTATGTCTTTCAGTACTATCTCTTTTGGTTTGGAAGCTATTGCTGGACGTTTGGCATGTTTGGCAGCAAATGCTGCTCCGGCCGAGAAAAACACTTTTGGTGCACCATGCAGGTACATTTGAGTATCCCAGGCAAACAAAAGCAGTGACACCAAAGTTTCTAGTTTCTGTTTGTGTCTCCCCTGAGGAGGTTTCAGGCCAGCTATGTCTTTCAGTCCTATCTCTTTTGGTTTGGAAGCTATTGCTGGACGTTTGGTAGAAAAAGCTGCTCCGGCCGAGAAAAACACTTTTGGTGCACCATGCAGGTACATTTGAGTTTCCCAGGCAAGCGAAAGCAGTGACACCAAAGTTTCTAGTTTCTGTTTGTGTCTCCCCTGAGGAGGTTTCAGGCCAGCTATGTCTTTCAGTACTATCTCTTTTGGTTTGGAAGCTATTGCTGGACGTTTGGTAGAAAAAGCTGCTCCGGCCGAGAAAAACACTTTTGGTGCACCATGCAGGTACATTTGAGTTTCCCAGGCAAACGAAAGCAGTGACACCAAAGTTTCTAGTTTCTGTTTGTGTCTCCCCTGAGGAGGTTTCAGGCCAGCTATGTCTTTCTGTCCTATCTCTTTTGGTTTGGAAGCTATTGCTGTACGTTTGGTTGAAAAAGCTTCTCCGGCCGAGAAAAACACTTTTGGTGCACCATGCAGGTACATTTGAGTTTCCCAGGCAAACGAAAGCAGTGACACCAAAGTTTCTAGTTTCTGTTTGTGTCTCCCCTGAGGAGGTTTCAGGCCAGCTATGTCTTTCAGTCCTATCTCTTTTGGTTTTGAAGCTATTGCTGGACGTTTGGCATGTTTGGCAGCAAATGCTTCTCCGGCCGAGAAAAACACTTTTGGTGCACCATGGAGGTACATTTGAGTTTCCCAGGCAAACGAAAGCAGTGACACCAAAGTTTCTAGTTTCTGTTTGTGTCTCCCCTGAGGAGGTTTCAGGCCAGCTATGTCTTTCAGTCCTATCTCTTTTGGTTTGGAAGCTATTGCTGGACGTTTGGCATGTTTGGCAGCAAATGCTGCTCTGGCCGAGAATAACACTTTTGGTGCACCATGGAGGTACATTTGATTTTCCCAGGCAAACGAAAGCAGTGACACCAAAGTTTCTAGTTTCTGTTTGTGTCTCCCCTGAGGAGGTTTCAGGCCAGCTATGTCTTTCAGTACTATCTCTTTTGGTTTGGAAGCTATTGCTGGACGTTTGGCATGTTTGGCAGCAAATGCTGCTCCGGCCGAGAAAAACACTTTTGGTGCACCATGCAGGTACATTTGAGTTTCCCAGGCAAACGAAAGCAGTGACACCAAAGTTTCTAGTTTCTGTTTGTGTCTCCCCTGAGGAGGTTTCAGGCCAGCTATGTCTTTCAGTACTATCTCTTTTGGTTTGGAAGCTATTGCTGGACGTTTGGTAGAAAAAGCTGCTCAGGCCGAGAAAAACACTTTTGGTGCACCATGCAGGTACATTTGAGTTTCCCAGGCAAACGAAAGCAGTGACACCAAAGTTTCTAGTTTCTGTTTGTGTCTCCCCTGAGGAGGTTTCAGGCCAGCTATGTCTTTCAGTCCTATCTCTTTTGGTTTGGAAGCTATTGCTGGACGTTTGGCATGTTTGGCAGCAAATGCTGCTCCGGCCGAGAAAAACACTTTTGGTGCACCATGCAGGTACATTTGAGTTTCCCAGGCAAACGAAAGCAGTGACACCAAAGTTTCTAGTTTCTGTTTGTGTCTCCCCTGAGGAGGTTTCAGGCCAGCAATGTCTTTCAGTACTATCTCTTTTGGTTTGGAAGCTATTGCTGGACGTTTGGCATGTTTGGCAGCAAATGCTGCTCCGGCCGAGAAAAACACTTTTGGTGCACCATGCAGGTACATTTGAGTTTCCCATGCAAACGAAAGCAGTGACACCAAAGTTTCTAGTTTCTGTTTGTGTCTCCCCTGAGGAGGTTTCAGGCCAGCTATGTCTTTCAGTACTATCTCTTTTGGTTTGGAAGCTATTGCTGGACGTTTGGAAGAAAATGCTTCTCAGGCCGAGAAAAACACTTTTGGTGCACCATGCAGGTACATTTGAGTTTCCCAGGCAAACGAAAGCAGTGACACCAAAGTTTCTAGTTTCTGTTTGTGTCTCCCCTGAGGAGGTTTCAGGCCAGCTATGTCTTTCAGTACTATCTCTTTTGGTTTGGAAGCTATTGCTGGACGTTTGGCATGTTTGGCAGCAAATGCTTCTCCGGCCGAGAAAAACACTTTTGGTGCACCATGCAGGTACATTTGAGTATCCCAGGCAAACAAAAGCAGTGACACCAAAGTTTCTAGTTTCTGTTTGTGTCTCCCCTGAGGAGGTTTCAGGCCAGCTATGTCTTTCAGTCCTATCTCTTTTGGTTTGGAAGCTATTGCTGGACGTTTGGTAGAAAAAGCTGCTCCGGCCGAGAAAAACACTTCTGGGGCACCATGCAGGTACATTTGAGTTTCCCAGGCAAGCGAAAGCAGTGACACCAAAGTTTCTAGTTTCTGTTTGTGTCTCCCCTGAGGAGGTTTCAGGCCAGCTATGTCTTTCAGTACTATCTCTTTTGGTTTGGAAGCTATTGCTGGACGTTTTGTAGAAAAAGCTGCTCCGGCCGAGAAAAACACTTTTGGTGCACCATGCAGGTACATTTGAGTTTCCCAGGCAAACGAAAGCAGTGACACCAAAGTTTCTAGTTTCTGTTTGTGTCTCCCCTGAGGAGGTTTCAGGCCAGCTATGTCTTTCAGTCCTATCTCTTTTGGTTTGGAAGCTATTGCTGTACGTTTGGTAGAAAAAGCTTCTCCGGCCGAGAAAAACACTTTTGGTGCACCATGCAGGTACATTTGAGTTTCCCAGGCAAACGAAAGCAGTGACACCAAAGTTTCTAGTTTCTGTTTGTGTCTCCCCTGAGGAGGTTTCAGGCCAGCTATGTCTTTCAGTACTATCTCTTTTGGTTTGGAAGCTATTGCTGGACGTTTGGCATGTTTGGCAGCAAATGCTTCTCCGGCCGAGAAAAACACTTTTGGTGCACCATGGAGGTACATTTGTGTTTCCCAGGCAAACGAAAGCAGTGACACCAAAGTTTCTAGTTTCTGTTTGTGTCTCCCCTGAGGAGGTTTCAGGCCAGCTATGTCTTTCAGTCCTATCTCTTTTGGTTTGGAAGCTATTGCTGGACGTTTAGTAGAAAAAGCATCTCTGGCTGAGAAAAACAATTTTGGTGCACCATGCAGGTACATTTGAGTTTCCCAGGCAAACGAAAGCAGTGACACCAAAGTTTCTAGTTTCTGTTTGTGTCTCCCCTGAGGAGGTTTCAGGCAAGCTATGTCTTTCAGTACTATCTCTTTTGGTTTGGAAGCTATTGCAGGACTTTTGGTAGAAAAAGATACTCCGGCCGAGAAAAACATTTTGGTGCACCATGCAGGTACATTTGAGTTTCCCAGGCAAACGAAAGCAGTGACACCAAAGTTTCTAGTTTCTGTTTGTGTCTCCCCTGAGGAGGTTTCAGGCCAGCTATGTCTTTCAGTCCTATCTCTTTTGGTTTGGAAGCTATTGCTGGACGTTTGGCATGTTTGGCAGCAAATGCTGCTCCGGCCGAGAAAAACAATTATGGTGCACCGTGGTGGTACATTTGAGTTTCTCAAACAAACGAAAGCAGTGACACCAAAGTTTCTAGTTTCTGTTTGTGTCTCCCCTGAGGAGGTTTCAGGCCAGCTATGTCTTTCAGTACTATCTCTTTTGGTTTGGAAGCTATTGCTGGACGTTTGGTAGAAAAAGCTTCTCAGGCCGAGAAAAACACTTTTGGTGCACCATGGAGGTACATTTGAGTTTCCCAGGCAAACGAAAGCAGTGACACCAAAGTTTCTAGTTTCTGTTTGTGTCTCCCCTGAGGAGGTTTCAGGCCACCTATGTCTTTCAGTCCTATCTCTTTTGGTTTGGAAGCTATTGCTTGACGTTTGGCATGTTTAGCAGCAAATGCTGCTTCGGTTGAGAAAAACAATTATGGTGCACCGTGGAGGTACATTTGAGTTTCCCAGGCAAACGAAAGCAGTGACACCAAAGTTTCTAGTTTCTGTTTGTGTCTCCCCTGAGGAGGTTTCAGGCCAGCAATGTCTTTCAGTACTATCTCTTTTGGTTTGGAAGCTATTGCTGGACGTTTGGTAGAAAAAGCATCTCTATCCGTGAAAAACACTTTTGGTGCACCATGGAGGTACATTTGAGTTTCCCAGGCAAACGAAAGCAGTGACACCAAAGTTTCTAGTTTCTGTTTGTGTCTCCCCTGAGGAGGTTTCAGGCCAGCAATGTCTTTCAGTATTATCTCTTTTGGTTTGGAAGCTATTGCTGGACGTTTGGCATGTTTAGCAGCAAATGCTGCTTCGGTTGAGAAAAACAATTATGGTGCACCGTGGAGGTACATTTGAGTTTCCCAGGCAAACGAAAGCAGTGACACCAAAGTTTCTAGTTTCTGTTTGTGTCTCCCCTGAGGAGGTTTCAGGCCAGCTATGTCTTTCAGTACTATCTCTTTTGGTTTGGAAGCTATTGCTGGACGTTTGGTAGAAAAAGCTGCTCCGGCCGAGAAAAACAATTTTGCTTCACCATGCAGGTCCATTTGAGTTTCCCAGGCAAACGAAAGCAGTGACACCAAAGTTTCTAGTGTCTGTTTGTGTCTCCCCTGAGGAGGTTTCAGGCCAGCTATGTCTTTCAGTACTATCTCTTTTGGTTTGGAAGCTATTGCTGGACGTTTGGTAGAAAAAGCTGCTCCGGCCGAGAAAAACACTTTTGGTGCACCATGCAGGTACATTTGAGTTTCCCAGGCAAACGAAAGCAGTGACACCAAAGTTTCTAGTTTCTGTTTGTGTCTCCCCTGAGGAGGTTTCAGGCCAGCTATGTCTTTCAGTACTATCTCTTTTGGTTTGGAAGCTATTGCTGGACGTTTGGCATGTTTGGCAGCAAATGCTTCTCCGGACGAGAAAAACACTTTTGGTGCACCATGCAGGTACATTTGAGTTTCCCAGGCAAACGAAAGCAGTGACACCAAAGTTTCTAGTTTCTGTTTGTGTCTCCCCTGAGGAGGTTTCAGGAAAGTTATGTCTTTCAGTACTATCTCTTTTGGTTTGGAAGCTATTGCTGGACGTTTGGTAGAAAAATCTACTCCGGCCGAGAAAAACACTTTTGGTGCACCATGCAGGTACATTTGAGTTTCCCAGGCAAACGAAAGCAGTGACACCAAAGTTTCTAGTTTCTGTTTGTGTCTCCCCTGAGGAGGTTTCAGGCCAGCAATGTCTTTCAGTACTATCTCTTTTGGTTTGGAAGCTATTGCTGGACGTTTGGTAGAAAAAGCATCTCAGGTCGAGAAAAACACTTTTGGTGCACCATGGAGGTACATTTGAGTTTCCCAGGCAAACGAAAGCAGTGACACCAAAGTTTCTAGTTTCTGTTTGTGTCTCCCCTGAGGAGGTTTCAGGCCAGCTATGTCTTTCAGTCCTATCTCTTTTGGTTTGGAAGCTATTGCTGGACGTTTGGTAGAAAAAGCATCTCTGGATGAGAAAAACAATTTTGGTGCACCATGCAGGTACATTTGAGTTTCCCAGGCAAACGAAAGCAGTGACACCAAAGTTTCTAGTTTCTGTTTGTGTCTCCCCTGAGGAGGTTTCAGGCCAGCTATGTCTTTCAGTACTATCTCTTTTGGTTTGGAAGCTATTGCTGGACGTTTAGAAGAAAATGCTTCTCCGGCCGAGAAAAACACTTTTGGTGCACCATGCAGGTACATTTGAGTTTCCCAGGCAAACGAAAGCAGTGACACCAAAGTTTCTAGTTTCTGTTTGTGTCTCCCCTGAGGAGGTTTCAGGCCAGCTATGTCTTTCAGTACTATCTCTTTTGGTTTGGAAGCTATTGCTGGACGATTGGCATGTTTGGCAGAAAATGCTTCTCCAGCCGTGAAAAACACTTTTGGTGCACCATGGAGGTACATTTGATTTTCCCAGGCAAACGAAAGCAGTGACACCAAAGTTTCTAGTTTCTGTTTCTGTGTCCCCTGAGGAGGTTTCAGGCCAGCTATGTCTTTCAGTACTATCTCTTTTGGTTTGGAAGCTATTGCTGGACGTTTGGCATGTTTGGCAGCAAATGCTGCTACGGCCGAGAAAAACACTTTTGGTGCACCATGCAGGTACATTTGAGTTTCCCAGGCAAACGAAAGCAGTGACACCAAAGTTTCTAGTTTCTGTTTGTGTCTCCCCTGAGGAGGTTTCAGGCCAGCTATGTCTTTCAGTACTATCTCTTTTGGTTTGGAAGCTATTGCTGGACGTTTGGTAGAAAAAGCTGCTCCGGCTGAGAAAAACACTTTTGGTGCACCATGGAGGTACATTTGAGTTTCCCAGGCAAACGAAAGCAGTGACACCAAAGTTTCTAGTTTCTGTTTGTGTCTCCCCTGAGGAGGTTTCAGGCCAGCTATGTCTTTCAGTACTATCTCTTTTGGTTTGGAAGCTATTGCTGGACGTTTGGCATGTTTGGCAGCAAATGCTGCTCTGGCCGAGAATAACACTTTTGGTGCACCATGCAGGTACATTTGAGTTTCCCAGGCAAACGAAAGCAGTGACACCAAAGTTTCTAGTTTCTGTTTCTGTGTCCCCTGAGGAGGTTTCAGGCCAGCTATGTCTTTCAGTACTATCTCTTTTGGTTTGGAAGCTATTGCTGGACGTTTGGCATGTTTGGCAGCAAATGCTGCTACGGCCGAGAAAAACACTTTTGGTGCACCATGCAGGTACATTTGAGTTTCCCAGGCAAACGAAAGCAGTGACACCAAAGTTTCTAGTTTCTGTTTGTGTCTCCCCTGAGGAGGTTTCAGGCCAGCTATGTCTTTCAGTACTATCTCTTTTGGTTTGGAAGCTATTGCTGGACGTTTTGTAGAAAAAGCTGCTCCGGCCGAGAAAAACACTTTTGGTGCACCATGCAGGTACATTTGAGTTTCCCAGGCAAACGAAAGCAGTTACACCAAAGTTTCTAGTTTCTGTTTGTGTCTCCCCTGAGGAGGTTTCAGGCCAGCTATGTCTTTCAGTCCTATCTCTTTTGGTTTGGAAGCTATTGCTGGACGTTTGGCATGTTTGGCAGCAAATGCTGCTCCGGCCGAGAAAAACAATTTGGTGCACCATGCAGGTACATTTGAGTTTCCCAGGCAAACGAAAGCAGTGACACCAAAGTTTCTAGTTTCTGTTTGTGTCTCCCCTGAGGAGGTTTCAGGCCAGCTATGTCTTTCAGTACTATCTCTTTTGGTTTGGACGCTATTGCTGGACGTTTGGCATGTTTAGCAGCAAATGCTGCTTCGGTTGAGAAAAACAATTATGGTGCACCGTGGAGGTACATTTGAGTTTCCCAGGCAAACGAAAGCAGTGACACCAAAGTTTCTAGTTTCTGTTTGTGTCTCCCCTGAGGAGGTTTCAGGCCAGCTATGTCTTTCAGTACTATCTCTTTTGGTTTGGAAGCTATTGCTGGACGTTTTGTAGAAAAAGCTGCTCCGGCCGAGAAAAACACTTTTGGTGCACCATGCAGGTACATTTGAGTTTCCCAGGCAAACGAAAGCAGTTACACCAAAGTTTCTAGTTTCTGTTTGTGTCTCCCCTGAGGAGGTTTCAGGCCAGCTATGTCTTTCAGTCCTATCTCTTTTGGTTTGGAAGCTATTGCTGGACGTTTGGCATGTTTGGCAGCAAATGCTGCTCCGGCCGAGAAAAACAATTTGGTGCACCATGCAGGTACATTTGAGTTTCCCAGGCAAACGAAAGCAGTGACACCAAAGTTTCTAGTTTCTGTTTGTGTCTCCCCTGAGGAGGTTTCAGGCCAGCTATGTCTTTCAGTACTATCTCTTTTGGTTTGGACGCTATTGCTGGACGTTTGGCATGTTTAGCAGCAAATGCTGCTTCGGTTGAGAAAAACAATTATGGTGCACCGTGGAGGTACATTTGAGTTTCCCAGGCAAACGAAAGCAGTGACACCAAAGTTTCTAGTTTCTGTTTGTGTCTCCCCTGAGGAGGTTTCAGGCCAGCTATGTCTTTCAGTCCTATCTCTTTTGGTTTGGAAGCTATTGCTGGACGTTTGGTAGAAAAAGCATCTCTGGATGAGAAAAACAATTTTGGTGCACCATGCAGGTACATTTGAGTTTCCCAGGCAAACGAAAGCAGTGACACCAAAGTTTCTAGTTTCTGTTTGTGTCTCCCCTGAGGAGGTTTCAGGCCAGCTATGTCTTTCAGTACTATCTCTTTTGGTTTGGAAGCTATTGCTGGACGTTTAGAAGAAAATGCTTCTCCGGCCGAGAAAAACACTTTTGGTGCACCATGCAGGTACATTTGAGTTTCCCAGGCAAACGAAAGCAGTGACACCAAAGTTTCTAGTTTCTGTTTGTGTCTCCCCTGAGGAGGTTTCAGGCCAGCTATGTCTTTCAGTACTATCTCTTTTGGTTTGGAAGCTATTGCTGGACGATTGGCATGTTTGGCAGAAAATGCTTCTCCAGCCGTGAAAAACACTTTTGGTGCACCATGGAGGTACATTTGAGTTTCCCAGGCAAACGAAAGCAGTGACACCAAAGTTTCTAGTTTCTGTTTGTGTCTCCCCTGAGGAGGTTTCAGGCCAGCAATGTCTTTCAGTACTATCTCTTTTGGTTTGGAAGCTATTGCTGGACGTTTGGTAGAAAAAGCATCTCTGGCTGAGAAAAACACTTTTGGTGCACCATGGAGGTACATTTGAGTTTCCCAGGCAAACGAAAGCAGTGACACCAAAGTTTCTAGTTTCTGTTTGTGTCTCCCCTGAGGAGGTTTCAGGCCAGCTATGTCTTTCAGTACTATCTCTTTTGGTTTGGAAGCTATTGCTGGACGTTTGGCATGTTTGGCAGCAAATGCTGCTCTGGCCGAGAATAACACTTTTGGTGCACCATGGAGTTACATTTGATTTTCCCAGGCAAACGAAAGCAGTGACACCAAAGTTTCTAGTTTCTGTTTCTGTGTCCCCTGAGGAGGTTTCAGGCCAGCTATGTCTTTCAGTACTATCTCTTTTGGTTTGGAAGCTATTGCTGGACGTTTGGCATGTTTGGCAGCAAATGCTGCTACGGCCGAGAAAAACACTTTTGGTGCACCATGCAGGTACATTTGAGTTTCCCAGGCAAACGAAAGCAGTGACACCAAAGTTTCTAGTTTCTGTTTGTGTCTCCCCTGAGGAGGTTTCAGGCCAGCTATGTCTTTCAGTACTATCTCTTTTGGTTTGGAAGCTATTGCTGGACGTTTGGTAGAAAAAGCTGCTCCGGCTGAGAAAAACACTTTTGGTGCACCATGGAGGTACATTTGAGTTTCCCAGGCAAACGAAAGCAGTGACACCAAAGTTTCTAGTTTCTGTTTGTGTCTCCCCTGAGGAGGTTTCAGGCCAGCTATGTCTTTCAGTACTATCTCTTTTGGTTTGGAAGCTATTGCTGGACGTTTGGCATGTTTGGCAGCAAATGCTGCTCTGGCCGAGAATAACACTTTTGGTGCACCATGCAGGTACATTTGAGTTTCCCAGGCAAACGAAAGCAGTGACACCAAAGTTTCTAGTTTCTGTTTCTGTGTCCCCTGAGGAGGTTTCAGGCCAGCTATGTCTTTCAGTACTATCTCTTTTGGTTTGGAAGCTATTGCTGGACGTTTGGCATGTTTGGCAGCAAATGCTGCTACGGCCGAGAAAAACACTTTTGGTGCACCATGCAGGTACATTTGAGTTTCCCAGGCAAACGAAAGCAGTGACACCAAAGTTTCTAGTTTCTGTTTGTGTCTCCCCTGAGGAGGTTTCAGGCCAGCTATGTCTTTCAGTACTATCTCTTTTGGTTTGGAAGCTATTGCTGGACGTTTTGTAGAAAAAGCTGCTCCGGCCGAGAAAAACACTTTTGGTGCACCATGCAGGTACATTTGAGTTTCCCAGGCAAACGAAAGCAGTTACACCAAAGTTTCTAGTTTCTGTTTGTGTCTCCCCTGAGGAGGTTTCAGGCCAGCTATGTCTTTCAGTCCTATCTCTTTTGGTTTGGAAGCTATTGCTGGACGTTTGGCATGTTTGGCAGCAAATGCTGCTCCGGCCGAGAAAAACAATTTGGTGCACCATGCAGGTACATTTGAGTTTCCCAGGCAAACGAAAGCAGTGACACCAAAGTTTCTAGTTTCTGTTTGTGTCTCCCCTGAGGAGGTTTCAGGCCAGCTATGTCTTTCAGTACTATCTCTTTTGGTTTGGACGCTATTGCTGGACGTTTGGCATGTTTAGCAGCAAATGCTGCTTCGGTTGAGAAAAACAATTATGGTGCACCGTGGAGGTACATTTGAGTTTCCCAGGCAAACGAAAGCAGTGACACCAAAGTTTCTAGTTTCTGTTTGTGTCTCCCCTGAGGAGGTTTCAGGCCAGCTATGTCTTTCAGTACTATCTCTTTTGGTTTGGAAGCTATTGCTGGACGTTTTGTAGAAAAAGCTGCTCCGGCCGAGAAAAACACTTTTGGTGCACCATGCAGGTACATTTGAGTTTCCCAGGCAAACGAAAGCAGTTACACCAAAGTTTCTAGTTTCTGTTTGTGTCTC
The DNA here is from genome assembly GCA_022605575.1 of Laterallus jamaicensis coturniculus. Classification (NCBI taxonomy): domain Eukaryota; kingdom Metazoa; phylum Chordata; class Aves; order Gruiformes; family Rallidae; genus Laterallus; species Laterallus jamaicensis. The sequence goes on from JAKCOX010000014.1 coordinate 2,839,421, forward strand.
CCCTGAGGAGGTTTCAGGCCAGCTATGTCTTTCAGTCCTATCTCTTTTGGTTTGGAAGCTATTGCTGGACGTTTGGCATGTTTGGCAGCAAATGCTGCTCCGGCCGAGAAAAACAATTTGGTGCACCATGCAGGTACATTTGAGTTTCCCAGGCAAACGAAAGCAGTGACACCAAAGTTTCTAGTTTCTGTTTGTGTCTCCCCTGAGGAGGTTTCAGGCCAGCTATGTCTTTCAGTACTATCTCTTTTGGTTTGGACGCTATTGCTGGACGTTTGGCATGTTTAGCAGCAAATGCTGCTTCGGTTGAGAAAAACAATTATGGTGCACCGTGGAGGTACATTTGAGTTTCCCAGGCAAACGAAAGCAGTGACACCAAAGTTTCTAGTTTCTGTTTGTGTCTCCCCTGAGGAGGTTTCAGGCCAGCTATGTCTTTCAGTACTATCTCTTTTGGTTTGGAAGCTATTGCTGGACGTTTGGCATGTTTGGTAGAAAAAGCTGCTCCGGCCGAGAAAAACACTTTTGGTGCACCATGCAGGTACATTTGAGTTTCCCAGGCAAACGAAAGCAGTGACACCAAAGTTTCTAGTTTCTGTTTGTGTCTCCCCTGAGGAGGTTTCAGGCCAGCTATGTCTTTCAGTACTATCTCTTTTGGTTTGGAAGCTATTGCTGGACGTTTGGCATGTTTGGCAGCAAATGCTGCTCCGGCTGAGAAAAACCCTTTTGGTGCACCATGCAGGTACATTTGAGTTTCCCAGGCAAACGAAAGCAGTGACACCAATGTTTCTAGTTTCTGTTTGTGTCTCCCCTGAGGAGGTTTCAGGCCAGCTATGTCTTTCAGTACTATCTCTTTTGGTTTGGAAGCTATTGCTGGACATTTTGAAGAAAATGCTTCTCCGGCCGAGAAAAACACTTTTGGTGCACCATGCAGGTACATTTGAGTTTCCTAGGCAAACGAAAGCAGTGACAACAAAGTTTCTAGTTTCTGTTTGTGTCTCCCCTGAGGAGGTTTCAGGCCAGCTATGTCTTTCAGTCCTATCTCTTTTGGTTTGGAAGCTATTGCTGGACGTTTGGCATGTTTGGCAGCAAATGCTGCTCCGGCCGAGAAAAACACTTTTGGTGCACCATGCAGGTACATTTGAGTTTCCCAGGCAAACGAAAGCAGTGACACCAAAGTTTCTAGTTTCTGTTTGTGTCTCCCCTGAGGAGGTTTCAGGCCAGCTATGTCTTTCAGTACTATCTCTTTTGGTTTGGAAGCTATTGCGGTACGTTTGGCATGTTTGGCAGCAAATGCTGCTCCGGCCGAGAAAAACACTTTTGGTGCACCATGCAGGTACATTTGAGTTTCCCAGGCAAACGAAAGCAGTGACACCAAAGTTTCTAGTTTCTGTTTGTGTCTCCCCTGAGGAGGTTTCAGGCCAGCTATGTCTTTCAGTACTATCTCTTTTGGTTTGGAAGCTATTGCTGGACGTTTTGTAGAAAAAGCTGCTCCGGCCGAGAAAAACACTTTTGGTGCACCATGCAGGTACATGTGAGTTTCCCAGGCAAACGAAAGCAGTGACACCAAAGTTTCTAGTTTCTGTTTGTGTCTCCCCTGAGGAGGTTTCAGGCCAGCTATGTCTTTCAGTACTATCTCTTTTGGTTTGGAAGCTATTGCTGGACGTTTGGTAGAAAAAGCTGCTCCGGCCGAGAAAAACACTTTTGGTGCACCATGCAGGTACATTTGAGTTTCCCAGGCAAACGAAAGCAGTGACACCAAAGTTTCTAGTGTCTGTTTGTGTCTCCCCTGAGGAGGTTTCAGGCCAGCTATGTCTTTCAGTACTATCTCTTTTGGTTTGGAAGCTATTGCTGGACGTTTGGTAGAAAAAGCTGCTCCGGCCGAGAAAAACACTTTTGGTGCACCATGCAGGTACATTTGAGTTTCCCAGGCATACGAAAGCAGTGACACCAAAGTTTCTAGTTTTTGTTTGTGTCTCCCCTGAGGAGGTTTCAGGCCAGCTATGTCTTTCAGTACTATCTCTTTTGGTTTGGAAGCTATTGCTGGACGTTTGGCATGTTTGGCAGCAAATGCTTCTCCGGACGAGAAAAACACTTTTGGTGCACCATGCAGGTACATTTGAGTTTCCCAGGAAAACGAAAGCAGTGACACCAAAGTTTATAGTTTCTGTTTGTGTCTCCCCTGAGGAGGTTTCAGGCAAGTTATGTCTTTCAGTACTATCTCTTTTGGTTTGGAAGCTATTGCTGGACTTTTGGTAGAAAAATCTACTCCGGCCGAGAAAAACACTTTTGGTGCACCATGCAGGTACATTTGAGTTTCCCAGGCAAACGAAAGCAGTGACACCAAAGTTTCTAGTTTCTGTTTGTGTCTCCCCTGAGGAGGTTTCAGGCCAGCTATGTCTTTCAGTACTATCTCTTTTGGTTTGGAAGCTATTGCTGGACGTTTGGTAGAAAAAGCATCTCAGGTCGAGAAAAACACTTTTGGTGCACCATGGAGGTACATTTGAGTTTCCCAGGCAAACGAAAGCAGTGACACCAAAGTTTCTAGTTTCTGTTTGTGTCTCCCCTGAGGAGGTTTCAGGCCAGCTATGTCTTTCAGTCCTATCTCTTTTGGTTTGGAAGCTATTGCTGGACGTTTGGTAGAAAAAGCATCTCTGGATGAGAAAAACAATTTTGGTGCACCATGCAGGTACATTTGAGTTTCCCAGGCAAACGAAAGCAGTGACACCAAAGTTTCTAGTTTCTGTTTGTGTCTCCCCTGAGGAGGTTTCAGGCCAGCTATGTCTTTCAGTACTATCTCTTTTGGTTTGGAAGCTATTGCTGGACGTTTGGCATGTTTGGCAGCAAATGCTTCTCCGGCCGAGAAAAACACTTTTGGTGCACCATGCAGGTACATTTGTGTTTCCCAGGCAAACGAAAGCAGTGACACCAAAGTTTCTAGTTTCTGTTTGTGTCTCCCCTGAGGAGGTTTCAGGCCAGCTTTGTCTTTCAGTACTATCTCTTTTGGTTTGGAAGCTATTGCTGGACGTTTGGTAGAAAAAGCATCTCTGGCTGAGAAAAACACTTTTGGTGCACCATGCAGGTACATTTGAGTTTCCCAGGCAAACGAAAGCAGTGACACCAAAGTTTCTAGTTTCTGTTTGTGTCTCCCCTGAGGAGGTTTCAGGCCAGCTATGTCTTTCAGTACTATCTCTTTTGTTTTGGAAGCTATTGCTGGACGTTTGGCATGTTTGGCAGCAAATGCTGCTCCGGCTGAGAAAAACACTTTTGGTGCACCATGGAGGTACATTTGAGTTTCCCAGGCAAACGAAAGCAGTGACACCAAAGTTTCTAGTTTCTGTTTGTGTCTCCCCTGAGGAGGTTTCAGGCCAGCTATGTCTTTCAGTACTATCTCTTTTGGTTTGGAAGCTATTGCTGGACGTTTGGCATGTTTGGCAGCAAATGCTGCTCTGGCCGAGAATAACACTTTTGGTGCACCATGCAGGTACATTTGAGTTTCCCAGGCAAACGAAAGCAGTGACACCAAAGTTTCTAGTTTCTGTTTCTGTGTCCCCTGAGGAGGTTTCAGGCCAGCTATGTCTTTCAGTACTATCTCTTTTGGTTTGGAAGCTATTGCTGGACGTTTGGCATGTTTGGCAGCAAATGCTGCTACGGCCGAGAAAAACACTTTTGGTGCACCATGCAGGTACATTTGAGTTTCCCAGGCAAACGAAAGCAGTGACACCAAAGTTTCTAGTTTCTGTTTGTGTCTCCCCTGAGGAGGTTTCAGGCCAGCTATGTCTTTCAGTACTATCTCTTTTGGTTTGGAAGCTATTGCTGGACGTTTTGTAGAAAAAGCTGCTCCGGCCGAGAAAAACACTTTTGGTGCACCATGCAGGTACATTTGAGTTTCCCAGGCAAACGAAAGCAGTTACACCAAAGTTTCTAGTTTCTGTTTGTGTCTCCCCTGAGGAGGTTTCAGGCCAGCTATGTCTTTCAGTCCTATCTCTTTTGGTTTGGAAGCTATTGCTGGACGTTTGGCATGTTTGGCAGCAAATGCTGCTCCGGCCGAGAAAAACAATTTGGTGCACCATGCAGGTACATTTGAGTTTCCCAGGCAAACGAAAGCAGTGACACCAAAGTTTCTAGTTTCTGTTTGTGTCTCCCCTGAGGAGGTTTCAGGCCAGCTATGTCTTTCAGTACTATCTCTTTTGGTTTGGACGCTATTGCTGGACGTTTGGCATGTTTAGCAGCAAATGCTGCTTCGGTTGAGAAAAACAATTATGGTGCACCGTGGAGGTACATTTGAGTTTCCCAGGCAAACGAAAGCAGTGACACCAAAGTTTCTAGTTTCTGTTTGTGTCTCCCCTGAGGAGGTTTCAGGCCAGCTATGTCTTTCAGTACTATCTCTTTTGGTTTGGAAGCTATTGCTGGACGTTTTGTAGAAAAAGCTGCTCCGGCCGAGAAAAACACTTTTGGTGCACCATGCAGGTACATTTGAGTTTCCCAGGCAAACGAAAGCAGTTACACCAAAGTTTCTAGTTTCTGTTTGTGTCTCCCCTGAGGAGGTTTCAGGCCAGCTATGTCTTTCAGTCCTATCTCTTTTGGTTTGGAAGCTATTGCTGGACGTTTGGCATGTTTGGCAGCAAATGCTGCTCCGGCCGAGAAAAACAATTTGGTGCACCATGCAGGTACATTTGAGTTTCCCAGGCAAACGAAAGCAGTGACACCAAAGTTTCTAGTTTCTGTTTGTGTCTCCCCTGAGGAGGTTTCAGGCCAGCTATGTCTTTCAGTACTATCTCTTTTGGTTTGGACGCTATTGCTGGACGTTTGGCATGTTTAGCAGCAAATGCTGCTTCGGTTGAGAAAAACAATTATGGTGCACCGTGGAGGTACATTTGAGTTTCCCAGGCAAACGAAAGCAGTGACACCAAAGTTTCTAGTTTCTGTTTGTGTCTCCCCTGAGGAGGTTTCAGGCCAGCTATGTCTTTCAGTACTATCTCTTTTGGTTTGGAAGCTATTGCTGGACGTTTGGCATGTTTGGTAGAAAAAGCTGCTCCGGCCGAGAAAAACACTTTTGGTGCACCATGCAGGTACATTTGAGTTTCCCAGGCAAACGAAAGCAGTGACACCAAAGTTTCTAGTTTCTGTTTGTGTCTCCCCTGAGGAGGTTTCAGGCCAGCTATGTCTTTCAGTACTATCTCTTTTGGTTTGGAAGCTATTGCTGGACGTTTGGCATGTTTGGCAGCAAATGCTGCTCCGGCTGAGAAAAACCCTTTTGGTGCACCATGCAGGTACATTTGAGTTTCCCAGGCAAACGAAAGCAGTGACACCAATGTTTCTAGTTTCTGTTTGTGTCTCCCCTGAGGAGGTTTCAGGCCAGCTATGTCTTTCAGTACTATCTCTTTTGGTTTAGAAGCTATTGCTGGACATTTTGAAGAAAATGCTTCTCCGGCCGAGAAAAACACTTTTGGTGCACCATGCAGGTACATTTGAGTTTCCTAGGCAAACGAAAGCAGTGACAACAAAGTTTCTAGTTTCTGTTTGTGTCTCCCCTGAGGAGGTTTCAGGCCAGCTATGTCTTTCAGTCCTATCTCTTTTGGTTTGGAAGCTATTGCTGGACGTTTGGCATGTTTGGCAGCAAATGCTGCTCCGGCCGAGAAAAACACTTTTGGTGCACCATGCAGGTACATTTGAGTTTCCCAGGCAAACGAAAGCAGTGACACCAAAGTTTCTAGTTTCTGTTTGTGTCTCCCCTGAGGAGGTTTCAGGCCAGCTATGTCTTTCAGTACTATCTCTTTTGGTTTGGAAGCTATTGCGGTACGTTTGGCATGTTTGGCAGCAAATGCTGCTCCGGCCGAGAAAAACACTTTTGGTGCACCATGCAGGTACATTTGAGTTTCCCAGGCAAACGAAAGCAGTGACACCAAAGTTTCTAGTTTCTGTTTGTGTCTCCCCTGAGGAGGTTTCAGGCCAGCTATGTCTTTCAGTACTATCTCTTTTGGTTTGGAAGCTATTGCTGGACGTTTTGTAGAAAAAGCTGCTCCGGCCGAGAAAAACACTTTTGGTGCACCATGCAGGTACATGTGAGTTTCCCAGGCAAACGAAAGCAGTGACACCAAAGTTTCTAGTTTCTGTTTGTGTCTCCCCTGAGGAGGTTTCAGGCCAGCTATGTCTTTCAGTACTATCTCTTTTGGTTTGGAAGCTATTGCTGGACGTTTGGTAGAAAAAGCTGCTCCGGCCGAGAAAAACACTTTTGGTGCACCATGCAGGTACATTTGAGTTTCCCAGGCAAACGAAAGCAGTGACACCAAAGTTTCTAGTGTCTGTTTGTGTCTCCCCTGAGGAGGTTTCAGGCCAGCTATGTCTTTCAGTACTATCTCTTTTGGTTTGGAAGCTATTGCTGGACGTTTGGTAGAAAAAGCTGCTCCGGCCGAGAAAAACACTTTTGGTGCACCATGCAGGTACATTTGAGTTTCCCAGGCAAACGAAAGCAGTGACACCAAAGTTTCTAGTTTTTGTTTGTGTCTCCCCTGAGGAGGTTTCAGGCCAGCTATGTCTTTCAGTACTATCTCTTTTGGTTTGGAAGCTATTGCTGGACGTTTGGCATGTTTGGCAGCAAATGCTTCTCCGGACGAGAAAAACACTTTTGGTGCACCATGCAGGTACATTTGAGTTTCCCAGGAAAACGAAAGCAGTGACACCAAAGTTTATAGTTTCTGTTTGTGTCTCCCCTGAGGAGGTTTCAGGCAAGTTATGTCTTTCAGTACTATCTCTTTTGGTTTGGAAGCTATTGCTGGACTTTTGGTAGAAAAATCTACTCCGGCCGAGAAAAACACTTTTGGTGCACCATGCAGGTACATTTGAGTTTCCCAGGCAAACGAAAGCAGTGACACCAAAGTTTCTAGTTTCTGTTTGTGTCTCCCCTGAGGAGGTTTCAGGCCAGCTATGTCTTTCAGTACTATCTCTTTTGGTTTGGAAGCTATTGCTGGACGTTTGGTAGAAAAAGCATCTCAGGTCGAGAAAAACACTTTTGGTGCACCATGGAGGTACATTTGAGTTTCCCAGGCAAACGAAAGCAGTGACACCAAAGTTTCTAGTTTCTGTTTGTGTCTCCCCTGAGGAGGTTTCAGGCCAGCTATGTCTTTCAGTCCTATCTCTTTTGGTTTGGAAGCTATTGCTGGACGTTTGGTAGAAAAAGCATCTCTGGATGAGAAAAACAATTTTGGTGCACCATGCAGGTACATTTGAGTTTCCCAGGCAAACGAAAGCAGTGACACCAAAGTTTCTAGTTTCTGTTTGTGTCTCCCCTGAGGAGGTTTCAGGCCAGCTATGTCTTTCAGTACTATCTCTTTTGGTTTGGAAGCTATTGCTGGACGTTTGGCATGTTTGGCAGCAAATGCTTCTCCGGCCGAGAAAAACACTTTTGGTGCACCATGCAGGTACATTTGTGTTTCCCAGGCAAACGAAAGCAGTGACACCAAAGTTTCTAGTTTCTGTTTGTGTCTCCCCTGAGGAGGTTTCAGGCCAGCTTTGTCTTTCAGTACTATCTCTTTTGGTTTGGAAGCTATTGCTGGACGTTTGGTAGAAAAAGCATCTCTGGCTGAGAAAAACACTTTTGGTGCACCATGGAGGTACATTTGAGTTTCCCAGGCAAACGAAAGCAGTGACACCAAAGTTTCTAGTTTCTGTTTGTGTCTCCCCTGAGGAGGTTTCAGGCCAGCTATGTCTTTCAGTACTATCTCTTTTGTTTTGGAAGCTATTGCTGGACGTTTGGCATGTTTGGCAGCAAATGCTGCTCCGGCTGAGAAAAACACTTTTGGTGCACCATGCAGGTACATTTGAGTTTCCCAGGCAAACGAAAGCAGTGACACCAAAGTTTCTAGTTTCTGTTTGTGTCTCCCCTGAGGAGGTTTCAGGCCAGCTATGTCTTTCAGTACTATCTCTTTTGGTTTGGAAGCTATTGCTGGACATTTTGAAGAAAATGCTTCTCTGGCTGAGAAAAACACTTTTGGTGCACCATGGAGGTACATTTGAGTTTCCCAGGCAAACGAAAGCAGTGACACCAAAGTTTCTAGTTTCTGTTTGTGTCTCCCCTGAGGAGGTTTCAGGCCAGCTATGTCTTTCAGTCCTATCTCTTTTGGTTTGGAAGCTATTGCTGGACGTTTGGCATGTTTGGCAGCAAATGCTGCTCCGGCCGAGAAAAACACTTTTGGTGCACCATGCAGGTACATTTGAGTTTCCCAGGCAAACGAAAGCAGTGACACCAAAGTTTCTAGTTTCTGTTTGTGTCTCCCCTGAGGAGGTTTCAGGCCAGCTATGTCTTTCAGTACTATCTCTTTTGGTTTGGAAGCTATTGCTGGACGTTTGGCATGTTTAGCAGCAAATGCTGCTCCGGCCGAGAAAAACACTTTTGGTGCACCATGCAGGTACATTTGAGTTTCCCAGGCAAACGAAAGCAGTGACACCAAAGTTTCTAGTTTCTGTTTGTGTCTCCCCTGAGGAGGTTTCAGGCCAGCAATGTCTTTCAGTACTATCTCTTTTGGTTTGGAAGCTATTGCTGGACGTTTGGTAGAAAAAGCTGCTCTGGCCGAGAAAAACAATTTTGGTGCACCATGCAGGTACATTTGAGTTTCCCAGGCAAACGAAAGCAGTGACACCAAAGTTTCTAGTTTCTGTTTGTGTCTCCCCTGAGGAGGTTTCAGGCCAGCTATGTCTTTCAGTCCTATCTCTTTTGGTTTGGAAGCTATTGCTGGACGTTTGGTAGAAAAAGCATCTCTGGATGAGAAAAAAAAATTTTGGTGCACCATGCAGGTACATTTGAGTTTCCCAGGCAAACGAAAGCAGTGACACCAAAGTTTCTAGTTTCTGTTTGTGTCTCCCCTGAGGAGGTTTCAGGCCAGCTATGTCTTTCAGTACTATCTCTTTTGGTTTGGAAGCTATTGCTGGACGTTTGGCATGTTTGGCAGCAAATGCTTCTCCGGCCGAGAAAAACACTTTTGGTGCACCATGCAGGTACATTTGTGTTTCCCAGGAAAACGAAAGCAGTGACACCAAAGTTTCTAGTTTCTGTTTGTGTCTCCCCTGAGGAGGTTTCAGGCCAGCTTTGTCTTTCAGTCCTATCTCTTTTGGTTTGGAAGCTATTGCTGGACGTTTGGTAGAAAAAGCATCTCTGGATGAGAAAAACACTTTTGGTGCACCATGGAGGTACATTTGAGTTTCCCAGGCAAACGAAAGCAGTGACACCAAAGTTTCTAGTTTCTGTTTGTGTCTCCCCTGAGGAGGTTTCAGGCCAGCTATGTCTTTCAGTACTATCTCTTTTGTTTTGGAAGCTATTGCTGGACGTTTGGCATGTTTGGCAGCAAATGCTGCTCCGGCTGAGAAAAACAATTTTGGTGCACCATGCAGGTACATTTGAGTTTCCCAGGCAAACGAAAGCAGTGACACCAAAGTTTCTAGTTTCTGTTTGTGTCTCCCCTGAGGAGGTTTCAGGCCAGCTATGTCTTTCAGTACTATCTCTTTTGGTTTGGAAGCTATTGCTGGACATTTTGAAGAAAATGCTTCTCTGGCTGAGAAAAACACTTTTGGTGCACCATGGAGGTACATTTGAGTTTCCCAGGCAAACGAAAGCAGTGACACCAAAGTTTCTAGTTTCTGTTTGTGTCTCCCCTGAGGAGGTTTCAGGCCAGCTATGTCTTTCAGTCCTATCTCTTTTGGTTTGGAAGCTATTGCTGGACGTTTGGCATGTTTGGCAGCAAATGCTGCTCCGGCCGAGAAAAACACTTTTGGTGCACCATGCAGGTACATTTGAGTTTCCCAGGCAAACGAAAGCAGTGACACCAAAGTTTCTAGTTTCTGTTTGTGTCTCCCCTGAGGAGGTTTCAGGCCAGCTATGTCTTTCAGTACTATCTCTTTTGGTTTGGAAGCTATTGCTGGACGTTTGGCATGTTTGGCAGCAAATGCTGCTCCGGCCGAGAAAAACACTTTTGGTGCACCATGCAGGTACATTTGAGTTTCCCAGGCAAACGAAAGCAGTGACACCAAAGTTTCTAGTTTCTGTTTGTGTCTCCCCTGAGGAGGTTTCAGGCCAGCAATGTCTTTCAGTACTATCTCTTTTGGTTTGGAAGCTATTGCTGGACGTTTGGTAGAAAAAGCTGCTCTGGCCGAGAAAAACACTTTTGGTGCACCATGGAGGTACATTTGAGTTTCCCAGGCAAATGAAAGCAGTGACACCAAAGTTTCTAGTTTCTGTTTGTGTCTCCCCTGAGGAGGTTTCAGGCCAGCTATGTCTTTCAGTACTATCTCTTTTGGTTTGGAAGCTATTGCTGGACGTTTGGTAGAAAAAGCATCTCTGGATGAGAAAAACAATTTTGGTGCACCATGCAGGTACATTTGAGTTTCCCAGGCAAACGAAAGCAGTGACACCAAAGTTTCTAGTTTCTGTTTGTGTCTCCCCTGAGGAGGTTTCAGGCCAGCTATGTCTTTCAGTACTATCTCTTTTGGTTTGGAAGCTATTGCTGGACGTTTGGCATGTTTGGCAGCAAATGCTTCTCCGGCCGAGAAAAACACTTTTGGTGCACCATGCAGGTACATTTGTGTTTCCCAGGCAAACGAAAGCAGTGACACCAAAGTTTCTAGTTTCTGTTTGTGTCTCCCCTGAGGAGGTTTCAGGCCAGCTTTGTCTTTCAGTACTATCTCTTTTGGTTTGGAAGCTATTGCTGGACGTTTGGTAGAAAAAGCATCTCTGGCTGAGAAAAACACTTTTGGTGCACCATGGAGGTACATTTGAGTTTCCCAGGCAAACGAAAGCAGTGACACCAAAGTTTCTAGTTTCTGTTTGTGTCTCCCCTGAGGAGGTTTCAGGCCAGCTATGTCTTTCAGTACTATCTCTTTTGTTTTGGAAGCTATTGCTGGACGTTTGGCATGTTTGGCAGCAAATGCTGCTCCGGCTGAGAAAAACACTTTTGGTGCACCATGCAGGTACATTTGAGTTTCCCAGGCAAACGAAAGCAGTGACACCAAAGTTTCTAGTTTCTGTTTGTGTCTCCCCTGAGGAGGTTTCAGGCCAGCTATGTCTTTCAATACTATCTCTTTTGGTTTGGAAGCTATTGCTGGACATTTTGAAGAAAATGCTTCTCCGGCCGAGAAAAACACTTTTGGTGCACCATGCAGGTACATTTGAGTTTCCCAGGCAAACGAAAGCAGTGACAACAAAGTTTCTAGTTTCTGTTTGTGTCTCCCCTGAGGAGGTTTCAGGCCAGCTATGTCTTTCAGTACTATCTCTTTTGGTTTGGAAGCTATTGCTGGACGTTTGGCATGTTTGGCAGCAAATGCTGCTCCGGCCGAGAAAAACACTTTTGGTGCACCATGCAGGTACATTTGAGTTTCCCAGGCAAACGAAAGCAGTGACACCAAAGTTTCTAGTTTCTGTTTGTGTCTCCCCTGAGGAGGTTTCAGGCCAGCTATGTCTTTCAGTACTATCTCTTTTGGTTTGGAAGCTATTGCTGGACGTTTGGCATGTTTGGCAGCAAATGCTGCTCCGGCCGAGAAAAACACTTTTGGTGCACCATGCAGGTACATTTGAGTTTCCCAGGCAAACGAAAGCAGTGACACCAAAGTTTCTAGTTTCTGTTTGTGTCTCCCCTGAGGAGGTTTCAGGCCAGCTATGTCTTTCAGTACTATCTCTTTTGGTTTGGAAGCTATTGCTGGATGTTTTGTAGAAAAAGCTGCTCCGGCCGAGAAAAACACTTTTGGTGCACCATGCAGGTACATGTGAGTTTCCCAGGCAAACGAAAGCAGTGACACCAAAGTTTCTAGTTTCTGTTTGTGTCTCCCCTGAGGAGGTTTCAGGCCAGCTATGTCTTTCAGTACTATCTCTTTTGGTTTGGAAGCTATTGCTGGACGTTTGGTAGAAAAAGCTGCTCCGGCCGAGAAAAACACTTTTGGTGCACCATGCAGGTACATTTGAGTTTCCCAGGCAAACGAAAGCAGTGACACCAAAGTTTCTAGTGTCTGTTTGTGTCTCCCCTGAGGAGGTTTCAGGCCAGCTATGTCTTTCAGTACTATCTCTTTTGGTTTGGAAGCTATTGCTGGACGTTTGGTAGAAAAAGCTGCTCCGGCCGAGAAAAACACTTTTGGTGCACCATGCAGGTACATTTGAGTTTCCCAGGCAAACGAAAGCAGTGACACCAAAGTTTCTAGTTTTTGTTTGTGTCTCCCCTGAGGAGGTTTCAGGCCAGCTATGTCTTTCAGTACTATCTCTTTTGGTTTGGAAGCTATTGCTGGACGTTTGGCATGTTTGGCAGCAAATGCTTCTCCGGCCGAGAAAAACACTTTTGGTGCACCATGCAGGTACATTTGTGTTTCCCAGGCAAACGAAAGCAGTGACACCAAAGTTTCTAGTTTCTGTTTGTGTCTCCCCTGAGGAGGTTTCAGGCCAGCTTTGTCTTTCAGTACTATCTCTTTTGGTTTGGAAGCTATTGCTGGACGTTTGGTAGAAAAAGCATCTCTGGCTGAGAAAAACACTTTTGGTGCACCATGGAGGTACATTTGAGTTTCCCAGGCAAACGAAAGCAGTGACACCAAAGTTTCTAGTTTCTGTTTGTGTCTCCCCTGAGGAGGTTTCAGGCCAGCTATGTCTTTCAGTACTATCTCTTTTGGTTTGGAAGCTATTGCTGGACGTTTGGTAGAAAAAGCATCTCAGGTCGAGAAAAACACTTTTGGTGCACCATGGAGGTACATTTGAGTTTCCCAGGCAAACGAAAGCAGTGACACCAAAGTTTCTAGTTTCTGTTTGTGTCTCCCCTGAGGAGGTTTCAGGCCAGCTATGTCTTTCAGTCCTATCTCTTTTGGTTTGGAAGCTATTGCTGGACGTTTGGTAGAAAAAGCATCTCTGGATGAGAAAAACAATTTTGGTGCACCATGCAGGTACATTTGAGTTTCCCAGGCAAACGAAAGCAGTGACACCAAAGTTTCTAGTTTCTGTTTGTGTCTCCCCTGAGGAGGTTTCAGGCCAGCTATGTCTTTCAGTACTATCTCTTTTGGTTTGGAAGCTATTGCTGGACGTTTGGCATGTTTGGCAGCAAATGCTTCTCCGGCCGAGAAAAACACTTTTGGTGCACCATGCAGGTACATTTGTGTTTCCCAGGCAAACGAAAGCAGTGACACCAAAGTTTCTAGTTTCTGTTTGTGTCTCCCCTGAGGAGGTTTCAGGCCAGCTTTGTCTTTCAGTACTATCTCTTTTGGTTTGGAAGCTATTGCTGGACGTTTGGTAGAAAAAGCATCTCTGGCTGAGAAAAACACTTTTGGTGCACCATGCAGGTACATTTGAGTTTCCCAGGCAAACGAAAGCAGTGACACCAAAGTTTCTAGTTTCTGTTTGTGTCTCCCCTGAGGAGGTTTCAGGCCAGCTATGTCTTTCAGTACTATCTCTTTTGGTTTGGAAGCTATTGCTGGACGTTTGGTAGAAAAAGCATCTCTGGCCGTGAAAAACACTTTTGGTGCACCATGGAGGTACATTTGAGTTTCCCAGGCAAACGAAAGCAGTGACACCAAAGTTTCTAGTTTCTGTTTGTGTCTCCCCTGAGGAGGTTTCAGGCCAGCTATGTCTTTCAGTACTATCTCTTTTGGTTTGGAAGCTATTGCTGGACGTTTAGAAGAAAATGCTTCTCCGGCCGAGAAAAACACTTTTGGTGCACCATGCAGGTACATTTGAGTTTCCCAGGCAAACGAAAGCAGTGACACCAAAGTTTCTAGTTTCTGTTTGTGTCTCCCCTGAGGAGGTTTCAGGCCAGCTATGTCTTTCAGTACTATCTCTTTTGGTTTGGAAGCTATTGCTGGACGATTGGCATGTTTGGCAGAAAATGCTTCTCCGGCCGTGAAAAACACTTTTGGTGCACCATGGAGGTACATTTGTGTTTCCCAGGCAAACGAAAGCAGTGACACCAAAGTTTCTAGTTTCTGTTTGTGTCTCCCCTGAGGAGGTTTCAGGCCAGCTATGTCTTTCAGTCCTATCTCTTTTGGTTTGGAAGCTATTGCTGGACGTTTGGTAGAAAAAGCATCTCTGGCTGAGAAAAACACTTTTGGTGCACCATGGAGGTACATTTGATTTTCCCAGGCAAACGAAAGCAGTGACACCAAAGTTTCTAGTTTCTGTTTCTGTCTCCCCTGAGGAGGTTTCAGGCCAGCTATGTCTTTCAGTACTATCTCTTTTGGTTTGGAAGCTATTGCTGGACGTTTGGCATGTTTGGCAGCAAATGCTTCTCCGGCCGAGAAAAACACTTTTGGTGCACCATGCAGGTACATTTGAGTTTCCCAGGCAAACGAAAGCAGTGACACCAAAGTTTCTAGTTTCTGTTTGTGTCTCCCCTGAGGAGGTTTCAGGCCAGCTATGTCTTTCAGTACTATCTCTTTTGGTTTGGAAGCTATTGCTGGACTTTTTGAAGAAAATGCTTCTCTGGCTGAGAAAAACACTTTTGGTGCACCATGGAGGTACATTTGAGTTTCCCAGGCAAACGAAAGCAGTGACACCAAAGTTTCTAGTTTCTGTTTGTGTCTCCCCTGAGGAGGTTTCAGGCCAGCTATGTCTTTCAGTCCTATCTCTTTTGGTTTGGAAGCTATTGCTGGACGTTTGGCATGTTTGGCAGCAAATGCTGCTCCGGCCGAGAAAAACACTTTTGGTGCACCATGCAGGTACATTTGAGTTTCCCAGGCAAACGAAAGCAGTGACACCAAAGTTTCTAGTTTCTGTTTGTGTCTCCCCTGAGGAGGTTTCAGGCCAGCTATGTCTTTCAGTACTATCTCTTTTGGTTTGGAAGCTATTGCTGGACGTTTGGCATGTTTGGCAGCAAATGCTGCTCCGGCCGAGAAAAACACTTTTGGTGCACCATGCAGGTACATTTGAGTTTCCCAGGCAAACGAAAGCAGTGACACCAAAGTTTCTAGTTTCTGTTTGTGTCTCCCCTGAGGAGGTTTCAGGCCAGCAATGTCTTTCAGTACTATCTCTTTTGGTTTGGAAGCTATTGCTGGACGTTTGGTAGAAAAAGCTGCTCTGGCCGAGAAAAACACTTTTGGTGCACCATGGAGGTACATTTGAGTTTCCCAGGCAAATGAAAGCAGTGACACCAAAGTTTCTAGTTTCTGTTTGTGTCTCCCCTGAGGAGGTTTCAGGCCAGCTATGTCTTTCAGTACTATCTCTTTTGGTTTGGAAGCTATTGCTGGACGTTTGGTAGAAAAAGCATCTCTGGATGAGAAAAACAATTTTGGTGCACCATGCAGGTACATTTGAGTTTCCCAGGCAAACGAAAGCAGTGACACCAAAGTTTCTAGTTTCTGTTTGTGTCTCCCCTGAGGAGGTTTCAGGCCAGCTATGTCTTTCAGTACTATCTCTTTTGGTTTGGAAGCTATTGCTGGACGTTTGGCATGTTTGGCAGCAAATGCTTCTCCGGCCGAGAAAAACACTTTTGGTGCACCATGCAGGTACATTTGTGTTTCCCAGGCAAACGAAAGCAGTGACACCAAAGTTTCTAGTTTCTGTTTGTGTCTCCCCTGAGGAGGTTTCAGGCCAGCTTTGTCTTTCAGTACTATCTCTTTTGGTTTGGAAGCTATTGCTGGACGTTTGGTAGAAAAAGCATCTCTGGCTGAGAAAAACACTTTTGGTGCACCATGGAGGTACATTTGAGTTTCCCAGGCAAACGAAAGCAGTGACACCAAAGTTTCTAGTTTCTGTTTGTGTCTCCCCTGAGGAGGTTTCAGGCCAGCTATGTCTTTCAGTACTATCTCTTTTGTTTTGGAAGCTATTGCTGGACGTTTGGCATGTTTGGCAGCAAATGCTGCTCCGGCTGAGAAAAACACTTTTGGTGCACCATGCAGGTACATTTGAGTTTCCCAGGCAAACGAAAGCAGTGACACCAAAGTTTCTAGTTTCTGTTTGTGTCTCCCCTGAGGAGGTTTCAGGCCAGCTATGTCTTTCAATACTATCTCTTTTGGTTTGGAAGCTATTGCTGGACATTTTGAAGAAAATGCTTCTCCGGCCGAGAAAAACACTTTTGGTGCACCATGCAGGTACATTTGAGTTTCCCAGGCAAACGAAAGCAGTGACAACAAAGTTTCTAGTTTCTGTTTGTGTCTCCCCTGAGGAGGTTTCAGGCCAGCTATGTCTTTCAGTACTATCTCTTTTGGTTTGGAAGCTATTGCTGGACGTTTGGCATGTTTGGCAGCAAATGCTGCTCCGGCCGAGAAAAACACTTTTGGTGCACCATGCAGGTACATTTGAGTTTCCCAGGCAAACGAAAGCAGTGACACCAAAGTTTCTAGTTTCTGTTTGTGTCTCCCCTGAGGAGGTTTCAGGCCAGCTATGTCTTTCAGTACTATCTCTTTTGGTTTGGAAGCTATTGCTGGACGTTTGGCATGTTTGGCAGCAAATGCTGCTCCGGCCGAGAAAAACACTTTTGGTGCACCATGCAGGTACATTTGAGTTTCCCAGGCAAACGAAAGCAGTGACACCAAAGTTTCTAGTTTCTGTTTGTGTCTCCCCTGAGGAGGTTTCAGGCCAGCTATGTCTTTCAGTACTATCTCTTTTGGTTTGGAAGCTATTGCTGGATGTTTTGTAGAAAAAGCTGCTCCGGCCGAGAAAAACACTTTTGGTGCACCATGCAGGTACATGTGAGTTTCCCAGGCAAACGAAAGCAGTGACACCAAAGTTTCTAGTTTCTGTTTGTGTCTCCCCTGAGGAGGTTTCAGGCCAGCTATGTCTTTCAGTACTATCTCTTTTGGTTTGGAAGCTATTGCTGGACGTTTGGTAGAAAAAGCTGCTCCGGCCGAGAAAAACACTTTTGGTGCACCATGCAGGTACATTTGAGTTTCCCAGGCAAACGAAAGCAGTGACACCAAAGTTTCTAGTGTCTGTTTGTGTCTCCCCTGAGGAGGTTTCAGGCCAGCTATGTCTTTCAGTACTATCTCTTTTGGTTTGGAAGCTATTGCTGGACGTTTGGTAGAAAAAGCTGCTCCGGCCGAGAAAAACACTTTTGGTGCACCATGCAGGTACATTTGAGTTTCCCAGGCAAACGAAAGCAGTGACACCAAAGTTTCTAGTTTTTGTTTGTGTCTCCCCTGAGGAGGTTTCAGGCCAGCTATGTCTTTCAGTACTATCTCTTTTGGTTTGGAAGCTATTGCTGGACGTTTGGCATGTTTGGCAGCAAATGCTTCTCCGGCCGAGAAAAACACTTTTGGTGCACCATGCAGGTACATTTGTGTTTCCCAGGCAAACGAAAGCAGTGACACCAAAGTTTCTAGTTTCTGTTTGTGTCTCCCCTGAGGAGGTTTCAGGCCAGCTTTGTCTTTCAGTACTATCTCTTTTGGTTTGGAAGCTATTGCTGGACGTTTGGTAGAAAAAGCATCTCTGGCTGAGAAAAACACTTTTGGTGCACCATGGAGGTACATTTGAGTTTCCCAGGCAAACGAAAGCAGTGACACCAAAGTTTCTAGTTTCTGTTTGTGTCTCCCCTGAGGAGGTTTCAGGCCAGCTATGTCTTTCAGTACTATCTCTTTTGGTTTGGAAGCTATTGCTGGACGTTTGGTAGAAAAAGCATCTCAGGTCGAGAAAAACACTTTTGGTGCACCATGGAGGTACATTTGAGTTTCCCAGGCAAACGAAAGCAGTGACACCAAAGTTTCTAGTTTCTGTTTGTGTCTCCCCTGAGGAGGTTTCAGGCCAGCTATGTCTTTCAGTCCTATCTCTTTTGGTTTGGAAGCTATTGCTGGACGTTTGGTAGAAAAAGCATCTCTGGATGAGAAAAACAATTTTGGTGCACCATGCAGGTACATTTGAGTTTCCCAGGCAAACGAAAGCAGTGACACCAAAGTTTCTAGTTTCTGTTTGTGTCTCCCCTGAGGAGGTTTCAGGCCAGCTATGTCTTTCAGTACTATCTCTTTTGGTTTGGAAGCTATTGCTGGACGTTTGGCATGTTTGGCAGCAAATGCTTCTCCGGCCGAGAAAAACACTTTTGGTGCACCATGCAGGTACATTTGTGTTTCCCAGGCAAACGAAAGCAGTGACACCAAAGTTTCTAGTTTCTGTTTGTGTCTCCCCTGAGGAGGTTTCAGGCCAGCTTTGTCTTTCAGTACTATCTCTTTTGGTTTGGAAGCTATTGCTGGACGTTTGGTAGAAAAAGCATCTCTGGCTGAGAAAAACACTTTTGGTGCACCATGCAGGTACATTTGAGTTTCCCAGGCAAACGAAAGCAGTGACACCAAAGTTTCTAGTTTCTGTTTGTGTCTCCCCTGAGGAGGTTTCAGGCCAGCTATGTCTTTCAGTACTATCTCTTTTGGTTTGGAAGCTATTGCTGGACGTTTGGTAGAAAAAGCATCTCTGGCCGTGAAAAACACTTTTGGTGCACCATGGAGGTACATTTGAGTTTCCCAGGCAAACGAAAGCAGTGACACCAAAGTTTCTAGTTTCTGTTTGTGTCTCCCCTGAGGAGGTTTCAGGCCAGCTATGTCTTTCAGTACTATCTCTTTTGGTTTGGAAGCTATTGCTGGACGTTTAGAAGAAAATGCTTCTCCGGCCGAGAAAAACACTTTTGGTGCACCATGCAGGTACATTTGAGTTTCCCAGGCAAACGAAAGCAGTGACACCAAAGTTTCTAGTTTCTGTTTGTGTCTCCCCTGAGGAGGTTTCAGGCCAGCTATGTCTTTCAGTACTATCTCTTTTGGTTTGGAAGCTATTGCTGGACGATTGGCATGTTTGGCAGAAAATGCTTCTCCGGCCGTGAAAAACACTTTTGGTGCACCATGGAGGTACATTTGTGTTTCCCAGGCAAACGAAAGCAGTGACACCAAAGTTTCTAGTTTCTGTTTGTGTCTCCCCTGAGGAGGTTTCAGGCCAGCTATGTCTTTCAGTCCTATCTCTTTTGGTTTGGAAGCTATTGCTGGACGTTTGGTAGAAAAAGCATCTCTGGCTGAGAAAAACACTTTTGGTGCACCATGGAGGTACATTTGATTTTCCCAGGCAAACGAAAGCAGTGACACCAAAGTTTCTAGTTTCTGTTTCTGTCTCCCCTGAGGAGGTTTCAGGCCAGCTATGTCTTTCAGTACTATCTCTTTTGGTTTGGAAGCTATTGCTGGACGTTTGGCATGTTTGGCAGCAAATGCTTCTCCGGCCGAGAAAAACACTTTTGGTGCACCATGCAGGTACATTTGAGTTTCCCAGGCAAACGAAAGCAGTGACACCAAAGTTTCTAGTGTCTGTTTGTGTCTCCCCTGAGGAGGTTTCAGGCCAGCTATGTCTTTCAGTACTATCTCTTTTGGTTTGGAAGCTATTGCTGGACGTTTGGCATGTTTGGCAGCAAATGCTTCTCCGGCCGAGAAAAACACTTTTGGTGCACCATGCAGGTACATTTGTGTTTCCCAGGCAAACGAAAGCAGTGACACCAAAGTTTCTAGTTTCTGTTTGTGTCTCCCCTGAGGAGGTTTCAGGCCAGCTTTGTCTTTCAGTACTATCTCTTTTGGTTTGGAAGCTATTGCTGGACGTTTGGTAGAAAAAGCATCTCTGGCTGAGAAAAACACTTTTGGTGCACCATGGAGGTACATTTGAGTTTCCCAGGCAAACGAAAGCAGTGACACCAAAGTTTCTAGTTTCTGTTTGTGTCTCCCCTGAGGAGGTTTCAGGCCAGCTATGTCTTTCAGTACTATCTCTTTTGGTTTGGAAGCTATTGCTGGACGTTTGGTAGAAAAAGCATCTCAGGTCGAGAAAAACACTTTTGGTGCACCATGGAGGTACATTTGAGTTTCCCAGGCAAACGAAAGCAGTGACACCAAAGTTTCTAGTTTCTGTTTGTGTCTCCCCTGAGGAGGTTTCAGGCCAGCTATGTCTTTCAGTCCTATCTCTTTTGGTTTGGAAGCTATTGCTGGACGTTTGGTAGAAAAAGCATCTCTGGATGAGAAAAACAATTTTGGTGCACCATGCAGGTACATTTGAGTTTCCCAGGCAAACGAAAGCAGTGACACCAAAGTTTCTAGTTTCTGTTTGTGTCTCCCCTGAGGAGGTTTCAGGCCAGCTATGTCTTTCAGTACTATCTCTTTTGGTTTGGAAGCTATTGCTGGACGTTTGGCATGTTTGGCAGCAAATGCTTCTCCGGCCGAGAAAAACACTTTTGGTGCACCATGCAGGTACATTTGTGTTTCCCAGGCAAACGAAAGCAGTGACACCAAAGTTTCTAGTTTCTGTTTGTGTCTCCCCTGAGGAGGTTTCAGGCCAGCTTTGTCTTTCAGTACTATCTCTTTTGGTTTGGAAGCTATTGCTGGACGTTTGGTAGAAAAAGCATCTCTGGCTGAGAAAAACACTTTTGGTGCACCATGCAGGTACATTTGAGTTTCCCAGGCAAACGAAAGCAGTGACACCAAAGTTTCTAGTTTCTGTTTGTGTCTCCCCTGAGGAGGTTTCAGGCCAGCTATGTCTTTCAGTACTATCTCTTTTGGTTTGGAAGCTATTGCTGGACGTTTGGTAGAAAAAGCATCTCTGGCCGTGAAAAACACTTTTGGTGCACCATGGAGGTACATTTGAGTTTCCCAGGCAAACGAAAGCAGTGACACCAAAGTTTCTAGTTTCTGTTTGTGTCTCCCCTGAGGAGGTTTCAGGCCAGCTATGTCTTTCAGTACTATCTCTTTTGGTTTGGAAGCTATTGCTGGACGTTTAGAAGAAAATGCTTCTCCGGCCGAGAAAAACACTTTTGGTGCACCATGCAGGTACATTTGAGTTTCCCAGGCAAACGAAAGCAGTGACACCAAAGTTTCTAGTTTCTGTTTGTGTCTCCCCTGAGGAGGTTTCAGGCCAGCTATGTCTTTCAGTACTATCTCTTTTGGTTTGGAAGCTATTGCTGGACGATTGGCATGTTTGGCAGAAAATGCTTCTCCGGCCGTGAAAAACACTTTTGGTGCACCATGGAGGTACATTTGTGTTTCCCAGGCAAACGAAAGCAGTGACACCAAAGTTTCTAGTTTCTGTTTGTGTCTCCCCTGAGGAGGTTTCAGGCCAGCTATGTCTTTCAGTCCTATCTCTTTTGGTTTGGAAGCTATTGCTGGACGTTTGGTAGAAAAAGCATCTCTGGCTGAGAAAAACACTTTTGGTGCACCATGGAGGTACATTTGATTTTCCCAGGCAAACGAAAGCAGTGACACCAAAGTTTCTAGTTTCTGTTTCTGTCTCCCCTGAGGAGGTTTCAGGCCAGCTATGTCTTTCAGTACTATCTCTTTTGGTTTGGAAGCTATTGCTGGACGTTTGGCATGTTTGGCAGCAAATGCTTCTCCGGCCGAGAAAAACACTTTTGGTGCACCATGCAGGTACATTTGAGTTTCCCAGGCAAACGAAAGCAGTGACACCAAAGTTTCTAGTGTCTGTTTGTGTCTCCCCTGAGGAGGTTTCAGGCCAGCTATGTCTTTCAGAACTATCTCTTTTGGTTTGGAAGCTATTGCTGGACTTTTTTTAGAAAAAGCTTCTCCGGCCGAGAAAAACACTTTTGGTGCACCATGCAGGTACATTTGAGTTTCCCAGGCAAACGAAAGCAGTTACACCAAAGTTTCTAGTTTCTGTTTGTGTCTCCCCTGAGGAGGTTTCAGGCCAGCTATGTCTTTCAGTCCTATCTCTTTTGGTTTGGAAGCTATTGCTGGACGTTTGGCATGTTTGGCAGCAAATGCTGCTCCGGCCGAGAAAAACACTTTTGGTGCACCATGCAGGTACATTTGAGTTTCCCAGGCAAACGAAAGCAGTGACACCAAAGTTTCTAGTTTCTGTTTGTGTCTCCCCTGAGGAGGTTTCAGGCCAGCTATGTCTTTCAGTACTATCTCTTTTGGTTTGGAAGCTATTGCTGGACGTTTGGTAGAAAAAGCTGCTCCGGCCGAGAAAAACACTTCTGGGGCACCATGCAGGTACATTTGAGTTTCCCAGGCAAACGAAAGCAGTGACACCAAAGTTTCTAGTTTCTGTTTGTGTCTCCCCTGAGGAGGTTTCAGGCCAGCTATGTCTTTCAGTCCTATCTCTTTTGGTTTGGAAGCTATTGCTGGACGTTTGGCATGTTTGGCAGCAAATGCTTCTCCGGCCGAGAAAAACACTTTTGGTGCACCATGCAGGTACATTTGAGTTTCCCAGGCAAACGAAAGCAGTGACACCAAAGTTTCTAGTTTCTGTTTGTGTCTCCCCTGAGGAGGTTTCAGGCCAGCTATGTCTTTCAGTACTATCTCTTTTGGTTTGGAAGCTATTGCTGGACGTTTGGCATGTTTGGCAGCAAATGCTGCTCCGGCCGAGAAAAACACTTTTGGTGCACCATGCAGGTACATTTGAGTTTCCCAGGCAAACGAAAGCAGTGACACCAAAGTTTTTAGTTTCTGTTTGTGTCTCCCCTGAGGAGGTTTCAGGCCAGCTATGTCTTTCAGTACTATCTCTTTTGGTTTGGAAGCTATTGCTGGACGTTTGGTAGAAAAAGCTGCTCCGGCCGAGAAAAACACTTTTGGTGCACCATGCAGGTACATTTGAGTTTCCCAGGCAAACGAAAGCAGTGACACCAAAGTTTCTAGTTTCTGTTTGTGTCTGCCCTGAGGAGGTTTCAGGCCAGCTATGTCTTTCAGTCCTATCTCTTTTGGTTTGGAAGCTATTGCTGGACGTTTGGTAGAAAAAGCTGCTCCGGCCAAGAAAAACACTTCTGGGGCACCATGCAGGTACATTTGAGTTTCCCAGGCAAGCGAAAGCAGTGACACCAAAATTTCTAGTTTCTGTTTGTGTCTCCCCTGAGGAGGTTTCAGGCCAGCTATGTCTTTCAGTACTATCTCTTTTTGTTTGGAAGCTATTGCTGGACGTTTTGTAGAAAAAGCTGCTCCGGCCGAGAAAAACACTTTTGGTGCACCATGCAGGTACATTTGAGTTTCCCAGGCAAACGAAAGCAGTGACACCAAAGTTTCTAGTTTCTGTTTGTGTCTCCCCTGAGGAGGTTTCAGGCCAGCTATGTCTTTCAGTCCTATCTCTTTTGGTTTGGAAGCTATTGCTGTACGTTTGGTAGAAAAAGCTTCTCCGGCCGAGAAAAACACTTTTGGTGCACCATGCAGGTACATTTGAGTTTCCCAGGAAAACGAAAGCAGTGACACCAAAGTTTCTAGTTTCTGTTTGTGTCTCCCCTGAGGAGGTTTCAGGCCAGCTATGTCTTTCAGTCCTATCTCTTTTGGTTTGGAAGCTATTGCTGGACGTTTGGCATGTTTGGCAGCAAATGCTTCTCCGGCCGAGAAAAACACTTTTGGTGCACCATGGAGGTACATTTGAGTTTCCCAGGCAAACGAAAGCAGTGACACCAAAGTTTCTAGTTTCTGTTTGTGTCTCCCCTGAGGAGGTTTCAGGCCAGCTATGTCTTTCAGTCCTATCTCTTTTGGTTTGGAAGCTATTGCTGGACGTTTAGTAGAAAAAGCATCTCTGGCTGAGAAAAACACTTTTGGTGCACCATGGAGGTACATTTGATTTTCCCAGGCAAACGAAAGCAGTGACACCAAAGTTTCTAGTTTCTGTTTCTGTCTCCCCTGAGGAGGTTTCAGGCCAGCTATGTCTTTCAGTACTATCTCTTTTGGTTTGGAAGCTATTGCTGGACGTTTGGCATGTTTGGCAGCAAATGCTTCTCCGGCCGAGAAAAACACTTTTGGTGCACCATGCAGGTACATTTGAGTTTCCCAGGCAAACGAAAGCAGTGACACCAAAGTTTCTAGTGTCTGTTTGTGTCTCCCCTGAGGAGGTTTCAGGCCAGCTATGTCTTTCAGAACTATCTCTTTTGGTTTGGAAGCTATTGCTGGACTTTTTTTAGAAAAAGCTTCTCCGGCCGAGAAAAACACTTTTGGTGCACCATGCAGGTACATTTGAGTTTCCCAGGCAAACGAAAGCAGTTACACCAAAGTTTCTAGTTTCTGTTTGTGTCTCCCCTGAGGAGGTTTCAGGCCAGCTATGTCTTTCAGTCCTATCTCTTTTGGTTTGGAAGCTATTGCTGGACGTTTGGCATGTTTGGCAGCAAATGCTGCTCCGGCCGAGAAAAACACTTTTGGTGCACCATGCAGGTACATTTGAGTTTCCCAGGCAAACGAAAGCAGTGACACCAAAGTTTCTAGTTTCTGTTTGTGTCTCCCCTGAGGAGGTTTCAGGCCAGCTATGTCTTTCAGTACTATCTCTTTTGGTTTGGAAGCTATTGCTGGACGTTTGGTAGAAAAAGCTGCTCCGGCCGAGAAAAACACTTCTGGGGCACCATGCAGGTACATTTGAGTTTCCCAGGCAAACGAAAGCAGTGACACCAAAGTTTCTAGTTTCTGTTTGTGTCTCCCCTGAGGAGGTTTCAGGCCAGCTATGTCTTTCAGTCCTATCTCTTTTGGTTTGGAAGCTATTGCTGGACGTTTGGCATGTTTGGCAGCAAATGCTTCTCCGGCCGAGAAAAACACTTTTGGTGCACCATGCAGGTACATTTGAGTTTCCCAGGCAAACGAAAGCAGTGACACCAAAGTTTCTAGTTTCTGTTTGTGTCTCCCCTGAGGAGGTTTCAGGCCAGCTATGTCTTTCAGTACTATCTCTTTTGGTTTGGAAGCTATTGCTGGACGTTTGGCATGTTTGGCAGCAAATGCTGCTCCGGCCGAGAAAAACACTTTTGGTGCACCATGCAGGTACATTTGAGTTTCCCAGGCAAACGAAAGCAGTGACACCAAAGTTTTTAGTTTCTGTTTGTGTCTCCCCTGAGGAGGTTTCAGGCCAGCTATGTCTTTCAGTACTATCTCTTTTGGTTTGGAAGCTATTGCTGGACGTTTGGTAGAAAAAGCTGCTCCGGCCGAGAAAAACACTTTTGGTGCACCATGCAGGTACATTTGAGTTTCCCAGGCAAACGAAAGCAGTGACACCAAAGTTTCTAGTTTCTGTTTGTGTCTGCCCTGAGGAGGTTTCAGGCCAGCTATGTCTTTCAGTCCTATCTCTTTTGGTTTGGAAGCTATTGCTGGACGTTTGGTAGAAAAAGCTGCTCCGGCCAAGAAAAACACTTCTGGGGCACCATGCAGGTACATTTGAGTTTCCCAGGCAAGCGAAAGCAGTGACACCAAAATTTCTAGTTTCTGTTTGTGTCTCCCCTGAGGAGGTTTCAGGCCAGCTATGTCTTTCAGTACTATCTCTTTTTGTTTGGAAGCTATTGCTGGACGTTTTGTAGAAAAAGCTGCTCCGGCCGAGAAAAACACTTTTGGTGCACCATGCAGGTACATTTGAGTTTCCCAGGCAAACGAAAGCAGTGACACCAAAGTTTCTAGTTTCTGTTTGTGTCTCCCCTGAGGAGGTTTCAGGCCAGCTATGTCTTTCAGTCCTATCTCTTTTGGTTTGGAAGCTATTGCTGTACGTTTGGTAGAAAAAGCTTCTCCGGCCGAGAAAAACACTTTTGGTGCACCATGCAGGTACATTTGAGTTTCCCAGGAAAACGAAAGCAGTGACACCAAAGTTTCTAGTTTCTGTTTGTGTCTCCCCTGAGGAGGTTTCAGGCCAGCTATGTCTTTCAGTCCTATCTCTTTTGGTTTGGAAGCTATTGCTGGACGTTTGGCATGTTTGGCAGCAAATGCTTCTCCGGCCGAG
Source organism: Laterallus jamaicensis coturniculus (assembly GCA_022605575.1). Taxonomy (NCBI): domain Eukaryota; kingdom Metazoa; phylum Chordata; class Aves; order Gruiformes; family Rallidae; genus Laterallus; species Laterallus jamaicensis. The sequence continues at coordinate 2,865,009 of JAKCOX010000014.1, forward strand.
AAAAACACTTTTGGTGCACCATGGAGGTACATTTGAGTTTCCCAGGCAAACGAAAGCAGTGACACCAAAGTTTCTAGTTTCTGTTTGTGTCTCCCCTGAGGAGGTTTCAGGCCAGCTATGTCTTTCAGTCCTATCTCTTTTGGTTTGGAAGCTATTGCTGGACGTTTAGTAGAAAAAGCATCTCTGGCTGAGAAAAACAATTTTGGTGCACCATGCAGGTACATTTGAGTTTCCCAGGCAAACGAAAGCAGTGACACCAAAGTTTCTAGTTTCTGTTTGTGTCTCCCCTGAGGAGGTTTCAGGCAAGCTATGTCTTTCAGTACTATCTCTTTTGGTTTGGAAGCTATTGCTGGACTTTTGGTAGAAAAAGCTACTCCGGCCGAGAAAAACACTTTTGGTGCACCATGCAGGTACATTTGAGTTTCCCAGGCAAACGAAAGCAGTGACACCAAAGTTTCTAGTTTCTGTTTGTGTCTCCCCTGAGGAGGTTTCAGGCCAGCTATGTCTTTCAGTCCTATCTCTTTTGGTTTGGAAGCTATTGCTGGACGTTTGGCATGTTTGGCAGCAAATGCTGCTCCGGCCGAGAAAAACAATTATGGTGCACCGTGGTGGTACATTTGAGTTTCTCAAACAAACGAAAGCAGTGACACCAAAGTTTCTAGTTTCTGTTTGTGTCTCCCCTGAGGAGGTTTCAGGCCAGCTATGTCTTTCAGTACTATCTCTTTTGCTTTGGAAGCTATTGCTGGACGTTTGGTAGAAAAAGCTTCTCAGGCCGAGAAAAACACTTTTGGTGCACCATGGAGGTACATTTGAGTTTCCCAGGCAAACGAAAGCAGTGACACCAAAGTTTCTAGTTTCTGTTTGTGTCTCCCCTGAGGAGGTTTCAGGCCAGCTATGTCTTTCAGTACTATCTCTTTTGGTTTGGAAGCTATTGCTGGACGTTTGGAAGAAAATGCTTCTCAGGCCGAGAAAAACACTTTTGGTGCACCATGCAGGTACATTTGAGTTTCCCAGGCAAACGAAAGCAGTGACACCAAAGTTTCTAGTTTCTGTTTGTGTCTCCCCTGAGGAGGTTTCAGGCCAGCTATGTCTTTCAGTCCTATCTCTTTTGGTTTGGAAGCTATTGCTGGACGTTTGGCATGTTTGGCAGCAAATGCTTCTCCGGCCGAGAAAAACACTTTTGGTGCACCATGGAGATACATTTGAGTTTCCCAGGCAAACGAAAGCAGTGACACCAAAGTTTCTAGTTTCTGTTTGTGTCTCCCCTGAGGAGGTTTCAGGCCAGCTATGTCTTTCAGTCCTATCTCTTTTGGTTTGGAAGCTATTGCTGGACGTTTAGTAGAAAAAGCATCTCTGGCTGAGAAAAACAATTTTGGTGCACCATGCAGGTACATTTGAGTTTCCCAGGCAAACGAAAGCAGTGACACCAAAGTTTCTAGTTTCTGTTTGTGTCTCCCCTGAGGAGGTTTCAGGCAAGCTATGTCTTTCAGTACTATCTCTTTTGGTTTGGAAGCTATAGCTGGAAGTTTGGTAGAAAAAGCTACTCCGGCCGAGAAAAACACTTTTGGTGCACCATGCAGGTACATTTGAGTTTCCCAGGCAAACGAAAGCAGTGACACCAAAGTTTCTAGTTTCTGTTTGTGTCTCCCCTGAGGAGGTTTCAGGCCAGCTATGTCTTTCAGTCCTATCTCTTTTGGTTTGGAAGCTATTGCTGGACGTTTGGCATGTTTGGCAGCAAATGCTGCTCCGGCCGAGAAAAACAATTATGGTGCACCGTGGTGGTACATTTGAGTTTCCCAGGCAAACGAAAGCAGTGACACCAAAGTTTCTAGTTTCTGTTTGTGTCTCCCTTGAGGAGGTTTCAGGCCAGCTATGTCTTTCAGTACTATCTCTTTTGGTTTGGAAGCTATTGCTGGACGTTTGGTAGAAAAAGCTGCTCCGGCCGAGAAAAACACTTCTGGGGCACCATGCAGGTACATTTGAGTTTCCCAGGCAAACGAAAGCAGTGACACCAAAGTTTCTAGTTTCTGTTTGTGTCTCCCCTGAGGAGGTTTCAGGCCAGCTATGTCTTTCAGTCCTATCTCTTTTGGTTTGGAAGCTATTGCTGGACGTTTTGTAGAAAAAGCATCTCTGGATGAGAAAAACACTTTTGGTGCACCATGCAGGTACATTTGAGTTTCCCAGGCAAACGAAAGCAGTGACACCAAAGTTTCTAGTTTCTGTTTGTGTCTCCCCTGAGGAGGTTTCAGGCCAGCTATGTCTTTCAGTACTATCTCTTTTGGTTTGGAAGCTATTGCTGGACGTTTGGTAGAAAAAGCTGCTCCGGCTGAGAAAAACACTTTTGGTGCACCATGCAGGTACATTTGAGTTTCCCAGGCAAACGAAAGCAGTGACACCAAAGTTTCTAGTTTCTGTTTGTGTCTCCCCTGAGGAGGTTTCAGGCCACCTATGTCTTTCAGTCCTATCTCTTTTGGTTTGGACGCTATTGCTGGACGTTTGGCATGTTTAGCAGCAAATGCTGCTTCGGTTGAGAAAAACAATTATGGTGCACCGTGGCGGTACATTTGATTTTCCCAGGCAAACGAAAGCAGTGACACCAAAGTTTCTAGTTTCTGTTTGTGTCTCCCCTGAGGAGGTTTCAGGCCAGCTATGTCTTTCAGTACTATCTCTTTTGGTTTGGAAGCTATTGCTGGACGTTTGGTAGAAAAAGCATCTCTATCCGTGAAAAACACTTTTGGTGCACCATGGAGGTACATTTGAGTTTCCCAGGCAAACGAAAGCAGTGACACCAAAGTTTCTAGTTTCTGTTTGTGTCTCCCCTGAGGAGGTTTCAGGACAGCTATGTCTTTCAGTACTATCTCTTTTGGTTATGAAGCTATTGCTGGACGTTTGGAAGAAAATGCTTCTCAGGCCGAGAAAAACACTTTTGGTGAACCATGCAGGTACATTTGAGTTTCCCAGGCAAACGAAAGCAGTGACACCAAAGTTTCTAGTTTCTGTTTGTGTCTCCCCTGAGGAGGTTTCAGGCCAGCAATGTCTTTCAGTATTATCTCTTTTGGTTTGGAAGCTATTGCTGGACGTTTGGCATGTTTAGCAGCAAATGCTGCTTCGGTTGAGAAAAACAATTATGGTGCACCGTGGAGGTACATTTGAGTTTCCCAGGCAAACGAAAGCAGTGACACCAAAGTTTCTAGTTTCTGTTTGTGTCTCCCCTGAGGAGGTTTCAGGCCAGCAATGTCTTTCAGTACTATCTCTTTTGGTTTGGAAGCTATTGCTGGACGTTTGGTAGAAAAAACATCTCTGGCCGAGAAAAACACTTTTGGTGCACCATGCAGGTACATTTGAGTTTCCCAGGCAAACGAAAGCAGTGACACCAAAGTTTCTAGTTTCTGTTTGTGTCTCCCCTGAGGAGGTTTCAGGCCAGCTATGTCTTTCAGTACTATCTCTTTTGGTTTGGAAGCTATTGCTGGACGTTTGGAAGAAAATGCTTCTCCGGCCGAGAAAAACACTTTTGGTGCACCATGCAGGTACATTTGAGTTTCCCAGGCAAACGAAAGCAGTGACACCAAAGTTTCTAGTTTCTGTTTGTGTCTCCCCTGAGGAGCTTTCAGGCCAGCTATGTCTTTCAGTACTATCTGTTTTGGTTTGGAAGCTATTGCTGGACGTTTGGTAGAAAAAGCTGCTCTGGCCGAGAAAAACAATTTTGGTGCACCATGCAGGTACATTTGAGTTTCCCAGGCAAACGAAAGCAGTGACACCAAAGTTTCTAGTTTCTGTTTGTGTCTCCCCTGAGGAGGTTTCAGGCCAGCTATGTCTTTCAGTACTATCTCTTTTGGTTTGGAAGCTATTGCTGGACGTTTGGTAGAAAAAGCTGCTCCGGCCGAGAAAAACACTTTTGGTGCACCATGCAGGTCCATTTGAGTTTCCCAGGAAAACGAAAGCAGTGACACCAAAGTTTCTAGTGTCTGTTTGTGTCTCCCCTGAGGAGGTTTCAGGCCAGCTATGTCTTTCAGTACTATCTCTTTTGGTTTGGAAGCTATTGCTGGACGTTTGGTAGAAAAAGCTGCTCCGGCCGAGAAAAACACTTTTGGTGCACCATGCAGGTACATTTGAGTTTCCCAGGCAAACGAAAGCAGTGACACCAAAGTTTCTAGTTTCTGTTTGTGTCTCCCCTGAGGAGGTTTCAGGCCAGCTATGTCTTTCAGTACTATCTCTTTTGGTTTGGAAGCTATTGCTGGACGTTTGGCATGTTTGGCAGCAAATGCTTCTCCGGACGAGAAAAACACTTTTGGTGCACCATGCAGGTACATTTGAGTTTCCCAGGCAAACGAAAGCAGTGACACCAAATTTTATAGTTTCTGTTTGTGTCTCCCCTGAGGAGGTTTCAGGCAAGTTATGTCTTTCAGTACTATCTCTTTTGGTTTGGAAGCTATTGCTGGACGTTTGGTAGAAAAATCTACTCCGGCCGAGAAAAACACTTTTGGTGCACCATGCAGGTACATTTGAGTTTCCCAGGCAAACGAAAGCAGTGACACCAAAGTTTCTAGTTTCTGTTTGTGTCTCCCCTGAGGAGGTTTCAGGCCAGCAATGTCTTTCAGTACTATCTCTTTTGGTTTGGAAGCTATTGCTGGACGTTTGGTAGAAAAAGCTGCTCAGGCCGAGAAAAACACTTTTGGTGCACCATGGAGGTACATTTGAGTTTCCCAGGCAAACGAAAGCAGTGACACCAAAGTTTCTAGTTTCTGTTTGTGTCTCCCCTGAGGAGGTTTCAGGCCAGCTATGTCTTTCAGTACTATCTCTTTTGGTTTGGAAGCTATTGCTGGACGTTTGGCATGTTTGGCAGCAAATGCTTCTCCGGCCGAGAAAAACACTTTTGGTGCACCATGCAGGTACATTTGAGTTTCCCAGGCAAACGAAAGCAGTGACACCAAAGTTTCTAGTTTCTGTTTGTGTCTCCCCTGAGGAGGTTTCACGCCAGCTATGTCTTTCAGTCCTATCTCTTTTGGTTTGGAAGCTATTGCTGGACGTTTGGTAGAAAAAGCATCTCTGGATGAGAAAAACAATTTTGGTGCACCATGCAGGTACATTTGAGTTTCCCAGGCAAACGAAAGCAGTGACACCAAAGTTTCTAGTTTCTGTTTGTGTCTCCCCTGAGGAGGTTTCAGGCCAGCTATGTCTTTCAGTACTATCTCTTTTTGTTTGGAAGCTATTGCTGGACGTTTGGCATGTTTGGCAGCAAATGCTGCTCCGGCCGAGAAAAACACTTTTGGTGCACCATGCAGGTACATTTGAGTACCCAGGCAAACAAAAGCAGTGACACCAAAGTTTCTAGTTTCTATTTGTGTCTCCCCTGAGGAGGTTTCAGGCCAGCTATGTCTTTCAGTCCTATCTCTTTTGGTTTGGAAGCTATTGCTGGACGTTTGGTAGAAAAAGCTGCTCTGGCCGAGAAAACCACTTTTGGTGCACCATGCAGGTACATTTGAGTTTCCCAGGCAAGCGAAAGCAGTGACACCAAAGTTTCTAGTTTCTGTTTGTGTCTCCCCTGAGGAGGTTTCAGGCCAGCTATGTCTTTCAGTACTATCTCTTTTGGTTTGGAAGCTATTGCTGGACGTTTTGTAGAAAAAGCTGCTCCGGCCGAGAAAAACACTTTTGGTGCACCATGCAGGTACATTTGAGTTTCCCAGGCAAACGAAAGCAGTGACACCAAAGTTTCTAGTTTCTGTTTGTGTCTCCCCTGAGGAGGTTTCAGGCCAGCTATGTCTTTCAGTCCTATCTCTTTTGGTTTGGAAGCTATTGCTGGACGTTTGGTAGAAAAAGCTTCTCCGGCCGAGAAAAACACTTTTGGTGCACCATGCAGGTACATTTGAGTTTCCCAGGCAAACGAAAGCAGTGACACCAAAGTTTCTAGTTTCTGTTTGTGTCTCCCCTGAGGAGGTTTCAGGCCAGCTATGTCTTTCAGTACTATCTCTTTTTGTTTGGAAGCTATTGCTGGACGTTTGGCATGTTTGGCAGCAAATGCTTCTCCGGCCGAGAAAAACACTTTTGGTGCACCATGCAGGTGCATTTGAGTTTCCCAGGCAAACGAAAGCAGTGACACCAAAGTTTCTAGTTTCTGTTTGTGTCTCCCCTGAGGACGTTTCAGGCCAGCTATGTCTTTCAGTCCTATCTCTTTTGGTTTGCAAGCTATTGCTGGACGTTTTGTAGAAAAAGCTGCTCCGGCCGAGAAAAACACTTTTGGTGCACCATGCAGGTACATTTGAGTTTCCCAGGCAGACAAAAGCAGTGACACCAAAGTTTCTAGTTTCTGTTTGTGTCTCCCCTGAGGAGGTTTCAGGCCAGCAATGTCTTTCAGTACTATCTCTTTTGGTTTGGAAGGTATTGCTGGAAGTTTGGTAGAAAAAGCTTCTCCGGCCGAGAAAAACACTTTTGGTGCACCATGCAGGTACATTTGTGTTTCCCAGGCAAACGAAAGCAGTGACACCAAAGTTTCTAGTTTCTGTTTGTGTCTCCCCTGAGGAGGTTTCAGGCCAGCTATGTCTTTCAGTACTATCTCTTTTGGTTTGGAAGCTATTGCTGGAAGTTTGGCATGTTTGGTAGAAAAAGCTGCTCCGGCCGAGAAAAACACTTTTGGTGCACCATGCAGGTACATTTGAGTTTCCCAAGCAAACGAAAGCAGTTACACCAAAGATTCTAGTTTCTGTTTGTGTCTCCCCTGAGGAGGTTTCAGGCCAGCTATGTCTTTCAGTACTATCTCTTTTGGTTTGGAAGCTATTGCTGGATGTTTGGCATGTTTGGCAGCAAATGCTGCTCCGGCCGAGAAAAACACTTTTGGTGCACCATGCAGGTACATTTGAGTTTCCCAGGCAAACGAAAGCAGTGACACCAAAGTTTCTAGTTTCTGTTTGTGTCTCCCCTGAGGAGGTTTCAGGCCAGCAATGTCTTTCAGTACTATCTCTTTTGGTTTGGAAGCTATTGCTGGACGTTTGGTAGAAAAAGCTGCTCTGGCCGAGAAAAACACTTTTGGTGCACCATGGAGGTACATTTGAGTTTCCCAGGCAAACGAAAGCAGTGACACCAAAGTTTCTAGTTTCTGTTTGTGTCTCCCCTGAGGAGGTTTCAGGCCAGCTATGTCTTTCAGTACTATCTCTTTTGGTTTGGAAGCTATTGCTGGACGTTTGGCATGTTTGGCAGCAAATGCTTCTCCGGCCGAGAAAAACACTTTTGGTGCACCATGCAGGTACATTTGAGTTTCCCAGGCAAACGAAAGCAGTGACACCAAAGTTTCTAGTTTCTGTTTGTGTCTCCCCTGAGGAGGTTTCACGCCAGCTATGTCTTTCAGTCCTATCTCTTTTGGTTTGGAAGCTATTGCTGGACGTTTGGTAGAAAAAGCATCTCTGGATGAGAAAAACAATTTTGGTGCACCATGCAGGTACATTTGAGTTTCCCAGGCAAACGAAAGCAGTGACACCAAAGTTTCTAGTTTCTGTTTGTGTCTCCCCTGAGGAGGTTTCAGGCCAGCTATGTCTTTCAGTACTATCTCTTTTGGTTTGGAAGCTATTGCTGGAAGTTTGGCATGTTTGGTAGAAAAAGCTGCTCCGGCCGAGAAAAACACTTTTCGTGCACCATGCAGGTACATTTGAGTTTCCCAAGCAAACGAAAGCAGTTACACCAAAGATTCTAGTTTCTGTTTGTGTCTCCCCTGAGGAGGTTTCAGGCCAGCTATGTCTTTCAGTCCTATCTCTTTTGGTTTGCAAGCTATTGCTGGACGTTTGGTAGAAAAAGCTGCTCCGGCCGAGAAAAACACTTTTGGTGCACCATGCAGGTACATTTGAGTTTCCCAGGCAGACAAAAGCAGTGACACCAAAGTTTCTAGTTTCTGTTTGTGTCTCCCCTGAGGAGGTTTCAGGCCAGCAATGTCTTTCAGTACTATCTCTTTTAGTTTGGAAGGTATTGCTGGAAGTTTGACATGTTTGGTAGAAGAAGCTGCTCCGGCCGAGAAAAACACTTTTGGTGCACCATGCAGGTACATTTGAGTTTCCCAGGCAAACAAAAGCAGTGACACCAAAGTTTCTAGTTTCTGTTTGTGTCTCCCCTGAGGAGGTTTCAGGCCAGCAATGTTCTTCAGTACTATCTCTTTTGGTTTGGAAGCTATTGCTGGACGTTTGGTAGAAAAAGCTGCTCCGGCCGAGAAAAACACTTTTGGTGCACCATGCAGGTACATTTGAGTTTCCCAGGCAAACGAAAGCAGTGACACCAAAGTTTCTAGTTTCTGTTTGTGTCTCCCCTGAGGAGGTTTCAGGCCAGCTATGTCTTTCAGTACTATCTCTTTTGGTTTGGAAGCTATTGCTGGACGTTTGGCATGTTTGGTAGAAAAAGCTGCTCCGGCCGAGAAAAACACTTTTGGTGCACCATGCAGGTACATTTGAGTTTCCCAAGCAAACGAAAGCAGTTACACCATAGATTCTAGTTTCTGTTTGTGTCTCCCCTGAGGACGTTTTAGGCCAGCTATGTCTTTCAGTACTATCTCTTTTGGTTTAGAAGCTATTGCGGTACGTTTGGCATGTTTGGTAGCAAATGCTGCTCCGGCCGAGAAAAACACTTTTGGTGCACCATGCAGGTACATTTGAGTTTCCCAGGCAAACGAAAGCAGTGACACCAAAGTTTCTAGTTTCTGTTTGTGTCTCCCCTGAGGAGGTTTCAGGCCAGCTATGTCTTTCAGTACTATCTCTTTTGGTTTGGAAGCTATTGCTGGATGTTTGGCATGTTTGGCAGCAAATGCTGCTCCGGCCGAGAAAAACACTTTTGGTGCACCATGCAGGTACATTTGAGTTTCCCAGGCAAACGAAAGCAGTGACACCAAATTTTATAGTTTCTGTTTGTGTCTCCCCTGAGGAGGTTTCAGGCAAGTTATGTCTTTCAGTACTATCTCTTTTGGTTTGGAAGCTATTGCTGGACGTTTGGTAGAAAAATCTACTCCGGCCGAGAAAAACACTTTTGGTGCACCATGCAGGTACATTTGAGTTTCCCAGGCAAACGAAAGCAGTGACACCAAAGTTTCTAGTTTCTGTTTGTGTCTCCCCTGAGGAGGTTTCAGGCCAGCAATGTCTTTCAGTACTATCTCTTTTGGTTTGGAAGCTATTGCTGGACGTTTGGTAGAAAAAGCTGCTCTGGCCGAGAAAAACACTTTTGGTGCACCATGGAGGTACATTTGAGTTTCCCAGGCAAACGAAAGCAGTGACACCAAAGTTTCTAGTTTCTGTTTGTGTCTCCCCTGAGGAGGTTTCAGGCCAGCTATGTCTTTCAGTACTATCTCTTTTGGTTTGGAAGCTATTGCTGGACGTTTGGCATGTTTGGCAGCAAATGCTTCTCCGGCCGAGAAAAACACTTTTGGTGCACCATGCAGGTACATTTGAGTTTCCCAGGCAAACGAAAGCAGTGACACCAAAGTTTCTAGTTTCTGTTTGTGTCTCCCCTGAGGAGGTTTCACGCCAGCTATGTCTTTCAGTCCTATCTCTTTTGGTTTGGAAGCTATTGCTGGACGTTTGGTAGAAAAAGCATCTCTGGATGAGAAAAACAATTTTGGTGCACCATGCAGGTACATTTGAGTTTCCCAGGCAAACGAAAGCAGTGACACCAAAGTTTCTAGTTTCTGTTTGTGTCTCCCCTGAGGAGGTTTCAGGCCAGCTATGTCTTTCAGTACTATCTCTTTTGGTTTGGAAGCTATTGCTGGAAGTTTGGCATGTTTGGTAGAAAAAGCTGCTCCGGCCGAGAAAAACACTTTTCGTGCACCATGCAGGTACATTTGAGTTTCCCAAGCAAACGAAAGCAGTTACACCAAAGATTCTAGTTTCTGTTTGTGTCTCCCCTGAGGAGGTTTCAGGCCAGCTATGTCTTTCAGTCCTATCTCTTTTGGTTTGCAAGCTATTGCTGGACGTTTGGTAGAAAAAGCTGCTCCGGCCGAGAAAAACACTTTTGGTGCACCATGCAGGTACATTTGAGTTTCCCAGGCAGACAAAAGCAGTGACACCAAAGTTTCTAGTTTCTGTTTGTGTCTCCCCTGAGGAGGTTTCAGGCCAGCAATGTCTTTCAGTACTATCTCTTTTAGTTTGGAAGGTATTGCTGGAAGTTTGACATGTTTGGTAGAAGAAGCTGCTCCGGCCGAGAAAAACACTTTTGGTGCACCATGCAGGTACATTTGAGTTTCCCAGGCAAACAAAAGCAGTGACACCAAAGTTTCTAGTTTCTGTTTGTGTCTCCCCTGAGGAGGTTTCAGGCCAGCAATGTTCTTCAGTACTATCTCTTTTGGTTTGGAAGCTATTGCTGGACGTTTGGTAGAAAAAGCTGCTCCGGCCGAGAAAAACACTTTTGGTGCACCATGCAGGTACATTTGAGTTTCCCAGGCAAACGAAAGCAGTGACACCAAAGTTTCTAGTTTCTGTTTGTGTCTCCCCTGAGGAGGTTTCAGGCCAGCTATGTCTTTCAGTACTATCTCTTTTGGTTTGGAAGCTATTGCTGGACGTTTGGCATGTTTGGTAGAAAAAGCTGCTCCGGCCGAGAAAAACACTTTTGGTGCACCATGCAGGTACATTTGAGTTTCCCAAGCAAACGAAAGCAGTTACACCATAGATTCTAGTTTCTGTTTGTGTCTCCCCTGAGGACGTTTTAGGCCAGCTATGTCTTTCAGTACTATCTCTTTTGGTTTAGAAGCTATTGCGGTACGTTTGGCATGTTTAGTAGCAAATGCTGCTCCGGCCGAGAAAAACACTTTTGGTGCACCATGCAGGTACATTTGAGTTTCCCAGGCAAACGAAAGCAGTGACACCAAAGTTTCTAGTTTCTGTTTGTGTCTCCCCTGAGGAGGTTTCAGGCCAGCTATGTCTTTCAGTACTATCTCTTTTGGTTTGGAAGCTATTGCTGGATGTTTGGCATGTTTGGCAGCAAATGCTGCTCCGGCCGAGAAAAACACTTTTGGTGCACCATGCAGGTACATTTGAGTTTCCCAGGCAAACGAAAGCAGTGACACCAAAGTTTCTAGTTTCTGTTTGTGTCTCCCCTGAGGAGGTTTCAGGCCAGCTATGTCTTTCAGTACTATCTGTTTTGGTTTGGAAGCTATTGCTGGACGTTTGGTAGAAAAATCTGCTCTGGCCGAGAAAAACAATTTTGGTGCACCATGCAGGTACATTTGAGTTTCCCAGGCAAACGAAAGCAGTGACACCAAAGTTTCTAGTTTCTGTTTGTGTCTCCCCTGAGGAGGTTTCAGGCCAGCTATGTCTTTCAGTACTATCTCTTTTGGTTTGGAAGCTATTGCTGGACGTTTGGTAGAAAAAGCTGCTCCGGCCGAGAAAAACACTTTTGGTGCACCATGCAGGTCCATTTGAGTTTCCCAGGCAAACGAAAGCAGTGACACCAAAGTTTCTAGTGTCTGTTTGTGTCTCCCCTGAGGAGGTTTCAGGCCAGCTATGTCTTTCAGTACTATCTCTTTTGGTTTGGAAGCTATTGCTGGACGTTTGGTAGAAAAAGCTGCTCTGGCCGAGAAAAACACTTTTGGTGCACCATGGAGGTACATTTGAGTTTCCCAGGCAAACGAAAGCAGTGACACCAAAGTTTCTAGTTTCTGTTTGTGTCTCCCCTGAGGAGGTTTCAGGCCAGCTATGTCTTTCAGTACTATCTCTTTTGGTTTGGAAGCTATTGCTGGACGTTTGGCATGTTTGGCAGCAAATGCTTCTCCGGCCGAGAAAAACACTTTTGGTGCACCATGCAGGTACATTTGAGTTTCCCAGGCAAACGAAAGCAGTGACACCAAAGTTTCTAGTTTCTGTTTGTGTCTCCCCTGAGGAGGTTTCACGCCAGCTATGTCTTTCAGTCCTATCTCTTTTGGTTTGGAAGCTATTGCTGGACGTTTGGTAGAAAAAGCATCTCTGGATGAGAAAAACAATTTTGGTGCACCATGCAGGTACATTTGAGTTTCCCAGGCAAACGAAAGCAGTGACACCAAAGTTTCTAGTTTCTGTTTGTGTCTCCCCTGAGGAGGTTTCAGGCCAGCTATGTCTTTCAGTACTATCTCTTTTGGTTTGGAAGCTATTGCTGGACGTTTGGCATGTTTGGCAGCAAATGCTGCTCCGGCCGAGAAAAACACTTTTGGTGCACCATGCAGGTACATTTGAGTACCCAGGCAAACAAAAGCAGTGACACCAAAGTTTCTAGTTTCTATTTGTGTCTCCCCTGAGGAGGTTTCAGGCCAGCTATGTCTTTCAGTCCTATCTCTTTTGGTTTGGAAGCTATTGCTGGACGTTTGGTAGAAAAAGCTGCTCCGGCCGAGAAAACCACTTTTGGTGCACCATGCAGGTACATTTGAGTTTCCCAGGCAAGCGAAAGCAGTGACACCAAAGTTTCTAGTTTCTGTTTGTGTCTCCCCTGAGGAGGTTTCAGGCCAGCTATGTCTTTCAGTACTATCTCTTTTGGTTTGGAAGCTATTGCTGGACGTTTGGCATGTTTGGCAGCAAATGCTTCTCCGGCCGAGAAAAACACTTTTGGTGCACCATGCAGGTGCATTTGAGTTTCCCAGGAAAACGAAAGCAGTGACACCAAAGTTTCTAGTTTCTGTTTGTGTCTCCCCTGAGGACGTTTCAGGCCAGCTATGTCTTTCAGTCCTATCTCTTTTGGTTTGCAAGCTATTGCTGGACGTTTTGTAGAAAAAGCTGCTCCGGCCGAGAAAAACACTTTTGGTGCACCATGCAGGTACATTTGAGTTTCCCAGGCAGACAAAAGCAGTGACACCAAAGTTTCTAGTTTCTGTTTGTGTCTCCCCTGAGGAGGTTTCAGGCCAGCAATGTCTTTCAGTACTATCTCTTTTGGTTTGGAAGGTATTGCTGGACGTTTGGTAGAAAAAGCTTCTCCGGCCGAGAAAAACACTTTTGGTGCACCATGCAGGTACATTTGTGTTTCCCAGGCAAACGAAAGCAGTGACACCAAAGTTTCTAGTTTCTGTTTGTGTCTCCCCTGAGGAGGTTTCAGGCCAGCTATGTCTTTCAGTACTATCTCTTTTGGTTTGGAAGCTATTGCTGGAAGTTTGGCATGTTTGGTAGAAAAAGCTGCTCCGGCCGAGAAAAACACTTTTGGTGCACCATGCATGTACATTTGAGTTTCCCAAGCAAACGAAAGCAGTTACACCAAAGATTCTAGTTTCTGTTTGTGTCTCCCCTGAGGAGGTTTCAGGCCAGCTATGTCTTTCAGTACTATCTCTTTTGGTTTGGAAGCTATTGCTGGACGTTTGGCATGTTTGGCAGCAAATGCTTCTCCGGACGAGAAAAACACTTTTGGTGCACCATGCAGGTACATTTGAGTTTCCCAGGCAAACGAAAGCAGTGACACCAAAGTTTCTAGTTTCTGTTTGTGTCTCCCCTGAGGAGGTTTCAGGCAAGTTATGTCTTTCAGTACTATCTCTTTTGGTTTGGAAGCTATTGCTGGACGTTTGGTAGAAAAATCTACTCCGGCCGAGAAAAACACTTTTGGTGCACCATGCAGGTACATTTGAGTTTCCCAGGCAAACGAAAGCAGTGACACCAAAGTTTCTAGTTTCTGTTTGTGTCTCCCCTGAGGAGGTTTCAGGCCAGCAATGTCTTTCAGTACTATCTCTTTTGGTTTGGAAGCTATTGCTGGACGTTTGGTAGAAAAAGCTGCTCTGGCCGAGAAAAACACTTTTGGTGCACCATGGAGGTACATTTGAGTTTCCCAGGCAAACGAAAGCAGTGACACCAAAGTTTCTAGTTTCTGTTTGTGTCTCCCCTGAGGAGGTTTCAGGCCAGCTATGTCTTTCAGTACTATCTCTTTTGGTTTGGAAGCTATTGCTGGACGTTTGGCATGTTTGGCAGCAAATGCTTCTCCGGCCGAGAAAAACACTTTTGGTGCACCATGCAGGTACATTTGAGTTTCCCAGGCAAACGAAAGCAGTGACACCAAAGTTTCTAGTTTCTGTTTGTGTCTCCCCTGAGGAGGTTTCACGCCAGCTATGTCTTTCAGTCCTATCTCTTTTGGTTTGGAAGCTATTGCTGGACGTTTGGTAGAAAAAGCATCTCTGGATGAGAAAAACAATTTTGGTGCACCATGCAGGTACATTTGAGTTTCCCAGGCAAACGAAAGCAGTGACACCAAAGTTTCTAGTTTCTGTTTGTGTCTCCCCTGAGGAGGTTTCAGGCCAGCTATGTCTTTCAGTACTATCTCTTTTGGTTTGGAAGCTATTGCTGGACGTTTGGCATGTTTGGCAGCAAATGCTGCTCCGGCCGAGAAAAACACTTTTGGTGCACCATGCAGGTACATTTGAGTACCCAGGCAAACAAAAGCAGTGACACCAAAGTTTCTAGTTTCTATTTGTGTCTCCCCTGAGGAGGTTTCAGGCCAGCTATGTCTTTCAGTCCTATCTCTTTTGGTTTGGAAGCTATTGCTGGACGTTTGGTAGAAAAAGCTGCTCTGGCCGAGAAAACCACTTTTGGTGCACCATGCAGGTACATTTGAGTTTCCCAGGCAAGCGAAAGCAGTGACACCAAAGTTTCTAGTTTCTGTTTGTGTCTCCCCTGAGGAGGTTTCAGGCCAGCTATGTCTTTCAGTACTATCTCTTTTGGTTTGGAAGCTATTGCTGGACGTTTTGTAGAAAAAGCTGCTCCGGCCGAGAAAAACACTTTTGGTGCACCATGCAGGTACATTTGAGTTTCCCTGGCAAACGAAAGCAGTGACACCAAAGTTTCTAGTTTCTGTTTGTGTCTCCCCTGAGGAGGTTTCAGGCCAGCTATGTCTTTCAGTCCTATCTCTTTTGGTTTGGAAGCTATTGCTGGACGTTTGGTAGAAAAAGCTTCTCCGGCCGAGAAAAACACTTTTGGTGCACCATGCAGGTACATTTGAGTTTCCCAGGCAAACGAAAGCAGTGACACCAAAGTTTCTAGTTTCTGTTTGTGTCTCCCCTGAGGAGGTTTCAGGCCAGCTATGTCTTTCAGTACTATCTCTTTTTGTTTGGAAGCTATTGCTGGACGTTTGGCATGTTTGGCAGCAAATGCTTCTCCGGCCGAGAAAAACACTTTTGGTGCACCATGCAGGTGCATTTGAGTTTCCCAGGCAAACGAAAGCAGTGACACCAAAGTTTCTAGTTTCTGTTTGTGTCTCCCCTGAGGACGTTTCAGGCCAGCTATGTCTTTCAGTCCTATCTCTTTTGGTTTGCAAGCTATTGCTGGACGTTTTATAGAAAAAGCTGCTCCGGCCGAGAAAAACACTTTTGGTGCACCATGCAGGTACATTTGAGTTTCCCAGGCAGACAAAAGCAGTGACACCAAAGTTTCTAGTTTCTGTTTGTGTCTCCCCTGAGGAGGTTTCAGGCCAGCAATGTCTTTCAGTACTATCTCTTTTGGTTTGGAAGGTATTGCTGAAAGTTTGGTAGAAAAAGCTGCTCCGGCCGAGAAAAACACTTTTGGTGCACCATGCAGGTACATTTGTGTTTCCCAGGCAAACGAAAGCAGTGACACCAAAGTTTCTAGTTTCTGTTTGTGTCTCCCCTGAGGAGGTTTCAGGCCAGCTATGTCTTTCAGTACTATCTCTTTTGGTTTGGAAGCTATTGCTGGAAGTTTGGCATGTTTGGTAGAAAAAGCTGCTCCGGCCGAGAAAAACACTTTTGGTGCACCATGCAGGTACATTTGAGTTTCCCAAGCAAACGAAAGCAGTTACACCAAAGATTCTAGTTTCTGTTTGTGTCTCCCCTGAGGAGGTTTCAGGCCAGCTATGTCTTTCAGTACTATCTCTTTTGGTTTGGAAGCTATTGCTGGATGTTTGGCATGTTTGGCAGCAAATGCTGCTCCGGCCGAGAAAAACACTTTTGGTGCACCATGCAGGTACATTTGAGTTTCCCAGGCAAACGAAAGCAGTGACACCAAAGTTTCTAGTTTCTGTTTGTGTCTCCCCTGAGGAGGTTTCAGGCCAGCTATGTCTTTCAGTACTATCTGTTTTGGTTTGGAAGCTATTGCTGGACGTTTGGTAGAAAAAGCTGCTCTGGCCGAGAAAAACAATTTTGGTGCACCATGCAGGTACATTTGAGTTTCCCAGGCAAACGAAAGCAGTGACACCAAAGTTTCTAGTTTCTGTTTGTGTCTCCCCTGAGGAGGTTTCAGGCCAGCTATGTCTTTCAGTACTATCTCTTTTGGTTTGGAAGCTATTGCTGGACGTTTTGTAGAAAAAGCTGCTCCGGCCGAGAAAAACACTTTTGGTGCACCATGCAGGTCCATTTGAGTTTCCCAGGCAAACGAAAGCAGTGACACCAAAGTTTCTAGTGTCTGTTTGTGTCTCCCCTGAGGAGGTTTCAGGCCAGCTATGTCTTTCAGTACTATCTCTTTTGGTTTGGAAGCTATTGCTGGACGTTTGGTAGAAAAAGCTGCTCCGGCCGAGAAAAACACTTTTGGTGCACCATGCAGGTACATTTGAGTTTCCCAGGCAAACGAAAGCAGTGACACCAAAGTTTCTAGTTTCTGTTTGTGTCTCCCCTGAGGAGGTTTCAGGCCAGCTATGTCTTTCAGTACTATCTCTTTTAGTTTGGAAGCTATTGCTGGACGTTTGGCATGTTTGGCAGCAAATGCTTCTCCGGACGAGAAAAACACTTTTGGTGCACCATGCAGGTACATTTGAGTTTCCCAGGCAAACGAAAGCAGTGACACCAAATTTTATAGTTTCTGTTTGTGTCTCCCCTGAGGAGGTTTCAGGCAAGTTATGTCTTTCAGTACTATCTCTTTTGGTTTGGAAGCTATTGCTGGACGTTTGGTAGAAAAATCTACTCCGGCCGAGAAAAACACTTTTGGTGCACCATGCAGGTACATTTGAGTTTCCCAGGCAAACGAAAGCAGTGACACCAAAGTTTCTAGTTTCTGTTTGTGTCTCCCCTGAGGAGGTTTCAGGCCAGCAATGTCTTTCAGTACTATCTCTTTTGGTTTGGAAGCTATTGCTGGACGTTTGGTAGAAAAAGCTGCTCTGGCCGAGAAAAACACTTTTGGTGCACCATGGAGGTACATTTGAGTTTCCCAGGCAAACGAAAGCAGTGACACCAAAGTTTCTAGTTTCTGTTTGTGTCTCCCCTGAGGAGGTTTCAGGCCAGCTATGTCTTTCAGTACTATCTCTTTTGGTTTGGAAGCTATTGCTGGACGTTTGGCATGTTTGGCAGCAAATGCTTCTCCGGCCGAGAAAAACACTTTTGGTGCACCATGCAGGTACATTTGAGTTTCCCAGGCAAACGAAAGCAGTGACACCAAAGTTTCTAGTTTCTGTTTGTGTCTCCCCTGAGGAGGTTTCACGCCAGCTATGTCTTTCAGTCCTATCTCTTTTGGTTTGGAAGCTATTGCTGGACGTTTGGTAGAAAAAGCATCTCTGGATGAGAAAAACAATTTTGGTGCACCATGCAGGTACATTTGAGTTTCCCAGGCAAACGAAAGCAGTTACACCAAAGTTTCTAGTTTCTGTTTGTGTCTCCCCTGAGGAGGTTTCAGGCCAGCTATGTCTTTCAGTACTATCTCTTTTGGTTTGGAAGCTATTGCTGGAAGTTTGGCATGTTTGGTAGAAAAAGCTGCTCCGGCCGAGAAAAACACTTTTCGTGCACCATGCAGGTACATTTGAGTTTCCCAAGCAAACGAAAGCAGTTACACCAAAGATTCTAGTTTCTGTTTGTGTCTCCCCTGAGGAGGTTTCAGGCCAGCTATGTCTTTCAGTCCTATCTCTTTTGGTTTGCAAGCTATTGCTGGACGTTTGGTAGAAAAAGCTGCTCCGGCCGAGAAAAACACTTTTGGTGCACCATGCAGGTACATTTGAGTTTCCCAGGCAGACAAAAGCAGTGACACCAAAGTTTCTAGTTTCTGTTTGTGTCTCCCCTGAGGAGGTTTCAGGCCAGCAATGTCTTTCAGTACTATCTCTTTTAGTTTGGAAGGTATTGCTGGAAGTTTGACATGTTTGGTAGAAGAAGCTGCTCCGGCCGAGAAAAACACTTTTGGTGCACCATGCAGGTACATTTGAGTTTCCCAGGCAAACAAAAGCAGTGACACCAAAGTTTCTAGTTTCTGTTTGTGTCTCCCCTGAGGAGGTTTCAGGCCAGCAATGTTCTTCAGTACTATCTCTTTTGGTTTGGAAGCTATTGCTGGACGTTTGGTAGAAAAAGCTGCTCCGGCCGAGAAAAACACTTTTGGTGCACCATGCAGGTACATTTGAGTTTCCCAGGCAAACGAAAGCAGTGACACCAAAGTTTCTAGTTTCTGTTTGTGTCTCCCCTGAGGAGGTTTCAGGCCAGCTATGTCTTTCAGTACTATCTCTTTTGGTTTGGAAGCTATTGCTGGACGTTTGGCATGTTTGGTAGAAAAAGCTGCTCCGGCCGAGAAAAACACTTTTGGTGCACCATGCAGGTACATTTGAGTTTCCCAAGCAAACGAAAGCAGTTACACCATAGATTCTAGTTTCGGTTTGTGTCTCCCCTGAGGACGTTTTAGGCCAGCTATGTCTTTCAGTACTATCTCTTTTGGTTTAGAAGCTATTGCGGTACGTTTGGCATGTTTGGTAGCAAATGCTGCTCCGGCCGAGAAAAACACTTTTGGTGCACCATGCAGGTACATTTGAGTTTCCCAGGCAAACGAAAGCAGTGACACCAAAGTTTCTAGTTTCTGTTTGTGTCTCCCCTGAGGAGGTTTCAGGCCAGCTATGTCTTTCAGTACTATCTCTTTTGGTTTGGAAGCTATTGCTGGATGTTTGGCATGTTTGGCAGCAAATGCTGCTCCGGCCGAGAAAAACACTTTTGGTGCACCATGCAGGTACATTTGAGTTTCCCAGGCAAACGAAAGCAGTGACACCAAAGTTTCTAGTTTCTGTTTGTGTCTCCCCTGAGGAGGTTTCAGGCCAGCTATGTCTTTCAGTACTATCTGTTTTGGTTTGGAAGCTATTGCTGGACGTTTGGTAGAAAAAGCTGCTCTGGCCGAGAAAAACAATTTTGGTGCACCATGCAGGTACATTTGAGTTTCCCAGGCAAACGAAAGCAGTGACACCAAAGTTTCTAGTTTCTGTTTGTGTCTCCCCTGAGGAGGTTTCACGCCAGCTATGTCTTTCAGTCCTATCTCTTTTGGTTTGGAAGCTATTGCTGGACGTTTGGTAGAAAAAGCATCTCTGGATGAGAAAAACAATTTTGGTGCACCATGCAGGTACATTTGAGTTTCCCAGGCAAACGAAAGCAGTTACACCAAAGTTTCTAGTTTCTGTTTGTGTCTCCCCTGAGGAGGTTTCAGGCCAGCTATGTCTTTCAGTACTATCTCTTTTGGTTTGGAAGCTATTGCTGGAAGTTTGGCATGTTTGGTAGAAAAAGCTGCTCCGGCCGAGAAAAACACTTTTCGTGCACCATGCAGGTACATTTGAGTTTCCCAAGCAAACGAAAGCAGTTACACCAAAGATTCTAGTTTCTGTTTGTGTCTCCCCTGAGGAGGTTTCAGGCCAGCTATGTCTTTCAGTCCTATCTCTTTTGGTTTGCAAGCTATTGCTGGACGTTTGGTAGAAAAAGCTGCTCCGGCCGAGAAAAACACTTTTGGTGCACCATGCAGGTACATTTGAGTTTCCCAGGCAGACAAAAGCAGTGACACCAAAGTTTCTAGTTTCTGTTTGTGTCTCCCCTGAGGAGGTTTCAGGCCAGCAATGTCTTTCAGTACTATCTCTTTTAGTTTGGAAGGTATTGCTGGAAGTTTGACATGTTTGGTAGAAGAAGCTGCTCCGGCCGAGAAAAACACTTTTGGTGCACCATGCAGGTACATTTGAGTTTCCCAGGCAAACAAAAGCAGTGACACCAAAGTTTCTAGTTTCTGTTTGTGTCTCCCCTGAGGAGGTTTCAGGCCAGCAATGTTCTTCAGTACTATCTCTTTTGGTTTGGAAGCTATTGCTGGACGTTTGGTAGAAAAAGCTGCTCCGGCCGAGAAAAACACTTTTGGTGCACCATGCAGGTACATTTGAGTTTCCCAGGCAAACGAAAGCAGTGACACCAAAGTTTCTAGTTTCTGTTTGTGTCTCCCCTGAGGAGGTTTCAGGCCAGCTATGTCTTTCAGTACTATCTCTTTTGGTTTGGAAGCTATTGCTGGACGTTTGGCATGTTTGGTAGAAAAAGCTGCTCCGGCCGAGAAAAACACTTTTGGTGCACCATGCAGGTACATTTGAGTTTCCCAAGCAAACGAAAGCAGTTACACCATAGATTCTAGTTTCGGTTTGTGTCTCCCCTGAGGACGTTTTAGGCCAGCTATGTCTTTCAGTACTATCTCTTTTGGTTTAGAAGCTATTGCGGTACGTTTGGCATGTTTGGTAGCAAATGCTGCTCCGGCCGAGAAAAACACTTTTGGTGCACCATGCAGGTACATTTGAGTTTCCCAGGCAAACGAAAGCAGTGACACCAAAGTTTCTAGTTTCTGTTTGTGTCTCCCCTGAGGAGGTTTCAGGCCAGCTATGTCTTTCAGTACTATCTCTTTTGGTTTGGAAGCTATTGCTGGATGTTTGGCATGTTTGGCAGCAAATGCTGCTCCGGCCGAGAAAAACACTTTTGGTGCACCATGCAGGTACATTTGAGTTTCCCAGGCAAACGAAAGCAGTGACACCAAAGTTTCTAGTTTCTGTTTGTGTCTCCCCTGAGGAGGTTTCAGGCCAGCTATGTCTTTCAGTACTATCTGTTTTGGTTTGGAAGCTATTGCTGGACGTTTGGTAGAAAAAGCTGCTCTGGCCGAGAAAAACAATTTTGGTGCACCATGCAGGTACATTTGAGTTTCCCAGGCAAACGAAAGCAGTGACACCAAAGTTTCTAGTTTCTGTTTGTGTCTCCCCTGAGGAGGTTTCAGGCCAGCTATGTCTTTCAGTACTATCTCTTTTGGTTTGGAAGCTATTGCTGGACGTTTGGTAGAAAAAGCTGCTCCGGCCGAGAAAAACACTTTTGGTGCACCATGCAGGTCCATTTGAGTTTCCCAGGCAAACGAAAGCAGTGACACCAAAGTTTCTAGTGTCTGTTTGTGTCTCCCCTGAGGAGGTTTCAGGCCAGCTATGTCTTTCAGTACTATCTCTTTTGGTTTGGAAGCTATTGCTGGACGTTTGGTAGAAAAAGCTGCTCTGGCCGAGAAAAACACTTTTGGTGCACCATGGAGGTACATTTGAGTTTCCCAGGCAAACGAAAGCAGTGACACCAAAGTTTCTAGTTTCTGTTTGTGTCTCCCCTGAGGAGGTTTCAGGCCAGCTATGTCTTTCAGTACTATCTCTTTTGGTTTGGAAGCTATTGCTGGACGTTTGGCATGTTTGGCAGCAAATGCTTCTCCGGCCGAGAAAAACACTTTTGGTGCACCATGCAGGTACATTTGAGTTTCCCAGGCAAACGAAAGCAGTGACACCAAAGTTTCTAGTTTCTGTTTGTGTCTCCCCTGAGGAGGTTTCACGCCAGCTATGTCTTTCAGTCCTATCTCTTTTGGTTTGGAAGCTATTGCTGGACGTTTGGTAGAAAAAGCATCTCTGGATGAGAAAAACAATTTTGGTGCACCATGCAGGTACATTTGAGTTTCCCAGGCAAACGAAAGCAGTGACACCAAAGTTTCTAGTTTCTGTTTGTGTCTCCCCTGAGGAGGTTTCACGCCAGCTATGTCTTTCAGTCCTATCTCTTTTGGTTTGGAAGCTATTGCTGGACGTTTGGTAGAAAAAGCATCTCTGGATGAGAAAAACAATTTTGGTGCACCATGCAGGTACATTTGAGTTTCCCAGGCAAACGAAAGCAGTGACACCAAAGTTTCTAGTTTCTGTTTGTGTCTCCCCTGAGGAGGTTTCAGGCCAGCTATGTCTTTCAGTACTATCTCTTTTGGTTTGGAAGCTATTGCTGGACGTTTGGCATGTTTGGCAGCAAATGCTGCTCCGGCCGAGAAAAACACTTTTGGTGCACCATGCAGGTACATTTGAGTACCCAGGCAAACAAAAGCAGTGACACCAAAGTTTCTAGTTTCTATTTGTGTCTCCCCTGAGGAGGTTTCAGGCCAGCTATGTCTTTCAGTCCTATCTCTTTTGGTTTGGAAGCTATTGCTGGACGTTTGGTAGAAAAAGCTGCTCCGGCCGAGAAAACCACTTTTGGTGCACCATGCAGGTACATTTGAGTTTCCCAGGCAAGCGAAAGCAGTGACACCAAAGTTTCTAGTTTCTGTTTGTGTCTCCCCTGAGGAGGTTTCAGGCCAGCTATGTCTTTCAGTACTATCTCTTTTGGTTTGGAAGCTATTGCTGGACGTTTGGCATGTTTGGCAGCAAATGCTTCTCCGGCCGAGAAAAACACTTTTGGTGCACCATGCAGGTGCATTTGAGTTTCCCAGGAAAACGAAAGCAGTGACACCAAAGTTTCTAGTTTCTGTTTGTGTCTCCCCTGAGGACGTTTCAGGCCAGCTATGTCTTTCAGTCCTATCTCTTTTGGTTTGCAAGCTATTGCTGGACGTTTTGTAGAAAAAGCTGCTCCGGCCGAGAAAAACACTTTTGGTGCACCATGCAGGTACATTTGAGTTTCCCAGGCAGACAAAAGCAGTGACACCAAAGTTTCTAGTTTCTGTTTGTGTCTCCCCTGAGGAGGTTTCAGGCCAGCAATGTCTTTCAGTACTATCTCTTTTGGTTTGGAAGGTATTGCTGGACGTTTGGTAGAAAAAGCTTCTCCGGCCGAGAAAAACACTTTTGGTGCACCATGCAGGTACATTTGTGTTTCCCAGGCAAACGAAAGCAGTGACACCAAAGTTTCTAGTTTCTGTTTGTGTCTCCCCTGAGGAGGTTTCAGGCCAGCTATGTCTTTCAGTACTATCTCTTTTGGTTTGGAAGCTATTGCTGGAAGTTTGGCATGTTTGGTAGAAAAAGCTGCTCCGGCCGAGAAAAACACTTTTGGTGCACCATGCATGTACATTTGAGTTTCCCAAGCAAACGAAAGCAGTTACACCAAAGATTCTAGTTTCTGTTTGTGTCTCCCCTGAGGAGGTTTCAGGCCAGCTATGTCTTTCAGTCCTATCTCTTTTGGTTTGCAAGCTATTGCTGGACGTTTGGTAGAAAAAGCTGCTCCGGCCGAGAAAAACACTTTTGGTGCACCATGCAGGTACATTTGAGTTTCCCAGGCAGACAAAAGCAGTGACACCAAAGTTTCTAGTTTCTGTTTGTGTCTCCCCTGAGGAGGTTTCAGGCCAGCAATGTCTTTCAGTACTATCTCTTTTAGTTTGGAAGGTATTGCTGGACGTTTGACATGTTTGGTAGAAGAAGCTGCTCCGGCCGAGAAAAACACTTTTGGTGCACCATGCAGGTACATTTGAGTTTCCCAGGCAAACAAAAGCAGTGACACCAAAGTTTCTAGTTTCTGTTTGTGTCTCCCCTGAGGAGGTTTCAGGCCAGCAATGTCTTTCAGTACTATCTCTTTTGGTTTGGAAGCTATTGCTGGACGTTTGGTAGAAAAAGCTGCTCCGGCCGAGAAAAACACTTTTGGTGCACCATGCAGGTACATTTGAGTTTCCCAGGCAAACGAAAGCAGTGACACCAAAGTTTCTAGTTTCTGTTTGTGTCTCCCCTGAGGAGGTTTCAGGCCAGCTATGTCTTTCAGTACTATCTCTTTTGGTTTGGAAGCTATTGCTGGAAGTTTGGCATGTTTGGTAGAAAAAGCTGCTCCGGCCGAGAAAAACACTTTTGGTGCACCATGCAGGTACATTTGAGTTTCCCAAGCAAACGAAAGCAGTTACACCATAGATTCTAGTTTCTGTTTGTGTCTCCCCTGAGGACGTTTTAGGCCAGCTATGTCTTTCAGTACTATCTCTTTTGGTTTAGAAGCTATTGCGGTACGTTTGGCATGTTTGGTAGCAAATGCTGCTCCGGCCGAGAAAAACACTTTTGGTGCACCATGCAGGTACATTTGAGTTTCCCAGGCAAACGAAAGCAGTGACACCAAAGTTTCTAGTTTCTGTTTGTGTCTCCCCTGAGGAGGTTTCAGGCCAGCTATGTCTTTCAGTACTGTCTCTTTTGGTTTGGAAGGTATTGCTGGAAGTTTGGCATGTTTGGTAGAAAAAGCTTCTCCGGCCGAGAAAAACACTTTTGGTGCACCATGCAGGTACATTTGAGTTTCCCAAGCAAACGAAAGCAGTTACACCAAAGATTCTAGTTTCTGTTTGTGTCTCCCCTGAGGACGTTTTAGGCCAGCTATGTCTTTCAGTACTATCTCTTTTGGTTTAGAAGCTATTGCGGTACGTTTGGCATGTTTGGTAGCAAATGCTGCTCCGGCCGAGAAAAACACTTTTGGTGCACCATGCAGGTACATTTGAGTTTCCCAGGCAAACGAAAGCAGTGACACCAAAGTTTCTAGTTTCTGTTTGTGTCTCCCCTGAGGAGGTTTCAGGCCAGCAATGTCTTTCAGTACTATCTCTTTTGGTTTGGAAGGTATTGCTGGAAGTTTGGCATGTTTGGGAGAAAAAGCTTCTCCGGCCGAGAAAAACACTTTTGGTGCACCATGCAGGTACATTTGAGTTTCCCAGGCAAACGAAAGCAGTGACACCAAAGTTTCTAGTTTCTGTTTGTGTCTCCCCTGAGGACGTTTCAGGCCAGCAATGTCTTTCAGTACTATCTCTTTTGGTTTGCAAGCTATTGCTGGAAGTTTGGCATGTTTGGTAGAAGAAGCTGCTCCGGCCGAGAAAAACACTTTTGGTGCACCATGCAGGTACATTTGAGTTTCCCAGGCAAACAAAAGCAGTGACACCAAAGTTTCTAGTTTCTGTTTGTGTCTCCCCTGAGGAGGTTTCAGGCCAGCTATGTCTTTCAGTACTATCTCTTTTGGTTTGGAAGCTATTGCTGGACGTTTGGCATGTTTGGCAGCAAATGCTGCTCCACGGAGAAAAACCCTTTTGGTGCACCATGCAGGTACATTTGAGTTTCCCAGGCAAACGAAAGCAGTGACACCAAAGTTTCTAGTTTCTGTTTGTGTCTCCCCTGAGGAGGTTTCAGGCCAGCTATGTCTTTCAGTACTATCTCTTTTGGTTTGGAAGCTATTGCTGGACGTTTGGCATGTTTGGCAGCAAATGCTGCTCCACCGAGAAAAACACTTTTGGTGCACCATGCAGGTACATTTGAGTTTCCCAGGCAAACGAAAGCAGTGACACCAAAGTTTCTAGTTTCTGTTTGTGTCTCCCCTGAGGAGCTTTCAGGCCAGCTATGTCTTTCAGTACTATCTCTTTTGGTTTGGAAGCTATTACTGGACGTTTGGTAGAAAAAGCTGCTCCGGCCGAGAAAAACAATTTTGGTGCACCATGCAGGTACATTTGAGTTTCCCAGGCAAACAAAAGCAGTGACACCAAAGTTTCTAGTTTCTGTTTGTGTCTCCCCTGAGGAGGTTTCAGGCCAGCAATGTCTTTCAGTACTATCTCTTTTGGTTTGGAAGCTATTGCTGGACGTTTGGTAGAAAAAGCTGCTCCGGCCGAGAAAAGCACTTTTGGTGCACCATGCAGGTACATTTGAGTTTCCCAGGCAAACGAAAGCAGTGACACCAAAGTTTCTAGTTTCTGTTTGTGTTTCCCCTGAGGAGGTTTCAGGCCAGCTATGTCTTTCAGTACTATCTCTTTTGGTTTGGAAGCTATTGCTGGAAGTTTGGCATGTTTGGTAGAAAAAGCTGCTCCGGCCGAGAAAAACACTTTTGGTTCACCATGCAGGTACATTTGAGTTTCCCAGGCAAACGAAAGCAGTTACACCAAAGATTCTACTTTCTGTCTGTGTCTCCCATGAGGACGTTTCAGGCCAGCTATGTCTTTCAGTACTATCTCTTTTGGTTTGGAAGCTATTGCTGGATGTTTGGCATGTTTGGCAGCAAATGCTGCTCCGGCCGAGAGAAACACTTTTGGTGCACCATGCAGGTACATTTGAGTTTCCCAGGCAAACGAAAGCAGTTACACCAAAGTTTCTAGTTTCTGTTTGTGTCTCCCCTGAGGACGTTTCAGGCCAGCTATGTCTTTCAGTACTATCTCTTTTGGTTTGGAAGGTATTGCTGGAAGTTTGGCATGTTTGGTAGAAAAAGCTTCTCCGGCCGAGAAAAACACTTTTGGTGCACCATGCAGGTACATTTGAGTTTCCCAGGCAAACGAAAGCAGTGACACCAAAGTTTCTAGTTTCTGTTTGTGTCTCCCCTGAGGACGTTTCAGGCCAGCAATGTCTTTCAGTACTATCTCTTTTGGTTTGGAAGTTATTGCTGGACGTTTGGTAGAAAAAGCTGCTCCGGCCGAGAAAAACACTTTTGGTGCACCATGCAGGTACATTTGAGTTTCCCAGGCAAACAAAAGCAGTGACACCAAAGTTTCTAGTTTCTGTTTGTGTCTCCCCTGAGGAGGTTTCAGGCCAGCAATGTCTTTCAGTACTATCTCTTTTGGTTTGGAAGCTATTGCTGGAAGTTTTGCATGTTTGGTAGAAAAAGCTGCTCCGGCCGAGAAAAACACTTTTGGTGCACCATGCAGGTACATTTGAGTTTCCCAGGCAAACGAAAGCAGTGACACCAAAGTTTCTAGTTTCTGTTTGTGTCTCCCCTGAGGAGGTTTCAGGCCAGCAATGTCTTTCAGTACTATCTCTTTTGGTTTGGAAGCTATTTCTGGACGTTTGGTAGAAGAAGCTGCTCCGGCCGAGAAAAACACTTTTGGTGCACCATGCAGGTACATTTGAGTTTCCCAGGCAAACGAAAGCAGTGACACCAAAGTTTCTAGTTTCTGTTTGTGTCTCCCCTGAGGACGTTTCAGGCCAGCTATGTCTTTCAGTACTATCTCTTTTGGTTTGGAAGCTATTGCTGGAAGTTTGGCATGTTTGGTAGAAAAAGCTGCTCCGGCCGAGAAAAACACTTTTGGTGCACCATGCAGGTACATTTGAGTTTCCCAGGCAAACGAAAGCAGTGACACCAAAGTTTCTAGTTTCTGTTTGTGTCTCCCCTGAGGACGTTTCAGGCCAGCTATGTCTTTCAGTACTATCTCTTTTGGTTTGGAAGCTATTACTGGAAGTTTGGCATGTTTGGTAGAAAAAGCTGCTCCGGCCGAGAAAAACACTTTTGGTGCACCATGCAGGTACATTTGAGTTTCCCAGGAAAACGAAAGCAGTGACACCAAAGTTTCTAGTTTCTGTTTGTGTCTCCCCTGAGGAGGTTTCAGGCCAGCTATGTCTTTCAGTACTATCTCTTTTGGTTTGGAAGCTATTGCTGGACGTTTGTTAGAAAAAGCTGCTCCGGCCGAGAAAAACACTTTTGGTGCACCATGCAGGTACATTTGAGTACCCAGGCAAACAAAAGCAGTGACACCAAAGTTTCTAGTTTCTATTTGTGTCTCCCCTGAGGAGGTTTCAGGCCAGCTATGTCTTTCAGTCCTATCTCTTTTGGTTTGGAAGCTATTGCTGGACGTTTGGTAGAAAAAGCTGCTCCGGCCGAGAAAACCACTTTTGGTGCACCATGCAGGTACATTTGAGTTTCCCAGGCAAGCGAAAGCAGTGACACCAAAGTTTCTAGTTTCTGTTTGTGTCTCCCCTGAGGAGGTTTCAGGCCAGCTATGTCTTTCAGTACTATCTCTTTTGGTTTGGAAGCTATTGCTGGACGTTTGGTAGAAAAAGCATCTCTGGATGAGAAAAACAATTTTGGTGCACCATGCAGGTACATTTGAGTTTCCCAGGCAAACGAAAGCAGTGACACCAAAGTTTCTAGTTTCTGTTTGTGTCTCCCCTGAGGAGGTTTCAGGCCAGCTATGTCTTTCAGTACTATCTCTTTTGGTTTGGAAGCTATTGCTGGACGTTTGGCATGTTTGGCAGCAAATGCTGCTCCGGCCGAGAAAAACACTTTTGGTGCACCATGCAGGTACATTTGAGTACCCAGGCAAACAAAAGCAGTGACACCAAAGTTTCTAGTTTCTATTTGTGTCTCCCCTGAGGAGGTTTCAGGCCAGCTATGTCTTTCAGTCCTATCTCTTTTGGTTTGGAAGCTATTGCTGGACGTTTGGTAGAAAAAGCTGCTCCGGCCGAGAAAACCACTTTTGGTGCACCATGCAGGTACATTTGAGTTTCCCAGGCAAGCGAAAGCAGTGACACCAAAGTTTCTAGTTTCTGTTTGTGTCTCCCCTGAGGAGGTTTCAGGCCAGCTATGTCTTTCAGTACTATCTCTTTTGGTTTGGAAGCTATTGCTGGACGTTTGGCATGTTTGGCAGCAAATGCTTCTCCGGCCGAGAAAAACACTTTTGGTGCACCATGCAGGTGCATTTGAGTTTCCCAGGAAAACGAAAGCAGTGACACCAAAGTTTCTAGTTTCTGTTTGTGTCTCCCCTGAGGACGTTTCAGGCCAGCTATGTCTTTCAGTCCTATCTCTTTTGGTTTGCAAGCTATTGCTGGACGTTTTGTAGAAAAAGCTGCTCCGGCCGAGAAAAACACTTTTGGTGCACCATGCAGGTACATTTGAGTTTCCCAGGCAGACAAAAGCAGTGACACCAAAGTTTCTAGTTTCTGTTTGTGTCTCCCCTGAGGAGGTTTCAGGCCAGCAATGTCTTTCAGTACTATCTCTTTTGGTTTGGAAGGTATTGCTGGACGTTTGGTAGAAAAAGCTTCTCCGGCCGAGAAAAACACTTTTGGTGCACCATGCAGGTACATTTGTGTTTCCCAGGCAAACGAAAGCAGTGACACCAAAGTTTCTAGTTTCTGTTTGTGTCTCCCCTGAGGAGGTTTCAGGCCAGCTATGTCTTTCAGTACTATCTCTTTTGGTTTGGAAGCTATTGCTGGAAGTTTGGCATGTTTGGTAGAAAAAGCTGCTCCGGCCGAGAAAAACACTTTTGGTGCACCATGCATGTACATTTGAGTTTCCCAAGCAAACGAAAGCAGTTACACCAAAGATTCTAGTTTCTGTTTGTGTCTCCCCTGAGGAGGTTTCAGGCCAGCTATGTCTTTCAGTCCTATCTCTTTTGGTTTGCAAGCTATTGCTGGACGTTTGGTAGAAAAAGCTGCTCCGGCCGAGAAAAACACTTTTGGTGCACCATGCAGGTACATTTGAGTTTCCCAGGCAGACAAAAGCAGTGACACCAAAGTTTCTAGTTTCTGTTTGTGTCTCCCCTGAGGAGGTTTCAGGCCAGCAATGTCTTTCAGTACTATCTCTTTTAGTTTGGAAGGTATTGCTGGACGTTTGACATGTTTGGTAGAAGAAGCTGCTCCGGCCGAGAAAAACACTTTTGGTGCACCATGCAGGTACATTTGAGTTTCCCAGGCAAACAAAAGCAGTGACACCAAAGTTTCTAGTTTCTGTTTGTGTCTCCCCTGAGGAGGTTTCAGGCCAGCAATGTCTTTCAGTACTATCTCTTTTGGTTTGGAAGCTATTGCTGGACGTTTGGTAGAAAAAGCTGCTCCGGCCGAGAAAAACACTTTTGGTGCACCATGCAGGTACATTTGAGTTTCCCAGGCAAACGAAAGCAGTGACACCAAAGTTTCTAGTTTCTGTTTGTGTCTCCCCTGAGGAGGTTTCAGGCCAGCTATGTCTTTCAGTACTATCTCTTTTGGTTTGGAAGCTATTGCTGGAAGTTTGGCATGTTTGGTAGAAAAAGCTGCTCCGGCCGAGAAAAACACTTTTGGTGCACCATGCAGGTACATTTGAGTTTCCCAAGCAAACGAAAGCAGTTACACCATAGATTCTAGTTTCTGTTTGTGTCTCCCCTGAGGACGTTTTAGGCCAGCTATGTCTTTCAGTACTATCTCTTTTGGTTTAGAAGCTATTGCGGTACGTTTGGCATGTTTGGTAGCAAATGCTGCTCCGGCCGAGAAAAACACTTTTGGTGCACCATGCAGGTACATTTGAGTTTCCCAGGCAAACGAAAGCAGTGACACCAAAGTTTCTAGTTTCTGTTTGTGTCTCCCCTGAGGAGGTTTCAGGCCAGCTATGTCTTTCAGTACTGTCTCTTTTGGTTTGGAAGGTATTGCTGGAAGTTTGGCATGTTTGGTAGAAAAAGCTTCTCCGGCCGAGAAAAACACTTTTGGTGCACCATGCAGGTACATTTGAGTTTCCCAAGCAAACGAAAGCAGTTACACCAAAGATTCTAGTTTCTGTTTGTGTCTCCCCTGAGGACGTTTTAGGCCAGCTATGTCTTTCAGTACTATCTCTTTTGGTTTAGAAGCTATTGCGGTACGTTTGGCATGTTTGGTAGCAAATGCTGCTCCGGCCGAGAAAAACACTTTTGGTGCACCATGCAGGTACATTTGAGTTTCCCAGGCAAACGAAAGCAGTGACACCAAAGTTTCTAGTTTCTGTTTGTGTCTCCCCTGAGGAGGTTTCAGGCCAGCAATGTCTTTCAGTACTATCTCTTTTGGTTTGGAAGGTATTGCTGGAAGTTTGGCATGTTTGGGAGAAAAAGCTTCTCCGGCCGAGAAAAACACTTTTGGTGCACCATGCAGGTACATTTGAGTTTCCCAGGCAAACGAAAGCAGTGACACCAAAGTTTCTAGTTTCTGTTTGTGTCTCCCCTGAGGACGTTTCAGGCCAGCAATGTCTTTCAGTACTATCTCTTTTGGTTTGCAAGCTATTGCTGGAAGTTTGGCATGTTTGGTAGAAGAAGCTGCTCCGGCCGAGAAAAACACTTTTGGTGCACCATGCAGGTACATTTGAGTTTCCCAGGCAAACAAAAGCAGTGACACCAAAGTTTCTAGTTTCTGTTTGTGTCTCCCCTGAGGAGGTTTCAGGCCAGCTATGTCTTTCAGTACTATCTCTTTTGGTTTGGAAGCTATTGCTGGACGTTTGGCATGTTTGGCAGCAAATGCTGCTCCACGGAGAAAAACCCTTTTGGTGCACCATGCAGGTACATTTGAGTTTCCCAGGCAAACGAAAGCAGTGACACCAAAGTTTCTAGTTTCTGTTTGTGTCTCCCCTGAGGAGGTTTCAGGCCAGCTATGTCTTTCAGTACTATCTCTTTTGGTTTGGAAGCTATTGCTGGACGTTTGGCATGTTTGGCAGCAAATGCTGCTCCACCGAGAAAAACACTTTTGGTGCACCATGCAGGTACATTTGAGTTTCCCAGGCAAACGAAAGCAGTGACACCAAAGTTTCTAGTTTCTGTTTGTGTCTCCCCTGAGGAGCTTTCAGGCCAGCTATGTCTTTCAGTACTATCTCTTTTGGTTTGGAAGCTATTACTGGACGTTTGGTAGAAAAAGCTGCTCCGGCCGAGAAAAACAATTTTGGTGCACCATGCAGGTACATTTGAGTTTCCCAGGCAAACAAAAGCAGTGACACCAAAGTTTCTAGTTTCTGTTTGTGTCTCCCCTGAGGAGGTTTCAGGCCAGCAATGTCTTTCAGTACTATCTCTTTTGGTTTGGAAGCTATTGCTGGACGTTTGGTAGAAAAAGCTGCTCCGGCCGAGAAAAGCACTTTTGGTGCACCATGCAGGTACATTTGAGTTTCCCAGGCAAACGAAAGCAGTGACACCAAAGTTTCTAGTTTCTGTTTGTGTTTCCCCTGAGGAGGTTTCAGGCCAGCTATGTCTTTCAGTACTATCTCTTTTGGTTTGGAAGCTATTGCTGGAAGTTTGGCATGTTTGGTAGAAAAAGCTGCTCCGGCCGAGAAAAACACTTTTGGTTCACCATGCAGGTACATTTGAGTTTCCCAGGCAAACGAAAGCAGTTACACCAAAGATTCTACTTTCTGTCTGTGTCTCCCATGAGGACGTTTCAGGCCAGCTATGTCTTTCAGTACTATCTCTTTTGGTTTGGAAGCTATTGCTGGATGTTTGGCATGTTTGGCAGCAAATGCTGCTCCGGCCGAGAGAAACACTTTTGGTGCACCATGCAGGTACATTTGAGTTTCCCAGGCAAACGAAAGCAGTTACACCAAAGTTTCTAGTTTCTGTTTGTGTCTCCCCTGAGGACGTTTCAGGCCAGCTATGTCTTTCAGTACTATCTCTTTTGGTTTGGAAGGTATTGCTGGAAGTTTGGCATGTTTGGTAGAAAAAGCTTCTCCGGCCGAGAAAAACACTTTTGGTGCACCATGCAGGTACATTTGAGTTTCCCAGGCAAACGAAAGCAGTGACACCAAAGTTTCTAGTTTCTGTTTGTGTCTCCCCTGAGGACGTTTCAGGCCAGCAATGTCTTTCAGTACTATCTCTTTTGGTTTGGAAGTTATTGCTGGACGTTTGGTAGAAAAAGCTGCTCCGGCCGAGAAAAACACTTTTGGTGCACCATGCAGGTACATTTGAGTTTCCCAGGCAAACAAAAGCAGTGACACCAAAGTTTCTAGTTTCTGTTTGTGTCTCCCCTGAGGAGGTTTCAGGCCAGCAATGTCTTTCAGTACTATCTCTTTTGGTTTGGAAGCTATTGCTGGAAGTTTTGCATGTTTGGTAGAAAAAGCTGCTCCGGCCGAGAAAAACACTTTTGGTGCACCATGCAGGTACATTTGAGTTTCCCAGGCAAACGAAAGCAGTGACACCAAAGTTTCTAGTTTCTGTTTGTGTCTCCCCTGAGGAGGTTTCAGGCCAGCAATGTCTTTCAGTACTATCTCTTTTGGTTTGGAAGCTATTTCTGGACGTTTGGTAGAAGAAGCTGCTCCGGCCGAGAAAAACACTTTTGGTGCACCATGCAGGTACATTTGAGTTTCCCAGGCAAACGAAAGCAGTGACACCAAAGTTTCTAGTTTCTGTTTGTGTCTCCCCTGAGGACGTTTCAGGCCAGCTATGTCTTTCAGTACTATCTCTTTTGGTTTGGAAGCTATTGCTGGAAGTTTGGCATGTTTGGTAGAAAAAGCTGCTCCGGCCGAGAAAAACACTTTTGGTGCACCATGCAGGTACATTTGAGTTTCCCAGGCAAACGAAAGCAGTGACACCAAAGTTTCTAGTTTCTGTTTGTGTCTCCCCTGAGGACGTTTCAGGCCAGCTATGTCTTTCAGTACTATCTCTTTTGGTTTGGAAGCTATTACTGGAAGTTTGGCATGTTTGGTAGAAAAAGCTGCTCCGGCCGAGAAAAACACTTTTGGTGCACCATGCAGGTACATTTGAGTTTCCCAGGAAAACGAAAGCAGTGACACCAAAGTTTCTAGTTTCTGTTTGTGTCTCCCCTGAGGAGGTTTCAGGCCAGCTATGTCTTTCAGTACTATCTCTTTTGGTTTGGAAGCTATTGCTGGACGTTTGTTAGAAAAAGCTGCTCCGGCCGAGAAAAACACTTTTGGTGCACCATGCAGGTACATTTGAGTACCCAGGCAAACAAAAGCAGTGACACCAAAGTTTCTAGTTTCTATTTGTGTCTCCCCTGAGGAGGTTTCAGGCCAGCTATGTCTTTCAGTCCTATCTCTTTTGGTTTGGAAGCTATTGCTGGACGTTTGGTAGAAAAAGCTGCTCCGGCCGAGAAAACCACTTTTGGTGCACCATGCAGGTACATTTGAGTTTCCCAGGCAAGCGAAAGCAGTGACACCAAAGTTTCTAGTTTCTGTTTGTGTCTCCCCTGAGGAGGTTTCAGGCCAGCTATGTCTTTCAGTACTATCTCTTTTGGTTTGGAAGCTATTGCTGGACGTTTGGCATGTTTGGCAGCAAATGCTTCTCCGGCCGAGAAAAACACTTTTGGTGCACCATGCAGGTGCATTTGAGTTTCCCAGGAAAACGAAAGCAGTTACACCAAAGATTCTAGTTTCTGTTTGTGTCTCCCCTGAGGACGTTTCAGGCCAGCTATGTCTTTCAGTCCTATCTCTTTTGGTTTGCAAGCTATTGCTGGACGTTTTGTAGAAAAAGCTGCTCCGGCCGAGAAAAACACTTTTGGTGCACCATGCAGGTACATTTGAGTTTCCCAGGCAGACAAAAGCAGTGACACCAAAGTTTCTAGTTTCTGTTTGTGTCTCCCCTGAGGAGGTTTCAGGCCAGCAATGTCTTTCAGTACTATCTCTTTTGGTTTGGAAGGTATTGCTGGACGTTTGGTAGAAAAAGCTTCTCCGGCCGAGAAAAACACTTTTGGTGCACCATGCAGGTACATTTGTGTTTCCCAGGCAAACGAAAGCAGTGACACCAAAGTTTCTAGTTTCTGTTTGTGTCTCCCCTGAGGAGGTTTCAGGCCAGCTATGTCTTTCAGTACTATCTCTTTTGGTTTGGAAGCTATTGCTGGAAGTTTGGCATGTTTGGTAGAAAAAGCTGCTCCGGCCGAGAAAAACACTTTTGGTGCACCATGCATGTACATTTGAGTTTCCCAAGCAAACGAAAGCAGTTACACCAAAGATTCTAGTTTCTGTTTGTGTCTCCCCTGAGGAGGTTTCAGGCCAGCTATGTCTTTCAGTCCTATCTCTTTTGGTTTGCAAGCTATTGCTGGACGTTTGGTAGAAAAAGCTGCTCCGGCCGAGAAAAACACTTTTGGTGCACCATGCAGGTACATTTGAGTTTCCCAGGCAGACAAAAGCAGTGACACCAAAGTTTCTAGTTTCTGTTTGTGTCTCCCCTGAGGAGGTTTCAGGCCAGCAATGTCTTTCAGTACTATCTCTTTTAGTTTGGAAGGTATTGCTGGACGTTTGACATGTTTGGTAGAAGAAGCTGCTCCGGCCGAGAAAAACACTTTTGGTGCACCATGCAGGTACATTTGAGTTTCCCAGGCAAACAAAAGCAGTGACACCAAAGTTTCTAGTTTCTGTTTGTGTCTCCCCTGAGGAGGTTTCAGGCCAGCAATGTCTTTCAGTACTATCTCTTTTGGTTTGGAAGCTATTGCTGGACGTTTGGTAGAAAAAGCTGCTCCGGCCGAGAAAACCACTTTTGGTGCACCATGCAGGTACATTTGAGTTTCCCAGGCAAACGAAAGCAGTGACACCAAAGTTTCTAGTTTCTGTTTGTGTCTCCCCTGAGGAGGTTTCAGGCCAGCTATGTCTTTCAGTACTATCTCTTTTGGTTTGGAAGCTATTGCTGGAAGTTTGGCATGTTTGGTAGAAAAAGCTGCTCCGGCCGAGAAAAACACTTTTGGTGCACCATGCAGGTACATTTGAGTTTCCCAAGCAAACGAAAGCAGTTACACCATAGATTCTAGTTTCTGTTTGTGTCTCCCCTGAGGACGTTTTAGGCCAGCTATGTCTTTCAGTACTATCTCTTTTGGTTTAGAAGCTATTGCGGTACGTTTGGCATGTTTGGTAGCAAATGCTGCTCCGGCCGAGAAAAACACTTTTGGTGCACCATGCAGGTACATTTGAGTTTCCCAGGCAAACGAAAGCAGTGACACCAAAGTTTCTAGTTTCTGTTTGTGTCTCCCCTGAGGAGGTTTCAGGCCAGCTATGTCTTTCAGTACTGTCTCTTTTGGTTTGGAAGGTATTGCTGGAAGTTTGGCATGTTTGGTAGAAAAAGCTTCTCCGGCCGAGAAAAACACTTTTGGTGCACCATGCAGGTACATTTGAGTTTCCCAAGCAAACGAAAGCAGTTACACCAAAGATTCTAGTTTCTGTTTGTGTCTCCCCTGAGGACGTTTTAGGCCAGCTATGTCTTTCAGTACTATCTCTTTTGGTTTAGAAGCTATTGCGGTACGTTTGGCATGTTTGGTAGCAAATGCTGCTCCGGCCGAGAAAAACACTTTTGGTGCACCATGCAGGTACATTTGAGTTTCCCAGGCAAACGAAAGCAGTGACACCAAAGTTTCTAGTTTCTGTTTGTGTCTCCCCTGAGGAGGTTTCAGGCCAGCAATGTCTTTCAGTACTATCTCTTTTGGTTTGGAAGCTATTGCTGGAAGTTTTGCATGTTTGGTAGAAAAAGCTGCTCCGGCCGAGAAAAACACTTTTGGTGCACCATGCAGGTACATTTGAGTTTCCCAGGCAAACGAAAGCAGTGACACCAAAGTTTCTAGTTTCTGTTTGTGTCTCCCCTGAGGAGGTTTCAGGCCAGCAATGTCTTTCAGTACTATCTCTTTTGGTTTGGAAGCTATTGCTGGATGTTTGACATGTTTGGCAGCAAATGCTGCTCCGGCCGAGAAAAACACTTTTGGTGCACCATGCAGGTACATTTGAGTTTCCCAGGCAAACGAAAGCAGTGACACCAAAGTTTCTAGTTTCTGTTTGTGTCTCCCCTGAGGAGGTTTCAGGCCAGCAATGTCTTTCAGTACTATCTCTTTTGGTTTGGAAGGTATTGCTGGAAGTTTGGCATGTTTGGGAGAAAAAGCTTCTCCGGCCGAGAAAAACACTTTTGGTGCACCATGCAGGTACATTTGAGTTTCCCAGGCAAACGAAAGCAGTGACACCAAAGTTTCTAGTTTCTGTTTGTGTCTCCCCTGAGGACGTTTCAGGCCAGCAATGTCTTTCAGTACTATCTCTTTTGGTTTGCAAGCTATTGCTGGAAGTTTGGCATGTTTGGTAGAAGAAGCTGCTCCGGCCGAGAAAAACACTTTTGGTGCACCATGCAGGTACATTTGAGTTTCCCAGGCAAACAAAAGCAGTGACACCAAAGTTTCTAGTTTCTGTTTGTGTCTCCCCTGAGGAGGTTTCAGGCCAGCTATGTCTTTCAGTACTATCTCTTTTGGTTTGGAAGCTATTGCTGGACGTTTGGCATGTTTGGAGGCAAATGCTGCTCCACGGAGAAAAACACTTTTGGTGCACCATGCAGGTACATTTGAGTTTCCCAGGCAAACGAAAGCAGTGACACCAAAGTTTCTAGTTTCTGTTTGTGTCTCCCCTGAGGAGGTTTCAGGCCAGCTATGTCTTTCAGTACTATCTCTTTTGGTTTGGAAGCTATTGCTGGACGTTTGGCATGTTTGGCAGCAAATGCTGCTCCACCGAGAAAAACACTTTTGGTGCACCATGCAGGTACATTTGAGTTTCCCAGGCAAACGAAAGCAGTGACACCAAAGTTTCTAGTTTCTGTTTGTGTCTCCCCTGAGGAGCTTTCAGGCCAGCTATGTCTTTCAGTACTATCTCTTTTGGTTTGGAAGCTATTACTGGACGTTTGGTAGAAAAAGCTGCTCCGGCCGAGAAAAACAATTTTGGTGCACCATGCAGGTACATTTGAGTTTCCCAGGCAAACAAAAGCAGTGACACCAAAGTTTCTAGTTTCTGTTTGTGTCTCCCCTGAGGAGGTTTCAGGCCAGCAATGTCTTTCAGTACTATCTCTTTTGGTTTGGAAGCTATTGCTGGACGTTTGGTAGAAAAAGCTGCTCCGGCCGAGAAAAGCACTTTTGGTGCACCATGCAGGTACATTTGAGTTTCCCAGGCAAACGAAAGCAGTGACACCAAAGTTTCTAGTTTCTGTTTGTGTTTCCCCTGAGGAGGTTTCAGGCCAGCTATGTCTTTCAGTACTATCTCTTTTGGTTTGGAAGCTATTGCTGGAAGTTTGGCATGTTTGGTAGAAAAAGCTGCTCCGGCCGAGAAAAACACTTTTGGTTCACCATGCAGGTACATTTGAGTTTCCCAGGCAAACGAAAGCAGTTACACCAAAGATTCTACTTTCTGTCTGTGTCTCCCATGAGGACGTTTCAGGCCAGCTATGTCTTTCAGTACTATCTCTTTTGGTTTGGAAGCTATTGCTGGATGTTTGGCATGTTTGGCAGCAAATGCTGCTCCGGCCGAGAGAAACACTTTTGGTGCACCATGCAGGTACATTTGAGTTTCCCAGGCAAACGAAAGCAGTTACACCAAAGTTTCTAGTTTCTGTTTGTGTCTCCCCTGAGGACGTTTCAGGCCAGCTATGTCTTTCAGTACTATCTCTTTTGGTTTGGAAGGTATTGCTGGAAGTTTGGCATGTTTGGTAGAAAAAGCTTCTCCGGCCGAGAAAAACACTTTTGGTGCACCATGCAGGTACATTTGAGTTTCCCAGGCAAACGAAAGCAGTGACACCAAAGTTTCTAGTTTCTGTTTGTGTCTCCCCTGAGGACGTTTCAGGCCAGCAATGTCTTTCAGTACTATCTCTTTTGGTTTGGAAGTTATTGCTGGACGTTTGGTAGAAAAAGCTGCTCCGGCCGAGAAAAACACTTTTGGTGCACCATGCAGGTACATTTGAGTTTCCCAGGCAAACAAAAGCAGTGACACCAAAGTTTCTAGTTTCTGTTTGTGTCTCCCCTGAGGAGGTTTCAGGCCAGCAATGTCTTTCAGTACTATCTCTTTTGGTTTGGAAGCTATTGCTGGAAGTTTTGCATGTTTGGTAGAAAAAGCTGCTCCGGCCGAGAAAAACACTTTTGGTGCACCATGCAGGTACATTTGAGTTTCCCAGGCAAACGAAAGCAGTGACACCAAAGTTTCTAGTTTCTGTTTGTGTCTCCCCTGAGGAGGTTTCAGGCCAGCAATGTCTTTCAGTACTATCTCTTTTGGTTTGGAAGCTATTTCTGGACGTTTGGTAGAAGAAGCTGCTCCGGCCGAGAAAAACACTTTTGGTGCACCATGCAGGTACATTTGAGTTTCCCAGGCAAACGAAAGCAGTGACACCAAAGTTTCTAGTTTCTGTTTGTGTCTCCCCTGA
Source organism: Laterallus jamaicensis coturniculus (assembly GCA_022605575.1). NCBI lineage: Eukaryota > Metazoa > Chordata > Aves > Gruiformes > Rallidae > Laterallus > Laterallus jamaicensis. The sequence goes on from JAKCOX010000014.1 coordinate 2,903,426, forward strand.
GGACGTTTCAGGCCAGCTATGTCTTTCAGTACTATCTCTTTTGGTTTGGAAGCTATTGCTGGAAGTTTGGCATGTTTGGTAGAAAAAGCTGCTCCGGCCGAGAAAAACCCTTTTGGTGCACCATGCAGGTACATTTGAGTTTCCCAGGCAAACGAAAGCAGTTACACCAAAGATTCTAGTTTCTGTTTGTGTCTCCCCTGAGGAGGTTTCAGGCCAGCAATGTCTTTCAGTACTATCTCTTTTGGTTTAGAAGCTATTGCGGTACTTTTGGCATGTTTGGTAGCAAATGCTGCTCCGGCCGAGAAAAACACTTTTGGTGCACCATGCAGGTACATTTGAGTTTCCCAGGCAAACGAAAGCAGTGAAACCAAAGTTTCTAGTTTCTGTTTGTGTCTCCCCTGAGGACGTTTCAGGCCAGCTATGTCTTTCAGTACTATCTCTTTTGGTTTGGAAGCTATTACTGGAAGTTTGGCATGTTTGGTAGAAAAAGCTGCTCCGGCCGAGAAAAACACTTTTGGTGCACCATGCAGGTACATTTGAGTTTCCCAGGAAAACGAAAGCAGTGACACCAAAGTTTCTAGTTTCTGTTTGTGTCTCCCCTGAGGAGGTTTCAGGCCAGCTATGTCTTTCAGTACTATCTCTTTTGGTTTGGAAGCTATTGCTGGACGTTTGTTAGAAAAAGCTGCTCCGGCCGAGAAAAACACTTTTGGTGCACCATGCAGGTACATTAGAGTTTCCCAGGCAAACGAAAGCAGTGACACCAAAGTTTCTAGTTTCTGTTTGTGTCTCCCCTGAGGAGGTTTCAGGCCAGCAATGTCTTTCAGTACTATCTCTTTTGGTTTAGAAGCTATTGCTGGACGTTTGGCATGTTTGGCAGCAAATGCTCCTCCACCGAGAAAAACACTTTTGGTGCACCATGCAGGTACATTTGAGTTTCCCAGGCAAACGAAAGCAGTGACACCAAAGTTTCTAGTTTCTGTTTGTGTCTCCCCTGAGGAGGTTTCAGGCCAGCAATGTCTTTCAGTACTATCTCTTTTGGTTTGGAAGCTATTGCTGGAAGTTTGGCATGTTTGGTAAAAGAAGCTGCTCCGGCCGAGAAAAACACTTTTGGTGCACCATGCAGGTACATTTGAGTTTCCCAGGCAAACAAAAGCAGTGACACCAAAGCTTCTAGTTTCTGTTTGTGTCTCCCCTGAGGAGGTTTCAGGCCAGCTATATCTTTCAGTACTATCTCTTTTGGTTTGGAAGTTATTGCTGGACGTTTGGCATTTTTGGCAGCAAATGCTGCTCCACCGAGAAAAACACTTTTGGTGCACCATGCAGGTAAATTTGAGTTTCCCAGGCAAACGAAAGCAGTGACACCAAAGTTTCTAGTTTCTGTTTGTGTCTCCCCTGAGGACGTTTCAGGCCAGCTATGTCTTTCAGTACTATCTCTTTTGGTTTGGAAGGTATTGCTGGAAGTTTGGCATGTTTGGTAGAAAAAGCTTCTCCGGCCGAGAAAAAAACTTTTGGTGCACCATGCAGGTACATTTGAGTTTCCCAGGCAAACGAAAGCAGTGACACCAAAGTTTCTAGTTTCTGTTTGTGTCTCCCCTGAGGAGGTTTCAGGCCAGCAATGTCTTTCAGTACTATCTCTTTTGGTTTGGAAGCTATTGCTGGATGTTTGGCATGTTTGGCAGCAAATGCTGCTCCGGCCGAGAAAAACACTTTTGGTGCACCATGCAGGTACATTTGAGTTTCCCAGGCAAACGAAAGCAGTGACACCAAAGTTTCTAGTTTCTGTTTGTGTCTCCCCTGAGGAGGTTTCAGGCCAGCAATGTCTTTCAGTACTATCTCTTTTGGTTTGGAAGCTATTGCTGGAAGTTTGGCATGTTTGGGAGAAAAAGCTTCTCCGGCCGAGAAAAACACTTTTGGTGCACCATGCAGGTACATTTGAGTTTCCCAGGCAAACAAAAGCAGTGACACCAAAGTTTCTAGTTTCTGTTTGTGTCTCCCCTGAGGACGTTTCAGGCCAGCAATGTCTTTCAGTACTATCTCTTTTGGTTTGCAAGCTATTGCTGGAAGTTTGGCATGTTTGGTAGAAGAAGCTGCTCCGGCCGAGAAAAACACTTTTGGTGCACCATGCAGGTACATTTGAGTTTCCCAGGCAAACGAAAGCAGTGACACCAAAGTTTCTAGTTTCTGTTTGTGTCTCCCCTGAGGAGGTTTCAGGCCAGCTATGTCTTTCAGTACTATCTCTTTTGGTTTGGAAGCTATTGCTGGACGTTTGGCATGTTTGGCAGCAAATGCTGCTCCACGGAGAAAAACCCTTTTGGTGCACCATGCAGGTACATTTGAGTTTCCCAGGCAAACGAAAGCAGTGACACCAAAGTTTCTAGTTTCTGTTTGTGTCTCCCCTGAGGAGGTTTCAGGCCAGCTATGTCTTTCAGTACTATCTCTTTTGGTTTGGAAGCTATTGCTGGACGTTTGTTAGAAAAAGCTGCTCCGGCCGAGAAAAACACTTTTGGTGCACCATGCAGGTACATTAGAGTTTCCCAGGCAAACGAAAGCAGTGACACCAAAGTTTCTAGTTTCTGTTTGTGTCTCCCCTGAGGAGGTTTCAGGCCAGCAATGTCTTTCAGTACTATCTCTTTTGGTTTAGAAGCTATTGCTGGACGTTTGGCATGTTTGGCAGCAAATGCTCCTCCACCGAGAAAAACACTTTTGGTTCACCATGCAGGTACATTTGAGTTTCCCAGGCAAACGAAAGCAGTTACACCAAAGATTCTAGTTTCTGTCTGTGTCTCCCATGAGGACGTTTCAGGCCAGCTATGTCTTTCAGTACTATCTCTTTTGGTTTGGAAGCTATTGCTGGATGTTTGGCATGTTTGGCAGCAAATGCTGCTCCGGCCGTGAGAAACACTTTTGGTGCACCATGCAGGTACATTTGAGTTTCCCAGGCAAACGAAAGCAGTGACACCAAAGTTTCTAGTTTCTGTTTGTGTCTCCCCTGAGGACGTTTCAGGCCAGCTATGTCTTTCAGTACTATCTCTTTTGGTTTGGAAGGTATTGCTGGAAGTTTGGCATGTTTGGTAGAAAAAGCTTCTCCGGCCGAGAAAAACACTTTTGGTGCACCATGCAGGTACATTTGAGTTTCCCAGGCAAACGAAAGCAGTGACACCAAAGTTTCTAGTTTCTGTTTGTGTCTCCCCTGAGGAGGTTTCAGGCCAGCAATGTCTTTCAGTACTATCTCTTTTGGTTTGGAAGTTATTGCTGGACGTTTGGTAGAAAAAGCTGCTCCGGCCGAGAAAAACACTTTTGGTGCACCATGCAGGTACATTTGAGTTTCCCAGGCAAACAAAAGCAGTGACACCAAAGTTTCTAGTTTCTGTTTGTGTCTCCCCTGAGGAGGTTTCAGGCCAGCAATGTCTTTCAGTACTATCTCTTTTGGTTTGGAAGCTATTGCTGGAAGTTTTGCATGTTTGGTAGAAAAAGCTGCTCCGGCCGAGAAAAACACTTTTGGTGCACCATGCAGGTACATTTGAGTTTCCCAGGCAAACGAAAGCAGTGACACCAAAGTTTCTAGTTTCTGTTTGTGTCTCCCCTGAGGAGGTTTCAGGCCAGCAATGTCTTTCAGTACTATCTCTTTTGGTTTGGAAGCTATTTCTGGACGTTTCGTAGAAGAAGCTGCTCCGGCCGAGAAAAACACTTTTGGTGCACCATGCAGGTACATTTGAGTTTCCCAGGCAAACGAAAGCAGTGACACCAAAGTTTCTAGTTTCTGTTTGTGTCTCCCCTGAGGACGTTTCAGGCCAGCTATGTCTTTCAGTACTATCTCTTTTGGTTTGGAAGCTATTGCTGGAAGTTTGGCATGTTTGGTAGAAAAAGCTGCTCCGGCCGAGAAAAACACTTTTGGTGCACCATGCAGGTACATTTGAGTTTCCCAGGCAAACGAAAGCAGTTACACCAAAGATTCTAGTTTCTGTTTGTGTCTCCCCTGAGGAGGTTTCAGGCCAGCAATGTCTTTCAGTACTATCTCTTTTGGTTTAGAAGCTATTGCAATACTTTTGGCATGTTTGGTAGCAAATGCTGCTCCGGCCGAGAAAAACACTTTTGGTGCACCATGCAGGTACATTTGAGTTTCCCAGGCAAACGAAAGCAGTGACACCAAAGTTTCTAGTTTCTGTTTGTGTCTCCCCTGAGGACGTTTCAGGCCAGCTATGTCTTTCAGTACTATCTCTTTTGGTTTGGAAGCTATTACTGGAAGTTTGGCATGTTTGGTAGAAAAAGCTGCTCCGGCCGAGAAAAACACTTTTGGTGCACCATGCAGGTACATTTGAGTTTCCCAGGAAAACGAAAGCAGTGACACCAAAGTTTCTAGTTTCTGTTTGTGTCTCCCCTGAGGAGGTTTCAGGCCAGCTATGTCTTTCAGTACTATCTCTTTTGGTTTGGAAGCTATTGCTGGACGTTTGTTAGAAAAAGCTGCTCCGGCCGAGAAAAACACTTTTGGTGCACCATGCAGGTACATTTGAGTTTCCCAGGCAAACGAAAGCAGTGACACCAAAGTTTCTAGTTTCTGTTTGTGTCTCCCCTGAGGAGGTTTCAGGCCAGCAATGTCTTTCAGTACTATCTCTTTTGGTTTAGAAGCTATTGCTGGACGTTTGGCATGTTTGGCAGCAAATGCTCCTCCACCGAGAAAAACACTTTTGGTGCACCATGCAGGTACATTTGAGTTTCCCAGGCAAACGAAAGCAGTGACACCAAAGTTTCTAGTTTCTGTTTGTGTCTCCCCTGAGGAGGTTTCAGGCCAGCAATGTCTTTCAGTACTATCTCTTTTGGTTTGGAAGCTATTGCTGGAAGTTTGGCATGTTTGGTAAAAGAAGCTGCTCCGGCCGAGAAAAACACTTTTGGTGCACCATGCAGGTACATTTGAGTTTCCCAGGCAAACAAAAGCAGTGACACCAAAGCTTCTAGTTTCTGTTTGTGTCTCCCCTGAGGAGGTTTCAGGCCAGCTATATCTTTCAGTACTATCTCTTTTGGTTTGGAAGCTATTGCTGGACGTTTGGCATTTTTGGCAGCAAATGCTGCTCCACCGAGAAAAACACTTTTGGTGCACCATGCAGGTAAATTTGAGTTTCCCAGGCAAACGAAAGCAGTGACACCAAAGTTTCTAGTTTCTGTTTGTGTCTCCCCTGAGGACGTTTCAGGCCAGCTATGTCTTTCAGTACTATCTCTTTTGGTTTGGAAGGTATTGCTGGAAGTTTGGCATGTTTGGTAGAAAAAGCTTCTCCGGCCGAGAAAAACACTTTTGGTGCACCATGCAGGTACATTTGAGTTTCCCAGGCAAACGAAAGCAGTGACACCAAAGTTTCTAGTTTCTGTTTGTGTCTCCCCTGAGGAGGCTTCAGGCCTGCTATGTCTTTCATTACTATCTCTTTTGGTTTGGAAGTTATTGCTGGACGTTTTGTAGTAAAAGCTGCTCCGGCCGAGAAAAACACTTTTGGTGCACCATGCAGGTACATTTGAGTTCCCCAGGCAAACAAAGGCAGTGACACCAAAGTTTCTAGTTTCTGTTTGTGTCTCCCCTGAGGAGGTTTCAGGCCAGCAATGTCTTTCAGTACTATCTCTTTTGGTTTGGAAGCTATTGCTGGAAATTTTGCATGTTTGGTAGAAAAAGCTGCTCCGTCCAAGAAAAACACTTTTGGTGCACCATGCAGGTACATTTGAGTTTCCCAGGCAAACGAAAGCAGTGACACCAAAGTTTCTAGTTTCTGTTTGTGTCTCCCCTGAGGAGCTTTCAGGCCAGCTATGTCTTTCAGTACTATCTCTTTTGGTTTGGAAGCTATTGCTGGACGTTTGGTAGATAATGCATCTCTGGCCGAGAAAAACACTTTTGGTGCACCATGCAGGTACATTTGAGTTTCCCAGGCAAACGAAAGCAGTGACACCAAAGTTTCTAGTTTCTGTTTATGTCTCCCCTGAGGAGCTTTCAGGCCAGCTATGTCTTTCAGTCCTATCTCTTTTGGTTTGGAAGCTATTGCTGGACGTTTGGTAGAAAAAGCTGCTCCGGCCGAGAAAAACCCTTTTGGTGCACCATGCAGGTACATTTGAGTTTCCCAGGCAAACGAAAGCAGTGACACCAAAGTTTCTAGTTTCTGTTTGTGTCTCCCCTGAGGAGGTTTCAGGCCAGCCATGTCTTTCAGTACTATCTCTTTTGGTTTGCAAGCTATTGCTGGAAGTTTCGCATGTTTGGTAGAAAAAGTTTCTCCGGCCGAGAAAAACACTTTTGGTGCACCATGCAGGTACATTTGAGTTTCCCAGGCAAACGAAAGCAGTGACACCAAAGTTTCTAGTTTCTGTTTGTGTCTCCCCTGAGGAGCTTTCAGGCCAGCAATGTCTTTCAGTACTATCTCTTTTGGTTTGGAAGCTATTGCTGGACGTTTGGTAGAAAAAGCTGCTCCGGCCGAGAAAAACACTTTTGGTGCACCATGCAGGTACATTTGAGTTTCCCAGGCAAACGAAAGCAGTGACACCAAAGTTTCTAGTTTCTGTTTGTGTCTCCCCTGAGGAGGTTTCAGGCCAGCAATGTCTTTCAGTACTATCTCTTTTGGTTTGGAAGGTATTGCTGGAAGTTTGGCATGTTTGGGAGAAAAAGCTTCTCCGGCCGAGAAAAACACTTTTGGTGCACCATGCAGGTACATTTGAGTTTCCCAGGCAAACAAAAGCAGTGACACCAAAGTTTCTAGTTTCTGTTTTGTCTCCCCTGAGGACGTTTCAGGCCAGCAATGTCTTTCAGTACTATCTCTTTTGGTTTGCAAGCTATTGCTGGAAGTTTGGCATGTTTGGTAGAAGAAGCTGCTCCGGCCGAGAAAAACACTTTTGGTGCACCATGCAGGTACATTTGAGTTTCCCAGGCAAACGAAAGCAGTGACACCAAAGTTTCTAGTTTCTGTTTGTGTCTCCCCTGAGGAGGTTTCAGGCCAGCTATGTCTTTCAGTACTATCTCTTTTGGTTTGGAAGCTATTGCTGGACGTTTGGCATGTTTGGCAGCAAATGCTGCTCCACGGAGAAAAACCCTTTTGGTGCACCATGCAGGTACATTTGAGTTTCCCAGGCAAACGAAAGCAGTGACACCAAAGTTTCTAGTTTCTGTTTGTGTCTCCCCTGAGGAGGTTTCAGGCCAGCTATGTCTTTCAGTACTATCTCTTTTGGTTTGGAAGCTATTGCTGGACGTTTGGCATGTTTGGTAGAAAAAGCTGCTCCGGCCGAGAAAAACACTTTTGGTGCACCATGCAGGTACATTTGAGTTTCCCAGGCAAACGTAAGCAGTGACACCAAAGTTTCTAGTTTCTGTTTGTGTCTCCCCTGAGGAGGTTTCAGGAAAGTTATGTCTTTCAGTACTATCTCTTTTGGTTTGGAAGCTATTTCTGGACGTTTGGTAGAAGAAGCTGCTCCGGCCGAGAAAAACACTTTTGGTGCACCATGCAGGTACATTTGAGTTTCCCAGGCAAACGAAAGCAGTGACACCAAAGTTTCTAGTTTCTGTTTGTGTCTCCCCTGAGGACGTTTCAGGCCAGCTATGTCTTTCAGTACTATCTCTTTTGGTTTGGAAGCTATTGCTGGAAGTTTGGCATGTTTGGTAGAAAAAGCTGCTCCGGCCGAGAAAAACACTTTTGGTGCACCATGCAGGTACATTTGAGTTTCCCAGGCAAACGAAAGCAGTTACACCAAAGATTCTAGTTTCTGTTTGTGTCTCCCCTGAGGAGGTTTCAGGCCAGCAATGTCTTTCAGTACTATCTCTTTTGGTTTAGAAGCTATTGCGGTACGTTTGGCATGTTTGGTAGCAAATGGTGCTCCGGCCGAGAAAAACACTTTTGGTGCACCATGCAGGTACATTTGAGTTTCCCAGGCAAACGAAAGCAGTTACATCAAAGTTTCTAGTTTCTGTTTGTGTCTCCCCTGAGGACGTTTCAGGCCAGCTATGTCTTTCAGTACTATCTCTTTTGGTTTGGAAGCTATTACTGGAAGTTTGGCATGTTTGGTAGAAAAAGCTGCTCCGGCCGAGAAAAACACTTTTGGTGCACCATGCAGGTACATTTGAGTTTCCCAGGCAAACGAAAGCAGTGACACCAAAGTTTCTAGTTTCTGTTTGTGTCTCCCCTGAGGAGGTTTCAGGCCAGCAATGTCTTTCAGTACTATCTCTTTTGGTTTGGAAGCTATTGCGGTACGTTTGGCATGTTTGGTAGAAAAAGCTGCTCCGGCCGAGAAAAACACTTTTGGTGCACCATGCAGGTACATTTGAGTTTCCCAGGCAAACAAAAGCAGTTACACCAAAGATTCTAGTTTCTGTTTGTGTCTCCCCTGAGGACGTTTCAGGCCAGCAATGTCTTTCAGTACTATCTCTTTTGGTTTAGAAGCTATTGCTGGACGTTTGGCATGTTTGGTAGCAAATGCTGCTCCGGCCGAGAAAAACACTTTTGGTGCACCATGCAGGTACATTTGAGTTTCCCAGGCAAACGAAAGCAGTGACACCAAAGTTTCTAGTTTCTGTTTATGTCTCCCCTGAGGAGCTTTCAGGCCAGCTATGTCTTTTAGTCCTATCTCTTTTGGTTTGGAAGCTATTGCTGGACGTTTGGTAGAAAAAGCTGCTCCGGCCGAGAAAAACACTTTTGGTGCACCATGCAGGTACATTTGAGTTTCCCAGGAAAACGAAAGCAGTGACACCAAAGTTTCTAGTTTCTGTTTGTGTCTCCCCTGAGGAGGTTTCAGGCCAGCTATGTCTTTCAGTACTATCTCTTTTGGTTTGGAAGCTATTGCTGGACGTTTGTTAGAAAAAGCTGCTCCGGCCGAGAAAAACACTTTTGGTGCACCATGCAGGTACATTTGAGTTTCCCAGGCAAACGAAAGCAGTGACACCAAAGTTTCTAGTTTCTGTTTGTGTCTCCCCTGAGGAGGTTTCAGGCCAGCAATGTCTTTCAGTACTATCTCTTTTGGTTTAGAAGCTATTGCTGGACGTTTGGCATGTTTGGCAGCAAATGCTCCTCCACCGAGAAAAACACTTTTGGTGCACCATGCAGGTACATTTGAGTTTCCCAGGCAAACGAAAGCAGTGACACCAAAGTTTCTAGTTTCTGTTTGTGTCTCCCCTGAGGAGGTTTCAGGCCAGCAATGTCTTTCAGTACTATCTCTTTTGGTTTGGAAGCTATTGCTGGAAGTTTGGCATGTTTGGTAAAAGAAGCTGCTCCGGCCGAGAAAAACACTTTTGGTGCACCATGCAGGTACATTTGAGTTTCCCAGGCAAACAAAAGCAGTGACACCAAAGCTTCTAGTTTCTGTTTGTGTCTCCCCTGAGGAGGTTTCAGGCCAGCTATATCTTTCAGTACTATCTCTTTTGGTTTGGAAGCTATTGCTGGACGTTTGGCATTTTTGGCAGCAAATGCTGCTCCACCGAGAAAAACACTTTTGGTGCACCATGCAGGTAAATTTGAGTTTCCCAGGCAAACGAAAGCAGTGACACCAAAGTTTCTAGTTTCTGTTTGTGTCTCCCCTGAGGACGTTTCAGGCCAGCTATGTCTTTCAGTACTATCTCTTTTGGTTTGGAAGGTATTGCTGGAAGTTTGGCATGTTTGGTAGAAAAAGTTTCTCCGGCCGAGAAAAACACTTTTGGTGCACCATGCAGGTACATTTGAGTTTCCCAGGCAAACGAAAGCAGTGACACCAAAGTTTCTAGTTTCTGTTTGTGTCTCCCCTGAGGAGGCTTCAGGCCTGCTATGTCTTTCATTACTATCTCTTTTGGTTTGGAAGTTATTGCTGGACGTTTTGTAGTAAAAGCTGCTCCGGCCGAGAAAAACACTTTTGGTGCACCATGCAGGTACATTTGAGTTCCCCAGGCAAACAAAGGCAGTGACACCAAAGTTTCTAGTTTCTGTTTGTGTCTCCCCTGAGGAGGTTTCAGGCCAGCAATGTCTTTCAGTACTATCTCTTTTGGTTTGGAAGCTATTGCTGGAAATTTTGCATGTTTGGTAGAAAAAGCTGCTCCGTCCAAGAAAAACACTTTTGGTGCACCATGCAGGTACATTTGAGTTTCCCAGGCAAACGAAAGCAGTGACACCAAAGTTTCTAGTTTCTGTTTGTGTCTCCCCTGAGGAGCTTTCAGGCCAGCTATGTCTTTCAGTACTATCTCTTTTGGTTTGGAAGCTATTTCTGGACGTTTGGTAGAAAAAGCTGCTCCGGCCGAGAAAAACACTTTTGGTGCACCATGCAGGTACATTTGAGTTTCCCAGGCAAACGAAAGCAGTGACACCAAAGTTTCTAGTTTCTGTTTATGTCTCCCCTGAGGAGCTTTCAGGCCAGCTATGTCTTTCAGTCCTATCTCTTTTGGTTTGGAAGCTATTGCTGGACGTTTGGTAGAAAAAGCTGCTCCGGCCGAGAAAAACCCTTTTGGTGCACCATGCAGGTACATTTGAGTTTCCCAGGCAAACGAAAGCAGTGACACCAAAGTTTCTAGTTTCTGTTTGTGTCTCCCCTGAGGAGGTTTCAGGCCAGCCATGTCTTTCAGTACTATCTCTTTTGGTTTGCAAGCTATTGCTGGAAGTTTCGCATGTTTGGTAGAAAAAGTTTCTCCGGCCGAGAAAAACACTTTTGGTGCACCATGCAGGTACATTTGAGTTTCCCAGGCAAACGAAAGCAGTGACACCAAAGTTTCTAGTTTCTGTTTGTGTCTCCCCTGAGGAGCTTTCAGGCCAGCAATGTCTTTCAGTACTATCTCTTTTGGTTTGGAAGCTATTGCTGGACGTTTGGTAGAAAAAGCTGCTCCGGCCGAGAAAAACACTTTTGGTGCACCATGCAGGTACATTTGAGTTTCCCAGGCAAACGAAAGCAGTGACACCAAAGTTTCTAGTTTCTGTTTGTGTCTCCCCTGAGGAGGTTTCAGGCCAGCAATGTCTTTCAGTACTATCTCTTTTGGTTTGGAAGGTATTGCTGGAAGTTTGGCATGTTTGGGAGAAAAAGCTTCTCCGGCCGAGAAAAACACTTTTGGTGCACCATGCAGGTACATTTGAGTTTCCCAGGCAAACAAAAGCAGTGACACCAAAGTTTCTAGTTTCTGTTTTGTCTCCCCTGAGGACGTTTCAGGCCAGCAATGTCTTTCAGTACTATCTCTTTTGGTTTGCAAGCTATTGCTGGAATTTTGGCATGTTTGGTAGAAGAAGCTGCTCCGGCCCAGAAAAACCCTTTTGGTGCACCATGCAGGTACATTTGAGTTTCCCAGGCAAACGAAAGCAGTGACACCAAAGTTTCTAGTTTCTGTTTGTGTCTCCCCTGAGGAGGTTTCAGGCCAGCTATGTCTTTCAGTACTATCTCTTTTGGTTTGGAAGCTATTGCTGGACGTTTGGCATGTTTGGCAGCAAATGCTGCTCCACGGAGAAAAACCCTTTTGGTGCACCATGCAGGTACATTTGAGTTTCCCAGGCAAACGAAAGCAGTGACACCAAAGTTTCTAGTTTCTGTTTGTGTCTCCCCTGAGGAGGTTTCAGGCCAGCAATGTCTTTCAGTACTATCTCTTTTGGTTTAGAAGCTATTGCTGGACGTTTGGCATGTTTGGCAGCAAATGCTGCTCCACCGAGAAAAACACTTTTGGTGCACCATGCAGGTACATTTGAGTTTCCCAGGCAAACGAAAGCAGTGACACCAAAGTTTCTAGTTTCTGTTTGTGTCTCCCCTGAGGAGGTTTCAGGCCAGCAATGTCTTTCAGTACTATCTCTTTTGGTTTGGAAGCTATTGCTGGACGTTTGGTAGAAAAAGCTGCTCCGGCCGAGAAAAACCCTTTTGGTGCACCATGCAGGTACATTTGAGTTTCCCAGGCAAACGAAAGCAGTGACACCAAAGTTTCTAGTTTCTGTTTGTGTCTCCCCTGAGGAGGTTTCAGGCCAGCTATGTCTTTCAGTACTATCTCTTTTGGTTTGGAAGCTATTGCTGGAAGTTTGGCATGTTTGGTAGAAAAAGCTGCTCCGGCCGAGAAAAACACTTTTGGTTCACCATGCAGGTACATTTGAGTTTCCCAGGCAAACGAAAGCAGTTACACCAAAGATTCTAGTTTCTGTTTGTGTCTCCCATGAGGACGTTTCAGGCCAGCTATGTCTTTCAGTACTATCTCTTTTGGTTTGGAAGCTATTGCTGGATGTTTGGCATGTTTGGCAGCAAATGCTGCTCCGGCCGAGAGAAACACTTTTGGTGCACCATGCAGGTACATTTGAGTTTCCCAGGCAAACGAAAGCAGTGACACCAAAGTTTCTAGTTTCTGTTTGTGTCTCCCCAGAGGACGTTTCAGGCCAGCTATGTCTTTCAGTACTATCTCTTTTGGTTTGGAAGGTATTGCTGGAAGTTTGGCATGTTTGGTAGAAAAAGCTTCTCCGGCCGAGAAAAACAATTTTGGTGCACCATGCAGGTACATTTGAGTTTCCCAGGCAAACGAAAGCAGTGACACCAAAGTTTCTAGTTTCTGTTTGTGTCTCCCCTGAGGACGTTTCAGGCCTGCTATGTCTTTCATTACTATCTCTTTTGGTTTGGAAGTTATTGCTGGACGTTTTGTAGTAAAAGCTGCTCCGGCCGAGAAAAACACTTTTGGTGCACCATGCAGGTACATTTGAGTTCCCCAGGCAAACAAAGGCAGTGACACCAAAGTTTCTAGTTTCTGTTTGTGTCTCCCCTGAGGAGGTTTCAGGCCAGCAATGTCTTTCAGTACTATCTCTTTTGGTTTGGAAGCTATTGCTGGAAATTTTGCATGTTTGGTAGAAAAAGCTGCTCCGTCCAAGAAAAACACTTTTGGTGCACCATGCAGGTACATTTGAGTTTCCCAGGCAAACGAAAGCAGTGACACCAAAGTTTCTAGTTTCTGTTTGTGTCTCCCCTGAGGAGGTTTCAGGCCAGCTATGTCTTTCAGTACTATCTCTTTTGGTTTGGAAGCTATTTCTGGACGTTTGGTAGAAAAAGCTGCTCCGGCCGAGAAAAACACTTTTGGTGCACCATGCAGGTACATTTGAGTTTCCCAGGCAAACGAAAGCAGTGACACCAAAGTTTCTAGTTTCTGTTTATGTCTCCCCTGAGGAGCTTTCAGGCCAGCTATGTCTTTCAGTCCTATCTCTTTTGGTTTGGAAGCTATTGCTGGACGTTTTGTAGAAAAAGCTGCTCCGGCCGAGAAAAACCCTTTTGGTGCACCATGCAGGTACATTTGAGTTCCCCAGGCAAACAAAGGCAGTGACACCAAAGTTTCTAGTTTCTGTTTGTGTCTCCCCTGAGGAGGTTTCAGGCCAGCCATGTCTTTCAGTACTATCTCTTTTGGTTTGCAAGCTATTGCTGGAAGTTTCGCATGTTTGGTAGAAAAAGTTTCTCCGGCCGAGAAAAACACTTTTGGTGCACCATGCAGGTACATTTGAGTTTCCCAGGCAAACGAAAGCAGTGACACCAAAGTTTCTAGTTTCTGTTTGTGTCTCCCCTGAGGAGCTTTCAGGCCAGCAATGTCTTTCAGTACTATCTCTTTTGGTTTGGAAGCTATTGCTGGACGTTTGGTAGAAAAAGCTTCTCCGGCCGAGAAAAACACTTTTGGTGCACCATGCAGGTACATTTGAGTTTCCCAGGCAAACGAAAGCAGTGACACCAAAGTTTCTAGTTTCTGTTTGTGTCTCCCCTGAGGACGTTTCAGGCCTGCTATGTCATTCATTACTATCTCTTTTGGTTTGGAAGTTATTGCTGGACGTTTTGTAGTAAAAGCTGCTCCGGCCGAGAAAAACACTTTTGGTGCACCATGCAGGTACATTTGAGTTTCCCAGGCAAACAAAGGCAGTGACACCAAAGTTTCTAGTTTCTGTTTGTGTCTCCCCTGAGGAGGTTTCAGGCCAGCAATGTCTTTCAGTACTATCTCTTTTGGTTTGGAAGCTATTGCTGGAAATTTTGCATGTTTGGTAGAAAAAGCTGCTCCGTCCAAGAAAAACACTTTTGGTGCACCATGCAGGTACATTTGAGTTTCCCAGGCAAACGAAAGCAGTGACACCAAAGTTTCTAGTTTCTGTTTGTGTCTCCCCTGAGGAGGTTTCAGGCCAGCTATGTCTTTCAGTACTATCTCTTTTGGTTTGGAAGCTATTTCTGGACGTTTGGTAGAAAAAGCTGCTCCGGCCGAGAAAAACACTTTTGGTGCACCATGCAGGTACATTTGAGTTTCCCAGGCAAACGAAAGCAGTGACACCAAAGTTTCTAGTTTCTGTTTATGTCTCCCCTGAGGAGCTTTCAGGCCAGCTATGTCTTTCAGTCCTATCTCTTTTGGTTTGGAAGCTATTGCTGGACGTTTGGTAGAAAAAGCTGCTCCGGCCGAGAAAAACCCTTTTGGTGCACCATGCAGGTACATTTGAGTTTCCCAGGCAAACGAAAGCAGTGACACCAAAGTTTCTAGTTTCTGTTTGTGTCTCCCCTGAGGAGGTTTCAGGCCAGCCATGTCTTTCAGTACTATCTCTTTTGGTTTGCAAGCTATTGCTGGAAGTTTCGCATGTTTGGTAGAAAAAGTTTCTCCGGCCGAGAAAAACACTTTTGGTGCACCATGCAGGTACATTTGAGTTTCCCAGGCAAACGAAAGCAGTGACACCAAAGTTTCTAGTTTCTGTTTGTGTCTCCCCTGAGGAGCTTTCAGGCCAGCAATGTCTTTCAGTACTATCTCTTTTGGTTTGGAAGCTATTGCTGGACGTTTGGTAGAAAAAGCTGCTCCGGCCGAGAAAAACACTTTTGGTGCACCATGCAGGTACATTTGAGTTTCCCAGGCAAACGAAAGCAGTGACACCAAAGTTTCTAGTTTCTGTTTGTGTCTCCCCTGAGGAGGTTTCAGGCCAGCAATGTCTTTCAGTACTATCTCTTTTGGTTTGGAAGGTATTGCTGGAAGTTTGGCATGTTTGGGAGAAAAAGCTTCTCCGGCCGAGAAAAACACTTTTGGTGCACCATGCAGGTACATTTGAGTTTCCCAGGCAAACAAAAGCAGTGACACCAAAGTTTCTAGTTTCTGTTTGTGTCTCCCCTGAGGACGTTTCAGGCCAGCAATGTCTTTCAGTACTATCTCTTTTGGTTTGCAAGCTATTGCTGGAAGTTTGGCATGTTTGGTAGAAGAAGCTGCTCCGGCCGAGAAAAACACTTTTGGTGCACCATGCAGGTACATTTGAGTTTCCCAGGCAAACGAAAGCAGTGACACCAAAGTTTCTAGTTTCTGTTTGTGTCTCCCCTGAGGAGGTTTCAGGCCAGCTATGTCTTTCAGTACTATCTCTTTTGGTTTGGAAGCTATTGCTGGACGTTTGGCATGTTTGGCAGCAAATGCTGCTCCACGGAGAAAAACCCTTTTGGTGCACCATGCAGGTACATTTGAGTTTCCCAGGCAAACGAAAGCAGTGACACCAAAGTTTCTAGTTTCTGTTTGTGTCTCCCCTGAGGAGGTTTCAGGCCAGCTATGTCTTTCAGTACTATCTCTTTTGGTTTGGAAGCTATTGCTGGACGTTTGGCATGTTTGGCAGCAAATGCTGCTCCACCGAGAAAAACACTTTTGGTGCACCATGCAGGTACATTTGAGTTTCCCAGGCAAACGAAAGCAGTGACACCAAAGTTTCTAGTTTCTGTTTGTGTCTCCCCTGAGGAGCTTTCAGGCCAGCTATGTCTTTCAGTACTATCTCTTTTGGTTTGGAAGCTATTACTGGACGTTTGGTAGAAAAAGCTGCTCCGGCCGAGAAAAACACTTTTGGTGCACCATGCAGGTACATTTGAGTTTCCCAGGCAAACAAAAGCAGTGACACCAAAGTTTCTAGTTTCTGTTTGTGTCTCCCCTGAGGAGGTTTCAGGCCAGCAATGTCTTTCAGTACTATCTCTTTTGGTTTGGAAGCTATTGCTGGACGTTTGGTAGAAAAAGCTGCTCCGGCCGAGAAAAACCCTTTTGGTGCACCATGCAGGTACATTTGAGTTTCCCAGGCAAACGAAAGCAGTGACACCAAAGTTTCGAGTTTCTGTTTGTGTCTCCCCTGAGGAGGTTTCAGGCCAGCTATGTCTTTCAGTACTATCTCTTTTGGTTTGGAAGCTATTGCTGGAAGTTTGGCATGTTTGGTAGAAAAAGCTGCTCCGGCCGAGAAAAACACTTTTGGTTCACCATGCAGGTACATTTGAGTTTCCCAGGCAAACGAAAGCAGTTACACCAAAGATTCTAGTTTCTGTTTGTGTCTCCCATGAGGAGGTTTCAGGCCAGCTATGTCTTTCAGTACTATCTCTTTTGGTTTGGAAGGTATTGCTGGAAGTTTGGCATGTTTGGTAGAAAAAGCTTCTCCGGCCGAGAAAAACAATTTTGGTGCACCATGCAGGTACATTTGAGTTTCCCAGGCAAACGAAAGCAGTGACACCAAAGTTTCTAGTTTCTGTTTGTGTCTCCCCTGAGGACGTTTCAGGCCAGCAATGTCTTTCAGTACTATCTCTTTTGGTTTGGAAGTTATTGCTGGACGTTTTGTAGAAAAAGCTGCTCCGGCCGAGAAAAACACTTTTGGTGCACCATGCAGGTACATTTGAGTTTCCCAGGCAAACAAAAGCAGTGACACCAAAGTTTCTAGTTTCTGTTTGTGTCTCCCCTGAGGAGGTTTCAGGCCAGCCATGTCTTTCAGTACTATCTCTTTTGGTTTGCAAGCTATTGCTGGAAGTTTTGCATGTTTGGTAGAAAAAGTTTCTCCGGCCGAGAAAAACACATTTGGTGCACCATGCAGGTACATTTGAGTTTCCCAGGCAAACGAAAGCAGTGACACCAAAGTTTCTAGTTTCTGTTTGTGTCTCCCCTGAGGAGCTTTCAGGCCAGCAATGTCTTTCAGTACTATCTCTTTTGGTTTGGAAGCTATTGCTGGACGTTTGGTAGAAAAAGCTGCTCCGGCCGAGAAAAACACTTTTGGTGCACCATGCAGGTACATTTGAGTTTCCCAGGCAAACGAAAGCAGTGACACCAAAGTTTCTAGTTTCTGTTTGTGTCTCCCCTGAGGAGGTTTCAGGCCAGCAATGTCTTTCAGTACTATCTCTTTTGGTTTGGAAGGTATTGCTGGAAGTTTGGCATGTTTGGGAGAAAAAGCTTCTCCGGCCGAGAAAAACACTTTTGGTGCACCATGCAGGTACATTTGAGTTTCCCAGGCAAACAAAAGCAGTGACACCAAAGTTTCTAGTTTCTGTTTTGTCTCCCCTGAGGACGTTTCAGGCCAGCAATGTCTTTCAGTACTATCTCTTTTGGTTTGCAAGCTATTGCTGGAAGTTTGGCATGTTTGGTAGAAGAAGCTGCTCCGGCCGAGAAAAACACTTTTGGTGCACCATGCAGGTACATTTGAGTTTCCCAGGCAAACGAAAGCAGTGACACCAAAGTTTCTAGTTTCTGTTTGTGTCTCCCCTGAGGAGGTTTCAGGCCAGCTATGTCTTTCAGTACTATCTCTTTTGGTTTGGAAGCTATTGCTGGACGTTTGGCATGTTTGGCAGCAAATGCTGCTCCACGGAGAAAAACCCTTTTGGTGCACCATGCAGGTACATTTGAGTTTCCCAGGCAAACGAAAGCAGTGACACCAAAGTTTCTAGTTTCTGTTTGTGTCTCCCCTGAGGAGGTTTCAGGCCAGCAATGTCTTTCAGTACTATCTCTTTTGGTTTAGAAGCTATTGCTGGACGTTTGGCATGTTTGGCAGCAAATGCTGCTCCACCGAGAAAAACACTTTTGGTGCACCATGCAGGTACATTTGAGTTTCCCAGGCAAACGAAAGCAGTGACACCAAAGTTTCTAGTTTCTGTTTGTGTCTCCCCTGAGGAGCTTTCAGGCCAGCTATGTCTTTCAGTACTATCTCTTTTGGTTTGGAAGCTATTACTGGACGTTTGGTAGAAAAAGCTTCTCCGGCCGAGAAAAACACTTTTGGTGCACCATGCAGGTACATTTGAGTTTCCCAGGCAAACAAAAGCAGTGACACCAAAGTTTCTAGTTTCTGTTTGTGTCTCCCCTGAGGAGGTTTCAGGCCAGCAATGTCTTTCAGTACTATCTCTTTTGGTTTGGAAGCTATTGCTGGACGTTTGGTAGAAAAAGCTGCTCCGGCCGAGAAAAACACTTTTGGTGCACCATGCAGGTACATTTGAGTTTCCCAGGCAAACGAAAGCAGTGACACCAAAGTTTCTAGTTTCTGTTTGTGTCTCCCCTGAGGAGGTTTCAGGCCAGCTATGTCTTTCAGTACTATCTCTTTTGCTTTGGAAGCTATTGCTGGAAGTTTGGCATGTTTGGTAGAAAAAGCTGCTCCGGCCGAGAAAAACACTTTTGGTTCACCATGCAGGTACATTTGAGTTTCCCAGGCAAACGAAAGCAGTTACACCAAAGATTCTAGTTTCTGTTTGTGTCTCCCATGAGGACGTTTCAGGCCAGCTATGTCTTTCAGTACTATCTCTTTTGGTTTGGAAGCTATTGCTGGATGTTTGGCATGTTTGGCAGCAAATGCTGCTCCGGCCGAGAGAAACACTTTTGGTGCACCATGCAGGTACATTTGAGTTTCCCAGGCAAACGAAAGCAGTGACACCAAAGTTTCTAGTTTCTGTTTGTGTCTCCCCAGAGGACGTTTCAGGCCAGCTATGTCTTTCAGTACTATCTCTTTTGGTTTGGAAGGTATTGCTGGAAGTTTGGCATGTTTGGTAGAAAAAGCTTCTCCGGCCGAGAAAAACAATTTTGGTGCACCATGCAGGTACATTTGAGTTTCCCAGGCAAACGAAAGCAGTGACACCAAAGTTTCTAGTTTCTGTTTGTGTCTCCCCTGAGGACGTTTCAGGCCTGCTATGTCTTTCATTACTATCTCTTTTGGTTTGGAAGTTATTGCTGGACGTTTTGTAGTAAAAGCTGCTCCGGCCGAGAAAAACACTTTTGGTGCACCATGCAGGTACATTTGAGTTCCCCAGGCAAACAAAGGCAGTGACACCAAAGTTTCTAGTTTCTGTTTGTGTCTCCCCTGAGGAGGTTTCAGGCCAGCAATGTCTTTCAGTACTATCTCTTTTGGTTTGGAAGCTATTGCTGGAAATTTTGCATGTTTGGTAGAAAAAGCTGCTCCGTCCAAGAAAAACACTTTTGGTGCACCATGCAGGTACATTTGAGTTTCCCAGGCAAACGAAAGCAGTGACACCAAAGTTTCTAGTTTCTGTTTGTGTCTCCCCTGAGGAGGTTTCAGGCCAGCTATGTCTTTCAGTACTATCTCTTTTGGTTTGGAAGCTATTTCTGGACGTTTGGTAGAAAAAGCTGCTCCGGCCGAGAAAAACACTTTTGGTGCACCATGCAGGTACATTTGAGTTTCCCAGGCAAACGAAAGCAGTGACACCAAAGTTTCTAGTTTCTGTTTATGTCTCCCCTGAGGAGCTTTCAGGCCAGCTATGTCTTTCAGTCCTATCTCTTTTGGTTTGGAAGCTATTGCTGGACGTTTTGTAGAAAAAGCTGCTCCGGCCGAGAAAAACCCTTTTGGTGCACCATGCAGGTACATTTGAGTTCCCCAGGCAAACAAAGGCAGTGACACCAAAGTTTCTAGTTTCTGTTTGTGTCTCCCCTGAGGAGGTTTCAGGCCAGCCATGTCTTTCAGTACTATCTCTTTTGGTTTGCAAGCTATTGCTGGAAGTTTCGCATGTTTGGTAGAAAAAGTTTCTCCGGCCGAGAAAAACACTTTTGGTGCACCATGCAGGTACATTTGAGTTTCCCAGGCAAACGAAAGCAGTGACACCAAAGTTTCTAGTTTCTGTTTGTGTCTCCCCTGAGGAGGTTTCAGGCATGCTATGTCTTTCAGTACTATCTCTTTTGGTTTGGAAGCTATTGCTGGACGTTTGGTAGAAAAAGCTTCTCCGGCCGAGAAAAACACTTTTGGTGCACCATGCAGGTACATTTGAGTTTCCCAGGCAAACGAAAGCAGTGACACCAAAGTTTCTAGTTTCTGTTTGTGTCTCCCCTGAGGACGTTTCAGGCCTGCTATGTCATTCATTACTATCTCTTTTGGTTTGGAAGTTATTGCTGGACGTTTTGTAGTAAAAGCTGCTCCGGCCGAGAAAAACACTTTTGGTGCACCATGCAGGTACATTTGAGTTCCCCAGGCAAACAAAGGCAGTGACACCAAAGTTTCTAGTTTCTGTTTGTGTCTCCCCTGAGGAGGTTTCAGGCCAGCAATGTCTTTCAGTACTATCTCTTTTGGTTTGGAAGCTATTGCTGGAAATTTTGCATGTTTGGTAGAAAAAGCTGCTCCGGCCGAGAAAAACACTTTTGGTGCACCATGCAGGTACATTTGAGTTTCCCAGGCAAACGAAAGCAGGGACACCAAAGTTTCTAGTTTCTGTTTATGTCTCCCCTGAGGAGCTTTCAGGCCAGCTATGTCTTTCAGTCCTATCTCTTTTGGTTTGGAAGCTATTGCTGGACGTTTGGTAGAAAAAGCTGCTCCGGCCGAGAAAA
Organism: Laterallus jamaicensis coturniculus; assembly: GCA_022605575.1. Classification (NCBI taxonomy): domain Eukaryota; kingdom Metazoa; phylum Chordata; class Aves; order Gruiformes; family Rallidae; genus Laterallus; species Laterallus jamaicensis. Next base: position 2,923,884 of record JAKCOX010000014.1, read on the forward strand.
ACCCTTTTGGTGCACCATGCAGGTACATTTGAGTTTCCCAGGCAAACGAAAGCAGTGACACCAAAGTTTCTAGTTTCTGTTTGTGTCTCCCCTGAGGAGGTTTCAGGCCAGCCATGTCTTTCAGTACTATCTCTTTTGGTTTGCAAGCTATTGCTGGAAGTTTCGCATGTTTGGTAGAAAAAGTTTCTCCGGCCGAGAAAAACACTTTTGGTGCACCATGCAGGTACATTTGAGTTTCCCAGGCAAACGAAAGCAGTGACACCAAAGTTTCTAGTTTCTGTTTGTGTCTCCCCTGAGGAGCTTTCAGGCCAGCAATGTCTTTCAGTACTATCTCTTTTGGTTTGGAAGCTATTGCTGGACGTTTGGTAGAAAAAGCTGCTCCGGCCGAGAAAAACACTTTTGGTGCACCATGCAGGTACATTTGAGTTTCCCAGGCAAACGAAAGCAGTGACACCAAAGTTTCTAGTTTCTGTTTGTGTCTCCCCTGAGGAGGTTTCAGGCCAGCAATGTCTTTCAGTACTATCTCTTTTGGTTTGGAAGGTATTGCTGGAAGTTTGGCATGTTTGGGAGAAAAAGCTTCTCCGGCCGAGAAAAACACTTTTGGTGCACCATGCAGGTACATTTGAGTTTCCCAGGCAAACAAAAGCAGTGACACCAAAGTTTCTAGTTTCTGTTTGTGTCTCCCCTGAGGACGTTTCAGGCCAGCAATGTCTTTCAGTACTATCTCTTTTGGTTTGCAAGCTATTGCTGGAAGTTTGGCATGTTTGGTAGAAGAAGCTGCTCCGGCCGAGAAAAACACTTTTGGTGCACCATGCAGGTACATTTGAGTTTCCCAGGCAAACGAAAGCAGTGACACCAAAGTTTTTAGTTTCTGTTTGTGTCTCCCCTGAGGAGGTTTCAGGCCAGCTATGTCTTTCAGTACTATCTCTTTTGGTTTGGAAGCTATTGCTGGACGTTTGGCATGTTTGGCAGCAAATGCTGCTCCACGGAGAAAAACCCTTTTGGTGCACCATGCAGGTACATTTGAGTTTCCCAGGCAAACGAAAGCAGTGACACCAAAGTTTCTAGTTTCTGTTTGTGTCTCCCCTGAGGAGGTTTCAGGCCAGCTATGTCTTTCAGTACTATCTCTTTTGGTTTGGAAGCTATTGCTGGACGTTTGGCATGTTTGGCAGCAAATGCTACTCCACCGAGAAAAACACTTTTGGTGCACCATGCAGGTACATTTGAGTTTCCCAGGCAAACGAAAGCAGTGACACCAAAGTTTCTAGTTTCTGTTTGTGTCTCCCCTGAGGAGCTTTCAGGCCAGCTATGTCTTTCAGTACTATCTCTTTTGGTTTGGAAGCTATTACTGGACGTTTGGTAGAAAAAGCTGCTCCGGCCGAGAAAAACACTTTTGGTGCACCATGCAGGTACATTTGAGTTTCCCAGGCAAACAAAAGCAGTGACACCAAAGTTTCTAGTTTCTGTTTGTGTCTCCCCTGAGGAGGTTTCAGGCCAGCAATGTCTTTCAGTACTATCTCTTTTGGTTTGGAAGCTATTGCTGGACGTTTGGTAGAAAAAGCTGCTCCGGCCGAGAAAAACCCTTTTGGTGCACCATGCAGGTACATTTGAGTTTCCCAGGCAAACGAAAGCAGTGACACCAAAGTTTCTAGTTTCTGTTTGTGTCTCCCCTGAGGAGGTTTCAGGCCAGCTATGTCTTTCAGTACTATCTCTTTTGGTTTGGAAGCTATTGCTGGAAGTTTGGCATGTTTGGTAGAAAAAGCTGCTCCGGCCGAGAAAAACACTTTTGGTTCACCATGCAGGTACATTTGAGTTTCCCAGGCAAACGAAAGCAGTTACACCAAAGATTCTAGTTTCTGTTTGTGTCTCCCATGAGGAGGTTTCAGGCCAGCTATGTCTTTCAGTACTATCTCTTTTGGTTTGGAAGGTATTGCTGGAAGTTTGGCATGTTTGGTAGAAAAAGCTTCTCCGGCCGAGAAAAACAATTTTGGTGCACCATGCAGGTACATTTGAGTTTCCCAGGCAAACGAAAGCAGTGACACCAAAGTTTCTAGTTTCTGTTTGTGTCTCCCCTGAGGACGTTTCAGGCCAGCAATGTCTTTCAGTACTATCTCTTTTGGTTTGGAAGTTATTGCTGGACGTTTTGTAGAAAAAGCTGCTCCGGCCGAGAAAAACACTTTTGGTGCACCATGCAGGTACATTTGAGTTTCCCAGGCAAACAAAAGCAGTGACACCAAAGTTTCTAGTTTCTGTTTGTGTCTCCCCTGAGGAGGTTTCAGGCCAGCAATGTCTTTCAGTACTATCTCTTTTGGTTTGGAATCTATTGCTGGAAGTTTTGCATGTTTGGTAGAAAAAGCTGCTCCGGCCGAGAAAAACACTTTTGGTGCACCATGCAGGTACATTTGAGTTTCCCAGGCAAACGAAAGCAGTGACACCAAAGTTTCTAGTTTCTGTTTGTGTCTCCCCTGAGGAGGTTTCAGGCCAGCAATGTCTTTCAGTACTATCTCTTTTGGTTTGGAAGCTATTTCTGGACGTTTGGTAGAAGAAGCTGCTCCGGCCGAGAAAAACACTTTTGGTGCACCATGCAGGTACATTTGAGTTTCCCAGGCAAACGAAAGCAGTGACACCAAAGTTTCTAGTTTCTGTTTGTGTCTCCCCTGAGGACGTTTCAGGCCAGCTATGTCTTTCAGTACTATCTCTTTTGGTTTGGAAGCTATTGCTGGAAGTTTGGCATGTTTGGGAGAAAAAACTGCTCCGGACGAGAAAAACACTTTTGGTGCACCATGCAGGTACATTTGAGTTTCCCAGGCAAACGAAAGCAGTTACACCAAAGTTTCTAGTTTCTGTTTGTGTCTCCCCTGAGGAGGTTTCAGGCCAGCAATGTCTTTCAGTACTATCTCTTTTGGTTTAGAAGCTATTGCGGTACGTTTGGCATGTTTGGTAGCAAATGCTGCTCCGGCCGAGAAAAACACTTTTGGTGCACCATGCAGGTACATTTGAGTTTCCCAGGCAAACGAAAGCAGTGACACCAAAGTTTCTAGTTTCTGTTTGTGTCTCCCCTGAGGACGTTTCAGGCCAGCAATGTCTTTCAGTACTATCTCTTTTGGTTTGGAAGCTATTACTGGAAGTTTGGCATGTTTGGTAGAAAAAGCTGCTCCGGCCGAGAAAAACACTTTTGGTGCACCATGCAGGTACATTTGAGTTTCCCAGGCAAACGAAAGCAGTGACACCAAAGTTTCTAGTTTCTGTTTGTGTCTCCCCTGAGGAGGTTTCAGGCCAGCAATGTCTTTCAGTACTATCTCTTTTGGTTTAGAAGCTATTGCTGTACGTTTGGCATGTTTGGTAGAAAAAGCTGCTCCGGCCGAGAAAAACACTTTTGGTGCACCATGCAGGTACATTTGAGTTTCCCAGGCAAACGAAAGCAGTGACACCAAAGTTTCTAGTTTCTGTTTATGTCTCCCCTGAGGAGCTTTCAGGCCAGCTATGTCTTTTAGTCCTATCTCTCTTGGTTTGGAAGCTATTGCTGGACGTTTGGTAGAAAAAGCTGCTCCGGCCGAGAAAAACACTTTTGGTGCACCATGCAGGTACATTTGAGTTTCCCAGGAAAACGAAAGCAGTGACACCAAAGTTTCTAGTTTCTGTTTGTGTCTCCCCTGAGGAGGTTTCAGGCCAGCTATGTCTTTCAGTACTATCTCTTTTGGTTTGGAAGCTATTGCTGGACGTTTGTTAGGAAAATCTGCTCCGGCCGAGAAAAACCCTTTTGGTGCACCATGCAGGTACATTAGAGTTTCCCAGGCAAACGAAAGCAGTGACACCAAAGTTTCTAGTTTCTGTTTGTGTCTCCGCTGAGGAGGTTTCAGGCCAGCAATGTCTTTCAGTACTATCTCTTTTGGTTTAGAAGCTATTGCTGGACGTTTGGCATGTTTGGCAGCAAATGCTCCTCCACCGAGAAAAACACTTTTGGTGCACCATGCAGGTACATTTGAGTTTCCCAGGCAAACGAAAGCAGTGACACCAAAGTTTCTAGTTTCTGTTTGTGTCTCCCCTGAGGAGGTTTCAGGCCAGCAATGTCTTTCAGTACTATCTCTTTTGGTTTGGAAGCTATTGCTGGAAGTTTGGCATGTTTGGTAAAAGAAGCTGCTCCGGCCGAGAAAAACACTTTTGGTGCACCATGCAGGTACATTTGAGTTTCCCAGGCAAACAAAAGCAGTGACACCAAAGCTTCTAGTTTCTGTTTGTGTCTCCCCTGAGGAGGTTTCAGGCCAGCTATATCTTTCAGTACTATCTCTTTTGGTTTGGAAGCTATTGCTGGACGTTTGGCATTTTTGGCAGCAAATGCTGCTCCACCGAGAAAAACACTTTTGGTGCACCATGCAGGTAAATTTGAGTTTCCCAGGCAAACGAAAGCAGTGACACCAAAGTTTCTAGTTTCTGTTTGTGTCTCCCCTGAGGACGTTTCAGGCCAGCTATGTCTTTCAGTACTATCTCTTTTGGTTTGGAAGGTATTGCTGGAAGTTTGGCATGTTTGGTAGAAAAAGCTGCTCCGGCCGAGAAAAACACTTTTGGTGCACCATGCAGGTACATTTGAGTTTCCCAGGCAAACGAAAGCAGTGACACCAAAGTTTCTAGTTTCTGTTTGTGTCTCCCCTGAGGAGGTTTCAGGCCAGCTATGTCTTTCAGTCCTATCTCTTTTGGTTTGGAAGTTATTGCTGGACGTTTTGTAGTAAAAGCTGCTCCGGCCGAGAAAAACACTTTTGGTGCACCATGCAGGTACATTTGAGTTCCCCAGGCAAACAAAGGCAGTGACACCAAAGTTTCTAGTTTCTGTTTGTGTCTCCCCTGAGGAGGTTTCAGGCCAGCAATGTCTTTCAGTACTATCTCTTTTGGTTTGGAAGGTATTGCTGGAAATTTGGCATGTTTGGTAGAAAAAGCTGCTCCGTCCAAGAAAAACACTTTTGGTGCACCATGCAGGTACATTTGAGTTTCCCAGGCAAACGAAAGCAGTGACACCAAAGTTTCTAGTTTCTGTTTGTGTCTCCCCTGAGGAGCTTTCAGGCCAGCTATGTCTTTCAGTACTATCTCTTTTGGTTTGGAAGCTATTACTGGACGTTTGGTAGAAAAAGCTGCTCCGGCCAAGAAAAACACTTTTGGTGCACCATGCAGGTACATTTGAGTTTCCCAGGCAAACAAAAGCAGTGACACCAAAGTTTCTAGTTTCTGTTTGTGTCTCCCCTGAGGAGGTTTCAGGCCAGCTATGTCTTTCAGTACTATCTCTTTTGGTTTGGAAGCTATTGCTGGACGTTTGGTAGAAAAAGCTGCTCCGGCCGAGAAAAACCCTTTTGGTGCACCATGCAGGTACATTTGAGTTTCCCAGGCAAACGAAAGCAGTGACACCAAAGTTTCTAGTTTCTGTTTGTGTCTCCCCTGAGGAGGTTTCAGGCCAGCTATGTCTTTCAGTACTATCTCTTTTGGTTTGGAAGCTATTGCTGGAAGTTTGGCATGTTTGGTAGAAAAAGCTGCTCCGGCCGAGAAAAACACTTTTGGTTCACCATGCAGGTACATTTGAGTTTCCCAGGCAAACGAAAGCAGTTACACCAAAGATTCTAGTTTCTGTTTGTGTCTCCCATGAGGACGTTTCAGGCCAGCTATGTCTTTCAGTACTATCTCTTTTGGTTTGGAAGCTATTGCTGGATGTTTGGCATGTTTGGCAGCAAATGCTGCTCCGGCCGAGAGAAACACTTTTGGTGCACCATGCAGGTACATTTGAGTTTCCCAGGCAAACAAAAGCAGTGACACCAAAGTTTCTAGTTTCTGTTTGTGTCTCCCCTGAGGACGTTTCAGGCCAGCTATGTCTTTCAGTACTATCTCTTTTGGTTTGGAAGGTATTGCTGGAAGTTTGGCATGTTTGGTAGAAAAAGCTTCTCCGGCCGAGAAAAACAATTTTGGTGCACCATGCAGGTACATTTGAGTTTCCCAGGCAAACGAAAGCAGTGACACCAAAGTTTCTAGTTTCTGTTTGTGTCTCCCCTGAGGACGTTTCAGGCCAGCAATGTCTTTCAGTACTATCTCTTTTGGTTTGGAAGTTATTGCTGGACGTTTTGTAGAAAAAGCTGCTCCGGCCGAGAAAAACACTTTTGGTGCACCATGCAGGTACATTTGAGTTTCCCAGGCAAACAAAAGCAGTGACACCAAAGTTTCTAGTTTCTGTTTGTGTCTCCCCTGAGGAGGTTTCAGGCCAGCTATGTCTTTCAGTACTATCTCTTTTGGTTTGGAAGCTATTGCTGGAAGTTTTGCATGTTTGGTAGAAAAAGCTGCTCCGGCCGAGAAAAACACTTTTGGTGCACCATGCAGGTACATTTGAGTTTCCCAGGCAAACGAAAGCAGTGACACCAAAGTTTCTAGTTTCTGTTTGTGTCTCCCCTGAGGAGGTTTCAGGCCAGCAATGTCTTTCAGTACTATCTCTTTTGGTTTAGAAGCTATTGCGGTACGTTTGGCATGTTTGGTAGAAAAAGCTGCTCCGGCCGAGAAAAACACTTTTGGTGCACCATGCAGGTACATTTGAGTTTCCCAGGCAAACGAAAGCAGTGACACCAAAGTTTCTAGTTTCTGTTTGTGTCTCCCCTGAGGAGGTTTCAGGCCAGCAATGTCTTTCAGTACTATCTCTTTTGGTTTAGAAGCTATTGCTGTACGTTTGGCATGTTTGGTAGAAAAAGCTGCTCCGGCCGAGAAAAACACTTTTGGTGCACCATGCAGGTACATTTGAGTTTCCCAGGCAAACGAAAGCAGTGACACCAAAGTTTCTAGTTTCTGTTTATGTCTCCCCTGAGGAGCTTTCAGGCCAGCTATGTCTTTTAGTCCTATCTCTCTTGGTTTGGAAGCTATTGCTGGACGTTTGGTAGAAAAAGCTGCTCCGGCCGAGAAAAACACTTTTGGTGCACCATGCAGGTACATTTGAGTTTCCCAGGAAAACGAAAGCAGTGACACCAAAGTTTCTAGTTTCTGTTTGTGTCTCCCCTGAGGAGGTTTCAGGCCAGCTATGTCTTTCAGTACTTTCTCTTTTGGTTTGGAAGCTATTGCTGGACGTTTGTTAGAAAAAGCTGCTCCGGCCGAGAAAAACCCTTTTGGTGCACCATGCAGGTACATTTGAGTTTCCCAGGCAAACGAAAGCAGTGACACCAAAGTTTCTAGTTTCTGTTTGTGTCTCCCCTGAGGAGGTTTCAGGCCAGCAATGTCTTTCAGTACTATCTCTTTTGGTTTAGAAGCTATTGCTGGACGTTTGGCATGTTTGGCAGCAAATGCTCCTCCACCGAGAAAAACACTTTTGGTGCACCATGCAGGTACATTTGAGTTTCCCAGGCAAACGAAAGCAGTGACACCAAAGTTTCTAGTTTCTGTTTGTGTCTCCCCTGAGGAGGTTTCAGGCCAGCAATGTCTTTCAGTACTATCTCTTTTGGTTTGGAAGCTATTGCTGGAAGTTTTGCATGTTTGGTAGAAAAAGCTGCTCCGGCCGAGAAAAACACTTTTGGTGCACCATGCAGGTACATTTGAGTTTCCCAGGCAAACAAAAGCAGTGACACCAAAGCTTCTAGTTTCTGTTTGTGTCTCCCCTGAGGAGGTTTCAGGCCAGCTATATCTTTCAGTACTATCTCTTTTGGTTTGGAAGCTATTGCTGGACGTTTGGCATTTTTGGCAGCAAATGCTGCTCCACCGAGAAAAACACTTTTGGTGCACCATGCAGGTAAATTTGAGTTTCCCAGGCAAACGAAAGCAGTGACACCAAAGTTTCTAGTTTCTGTTTGTGTCTCCCCTGAGGACGTTTCAGGCCAGCTATGTCTTTCAGTACTATCTCTTTTGGTTTGGAAGGTATTGCTGGAAGTTTGGCATGTTTGGTAGAAAAAGCTGCTCCGGCCGAGAAAAACACTTTTGGTGCACCATGCAGGTACATTTGAGTTTCCCAGGCAAACGAAAGCAGTGACACCAAAGTTTCTAGTTTCTGTTTGTGTCTCCCCTGAGGAGGTTTCAGGCCAGCTATGTCTTTCAGTACTATCTCTTTTGGTTTGGAAGTTATTGCTGGACGTTTTGTAGTAAAAGCTGCTCCGGCCGAGAAAAACACTTTTGGTGCACCATGCAGGTACATTTGAGTTCCCCAGGCAAACAAAGGCAGTGACACCAAAGTTTCTAGTTTCTGTTTGTGTCTCCCCTGAGGAGGTTTCAGGCCAGCAATGTCTTTCAGTACTATCTCTTTTGGTTTGGAAGCTATTGCTGGAAATTTTGCATGTTTGGTAGAAAAAGCTGCTCCGTCCAAGAAAAACACTTTTGGTGCACCATGCAGGTACATTTGAGTTTCCCAGGCAAACGAAAGCAGTGACACCAAAGTTTCTAGTTTCTGTTTGTGTCTCCCCTGAGGAGGTTTCAGGCCAGCTATGTCTTTCAGTACTATCTCTTTTGGTTTGGAAGCTATTGCTGGACGTTTGGTAGAAAAAGCTGCTCCGGCCGAGAAAAACACTTTTGGTGCACCATGCAGGTACATTTGAGTTTCCCAGGCAAACGAAAGCAGTGACACCAAAGTTTCTAGTTTCTGTTTATGTCTCCCCTGAGGAGCTTTCAGGCCAGCTATGTCTTTCAGTCCTATCTCTTTTGGTTTGGAAGCTATTGCTGGACGTTTGGTAGAAAAAGCTGCTCCGGCCGAGAAAAACCCTTTTGGTGCACCATGCAGGTACATTTGAGTTTCCCAGGCAAACGAAAGCAGTGACACCAAAGTTTCTAGTTTCTGTTTGTGTCTCCCCTGAGGAGGTTTCAGGCCAGCCATGTCTTTCAGTACTATCTCTTTTGGTTTGCAAGCTATTGCTGGAAGTTTCGCATGTTTGGTAGAAAAAGTTTCTCCGGCCGAGAAAAACACATTTGGTGCACCATGCAGGTACATTTGAGTTTCCCAGGCAAACGAAAGCAGTGACACCAAAGTTTCTAGTTTCTGTTTGTGTCTCCCCTGAGGAGCTTTCAGGCCAGCAATGTCTTTCAGTACTATCTCTTTTGGTTTGGAAGCTATTCCTGGACGTTTGGTAGAAAAAGCTGCTCCGGCCGAGAAAAACACTTTTGGTGCACCATGCAGGTACATTTGAGTTTCCCAGGCAAACGAAAGCAGTGACACCAAAGTTTCTAGTTTCTGTTTGTGTCTCCCCTGAGGAGGTTTCAGGCCAGCTATGTCTTTCAGTACTATCTCTTTTGGTTTGGAAGCTATTGCTGGAAGTTTGGCATGTTTGGTAGAAAAAGCTGCTCCGGCCGAGAAAAACACTTTTGGTTCACCATGCAGGTACATTTGAGTTTCCCAGGCAAACGAAAGCAGTTACACCAAAGATTCTAGTTTCTGTTTGTGTCTCCCATGAGGACGTTTCAGGCCAGCTATGTCTTTCAGTACTATCTCTTTTGGTTTGGAAGCTATTGCTGGATGTTTGGCATGTTTGGCAGCAAATGCTGCTCCGGCCGAGAGAAACACTTTTGGTGCACCATGCAGGTACATTTGAGTTTCCCAGGCAAACGAAAGCAGTGACACCAAAGTTTCTAGTTTCTGTTTGTGTCTCCCCTGAGGACGTTTCAGGCCAGCTATGTCTTTCAGTACTATCTCTTTTGGTTTGGAAGGTATTGCTGAAAGTTTGGCATGCTTGGAAGAAAAAGCTTCTCCGGCCGAGAAAAACAATTTTGGTGCACCATGCAGGTACATTTGAGTTTCCCAGGCAAACGAAAGCAGTGACACCAAAGTTTCTAGTTTCTGTTTGTGTCTCCCCTGAGGAGGTTTCAGGCCAGCAATGTCTTTCAGTACTATCTCTTTTGGTTTGGAAGGTATTGCTGGACGTTTTGTAGAAAAAGCTGCTCCGGCCGAGAAAAACACTTTTGGTGCACCATGCAGGTACATTTGAGTTTCCCAGGCAAACAAAAGCAGTGACACCAAAGTTTCTAGTTTCTGTTTGTGTCTCCCCTGAGGAGGTTTCAGGCCAGCAATGTCTTTCAGTACTATCTCTTTTGGTTTGGAAGCTATTGCTGGAAGTTTTGCATGTTTGGTAGAAAAAGCTGCTCCGGCCGAGAAAAACACTTTTGGTGCACCATGCAGGTACATTTGAGTTTCCCAGGCAAACGAAAGCAGTGACACCAAAGTTTCTAGTTTCTGTTTGTGTCTCCCCTGAGGAGGTTTCAGGCCAGCAATGTCTTTCAGTACTATCTCTTTTGGTTTATAAGCTATTGCTGTACGTTTGGCATGTTTGGTAGAAAAAGCTGCTCCGGCCGAGAAAAACACTTTTGGTGCACCATGCAGGTACATTTGAGTTTCCCAGGCAAACGAAAGCAGTGACACCAAAGTTTCTAGTTTCTGTTTGTGTCTCCCCTGAGGACGTTTCAGGCCAGCTATGTCTTTCAGTACTATCTCTTTTGGTTTGGAAGCTATTACTGGAAGTTTGGCATGTTTGGTAGAAAAAGCTGCTCCGGCCGAGAAAAACACTTTTGGTGCACCATGCAGGTACATTTGAGTTTCCCAGGCAAACGAAAGCAGTGACACCAAAGTTTCTAGTTTCTGTTTGTGTCTCCCCTGAGGAGGTTTCAGGCCAGCTATGTCTTTCAGTACTATCTCTTTTGGTTTAGAAGCTATTGCTGTACGTTTGGCATGTTTGGTAGAAAAAGCTGCTCCGGCCGAGAAAAACACTTTTGGTGCACCATGCAGGTACATTTGAGTTTCCCAGGCAAACGAAAGCAGTGACACCAAAGTTTCTAGTTTCTGTTTATGTCTCCCCTGAGGAGCTTTCAGGCCAGCTATGTCTTTTAGTCCTATCTCTCTTGGTTTGGAAGCTATTGCTGGACGTTTGGTAGAAAAAGCTGCTCCGGCCGAGAAAAACACTTTTGGTGCACCATGCAGGTACATTTGAGTTTCCCAGGAAAACGAAAGCAGTGACACCAAAGTTTCTAGTTTCTGTTTGTGTCTCCCCTGAGGAGGTTTCAGGCCAGCTATGTCTTTCAGTACTATCTCTTTTGGTTTGGAAGCTATTGCTGGACGTTTGTTAGAAAAAGCTGCTCCGGCCGAGAAAAACCCTTTTGGTGCACCATGCAGGTACATTTGAGTTTCCCAGGCAAACGAAAGCAGTGACACCAAAGTTTCTAGTTTCTGTTTGTGTCTCCCCTGAGGAGGTTTCAGGCCAGCAATGTCTTTCAGTACTATCTCTTTTGGTTTAGAAGCTATTGCTGGACGTTTGGCATGTTTGTCAGCAAATGCTCCTCCACCGAGAAAAACACTTTTGGTGCACCATGCAGGTACATTTGAGTTTCCCAGGCAAACGAAAGCAGTGACACCAAAGTTTCTAGTTTCTGTTTGTGTCTCCCCTGAGGAGGTTTCAGGCCAGCAATGTCTTTCAGTACTATCTCTTTTGGTTTGGAAGCTATTGCTGGAAGTTTGGCATGTTTGGTAAAAGAAGCTGCTCCGGCCGAGAAAAACACTTTTGGTGCACCATGCAGGTACATTTGAGTTTCCCAGGCAAACAAAAGCAGTGACACCAAAGTTTCTAGTTTCTGTTTGTGTCTCCCCTGAGGACGTTTCAGGCCAGCTATGTCTTTCAGTACTATCTCTTTTGGTTTGGAAGTTATTGCTGGACGTTTGGTAGAAAAAGCTGCTCCGGCCGAGAAAAACACTTTTGGTGCACCATGCAGGTACATTTGAGTTTTCCAGGCAAACGAAAGCAGTGACACCAAAGTTTCTAGTTTCTGTTTGTGTCTCCCCTGAGGACGTTTCAGGCCAGCTATGTCTTTCAGTACTATCTCTTTTGGTTTGGAAGCTATTACTGGAAGTTTGGCATGTTTGGTAGAAAAAGCTTCTCCGGCCGAGAAAAACACTTTTGGTGCACCATGCAGGTACATTTGAGTTTCCCAGGCAAACGAAAGCAGTGACACCAAAGTTTCTAGTTTCTGTTTGTGTCTCCCCTGAGGAGGTTTCAGGCCAGCAATGTCTTTCAGTACTATCTCTTTTGGTTTATAAGCTATTGCTGTACGTTTGGCATGTTTGGTAGAAAAAGCTTCTCCGGCCGAGAAAAACACTTTTGGTGCACCATGCAGGTACATTTGAGTTTCCCAGGCAAACGAAAGCAGTGACACCAAAGTTTCTAGTTTCTGTTTATGTCTCCCCTGAGGAGCTTTCAGGCCAGCTATGTCTTTTAGTCCTATCTCTCTTGGTTTGGAAGCTATTGCTGGACGTTTGGTAGAAAAAGCTGCTACGGCCGAGAAAAACACTTTTGGTGCACCATGCAGGTACATTTGAGTTTCCCAGGAAAACGAAAGCAGTGACACCAAAGTTTCTAGTTTCTGTTTGTGTCTCCCCTGAGGAGGTTTCAGGCCAGCTATGTCTTTCAGTACTATCTCTTTTGGTTTGGAAGCTATTGCTGGACGTTTGTTAGAAAAAGCTGCTCCGGCCGAGAAAAACACTTTTGGTGCACCATGCAGGTACATTTGAGTTTCCCAGGCAAACGAAAGCAGTGACACCAAAGTTTCTAGTTTCTGTTTGTGTCTCCGCTGAGGAGGTTTCAGGCCAGCAATGTCTTTCAGTACTATCTCTTTTGGTTTAGAAGCTATTGCTGGACGTTTGGCATGTTTGGCAGCAAATGCTCCTCCACCGAGAAAAACACTTTTGGTGCACCATGCAGGTACATTTGAGTTTCCCAGGCAAACGAAAGCAGTGACACCAAAGTTTCTAGTTTCTGTTTGTGTCTCCCCTGAGGAGGTTTCAGGCCAGCAATGTCTTTCAGTACTATCTCTTTTGGTTTGGAAGCTATTGCTGGAAGTTTGGCATGTTTGGTAAAAGAAGCTGCTCCGGCCAAGAAAAACACTTTTGGTGCACCATGCAGGTACATTTGAGTTTCCCAGGCAAACAAAAGCAGTGACACCAAAGCTTCTAGTTTCTGTTTGTGTCTCCCCTGAGGAGGTTTCAGGCCAGCTATATCTTTCAGTACTATCTCTTTTGGTTTGGAAGCTATTGCTGGACGTTTGGCATTTTTGGCAGCAAATGCTGCTCCACCGAGAAAAACACTTTTGGTGCACCATGCAGGTAAATTTGAGTTTCCCAGGCAAACGAAAGCAGTGACACCAAAGTTTCTAGTTTCTGTTTGTGTCTCCCCTGAGGACGTTTCAGGCCAGCTATGTCTTTCAGTACTATCTCTTTTGGTTTGGAAGGTATTGCTGGAAGTTTGGCATGTTTGGTAGAAAAAGCTGCTCCGGCCGAGAAAAACACTTTTGGTGCACCATGCAGGTACATTTGAGTTTCCCAGGCAAACGAAAGCAGTGACACCAAAGTTTCTAGTTTCTGTTTGTGTCTCCCCTGAGGAGGTTTCAGGCCAGCTATGTCTTTCAGTACTATCTCTTTTGGTTTGGAAGTTATTGCTTGACGTTTTGTAGTAAAAGCTGCTCCGGCCGAGAAAAACACTTTTGGTGCACCATGCAGGTACATTTGAGTTCCCCAGGCAAACAAAGGCAGTGACACCAAAGTTTCTAGTTTCTGTTTGTGTCTCCCCTGAGGAGGTTTCAGGCCAGCAATGTCTTTCAGTACTATCTCTTTTGGTTTGGAAGCTATTGCTGGAAATTTTGCATGTTTGGTAGAAAAAGCTGCTCCGTCCAAGAAAAACACTTTTGGTGCACCATGCAGGTACATTTGAGTTTCCCAGGCAAACGAAAGCAGTGACACCAAAGTTTCTAGTTTCTGTTTGTGTCTCCCCTGAGGAGGTTTCAGGCCAGCTATGTCTTTCAGTACTATCTCTTTTGGTTTGGAAGCTATTTCTGGACGTTTGGTAGAAAAAGCTGCTCCGGCCGAGAAAAACACTTTTGGTGCACCATGCAGGTACATTTGAGTTTCCCAGGCAAACGAAAGCAGTGACACCAAAGTTTCTAGTTTCTGTTTATGTCTCCCCTGAGGAGCTTTCAGTCCAGCTATGTCTTTCAGTCCTATCTCTTTTGGTTTGGAAGCTATTGCTGGACGTTTGGTAGAAAAAGCTGCTCCGGCCGAGAAAAACCCTTTTGGTGCACCATGCAGGTACATTTGAGTTTCCCAGGCAAACAAAAGCAGTGACACCAAAGTTTCTAGTTTCTGTTTGTGTCTCCCCTGAGGAGGTTTCAGGCCAGCCATGTCTTTCAGTACTATCTCTTTTGGTTTGCAAGCTATTGCTGGAAGTTTCGCATGTTTGGTAGAAAAAGCTTCTCCGGCCGAGAAAAACACTTTTGGTGCACCATGCAGGTACATTTGAGTTTCCCAGGCAAACGAAAGCAGTGACACCAAAGTTTCTAGTTTCTGTTTGTGTCTCCCCTGAGGAGCTTTCAGGCCAGCAATGTCTTTCAGTACTATCTCTTTTGGTTTGGAAGCTATTGCTGGACGTTTGGTAGAAAAAGCTGCTCCGGCCGAGAAAAACACTTTTGGTGCACCATGCAGGTACATTTGAGTATCCCAGGCAAACAAAAGCAGTGACACCAAAGTTTCTAGTTTCTGTTTGTGTCTCCCCTGAGGAGGTTTCAGGCCAGCTATGTCTTTCAGTACTATCTCTTTTGGTTTGGAAGCTATTGCTGGAAGTTTGGCATGTTTGGTAGAAAAAGCTTCTCCGGCCGAGAAAAACACTTTTGGTGCACCATGCAGGTACATTTGAGTTTCCCAGGCAAACGAAAGCAGTGACACCAAAGTTTCTAGTTTCTGTTTGTGTCTCCCCTGAGGAGGTTTCAGGCCAGCTATGTCTTTCAGTACTATCTCTTTTGGTTTGGAAGTTATTGCTGGACGTTTGGTAGAAAAAGCTGCTCCGGCCGAGAAAAACACTTTTGGTGCACCATGCAGGTACATTTGAGTTTCCCAGGCAAACAAAAGCAGTGACACCAAAGTTTCTAGTTTCTGTTTGTGTCTCCCCTGAGGAGGTTTCAGGCCAGCAATGTCTTTCAGTACTATCTCTTTTGGTTTGGAAGCTATTGCTGGAAGTTTTGCATGTTTGGTAGAAAAAGCTGCTCCGGCCGAGAAAAACAATTTTGGTGCACCATGCAGGTACATTTGAGTTTCCCAGGCAAACGAAAGCAGTGACACCAAAGTTTCTAGTTTCTGTTTGTGTCTCCCCTGAGGAGGTTTCAGGCCAGCAATGTCTTTCAGTACTATCTCTTTTGGTTTGGAAGCTATTGCTGGACGTTTGGTAGAAGATGCTGCTCCGGCCGAGAAAAACAATTTTGGTGCACCATGCAGGTACATTTGAGTTTCCCAGGCAAACGAAAGCAGTAACACCAAAGTTTCTAGTTTCTGTTTGTGTCTCCCCTGAGGAGGTTTCAGGCCAGCTATGTCTTTCAGTACTATCTCTTTTGGTTTGGAAGCTATTGCTGGAAGTTTGGCATGTTTGGTAGAAAAAGCTGCTCCGGCCGAGAAAAACACTTTTGGTGCACCATGCAGGTACATTTGAGTTTCCCAGGCAAACGAAAGCAGTTACACCAAAGATTCTAGTTTCTGTTTGTGTCTCCCCTGAGGAGGTTTCAGGCCAGCAATGTCTTTCAGTACTATCTCTTTTGGTTTAGAAGCTATTGCGGTACGTTTGGCATGTTTGGTAGCAAATGCTGCTCCGGCCGAGAAAAACACTTTTGGTGCACCATGCAGGTACATTTGAGTTTCCCAGGCAAACAAAAGCAGTGACACCAAAGTTTCTAGTTTCTGTTTGTGTCTCCCCTGAGGAGGTTTCAGGCATGCTATGTCTTTCAGTACTATCTCTTTTGGTTTGGAAGCTATTGCTGGAAGTTTGGCATATTTGGTAGAAAAAGCTTCTCCGGCCGAGAAAAACACTTTTGGTGCACCATGCAGGTACATTTGAGTTTCCCAGGCAAACGAAAGCAGTGACACCAAAGTTTCTAGTTTCTGTTTGTGTCTCCCCTGAGGACATTTCAGGCCAGCAATGTCTTTCAGTACTATCTCTTTTGGTTTGGAAGCTATTGCTGGAAGTTTGGCATGTTTGGTAGAAAAAGCTGCTCCGGCCGAGAAAAACACTTTTGGTGCACCATGCAGGTACATTTGAGTTTCCCAGGCAAACGAAAGCAGTGACACCAAAGTTTCTAGTTTCTGTTTGTGTCTCCCCTGAGGAGGTTTCAGGCCAGCAATGTCTTTCAGTACTATCTCTTTTGGTTTGGAAGCTATTGCTGGAAGTTTGGCATGTTTGGTAGAAAAAGCTGCTCTGACCGAGAAAATAACTTTTGGTGCACCATGCAGGTACATTTGAGTTTCCCAGGCAAACGAAAGCAGTTACACCAAAGATTCTAGTTTCTGTTTGTGTCTCCCCTGAGGAGGTTTCAGGCCAGCAATGTCTTTCAGTACTATCTCTTTTGGTTTAGAAGCTATTGCGGCACGTTTGGCATGTTTGGTAGCAAATGCTGCTCCGGCCGAGAAAAACACTTTTGGTGCACCATGCAGGTACATTTGAGTTTCCCAGGCAAACGAAAGCAGTGACACCAAAGTTTCTAGTTTCTGTTTATGTCTCCCCTGAGGAGGTTTCAGGCCAGCTATGTCTTTTAGTCCTATCTCTTTTGGTTTGGAAGCTATTGCTGGACGTTTGGTAGAAAAAGCTGCTAGGCCGAGAAAAACCCTTTTGGTGCACCATGCAGGTACATTTGAGTTTCCCAGGCAAACGAAAGCAGTGACACCAAAGTTTCTAGTTTCTGTTTGTGTCTCCCCTGAGGAGGTTTCAGGCCAGCAATGTCTTTCAGTACTATCTCTTTCGGTTTGGAAGCTATTGCTGGACGTTTGGCATGTTTGGCAGCAAATGCTCCTCCACCGAGAAAAACACTTTTGGTGCACCATGCAGGTACATTTGAGTTTCCCAGGCAAACAAAAGCAGTGACACCAAAGTCTCTAGTTTCTGTTTGTGTCTCCCCTGAGGAGCTTTCAGGCCAGCAATGTCTTTCAGTACTATCTCTTTTGGTTTGGAAGCTATTGCTGGACGTTTGGTAGAAAAAGCTGCTCCAGCCGAGAAAAACACTTTTGGTGCACCATGCAGGTACATTTGAGTTTCCCAGGCAAACGAAAGCAGTGACACCAAAGTTTCTAGTTTCTGTTTGTGTCTCCCCTGAGGAGGTTTCAGGCCAGCTATGTCTTTCAGTACTATCTCTTTTGGTTTGGAAGCTATTGCTGGACGTTTGGTACAAAAAGCTGCTCCGGCCGAGAAAAACACTTTTGGTGCACCATGCAGGTACATTTGAGTTTCCCAGGCAAACGAAAGCAGTTACACCAAAGTTTCTAGTTTCTGTTTGTGTCTCCCCTGAGGAGGTTTCAGGCCAGCTATGTCTTTCAGTACTATCTCTTTTGGTTTAGAAGCTATTGCTGGACGTTTGGCATGTTTGGCAGCAAATGCTCCTCCACCGAGAAAAACACTTTTGGTGCACCATGCAGGTACATTTGAGTTTCCCAGGCAAACGAAAGCAGTGACACCAAAGTTTCTAGTTTCTGTTTGTGTCTGCCCTGAGGAGGTTTCAGGCCAGCTATGTCTTTCAGTACTATCTCTTTTGGTTTGGAAGCTATTGCTGGACGTTTGGCATGTTTGGCAGCAAATGCTGCTCCACCGAGAAAAA
This sequence comes from Laterallus jamaicensis coturniculus, assembly GCA_022605575.1. Classification (NCBI taxonomy): domain Eukaryota; kingdom Metazoa; phylum Chordata; class Aves; order Gruiformes; family Rallidae; genus Laterallus; species Laterallus jamaicensis. Next base: position 2,941,473 of record JAKCOX010000014.1, read on the forward strand.
CACTTTTGGTGCACCATGCAGGTACATTTGAGTTTCCCAGGCAAACAAAAGCAGTGACACCAAAGCTTCTAGTTTCTGTTTGTGTCTCCCCTGAGGAGGTTTCAGGCCAGCTATGTCTTTCAGTACTATCTCTTTTGGTTTGGAAGCTATTGCTGGACGTTTGGCATGTTTGGCAGCAAATGCTGCTCCACCGAGAAAAACACTTTTGGTTCACCATGCAGGTACATTTGAGTTTCCCAGGCAAACGAAAGCAGTGACACCAAAGTTTCTAGTTTCTGTTTGTGTCTCCCCTGAGGAGGTTTCAGGCCAGCTATGTCTTTCAGTACTATCTCTTTTGGTTTGGAAGTTATTGCTGGACGTTTGGTAGAAAAAGCTGCTCCGGCCGAGAAAAACACTTTTGGTGCACCATGCAGGTACATTTGAGTTTCCCAGGCAAACAAAAGCAGTGACACCAAAGTTTCTAGTTTCTGTTTGTGTCTCCCCTGAGGAGGTTTCAGGCCAGCAATGTCTTTCAGTACTATCTCTTTTGGTTTGGAAGCTATTGCTGGAAGTTTTGCATGTTTGGTAGAAAAAGCTGCTCCGGCCGAGAAAAACACTTTTGGTGCACCATGCAGGTACATTTGAGTTTCCCAGGCAAACAAAAGCAGTGACACCAAAGCTTCTAGTTTCTGTTTGTGTCTCCCCTGAGGAGGTTTCAGGCCAGCTATGTCTTTCAGTACTATCTCTTTTGGTTTGGAAGCTATTGCTGGACGTTTGGCATGTTTGGCAGCAAATGCTGCTCCACCGAGAAAAACACTTTTGGTTCACCATGCAGGTACATTTGAGTTTCCCAGGCAAACGAAAGCAGTGACACCAAAGTTTCTAGTTTCTGTTTGTGTCTCCCCTGAGGAGGTTTCAGGCCAGCTATGTCTTTCAGTACTATCTCTTTTGGTTTGGAAGCTATTGCTGGACGTTTGGTAGAAAAAGCTGCTCCGGCCGAGAAAAACACTTTTGGTGCACCATGCAGGTACATTTGAGTTTCCCAGGCAAACAAAAGCAGTGACACCAAAGTTTCTAGTTTCTGTTTGTGTCTCCCCTGAGGAGGTTTCAGGCCAGCAATGTCTTTCAGTACTATCTCTTTTGGTTTGGAAGCTATTGCTGGAAGTTTTGCATGTTTGGTAGAAAAAGCTGCTCCGGCCGAGAAAAACACTTTTGGTGCACCATGCAGGTACATTTGAGTTTCCCAGGCAAACGAAAGCAGTGACACCAAAGTTTCTAGTTTCTGTTTGTGTCTCCCCTGAGGAGGTTTCAGGCCAGCAATGTCTTTCAGTACTATCTCTTTTGGTTTGGAAGCTATTGCTGGACGTTTGGTAGAAGATGCTGCTCCGGCCGAGAAAAACAATTTTGGTGCACCATGCAGGTACATTTGAGTTTCCCAGGCAAACGAAAGCAGTAACACCAAAGTTTCTAGTTTCTGTTTGTGTCTCCCCTGAGGAGGTTTCAGGCCAGCTATGTCTTTCAGTACTATCTCTTTTGGTTTGGAAGCTATTGCTGGAAGTTTGGCATGTTTGGTAGAAAAAGCTGCTCCGGCCGAGAAAAACACTTTTGGTGCACCATGCAGGTACATTTGAGTTTCCCAGGCAAACGAAAGCAGTTACACCAAAGATTCTAGTTTCTGTTTGTGTCTCCCCTGAGGAGGTTTCAGGCCAGCAATGTCTTTCAGTACTATCTCTTTTGGTTTAGAAGCTATTGCTGGACGTTTGGCATGTTTGGTAGCAAATGCTGCTCCGGCCGAGAAAAACACTTTTGGTGCACCATGCAGGTACATTTGAGTTTCCCAGGCAAACAAAAGCAGTGACACCAAAGTTTCTAGTTTCTGTTTGTGTCTCCCCTGAGGAGGTTTCAGGCATGCTATGTCTTTCAGTACTATCTCTTTTGGTTTGGAAGCTATTGCTGGAAGTTTGGCATATTTGGTAGAAAAAGCTTCTCCGGCCGAGAAAAACACTTTTGGTGCACCATGCAGGTACATTTGAGTTTCCCAGGCAAACGAAAGCAGTGACACCAAAGTTTCTAGTTTCTGTTTGTGTCTCCCCTGAGGACGTTTCAGGCCAGCAATGTCTTTCAGTACTATCTCTTTTGGTTTGGAAGCTATTGCTGGAAGTTTGGCATGTTTGGTAGAAAAAGCTGCTCCGGCCGAGAAAAACACTTTTGGTGCACCATGCAGGTACATTTGAGTTTCCCAGGCAAACGAAAGCAGTGACACCAAAGTTTCTAGTTTCTGTTTGTGTCTCCCCTGAGGAGGTTTCAGGCCAGCAATGTCTTTCAGTACTATCTCTTTTGGTTTGGAAGCTATTGCTGGAAGTTTGGCATGTTTGGTAGAAAAAGCTGCTCTGACCGAGAAAATAACTTTTGGTGCACCATGCAGGTACATTTGAGTTTCCCAGGCAAACGAAAGCAGTTACACCAAAGATTCTAGTTTCTGTTTGTGTCTCCCCTGAGGAGGTTTCAGGCCAGCAATGTCTTTCAGTACTATCTCTTTTGGTTTAGAAGCTATTGCGGCACGTTTTGCATGTTTGGTAGCAAATGCTGCTCCGGCCGAGAAAAACACTTTTGGTGCACCATGCAGGTACATTTGAGTTTCCCAGGCAAACGAAAGCAGTGACACCAAAGTTTCTAGTTTCTGTTTATGTCTCCCCTGAGGAGGTTTCAGGCCAGCTATGTCTTTTAGTCCTATCTCTTTTGGTTTGGAAGCTATTGCTGGACGTTTGGTAGAAAAAGCTGCTAGGCCGAGAAAAACCCTTTTGGTGCACCATGCAGGTACATTTGAGTTTCCCAGGCAAACGAAAGCAGTGACACCAAAGTTTCTAGTTTCTGTTTGTGTCTCCCCTGAGGAGGTTTCAGGCCAGCAATGTCTTTCAGTACTATCTCTTTCGGTTTGGAAGCTATTGCTGGACGTTTGGCATGTTTGGCAGCAAATGCTCCTCCACCGAGAAAAACACTTTTGGTGCACCATGCAGGTACATTTGAGTTTCCCAGGCAAACAAAAGCAGTGACACCAAAGTCTCTAGTTTCTGTTTGTGTCTCCCCTGAGGAGCTTTCAGGCCAGCAATGTCTTTCAGTACTATCTCTTTTGGTTTGGAAGCTATTGCTGGACGTTTGGTAGAAAAAGCTGCTCCAGCCGAGAAAAACACTTTTGGTGCACCATGCAGGTACATTTGAGTTTCCCAGGAAAACGAAAGCAGTGACACCAAAGTTTCTAGTTTCTGTTTGTGTCTCCCCTGAGGAGGTTTCAGGCCAGCTATGTCTTTCAGTACTATCTCTTTTGGTTTGGAAGCTATTGCTGGACGTTTGGTACAAAAAGCTGCTCCGGCCGAGAAAAACACTTTTGGTGCACCATGCAGGTAAATTTGAGTTTCCCAGGCAAACGAAAGCAGTTACACCAAAGTTTCTAGTTTCTGTTTGTGTCTCCCCTGAGGAGGTTTCAGGCCAGCTATGTCTTTCAGTACTATCTCTTTTGGTTTAGAAGCTATTGCTGGACGTTTGGCATGTTTGGCAGCAAATGCTCCTCCACCGAGAAAAACACTTTTGGTGCACCATGCAGGTACATTTGAGTTTCCCAGGCAAACGAAAGCAGTGACACCAAAGTTTCTAGTTTCTGTTTGTGTCTCCCCTGAGGAGGTTTCAGGCCAGCTATGTCTTTCAGTACTATCTCTTTTGGTTTGGAAGCTATTGCTGGACGTTTGGCATGTTTGGCAGCAAATGCTGCTCCACCGAGAAAAACACTTTTGGTGCACCATGCAGGTACATTTGAGTTTCCCAGGCAAACAAAAGCAGTGACACCAAAGCTTCTAGTTTCTGTTTGTGTCTCCCCTGAGGAGGTTTCAGGCCAGCTATGTCTTTCAGTACTATCTCTTTTGGTTTGGAAGCTATTGCTGGACGTTTGGCATGTTTGGCAGCAAATGCTGCTCCACCGAGAGAAACACTTTTGGTTCACCATGCAGGTACATTTGAGTTTCCCAGGCAAACGAAAGCAGTGACACCAAAGTTTCTAGTTTCTGTTTGTGTCTCCCCTGAGGAGGTTTCAGGCCAGCTATGTCTTTCAGTACTATCTCTTTTGGTTTGGAAGCTATTGCTGGATGTTTGGCATGTTTGGCAGCAAAAAGCTGCTCCGGCCGAGAAAAACACTTTTGGTGCACCATGCAGGTACATTTGAGTTTCCCAGGCAAACGAAAGCAGTGACACCAAAGTTTCTAGTTTCTGTTTGTGTCTCCCCTGAGGAGGTTTCAGGCCAGCTATGTCTTTCAGTACTATCTCTTTTGGTTTGGAAGCTATTGCTGGATGTTTGGCATGTTTGGCAGCAAAAAGCTGCTCCGGCCGAGAAAAACCCTTTTGGTGCACCATGCAGGTACATTTGATTTTCCCAGGCAAACAAAAGCAGTGACACCAAAGTTTCTAGTTTCTGTTTGTGTCTCCCCTGAGGAGGTTTCAGGCCAGCAATGTCTTTCAGTACTATCTCTTTTGGTTTGGAAGCTATTGCTGGAAGTTTGGCATGTTTGGCAGCAAATGCTGCTCCGGCCGAGAAAAACACTTTTGGTGCACCATGCAGGTACATTTGAGTTTCCCAGGCAAACGAAAGCAGTGACACCAAAGTTTCTAGTTTCTGTTTGTGTCTCCCCTGAGGAGCTTTCAGGCCAGCAATGTCTTTCAGTACTATCTCTTTTGGTTTGGAAGCTATTGCTGGACGTTTGGTAGAAAAAGCTGCTCCGGCCGAGAAAAACACTTTTGGTGCACCATGCAGGTACATTTGAGTTTCCCAGGCAAACGAAAGCAGTGACACCAAAGTTTCTAGTTTCTGTTTGTGTCTCCCCTGAGGAGGTTTCAGGCCAGCAATGTCTTTCAGTACTATCTCTTTTGGTTTGCAAGATATTGCTGGACGTTTTGTAGAAAAAGCTGCTCCGGCCGAGAAAAACACTTTTGGTGCACCATGCAGGTACATTTGAGTTTCCCAGGCAAACGAAAGCAGTTACACCAAAGTTTCTAGTTTCTGTTTGTGTCTCCCCTGAGGAGGTTTCAGGCCAGCTATGTCTTTCAGTACTATCTCTTTTGGTTTGGAAGCTACTGCTGGATGTTTGGCATGTTTGGCAGCAAATGCTGCTCCGGCCGAGAAAAACACTTTTGGTGCACCATGCAGGTACATTTGAGTTTCCCAGGCAAACAAAAGCAGTGACACCAAAGTTTCTAGTTTCTGTTTGTGTCTCCCCTGAGGAGGTTTCAGGCCAGCTATGTCTTTCAGTACTATCTCTTTTGGTTTAGAAGCTATTGCTGGACGTTTGGCATGTTTGTCAGCAAATGCTCCTCCACCGAGAAAAACACTTTTGGTGCACCATGCAGGTACATTTGAGTTTCCCAGGCAAACGAAAGCAGTGACACCAAAGTTTCTAGTTTCTGTTTGTGTCTCCCCTGAGGAGCTTTCAGGCCAGCAATGTCTTTCAGTACTATCTCTTTTGGTTTGGAAGCTATTGCTGGTAGTTTGGCATGTTTGGTATAAAAAGCTTCTCCGGCCGAGAAAAACACTTTTGGTGCACCATGCAGGTACATTTGAGTTTCCCAGGCAAACGAAAGCAGTTACACCAAAGTTTCTAGTTTCTATTTGTGTCTCCCCTGAGAACGTTTCAGGCCAGCAATGTCTTTCAGTACTATCTCTTTTGGTTTGGAAGCTATTTCTGGACGTTTGGAAGAAAAAGCTGCTCCACCGAGAAAAACACTTTTGGTTCACCATGCAGGTACATTTGAGTTTCCCAGGCAAACGAAAGCAGTGACACCAAAGTTTCTAGTTTCTGTTTGTGTCTCCCCTGAGGAGGTTTCAGGCCAGCTATGTCTTTCAGTACTATCTCTTTCGGTTTGGAAGCTATTGCTGGACGTTTGGCATGTTTGGCAGCAAATGCTCCTCCACCGAGAAAAACACTTTTGGTGCACCATGCAGGTACATTTGAGTTTCCCAGGCAAACAAAAGCAGTGACACCAAAGTCTCTAGTTTCTGTTTGTGTCTCCCCTGAGGAGCTTTCAGGCCAGCAATGTCTTTCAGTACTATCTCTTTTGGTTTGGAAGCTATTGCTGGACGTTTGGTAGAAAAAGCTGCTCCGACCGAGAAAAACACTTTTGGTGCACCATGCAGGTACATTTGAGTTTCCCAGGAAAACGAAAGCAGTGACACCAAAGTTTCTAGTTTCTGTTTGTGTCTCCCCTGAGGAGGTTTCAGGCCAGCTATGTCTTTCAGTACTATCTCTTTTGGTTTGGAAGCTATTGCTGGACGTTTGTTAGAAAAAGCTGCTCCGGCCGAGAAAAACACTTTTGGTGCACCATGCAGGTACATTTGAGTTTCCCAGGCAAACGAAAGCAGTTACACCAAAGTTTCTAGTTTCTGTTTGTGTCTCCCATGAGGAGGTTTCAGGCCAGCTATGTCTTTCAGTACTATCTCTTTTGGTTTAGAAGCTATTGCTGGACGTTTGGCATGTTTGGCAGCAAATGCTCCTCCACCGAGAAAAACACTTTTGGTGCACCATGCAGGTACATTTGAGTTTCCCAGGCAAACGAAAGCAGTGACACCAAAGTTTCTAGTTTCTGTTTGTGTCTCCCCTGAGGAGGTTTCAGGCCAGCTATGTCTTTCAGTACTATCTCTTTTGGTTTGGAAGCTATTGCTGGACGTTTGGCATGTTTGGCAGCAAATGCTGCTCCACCGAGAAAAACACTTTTGGTGCACCATGCAGGTACATTTGAGTTTCCCAGGCAAACAAAAGCAGTGACACCAAAGCTTCTAGTTTCTGTTTGTGTCTCCCCTGAGGAGGTTTCAGGCCAGCTATGTCTTTCAGTACTATCTCTTTTGGTTTGGAAGCTATTGCTGGACGTTTGGCATGTTTGGCAGCAAATGCTGCTCCACCGAGAAAAACACTTTTGGTGCACCATGCAGGTACATTTGAGTTTCCCAGGCAAACGAAAGCAGTGACACCAAAGTTTCTAGTTTCTGTTTGTGTCTCCCCTGAGGACGTTTCAGGCCAGCTATGTCTTTCAGTACTATCTCTTTTGGTTTGGAAGGTATTGCTGGAAGTTTGGCATGTTTGGGAGAAAAAGCTTCTCCGGCCGAGAAAAACACTTTTGGTGCACCATGCAGGTACATTTGAGTTTCCCAGGCAAACGAAAGCAGTGACACCAAAGTTTCTAGTTTCTGTTTGTGTCTCCCCTGAGGAGGTTTCAGGCCAGCTATGTCTTTCAGTACTATCTCTTTTGGTTTGGAAGCTATTTCTGGACGTTTGGTAGAAAAAGCTGCTCCGGCCGAGAAAAACACTTTTGGTGCACCATGCAGGTACATTTGAGTTTCCCAGGCAAACGAAAGCAGTGACACCAAAGTTTCTAGTTTCTGTTTATGTCTCCCCTGAGGTGCTTTCAGGCCAGCTATGTCTTTCAGTCCTATCTCTTTTGGTTTGGAAGCTATTGCAGGACGTTTGGTAGAAAAAGCTGCTCCGGCTGAGAAAAACCCTTTTGGTGCACCATGCAGGTACATTTGATTTTCCCAGGCAAACGAAAGCAGTGACACCAAAGTTTCTAGTTTCTGTTTGTGTCTCCCCTGAGGAGGTTTCAGGCCAGCAATGTCTTTCAGTACTATCTCTTTTGGTTTGGAAGCTATTGCTGGAAGTTTGGCATGTTTGGCAGCAAATGCTGCTCCGGCCGAGAAAAACACTTTTGGTGCACCATGCAGGTACATTTGAGTTTCCCAGGCAAACGAAAGCAGTGACACCAAAGTTTCTAGTTTCTGTTTGTGTCTCCCCTGAGGAGCTTTCAGGCCAGCAATGTCTTTCAGTACTATCTCTTTTGGTTTGGAAGCTATTGCTGGACGTTTGGTAGAAAAAGCTGCTCCGGCCGAGAAAAACACTTTTGGTGCACCATGCAGGTACATTTGAGTTTCCCAGGCAAACGAAAGCAGTGACACCAAAGTTTCTAGTTTCTGTTTGTGTCTCCCCTGAGGAGGTTTCAGGCCAGCAATGTCTTTCAGTACTATCTCTTTTGGTTTGCAAGATATTGCTGGACGTTTTGTAGAAAAAGCTGCTCCGGCCGAGAAAAACACTTTTGGTGCACCATGCAGGTACATTTGAGTTTCCCAGGCAAACGAAAGCAGTGACACCAAAGTTTCTAGTTTCTGTTTGTGTCTCCCCTGAGGAGGTTTCAGGCCAGCTATGTCTTTCAGTACTATCTCTTTTGGTTTGGAAGCTACTGCTGGATGTTTGGCATGTTTGGCAGCAAATGCTGCTCCGGCCGAGAAAAACACTTTTGGTGCACCATGCAGGTACATTTGAGTTTCCCAGGCAAACAAAAGCAGTGACACCAAAGTTTCTAGTTTCTGTTTGTGTCTCCCCTGAGGACGTTTCAGGCCAGCTATGTCTTTCAGTACTATCTCTTTTGGTTTGGAAGCTATTGCTGGACGTTTGGCATGTTTGGCAGCAAATGCTCCTCCACCGAGAAAAACACTTTTGGTGCACCATGCAGGTACATTTGAGTTTCCCAGGCAAACGAAAGCAGTGACACCAAAGTTTCTAGTTTCTGTTTGTGTCTCCCCTGAGGAGCTTTCAGGCCAGCAATGTCTTTCAGTACTATCTCTTTTGGTTTGGAAGCTATTGCTGGTAGTTTGGCATGTTTGGTATAAAAAGCTTCTCCGGCCGAGAAAAACACTTTTGGTGCACCATGCAGGTACATTTGAGTTTCCCAGGCAAACGAAAGCAGTTACACCAAAGTTTCTAGTTTCTATTTGTGTCTCCCCTGAGAACGTTTCAGGCCAGCAATGTCTTTCAGTACTATCTCTTTTGGTTTGGAAGCTATTTCTGGACGTTTGGAAGAAAAAGCTGCTCCGGCCGAGAAAAACACTTTTGGTGCACCATGCAGGTACATTTGAGTTTCCCAGGCAAACGAAAGCAGTGACACCAAAGTTTCTAGTTTCTGTTTGTGTCTCCCCTGAGGAGGTTTCAGGCCAGCAATGTCTTTCAGTACTATCTCTTTTGGTTTGGAAGCTATTTCTGGACGTTTGGCATGTTTGGTAGAAGAAGCTGCTCCGGCCGAGAAAAACACTTTTGGTGCACCATGCAGGTACATTTGAGTTTCCCAGGCAAACGAAAGCAGTGACACCAAAGTTTCTAGTTTCTGTTTGTGTCTCCCCTGAGGAGGTTTCAGGCCAGCTATGTCTTTCAGTACAATCTCTTTTGGTTTGGAAGCTATTGCTGGATGTTTGGCATGTTTGGCAGCAAATGCTGCTCCGGCCGAGAAAAACACTTTTGGTGCACCATGCAGGTACATTTGAGTTTCCCAGGCAAACGAAAGCAGTGACACCAAAGTTTCTAGTTTCTGTTTGTGTCTCCCCTGAGGAGCTTTCAGGCCAGCAATGTCTTTTAGTACTATCTCTTTTGGTTTGGAAGCTATTGCTGGACGTTTGGTAGAAAAAGCTGCTCCGGCCGAGAAAAACACTTTTGGTGCACCATGCAGGTACATTTGAGTTTCCCAGGAAAACGAAAGCAGTGACACCAAAGTTTCTAGTTTCTGTTTGTGTCTCCCCTGAGGAGGTTTCAGGCCAGCAATGTCTTTCAGTACTATCTCTTTTGGTTTGCAAGATATTGCTGGACGTTTTGTAGAAAAAGCTGCTCCGGCCGAGAAAAACACTTTTGGTGCACCATGCAGGTACATTTGAGTTTCCCAGGCAAACGAAAGCAGTTACACCAAAATTTCTAGTTTCTGTTTGTGTCTCCCCTGAGGAGGTTTCAGGCCAGCTATGTCTTTCAGTACTATCTCTTTTGGTTTGGAAGCTACTGCTGGATGTTTGGCATGTTTGGCAGCAAATGCTGCTCCGGCCGAGAAAAACACTTTTGGTGCACCATGCAGGTACATTTGAGTTTCCCAGGCAAACGAAAGCAGTGACACCAAAGTTTCTAGTTTCTGTTTGTGTCTCCCCTGAGGAGGTTTCAGGCCAGCAATGTCTTTCAGTACTATCTCTTTTGGTTTGGAAGCTATTGCTGGAAGTTTGGCATGTTTGGTATAAAAAGCTTCTCCGGCCGAGAAAAACACTTTTGGTGCACCATGCAGGTACATTTGAGTTTCCCAGGCAAACGAAAGCAGTTACACCAAAGTTTCTAGTTTCTATTTGTGTCTCCCCTGAGGACGTTTCAGGCCAGCAATGTCTTTCAGTACTATCTCTTTTGGTTTGGAAGCTATTCCTGGACGTTTGGAAGAAAAAGCTGCTCCGGCCGAGAAAAACACTTTTGGTGCACCATGCAGGTACATTTGAGTTTCCCAGGCAAACGAAAGCAGTGACACCAAAGTTTCTAGTTTCTGTTTGTGTCTCCCCTGAGGAGGTTTCAGGCCAGCAATGTCTTTCAGTACTATCTCTTTTGGTTTGGAAGCTATTGCTGGACGTTTGGCATGTTTGGTAGAAGAAGCTGCTCCGGCCGAGAAAAACACTTTTGGTGCACCATGCAGGTACATTTGAGTTTCCCAGGCAAACGAAAGCAGTGACACCAAAGTTTCTAGTTTCTGTTTGTGTCTCCCCTGAGGAGGTTTCAGGCCAGCTATGTCTTTCAGTACAATCTCTTTTGGTTTGGAAGCTATTGCTGGATGTTTGGCATGTTTGGCAGCAAATGCTGCTCCGGCCGAGAAAAACACTTTTGGTGCACCATGCAGGTACATTTGAGTTTCCCAGGCAAACGAAAGCAGTGACACCAAAGTTTCTAGTTTCTGTTTGTGTCTCCCCTGAGGAGGTTTCAGGCCAGCTATGTCTTTCAGTACTATCTCTTTTGGTTTGGAAGCTATTTCTGGACGTTTGGTAGAAAAAGCTGCTCCGGCCGAGAAAAACACTTTTGGTGCACCATGCAGGTACATTTGAGTTTCCCAGGCAAACGAAAGCAGTGACACCAAAGTTTCTAGTTTCTGTTTATGTCTCCCCTGAGGTGCTTTCAGGCCAGCTATGTCTTTCAGTCCTATCTCTTTTGGTTTGGAAGCTATTGCAGGACGTTTGGTAGAAAAAGCTGCTCCGGCCGAGAAAAACCCTTTTGGTGCACCATGCAGGTACATTTGATTTTCCCAGGCAAACAAAAGCAGTGACACCAAAGTTTCTAGTTTCTGTTTGTGTCTCCCCTGAGGAGGTTTCAGGCCAGCAATGTCTTTCAGTACTATCTCTTTTGGTTTGGAAGCTATTGCTGGAAGTTTGGCATGTTTGGCAGCAAATGCTGCTCCGGCCGAGAAAAACACTTTTGGTGCACCATGCAGGTACATTTGAGTTTCCCAGGCAAACGAAAGCAGTGACACCAAAGTTTCTAGTTTCTGTTTGTGTCTCCCCTGAGGAGCTTTCAGGCCAGCAATGTCTTTCAGTACTATCTCTTTTGGTTTGGAAGCTATTGCTGGACGTTTGGTAGAAAAAGCTGCTCCGGCCGAGAAAAACACTTTTGGTGCACCATGCAGGTACATTTGAGTTTCCCAGGCAAACGAAAGCAGTGACACCAAAGTTTCTAGTTTCTGTTTGTGTCTCCCCTGAGGAGGTTTCAGGCCAGCAATGTCTTTCAGTACTATCTCTTTTGGTTTGCAAGATATTGCTGGACGTTTTGTAGAAAAAGCTGCTCCGGCCGAGAAAAACACTTTTGGTGCACCATGCAGGTACATTTGAGTTTCCCAGGCAAACGAAAGCAGTGACACCAAAGTTTCTAGTTTCTGTTTGTGTCTCCCCTGAGGAGGTTTCAGGCCAGCTATGTCTTTCAGTACTATCTCTTTTGGTTTGGAAGCTACTGCTGGATGTTTGGCATGTTTGGCAGCAAATGCTGCTCCGGCCGAGAAAAACACTTTTGGTGCACCATGCAGGTACATTTGAGTTTCCCAGGCAAACAAAAGCAGTGACACCAAAGTTTCTAGTTTCTGTTTGTGTCTCCCCTGAGGACGTTTCAGGCCAGCTATGTCTTTCAGTACTATCTCTTTTGGTTTGGAAGCTATTGCTGGACGTTTGGCATGTTTGGCAGCAAATGCTCCTCCACCGAGAAAAACACTTTTGGTGCACCATGCAGGTACATTTGAGTTTCCCAGGCAAACGAAAGCAGTGACACCAAAGTTTCTAGTTTCTGTTTGTGTCTCCCCTGAGGAGCTTTCAGGCCAGCAATGTCTTTCAGTACTATCTCTTTTGGTTTGGAAGCTATTGCTGGTAGTTTGGCATGTTTGGTATAAAAAGCTTCTCCGGCCGAGAAAAACACTTTTGGTGCACCATGCAGGTACATTTGAGTTTCCCAGGCAAACGAAAGCAGTTACACCAAAGTTTCTAGTTTCTATTTGTGTCTCCCCTGAGAACGTTTCAGGCCAGCAATGTCTTTCAGTACTATCTCTTTTGGTTTGGAAGCTATTTCTGGACGTTTGGAAGAAAAAGCTGCTCCGGCCGAGAAAAACACTTTTGGTGCACCATGCAGGTACATTTGAGTTTCCCAGGCAAACGAAAGCAGTGACACCAAAGTTTCTAGTTTCTGTTTGTGTCTCCCCTGAGGAGGTTTCAGGCCAGCAATGTCTTTCAGTACTATCTCTTTTGGTTTGGAAGCTATTTCTGGACGTTTGGCATGTTTGGTAGAAGAAGCTGCTCCGGCCGAGAAAAACACTTTTGGTGCACCATGCAGGTACATTTGAGTTTCCCAGGCAAACGAAAGCAGTGACACCAAAGTTTCTAGTTTCTGTTTGTGTCTCCCCTGAGGAGGTTTCAGGCCAGCTATGTCTTTCAGTACAATCTCTTTTGGTTTGGAAGCTATTGCTGGATGTTTGGCATGTTTGGCAGCAAATGCTGCTCCGGCCGAGAAAAACACTTTTGGTGCACCATGCAGGTACATTTGAGTTTCCCAGGCAAACGAAAGCAGTGACACCAAAGTTTCTAGTTTCTGTTTGTGTCTCCCCTGAGGAGCTTTCAGGCCAGCAATGTCTTTTAGTACTATCTCTTTTGGTTTGGAAGCTATTGCTGGACGTTTGGTAGAAAAAGCTGCTCCGGCCGAGAAAAACACTTTTGGTGCACCATGCAGGTACATTTGAGTTTCCCAGGAAAACGAAAGCAGTGACACCAAAGTTTCTAGTTTCTGTTTGTGTCTCCCCTGAGGAGGTTTCAGGCCAGCAATGTCTTTCAGTACTATCTCTTTTGGTTTGCAAGATATTGCTGGACGTTTTGTAGAAAAAGCTGCTCCGGCCGAGAAAAACACTTTTGGTGCACCATGCAGGTACATTTGAGTTTCCCAGGCAAACGAAAGCAGTTACACCAAAATTTCTAGTTTCTGTTTGTGTCTCCCCTGAGGAGGTTTCAGGCCAGCTATGTCTTTCAGTACTATCTCTTTTGGTTTGGAAGCTACTGCTGGATGTTTGGCATGTTTGGCAGCAAATGCTGCTCCGGCCGAGAAAAACACTTTTGGTGCACCATGCAGGTACATTTGAGTTTCCCAGGCAAACGAAAGCAGTGACACCAAAGTTTCTAGTTTCTGTTTGTGTCTCCCCTGAGGAGGTTTCAGGCCAGCAATGTCTTTCAGTACTATCTCTTTTGGTTTGGAAGCTATTGCTGGAAGTTTGGCATGTTTGGTATAAAAAGCTTCTCCGGCCGAGAAAAACACTTTTGGTGCACCATGCAGGTACATTTGAGTTTCCCAGGCAAACGAAAGCAGTTACACCAAAGTTTCTAGTTTCTATTTGTGTCTCCCCTGAGGACGTTTCAGGCCAGCAATGTCTTTCAGTACTATCTCTTTTGGTTTGGAAGCTATTCCTGGACGTTTGGAAGAAAAAGCTGCTCCGGCCGAGAAAAACACTTTTGGTGCACCATGCAGGTACATTTGAGTTTCCCAGGCAAACGAAAGCAGTGACACCAAAGTTTCTAGTTTCTGTTTGTGTCTCCCCTGAGGAGGTTTCAGGCCAGCAATGTCTTTCAGTACTATCTCTTTTGGTTTGGAAGCTATTGCTGGACGTTTGGCATGTTTGGTAGAAGAAGCTGCTCCGGCCGAGAAAAACACTTTTGGTGCACCATGCAGGTACATTTGAGTTTCCCAGGCAAACGAAAGCAGTGACACCAAAGTTTCTAGTTTCTGTTTGTGTCTCCCCTGAGGAGGTTTCAGGCCAGCTATGTCTTTCAGTACAATCTCTTTTGGTTTGGAAGCTATTGCTGGATGTTTGGCATGTTTGGCAGCAAATGCTGCTCCGGCCGAGAAAAACACTTTTGGTGCACCATGCAGGTACATTTGAGTTTCCCAGGCAAACGAAAGCAGTGACACCAAAGTTTCTAGTTTCTGTTTGTGTCTCCCCTGAGGAGGTTTCAGGCCAGCTATGTCTTTCAGTACTATCTCTTTTGGTTTGGAAGTTATTGCTGGACGTTTGGTAGAAAAAGCTGCTCCGGACGAGAAAAACAATTTTGGTGCACCATGCAGGTACATTTGAGTTTCCCAGGCAAACGAAAGCAGTGACACCAAAGTTTCTAGTTTCTGTTTGTGTCTCCCCTGAGGAGGTTTCAGGCCAGCAATGTCTTTCAGTACTATCTCTTTTGGTTTAGAAACTATTGCTTGACGTTTGGCATGTTTGGCAGCAAATGCTCCTCCACCGAGAAAAACACTTTTGGTGCACCATGCAGGTACATTTGAGTTTCCCAGGCAAACGAAAGCAGTGACACCAAAGTTTCTAGTTTCTGTTTGTGTCTCCCCTGAGGAGGTTTCAGGCCAGCAATGTCTTTCAGTACTATCTCTTTTGGTTTGGAAGCTATTGCTGGTAGTTTGGCATGTTTGGTATAAAAAGCTTCTCCGGCCGAGAAAAACACTTTTGGTGCACCATGCAGGTACATTTGAGTTTCCCAGGCAAACGAAAGCAGTGACACCAAAGTTTCTAGTTTCTGTTTATGTCTCCCCTGAGGTGCTTTCAGGCCAGCTATGTCTTTCAGTCCTATCTCTTTTGGTTTGGAAGCTATTGCAGGACGTTTGGTAGAAAAAGCTGCTCCGGCCGAGAAAAACCCTTTTGGTGCACCATGCAGGTACATTTGATTTTCCCAGGCAAACAAAAGCAGTGACACCAAAGTTTCTAGTTTCTGTTTGTGTCTCCCCTGAGGAGGTTTCAGGCCAGCAATGTCTTTCAGTACTATCTCTTTTGGTTTGGAAGCTATTGCTGGAAGTTTGGCATGTTTGGCAGCAAATGCTGCTCCGGCCGAGAAAAACACTTTTGGTGCACCATGCAGGTACATTTGAGTTTCCCAGGCAAACGAAAGCAGTGACACCAAAGTTTCTAGTTTCTGTTTGTGTCTCCCCTGAGGAGCTTTCAGGCCAGCAATGTCTTTCAGTACTATCTCTTTTGGTTTGGAAGCTATTGCTGGACGTTTGGTAGAAAAAGCTGCTCCGGCCGAGAAAAACACTTTTGGTGCACCATGCAGGTACATTTGAGTTTCCCAGGCAAACGAAAGCAGTGACACCAAAGTTTCTAGTTTCTGTTTGTGTCTCCCCTGAGGAGGTTTCAGGCCAGCAATGTCTTTCAGTACTATCTCTTTTGGTTTGCAAGATATTGCTGGACGTTTTGTAGAAAAAGCTGCTCCGGCCGAGAAAAACACTTTTGGTGCACCATGCAGGTACATTTGAGTTTCCCAGGCAAACGAAAGCAGTTACACCAAAGTTTCTAGTTTCTGTTTGTGTCTCCCCTGAGGAGGTTTCAGGCCAGCTATGTCTTTCAGTACTATCTCTTTTGGTTTGGAAGCTACTGCTGGATGTTTGGCATGTTTGGCAGCAAATGCTGCTCCGGCCGAGAAAAACACTTTTGGTGCACCATGCAGGTACATTTGAGTTTCCCAGGCAAACAAAAGCAGTGACACCAAAGTTTCTAGTTTCTGTTTGTGTCTCCCCTGAGGAGGTTTCAGGCCAGCTATGTCTTTCAGTACTATCTCTTTTGGTTTAGAAGCTATTGCTGGACGTTTGGCATGTTTGGCAGCAAATGCTCCTCCACCGAGAAAAACACTTTTGGTGCACCATGCAGGTACATTTGAGTTTCCCAGGCAAACGAAAGCAGTGACACCAAAGTTTCTAGTTTCTGTTTGTGTCTCCCCTGAGGAGCTTTCAGGCCAGCAATGTCTTTCAGTACTATCTCTTTTGGTTTGGAAGCTATTGCTGGTAGTTTGGCATGTTTGTTATAAAAAGCTTCTCCGGCCGAGAAAAACACTTTTGGTGCACCATGCAGGTACATTTGAGTTTCCCAGGCAAACGAAAGCAGTTACACCAAAGTTTCTAGTTTCTATTTGTGTCTCCCCTGAGAACGTTTCAGGCCAGCAATGTCTTTCAGTACTATCTCTTTTGGTTTGGAAGCTATTTCTGGACGTTTGGAAGAAAAAGCTGCTCCGGCCGAGAAAAACACTTTTGGTGCACCATGCAGGTACATTTGAGTTTCCCAGGCAAACGAAAGCAGTGACACCAAAGTTTCTAGTTTCTGTTTGTGTCTCCCCTGAGGAGGTTTCAGGCCAGCAATGTCTTTCAGTACTATCTCTTTTGGTTTGGAAGCTATTTCTGGACGTTTGGCATGTTTGGTAGAAGAAGCTGCTCCGGCCGAGAAAAACACTTTTGGTGCACCATGCAGGTACATTTGAGTTTCCCAGGCAAACGAAAGCAGTGACACCAAAGTTTCTAGTTTCTGTTTGTGTCTCCCCTGAGGAGGTTTCAGGCCAGCTATGTCTTTCAGTACAATCTCTTTTGGTTTGGAAGCTATTGCTGGATGTTTGGCATGTTTGGCAGCAAATGCTGCTCCGGCCGAGAAAAACACTTTTGGTGCACCATGCAGGTACATTTGAGTTTCCCAGGCAAACGAAAGCAGTGACACCAAAGTTTCTAGTTTCTGTTTGTGTCTCCCCTGAGGAGGTTTCAGGCCAGCTATGTCTTTCAGTACTATCTCTTTTGGTTTGGAAGCTATTGCTGGACGTTTGGCATGTTTGGTAGAAGAAGCTGCTCCAGCCGAGAAAAACACTTTTGGTGCACCATGCAGGTACATTTGAGTTTCCCAGGCAAACGAAAGCAGTGACACCAAAGTTTCTAGTTTCTGTTTGTGTCTCCCCTGAGGAGGTTTCAGGCCAGCTATGTCTTTCAGTACTATCTCTTTTGGTTTGGAAGCTATTGCTGGACGTTTGGCATGTTTGGCAGCAAATGCTGCTCCACCGAGAAAAACACTTTTGGTGCACCATGCAGGTACATTTGAGTTTCCCAGGCAAACGAAAGCAGTGACACCAAAGTTTATAGTTTCTGTTTGTGTCTCCCCTGAGGAGGTTTCAGGCCAGCTATGTCTTTCAGTACTATCTCTTTTGGTTTGGAAGCTATTGCTGGTAGTTTGGCATGTTTGGTATAAAAAGCTTCTCCAGCCGAGAAAAACACTTTTGGTGCACCATGCAGGTACATTTGAGTTTCCCAGGCAAACGAAAGCAGTGACACCAAAGTTTCTAGTTTCTGTTTGTGTCTCCCCTGAGGAGGTTTCAGGCCAGCAATGTCTTTCAGTACTATCTCTTTTGGTTTGGAAGCTATTGCTGGAAGTTTGGCATGTTTGGTAGAAAAAGCTTCTCCGGCCGAGAAAAACACTTTTGGTGCACCATGCAGGTACATTTGAGTTTCCCAGGCAAACGAAAGCAGTGACACCAAAGTTTCTAGTTTCTGTTTGTGTCTCCCCTGAGGACGTTTCAGGCCAGCTATGTCTTTCAGTACTATCTCTTTTGGTTTGGAAGTTATTCCTGGACGTTTTGTACAAAAAGCTGCTCCGGCCGAGAAAAACACTTTTGGTGCACCATGCAGGTACATTTGAGTTTCCCAGGCAAACAAAAGCAGTGACACCAAAGTTTCTAGTTTCTGTTTGTGTCTCCCCTGAGGAGGTTTCAGGCCAGCAATGTCTTTCAGTACTATCTCTTTTGGTTTGCAAGCTATTGCTGGAAGTTTGCATGTTTGGTAGAAAAAGCTGCTCCGGCCGAGAAAAACACTTTTGGTGCACCATGCAGGTACATTTGAGTTTCCCAGGCAAACGAAAGCAGTTACACCAAAGATTCTAGTTTCTGTTTGTGTCTCCCCTGAGGAGGTTTCAGGCCAGCAATGTCTTTCAGTACTATCTGTTTTGGTTTAGAAGCTATTGCTGGACGTTTGGCATGTTTGGTAGCAAATGCTGCTCCGGCCGAGAAAAACACTTTTGGTGCACCATGCAGGTACATTTGAGTTTCCCAGGCAAACGAAAGCAGTGGCACCAAAGTTTCTAGTTTCTGTTTGTGTCTCCCCTGAGGAGGTTTCAGGCCAGCAATGTCTTTCAGTACTATCTCTTTTGGTTTGGAAGCTATTCCTGGAAGTTTAGCATGTTTGGTAGAAAAAGCTTCTCAGGCCGAGAAAAACACTTTTGGTGCACCACGCAGGTACATTTGAGTTTCCCAGGCAAACGAAAGCAGTGACACCAAAGTTTCTAGTTTCTGTTTGTGTCTCCCCTGAGGAGGTTTCAGGCCAGCAATGTCTTTCAGTACTATCTCTTTTGGTTTGGAAGGTATTGCTGGAAGTTTGGCATGTTTGGGAGAAAAAGCTTCTCCGGACGAGAAAAACACTTTTGGTGCACCATGCAGGTACATTTGAGTTTCCCAGGCAAACGAAAGCAGTGACACCAAAGTTTCTAGTTTCTGTTTGTGTCTCCCCTGAGGAGGTTTCAGGCCAGCTATGTCTTTCAGTACTATCTCTTTTGGTTTGGAAGTTATTGCTGGACGTTTGGTAGAAAAAGCTTCTCCGGCCGAGAAAAACACTTTTGGTGCACCATGCAGGTACATTTGAGTTCCCCAGGCAAACAAAGGCAGTGACACCAAAGTTTCTAGTTTCTGTTTGTGTCTCCCCTGAGGAGGTTTCAGGCCAGCAATGTCTTTCAGTACTATCTCTTTTGGTTTGGAAGCTATTGCTGGACGTTTGGCATGTTTGGCAGCAAATGCTGCTCCACCGAGAAAAACACTTTTGGTGCACCATGCAGGTACATTTGAGTTTCCCAGGCAAACGAAAGCAGTGACACCAAAGTTTCTAGTTTCTGTTTGTGTCTCCCCTGAGGAGGTTTCAGGCCAGCTATGTCTTTCAGTACTATCTCTTTTGGTTTGGAAGTTATTGCTGGACGTTTGGTAGAAAAAGCTGCTCCGGCCGAGAAAAACACTTTTGGTGCACCATGCAGGTACATTTGAGTTTCCCAGGCAAACAAAAGCAGTGACACCAAAGTTTCTAGTTTCTGTTTATGTCTCCCCTGAGGAGGTTTCAGGCCAGCAATGTCTTTCAGTACTATCTCTTTTGGTTTGGAAGCTATTGCTGGAAGTTTGGCATGTTTGGGAGAAAAAGCTGCTCCGGCCGAGAAAAACACTTTTGGTGCACCATGCAGGTACATTTGAGTTTCCCAGGCAAACGAAAGCAGTGACACCAAAGTTTCTAGTTTCTGTTTGTGTCTCCCCTGAGGACGTTTCAGGCCAGCTATGTCTTTCAGTACTATCTCTTTTGGTTTGGAAGTTATTGCTGGACGTTTGGTAGAAAAAGCTGCTCCGGCCGAGAAAAACACTTTTGGTGCACCATGCAGGTACATTTGAGTTTCCCAGGCAAACAAAAGCAGTGACACCAAAGTTTCAAGTTTCTGTTTATGTCTCCCCTGAGGAGGTTTCAGGCCAGCAATGTCTTTCAGTACTATCTCTTTTGGTTTAGAAGCTATTGCTGGACGTTTGGCATGTTTGGCAGCAAATGCTCCTCCACCGAGAAAAACACTTTTGGTGCACCATGCAGGTACATTTGAGTTTCCCAGGCAAACGAAAGCAGTGACACCAAAGTTTCTAGTTTCTGTTTGTGTCTCCCCTGAGGAGGTTTCAGGCCAGCAATGTCTTTCAGTACTATCTCTTTTGGTTTGGAAGCTATTGCTGGTAGTTTGGCATGTTTGGTATAAAAAGCTTCTCCGGCCGAGAAAAACACTTTTGGTGCACCATACAGGTACATTTGAGTTTCCCAGGCAAACGAAAGCAGTTACACCAAAGTTTCTAGTTTCTATTTGTGTCTCCCCTGAGGAGGTTTCAGGCCAGCTATGTCTTTCAGTACTATCTCTTTTGGTTTGGAAGCTATTGCTGGACGTTTGGAAGAAAAAGCTGCTCCGGCCGAGAAAAACACTTTTGGTGCACCATGCAGGTACATTTGAGTTTCCCAGGCAAACGAAAGCAGTGACACCAAAGTTTCTAGTTTCTGTTTGTGTCTCCCCTGAGGAGGTTTCAGGCCAGCTATGTCTTTCAGTACTATCTCTTTTGGTTTGGAAGCTATTGCTGGACGTTTGGCATGTTTGGTAGAAGAAGCTGCTCCGGCCGAGAAAAACACTTTTGGTGCACCATGCAGGTACATTTGAGTTTCCCAGGCAAACGAAAGCAGTGACACCAAAGTTTCTAGTTTCTGTTTGTGTCTCCCCTGAGGAGGTTTCAGGCCAGCTATGTCTTTCAGTACTATCTCTTTTGGTTTGGAAGCTATTGCTGGACGTTTGGCATGTTTGGCAGCAAATGCTGCTCCACCGAGAAAAACACTTTTGGTGCACCATGCAGGTACATTTGAGTTTCCCAGGCAAACGAAAGCAGTGACACCAAAGTTTCTAGTTTCTGTTTGTGTCTCCCCTGAGGAGGTTTCAGGCCAGCTATGTCTTTCAGTACTATCTCTTTTGGTTTGGAAGCTATTGCTGGACGTTTGGCATGTTTGGTATAAAAAGCTTCTCCGGCCGAGAAAAACACTTTTGGTGCACCATGCAGGTACATTTGAGTTTCCCAGGCAAACGAAAGCAGTGACACCAAAGTTTCTAGTTTCTGTTTGTGTCTCCCCTGAGGAGGTTTCAGGCCAGCTATGTCTTTCAGTACTATCTCTTTTGGTTTGGAAGCTATTGCTGGAAGTTTGGCATGTTTGGGAGAAAAAGCTTCTCCGGCCGAGAAAAACACTTTTGGTGCACCATGCAGGTACATTTGAGTTTCCCAGGCAAACGAAAGCAGTGACACCAAAGTTTCTAGTTTCTGTTTGTGTCTCCCCTGAGGAGGTTTCAGGCCAGCTATGTCTTTCAGTACTATCTCTTTTGGTTTGGAAGTTATTGCTGGACGTTTGGTAGAAAAAGCTGCTCCGGCCGAGAAAAACACATTTGGTGCACCATGCAGGTTCATTTGAGTTTCCCAGGCAAACAAAAGCAGTGACACCAAAGTTTCTAGTTTCTGTTTGTGTCTCCCCTGAGGAGGTTTCAGGCCAGCAATGTCTTTCAGTACTATCTCTTTTGCTTTGGAAGCTATTGCTGTACGTTTGGCATGTTTGGTAGCAAATGCTGCTCCGGCCGAGAAAAACACTTTTGGTGCACCATGCAGGTACATTTGAGTTTCCCAGGCAAACGAAAGCAGTGGCACCAAAGTTTCTAGTTTCTGTTTGTGTCTCCCCTGAGGAGGTTTCAGGCCAGCAATGTCTTTCAGTACTATCTCTTTTGGTTTGGAAGCTATTGCTGGAAGTTTGGCATGTTTGGTAGAAAAAGCTTCTCCGGCCGAGAAAAACACTTTTGGTGCACCATGCAGGTACATTTGAGTTTCCCAGGCAAACGAAAGCAGTGACACCAAAGTTTCTAGTTTCTGTTTGTGTCTCCCCTGAGGAGGTTTCAGGCCAGCAATGTCTTTCAGTACTATCTCTTTTGGTTTGGAAGCTATTGCTGGACGTTTGGTACAAAAAGCTGCTCCGGCCGAGAAAAACACTTTTGGTGCACCATGCAGGTACATTTGAGTTTCCCAGGCAAACAAAAGCAGTGACACCAAAGTTTCTAGTTTCTTTTTGTGTCTCCCCTGAGGAGGTTTCAGGTCAGCAATGTCTTTCAGTACTATCTCTTTTGTATTGGAAGCTATTGCTGGACGTTTGGCATGTTTGGCAGCAAATGCTGCTCCGGCTGAGAAAAACACTTTTGGTGCACCATGCAGGTACATTTGAGTTTCCCAGGCAAACGAAAGCAGTGACACCAAAGTTTCTAGTTTCTGTTTGTGTCTCCCCTGAGGACGTTTCAGGCCAGCTATGTCTTTCAGTACTATCTCTTTTGGTTTGGAAGTTATTCCTGGACGTTTGGTAGAAAAAGCTGCTCCGGCCGAGAAAAACACTTTTGGTGCACCATGCAGGTACATTTGAGTTTCCCAGGCAAACAAAAGCAGTGACACCAAAGTTTCTAGTTTCTGTTTGTGTCTCCCCTGAGGAGGTTTCAGGCCAGCAATGTCTTTCAGTACTATCTCTTTTGGTTTGCAAGCTATTGCTGGAAGTTTGGCATGTTTGGTAGAAAAAGCTGCTCCGGCCGAGAAAAACACTTTTGGTGCACCATGCAGGTACATTTGAGTTTCCCAGGCAAACGAAAGCAGTTACACCAAAGATTCTAGTTTCTGTTTGTGTCTCCCCTGAGGAGGTTTCAGGCCAGCAATGTCTTTCAGTACTATCTCTTTTTGTTTAGAAGCTATTGCTGGACGTTTGGCATGTTTGGTAGCAAATGCTGCTCCGGCCGAGAAAAACACTTTTGGTGCACCATGCAGGTACATTTGAGTTTCCCAGGCAAACGAAAGCAGTGGCACCAAAGTTTCTAGTTTCTGTTTATGTCTCCCCTGAGGAGCTTTCAGGCCAGCTATGTCTTTCAGTCCTATCTCTTTTGGTTTGGAAGCTATTGCTGGACGTTTGTTAGAAAAAGCTGCTCCGGCCGAGAAAAACACTTTTGGTGCACCATGCAGGTACATTTGAGTTTCCCAGGCAAACGAAAGCAGTTACACCAAAGATTCTAGTTTCTGTTTGTGTCTCCCCTGAGGAGGTTTCAGGCCAGCAATGTCTTTCAGTACTATCTCTTTTGGTTTGGAAGCTATTGCTGGAAGTTTGGCATGTTTGGGAGAAAAAGCTGCTCCGGCCGAGAAAAACACTTTTGGTGCACCATGCAGGTACATTTGAGTTTCCCAGGCAAACGAAAGCAGTGACACCAAAGTTTCTAGTTTCTGTTTGTGTCTCCCCTGAGGAGCTTTCAGGCCAGCAATGTCTTTCAGTACTATCTCTTTTGGTTTGGAAGCTATTGCTGGACGTTTGGTAGAAAAAGCTGCTCCGGCCGAGAAAAACACTTTTGGTGCACCATGCAGGTACATTTGAGTTTCCCAGGCAAACGAAAGCAGTGACACCAAAGTTTCTAGTTTCTGTTTGTGTCTCCCCTGAGGAGGTTTCAGGCCAGCAATGTCTTTCAGTACTATCTCTTTTGGTTTGCAAGATATTGCTGGACGTTTTGTAGAAAAAGCTGCTCCGGCCGAGAAAAACACTTTTGGTGCACCATGCAGGTACATTTGAGTTTCCCAGGCAAACGAAAGCAGTTACACCAAAGTTTCTAGTTTCTGTTTGTGTCTCCCCTGAGGAGGTTTCAGGCCAGCTATGTCTTTCAGTACTATCTCTTTTGGTTTGGAAGCTACTGCTGGATGTTTGGCATGTTTGGCAGCAAATGCTGCTCCGGCCGAGAAAAACACTTTTGGTGCACCATGCAGGTACATTTGAGTTTCCCAGGCAAACAAAAGCAGTGACACCAAAGTTTCTAGTTTCTGTTTGTGTCTCCCCTGAGGAGGTTTCAGGCCAGCTATGTCTTTCAGTACTATCTCTTTTGGTTTAGAAGCTATTGCTGGACGTTTGGCATGTTTGGCAGCAAATGCTCCTCCACCGAGAAAAACACTTTTGGTGCACCATGCAGGTACATTTGAGTTTCCCAGGCAAACGAAAGCAGTGACACCAAAGTTTCTAGTTTCTGTTTGTGTCTCCCCTGAGGAGCTTTCAGGCCAGCAATGTCTTTCAGTACTATCTCTTTTGGTTTGGAAGCTATTGCTGGTAGTTTGGCATGTTTGTTATAAAAAGCTTCTCCGGCCGAGAAAAACACTTTTGGTGCACCATGCAGGTACATTTGAGTTTCCCAGGCAAACGAAAGCAGTTACACCAAAGTTTCTAGTTTCTATTTGTGTCTCCCCTGAGAACGTTTCAGGCCAGCAATGTCTTTCAGTACTATCTCTTTTGGTTTGGAAGCTATTTCTGGACGTTTGGAAGAAAAAGCTGCTCCGGCCGAGAAAAACACTTTTGGTGCACCATGCAGGTACATTTGAGTTTCCCAGGCAAACGAAAGCAGTGACACCAAAGTTTCTAGTTTCTGTTTGTGTCTCCCCTGAGGAGGTTTCAGGCCAGCAATGTCTTTCAGTACTATCTCTTTTGGTTTGGAAGCTATTTCTGGACGTTTGGCATGTTTGGTAGAAGAAGCTGCTCCGGCCGAGAAAAACACTTTTGGTGCACCATGCAGGTACATTTGAGTTTCCCAGGCAAACGAAAGCAGTGACACCAAAGTTTCTAGTTTCTGTTTGTGTCTCCCCTGAGGAGGTTTCAGGCCAGCTATGTCTTTCAGTACAATCTCTTTTGGTTTGGAAGCTATTGCTGGATGTTTGGCATGTTTGGCAGCAAATGCTGCTCCGGCCGAGAAAAACACTTTTGGTGCACCATGCAGGTACATTTGAGTTTCCCAGGCAAACGAAAGCAGTGACACCAAAGTTTCTAGTTTCTGTTTGTGTCTCCCCTGAGGAGGTTTCAGGCCAGCTATGTCTTTCAGTACTATCTCTTTTGGTTTGGAAGCTATTGCTGGACGTTTGGCATGTTTGGTAGAAGAAGCTGCTCCAGCCGAGAAAAACACTTTTGGTGCACCATGCAGGTACATTTGAGTTTCCCAGGCAAACGAAAGCAGTGACACCAAAGTTTCTAGTTTCTGTTTGTGTCTCCCCTGAGGAGGTTTCAGGCCAGCTATGTCTTTCAGTACTATCTCTTTTGGTTTGGAAGCTATTGCTGGACGTTTGGCATGTTTGGCAGCAAATGCTGCTCCACCGAGAAAAACACTTTTGGTGCACCATGCAGGTACATTTGAGTTTCCCAGGCAAACGAAAGCAGTGACACCAAAGTTTATAGTTTCTGTTTGTGTCTCCCCTGAGGAGGTTTCAGGCCAGCTATGTCTTTCAGTACTATCTCTTTTGGTTTGGAAGCTATTGCTGGTAGTTTGGCATGTTTGGTATAAAAAGCTTCTCCAGCCGAGAAAAACACTTTTGGTGCACCATGCAGGTACATTTGAGTTTCCCAGGCAAACGAAAGCAGTGACACCAAAGTTTCTAGTTTCTGTTTGTGTCTCCCCTGAGGAGGTTTCAGGCCAGCAATGTCTTTCAGTACTATCTCTTTTGGTTTGGAAGCTATTGCTGGAAGTTTGGCATGTTTGGTAGAAAAAGCTTCTCCGGCCGAGAAAAACACTTTTGGTGCACCATGCAGGTACATTTGAGTTTCCCAGGCAAACGAAAGCAGTGACACCAAAGTTTCTAGTTTCTGTTTGTGTCTCCCCTGAGGACGTTTCAGGCCAGCTATGTCTTTCAGTACTATCTCTTTTGGTTTGGAAGTTATTCCTGGACGTTTTGTACAAAAAGCTGCTCCGGCCGAGAAAAACACTTTTGGTGCACCATGCAGGTACATTTGAGTTTCCCAGGCAAACAAAAGCAGTGACACCAAAGTTTCTAGTTTCTGTTTGTGTCTCCCCTGAGGAGGTTTCAGGCCAGCAATGTCTTTCAGTACTATCTCTTTTGGTTTGCAAGCTATTGCTGGAAGTTTGCATGTTTGGTAGAAAAAGCTGCTCCGGCCGAGAAAAACACTTTTGGTGCACCATGCAGGTACATTTGAGTTTCCCAGGCAAACGAAAGCAGTTACACCAAAGATTCTAGTTTCTGTTTGTGTCTCCCCTGAGGAGGTTTCAGGCCAGCAATGTCTTTCAGTACTATCTGTTTTGGTTTAGAAGCTATTGCTGGACGTTTGGCATGTTTGGTAGCAAATGCTGCTCCGGCCGAGAAAAACACTTTTGGTGCACCATGCAGGTACATTTGAGTTTCCCAGGCAAACGAAAGCAGTGGCACCAAAGTTTCTAGTTTCTGTTTGTGTCTCCCCTGAGGAGGTTTCAGGCCAGCAATGTCTTTCAGTACTATCTCTTTTGGTTTGGAAGCTATTCCTGGAAGTTTAGCATGTTTGGTAGAAAAAGCTTCTCAGGCCGAGAAAAACACTTTTGGTGCACCACGCAGGTACATTTGAGTTTCCCAGGCAAACGAAAGCAGTGACACCAAAGTTTCTAGTTTCTGTTTGTGTCTCCCCTGAGGAGGTTTCAGGCCAGCAATGTCTTTCAGTACTATCTCTTTTGGTTTGGAAGGTATTGCTGGAAGTTTGGCATGTTTGGGAGAAAAAGCTTCTCCGGACGAGAAAAACACTTTTGGTGCACCATGCAGGTACATTTGAGTTTCCCAGGCAAACGAAAGCAGTGACACCAAAGTTTCTAGTTTCTGTTTGTGTCTCCCCTGAGGAGGTTTCAGGCCAGCTATGTCTTTCAGTACTATCTCTTTTGGTTTGGAAGTTATTGCTGGACGTTTGGTAGAAAAAGCTTCTCCGGCCGAGAAAAACACTTTTGGTGCACCATGCAGGTACATTTGAGTTCCCCAGGCAAACAAAGGCAGTGACACCAAAGTTTCTAGTTTCTGTTTGTGTCTCCCCTGAGGAGGTTTCAGGCCAGCAATGTCTTTCAGTACTATCTCTTTTGGTTTGGAAGCTATTGCTGGACGTTTGGCATGTTTGGCAGCAAATGCTGCTCCACCGAGAAAAACACTTTTGGTGCACCATGCAGGTACATTTGAGTTTCCCAGGCAAACGAAAGCAGTGACACCAAAGTTTCTAGTTTCTGTTTGTGTCTCCCCTGAGGAGGTTTCAGGCCAGCTATGTCTTTCAGTACTATCTCTTTTGGTTTGGAAGTTATTGCTGGACGTTTGGTAGAAAAAGCTGCTCCGGCCGAGAAAAACACTTTTGGTGCACCATGCAGGTACATTTGAGTTTCCCAGGCAAACAAAAGCAGTGACACCAAAGTTTCTAGTTTCTGTTTATGTCTCCCCTGAGGAGGTTTCAGGCCAGCAATGTCTTTCAGTACTATCTCTTTTGGTTTGGAAGCTATTGCTGGAAGTTTGGCATGTTTGGGAGAAAAAGCTGCTCCGGCCGAGAAAAACACTTTTGGTGCACCATGCAGGTACATTTGAGTTTCCCAGGCAAACGAAAGCAGTGACACCAAAGTTTCTAGTTTCTGTTTGTGTCTCCCCTGAGGACGTTTCAGGCCAGCTATGTCTTTCAGTACTATCTCTTTTGGTTTGGAAGTTATTGCTGGACGTTTGGTAGAAAAAGCTGCTCCGGCCGAGAAAAACACTTTTGGTGCACCATGCAGGTACATTTGAGTTTCCCAGGCAAACAAAAGCAGTGACACCAAAGTTTCAAGTTTCTGTTTATGTCTCCCCTGAGGAGGTTTCAGGCCAGCAATGTCTTTCAGTACTATCTCTTTTGGTTTAGAAGCTATTGCTGGACGTTTGGCATGTTTGGCAGCAAATGCTCCTCCACCGAGAAAAACACTTTTGGTGCACCATGCAGGTACATTTGAGTTTCCCAGGCAAACGAAAGCAGTGACACCAAAGTTTCTAGTTTCTGTTTGTGTCTCCCCTGAGGAGGTTTCAGGCCAGCAATGTCTTTCAGTACTATCTCTTTTGGTTTGGAAGCTATTGCTGGTAGTTTGGCATGTTTGGTATAAAAAGCTTCTCCGGCCGAGAAAAACACTTTTGGTGCACCATACAGGTACATTTGAGTTTCCCAGGCAAACGAAAGCAGTTACACCAAAGTTTCTAGTTTCTATTTGTGTCTCCCCTGAGGAGGTTTCAGGCCAGCTATGTCTTTCAGTACTATCTCTTTTGGTTTGGAAGCTATTGCTGGACGTTTGGAAGAAAAAGCTGCTCCGGCCGAGAAAAACACTTTTGGTGCACCATGCAGGTACATTTGAGTTTCCCAGGCAAACGAAAGCAGTGACACCAAAGTTTCTAGTTTCTGTTTGTGTCTCCCCTGAGGAGGTTTCAGGCCAGCTATGTCTTTCAGTACTATCTCTTTTGGTTTGGAAGCTATTGCTGGACGTTTGGCATGTTTGGTAGAAGAAGCTGCTCCGGCCGAGAAAAACACTTTTGGTGCACCATGCAGGTACATTTGAGTTTCCCAGGCAAACGAAAGCAGTGACACCAAAGTTTCTAGTTTCTGTTTGTGTCTCCCCTGAGGAGGTTTCAGGCCAGCTATGTCTTTCAGTACTATCTCTTTTGGTTTGGAAGCTATTGCTGGACGTTTGGCATGTTTGGCAGCAAATGCTGCTCCACCGAGAAAAACACTTTTGGTGCACCATGCAGGTACATTTGAGTTTCCCAGGCAAACGAAAGCAGTGACACCAAAGTTTCTAGTTTCTGTTTGTGTCTCCCCTGAGGAGGTTTCAGGCCAGCTATGTCTTTCAGTACTATCTCTTTTGGTTTGGAAGCTATTGCTGGACGTTTGGCATGTTTGGTATAAAAAGCTTCTCCGGCCGAGAAAAACACTTTTGGTGCACCATGCAGGTACATTTGAGTTTCCCAGGCAAACGAAAGCAGTGACACCAAAGTTTCTAGTTTCTGTTTGTGTCTCCCCTGAGGAGGTTTCAGGCCAGCTATGTCTTTCAGTACTATCTCTTTTGGTTTGGAAGCTATTGCTGGAAGTTTGGCATGTTTGGGAGAAAAAGCTTCTCCGGCCGAGAAAAACACTTTTGGTGCACCATGCAGGTACATTTGAGTTTCCCAGGCAAACGAAAGCAGTGACACCAAAGTTTCTAGTTTCTGTTTGTGTCTCCCCTGAGGAGGTTTCAGGCCAGCTATGTCTTTCAGTACTATCTCTTTTGGTTTGGAAGTTATTGCTGGACGTTTGGTAGAAAAAGCTGCTCCGGCCGAGAAAAACACATTTGGTGCACCATGCAGGTTCATTTGAGTTTCCCAGGCAAACAAAAGCAGTGACACCAAAGTTTCTAGTTTCTGTTTGTGTCTCCCCTGAGGAGGTTTCAGGCCAGCAATGTCTTTCAGTACTATCTCTTTTGCTTTGGAAGCTATTGCTGTACGTTTGGCATGTTTGGTAGCAAATGCTGCTCCGGCCGAGAAAAACACTTTTGGTGCACCATGCAGGTACATTTGAGTTTCCCAGGCAAACGAAAGCAGTGGCACCAAAGTTTCTAGTTTCTGTTTGTGTCTCCCCTGAGGAGGTTTCAGGCCAGCAATGTCTTTCAGTACTATCTCTTTTGGTTTGGAAGCTATTGCTGGAAGTTTGGCATGTTTGGTAGAAAAAGCTTCTCCGGCCGAGAAAAACACTTTTGGTGCACCATGCAGGTACATTTGAGTTTCCCAGGCAAACGAAAGCAGTGACACCAAAGTTTCTAGTTTCTGTTTGTGTCTCCCCTGAGGAGGTTTCAGGCCAGCAATGTCTTTCAGTACTATCTCTTTTGGTTTGGAAGCTATTGCTGGACGTTTGGTACAAAAAGCTGCTCCGGCCGAGAAAAACACTTTTGGTGCACCATGCAGGTACATTTGAGTTTCCCAGGCAAACAAAAGCAGTGACACCAAAGTTTCTAGTTTCTTTTTGTGTCTCCCCTGAGGAGGTTTCAGGTCAGCAATGTCTTTCAGTACTATCTCTTTTGTATTGGAAGCTATTGCTGGACGTTTGGCATGTTTGGCAGCAAATGCTGCTCCGGCTGAGAAAAACACTTTTGGTGCACCATGCAGGTACATTTGAGTTTCCCAGGCAAACGAAAGCAGTGACACCAAAGTTTCTAGTTTCTGTTTGTGTCTCCCCTGAGGACGTTTCAGGCCAGCTATGTCTTTCAGTACTATCTCTTTTGGTTTGGAAGTTATTCCTGGACGTTTGGTAGAAAAAGCTGCTCCGGCCGAGAAAAACACTTTTGGTGCACCATGCAGGTACATTTGAGTTTCCCAGGCAAACAAAAGCAGTGACACCAAAGTTTCTAGTTTCTGTTTGTGTCTCCCCTGAGGAGGTTTCAGGCCAGCAATGTCTTTCAGTACTATCTCTTTTGGTTTGCAAGCTATTGCTGGAAGTTTGGCATGTTTGGTAGAAAAAGCTGCTCCGGCCGAGAAAAACACTTTTGGTGCACCATGCAGGTACATTTGAGTTTCCCAGGCAAACGAAAGCAGTTACACCAAAGATTCTAGTTTCTGTTTGTGTCTCCCCTGAGGAGGTTTCAGGCCAGCAATGTCTTTCAGTACTATCTCTTTTTGTTTAGAAGCTATTGCTGGACGTTTGGCATGTTTGGTAGCAAATGCTGCTCCGGCCGAGAAAAACACTTTTGGTGCACCATGCAGGTACATTTGAGTTTCCCAGGCAAACGAAAGCAGTGGCACCAAAGTTTCTAGTTTCTGTTTATGTCTCCCCTGAGGAGCTTTCAGGCCAGCTATGTCTTTCAGTCCTATCTCTTTTGGTTTGGAAGCTATTGCTGGACGTTTGTTAGAAAAAGCTGCTCCGGCCGAGAAAAACACTTTTGGTGCACCATGCAGGTACATTTGAGTTTCCCAGGCAAACGAAAGCAGTTACACCAAAGATTCTAGTTTCTGTTTGTGTCTCCCCTGAGGAGGTTTCAGGCCAGCAATGTCTTTCAGTACTATCTCTTTTGGTTTGGAAGCTATTGCTGGTAGTTTGGCATGTTTGGTATAAAAAGCTTCTCCGGCCGAGAAAAACAATTTTGGTGCACCATGCAGGTACATTTGAGTTTCCCAGGCAAACGAAAGCAGTGACACCAAAGTTTCTAGTTTCTATTTGTGTCTCCCCTGAGGAGGTTTCAGGCCAGCAATGTCTTTCAGTACTATCTCTTTTGGTTTGGAAGCTATTGCTGGACGTTTGGAAGAAAAAGCTGCTCCGGCCGAGAAAAACACTTTTGGTGCACCATGCAGGTACATTTGAGTTTCCCAGGCAAACGAAAGCAGTGACACCAAAGTTTCTAGTTTCTGTTTGTGTCTCCCCTGAGGAGGTTTCAGGCCAGCAATGTCTTTCAGTACTATCTCTTTTGGTTTGGAAGCTATTGCTGGACGTTTGGCATGTTTGGTAGAAGAAGCTGCTCCGGCCGAGAAAAACACTTTTGGTGCACCATGCAGGTACATTTGAGTTTCCCAGGCAAACGAAAGCAGTGACACCAAAGTTTCTAGTTTCTGTTTGTGTCTCCCCTGAGGAGGTTTCAGGCCAGCTATGTCTTTCAGTACTATCTCTTTTGGTTTGGAAGCTATTGCTGGACGTTTGGCATGTTTGGCAGCAAATGCTGCTCCACCGAGAAAAACACTTTTGGTGCACCATGCAGGTACATTTGAGTTTCCCAGGCAAACGAAAGCAGTGACACCAAAGTTTCTAGTTTCTGTTTGTGTCTCCCCTGAGGAGGTTTCAGGCCAGCTATGTCTTTCAGTACTATCTCTTTTGGTTTGGAAGCTATTGCTGGACGTTTGGCATGTTTGGTATAAAAAGCTTCTCCGGCCGAGAAAAACACTTTTGGTGCACCATGCAGGTACATTTGAGTTTCCCAGGCAAACGAAAGCAGTGACACCAAAGTTTCTAGTTTCTGTTTGTGTCTCCCCTGAGGAGGTTTCAGGCCAGCTATGTCTTTCAGTACTATCTCTTTTGGTTTGGAAGCTATTGCTGGAAGTTTGGCATGTTTGGTAGAAAAAGCTTCTCCGGCCGAGAAAAACACTTTTGGTGCACCATGCAGGTACATTTGAGTTTCCCAGGCAAACGAAAGCAGTGACACCAAAGTTTCTAGTTTCTGTTTGTGTCTCCCCTGAGGAGGTTTCAGGCCAGCAATGTCTTTCAGTACTATCTCTTTTGGTTTGGAAGCTATTGCTGGACGTTTGGTACAAAAAGCTGCTCCGGCCGAGAAAAACACTTTTGGTGCACCATGCAGGTACATTTGAGTTTCCCAGGCAAACAAAAGCAGTGACACCAAAGTTTCTAGTTTCTTTTTGTGTCTCCCCTGAGGAGGTTTCAGGTCAGCAATGTCTTTCAGTACTATCTCTTTTGTATTGGAAGCTATTGCTGGACGTTTGGCATGTTTGGCAGCAAATGCTGCTCCGGCCAAGAAAAACACTTTTGGTGCACCATGCAGGTACATTTGAGTTTCCCAGGCAAACAAAAGCAGTGACACCAAAGTTTCTAGTTTCTGTTTGTGTCTCCCCTGAGGAGGTTTCAGGCCAGCAATGTCTTTCAGTACTATCTCTTTTGGTTTGCAAGCTATTGCTGGAAGTTTGGCATGTTTGGTAGAAAAAGCTGCTCCGGCCGAGAAAAACACTTTTGGTGCACCATGCAGGTACATTTGAGTTTCCCAGGCAAACGAAAGCAGTTACACCAAAGATTCTAGTTTCTGTTTGTGTCTCCCCTGAGGAGGTTTCAGGCCAGCAATGTCTTTCAGTACTATCTCTTTTTGTTTAGAAGCTATTGCTGGACGTTTGGCATGTTTGGTAGCAAATGCTGCTCCGGCCGAGAAAAACACTTTTGGTGCACCATGCAGGTACATTTGAGTTTCCCAGGCAAACGAAAGCAGTGGCACCAAAGTTTCTAGTTTCTGTTTATGTCTCCCCTGAGGAGCTTTCAGGCCAGCTATGTCTTTCAGTCCTATCTCTTTTGGTTTGGAAGCTATTACTGGACGTTTGTTAGAAAAAGCTGCTCCGGCCGAGAAAAACACTTTTGGTGCACCATGCAGGTACATTTGAGTTTCCCAGGCAAACGAAAGCAGTTACACCAAAGTTTCTAGTTTCTGTTTGTGTCTCCCCTGAGGAGGTTTCAGGCCAGCTATGTCTTTCAGTACTATCTCTTTTGGTTTGGAAGCTATTGCTGGTAGTTTGGCATGTTTGGTAGAAAAAGCTTCTCCGGCCGAGAAAAACAATTTTGGTGCACCATGCAGGTACATTTGAGTTTCCCAGGCAAACGAAAGCAGTGACACCAAAGTTTCTAGTTTCTATTTGTGTCTCCCCTGAGGAGGTTTCAGGCCAGCAATGTCTTTCAGTACTATCTCTTTTGGTTTGGAAGCTATTGCTGGACGTTTGGAAGAAAAAGCTGCTCCGGCCGAGAAAAACACTTTTGGTGCACCATGCAGGTACATTTGAGTTTCCCAGGCAAACGAAAGCAGTGACACCAAAGTTTCTAGTTTCTGTTTGTGTCTCCCCTGAGGAGGTTTCAGGCCAGCTATGTCTTTCAGTACTATCTCTTTTGGTTTGGAAGCTATTGCTGGACGTTTGGCATGTTTGGTAGAAGAAGCTGCTCCGGCCGAGAAAAACACTTTTGGTGCACCATGCAGGTACATTTGAGTTTCCCAGGCAAACGAAAGCAGTGACACCAAAGTTTCTAGTTTCTGTTTGTGTCTCCCCTGAGGAGGTTTCAGGCCAGCTATGTCTTTCAGTACTATCTCTTTTGGTTTGGAAGCTACTGCTGGATGTTTGGCATGTTTGGCAGCAAATGCTGCTCCGGCCGAGAAAAACACTTTTGGTGCACCATGCAGGTACATTTGAGTTTCCCAGGCAAAGGAAAGCAGTGACACCAAAGTTTCTAGTTTCTGTTTGTGTCTCCCCTGAGGACGTTTCAGGCCAGCTATGTCTTTCAGTACTATCTCTTTTGGTTTGGAAGCTATTGCTGGACGTTTGGCATGTTTGGGAGAAAAAGCTTCTCCGGCCGAGAAAAACACTTTTGGTGCACCATGCAGGTACATTTGAGTTTCCCAGGGAAACGAAAGCAGTGACACCAAAGTTTCTAGTTTCTGTTTGTGTCTCCCCTGAGGAGGTTTCAGGCCAGCTATGTCTTTCAGTACTATCTCTTTTGGTTTGGAAGTTATTCCTGGACGTTTGGTAGAAAAAGCTGCTCCGGCCGAGAAAAACACTTTTGGTGCACCATGCAGGTACATTTGAGTTTCCCAGGCAAACAAAAGCAGTGACACCAAAGTTTCTAGTTTCTGTTTGTGTCTCCCCTGAGGAGGTTTCAGGCCAGCAATGTCTTTCAGTACTATCTCTTTTGGTTTGCAAGCTATTGCTGGAAGTTTGGCATGTTTGGTAGAAAAAGCTGCTCCGGCCGAGAAAAACACTTTTGGTGCACCATGCAGGTACATTTGAGTTTCCCAGGCAAACGAAAGCAGTTACACCAAAGTTTCTAGTTTCTATTTGTGTCTCCCCTGAGGAGGTTTCAGGCCAGCAATGTCTTTCAGTACTATCTCTTTTGGTTTGGAAGCTATTGCTGGACGTTTGGAAGAAAAAGCTGCTCCGGCCGAGAAAAACACTTTTGGTACACCATGCAGGTACATTTGAGTTTCCCAGGCAAACGAAAGCAGTGACACCAAAGTTTCTAGTTTCTGTTTGTGTCTCCCCTGAGGAGGTTTCAGGCCAGCTATGTCTTTCAGTACTATCTCTTTTGGTTTGGAAGCTATTGCTGGAAGTTTGGCATGTTTGGTAGAAGAAGCTGCTCCGGCCGAGAAAAACACTTTTGGTGCACCATGCAGGTACATTTGAGTTTCCCAGGCAAACGAAAGCAGTGACACCAAAGTTTCTAGTTTCTGTTTGTGTCTCCCCTGAGGAGGTTTCAGGCCAGCTATGTCTTTCAGTACTATCTCTTTTGGTTTGGAAGCTACTGCTGGATGTTTGGCATGTTTGGCAGCAAATGCTGCTCCGGCCGAGAAAAACACTTTTGGTGCACCATGCAGGTACATTTGAGTTTCCCAGGCAAACGAAAGCAGTGACACCAAAGTTTCTAGTTTCTGTTTGTGTCTCCCCTGAGGACGTTTCAGGCCAGCTATGTCTTTCAGTACTATCTCTTTTGGTTTGGAAGCTATTGCTGGACGTTTGGCATGTTTGGTAGAAAAAGCTTCTCCGGCCGAGAAAAACACTTTTGGTGCACCATGCAGGTACATTTGAGTTTCCCAGGCAAACGAAAGCAGTGACACCAAAGTTTCTAGTTTCTGTTTGTGTCTCCCCTGAGGAGGTTTCAGGCCAGCTATGTCTTTCAGTACTATCTCTTTTGGTTTGGAAGTTATTGCTGGACGTTTGGTAGAAAAAGCTGCTCCGGCCGAGAAAAACACTTTTGGTGCACCATGCAGGTACATTTGAGTTTCCCAGGCAAACGAAAGCAGTGACACCAAAGTTTCTAGTTTCTGTTTGTGTCTCCCCTGAGGAGGTTTCAGGCCAGCAATGTCTTTCAGTACTATCTCTTTTGGTTTGGAAGCTATTGCTGGAAGTTTGGCATGTTTGGTAGAAAAAGCTGCTCCGGCCGAGAAAAACACTTTTGGTGCACCATGCAGGTACATTTGAGTTTCCCAGGCAAACGAAAGCAGTTACACCAAAGATTCTAGTTTCTGTTTGTGTCTCCCCTGAGGAGGTTTCAGGCCAGCAATGTCTTTCAGTACTATCTCTTTTGGTTTAGAAGCTATTGCTGGACGTTTGGCATGTTTGGTAGCAAATGCTGCTCCGGCCGAGAAAAACACTTTTGGTGCACCATGCAGGTACAATTGAGTTTCCCAGGCAAACGAAAGCAGTGGCACCAAAGTTTCTAGTTTCTGTTTGTGTCTCCCCTGAGGAGGTTTCAGGCCAGCAATGTCTTTCAGAACTATCTATTTTGGTTTGGAAGCTATTCCTGGAAGTTTGGCATGTTTGGTAGAAAAAGCTTCTCAGGCCGAGAAAAACACTTTTGGTGCACCACGCAGGTACATTTGAGTTTCCCAGGCAAACAAAAGCAGTGACACCAAAGTTTCTAGTTTCTGTTTGTGTCTCCCCTGAGGAGGTTTCAGGCCAGCAATGTCTTTCAGTACTATCTCTTTTGGTTTGGAAGCTATTGCTGGAAGTTTGGCATGTTTGGTAGAAGAAGCTGCTCCGGCCGAGAAAAACCCTTTTGGTGCACCATGCAGGTACATTTGAGTTTCCCAGGCAAACGAAAGCAGTGACACCAAAGTTTCTAGTTTCTGTTTGTGTCTCCCCTGAGGAGGTTTCAGGCCAGCTATGTCTTTCAGTACTATCTCTTTTGGTTTGGAAGCTATTGCTGGATGTTTGGCATGTTTGGCAGCAAATGCTGCTCCGGCCGAGAAAAACACTTTTGGTGCACCATGCAGGTACATTTGAGTTTCCCAGGCAAACGAAAGCAGTGACACCAAAGTTTCTAGTTTCTGTTTGTGTCTCCCCTGAGGACGTTTCAGGCCAGCTATGTCTTTCAGTACTATCTCTTTTGGTTTGGAAGCTATTGCTGGACGTTTGGCATGTTTGGGAGAAAAAGCTGCTCCGGCCGAGAAAAACACTTTTGGTGCACCATGCAGGTACATTTGAGTTTCCCAGGCAAACGAAAGCAGTGACACCAAAGTTTCTAGTTTCTGTTTGTGTCTCCCCTGAGGAGGTTTAAGGCCAGCTATGTCTTTCAGTACTATCTCTTTTGGTTTGGAAGTTATTGCTGGACGTTTGGTAGAAAAAGCTGCTCCGGCCGAGAAAAACACTTTTGGTGCACCATGCAGGTACATTTGAGTTTCCCAGGCAAACAAAAGCAGTGACACCAAAGTTTCTAGTTTCTGTTTGTGTCTCCCCTGAGGAGGTTTCAGGCCAGCAATGTCTTTCAGTACTATCTCTTTTGGTTTGGAAGCTATTGCTGGAAGTTTGGCATGTTTGGTAGAAAAAGCTGCTCCGGCCGAGAAAAACACTTTTGGTGCACCATGCAGGTACATTTGAGTTTCCCAGGCAAACGAAAGCAGTTACACCAAAGATTCTAGTTTCTGTTTGTGTCTCCCCTGAGGAGGTTTCAGGCCATCAATGTCTTTCAGTACTATCTCTTTTGGTTTGCAAGCTATTGCTGTACGTTTGGCATGTTTGGTAGCAAATGCTGCTCCGGCCGAGAAAAACACTTTTGGTGCACCATGCAGGTACATTTGAGTTTCCCAGGCAAACGAAAGCAGTGGCACCAAAGTTTCTAGTTTCTGTTTGTGTCTCCCCTGAGGAGGTTTCAGGCCAGCAATGTCTTTCAGTACTATCTATTTTGGTTTGGAACCTATTGCTGGAAGTTTGGCATGTTTGGTAGAAAAAGTTTCTCAGGCCGAGAAAAACACTTTTGGTGCACCACGCAGGTACATTTGAGTTTCCCAGGCAAACGAAAGCAGTGACACCAAAGTTTCTAGTTTCTGTTTGTGTCTCCCCTGAGGAGGTTTCAGGCCAGCAATGTCTTTCAGTACTATCTCTTTTGGTTTGGAAGCTATTGCTGGACGTTTGGTACAAAAAGCTTCTCCGGCCGAGAAAAACACTTTTGGTGCACCATGCAGGTACATTTGAGTTTCCCAGGCAAACGAAAGCAGTGACACCAAAGTTTCTAGTTTCTGTTTGTGTCTCCCCTGAGGAGGTTTCAGGCCAGCAATGTCTTTCAGTACTACCTCTTTTGGCTTGGAAGCTATTGCTGGAATTTTGGCATGTTTGGTAGAAAAAGCTTCTCCGGCCGAGAAAAACACTTTTGGTGCACCATGCAGGTACATTTGAGTTTCCCAGGCAAACAAAGCAGTTACACCAAAGATTCTAGTTTCTGTTTGTGTCTCCCCTGAGGAGGTTTCAGGCCAGAAATGTCTTTCAGTACTATCTCTTTTGGTTTAGAAGCTTTTGCGGTACGTTTGGCATGTTTGGTAGCAAATGCTGCTCCGGCCGAGAAAAACACTTTTGGTGCACCATGCAGGTACATTTGAGTTTCCCAGGCAAACGAAAGCTGTGACACCAAAGTTTCTAGTTTCTGTTTATGTCTCCCCTGAGGAGCTTTCAGGCCAGCTATGTCTTTCAGTACTATCTCTTTTGGTTTGGAAGCTATTGCTGGACGTTTGGTAGAAAAAGCTGCTCCGGCCGAGAAAAACACTTTTGGTGCACCATGCAGGTACATTTGAGTTTCCCAGGCAAACAAAAGCAGTGACACCAAAGTTTCTAGTTTCTGTTTGTGTCTCCCCTGAGGACGTTTCAGGCCAGCTATGTCTTTCAGTACTATCTCTTTTGGTTTAGAAGCTATTGCTGGACTTCTGGCATGTTTGGCAGCAAATGCTCCTCCACCGAGAAAAACACTTTTGGTGCACCATGCAGGTACATTTGAGTTTCCCAGGCAAACGAAAGCAGTGACACCAAAGTTTCTAGTTTCTGTTTGTGTCTCCCCTGAGGAGGTTTCAGGCCAGCAATGTCTTTCAGTACTATCTCTTTTGGTTTGGAAGCTATTGCTGGAAGTTTGGCATGTTTGGTAGAAAAAGCTTCTCCGGCCGAGAAAAACACTTTTGGTGCACCATGCAGGTACATTTGAGTTTCCCAGGCAAACGAAAGCAGTTACACCAAAGATTCTAGTTTCTGTTTGTGTCTCCCCTGAGGAGGTTTCAGGCCAGCAATGTCTTTCAGTACTATCTCTTTTGGTTTAGAAGCTATTGCTGGACGTTTGGCATATTTGGTAGCAAATGCTGCTCCGGCCGAGAAAAACACTTTTGGTGCACCATGCAGGTACATTTGAGTTTCCCAGGCAAACGAAAGCAGTGACACCAAAGTTTCTAGTTTCTGTTTGTGTCTCCCCTGAGGAGGTTTCAGGCCAGCAATGTCTTTCAGTACTATCTCTTTTGGTTTGGAAGCTATTGCTGGAAGTTTGGCATGTTTGGTAGAAAAAGCTTCTCCGGCCGAGAAAAACACTTTTGGTGCACCATGCAGGTACATTTGAGTTTCCCAGGCAAACGAAAGCAGTGACACCAAAGTTTCTAGTTTCTGTTTGTGTCTCCCCTGAGGACGTTTCAGGCCAGCTATGTCTTTCAGTACTATCTCTTTTGGTTTGGAAGTTATTCCTGGACGTTTGGTACAAAAAGCTGCTCCGGCCGAGAAAAACACTTTTGGTGCACCATGCAGGTACATTTGAGTTTCCCAGGCAAACGAAAGCAGTGACACCAAAGTTTCTAGTTTCTGTTTGTGTCTCCCCTGAGGAGGTTTCAGGCCAGCTATGTCTTTCAGTACTATCTCTTTTGGTTTGGAAGTTATTGCTGGACGTTTGGAAGAAAAAGCTGCTCCGGCCGAGAAAAACACTTTTGGTGCACCATGCAGGTACATTTGAGTTTCCCAGGCAAACAAAGGCAGTGACACCAAAGTTTCTAGTTTCTGTTTGTGTCTCCCCTGAGGAGGTTTCAGGCCAGCAATGTCTTTCAGTACTATCTCTTTTGGTTTAGAAGCTATTGCTGGAAGTTTTGCATGTTTGGTAGAAAAAGCTGCTCCGTCCGAGAAAAACACTTTTGGTGCACCATGCAGGTACATTTGAGTTTCCCAGGCAAACGAAAGCAGTTACACCAAAGTTTCTAGTTTCTGTTTGTGTCTCCCCTGAGGAGGTTTCAGGCCAGCAATGTCTTTCAGTACTATCTCTTTTGGTTTGGAAGCTATTGCTGGACGTTTGGTAGAAAAAGCTGCTCCGGCCGAGAAAAACACTTTTGGTGCACCATGCAGGTACATTTGAGTTTCCCAGGCAAACGAAAGCAGTTACACCAAAGTTTCTAGTTTCTGTTTGTGTCTCCCCTGAGGAGGTTTCAGGCCAGCTATGTCTTTCAGTACTATCTCTTTTGGTTTAGAAGCTATTGCTGGACGTTTGGCATGTTTGGCAGCAAATGCTCCTCCACCGAGAAAAACACTTTTGGTGCACCATGCAGGTACATTTGAGTTTCCCAGGCAAACGAAAGCAGTGACACCAAAGTTTCTAGTTTCTGTTTGTGTCTCCCCTGAGGAGGTTTCAGGCCAGCTATGTCTTTCAGTACTATCTCTTTTGGTTTGGAAGCTATTGCTGGTAGTTTGGCATGTTTGGTATAAAAAGCTTCTCCGGCCGAGAAAAACACTTTTGGTGCACCATGCAGGTACATTTGAGTTTCCCAGGCAAACGAAAGCAGTTACACCAAAGTTTCTAGTTTCTATTTGTGTCTCCCCTGAGGAGGTTTCAGGCCAGCTATGTCTTTCAGTACTATCTCTTTTGGTTTGGAAGCTATTGCTGGACGTTTGGAAGAAAAAGCTGCTCCGGCCGAGAAAAACACTTTTGGTGCACCATGCAGGTACATTTGAGTTTCCCAGGCAAACGAAAGCAGTGACACCAAAGTTTCTAGTTTCTGTTTGTGTCTCCCCTGAGGAGGTTTCAGGCCAGCTATGTCTTTCAGTACTATCTCTTTTGGTTTGGAAGCTATTGCTGGAAGTTTGGCATGTTTGGTAGAAGAAGCTGCTCCGGCCGAGAAAAACACTTTTGGTGCACCATGCAGGTACATTTGAGTTTCCCAGGCAAACGAAAGCAGTGACACCAAAGTTTCTAGTTTCTGTTTGTGTCTCCCCTGAGGAGGTTTCAGGCCAGCTATGTCTTTCAGTACTATCTCTTTTGGTT
The DNA here is from genome assembly GCA_022605575.1 of Laterallus jamaicensis coturniculus. NCBI lineage: Eukaryota > Metazoa > Chordata > Aves > Gruiformes > Rallidae > Laterallus > Laterallus jamaicensis. The sequence continues at coordinate 2,981,783 of JAKCOX010000014.1, forward strand.
TGGAAGCTACTGCTGGATGTTTGGCATGTTTGGCAGCAAATGCTGCTCCGGCCGAGAAAAACACTTTTGGTGCACCATGCAGGTACATTTGAGTTTCCCAGGCAAAGGAAAGCAGTGACACCAAAGTTTCTAGTTTCTGTTTGTGTCTCCCCTGAGGACGTTTCAGGCCAGCTATGTCTTTCAGTACTATCTCTTTTGGTTTGGAAGCTATTGCTGGACGTTTGGCATGTTTGGGAGAAAAAGCTTCTCCGGCCGAGAAAAACACTTTTGGTGCACCATGCAGGTACATTTGAGTTTCCCAGGCAAACGAAAGCAGTGACACCAAAGTTTCTAGTTTCTGTTTGTGTCTCCCCTGAGGAGGTTTCAGGCCAGCTATGTCTTTCAGTACTATCTCTTTTGGTTTGGAAGTTATTCCTGGACGTTTGGTAGAAAAAGCTGCTCCGGCCGAGAAAAACACTTTTGGTGCACCATGCAGGTACATTTGAGTTTCCCAGGCAAACAAAAGCAGTGACACCAAAGTTTCTAGTTTCTGTTTGTGTCTCCCCTGAGGACGTTTCAGGCCAGCTATGTCTTTCAGTACTATCTCTTTTGGTTTGGAAGCTATTGCTGGACGTTTGGCATGTTTGGGAGAAAAAGCTTCTCCGGCCGAGAAAAACACTTTTGGTGCACCATGCAGGTACATTTGAGTTTCCCAGGCAAACGAAAGCAGTGACACCAAAGTTTCTAGTTTCTGTTTGTGTCTCCCCTGAGGAGGTTTCAGGCCAGCTATGTCTTTCAGTACTATCTCTTTTGGTTTGGAAGCTATTGCTGGTAGTTTGGCATGTTTGGTATAAAAAGCTTCTCCGGCCGAGAAAAACACTTTTGGTGCACCATGCAGGTACATTTGAGTTTCCCAGGCAAACGAAAGCAGTTACACCAAAGTTTCTAGTTTCTATTTGTGTCTCCCCTGAGGAGGTTTCAGGCCAGCAATGTCTTTCAGTACTATCTCTTTTGGTTTGGAAGCTATTGCTGGACGTTTGGAAGAAAAAGCTGCTCCGGCCGAGAAAAACATTTTTGGTGCACCATGCAGGTACATTTGAGTTTCCCAGGCAAACGAAAGCAGTGACACCAAAGTTTCTAGTTTCTGTTTGTGTCTCCCCTGAGGAGGTTTCAGGCCAGCTATGTCTTTCAGTACTATCTCTTTTGGTTTGGAAGCTACTGCTGGATGTTTGGCATGTTTGGCAGCAAATGCTGCTCCGGCCGAGAAAAACACTTTTGGTGCACCATGCAGGTACATTTGAGTTTCCCAGGCAAAGGAAAGCAGTGACACCAAAGTTTCTAGTTTCTGTTTGTGTCTCCCCTGAGGACGTTTCAGGCCAGCTATGTCTTTCAGTACTATCTCTTTTGGTTTGGAAGCTATTGCTGGACGTTTGGCATGTTTGGGAGAAAAAGCTTCTCCGGCCGAGAAAAACACTTTTGGTGCACCATGCAGGTACATTTGAGTTTCCCAGGCAAACGAAAGCAGTGACACCAAAGTTTCTAGTTTCTGTTTGTGTCTCCCCTGAGGAGGTTTCAGGCCAGCTATGTCTTTCAGTACTATCTCTTTTGGTTTGGAAGTTATTCCTGGACGTTTGGTAGAAAAAGCTGCTCCGGCCGAGAAAAACACTTTTGGTGCACCATGCAGGTACATTTGAGTTTCCCAGGCAAACAAAGGCAGTGACACCAAAGTTTCTAGTTTCTGTTTGTGTCTCCCCTGAGGACGTTTCAGGCCAGCTATGTCTTTCAGTACTATCTCTTTTGGTTTGGACGCTATTGCTGGACGTTTGGCATGTTTGGGAGAAAAAGCTTCTCCGGCCGAGAAAAACACTTTTGGTGCACCATGCAGGTACATTTGAGTTTCCCAGGCAAACGAAAGCAGTGACACCAAAGTTTCTAGTTTCTGTTTGTGTCTCCCCTGAGGAGGTTTCAGGCCAGCTATGTCTTTCAGTACTATCTCTTTTGGTTTGGAAGCTATTGCTGGAAGTTTGGCATGTTTGGTAGAAGAAGCTGCTCCGGCCGAGAAAAACACTTTAGGTGCACCATGCAGGTACATTTGAGTTTCCCAGGCAAACGAAAGCAGTGACACCAAAGTTTCTAGTTTCTGTTTGTGTCTCCCCTGAGGACGTTTCAGGCCAGCTATGTCTTTCAGTACTATCTCTTTTGGTTTGGAAGCTATTGCTGGACGTTTGGCATGTTTGGGAGAAAAAGCTTCTCCGGCCGAGAAAAACACTTTTGGTGCACCATGCAGGTACATTTGAGTTTCCCAGGCAAACGAAAGCAGTGACACCAAAGTTTCTAGTTTCTGTTTGTGTCTCCCCTGAGGAGGTTTCAGGCCAGCTATGTCTTTCAGTACTATCTCTTTTGGTTTGGAAGTTATTGCTGGACGTTTGGTAGAAAAAGCAGCTCCGGCCGAGGAAAACACTTTTGGTGCACCATGCAGGTACATTTGAGTTTCCCAGGCAAACAAAAGCAGTGACACCAAAGTTTCTAGTTTCTGTTTGTGTCTCCCCTGAGGAGGTTTCAGGCCAGCAATGTCTTTCAGTACTATCTCTTTTGGTTTGGAAGCTATTGCTGGAAGTTTGGCATGTTTGGTAGAAAAAGCTGCTCCGGCCGAGAAAAACACTTTTGGTGCACCATGCAGGTACATTTGAGTTTCCCAGGCAAACGAAAGCAGTTACACCAAAGATTCTAGTTTCTGTTTGTGTCTCCCCTGAGGAGGTTTCAGGCCAGCAATGTCTTTCAGTACTATCTCTTTTGGTTTAGAAGCTATTGCTGGACGTTTGGCATGTTTGGTAGCAAATGCTGCTCCGGCCGAGAAAAACACTTTTGGTGCACCATGCAGGTACAATTGAGTTTCCCAGGCAAACGAAAGCAGTGGCACCAAAGTTTCTAGTTTCTGTTTGTGTCTCCCCTGAGGAGGTTTCAGGCCAGCAATGTCTTTCAGTACTATCTATTTTGGTTTGGAAGCTATTCCTGGAAGTTTGGCATGTTTGGTAGAAAAAGCTTCTCAGGCCGAGAAAAACACTTTTGGTGCACCACGCAGGTACATTTGAGTTTCCCAGGCAAACGAAAGCAGTGACACCAAAGTTTCTAGTTTCTGTTTGTGTCTCCCCTGAGGACGTTTCAGGCCAGCAATGTCTTTCAGTACTATCTCTTTTGGTTTGGAAGCTATTGCTGGACGTTTGGAAGAAAAAGCTGCTCCGGCCGAGAAAAACACTTTTGGTGCACCATGCAGGTACATTTGAGTTTCCCAGGCAAACGAAAGCAGTGACACCAAAGTTTCTAGTTTCTGTTTGTGTCTCCCCTGAGGAGGTTTCAGGCCAGCTATGTCTTTCAGTACTATCTCTTTTGGTTTGGAAGCTATTGCTGGAAGTTTGGCATGTTTGGTAGAAGAAGCTGCTCCGGCCGAGAAAAACCCTTTTGGTGCACCATGCAGGTACATTTGAGTTTCCCAGGCAAACAAAAGCAGTGACACCAAAGTTTCTAGTTTCTGTTTGTGTCTCCCCTGAGGAGGTTTCAGGCCAGCTATGTCTTTCAGTACTATCTCTTTTGGTTTGGAAGCTATTGCTGGATGTTTGGCATGTTTGGCAGCAAATGCTGCTCCGGCCGAGAAAAACACTTTTGGTGCACCATGCAGGTACATTTGAGTTTCCCAGGCAAACGAAAGCAGTGACACCAAAGTTTCTAGTTTCTGTTTGTGTCTCCCCTGAGGACGTTTCAGGCCAGCTATGTCTTTCAGTACTATCTCTTTTGGTTTGGAAGCTATTGCTGGACGTTTGGCATGTTTGGCAGCAAATGCTGCTCCGGCCGAGAAAAACACTTTTGGTGCACCATGCAGGTACATTTGAGTTTCCCAGGCAAACGAAAGCAGTGACACCAAAGTTTCTAGTTTCTGTTTGTGTCTCCCCTGAGGAGGTTTAAGGCCAGCTATGTCTTTCAGTACTATCTCTTTTGGTTTGGAAGTTATTGCTGGACGTTTGGTAGAAAAAGCTGCTCCGGCCGAGAAAAACACTTTTGGTGCACCATGCAGGTACATTTGAGTTTCCCAGGCAAACAAAAGCAGTGACACCAAAGTTTCTAGTTTCTGTTTGTGTCTCCCCTGAGGAGGTTTCAGGCCAGCAATGTCTTTCAGTACTATCTCTTTTGGTTTGGAAGCTATTGCTGGAAGTTTGGCATGTTTGGTAGAAAAAGCTGCTCCGGCCGAGAAAAACACTTTTGGTGCACCATGCAGGTACATTTGAGTTTCCCAGGCAAACGAAAGCAGTTACACCAAAGATTCTAGTTTCTGTTTGTGTCTCCCCTGAGGAGGTTTCAGGCCAGAAATGTCTTTCAGTACTATCTCTTTTGGTTTAGAAGCTATTGCGGTACGTTTGGCATGTTTGGTAGCAAATGCTGCTCCGGCCGAGAAAAACACTTTTGGTGCACCATGCAGGTACATTTGAGTTTCCCAGGCAAACGAAAGCTGTGACACCAAAGTTTCTAGTTTCTGTTTATGTCTCCCCTGAGGAGCTTTCAGGCCAGCTATGTCTTTCAGTACTATCTCTTTTGGTTTGGAAGCTATTGCTGGACGTTTGGTAGAAAAAGCTGCTCCGGCCGAGAAAAACACTTTTGGTGCACCATGCAGGTACATTTGAGTTTCCCAGGCAAACAAAAGCAGTGACACCAAAGTTTCTAGTTTCTGTTTGTGTCTCCCCTGAGGACGTTTCAGGCCAGCTATGTCTTTCAGTACTATCTCTTTTGGTTTGGAAGTTATTCCTGGACGTTTGGTAGAAAAAGCTGCTCCGGCCGAGAAAAACACTTTTGGTGCACCATGCAGGTACATTTGAGTTTCCCAGGCAAACAAAAGCAGTGACACCAAAGTTTCTAGTTTCTGTTTGTGTCTCCCCTGAGGAGGTTTCAGGCCAGCAATGTCTTTCAGTACTATCTCTTTTGGTTTGCAAGCTATTGCTGGAAGTTTGGCATGTTTGGTAGAAAAAGCTGCTCCGGCCGAGAAAAACACTTTTGGTGCACCATGCAGGTACATTTGAGTTTCCCAGGCAAACGAAAGCAGTTACACCAACGATTCTAGTTTCTGTTTGTGTCTCCCCTGAGGAGGTTTCAGGCCAGCAATGTCTTTCAGTACTATCTCTTTTGGTTTAGAAGCTATATCTGGACGTTTGGCATATTTGGTAGCAAATGCTGCTCCGGCCGAGAAAAACACTTTTGGTGCACCATGCAGGTACATTTGAGTTTCCCAGGCAAACGAAAGCAGTGGCACCAAAGTTTCTAGTTTCTGTTTGTGTCTCCCCTGAGGAGGTTTCAGGCCAGCAATGTCTTTCAGTACTATCTATTTTGGTTTGGAAGCTATTCCTGGAAGTTTGGCATGTTTGGTAGAAAAAGCTTCTCAGGCCGAGAAAAACACTTTTGGTGCACCATGCAGGTACATTTGAGTTTCCCAGGCAAACGAAAGCAGTGACACCAAAGTTTCTAGTTTCTGTTTGTGTCTCCCCTGAGGAGGTTTCAGGCCAGCAATGTCTTTCAGTACTATCTCTTTTGGTTTGGAAGGTATTGCTGGAAGTTTGGCATGTTTGGGAGAAAAAGCTTCTCCGGCCGAGAAAAACACTTTTGGTGCACCATGCAGGTACATTTGAGTTTCCCAGGCAAACGAAAGCAGTTACACCAAAGTTTCTAGTTTCTGTTTGTGTCTCCCCTGAGGAGGTTTCAGGCCAGCTATGTCTTTCAGTACTATCTCTTTTGGTTTGGAATTTATTGCTGGACGTTTGGTAGAAAAAGCTTCTCCGGCCGAGAAAAACACTTTTGGTGCACCATGCAGGTACATTTGAGTTTCCCAGGCAAACAAAGGCAGTGACACCAAAGTTTCTAGTTTCTGTTTGTGTCTCCCCTGAGGAGGTTTCAGGCCAGCAATGTCTTTCAGTACTATCTCTTTTGGTTTAGAAGCTATTGCTGGAAGTTTTGCATGTTTGGTAGAAAAAGCTGCTCCGTCCGAGAAAAACACTTTTGGTGCACCATGCAGGTACATTTGAGTTTCCCAGGCAAACGAAAGCAGTTACACCAAAGTTTCTAGTTTCTGTTTGTGTCTCCCCTTAGGAGGTTTCAGGCCAGCAATGTCTTTCAGTACTATCTCTTTTGGTTTGGAAGCTATTTCTGGACGTTTGGTAGAAAAAGCTGCTCCGGCCGAGAAAAACAATTTTGGTGCACCATGCAGGTACATTTGAGTTTCCCAGGCAAACGAAAGCAGTGACATCAAAGTTTCTAGTTTCTGTTTATGTCTCCCCTGAGGAGCTTTCAGGCCAGCTATGTCTTTCAGTCCTATCTCTTTTGGTTTGGAAGCTATTCCTGGACCTTTGTTAGAAAAAGCTGCTCCGGCCGAGAAAAACACTTTTGGTGCACCATGCAGGTACATTTGAGTTTCCCAGGCAAACGAAAGCAGTGACACCAAAGTTTCTAGTTTCTGTTTGTGTCTCCCCTGAGGAGGTTTCAGGCCAGCTATGTCTTTCAGTACTATCTCTTTTGGTTTAGAAGCTATTGCTGGACGTTTGGCATGTTTGGCAGCAAATGCTCCTCCACCGAGAAAAACACTTTTGGTGCACCATGCAGGTACATTTGAGTTTCCCAGGCAAACGAAAGCAGTTACACCAAAGATTCTAGTTTCTGTTTGTGTCTCCCCTGAGGAGGTTTCAGGCCAGCAATGTCTTTCAGTACTATCTCTTTTGGTTTGGAAGCTACTGCTGGTAGTTTGGCATGTTTGGTATAAAAAGCTTCTCCGGCCGAGAAAAACACTTTTGGTGCACCATGCAGGTACATTTGAGTTTCCCAGGCAAACGAAAGCAGTTACACCAAAGTTTCTAGTTTCTATTTGTGTCTCCCCTGAGGAGGTTTCAGGCCAGCAATGTCTTTCAGTACTATCTCTTTTGGTTTGGAAGCTATTGCTGGACGTTTGGAAGAAAAAGCTGCTCCGGCCGAGAAAAACACTTTTGGTGCACCATGCAGGTACATTTGAGTTTCCCAGGCAAACGAAAGCAGTGACACCAAAGTTTCTAGTTTCTGTTTGTGTCTCCCCTGAGGAGGTTTCAGGCCAGCTATGTCTTTCAGTACTATCTCTTTTGGTTTGGAAGGTATTGCTGGAAGTTTGACATGTTTGGTAGAAGAAGCTGCTCCGGCCGAGAAAAACCCTTTTGGTGCACCATGCAGGTACATTTGAGTTTCCCAGGCAAACGAAAGCAGTGACACCAAAGTTTCTAGTTTCTGTTTGTGTCTCCCCTGAGGAGGTTTCAGGCCAGCTATGTCTTTCAGTACTATCTCTTTTGGTTTGGAAGCTACTGCTGGATGTTTGGCATGTTTGGCAGCAAATGCTGCTCCGGCCGAGAAAAACACTTTTGGTGCACCATGCAGGTACATTTGAGTTTCCCTGGCAAAGGAAAGCAGTGACACCAAAGTTTCTAGTTTCTGTTTGTGTCTCCCCTGAGGACGTTTCAGGCCAGCTATGTCTTTCAGTACTATCTCTTTTGGTTTAGAAGCTATTGCGGTACGTTTGGCATGTTTGGGAGAAAAAGCTTCTCCGGCCGAGAAAAACACTTTTGGTGCACCATGCAGGTACATTTGAGTTTCCCAGGCAAACGAAAGCAGTGACACCAAAGTTTCTAGTTTCTGTTTGTGTCTCCCCTGAGGAGGTTTCAGGCCAGCTATGTCTTTCAGTACTATCTCTTTTGGTTTGGAAGTTATTCCTGGACGTTTGGTAGAAAAAGCTGCTCCGGCCGAGAAAAACACTTTTGGTGCACCATGCAGGTACATTTGAGTTTCCCAGGCAAACAAAAGCAGTGGCACCAAAGTTTCTAGTTTCTGTTTGTGTCTCCCCTGAGGAGGTTTCAGGCCAGCAATGTCTTTCAGTACTATCTATTTTGGTTTGGAAGCTATTGCTGGAAGTTTGGCATGTTTGGTAGAAAAAGTTTCTCAGGCCGAGAAAAACACTTTTGGTGCACCACGCAGGTACATTTGAGTTTCCCAGGCAAACGAAAGCAGTGACACCAAAGTTTCTAGTTTCTGTTTGTGTCTCCCCTGAGGAGGTTTCAGGCCAGCAATGTCTTTCAGTACTATCTCTTTTGGTTTGGAAGCTATTGCTGGACGTTTGGTACAAAAAGCTTCTCCGGCCGAGAAAAACACTTTTGGTGCACCATGCAGGTACATTTGAGTTTCCCAGGCAAACGAAAGCAGTGACACCAAAGTTTCTAGTTTCTGTTTGTGTCTCCCCTGAGGAGGTTTCAGGCCAGCAATGTCTTTCAGTACTACCTCTTTTGGCTTGGAAGCTATTGCTGGAATTTTGGCATGTTTGGTAGAAAAAGCTTCTCCGGCCGAGAAAAACACCTTTGGTGCACCATGCAGGTACATTTGAGTTTCCCAGGCAAACAAAGCAGTTACACCAAAGTTTCTAGTTTCTGTTTGTGTCTCCCCTGAGGAGGTTTCAGGCCAGCTATGTCTTTCAGTACTATCTCTTTTGGTTTAGAAGCTATTGCGGTACGTTTGGCATGTTTGGTAGCAAATGCTGCTCCGGCCGAGAAAAACACTTTTGGTGCACCATGCAGGTACATTTGAGTTTCCCAGGCAAACGAAAGCTGTGACACCAAAGTTTCTAGTTTCTGTTTATGTCTCCCCTGAGGAGCTTTCAGGCCAGCTATGTCTTTCAGTACTATCTCTTTTGGTTTGGAAGCTATTGCTGGACGTTTGGTAGAAAAAGCTGCTCCGGCCGAGAAAAACACTTTTGGTGCACCATGCAGGTACATTTGAGTTTCCCAGGCAAACAAAAGCAGTGACACCAAAGTTTCTAGTTTCTGTTTGTGTCTCCCCTGAGGACGTTTCAGGCCAGCTATGTCTTTCAGTACTATCTCTTTTGGTTTGGAAGTTATTCCTGGACGTTTGGTAGAAAAAGCTGCTCCGGCCGAGAAAAACACTTTTGGTGCACCATGCAGGTACATTTGAGTTTCCCAGGCAAACAAAAGCAGTGACACCAAAGTTTCTAGTTTCTGTTTGTGTCTCCCCTGAGGAGGTTTCAGGCCAGCAATGTCTTTCAGTACTATCTCTTTTGGTTTGCAAGCTATTGCTGGAAGTTTGGCATGTTTGGTAGAAAAAGCTGCTCCGGCCGAGAAAAACACTTTTGGTGCACCATGCAGGTACATTTGAGTTTCCCAGGCAAACGAAAGCAGTTACACCAACGATTCTAGTTTCTGTTTGTGTCTCCCCTGAGGAGGTTTCAGGCCAGCAATGTCTTTCAGTACTATCTCTTTTGGTTTAGAAGCTATATCTGGACGTTTGGCATGTTTGGTAGCAAATGCTGCTCCGGCCGAGAAAAACACTTTTGGTGCACCATGCAGGTACATTTGAGTTTCCCAGGCAAACAAAAGCAGTGGCACCAAAGTTTCTAGTTTCTGTTTGTGTCTCCCCTGAGGAGGTTTCAGGCCAGCAATGTCTTTCAGTACTATCTATTTTGGTTTGGAAGCTATTCCTGGAAGTTTGGCATGTTTGGTAGAAAAAGCTTCTCAGGCCGAGAAAAACACTTTTGGTGCACCATGCAGGTACATTTGAGTTTCCCAGGCAAACGAAAGCAGTGACACCAAAGTTTCTAGTTTCTGTTTGTGTCTCCCCTGAGGAGGTTTCAGGCCAGCAATGTCTTTCAGTACTATCTCTTTTGGTTTGGAAGGTATTGCTGGAAGTTTGGCATGTTTGGGAGAAAAAGCTTCTCCGGCCGAGAAAAACACTTTTGGTGCACCATGCAGGTACATTTGAGTTTCCCAGGCAAACGAAAGCAGTTACACCAAAGTTTCTAGTTTCTGTTTGTGTCTCCCCTGAGGAGGTTTCAGGCCAGCTATGTCTTTCAGTACTATCTCTTTTGGTTTGGAAGTTATTGCTGGACGTTTGGTAGAAAAAGCTTCTCCGGCCGAGAAAAACACTTTTGGTGCACCATGCAGGTACATTTGAGTTTCCCAGGCAAACAAAGGCAGTGACACCAAAGTTTCTAGTTTCTGTTTGTGTCTCCCCTGAGGAGGTTTCAGGCCAGCAATGTCTTTCAGTACTATCTCTTTTGGTTTAGAAGCTATTGCTGGAAGTTTTGCATGTTTGGTAGAAAAAGCTGCTCCGTCCGAGAAAAACACTTTTGGTGCACCATGCAGGTACATTTGAGTTTCCCAGGCAAACGAAAGCAGTTACACCAAAGTTTCTAGTTTCTGTTTGTGTCTCCCCTTAGGAGGTTTCAGGCCAGCAATGTCTTTCAGTACTATCTCTTTTGGTTTGGAAGCTATTTCTGGACGTTTGGTAGAAAAAGCTGCTCCGGCCGAGAAAAACACTTTTGGTGCACCATGCAGGTACATTTGAGTTTCCCAGGCAAACGAAAGCAGTGACATCAAAGTTTCTAGTTTCTGTTTATGTCTCCCCTGAGGAGCTTTCAGGCCAGCTATGTCTTTCAGTCCTATCTCTTTTGGTTTGGAAGCTATTCCTGGACCTTTGTTAGAAAAAGCTGCTCCGGCCGAGAAAAACACTTTTGGTGCACCATGCAGGTACATTTGAGGTTCCCAGGCAAACGAAAGCAGTTACACCAAAGTTTCTAGTTTCTGTTTGTGTCTCCCCTGAGGAGGTTTCAGGCCAGCTATGTCTTTCAGTACTATCTCTTTTGGTTTAGAAGCTATTGCTGGACGTTTGGCATGTTTGGCAGCAAATGCTCCTCCACCGAGAAAAACACTTTTGGTGCACCATGCAGGTACATTTGAGTTTCCCAGGCAAACGAAAGCAGTTACACCAAAGATTCTAGTTTCTGTTTGTGTCTCCCCTGAGGAGGTTTCAGGCCAGCAATGTCTTTCAGTACTATCTCTTTTGGTTTGGAAGCTATTGCTGGTAGTTTGGCATGTTTGGTATAAAAAGCTTCTCCGGCCGAGAAAAACACTTTTGGTGCACCATGCAGGTACATTTGAGTTTCCCAGGCAAACGAAAGCAGTTACACCAAAGTTTCTAGTTTCTATTTGTGTCTCCCCTGAGGAGGTTTCAGGCCAGCAATGTCTTTCAGTACTATCTCTTTTGGTTTGGAAGCTATTGCTGGACGTTTGGAAGAAAAAGCTGCTCCGGCCGAGAAAAACACTTTTGGTGCACCATGCAGGTACATTTGAGTTTCCCAGGCAAACGAAAGCAGTGACACCAAAGTTTCTAGTTTCTGTTTGTGTCTCCCCTGAGGAGGTTTCAGGCCAGCTATGTCTTTCAGTACTATCTCTTTTGGTTTGGAAGCTATTGCTGGAAGTTTGGCATGTTTGGTAGAAGAAGCTGCTCCGGCCGAGAAAAACACTTTTGGTGCACCATGCAGGTACATTTGAGTTTCCCAGGCAAACGAAAGCAGTGACACCAAAGTTTCTAGTTTCTGTTTGTGTCTCCCCTGAGGAGGTTTCAGGCCAGCTATGTCTTTCAGTACTATCTCTTTTGGTTTGGAAGCTACTGCTGGATGTTTGGCATGTTTGGCAGCAAATGCTGCTCCGGCCGAGAAAAACACTTTTGGTGCACCATGCAGGTACATTTGAGTTTCCCAGGCAAAGGAAAGCAGTGACACCAAAGTTTCTAGTTTCTGTTTGTGTCTCCCCTGAGGACGTTTCAGGCCAGCTATGTCTTTCAGTACTATCTCTTTTGGTTTGGAAGCTATTGCTGGACGTTTGGCATGTTTGGGAGAAAAAGCTTCTCCGGCCGAGAAAAACACTTTTGGTGCACCATGCAGGTACATTTGAGTTTCCCAGGCAAACGAAAGCAGTGACACCAAAGTTTCTAGTTTCTGTTTGTGTCTCCCCTGAGGAGGTTTCAGGCCAGCTATGTCTTTCAGTACTATCTCTTTTGGTTTGGAAGTTATTCCTGGACGTTTGGTAGAAAAAGCTGCTCCGGCCGAGAAAAACACTTTTGGTGCACCATGCAGGTACATTTGAGTTTCCCAGGCAAACAAAAGCAGTGACACCAAAGTTTCTAGTTTCTGTTTGTGTCTCCCCTGAGGAGGTTTCAGGCCAGCAATGTCTTTCAGTACTATCTCTTTTGGTTTGCAAGCTATTGCTGGAAGTTTGGCATGTTTGGTAGAAAAAGCTGCTCCGGCCGAGAAAAACACTTTTGGTGCACCATGCAGGTACATTTGAGTTTCCCAGGCAAACGAAAGCAGTTACACCAAAGTTTCTAGTTTCTATTTGTGTCTCCCCTGAGGAGGTTTCAGGCCAGCAATGTCTTTCAGTACTATCTCTTTTGGTTTGGAAGCTATTGCTGGACGTTTGGTACAAAAAGCTTCTCCGGCCGAGAAAAACACTTTTGGTGCAACATGCAGGTACATTTGAGTTTCCCAGGCAAACGAAAGCAGTGACACCAAAGTTTCTAGTTTCTGTTTGTGTCTCCCCTGAGGAGGTTTCAGGCCAGCAATGTCTTTCAGTACTACCTCTTTTGGCTTGGAAGCTATTGCTGGAATTTTGGCATGTTTGGTAGAAAAAGCTTCTCCGGCCGAGAAAAACACTTTTGGTGCACCATGCAGGTACATTTGAGTTTCCCAGGCAAACAAAGCAGTTACACCAAAGATTCTAGTTTCTGTTTGTGTCTCCCCTGAGGAGGTTTCAGGCCAGAAATGTCTTTCAGTACTATCTCTTTTGGTTTAGAAGCTATTGCGGTACGTTTGGCATGTTTGGTAGCAAATGCTGCTCCGGCCGAGAAAAACACTTTTGGTGCACCATGCAGGTACATTTGAGTTTCCCAGGCAAACGAAAGCTGTGACACCAAAGTTTCTAGTTTCTGTTTATGTCTCCCCTGAGGAGCTTTCAGGCCAGCTATGTCTTTCAGTACTATCTCTTTTGGTTTGGAAGCTATTGCTGGACGTTTGGTAGAAAAAGCTGCTCCGGCCGAGAAAAACACTTTTGGTGCACCATGCAGGTACATTTGAGTTTCCCAGGCAAAGGAAAGCAGTGACACCAAAGTTTCTAGTTTCTGTTTGTGTCTCCCCTGAGGAGGTTTCAGGCCAGCAATGTCTTTCAGTACTATCTCTTTTGGTTTGGAAGGTATTGCTGGAAGTTTGGCATGTTTGGGAGAAAAAGCTTCTCCGGCCGAGAAAAACACTTTTGGTGCACCATGCAGGTACATTTGAGTTTCCCAGGCAAACGAAAGCAGTGACACCAAAGTTTCTAGTTTCTGTTTGTGTCTCCCCTGAGGACGTTTCAGGCCAGCTATGTCTTTCAGTACTATCTCTTTTGGTTTGGAAGCTATTGCTGGACGTTTGGCATGTTTGGGAGAAAAAGCTTCTCCGGCCGAGAAAAACACTTTTGGTGCACCATGCAGGTACATTTGAGTTTCCCAGGCAAACGAAAGCAGTGACACCAAAGTTTCTAGTTTCTGTTTGTGTCTCCCCTGAGGAGGTTTCAGGCCAGCTATGTCTTTCAGTACTATCTCTTTTGGTTTGGAAGTTATTCCTGGACGTTTGGTATAAAAAGCTTCTCCGGCCGAGAAAAACACTTTTGGTGCACCATGCAGGTACATTTGAGTTTCCCAGGCAAACAAAAGCAGTGACACCAAAGTTTCTAGTTTCTGTTTGTGTCTCCCCTGAGGAGGTTTCAGGCCAGCTATGTCTTTCAGTACTATCTCTTTTGGTTTGCAAGCTATTGCTGGAAGTTTGGCATGTTTGGTAGAAAAAGCTGCTCCGGCCGAGAAAAACACTTTTGGTGCACCATGCAGGTACATTTGAGTTTCCCAGGCAAACGAAAGCAGTTACACCAAAGTTTCTAGTTTCTATTTGTGTCTCCCCTGAGGAGGTTTCAGGCCAGCAATGTCTTTCAGTACTATCTCTTTTGGTTTGGAAGCTATTGCTGGACGTTTGGAAGAAAAAGCTGCTCCGGCCGAGAAAAACACTTTTGGTACACCATGCAGGTACATTTGAGTTTCCCAGGCAAACGAAAGCAGTGACACCAAAGTTTCTAGTTTCTGTTTGTGTCTCCCCTGAGGAGCTTTCAGGCCAGCTATGTCTTTCAGTACTATCTCTTTTGGTTTGGAAGCTATTGCTGGAAGTTTGGCATGTTTGGTAGAAGAAGCTGCTCCGGCCGAGAAAAACACTTTTGGTGCACCATGCAGGTACATTTGAGTTTCCCAGGCAAACGAAAGCAGTGACACCAAAGTTTCTAGTTTCTGTTTGTGTCTCCCCTGAGGAGGTTTCAGGCCAGCTATGTCTTTCAGTACTATCTCTTTTGGTTTGGAAGCTACTGCTGGATGTTTGGCATGTTTGGCAGCAAATGCTGCTCCGGCCGAGAAAAACACTTTTGGTGCACCATGCAGGTACATTTGAGTTTCCCAGGCAAACGAAAGCAGTGACACCAAAGTTTCTAGTTTCTGTTTGTGTCTCCCCTGAGGACGTTTCAGGCCAGCTATGTCTTTCAGTACTATCTCTTTTGGTTTGGAAGCTATTGCTGGACGTTTGGCATGTTTGGGAGAAAAAGCTTCTCCGGCCGAGAAAAACACTTTTGGTGCACCATGCAGGTACATTTGAGTTTCCCAGGCAAACGAAAGCAGTGACACGAAAGTTTCTAGTTTCTGTTTGTGTCTCCCCTGAGGAGGTTTCAGGCCAGCTATGTCTTTCAGTACTATCTCTTTTGGTTTGGAAGTTATTGCTGGACGTTTGGTAGAAAAAGCTGCTCCGGCCGAGAAAAACACTTTTGGTGCACCATGCAGGTACATTTGAGTTTCCCAGGCAAACAAAAGCAGTGACACCAAAGTTTCTAGTTTCTGTTTGTGTCTCCCCTGAGGAGGTTTCAGGCCAGCAATGTCTTTCAGTACTATCTCTTTTGGTTTGGAAGCTATTGCTGGAAGTTTGGCATGTTTGGTAGAAAAAGCTGCTCCGGCCGAGAAAAACACTTTTGGTGCACCATGCAGGTACATTTGAGTTTCCCAGGCAAACGAAAGCAGTTACACCAAAGATTCTAGTTTCTGTTTGTGTCTCCCCTGAGGAGGTTTCAGGCCAGCAATGTCTTTCAGTACTATCTCTTTTGGTTTAGAAGCTATTGCTGGACGTTTGGCATGTTTGGTAGCAAATGCTGCTCCGGCCGAGAAAAACACTTTTGGTGCACCATGCAGGTACAATTGAGTTTCCCAGGCAAACGAAAGCAGTTACACCAAAGTTTCTAGTTTCTGTTTGTGTCTCCCCTGAGGAGGTTTCAGGCCAGCTATGTCTTTCAGTACTATCTATTTTGGTTTGGAAGCTATTCCTGGAAGTTTGGCATGTTTGGTAGAAAAAGCTTCTCAGGCCGAGAAAAACACTTTTGGTGCACCACGCAGGTACATTTGAGTTTCCCAGGCAAACGAAAGCAGTGACACCAAAGTTTCTAGTTTCTGTTTGTGTCTCCCCTGAGGAGGTTTCAGGCCAGCAATGTCTTTCAGTACTATCTCTTTTGGTTTGGAAGCTATTGCTGGACGTTTGGAAGAAAAAGCTGCTCCGGCCGAGAAAAACACTTTTGGTGCACCATGCAGGTACATTTGAGTTTCCCAGGCAAACGAAAGCAGTGACACCAAAGTTTCTAGTTTCTGTTTGTGTCTCCCCTGAGGAGGTTTCAGGCCAGCTATGTCTTTCAGTACTATCTCTTTTGGTTTGGAAGCTATTGCTGGAAGTTTGGCATGTTTGGTAGAAGAAGCTGCTCCGGCCGAGAAAAACCCTTTTGGTGCACCATGCAGGTACATTTGAGTTTCCCAGGCAAACGAAAGCAGTGACACCAAAGTTTCTAGTTTCTGTTTGTGTCTCCCCTGAGGAGGTTTCAGGCCAGCTATGTCTTTCAGTACTATCTCTTTTGGTTTGGAAGCTATTGCTGGATGTTTGGCATGTTTGGCAGCAAATGCTGCTCCGGCCGAGAAAAACACTTTTGGTGCACCATGCAGGTACATTTGAGTTTCCCAGGCAAACGAAAGCAGTGACACCAAAGTTTCTAGTTTCTGTTTGTGTCTCCCCTGAGGACGTTTCAGGCCAGCTATGTCTTTCAGTACTATCTCTTTTGGTTTGGAAGCTATTGCTGGACGTTTGGCATGTTTGGGAGAAAAAGCTGCTCCGGCCGAGAAAAACACTTTTGGTGCACCATGCAGGTACATTTGAGTTTCCCAGGCAAACGAAAGCAGTTACACCAAAGATTCTAGTTTCTGTTTGTGTCTCCCCTGAGGAGGTTTCAGGCCAGCAATGTCTTTCAGTACTATCTCTTTTGGTTTGGAAGCTATTGCTGTACGTTTGGCATGTTTGGTAGCAAATGCTGCTCCGGCCGAGAAAAACACTTTTGGTGCACCATGCAGGTACATTTGAGTTTCCCAGGCAAACGAAAGCAGTGGCACCAAAGTTTCTAGTTTCTGTTTGTGTCTCCCCTGAGGAGGTTTCAGGCCAGCAATGTCTTTCAGTACTATCTATTTTGGTTTGGAAGCTATTGCTGGAAGTTTGGCATGTTTGGTAGAAAAAGTTTCTCAGGCCGAGAAAAACACTTTTGGTGCACCACGCAGGTACATTTGAGTTTCCCAGGCAAACGAAAGCAGTGACACCAAAGTTTCTAGTTTCTGTTTGTGTCTCCCCTGAGGAGGTTTCAGGCCAGCAATGTCTTTCAGTACTATCTCTTTTGGTTTGCAAGCTATTGCTGGAAGTTTGGCATGTTTGGTAGAAAAAGCTGCTCCGGCCGAGAAAAACACTTTTGGTGCACCATGCAGGTACATTTGAGTTTCCCAGGCAAACGAAAGCAGTTACACCAACGATTCTAGTTTCTGTTTGTGTCTCCCCTGAGGAGGTTTCAGGCCAGCAATGTCTTTCAGTACTATCTCTTTTGGTTTAGAAGCTATATCTGGACGTTTGGCATGTTTGGTAGCAAATGCTGCTCCGGCCGAGAAAAACACTTTTGGTGCACCATGCAGGTACATTTGAGTTTCCCAGGCAAACAAAAGCAGTGGCACCAAAGTTTCTAGTTTCTGTTTGTGTCTCCCCTGAGGAGGTTTCAGGCCAGCAATGTCTTTCAGTACTATCTATTTTGGTTTGGAAGCTATTCCTGGAAGTTTGGCATGTTTGGTAGAAAAAGCTTCTCAGGCCGAGAAAAACACTTTTGGTGCACCATGCAGGTACATTTGAGTTTCCCAGGCAAACGAAAGCAGTGACACCAAAGTTTCTAGTTTCTGTTTGTGTCTCCCCTGAGGAGGTTTCAGGCCAGCAATGTCTTTCAGTACTATCTCTTTTGGTTTGGAAGGTATTGCTGGAAGTTTGGCATGTTTGGGAGAAAAAGCTTCTCCGGCCGAGAAAAACACTTTTGGTGCACCATGCAGGTACATTTGAGTTTCCCAGGCAAACGAAAGCAGTTACACCAAAGTTTCTAGTTTCTGTTTGTGTCTCCCCTGAGGAGGTTTCAGGCCAGCTATGTCTTTCAGTACTATCTCTTTTGGTTTGGAAGTTATTGCTGGACGTTTGGTAGAAAAAGCTTCTCCGGCCGAGAAAAACACTTTTGGTGCACCATGCAGGTACATTTGAGTTTCCCAGGCAAACAAAGGCAGTGACACCAAAGTTTCTAGTTTCTGTTTGTGTCTCCCCTGAGGAGGTTTCAGGCCAGCAATGTCTTTCAGTACTATCTCTTTTGGTTTAGAAGCTATTGCTGGAAGTTTTGCATGTTTGGTAGAAAAAGCTGCTCCGTCCGAGAAAAACACTTTTGGTGCACCATGCAGGTACATTTGAGTTTCCCAGGCAAACGAAAGCAGTTACACCAAAGTTTCTAGTTTCTGTTTGTGTCTCCCCTTAGGAGGTTTCAGGCCAGCAATGTCTTTCAGTACTATCTCTTTTGGTTTGGAAGCTATTTCTGGACGTTTGGTAGAAAAAGCTGCTCCGGCCGAGAAAAACACTTTTGGTGCACCATGCAGGTACATTTGAGTTTCCCAGGCAAACGAAAGCAGTGACATCAAAGTTTCTAGTTTCTGTTTATGTCTCCCCTGAGGAGCTTTCAGGCCAGCTATGTCTTTCAGTACTATCTCTTTTGGTTTGGAAGCTATTCCTGGACCTTTGTTAGAAAAAGCTGCTCCGGCCGAGAAAAACACTTTTGGTGCACCATGCAGGTACATTTGAGGTTCCCAGGCAAACGAAAGCAGTTACACCAAAGTTTCTAGTTTCTGTTTGTGTCTCCCCTGAGGAGGTTTCAGGCCAGCTATGTCTTTCAGTACTATCTCTTTTGGTTTAGAAGCTATTGCTGGACGTTTGGCATGTTTGGCAGCAAATGCTCCTCCACCGAGAAAAACACTTTTGGTGCACCATGCAGGTACATTTGAGTTTCCCAGGCAAACGAAAGCAGTTACACCAAAGATTCTAGTTTCTGTTTGTGTCTCCCCTGAGGAGGTTTCAGGCCAGCAATGTCTTTCAGTACTATCTCTTTTGGTTTGGAAGCTATTGCTGGTAGTTTGGCATGTTTGGTATAAAAAGCTTCTCCGGCCGAGAAAAACACTTTTGGTGCACCATGCAGGTACATTTGAGTTTCCCAGGCAAACGAAAGCAGTTACACCAAAGTTTCTAGTTTCTATTTGTGTCTCCCCTGAGGAGGTTTCAGGCCAGCAATGTCTTTCAGTACTATCTCTTTTGGTTTGGAAGCTATTGCTGGACGTTTGGAAGAAAAAGCTGCTCCGGCCGAGAAAAACACTTTTGGTGCACCATGCAGGTACATTTGAGTTTCCCAGGCAAACGAAAGCAGTGACACCAAAGTTTCTAGTTTCTGTTTGTGTCTCCCCTGAGGAGGTTTCAGGCCAGCTATGTCTTTCAGTACTATCTCTTTTGGTTTGGAAGCTATTGCTGGAAGTTTGGCATGTTTGGTAGAAGAAGCTGCTCCGGCCGAGAAAAACACTTTTGGTGCACCATGCAGGTACATTTGAGTTTCCCAGGCAAACGAAAGCAGTGACACCAAAGTTTCTACTTTCTGTTTGTGTCTCCCCTGAGGAGGTTTCAGGCCAGCTATGTCTTTCAGTACTATCTCTTTTGGTTTGGAAGCTACTGCTGGATGTTTGGCATGTTTGGCAGCAAATGCTGCTCCGGCCGAGAAAAACACTTTTGGTGCACCATGCAGGTACATTTGAGTTTCCCAGGCAAAGGAAAGCAGTGACACCAAAGTTTCTAGTTTCTGTTTGTGTCTCCCCTGAGGACGTTTCAGGCCAGCTATGTCTTTCAGTACTATCTCTTTTGGTTTGGAAGCTATTGCTGGACGTTTGGCATGTTTGGGAGAAAAAGCTTCTCCGGCCGAGAAAAACACTTTTGGTGCACCATGCAGGTACATTTGAGTTTCCCAGGCAAACGAAAGCAGTGACACCAAAGTTTCTAGTTTCTGTTTGTGTCTCCCCTGAGGAGGTTTCAGGCCAGCTATGTCTTTCAGTACTATCTCTTTTGGTTTGGAAGTTATTCCTGGACGTTTGGTAGAAAAAGCTGCTCCGGCCGAGAAAAACACTTTTGGTGCACCATGCAGGTACATTTGAGTTTCCCAGGCAAACAAAAGCAGTGACACCAAAGTTTCTAGTTTCTGTTTGTGTCTCCCCTGAGGAGGTTTCAGGCCAGCAATGTCTTTCAGTACTATCTCTTTTGGTTTGCAAGCTATTGCTGGAAGTTTGGCATGTTTGGTAGAAAAAGCTGCTCCGGCCGAGAAAAACACTTTTGGTGCACCATGCAGGTACATTTGAGTTTCCCAGGCAAACGAAAGCAGTTACACCAAAGTTTCTAGTTTCTATTTGTGTCTCCCCTGAGGAGGTTTCAGGCCAGCAATGTCTTTCAGTACTATCTCTTTTGGTTTGGAAGCTATTGCTGGACGTTTGGTACAAAAAGCTTCTCCGGCCGAGAAAAACACTTTTGGTGCACCATGCAGGTACATTTGAGTTTCCCAGGCAAACGAAAGCAGTGACACCAAAGTTTCTAGTTTCTGTTTGTGTCTCCCCTGAGGAGGTTTCAGGCCAGCAATGTCTTTCAGTACTACCTCTTTTGGCTTGGAAGCTATTGCTGGAATTTTGGCATGTTTGGTAGAAAAAGCTTCTCCGGCCGAGAAAAACACTTTTGGTGCACCATGCAGGTACATTTGAGTTTCCCAGGCAAACAAAGCAGTTACACCAAAGATTCTAGTTTCTGTTTGTGTCTCCCCTGAGGAGGTTTCAGGCCAGAAATGTCTTTCAGTACTATCTCTTTTGGTTTAGAAGCTATTGCGGTACGTTTGGCATGTTTGGTAGCAAATGCTGCTCCGGCCGAGAAAAACACTTTTGGTGCACCATGCAGGTACATTTGAGTTTCCCAGGCAAACGAAAGCTGTGACACCAAAGTTTCTAGTTTCTGTTTATGTCTCCCCTGAGGAGCTTTCAGGCCAGCTATGTCTTTCAGTACTATCTCTTTTGGTTTGGAAGCTATTGCTGGACGTTTGGTAGAAAAAGCTGCTCCGGCCGAGAAAAACACTTTTGGTGCACCATGCAGGTACATTTGAGTTTCCCAGGCAAACGAAAGCAGTGACACCAAAGTTTCTAGTTTCTGTTTGTGTCTCCCCTGAGGAGGTTTCAGGCCAGCAATGTCTTTCAGTACTATCTCTTTTGGTTTGGAAGGTATTGCTGGAAGTTTGGCATGTTTGGGAGAAAAAGCTTCTCCGGCCGAGAAAAACACTTTTGGTGCACCATGCAGGTACATTTGAGTTTCCCAGGCAAACGAAAGCAGTGACACCAAAGTTTCTAGTTTCTGTTTGTGTCTCCCCTGAGGACGTTTCAGGCCAGCTATGTCTTTCAGTACTATCTCTTTTGGTTTGGAAGCTATTGCTGGACGTTTGGCATGTTTGGGAGAAAAAGCTTCTCCGGCCGAGAAAAACACTTTTGGTGCACCATGCAGGTACATTTGAGTTTCCCAGGCAAACGAAAGCAGTGACACCAAAGTTTCTAGTTTCTGTTTGTGTCTCCCCTGAGGAGGTTTCAGGCCAGCTATGTCTTTCAGTACTATCTCTTTTGGTTTGGAAGTTATTCCTGGACGTTTGGTATAAAAAGCTTCTCCGGCCGAGAAAAACACTTTTGGTGCACCATGCAGGTACATTTGAGTTTCCCAGGCAAACAAAAGCAGTGACACCAAAGTTTCTAGTTTCTGTTTGTGTCTCCCCTGAGGAGGTTTCAGGCCAGCTATGTCTTTCAGTACTATCTCTTTTGGTTTGCAAGCTATTGCTGGAAGTTTGGCATGTTTGGTAGAAAAAGCTGCTCCGGCCGAGAAAAACACTTTTGGTGCACCATGCAGGTACATTTGAGTTTCCCAGGCAAACGAAAGCAGTTACACCAAAGTTTCTAGTTTCTATTTGTGTCTCCCCTGAGGAGGTTTCAGGCCAGCAATGTCTTTCAGTACTATCTCTTTTGGTTTGGAAGCTATTGCTGGACGTTTGGAAGAAAAAGCTGCTCCGGCCGAGAAAAACACTTTTGGTACACCATGCAGGTACATTTGAGTTTCCCAGGCAAACGAAAGCAGTGACACCAAAGTTTCTAGTTTCTGTTTGTGTCTCCCCTGAGGAGCTTTCAGGCCAGCTATGTCTTTCAGTACTATCTCTTTTGGTTTGGAAGCTATTGCTGGAAGTTTGGCATGTTTGGTAGAAGAAGCTGCTCCGGCCGAGAAAAACACTTTTGGTGCACCATGCAGGTACATTTGAGTTTCCCAGGCAAACGAAAGCAGTGACACCAAAGTTTCTAGTTTCTGTTTGTGTCTCCCCTGAGGAGGTTTCAGGCCAGCTATGTCTTTCAGTACTATCTCTTTTGGTTTGGAAGCTACTGCTGGATGTTTGGCATGTTTGGCAGCAAATGCTGCTCCGGCCGAGAAAAACACTTTTGGTGCACCATGCAGGTACATTTGAGTTTCCCAGGCAAACGAAAGCAGTGACACCAAAGTTTCTAGTTTCTGTTTGTGTCTCCCCTGAGGACGTTTCAGGCCAGCTATGTCTTTCAGTACTATCTCTTTTGGTTTGGAAGCTATTGCTGGACGTTTGGCATGTTTGGGAGAAAAAGCTTCTCCGGCCGAGAAAAACACTTTTGGTGCACCATGCAGGTACATTTGAGTTTCCCAGGCAAACGAAAGCAGTGACACGAAAGTTTCTAGTTTCTGTTTGTGTCTCCCCTGAGGAGGTTTCAGGCCAGCTATGTCTTTCAGTACTATCTCTTTTGGTTTGGAAGTTATTGCTGGACGTTTGGTAGAAAAAGCTGCTCCGGCCGAGAAAAACACTTTTGGTGCACCATGCAGGTACATTTGAGTTTCCCAGGCAAACAAAAGCAGTGACACCAAAGTTTCTAGTTTCTGTTTGTGTCTCCCCTGAGGAGGTTTCAGGCCAGCAATGTCTTTCAGTACTATCTCTTTTGGTTTGGAAGCTATTGCTGGAAGTTTGGCATGTTTGGTAGAAAAAGCTGCTCCGGCCGAGAAAAACACTTTTGGTGCACCATGCAGGTACATTTGAGTTTCCCAGGCAAACGAAAGCAGTTACACCAAAGATTCTAGTTTCTGTTTGTGTCTCCCCTGAGGAGGTTTCAGGCCAGCAATGTCTTTCAGTACTATCTCTTTTGGTTTAGAAGCTATTGCTGGACGTTTGGCATGTTTGGTAGCAAATGCTGCTCCGGCCGAGAAAAACACTTTTGGTGCACCATGCAGGTACAATTGAGTTTCCCAGGCAAACGAAAGCAGTTACACCAAAGTTTCTAGTTTCTGTTTGTGTCTCCCCTGAGGAGGTTTCAGGCCAGCTATGTCTTTCAGTACTATCTATTTTGGTTTGGAAGCTATTCCTGGAAGTTTGGCATGTTTGGTAGAAAAAGCTTCTCAGGCCGAGAAAAACACTTTTGGTGCACCACGCAGGTACATTTGAGTTTCCCAGGCAAACGAAAGCAGTGACACCAAAGTTTCTAGTTTCTGTTTGTGTCTCCCCTGAGGAGGTTTCAGGCCAGCAATGTCTTTCAGTACTATCTCTTTTGGTTTGGAAGCTATTGCTGGACGTTTGGAAGAAAAAGCTGCTCCGGCCGAGAAAAACACTTTTGGTGCACCATGCAGGTACATTTGAGTTTCCCAGGCAAACGAAAGCAGTGACACCAAAGTTTCTAGTTTCTGTTTGTGTCTCCCCTGAGGAGGTTTCAGGCCAGCTATGTCTTTCAGTACTATCTCTTTTGGTTTGGAAGCTATTGCTGGAAGTTTGGCATGTTTGGTAGAAGAAGCTGCTCCGGCCGAGAAAAACCCTTTTGGTGCACCATGCAGGTACATTTGAGTTTCCCAGGCAAACGAAAGCAGTGACACCAAAGTTTCTAGTTTCTGTTTGTGTCTCCCCTGAGGAGGTTTCAGGCCAGCTATGTCTTTCAGTACTATCTCTTTTGGTTTGGAAGCTATTGCTGGATGTTTGGCATGTTTGGCAGCAAATGCTGCTCCGGCCGAGAAAAACACTTTTGGTGCACCATGCAGGTACATTTGAGTTTCCCAGGCAAACGAAAGCAGTGACACCAAAGTTTCTAGTTTCTGTTTGTGTCTCCCCTGAGGACGTTTCAGGCCAGCTATGTCTTTCAGTACTATCTCTTTTGGTTTGGAAGCTATTGCTGGACGTTTGGCATGTTTGGGAGAAAAAGCTGCTCCGGCCGAGAAAAACACTTTTGGTGCACCATGCAGGTACATTTGAGTTTCCCAGGCAAACGAAAGCAGTTACACCAAAGATTCTAGTTTCTGTTTGTGTCTCCCCTGAGGAGGTTTCAGGCCAGCAATGTCTTTCAGTAC
This sequence comes from Laterallus jamaicensis coturniculus, assembly GCA_022605575.1. Taxonomy (NCBI): domain Eukaryota; kingdom Metazoa; phylum Chordata; class Aves; order Gruiformes; family Rallidae; genus Laterallus; species Laterallus jamaicensis. The sequence goes on from JAKCOX010000014.1 coordinate 3,005,541, forward strand.
TATCTCTTTTGGTTTGGAAGCTATTGCTGTACGTTTGGCATGTTTGGTAGCAAATGCTGCTCCGGCCGAGAAAAACACTTTTGGTGCACCATGCAGGTACATTTGAGTTTCCCAGGCAAACGAAAGCAGTGGCACCAAAGTTTCTAGTTTCTGTTTGTGTCTCCCCTGAGGAGGTTTCAGGCCAGCAATGTCTTTCAGTACTATCTATTTTGGTTTGGAAGCTATTGCTGGAAGTTTGGCATGTTTGGTAGAAAAAGTTTCTCAGGCCGAGAAAAACACTTTTGGTGCACCACGCAGGTACATTTGAGTTTCCCAGGCAAACGAAAGCAGTGACACCAAAGTTTCTAGTTTCTGTTTGTGTCTCCCCTGAGGAGGTTTCAGGCCAGCAATGTCTTTCAGTACTATCTCTTTTGGTTTGGAAGCTATTGCTGGACGTTTGGTACAAAAAGCTTCTCCGGCCGAGAAAAACACTTTTGGTGCACCATGCAGGTACATTTGAGTTTCCCAGGCAAACGAAAGCAGTGACACCAAAGTTTCTAGTTTCTGTTTGTGTCTCCCCTGAGGAGGTTTCAGGCCAGCAATGTCTTTCAGTACTACCTCTTTTGGCTTGGAAGCTATTGCTGGAATTTTGGCATGTTTGGTAGAAAAAGCTTCTCCGGCCGAGAAAAACACTTTTGGTGCACCATGCAGGTACATTTGAGTTTCCCAGGCAAACAAAGCAGTTACACCAAAGATTCTAGTTTCTGTTTGTGTCTCCCCTGAGGAGGTTTCAGGCCAGAAATGTCTTTCAGTACTATCTCTTTTGGTTTAGAAGCTATTGCGGTACGTTTGGCATGTTTGGTAGCAAATGCTGCTCCGGCCGAGAAAAACACTTTTGGTGCACCATGCAGGTACATTTGAGTTTCCCAGGCAAACGAAAGCTGTGACACCAAAGTTTCTAGTTTCTGTTTATGTCTCCCCTGAGGAGCTTTCAGGCCAGCTATGTCTTTCAGTACTATCTCTTTTGGTTTGGAAGCTATTGCTGGACGTTTGGTAGAAAAAGCTGCTCCGGCCGAGAAAAACACTTTTGGTGCACCATGCAGGTACATTTGAGTTTCCCAGGCAAACAAAAGCAGTGACACCAAAGTTTCTAGTTTCTGTTTGTGTCTCCCCTGAGGACGTTTCAGGCCAGCTATGTCTTTCAGTACTATCTCTTTTGGTTTAGAAGCTATTGCTGGACGTTTGGCATGTTTGTCAGCAAATGCTCCTCCACCGAGAAAAACACTTTTGGTGCACCATGCAGGTACATTTGAGTTTCCCAGGCAAACGAAAGCAGTGACACCAAAGTTTCTAGTTTCTGTTTGTGTCTCCCCTGAGGAGGTTTCAGGCCAGCAATGTCTTTCAGTACTATCTCTTTTGGTTTGGAAGCTATTGCTGGAAGTTTGGCATGTTTGGTAGAAAAAGCTTCTCCGGCCGAGAAAAACACTTTTGGTGCACCATGCAGGTACATTTGAGTTTCCCAGGCAAACGAAAGCAGTTACACCAAAGATTCTAGTTTCTGTTTGTGTCTCCCCTGAGGAGGTTTCAGGCCAGCTATGTCTTTCAGTACTATCTCTTTTGGTTTAGAAGCTATTGCTGGACGTTTGGCATATTTGGTAGCAAATGCTGCTCCGGCCGAGAAAAACACTTTTGGTGCACCATGCAGGTACATTTGAGTTTCCCAGGCAAACGAAAGCAGTGGCACCAAAGTTTCTAGTTTCTTTTTGTGTCTCCCCTGAGGAGGTTTCAGGCCAGCTATGTCTTTCAGTACTATCTCTTTTGGTTTGGAAGCTATTGCTGGAAGTTTGGCATGTTTTAGAAAAAGCTTCTCAGGCCGAGAAAAACACTTTTGGTGCACCATGCAGGTACATTTGAGTTTCCCAGGCAAAGGAAAGCAGTGACACCAAAGTTTCTAGTTTCTGTTTGTGTCTCCCCTGAGGAGGTTTCAGGCCAGCAATGTCTTTCAGTACTATCTCTTTTGGTTTGGAAGCTATTGCTGGACGTTTGGAAGAAAAAGCTGCTCCGGCCGAGAAAAACACTTTTGGTGCACCATGCAGGTACATTTGAGTTTCCCAGGCAAACGAAAGCAGTGACACCAAAGTTTCTAGTTTCTGTTTGTGTCTCCCCTGAGGAGGTTTCAGGCCAGCTATGTCTTTCAGTACTATCTCTTTTGGTTTGGACGCTATTGCTGGAAGTTTGGCATGTTTGGTAGAAGAAGCTGCTCCGGCCGAGAAAAACACTTTTGGTGCACCATGCAGGTACATTTGAGTTTCCCAGGCAAACAAAAGCAGTGACACCAAAGTTTCTAGTTTCTGTTTGTGTCTCCCCTGAGGAGGTTTCAGGCCAGCTATGTCTTTCAGTACTATCTCTTTTGGTTTGGAAGCTATTGCTGGATGTTTGGCATGTTTGGCAGCAAATGCTGCTCCTGCCGAGAAAAACACTTTTGGTGCACCATGCAGGTACATTTGAGTTTCCCAGGCAAACGAAAGCAGTGACACCAAAGTTTCTAGTTTCTGTTTGTGTCTCCCCTGAGGAGGTTTCAGGCCAGCTATGTCTTTCAGTACTATCTCTTTTGGTTTGGAAGCTATTGCTGGAAGTTTGGCATGTTTGGGAGAAAAAGCTTCTCCGGCCGAGAAAAACACTTTTGGTGCACCACGCAGGTACATTTGAGTTTCCCAGGCAAAGGAAAGCAGTGACACCAAAGTTTCTAGTTTCTGTTTGTGTCTCCCCTGAGGAGGTTTCAGGCCAGCTATGTCTTTCAGTACTATCTCTTTTGGTTTGGAAGTTATTGCTGGACGTTTGGTAGAAAAAGCTGCTCCGGCCGAGAAAAACACTTTTGGTGCACCATGCAGGTACATTTGAGTTTCCCAGGCAAACAAAAGCAGTGACACCAAAGTTTCTAGTTTCTGTTTGTGTCTCCCCTGAGGAGCTTTCAGGCCAGCTATGTCTTTCAGTACTATCTCTTTTGGTTTGGAAGCTATTGCTGGACGTTTGGTAGAAAAAGCTGCTCCGGCCGAGAAAAACACTTTTGGTGCACCATGCAGGTACATTTGAGTTTCCCAGGCAAACAAAAGCAGTGACACCAAAGTTTCTAGTTTCTGTTTGTGTCTCCCCTGAGGACGTTTCAGGCCAGCTATGTCTTTCAGTACTATCTCTTTTGGTTTAGAAGCTATTGCTGGACGTTTGGCATGTTTGGCAGCAAATGCTCCTCCACCGAGAAAAACACTTTTGGTGCACCATGCAGGTACATTTGAGTTTCCCAGGCAAACGAAAGCAGTGACACCAAAGTTTCTAGTTTCTGTTTGTGTCTCCCCTGAGGAGGTTTCAGGCCAGCAATGTCTTTCAGTACTATCTCTTTTGGTTTGGAAGCTATTGCTGGAAGTTTGGCATGTTTGGTAGAAAAAGCTGCTCCGGCCGAGAAAAACACTTTTGGTGCACCATGCAGGTACATTTGAGTTTCCCAGGCAAACGAAAGCAGTTACACCAAAGATTCTAGTTTCTGTTTGTGTCTCCCCTGAGGAGGTTTCAGGCCAGCAATGTCTTTCAGTACTATCTCTTTTGGTTTAGAAGCTATTGCTGGACGTTTGGCATATTTGGTAGCAAATGCTGCTCCGGCCGAGAAAAACACTTTTGGTGCACCATGCAGGTACATTTGAGTTTCCCAGGCAAACGAAAGCAGTGGCACCAAAGTTTCTAGTTTCTGTTTGTGTCTCCCCTGAGGAGGTTTCAGGCCAGCTATGTCTTTCAGTACTATCTCTTTTGGTTTGGAAGCTATTGCTGGAAGTTTGGCATGTTTTAGAAAAAGCTTCTCAGGCCGAGAAAAACACTTTTGGTGCACCATGCAGGTACATTTGAGTTTCCCAGGCAAAGGAAAGCAGTGACACCAAAGTTTCTAGTTTCTGTTTGTGTCTCCCCTGAGGAGGTTTCAGGCCAGCAATGTCTTTCAGTACTATCTCTTTTGGTTTGGAAGCTATTGCTGGACGTTTGGAAGAAAAAGCTGCTCCGGCCGAGAAAAACACTTTTGGTGCACCATGCAGGTACATTTGAGTTTCCCAGGCAAACAAAAGCAGTGACACCAAAGTTTCTAGTTTCTGTTTGTGTCTCCCCTGAGGAGGTTTCAGGCCAGCAATGTCTTTCAGTACTATCTCTTTTGGTTTGGAAGCTATTGCTGGAAGTTTGGCATGTTTGGTAGAAAAAGCTTCTCCGGCCGAGAAAAACACTTTTGGTGCACCATGCAGGTACATTTGAGTTTCCCAGGCAAACGAAAGCAGTGACACCAAAGTTTCTAGTTTCTGTTTGTGTCTCCCCTGAGGAGGTTTCAGACCAGCAATGTCTTTCAGTACTATCTCTTTTGGTTTAGAAGCTATTGCTGTACGTTTGGCATGTTTGGTAGCAAATGCTGCTCCGGCCGAGAAAAACACTTTTGGTGCACCATGCAGGTACATTTGAGTTTCCCAGGCAAACGAAAGCAGTGGCACCAAAGTTTCTAGTTTCTGTTTGTGTCTCCCCTGAGGAGGTTTCAGGCCAGCAATGTCTTTCAGTACTATCTATTTTGGTTTGGATGCTATTGCTGGAAGTTTGGCATGTTTGGTAGAAAAAGCTTCTCAGGCCGAGAAAAACACTTTTGGTGCACCACGCAGGTACATTTGAGTTTCCCAGGCAAAGGAAAGCAGTGACACCAAAGTTTCTAGTTTCTGTTTGTGTCTCCCCTGAGGAGGTTTCAGGCCAGCAATGTCTTTCAGTACTATCTCTTTTGGTTTGGAAGCTATTGCTGGACGTTTGGAAGAAAAAGCTGCTCCGGCCGAGAAAAACACTTTTGGTGCACCATGCAGGTACATTTGAGTTTCCCAGGCAAACAAAAGCAGTGACACCAAAGTTTCTAGTTTCTGTTTGTGTCTCCCCTGAGGAGGTTTCAGGCCAGCAATGTCTTTCAGTACTATCTCTTTTGGTTTGGAAGCTATTGCTGGAAGTTTGGCATGTTTGGTAGAAAAAGCTTCTCCGGCCGAGAAAAACACTTTTGGTGCACCATGCAGGTACATTTGAGTTTCCCAGGCAAACGAAAGCAGTGACACCAAAGTTTCTAGTTTCTGTTTGTGTCTCCCCTGAGGAGGTTTCAGGCCAGCAATGTCTTTCAGTACTATCTCTTTTGGTTTAGAAGCTATTGCTGTACGTTTGGCATGTTTGGTAGCAAATGCTGCTCCGGCCGAGAAAAACACTTTTGGTGCACCATGCAGGTACATTTGAGTTTCCCAGGCAAACGAAAGCAGTGGCACCAAAGTTTCTAGTTTCTGTTTGTGTCTCCCCTGAGGAGGTTTCAGGCCAGCAATGTCTTTCAGTACTATCTATTTTGGTTTGGATGCTATTGCTGGAAGTTTGGCATGTTTGGTAGAAAAAGCTTCTCAGGCCGAGAAAAACACTTTTGGTGCACCACGCAGGTACATTTGAGTTTCCCAGGCAAACGAAAGCAGTGACACCAAAGTTTCTAGTTTCTGTTTGTGTCTCCCCTGAGGAGGTTTCAGGCCAGCAATGTCTTTCAGTACTATCTCTTTTGGTTTGGAAGCTATTGCTGGACGTTTGGTACAAAAAGCTTCTCCGGCCGAGAAAAACACTTTTGGTGCACCATGCAGGTACATTTGAGTTTCCCAGGCAAACAAAAGCAGTGACACCAAAGTTTCTAGTTTCTGTTTGTGTCTCCCCTGAGGAGGTTTCAGGCCAGCAATGTCTTTCAGTACTATCTCTTTTGGCTTGGAAGCTATTGCTGGAATTTTGGCATGTTTGGTAGAAAAAGCTTCTCCGGCCGAGAAAAACACTTTTGGTGCACCATGCAGGTACATTTGAGTTTCCCAGGCAAACGAAAGCAGTTACACCAAAGATTCTAGTTTCTGTTTGTGTCTCCCCTGAGGACGTTTCAGGCCAGCAATGTCTTTCAGTACTATCTCTTTTGCTTTGGAAGCTATTGCTGTACGTTTGGCATGTTTGGTAGCAAATGCTGCTCCGGCCGAGAAAAACACTTTTGGTGCACCATGCAGGTACATTTGAGTTTCCCAGGCAAAGGAAAGCAGTGACACCAAAGTTTCTAGTTTCTGTTTGTGTCTCCCCTGAGGAGGTTTCAGGCCAGCTATGTCTTTCAGTACTATCTCTTTTGGTTTGGAAGCTATTGCTGGACGTTTGGAAGAAAAAGCTGCTCCGGCCGAGAAAAACACTTTTGGTGCACCATGCAGGTACATTTGAGTTTCCCAGGCAAACGAAAGCAGTGACACCAAAGTTTCTAGTTTCTGTTTGTGTCTCCCCTGAGGAGGTTTCAGGCCAGCTATGTCTTTCAGTACTATCTCTTTTGGTTTGGAAGCTATTGCTGGAAGTTTGGCATGTTTGGTAGAAAAAGCTGCTCCGGCCGAGAAAAACACTTTTGGTGCACCATGCAGGTACATTTGAGTTTCCCAGGCAAACGAAAGCAGTGACACCAAAGTTTCTAGTTTCTGTTTGTGTCTCCCCTGAGGAGGTTTCAGGCCAACTATGTCTTTCAGTACTATCTGTTTTGGTTTGGAAGCTATTGCTGGACGTTTGGCATGTTTGGCAGCAAATGCTTCTCCGGCTGAGAAAAACACTTTGTCTTGGTCACTTGTCATGCCTGCTTTTCTTTGACAGACCTTGTTATTAATGTTTTCCAGCCACCCTTCATCCATGGCTCAAACGTCTCTTTTAAAGCCCTGCCATGTTAAAAATTGACATGTGTTGACTTTGGCCTGGGAGAAGCTGGGCCCTGGCTGTAGGTAGGAACTGCACGTGTTTAGTCTGGCTCACATTTTATTTTCCCCTTTCATCAAATTAGTTCAGCTGTATTTTTTTTCTGAAGAAAGAAAAGAAAACCTGTTTGCCAATCTGAGGCTCTGGGTTAGAATTGCAGCATTGCATTAAAACAACAAAAAATAGCTTACAAATGGGGGCTGTGGCAGGCTGGGTGGGGATGGGGCCACTGGAGCTGGGATGGGAAAAGCCATTGCTAGTAAACACCATCTCCAAGGAGGCACAGAGGTTCCTCCTGCAACCCCACAGCCTTGGAGGTTTACTTCATTTGTACTAATTGAGGGTAGTTACATTTAGACTTGATGAAATTTGCACTGTCCTGACTGTGACAGGGGTTTTTTCCCACCTTCCTCCTGGTTCAGTCCATGCAGGAGCCTTGCAGCAGGTACCCGAGTGTTTCACTCCAAATCTCAGTCAGGGATATGCTGCAAGCCCAGTAAGGTGATGGCCTGACTGTCCTGGAAATGTAAAGCCAAGGGAATTCTGCTTCTCCCTTCCTAGGTGCCTGGGATTAGGAGCCATCTGGTGCCTTCCATTTGGGTTGCAGTTAGGATCCACCCAGCATCCATCAGGGATGAACTCCATCCATCCATGAACTTGTTGAGGAGGAGCTCCCGTGTGCTGGGAAGAGCATCTCCTGCTCTCCCAGGGTTTTACTGACCCCTTAGTGCCTTGCAGTGGGTGGCATCTGCTCACCCCCCTCCCAGTCTGTTTCCCCAGATGGTCTGGGGTTAAATGCATATGGTCCTCAGATACATCCTCCAGCAGTTGTAGTCAATGTTCAACTCCAGCTCTAGCATTTGATAGCTTTGCCAGCACTAGCCAATCCTAGTCCTCTAGTATCACACCAGAACTGGCGTGATCCTGACCTACAGCCGTATCGATAACAGAGTGGGAAAAGGAACACCTCTAGTGAACTTGTAGGAAGTGATAAAGTGCAGTGTTAAAGCCACAGGGTTTCAGGAAAGGAGAAAAGAGTTAAGACCAATAATGCCAGAGAAGGGATTGTACATGAATGGCATAGAAACAAAGCAAGCATTTCAAAGAAATGTGGTGAACTGATCATACTATCACATTTAAATGCATGGTTTTGTATGAAGGGTACCCCAGTAAAGTGTTTTAATGTGCAAGTTTGGCTGGTTTGGGAAGTGCTAAGACAAAATACAAGTTATTTGAAAAATAGTTTCAGATCCTGATGTCATATTAAGGAACTCTTTTCTGTTTGGTTTTCTTTTTTCTTTTTAACAAGAGATACTTTTTTCCTGAGCACTAGCCCACATAGGCATCCTCAGGCACTCTACTCAAATGAAAGGAGCAGGACGATGCCTGCCTGTAAACTTCTATTAGTTTACAACCTTAGATAATCTTAATAACATTTATGTTCTTGCCAATATAGAAATGTCAAAGGTCTGAAGTGCTTTCAAATAGAACTAGGACATGAATCATATATTTTTAACAAGATAAATTATAGGTATGAAGCAGCTTTCTATCCCTACTGAAATTCACTATTGTGCTTTCCATTTGCAGTATGTGTTTATCACAGACAATCATAGTGGACAGAAGCAGAATCTGAGAGCACAAACCATGGAGATTCAACCCATTCTGTTCTTTATAATGAAAATTATTTCTTTATTTTGGCAACCTATGGGCTTTTGACATCACTATGGTATATGCAATATGCATTTGTGTTTCTGTGGGAAGCTGGGCAAAGGTAGAGAGATGGAAAGTGTTTTATAACAGAGGAAGTTGAGATATAAATCTTGATGAAGCTTCAGCTTACTAAGAATGTTCGTAGGGAGAAGAGTTTTATGTGTTTTGTCTGCAGAAATACATCGGTATCTGTTGGACTAGACTTATTTTGCAAAAGTAAATAAAATTACACCTCCCTATTTCCTTTCTTTCCTTCCTTCCTTTCTCAGCCAGACACTTTATTTGACTGTAGGAAAAATTAAATACTGAAGGGTTTTTATTATTATTTTTTGCCTGTGAACTACTACCTTCTCAAACAATGCCTTTTAAATGTCTACTTGATTGCATGTGTACCTTTTGTTCTCAGGTGGTGTGCAAATGCTTTAAGCTGTAGCAACAAGAGTAGCTGGAAGTTTGTCTGTTTTGTGACCCAAAAACACAGATTGCAGAGGGACTTAATAAGGATGTGATTCACAGGAAGTCACCAGAAAGCTGTGGGAGAGTAAGTGGACTGATGAACTGGTGGTACAGTTACAGAAGTGCTTTAGCGTGTGTTTGAAGTCAGTCATCTGGTCATCCCAGAGGCTGTGCTTCGCTTGGCTTCCCTGATCATTTCCTTTTGGATGAAACTCAACTGAAACATGTTCTGCAGGGATGCTCTGAACATTCTCCAACTAGGAATGGTCATTTGGTCAGCAGGGTCCAGCTGCAGTGGATGTGAAACAACTGTGCAGCGCCTCCACACCAACTATTTAATTGGGTAGATCCATCCCTCTCTGGACTGTGTTATATGTTAATGCAGCCTGAGCACATTTTACAACACCTGGATTTTTTGGAGTCCACCATATGACAATCACCCAATCTTGATAGTTTTTTGTTTGGGGTTTTCTTGTAGCACAACTGCCCTCTGAACATGAGAGAACTGTGAACAAGAGATAGATGTTTGAAATGTACTACTACGAATATTCAGGGCACATGGCTCTAAGGAAATAAAAGTTCTTTTCTTGTTTGCTCAAAATCTGAAAATCCTTCTCTCTAAAGGAAATCTCCTCATACATACACAGGCAATGTACAGACAAGTCAGGTTTCCCTAAGTATTGATCTGACCCCAAAGCATTCTGCATAAAATTTTGTGTGGACAATCTTTTTTATCTAGGAAAAATAAAGAGTGAAACCACTACCAGTCTCTGATTGTTTCATACTGAGAAATTTCACTTCACGATATCCAGGTTGTATTCCCCCCCAAATTATATAAAATCATGTAAGAAATATTAATCTGCTTCATGTTGTACTGAAAATCATTACTCTCCAGTTCCATATATGATAGCCATTTCTCACACTGTTTTTTAATTGGGTAGCTCTTAGTTTGTTTATTTTTAATTATCTGTGTTATGACCTGAGATCGTTAATTATTTCTCTGCAAAACAAGGTAGACCTCAATGATTTTTCTCCTGACTTAATAAATATCTAGAAGAATGTGAACTAATACATCTCCATATAGAAATCAGTCAAAGCTACTTTTAATAGGTCATGAGAGTTGGGATCATTGGTTTCATGCATATGTGGCTCTTTCAGGGTCTTCTTTAAAGTGTTTTATGGTGATTCTTTTTACCTTCCAATAAAAAATATAGCAACAGAAACACTTAAATGTTTCCTTAGATATTTGCTTAACCAGGTAAGTTGGGCAAAGAAGTTTCTGGTTAACATCTTGTATATTGAGCTAATAACAATCAGGCTTTTTCTTCAGGCTTCTATAGAAATATTTTGTTCAGCTTTGTGTGAAATATTTCAGTCCATATTCACAGGGAAAAAAAAATGGAGAGAGACTGCTAAAACTAATAAGGAATTAGCTATTTTAATGCAAAAGCCCAATGCACTCGCCCAGCAGCAAATCAAAAGGTAAGTTAGAGTTTCCTCCATTGCTCTATAGGTTATTCAGATTTTCCTCAAAGAGCTCTATCAAATATGCTGGGATAAGTTGCTCTAGAAACCTTATAGAGATGTTCTCTGCCTTCATATGAATTATTTAAAAATATTCTGGAACAGGCACCAGAAATTAGGCAAATGGCTTTGTCAAAGACTATAGGATCACATGCATTTTTCTTTTGGCTCAATGCATATTTAAATATTTCATAAGCAGTGAAAAAGCTCCACATACAAAGACTGTCATTACAAAGGGGAACATCCATATTCTAATAACAAAACAAGTTATACCCAATGGAGCAAAACCAACAAGAGACTGAGATCCTTTTCCCTCCAAAAAATAATGTTATCCTTTCCTCCATGTGAGAAACACAGAGTGAAATGTTCTCAAACGGAGGACAGTACTTTGTCTGGGGCAAAGGGTCTAGCTATATTAATGGAAAGCAGCTGCTGCTATTTGCTCGTGAACCAGAATGTCTACACTGATTTCAGACCAATATACTTTGGTGAACTTCATCTTAAGTCACAGGTAGTCACAAGTCACAATTTTTTGCAATAATTTTTCAGCAAAATAAAGCATTTGTCCTCAGGGAAGGGGAGCCAGAAACACAATGAACATCGTTCAGAGTGTAAGATCACTTAAAGCACTATAAATCATGAAGGCCAGGAGCATTCCTGACTTTCTCTAGATGTGATGAAAGATCCTGTTCTGAAATGGTGATGGAACATCGTTAGCCATACCGTTACCCTGTCCGTGGGCACTACACCAATGCTCTGTACCTGACCTGGGAACAAAGACAGAAATGTACTGTATCCCATTAGGATTTGTCTGTGCTTACAGTCTCTTACTTACATTGGCGCTAGATTCAGCATATTTTTCAATAGATGGACTTCAGTGTTAGCACTCTGTGGCAAACTAAGTGTGCAAGGCAGGGCAAATGGGTAAAGCAGGAATGGGGAGGAAAAAACCCAGACCAACTGAAAAGGCTTCGTAAGCTTCTAAATTGCTTTCCAGGACCAAAGATTGTGGGTTTCATGCAATCACCTCCTACTAATTTGTGTAAATATTATATGCATACTATTTTAGGAGGGAGTATGACAGCAAAAATTATCTGGTAGGCAGGAACTGGTCCCCCTTTTTCTTCTTGCTGTCTTCCATCTAATTTGAAGAGGCCGTTTAGGCTGAGGTTTCCCTAGAACATCTGAAGTCTCACAGATGTTAGAAAGGGACAGTATCACCTGTCTTTTCATGCTCCCAAGTATATAATTCTGAGCCTCCCCAATGCCTTCTGAACAACCCAATTCATCTAATTAATCCCTAGTTATCCTCTTTTTCTTTTTTTTTTTATTTTATTTCCCCTGAGTTCCTGAAATGAGAAGGGATTTGATAAGGACCAGAACACTGTAAGACAAATCAGACAAGCATGTGCCTGGCAGCAGGGAGCGAGACACTCATTGGGGGCTCAGGACTCCTTCTGCCAGGGTGGTTTGCTCACCTCTGGAAATAGCTGCCACAGGCTCCTAAGGAAAGAAGTAGGTTTGATCTCTGGGTTCTGGTAAGACAGCATTTCAGGAAAGCCTGTATTGGGAGAAGAAAAAAATCCAGCAAAACAAGCAAGGTCTTTTAGGCTCCTTTCTGCAACTTTCTTCAAGTTTCCTAAAGCTGCTGCAAATTGCCTTCTTGAATCCCTGGTGATGTTTCCCCTTATCGTACAATAAGGGGGAATTTAACTAATTAACTAATTGCTGTTAGTCACATTTCTACTGAGAACCCAGCTACATCACTCTACCCGAATGCTTTTTGCGATGTAATCTGAAGAGCCTGCCCTGTGCCAAACCACCGTAGTAATCCTTGCTTGGGTGTGCTAAGGGACCCAATACGCCTGCAACATGTGCAGCATTGGAAAAGGGGATGACTGACTGTGGTGGTTTAGCCTCAGCTGAGAGCTGAGCCCCACACAGTCACTTGTTCTTTTAACAAAAAAGGGGGGGGGGGGGGGGGGGGGAGGGAGGAAAGAAAGGGAAATGTAAAGAGGAAAAAAAAACCAAACCAAAAACCCGCGGGTTGGGATAAGGATAGTTTACTAAAATAGCAGAAAAAGATAAAAAAGAACAACAGTGATAACACTACTTTAGAGCACAAGATACACGAAGCTGGTGATACACAATGCAATCTCCCACTGAACCACACAATTCAGGCCGTACCGCCCAGGGCCGTCCCGGAACCCGACCGTACCCAAAAACCGCACATCCTGGAGGATTTTTTTTCCTCTCCTAGTCCCCCCCTTTATACTGAGCATGACATAATTGGCATGGAATATCCTCTTTGGCCAGTTCAGGTCACCTGTCCTGGCTGTGTCCCCTCCTTTCTGGTTAGTATGGACAACTGAAAAAGTCCTTGATTGCTTGGCAACAAATAGAGACATCAGGGTGCTATCTGCACTGCTTTTGTCCTAACACCCAAACATGGCATTCCATCCACTGCTAAAAAGTAAATTAACTCCATCTTAGCTGAAACCAGGACACTGACAGAAGCAAAAGAAATACCACAACTCCAGGAGAAGAAAGGCAGGCAAGGGTATGCTGAAGCTGCTACGTGCAGACCTCAGTCTGAGCAACTCTGGAAAAGATGTGCAAACAGTGGTGGTTATTGCTTCCTGTGCATGTATCCCCCTGAGAATCTCTGTGCCCACATCAGTGTGCTCATCGTGTTGTTCTCTAGGTGTTAATGGTAACAACTACAATTGCCTGTTAATGGTCAGAGGCCTCTATGAACAGATGTAAGCTGTTTCTATCTTCAGAAAAAATGAGTAAGTGGGGCTTTCAAATCCACAGAAATGATTGGCACATTTTCCTGGGTGTACATGGTGTGATACATATCCTATGTTCACGTTTCTGACAGTTTCCAATGTAATACAAAATGGCACTTGATTCATAACCGCATTAGAAAAGGAAAAGAAGGGAGCCCTGAAATAGATAAGGTGTTTATCTTCATAGCATAGTGAATGCTCCCTGAATAAGGTGTCAGGATGCTAAATCCGAGCCACAAAGCCAATAGATTTTATTAACATGCTTTGATCCATCTCTAGTGCTGCTTGATGTGTGGTTCAGAAGCCTTCATAAGCCAGAAGTGTTATTTCTCTGGGGCTGTGGTTTTCTTTTATTCCTGTTAGTTCCCAGATCTTAGTGAAATACAAAGATTTGTCACAAAGAGACATATTAAGAATTCATAGTATCTATAGCTCACTTTGAAGATGTTCTAGTTTCATCCAGCAGAGTTCCCCTCACAAACAAACAATCTTACGACTATATTTTGAACTAATTTATTTCAGATTAACTGCACATTAGGTATGTTGCAGGCTCAGTAAATGTGAGCTATATAATAAGGAAAAAATGCCTTCTAACCATACTTCATTAAGTCTTTGGAATTAGCACAGAAAGAGTAATTTTGTTTTGCTTATGTTTTTGTCAGGTAAGATGCAAAATGAAGTGTGAAGTATGTAGTTCTGAAACTAATTCAGAAACCCTATTTTTCCAAGACAAAGTGCAAGCAAAGAGTACCTTTTATGCAGTTGGAATGACTGACTTTTTTCATAAATAACTCTCTCTGTACTCAGTATAGTAAGCAAACTTCGAAGATAAAAAGAAAGTGAATTAAGCTGCCTCAGATGTATTGTGATTGGGGCAGGTACTCTCCGCAGTGAGCCCTGGAGTCCTCAACCCTTATCATCCAGCAGAGAGGATGTCATCCCACTCCCTGCAAAGACACAAGCCCAGGTTTGCTTCTGCAGAAAAACAGGGTGGATGTCCTGTGCTGTCTGCTACTGCTTGTAAGCAACCATCATACAAAGTCTGCCCTGTCAATGGTGTTACGTTAACATGGTTGTTCTGTATGTGACACCACTCTGTATCTCCAGGAAGGTTCTCTTTCCCTTTGGAAACAAGGAATAAAGGATCACTGCTTTTAGCTTTGGGAGCATCCTCTTCTGATGGGAAGAAGAACAGAGCACAGCTGATGTGTGTGTCTGTTTCTCATCCAGTTTTGGAGTCAGGACTCAGCCAAAGCATTCTCAGAAGCACTCCAGGTCCCACGGAAGACATGTATCTACCTCACAGGTTAGATGTCTAGTTTTGCCTTCATTATAAAGTAGGTTCAGATCTGTGCTGAAAACTGTTTGGGTGAATGATCCACTTGGTACTCCAAAGACCCAAGCAGTAATAGAATACCTAGCTGCACAATCAGCAGAGTTTTTTTTCTTTTTTGTTTTAGACACAAAGATACTATGTCTGCAAACTGAACGTCAACAAAGTAACAGGCATGTGCTGCTCAGATTGAAACATTCCTATCCAAGGCAGGTGCTGTTCAAATATCCCCTTGGAACACTGTCTCTGGTCAAAGGAGCATTAGCGAATTGAAATGACATTTTTGAAGAATCCTACAAAGCTAGTAGGAACCCTTTGCATAAGAGAAATTATTATTTTCTTTAGGGATAGTGCTGCAGAGTTTGCTGAACAGAGAGTATGTCAAGTGTACAGTTCCGTTGTTTAAGATATGAATAAAAGCAGGAAAAGATAGTTCTTCCTGACCAAGACAATTTTATTCTTTCAGGAGGTTGGTTTGGGTTTTGTTTGTTTATTTTGTAGTCAGAGGGGATTTTTAACTACCTTCATTTTTAAATAATAAACTTTTAAAATTTTTATACGTGTCTTTTTTCTTTTTTTTAAGGGGTTTCACATTGCCTTCTACTTAGTATTTTCAAAATTCTTGTGTGCTCTGAACTGTTTCTCCAAGTATGTATTTTAATTCTCACTTGCAGCACTCTTGCAGGCAATGAAGAGCTAAATTTTCTTCTGAAGTAATAGAAGATGTCTTACTGCTAAGGAAATGTTTTGTAGTGATTAACTGCAGGGAAGTATAAAGAGCATTAAAATTTCAGGTCACAAGCTCACAGAAAGGTTGGACAGAAGGGACCTCCTGAGATCATCTAGTTAAACCCACATGCTCCAGCAAGACTGGCTAGGCCGGGCTGTCCAGGACTGTCCCCTGATGGGTTTTGAATATGGCCACAGATGTAGACCCCACAACCTCTCTGGGCAATTTATTTGGCAATACTCACAGTACAAAAGTGTTTTCTTCTTTTCGGATGGAATTTCATGTGCCCATTGTTTCTTGTTCTGTTGGTGAGCACTACTGAGAAGAGTTACTCGTTTGTCTTCATTGCCTCCCATCAGGTATTTATGCATATTGGTAAGATTCCCCTGAGCCTTCTCTTCTTCAGGCTGAACAGTCCTGTATCTCTCAGCCTCCCCTTGTATAAAAGATGCTCCAGTGCCTTCATCATCTTAGTGGTCCTTCACTGGACTTACTACAGGAACTACCTCAGTCTCTTGTGCTGGGGAACTCAGAGCAGGAAACAGCATTCCAGGTGCAGCCTCACCTGTGCTGAGCAGAGATGGATTGTCTCCCTCAACCTGCTGGCAGCACTCTTCCTGAAGTATCTTAGGATGCTATTGGCTTTTTTCTCAGTGAGGGCACATTGCTGGCTTGTGATGAGTTTGTTGTCCACCTGGACTTCAAGCTCATTTTTGAGAAAGCCCCTTTCCAGGCAGCTGTTCCCCAGTATGTACTGGTGCTTAAGGTCATGCCTCCTGAGATGCTGAGCTCTGCATTTCCCCTTGTTGAACTTCGTAAGGTTTTTGTCAGCTCATTCCTCCAGCCTGCCACAGTCCCTTTGGATAGCAGCACAAACCTCTGTTGTATCAACCACTCTGTCCAGTTTGGTACTATCTATGAACTTTCTGAGGGTGCGTTCTGTCACATCATCCAGGTGATTAATGAAGATGTGAACCTAATGAGGGTCAACACTGCCAAGTGTCAGGTGTTGCACTTGGGCTGGAGGAATCCCAGTCATAGATACAGACTGGGAGAAGAGCTTCTTGAGAGTAGCCCTGTGAGAAGGGCCTGGGGATTCTGGTGGATGAGAAACTTAACATGAGCCAGCAGTGGCTCTTGCAGCTTACAAGGCCAATGGGGTCCTGGGCTCCATCAGAAGCAGAACCGGGCAGGGAGGGACCCAACGCAGCGGCACAGCCAGGAAAGGAAGCACTGTGGGCAGGCAGAGTCTCCAGTTCCTCGCATCGTCTCGCTCCCCTCCGGGGCAGGTTTGTGAAGAAAGATTCAAACCGACTGGCCTGGCCATGGGGCGTTGACAGCCGAGGCAGAGCCAGTCCCTGCTCGTTCCTAGCTTCTATCTGATTGTGTTTCTAGGTGTCACCAAGTCCCAGCTGAGTTACGGTGCCAACTCCTTCATAAGGAAAATAAAAAGAAAGAAAGAAGAAAAAAGAAAGAAGAAAATGACTCTGCTTCCCATCTCCACCCCGTGTGCAAGGTCAGGGATTGTGGGAATAACTCCCATGAGTTGAACGTGTTTGTTTTTCCCCTCAGTGTGCGGTTGGACCCGATGATCTCTGGCGGCCCCTTCCCACCCCTACGGCTCTGTGATACCTGAGCCGTGCCGCTGACGGGACTCGCTAACAAATAAACCCGTTTAAGCACGGCCGGAACAAGCAGACACGAACTCCCGGCGTGTCTGCGGGCCTGTATAGCGAGGTGACGTTGCCTCCTACAGCGCAGAGGTGAGCGGTCCCGTCCTGCGCACCCCCGGGGTACCGCACCCGCGCATCACCCGCTCCCCGCCCTGCTCCCGCCTCCGTCCCCGGCGGTGCCGGGCTGGGGGGATGCTAAAGCCACCCCCAGCCCCCGGGCCTGACCCTGCGCCGCCGCTGTCTCACCCGCCTCAGCCAGAGGGTGACGCCGTCCGCCTGCACATTGCTCCGAGCCCAATTAGGCGGCCGGTATCGGCTGCAATCACGGCTGCCGAGAGAGAGAAACGGGGAAGGCGCTATCTGCCTCCCGCACGCTTTTTCTTTGGGAACTTGCACAAAAGGCTTTTTTTTGCGTTCTGTGGCCAGGCTGGGGTCGGCTCGGAGCTTTCTCCTCCCTTTTCTTTGCAGCCGAGCGAGCCGAGCCGGGGGGCTGCGGGCAGACTGCGGGCAGACCGCAGGGAACGTGGGAGCGGGCAGGGAGGTTTTGGTTGCGGGTTCCCACGGCCGGGGACGTGCCCCGCAGAAATTGTCTGCGGGATGGGGGCCGAGCGAGAAGGCGCCTACGGTATTTACCAAGAAAATAAGGAACAATTGAGTATTCCGTGATTTGTTCCTCGAGGGTTTCTTGGGGTGTTTTTTTCTGAGCTTCAATAGGGTCCTGTGGTGAAGAGGCAACTGTGTAACTTGATAACCCTATTCGCAGCCGTTAATACGTGCCAGCAACGCAAGACCGGGGCGGGAGGAGGGGTAAGAAAAGCCAAGCGGAGCCCAGACCGTAGGGAGGAAAACACCGGAAAAAAGGCAGAAAGCGAGAACTTCCCCTCCCCCGAGAAATCACACCCAGGGAAATAAACCCAAGGGGCGGTGCTGCCCGCTGCAGCCGGTGCCGGCCGCCCCGGGGGGTGCGGGGGCTCCTACCTGCGGGCGGCGGGCGGGCGGGAGCCGCTCGCACCGGCTGGCGGTCCTCTACCTGCCGCGGCCCCCGGGGGAGGGGGGTGTCGGGGCGGTACGCCCACAGCCCGCCGCCGGCCCTCCCAGCCCCCTCCCCGGCGGCGGGCTGTCGCCTTCCCCGGCCCGCCCCGGGGCCCGTAAACCGCCCGCTGGCACCGGCGGCGGCGCGTAGGGCGGCCCGGCGGGGCTGAGCGCTGCTCGCCCTCTTGTTCTTTCTTTTCACGGAGTTTGTCCTGCCCTCCCTGCTCGCAGCCGCCGCGGGTCCCACTTCGGGGGAACGGCGATGGGGGCAGGGGGGTGATGCTGAACGGCCGCCCCGGGAGATCTCGACCCCCGGGTCTCGGTTCCCCGGGCGGCGGGAGGGAGCGTGGCCCCTTGGGGGAGCTGCCGGGGTTCCCCGGGAAGGGGAGTTCGCTGGAGGAGAGTGTCCGGGGGCTACGGGTCCCACCCAGCTCCGTCCCGTTTGCTCGGGTCCAGTTTTTTCCTTGATTCAAACACCCAGGAGCAGAAAAAAAAATATAAAAGAGGAAGAATAAAAGAATCCCCACTGCTGGCGTGTAAATAATAGTCTGCGTGCACGGCCGGCAGTATTTGTTTTCTGCCTTCGCCTCCGCACCGGCAGAGGCGTCACCTCCACCACATGGCGCTACTAACTGTTGCTAAAACATGTTGTCGTCTCACCCCCTCCCTTAACAATATGACATCACTTGCCAGTCAAATCAAAATAACCAGTTGTGTTTCCAGACCTGGGGAAGCTCCCTTATTAGGGAAGAAGGGGGGAGAAGAGAATTTTCAGCGGTAGTAACAACAACAACAAAGTTAATGTGCCGGAGCCCGTTTTGTCGAGGGGGAAAAAAAAATGGAGAAAAGAAGGGAAATGGTGTGTGTGTGTGTGCGCGGGGAGCAGGGCGCATCCCCGGCCCGGCCCGCAGCCCCCTTCCCCGGAGGCTTGGCAGAGAACTGAAGGCAGAGCTGCTTAACCAGCCGTGTGAAGCGGCTGCGGAGCGGAGCTAAGCTGCTCGCCTCCAGCAGCCAGCGTGGCTTGCTGATGTTCCCGAGGGGTGAATGATTTCCATTAACAACCCCAGCCGTGCCGCCGGGGCATTTAGCGGCCGAGACCGGAGCCGGCAGCCGGCTCGCTAAACGCGGGCAGCGGGGACGGGAAGCAACGGGAGGGAATAAAAACATCAAGTAAAATCCTACGAGCCGGCCGGCTGGAAATCTCCCACTTGAGCCGCGGGAATTAAATCGCTCCCTCGGCTTAAATCGTCCGTCCCGGCGGGAGGGGTCATTTGTTTTCGCAAAGGGTCCCTCCTCTTTGCCAGCCCGACAGCACCCCCCCTCCCCCATGCCTCCCGCGTGCCCGCACACTCCGGCGGGACCACCCCCCCCCTATTTCACAGCCCCCGCCCCGCAGGGCGTGCGGAGCCCGGGCGGGGAAAGCCCCCACGGCGCTGCCGGGCGGAGATGCTGGGGGCGGGGGACGGGAGGCGGAGGAGGGGTCTGCGCCGCGCTCCCCGCCCCCCGGGCCGTCTCCGTTTGGGGCCGGGGGTGCGGTTGGGGGCGTTTGGGGGCGGTGTGGGGCGGCGGGATTGGCTGGCCCGGCCGCCGGCCCTGCGCGCCCCGGCCCGTCTGCGGCGCCGCGGGCAGCTGGCGCCAGCGCTCATATGGATGCGCGGGGACTGGACCGAGCCGGCCCAGGCAGCGGCTTTGCTGCTCTTGGAGGGCGCAAGGCGAGGACTTTGGGAGAGAGGGTATTTTTGTAAGCGGGGAGGGGCTCCGCTTCCCCCTCCCCGTCCATTTACCGCTGGGGAAAGGAGCCGGTGGGGAGCCGGCGCGGCGGGCAGCGCACCCCGGGGCTGCCGAGCCGCTCACCCGCTCGTCTCTCCCTACAGGTGCTGCCCCGGCGCTTCCCCGGACCTGCCTCCGCACCCGCCTCTTGACAGAGGGACACGCTGGCTCCGGGGCTCCTCCCCCACCCTTCCCAAGGCGCACTCCAGTCACCCGCCGGTTTTCTTCTCAAGAAAAGCCCCCCCGTCTCCTAAAAGCCGCCAGCAGCGCCAAAGCCACCCCCTAGCAGCACCACCCCTCACCGAGCGCCGCTCGCTCCGGGTCCGGGGGTGGGTGGGAGGCCCGAGGTCGTGGAGGTGGCCACGGACCCGCCTCGCTGGATGGCCCACCACGCCGCGGGTCTATCAGCACCCGCTTGCTCTCCTTTGCACCCCCGGCCCCCTCCCCGCCCGCCTCCGCTCGCCGGGCCCCTCCGTGCGGCTGTCCGACGTGGAGACCGAGGAGTTTCACTCCGGGGCCGCTTCGGTGTGCCGGAGGGGGAAGGGGATCTAAGAAAACAGGATAGCAAGGGAGGCACGGGCGGATTTTTACCCTAGAGATGTACCAAGGACTGGCGGAGGGGAGGGAAAGAAAAGGGGGGAGGTGGGAGAGGAGGGGGAAGTTGTGTACGCGCAGGCTAAAGCTTCTCAGACACGGCTACTTCCCGGATGCAAAATACAAGCGGATTCCAGTCGGCGATGGATTTTACTCGGGGGTGCTTTTAGGAGCCGAAGAGTGAGCGTTGCAGCAGCTCGCTCGGAAGACCGAGCAGAAAGGGGTTCGGTGCTTATTCCCCGGGGCGGGGCGGGAGGAAAGGGGGTGCCTCTAACTTCCTTCCCGGGTCGCTGGGTCCCCCTCCTGCTGCCCATGGCTCTTACTCGCTGGTCTGGCTGGCGTCTCCCTCAGGGGGGACAGGGCGAAGGGGCTGCCGGGCCAGTCTGGCTGCTCTTCTCCGGGTAGTGAAACGTCTTCCCATGCCCGGCTCCCCTCTGGCTGCCCGCAGGCTGGGGAGCTGCCCGGGCCGGGAGCCTGGGGACTTCCCGGAGGCGCTCCGGGCTGAGCCCGCTGATCCCAAATGCTCTTGTGTTCCTACAGCCCGCCTGACCGGGAGTCAATGGGCCGGCCTCATCTTATCCACAGCCCCGGGATGCCTTGGCTGGACAGCAGCAAGGCGGCACTGTCTGCCCATCACCACAACCTGGACCGTCAGCCCCTTCAGCAAGACACCCCTGCACCCCTCGGCGGCCGGCGCCCCCGGGGCCATCTCGGTGTACCCAGGCAGCAGCACGTCCAGCACCGCCTCCGTGTCTTCACTCACCCCGGCCTCGCACTCCGGCTCCCACCCTTTCGGCTTCCCCCCGACCCCTCCCAAGAAGCGTCCCCGGACCCCGACTCCCCCAGCGCTGCCTTCATCCCCCGCCGGGGCAGACAGCATCAAGTACCAAGTGTCGCTGTCGGAGGGGATGGAGATGGAGAGTGCCAGCCCGCTGAGAAGCAGCCTCACCAGCATGGGGGCCCAGCCCTCCACCCACCCCCCCATCCCCCCTTACCCCTCCTACGTGCCGGCCGCCCATGACTACAGCAGCAGCCTCTTCCAGCCGGGCAGCTTCCTGGGGGCCCCCGCGTCCAGCTTCACCCCCAAGCCACGAAGCAAGGCCAGACCCTGTTCGGGTAAGTCGTGCACCCCCTGGCCTGCCCCGTTGCACATCGGTTGTGTCCCGGGGGCAGGTGGAAAAGGGGGGCGGGGGGGAGGTGGGTGCGTGCATGTGACGAGTGCCTTTCCTGGCTGTCTGGGGTGAGGTTGCCGGCTGCTGCAAGGCTGGGTGCGTGGGTCAGTTCCCCTCGGGACAGAGGTGCAGGTGGCTGCTTGGTCCCCCTTTTTAAACTAGGCAATGGAGAAGCTTGCACCGGGCTTCTGTGCGTGCCAACGTGCCCATAGAGGCCCCTAGACCCTCAGACTGGGCCAGGAACACGGGCACCGGTGGGGTGTAACCTGGCAGATGGAGCTGTACAAAGAGAAATTTACATGAGGAAAAAATGTTCTCCCTTGGAGAAAAAGCTGGCCTCAGCCACCCGAGGGGCTCAGGCCCGACCCCGCTCCCCCGAGTCAGTAACAAAACCCCACAGCTTCCCCGTGGGGCCTTTCTTAGCCATGGGTAGTTTTTCTCCCTCAGTAACTGGCACGTCTCTTCATTAATACAAACCAAGGCCTCAGCACAGGATGAAGGTGAAACTTACCCGTCCAGGCCGCTTCAAATCGCAGAGGGCCTTGTTTCCTTCACATTATACAAGAGCAAAAGGTCAAATATAGTTTACATACCACTGCAAAAGACTTAAGGTGTCCAGTCAT
Organism: Laterallus jamaicensis coturniculus; assembly: GCA_022605575.1. Taxonomy (NCBI): domain Eukaryota; kingdom Metazoa; phylum Chordata; class Aves; order Gruiformes; family Rallidae; genus Laterallus; species Laterallus jamaicensis. The sequence continues at coordinate 3,027,712 of JAKCOX010000014.1, forward strand.
TGCTAACTTACTCCAGCCTAACTAGGAAAAACACTTGATTTTTGTTTCTCCTTCCCCTGAACCAGCTGTCTCTGCTTCCAGCCAGCTGACCGCAGGCTTTTCCCGTGTTCACAACCTTTCCTTGCGTTTCCTCCTAAAAGTGCAGTCCTAAATCAGCAAATTAGAGGATGGATGAAGTTTTGATCCCACTTTCCAATCATAGTAGTGCTACAACTAGACCGACGAATTCCAGACAATTTGTGTAATTCTACTAATATTGCTGCATTGCCTTTCATGTACAATCCCTTCTCTGGCATTATTGGTCTTAACTCTTTTCTCCTTTCCTGAAACCCTGTGGCTTTAACACTGCACTTTATCACTTCCTACAAGTTCACTAGAGGTGTTCCTTTTCCCACTCTGTTATCGATACGGCTGTAGGTCAGGATCACGCCAGTTCTGGTGTGATACTAGAGGACTAGGATTGGCTAGTGCTGGCAAAGCTATCAAATGCTAGAGCTGGAGTTGAACATTGACTACAACTGCTGGAGGATGTGCCTGAGGACCATATGTTGTATGGATCTGTGACAGCAGCAGAAAGTATATTTTTCCAGGTTTTTTTAATTTTATTTTCTCACTTAAAGAAAAAAAGAAAAAAGAACCTAGTTCCCCTGTTACACAGCAGAACAAGTTGTAAGAGAGCAAGAACCTCCTCTTCTCCCTACCTTCCCTAAAGCAGTTTTAGCCCAAGGCAGGCAGTTGGAGGGCACTGGGTATTTGAGTGGAGTTGGACGGTACTTCCATTTTTTTTGTCTTGTCTTTTTTTCTGTCTTACTTTTTTCCTTACTGCACATGAAGAGAAGAGTGATTTCAGGATAGGAATTAACTCTCACTCCAAGGTCAGACCATTTTAGCTACTCAGAGAGAGTCCTACTCAGATATCAGCAACCCTTTCAATTGACTCAGTTCAGAACCCTATTTAAATCTCAGCCCGCATCATTCACCTTCACTTTCCAAAATATCACTAATTCTTCCTGTTCTTCCAACATCCTTTGTCATCCTTTCTATGTCCACGTTTTGTCCTTCTCAAAAAGTTGGAAAAATTCAGTATCACCTATTCTACTGCAAAGTTTTGTGTTACCCTGCTTAGGCACAGAACTCTTCATAGTCAGTAAAAAATATTAAAAAATAGAACAAATATCACTGCTCTAAGTGATAACAATGATAACTTATCATTGATAAAACAGAAGCTTCAGTGACCACCTGAAGGTTATGTTAGAACTGTCAGTTTTCCACAGAGCCTAATTTGAAGACAGAAAAACTCTCAGTGGTATTAAAAAATAAAATTACCTGTATTCAAGTGAGGAATAGGTCTGCCAGTGTTTTCAAAAGGACTTGAAGAAGAGTAGGAAACAGATTGTTCAGAGAATTCCTGTTCTAGAAACTGTTGCAAGCACACATCTACCAAAAGCAAGAGTAAGGAGGCCTGAGAATAGAAATGACTTGGAACAGTGTGGGAGATGCTCTTCTTATGATATGCGTTATCATATGAATATAGAACTTATCACAGCCTATAGTTACAACAAAATAGGTCTTATCCATCCCTGAGGATGTCTGACCATGCCATATCAGCAAGGACCAACTCAATTTCTCTTTGTCTAGGGTCCTTCAGCTGTGTCCTACTTGGCTTTCCTGTCTGTTACCAAACTTTACTTCCAAGTTCAGGTATTATTAGTACCCTTTCTATGACTATATAAAAATGCATTTATCTAGGAGAAGGAGTTTAAAGAAATCTAGCTGAAAGGTTTGTGACTAGCAGCTGATTATATTCTACAGCTATAGTTGATGGTCTCACTTCAGTTTTAATTCTTAACTCTTCCCAGCAACAACTAAGAATGTTCTGGATGGATTTACAGAATTTAATACTAACATGGTTGGGGAGGGTGTTTGATGAAAACATTAAAATATCAGATATATATCAGTATTTGTACACTGAGGAAAAAGGAGACTTTTTATGACTATGGTTAAATGAAATCAAGAAGTAATTCTGGATTTGTTTTGTTTGTGCAGCTGTTTTTAAGGAGGAATGGCACAGCACAACATAGACATTAATATTTGCTCAATGCATATTAAATGTTCCATAAGCAGTGAAAAAGCTCCACATACAAAGACTGTCATTACAAAGGGGAACATCCGTATTCTAATAACAAAACAGTTTATACCCAATGGAGCAAAACCAACAAGAGACTGAGATCCTTTTCCCTCCAAAAAATAATGTTATCCTTTCCTCCATGTGAGAAACACAGAGTGAAATGTTCTCAAACGGAGGACAGTACTTTGTCTGGGGCAAAGGGTCTAGCTATATTAATGGAAAGCAGCTGCTGCTACTTGCTCGTGAACCAGAATGTCTACACTGATTTCAAACCAATATACTTTGGTGAACTTCATCTTAAGTCACAGGTAGTCACAAGTTTTGTGCAGCTATTTTTAAGGAGGAATGGCACAGCACAGCATAGACATTAATTAGCAGTATTACAAGTGAAGTGAACAAAATGGACAAAGAGAAATCCCCAAGGGAAAAAGAAATAAAAAAGAAAAGCACTGGTTATTTTAAAAGACCCCCGTGCCTGCCTCCCCACCCCTGAATTCAAACATGTGGAGGGACAAAGCAGGAGCCTGCAGACCCACACATACAGAGGCTTGGACAGCTGCAGAGTAGTGTCCCAGAAGAGAAAACTTAATCCAAGTAAACAGAGCGGTAGTTCTACTTTTCCTCTCTGCCCATTCATATAGCAACACCAAACACACCTAAGCAGTAAGAAGCAAATCACTGCATCACAACGGATGCTTTTGGCACAGTAGTCCCATCTGACCAAGATGCCTGAGTAAAGAGCTGGGGCAGCTTCTGCAGTCAGAGCGCCCTGGAGCACCAGAGGCTGGAAATGAGAGCAGAGCCTCAGTATTTCCCATCGCTCTCTGGAGACATCATCAGATAGTCTAGGCTCCCAATTCAGGTAGTTAGATGACTGAAGTTAGGTGGTGTGAATAGGCTGCCTATTTCAGCCTCTGTGATCTTCCATTTTCTTTATTCTGAGCACCTGGAAAATAGCTGAAGAGCCAAAATTTAGCCTCTGTTATCTGTACAGTACTCTCTGGTCACCAGATGAAACAATTGCAAGTGCAGACTAATTTGTCCTGAAAGGTTGCTTATTGGTCCTAACAAGGATAAACCTTTATGTGCAGAAAATTGGATACCACTGCAGGCTTTCTAAAAGCTGACTGGTGATGTGTTACCTATTGGAAAATAGATTGCATGATTTGTTGACATACGTCTTCCAATATTCCTGTGTTGATTCCATCAACTGTGCCATTATTGCTAAATCAATACAATATTGAAAAAAATATTGCTGCAAAGTCCTTAGGCAGCTGGCTTTTGGTGGTCTCTAATAAATGAGCATAACTGGCAGTTTTAAGCCTTGTGTTTCAGATGCATAAGTATATATCCATTAACAGGCTAAAGATGCTGAATAAGCTAATGTACTTGTCACTGTTGCAGATCCAGACTTAGCTGTGCTGTTGTTTTCCTTAATAAACACTCGCTCAAGGAGTCCACAAGAAAAGTCTGTCATCCACCCAGTTGGTTGAACTTGGCTGAATGCCAAGTGTCCACCAAGCCCCACCATCAACTCTTCTCCTCAGAGAATCAGGGAGGGGAGAAAAATGAGATAAAAAAAAGAAACCCTCACGGGTCAAGATAAAGTCAGTTTTATAAAGAAAAAGCAAAAGGACACATGCAAAATAACGCAAAAGAGTTATTCTCTACTTCTCTATTTTCAGCAGGCAGTGTCTGTCCACTTCCCAGGGATCAGGGCTTCAGTGTACATCACAATTGCTCTGGAGGATGAAAGCCTTTCCCTTCTCCTTTCTCCCAGCCTTTCATTGCTGAGCAGACGCCACAGGGTACGGAATCTCCCTTTGGGCAGTTTGGGTCAGCTGTCCCGCTGTGTCCCCTCCCAAGATCCCAAGTCCAACCCCAGCCTGGTGGTGAGGGGTGTGAAATGAGTCAACCGTACTGCTGTGACAGCACTGCTCAGCACTAGCCAAAAGCCTGGCATGTCATTAACACTGTGCTCACTACCTACACACAGAGGAAAATGAACTCCAGCTCAACCAGACCCAAGAAAACCTCCACCCTTATTCCATACACCTGGCATTGTGCTAAGGTCCCACATAATTTAATACAACTTTAATATATCTTTTAAGCATTCAATTTTATTTAATTCTTATTAATGAAATCCCTTCTTACCAATACTTACAATTTAAACTGCATACTTACACCATCTTTATTTCCAACATACAGATTTAAATATTCTCATTAAGTACCCTTTCTAATGATGGGGGTTGGACTCGATGATCTCTTATTATTAATTTCCCTTCATCTCAGTGGACTAGTGGTGTTCACATACTGTTAGAACTTTATCTGAAATGTCTTTTTGTTTGTATGGAAAACTAAAACATATAACAAGCCTCTGTAAAAAACAGAGCTCTCTCTACTTTTCCACATCTCTAGCTCTTACAGGAATTGCAGAGGTAAAAGCATAAATCAACTTGAACAATAAACGAGGAACTGCAAATACTTTGAGGAGTCATCAGTTTTGAGTAGACTGTGTTAACCCCTACCTAACTGATTCTGTTCTTTGAGCAGAAAACAGTTCTGAAAAATGATCATCTGAAGATTTAATGGCTCCTCATATTTTTCCAGATAAAAAATTCTATTTCAACGCATTATCATGTTCCTCCATCATATGCTTATACTGATTTTAGCATGCTTTTCACATTTAGAGATTTCTTTTTTCTGAAAAATAGTCATAGGTTTGCTTACTTGAACGTATATTTACCATTATTTGTGCTTGTGCATCTGAATGTTTGTTAGTTTTGTGAGGCTTTTTTCCAAGAAAAACATGTAAAATATTTCCTCAGAAGACATACAAGGAAGGAGACAGAATTGTCATTCTTAGATATTACTAACATGACCCAAATAGGTTTCAATTCTTCTTGGAAGAATTTAGAAGAAAATACCTGGATCTAGGGACAGGAAACTAAAACTTAGTGCTATATAAAATTAAAGTACTATATAAACCTATGTAAGATACGATCTTTGCCATGTGGGATGTAATTCATATTAAGCCATTGTTAAGGAAAATGGAAGAGGAGAACGAAAGGAAGAACATAAACTGAGCTCCTCTAATCCTGTGGGCTTTAACTCATAAAGTCATCCTCATTTGACCATTCACTTTGAAACAAAAGAGATGTGAAGGGCTCCACCACTGAGCTACTAAACTGCCATAAATAAATGTTGCTAACTCCACAGCATGTCATTTTCAAAGTTCAACTCACAGTCCTTTGCTTTGTGAGCAGGGAGGAGAGAAAGCATTAAAAATACTATGGCTTGAGCTGTGTAACAGGCACAGGGAGAATGGAGAGTGATGGGCAGTTCTTTTGATGCTTCCTAGCCAGAAAGCAAGGTATAAGGGGGGAATAGATTATGCGGGCATAACATATTTTAGGGCTTCTTTAACATTGGTGAGCCATTTATTTAAGAATCCTTGGGCATTAGCACCATTTAGCCCAATCTGATCTTCTTTTTTTCCCCAAGGATGCTTAGTCGCCAGGTAAGTTTCTAGCAATTGAAAAGTATGTAAGAGTTAATGTAGCTCTTTCCTTCTCCTCCACATGTGTTCTCCAAGAGGGATTCTGGGGGGATAAAGAAGAATCTAGTAAGGTAATTTCTGTAAGACCACAGGCAGACACAAGATTTTCTAATTAACTCCTCTTGCTTATTTTAGCTTATGCAGATGTAAGTTCTCTAATTGCTACTTTATTGGCTCTGCATAGATTGGTTGTCTTTTAATGGCATCTGTATGTTTTTTGCTTCACTGGCATTATAGGACCCATTGCTGTGATCTATATAGAAAAGCTATCTTGCCTGAATTGTAGATAGAAGGAAATGACATAGCAAAAGCTCAACACACAAACTCTTCTTTTTTGCTGTTTAGCGTAAGAACCAGAACACACAAAGCAGCTCCATGTTCTGAGTCTAACTTAACAGCATCTCCTATAACAGGCTGATTTACCTATCTGCTTACAGACACACTGCCCATTGTGTGGCAGCATATAATTGGTTTATTTTGTACTAAGAAATAATATGTGCAAATCATCTACAATTCAGAATATTCCACTGCTTTAATGACGGCATTAGTCATCACCTTCCTTTCCTTGCTCTTATTTCAGCATCTCGTCCTATTACAGTTCAAAATGCCAACACCATGAATAGCATTCCCAGACATAACAGGAAAATAGTAACAGAGAACAGAAAAGTATGTGTGTGAAAATGTGGGGAGAAATCAGGGATCTTAGCAAGAGAACAAAACAGAATAACCTTATTGGAGAGAAGAAGAAAGAAGGGGAGAAGAGAGGGAAAGGCGAGGCAATATGGCATTATGAGTATTAGTAAGACTGGGAAAACACTGTGTTTCATCAACAAAACATGCTGAAATTGAAGGTATTTTTAGCTCCTGGCAAGATAGGAGATTAAATGCAAGTACAGTTATATTTGATATAGCGTAAAGAATTTATGAGATGAAAAGATCTCTGAAACTTGTAATGACAAGAAAAAGTAGTGCTGAATAGCAGCCCTTTGATAGGGAGGGAACTTGATAGATCTTTCCAAAAAGAGAAAAAAAACCCAACTCTATATAGAGTTGAGTTCTATGGAGAGACACCATGGAAATAGGAAATTTGGATCTAAATAAGGGGAATAAGCAGACGAGAACTATGGCATTAGGGAAGGAGTTTTCAACAAATCCCTGAGAGTAGGAGTTCTAGGAAATAATGGGGTACTGAGTCAAGTCCCTGCCGCCTGTTACAGACCGTGTAACAGGATCATTCAGTAATGCCACAACTGATTAATGAATTTGAACGCAACACTTGCATTTACCAGTTGTAGTGAATAGAATCATTTTAGATATGGGACGTGTTGATTTTAAGGGTTTGTGTTTAAAAATAGACTTTTCTCTGAATGAGCAAACTGCTAAGGTTTAATTTTAGTTTGTTGATTTAGATTATTCTAGTAAACTTGACACTTCTGCTCTTTAATAACCACAAGAAGATGTCTGTTTAGTGAGAAACAGTAAACTTGTGTACTTTACTGGTTTCTGTAAGCTACTATTTTTCCTCCATTGTTGATTTAACCTTGTCCTTTTTTTAAAATTTATTTTCTGAATTTTATCAGCTATCAAAATTGAGAATGAATGGTTTCCTCCAAAGCAAATTGTCACTTGAACCACTCATGTTCAAGGACAGGTAGCGCTCAAAGAAGATTGCTTTTGTGAGTGCATACCTAAGTGAAGCTGAAGTATCTAGCAGCCACAGAAACAGTTCTTTAAGACTATTTTCTATTGTTGTGGAAGATGTTAGCTTTATTCCTAGAGTGCAGTGAGTTAAAATTTATAAAATGAAATGATAATAATATTTATAAATATTTATAAAGATAAAATAAAGGTGAAAACTGTCATACTGAAGTCAATTTCACATCCCAAATTTATAGAAGGGATAGCTCTAATGATGGGGGTTGGACTCGATCTCTTGAGGTCACTTCCAACCCTTATGATTGGGTAAATAATTGGTGTAAATAATCACAAAGGTTTTGTACTTTTTTCATAAGAAACCAACTGAGAACACTGGTATCCCACTCGCAGAACCACAGAATTGTAGGGGTTGGAAGGGACCTCAAGAGATCATCAGGTTCTACCCCCCTGCCAAAGCAGGCTCCCTAGCTCATATTACACAGATAGGCGTCCAGATGGGTCTTGAATATCTCCAGGGAAGGAGATTCCACCACCTCCCTGGGCAGCCTGTCCCAGGGCTCCCTCACCCTCACTGTGAACAAGCTTTTCCGCATGTTGGTGCGGAACTTCCTGTGCTCCAACTTGCAGCCATTGCCCCTTGTCCTGTCTCCACTAACCACTGAAAAGGGGCTGGCCAATTCCCCCTGCATCCCATGCTTAAGATAATTGTAAAAAGCCTCATGAGCATGCAGAGGTGGAGGTACAACAGCAGGACATGCTACCACAAGAGAAGCAAGTGTTAGAACACAGCAGGTTTGCAGCAGAGGTGGCTTGCACTGTGCAAAGCAAAAAGCGCTCCCAGTGAGAGGCAAGACGCACACGAAAAACTACATATAAACCCCTCTGCCTGAGGCCACTGCAGCTCAACCAGCAGAGCAGGTCAGCGTGGAGAGGGTAGGAACAGTGAGGTACATGTGTTGTGTCTGGTTGGTTTCTACCACAGGGCAAAACAAGAGAAGGATATTGGGAACTTCCCATCCTAAAAGGTCTTACAAGAAACCTCCGTAACATTAAAGACCTGGACACAAGTAGACTTCAGCAGAGTAAAAGAAATCTAAACATGAATGCTGTCTGTGTGAATGAGACTAGAAATGCTCTATTCAAATGCAGGGACAGTCAATGATAGGAAAATATCAGCATCCTGGTGTCTTCTATACTAGATGTGTATTTTGCATCAGTGCTACAAAGAAAAGTCTTTCAACAGGTGATAGCAAACCTGCTGACAGTTGAATTCATAAAGGGAAATTTCACCTCAGAGGAAACTAAGAAAAGGCCTCCTGATTCATTTAAAATCCTAACAAACCTTGGCAAAGCCATGCTACCTACAAGGACTGCTAATATTAGGGGCCAGAATAAAGTAGAGATGTCAACTTACAAGGGAATTATGGCAGCAGAGCCATTGGTGTAGGCAAGAGACACACACACAGATATAGACAGCCTTTTAAGAACCAGGCAGAACAAGGATACTGCTGTCTACCCAGCCCAGGATGTCGAGTGTGAAGGCCAGCACGTCTCTCATCAAAATTAGGAAGAACACCACACTGAACATTTGCAACATATATTTCTGTTTGGAGGAAGAAAATCTTATTTACAACGGCCCCAGTTATATCGTCATTCATCCCAAAGGAGGTTCAGACAGTTGCAGGGGGAAGCAGTCTCTGGAGTGAATCAAAATATCTCTACTTGTAAATGGCCTGACTGGCTTAAGGGATTGCTATTTACCTGTGGCTAGTCTAGTCATCAATAGATCTGAAAAGTTGTTTAACAGGTTTGTTTATTTATTTACACACACACACACACACACACACAAATAATAAGTGTCTGTAGAGCCTGGGGAGAAGTTGGCCTTGTGCATCCAGATCCCAGCAGAACCTTGGCCCTTCCCCAGACTCACTTCTGACCTGCATCACCTTATTCTAGACGTACCCATGGGAATAAATACTCCACTCACGCAGCAGCTGTCTCTGGAAGGAGACTTTTCTAGAACTGCTTCAATCATTAGATGAAAAGACACTTTGGATGCTAACAGTTGCTGTGACAGTCACTATAGGAATCAAAGTCCGTAACTGTTGCAGGCTTCCTAGTCCTTGGCAGGGGAGACTGATTTTTCTCACACTCTGGGAGAGGAAAAAAGAAACACACACACCCCCCCCCCCCCAAAAAAAAAAGTCTTTAGCTAATAATGTTATGCTACACTTATCTTAGAAGCAGCTTTTTGCATCTCGTATCAGAAGCAGCCTGCACCATCCTCCACCAGAACCCAACCATGCAAAACCACAGCTATTAGTTACTTACTTCATTGAGGAAATCTAGCTGTTTTGGAGACAAGTTATTGTGTAAATGAACCTTGATCAGGGAAAAGAGGTGACTCGGCAGAAGTCAGGAAGGGTGGCATGTGGTAGTAAGAAAAAAAATAGTCTTTAGCTAATAATGTTATGCTACTCTTAGTTTAGAAGCAGCTTTTGCAGCTTTTGGCATGTGTTAGGCACTGTACAACTATCCTGGGACATTTGTCATGGGAGGAACGTATTAGAAACAACCACTCCCTAATCCTAAGAGATGCTGTGCATAAGTCCCCACAAAGCAAGGGAAGGCAGCTCCCCTGGAGCTCCACCTGCCTATGGAGAAACTGACAAGTGGAATGATTGGAAAGATTCTGTTAGCTGGCCAGAACTGAGCACATTCGGTCGGAGGTTTATTGAGGGCAATGAGACTCTGGGCTGTCTTGCATGCACTGTGTGTCAAAGTCTATAATCCAGCTAATTTTTGGGCTATGTGCAGCTGAGGGCACAGGGCACGTGCTGGGAAGAGCTAGTGAGAAGAAGATATTTAGTGCCTTGTAGCACTCATCAGCAGGTAACTGAGGAGGGACTCAGAATGATGGGATAAGCCAGAGGAAACGCTCCCACTTTGGAACACATCATTTGTTCTAAGAAAGAGCATGTTATCTGCCCATTGGTGCCAGTAGCTACATGTGCAGAAGCTGTAAGCATCTATGCAGGGAGGGTCAGGGTTTGGACATTTCATTTCATTCTGACCTTTACCACACATTGAGCAGTATAAAATAAAATTACCTCTGAAAACAAAGATCAAACCTGTACTATGAATTTTTTCTCACACATTTCTGCAAATGAAAAATGGAGAGATAGATATATATGCCCAAATAAAAACACATGGTGTGAAAAGACGTCTAACCAGAACATTTTTACTCCGTTTTTTCTCTCCAAGGTGCTCTCAAAAACCATTGAGTGAAACTGATTTAGTTTGCAAAGCAGGGCCCTTTCAGCACTCTGGCAGAATACCTACCAGCAGCTCTAGGTGGAAGCCTATAATAGACACAGAGAAGCAACCTTGTCAACAGATTAGCACAACATTAAAAGGACGTTTTCCAGCTGGTTAAGCACCACCCTATTCTATCCAGAAGCAGCAAGCTGAAGTCTGAGGGGGCTGCTAAGCCTTTCCAGAAAGGTGTGGAGGATGGAGAGCAGAGGAGGAAAAGCGCCCTTGGAGTGAAAGGGAAAATACACCCAAGAAGAGAAGACAATTCAGGACTCCTGTGATTCTGTGACAATGGGATTTCATTCCACAAGGAAGACCTCAGTGGAGAGTGCAGCAGCAAAGCTGCCTTGGCGCAGGGCAGAGGAATGGGGAGGCACTCGGGCATGCTGCCTGTGTCCCTGCAGAGCTCCCGCCGAGGGCAGCCAGCCCCTTCCTTTCCCCTGGAGCATCACCACAGCCAAGGCAATGTGGGTGGTATCAAACCCTTCCTTATTGGCGTGGCCTGAACAAGCAGAGGGGTTCACAGGGGTGCCCAGCCAGCAGCTGTGCCCGCTGCGTGGCCCCCACGGGCAGGGAGAGGGCCCGGGGCCTGCTGGGCACAGGGACTGCCTGGGGGCCAGCACCCCAAAGGCCTTCCTCCCAAGGGTGCTGGGCCGGAGGAGGGGGGGTGTTGGGGGTTGAAGGTGGGGCCTGGGTGGGGGTGGGGGTTGGGGATGGCAGGTGGGGCCTGGGTAGGCGGGGCCTGGGTAGGCGGGGCCTCGGTGGGTGAGGCTTGGATGGACATGGCCTGGGTGGGCGGAGCTGATGCAGGTGGGGCTTGGGTGGGCGGGGCTCCCCCACTATATCACAGAGCCAGCACCTGGCAACCCAGCAGTGACAGTGTCCAGGGCAGTAGAGAGGGCAGCAGCCTGCCCTGGCCCGCAGGCAGAGCTGCTGCAGGGGCAGCCTGAAGCAGACAGCTCAGAGGATGTCCTCAGGAGCTACTGCTGCAATCCCTCAGGGAGGAAGGCCTGGACCAGGCTATACTGGAGGTGCTTCACTGCAAGGGATTCTGCAGCCGGGCTACGCTGGAATCTTATCTGATGGATACAAATCCTGCTTCAGCCTTGGGGAACGGGCAGAAGCTCTTCACAGCATGGGAACCACCACCTATCCCTGGAGGTGCCTGAGGTTCTCAGGCCTTTGCTGATGGATAGCCATGGCAAGAGCAAGGGAATGCCTTCTGGAGAAGCACTGCAGAGCTCACCATCCTCACCTGCCACGGAGACAGGGGCAGCAGCGCAGCTGTAAGAAATGGGATGTAGAGAAGTGGCAAAGGTCCCGCTGCTTTGCAGGACCAAGGTGTCCCAGCAGGTGCAAGGGAAGGACACTTTCCCCCAGGGTCCATCAGGCCGGGGGCACCTGGCCACTCAGGGCAGCCCCTGAGATGGCTCCAGGCTGAGGGAGAACAGGGCTAGGGCATCTCCTGGGAGGCGTGACCAGCCTGTGGGAGGAGGGAGCCGGTCTTGCTCACATGCTCAGGGAGTAGCTGATCGCCAGCTCTGCTGCTGGGGTCAGGAAGGAATTTTCCCCCGGGGCAGACTGGCACTGGGCCCCGGGGGTTTTTTGCCTTCCTCTGCAGCACTGAGCAGGACCCCTTGCCAGGGCCCCTCCGGCCCATCTGGGCTGGCTCACTGCCCGCTGCTGCTCATGCCCCACGAAGGTGGCCTCTCGTGCCCTGCAGCTGGGGGGAGGAAGGCTTTTTTCCCCCCTGGCAAGCTACAAGCTGTGCCTGGGGGTTTTTTGCCTGCCTCTGTAGCACTGAGCGCAGCCCCTTGTCAGGGCTCCCCCGCACCCTTTGGGCTGGGTTCTCTCCTGCTGCTCTGGCACCTGCAAGGTGCCACTCACACCCTGGCTCTCTCCGGCTCTCTTGCCCCGGGCAGGTTCCTAGTGGGAGCTCTGCTGCATAGGGCAGTGGCTGCCCCTTTCCAGCTCTCCCTGCAGGCAGGAGAAGCACGGGGCACGCACAGGAGAACTGTTCACCTGTCGCTGGCCAAGAAGCACAGCCCAGCCAGTTTGGGAATACAAAAAGGATGCTTTTGTCATCAATGGCTGCCAGATGGGGGAAAAGATGCCACAGCACCACACAGCACCTCCTCATCTTTTTGGGTCATTTTCATCATCTTTTTCTGCCTCTTCTTTTGTGTGTGGTCAGTCCTCATGGTCTGAAACAAAACCAACCCCAAAACTTAACAACTGGGCAAGGAGAGCAAAGCAAAGCACAGCACAGAAATGTAAGAGATTTCAGACAAGTCCCTGGCTGCCCACACTGCGTGTCCTCAGGAACTTTACATCCAGCACAGAAAGGGAACAACTCATAGGGACAATTCCATATTTTAGTAAAATAAAGCACATGTCTTGAAGAACAAAAAAGACATCATCTAGGGATTTCTCTAATGCCAAAAGAAATTTAATCCTGCATGGCACAGTGGAGTAAAGAAGACAGGCCCAAGAGTATATGATAAAAGAGTCCTTCTCTGAATGTGGTACCTCATTTCTTACAAGGCTTGTTTAAATTGTTGGAGAGGACAGTGATTGGTTTACAGCCAGTATTTGGTGAAGGCCTGCTTGAGAGGAAAGCTCTTCTAGAGAGGAAGAGACCGTAACACTGCACCTAGCACCTGGAAACACAGGTAAAAGTGATGCTGCATGGATATGAGGCCAGAAGTCTACAAAAGAACAAGAGAGAGTGAAAAGAGTCTTCTTGGTGAGATTTTCCTTCCTCCAGCAACGGGCCTTGCTCAGCATTAGGTAAGAATTTTCCCACCCATAGTTACTCAAACTGCTATCAAATGACACAGGCAGGGGCTGGCCCAGCCAACCTGCAGAGGTGATGCTCTATTTGCCAGGGCAACTGAAAGAGCTGATACCTGAGTGCTAAATCACAACGTTTCAGAAACAGGAAATCCCAGGTCAGGTTTTCCTTTGCACTCAGCAGCTCTACTCACCAAGGTTCAGCCTATAAGGAATAATGACAGCCTCTATCCAGGTATCAGCCAAAACTTGGGAAGAAATGTTGCAGCACAGTCTCCTACAAAAAATCATGCTACACAGCACAGCCAACAACTGGATGTTTCTTGTTCTTTGCTCTACACTAGTCCTTGCCAAATCTGCAGCCAAGCCCATGGCAGTAACTGTCCACACAGACACTTCATTCCAGTAGGAATATAGTGATGTAAAAACATGTGAGACACTCAGCCAGCCTTTGCTCTGGCTCTGTAACACAGGGTCATTCCTTCCTTCTTCTCTGTCAGCAGTTTTAGCTGCTGCCTTCAGTAGTCTAGAACAGCTCTTGTCCAACTGTTATGCTCTTACCGCTACACCCAGAGCACCAGAACAAGCCCCACTCCTGCAGACTGACAAAGCTGTGCCTGACTTGGAAGCCTCAGGGGTCTACCTGAAGCAGATTACCAAAGGGGGACATATGCCTTTTCAGTGTGAAGCAGAACATTCAAAAGTGGGCACTGCCAAACCAGCAGCAGAAACAAAGCACTGGCCACCTGCCCCAATTCAGGTGACACTCTACTCCTACTACACTCAGCAGCAAAACTGCCTCAGATGCTCAGCTGCCCAGCCCACCAAAGGGTTAAACACCTGGCAGACAGCAAACAACTTGCTCCTCTCCTAAGCCAGGAGCCCTCCTGCATTCAGGTTTCCCACAGGTGAGCAGCTACAACTGGAGAAGCACACTGCATCTGGCATGACTCCTTGAAGCATTAACTGACACGGAATGCTAGGTGGCAGACCCTCCCCCACACCCCAAAACCTGCTGCCTCAATACATCATGATTTGATAAAGGAGCTACCTCAAGCCCACTGAGACACAGCTACCAGCTGGTAACACGTGGGATTCAGCTGTAGAACAAGATCCCAAAAGCCAGACCTGCACCTCTCAAATTTAATGAGGCACAAAAGGCCTGCAGAGCCCGTCCCAGTCCCTGTCAGACACTGTCACCCAGAAAAGATCACCCAATAAATCATTTTATTACAAGAGCAACAGGCACTTCTTGCTCACCCACGAATTGCTGGCTAGAGCTTTATTGCTGGCAAATCCCTCCTGGTCCTCAGGGGTCTCTACGGACAGATTAGCTCCTCCTTTGGCACAAGTCAACCTTTATCCTGATGCCATCACTTTTCATTGAGCTCTCAGTGGAACTCTAGAGCCTGATGCTCAACAAGCACCTCCTCTGGAACAACCAAGGTCTTCAGTGTGGTCCAACACAGCCACCAGGCCTATCACGAGCATTGTGGGTGCCAAAATAATAAAACAAAGACAGGTGAGAAAAATTATCCAAAGACTCATTAGAACCAGAAAACTTCTGTCTCTTTGATACAGAAGACTGGGGGAATTGTACTCAAGAGGTTAAAACCACCCCTGTCTGCTTATCTCTCATGCAAATATTGTGGATGGAGATCCACAGTGGTGGTGTGAGAAGCAGCTGAAGGAGGGAGTCTTACATCAGCAGCACAGCCCAGCTCTGGCCAGACACTGCAGAGTAACTAGGGAGACGGTTTCTACACCCAAGTGTGAAGCCCATGGTGCCTGAAGTGAGACCTCTGGCTTCATTAACTGCAAAATGAATAGGAAAGTTGACATCTCTAAATATGCTATTGAGGAAACTGCAGCACATGCTACACATATATGGCTGAGGTACTCAACTCTTCACCCAATTCATGTTAAACACCACCCCTGGGAGGGTGATCGACTAAGACTGGGGTATAAAGGGTATTGGGGGAGCTGCTCCCAGGGGGGGAAGAGAAGAAATTGAGGACTCCAAAGGGGCAGTCAACAGGCCGTGCTCCTTCTCCCCCACCCAAATCAGGGATGTCTTCTTGGTAAGCAACTGCCATTTCCCCCTTTGGATGAGAACACCTGGGAGAGTATTTTGCTAACATTTTAATCATAAGCATAGCCATATACTGGCCCTATTGCAGTTAGTGCAGTTCTCAACAGCAAGCCCCAACTTTTTCTGACTCACTCAATGCTCAGATGCTTTAGGGAGCTGTCTGTATTATAGCAACAGAATGTCACTGAGAGGTTTTTGAGAGATCATTGAGAAAATAGGTAACTTTGCCTTCAGTCTCCATGCAGAGTATCTCCTAACATTTACACTGCACTTACCATTCTATTCCAGTGTTAAGTCTGCACAGTGGACAAAATTAAAAATCACCACTGCGTTGCTAGACCAGCTCAGCCAGCTGCTCAGAGAATATCAGAAAAGTAGAATGAATTTACATAAAATAGCTATCCAGCTTTCTACAGCAGGTAACCATTTAATGGGACTAAGGTACAGGAGAAGTGTCATCCTATATTTCCAGTTTTACAGGAGTGCTGCAGAATCATTATACCACTGTTTCAAAACTTATATTTAATTGAATCAGAGAATATTATAAAGAAATTACATTATTGTAAAGACACTGAAAGATCACCATTGCATTAACAAAACAGAACATGGCTGAAATTAGAAATAAATCTTTTTGCAAGCTTTCTTACCTTAGCTCTTAAATTGCTAAGGCCTAGAGAAACTCCCAGAGATGCAGTTACAGTCAGGCACTAGAACCACAGTTATAAAGAAAGCGTAACATTTTAAAAGGAAGTTTCTGGATGAGTTCAGCATGAGAAAATTCCACCTTAAACTGCTGGTTTGTGAAGATTAACCCCTCAAAACATAACCAGTTTATCAGAAAGGTACCCATACACCCTCGGTAAGTTGCCAACGCCTGGAATTTAAATGAATAAATTCCTTAACTTACCTACAGCATGCAGCCAGCTTCCAGTCCTCAAGCAGTTGCACTGAAAGCAGTCAGGCTCCTTCTGGGTCTCAGCCACTCATCTTTCCTGACAAGAGTGCAGCAGTTTGAGGTAGCTGGGCTCTAATGGAGAAGGCGGGTGCTGCCCAGATGGCTTCTGCAAGCAGCAGCCAGAAGCAGTCTGCAGGCCCCGAAGGCTGAACACCAGCCGAGTCAAGGCCAAGTTGCTGCTGCTGCCCAGGGCCCAGCCAATGGGTGATGGTCACAGCGCCTCTGGGAATCACATTTAGGAGAGAAAAAAAATGCAGGCCAGCCCCAATTGGCCCCTGGAGAAGGGAGTGAGAAGATGGAACCAGCCCCGTGGACACCAAGGCCAGGGAAGAAGGAGGCTCTCCCAGTGCCGCAAACAGAGCTTCCCCTGCAGCTTGTGGAGAGGAGCATGGTGGAGTGGCTGTCCCCTCACAGCCCAGGAACCAAAATCGGGAGCAGAGACATCTACGGCCTGTGAAGAGACTGATCCACGCCTCAGCAGCTTTGCCAGGGGACTTGTGACTCCGTGGGGGACCAGGCCAGAGGAGTCTGGGCCTGAAGGTCAGGTGCAGTTGCTGGAGTTGCTGTCACAGGCTGGATGGGACTGCTATTTCTTCCTCTCCAGCATTTATTAATTAAAATAGGGGTTCCATTCCATGGAATGGTGGAGCCAAGGTACAACATGGGAAGATTTTCTATAGATCCTGTACCATATGGCTACAAGCACTTTGTCTGGAATACTTGCAGATTTAAGTCATTCACTACAGTTATTTTTTCACTAGATGCTCATTTGCAGACAGACAGAAAACGGGAAAAGCTTAAATTCCGTTTTCATTGTGATTTTGAGAGGACCCTGATGCTTTCACTCCTCAATTTAAACTGGTTACATCTAGCAATTTGTTTACATCAGAGGCAGAGTGTGTGTGTGGAATATCTCCCTGACGAACTAAGAATCATTCTGAGCATAAAGATGATCACAAGGATATTTAAATATTTACTCTGCAACGAGGGGGGTTTTCTTCCAGCTTGAAATCATCTAATATGTTTCACCTAATAAAAAAAAAATGCAAACAAAACATCTTTATTCTTGTCCTTACTTAAACATACTTAAAGGGAGAACTGGAATGGGAAAGAATTCATTAAAAAAGTCCAGATAGCTCCTATTGCCTTTATGTCTCAAAGCCACGCCGCATATTCAGACTGCCAAAAGTCATAAAATACTTCTCAGGCATCAGAGATTTCTTCCTAAATTGGATGGACTTCCCTTGCAGATGCCCTAAATAAGCTTTCCCTAGTCACATACTACTATGGGGTATCATCACAAGGAATTGCTGGAGTCATATTCTCATTCCTACCAGACCCATGTCCTTCTAAGTTGACAAAAGAAATACTTTGCCCTTTGATCCTTAGCCAAGGGGTCAGAGGGATTAAGACAGTTGCTCACTGTGTTAGGGACCGGGAGGCACTCCTTGTGAAACATGTGTCTGCAGGGGAACACTACCACATTGAAGGACTTGGATGCATCTGGGAAAGAGAAAGGTAAATTCCTTACAACAGGACACAGGGACAAAGGATTCCACTGTTAGAGAAGCACGTGCTGGTATTCCCTTATACACATAGAACCAGCAAGAAATCTCTTTCTATCAAATTAATTTCCAGATTATTCTGGGCTGTTCATAGAAACTAGGCAATTGGGCATGACTTGGTGTTTTTGGGTTATAATAATCTTTGAGAATGCCTGTGTTGATGGAATTAAAATAGGGGTTCCATTCCCCTATGTATTTCAAAACAGAAAATGAGAAAGTCAAAGACTGTTCATGAAAACAATTCAGGCTTCCCTCAACCAAAAAACCCCAAAGTTCAAACTGCACTCCCCTCCCACATCTGAATTCATAAGCAGGCTCTGCACAGGAGACTGAAAGTTACACAGAGATTACCAAGGGAGACTGTCTCACATTTCTACCAATAAAAGCAAACAGTAGTTCCTCTAAAAATAAAGAAAACAGACAACCTCACTTCCAGAAAAGCATCCTACCTGAAGGAAGGATTGCAGACAGGCACGAGTCACAGATATTCTCCTCTGGGTAACAAAACAAAACAAATTCCTAACAGCTTTGTTCCCAAACTCCATGGTCACAGTTTTGATCAAGCAGGCATGGACATCCTGCTAGTACAGAAATGGGGCTTGGTCTGAAAGGATTTACTTAAGGTGCAGAGATCAAAAAATTGAAGTGCAATACTGAAGCAGCATCTCTATTAACAGCAGGAGAAACGCTTACATCTTCTGACTGTGATGAAGCCAAAACTGCAAGAGTGAGGCTGCCTGGGATCAGTGCTGTGCAGGCACAAGGCACACAGAGAGTGCAGGATGGGTGCCTGGTTTCTCTGCAGCATTTTGTAGCAGCAGCTTTGATCTCTGTCCTTCCCTCAGCAATTGCACTCAGCTGGTATCAGCACTCAGCTGGTGTGAATGACAGTGCTGCT
The DNA here is from genome assembly GCA_022605575.1 of Laterallus jamaicensis coturniculus. Lineage (NCBI taxonomy): Eukaryota > Metazoa > Chordata > Aves > Gruiformes > Rallidae > Laterallus > Laterallus jamaicensis. Next base: position 3,046,676 of record JAKCOX010000014.1, read on the forward strand.
CACATGCACCATTAGCACCTTGCAAAAGAGTTTCATCTATTTCTGAAAACTATGTTGCAGCTTTGGCTTTGGTTGTAGATTATGATCTGATTCTCTGTGCTGGCACTGAATAGCATTTTCACCTTCAGAGACAAACTGCAGGAGACAATACATTGCTGGCTATGCAGAGAATGAGCAGGAGGAAAAACCATGTGCCAGGTCCTGTAAATCTGAAGGCAAGAAGAACGAATGCACTTCTTGACATCAGAGAAAACTAGAGCATGGAAAGAAGGGCTTGAACTGCAAAAAAAGGACATTTCTGTTGAGAAATTTCTGACTGAAGGTGCCTAAGTAATGGTATAGGCCATTTTAGGGAAGCTGCAGGATCTCCACTATTACATGCTTTTAAAAAGCTAGCCAAAGAACCCCAAACCACCAACTCAGCACAGCTGAGTCTTCTTTCCACCCAGATGAGCACTTGCACTCCCCCTTTCCTACAGCTGCAATTCAAAGAAAACTCAATTTTTTCTGGGTTTTTCTTTTCTTTTGCATCCAAGTTTGAAATCATCAGGCAGCAATTTGCTTTCATGACCCCAAGGTTGCTAGAGCCACGTTAGCACATTGTAGGAAGATCTGTCCAAACACAACAAATGAAACAGGCCTTTTCCAAAGGCATTCTTGTACAGCCATAGCCACCTCCTGCCTCAGACCAGGCACCAGCAATGGCAGAGCCCATGCTATGTACAGAATAACAACCCTTCCTGGAGGGGGACACCTGTCTCATTTGCCTTTAGGGAATCTTCTCCTTTACAACACTTTAAACACCAGTGACACCTCAAAAAATCAAAACCCACATGAGATGCATTTTCAAGAGCTACTCAAAAAATGCACAGGAACAACCCTTCCTGAAACAGAGTTTGGAAAGTGGTGCAGCAGCACCAACAGCATTTATTGCAAGAGGCTGGCCAAGCCCTGGGGAGGCTTCCTGGGGAGGTGGTCAAGACCCCAGACCTGTCAGCATTGTTAGGACAATTGCACAATGCCTTTAATGCCACACTTGATCTTTTGGTGAGCCCAGAATGGGTCGGGCTGTTGGACTAGATGGTCACTGGAGGTCCATTCCAGCTGACCATACTGGTTCAAAGCTATGCTTACTCCTACCTGTTCCTTTGCTGGCCAGCACACCTTGAGGAAATATAGAATGCCACTTCTTCCCACCCCTGAACAAGCAGCAGACCTTGAACACCCAGAACCATGTGCCAGCCTCAGCATTTGCCTCTTTCATGTTCTGGCAAGGAGACTTGTACATTGTGATGGTAGTAGAGCAGTGGATCACCTGGAGAAAATTGGACCCTCTGTACAACCTAACAAAAAACCCAACCAGCTGTGAAATCTTTTCTTTAAACTCTTCTGTGTTCATGAAGGTGAGCTGCGTTTCCACAGGATTGGAAAACCCCACATCTCTAACACTACTTATCCTCAGAGATAAAGCTCCCAGGCTGAAGGACAAGCTCCTCAACTAAAGGCTTACAGATGCAATATTGAGGTGAACAATACCTGTTCATTTCCATGTAGATATTTTCTTTGATCCTTGTATACCAATTAGGAAAGGCCTGAGCTGTTTATCTTGGAAAAAACATGCTAAAATAGAAGAGCATGAGAAGAGTAGTAGTCCATCATAGAGAAGGTCCAACCAACCTGATCCTCTGTCTCCAGTGGGCAACCATCAATGTCTACAGGAGACCATCTGAGCAGCACTGGGCTCCTTCTGTCAGGCTCCTGGGGTAGGGAGGCTCATATGCCTCACTGGCAGGGACCCCCAGCCACACAGATGAGGACCCAGGGGACATGGCTCAGCTCAGCTTGGGGCCTTCCATCCCTGCCAGAGCTCTGCTGCAGCTGTGCTGCCCATCTCTGCCGCTGCCTCCTGGCTGGGCCCAGGACCTGCACTGCAGAGAGCCGCTCTCCTGCATGGAGCCCTCAGACCCAGGTCAGAGCTCGTCAGGCAGAACACAGCATCTCCTATTCTATTCCATTCCATGCCACACGCTTGCCCCGAGTCACCCAACTATGAGACTCTCCTTTCCCTGAAAAGCATGGGGTTCTTCAGACCCAAACCCACTCCCAAGGACACAGGACACAAAGGACTCAAGTGGAAGCCTGATGTGGATTTATTTTTCTGAGTCTTCTCAGAGCCCTTGCTAACTGTCATAGACAGGAGCAGGCTGCTGCAGTCTTCAGCTGTGCAGCCTGGCAAAGGCCAGTCCCAGCGCTGCAGAGAGCAGCAGCCAGAGCAGAGGCCGAGCTGTGCCGGGTTCTTCCAGAAGGAGAAGGTGAAGTATGAGGGTTGCAAGGGACCCCACCCAAAAGCAATAGAAGATGCCAGCAAGAGGTGTGTGGTATCATGGGCTGTTTTCCAAAGTCCGGCCCCCAAAGCGTCCTTCTGGCCTTCCCAAACTTGCTCCCCTGTGCTTCTTGTCCCGTGACAAGTGAAAAGCCTCTGATGAAAACCCTCTGGGGGGGGCAGGAAGCAGTGGGGGGGGGGAAGAGAGAGACGGCGCAGGGGGGGGGAGAGAGACGCGGCGCAAGGGGGGGGAGAGACGGCGCAAGGGGGGGAGAGAGAGACGGTGCAAGGTGGGGGAGAGAGAGACGGCGCAAGGTGGGGGAGAAGAGAGAGACGGCGCAAGGGGGGGGAGAGAGAGACGGCGCAAGGGGGGGGAGAGAGAGACGGCGCAAGGGGGGGGAGAGAGAGACGGTGCATGGGGGGGGAGAGACGGCGTAACGTGGATGATGATGATGATGATGATGGGAAACGCCGAAATGAGATGAGGATGAAGACGAAGCTGCTGAGAGGTGAAGGCGATGGAGGCAGCGAGTGATGATGGAGATGAAAGGACACAACGAGGAAGAAAATGACGATGAGGGAGAACGGCAATGATGGGAGATGACGATGAAAGGAGATGACGACACCATGAACAGTGATGGAGGGAGAAGGCGACCAAGGGAGACGATGAAGACAATGCAGACGACACCAGGAGGTGACAACAAAGACAGTGAATGATGAGAAGGTGACAAGGCAACGACAATGACCAAAGGGCAGCAAATGACCAAGACAAAAGACTGCGTCAGGAGGAGACGAAGGAAGCAAAGGGAACGACAGAGACGGAGGCGGCAAAGACGATGATGACACAGACAGACAGAGATGATGGCGAAAGGTCAAGACAAAGACCATGAAAGATGATGATTATGAAAGCAGGAGATGAAGCATCCTTCTGGCCTTCCCAAACTTGTGCTGCTGTGCTTCTTGGCCAATGACATGTGAAAATCGCTCCCTTGAAAGTTCCTGGGCTGGGCCTGTATTGCCAGCAGGCAGAGGGGAAACGCAGCAGCTCCATCCTGCTGGTGAAACAAGTCCAGAGCCCTTCCAAGCCCTTCCAGGCTGTTCTGCACACGCAAGAACTGCTGGGGAAATGGAGCCAAGGGGCGAGCAGAGTTTGCTCCCTGCTATGAACCTGCCATGAGCAAGAGAGCCCGAGAGAGGCAGGGCCTGAGTGGCACCTTGGAGGTACCAGAGCAGCAGGCAAGAACCTAGCCAAAAGGGCCCAGAGGAGCCCTGACTAAGGGCTGCGCTCAGTGCTACAGAGGCAGGCAAAAAAACCCCCAGGCACAGCTTGTAGCTTGCCAGGGGGAAAAAAGCCTTCCTCTCCCCAGCTGCAGGGCACGAGAGGCCACCTTGGTGGGGCACGAGCAGCAGCGGGCAGTGAGCCAGCCCAGATGGGCTGGAGGGGCCCTGGCAAGGGGTCCTGCTCAGTGCTGCAGAGGAAGGCAAAAAACCCCCGGGGCCCAGTGCCAATCCGCCCCGGGGGAAAATTCCTTCCTGACCCCAGCAGCAGAGCTGGCGATCAGCTACTCCCTGAGCATGTGAGCAAGACCGGCTCCCTCCTCCCACTGGCTGGTCACGCCTCCCCCTTGCTACTTCTCTACATCCCATTTCTTACCGCTGCGCTGCTGCCCCTGGCTCCATGGCAGGTGAGGATGGTGAGCTCTGCAGTGCTTCTCCAGAAGGTGTTCCCTTGCTCTGGCCATGGCTCTCCAGCAGAAAAGGCCTGAGAGCATCAGGCCTTGGTGGTGGTCCTCAGGTCATCAGGGTCTTGCTTCTGTTCCACAAGGCTGAAGCAGCATTTGTATCCATTAGAGGACCTTTGAATGTAGCCCTGCTGCAGGCTCCCTTGCGGCAGGCCACCTCCAGCAGCATGGTGCCGTCTTCTCAGCAGTGGCTCCTCAGACATCCTCTGAAACGTCTTCTTCAAGCTGCCCCTGCGGCAGCTCTGTCTGGGACAGGGCAGGCTGCTGCCTTTTATACTGCCCCGGGGCATTGTGACTGCTGCGTTGCCAGGTGACAGCACTGTGACATGGGGGTGACAGACACTGGGGTGGCCCCGCCCACCGAGGCCCCACCCCCTGCAGAGGAAGGCCTTGGGGGGGCTGGCTCCCAGGCAGTCCCTGGGCCCAGCAGGCCCTGGCTGCTCTCCCTGCCTTTGGTGGCCATGCACTGAGCACAGCAGCCAGATCTCCCTGACACTTCCTCTACTACTCTCTCTTAAGGACAAGCCCCGTGCTGTCCATCTTCACTCAAGCCATGGCAGAAACCAGCCCTTCAGCCCAGAGTCCACACAGATGAGCTTTCCTCTCCCTGCCAGAACTGACCGCCACAGGGCTTTCTTCAGCTGCTCTAAGGTGGAGGACCGTGACTGCAGGGACAGTACCTTGCCACTTCTGGACACGGGCATTGTCAGGGACTAGCTGTATCAGTCAGTGTTCACAGGTCAATGGGTGCTATGAAATTCATTACAGACTACTCAAGGAATTAAGGGATGTTTCAGTGGGATCCCTTTTACTCATCAGTAAAAGGCTCTAGTAGCCTGAGGAGGTCCCCACTGACTGGAAGCTAGCCAACATTCTTCCATTGACAATAAGTGAGGGAGGAAGACAGGAAAAAACATACTTGTTAGTCTAATCTCCAAAATGGAGGATGAAAGCCATACTAGGTGATCACATATTCAGATAGGAATGCGACTGTCAGGTCCATGTTCACACCTGACATAAGGAAACATTTCCTTCCTGAGAGGGTGGTCATACCTTGGAAGAAGCTTCCCAGAGAGGTGGTTGATGCCCCACGGCAGTGCTGAAGAGGCATTTGCACAACACCCTTAGCACCATGCTCTAACTTCTGGTCCACCCTCAAGTGGGCAGGCACTTGGGCTGGATGGTGGCTGTAGGTCCCTTCCAGCTGAACTACTCTATTCACGTGGAAGCATTGTGTTACCAAAGAGAGGCCAAGGAGATAACTAGTGTTATCAACAGCATTAGCAGCTGAAATGCAGATTTCCAGAGAAACCTAGAGATACTACCTCAGCCTTTTCATGCAAGTAATATTTGCCACAGGCTAACTCAGCCAGCCACAGTTACAAAGCCATCTATCTTTTCAGGTTTCACTCTAAACAGACATTTAAATCCATCAGTTGCATTAACTTTGATGACTGGGATGTAGGCTCCTCAATTGCTCAGATGATTTCCAAATTCTCATCCAAATTCTTCAGCTGACTCTTGGCAGCTTCCAGCAGATGCTGCAAGCTCAGCACCTCCACGCTTCCTCAGTTGTGGAAGAAAAAGTCAGTGGAGAAACGCAGTGAAGAACAGTCTGGTTTAGTAGATGGGACACTGGTGATTCCAAATCAGGGTGCCAAAGGCACCTGTGCTACAGCACCATCTTCTGGATGACGTGAGAAATGGAGCGACCAATTATTACTTCTACTTGTTTCAAACTCTTTCATTTTGAGCACTGGCCTGGTCCAGCCCCTTCTGAACCACTGCCTCCTTCCCCTTCAGTTCAGTACCCACAGGAGGTGGGCGATTTCTTTAGCCTTGCTTTCTTCTTTTAAAGCTGTGCTCTGCCCTGTCAAGCCACTGACATTTACTGCCACCCATTTCCCCAGTGTAATCTAAATATTTCTGGGATCTCCTAAGAAGAACAAGATTATTGAATCTGCTTGGTCACAGATGCACCACCACTTTTGGTTAAGAAAGCAGGATGTATCCATCTAGCCCTTGAGTTTAGCTCTTCCAATGCAAGGCAGATAGATGTGTCCCACAGGAGTTGTTTCCATGTCAGCCATCTAGCTTTTGCCATACACAGTGTGGCTGGGCACACATGCACACGGGCGCACGCGCTGCTGAGACCAGGCAACTCACATTTCCCCAGACTGCAAGGAACTGCAGATCAGCATTAGAAAAGCAGTTTCTGCAGGTGAAGGTTGAAGTTTTAGAGCCACCCCATGCTTGTAATGCATCTGTTGCCTCACTGACAAATAGAAAGCTGTGTGTAAAGGCTTTATAAACACAGTTGAACATAGGGACACCTCAAGCAACCCTGAAGGTGTCTAAATCCAGTGTAAGCAGCAAGATAAAGCAACTCAATGCTTTTAAAATCTCTTTAAGCCAGTGTGATGTTACACACCTGTCACAATGCCATCCTTATTTACACCATCAGAAAGGAGGTAAATCTTGGACTTTTACCTTCTAGATACAATTGATGGTTGTTGTACTCAAGTACCCAAAGCAAACAAGCCAAACCCAGTCTGTCTGTGTCACTGCCCTTTGGGGGCCCTTTTCAAAAATGTTTTTCAAGTCATGTTTTAGCAAACATTATGACTTTATGTAGTATCATCAGGAAGGAATGCAAAGATAACCAGAAGTGTAGGCATGAGTAGATGTGCACAGCTCAGGCACTAACTACACATGCATGCCAGGAAGAGGGGAACAAGGACACAGAGTTACATGCTACAGTGAGCTACTCTGTCAGGTCCCTCACAGCCTTCATTCCCTGTAAAGAACCAACGTTTGGAGGCAGTGACATAAGAAACAACCACCCCAGGTGCAATAACGAGGCCAAAATCACCAGATGTCCAACTGCAACACACACAGATCAAGCCAGAGAAATTCTCCCCTTGATAGTGTGGCTGATTGCTGAAGCAAAGGTTGAGCAGTCCAGCCATCAGGGCCCACCAGCATCCCTGCTTTGCACCCAAGGCACCCACCAGGCTGGAGGCAGCTGCCCTGGGGCGGGCACATAAGCAGCCTTTGCCAAGACACCAAGACCTCAGGTACTCAGATTAATGGATTCCTCTGTAAACCAGACCTCTCCTGTCTGAGCAGGCATAGCTGGAAACAGCACATGTGATTTTTAAGATCAGCACCAATGCTTTACCAGATGGTTAAGCACTGACAAAGACACAAGCAAATAAATAGTGTTTTTAGGCTTCTACTCCAACTACTGACCTTCCCCACCTCACACCACAGATCTCTTCAAACTATTAAGGAGCAGATTAGGCGTTTCACTCAAAAGCAGTTGCAGTCCTGACCTGCAAGAATGGAAATGCACCATGACCTTGGGGAAAGGAGCCAAAGAGGACATTTCCATCTCTGTCACAGGGACTGACAGTGGAAAGGGGAGTTCACAGAGCCTCCTCCAGCAACGCTCCTTTCTTCTGCCTCTCAGGCCTTTTCAGGCCTTTCAGATATTAACGATACCTACTGTCTTCAATTCCTTAATTTCCCTATTTTTCCCAATAAAAATCCTTGCTATTTCACAGCAGTTTCAGCTATCTCAGTGAGACTCCTTTTGAGTCTTCTAATTTGTCTGCAACCCCACCTCAATGGTCAACTTTCTCTCTATCCACTTTCAGAACCTTTGCTAACATAATTGGTGCTGCATCATAACAGTCCAGCAAGCTTTCATCATAGTTCTCAGTACTTTGGAATTTCCAAATCCCTTTCAGGGATTCAAGATCTCTGCTTTCCCTGCATTTCTTCAAGTTTCTTTCTAAACCCTTCTGCTTTCTATGTGAGAATGGCCAGCAGTATTATATCGGGATTTTATCAGAAAAAGCTTACTAAATTCCTGTGCTCAGTATTTTCTAGCAAATCCACATCTCTGTGGAGGAGGCATGCATGGACTCCTTAGGCCATCAACTCCTTTAGCTGTCTTCTCACTAGCTCTTCACAGCTGACCAGAGAGGCAAGACTCAGTTCTGCTGACCCACAGCTTCCAGAGCAGCAAGAACAAAAGGTCAAGAGCTGAACGTTGTGGGATTTGTGTCTCCTGCTTGTGCTACTTGTCTGATTGCCAAGTAAAACAACCCCCTGCCCATCGTGTCAGGGGGCTTCTGCCACACACTGAGCATGGGCCATACCACAGGTTACCTCAGCCTTGTCTTCTGCGGCCTTCTCAGCCCAGGCATCACCCTGCATCCACCAGCTGCCTTGGCTGCAACGTGCAGTCCAGGGACTCTTCAAACAAGGGAAATCACTTGCCAGCAAGGTACCCTCCAGCACTTTAAACCAGCATCTCCAGGTGCCACTTCTCTGTGAACACAAGGCAGCCAGGTCTGCCCAAACTCCATCGTGTGGTCCTGCCCAGATGGGTGTAGGACACAGACCTGCATGGCACAGCCTGGAAAACACCTCCATGGTGTCTGCAGGTATCGGGCACTGCCACAGGCAGGGGGATGCGTGCTGTCCTCCTGAGCCCACCCGCCTCCTGAGCAGAGGGGACCCCCCAGGGCTACTTTGCCCTCCATCAGGTCACATGTATGATTTGGCCTTTTTCCAGCACCTTGTGGTGGAGCCACACTGGGCTTCTCTGCATCCTGCTTGTGACCTTGGTACTAAGGAAGATGCTGTGTAATAGGAAGGAGTTTGTTTTTCATGTGTTGGCCTGGCACACAATGCTCTTAGCAATTTTTTATGCCTCTTAACTGTGTGTCTTGCCTTCTGAACAGCTTATAAGTCTCTTTCTATGTCCTCCCACTGAGAACAATGTCCACCAATAACCTCTGCTCAGTGACCCTCACTTGCTGCTTCTCCATCCACCAGTCCCTCCAGTCCACAGAGGCCCCATGTTGACATCCTCCCCGGCATCTCAGATCCCTCTCTCCCTCTGGTTTGTAACATTTTCCCTTTTGGGATGCCAAATCCCCTCCCTGCTCCCACTGTCATCTCATCTACTGATTACTTAAAACTCATGCATCACCTCTCTCACCACTGCCATGTAAAAGTGTGTGCAGCTTTTGTGACAAAGCTGTCATGGCAACGTGAAGTTGCTCAGGTTTTCACATGACACAGAATCTGCAAAACTGCCTATGATTAGACACGTTCTGATGCTCCCAATTACTTACAAGTTATTCCATTGCCAGATCCCACTGCTATATTCAGTGAACATTTGCCATCCTGAAGAAAACTTCCAGATTAAGTTGCTCTTGCTTCAGGGCATTGAGGAGGAAGGGTGCTCTTCTGTCATCCCTGGACTGAAGAGCTGCAGTAGGATGGGCTGCTAGGGAACACGATTCCTCCTGCATACATCTGCTGAGCCTTAAAGACATGAAACAATAGCTGCTGTCATTCCTTTTGGACCACATTTCATGTTAACACCCACATTTTGGTCCACTGGGGTCAAATAAATGAAAGAGTGGCTATTGACAAACTACTTTCAAGTCAGAATCAGTTATATGGTTTGAACTGTACCCCTCTCATGGAGCTGGAAATTCAGTTTGTCCTCCACCCTCTGCTGAAACACTCCAGGACACGATTCATGGCCTCATCCCAGGGACAAGGTGTGTTCCTCCTCTGTGTAGTCCCTTGTCTCCTCCTCTGATTTTACCAAGTGAGTAGGACAATCATGGTGTGAGTTCTGGCTTGCTACAGGAAGGAATGCCTTAACCTGAAGTGCCTCAGGAATGCTAAGAAGTTAGCATTTCTGACTTGTAGCAGTCTCTATGAACTTTCTAGCCTCCAGGTACTGTCTGGCAACTACCAAATGACCCACCTGCTGCTTTGATATGTCACAGCATTTCTCAGCTTTTTCTGCAAGGTCATCAGAAGCTGGAGCACACCTCAGCTTGCAGTTATGTCATCTTCTGCTTGAGTTTCTGGATTTCACCTTCATCTCTATCTGTCCCCCAAATCTGTCCCATCCTCTTTCAAGGCCTCGTTTGCAGCTGTGCTCTACTCTTGTCAATAGTCTGGTGTTAAAACAACAAAACCCACAACCATAAAACACAAGGTACCAAACCCAAACAAACCAACACACACACACACAAACCCCATTTACAGACTACAAGCACCTGTTTGAAATGCATTCTGCCTAATCTGTATAAACATTCTGAGGGAATCAATGCCAGGTGCTGCCAAATCCTTGCCTATACATCTTCCCAGAAAACCTAGTGTGCTGTATCTCTTACCTACTGCTCCCAGTAACTCTTCATTCACCTTCTCAAGGAAGAGCCCAGTCTGCAAACTGCCCGCAAAGAGCACTGTGTTTGTCCCTCTGGGAACATCAGATTCCTGACCTCTTTGAATCTTACTGGTTTTATAAACTCTCTCCAAATCCCATCCTACATCTACAGCACTAACATCTCTCTTTGTAACTGTTTGGATGTCATGGCAGGTCCCATTCATTTGGGTCAGTTATCATTATTTTGTATAGCACAGGCCTTTCCTGCAGAAGACAGCAGTAGGGTTTTCCAGTGTAAGTAGACTTCTCAATGTCTTGGAATGGATGGGATGGGATGGGACAGAATCAAACAGAAGGGAACAGAACAGAAGATTCCATGTTATGCTTGACAAGTTCTGATCTGGCTCTGAGGGCTCCATACAGGAGAGCAGCTCTCTGCAGTGCAGGTCCCCAGCCCATCCAGGAGACAGGGGCAGAGACAGGCACAGCTCTACTCTGCTCTGGGAAGACCCCACATGGAGTACTGCGTCCAGCTCTGGAGCCCTCACCACAAGAAGGACATGGACCTCCTTGAGCGGGTCGAGAGAATGGCCACGAGGATGATCAGAGGGCTCTTCCCTATGGATAGCCATGGCCAGAGAAAAGGAATGCCAGGAAGGCAGGGAAAGCCCCTGGGCCTCCTGGGCACAGGGACTGCCTGGGGACCAGCACCCCAAAGGCCTTCGCCTAAGGGGTGCTGGGCGGGGCTGCAGCGGGGGGGCTGTGCATGGGGGGCGCCCCCAAAGACTGCCAGTGCCTGTGTTATGGGATCATATGAACGTGCCTCTGTATTGTGAAACTACAAAACCTCTCCTCAATGTTTGAACACTGACAGAAGATACACAGAATAAAGAGTACCCAAGTGTTACTCTTTACTCTTCATTTCTAGTGCAATGGGATGTGGTAAGAGACATTTAAACATCCTGTTCCACGTCCAGTTGTGGTGCAGCTGTATCTAGTTTTCACTTAACTCTAGAAAGGGAAAATAACAATGTTTTAATATAAAGAACAAAAGACTGAGAGTTCCTACAGCAACCAAAGGCCTTCCTCTAAGAGGGGAGTGGGGGGGCTGCAGTGGGCGGGGCTGTGGATGGGGGGCTGCCCATCACCCCCCATCGCCAGGCACCCGTGAGGTCACAATGCCCCGGGGCAGTAGAAAACGGGGTGTCCTGCCAGGCCCCTGCCAGAGCTGTCCTGGGCACAGCCCCGGGCAGACGCAGGAGCAGCAGCTCCTAGAGGAGCTGGGGAAACTCCTCCCCGAGGGCTGAGGGAGGACCACACTCCCAAGCCTGTGGCCGCACTAAGGATATGCCTTCCTGAGGAGCGCTCCACAGATCGCCATCCTCATCCCCCGCCGAGCCAGGGGCAGCAGCCGTGAGCAAACGGGGTGCAGCAATGTTGAAGCTTTGCAGCCCATGCCGGGACCCTGCCAGGCGCCCGAAGGATCCTTGCCCCCAAGCTGATGGGGAGGAGATCAGGCTCCGGGCTGAGGGAGAACAGGGCTAGGGCATCTCCTGGGAGGCCTGACCAGCCGGTGGCAGGAGGGAGCCGGTCTTGCTCACATGCTCAGGGAGTAGCCCATCCCCAGCTCCGATGCTGGGGTCAGGAAGGAATTTTCCCCGGGGCGGATTGGCACTTTTTTGCCTTCCTCTGCAGCACTGAGCAGGACCCCTTGCCAGGGCCCCCCCCAGCCATGTGGGCTGGGTCACTGCCTGCTGCTCATGCCCCGGGAAGGGGCACTCGTGCCCCACACGCCGGGGGAGGAAGCTTTCTGGACTCCCGGGGTTTGCCCCAAGGGAGGCCCCCCCCAGGACTGTCCTCTTTCCCTGGGGAGCACTGAGCACAGCCCCTTGACAGGGCTCGCTTTCCCCAGGGCTTCTTGCTTGGGCAAAACACACCCTGCTTAGAAGGGCTCCTGGCTCCCTGCACCCACACGGGGCAGGCACAAGAGCACTTCTCCTGCAGCACTGGCTGAGCCTGACAGGGAAAGGTAGCAAAGATCACAGGCCAAGGAAAAGCAAAGCACAGAAATGTAGAGGTTTAAGACAAGTAGTGTAGCTTTGTATGAGGTAACAGAAGGGAATTTAAAAATAGAGAAAAGGAAACAAAATGGAAAAGGGAAAATGAAAGGAAGAATGCATAAGGAAAGGGAACAGGCTTCACTGCAAAAGTGAAGAGGAAAAGCAAAACACCAAGCGCCCCCCGAAAACAAGAGGAAAGAGGCCGGTGGGTTGGCGAGGCAGAGACCCCCCCGAAAAGGCAGGAGTGGAACGAGGCCAGTTGGTTGGCAAGTCCGAGCCCCCTCTGAAAACGAACAAGAGGAACGAGGCCGGTGGGTTGGCAAGTCCGAGCCCCCCTGAAAACGAACGAGAGGAACGAGGCCGGTGGGTTGGCGAGGCTGAGCCCTCCCCCCGAAAACGCAGGAGAGGAATGAGGCCGGAGGGTTGGCACAGCCCAGACCCCACCGAAAATGAAGGAGAGGAAAGAGGCCTGTGGGTAGCAAGGCAGAACAGCCCCCACACAAAAGCAGGAGAGGAAAGAAGGCCTGTGGGGGGCAAGGCCAAGCCCCCCCGAAAACCACTGAGAGGAAAGAGGCCGGTGGGTGTTGAGGCCGAGTGACCCCCAAAAATGACAGAGCGGAACGAGAGAGGTGGGTGGCGAGGTCGAGCCCCCCCCCGAAAACCACCAAGAGGAAATAGGTCGGTGGGGGTCGAGGCCGAGTGACCCCTGAAAATGACACAGAGGTACGAGGTAGGGTGGTGGTGATGCCGAGCCCTCCCTGAAAACCAGAGAGGAACGAGGCTGGGGGGGGGTGAGGCTGAGCCCCCCTGGGAAAATGACAGAGAGGAACGACGCCAGTGGGTTGGCGAGCCCGAGCCCCCCCCAAAAACACAGGAGAGGAAAGAAGGCTGGTGGGCGCGAGGCCGAGCCCCCCCCAAAAACGCAGGAGAGGAAAGAAGGCTGGTGGGTGGTGAGGCCGAGCCCCCAACCCATGAAAATGAAAGAGAGGAACAAGGCCTGTGGGTGGCAAGGCTGAGCCCATCCCCGAAAACTGCAGAGATGAAAGATACGGGTGGGTGTGAAAGGCCGAGCCCCCCCAAAAAACAACAAGAAGAACAAGGCCAGTGGGTTGGTAAGGCTGAGCCCCCCCCAAAAATTACAGAGAGGAAAGAGGCTGGTGGGTGGCAATGCCAAGGCCATCCCATAAATGACAGAGAGGAACGAGGCCAATGGGTTGGCGAGGCTGAGCCCCTCCAAAAATGACAGAGAGGAACGAGGCCGGTGGGTTGGCACGGCCCAGCCCCCCCAGAAAATGACAGAGAGGAAGGTGGCAGGTTGGTGGTGATGCCGAGTCCCCCCTGAAAACGACAGAGAGGAATGAGGCTGGTGGCTGGTGAGGCTGAGCCCCCAATCCATGAAAATGAAAGAGAGGAACGAGGCTGGTGGGTGGCGAGGCCGAGCCCCCCCTCAAAAACTGCAGAGATGAAAGAGACGGATGGGTTGGCAAGGCCGAGCTGTCCCCCGAAAAGCAAGAGGAACAAGGCCAGTGGGTTGGCAAGGCTGAGCCCCTCCCGAAACCGCAAGAAAAGAAAGAGGTCGATGGGTGTCGAGGCCGAGCCCCCTCCCCCCTGCGCCTTCCCCCCCCCCCCAAAAACGACAGAGAGGAATGAGACCGGTGGGTTTGCAAGGTGAGCTCCCCCCCAAAAACGACAGAAAGGAACGAGGCAGGAGGGTGGCAAGGCTGAGCCACCCCTCAAAAACAAACAAGAGGAACAAGGCCAGTGGGTTGGCGAGGCAGAGCCTCCCCCCCAAAATGACAAAGAGGAAACAGGCAGGTGGGTGGTAATGCCGAGCCCCCCCCCCCCCCCAAAAAACCGAAGAGAGAAACGAGGCTGGAGGGTGGCAAGGCTGAGCCTCCCCCGAAAATGACAGAGAGGAACAAGGCCAGAGGGTTGGCACAGCCCAGACCCCCCCCAAAAATGACAGAGAGGAAAGAGGAAGGTGGGTGGTGATGCTGAGACCCCCCAAAAACAACAGAGAGGAACGAGGCCTGAGGGTTGGCGAGGCAGAGCCCCTCCCAAAAACGACACAGAGAATGAGACTGGCGTGTTAGCAAGGCCGAGCCCCCCGCAAAAACAAAGGAAAGGAAAGAAGGCTGGTGGGGGGCGAGGCCAAGTCCCCACCAAAAACCACAGAGAGGAAAGAGGCTCGTGGCTGGCGAGGCAGAGCCCCCCATGAAAATGAAGGAGAGGAAACAGGCTGGTGGGTGGCGAGGCTGAGCCCCCCAAAACCGCAGGAGAGGAAAGAAGGCATTGGGGGGCGAGGCCAAGCCCCCCACCGAAAACCACAGAGAGGAAAGAGGCCCGTGGGTGGCGAGGGCGAGCCCCCCCCAAAACGCAGGTGAGGAAAGATACTGGTGGGTGGCAAGGCCAACCCCCCCCTGAAAACCACAGAAAGGAATGAGGCCCGTGGGTGTCGAGGCCGAGTGACCCCCAAAAAAGAGAGAGAGGAACAAGGCAGGTGGTTGGCGAGGCCGAGCCTCCCCCCAGAAACGCAGGAGAGGAGAGAGGCCGGTGGATGGCGAGGTCGAGCCCCCCCCGAAAACCACCAAGAGGAAATAGGTCGGTGGGTGGCGAGGCCGAGTGACCCCTGAAAACGACACAGAGGTACGAGGTAGGGTGGTGGTGATGCCGAGCCCTCCCTGAAAACCACAGAGAGGAACGAGGCTGGGGGGGGGGTGAGGCTGAGCCCCCAAGGGAAAATGACAGAGAGGAACGACGCCAGTGGGTTGGCGAGCCCGAGCCCCCCCCAAAAACACAGGAGAGGAAAGAGGGCTGGTGGGGGGCGAGGCCGAGCCCCCCCCAAAAACGCAGGAGAGGAAAGAAGGCTGGAGGGTGGTGAGGCCGAGCCCCCAACCCATGAAAGCGAAAGAGAGGAACAAGGCCTGTGGGTGGCAAGGCTGAGCCCCCCCCGAAAACTGCAGAGATGAAAGATACGGGTGGGTGTGAAAGGCCGAGCCCCCCCAAAAAACAACAAGAGGAACAAGGCCAGTGGGTTGGCAAGGCTGAGCCCCCCCCAAAAATTACAGAGAGGAAAGAGGCTGGTGGGTGGCAATGCCAAGGCCATCCCATAAATGACAGAGAGGAACGAGGCCAATGGGTTGGCGAGGCTGAGCACCCCCAAAAATGACAGAGAGGAACAAGGCCAGAGGGTTGGCACAGCCCAGCACCCCCCAAAAATGACAGAGGAAAGAGGCAGATGCGTGGTGAGGCAGATCCCCTCCCAAAAACTACACAGAGGAATGAGGCTGGTGTGTTAGCAAGGCCGAGCCCCCCGCAAAAACAAAGGAGAGGAAAGAAGGCCGGTGGGGGGCGAGGCCAAGTCCCCACCAAAAACCACAGAGAGGAAAGAGGCTCGTGGCTGGCGAGGCAGAGCCTCCCATGAAAATGAAGGAGAGGAAACAGGCTGGTGGGTGGCGAGGCTGAGCCCCCCACAACCGCAGGAGAGGAAAGAAGGCATTGGGGGGCGAGGCCAAGGCCCCCCCTGAAAACCACAGAGAGGAAAGAGGCCCGTGGGTGGCAAGGGCGAGCCCCCCCCAAAACGCAGGTGAGGAAAGATACTGGTGGGTGGCAAGGCCAACCCCCCCCCGAAAACCACAGAAAGGAATGAGGCCCATGGGTGTCGAGGCCGAGTGACCCCCAAAAAAGACAGAGAGGAACAAGGCAGGTGGGTGGCGAGGCCGAGCCCCCCCCCATAAACGCAGGAGAGGAGAGAGGCCGGTGGATGGCGAGGTCGAGCCCCCCCGAAAACCACCGAGAGGAAATAGGTCGGTGGGTGGCGAGGCCGATTGACCCCTGAAAATGGCACAGAGGAACGAGGCAGGTGGGTGGTGATGCCGAGCCCCCATGAAAACGAAGGAGAGCAAACAGGCTGGTGGGTGGGCAAGGCCAAGCCCCCCACGAAAACCACAGAGAGGAACGAGTCCAGTGGGTTGGCGAGGCCAGGGACCCCCCAAAAAACATGAGAGGCAAGAGGCCAGTGAAGACATGGCCAAGGGGAAAAGGTAATGGCAAAAAGCAAAAGCAACGGCCAAAGGCAAGAGACAGGGCAAAAGGAAATACCAAGGGCAAAGAGCAAAATGGCAAAGAAAATACAAAGGGCAGGCAAAAGTCAAAACAAGAAGTAACAGGCCAGGCAAGAGGCACAAGGCAAAAAAGAAGGCAAAAAGGGAAAAGCCTCAGCAATAGGCCAAGCAAGGAAAAAGGGAAAAGCCTCAGCATCTAGAAGGCCAAACCAATAAAATAAAAGAGAAAAAAATGCACAAAATTGTGTTCTTCATGGTGTTTTGGAACTGGCTAACTCTTGGCATGCCAGGCAAATCAGGGTCTGGATTTCTAGTGAGCAGAGGGAGTAGAATAGTATACAATAATAGGCTGTAGTGGGATGGAAATCAATGGGATGGAATGGAATGGACCGGAACAGTTCAGCTGGAAGGGACCTACAATGCCCATCTAGTCCAGCTGCCTGACCACCAGGGCCAGCCACAGCTAAAGCACGGAGATAAGGGCATTGTGCAAATGCCTCTGAACACTGACAGGGCTGCAGCCACAAAGAGCGCTCTAGGAAGCCCCTTCCAGAGTTTGGCTGCTCCCTTGGTTGCTCCTCAGCCTCCTTCTCTCTAGTGTCCTGGTATCAGCTGGGACAGAATACATTTTCCCTCTAGGAGAGAGGGGAGTGCTGTGTCTGGGAGTCAGGCTGAGAGCAGTGCTCATAACACACAGGTGAGGTTAGCTGTGTCTAAGCAGTCAAGGACTTTGCAGTTGTTCCTACTGACCCGCTTACAAGAAGGCGGGGTGGGGGCACCCAGGGAGCTGGGAAGGGAACACACCAGGACAGATGACCCAAACTGGCAGAAGAGGGTATTCCATGCCAATTACGTCACGCTCAGCATAGAGGGGGGCTGGGGAGGGGAGGAGGGCATGGCTCCAAGATGCATGGCTTTGGGGACGGCCCGGTTTCGGGACAACTCTGAGCTGTTCAGCCTGAGTTGGGTGATTCAGTGAGAAACTGCATCCTGTATCACCAACTCTGTGTATTTTGCTCTACAGTCCTGGAGCTGTTCTATCTCTCTTTCTCTGCCATCCCACGAAACCATCTTTATCCCAAACCTCTTCCTCACTCCCCCCAATTCCCCACACACTCCCTCTTCAAGAGCAAGTGGCTGTGTGGTGCTTGGCTCTCGTCTGGGGCAAAACCACAACATCTAGACAAGGAGACAACCCAGAGTCCTCAGCAGCTCCTCAGGGAACATGCCTGCCCCCCGACACCCCTTGCCACCTTTGGTGCCATATACTCTGGTCATTCAAGTACCAAAATGATTGTATTTTCAGATTCCAAGGTCCAAAGTAATCATATATCGGTACCAAAGGGATTTAAACCTCTGAAAATCTGGAATTAAGTCAGCAAGGAAAATCAGTTCAAATTAAAGAGCAGGATTTCACCCTGTTTCATATGCATTTTGTGAAGCCACAATTTAACTGCATCTGTGACTCATCATGGATAACATCACAAATTCTGATTTCCCTTGTACTTTTCTTCTGACACTGATAGTGCAAGGATGCAAATGCTCCTATAACTCGAGTGCATACACTCAGATTCCCACTGACAGTATTTTATTATTAAAAAATGACAGTTCTTACGGATTCAGCTATTAATACTGGCATCACAAAATGGAATTACCGCTCCCCCCCAGCCCCACCACCTGCTCTGCTCGAGACGTGCTCAGCTTGGTGTTTATTCACCAGGCAAACAACGTGGGTCTAGTTCTGGATCCACACACTTCCAACTGAACACCTCCCTTGAATACCTCCTGCTCATTGATCATCCCACAAGCAATTGGCTTTGCACCTTCCACCAACAGGTGTCCCTCCAGCTTTGCTTCTCCCTTTTGCTGGGCCGGGGTAGCAGTGCGGCTTCTCTCAGAGGGCATTCCATGGAATTTGAAGAGACAAATACCAACTCAAGAGGCTCTCCGTTCTTTTGCACTTGGAAGAAGGTGGGTGAGATGGGATCAGTTTTGGTGCGGTTGCCCCTTGTTATCTTTTGCCTGGATAGGAATTGCTACATGAGGCTTAAGGTCTGAAGCCTGTTTGCTTTAGTCAGAATTAGCTGAGCAGTCAAAAAAGAGCTGCAAGACATTGTTTAAAACAAATCTGTTCCCTGATTTGACTGGCTCAAACCAGACCGGCAGATTAAACTGGGATGATTTAATGCGTTCAGAATCAGTGGGATATGTTCATGTCTGAGTTCGGGTTCTGAGTTTCCAAAAGATCAGAGCTGCACTGACAGCAAGACACTACTCCACCAGTAAGAACTACCTGACTATGATTTACTGCCCTTCCCTGCCTAAGAAACAAGCCTTAACATACTCAGTGACCAGAGCACTGGGAGTGACATCTTCTTAGAAGCTGCTGCTGCTGCAAAACGAGTATCAAGGAACAAAAATTTCCTGGGCTGGCAACCTGAATCTCTACAAAATGCACATGAAGACAGAAGAGAGGCACACACACACACACACACACACACACACACACTGGAGTAAGGAAACAGGCTGACATTCAGCACTTTGTAGTATCTGCAGTGCTACAGACGACACTCTCACTGAAATTTTACTTGGACAAACCATACGCTCACCTGAAGGTGTTGTAGAGTGTAGGACTGGCCTGACACAGCAGCACGGCCACCCAAACTTGCACAGATGCTCAAGGCACTTGCTTCTTCCTTCAGAGGATGACTTTAGAAGAGCTGCCATACAGAGGCGGGACATGTGGGAGATGAAGAGTGGCCCTGGAAAGGAGACACAGGGATGCTTGCTGGAGGGAAAGCAAGAGAAAAAAGCAGTAAAGCACGAGGTGGAGGGGCTGGCAGAGGTGTCAATTTGTGCCTTGTTCAGCAGGGAGCTGGCACCACGGGGTGCTCTGTAGTGTTAAGGAAGCTGCAGGCAGAAAGACTCTTTCAACAGGTGATAGCAAACCTGCTGGCAGTTGAATTCATAAAGGGAAATTTCACCTCAGAGGAAACTAAGAAAAGGCCTCCTGATTCATTTAAAATCCTAACAAAACTTGGCAACGCCATGCTACCTACAAGGACTGCTAATATTAGGGGCCAGAATGTGATATACCTGCATCACATACAGCAAGTAGGAAAAACCCCAAATGCTGCCAGCACGCTGCTTCCCAAGTCATGCAAAGAGACTATTGGAATTATGTCAGAGAAAAAACAGAGTTATAGTTTACCCACTCCTTCCTACTAAGACAGAGAGATCCTCACCCTATCTGTTTCTGGACTGGTTTCGAAATCCCTTGTGACCCATTCTTCACAAAGGGGCATTCATTATTGTTGATGCTGAGCTCTGTCAAGCTTCTTTCTTCACTTTCTGCTATTTAACCTAGCAAACTTCTAGCTGCTTCCAGAAGCCACCCCTCCACCAGAACCTGGGCATGCAAAACCACAACAGTCCACCTCTTGCCTTTGTGAAGCACATATTTAAGAATTACCATTAAAATCCTCATTCCAACTGAAATTCACCACAATCCCTGGCTATACACACACACACACACACAGAGAAACCGAGTGGGATAATGAGAAGTAAAACCAAATCTTAAAACACCTCCCCCCACCCCTCCCTTCTTCACAGACTCAACTTTATTCATGATTTCTCTCCCTTCCCTCACCCCTCAGGTGTCACAGGGGGAGATGGGGAATGGAGGCACTGGGGAGTTCACCACAAGTTGTTTTTCTTAAAGGGGAGAGGGGTCATTCCTCACCCCCTTCCCCTGATCCAGCATGGGGTCCCACCCATGGGAGACAGTCCTCCCCAAACTTCTCCAACATGAGTCCTTTCCCACAGGCCTTCAGCTCGTCACCAGCAGCCCCAGATGGGTCACTGCTGTGGGGTGCAATCATAAATCAGAGAATGTCTCTCAGTCTCTCAGGCCCAGACTGCTCCAGCCTGGTCCCCCACAAGTCACAAGTCCCGTCCCGTCCCAGCAAACCTGCTCCAGCGTGGGCCTCTCTCTCCACAGGCTGCAGGTCCTGCCAGGAGTTTGCTCCAACGCAGGTCTCAGGATCTTCCATATCTCTGTATCCACTCCAGCATGGGGCCTCTCCATGGGCTGCATGGGCTCCAGCCTGGTCCCCCACAAGTCACAAGTCCCCCCCACAGCAAACCTGCTCCACCATGGCCTGCTCCACAGGCTGCAGGGGAATCCTTCCCTCCAGTGCCTCGAGCACCTCCTCCCTCTCCTTCTTCACTCACCTTGGTGTCTGCAGGACTTCTTGTATCTTCTCACTCCCTTCTCTAGTGGCAAAAAGCAGCCACTTGCATTTGGTTTTCCTCTCAAATATGATTCCCAGGGGCACTGTTGAGTGTTGCTGATGGGCTCGGCCTTGGTCAGCAGCAACTCTGGCCTTGAGCCGCCTGGTGGTTGCTCTGTTGGGCCTACAGAGAGCTTCTGGCTGCTGCTTGCAGAAGCCACCCTGCAGCCTCCCACCCCCACCAGAACCCAGCCATGCAAAGCCACAACAATTAGTTATTGAGGAAATCTAGCTGTTTTGGAGACAAGTTATTGTGTAAATGAACCTTGATCAGGGAAAAGAGGTGACTCGGCAGAAGTCAGGAAGGGTGGCATGTGGTAGAAAGAAAAAAAATAGTCTTTAGCTAATAATGTTATGCTACTCTTATTTTAGAGGCAGCTTTTGCAGCTTTTGGATTCTCTTATCAGAAGCAGCCTGGGTAAAAATTTCAGTTCTACACCATCCCAATTACATTTTAACACCTTCTCCCTTCCCTTTCCCCTCTTCAAATTGGCCCTGAGAAATGCTCACACGTTGCCACTCTTCTCCCTGCTGTGTCTCCAGAAACGACCTGCAGCAAGATGGGAGAGCGGGCTACGCAGGGAGGGAATGTTCTGACTACCAGTTAGACAGAGAAACAGCCCTTTTTTAAAGGGAAACAGAAATCAGGTCAGGCACTTTACGAATATCCTGGGACATTTGTCATGAGAGGAACGTATTAGAAACAACCACTCCCTAATCCTAAGAGATGCTGTGCATAAGTCCCCACAAAGGAAGGGAAGGCAGCTCCCCTGGAGCTCCACCTGCCTATGGAGAAACTGACAAGTGGAATGACTGGAAAGATTCTGTTAGCTGTCCAGAACTGAGCACATTCGGTCTGAGATTTATTGAGGGCAATGAGACTCTGGGCTGTCTTGCATGCACTGTGTGTCAAAGTCTATAATCCAGCTAATTTTTGGAGCTATGTGCAGCTGAGGGCACAGGGCACGTGCTGGGAAGAGCTAGTGAGAAGAAGATATTTAGTGCCTTGTAGCACTCATCAGCAGGTAACTGAGGAGGGACTCGGAACGATGGGATAAGCCAGAGGAAACGCTCCCACTTTGGAACACATCATTTGTTCTAAGAAAGAGCATGTTATCTGCCCATTGGTGCCAGTAGCTACATGTGCAGAAGAGAGTAGCCCTGCTGAGAAGGACCTGGGTGTCACAGGGGATGAGAAACTTAACATGAGCCAGCAGTGTGCTCTTGCAGCTCGCCAGGCCAATGGTATCCTGGGCTCCATCAGAAGAGGGGGGGCCAGCCGGGACAGGGAGGTGATTGTCCCTCTCTACTCTGCCCTGTGAGGCCATATCTGGAGTACTGTGTCCAGATCTGGGGTCCCCAGTACAAGAAAGATGTGGAACTGTTGGAGAGGGTTCAGAGGAGGGCCACAAAGATGATTAGAGGGCTGGAGCACCTGCCCTACAAAGAGAGGCTGAGGGAGCTGGGCTTGTTCAGCCTGGAGAAGAGAAGGCTGCAGGGGGACCTCATTGCAGCCTGCCAGTACCTGAAGGGAGCTTTTAAACAGGAGGGAATTAACTTTTAAAAAGAGCAGATAATGGCAGGACTAGGGGGAATGGATTAAAGCTAAAGGAAGGGAGGTTTAGATTGGATATTAGGGGGAAGTTTTTTACAGAAAGAGTGGTGAGGGGCTGGAACAGGCTGCCCAGAGAAGTAGTGGATGCCCCATCCCTGGAGGTTTTCCAGGGCAGGTTGGATGGGGCCCTGGGCAACCTTGTGTAGATCCAGGCTTGAGGTTGGTGGCCCTGCCTGTGGCAGGGGGGTTGGAGCTGATCATCCTTGCGGTATCTTCCAACCCATGCCATTCTATGATTCTATGATTCTATGAATCAAAGCTGTAAGCATCACTGCAGGGAGGATCAGGGTTTGGAC
This sequence comes from Laterallus jamaicensis coturniculus, assembly GCA_022605575.1. Lineage (NCBI taxonomy): Eukaryota > Metazoa > Chordata > Aves > Gruiformes > Rallidae > Laterallus > Laterallus jamaicensis. The sequence continues at coordinate 3,069,273 of JAKCOX010000014.1, forward strand.
ATTTCATTTCATTCTGACCGTTACCACACATTGAGCAGTATAAAATAAAATTAACTCTGGAAACAAAGATCACACCTGTACTATGAATTTTTTCTCACACATTTCTGCAAATGAAAAATGGAGAGAGAGATAGATATATATGCCCAAATAAAAACACATGGTGTGAAAGATGTCTAACCAGAACATTTTTACTCCATTTTTTCCCTCCAAGGTGCTCTCAAAAATCATTGAGTGAAACTGATTTAGTTTGCAAAGCAGGGCCCTTTCAGCACTCTGGCAGAATACCTACCAGCAGCTCTAGGTGGAAGCCTATAGTAGACACGGAGAAGCAACCTTGTCAACAGATTAGCACAACATTAAAAGGACGTTTTTTAGCTGGTTAAGCACCACCCTCTTGCTTCTTCAAATAGTAACTGAGAACAAGGAACCAGAATGTACCTTGAATGAACACCATTTTTTTCTGTTGCTTTCCATTGTTAAATTGAGCTTTAATACTGTCCTGAAAAGAAGGAAAGGAAGGAGGAGAGGGGAAGAGGAGCTAAGTCAAATCGCAAAGGAACCTACAATGACCACCTAGGAAACTGCCTGACAAGATCAGAGTGCTGAAAATGAAAACCAGAAGCAGCAAGCTGAAGTCTGAGGGGGCTGCTAAGCCTTTCCAGAAAGGTGTGGAGGATGGAGAGCAGAGGAGGAAAAGCGCCCTTGGAGTGAAAGGGAAAATACACCCAAGAAGAGAAGACAATTCAGGACTCCTGTGATTCTGTGACAATGGGATTTCATTCCACAAGGAAGACCTCAGTGGAGAGTGCAGCAGCAAAGCTGCCTTGGCGCAGGGCAGAGGAATGGGGAGGCACTCGGGCATGCTGCCTGTGTCCCTGCAGAGCTCCTGCCGAGGGCAGCCAGCCCCTTCCTTTCCCCTGGAGCATCACCACAGCCAAGGCAATGTGGGTGGTATCAAACCCTTCCTTATTGGCGTGGCCTGAACAAGCAGAGGGGTTCACAGGGGTGCCCAGCCAGCAGCTGTGCCCGCTGCGTGGCCCCCACGGGCAGGGAGAGGGCCCGGGGCCTGCTGGGCACAGGGACTGCCTGGGGGCCAGCACCCCAAAGGCCTTCCTCCCAAGGGTGCTGGGCCGGAGGAGGGGGGGTGTTGGGGGTTGAAGGTGGGGCCTGGGTGGGGGTTAGGGATGGCAGGTGGGGCCTGGGTAGGCGGGGCCTCGGTGGGTGAGGCTTGGATGGACATGGCCTGGGTGGGCGGAGCTGATGCAGGTGGGGCTTGGGTGGGCGGGGCTCCCCCACTATGTCACAGAGCCAGCACCTGGCAACCCAGCAGTGACAGTGTCCAGGGCAGTAGAGAGGGCAGCAGCCTGCCCTGGCCCGCAGGCAGAGCTGCTGCAGGGGCAGCCTGAAGAAGACAGCTCAGAGGATGTCCTCAGGAGCTACTGCTGCAATCCCTCAGGGAGGAAGGCCTGGACCAGGCTATACTGGAGGTGCTTCACTGCAAGGGATTCTGCAGCCGGGCTACGCTGGAATCTTATCTGATGGATACAAATCCTGCTTCAGCCTTGGGGAACGGGCAGAAGCTCTTCACAGCATGGGAACCACCACCTATCCCTGGAGGTGCCTGAGGTTCTCAGGCCTTTGCTGATGGATAGCCATGGCAAGAGCAAGGGAATGCCTTCTGGAGAAGCACTGCAGAGCTCACCATCCTCACCTGCCACGGAGACAGGGGCAGCAGCGCAGCTGTAAGAAATGGGATGTAGAGAAGTGGCAAAGGTCCCGCTGCTTTGCAGGACCAAGGTGTCCCAGCAGGTGCAAGGGAAGGACACTTTCCCCCAGGGTCCATCAGGCCGGGGGCACCTGGCCACTCGGGGCAGCCCCTGAGATGGCTCCAGGCTGAGGGAGAACAGGGCTAGGGCATCTCCTGGGAGGCGTGACCAGCCTGTGGGAGGAGGGAGCCGGTCTTGCTCACATGCTCAGGGAGTAGCTGATCGCCAGCTCTGCTGCTGGGGTCAGGAAGGAATTTTCCCCCGGGGCAGATTGGCACTGGGCCCTGGGGGTTTTTTGCCTTCCTCTGCAGCACTGAGCAGGACCCCTTGCCAGGCCCCCTCCGGCCCATCTGGGCTGGCTCACTGCCCGCTGCTGCTCATGCCCCACGAAGGTGGCCTCTCGTGCCCTGCAGCTGGGGGGAGGAAGGCTTTTTTCCTCCCTGGCAAGCTACAAGCTGTGCCTGGGGGTTTTTTGCCTGCCTCTGTAGCACTGAGTGCAGCCCCTTGTCAGGGCTCCCCCGCACCCTTTGGGCTGGGTTCTCTCCTGCTGCTCTGGCACCTGCAAGGTGCCACTCGCACCCTGGCTCTCTCCGGCTCTCTTGCCCCGGGCAGGTTCCTAGTGGGAGCTCTGCTGCATAGGGCAGTGGCTGCCCCTTTCCAGCTCTCCCTGCAGGCAGGAGAAGCACAGGGCACGCACAGGAGCACTGTTCACGTGTCGCTGGCCAAGAAGCACAGCCGAGCCAGTTTGGGAATACAAAAAGGATGCTTTTGTCATCAATGGCTGCCAGATGGGGGAAAAGATGCCACAGCACCACACAGCACCTCCTCATCTTTTTGGGTCATTTTCATCATCTTATTCTGCCTCTTCTTTTGTGTGTGGTCAGTCCTCATGGTCATTCTTCATGTTCTGGCTTTGGAAGGAACGGGCACTGTTTAGCCTAGGTGCCTGCGTCTGCCTTCTGCAGCACTGGGACTTGCCTTTGCCAGGCTGCCAGGGATGTTTTTCACAGCTGAAGACTGCAGCAGCCTGCTCCTGTCTTTATGACAGTTAGCAAGGGCTCTGAAAAGACTCAAAAAAATAAAACCAAATCAGGCTTCCACTGGAGTCCTTTGTGTCCTTGGGAGTGGGTTTGGGTCTGAAGAACCCCATGCTTTTCAGGGAAAGGAGAGTCTCATAGTTGGGTGACTCGGGGCAAGCGTGTGGCATGGAATGGAATAGAATAGGAGATGCTGAGTTCTGCCTGACGAGCTCTGATCTGGGTCTGAGGGCTCCATGCAGGAGAGCGGCTCTCTGCAGTGCAGGTCCTGGGCCCAGCCAGGAGGCAGCGGCAGAGATGGGCAGCACAGCTACAGCAGAGCTCTGGCAGGGATGGAAAGACCCCAAGCTGAGCTGAGCCATGTCCCCTGGGTCCTCAGCAGGAGACTGTGTGGCTGGGGGTCCCAGCCGAGGCTCGTCCCAACCAGCAGCACAGGGGATAATCACTTTAAATACACTAATAATTTGGTTTTCATACCATTTTAGAAGTACACATTGTTAATAAAAAGGTTTTCACTGTTCCCTAGAGGGATAAATGAGGCATGAACCTCTTGGGCAGGGAAGCGTGTGAACGACCACCAATCTCCACCATTAGGTTTGTACTATAAGCATCCAGGCAGTCAGAGCCACCTCAGAAGGAAAGTTCCTGATCTACTTGACTTTGTCGTACTGATTTATACAAAGTACTATCCTGGAAGGGTCACGTGCTCTCCTCATTTCAACTGAGGCAAATTTGCCACCAGTTTCAGCAAGGATAAAGCCTGTCTGTCTCCAAGGCTCAACAAAGACTCCAGCAATCCAAGGTTCTCCTGTCATCAGTCTTGGATACTGGGACTGCTGAGCTGCTGGATCAACAGATAGGAAGCATGCTGCTGGCCATGGAGGAGACGCACAGCCAGGCTACCTGCTTTTCGGCCTGTTTAAGGGGAGGGAGTCCTATTATGGAAACTAAACCAGAGGGAACAGTAGTAAGGACAACACACCAGATGAAAGTCTGAAAAGAGTTTTGAGGATGCTGATGCCTGACTTGACAGCATCAGTTCTGATCTCTGCCATCTAGCACAGACGTTAACAGCCCGCTTTCATAGAACTGAAGAATCATTCAGGTTGGAAAAGACCTCCAACATCATCTAGTCCAACCATCCCACTACCACCTCTATTACTTATGAAACTGCATGGCAGTGTAAAGGAATGTAACATTCAAGAGGAAAGGCAGGAGGCAAGGCAAGCGCTGAAAGACAGGGCAAAAGGCAAGAGGCATGGCAAGAGGCAAAACTGAAAAGGCAAGGCAAGGGCTAAGAGGCAAGGAAAAGGAAAGTGGCATGGCAAAAGGCAAGGCAAAAAGGCAGCTGCTGCTGCACCAATACACAGGGCAGGCACAGCAGCACTTTTCCTGCAGCACTGGCCGAGCAGCACAAGGTTCAAAGGCTGCATGGCCTGTGTACCTGCTGCTCACTCCCATGGCTCTCTGGCTTTGCCAGGCTGCCAGGGAGCTTTAGCACAGAGTGCCATCAAATAGTAAGAAACCATAACATACAATAACCCCCCCCCCCAAAATAATGTAATTTAACATAAATCACATAACATGGTGCTGCATGACACTGCATAAGCAAACCAAATATAAAAACTCAAGAAAGAACTGAAACAAAACCAACCCCAAAACTTAACAACTGGGCAAGGAGAGCAAAGCAAAGCACAGCACAGAAATGTAAGAGATTTCAGACAAGTCCCTGGCTGCCCACACTGCGTGTCCTCAGGAACTTTACAACCAGCACAGAAAGGGAACAACTCATAGGGACAATTTCATATTTTAGTGAAATAAAGCACATGTCTTGAAGAACAAAAAAGACATCATCTAGGGATTTCTCTAATGCCAAAAGAAATTTAATCCTGCATGGCACAGTGGAGTAAAGAAGACAGGCCCAAGAGTATATGATAAAAGAGTCCTTCTCTGAATGTGGTACCTCATTTCTTACAAGGCTTGTTTAAATTGTTGGAGAGGACAGTGATTGGTTTACAGCCAGTATTTGGTGAAGGCCTGCTTGAGAGGAAAGCTCTTCTAGAGAGGAAGAGACCGTAACACTGCACCTAGCACCTGGAAACACAGGTAAATTTATGCTGCATGGATATGAGGCCAGAAGTCTACAAAAGAACAAGAGAGAGTGAAAAGAGTCTTCTTGGTGAGATTTTCCTTCCTCCAGCAACGGGCCTTGCTCAGCATTAGGTAAGAATTTTCCCACCCATAGTTACTCAAACCGCTATCAAATGACACAGGCAGGGGCTGGCCCAGCCAACCTGCAGAGGTGATGCTCTATTTGCCAGGGCAACTGAAAGAGCTGATACCTGAGTGCTAAATCACAACATTTCAGAAACAGGAAATCCCAGGTCAGGTTTTCTTTTGCACTCAGCAGCTCTACTCACCAAGGTTCAGCCTATAAGGAATATTGACAGCCTCTATCCAGGTATCAGCCAAAACTTGGGAAGAAATGTTGCAGCACAGTCTCCTACAAAAAATCATGCTACACAACACAGCCAACAACTGGATGTTTCTTGTTCTTTGCTCTACACTAGCCCTTGCCAAATCTGCAGCCAAGCCCATGGCAGTAACTGTCCACACAGACACTTCTTTCCAGTAGGAATATAGTGATGTAAAAACATGTGAGACACTCAGCCAGCCTTTGCTCTGGCTCTGTAACACAGGGTCATTCCTTCCTTCTTCTGTGTCAGCAGTTTTAACTGCTGCCTTCAGTAGTCTAGAACAGCTCTTGTCCAACTGTTATGCTCTTACCGCTACACCCAGAGCACCAGAACAAGCCCCACTCCTGCAGACTGACAAAGCTGTGCCTGACTTGAAAGCCTCAGGGGTCTACCTGAAGCAGATTACCAAAGGGGGACATATGCCTTTTCAGTGTGAAGCAGAACATTCAAAAGTGGGCACTGCCAAACCAGCAGCAGAAACAAAGCACTGGCCACCTGCCCCAATTCAGGTGACACTCTACTCCTACTACACTCAGCAGCAAAACTGCCTCAGATGCTCAGCTGCCCAGCCCACCAAAGGGTTAAACACCTGGCAGACAGCAAACAACTTGCTCCTCTCCTAAGCCAGGAGCCCTCCTGCATTCAGGTTTCCCACAGGTGAGCAGCTACAACTGGAGAAGCACACTGTATCTGGCATGACTCCTTGAAGCATTAACTGACACGGAATGCTAGGTGGCAGACCCTCCCCCACACCCCAAAACCTGCTGCCTCAATACATCATGATTTGATAAAGGAGCTACCTCAAGCCCACTGAGACACAGCTACCAGCTGGTAACACGTGGGATTCAGCTGTAGAACAAGATCCCAAAAGCCAGACCTGCACCTCTCAAATTTAATGAGGCACAAAAGGCCTGCAGAGCCCGTCCCAGTCCCTGTCAGACACTGTCAACCAGAAACAATCACCCAATAAATCATTTTATTACAAGAGCAACAGGCACTTCTTGCTCACCCACGAATTGCTGGCTAGAGCTTTATTCCTGGCAAATCCCTCCTGGTCCTCAGGGGTCTCTACGGACAGATTAGCTCCTCCTTTGGCACAAGTCAACCTTTATCCTGAAGCCATCACTTTTCATTGAGCTCTCAGTGGAACTCTAGAGCCTGATGCTCAACAAGCACCTCCCCTGGAACAAACAAGGTCTTCAGTGTGGTCCAACACAGCCACCAGGCCTATCACGAGCATTGTGGTGCCAAAATAATAAAACAAAGACAGGTGAGAAAAATTATCCAAAGACTCATTAGAACCAGAAAACGTCTGTCTCTTCGATACAGAAGACTGGGGGAATTGTACTCAAGAGGTTAAAAACACCCCTGTCTGCTTATCTCTCATGCAAATATTGTGGATGGAGATCCACAGTGGTGGTGTGAGAAGCAGCTGAAGGAGGGAGTCTTACATCAGCAGCACAGCCCAGCTCTAGCCAGACACTGCAGAGTAACTAGGGAGATGGTTTCTACACCCAAGTGTGAAGCCCCTGGTGCCTGAAGTGAGACCTTTGGCTTCATTAACTGCAAAATGAATAGGAAAGTTGACATCTCTAAATATGCTAATGAGGAAACTGCAGCACATGCTACACATATATGGCTGAGGTACTCAACTCTTCACCCAATTCATGTTAAACACCACCTCTGGGAGGGTGATCGACTAAGACTGGGGTATAAAGGGTATTGGGGGAGCTGCTCCCAGGGGGGAAGAGAAGAAATTGAGGACTCCAAAGGGGCAGTCAACAGGCCGTGCTCCTTCTCCCCCACCCAAATCAGGGATGTCTTCTTGGTAAGCAACTGCCATTTCCCCCTTTGGACGAGAACACCTGGGAGAGTATTTTGCTAACATTTTAATCATAAGCATAGCCATATACTGGCCCTATTGCAGTTAGTGCAGTTCTCAACAGCAAGCCCCAACTTTTTCTGACTCACTCAATGCTCAGATGCTTTAGGGAGCTGTCTGTATTATAGCAACAGAATGTCACTGAGAGGTTTTTGAGAGATCATTGAGAAAATAGGTAACTTTGCCTTCAGTCACCATGCAGAGTATCTCCTAACATTTACACTGCACTTCCCATTCTATTCCAGTGTTAAGTCTGCACAGTGGACAAAATTAAAAATCACCACTGCATTGCTAGACCAGTTCAGCCAGCTGCTCAGAGAATATCAGAAAAGTAGAATGAATTTACATAAAATAGCTATCCAGCTTTCTACAGCAGGTAACTATTTAATGGGACTAAGGTACAGGAGAAGTGTCATCCTATATTTCCAGTTTTACAGGAGTGCTGCAGAATCATTATACCACTGTTTCAAAACTTATATTTAATTGAATCAGAGAATATTATAAAGAAATTACATTATTGTAAAGACACTGAAAGATCACCTTCTCTGCATTAACAAAACAGAACATGGCTGAAATTAGAAATAAATCTTTTTGCAAGCTTTCTTACCTTAGCTCTTAAATTGCTAAGGCCTAGAGAAACTCCCAGAGATGCAGTTACAGTCAGGCACTAGAACCACAGTTATAAAGAAAGCGTAACATTTTAAAAGGAAGTTTCTGGATGAGTTCAGCATGAGAAAATTCCACCTTAAACTGCTGGTTTGTGAAGATTAACCCCTCAAAACATAACCAGTTTATCAGAAAGGTACCCATACACTCTCGGTAAGTTGCCAACGCCTGGAATTTAAATGAATAAATTCCTTAACTTACCTACAGCATGCAGCCAGCTTCCAGTCCTCAAGCAGTTGCACTGAAAGCAGTCAGGCTCCTTCTGGGTCTCAGCCACTCATCTTTCCTGACAAGAGTGCAGCAGTTTGAGGTAGCTGGGCTCTAATGGAGAAGGCGGGTGCTGCCCAGATGGCTTCTGCAAGCAGCAGCCAGAAGCAGTCTGCAGGCCCCGAAGGCTGAACACCAGCCGAGTCAAGGCCAAGTTGCTGCTGCTGCCCAGGGCCCAGCCAATGGGTGATGGTCACAGTGCCTCTGGGAATCACATTTAGGAGAGAAAAAAAATGCAGGCCAGCCCCAATTGGCCCCTGGAGAAGGGAGTGAGAAGATGGAACCAGCCCCGTGGACACCAAGGCCAGGGAAGAAGGAGGCTCTCCCAGTGCCGCAAACAGAGCTTCCCCTGCAGCTTGTGGAGAGGAGCATGGTGGAGTGGCTGTCCCCTCACAGCCCAGGAACCAAAATCGGGAGCAGAGACATCTACGGCCTGTGAAGAGACTGATCCACGCCTCAGCAGCTTTGCCAGGGGACTTGTGACTCCGTGGGGGACCAGGCCAGAGGAGTCTGGGCCTGAAGGTCAGGTGCAGTTGCTGGAGTTGCTGTCACAGGCTGGATGGGACTGCTATTTCTTCCTCTCCAGCATTTATTAATTAAAATAGGGGTTCCATTCCATGGAATGGTGGAGCCAAGGTACAACATGGGAAGATTTTCTATAGATCCTGTACCATATGGCTACAGGCACTTTGTCTGGAATACTTGCAGATTTAAGTCATTCACTACAGTTATTTTTTCACTAGATGCTCATTTGCAGACAGACAGAAAACGGGAAAAGCTTAAATTCCGTTTTCTTTGTGATTTTGTGAGGACCCTGATGCTTTCACTCCTCAATTTAAACTGGTTACATCTAGCAATTTGTTTACATCAGAGGCGGAGTGTGTGTGTGGAATATCTCCCTGATGAAGTAAGAGACATCCTTAGCATAAAGATGATCACAAGGATATTTAAATATTCACTCTGCAACGAGGGGGGTTTTCTTCCAGCTTGAAATCATCTAATATGTTTCACCTAATGAAAAAAAACCACAAACAAAACATCTTTATTCTTGTCCTTAATTAAACATACTTAAAGGGGGAACTGGAATGGGAAAGAATTCATTAAAAAAGTCAAGATAGCTCCTATTGCCTGTATGTCTCAAAGCCACGCCGCATATTCAGACTGCCAAAAGTCATAAAATACTTCTCAGGCAGCAGAGATTTCTTCCTAAATTGGATGGACTTCCCTTGCAGATGCCCTAAATAAGCTTTCCCTAGTCACATACTACTATGGGGTATCATCACAAGGAATTGCTGGAGTCATATTCTCATTCCTACCAGACCCATGTCCTTCTAAGTTGACAAAAGAAATACTTTGCCCTTTGATCCTTAGCCAAGGTGTCAGAGGGATTAAGACAGTTACTCACTGTGTTAGGGACCAGGAGGCACTCCTTGTGAAACATGTGTCTGCAGGGGAACACTACCACATTGAAGGACTTGGATGCATCTGGGAGAGAGAAAGGTAAATTCCTTACAACAGGACACAGGGACAAAGGATTCCACTGTTAGAGCAGCACGTGCTGGTATTCCCTTATACACATAGAACCAGCAAGAAATCTCTTTCTATCAAATTAATTTCCAGATTATTCTGGGCTGTTCATAGAAACTAGGCAATTGGGCATGACTTGGTGTTTTTGGGTTATAATAATCTTTGAGAATGCCTGAGTTGATGGAATTAAAACAGGGGATCCATTCCCCTATGTATTTCAAAACAGAAAATGAGAAAGTCAAAGACTGTTCATGAAAACAATTCAGGCTTCCCTCAACCAAAAAACCCCAAAGTTCAAACTGCACTCCCCTCCCACATCTGAATTCATAAGCAGGCTCTGCACAGGAGACTGAAAGTTACACAGAGATTACCAAGGGAGACTGTCTCACATTTCTACCAATAAAAGCAAACAGCAGTTCCTCTAAAAATAAAGAGAACAGACAACCTCACTTCCAGAAAAGCATCCTACCTGAAGGAAGGATTGCAGACAGGCACGAGTCACAGACATTCTCCTCTGGGTAACAAAACAAAACAAATTCCTAACAGCTTTGTTCCCAAACTCCATGGTCACAGTTTTGATCAAGCAGGCATGGACATCCTGCTAGTACAGAAATGGGGCTTGGTCTGAAAGGATTTACTTAAGGTGCAGAGATCAAAAAATTGAAGTGCAATACTGAAGCAGCATCTCTATTAACAGCAGGAGAAACGCTTACATCTTCTGACTGTGATGAAGCCAAAACTGCAAGAGTGAGGCTGCCTGGGATCAGTGCTGTGCAGGCACAAGGCACACAGAGAGTGCAGGATGGGTGCCTGGTTTCTCTGCAGCATTTTGTAGCAGCAGCTTTGATCTCTGTCCTTCCCTCAGCAATTGCTCTCAGCTGGTATCAGCACTCAGCTGGTGTGAATGACAGTGCTGCTCACATGCACCATTAGCACCTTGCAAAAGAGTTTCATCTATTTCTGAAAACTATGTTGCAGCTTTGGCTTTGGTTGTAGATTATGATCTGATTCTCTGTGCTGGCACTGAATAGCATTTTCACCTTCAGAGACAAACTGCGGGAGACAATACATTGCTGGCTATGCAGAGAATGAGCAGGAGGAAAAACCATGTGCCAGGTCCTGTAAATCTGAAGGCAAGAAGAACGAATGCACTTCTTGACATCAGAGAAAACTAGAGCATGGAAAGAAGGGCTTGAACTGCAAAAAAAGGACATTTCTGTTGAGAAATTTCTGACTGAAGGTGCCTAAGTAATGGTATAGGCCATTTTAGGGAAGCTGCAGGATCTCCACTATTACATGCTTTTAAAAAGCTAGCCAAAGAACCCCAAACCACCAACTCAGCACAGCTGATTCTTCTTTCCACCCAGATGAGCACTTGCACTCCCTCTTTCCTACAGCTGCAATTCAAAGAAAACTCAATTTTTTCTGGGTTTTTCTTTTCTTTTGCATCCAAGTTTGAAATCATCAGGCAGCAATTTGCTTTCATGACCCCAAGGTTGCTAGAGCCACGTTAGCACATTGTAGGAAGATCTGTCCAAACACAACAAATGAAACAGGCCTTTTCCAAAGGCATTCTTGTACAGCCATAGCCACCTCCTGCCTCAGACCAGGCACCAGCAATGGCAGAGCCCATGCTATGTACAGAATAACAACCCTTCCTGGAGGGGGACACCTGTCTCATTTGCCTTTAGGGAATCTTCTCCTTTACAACACTTTAAACACCAGTGACACCTCAAAAAATCAAAACCCACATGAGATGCATTTTCAAGAGCTACTCAAAAAATGCACAGGAACAACCCTTCCTGAAACTGAGTTTGGAAAGTGGTGCAGCAGCACCAACAGCATTTATTGCAAGAGGCTGGCCAAGCCCTGGGGAGGCTTCCTGGGGAGGTGGTCAAGACCCCAGACCTGTCAGCATTGTTAGGACAATTGCACAATGCCTTTAATGCCACACTTGATCTTTTGGTGAGCCCAGAATGGGTCGGGCTGTTGGACTAGATGGTCACTGGAGGTCCATTCCAGCTGACCATACTGGTTCAAAGCTATGCTTACTCCTACCTGTTCCTTTGCTGGCCAGCACACCTTGAGGAAATATAGAATGCCACTTCTTCCCACCCCTGAACAAGCAGCAGACCTTGAACACCCAGAACCATGTGCCAGCCTCAGCATTTGCCTCTTTCATGTTCTGGCAAGGAGACTTGTACATTGTGATGGTACTAGAGCAGTGCATCACCTGGAGAAAATTGGACCCTCTGTACAACCTAACAAAAAACCCAACCAGCTGTGAAGTCTTTTCTTTAAACTCTTCTGTGTTCATGAAGGCGAGCTGCGTTTCCACAGGATTGAAAAACCCCTCATCTCTAACACTACTTATCCTCAGAGATAAAGCTCCCAGGCTGAAGGACAAGCTCCTCAACTAAAGGCTTACAGATGCAATATTGAGGTGAACAATACCTGTTCATTTCCATGTAGATATTTTCTTTGATCCTTGTATACCAATTAGGAAAGGCCTGAGCTGTTTATCTTGGAAAAAACATGCTAAAATAGAAGAGCATGAGAAGAGTAGTAGTCCATCACAGAGAAGGTCCAACCAGCCCAATCCTCTGTCTCCAGTGGGCAACCATCAATGTCTACAGGAGACCATCTGAGCAGCACTGGGCTCCTTCTGTCAGGCTCCTGGGGTAGGGAGGCTCATATGCCTCACTGGCAGGGACCCCCACCCACACAGATGAGGACCCAGGGGACATGGCTCAGCTCAGCTTGGGGCCTTCCATCCCTGCCAGAGCTCTGCTGTAGCTGTGCTGCCCATCTCTGCCGCTGCCTCCTGGCTGGGCCCAGGACCTGCACTGCAGAGAGCCGCTCTCCTGCATGGAGCCCTCAGACCCAGGTCAAAGCTCGTCAGGCAGAACTCAGCATCTCCTATTCTATTCCATTCCATGCCACACGCTTGCCCCAAGTAACCCAACTATGAGACTCTCCTTTCCCTGAAAAGCATGGGGTTCTTCAGACCCAAACCCACTCCCAAGGACACAGGACACAAAGGACTCAAGTGGAATCCTGATTTGGTTTTATTTTTTTGAGTCTTCTCAGAGCCCTTGCTAACTGTCATAAAGACAGGAGCAGGCTGATGCAGTCTTCAGCTGTGCAGCCTGGAAAAGGCCAGTCCCAGCGCTGCAGAGAGCAGCAGCCAGAGCAGAGGCCGAGCTGTGCCGGGTTCTTCCAGAAGGAGAAGGTGAAGTATGAGGGTTGCAAGGGACCCCACCCAAAAGCAATAGAAGATGCCAGCAAGAGGTGTGTGGTATCATGGGCTGTTTTCCAAAGTCCGGCCCCCAAAGCGTCCTTCTGGCCTTCCCAAACTTGCTCCCCTGTGCTTCTTGTCCCGTGACAGGTGAAAAGCCTCTGATGAAAACCCTCGGGGGGGGGCAGGAAGCAGTGGGGGGGGGGGAAGAGAGAGACGGCGCAGGGGGGGGGGAGAGAGACGCGGCGCAAGGGGGGGGAGAGACGGCGCAAGGGGGGGGAGAGAGAGACGGCGCAAGGTGGGGGAGAAGAGAGAGACGGCGCAAGGGGGGGAGAAGAGAGAGACGGCGCAAGGGGGGGAGAAGAGAGAGACGGTGCATGGGGGGGGAGAGACGGCGTAACGTGGATGATGATGATGATGGGAAACGCCAAAATGAGATGAGGATGAAGACGAAGCTGCTGAGAGGTGAAGGCGATGGAGGCAGCGAGTGATGATGGAGATGAAAGGACACAACAAGGAAGAAAATGACGATGAGGGAGAACGGCAATGATGGGAGATGACGATGAAAGGAGATGACGACACCATGAACAGTGATGGAGGGAGAAGGCGACCAAGGGAGACGATGAAGACAATGCAGACGACACCAGGAGGTGACAACAAAGACAGTGAATGATGAGAAGGTGACAAGGCAACGACAATGACCAAAGGGCAGCAAATGACCAAGACAAAAGACTGCGTCAGGAGGAGACGAAGGAAGCAAAGGGAACGACAGAGACGGAGGCGGCGAAGACGATGATGACACAGACAGACAGAGATGATGGCGAAAGGTCAAGACAAAGACCATGAAAGATGATGATTATGAAAGTAGGAGATGAAGCATCCTTCTGGCCTTCCCAAACTTGTGCTGCTGTGCTTCTTGGCCAATGACATGTGAAAATCGCTCCCTTGAAAGTTCCTGGGCTGGGCCTGTATTGCCAGCAGGCAGAGGGGAAACGCAGCAGCTCCATCCTGATGGTGAAACAAGTCCAGAGCCCTTCCAAGCCCTTCCAGGCTGTTCTGCACACGCAAGAACTGCTGGGGAAATGGAGCCAAGGGGCGAGCAGAGTTTGCTCCCTGCTATGAACCTGCCATGGGCAAGAGAGCCCGAGAGAGGCAGGGCCTGAGTGGCACCTTGGAGGTACCAGAGCAGCAGGCAAGAACCTAGCCAAAAGGGCCCAGAGGAGCCCTGACTAAGGGCTGCGCTCAGTGCTACAGAGGCAGGCAAAAAAACCCCCAGGCACAGCTTGTAGCTTGCCAGGGGGAAAAAAGCCTTCCTCTCCCCAGCTGCAGGGCACGAGAGGCCACCTTGGTGGGGCACGAGCAGCAGCGGGCAGTGAGCCAGCCCAGATGGGCTGGAGGGGCCCTGGCAAGGGGTCCTGCTCAGTGCTGCAGAGGAAGGCAAAAAACCCCCGGGGCCCAGTGCCAATCCGCCCCGGGGGAAAATTCCTTCCTGACCCCAGCAGCAGAGCTGGCGATCAGCTACTCCCTGAGCATGTGAGCAAGACCGGCTCCCTCCTCCCACTGGCTGGTCACGCCTCCCCCTTGCTACTTCTCTACATCCCATTTCTTACCGCTGCGCTGCTGCCCCTGGCTCCATGGCAGGTGAGGATGGTGAGCTCTGCAGTGCTTCTCCAGAAGGTGTTCCCTTGCTCTGGCCATGGCTCTCCAGCAGAAAAGGCCTGAGAGCATCAGGCCTTGGTGGTGGTCCTCAGGTCATCAGGGTCTTGCTTCTGTTCCACAAGGCTGAAGCAGCATTTGTATCCATTAGAGGACCTTTGAATGTAGCCCTGCTGCAGGCTCCCTTGCGGCAGGCCACCTCCAGCAGCATGGTGCCGTCTTCTCAGCAGTGGCTCCTCAGACATCCTCTGAAACGTCTTCTTCAAGCTGCCCCTGCGGCAGCTCTGTCTGGGACAGGGCAGGCTGCTGCCTTTTATACTGCCCCGGGGCATTGTGACTGCTGCGTTGCCAGGTGACAGCACTGTGACATGGGGGTGACAGACACTGGGGTGGCCCCGCCCACCGAGGCCCCACCCCCTGCAGAGGAAGGCCTTGGGGGGGCTGGCTCCCAGGCAGTCCCTGGGCCCAGCAGGCCCTGGCTGCTCTCCCTGCCTTTGGTGGCCATGCACTGAGCACAGCAGCCAGATCTCCCTGACACTTCCTCTACTACTCTCTCTTAAGGACAAGCCCCGTGCTGTCCATCTTCACTCAAGCCATGGCAGAAACCAGCCCTTCAGCCCAGAGTCCACACAGATGAGCTTTCCTCTCCCTGCCAGAACTGACAGCCACAGGGCTTTCTTCAGCTGCTCTAAGGTGGAGGACCGTGACTGCAGGGACAGTACCTTGCCACTTCTGGACACGGGCATTGTCAGGGACTAGCTGTATCAGTCAGTGTTCACAGGTCAATGGGTGCTATGAAATTCATTACAGACTACTCAAGGAATTAAGGGATGTTTCAGTGGGATCCCTTTTACTCATCAGTAAAAGGCTCTAGTAGCCTGAGGAGGTCCCCACTGACTGGAAGCTAGCCAACATTCTTCCATTGACAATAAGTGAGGGAGGAAGACAGGAAAAAACATACTTGTTAGTCTAATCTCCAAAATGGAGGATGAAAGCCATACTAGGTGATCACATATTCAGATAGGAATGCGACTGTCAGGTCCATGTTCACACCTGACATAAGGAAACATTTCCTTCCTGAGAGGGTGGTCATACCTTGGAAGAAGCTTCCCAGAGAGGTGGTTGATGCCCCACGGCAGTGCTGAAGAGGCATTTGCACAACACCCTTAGCACCATGCTCTAACTTCTGGTCCACCCTCAAGTGGGCAGGCACTTGGGCTGGATGGTGGCTGTAGGTCCCTTCCAGCTGAACTACTCTATTCACGTAGAAGCATTGTGTTACCAAAGAGAGGCCAAGGAGATAACTAGTGTTATCAACAGCATTAGCAGCTGAAATGCAGATTTCCAGAGAAACCTAGAGATACTACCTCAGCCTTTTCATGCAAGTAATATTTGCCACAGGCTAACTCAGCCAGCCACAGTTACAAAGCCATCTATCTTTTCAGGTTTCACTCTAAACAGACATTTAAATCCATCAGTTGCATTAACTTTGATGACTGGGATGTAGGCTCCTCAATTGCTCAGATGATTTCCAAATTCTCATCCAAATTCTTCAGCTGACTCTTGGCAGCTTCCAGCAGATGCTGCAAGCTCAGCACCTCCACGCTTCCTCAGTTGTGGAAGAAAAAGTCAGTGGAGAAACGCAGTGAAGAACAGTCTGGTTTAGTAGATGGGACACTGGTGATTCCAAATCAGGGTGCCAAAGGCACCTGTGCTACAGCACCATCTTCTGGATGACGTGAGAAATGGAGCGACCAATTATTACTTCTACTTGTTTCAAACTCTTTCATTTTGAGCACTGGCCTGGTCCAGCCCCTTCTGAACCACTGCCTCCTTCCCCTTCAGTTCAGTACCCACAGGAGGTGGGCGATTTCTTTAGCCTTGCTTTCTTCTTTTAAAGCTGTGCTCTGCCCTGTCAAGCCACTGACATTTACTGCCACCCATTTCCCCAGTGTAATCTAAATATTTCTGGGATCTCCTAAGAAGAACAAGATTATTGAATCTGCTTGGTCACAGATGCACCACCACTTTTGGTTAAGAAAGCAGGATGTATCCATCTAGCCCTTGAGTTTAGCTCTTCCAATGCAAGGCAGATAGATGTGTCCCACAGGAGTTGTTTCCATGTCAGCCATCTAGCTTTTGCCATACACAGTGTGGCTGGGCACACATGCACACGGGCGCACGCGCTGCTGAGACCAGGCAACTCACATTTCCCCAGACTGCAAGGAACTGCAGATCAGCATTAGAAAAGCAGTTTCTGCAGGTGAAGGTTGAAGTTTTAGAGCCACCCCATGCTTGTAATGCATCTGTTGCCTCACTGACAAATAGAAAGCTGTGTGTAAAGGCTTTATAAACACAGTTGAACATAGGGACACCTCAAGCAACCCTGAAGGTGTCTAAATCCAGTGTAAGCAGCAAGATAAAGCAACTCAATGCTTTTAAAATCTCTTTAAGCCAGTGTGATGTTACACACCTGTCACAATGCCATCCTTATTTACACCATCAGAAAGGAGGTAAATCTTGGACTTTTACCTTCTAGATACAATTGATGGTTGTTGTACTCAAGTACCCAAAGCAAACAAGCCAAACCCAGTCTGTCTGTGTCACTGCCCTTTGGGGGCCCTTTTCAAAAATGTTTTTCAAGTCATGTTTTAGCAAACATTATGACTTTATGTAGTATCATCAGGAAGGAATGCAAAGATAACCAGAAGTGTAGGCATGAGTAGATGTGCACAGCTCAGGCACTAACTACACATGCATGCCAGGAAGAGGGGAACAAGGACACAGAGTTACATGCTACAGTGAGCTACTCTGTCAGGTCCCTCACAGCCTTCATTCCCTGTAAAGAACCAACGTTTGGAGGCAGTGACATAAGAAACAACCACCCCAGGTGCAATAACGAGGCCAAAATCACCAGATGTCCAACTGCAACACACACAGATCAAGCCAGAGAAATTCTCCCCTTGATAGTGTGGCTGATTGCTGAAGCAAAGGTTGAGCAGTCCAGCCATCAGGGCCCACCAGCATCCCTGCTTTGCACCCAAGGCACCCACCAGGCTGGAGGCAGCTGCCCTGGGGCGGGCACATAAGCAGCCTTTGCCAAGACACCAAGACCTCAGGTACTCAGATTAATGGATTCCTCTGTAAACCAGACCTCTCCTGTCTGAGCAGGCATAGCTGGAAACAGCACATGTGATTTTTAAGATCAGCACCAATGCTTTACCAGATGGTTAAGCACTGACAAAGACACAAGCAAATAAATAGTGTTTTTAGGCTTCTACTCCAACTACTGACCTTCCCCACCTCACACCACAGATCTCTTCAAACTATTAAGGAGCAGATTAGGCGTTTCACTCAAAAGCAGTTGCAGTCCTGACCTGCAAGAATGGAAATGCACCATGACCTTGGGGAAAGGAGCCAAAGAGGACATTTCCATCTTTGTCACAGGGACTGACAGTGGAAAGGGGAGTTCACAGAGCCTCCTCCAGCAACGCTCCTTTCTTCTGCCTCTCAGGCCTTTTCAGGCCTTTCAGATATTAACGATACCTACTGTCTTCAATTCCTTAATTTCCCTATTTTTCCCAATAAAAATCCTTGCTATTTCACAGCAGTTTCAGCTATCTCAGTGTGTCCCTTTTCCTTCTGAGTCTTCTAATTTGTCTGCAACCCCACCTCAATGGTCAACTTTCTCTCTATCCACTTTCAGAACCTTTGCTAACGTAATTGGTGCTGCACCATAACAGTCCAGCAAGCTTTCATCATCGTTCTCAGTACTTTGGAATTTCCAAATCCCTTTCAGGGATTCAAGATCTCTGCTTTCCCTGCATTTCTTCAAGTTTCTTTCTAAACCCTTCTGCTTCCTATGTGAGAATGGCCAGCAGTATTATAATGGGATTTTATCAGAAAAAGCTTACTAAATTCCTGTGCTCAGTATTTTCTAGCAAATCCACATCTCTGTGGAGGAGGCATGCATGGACTCCTTAGGCCATCAACTCCTTTAGCTGTCTTCTCACTAGCTCTTCACAGCTGACCAGAGAGGCAAGACTCAGTTCTGCTGACCCACAGCTTCCAGAGCAGCAAGAACAAAAGGTCAAGAGCTGAACGTTGTGGGATTTGTGTCTCCTGCTTGTGCTACTTGTCTGATTGCCAAGTAAAACAACCCCCTGCCCATCGTGTCAGGGGGCTTCTGCCACACACTGAGCATGGGCCATACCACAGGTTACCTCAGCCTTGTCTTCTGCGGCCTTCTCAGCCCAGGCATCACCCTGCATCCACCAGCTGCCTTGGCTGCAACGTGCAGTCCAGGGACTCTTCAAACAAGGGAAATCACTTGCCAGCAAGGTACCCTCCAGCACTTTAAACCAGCATCTCCAGGTGCCACTTCTCTGTGAACACAAGGCAGCCAGGTCTGCCCAAACTCCATCGTGTGGTCCTGCCCAGATGGGTGTAGGACACAGACCTGCATGGCACAGCCTGGAAAACACCTCCATGGTGTCTGCAGGTATCGGGCACTGCCACAGGCAGGGGGATGCGTGCTGTCCTCCTGAGCCCACCCGCCTCCTGAGCAGAGGGGACCCCCCAGGGCTACTTTGCCCTCCATCAGGTCACATGTATGATTTGGCCTTTTTCCAGCACCTTGTGGTGGAGCCACACTGGGCTTCTCTGCATCCTGCTTGTGACCTTGGTACTAAGGAAGATGCTGTGTAATAGGAAGGAGTTTGTTTTTCATGTGTTGGCCTGGCACACAATGCTCTTAGCAATTTTTTATGCCTCTTAACTGTGTGTCTTGCCTTCTGAACAGCTTATAAGTCTCTTTCTATGTCCTCCCACTGAGAACAAAGTCCACCAATAACCTCTGCTCAGTGACCCTCACTTGCTGCTTCTCCATCCATCAGTCCCTCCAGTCCACAGAGGCCCCATGTTGACATCCTCCCCGGCATCTCAGATCCCTCTCCCTCTGGTTTGTAACATTTTCCCTTTTGGGATGCCAAATCCCCTCCCTGCTCCCACTGTCATCTCATCTACTGATTACTTAAAACTCATGCATCACCTCTCTCACCACTGCCATGTAAAAGTGTGTGCAGCTTTTGTGACAAAGCTGTCATGGCAACGTGAAGTTGCTCAGGTTTTCACATGACACAGAATCTGCAAAACTGCCTATGATTAGACACGTTCTGATGCTCCCAATTACTTACAAGTTATTCCATTGCCAGATCCCACTGCTATATTCAGTGAACATTTGCCATCCTGAAGAAAACTTCCAGATTAAGTTGCTCTTGCTTCAGGGCATTGAGGAGGAAGGGTGCTCTTCTGTCATCCCTGGACTGAAGAGCTGCAGTAGGATGGGCTGCTAGGGAACACGATTCCTCCTGCATACATCTGCTGAGCCTTAAAGACATGAAACAATAGCTGCTGTCATTCCTTTTGGACCACATTTCATGTTAACACCCACATTTTGGTCCACTGGGGTCAAATAAATGAAAGAGTGGCTATTGACAAACTACTTTCAAGTCAGAATCAGTTATATGGTTTGAACTGTACCCCTCTCATGGAGCTGGAAATTCAGTTTGTCCTCCACCCTCTGCTGAAACACTCCAGGACACGATTCATGGCCTCATCCCAGGGACAAGGTGTGTTCCTCCTCTGTGTAGTCCCTTGTCTCCTCCTCTGATTTTACCAAGTGAGTAGGACAATCATGGTGTGAGTTCTGGCTTGCTACAGGAAGGAATGCCTTAACCTGAAGTGCCTCAGGAATGCTAAGAAGTTAGCATTTCTGACTTGTAGCAGTCTCTATGAACTTTCTAGCCTCCAGGTACTGTCTGGCAACTACCAAATGACCCACCTGCTGCTTTGATATGTCACAGCATTTCTCAGCTTTTTCTGCAAGGTCATCAGAAGCTGGAGCACACCTCAGCTTGCAGTTATGTCATCTTCTGCTTGAGTTTCTGGATTTCACCTTCATCTCTTTCTTTATCTGTCCCCCAAATCTGTCCCATCCTCTTTCAAGGCCTCGTTTGCAGCTGTGCTCTACTCTTGTCAATAGTCTGGTGTTAAAACAACAAAACCCACAACCATAAAACACAAGGTACCAAACCCAAACAAACCAACACACACACAAACCCCATTTACAGACTACAAGCACCTGTATCTCTTACCTACTGCTCCCAGTAACTCTTCATTCACCTTCTCAAGAAGAGCCCAGTCTGCAAACTGCCTGCAAAGAGCACTGTGTTTGTCCCTCTGGGAACATCAGATTCCTGACCTCTTTGAATCTTACTGATTTTATAAACTCTCTCCAAATCCCATCCTACATCTACAGCACTAACATCTCTCTTTGTAACTCTTTGGATGTCATGGCAGGTCCCATTCATTTGGGTCAGTTATCATTATTTTGTATAGCACAGGCCTTTCCTGCAGAAGACAGCAGTAGGGTATTCCAGTGTAAGTAGACTTCTCAGTAGTCTACTTCAGCCTTTTCTTCTTCCATAACACACCATTTCCTCTTACTTACTACACCTGCACTCAGATTTCTTGGTCCATGTACACACATGGTCTCCTTTTATTGCAGTTCCCAGTGACCTATGAGGATTCCCCCAATGCAGGAGGATTTCCAGCTCTTTGCAGATGTTGTAGAGAGCCTCTTAAGAAAAGAATTCAAGAAGCCAGCACTGCTCAAGAGAGAGACACATGTCTCAAATGAAGATGCAGACAGAGACATTTCAGCAAGTAATCCATCCAATAGGGTGGGCAGGAAAGCAGAGCACTTCAGCTGGAATTTAAATACCTGCTGAATTCCACTGAGGTCAACAACATGACACAAGGAAGGTGCCTTCTGAACTTCATCCTGATGAGTGAGGATGGATGGATGGATGGATGGATGGATGGATGGATGGATGGATGGATGGATGGATGGATGGAATGGCAGAAGTAGAAACAAACATGGAATATAAATGAAAAAAAGATGTATCAGTAGGATAGTGGAAGGGAATAGAATACCTGTGAGAAGGAGTGTATCCTGTCATTTCCCCTAAAACTCCTCTTCCTCAGAGCTCTGCCACCTTGCTCTTCCTTTTATGCCTGGTTTAGTGCCTCCTCAGGCTTTGCTCCTCCCATTCTGCTCCTTGGATGATCCTGTTTCTGCTGCAACATTCCTATTCTGTCCTGCTCTTCTGCAAGCCCACCTGGCCTCTGTGTTGTAAGCCTCTTCCTCCTTTCCCTAGATCAATTCCATAAAATCACCTGTCTCATCAGCACTTCCAAGAACATTACATTTCCTACTCTGGCCACAAGTCTCTCTTTCTATTTAAGAAGGCCTTCTTTTGTGAACCCCAAATGTGCTGCTTCCCAGCCCCTTCTTTTCACCAAGACAGGTATTCTTTACCATTTTTACAGGATTGCTACTTTTATGCAAACCACTCCAACTCCAGTTCTGCCATTTACAAATTACCTTGTCTTCTTCCATGTCCTCAGGGCTTCACTCTCCTGCCCAACCATCTTTCTCCTATTGCCAGTCCCTCAGGCTCCCTCTCCTCTTCCAAACCCAACCCCAGATGCTCCTTCCCACAGGACCCTCCCTTCTCTCAGGCCTCCTCCAAGGCCTGCTCTCACTGGCCTTTCTTCCAGACACTTCTCTGGCTGCCAAAACCCGAATTCCACCTGCACACCTCACCTTGCTTTAGGTTGCTGAGCCCTTCCTCACTTGCACTCAGCTCTCTTCAGGCCTTTGGCTGGTGCAAGGCCAGCCAGGACACTGAGAAACATCCACTTCATCACTCTCCAAAGGATGTCCACAGAGGCCTCTCACAGGAGAAATGGATCACCATTTCTTTGCCACTATTTTATCCCCATCTGCTCTAGGACAGCTCATTTCAAAAACAACCAACCACACCAGGGGATTTGCTCTCCTGACACCAAGAGCCAACAGTAAGGCACAGTTAACAGAAAGATAAGGTATTATACTGGTGACATCAGCTCAAGACAGCATTTTGCTGCCCTTTTGCTTTTGGTTCAGAAACCCCACATGCTCTAAGAGAGTTGAATGTTTCATGTGTTTTGTTTGTCTTGATTAAACTCTAAGCCACTCCAGCCAAACCGTAAAGTCTGTGCTTCAACAAACCACACCAAGTGGGCTACTCTAAGTCAATTCTACTCAGGATGACAGGTTGTTACAGCAATTACAAATTCTCTTGCACAAACTGAGTCAACAGGCTCTGAATTTCATGGTAGGGCAAACAGAACAAGCAAAGAGACACTAAGAAGAGGAGTCAAACCCCTGAATGATTACTGGGTTTGTATGCAAGCAGAAATAAGATCAATAATTTCAGACTAACATACTGCAGGGGAGGCTTGCTGGACTGCCAGAAAAAGATTGTTTCCATGGGACGAGCGCAACAAATTAAATGTATCAGCCTGTGATGCCCTTGTTTTGCACAGAGCTCTGGGATGCCACTTCTGTAGCTAGTCAGGGTCAAGATGAAGCACGACTTGGTCTCTGAGGATGAAAGATCAGCCTGAGGGCTGAATTCACAATAAGGGAAATAGAGGAAACTCAAGAAAGTGGGCAGGACAGAGGGCTACCATGCCTCAGTTCTGACTGCCTCAGGCCAAAATCGTACAGCGCAGGAGGCAAGGAGGCTTCAGTCACACTGGACACATCTCTTTCCACAAGAAAAGTAACTTGGCACCAGTTAGATTTACCTAGCTTTGGGCAGAGCTCTTCTTGCTAATGATTTCTGGTGACAGGCAGGTGGTAACAGTGGGAAGGACCGTGTTTCAAGAAGAAATGAATTCTCTTCTGGTCTCTGCTGTTAGAAACTGCACCTTCTCTGAGTCCCCATCATGTTGCTCCTTGTTCTAGTCTCTACCCAGCCCCAAGATCTTCCAGTTTCTCCAAAGCTCTGCTGATTCCCCAATGCAGACGGAGGAATATCTCCCCAGGGAGAAGAGTTAGCTCCCACTTTGGAAACAGATAGCTTTCAGATATCCTTCTTTTACCACACAAGGAAGGGGTATCCATTCTTCCTCCTGCCTCCAAGAACAACAACAAATTCTGTCATAAAACAGGCATTAATAAAGAACCAAATTAATCCTCATTCTAGCTAAACCTTCTTGCAAAACACAGTGAACATCTGCCTCTCAGGGAGTGAAACCGATGCCAGGCTTGCATTTGAAGTAATGCTATAAAGGTTAATTCTCCCATGGGCTTTTTTGGTGTGTTGAGGGTGAGGCTTTTTTCAAATAAGAAAAAATAAAACCACCTTGAGATTGAGGAATAAACAGTACATCTTTTTTGGACTTTTATTTTCAAAATATGCTTTTCCACAGAAACCCACCTGAGTGCCCAAGCTAACAAGTAGGACAGCATTTGAACTCAGCACATCTTTATGGAGAAAAAGGTAAAAAGGGGAGTACAGAGGAGGGGAGGGGATGAAATGGTGTCTCATGCCCTGCAGCTTGGGGGATTAAGTCTTGGAATGGATGGGATGGGATGGAATGGGATGGGATGGGATGGAATGGGATGGGATGGGATGGGACAGAATCAAACAGAAGGGAACAGAACAGAAGATTCCATGTTATGCTTGACAAGTTCTGATCTGGCTCTGAGGGCTCCATACAGGAGAGCAGCTCTCTGCAGTGCAGGTCCCCAGCCCATCCAGGAGACAGGGGCAGAGACAGGCACAGCTCTACTCTGCTCTGGGAAGACCCCACATGGAGTACTGCGTCCAGCTCTGGAGCCCTCACCACAAGAAGGACATGGACCTCCTTGAGCGGGTCGAGAGAATGGCCACGAGGATGATCAGAGGGCTCTTCCCTATGGATAGCCATGGCCAGAGAAAAGGAATGCCAGGAAGGCAGGGAAAGCCCCTGGGCCTCCTGGGCACAGGGACTGCCTGGGGACCAGCACCCCAAAGGCCTTTGCCTAAGGGGTGCTGGGCGGGGCTGCAGCGGGGGGGCTGTGCATGGGGGGGCGCCCCCAAAGACTGCCAGTGCCTGTGTTATGGGATCATATGAACGTGCCTCTGTATTGTGAAACTACAAAACCTCTCCTCAATGTTTGAACACTGACAGAAGATACACAGAATAAAGAGTACCCAAGTGTTACTCTTTACTCTTCATTTCTAGAGCAATGGGATGTGGTAAGAGACATTTAAACATCCTGTTCCATGTCCAGTTGTGGTGCAGCTGTATCGAGTTTTCACTTAACTCTAAGAAAGGGAAAATAACAATTTTTTAATATAAAGAACAAAAGACTGAGAGTTCCTACAGCACCCAAAGGCCTTCCTCTAAGGGGGGAGTGGGGGAGCTGCAGAGGGAGGGGCTGCAGTGGCTGGGCTGCCGTGGGCGGGGCTGTGGATGGGGGGCTGCCCATCACCCCCCATCGCCAGGCACCCGTGAGGTCACAATGCCCCGGGGCAGTAGAAAACGGGGTGTCCTGCCAGGCCCCTGCCAGAGCTGTCCTGGGCACAGCCCCGGGCAGACGCAGGAGCAGCAGCTCCTAGAGGAGCTGGGGAAACTCCTCCCCGAGGGCTGAGGGAGGACCACACTCCCAAGCCTGTGGCCGCACTAAGGATATGCCTTCCTGAGGAGCGCTCCACAGATCGCCATCCTCATCCCCCGCCGAGCCAGGGGCAGCAGCCGTGAGCAAACGGGGTGCAGCAATGTTGAAGCTTTGCAGCCCATGCCGGGACCCTGCCAGGCGCCCGAAGGATCCTTGCCCCCAAGCTGATGGGGAGGAGATCAGGCTCCGGGCTGAGGGAGAACAGGGCTAGGGCATCTCCTGGGAGGCCTGACCAGCCGGTGGCAGGAGGGAGCCGGTCTTGCTCACATGCTCAGGGAGTAGCCCATCCCCAGCTCCGATGCTGGGGTCAGGAAGGAATTTTCCCCGGGGCGGATTGGCACTTTTTTGCCTTCCTCTGCAGCACTGAGCAGGACCCCTTGCCAGGGCCCCCCCCAGCCATGTGGGCTGGGTCACTGCCTGCTGCTCGTGCCCCGGGAAGGGGCACTCGTGCCCCACACGCCGGGGGAGGAAGCTTTCTGGACTCCCGGGGTTTGCCCCAAGGGAGGCCCCCCCCAGGACTGTCCTCTTTCCCTGGGGAGCACTGAGCACAGCCCCTTGACAGGGCTCGCTTTCCCCAGGGCTTCTTGCTTGGGCAAAACACACCCTGCTTAGAAGGGCTCCTGGCTCCCTGCACCCACACGGGGCAGGCACAAGAGCACTTCTCCTGCAGCACTGGCTGAGCCTGACAGGGAAAGGTAGCAAAGATCACAGGCCAAGGAAAAGCAAAGCACAGAAATGTAGAGGTTTAAGACAAGTAGTGTAGCTTTGTATGAGGTAACAGAAGGGAATTTAAAAAAAGAGAAAAGGAAACAAAATGGAAAAGGGAAAATGAAAGGAAGAATGCATAAGGAAAGGGAACAGGCTTCACTGCAAAAGTGAAGAGGAAAAGCAAAACACCAAGCGCCCCCCGAAAACAAGAGGAAAGAGGCCGGTGGGTTGGCGAGGCAGAGACCCCCCCGAAAAGGCAGGAGTGGAACGAGGCCAGTTGGTTGGCAAGTCCGAGCCCCCTCTGAAAACGAACGAGAGGAACGAGGCCGGTGGGTTGGCGAGGCTGAGCCCTCCCCCCGAAAACGCAGGAGAGGAATGAGGCCGGAGGGTTGGCACAGCCCAGCCCCCACCAAAAATGAAGGAGAGGAAAGAGGCCTGTGGGTAGCAAGGCAGAACAGCCCCCCCAAAAAAGCAGGAGAGGAGAGAAGGACAGCGGGGGGCGAGGCCAAGATCCCCCGAAAACCACTGAGGAAAGAAGCCGGTGGGTGTTGAGGCCGAGTGACCCCCAAAAATGACAGAGCGGAACGAGAGAGGTGGGTGGCGAGGCCAAGCCCCCCCCCAGAAACGCAGGAGAGGAGAGAGGCCGGTGGATGGCGAGGTCGAGCCCCCCCCCGAAAACTGCAGAGATGAAAGAGACGGATGGGTTGGCAAGGCCGAGCCGTCCCCCAAAAAGCAAGAGGAATGAGGCCAGTGGGTTGGCAAGGCCGAGCCCCTCCCGAAGCCGCAAGATAAGAGAGTGGTCGATGGGTGTCGAGGCCGAGCCCCCTCCCCCCTGCGCCTTCCCCCCCACCAAAAACGACAGAGAGGAATGAGACCGGTGGGTTTGCAAGGCGAGCTCCCACCCCCCGAAAACAACAGAAAGGAACGAGGCAGGTGGGTGGCAAGGCTGAGCCACCCCTCAAAAACAAACAAGAGGAACAAGGCCAGTGGGTTGGTGAGGCTGAGCCCCCAATGAAAACGAAGGAGAGGAAAGAGGCCGGTGGGTTGGCGAGGCGAGCCCCCCCCGAAAATGACAGAGAGGAAACAGGCAGGTGGGTGGTGATGCCGAGCCCCCCCCCCCCAAAAAACCGAAGAGAGAAACGAGGCTGGAGGGTGGCAAGGCTGAGCCTCCCCCGAAAATGACAGGGAAGAACAAGGCCAGAGAGTTGGCACAGCCCAGCCCCCCCCAAAAATGACAGAGAGGAAAGAGGCAGGTGGGTGGTGATGCTGAGACCCCCCTAAAACAACAGAGAGGAACGAGGCCTGAGGGTTGGCGAGGCAGAGCTCCTCCCAAAAACGACACAGAGGAATGAGGCTGGCGTGTTAGCAAGGCCGAGCCCCCCGCAAAAACAAAGGAGAGGAAAGAAGGCCGGTGGGGGGCGAGGCCAAGTCCCCACCAAAAACCACAGAGAGGAAAGAGGCTCGTGGCTGGCGAGGCAGAGCCCCCCATGAAAATGAAGGAGAGGAAACAGGCTGGTGGGTGGTGAGGCTGAGCCCCCCACAACCGCAGGAGAGGAAAGAAGGCATTGGGGGGCAGGCCAAGCTCCCCCCCGAAAACCAGAGAGGAAAGAGGCCCGTGGGTGGCGAGGGCGAGCCCCCCCCAAAACGCAGGTGAGGAAAGATACTGGTAGGTGGCAAGGCCAAGCCCCCCCCCCCGCGAAAACCACAGAAAGGAATGAGGCCAGTGGGTGTCGAGGCCGAGTGACCCCCAAAAAAGACAGAGAGGTCCAAGGCAGGTGGTTGGCGAGGCCGAGTCCCCCCCAATAAACGCAGGAGAGGACCGAGGCAGGTGGGTGGTTATGCCGAGCCCCCATGAAAACAAAGGAGAGCAAACAGGCTGGTGGGTGGGCGAGGCCAAGCCCCCCACGAAAACCACACAGAGGAACGATTCCAGTGGGTTGGCGAGGCCGGGGACCCCCCCAGAAACATGAGAGGCAAGAGGCCAGTGAAGACATGGCCAAGGGGAAAAGGTAATGGCAAAAAGCAAAAGCAACGGCCAAAGGCAAGAGACAGGGCGAAAGGAAATACCAAGGGCAAAGAGCAAAATGGCAAAGAAAATACAAAGGGCAGGCAAAAGTCAAAACAAGAAGTAACAGGCCAGGCAAGAGGCACAAGGCAAAAAAGAAGGCAAAAAGGGAAAAGCCTTGGCAATAGGCCAAGCAAGGAAAAAGGGAAAAGCCTCGGCATCTAGAAGGCCAAACCAATAAAATAAAAGAGAAAAAAATGCACAAAATTGTGTTCTTCATGGTGTTTTGGAACTGGCTAACTCTTGGCATGCCAGGCAAATCAGGGTCTGGATTTCTAGTGAGCAGAGGGAGTAGAATAGTATACAATAATAGGCTGTAGCGGGATGGAAATCAATGGAATGGAATGGAATGGACCGGAACAGTTCAGCTGGAAGGGACCTACAATGCCCATCTAGTCCAGCTGCCTGACCACCAGGGCCAGCCACAGCTAAAGCACGGAGATAAGGGCATTGTGCAAATGCCTCTGAACACTGACAGGGCTGCAGCCACAAAGAGCGCTCTAGGAAGCCCCTTCCAGAGTTTGGCTGCTCCCTTGGTTGCTCCTCAGCCTCCTTCTCTCTCAACTAGTGTCCTGGTATCAGCTGGGACAGAATACATTTTCCCTCTAGGAGAGAGGGGAGTGCTGTGTCTGGGAGTCAGGCTGAGAGCAGTGCTCATAACACACAGGTGAGGTTAGCTGTGTCTAAGCAGTCAAGGACTTTGCAGTTGTTCCTACTGACCCGCTTACAAGAAGGCGGGGTGGGGGCACCCAGGGAGCTGGGAAGGGAACACACCAGGACAGATGACCCAAACTGGCAGAAGAGGGTATTCCATGCCAATTACGTCACGCTCAGCATAGAGGGGGGCTGGGGAGGGGAGGAGGGCATGGCTCCAAGATGCATGGCTTTGGGGACGGCCCGGTTTCGGGACAACTCTGAGCTGTTCAGCCTGAGTTGGGTGGTTCAGTGAGAAACTGCATCCTGTATCACCAACTCTGTGTATTTTGCTCTACAGTCCTGGTGCTGTTCTATCTCTCTTTCTCTGCCATCCCACGAAACCATCTTTATCCCAAACCTCTTCCTCACTCCCCCCAATTCCCCACACGCTCCCTCTTCAAGAGCAAGTGGCTGTGTGGTGCTTGGCTCTCGTCTGGGGCAAAACCACAACATCTAGACAAGGAGACAACCCAGAGTCCTCAGCAGCTCCTCAGGGAACATGCCTGCCCCCGACACCCCTTGCCACCTTTGGTGCCACATACTCTGGACATTCAAGTACCAAAATGATTGTATTTTCAGATTCCAAGGTCCAAAGTAATCATATATCGGTACCAAAGGGATTTAAACCTCTGAAAATCTGGAATTAAGTCAGCAAGGAAAATCAGTTCAAATTAAAGAGCAGGATTTCACCCTGTTTCATATGCATTTTGTGAAGCCACAATTTAACTGCATCTGTGACTAATCATGGATAACATCACAAATTCTGATTTCCCTTGTACTTTTCTTCTGACACTGATAGTGCAAGGATGCAAATGCTCCTATAACTCGAGTGCATACACTCAGATTCCCACTGACAGTATTTTATTATTAAAAAATGACAGTTCTTACGGATTCAGCTATTAATACTGGCATCACAAAATGGAATTACCGCTCCCCCCCAGCCCCACCACCTGCTCTGCTCTAGACGTGCTCAGCTTGGTGTTTATTCACCAGGCAAACAACGTGGGTCTAGTTCTGGATGCACACACTTCCAACTGAACACCTCCCTTGAATACCTCCTGCTCATTGATCATCCCACAAGCAATTTGCTTTGCACCTTCCACCAACAGGTGTCCCTCCAGGACAGGTATGAAGCCTGTTTGCTTTAGTCAGAATTAGCTGAGCAGTCAAAAAAGAAAAGAGCTGCAAGACATTGTTTAAAACAAATCTGTTCCCTGATGTTACTGGCTCAAACCAGACCGGCAGATTAAACTGGGATGATTTAATGCGTTCAGAATCAGTTCGGGTTCTGAGTTTCCAAAAGATGAGAGCTGCACTGACAGCAAGACACTACACCACCAGCAAGAACTACCTGACTATGATTTACTGCCCTTCCCTGCCTAATAAACAAGCCTTAACATGCTCAGTGACCAGAGCACTGGGAGTGACATCTTCTTAGAAGCTGCTGCTGCTGCAAAACGAGTATCAAGGCACAAAAGTTTCCTGGGCTGGCAACCTGAATCTCTACAAAATGCACATGAAGACAGAAGAGAGGCGCGCGCGCGCACACACACACACACACACACACACACACACACACACACTGGAGTAAGGAAACAGGCTGACATTCAGCACTTTGTAGTATCTGCAGTGCTACAGACGACACTCTCACTGAAATTGTACTTGGACAAACCATACGCTCACCTGAAGGTGTTGTAGAGTGTAGGACTGGCCTGACACAGCAGCACGGCCACCCAAACTTGCACAGATGCTCAAGGCACTTGCTTCTTCCTTCAGAGGATGACTTTAGAAGAGCTGCCATACAGAGACGGGACATGTGGGAGACGAAGAGTGGCCCTGGAAAGGAGACACAGGGATGCTTGCTGGAGGGAAAGCAAGAGAAAAAGCAGTAAAGCACGAGGTGGAGGGGCTGGCAGAGGTGTCAATTTGTGCCTTGTTCAGCAGGGAGCTGGCACCACGGGGTGCTCTGTAGTGTTAAGGAAGCTGCAGGCAGAAAGACTCTTTCAACAGGTGATAGCAAACCTGCTGGCAGTTGAATTCATAAAGGGAAATTTCACCTCAGAGGAAACTAAGAAAAGGCCTCCTGATTCATTTAAAATCCTAACAAAACTTGGCAACGCCATGCTACCTACAAGGACTGCTAACATTAGGGGCCAGAATGTGATATACCTGCATCACATACAGCAAGTAGGAAAAACCCCAAATGCTGCCAGCACGCTGCTTCCCAAGTCATGCAAAGAGACTATTGGAATTATGTCAGAGAAAAAACAGAGTTATAGTTTACCCACTCCTTCCTACTAAGACAGAGAGATCCTCACCCTATCTGTTTCTGGACTGGTTTCGAAATCCCTTGTGACCCATTCTTCACAAAGGGGCATTCATTATTGTTGATGCTGAGCTCTGTCAAGCTTCTTTCTTCACTTTCTGCTATTTAACCTAGCAAACTTCTAGCTGCTTCCAGAAGCCACCCCTGTAGGTCCCTCATCCTCCACCAGAACCTGGGCATGCAAAACCACAACAGTCCACCTCTTGCCTTTGTGAAGCACATATTTAAGAATTACCATTAAAATCCACATTCCAACTGAAATTCCCCACAATCCCTGGCTATACACACACACACACACACTCACACACAGAGAAACCGAGTGGGATAATGAGAAGTAAAACCAAATCTTAAAAAACCTCCCCCCACCCCTCCCTTCTTCACAGACTCAACTTTATTCATGATTTCTCTCCCTTCCCTCACCCCTCAGGTGTCACAGGGGGAGATGGGGAATGGAGGCACTGGGGAGTTCACCACAAGTTGTTTTTCTTAAAAGGGAGAGGGGTCATTCCTCACCCCCTTCCCCTGATCCAGCATGGAGTCCCACCCATGGGAGACAGTCCTCCCCAAACTTCTCCAACATGAGTCCTTTCCCACAGGCCTTCAGCTCGTCACCAGCAGCCCCAGATGGGTCACTGCTGTGGGGTGCAATCATAAATCAGAGAATGTCTCTCAGTCTCTCAGGCCCAGACTGATCCAGCCTGGTCCCCCACAAGTCACAAGTCCCGTCCCGTCCCAGCAAACCTGCTCCAGCGTGGGCCTCTCTCTCCACAGGCTGCAGGTCCTGCCAGGAGTTTGCTCCAACGCAGGTCTCAGGATCTTCCATATCTCTGTACCCACTCCAGCATGGGGCCTCTCCATGGGCTGCATGGGCTCCAGCCTGGTCCCCCACAAGTCACAAGTCCCCCCCACAGCAAACCTGCTCCACCATGGCCTGCTCCACAGGCTGCAGGGGAATCCTTCCCTCCAGTGCCTCGAGCACCTCCTCCCCCTCCTTCTTCACTCACCTTGGTGTCTGAAGAACTTCTTGTATCTTCTCACTCCCTTCTCTAGCGGCAAAAAGCAGCCACTTGCATTTGGTTTTCCTCTCAAATATGATTCCCAGGGGCACTGTTGAGTGTTGCTGATGGGCTGGCTCGGCCTTGGACAGCAGCAACTCTGGACTTGAGCCGCCTGGTGGTTGCTCTGTTGGGCCTACAGAGAGCTTCTGGCTGCTGCTTGCAGAAGCCACCCTGCAGCCTCCCACCCCCACCAGAACCCAGCCATGCAAAGCCACAACAATTAGTTATTGAGGAAATCTAGCTGTTTTGGAGACAAGTTATTGTGTAAATGAACCTTGATCAGGGAAAAGAGGTGACCTGGCAGAAGTCAGGAAGGGTGGCATGTGGTAGAAAGAAAAAAAATAGTCTTTAGCTAATAATGTTATGCTACTCTTATTTTAGAAGCAGCTTTTGCAGCTTTTGGCATCTCTTATCAGAAGCAGCCTGGGTAAAAATTTCAGTTCTACACCATCCCAATTACATTTTAACACCTTCTCCCTTCCCTTTCCCCTCTTCAAATTGGCCCTGAGAAATGCTCACACGTTGCCACTCTTCTCCCTGCTGTGTCTCCAGAAACGACCTGCAGCAAGATGGGAGAGCGGGCTACGCAGGGAGGGAATGTTCTGACTACCAGTTAGACAGAGAAACAGCCCTTTTTTAAAGGGAAACGGAAATCAGGTCAGGCACTTTACGAATATCCTGGGAATTTGTCATGAGAGGAACTGCCGCCACGGAGAGAGACGGGACACAGCCTGATGCAAGCAAAAGTCGATTTATTGTAAAGAATCATTCCTTATGTGCTATATGCTCTGAAGACTGGGATGCTTTCTTTCAAACATACGGTGTTCGTGGGCTACATCTGATTGGTCAACGTTTTGCTGTTGCAACAGCAATCTTGCCACATTCCACGGTTTATGGCCTAAAGTTTCCACCTCGTTATCTGTTAATCTGGCAGTGCTTGAGGCTTTGTTTCTCAAACTGCATGGCACAAGAAACGTATTAGAAACAACCACTCCCTAATCCTAAGAGATGCTGTGCATAAGTCCCCACAAAGCAAGGGAAGGCAGCTCCCCTGGAGCTCCACCTGCCTATGGAGAAACTGACAAGTGGAATGATTGGAAAGATTCTGTTAGCTGGCCAGAACTGAGCACATTCGGTCGGAGGTTTATTGAGGGCAATGAGACTCTGGGCAGTCTTGCATGCACTGTGTGTCAAAGTCTATAATCCAGCTAATTTTTGGAGCTATGTGCAGCTGAGGGCACAGGGCACGTGCTGGGAAGAGCTCGTGAGAAGAAGATATTTAGTGCCTTGTAGCACTCATCAGCAGGTAACTGAGGAGGGACTCGGAATGATGGGATAAGCCAGAGGAAACGCTCCCACTTTGGAACACATCATTTGTGTGATTGTCCCTCTCTACTCTGCCCTGTGAGGCCATATCTGGAGTACTGTGTCCAGATCTGGGGTCCCCAGTACAAGAAAGATGTGGAACTGTTGGAGAGGGTTCAGAGGAGCCACAAAGATGATTAGAGGGCTGGAGCACCTGCCCTACAAAGAGAGGCTGAGGGAGCTGGGCTTGTTCAGCCTGGAGAAGAGAAGGCTGCAGGGGGACCTCATTGCAGCCTGCCAGTACCTGAAGGGAGCTTTTAAACAGGAGGGGAATCAACTTTTAAAAAGAGCAGATAATGGCAGGACAAGGGGGAATGGATTAAAGCTAAAGGAAGGGAGGTTTAGATTGGATATTAGGGGGAAGTTTTTTACAGAAAGAGTGGTGAGGGGCTGGAACAGGCTGCCCAGAGAAGTAGTGGATGCCCCATCCCTGGAGGTGTTCCAGGTCAGGTTGGATGGGGCCCTGGGCAACCTTGTGTAGATCCAGTCCTGAGGTTGGTGGCAGGGGGGTTGGAGCTGATCATCCTTGCAGTGTCTTCCAACCCATGCCATTCTATGATTCTATGATTCTATGAATCGAAGCTGTAAGCATCACTATAGGGAGGATCAGGGTTCGGACATTTCATTTCATTCTGACCTTTACCACACATTGAGCAGTATAAAATAAAATTACCTCTGGAAACAAAGATCAAACCTGTACTATGAATTTTTT
The DNA here is from genome assembly GCA_022605575.1 of Laterallus jamaicensis coturniculus. Classification (NCBI taxonomy): domain Eukaryota; kingdom Metazoa; phylum Chordata; class Aves; order Gruiformes; family Rallidae; genus Laterallus; species Laterallus jamaicensis. The sequence goes on from JAKCOX010000014.1 coordinate 3,103,277, forward strand.
CTCACACATTTCTGCAAATGAAAAATGGAGAGAGAGATAGATATATATGCCCAAATAAAAACACATGGTGTGAAAAATGTCTAACCAGAACATTTTTACTCCATTTTTTCCCTCCAAGGTGCTCTCAAAAATCATTGAGTGAAACTGATTTAGTTTGCAAAGCAGGGCCCTTTCAGCACTCTGGCAGAATACCTACCAGCAGCTTGAGGTGGAAGTCTGTGGTAGACATGGAGAAGCAATCTTGTCAACAGATTAGCACAACATTAAAAGGACGTTTTTTAGCTGGTTAAGCACCACCCTCTTGCTTCTTCAAATAGTAACTGAGAACAAGGAACCAGAATGTACCTTGAATGAACACCATTTTTTTTCTGTTGCTTTGCATGGTTAAATTGAGCTTTAATACTGTCCTGAAAAGAAGGAAAGGAAGGAGGAGAGGGGAAGAGGAGCTAAGTCAAATCGCAAAGGAAACTACAATGACCACCTAGGAAACTGCCTGACAAGATCAGAGTGCTGAAAATGAAAACCAGAAGCAGCAAGCTGAAGTCTGAGGGGGCTGCTAAGCCTTTCCAGAAAGGTGTGGAGGACGGAGAGCAGAGGAGGAAAAGCGCCCTTGGAGTGAAAGGAAAAATACACCCAAGAAGAGAAGACAATTCAGGACTCCTGTGATTCTGTGACATTGGGATTTCATTCCACAAGGAAGACCTCAGTGGAGAGTGCAGCAGCAAAGCTGCCTTGGCGCAGGGCAGAGGAATGGGGAGGCACTCGGGCATGCTGCCTGTGTCCCTGCAGACCTCCTGCCGAGGGCAGCCAGCCCCTTCCTTTCCCCTGGAGCATCACCACAGCCAAGGCAATGTGGGTGGTATCAAACCCTTCCTTATTGGCGTGGCCTGAACAAGCAGAGGGGTTCACAGGGGTGCCCAGCCAGCAGCTGTGCCCGCTGCGTGGCCCCCACGGGCAGGGACAGGGCCCGGGGACTGCTGGGCACAGGGACTGCCTGGGGGCCAGCACCCCAAAGGCCTTCCTCCCAAGGGTGCTGGGCCGGAGGAGGGGGGGTGTTGGGGGTTGAAGGTGGGGCCTGGGTGGGGGTGGGGATGGCAGGTGGGGCCTGGGTAGGCGGGGCCTCGGTGGGTGAGGCTTGGATGGACATGGCCTGGGTGGGCGGAGCTGATGCAGGTGGGGCTTGGGTGGGCGGGGCTCCCCCACTATGTCACAGAGCCAGCACCTGGCAACCCAGCAGTGACAGTGTCCAGGGCAGTAGAGAGGGCAGCAGCCTGCCCTGGCCCGCAGGCAGAGCTGCTGCAGGGGCAGCCTGAAGCAGACAGCTCAGAGGATGTCCTCAGGAGCTACTGCTGCAATCCCTCAGGGAGGAAGGCCTGGACCAGGCTATACTGGAGGTGCTTCACTGCAAGGGATTCTGCAGCCGGGCTACGCTGGAATCTTATCTGATGGATACAAATCCTGCTTCAGCCTTGGGGAATGGGCAGAAGCTCTTCACAGCATGGGATCCACCACCTATCCCTGGAGGTGCCTGAGGTTCTCAGGCCTTTGCTGATGGATAGCCATGGCAAGAGCAAGGGAATGCCTTCTGGAGAAGCACTGCAGAGCTCACCATCCTCACCTGCCACGGAGACAGGGGCAGCAGCGCAGCTGTAAGAAATGGGGTGTAGAGAAGTGGCAAAGGTCCCGCTGCTTTGCAGGACCAAGGTGTCCCAGCAGGTGCAAGGGAAGGACACTTTCCCCCAGGGTCCATCAGGCCGGGGGCACCTGGCCACTCGGGGCAGCCCCTGAGATGGCTCCAGGCTGAGGGAGAACAGGGCTAGGGCATCTCCTGGGAGGCGTGACCAGCCTGTGGGAGGAGGGAGCCGGTCTTGCTCACATGCTCAGGGAGTAGCTGATCGCCAGCTCTGCTGCTGGGGTCAGGAAGGAATTTTCCCCCGGGGCAGATTGGCACTGGGCCCTGGGGGTTTTTTGCCTTCCTCTGCAGCACTGAGCAGGACCCCTTGCCAGGGCCCCTCCGGCCCATCTGGGCTGGCTCACTGCCCGCTGCTGCTCATGCCCCACGAAGGTGGCCTCTCGTGCCCTGCAGCTGGGGGGAGGAAGGCTTTTTTCCCCCCTGGCAAGCTACAAGCTGTGCCTGGGGGTTTTTTGCCTGCCTCTGTAGCACTGAGTGCAGCCCCTTGTCAGGGCTCCCCCGCACCCTTTGGGCTGGGTTCTCTCCTGCTGCTCTGGCACCTGCAAGGTGCCACTCGCGCCCTGGCTCTCTCCGGCTCTCTTGCCCCGGGCAGGTTCCTAGTGGGAGCTCTGCTGCATAGGGCAGTGGCTGCCCCTTTCCAGCTCTCCCTGCAAGCAGGAGAAGCACAGGGCATGCACAGGAGCACTGTTCACCTGTCGCTGGCCAAGAAGCACAGCCCAGCCAGTTTGGGAATACAAAAAGGATGCTTTTGTCATCAATGGCTGCCAGATGGGGGAAAAGATGCCACAGCACCACACAGCACCTCCTCATCTTTTTGGGTCATTTTCATCATCTTTTTCTGCCTCTTCTTTTGTCTGTGGTCAGTCCTGATGGTCATTCTTCATGTTCTGGCTTTGGAAGGAACGGGCACTGTTTAGCCTAGGTGCCTGCGTCTGCTTTCTGCAGCTCTGGGACTTGTCTTTGCCAGGCTGCCAAAGATGTTTTTCACAGCTGAAGACTGCAGCAGCCTGCTCCTGTCTTTATGACAGTTAGCAAGGGCTCTGAAAAGACTCAAAAAAATAAAACCAAATCAGGCTTCCACTGGAGTCCTTTGTGTCCTTGGGAGTGGGTTTGGGTCTGAAGAACCCCATGCTTTTCAGGGAAAGGAGAGTCTCATAGTTGGGTGACACGGGGCAAGTGTGTGGCATGGAATGGAATAGAATAGGAGATGCTGAGTTCTGCCTGACGAGCTCTGACCTGGGTCTAAGGGCTCCATGCAGGAGAGCGGCTCTCTGCAGTGCAGGTCCTGGGCCCAGCCAGGAGGCAGCGGCAGAGACGGGCAGCACAGCTACAGCAGAGCTCTGGCAGGGATGGAAGGACCCCAAGCTGAGCTGAGCCATGTCCCCTGGGTCCTCAGCAGGAGACTGTGTGGCTGGGGGTCCCAGCCGAGGCTCGTCCCAACCAGCAGCACAGGGGATAATCACTTTAAATACACTAATAATTTGGTTTTCATACCATTTTAGAAGTACACATTGTTAATAAAAAGGTTTTCACTGTTCCCTAGAGGGATAAATGAGGCATGAACCTCTTGGGCAGGGAAGCGTGTGAACGACCACCAATCTCCACCATTAGGTTTGTACTATAAGCATCCAGGCAGTCAGAGCCACCTCAGAAGGAAAGTTCCTGATCTACTTGACTTTGTCGTACTGATTTATACAAAGTACTATCCTGGAAGGGTCACGTGCTCTCCTCATTTCAACTGAGGCAAATTTGCCACCAGTTTCAGCAAGGATAAAGCCTGTCTGTCTCCAAGGCTCAACAAAGACTCCAGCAATCCAAGGTTCTCCTGTCATCAGTCTTGGATACTGGGACTGCTGAGCTGCTGGATCAACAGATAGGAAGCATGCTGCTGGCCATGGAGGAGACGCACAGCCAGGCTACCTGCTTTTCGGCCTGTTTAAGGGGAGGGAGTCCTATTATGGAAACTAAACCAGAGGGAACAGTAGTAAGGACAACACACCAGATGAAAGTCTGAAAAGAGTTTTGAGGATGCTGATGCCTGACTTGACAGCATCAGTTCTGATCTCTGCCATCTAGCACAGACGTTAACAGCCCGCTTTCATAGAACTGAAGAATCATTCAGGTTGGAAAAGACCTCCAACATCATCTAGTCCAACCATCCCACTACCACCTCTATTACTTATGAAACTGCATGGCAGTGTAAAGGAATGTAACATTCAAGAGGAAAGGCAGGAGGCAAGGCAAGCGCTGAAAGACAGGGCAAAAGGCAAGAGGCATGGCAAGAGGCAAAACTGAAAAGGCAAGGCAAGGGGTAAGAGGCAAGGAAAAGGAAAGTGGCATGGCAAAAGGCAAGGCAAAAAGGCAGCTGCTGCTGCACCAATACACAGGGCAGGCACAGCAGCACTTTTCCTACAGCACTGGCCAAGCAGCACAAGGTTCAAAGGCTGCACGGCCTGTGTACCTGCTGCTCACTCCCATGGCTCTCTGGCTTTGCCAGGCTGCCAGGGAGCTTTAGCACAGAGTGCCATCAAATAGTAAGAAACCATAACATACAAGAACACCCCCCCCCCAAAATAATGTAATTTAACATAAATCACATAACATGGTGCTGCATGACACTGCATAAGCAAACCAAATATAAAAACTCAAGAAAGAACTGAAACAAAACCAACCCCAAAACTTAACAACTGGGCAAGGAGAGCAAAGCAAAGCACAGCACAGAAATGTGAGAGATTTCAGACAAGTCCCTGGCTGCCCACACTGCGTGTCCTCAGGAACTTTACATCCAGCACAGAAAGGGAACAACTCATACTACACTCAGCAGCAAAACTGCCTCAGATGCTCAGCTGCCCAGCCCACCAAAGGGTTAAACACCTGGCAGACAGCAAACAACTTGCTCCTCTCCTAAGCCAGGAGCCCTCCTGCATTCAGGTTCCCCACAGGTAAGCAGCTACAACTGGAGAAGCACACTGCATCTGGCATGACTCCTTGAAGCATTAACTGACACGGAATGCTAGGTGGCAGACCCTCCCCCACACCCCAAAACCTGCTGCCTCAATACATCATGATTTGATAAAGGAGCTACCTCAAGCCCACTGAGACACAGCTACCAGCTGGTAACACCTGGGATTCAGCTGTAGAACAAGATCCCAAAAGCCAGACCTGCACCTCTCAAATTTAATGAGGCACAAAAGGCCTGCAGAGCCTGTCCCAGTCCCTGTCAGACACTGTCACCCAGAAAAGATCACCCAATAAATCATTTTATTACAAGAGCAACAGGCACTTCTTGCTCACCCACGAATTGCTGGCTAGAGCTTTATTCCTGGCAAATCCCTCCTGGTCCTCAGGGGTCTCTACGGACAGATTAGCTCCTCCTTTGGCACAAGTCAACCTTTATCCTGATGCCATCACTTTTCATTGAGCTCTCAGTGGAACTCTAGAGCCTGATGTTCAACAAGAACCTCCCCTGGAACAACCAAGGTCTTCAGTGTGGTCCAACACAGCCACCAGGCCTATCACGAGCATTGTGGGTGCCAAAATAATAAAACAAAGACAGGTGAGAAAAATTATCCAAAGACTCATTAGAACCAGAAAACGTCTGTCTCTTTGATACAGAAGACTGGGGGGATCCACAGTGGTGGTGTGAGAAGCAGCTGAAGGAGGGAGTCTTACATCAGCAGCACAGCCCAGCTCTGGCCAGACACTGCAGAGTAACTAGGGAGACGGTTTCTACACCCAAGTGTGAAGCCCCTGGTGCCTGAAGTGAGACCTTTGGCTTCATTAACTGCAAAATGAATAGGAAAGTTGACATCTCTAAATATGCTATTGAGGAAACCGCAGCACATGCTACACATATATGGCTGAGGTACTCAACTCTTCACCCAATTCATGTTAAACACCACCCCTGGGAGGGTGATCGACTAAGACTGGGGTATAAAGGGTATTGGGGGAGCTGCCCCCAGGGGGGAAGAGAAGAAATTGAGGACTCCAAAGGGGCAGTCAACAGGCCGTGCTCCTTCTCCCCCACCCAAATCAGGGATGTCTTCTTGGTAAGCAACTGCCATTTCCCCCTTTGGACGAGAATACCTGGGAGAGTATTTTGCTAACATTTTAATCATAAGCATAGCCATATACTGGCCCTATTGCAGTTAGTGCAGTTCTCAACAGCAAGCCCCAACTTTTTCTGACTCACTCAATGCTCAGATGCTTTAGGGAGCTGTCTGTATTATAGCAACAGAATGTCACTGAGAGGTTTTTGAGAGATCATTGAGAAAATAGGTAACTTTGCCTTCAGTCACCATGCAGAGTATCTCCTAACATTTACACTGCACTTCCCATTCTATTCCAGTGTTAAGTCTGCACAGTGGACAAAATTAAAAATCACCACTGCATTGCTAGACCAGTTCAGCCAGCTGCTCAGAGAATATCAGAAAAGTAGAATGAATTTACATAAAATAGCTATCCAGCTTTCTACAGCAGGTAACTATTTAATGGGACTAAGGTACAGGAGAAGTGTCATCCTATATTTCCAGTTTTACAGGAGTGCTGCAGAATCATTATACCACTGTTTCAAAACTTATATTTAATTGAATCAGAGAATATTATAAAGAAATTACATTATTGTAAAGACACTGAAAGATCACCTTCTCTGCATTAACAAAACAGAACATGGCTGAAATTAGAAATAAATCTTTTTGCAAGCTTTCTTACCTTAGCTCTTAAATTGCTAAGGCCTAGAGAAACTCCCAGAGATGCAGTTACAGTCAGGCACTAGAACCACAGTTATAAAGAAAGCGTAACATTTTAAAAGGAAGTTTCTGGATGAGTTCAGCATGAGAAAATTCCACCTTAAACTGCTGGTTTGTGAAGATTAACCCCTCAAAACATAACCAGTTTATCAGAAAGGTACCCATACACTCTCGGTAAGTTGCCAACGCCTGGAATTTAAATGAATAAATTCCTTAACTTACCTACAGCATGCAGCCAGCTTCCAGTCCTCAAGCAGTTGCACTGAAAGCAGTCAGGCTCCTTCTGGGTCTCAGCCACTCATCTTTCCTGACAAGAGTGCAGCAGTTTGAGGTAGCTGGGCTCTAATGGAGAAGGCGGGTGCTGCCCAGATGGCTTCTGCAAGCAGCAGCCAGAAGCAGTCTGCAGGCCCCGAAGGCTGAACACCAGCCGAGTCAAGGCCAAGTTGCTGCTGCTGCCCAGGGCCCAGCCAATGGGTGATGGTCACAGTGCCTCTGGGAATCACATTTAGGAGAGAAAAAAAATGCAGGCCAGCCCCAATTGGCCCCTGGAGAAGGGAGTGAGAAGATGGAACCAGCCCCGTGTCCACCAAGGCCAGGGAAGAAGGAGGCTCTCCCAGTGCCGCAAACAGAGCTTCCCCTGCAGCTTGTGGAGAGGAGCATGGTGGAGTGGCTGTCCCCTCACAGCCCAGGAACCAAAATCGGGAGCAGAGACATCTACGGCCTGTGAAGAGACTGATCCACGCCTCAGCAGCTTTGCCAGGGGACTTGTGACTCCGTGGGGGACCAGGCCAGAGGAGTCTGGGCCTGAAGGTCAGGTGCAGTTGCTGGAGTTGCTGTCACAGGCTGGATGGGACTGCTATTTCTTCCTCTCCAGCATTTATTAATTAAAATAGGGGTTCCATTCCATGGAATGGTGGAGCCAAGGTACAACATGGGAAGATTTTCTATAGATCCTGTACCATATGGCTACAAGCACTTTGTCTGGAATACTTGCAGATTTAAGTCATTCACTACAGTTATTTTTTCACTAGATGCTCATTTGCAGACAGACAGAAAACGGGAAAAGCTTAAATTCCGTTTTCTTTGTGTGAGGACCCTGATGCTTTCACTCCTCAATTTAAACTGGTTACATCTAGCAATTTGTTTACATCAGAGGCGGAGTGTGTGTGTGGAATATCTCCCTGATGAAGTAAGAGACATTCTGAGCATAAAGATGATCACAAGGATATTTGAATATTCACTCTGCAACGAGGGGGGGTTTCTTCCAGCTTGAAATCATCTAATATGTTTCACCTAATAAAAAAAAATCACAAACAAAACATCTTTATTCTTGTCCTTAATTAAACATACTTAAAGGGAGAACTGGAATGGGAAAGAATTCATTTAAAAAGTCAAGATAGCTCCTATTGCCTGTATGTCTCAAAGCCACGCCGCATATTCAGACTGCCAAAAGTCATAAAATACTTCTCAGGCAGCAGAGATTTCTTCCTAATTTAGATGAACTTCCCTTGCAGATGCCCTAAATAAGCTTTCCCTAGTCACATACTACTATGGGGTATCATCACAAGGAATTGCTGGAGTCATATTCTCATTCATACCAGACCCATGTCCTTCTAAGTTGACAAAAGAAATACTTTGCCCTTTGATCCTTAGCCAAGGTGTCAGAGGGATTAAGACAGTTACTCACTGTGTTAGGGACCAGGAGGCACTCCTTGTGAAACATGTGTCTGCAGGGGAACACTACCACATTGAATGACTTGGATGCATCTGGGAAAGAGAAAGGTAAATTCCTTACAACAGGACACAGGGACAAAGGATTCCACTGTTAGAGCAGCACGTGCTGGTATTCCCTTATACACATAGAACCAGCAAGAAATCTCTCCCCTCCCACATCTGAATTCATAAGCAGGCTTTACACAGGAGACTGAAAGTTACACAGAGATTACCAAGGGAGACTGTCTCACATTTCTACCAATAAAAGCAAACAGTAGTTCCTCTAAAAATAAAGAAAACAGACAACTTCTCTTCCAGAAAAGCATCCTACCTTAAGGAAGGATTGCAGACAGGCACGAGTCACAGATACTCTCCTCTGGGTAACAAAACAAAACAAATTCCTAACAGCTTTGTTCCCAAACTCCATGGTCACAGTTTTGATCAAGCAGGCATGGACATCCTGCTAGTACAGAAATGGGGCTTGGTCTGAAAGGATTTACTTAAGGTGCAGAGATTAAAAAATTGAAGTGCAATACTGAAGCAGCATCTCTATTAACAGCAGGAGAAACACATCTTCTGACTGTGATGAAGCCAAAACTGCAAGAGTGAGGCTGCCTGGGATCAGTGCTGTGCAGGCACAAGGCAGACAGAGAGTGCAGGATGGGTGCCTGGTTTCTCTGCAGCATTTTGTAGCAGCAGCTTTGATCTCTGTCCTTCCCTCAGCAATTGCTCTCAGCTGGTATCAGCACTCAGCTGGTGTGAATGACAGTGCTGCTCACATGCACCATTAGCACCTTGCAAAAGAGTTTCATCTATTTCTGAAAACTATGTTGCAGCTTTGGCTTTGGTTGTAGATTATGATCTGATTCTCTGTGCTGTACTCCTCAAATGCAACACAATACTCAGCAACAGAGAAGGTGGTTGCCTTGACACTATTGATGCTTTGGCCAGTGACCATGAAGTTAGGGATCCCCATAAGACTGAATAAATAGCCCTTTCTTGACTTGACAGCTAAGTGACAAGGAAGAAGAGTGCATGATAGAGTAACTCACAGGCTCATGGTTACACTGCATGTGGCGAGCAAACTGGAACAGGAGGAATGGATTGCCTTCCCTCACGTGGCAGGGAAAGGATCACATGAGAACACAACAGGAAGGAGCCCTGGGTGTTTCCCTGCCCTTTCTCCAGGGCTTGGCACCTGGACAGAATCTACTTCTGCCATTTAAGAGAGAAACCAATACTTTAAGAAGAGCTACTAATTGGCCTGCTTGGGAGGGTCATACAGTAAGTCAGGTCAGACCATAAGGAACGCTGACAAGAGAGGAAAACCACTTGTAAATCTGAAGGCAAGAAGAACGAATGCACTTCTTGACAACAGAGAAAACTAGAGCATGGAAAGAAGGGCTTGAACTGCAAAAAAAAGGACATTTCTGTTGAGAAATTTCTGACTGAAGGTGCCTAAGTAATGGTATAGGCCATTTTAGGGAAGGTGCAGGATCTCCACTATTACATGCTTTTAAAAAGCTAGCCAAAGAACCCCAAACCACCAACTCAACACAGCTGATTCTTCTTTCCACCCAGATGAGCACTTGCACTCCCTCTTTCCTACAGCTGCAATTCAAAGAAAACTCAATTTTTTCTGGTTTTTTCTTTTCTTTTGCATCCAAGTTTGAAATCATCAGGCAGCAATTTGCTTTCATGACCCCAAGGTTGCTAGAGCCACGTTAGCACATTGTAGGAAGATCTGTCCAAACACAACAAATGAAACAGGCCTTTTCCAAAGGCATTCTTGTACAGCCATAGCCACCTCCTGCCTCAGACCAGGCACCAGCAATGGCAGAGCCCATGCTATGTACAGAATAACAACCCTTCCTGGAGGGGCGCACCTGTCTCATTTGCCTTTAGGGAATCTTCTCCTTTACAACACTTTAAACACCAGTGACACCTCAAAAAATCAAAACCCACATGAGATGCATTTTCAAGAGCTACTCAAAAAATGCACAGGAACAACCCTTCCTGAAACTGAGTTTGGAAAGTGGTGCAGCAGCACCAACAGCATTTATTGCAAGAGGCTGGCCAAGCCCTGGGGAGGCTTCCTGGGGAGGTGGTCAAGACCCCAGACCTGTCAGCATTGTTAGGACAATTGCACAATGCCTTTAATGCCACACTTGATCTTTTGGTGAGCCCAGAATGGGTCGGGCTGTTGGACTAGATGGTCACTGGAGGTCCATTCCAGCTGACCATACTGGTTCAAAGCTATGCTTATTCCTACCTGTTCCTTTGCTGGCCAGCACACATTGAGGAAATATAGAATGCCACTTCTTCCCACCCCTGTACAAGCAGCAGACCTTGAACACCCAGAACCATGTGTCAGCCTCAGCATTTGCCTCTTTCATGTTCTGGCAAGGAGACTTGTACATTGTGATGGTACTAGAGCAGTGCATCACCTGGAGAAAATTGGACCCTCTGTACAACCTAACAAAAAACCCAACCAGCTGTGAAGTCTTTTCTTTAAACTCTTCTGTGTTCATGAAGGCGAGCTGCGTTTCCACAGGATTGAAAAACCCCTCATCTCTAACACTACTTATCCTCAGAGATAAAGCTCCCAGGCTGAAGGACAAGCTCCTCAACTAAAGGCTTACAGATGCAATATTGAGGTGAACAATACCTGTTCATTTCCATGTAGATATTTTCTTTGATCCTTGTATACCAATTAGGAAAGGCCTGAGCTGTTTATCTTGGAAAAAACATGCTAAAATAGAAGAGCATGAGAAGAGTAGTAGTCCATCATAGAGAAGGTCCAACCAGCCCGATCCTCTGTCTCCAGTGGGCAACCATCAATGTCTACAGGAGACCGTCTGAGCAGCACTGGGCTCCTTCTGTCAGGCTCCTGGGGTAGGGAGGCTCATATGCCTCACTGGCAGGGACCCCCACCCACACAGATGAGGACCCAGGGGACATGGCTCAGCTCAGCTTGGGGCCTTCCATCCCTGCCAGAGCTCTGCTGTAGCTGTGCTGCCCATCTCTGCCGCTGCCTCCTGGCTGGGCCCAGGACCTGCACTGCAGAGAGCCGCTCTCCTGCATGGAGCCCTCAGACCCAGGTCAGAGCTCGTCAGGCAGAACTCAGCATCTCCTATTCTATTCCATTCCATGCCACACGCTTGCCCCGAGTCACCCAACTATGAGACTCTCCTTTCCCTGAAAAGCATGGGGTTCTTCAGACCCAAACCCACTCCCAAGGACACAGGACACAAAGGACTCAAGTGGAAGCCTGATGTGGATTTATTTTTCTGAGTCTTCTCAGAGCCCTTGCTAACTGTCATAGACAGGAGCAGGCTGATGCAGTCTTCAGCTGTGCAGCCTGGCAAAGGCCAGTCCCAGCGCTGCAGAGAGCAGCAGCCAGAGCAGAGGCTGAGCTGTGCCGGGTTCTTCCAGAAGGAGAAGGTGAAGTATGAGGGTTGCAAGGGACCCCACCCAAAAGCAATAGAAGATGCTAGCAAGAGGTGTGTGGTATCATGGGCTGTTTTCCAAAGTCCGGCCCCCAAAGCGTCCTTCTGGCCTTCCCAAACTTGCTCCCCTGTGCTTCTTGTCCCGTGACACATGAAAAGCCTCTGATGAAAACCCTCTGGGGGGGGCGGGAAGCAGGAGAGGGGGGGAGAGAGAGACGGCGCAAGGGGGGGGAGAGACAGCGTAACGTGGATGATGATGATGATGATGATGATGGGAAACGCCGAAATGAGATGAGGATGAAGAGGAAGCTGCTGAGAGGTGAAGGCGATGGAGGCAGCGAGTGATGATGGAGACGAAAGGAGACAACGAGGAAGAAAATGACGATGAGGGAGAACGGCAATGATGGGAGATGACGATGAAAGGAGATGACGACACCATGAACAGTGATGGAGGGAGAAGGCGACCAAGGGAGACGATGAAGACAATGCAGACGACACCAGGAGGTGACAACGAAGACAGTGAATGATGAGAAGGTGACAAGGCAACGACAATGACCAAAGGGCAGCAAATGACCAAGACAAAAGACTGCGTCAGGAGGAGACGAAGGAAGCAAAGGGAACGACAGAGACAGAGGCGGCAAAGACGATGATGACACAGACAGACAGAGATGATGGCAAAAGGTCAAGACAAAGACCATGAAAGATGATGATTATGGAAGCAGGAGATGAAGCATCCTTCTGGCCTTCCCAAACTTGTGCTGCTGTGCTTCTTGGCCAATGACATGTGAAAATCGCTCCCTTGAAAGTTCCTGGGCTGGGCCTGTATTGCCTGCAGGCAGAGGGGAAATGCAGCAGCTCCATCCTGATGGTGAAACAAGTCCAGAGCCCTTCCAAGCCCTTCCAGGCTGTTTTGCACACGCAAGAACTGCTGGGGAAATGGAGCCAAGGGGCGAGCAGAGTTTGCTCCCTGCTATGAACCTGCCATGGGCAAGAGAGCCCGAGAGAGGCAGGGCCTGAGTGGCACCTTGGAGGTACCAGAGCAGCAGGCAAGAACCTAGCCAAAAGGACCCAGAGGAGCCCTGACTAAGGGCACACTGCTGGCTCATGGCCACCCTGTCACCCACCAGGACCCCCGGGTTCTTCTCCCCAGAGCTCTTCTCAAGCAGGTCACTCCCAGCCCATACTGATTCCAGCAGTTATTCCTTCCCAGGTGCCAGACTCTCCACTTGCTTTTGTTGACCCTCATCTGGTTTCTCCCTGCCCAGCTCTCCAGCCTGTCCAGATCTCGATGGATGGCAGCGCAATGTCCTGTGTTTCAGCCACCCCTCCCAGGTCTGGATCATTGGGTACATGCTGAGGGTGGACGCTGTTCCCTCATCGAGGTCCTTGATGAAGATATTAAACAGGACTGGACCCAACACCGAGCCCTGGGGAACACCGCTGGTCACAGGTCTCCAGCCAGACTCTGCTCCACTGATAACCACCCTCTGAGCTCGGTCCGACAGCCAGTTCTCAACCCACCTCAGTGTCCACTCATCTATCCCATGCTCTCTCAGCTTTGCTCTCAGGATGTCATGGGAGAGATCAAAAGCCTTGCTGAAGTCGAGGTAGATGACATCCACTGCTCTCCCTCCATCCACCCAGACGGTGATTAAACCTGTCTCATCCCCTTCACTTCACAGGGGGAAGCACCATAGAGAAGCTACTGATGCACATCTGCTTTTTCACTTCAGTAACGTCTGCACTGTGAAGTGATGGAGACAAGTTTACCACCATCAGTGTGCCCAAGTAGACAGTCACTGGAATGCCACTTTCCTGCACACAAATGCAAGATTTGTTTCAGTGGGACTTTCAAATTTAGATGCACCATCTGGCACGCCACTCCAATTTTCCTACCAGTATGACTAGTGTCAGATCTTGTTTAGAAAGCAAGGAGAGGCATGGCTAGTGCCAGAGAAGGCAACAGTTAAGCTTCTGGAGTAGTAAAAGTACTAGAAGAATCAGGTGCTTAAGTTACATGCAATTTAGGATCATAGAATCATAGAATGGCATGGGTTGGAAGGGACCCCAAGGGTCACAGAGCTCCAACCCCCTGCCACAGGCAGGGCCACCAACCTCAGGCCTGGAGCTACACAAGGTTGCCCAGGGCCCCATCCAACCTGGCCTTGAACACCCCCAGGGATGGGGCATCCACCCCCTCTCTGGGCAGCCTGTTCCAGCCCCTCACCACTCTCTCTGCAAAGAACTTCCCCCTAATATCCAATTTAACCCTTCCTTCCTGCAGCTTAACTCCATCCCCCTTGTCCTGCCATTGTCTCCCCTTTGAACAAGATGGTTCCCCTCCTGTTCCTCTGCTCCCTTCAGGTACTGGCAGGCTGCAATGAGGTCCCCCTGCAGCCTTCTCTTCTCCAGGCTGAACCAGCCCAGCTCCCTCAGCCTCTCTTCGTAGGGGAGCTGCTCCAGCCCTCTCATCATCTTCGTGGCTCCTCTGACCCCTCTCCACCAGTTCCCATTCTTTCTTGTCCTGGGGCCCAGGCTCTGGACACAGGACTCCAGCTGGGGCCTCAGGAGGGCAGAGCAGAGGGGTCGACGATCCCCTCCCTGCCCCTGTTGCCCCCCAGGATCACTGCATGTTGGTGACATTACATGTTGGAACACTGGAATTAAGCACATCAAACCAAAGGCAAACCAGCACAAGCTGTGGTTAAAAAAACAACTGGCCTGCCCAATGGAAGAAATGTAAGGAACATGGTTTTCCATATCCCAGGTCAGAATTTCCTCCCAGATAACACACTGTGTGAAAACACAACGCTGTTTGCAAAGGAGAGAAACATTTTAAACAAATTCCTTTTTATCCATCATAATAAAATGTCTGTCTTGATAATTCAGCCCCCCTGTAGTGATTCACTCATCTGACACAGGGAGGCAAATGCAATTGTTGTTCTCCACCTTCAATGACAAAAAAAATTAAAAGGAACTGAAGAACATGCTCAGAGCACAGCTATGTGAGAAGCAGCAGAAGAAAACTGGGTCATTCTTTTGGCACTCAGATCTCCACTCCTGAATCTAAAAATAATCTGAAATTTAATATTTTCCTCAAACAGGCAAATCCATTGGGTTTTTTCCTTAGGTGTAAAGGTGTTTTACCCCAGGAATACACATTCCTGAGGAGGCAAAAGGAAAACCTCTTTGAATAAGTGTTATTCTTAGAGGCAAAAATCCCTGAAAAAGTATCCTTTGCAGAGAACTCTTGATTACTGTAATTAACTTTACTTGGATCCTCTTATTTATGTTAATCACTGTAATTGTGGCCATGGAGTCACAGGAAAAAAGCTTGGAGTCTTTCCCTAGCTGTTACCAGATCATAGTTAAAATGAGGTTTACATACAGTTCCCTCTCACAGGGAGGTTTTGTAACTATTTGTCATTCCTAAGAAGTTTCTGTTTTTCCCTTTACTAAGAACAGAATTTAAGTTTAATGTATACTTCAATTTGCATTGCCAAAAGTTTGACTTTGAAGATCAGCTAGTGCTTTGGGGCTTTGAAGGTGATGGCCAAATTATTCTTAGCAAGAGCTGTGCATACTGTACAGTCATACATACATACTGTACAGGGGGGACCTTATGAATGTTTATCAGTATCGGAAGGATGGGCTGCAGGGGGAAATGGCCAGCCCCTTTTCAGTGTCTGTGGAGACAGGACAAGGGGCAATGGCTGCAAGTTAGACTGTACAGTCACAAACACACCAATCTTTAAGTATGCAGAGAGCAAAAATAAATAAGAAAACTAAATGTGTCATGTAGCATTCAAAAGTAATGCATAAGATTGTGGGTCCCTTGAACTACATACTTGCTTCATGCAGCTAACTGCCTAGGCTTAGTATCTTCCTCTTTAGTGCAGGAAGACTCTATATGAGCTGAGGAGCAATTTATAATGCTCTGAGCACCTGCCCTTTTTGCTGGACCAAGTAATGCACATCATGGGTCTCACAGGACAGGCTGCACCTGCGGCAGGCTCAGAGCAGCATGCACCATGCGCAGCTGGCAGGCCACCTCACTGCGAACCTCTTCATGGGCTAGAAGAATGCAGAGAATTCTGCAAGAGCCCACCCTCAGCTCCTCCTCCTCCCCCTTCTCCCCAGGATCCCAGAAAACATTTTGCCAGTGAGAGACAGATTGGCACTTACAAAAGTGGAAAGGATGCTCGTCTGGGCCCCCATCAGAGCTATGTAGAGGCGCAGAGCAGAGATGAACATGCTTGTGGCACAGATCAGGGGGTCAACTTTATTGTTTATCTTCCTTAGTCTTCTTGCAGCTTCTGCGCCAGCAACAACTCCCAGGATTCCTGTCCCAATGGTGACACCTCCAAATATTATGCTGGTGATAAATCAAAGGATCCAGTTGAACATCACAAGACCATACTGTGGGGAAAAAATGGTGCTAACTTATACCTTGAGTTTCAGAGGAATCTTTAATGGGGAATTTTATTCCACTTGATCTAACCCTCCCATTTCTTCTAAATGGCTTTAATTCCGAGCCTCAATGGAAGGTGTGCCTCTGCAACCCAGGCTTTATCCTGTGGAGTAGGTATTTTCCCTTTTACAGAGGAGGTGTTATGCACCCAGGCTCAAAGAAACCTCTTCCCAGGCTGACCTGGCTTGGACATCCAGCGATTTAGAGGAGACACAGACTCTTGGTTACCCTGTGAACCAATCTACTCAGTCATCCCTGAAGCACAGGTGGAATAACTCTGTATCCCAGTCTGCTGTCCTGGAAGAGATGCTATCACCTGGAATTATATACATCTAAATTATAACCCTCTAGTTGGCACAGCTGAGATGAGTCTCTTCTCCAACTACAGGAAACACCTCCTACTTCCCAAAAGAGTTGAAAGAATACTGAATAGTTAACTAGGGGGAGGTTCAAGTAGTATTATCTGTACACCAAGTTTCAAATGCCACTCAGCTTTTTGTGTCTGCAAATGTGTTCTCCAGGAATGAAAGGTTTGTGTTTTAAAAGAAAGTGTTTGAATAGCTTAGAAGATTCAGCTTCCAAAGGGGACTTCCATATATGCTTTCCTCTCTGTCCCAGATGGGATCCTAATGACAAAGACAGTCTCTTGCAACAAGAGAAGTGGTGCCACTGATTGTTTAATGCATCATAATTCTCCCAAGGCAAACAGGGACAGGAGCATTGTGTTCTGAGCACAAGTGCTTCTCCATATTTCAGCGAGCTACATGCTAAGTTTGTGCACATTCCTAAGCTTTCTCTGACTGCAAAGCAAAGTAGCCAGCCAGGATATGATCTGTTCCTTTAAGCTATAAGGCATCTACTTGTAATTTTTTTTCTTATTAGGAAAATCTCAATAATCCTACAAGAAAAAAAAAAAAAAGAAAAGAGAAAGTGTTGCTATATAAGATAACAAATTTTAAGCATATTTGTACTGCAAGTTCTTCAGGATTCTGATCCATCACCCACTATAGCTTGATAGTGACAATGTAGATTGTCACCAGGCAGTATAACTTGGTGATTTGTCTAGGCATGTTCCAAGGTGACTTCAGTTGATGGAAGCATTCATGGAACTGTGTTTAGAAGACTCATGGGTTGTAAACTGCAGCTGAAATAAAGATACAGATGGGAAAAAAAGGGAACAGACAAAACTAAATCCAAGCACAGTTCAGTTGACTGGGAAAGTATGGAAGCCCCGTTCTAAGGAAAGGCTCCTATAGGATTCTTTAGGGTCTTTGAATGCTCACTGATCCTTAAACAAAGTGTGCAACTGCTGAACAGCCAGAGGGGAAACCCTCCTCAAAGTATCCTGGGCAGGTCTGGGAACATGCAGCTCAGTCCTTCCAGCACCACCAGCTACAGGTCTGACATCATCATTCATGTTGTTTCTTTGCATCCCTCTGGAATAACAGTCTGAAAGCAGCTGTATGCTGCTTCTGGCACTACCTCATGCCAAGGTTATTTTTACAGCACCATGTAAGAAGCAGGACATGAGGTTAAACTATCAGGAGCTCCATTTTACTTCCTTCAAGACCATGTCTGCTGTAGCAACACTACTGTGTAATAATAATTCAGAAGATGAATTAGAAAACAAAACACAGGCTAAGACCTTCAGCTTAATAAAGGAAGCATTTGAACTCTGTCAGTTAACAGTTTAAATGGTTCAACCTCCCTGCTCTGCCTACCCTGAGCCAGGCTCCGGAGTTCACTCCCTTCTGCAGCACAATTCACTAGTAAGTAGTGTGCCAGCGGTGGCATCCGCGGAAGGACGACTGCATTTCCCACTGAAGTACTTGTGGATGCCTACTTCATCCATTCAGCTACAGGTGGGACCCACTTTTGAGTTGACTCAGTTATTCTATTGCAGAAAAGCAAAAGAACCCAATTACCAAAGGAAACACTCAAGGGATGTGGTGGGAGTCACAATGATCTGGCCAACATGGCAGGAGTTTTCAAACCAGACTAACAAGCAGGTAATGGGAAAGATACCAAAACACAGGATCTAAGCATATTTATAAGGGTATTTAAGTAGCTTGGGATGCACAGTCAACTGTCGGCCAAAGCCTCCGTGCTATAGCTGCTCCTTCCCCTGCAAGTGTTCCCGTTACTGCTTCTTTCCACTTCACTTGGAGGTGGCAGCATCTTTCCAGCTGACTGAGTGGTTATATAACAAACAAGCAGGAGTATCTCAGCATATCTGGAATTGCAATTTGGCACCCATAGCCAATTGCCTGCACAAGAAGTGTTCACAGTCACATCCCACCTCCCGTCCTTGGAAAGAAACAGTGATGTAGCACTGTGCAGTGTTTCCAGGTGTGTTTCCATAGCTGTGCACACCTCACCTGTTAGGTGAATTGCATGATTCCTGGAGGCATGGTGATACAATGCCCTGGACAACCTGAGCTCTGTAAAGGAACAGTGGTTCTGATTCAATGAAATGTAATTATGCTGAATAGGTTGATATAGGCGCAGCTTAAGAGACCATTAATATAATTTTAATATAAGAATTTTCATGGTTTTAAGAATAGACTAGTTTAAGAAAAAGCTGTAACTGTGTAAGCTGCTTGTGAGAGCAGCTGCAAAACTTAGCCATAACAATGCAACAGTCACAGCCTTGAAGATAAAGAAGTAAGAATCTGTGTGTTTTTAGGAATAGATTAGTTTTGAATTTAGCCATAATAGTGCAACAGCCTTGAAACTAGAGGAAGCAGGAGATAGAGGAGTCATAAATAATGAGACTAACGACCAATTAAAAGACAGAGTATATCTTGTTTTCAGTGAAAAGCTAACTAGTCGGTGCAGGTGTTTGGAGTCCAGATAAACATGGAGAAAACCGTAAAGAGCATGCACTGAGAAAGAGGAAGACGTCCAGCCTTCATCGCTGAAGACCACCAGAAGACCCCCTGAGTGTCACTGAGCACGCTCTATCCGAGAGGAATTAATATAAATGACTTCCTGGAAATAATTTGCATAACTCTGCCTTTTCCTAGAAATGATAATGAATACGTATAGTTAATCTGTATAAATATGAGCAATTTGGCTTTACTGGGCGCACACATAGGGAGGAGCGATCCCCTGCGTGCCCAGCGCTGCAACAAAGGATCCCTGCTTCACAGTCACCAAGGCTAGTGAGTTTTGATTCCGGCTTTCCGAGGCATCAGTACCCACATTCCCAGGGCTCCAGTGATGAAGGCCATGGCAGTCAGACCCAGCGAGGGCCAGACAAAACTCCAACTGGAAGTCAAAAGAAAGGAGAGATACAAGAAGGACTGGAGTGTGAGGGAAAAGGGAAGGCAAGGCCTGCCTGCAATAGCCAGGATTTCAAGCTATAACCAAACTGTTCAGTCAGACATCTTACAATCAAAATGCACTCCCTTGAAGATATGAATTTTGGTGAGGCTTTATCTATCAACTTCAACAGTGAAATATGAATTAGACCAAAGAGCATGAATTAGACCAAAGAGCACGTTTGCATGCAAAACCCCACTCCTGCAGATTTCATTGCCAACTTCTGCTAAAACACTTGCTGTGAGATTTTTGATAGCAGAACTGCAACAGTAGAGAGTGGGCACAAATTTAACAGCTTAGTAGCTAAATGAGAGGGTTCTGTGTGCAAGTATAAATGCCTCAGAATGGTTTTAAGCTGCTGGTGTATCCAATATAAGTGGGAGCAACATACAGGTCTCCCAAACTGTTAAGATGCAGTGGCTGCAGAACTCCTTAATTCTACCTAAGTAAAAATCTTCACAGAGCTTTCAGGCAAAAGAAGCAGCATTTTAAAAAACTGTCCAAATCTTGTCTTATTCCTGCCCTAGTCTATGAGCAAAATAACTTTTTACTGCTGTCTTTCCAGTTAATAGTTTAGGAGAAAATAATCTTTGAGGTCAATAGGGAGGTATGAAATCTTAAGACTAAATAAAAGTGCTGCAAATAACCAGGTGACTGCTGGACTAGAGGATTCTAATTCTTCATCTTTGAAAGATAAAGGGTTTGGGACCTGATTAAAATTAGAACCACCTGGGTTTTGGCGGTATACCCTTATGCTTTGGAAATCAGTTGCTAAAGGAAAAGAAAATTAAAGTCTATTTTTACAATATTGCTGGAGGTTTGTAAGGAACATCTTTGCAGGGAAGCAACTTTGATGATAGTCTAGTTGTTGAAATGTCAGAAAGGTTTATTTCTTTATTGTGGAAAGTTCCTCTTTTTATTCACTTCAGACTACTGCCTACAAACTGGGATCCAACAGGCAGGATCTCCAGTGTGCTCGCTATGCTGGGTGCGAAGAGGATGCAGATGTAACCGTCGGTTAGAAAACGCTGGACCCTCTTCAAAAGGAACACTCCGAAGACAGACCAGGCCCCAGGAAAGCAAATCCTTAAAGCAACAGCATCCGCGGGGACCCCGGCGCGGCAGCCCCCGGGCACAGCCCGTGCGGAGCCGGCTCTGGCGCAGCTGCACAGCGGCACCTGCTGTTCTCCAGCCGGACCCCAGCTCTCCCTCCCAGCCCCTGGCACAGCCGGCTCACAACCAGCGCGTACAGAGTGCCTGAGGCGTGCTCGCCCAGCCTTCCGCTGGCGCTAAGAATGACAGGGAAAGTTACACTGGAAAAGCACACACTTTGACCAGTGTAGCTTACTCTACATGCTAAAGCAAGAGGGAAGGGGAACCAGCAGGAGGTGGAGTTGGGTTCAAACAGGAGCACACTGCCATCAAAACTTTGCCTCCTTCCCCCTCTAAGCAATGGGAGGGCAACAAAATAAAGCAATTTTTGATCTTTTGTATAGTGCTCCTGTAAAAGAGGGGAAGAAAGGGTTTTATTAATGATGTTTCAAGCATCTTGCATGCAGCATGTGACAGAAAGGAGCTGAGTGGGACTTGATGGTCGTGTTTCTAATAAAGGAATGGTCATTCCTCAGTGGAGGGACCCTTTGATGCTAAAAGCACTTGCTTCTTGGCAAGTGATACGACATCCTGCCACCAAGTAGTCTTGACATTTCTCTGTGCACCTGGTTTCTCAGCTGCTACTCATATTGTGCCAGAGATGCTGAGTGCTCTGTGTGCTGCTGTCCTTCTCTGGGTCCTGTGAGGGACCAGCAGAATCAGAAGAACCAGTGCTAGACCTCCCATGCAAGGAGTTACCTGTAGACACAAGGTTGGTTAGATCAAAGATACCTTTTTCCTCACAGTGAAAATTCCACAGCCATTCAGATTCCCTGTTAGAATGACATTTTTGAGAATTGCAGATGTATCGGAGTAGGTGTGGGTTACTGCTTGTAGGTCATACTTGCAAAGAGCAACTTTGGCTATTTATAGTGACACAATCACTCCCTCTGATTTTTGAGAAAAAACATGTGAAGAAATAAAACTGTACTGTGGTACCTTGACCATAAATCACTGATGCTGTCACCAGTGTTACCTGAGTAACATCAGACTGCTACCCCAGTAAACATTCTTCCCTACTCATCCTGTACTTGGTAGCTAAGTTTATAGATAAGTTAGGAGGATCTGACAGGTACTTCCAAAGCACTAGGTGTTCAGTATAGAGAAACGTCCTGATGACAGGAGCAGAGCAGAAGAGGTTTTTCTCTTGAAACTCTCCAATCACAGAAGTTGTCTCCAACAGCATTTCAGAAAACAGTATCTCTATTTTCCTTGAAGAATGATACTGGTGCTGTCAGTATAATGACCACTTCACCTTCAGTTTCCTGTCTGAGAGGGTCTTGGCACACTGGCAACCATTCCAAGTGTGTTCTCAGGTAAGAGGAACACCGACACCTGCCCTGGCTGCTGTACAATTGCACCTATGCCAGCTTTCATTCTGCAAGAGCTGGGCATAAATCCTCTGTTTGCCCTGCAGGAAGAGTTCTCTTAAACTCCAAGTTCATGACCAGTCAGACAGCAGAAAGTCCTTCCACTGCTCACCTCTTTTAACACAATGAGCATAAGGAATCCAAACCCCAGTGATGATTCTGATTTTACAGCAAATGGCTCAGCCCCAGGAGTGGAAGGGAATAACTCACCCTGAATGCCCAGTGCCGTTCGCCTGTGACCTCTGCCATGCCAGCTGCTAGGACATAACCAAGACCACTGTAAGCAACAGAAAGGAATAATCAGTAGGCACCAAAGAATTCTTGCTGGGTGAAAAGACATGTCTTGCCAGCTAAGAAGAGCACAGAGAAGTACTGTGTCACAGTTTTCAGAATGGATAAACGTAAACCCTCGTGGTCTGTACTGGTCTACTTGCCAGGCAGTATTTAAAGGAGAGTCTAACCACCTCAGAGCAGACTTGAGAGAGTGGCAATAATGTCCCAGATTCCCCTTGGAACACACATTCTGTAGAATCTGAAAACCCAGATCAGGCTGAAGCTCTTTTCTGTGCTAGCCACGTGAATTAAGCCCTGCAGAAATTCCTTTCATTTTAATCTGCTTTCTGGGGTTAGCCTTGACCGCCTGCTCTACTAAAGTGTATATTTCTAACAATTTTAAAACAATTTTAAAACAATTTTAAAAGGCCCTTTCCACCTCTTCTTCAGACAAAATGCCAATTTCACTAAAAGAAGAGAGGGATGTACCAGAAGAGAAGGCTGTGGGGACCTCATTGCAGCCTGCCAGTACCTGGAGGGAGCAGAGGAACAGGAGGGGAACCATCTTGTTCAAAGGGGAGACAATGGCAGGACAAGGGGGATGGAGTGAAGCTGCAGGAAGGAAGGGTTAAATTGGATATTAGGGGGAAGTTCTTTGCAGAGAGAGTGGTGAGGGGCTGGAACAGGCTGCCCAGAGAGGGGGTGGATGCCCCATCCCTGGGGGTGTTCAAGGCCAGGTTGGATGGGGCCCTGGGCAATCTTGTGTAGCTCCAGGCCTGAGGTTGGTGTCCCTGCCTGTGGCAGGGGGGTTGGAGCTCTGTGATCCTTGGGGTCCCTTCCAACCCATGCCATTCTATGATTCTATGTACCAATTGCTCCTGGGGAGACATTTGATGGAGGGTTCTTGAAAAATTTGCCAAGTAAAAAACAAAACCTGAAAGCTTTTGTTTTCCAAAACTCAGTTTTCAGACTTTAGATCCTCCCTGAAAAATGTTGGGGGGGAAAAAGAAAAATTTTCTTCAAAGTAAATACAGAAATAGACCGAACCAGATCTATTTATACACGCTAAGCAAGCAAGTGACAAACCTTTCTGCAAAAGCCAGTGCAGGTATACGGTTACACCCATCTAATCAAGGCTTGGGGTATATTGAATTGCAGGCATGGTCAGAATTTCAAAAGACTGGTCAGTTACTAGCAAGAAAACCAACCTTTTTCCTTCCTCAGACAGGTCTGCAGTGATGGCAGGGGCTATTGTGGAATAACTGGCTGTGCCAATGCCAACTAGTCCTCATGCAAGAAAGAACATCCAGTAATACTGCAGGCAAAATAGATATTACATATAGTCCAAAACCACCCATGCAAGAAAGAAAGCAAGCTTACTCTTAAACAGGTTCACTTTAGTGGATCAAGTGTGCCAGAGAAAATAAGAATCCAACTGCCCTTTGCATCTGTCTGGAGTCCCTCCTCTCACCCCTGCTTTCCAAACATCCCACTGCAGTGCTTTCCACTTCCTGCACAGCAGGGACTTCTTACAGTGACACTCAGTGGGAATTACAGGATAGGGACAAGAGACCACAAGCTTGCTAAAGAAGCTGCTACATTGTAGGGTCATAATCAGCAAGCATTCAGGTCAAAATAAGGTCTCATCAATTGCAACAGCAGTGTGTGAGCTCTCCATTGGCTCATCCCATAAAGCATAAAGCATAAAGCATAAAGCATAAAGCATAAAGCATAAAGCATCGGCATACTTGCTGAACAGCACCCACCCTCAGAAAGTACCCAATGATCCAGAGCTGGGAGGAGTGGCTGACAGGCAGGACACTGCGCTGCCATCCAGAGACCTGGACAGGCCGGAGAGCTGGGCAGGGAGAAACCAGATGAGGGTCAACAAAAGCAAGTGGAGAGTCTGGCACCTGGGGAGGAATAACCATTTGTATCAGTACAGGCTGGGGGTGACCTGCTGGAGAGGAGTTCTGGGGAGAAGAACCCGGGGGTCCTGGTGGGTGACAGGGTGGCCATGAGCCAGCAGTGTGCCCTGGGAGCTGAGAGAGACAATGGGATCCTGGGGGGCATCAAGAGGAGTGTGGCCAGCAGGTGGAAAAGGGAATCCTCCCCCTCTGCTCTGCCCTGGACAGGTCCATCTGGAGTGCTGTGTCCAGCTCTCGGCTCCCTGGGATAAAAAAGCCAGGGATCTGCTGAAGAGAGTCCAGAGGAGGCTGAGGAGATGCTGAAGGGTCTGGAGCATCTCCCCTGTGAGGAAAGGCTGAGTGAGCTGGGGCTGTTCAGCCTGGAGAGAAGACTCCTCAGGGGGGACCTTATGAATGTTTATCAGTATCTGGAGGATGGGCTGCAGGGGGAAATGGCCAGCCCCTTTTCAGTGTCTGTGGAGACAGGACAAGGGGCAATGGCTGCAAGTTAGAGCGCAGGAAGAACTTTTGCCCAGTGAGGATGCCAGAGCCCTGGGACAGGCTGCCCAGGGGGATGTGGAGTCTCCATCTCTGGAGAGATTCCAGCCCTGTCTGGACACCGGCCTGTGCAATATGAGCTGGGGAGCTGCTTTGGCAGGGGAGTTGGACCCCAGGAGCTCTCCAGGGCCCTTCCAACCCCTGTGAGTCTGTGAAAATACAGATGTCTTCCCCCCACAACTCTCCTCCATAACTTAGCCAGCTTCCATCCTCTAACCCTGGCTGGAAATCTCACCCCACCCAATTGTTAAGGCATTAAATGTTCATGTGTTGCTTGCTTTTTGGAGCCCTCTGCTGCTGCTCTGTGTGTATTCTGCAGGCAACAGTGTGCCCAACGGGTCCAAAAGCCAAATAGCCGAGTGATGTTTCTATTGCAGGGAGGAAGGAAAGGCCTAAAGTTAAGCCCTCGGGTTCTGCCTTTAGACATTTCTCAAGTGATCCTAATTTGGATGCCCCACAGGACAACTGTTCTAGTAACAATTCTACAGACTTCAATATTAGATAAAAAAGGAGAAAAATAGGTATCATTGGGAACTGAGGAGCATTGTCAGGCAGGGGAGTGAAGAAATGCAGTTTGATAAACAAAACCCAACTGCATGTTGAGGCAGCGATTCTTAAGGAATGACTACTGGCGGAGCCAAGTCTGGAAACCCTGACCAGCACTTCTCCAGAGGAGCTGGGGATGCTGCAGTGCCCCGTAAGGCCAGGGACGTGTGTGGACAGCAAACTGGGGAATTTCACACACCCTCACTGGTGAACCCACACTTGCAATGCCGTGGCCAATTTTAAGCCATGCAGTTGTGAGCGTGGAAAGCAAAGAGCCACGGCTATTTATGCCATGTGAAAAGAGCTGCTGATTTCTTTTAAGATTCCCCTTTTCACCAACTGTTGTGGTTAGAACCGCAGCTGAGAGCTGGGAGCCACAAAAGTTAGAAAAAAAGTCCCCTGTCTCTTTAAGAGGTGGGGGATGGGTGAACGGAGGAGCCGCGAGGAAGGAAAAAAAACAAAGCCCGCGGGTTGGGGTAAGGATAGTTTACTAAACAACAGGAAAAGATACAAAAAACAACTAACTACAGTGCTATTACATACAGTGTAACCCCTCACCCCACTGTGTAATGTGAGCCGTGCCCGAACGGCTGCCGATTCGGAGCCCCGAACGCGGCACTCCCGAGCCCGGCGCTGCAAACCCCCCTCACCACCGATCCATAAGAGAGAGAGGAAGAACCCGGAACCGGCACTGCGCCTGCCCGGACCGGAATTCCTCCTGCCGGACCCGGGACTTCCCGTGCTGGGTCCGGAGCCGTTTCTGACGGGTCCGGAGCCGCCCCTGCGGGGTCCGGACCGCCTGATTGTGATGCAATTGGTATGGAATACTCTCAGGGCTAACATAGCCTGTTGCTAGGCTGAACCCAGGACACCAACCTATAGGGGTAATTTAAGCTGTCTATACAAAGAACCTTACTTACCTTAACAGAGAGTGTAGCACTCAGAATAACAAGCCCACTCCTAAGCGCCCACTCCCCTTACCAGATAGAAGTGAACCCGACAGCCACGCGTCTATGTGAAAGGCACGACTGGACCTGCGATGCTGATGACACTGCTGGCTAACATCTCCCATGAGCTCCGGGACTGGTCTGTCATTGTTAGGGTGCCCTCTGACATGGCAGCTTTCCATGGTTTGGGTTCTGGTACTATCACAGGGAGCCGAAAGCAACAGAACTAAAGCCTAAAGATAATTATGGCCTAATTCTGGCAGGAAAAAAGATCCAAATGATCATCTTTCGGGTTCCTGCCCTTTCCCAAAGAATCCTAATGCAAAACCAGGGAATCATTTGGTCACTGCTCCTAAGAAACAAGTTTGAATGTCCATAAAAAGAAATCCTTTGACAAAGTTCTGCTTTGAATTGATTTAATAGAACATCAAAAATTAAATGGAAAGAAACAGGTGTAATATGTGGGAGTAAACAGAAGAAGACAACAAGTCTAACAATGAACATAGATGAACACACAAAGGAAGAAGCTTTCAAGGCTGTGTGCTGGAGTACAGGGAAGAAAGGGCAGGGTGGTGGTGGCCGTTTGAGCTCCTTCTGGAACTTGCAGAGCAGCGGCAGGCAGAGCTGCGTGTGTGACCTGCGCTCCGGTTACCTGGAAAGGCAGAAAGACAAACGGCTTATCTGGGAAGCCTGCAGAAGCCGCCTTCCCTGGAAGAAACACAGAGACTTGGGACCAACCTAAACTGGTTTGGGGAATGTTCCAGCGTTCTGGCCTGAGGCTGGCAGAAGGAGGCGCCACAGAACCCCCTTCAGTAGGGCTGATGGAGCTGTCCTGCAGTCGCCAGTCCTGCAGTGGGGACAAAACAAAGTGGAAGAACTGTTAGGGAAAGGGCTTTCCCCAGGCAACAAAAGGCGACACAAGGAGCCAAGGCTCTGCAACGTGATTTGGGAAGACATACAGCCTTCCCAAAGGAATTGACCCGGGACATTTAAGGCATCTCGCGCTGCGAGAGATCGGGAACAGCCGTGTTCCTACCCCAGGTGCACTGAGTGCCCAGCAGCCAGGACAGCCTCCCTCCTGCTTGGGGGCGGAGGGAACAGCCCCTGGCACAGCCCCTGCCGCGCTGCTCCCCGGCCCCGGTACCTTGCAGAAGCCGCAGAGCTTGCGCCGGCAGATGAAGCTGGTGGAGTTGTTCTTGATGGAGGCTTCTGCGGCTTCTGCTGCCCTGTTGTTGCAGCAGGCGATTTTCATCAGGAGCAGGACAGCATAGAGAAAGATATGGAGAAGGATGTGGTACAGGGCAGGGATCAGCACACAGATCAGGACACGGAGCAGGGCAGGGATCAGCACACGAAGTAGGATATGGAGCAGGCCAGGAATCAGGACACGGATCAGGAGACAGAGCAGGGTGGGAAGCAGGACATGGAACAGGACATAGATCAGGAGACAGAGCAGGGTGGGAAGCAGGACATGGAACAGGACACAGATCAGGGTAGGGAGCAGGATGAGGACCAGGTCCAGAAGCAGGAGACAGAACAGGACATTGAGCAGCATACGAAGCAGGGCGGGAAGCAGAACATGGAGCAGGACATAGAGAAGGGCACGGAAGAGGATAGGGAGCAGGATGGGAAGCAGGAGATTGAGCGGGACAGGGAGTAGGGTGAGGTACAGGATGAGGAGCAGCAGGGCGAGCATCTCTGGGAGCAGGCGTGGAGAGGGACACCAAGCGAGACAGTGTTCACTGCACCGAGTGTGGCACTGGGCAGGACACTGACCGGGACACCCAGTGGGACGCGGAGCCGACGCTAAGGCAACGGCCAGTGAATGCTGGCTCCACGTGCACGACGTCCCGCCCACTCCATCGCCCAGCACCTGCCCGGCTGACGAGGGGCTGTCCAGCGGCGCGTGGGCCGGTCCCCACAGCGCTGCCATTGCTCCACAGCATCCCGTCCCCTTCAGCTCCCTTGTTGCCTTTCGCAACGGCACGGCGGCCTGTTTCAGGAACGGCACATCGACCAAACCCAGGTCGCGCGGACCACCTGCTCACAGACATCAATATGATGGATGGCAAAATGGCGTTTATCAACAAGTAACACGACCTTATATAGCTGAGGCTCAGAACGTCACTTCCGCCTGCTTGCTACTGGCTATAGGGGAGGGGCCTTATCTACCCGCATATCACGTGATCTTCCGACCGCCAGGCCCTAGCTAGCAACACCCTGCCTCCCGGACAAACGCACTCGCTGGCATCGCAGCGGCTGTGCCTCTGGTTCATGGCTGGGTAGGCGTGCCTTCCCTCCCACAAGGGCAATCTGATGGGGAAAGGAAAATTGATGAGCCCTTGCTGCCCCAGCATCAGGTAGATGTAGGGCATCCCTACTGTTCTGCAGGGGCTGTCCCTGTCTCGGCACAGCACTTGCACCTTCCTGTTTTGTGACATGGGCAGAAGGACACCAACCTTGCAGGGACTCGGATCCCCATCACGAACATTTCTGTCTGGAATCCTTCCCTGTCTCTGCAGAGGGGGCACACAAAGCAAAAAATGCCAGCACACACGGCATGTCCCTACAGGAGAAACAGGAGCATGAGGCAGGCCCTGGTGCTGCTGAGCACCTCCAGTGGCCTGGGGGGTGAGGGAAGGGCTCCTACCTGGATGCAGCTCCTATGGAACCAGGCGTGCTTGCATGCTGGGCACATGATGGTGCCATATGACGGCCTGTGCTCCACAGGATCCAGGCAGATGAGGCAGGTGTTGTCCGCCTCCTGAGTCTCCACCTCTTTCTGCTTGGGACGGTGCTCCCAGCAGAAGGCCCTCGGGCAAGAGGCAAGGGATGGGTGAGGCGGGAAGTGCTTGGAAGAAGGGTGATTTTTAATGTGTATACACATTGCAAAGGCTGAGGAACATTACCTGTATAGCACAATGTACTGGGTGATGCATTCACCCGCCACAGCACAGGGGAGATGGAAGCTGCGGTTGCAGCCCCCCTCCCAGCAGGTGATGGTGGCCCCGCTCTGGCCACAGACAAAGCAGTCCTCGAAAGAGCACAGCAGCCCCCATCAGCAGCAGCCTCAGGGCCTCCACGGCCAACCCCACACCTCTGTGCAGGGAGCAGGATGTGGCCACTGCTGGGCCACAGCCTGCAGATCTACCTGGCTGATGAGGCTCTTGGGCTGCAGCCCCTCTGGAGCTGGTGGGAGCAAGGTGTTTGCCCCAGAGCTGGTTGGAAGGGCTGGGCTTCCTTTCTTGGGCTCGGAGTTAAGTTACCGCAACTTTCTACTTGTGCAAACCTTGTTCTTGTCAGGTCCTCACCTTGCACGCTGCCTGATGGATTGTGCATCTGACATCCTCAGGGAGAAATCCAAGGAGTCCTGAATTTTTAGGGCCTCTCTGAAACAGGTTGGTGCTAAAAAACTGCAGGAAAGATGAGGAGCTGATGAGTGTGTGGCAGAGACTGCCTGTCAGAAAGCTGGCGGGAGCCCTGGGGGAACTCACCAGGCAAAAGAGATGGGTGCAGACCCCTTGTTGGTTCAGTTTACACCCATAGAGTTCCAGGTCAGCCTCTGCCCGATGACACAGCATGCATGAGGGGAGAGAGCAAAGGCCACCGAGAATGAGCACTTCTGCGAGGCTGGGGGAAGTGTCCCTGAGGTGTTGGCTCAAGGGCCTGCTCTGTCCCTGCCTAGCTGTCAGCTCGGCAGGCTGGAGGCTTTGGAGAAGAAGGGGGCGCAGCAGGCAGAGCTGCGCCAGCAGGTGCCCGCTGCCTGGGCCCTGCTTGCTGAGGAAAGGAGGGCTTGGTTCTTCCCCACGGTGGTTGGGAACTCCTGCCTGCCCCTGCCCCTGCCCCTGCCCCTGCTCTCGGCCCCATGCTGAGTGTCCCCCCAAGCCTGCTGCCAGGCTGTGGGAGGGACACTTTGCTCTCACCTAGATCCATTGAGTCAGAGGCCGCCTCCTCGCTTGTGCTCATCGTGACTGTGCAACAGCTGTGAGTGTTTGGAGATTCTCTGTCCCAGCAGTGCTGGGCTGTCTCCTCCAAATACTCCTCTGCTGACTCTGAGGGAGAAGTGAGAAGCGGGTGAGCTGGCAGTAGAGGCCCAGAGCCCTGAGGTGTGGGGCCTTGCTCCTCTACCTCCAGCCCCGTCCCTCCCCTGCCCTCTCCTCACCCTCCTCAGGTCGCACTGACCCACGGCCTGGCCTGTTGAGCCTTTTCATGGGCTTGTCTCCACGGGCCAGAGTGGCTACTGTCCAAATATGGGCAGAGACGCCATTGGCAGAAAGGTGCTCCTCAGGCAGTGCGACTGCCGGGCTCTGGCCCTGTCTGAGGGAACTCTGTTCCTGCCCCGGCACAGGGAGTGCTGCCGGCAGGCTGGGGAAGGTGATCCTCTCTGTGCTGCACTGTCCAGGCTACGTCTGAAGTTCTGCCTGTGGGTCTGGGCTCCCCGGTACAGGGGGCAGAAGCGACCTTAGAGCCTGGCCCGGGCTCACACCTCTGATCCGCTCGGACACAGTGGGTGGCTGGGACACAGCACAGGACCTCAGGCCGGGACCTCAATGTCGCAGGGGCCCATCATCTTTCTCCTGGTCTCCTTAGCCCTTTGGGAAGGCAATGGGTGGGAGGCTTGATCAGCTGGAGTGTAGCAAGGCTCAACAGGGGGATCTGGACCGGCTGGATTGATGGGTTGTGGGTTGTCAAGCACTGGAGACGGCTGCCCAGGGAAGTGGTTGACTCGCCATCCTGGGAAGCATTTAACATCATGTAGATGTGGTACTGAGGGACATGGTTTTTGCGGTGGGCCCAGTACTCTTAGGGTATAGGTGTAATTTGCTGATCTTAAGGGTCTTTTCCAACCCACATCATCCGAGGATTCTGATGACCATTCTGTTGTTGCACCATCACCCTTTGGCTTTCATTCAGCTATCGACCGATTACCATTTAATCAGTGCTTAATCATCCCTAAAGCCCTTTCAGTTAACCCTTCAAGGATGACCTCTCTTGAGTAACTTGCCTGTGACACTGGAACAACCACCAGACAGTGTCTTGGGCACCTCCAGGACCGGAAACAAGTACCATGGAATCCCGTGTTGGAGAATCCAGGACCAAAATGTCATTGAGGACCAAGAGAGAAGCTTCCCAGGCGTGCAGGACAGAGGCTTTCCAGGCCACCTCCTTCGGCTCCTGCTTTTAGAGTGTCCTCTGAAAAGCATGGTGTCCTCTAAAAGCGTGACTTCACCAAAAGCAGGCCCTGCCTGACCTGCCCATGGAGTGGCTTTCTTCCATTGTGTAGCTGCAGCGGTGGACAAGGGGAGGGCTGTGGATGTCACGTCTCTGGTCTTCTGCAAGGCCTTTGTCACCAGCCTCCATGACATCCTTATCTTTCAATTCCTTTTCCCAAAAGCGGGGCTGTTGCCTGGCGTGCAGGATGCCAAGACAGCCCTGAGCAGAGTTACTGGATTGATTCCCTGTCCACACAGAGAGATGGGCGCACGGGGGTAACTGCACACAGCTAGCCCAACACACACTGATGTTATTTTGTTACAGCATCAGAAAGACTTTGGCTTTTAGATTTAGTTAAATAAGGACTTAGGGTTTTTAGTTATTTTTGCCCTAGGGTTATTTTTAACAATGCTCTCCTTTTATTACCATCCAGAATATTTTTTATTTGTGGGGATAGGGCCTGGCCCATTATCCCCTCACACATAAGAGGAGGTCCATGTAGCCTAGGTCAGCTTTCTGTTCTGACCCCTAACATATGGCGTCCAGCAGGGAGCAACATGCAATTCAATATATGAATTTTAGGTGAAGCCATGAAGCCAGGAAGCCAAGAAGCCATTTTAGTAGGTGAAATCACCCATATTCTATACCTTTCTTACTGCAAATGTGGCAAGCTAAAAAGCTGCTAATTGGTTACACACACTGTTCACACTGTATTGACTGGTTAGTAACTATAACGAGTTCTGATAAACCTACCTTATAGCTATATAATATCCTTAGTTTACCTTTAATACCTAAAAGCATCCGCACACCTGCTGTTTTGAACCTCTTGTTATGGTTGGTTCCTAACATGTTGCGTTACTCCCAAATACCTTCCCATAACTGCTTCTTGGTTTAGGGCAGCCTGTACCCCTATCAGCAAGGCCGCTGTGTTTTAAGAATGTGATTATTAAGATCCTCTCTGCATGAGTAACTTTTCTTTTCTCATGGGATTAGAAGGATATTGTCAGGGCCTAAATCTTAGGAGAAGAGAGCTAGGCCACTAGCAGGCCTGCTGTCCTCCCCCACACTAACATGATCTATGATTGTACAACATCACCTCTCCCACTGGGCGAAGCATGGTGTACAGGCCTACAGCCACAACTGTGATATCAAGCAAAATTTTGGTCTTTTGGTCAACATTTTACGGCCTCTCTTTTGTTACCAGGAGCAGTCACTGCAAAAGCATTAGCTACTTTAGGTAAGTTTGCTTGTTGGCTTGCAAATCAAACGAATGCTGCTAGCAGTGCACTGTCTGGCCTTTTATTAGATGTAGACAGTGTTCGTCATGCAAAACAGAGCTGCTATAGATTTTTTGCTTTTGGCACAAGGCCATGGTTGTGAGGATTTTGAGGGTATGTGTTGTAAGAATCTCTCAGATCATTCTGGGTCTATTCATGCTAGCATTCAACAGCTTAAGGATGGAGTCTCGAAACTACGACAAGATGATGGATGGGATTGGTTGGACAAAATTTTTGGAAGATGGGGATTATCTGGATGGTTGAGAAGCTTGGTAAAAACTTTTGTTTATGCCTTGGCTGTTTTTGTTTTTCTACTTCTTCTTTTACCCTGTCTGTTGCAATGTATGCAACATTTGATAAATCAGTCTATAAACAAGATTCTTTTTGTGTAAAAGGAAGGGGGAGATGTAGCACAAGGCCTGAAAGAATCAGATAGAAGTTCCAGCACTTTGCAGCTATTAGACACAGACGTGCTGGTTTGTTGGACACAAACCTTGGGAGAGTTAAAATAATAAAGAAGAGCTGGTTGATAAGGGACGAAAGAATGCTGGGACGCGAGACATCTTGACACCAGAGACACCGGAGGCAGGATAAGAGGACCTGGTCAGCCTTGAAAGGGAGAATGAAACATGCTTTAAGAAACAAAACCAGAGTATGTGTAAAGGTTGTGTGATTAGGCCTAAATGCTTTTTCTAATAATGTTCGTAAGTGTTTTTAAACCAATCAGCAAATAGTAAATGTAAGAACAGCTTCTGCACGCCAATGAAACTAAGGCACACGTGGGCTTTACAAAATAAACTTGTGATTTGCTACAATAAAATGACAAATAGCTTGCATCAAGCTGTGTCCCATCTCTTAATTGCAGCACCCAACGTCCCAATCTTTTCCCCCCAAGAGCCGATCCCTCCCCGCCACCTCAATGACGGGACCTCCAGCCTCCCTTCTCCAGCAGCACCCTGCAATTCCGCATGGATCCCCTTAAGCCCGGTCCCAGTCCCAGCCAGCCCACGCTCACCACGCCACACAGACAGGTTTGGCTTTCTCTTCCCAACAAATCCAAGGAGTTCCCCCAAAGAGAGAGCTCCTCCCGCGGCAGGACCCCGATTGCCCTCGCTCCTCTGGCCGCCAGACGACATCCCCATGGTCCCTTCAGGCTTGGTCAGAATCCCTTATGGAAGAGTCTGTGCTCCGAGACGCGTCCTGCCCGGAGCCAGCTCTGAGCTACAGACCCCACTGATGGGCCAATGCCGCTCCGGTCCCAAACAAAGAGCTGCACATCAGCAAGGCTTTAAAAAAATAATTTCAATATTTATTGTACTAAAATAAATAAACATTTACCTTTTCACATTTAACACAAAAAACAGAACAACAAAACCAACCCCAGGTTGGAGTTCCTGCCTCCAAAATTAAGGTGGGGATGTAAACAAGTAAAATCAAAACAAAGTTAACCACTGCTCCTAAACCTCAACTTGAACCTAAAGGGGTGGAGTCGTGTGCCTGCTGCTATTCAAAGAACATTTCAGAAGGAAAACTAAAACAGTGTCGCATGGTTGGGTGCTGGGAAAGAGTGGGGGTGCAGAAAGTGGCTGCTGTGAGGAGCTGCTGGAATTCTCTGCAGCTCCAAAGTGTAAACAATTCAAGGCCAGAGTCACTGTTAGGAGAAAGCAACCCGGAAGCAGCTGCATTTTACCACTGGAGAAGAGAGTGAGAAGATGTAACGAGCTGTGCAGACGCCAAGGCCGGGGAGGGCGGGGGACGAGGTACCCCAGATGCTGGAGAGAAAGATGCCCCTGCAGCCCGTGGAGAGACCCCATGGAAAAGGCTGAGACCCCACCTGCAGCCCGTGGAGGGGCTCCACACTGGATGGAGCAGGTGGAGACACAGAGAAGATGGCTGTGACCCTTACGTTGGAGCAAGCCTCTGCCAGCACTTGCAACCTACAGAGATGAGCGAGAGAGAGAATTGCGCTGGAAGAGGTTTGCTGGGGGAAGGCTTGCCATGGAAGACTGGAGACACATTGTGATTTATTGTTGCCCACCATAGCAGCGACCCATGGAGGGGCAGATGATGAGATAAAGCCCTGTGGGAAAAGGACTCAGCGTTGGAGAGGTTCGTGGAGGACTGTCTCCCATGGGTGGGACCCCATGGTGCAGCACACGGGGCAGCACCACCCCAACACACACACTGTAGCACAGGGTGGGCAGGGACTGGGAGATGGGGCTTCGGTCAGTTCCCTGCCAGTTGGTTTCCTTCGCGGCCAGGGGGGCATTCATTCCATACGCCCTTCCCCTGCTGCACCGTGGGGTCCCACCCACGGGACACAGTCCTCCACAAATCTCTCCAATGCTGAGTCCTTTTCCCACAGAGCTTTATCTCATCATCTGCCCCGCCGTGGGTCGCTGCTATGGTGGGCAGCAATAAATCACAATGTGTCTCCAGTCTTCCACGGCAAGCCTTCCCCCAGCAAACCTCTTCCAGCGCAATTCTCTCTCTCTCGCTCATCTCTGTAGGTTCCAAGTGCTGGCAGAGGCTTGCTCCAACGTAAGGGTCACAGCATCTATGTCTCCACCTGCTCCATCCAGCGTGGAGCCCCTCCACGAGCTGCAGGTTTGGTCTTGGCCTCTTCCATGGCAGGTCTCCACAGGCTGCAGGGGCATCTTTCTCTCCAGCACCTGGGGTGCGTCCTCCCCCGCCCTCCCTGGCCTTGGTGTCTGCACAGTTCGTTACATCTTCTCACTCCCTTCTCCGGTGGGAAAATGCAGCTGCTTCCGGGTTGTTTTCTCCTAACAGTGACTCTGGCCTTGAATTGTTTACACTTTGGAGCTGCAGAGAATTCCAGCAGCTCCTCACAGCAGCCACTTTCTGCACCCCGGTTCTCTCGCAGCACCCAACCATGCAAAACTGCGACAACAGGAATCTCCCCAAGGTGATCACAACAGTGCCCGTCTCACAGCAGCTGTTGATGGATTATTTCCCATACCATCTTCCTGCGGAAGTATGGCATGTGTTTCTGCAAAGAGAAAGAAAGAGAAAGCTGTTAATGTAGGAAGTCAGGGCAGAAAGGAGGCACAAACACCCGGTTCGTTAAGGATGGGGAACACAGCTCTGCCCTGCTGAGGCCATCCTGAAGTGCTGACCCCAGCAAGTGCACACCCAAGGAGAGGTACAAACCCTCAGCCCCCACCCCAGGCTGCTGCCTTCACTCCCCCGGCTCTTTTATCCACGTGGAAAAAATCCAGGGCAAAAAGCTCTGGAGCCGTTGAAAACCTTCACTCACCTGAGTAAAGGTCATGGGCTCATCTCGGGAGATGCAGTCTGCGTATTTGCAGATGAAAACCCCGCAGTCGCTGCCATTCTCTTGCTGAGGGATTTCCTAATGAAGGCAGAGGAAGACAGAGGATGTTCCCTTACCTCAGAGGACAAGCAGCAGGCGTTACCCACACCAGCCCTGCGATAACCGGACCCAACTCGTGATGCGCTTCCCACTCCCGCAGGCTCAGAGGTTGCCCCAGCTCTTGGCACACCCAGCTCTGCACAGCGCCGTGTCTCTGGAATCAAGACTTGAGGCCTCGCTTTTCCCTCTGAGGGAACTTCCTGAGAAACACTGGCGCCAGCCCCTGCTCTGTCACACACCGGGCTCTGTGCTCCAAGCCAGAATCAATCATCATCTCAGAGCTGATTTTTGCAGCCTACATTCTCTGAGCCTTAAAAACTTATGGAATGGGGGCAAAGCCAGATTCACCTTCATGGGGCAGACTAATTAAACAACCCCCAACCACCCTAACAGCAAAGAGAGCATTGGGCCAGCGAGAAGAGCCTCTGCTTGGAGAGTCCAACCCAGCGCGGCTTCCCGCTCCGCTCGCAGCCAGAGCTGGTGCCGTAAGGACAGGAGAAGCTTCGGGCTGATGACTTGGACTGAACTTGGACGGGCTCAGACCCTCGCGACAAGGAGCCACAGTTCACCTTCCAAACCCAAGCAGTGCTCACTTACGTGGGGCTCCATGCTGCGAAGCGTCCACTCTGAACAATCCAACTCCACCTTTCTTTTTTCCAGGCTTTCTTCTTGCAGGAATTTGCTGTTTAAACCAAAAGAGAAGAAAAGATCCCTCTTTATCTCCATCATTCAGTCCCACAAAAAGCAAGCTGCTGAAGGAGACTCCCACAAAAGCATAAGCTCGTTGAGAAACCTCCCAAATCACGTGTTGTCAGAGGAGGAACAGGAGAACCAAGCAAGGAACTGCAATGCCCAGTGTGTACCCATATACCGGGTGCACCTCCAGGAAGAGGAAATACAAAAGCTTTTGGGCCAAGGAAGTTCCCAGGCCAGGGGCTGTCCCAGGAAAAGCCTGCTACGAGACACTGGTCTTGAGGGAGAACGCCTGCAGTACAGATCACCCACAGTAAGGACAGGAAGGCAGGTGGCTGGGGCAAGCTGGAGGGCAACAGGAACCGCTGCTTGTTTAAAATGCGGAACAGAACAGCAGAGGTGCAGAGGCACAGAGACGGAGCGTGTCCCAGAGCTCGCTGCAGCAGAGGCTGAACCCACAGGACAAGGATGAAAGAGCCAAGCGAGGAAGAGGAAGAGCGTGCGAAGAGCCGGGGCGGAGGGGGACGATGTCAGATCAGGGAAGCACTCGATGGCACACAACTGGCGGCACGTGAATCCAACATCTCTGTTTGGTTACTGACCAGAAGCAGGAAAACCTGTGGTCGTGTTCTGGGGGCAAAACCCCCCCAAACCTTCTCCCAACTCCCAAGGGAAAAGCAGCGGCCCAGCAGTTACTTACAATAACACCTGGCAGATCTCATCACCGTTTTGTCCCAGAGAGTCATAGTGCCTGACGCTCTTCTTTCTGACATCTATGACCTGTTGTTAAGAGATGACCCTCAGATGAGGCCCAACAGCCCAAAGTCTAGATGACTTTCCTTGCAGGCTTTTCCTCCCCATCCAGCTCTAAGTAAAAAGCTGGGTTTGACTCACCCCGAGCGTCCAATGAGACCTCAAGTTCACAGGGACAAAAATGATGTCCTTGCTGAAGAGATCCACTCCTCTGCTCCATCTTTTCACTGCGCTGTAGCCTCCAGAGCAGAGTTTCAAATAGAAGAAGGCGGTAAAAGCGAAGACTGATGGACCTTTTTCTCTGTTGCTTCTGTCCACCAGAAGAGCCATGTAGAAATGAATGACCTGCACCACAAAGAGTAAATTGAAGAAGTAAAATAAGACGCTAGCTTACCACACAAAAAGTACAGCCCCATGCCTTGGCTGGCCACCCTTATTCCAACCCCAGCTGTGGGTATTCTCTATACCACTCTCAGCTGCTTGGGTCAGAGAATCTGGCACTTGGTTATCACTTGGTTTGATAAAAACACCTTTCACCCTCTCCCATCATCTAGGACTAACTCCTGGGAGCTGCCTAACACCAGTAGTAAAGGAACTCTCAGAAACTCCAGGTCCTTAAGTACCTACAGTAAGAACCGTGCAGAGATTTCCAGGCTCTAAAGGTCACCAAATCATTCTGAGAAGTCTTCTGTCCCCAGCAAAGGGGGAGTTTGACATAAACACCAAACTAAAGATCACACCCCGTGCTGCGA
This sequence comes from Laterallus jamaicensis coturniculus, assembly GCA_022605575.1. Taxonomy (NCBI): domain Eukaryota; kingdom Metazoa; phylum Chordata; class Aves; order Gruiformes; family Rallidae; genus Laterallus; species Laterallus jamaicensis. The sequence goes on from JAKCOX010000014.1 coordinate 3,141,511, forward strand.
GGCCTTACCATGTCATTGAGCCACTGAAGCTCCTCCAGCGTTTGGATGTCCTCGCGAGTGACTTTTAGTTTGAAGGCACTGCTCAGGACCTCATCAGGGTTCCCATCGCCGAAGGCGGCAGCGATCTCCTCCTCCATGGCCTGAAACAAGCCATTAAATGGGGAAGGCCCATGAAACAGGGCACTGAGCACGCTAACGGACAGCAAACACCTTCCCCGCGGGACGCTGCGGCCCTTGCAATGCCCAGGGCTACATCGACTGCAGGAGGTATTCTCCATACCAGGGCAGCTAAGACAGGAGCCTGCGAGAATTTGGCTTCACAGGGGGAAACTGAGGCAGCCACACGGGAGTTAGGCAATCGCGAGTCCCAGCTGTGCACACAGCTGGTTGTAATATGGATGTTTCCATCGGAGTTGGCTTAAGGAATGCAAATCAAATGCTGAGTGTGGCAGTAGGAAACACCCTGACTCGCTACAGCATCGCCTGGGTAGGACTCAGGCTGGCACAGGAAGAAAAGCACCTGGTTTGCCTTGCACTGAGCATCCCAGGCAGACTTCCTAGAATCTATAGCTAGCTCTCTCCAAGTCAGTCCTCAACAGGGAGGAAAGGAGGTGCTCGGTTACACCAGGCACCACTGCAGCTCCCAAGAAGAAGAGCGGCCAAAATTCCCACAAACTGGGGAAACATGAACCCCTGCTCCCTGCTAATGGAGGAACTGAGTTGACTCCCTTGACCACTGTTACATGGGGCGAAACTGTGCCCAGTGGGCTTACAGGCCTCTGCCCTCAGGTTAGCACAATGGAAGGAGCGTGTGTGGCACAACAGGTCCTTAAACCCAGTGCCAGCACTGAGCTTTGCGGCGTGAAGTCACAGCTGCCAGGATGCTCCGTAGCAGGTTCATGGCACGTGCTTCACATTTCCAAGCTGGAGTTCCTTGCAGCTGTTCCACAGCCTCTGCTTTGGGTAACCCAGTGTCAGCTACGGTACCTTGGTGAGAGGAGCAAAGGGCTCTGGTTTTCTCCAGGATCTTGATTTCTTTCCCTCAGGGACAGGTGGCTTTTTGGACAGAGCAAGTGACCGATTTGATAATCCCTCTTTTGAGGCTCCAGATGCATTCTGTTTCTGTTAGACAAAAGGACATCAAGCTAGCAAGCAAGCAGGGATTTGTTTGCTGGGGCACAGCGCAGAGAATCTTGCTTGTGCATAGAACTAGGAGTGGGTTTGCACACACACATCCAACAGGCAAACTCCAAAGGTGCTTTGTATTTACAGTCCAAGCGTGCGCTCGCATAAAGCTGCACCCCAAACAAAATGGAGGCAAGGGAGGCAGAGAGATTGGCTTGAGCTGGTGTTTAGAAGCCCAGGAAAAAACAATCAGGACAAACACAGAGATCGCTGAGTCAGCACTGCAAGGAGCACAAAGCTTTCTGATCACAAACAGCCCTATTGTCCTAAAAAGGGGAATAACCAGGAACCCACGCTTACCGTTGCAGTGGCTTGTTGCCTTGGTATTCTGTTCTTATTAGTGTTTTCTCTTGGCATGTAGTACCTGCAGGGACAGGGAGAGAGAAAGAGAGAGAGAGAGAGAAGTGAGCTGGGGATCCTGCCTAATTCTCAGAATTTGTCCCTCTCCAGACAAGAAATGCTTTTTCAAGGCTGATTCTGACCAGAGCCTCAGTCACACACACGAACGCACGACAGCGTTGTCTCAAGCTCCCAGCGCCGTTCTTTCACCGCCCCAAGATTGGGTGAGGAGGAAGAGCTGGGAGCTCCCTAAACTTTCACAGGATCACAAGGTTGGAAAAGACCTTTCAGATCATCAAGTCCAACCATTCCCATCCTAAGCTAAACCATATCCCTGAGCACCTTATCTACCCTTTTTTCAAACATGCAGGGAAGGTGACTCGGCCCCCTGCCTGGGCCAGGCCTTGACAACTCTTTCAGGGAAGAACTTTTCCCTCACATCTGACCTGACCCTGACCTGGCACAGCTTGAGGCCATTTCCTCTTGTCCCATCTCCTGTCCTCTGGCTGAAAAGACCATCACCCACCTCTCTGCAACATCCCTTCATGCAGGAGGTGAGAAGGTCTCCCCTCAGCCTCCTCTTCACCAGACTAAACAACCCCAGCTCCCTCAGCCACTCCACATAGCATTTGCCCTCCAGCCTCTACCCCAGCCTGGTTGCCCTTCTCTGGACTCGTTCAAGGACCTCCATGTACTTCTGATGGTGAGGAGCCCAGAACGGGACGCAGCATGCGAGGTGCGGCCTCACCAATGCCCAGTACAGGGGCACCATCCCTTCCCTAGACCTGTTGGCCAAACTATTTTTGATACAAGCCAGGATGCCATTGGCCTTCCTGGCCACCTGGGCACACTGCTGGCTCATATTCAGCCTGCAGTCACTCAACACCCCCAGGTCCTTCTCTTCCTGACAAGCTCTCCAGCCAGTGTCCCCCCAGCCTGTAGTGCTGCATGGGGCTGTTGTGTCTCTTACCTGATCTCATTTTTCTGGGACCACTGTGGGCTGCACACAGCTGCATGTTTGATACCTGCACAGGAAAGTGGGAACAGGAAAACAACAAGTCAACTCCCAGTTGCCACCAGCTCTCGGGTTCTGGGTGATAAAATAGAAACCAACTTTTAACGACAGCCATGTGATTAGGAAGTTCAACCTCTGGCAAAGGGTTTGAATACCACACACGAGCCTCCCAGAGCTGCAGCAGGGCATTTATTGCGTTTTTAATCCCGGGCTGCACATGGCTACACGAGAGATTTCGGGCAAAACCAGATGCTCCTCCAGGCTCAGCACAGCTAGTCATTTTCCACAACAAAACCAGGTTTCCCCAAATTCTAGCATCTGCTCCCAAATCATTTCAAACCCCACACAACTGCATCATATAGTACCGATGCAAAACTCTCTTAGTAACGGGCAGGGAAATGAGGGCTGGGACAAGACGAGGTGTCTGCCCTCCAACACCTGGTATTACAACCACCAGCTTACATGGTTTTGAAGCTCTGCTGTCACAGGGAGTCACCAATAGCATGACAAAAGGACTAGAGAGCACCACGTAACCACAAGTCTGAGTTAAGTAGCGGGCACCTAAGAGGGTGCAGTAATGTGTCACCCTCCACACGTCCAGACAATCAGATACTACATTGATCTGCTGTGTGGTGCAGCTACAGTCTTCCTACTACGTGGGACAGATAGGAATCATGGAGATACTCACCAGTCTTTGCTGTCCCAGATGGAGAGGGATCCACTCCATATTTTTGTTTGTTCAGGTGGCATATAGTTGTCACCGGTTGCCTGGAGAATTTTGGAAGACTGGACAAGGATGGAACATGGGAGTGGGATGGAACACAGGAGTAGACTGGAGCAGGGGGAAACGATGGAGCACTCGAAGAGGCCGAAGCAGTGGACAAGGTTGGAGCAGTGGACAAGGCCGGAGCACAGCAGAAGGCTGGAGCACTGCAGAAGGCTGGAGCATTCAAGGAGGCCAGAGCACTTTGGTGCAGGAAAAAACAATAAAGAAGAGCCACAACATTTATAAGCATGGCATTCGTTATCGGCATGTATCAGTTCACCAGAAAGGAGACAGGTTATTCCCACACAGATGTCTACATGTGAGTGGGGAGCCATAGCTAAAACAACACAAAGACCTAAAGTACAACCAGACTGTTAAATCCCTGGACAGAAACATCCTGCACTGGTGTCAGGACAAAACACAGAGGGCATTCCTGTGCAGACGCCCTTCACATTCAGCTGCGCGACTCTGAACTTGGGCAGACCAGAGGGGCAGGAGTCAAATTTGTCACCTTAGTGTGCCCCGAAGAGAAAACTTCCTCTAAGCTGTGCGAGAAGAACCAGAGGAGGTGGAAAGGAAGAGAGAAAATCCTGGCATTTCCTGTGTTTACGTTACGTTCCATGTTCCCAGAAAAAACAGGATTCCCCACCAAGGCAAAACTCATCAGTGCCAAACAAGAGGAAGATAAACTCCTTTGAATGGTGCTACAGAACAACCAGCGCTGGGGATCTTGTACCTTCAAGTTACGCTGCCAGCACTAGAACTAGATGCTGCCTCTCTTAACACACAGCAGCAAAGATTACGTCTCCAGTCCCATTTACACCAGCTACAAAGTCACCACCAAAAAGGCAGTGCTTATGTTCCCTGTCATTACTTGTTGGCTCCTGTCCCCAGGGCATCAGCCGGGCATCTAGGAGATTTTCCCTTCAGTTTTTTGAGGAGCTGCTTGCACTTCTTCTTTCTTCCTTGCTGAACATCCTGCCAGAATGGAGGGGGGAAAAGAATTTAAATAGGGGATCAGGACCTCAGCATATGAAGCAAACATTTGTAATCTGGGTACAGAGCAAACTGCACATGCTGTTCCCCAAATACTTGCACGTTATTCCAGTTTACTTTAGCAGCACCTTCACTTTGAGTCAGCCCTGCTCTAGGAACTTGTGTCCCACTACAAACCGCTACCATTCCTTCTGCAACTCTCTCCTCTAATGGGAGGCTCTTCTCTTCAGCTGTGCTCTGCGTCATCATTCAGGCAAATCCCATTCCTGTCAATCCAAGCCGTGATCGGGTGCTGTGAGTCCCCAAGGTATCTTAATCGGACTCCACAGCTGGCCAGGGCCTGCTTCTCCAGTCCTTCTCCCACGAAAGCTAGATTTATCAGGAATTTTCCAAGAGTTCCTTCAGATATCGGAAGGAAAGGACAGGGAAAGACCCCCTCAGTTGGATTATTAGCAGCTGAGCAGGTTTAAGCCTGTGCCATCCTTTCAGAGTTGCTACAAGCTTAACTGCAAGCCTGAAAAGAAGAGCAACAGCTTACACACCACTAAAACTATGAACCTAAAAAATCGCCAAGTATCCGCAGGACAACAAACACTGAGCTCCTTCCTCAGCTCCACGTGCCAGAGCAGAGCACGCAAACCCCAGTGAGCCAAACCCAGCACACAAGAGGAGCCTGCTGTCAAGGGAAAAGAAACACCAATGGCTGCACAGGGTAAGGAAAGCCTTTGCTAACCTCTCCTGCAGACGCTGCTCTTGGAGCAGCATCGCTGATGGAAGCCGGGCGTCTCCGTGCTACTTCTGCTGGTACTGCCACCGGAACAGGAACCTCTTCATGCCCAGAGATGGCGTAATCCAAAAAACAAAGGCAAGCCACATGAGAGCATGATTTAAGAGGGGATAGGATTGCCGTTTGCATGGAAGCCCACCTCCTTAATCCCACCCAAAGCAGTAGGATTCATTCCAAGCTGCACACCCTTTTGCAGTTGCAGACACCCTTTAGTTCTCCAAGTCCCCAACCCAGCAACAGCGCAGGGATGCAGGGAAGATACCGAGTTCCCACTCCAGCACTGCCAGAAGCTACTGAGCTGAGATGCCGCCACAACCCGTACGTGAGCTGAGGGGGAGAGTTGCACCACACGCCAGGAAGAACGCAGAACAAACAAGCTCACCACTTGACATCAGCCTTACCAATAGGCTCGAGTTCTTCATCCGGCACAGTACTACTTGGTTCCTCAACCTCAGGCTCAGAAGAAAGGGCCCGAGTCTGAAACAGAAACAACCAAAGCAGCACCCTTAGTTTAACCTGAACACTAGCCCAAGCAAGCAGAACCTTCTGGAAATGGAGGCAGCTCTGATCCGACTTGGGGACTGGGATTTGCTGCCTCAGAGTGCAGCAGAAGGATCTTTGCAGGATCTCTGACCAGCACACTGCCCTTTGGGTTTGGTTGTAATACGGGCTCTCCTATGAGCAGTGATTAAACCCCCTCAGGCTCCTGCCCGGTTCCCCTGGGGCAGCTCCTCAGCATTCTGGAGTTCAGCCCTGCCTCTCGCTCGGGGAGAGCTGAGCCCCTCAAAAAGGTGTTCTGAACAAACAAATAGTCAACAGGGCTCACAGGGACAACACTGCAACTCAGAACCAAACTAAGGAGTCAAGCAGCCCGTGACTCATTTTTACACAGCCAAAGTCCGACAGGAATCCTCTCCCAGACCCATCGATACAGAACTGAGCAGACAGGGCTTTATCCAGAGGAAGCGGGTGATTCAGGAAAGGTTCAGGAAAGACTCTGCTAACCTCTCCCGCAGACGTGCGAGCAGCATCGCTGACAGAATCCTGGTGTCCCGATGATTCATCTGATGGCACCTTCACTGGAGCAGGAACTGCTTCACGCCCAGAGATGTCATCATCTAAACAAAAGAATAGCCACATGAGAGGGTGACTTAAGAGGAGGTTAGGATTGCCATTTGCATGAGAGCCCACCTCCTAAATCCCACCCAAAGTAGTCGCATTCATTCCAAGCTGCACACCCTTCTGCAGTTGCAGACACCCCTCAGTATTCCAAGCAATGCCAAACCTCAGAAGAACCGGAGCTTTGAACTACCTCTGTCATGGGCGGCACCTGCTTGTAGATTTTGTGGATACTGCCCATTAGGATGTTCCACAGGCGACTGTGGGCTGAGGAAAGAACACACAGAACAGGGATTTACAACCACGGTTGAGCTTCACACAAACAAACTTCCAAAGCTAATTGCTGGAGTTCTCCTTCCAAGGTCTCCCGGGATCATCCCAGACACACACACAGCCACCGCACTGCATCCCCTGCCTCTCCCAGCCAAGGCAACGCTAATTATCCCCCTACAGTGGGATAATTCCCTTCTCTTAATGCTTCGTCATCTTCTACAACTTCCAGACCTGCCGTCCCCAGCCACCCGTGAGACAGGAGAGAGAGAAGCACAAGTGAAAATCCCAACAACTGCCTCGGCTGCAGACCCTGGGCCCAAGACCTGCGGCGATACCGAAGGCTACAGAGCCGCACGGGGGCCTCACTCACACCATCCGGCCCCCAGCTCTTCTAAGAGTCGGGTGCGCTGGCACCAAGGTGTAGCTGCTGCTTTCCTCACAGCCTCAGCCACCTCTGGAGATCATCTGGCCAAAGCCCCGCTCCAGCTCCGCGCTTCTCTTTGCTGGGCTGAAGTCAGCATCCCCCAACCAAGAATTCAAAACTAGACCCACAGAAAGGCCAGTCCTTCTAGTAAATCAGAAACTGGTTTATGCCAAACGGTACCCAACTTCTTTTCAGAGCAGGTTTGTTGGGGATTTTGCTTTATTAAAAAAAAACATTTTTCCTGTCCAAAACACTATCTAGGAGCTTTTCATATGCGTTACAGGTCTCAGCCTCAAGTTCCACGCTCCCTCCTACCCACAGACCTTTAACCTGGTCTAATCTCGCCCGTCTATGAAACATCTGGGTTTAAACGAAAACATTTAAAATGAGTTGGGAGGGTAGAAAGGAAAAATAAAAAGCTAATGAAGACCTCCCTTAGGGGAGCAGCCCAGGAAACCTTGGAAAACCATCACTGTGAGGACACAGAGTAGGCAGCATGGAAAGTTCAGGAATGAAATTGAAAGCAAACCCTTCAGAGAAGAAAGTCAAAGAAAACAGAAGGGTTTTACCTGTCCCAAAGATCAATCGTCTCCCAGATGGAGCGTAGATAGTCGTCCCAGGGCAGTTCATCTACAAGAGAAGAGCATAAGCCATCAGTCACTCTAAAAGGGAACCGAGGAGGTTGATGAGGTTACGGGCAAGAGCTTCCCCAAAGGTCAATCTTTCCTTTCTCCCCTACGTTGCCATATTCCCTGTGTTCTGTTACTTTAGAATAGTCTCAGATTTTCTTATTGGCAACTACAGCAAGTTGCGTTTGGCACGAGGCATTGCCAGGCTGAACCCCAAATTCAAATGTAAAAAGGGTTCTGGGGATCTAACACCTCAAATCAAACCAAATTCCTTCTGGCCAGCTGGCAGCGGCCGTATCGCAGCTGGAGCTGGCTGTATCCAAGGCGGCTCTGGTACTGAGATGACGAGCTAAACGCCCAGCCCAAACCCAGCAGCAGCACAGGGATGCAGGGAAGAAACCGAGTTCTCACTCCAGCACTGCCAGAAGCTACCGAGCTGCGATGCCACCACAACCCATACGTGAGCCGAGGGGGACAGTTGCACCACACGCCAGGAAGAACGCAGAACAAACAAGCTCACCACTTGACATCAGCCTTACCAATAGGCTCGAGTTCTTCATCCGGCACAGTACTACTTGGTTCCTCAACCTCAGGCTCAGAAGAAAGGGCCCGAGTCTGAAACAGAAACAAACAAAGCAGCGCCCTGAGTTTAACCTGAACACTAGCCCAAGCAAGCGGAAACTTCCAGAAATGGAGGCAGCTCTGATCTGTCTTGGGGACTGGGATTTACTGCCTCAGAGCGCAGCAGAAGGATCTTTGCAGGATCTCTGACCAGCACACTGCCCTTTGGGTTTGGTTGTTAATACGGGCTCTCCTATGAGCAGTGATTAAACCCCCTCAGGCTTCCTGCCCAGTTCCCCTAGGGCAGCTCCTCAGCATTCTGGAGTTCAGCCCTGCCTCTCGCTCGGGGAGAGCTGAGCCCCTCAAAAAGGTGTTCTGAACAAACAAATAGTCAACAGGGCTCACAGGGACAACACTGCACCTCCGAACCAAACTAAGGGGTCAAGCAGCTCATGACTAGTTTTTACACAGCCAAAGTCCTATGAGAATCCGCTCCCGGACCGGTGGATATCGAACTGAGCAGACAGGGCTTTATCCAGAGGAAGCGGACGATTTTTCTCACAAGGTCACGTATTTTGCTTGCTCCTTCCTCAGCTCCACGTGCCAGAGCAGAGCACACAAACCCCAGTGAGCCAAACCCAGCACACAAGATATGCCTGCTGTCAAGGGAAAAGAAACACCTACAGCTGCACAGGTTCAGGAAAGACTCTGCTAACCTCTCCCGCAGACGTGCGAGCAGCATCGCTGACAGAATCCTGGTGTCCTGATGGCACCTTCACTGGAGCAGGAACTGCTTCACGCCCAGAGATGTCATCATCTAAACAAAAGAATAGCCACATGAGAGGGTGACTTAAGAGGAGGTTAGGATTACCATTTGCATGAGAGCCCACCTCCTAAATCCCACCCAAAGTAGTCGCATTCATTCCAAGCTGCACACCCTTCTGCAGTTGCAGACACCCCTCAGTATTCCAAGCAATGCCAAACCTCAGAAGAACCGGAGCTTTGAACTACCTCTGTCATGGGCGGCACCTGCTTGTAGATTTTGTGGATCCTGTCCATTAGGATGTTCCACAGGCGACTGTGGGCTGAGGAAAGAACACACAGAACAGGGATTTACAACCATGGGAGAGCTTCACACAAACAAACTTCCAAAGCTAATTGCTGGAGTTCTCCTTCCAAGGTCTCCCGGGATCATCCCAGACACACACACAGCCACCGCACTGCATCCCCTGCCTCTCCCAGCCAAGGCAACGCTAATTATCCCCCTACAGTGGGATAATTCCCTTCTCTTAATGCTTCGTCATCTTCTACAACTTCCAGACCTGCCGTCCCCAGCCACCCGTGAGACAGGAGAGAGAGAAGCACAAGTGAAAATCCCAACAACTGCCTCGGCTGCAGACCCTGGGCCCAAGACCTGCGGCGATACCGAAGGCTACAGAGCCGCACGGGGGCCTCACTCACACCATCCGGCCCCCAGCTCTTCTAAGAGTCGGGTGCGCTGGCACCAAGGTGTAGCTGCTGCTTTCCTCACAGCCTCAGCCACCTCTGGAGATCATCTGGCCAAAGCCCCGCTCCAGCTCTGCGCTTCTCTTTGCTGGGCTGAAGTCAGCATCCCCCAACCAAGAATTCAAAATTAGACCCACAGAAAGGCCAGTCCTTCTAGTAAATCAGAAACTGGTTTATGCCAAACGGTACCCAACTTCTTTTCAGGGCAGGTTTGTTGGGGATTTTGCTTTATTAAAAAAAACCATTTTTCCTGTCCAAAACACTATCTAGGAGCTTTTCATACGCGTTACAGGTCTCAGCCTCAAGTTCCACGCTCCCTCCTACCCACAGACCTTTAACCTGGTCTAATCTCGCCCGTCTATGAAACATCTGGGTTTAAACGAAAACATTTAAAATGAGTTGGGAGGGTAGGAAGGAAAAATAAAAAGCTAATGAAGACCTCCCATAGGGGAGCAGCCCAGGAAACCTTGGAAAACCATCACTGTGAGGACACAGAGTAGGCAGCATGGAAAGTTCAGGAATGAAATTGAAAGCAAACCCTTCAGAGAAGAAAGTCAAAGAAAACAGAAGGGTTTTACCTGTCCCAAAGATCAATCGTCTCCCAGATGGAGCGTAGATAGTCGTCCCAGGGCAGTTCATCTACAAGAGAAGAGCATAAGCCATCAGTCACTCTAAAAGGGAACCGAGGAGGTTGATGAGGTTACGGGCAAGAGCTTCCCCAAAGGTCAATCTTTCCTTTCTCCCCTACGTTGCCATATTCCCTGTGTTCTGTTACTTTAGAATAGTCTCAGATTTTCTTATTGGCAACAACAGCAAGTTGTGTTTGGCACGAGGCATCTCCAGGCTGAACCCCAAATTCAAACGCAAAAAGGGTTCTGAGGATCTAACACCTCAAATCAAACCAAATTCCTTCTGGCCAGCTGGCAGCGGCCGTATCGCAGCTGGAGCTGGCTGTATCCAAGGCGGCTCTGGTACTGAGATGCCGAGACAAACGCCTGGCCCCAACCCAGCAGCAGTGCAGGGATGCAGGGAAGAAATCGAGTTCCCACTCCAGCACTGCCAGAAGCTACCGAGCTGCGATGCCACCACAACCCATACGTGAGCCGAGGGGGACAGTTGCACCACACGCCAGGAAGAACGCAGAACAAACAAGCTCACCACTTGACATCAGCCTTACCAATAGGCTCGAGTTCTTCATCCGGCACAGGACTTCTGGGTCGTTTAACTGGAGGCTGCAAAGAAAGGGCCCAAGTCTGAAACAGACAACAAACAAAGCAGCGCCCTGAGTTTAACCTGAACACTAGCCCAAGCAAGCGGAAACTTCCAGAAATGGAGGCAGCTCTGGTCTGACTTGGGGACTGGGATTTGCTGCCTCAGAGTGCAGCAGAAGGATCTTTGCAGGATCTCTGACCAGCACACTGCCCTTTGGGTTTGGTTGTAATACGGGCTCTCCTATGAGCAGTGATTAAACCCCCTCAGGCTTCCTGCCCGGTTCCCCTGGGGCAGCTCCTCAGCATTCTGGAGTTCAGCCCTGCCTCTCGCTCGGGGAGAGCTGAGCCACTCAAAAAGGTGTTTTGTACAAACAAATAGTCAACAGGGCTCTCAGGGACAACACTGCACCTCCGAACCAAACTAAGGGGTCAAGCAGTTCATGACTAGTTTTTACAGCGCCAAACTCCTATGGGAATCCTCTCCCGGACCGGTGGATACTGAACCGAGCAGAGAGGAAGCGTGTGATTTTTCTCACAAAGTCATGTCTTTTGGTTGCTCCTTCCTCAGCTCCACGTGCCAGAGCAGAGCACGCAAACCCCAGTGAGCCAAACCCAGCACACAAGAGGCGCCTGCTATCAAGGGAAAAGAACCACCTAGAGCTGCACAGATTCAGGAAAGACTCTGCTAACCTCTCCCACAGATGGTGCTCTGGGCGCAGCATCGCTGACAGAAGCCCGGCGTTTCCTTCCTTCCTTTGGTGGTACCTTCACCGGAGCAGGAACCTCTTCACGCCCAGAGATGTCATCATCTAAACAACAAAAGAATAGCCACATGAGAGGGTGACTTAAGAGGGGGTTAGGATTGCCATTTGCATGGAAGCCCACCTCCTAAATCCCACCCAAAGCAGTCGCATTCATTCCATGCTGCACACCCTTCTGCAGTTGCAGACACCCCTCAGTATTCCAAGCAATGCCAAACCTCCGAAGAACCGGAGCTTTGAACTACCTCTGTCATGGGCGGCACCTGCTTGTAGATTTTGTGGATCCTGTCCATTAGGATGTTCCACAGGCGACTGTGGGCTGAGGAAAGAACACACAGAACAGGGATTTACAACCACGGGAGAGCTTCACACAAACAAACTTCCAAAGCTAATTGCTGGAGTTCCCCTTCCAAGCCCTCCCGGGATCATCCCAGACACACACAGCCACCGCACTGCATCCCCCGCCTCTCCCAGCCAAGGCACCGTTATTTATCCAACCACAGTGGGATAATTCCCTTCTAAGACTTCCATGCAAGGACTCACACACTTGACCTGGGCACACCTTTGCCATCTTACAGGCCATCCCAGACAGCGCTGCTGGAAAACCTCTTTGCAGCGGGAGAGCAGCTGAAGCCACCCAAGGCGGTTTCCCTCCGACCGCTTCGCCCGCCATTCCCAGCGATGGATTCCTGAGGGAAACTGGGTCTCCCGCTCACATCGTGCCATGACAGCCAGCAGCGCCTTTAAAGGCACCTTCCTCCGCCTGGGACTGTGCTCTGCACGGCTGCTGGGTACTACTACTGGGGCAGCCAGCGTCTCTCTCCACACGACGCTGCCTCTCCTCAGGGACACAGAAGCCACAGGCCTGGCATGGCCACCGCTGCCCACAGCAGGGGGGTTGGAACAAAATGGATCTCATAGGTCCCTTCCAACCACAGAAACATCCACCAGCTCTTACTGGGAGCTCTGCGATACTGGCAACCGTTAACCCCTGGGAAGGCATCCCCGTTTCTCCACATGCCCTACGCCGGGACTCGCCTCCACCCGCTGTATCCCCTCACACACACACAGCCCTCTGCTCCTGCCCCGCGCACCCTCCCAGGGCCCGTTTCTTCTCAAACTCCCCGCTTCCCACAGGGAAAAGCCAACGGGGTGGCGGGGGGGTGGGGGGGGAGAGGAGCGGATTGCCAGGGTCGTTCTCGGGGCGGAGGCACACCGAGCTCCGCTGCCGCCCTGGGCTCTAACGCCGAGGAGAGGCGGGAGAGGCGCCGCGCTCCGGGCCGGCTCGGAGGGGGGAGGGGGGGTGGAGAGGGACGGGGCGAGGCCCTCGGGCGGCCGTACGGCGTCGGGCGGCTCGCTGACCTGGGGGGCGGCCTCTGGAGCGGCGCCGAGGCCGCGGGCGACTCGGGGGACGCGACAGACAGCGACGGACAGGGCGCCGAGGGCCCCCAGCAGCCATCGCTACATGGGCCCGGACAGCCCGCGGCGGAAATGCGCCCATCCTGCCCCACGCCCGGCACGGCCCGGCACGGCACGGCCGCCCCTCCCACGAGCGTGCGGAGCAGCCCCCGCCATTGGCTCCTACCAATGCCTGTCTGGGGAGGGAGAGCCCAGGGAAGCGAAGGGGCGGAGACCCGGGACGGCCACGCATGCGTGATGCTGCTCCCCCTCCCGCGGGCGGGGCCTCCCTCGCCAGCGCCGGGCTGGGCTGGCCCGGGCTGGGCTGGGCTGGGCCGTCCCCTCCTCCGGGTGGGCGGGAGGCTTCCCTCTTCCCCCCGCCTTCGGACAGCCCCGGGCGGGGCTTCGGCGGGGAGCTCGGCGCCCAGCTCGGGCAGGTGTTTGGGCAGGGTGCTCTCCGGCTCAGCGGGTGACAGGCCGGAGGCTCCCGGGGCTTACCGAGCCCTCTGCTCATCCATCTCCCGGCGCTCGGGGCCTGTCTCCTCTCCCGCTCCCGCAGTACCCACCGGCTCAGCCATGGCCGAAGGCACGACTGAGCGAGAGCGGCGGGTGGGCAGGACGCAGTGCCCCGGGCAACGGAGCGGGGACTTCCAGACCGTTTAACGGCCGAACCGGCTGCGCGGGCAGCGCCGACGCGCAACCATCTACCGAACCCACCCGGGAAGGGCCGGACCCACCGGCCGGGAAAGGCCGAACCCAGCGGAGCGGAACCGGGCGGGTTTCGCCTTTCCCGCTGGGTTCGGCTGGTTCCCGGAGCCACCTCGCTTCCCCCTGCCCTGACCCAGCAGGAACGGCGGGGATGCGGGGAGGGAGGGTGCTGCACAAGTTACACTGCCAGCACTAGAACTAGATGCTGCCTCTCTTAACACACAGCAGCAAAGATTACGTCTCCAGCCCCATTGACACCAGCTACAAAGTCACCACCAAAAAGGCAGTGCTTATTCTCCCTGTCATTGCTTGTTGGCTCCTGTCCCCAGGGCATCAGCCGGGCATCTAGGAGATTGTCCCTTCAGGTTTTTGAAGTGCGTTTGCACTTCGTTCCTCCTTGCCAGAATGGAGGGGGGAAAAGATATCGGAAGGAAAGGACAGGGAAAGACCCCCTCAGTTGGATTATTGGCAGCTGAGTCGCTTTAAGCCTGTGCCATCCTTTTAGAGTCGCTACAAGCTTAACTACAAGCCTGAGAAGAAGAGCAACAGCTTACACACCACTAAAACTATGAACCTAAAAAATCGCCAAGTATCCGGAGGACAACAAACACTGAGCTCCATGTGCCACAGCAGAGCACGCAAACCCAACGTCCCCATCTTCTCCCCAAGAGCGATCCCTCCCTGCCACCTCGATGACAGGACCTCCAGCCTCCCTTCTCCAGCAGCACCCTGCAATTCCGCATGGAAACACCTGGGGATCCATGCAATTCGGCCCGGTCCCAGTCCCAGCCAGCCCACGCTCACCACGCCACACAGACAGGTTTGGCTTTCTCTTCCCAACAAATCCAAGGAGTTCCCCCAAAGAGAGAGCTCCTCCCGCGGCAGGACCCCGATTGCCCTCGCTCCTCTGGCCGCCAGACGACATCCCCATGGTCCCTTCAGGCTTGGTGAGAATCCCTTAGGGAAGACTCTCTGCTCTGAGACGTGTCCTGCCCGGAGCCAGCTCTGAGCTACAGACCCCACTGATGGGCCAATGCCGCTCCGGTCCCAAACAAAGAGCTGCACATCAGCAAGGCTTTAAAAAAATAATTTCAATATTTATTGTACTAAAATAAATAAACATTTACCTTTTCACATTTAACACAAAAAACAGAACAACAAAACCAACCCCAGGTTGGAGTTCCTGCCTCCAAAATTAAGGTGGGGATGTAAACAAGTAAAATCAAAACAAAGTTAACCACTGCTCCTAAACCTCAACTTGAACCTAAAGGGGTGGAGTCGTGTGCCTGCTGCTATTCAAAGAACATTTCAGAAGGAAAACTAAAACAGTGTCGCATGGTTGGGTGCTGGGAAAGAGTGGGGGTGCAGAAAGTGGCTGCTGTGAGGAGCTGCTGGAATTCTCTGCAGCTCCAAAGTGTAAACAATTCAAGGCCAGAGTCCCTGTTAGGAGAAAGCAACCCGGAAGCAGCTGCATTTTACCACCGGAGAAGAGAGTGAGAAGATGTAACAAGCTGTGCAGATGCCAAGGCCGGGGAGGGCGGGGGACGAGGTACCCTAGGTGCCGAAGAGAAAGATGCCCCTGGCAGCCCGTGGAGAGACCCCATGGAAAAGGCTGAGACCCCACCTGCAGCCCGTGGAGGGGCTCCCCGCTGGATGGAGGAGGTGGAGACATAGAGAAGACGGAATAGTTTTAACAGTGCCCTATGTCATTCCTTGGCTCTATCTGCATTGATATTCAAACATGCTCAATGTCCAGCAGTAGCTCCCAAAACAAAGGTGCAAGTACTAAAACATGTTCCTTAACTGGAACCTCCCCATGGAGCCTGCAAGATGTCCCTCTGACCTTTGGGCTTAGGGCTTTCCTAGCCCAGGGAACAGTCCTTAGAGTGCCCTATAGCATTTCTCAGCTCAACCAGCATACAAATTCAATCATTCAAAATGTCTAGTAGGAGCTCCTAAACCCAATGTGAAAGGAATGAAAGACATACCTGGCCTGAAACCTCCCAATTTGGCCATAAGAAGCTCATCTGACATTGAGGCTTAGGGCTTTCCTAACCCTAACAGTGCCCTGAGTAATTTCCTGACTCTACCAGCATTCACGCTTAATCATACTAAATGGCCAGCAATAGCTCCCAAACCAAAGGTTAAAGGACTGAAAGACATGCCTGGCCTGAAACCTCCCCATGTAAAACAGAATCAGTCCCCCTGACCCTGGGAGTCAGGGTTTTCCAAACCCAGGGTACAGTCCTAACAGTGCCCTATGCCACAGAACCTGTGGCAGCTTTTTTGATGCAAGTTATACTCTTTTCTCAACACTACTTCTAGCTGTCTTAGGATCGTTAAGATAAAATGAATGCAGTGGTTTTACTTAGGATAAGGAAGGAAACATGTCATGGTGGCCATTCACCTGCTGCTTTAGAGCTTGAATAGAAGGATTCAGAAAAACGGTATTTGCTGGCTCCCTGCATGGAAGGAGGTGCTGAAGAGAATTTTTAAAAGATCATCATGAGCTCTAAACCATTTTGAACAGAGAGAAGTTCTCAGGATGAGGGTCAGCTTTCCTGAGACTAAAAGCAGTGCAGAGGATTCCTGTAGAAGTAAATGCCACTGGATGGGAGAGAAACTGAAGCCGAGAGTCACAGCCTCTGCCACGTTGCGTGTTTGTTCCAGCCTTTCTCACTGTGTCATGTTTGTCACATAGATCAGTCATGGTGGGGGGAAGCCCTCATCAGAACATGCTCTGGCCACAACGAGTGTTGGGTTTTCAGCAACATCAAGGCAGGTGAGAGGGAGTTCTTCTGATGGGCGCTCAAAGCACATGCAGGAATCATGTGCGTGGTGGGGGAATCCCCATTTGGAGCCCTGGTACTTTTCTGTCCTGCCTGTTGCAGGTTAAAGCTGTGAAGCTGAAAGGTGTTGCTGGCCTCTCAGAATCAAGTAGAAGTGACTAAACGCGTCCCTTCACAGGGATATTTCCAATGCTTTCAGTGGAATAGGCTTCCATTACTGCTCAAGACCTAAACAAGTAAGTCATCTTCCATTCTCTGGGCTGTGATTTGGCAAGGGGTGTCAGGAGTGTAATTTCCACAGTCCTTCTATTCCTTCCCAGTCCCCAGCCTGGGCTGGCTGCCAGTGTTGGGACTCCCTCCCTCCCTCCCTCCCGCCCTGTGGTCTAAAACAATTCTGACTCGGTCAGATCATGCTTTAAGACCTCTAACATTCATCTGGGTGATTATAAAGCTTTGGGATCCTTCTTACATAAGGTCATTTGGATTGTTTTCAAAACTATGGGCTTTCCTATTTCAGTGGGCTTGTCTTTAACAGGAAGTCCTGGTGGGTGAGGCCTGAGAGTTTGATCAGTGGGAGCCAGAGGGTGTGACTTCAAGTTGCCCAGTGACAGCAGTTATCCCACCTTGGAGAACGTGAACAACCTCAGATATGAGTCCCAACAGTGTCTCTCAGATTGATGATTCAGTTGTAAGAAAAGTCAGGATAGAGTCCATTCTCTTTCTAGCAGCGGGTGGAATGCCATGTTTGGGAGTTGGGATGAGAGCAGCACTGACAACACAGGGATGATTTTGGTTGTTGCCAAGCAGTCAGGGACTTTTCAGTTGTTCCTACTGCTGACCCAAACTGGCCAAAGAGGGTATTCCATGCCAATCCCATCATGCTCAGCTTAACGGGGGGCTGGTGGGAGGCGGGGGGAACACTCAGCTCCAGGACAGTTTTAGGGACAGTCCAGTTTCGGGACGGCTCTGAGCTGTGCAGTCCAGTGAGAAACTGCATTGTGTATCACCAGCTTTGTGTATTCTGCTATAAAGTCCTGTTGTTACATCTCTCTCTCTCTCCCATCCCAGCAACCTGTCCTCATCCCAACTCATCAGGTTTTGCCTTTGCTTTCTTCTATCCTTCTGATGGAGTCAAACAATCCTTTACTCTCTCCTGCTGTGGGCTGATCTTTAAACATCTGCCCAATGCTACAAGTAGAGTAACAGATTTTACTTTTTTTTCCCCTTATCACCCAGACCAGTTCCTGAGGTACTAAATTGATCCCACATTCTGTCATTCAGGGTGATTTTGCAAGGTGAAAACATGTCTGCATACATAATGTCATCCCATTTCCCTCCTCTGCTTCTAAAAAGCACTAATTGTAACAGGATATTGTAATTCAGAGTCTTCATCATTAAACTTACCCATTGGCCACCGCTGACAGACAGCCTTGCCTGCTGTGAAGTTCTGCTGTGTTCCAACCACCAGCTCTGGCTTCTCACACAGACACCCAGCATTTCCCTCTCCCTGTGTGGGGCAAATAAAGCTCGGGTTTGATTTGCCTCAGGAAACACCACAGCTCTGCCCAAGTCCCTCTGGCTCTGGAAGCCCACTCTGTGCAGAAGCCCAGGCACCGTCCCTGCCAATACAGGCTCTTCTCCTGTCCTGTGCTGTGACACACACCTTCCCTCCTGGCTCCTTTGGCCAGAAAAGCCCAGCACCTACTCACAGCAGCACATTTCTTGAGGGATTTTTGATCCAAAAGCCCCAAGGAACTAAGAGAACACAGCTGCTATCCCCTACCCACATTAAAGGCCATCTCAGGTGGGAGAAATCAAGAGGAGTTTTGCAGCTCAGGGCACCCGGCACAGCCCCACTAAGGCAGCATCGCCTCTCCCACAGCAAGAGCTGCTGCAGGGGAAACAACCACGGCGTCAGCACCCAAAATATGGAACCCCACAGGTTCCACAGCTCTCATAGAGAGCTAACCCTGGCTAGGCAAGAGGCTCTTGGCCCACTGGTTTCTGCCCAATACACACTGAACAAAGAATCACCCACAGAGGGTCCTGGGTCCTGTGCCCCAGGACACCCGGGCACAGACAAGACTGATTGTCCCCAGGTTCCAGGCACAGCTGGTGGTGCTGGGGCAGCCCTGGTACCTTCACCAGCCCCAGTGAGAAACCCCTCATTTCATCACTGACTGAGTCAAGCATGCCCACAGAGCCAAGGGTGGGTCACCCATCCCAGGGAGAAGGTAGGAGGATTAACTAGGTCATTAAAAATCCACTTCTGACCACATGACAGTGCGCTGCAAGGGAGCAACATACTCACACCCCCCTGAAAAGGACTCCCCTCATCCCTTGCAGGGGGGCACAGGTCCTTGAGGGCAGCAGAACCACACACCTGGGTGCTGCTGCAGTGGTTGCAGGTTTGTGTGGTGACCGGCAGAGAGCAACATGCAATTCGATATGAATTTTAGGTGAAGGCATTTTTATTAGGTGAAATCACACAGATTCTATACCTTTATTACTGCCAACGGGGCAAGATAAAAACTGCTGAGTGGTTTCACACCGTATTGATTGGTTAGTGACTATGAGTTCTGATAAGTCTATCTTATAGCTAAACATCCTTGGTTTACCTTTAATACCTAAAAGCATCCGCACACCTGCTGTTTTGACCCTCTTGTTATGGTTGGTTCCTAACATGTTCCGTTACTCCCAAGTACCTTCCCATAACTGCTTCTTGGTTTAGGGCAGCCTGTACCCCTATCAGCAAGGCCGCTGTGTTTTGAGAATGGGATTATTAGGATCCTCTCACCATGAGGAACTTTTCCTGTCTCAAGGGAACAGAAGAATATTGTCAGGGCCTAAATCTTGGGAGAAGAGAGCAGGGCTGCTAGCAGGCCTGCTGTCTGCCCTGACAATTCCCCCTTTTTGTATTTGTGTTACAAAAACTGCCTGTAGAGATCTCTGCAGGGCCCTTTGCAGAAAGCCTAACAAACATGGCAGTAAGAGTAAGACAACTACTACGACCACTAAAATCAGCAATCCAGTTTTGGCCATTGACAATATCCATCCTGAAATTCCCCACTGATGAAACCAATTGTCCAATCCAAAGAATCTGTTTTCTTGTTGTACCTTTCTTGTTTGATCTATTAATTTCTGCATGCTGGCATGAATCCACTGAGAGTGGTCAGATAGATTCATGCAGCACATGTCATCAAAATCTTGGCACCCATGTCCATGAGCCAGTAAAAGGAAATCAATTGCTGCACAATTCTGTGGCATGTCTCACAGAATCCACATCCGTAGCTAAGTGCCTTAGCTACCTTTGCTGTTGTATTTGTTTGCTTTGCCAATCAGGAGTGTCAGGAGTGTTTGGGTGTAGGTAACAGCAGTTTCTCTTCTGGTACAGGCACCCATTGTAGTCCATGGCCTTAGGCTGTATGGAAGTCACTATTTCACTAGTTTACAGGAGTATTTCAAAGACAGTTAAATAGCTCAATATGTCCCATAGCAAAATTCAAGTCCACCGTGGCTGCAGTTGGAACACTTGACTTCAGTTACTGGGATCAGGATCTCGTCCTGGTTTATGCAGGCTTGCTTTCTTCTGGATCCACTTGGCTGGTACCCACTTGGTTCCCGTATCTGTAATGATACAGGCAGATCTCCTTCCCCAAGTTAGTACCTGTAACTTCAGTTTTTACCTAACAGCTGACATTGACTTTCTCTGATCCCCTCCAAACTTCCTTTTAAACCTACTCCACGTTTCACCATTGGAGGTACCAAACTGTCCTGTGGCAGACTTAAGCAGTTCAAAACATAAAGAACTTTGTTTAGTCGATCAGCTGGAGAGATGTCCTTCTCTCCCCCTTTTTGTTTCTGAACAAACGCTTGAGAGTTTGATTCATATGTTCCACCATGGCTTGGCCTGTGGGCGAATGTGGTGTCCCTGTGACATGGGTAATGCCCCATAACTGGAAGAAGGTTTGTGTTGCCTGTGTTGTATATCCTGGGCCACTGTTGGTTTTGATTTCACAGGGTACCCCAAGTGCTGCTATGGCAGAGCGCACGTGGCGTTGGACATGGTTACTAGATTCCCCCATTAGTGCAGTGGCCCCACACTGCCAGAGAAAAAGGATCTGTACAAACATGGACACACTTTTGCCAACCAAATTCTGGGATGTGTGTAACGTCCATTTGCCAGGCTTCTCGTGGGCCTGTGCCACGAGGATTGACGCCTGGGGCAAGGCCACTGGTGAACTGCTGACAGTCTGGGCACGACTGTACAATCCCTTTAGCCTCAGCAACTGACAGGTGGTCTTGTCGTTGAAGCACCTTGACAGATTCATGAAAGAATTCATGCGATCTCCGAGCTTGAGCAAAGCGGTCTGATGAGGGAGCAGCCCATGCCGGTGCTACCAGCCTGTCTGCTCTCTGTTTGCCTTCTGCTAGACCTTGAGTTAGTGCAGTGTGGCTGCGAATATGGGTAATAAAATACTGATGCTGTGGGTTAGACAGTAGGAGCCATAATTCTTTAAACAACCTATACAATCTTTCCTCTGAAATTCCTTTCAATAGTGCCCATTCCATTCAGGTAGCTATTCCCACCACACACAGTGAGTCACAGACTCTATGAACCAGTTTGGCTCTCCACTTGTCAAACACTTGTACAACCGCCTGCAACTCCAACTGCTGAGTTGAGGCTTGGGCTCCTTTTAATATGTTTGATTGATGACTGTGACTCCTATGTCCCAGTCAGGATCCCATCGATGGGTATATGTATTTTTGATTTTGTTACTAATAACTTCCAAGGCCTTTTTAGCTTCTTCTGACAGGATTCTCGGTGCTCCTGCACCACCTCCTCCCTTTAGCAATGCCACTAAAAGTTCCAATTCCCTATTCGTAATACCACACATTGGTCTGACCCAGTTAATATCTCCGAGCAGCTTGTGAACAGCATTTAACGTGCTGACCTCAGCTCGGATCTCAATCTTTTGAGGAGTTATGGTACTTTCATCAATCTGCCACCCCAGATATTTACACATTGGCTTCTTTTGACTTTTCTCTGGAGCAGTCTGTAACCCCTTGCTTTTCAAATGCACTGTTGACTCAGGATTCAAACTTTCAACGTCCAAGTTTTTTCCCGCAATCAGTATATCATCCATGTAATGATAAAAGATTAGACCAGGATGTGCTTTTCATACTGGAACAAGTGCCCAGGCTACATAAGCCTGGCACATAGTTGGTAAATTTTTCATGCCTTGTGGAAGCACTACCCAATGATACCTTCTCAAGGGTTCATTTTTGTTTATAGTAGGGACAGAAAAAGCAAATTTTTCATCATCATCAGGGTGTAAAGGGATAGTGAAAAAGCAATCTTTTAAATCAATTATTAAAATGTCCCAATTTTAAGGTATCATGTTCGGAGCTGGCAGACCGGGCTGCAGAGCTCCCCTACCTTCCATTGCTTCACTGACTTTTCTTAAGTCGTGCAGCAAGTGCCGTCTACCGTCCTTGTTAGGAATGGTGAAAATAAGCGTGTTCCACGGACTCGTGGAGTGTTACCGGGTCTGCATTTGCCTCGGGGAGAAGTTCCCCTTCAGTCAGCGCATTTTGAGTAACACCCTTCCAACGACCTGCGAATTCTGAGTGTGGTACCAGCCCTCCATCTCCCCCCGCTCCCCGCCCGTCCCCAGGGTCCCCTTCAGTTTGAAGCATTTTTCGCGTTCGGACGCCACCTTACCTTCCCAGGCTTCGTCGACCAGTCTCTCCAGAATCTCTGGGCCGCCCGAGGGCAGAGGTTCACCAGGCGGCATGGGCGGGAGCGGTGGCTATTGAGACGGAGCGGGTCCCTGAGGCGACGGTAGGCGAGGCGGATTCTGGACCGCCCCTGGAGGGCTTTTGTCCGCGTCCATAGGTTCTGGAGGTGCCGCGGGGACAGCACTCACCGCTGCATTAGTCGGTGTCTCTTCGTATTCGTAGTCTTGGGGACGGGGGGCGGGCGGTCCCGGGACTAAGGGCTCAAACACTTGAACAGCAGGGCGTGCCGTTGCCGCGGGAGCCGCCCCGTGGCGGCTGTCTCCCCTGCAGACCGCATCCCATAATTTATCCCCCATCCCTCGCGAGGCGTTTATGTTAAGCACTAAGTGCGGTTCGACTAGAACTCCATGATCACGACACCACCGCAGCAGACGCTTCAGCATCGGCTCATCGTATGTTATGCCTCTCTTTGAAAGGATTTTTGCTAGAATCCTGACTGGCCCTTTCCTGGCTTGATAACTTACTCCCCATAGCTGTAACAGCTGCTCACCTTCTCAGCCGTACTGCTGCAAAGGGCTGTTTTCTCTTTGTTTTCCCCTGTCCTTGATGCGCTGTCTGGCTGCTGAAGTGACAGTTTCCAGCTGCTTTTTCTCTGGAGCTTCGCTGACTCCCTCGGTCGCGGTTTCAGGAGATCGTCGGTCGTAGGTTCAGGTCTCTGCGGTGCGAGGAGAACGCTTGGACGTTGGGACCTGCTCATCCTCAGTGCCGGGTGAGGTGCGGATCTGTCTGGTGGGCCAGCAGCCCTGGGGTAAAGCTCAAGTTTTGGGTGGCCATGGTATGGTACGGCCAAAACAAGACAAAAAGAAGGTCCCCCTTGCTGCCCCCAAGTGCTGGAATGATTTCCTTCCAGGTATACCCCAAGTGAGTAATATTTCTAGCCGAAATGAGGAGGTATTCCTGTTCAGAGCCAGCTGAGATTGCCTCTGAAACCTCCTGGACGCTTCGAAGAAGCGCTGTAGCAAAAGGGTGAGCTGGGCCTGGAACAGCTGCTGGAAAGAGCAGCTTCCTTGTCCTTGAGCAGGGAGAGCAGTCTTGGGAGATGGAAGGAGCAGAGGAGGGCTCCTTCAGCCTACCTCAGCAAAGATACTCCTCTGATAGGAATTCAGCAGAATGCAGGCCATTGAAATGGAAAAGTTAATTGGAAATGCTGAAGGACTGCAGCCATGGGGGTGCCAGAAAACCTGCCATCAAATTGCTTTAGGTGAGTCGACCCTGGCCATGCGGTCTCCAGCAGAGCCAGCACCTGACAGCCGTCCAGAGGACCGCATTAGGCTGCGTGCCACCACTCCCACTCACTGAAACTTCAAAGCAATATTTAAGGGCAACTTTCCCTCCATGGAGATTCCTGGCTCCGTGTTACGCTGCAGCCAGTGACATCTATCTGCAACTTCAAAGCTCTGTTGCATTTAACAGCCTTGAGGTGAACTTCTGCTCTTTGACCACAGCATGTTTAGATGCTCCAGCTTTTAAAATTGTTTCCCTAGGAGCCTATAATGATGAATCTACCTGGACCACCAAAGTGTGCAAGTAACTTGCAGAATCTCATTTCCATCTTAGGTGGAAAATGAAGAGTTAGACATCTCATGTGGTCCTAAGTTCTGTTTTACAAGACTCCCAGTATGGAAGTGATGGCTTGTGTGCTTCTCTCAACAAAAGCTATTTACTTTCTGTTGGATTGACTCTTTTGTTCCTGTTGATGAGCATCAGTCAGGTAAGAGAGATAGTTTGCTCCTTGAATAAGGTTAGCAACTTGATCCCTGCCTGTGGGTTTGTCTTCAGTTTAACAACTGATTTTGATCGATACTCTTACTTGGGACGTCCCAGTGAAGCAGGAGTGGGACAGTTTGACATATGCAAAGTGCTCGCATGAGTCTTAGGTTGCACAAGTGTCTTGAGTCATGGCTCCTTCTCAAACGCTGATTGGTGTTCCGTTGAATCCCTGCTGTTCTCAGGTGTTGTTTCATAGCCCCTAGCATCACCTGGACAGCTAAAGGCCCTTTCGTAACCAACATGGTGAGAGAAGGGGAATGAAACTCCTGGTGTGCGTTCAGTTCCTGGGAGTGGCTGGTTTAATGCATCTGCTGATGGCAACTCTGGTGTGACAGCTGCTTCAAGACATGCTGCTAACAAGGAGATTTGGGTGTATTTGTTGCTCAAGGAATTCTTAGCCACTATTCCTCCCTCCTTTCTGGTTTCTTCTATCGTGTGATGGAAGTGTCAGATCTTAATAGGAAAATTACGCGTATGGAAAGAATACTTCTGTTCTTCTGACTTTTTATCATACAACCTTTCTCAACAGAAATTTTTTGGGGAAAAAAAACCCTCAGACTGGGAAAGTAGCTCTTTCCACCTCTCTGCTGCTTTGTACTAAAACTCAATGACCTGCAGTCAGTAAATGTTGTCCTGTTTGACCAATACTTACAAATTACTGGTGAGCACATCTTGTGCTTTAAGTTTTTCCAGTTCTATTTTGCCTGTTTAGTCTGGTCTTCGATGGATCCCTGTCTCTATTTTGTTAGGGAGATGGAAGAGTTTATTTTGTTACTTTCTCTTAGAAAATTAGGTTTATGCCATTATCAGTAGTCTGATAATGTTTTCTCGCAACACCTTGTAAATTGAGGTCAACATGGGCATGGGAGCATTTTGTCAGCAAATAATGAATTTGTATCTCTGAACACAAGACTTTCTTTTGCCTAACTTGTCAATACAAATCAAGTGTAACTTGAGAGTTTTCTTATAGCCTGGTCTTTATTCCAGCTGATCTTGTGTTCGCAGGATACTGTATGGCAGTTCAGCTGCACATCCCATGTTCTTAGTGCACTGCAAAGTATGAAATACGCAGTGACATGAAAGGAGAGAATAACTTGTTCTGCTCTAGCAAGTTTGTACTGGTCCAGAAAGAGAGGACTCATGGAAACCAAGGATCTGCAGCTTCTAAGCACAATTCAAGGAGGATTTATGTGAAGTGCTTCTCCATCAGATGTTAGGGATTTCCTCTCCAAGCTGTTCTCTTCAACTTGACTATTAGCATGACCAACAAGTTCTAGCCTCCCCCCTGACAGCCTAATCCGTCCTCATTCTTCTGAGATGTGGAAAAATACCCTTCTATGTCCACTGGGATTGAGGGATAGTTCTTACACGCACACACCAGCTGATGGCGCTGAAAAAGTATGCTTCCTGAACAGAAAAAATTGCAATTGGAGGAAACTGCTGGAGGTCTAATAGTCAGGCTCAAAAGAGGGCAAACTTCAAACAATGGCACTGGCCATCTGGTATTTTTCCATGCTGATGGCTGTACCCCTCAGCTCCAGAGTCCAGGAATGTTGCGGTCAGTGCAAGGATGGCAGATGCAGGCAGCCAAAGTCAAATGCACTGGAGTTCCCTAAGCCACCAGAGGTGAGGGGCATTACTTGAGTGCTGCACTGTTTACAGTTCAACAGAGGAAACCTAGCTCCTCTCGAGCTTAGACTGAGCTGAGCAATTCAGGTAGATCCTGTACTTTAGAAATAATCTGTTACCTGGAATCTCATGGATCATAGAAGCACAGAGTGCTTAACATCCGTTGGAAGGTAACAGCTTCCAACCCATGTTCAACTTTTAAACAGTATCTGAATAGCTAAGGTTATGACCAGCTACATGTGTAGGAAGGCTGGGAGACCCTTTTCAGGAAAGTATCTCCTAAACCATCTTAGGCTTCCCCAGGATAGCTTTGCAGCGGTTGCAGATGTGTACCACCCTAGGAAGACCCATGTAATCGTATTTAGTGTCATCTGCTAAGGGCCTGGCCAAAGTTTCTAAAGCTTCTCTTGTAAGACAACTGAAAAATTGCAAATTATTCTCATTAGGAAGGAAAAATGAGATGCTGACCTGAGCTAAACTGTGTTTTCTTTGCAAGACGAAATGACAGCTCAACCTGCATCCTGTCTGTCCCGTGTCCCTTCCTATGCTGCTCTGACAGCACCCTGTGATCTGCCTGCCTCTCGATGTACTGGAGAGTGATGGATTGACCGACCACTGGGCTGTTTTACTGGCACAGGAGGACGTGGGATTAAAAACCACAAGAGTAAATCCGACAAGAGTCATAAAATTTTGATTTCTTATTCAATTTTATTTATTATAATATAAATATTATCATTAATAAAATACAACAATAATAATATCCAGAATACTGTTTTATTCTAGAACCACAATAGTATACGACAACAATAGTAAATCCAACAAGGGTTGGGTTTACCATTGATTTACCGCCTCCCTTCCCCGCCCGCAGCATCTTCGCCCGGCAGCGCCGTGGGGGCTTTCCCCAAAACAGGGGGGGTCCCGCCGGGGTGTGCGGGCACGCGGGAGGCATGGGGGTGGGGGTGTGCCCTCGGGGCTGGCAAACGAGGACGGAGTGCGGGAAGGGTTCGGCGATCGGGCCGGATCCATCGGGTGCTGCCCGGCCGCGGAGCCGCAGCTCCCAGCACCGCCGCCGGGATGCTCGGGGCTGGGGAGGGGGGATGGAGTGGGTACCGGGGAGGTAAATACGCTAAAATCCCATAAAACGGGCACATCAGAGCTCAGGCGGCAGGGGAACAGACCCAGCGGGTCCTTCCCATGGCATTAGTTTGAAATAACTGTCTGAACCGGCGAGACCAAATGAAAAACAAATAAATGCGAGGCTCCGCACCGGCCCCGGGGACCGTCAGGGCGAGAAGGGCCCGGGCAGCGGGGCCTCCGCTCGGCGTTGCCCTGCATGAAGCGCCGGGCGGGCTGCGGGACACGGACGGGTCCTGCCCGGCTCCCCGCCCGCATCGCTCGGGCCGGGCCCGGGCTGGTGGCTGTGGCAGTGAAGGGCCAGGCCCGGGGAACCGGGCCGGGACAGAAACGCGCCTGGGAACCGGCTACAGGGGAGATGGAGCGACAGGGAGATGGGGCTGCGGCGCTGCGACCCGGGGGGTATTTTCCCCCTTCTCCCCTTAAAAAAAAAACCCAACCAAAAGCGTACAAAGCACCCCCAGAAAACACCAAACAGAACCCCCACCCCCCCGGGGTCAATCTTTGCGCTCACTGGTGCGCTTCGGGCCGGGGAGGCGCGGCGCAGCCCGTCAACAGGCGCTTGCTGCGGACCTGGAGGCGCAGCGGCCGGGACGCGGGTCGGGCTCTGCCACCGCCGAGGGCGCGGATACACCCGTCCGCTTTTGGGGCGGAGAATAACAGTCATCATAATGGGAAAGTCACATCCCAACCAGCCACCTCAGAGCGCGGCCGGGCGCTGCTGCAGGTCCCGGTTCCCAGGCGCTCCCCTCCCATGCTTCAGCCGCTGCTTTCGGGGGAAGATGGGAACTGCTCGGTCGCAATCCCTAAAACGCAGGGCGAGGAACCGCGCTCGACCCGGTTCGAGCAGGGCACGGCGTGGCTGGGAGCGGCCCCTCCGCCCGCCGGGCAGCGGCTCCAACCCGACGGAGCTCACCGGGGGGATGCCGGCGGGAGAAGCAGAGCAGCCCGAAGGATGCTGCTGCTGCTGCTGCTGCCCTTACCCCGAGGGCCGCCCCCCCACGCCCCCGGCGGGCAGCGCGGGGGACTGGGAGCCGGAGCCGACCTCCCCCGGCCCGGCCGCCCCAGTCACTACGCCGCCGGGGCTCTGGCGTCACCCGCCGCTGCCAAATTCGCCAAAAATAATAATAATAATGATGACGGTAATAATAATAAAACTCCCTTTCCTCGCTGCGGAGCCGGTCTGGCCGGGAGCGACACAGGGTTCCTTCCCTGTTACTGTTCCCTCACCGCTGGCCGTTGTCCCCCCCAAACCTCCCCCCCAGGGACCTCCAGCGCAGCCCCCCGGGAGGACCCACAGTGCAGCCCGGCAGGGCGGGGAAGCGGGGGCCGAGCCGGGGACGACAGAGGCTGGGGCAGGGGCAGCCGGCATTGCTCCCCCCACCCCGCCCGCATCCTCTCCTCTGCCAACCTCCTACACCCAAAGCCCGGGTTTCCCCGCTCCCCCTTCCCCCCCGCCCCCCGGCCCCCTGCCCTTGGGGCTGCGCGGCGGCGCAGGGACCGCGGCGCCCCTCGCCTCTTTGTGCCGCCGGTGGGGGGGGGGGTCGCAAGCGGCGGGCCGGGCGGCGTCTCCTCCGTCGGCTGCCGGGCGCGGAAGGGGCGGTGGAGCGGGCCTCTCCCGGGATGGGCTGGTTGGCCCGGGCAGGCCGGGGACTGGCGCTGGGCCGGGCTTGGTGGGAGCGGGCTGGGGCTCGGAGGGCAAGTGCCCCCCGCGCTGCGGAGCTGCCCGCCCGCGGCGGAGCGTGCCCGAGCGCCTTGGGCCGGAGGTGCCGGGGTGGAAAGGGGAACAAGAAGAACAAAAAACCAAGTTAAAAAGCACGGAGAACCAAGCGGGCTTTCTGAAAGACCCGCCTTCTCCCTCCGCGGCCGAAGCGGTTTCCTTTCTCCACGCACCAAAAGCTCCGCCGCAGCCCCCCAAATATCCCCCAAGCGGATGTTTGATTCTCTGTTTTTCTTTCTTTTTTTAGAGGGGTGAGTACAGAATGAATGCGGGCGCTTGCAGGTAAGTCCCCCCACGCCTCGCTCTACCCACAGCCCGGAGGCTGCCGGAGCCCGAGGGCCCGTCCCGCTGCAGCAGGGCGGCGGCCAGCCAGCATCACCCCGGCCCCGCCGGCTCCGGCTCCCCCCCTGCCGGGCCGGGGGTCCGGCTGTCCTCTCCCCGCCGCCGGCGGGGTGCTGGCACTGCGGCCGGCGCCTCTCTTCGCACCCAAATCTCGCGTTTTGCACCCTCACTTCAAACCCTTTGCGAAAACAAATGACCCCTCCCGCCGGGACGGACGATTTAAGCCGAGGGAGCGATTTAATTCCCGCGGCTCAAGTGGGAGATTTCCAGCCGGCCGGCTCGTAGGATTTTACTTGATGTTTTTATTCCCTCCCGTTGCTTCCCGTCCCCGCTGCCCGCGTTTAGCGAGCCGGCTGCCGGCTCCGGTCTCGGCCGCTAAATGCCCCGGCGGCACGGCTGGGGTTGTTAATGGGATTCATTCACCCCTCGGGAACATCAGCAAGCCACGCTGGCTGCTGGAGGCGAGCAGCTTAGCTCCGCTCCGCAGCCGCTTCACACGGCTGGTTAAGCAGCTCTGCCCTCAGTTCTCTGCCAAGCCTCCGGGGAAGGGGGCTGCGGGCCGGGCCGGGGATGCGCCCTGCTCCCCGCGCACACACACACACACCATTTCCCTTCCTTTCTCCCTTTTTTCCCCCTTTTTTTTCCCCTCGACAAAACGGGCTCCGACACATTAATTTTTAGGTTTTGGGGGGTTTTTTTTGTTACTACCGTTGCAAATTTTTTCCTCCCCCCTTCTTCCCTAATAAGGGAGCTTTCCCAGGTCTGGAAACACAACTGGTTATTTTGATTTGACTGGCAAGTGATGTCACATTGTTAAGGGAGGGGGTGAGACGACAACATGTTTTAGCAACAGTTAGTAGCGCCATGTGGTGGAGGTGACGCCTCTGCCGGTGCGGAGGCGAAGGCAGAAAACAAATACTGCCGGCCGTGCACGCAGACTATTATTTACACGCCAGCAGTGGGGATTCTTTTATTCTTCCTCTTTTATATTTTTTTTTCTGCTCCTGGGTGTTTGAATCAAGGAAAAAACTGGACCCGAGCAAACGGGACGGAGCTGGGTGGGACCCGTAGCCCCCGGACACTCTCCTCCAGCGAACTCCCCTTCCCGGGGAACCCCGGCAGCTCCCCCAAGGGGCCACGCTCCCTCCCGCCGCCCGGGGAACCGAGACCCGGGGGTCGAGATCTCCCGGGGCGGCCGTTCAGCATCACCCCCCTGCCCCCATCGCCGTTCCCCCGAAGTGGGACCCGCGGCGGCTGCGAGCAGGGAGGGCAGGACAAACTCCGTGAAAAGAAAGAACAAGAGGGCGAGCAGCGCTCAGCCCCGCCGGGCCGCCCTACGCGCCGCCGCCGGTGCCAGCGGGCGGTTTACGGGCCCCGGGGCGGGCCGGGGAAGGTGACAGCCCGCCGCCGGGGAGGGGGCTGGGAGGGCCGGCGGCGGGCTGTGGGCGTACCGCCCCGACACCCCCCTCCCCCGGGGGCCGCGGCAGGTAGAGGACCGCCAGCCGGTGCGAGCGGCTCCCGCCCGCCCGCCGCCCGCAGGTAGGAGCCCCCGCACCCCCCGGGGCGGCCGGCACCGGCTGCAGCGGGCAGCACCGCCCCTTGGGTTTATTTCCCTGGGTGTGATTTCTCGGGGGAGGGGAAGTTCTCGCTTTCTGCCTTTTTTTCGGTGTTTTCCTCCCTACGGTCTGGGCTCCGCTTGGCTTTTCTTACCCCTCCTCCCGCCCCGGTCTTGCGTTGCTGGCACGTATTAAGGGCTGCGAATAGGGTTATCAAGTTACACAGTTGCCTCTTCACCACAGGACCCTATTGAAGCTCAGAAAAAAACACCCCAAGAAACCCTCGAGGAACAAATCACGGAATACTCAATTGTTCCTTATTTTCTTGGTAAATACCGTAGGCGCCTTCTCGCTCGGCCCCCATCCCGCAGACAATTTCTGCGGGGCACGTCCCCGGCCGTGGGAACCCGCAACCAAAACCTCCCTGCCCGCTCCCACGTTCCCTGCGGTCTGCCCGCAGTCTGCCCGCAGCCCCCCGGCTCGGCTCGCTCGGCTGCAAAGAAAAGGGAGGAGAAAGCTCCGAGCCGACCCCAGCCTGGCCACAGAACACAAAAAAAAGCCTTTTGTGCAAGTTCCCAAAGAAAAAGCGTGCGGGAGGCAGATAGCGCCTTCCCCGTTTCTCTCTCAGCAGCCGTGATTGCAGCCGATACCGGCCGCCTAATTGGGCTCGGAGCAATGTGCAGGCGGACGGCGTCACCCTCTGGCTGAGGCGGGTGAGACAGCGGCGGCGCAGGGTCAGGCCCGGGGGCTGGGGGTGGCTTTAGCATCCCCCCAGCCCGGCACCGCCGGGGACGGAGGCGGGAGCAGGGCGGGGAGGGGGTGATGCGCGGGTGCGGTACCCCGGGGGTGCGCAGGACGGGACCGCTCACCTCTGCGCTGTAGGAGGCAACGTCACCTCGCTATACAGGCCCGCAGACACGCCGGGAGTTCGTGTCTGCTTGTTCCTGCCGTGCTTAAACGGGTTTATTTGTTAGCGAGCCCCGTCAGCGGCACGGCTCAGGCCGAATTCGAGACCGGGCCTATCAGAGCTGGTCACAGCGCCTCTGGGGATCACATACAGGAGACAAAGACTGCTGGCAGGGGCACTTTGCCTCTGGAGCTGAGGGAGAAGATGTAACAAGCTGCAGACACCAAGGCCAGGCCTGCAGGAGGGGTTGAAGAATGTGAAAAGAGAGTCTACCCTGCAGCTCGTGGTGAGACCATGGTGAAACGGGTGTCCCCCCACAGCCCATGGATGGGGACGGGGAGCAGAGACACCTGCACCCTGTGAAGATTGATCTACACCTCAGCAGGTTTGCCAGGGGACTTGTGAATTTGCGGGGGACCAGGCCAGGGGGTCTGGACCCGAATGTCAGCACCCTATGGCGGGGAGTCCAGCTGAGAGGCCTGTGGTGAGGAGATGGCTCCCCGATGGAGAGGACTCACACTGCAGAAGTTGTGGATACGACTTCCATTTTTATGGCCAATGTGGCTTTATTTATAGTCTCATGGCTCATAATAAGGAGAAGCCTGGAATTCTGAAGGAGGAGTTCAGAGCATCACCAAACATAGGTGGGTTTCTTTTTTAACTCCTGTGTTTCCTTTTCTTCCCTACCTCACCCTTGCCATCCTGGGCAGCAGCAGCTGATGAGGTGTTTGCGTGTCTGGCCTTGAGAAAGCCTCTGGAAATGTGGGAGGAGGTGTGTCTTTCAGCTACAAAGGGGTGTTCTCCTGCCTACAGCTCCTGGGGAGGTGGTGATGGTGGTGTTCTCTCATAGCTCTGGCTCCTGGGGTTAGGTAGAGGCTGAGCTGCCCCAGCGCTGGGAATATGGGTGCTATGGGTGACAGAGCTCTCTGTGAGGATTCTTGTCCTCTGGCAAGAGGGGTGTCTGTGTGCTTGGGAGGCTGCTGGGGACACTGTGGAGCCACGCTGGGTGCTGTTGGAACCCAGCATGGGGAGAAAATTGGATAAAAACCAACCCCAAGTCCCCTTGGGCTGCAAATATTTAGATTATTTCCAGTGGCCAGTCACTGGTGGGGAAGCCTGGGGGCATGTGGGACTGCTGACATGTGGTGGCTTTTTGCAGGAGCTGGGTGGCTGCTCGTGCCTGGGAGGAAAGGGCTCCTTCCCACCCTGGAGGCTCGGGAGCCACCGGTGCCACGGAGGAGATGCTCCCTGCTCCCCCTCCCTGCCAAGCCTGGCACCGGGTGGTTTGGGATCCAGGGCAGTAGTGAAATGCCCCGGTTTGGCTCCTGGTTGTTTTTCTGTCTCTGGGTGACATCTAGTGTGTTGCTGCGAGTTCCCAGACAGAGGCCCTGGTGGAGGATGTCAGGGTAGGGAGAAAGGAGCTGACCTTGCTATTAAGAGGCAACAGAAATGGAAACGTTTCAGCCTGTTTCCAGCAGTCGTCTCTGGGGAGAAAAAGCTTGCTCTGCTCCATCAGGCCCCTGTGGGCAGCTTCTCCCTGCTAATTACCCACTTGATGCCACACTGAAGTTGTTTAATTTATCCTGTTCTGATGATCTTGGATCAAAAATTATCATCTTGAGTGGGAAGACTTTGGGGCCAGATCATGCTCTGAGTCCCAAGGAATCACACTGAGTCCAGCCCTGTGTTCCCAGCAGCACCTCTTTTGAGAGGGAACTTCTTTCAAATCTGCTCCATGCTCTGAGCGGGGTCCTGTGGAGGAAGGAAGCCCCACCATTGCACGGCTGCCCCTCGTGATGGGGGAGAAGCAGAGTAATTCTCCAGATTAGTGAGCTTTGCTTACAGCTGGAGAGGAATGAATGTTTTAAACCCTCTTGGCTTTTTGGCTGAGATCAAACGTGGCATCGGTTTCACATCTGTATCCTTTATCTGGGGAGTGGGGAGACTAGCCTTTCCTGACACAGGGCATGAACTTGATCTCAAAGGGCTCTCCTTCACTGTTTCTCCCCCTGTGCCGCGCGATCCTGCTCGGTGATCCCACTGCTTTGCCTGCACGGGAGGGAAGGGGAGGAGGAGGATGAGAACAGCCTGGGAGGCTGAGCTGGATATTTGCAGAATGAGGAGAAGAGCACATGTGAAACGTGGCTGGGGGTGGATCTGTGTGCTGGAGGGCAGCACGGTGACAGCAGGCAGCCATTGGGATTGGGATGTATGGATAGTCCTGACTGGCCACGGAGCGATGGGCTCCACCAGTTCAGTCTCCTCTGAGCTGTTGTCTTGTGAGCTGCAACTGACAGTGTATCTTGGAAAACCCAAACAATGCATCTGCTGCAAAGGCATAAATCATCCCAGGTGCCACCTACCTGTGCCCCAGCGCTCCCCTGTGCCACACACCGTGGCTCTCGCTTTGTCCTGGAAGCGCAGGGCCAGGAGGGAGCTGACAGCTGGCATGTGCTCAGTGTGGGTGGTAGAAGGGGCTTGATAGCAGGCACTGGAGCTAATGATTTAAATCATTAGCACAGGGCAGCTGCTATCGACTTCAGCCAAGGTGCTCCCATTGTTCAGGCCGGTGTTTTCCAGGCTCTGCCTATGGAGATGCCACTGGGTGCTGCCTTGCCAGGGCTGCAGTGGTGGGATGCATCAACGAGGCACTTCCCAGAAGCTCTGGGAGCAGAGCAGAGACAGCTGAAGGCTTTCTGAGCTCCGCCTTCAAGTGCTTTTTGGTGATGAAAGTGGCTGTTTCCTTGGGATGGGAGCACCTGGATTGGATTGCACATCATCCCCTCTCACCCATTCCAGCTTTGGGGTGCTGAGCATGGGTGAGCTGTGCCTGGGCTAGTGTAGCACACGTTGCAGCAGTGGTTAAAGCTGGGGAGTGAGGCTGGTGTGCCCAAACAGGGAAGATTGGCATGGCCGAGACCAGGGCCAGGCTCTCTCTCAGGGTTTCTGCACCCTCCATCTATTCGATCTGTACTGGGCCGAAGGTGCTGCTTTCACCTTCCCCATTGCTTTTCCTCTGCGTGCTGCTCTTGGTATGTGCTAAGGACTAGTCCTCAATGGTGACAAGCTGCTGAGCAAAAGAGCACCAAGTACTTCTGTCTTGCACCCAATAGAGGGAGATGGTGCCTAGTACAGCCTGCGAGCCTCTTACCCTCTTGGGGCCAGGCCTGGCACTTGTTTGAACAAAATCAGCCTGGGCTGGCTCTGCCCATCCTTGCAAAGTGGAACCCCTGTGTGTTGGGAGGAGGTTTTATTTGCTGGGCCAGAGAGAGTGAAATGCAACCTGGGAGCAGGGCTGGAGCCCAGCTCACCCCCCATGCTCCAGCAAGTAGCGTGCAAAGCAGCAGAGCTGCAGCCAGCACGTCTGCTCCTCAGAGCTGCCGCACATCCGAGCAGCCCCTTGAGCTGTGTTGTTCCAGCACAGGCAGCTGCCAGGTCAGTGGGTGGCCGTGATGACCATACCCACAGGGTCTCCAGGAAGGTCCTGTCCCCTTTGGATGCTGGAATGGACGGTGCTGGGAGGCAGAGTGGGTTGTGCTTGACTGCTGTGGGCTCCCAAGGCCTGCTGGAACATCTGGCTGAGCCACTGCTGGGGACAGGATGCTGCAGTGGGGAAAATTGGAGCTGGTCCACCAGCCAGTTCCTGTGCTATGGGGTATGTGCATGGTGTATACTGTGTGGAGTGTGTCTGTGGATACAGTCTTTTTTTAGGTGAAATGAATCACTACCACTTCCCTCTGGGCTGAACCTTTACCTGCTCCCCCAGCTCAAAGCCAACGCTGCTGCTCCAGAGCACAGGAACCTCTTCCCAGCGTGGTGAGTGGACATTGCCCAGACCTCAAGAGAAAAGCCTTTTCTCTCCACTCTCTAATGAAATTGCTCCCTCCCCCTTACCCATCTTCCCACTCACTTTTTGCCTGCAGTTCCAAAGGCTGGTTGGGCTGCTGCTCTGCCCCTTTCCCCTGTTTTTACCAGCTGTTTTGGAACCCAGTGGGGGGTGGCTTGGGACAGAAACCTGTCCAGCCCACAGAAGCCATAGAAACACTTCCTATGGGGCTCTTAAAAGCAGGAGGGGTTTTTTGTTTGATTGGTTGATATTTCTTTTGCCAGACCCCAAGATCGTGATTTCCAGCACAACAGGCATGTCACCACCAAGCCAGCTCAGCAGAGTAGCTGCAGGTCCTGCAGGATGCTGATGCTTTGGAGGAGGCAGCTGGGCTGCTGCTCTTCCCAGCATGCACAGGGGAACTGGGATCAGCGTGGCCACTGCAGGCATCCCTCAAGGCTGTGCTTTCCTTAACTGGTTGGTCTCAACCCTTGCCTGCTGGCCTGTTCTCAAGGCTCCTAAACAAAGCCCATCCTTCATTTGGTGAAGTGGCTGCATTTTCGCTTTTTTGTAATGAATGGATGTATTTCTTCATAAATCACTTGATGTTTCCACCAAAT
The DNA here is from genome assembly GCA_022605575.1 of Laterallus jamaicensis coturniculus. Taxonomy (NCBI): domain Eukaryota; kingdom Metazoa; phylum Chordata; class Aves; order Gruiformes; family Rallidae; genus Laterallus; species Laterallus jamaicensis. The sequence continues at coordinate 3,177,284 of JAKCOX010000014.1, forward strand.
TAAGAGGGAAGAGATGGGAGGAAGGGAAACGCCCCAGTCCTTGTCTTGGTGACTTGTCATGCCTGCTTTTCATTGACAGACCTTGTTATTAATGTTTTCCAGCCACCCTTCATCCAGGGCTCAAACCTCTCTTTTAAAGCCCTGCCATGTTAAAAATTGACATGTGTTGACTTTGGCCTGGGAGAAGCTGGGCCCTGGCTGTAGGTAGGAACTGCACGTGTTTAGTCTGGCTCACATTTTATTTTCCCCTTTCATCAAATTAGTTCAGCTGTATTTTTTTTCTGAAGAAAGAAAAGAAAACCTGTTTGCCAATCTGAGGCTCTGGGTTAGAATTGCAGCATTGCATTAAAACAACAAAAAATAGCTTACAAATGGGGGCTGTGGCAGGCTGGGTGGGGATGGGGCCACTGGAGCTGGGATGGGAAAAGCCATTGCTAGTAAACACCATCTCCAAGGAGGCACAGAGGTTCCTCCTGCAACCCCACAGCCTTGGAGGTTTACTTCATTTGTACTAATTGAGGGTAGTTACATTTAGACTTGATGAAATTTGCGCTGTCCTGACTGTGACAGGGTTTTTTCCCACCTTCCTCCTGGTTCAGTCCATGCAGGAGCCTTGCAGCAGGTACCCGAGTGTTTCACTCCAAATCTCAGTCAGGGATATGCTGCAAGCCCAGTAAGGTGATGGCCTGACTGTCCTGGGAATGTAAAGCCAAGGGAATTCTGCTTCTCCCTTCCTAGGTGCCTGGGATTAGGAGCCATCTGGTGCCTTCCATTTGGGTTGCAGTTAGGATCCACCCAGCATCCATCAGGGATGAACTCCATCCATCCATGAACTTGTTGAGGAGGAGCTCCCGTGTGCTGGGAAGAGCATCTCCTGCTCTCCCAGGGTTTTACTGACCCCTTATTGCCTTGCAGTGGGTGGCATCTGCTCATCCCCCTCCCAGTCTGTTTCCCCAGATGGTCTGGGGTTAAATGCATATGGTCCTCAGATACATCCTCCAGCAGTTGTAGTCAATGTTCAACTCCAGCTCTAGCATTTGATAGCTTTGCCAGCACTAGCCAATCCTAGTCCTCTAGTATCACACCAGAACTGGCGTGATCCTGACCTACAGCCGTATCGATAACAGAGTGGGAAAAGGAACACCTCTAGTGAACTTGTAGGAAGTGATAAAGTGCAGTGTTAAAGCCACAGGGTTTCAGGAAAGGAGAAAAGAGTTAAGACCAATAATGCCAGAGAAGGGATTGTACATGAATGGCATAGAAACAAAGCAAGCATTTCAAAGAAATGTGGTGAACAGATCATACTATCACATTTAAATGCATGGTTTTGTATGAAGGGTACCCCAGTAAAGTGTTTTAATGTGCAAGTTTGGCTGGTTTGGGAAGTGCTAAGACAAAAAGTTATTTGAAAAACAGTTTCAGATCCTGATGTCATATTAAGGAACTCTTTTCTGTTTGGTTTTCTTTTTTCTTTTTAACAAGAGATACTTTTTTCCTGAGCACTAGCCCACATAGGCATCCTCAGGCACCCTACTCAAATGAAAGGAGCAGGACGATGCCTGCCTGTAAACTTCTATTAGTTTACAACCTTAGATAATCTTAATAACATTTATGTTCTTGCCAATATAGAAATGTCAAAGGTCTGAAGTGCTTTCAAATTGAACTAGGACATGAATCATACATTTTTAACAAGATAAATTATAGGTATGAAGCAGCTTTCTATCCCTACTGAAATTCACTATTGTGCTTTCCATTTGCAGTATGTGTGTATCACAGACAATCATAGTGGACAGAAGCAGAATCTGAGAGCACAAACCATGGAGATTCAACCCATTCTGTTCTTTATAATGAAAATTATTTCTTTATTTTGGCAACCTCTGGGCTTTTGACATCACTATGGTATATGCAATATGCATTTGTGTTTCTGTGGGAAGCTGGGCAAAGGTAGAGAGATGGAAAGTGTTTTATAACAGAGGAAGTTGAGATATAAATCTTGATGAAGCTTCAGCTTACTAAGAATGTTCGTAGGGAGAAGAGTTTTATGTGTTTTGTCTGCAGAAATACATCGGTATCTGTTGGACTAGACTTATTTTGCAAAAGTAAATAAAATTACACCTCCCTATTTCCTTTCTTTCCTTCCTTCCTTTCTCAGCCAGACACTTTATTTGACTGTAGGAAAAATTAAATACTGAAGGGTTTTTATTATTATTTTTTGCCTGTGAACTACTACCTTCTCAAACAATGCCTTTTAAATGTCTACTTGATTGCATGTGTACCTTTTGTTCTCAGGTGGTGTGCAAATGCTGTAGCAACAAGAGTAGCTGGAAGTTTGTCTGTTTTGTGACCCAAAAACACAGATTGCAGAGGGACTTAATAAGGATGTGATTCACAGGAAGTCACCAGAAAGCTGTGGGAGAGTAAGTGGACTGATGAACTGGTGGTACAGTTACAGAAGTGCTTTAGCGTGTGTTTGAAGTCAGTCATCTGGTCATCCCAGAGGCTGTGCTTTGCTTGGCTTCCCTGATCATTTCCTTTTGGATGAAACTCAACTGAAACATGTTCTGCAGGGATGCTCTGAACATTCTCCAACTAGGAATGGTCATTTGGTCAGCAGGGTCCAGCTGCAGTGGATGTGAAACAACTGTGCAGCGCCTCCACACCAACTATTTAATTGGGTAGATCCATCCCTCTCTGGACTGTGTTATATGTTAATGCAGCCTGAGCACATTTTACAACACCTGGATTTTTTGGAGTCCACCATATGACAATCACCCAATCTTGATAGTTTTTTGTTTGGGGTTTTCTTGTAGCACAACTGCCCTCTGAACATGAGAGAACTGTGAACAAGACATAGATGTTTGAAATGTACTACTACGAATATTCAGGGCACATGGCTCTAAGGAAATAAAAGTTCTTTTCTTGTTTGCTCAAAATCTGAAAATCCTTCTCTCTAAAGGAAATCTCCTCATACATACACAGGCAATGTACAGACAAGTCAGGTTTCCCTAAGTATTGATCTGACCCCAAAGCATTCTGCATAAAATTTTGTGTGGACAATCTTTTTTATCTAGGAAAAATAAAGAGTGAAACCACTACCAGTCTCTGATTGTTTCATACTGAGAAATTTCACTTCACGATATCCAGGTTGTATTCCCCCCCAAATTATATAAAATCATGTAAGAAATATTAATCTGCTTCATGTTGTACTGAAAATCATTACTCTCCAGTTCCATATATGATAGCCATTTCTCACACCGTTTTTTAATTGGGTAGCTCTTAGTTTGTTTATTTTTAATTATCTGTGTTATGACCTGAGATCGTTAATTATTTCTCTGCAAAACAAGGTAGACCTCAATGATTTTTCTCCTGACTTAATAAATATCTAGAAGAACGTGAACTAATACATCTCCATATAGAAATCAGTCAAAGCTACTTTTAATAGGTCATGAGAGTTGGGACCATTGGTTTCATGCATATGTGGCTCTTTCAGGGTCTTCTTTAAAGTGTTTTACGGTGATTCTTTTTACCTTCCAATAAAAAATACAGCAACAGAAACACTTACATGTTTCCTTAGATATTTGCTTAACCAGGTAAGTTGGGCAAAGAAGTTTCTGGTTAACATCTTGTATATTGAGCTAATAACAATCAGGCTTTTTCTTCAGGCTTCTATAGAAATATTTTGTTCAGCTTTGTGTGAAATATTTCAGTCCATATTCACAAGGAAAAAAAAATGGAGAGAGACTGCTAAAACTAATAAGGAATTAGCTATTTTAATGCAAAAGCCCAATGCACTCGCCCAGCAGCAAATCAAAAGGTAAGTTAGAGTTTCCTCCATTGCTCTATAGGTTATTCAGATTTTCCTCAAAGAGCTCTATCAAATATGCTGGGATAAGTTGCTCTAGAAACCTTATAGAGATGTTCTCTGCCTTCATATGAATTATTTAAAAATATTCTGGAACAGGAACAGGAAACTAGGCAAATGGCTTTGTCAAAGACTATAGGATCACATGCATTTTTCTTTTGGCTCAATGCATATTTAAATATTTCATAAGCAGTGAAAAAGCTCCACATACAAAGACTGTCATTACAAAGGGGAACATCCATATTCTAATAACAAAACAAGTTATACCCAATGGAGCAAAACCAACAAGAGACTGAGATCCTTTTCCCTCCAAAAAATAATGTTATCCTTTCCTCCATGTGAGAAACACAGAGTGAAATGTTCTCAAACGGAGGACAGTACTTTGTCTGGGGCAAAGGGTCTAGCTATATTAATGGAAAGCAGCTGCTGCTATTTGCTCGTGAACCAGAATGTCTACACTGATTTCAGACCAATATACTTTGGTGAACTTCATCTTAAGTCACAGGTAGTCACAAGTCACAATTTTTTGCAATAATTTTTCAGCAAAATAAAGCATTTGTCCTCAGGGAAGGGGAGCCAGAAACACAATGAACATCGTTCAGAGTGTAAGATCACTTAAAGCACTATAAATCATGAAGGCCAGGAGCATTCCTGACTTTCTCTAGATGTGATGAAAGATCCTGTTCTGAAATGGTGATGGAACATCGTTAGCCATACCGTTACCCTGTCCGTGGGCACTACACCAATGCTCTGTACCTGACCTGGGAACAAAGACAGAAATGTACTGTATCCCATTAGGATTTGTCTGTGCTTACAGTCTCTTACTTACATTGGCGCTAGATTCAGCATATTTTTCAATAGATGGACTTCAGTGTTAGCACTCTGTGGCAAACTAAGTGTGCAAGGCAGGGCAAATGGGTAAAGCAGGAATGGGGAGGAAAAAACCCAGACCAACTGAAAAGGCTTCGTAAGCTTCTAAATTGCTTTCCAGGACCAAAGATTGTGGGTTTCATGCAATCACCTCCTACTAACTTGTGTAAATATTATATGCATTCTATTTTAGGAGGGAGTATGACAGCAAAAATTATCTGGTAGGCAGGAACTGGTCCCCCTTTTTCTTCCTGCTGTCTTCCATCTAATTTGAAGAGGCCGTTTAGGCTGAGGTTTCCCTAGAACATCTGAAGTCTCACAGGTGTTAGAAAGGGACAGTATCACCTGTCTTTTCATGCTCCCAAGTATATAATTCTGAGCCTCCCCAATGCCTTCTGAACAACCCAATTCATCTAATTAATCCCTAGTTATCCTCTTTTTCTTTTTTTTTTTATTTTATTTCCCCTGAGTTCCTGAAATGAGAAGGGATTTGGTAAGGACCAGAACACTGTAAGACAAATCAGACAAGCATGTGTCTGGCAGCAGGGAGCGAGACACTCATTGGGGGCTCAGGACTCCTTCTGCCAGGGTGGTTTGCTCACCTCTGGAAATAGCTGCCACAGGCTCCTAAGGAAAGAAGTAGGTTTGATCTCTGGGTTCTGGTAAGACAGCATTTCAGGAAAGCCTGTATTGGGAGAAGAAAAAAATCCAGCAAAACAAGCAAGGTCTTTTAGGCTCCTTTCTGCAACTTTCTTCAAGTTTCCTAAAGCTGCTGCAAATTGCCTTCTTGGATCCCTGGTGATGTTTCCCCTTATCGTACAATAAGGGGGAATTTAACTAATTAACTAATTGCTGTTAGTCACATTTCTACTGAGAACCCAGCTACATCACTCTACCCGAATGCTTTTTGCGATGTAATCTGAAGAGCCTGCCCTGTGCCAAACCACTGTAGTAATCCTTGCTTGGGTGTGCTAAGGGACCCAATACGCCTGCAACATGTGCAGCATTGGAAAAGGGGATGACTGACTGTGGTGGTTTAGCCTCAGCTGAGAGCTGAGCCCCACACAGTCACTTGTTCTTTTAACAAAAAGGGGGGGGGGGGGGGGGGGGGAGGGAGGAAAGAAAGGGAAATGTAAAGAGGAAAAAAAAACCAAACCAAAAACCCGCGGGTTGGGATAAGGATAGTTTACTAAAATAGCAGAAAAAGATAAAAAAGAACAACAGTGATAACACTACTTTAGAGCACAAGATGCACGAAGCTGGTGATACACAATGCAATCTCCCACTGAACCACACAATTCAGGCCGTACCGCCCAGGGCCGTCCCGGAACCCGACCGTACCCAAAAACCGCACATCCTGGAGGATTTTTTTTCCTCTCCTAGTCCCCCCCTTTATACTGAGCATGACATAATTGGCATGGAATATCCTCTTTGGCCAGTTCAGGTCACCTGTCCTGGCTGTGTCCCCTCCTTTCTGGTTAGTATGGACAACTGAAAAAGTCCTTGATTGCTTGGCAACAAATAGAGACATCAGGGTGCTATCTGCACTGCTTTTGTCCTAACACCCAAACATGGCATTCCATCCACTGCTAAAAAGTAAATTAACTCCATCTTAGCTGAAACCAGGACACTGACAGAAGCAAAAGAAATACCACAACTCCAGGAGAAGAAAGGCAGGCAAGGGTATGCTGAAGCTGCTACGTGCAGACCTCAGTCTGAGCAACTCTGGAAAAGATGTGCAAACAGTGGTGGTTATTGCTTCCTGTGCATGTATCCCCCTGAGAATCTCTGTGCCCACATCAGTGTGCTCATCGTGTTGTTCTCTAGGTGTTAATGGTAACAACTACAATTGCCTGTTAATGGTCAGAGGCCTCTATGAACAGATGTAAGCTGTTTCTATCTTCAGAAAAAATGAGTAAGTGGGGCTTTCAAATCCACAGAAATGATTGGCACATTTTCCTGGGTGTACATGGTGTGATACATATCCTATGTTCACGTTTCTGACAGTTTCCAATGTAATACAAAATGGCACTTGATTCATAACCGCATTAGAAAAGGAAAAGAAGGGAGCCCTGAAATAGATAAGGTGTTTATCTTCATAGCATAGTGAATGCTCCCTGAATAAGGTGTCAGGATGCTAAATCAGAGCCACAAAGCCAATAGATTTTATTAACATGCTTTGATCCATCTCTAGTGCTGCTTGATGTGTGGTTCGGAAGCCTTCATAAGCCAGAAGTGTTATTTCTCTGGGGCTGTGGTTTTCTTTTATTCCTGTTAGTTCCCAGATCTTAGTGAAATACAAAGATTTGTCACAAAGAGACATATTAAGAATTCATAGTATCTATAGCTCACTTTGAAGATGTTCTAGTTTCATCCAGCAGAGTTCCCCTCACAAACAAACAATCTTACGACTATATTTTGAACTAATTTATTTCAGATTAACTGCACATTAGGTATGTTGCAGGCTCAGTAAATGTGAGCTATATAATAAGGAAAAAATGCCTTCTAACCATACTTCATTAAGTCTTTGGAATTAGCACAGAAAGAGTAATTTTGTTTTGCTTATGTTTTTGTCAGGTAAGATGCAAAATGAAGTGTGAAGTATGTAGTTCTGAAACTAATTCAGAAACCCTATTTTTCCAAGACAAAGTGCAAGCAAAGAGTACCTTTTAAGCAGTTGGAATGACTGACTTTTTTCATAAATAACTCTCTCTGTACTCAGTATAGTAAGCAAACTTCGAAGATAAAAAGAAAGTGAATTAAGCTGCCTCAGATGTATTGTGATTGGGGCAGGTACTCTCCGCAGTGAGCCCTGGAGTCCTCAACCCTTATCATCCAGCAGAGAGGATGTCATCCCACTCCCTGCAAAGACACAAGCCCAGGTTTGCTTCTGCAGAAAAACAGGGTGGATGTCCTGTGCTGTCTGCTACTGCTTGTAAGCAACCATCATACAAAGTCTGCCCTGTCAATGGTGTTACGTTAACATGGTTGTTCTGTATGTGACACCACTCTGTATCTCCAGGAAGGTTCTCTTTCCCTTTGGAAACAAGGAAGAAAGGATCACTGCTTTTAGCTTTGGGAGCATCCTCTTCTGATGGGAAGAAGAACAGAGCACAGCTGATGTGTGTGTCTGTTTCTCATCCAGTTTTGGAGTCAGGACTCAGCCAAAGCATTCTCAGAAGCACTCCAGGTCCCACGGAAGACATGTATCTACCTCACAGGTTAGATGTCTAGTTTTGCCTTCATTATAAAGTAGGTTCAGATCTGTGCTGAAAACTGTTTGGGTGAATGATCCACTTGGTACTCCAAAGACCCAAGCAGTAATAGAATACCTAGCTGCACAATCAGCAGAGTTTTTTTTTCTTTTTTGTTTTAGACACAAAGATACTATGTCTGCAAACTGAACGTCAACAAAGTAACAGGCATGTGCTGCTCAGATTGAAACATTCCTATCCAAGGCAGGTGCTGTTCAAATATCCCCTTGGAACACTGTCTCTGGTCAAAGGAGCATTAGCGAATTGAAATGACATTTTTGAAGAATCCTACAAAGCTAGTAGGAACCCTTTGCATAAGAGAAATTATTATTTTCTTTAGGGATAGTGCTGCAGAGTTTGCTGAACAGAGAGTATGTCAAGTGTACAGTTCCGTTGTTTAAAATATGAATAAAAGCAGGAAAAGATAGTTCTTCCTGACCAAGACAATTTTATTCTTTCAGGAGGTTGGTTTGGGTTTTGTTTGTTTATTTTGTAGTCAGAGGGGATTTTTAACTACCTTCATTTTTAAATAATAAACTTTTAAAATTTTTATACGTGTCTTTTTTCTTTTTTTTAAGGGGTTTCACATTGCCTTCTACTTAGTATTTTCAAAATTCTTGTGTGCTCTGAACTGTTTCTCCAAGTATGTATTTTAATTCTCACTTGCAGCACTCTTGCAGGCAATGAAGAGCTAAATTTTCTTCTGAAGTAATAGAAGATGTCTTACTGCTAAGGAAATGTTTTGTAGTGATTAACTGCAGGGAAGTATAAAGAGCATTAAAATTTCAGGTCACAAGCTCACAGAAAGGTTGGACAGAAGGGACCTCCTGAGATCATCTAGTTAAACCCACATGCTCCAGCAAGACTGGCTAGGCCGGGCTGTCCAGGACTGTCCCCTGATGGGTTTTGAATATGGCCACAGATGTAGACCCCACAACCTCTCTGGGCAATTTATTTGGCAATACTCACAGTACAAAAGTGTTTTCTTCTTTTCGGATGGAATTTCATGTGCCCATTGTTTCTTGTTCTGTTGGTGAGCACTACTGAGAAGAGTTACTCGTTTGTCTTCATTGCCTCCCATCAGGTATTTATGCATATTGGTAAGATTCCCCTGAGCCTTCTCTTCTTCAGGCTGAACAGTCCTGTATCTCTCAGCCTCCCCTTGTATAAAAGATGCTCCAGTGCCTTCATCATCTTAGTGGTCCTTCACTGGACTTACTACAGGAACTACCTCAGTCTCTTGTGCTGGGGAACTCAGAGCAGGAAACAGCATTCCAGGTGCAGCCTCACCTGTGCTGAGCAGAGATGGATTGTCTCCCTCAACCTGCTGGCAGCACTCTTCCTGAAGTATCTTAGGATGCTATTGGCTTTTTTCTCAGTGAGGGCACATTGCTGGCTTGTGATGAGTTTGTTGTCCACCTGGACTTCAAGCTCATTTTTGAGAAAGCCCCTTTCCAGGCAGCTGTTCCCCAGTATGTACTGGTGCTTAAGGTCATGCCTCCTGAGATGCTGAGCTCTGCATTTCCCCTTGTTGAACTTCATAAGGTTTTTGTCAGCTCATTCCTCCAGCCTGCCACAGTCCCTTTGGATAGCAGCACAAACCTCTGTTGTATCAACCACTCTGTCCAGTTTGGTACTATCTATGAACTTTCTGAGGGTGCGTTCTGTCACATCATCCAGGTGATTAATGAAGATGTGAACCTAATGAGGGTCAACACTGCCAAGTGTCAGGTGTTGCACTTGGGCTGGAGGAATCCCAGTCATAGATACAGACTGGGAGAAGAGCTTCTTGAGAGTAGCCCTGTGAGAAGGGCCTGGGGATTCTGGTGGATGAGAAACTTAACATGAGCCAGCAGTGGCTCTTGCAGCTTACAAGGCCAATGGGGTCCTGGGCTCCATCAGAAGCAGAATCGGGCAGGGAGGGACCCAACGCAGCGGCACAGCCAGGAAAGGAAGCACTGTGGGCAGGCAGAGTCTCCAGTTCCTCGCATCGTCTCGCTCCCCTCCGGGGCAGGTTTGTGAAGAAAGATTCAAACCGACTGGCCTGGCCATGGGGCGTTGACAGCCGAGGCAGAGCCAGTCCCTGCTCGTTCCTAGCTTCTATCTGATTGTGTTTCTAGGTGTCACCAAGTCCCAGCTGAGTTACGGTGCCAACTCCTTCATAAGGAAAATAAAAAGAAAGAAAGAAGAAAAAAGAAAGAAGAAAATGACTCTGCTTCCCATCTCCACCCCGTGTGCAAGGTCAGGGATTGTGGGAATAACTCCCATGAGTTGAACGTGTTTGTTTTTCCCCTCAGTGTGCGGTTGGACCCGGTGATCTCTGGGGGCCCCTTCCCACCCCTACGACTCTGTGCTCCAAAAGGAGCAGAAGGAAGCAAAGCCCAAAGGGTAGGAAGGGGGCAGGGGTGGGCTTTTATAGGTGCACAGGTGCCCCAGGTGAAGCAGTTTCCACGTGGGGAAGCTGCTCTGGCATCCCCCTTTCAGGGGGGCTTCTGCCTGGTTTGGGGAGGTGAGCAGGTGAGTTTAACGTGTTTGTTTTTCCCCTCAGTGTGCGGTTGGACCCGATGATCTCTGGCGGCCCCTTCCCACCCCTACGGCTCTGTGATACCTGAGCCGTGCCGCTGACGGGGCTCGCTAACAAATAAACCCGTTTAAGCACGGCCGGAACAAGCAGACACGAACTCCCGGCGTGTCTGCGGGCCTGTATAGCGAGGTGACGTTGCCTCCTACAGCGCAGAGGTGAGCGGTCCCGTCCTGCGCACCCCCGGGGTACCGCACCCGCGCATCACCCGCTCCCCGCCCTGCTCCCGCCTCCGTCCCCGGCGGTGCCGGGCTGGGGGGATGCTAAAGCCACCCCCAGCCCCCGGGCCTGACCCTGCGCCGCCGCTGTCTCACCCGCCTCAGCCAGAGGGTGACGCCGTCCGCCTGCACATTGCTCCGAGCCCAATTAGGCGGCCGGTATCGGCTGCAATCACGGCTGCCGAGAGAGAGAAACGGGGAAGGCGCTATCTGCCTCCCGCACGCTTTTTCTTTGGGAACTTGCACAAAAGGCTTTTTTTTGTGTTCTGTGGCCAGGCTGGGGTCGGCTCGGAGCTTTCTCCTCCCTTTTCTTTGCAGCCGAGCGAGCCGAGCCGGGGGGCTGCGGGCAGACTGCGGGCAGACCGCAGGGAACGTGGGAGCGGGCAGGGAGGTTTTGGTTGCGGGTTCCCACGGCCGGGGACGTGCCCCGCAGAAATTGTCTGCGGGATGGGGGCCGAGCGAGAAGGCGCCTACGGTATTTACCAAGAAAATAAGGAACAATTGAGTATTCCGTGATTTGTTCCTCGAGGGTTTCTTGGGGTGTTTTTTTCTGAGCTTCAATAGGGTCCTGTGGTGAAGAGGCAACTGTGTAACTTGATAACCCTATTCGCAGCCGTTAATACGTGCCAGCAACGCAAGACCGGGGCGGGAGGAGGGGTAAGAAAAGCCAAGCGGAGCCCAGACCGTAGGGAGGAAAACACCGGAAAAAAGGCAGAAAGCGAGAACTTCCCCTCCCCCGAGAAATCACACCCAGGGAAATAAGCCCAAGGGGCGGTGCTGCCCGCTGCAGCCGGTGCCGGCCGCCCCGGGGGGTGCGGGGGCTCCTACCTGCGGGCGGCGGGCGGGCGGGAGCCGCTCGCACCGGCTGGCGGTCCTCTACCTGCCGCGGCCCCCGGGGGAGGGGGGTGTCGGGGCGGTACGCCCACAGCCCGCCGCCGGCCCTCCCAGCCCCCTCCCCGGCGGCGGGCTGTCACCTTCCCCGGCCCGCCCCGGGGCCCGTAAACCGCCCGCTGGCACCGGCGGCGGCGCGTAGGGCGGCCCGGCGGGGCTGAGCGCTGCTCGCCCTCTTGTTCTTTCTTTTCACGGAGTTTGTCCTGCCCTCCCTGCTCGCAGCCGCCGCGGGTCCCACTTCGGGGGAACGGCGATGGGGGCAGGGGGGTGATGCTGAACGGCCGCCCCGGGAGATCTCGACCCCCGGGTCTCGGTTCCCCGGGCGGCGGGAGGGAGCGTGGCCCCTTGGGGGAGCTGCCGGGGTTCCCCGGGAAGGGGAGTTCGCTGGAGGAGAGTGTCCGGGGGCTACGGGTCCCACCCAGCTCCGTCCCGTTTGCTCGGGTCCAGTTTTTTCCTTGATTCAAACACCCAGGAGCAGAAAAAAAAATATAAAAGAGGAAGAATAAAAGAATCCCCACTGCTGGCGTGTAAATAATAGTCTGCGTGCACGGCCGGCAGTATTTGTTTTCTGCCTTCGCCTCCGCACCGGCAGAGGCGTCACCTCCACCACATGGCGCTACTAACTGTTGCTAAAACATGTTGTCGTCTCACCCCCTCCCTTAACAATATGACATCACTTGCCAGTCAAGTCAAAATAACCAGTTGTGTTTCCAGACCTGGGGAAGCTCCCTTATTAGGGAAGAAGGGGGGAGAAGAGAATTTTCAGCGGTAGTAACAACAACAACAAAGTTAATGTGCCGGAGCCCGTTTTGTCGAGGGGGAAAAAAAAATGGAGAAAAGAAGGGAAATGGTGTGTGTGTGTGTGCGCGGGGAGCAGGGCGCATCCCCGGCCCGGCCCGCAGCCCCCTTCCCCGGAGGCTTGGCAGAGAACTGAGGGCAGAGCTGCTTAACCAGCCGTGTGAAGCGGCTGCGGAGCGGAGCTAAGCTGCTCGCCTCCAGCAGCCAGCGTGGCTTGCTGATGTTCCCGAGGGGTGAATGAATTCCATTAACAACCCCAGCCGTGCCGCCGGGGCATTTAGCGGCCGAGACCGGAGCCGGCAGCCGGCTCGCTAAACGCGGGCAGCGGGGACGGGAAGCAACGGGAGGGAATAAAAACATCAAGTAAAATCCTACGAGCCGGCCGGCTGGAAATCTCCCACTTGAGCCGCGGGAATTAAATCGCTCCCTCGGCTTAAATCGTCCGTCCCGGCGGGAGGGGTCATTTGTTTTCGCAAAGGGTCCCTCCTCTTTGCCAGCCCGACAGCACCCCCCCTCCCCCATGCCTCCCGCGTGCCCGCACACTCCGGCGGGACCACCCCCCCCCTATTTCACAGCCCCCGCCCCGCAGGGCGTGCGGAGCCCGGGCGGGGAAAGCCCCCACGGCGCTGCCGGGCGGAGATGCTGGGGGCGGGGGACGGGAGGCGGAGGAGGGGTCTGCGCCGCGCTCCCCGCCCCCCGGGCCGTCTCCGTTTGGGGCCGGGGGTGCGGTTGGGGGCGTTTGGGGGCGGTGTGGGGCGGCGGGATTGGCTGGCCCGGCCGCCGGCCCTGCGCGCCCCGGCCCGTCTGCGGCGCCGCGGGCAGCTGGCGCCAGCGCTCATATGGATGCGCGGGGACCGGACCGAGCCGGCCCAGGCAGCGGCTTTGCTGCTCTTGGAGGGCGCAAGGCGAGGACTTTGGGAGAGAGGGTATTTTTGTAAGCGGGGAGGGGCTCCGCTTCCCCCTCCCCGTCCATTTACCGCTGGGGAAAGGAGCCGGTGGGGAGCCGGCGCGGCGGGCAGCGCACCCCGGGGCTGCCGAGCCGCTCACCCGCTCGTCTCTCCCTACAGGTGCTGCCCCGGCGCTTCCCCGGACCTGCCTCCGCACCCGCCTCTTGACAGAGGGACACGCTGGCTCCGGGGCTCCTCCCCCACCCTTCCCAAGGCGCACTCCAGTCACCCGCCGGTTTTCTTCTCAAGAAAAGCCCCCCCGTCTCCTAAAAGCCGCCAGCAGCGCCAAAGCCACCCCCTAGCAGCACCACCCCTCACCGAGCGCCGCTCGCTCCGGGTCCGGGGGTGGGTGGGAGGCCCGAGGTCGTGGAGGTGGCCACGGACCCGCCTCGCTGGATGGCCCACCACGCCGCGGGTCAATCAGCACCCGCTTGCTCTCCTTTGCACCCCCGGCCCCCTCCCCGCCCGCCTCCGCTCGCCGGGCCCCTCCGTGCGGCTGTCCGACGTGGAGACCGAGGAGTTTCACTCCGGGGCCGCTTCGGTGTGCCGGAGGGGGAAGGGGATCTAAGAAAACAGGATAGCAAGGGAGGCACGGGCGGATTTTTACCCTAGAGATGTACCAAGGACTGGCGGAGGGGAGGGAAAGAAAAGGGGGGAGGTGGGAGAGGAGGGGGAAGTTGTGTACGCGCAGGCTAAAGCTTCTCAGACACGGCTACTTCCCGGATGCAAAATACAAGCGGATTCCAGTCGGCGATGGATTTTACTCGGGGGTGCTTTTAGGAGCCGAAGAGTGAGCGTTGCAGCAGCTCGCTCGGAAGACCGAGCAGAAAGGGGTTCGGTGCTTATTCCCCGGGGCGGGGCGGGAGGAAAGGGGGTGCCTCTAACTTCCTTCCCGGGTCGCTGGGTCCCCCTCCTGCTGCCCATGGCTCTTACTCGCTGGTCTGGCTGGCGTCTCCCTCAGGGGGGACAGGGCGAAGGGGCTGCCGGGCCAGTCTGGCTGCTCTTCTCCGGGTAGTGAAACGTCTTCCCATGCCCGGCTCCCCTCTGGCTGCCCGCAGGCTGGGGAGCTGCCCGGGCCGGGAGCCTGGGGACTTCCCGGAGGCGCTCCGGGCTGAGCCCGCTGATCCCAAATGCTCTTGTGTTCCTACAGCCCGCCTGACCGGGAGTCAATGGGCCGGCCTCATCTTATCCACAGCCCCGGGATGCCTTGGCTGGACAGCAGCAAGGCGGCACTGTCTGCCCATCACCACAACCTGGACCGTCAGCCCCTTCAGCAAGACACCCCTGCACCCCTCGGCGGCCGGCGCCCCCGGGGCCATCTCGGTGTACCCAGGCAGCAGCACGTCCAGCACCGCCTCCGTGTCTTCACTCACCCCGGCCTCGCACTCCGGCTCCCACCCTTTCGGCTTCCCCCCGACCCCTCCCAAGAAGCGTCCCCGGACCCCGACTCCCCCAGCGCTGCCTTCATCCCCCGCCGGGGCAGACAGCATCAAGTACCAAGTGTCGCTGTCGGAGGGGATGGAGATGGAGAGTGCCAGCCCGCTGAGAAGCAGCCTCACCAGCATGGGGGCCCAGCCCTCCACCCACCCCCCCATCCCCCCTTACCCCTCCTACGTGCCGGCCGCCCATGACTACAGCAGCAGCCTCTTCCAGCCGGGCAGCTTCCTGGGGGCCCCCGCGTCCAGCTTCACCCCCAAGCCACGAAGCAAGGCCAGACCCTGTTCGGGTAAGTCGTGCACCCCCTGGCCTGCCCCGTTGCACATCGGTTGTGTCCCGGGGGCAGGTGGAAAAGGGGGGCGGGGGGGAGGTGGGTGCGTGCATGTGACGAGTGCCTTTCCTGGCTGTCTGGGGTGAGGTTGCCGGCTGCTGCAAGGCTGGGTGCGTGGGTCAGTTCCCCTCGGGACAGAGGTGCAGGTGGCTGCTTGGTCCCCCTTTTTAAACTAGGCAATGGAGAAGCTTGCACCGGGCTTCTGTGCGTGCCAATGTGCCCGTAGAGGCCCCTAGACCCTCAGACTGGGCCAGGAACACGGGCACCGGTGGGGTGTAACCTGGCAGATGGAGCTGTACAAAGAGAAATTTACATGAGGAAAAAATGTTCTCCCTTGGAGAAAAAGCTGGCCTCAGCCACCCGAGGGGCTCAGGCCCGACCCCGCTCCCCCGAGTCAGTAACAAAACCCCACAGCTTCCCCGTGGGGCCTTTCTTAGCCATGGGTAGTTTTTCTCCCTCAGTAACTGGCACGTCTCTTCATTAATACAAACCAAGGCCTCAGCACAGGATGAAGGTGAAACTTACCCGTCCAGGCCGCTTCAAATCGCAGAGGGCCTTGTTTCCTTCACATTATACAAGAGCAAAAGGTCAAATATAGTTTACATACCACTGCAAAAGACTTAAGGTGTCCAGTCATTGCTAACTTACTCCAGCCTAACTAGGAAAAACACTTGATTTTTGTTTCTCCTTCCCCTGAACCAGCTGTCTCTGCTTCCAGCCAGCTGACCGCAGGCTTTTCCCGTGTTCACAACCTTTCCTTGCGTTTCCTCCTAAAAGTGCAGTCCTAAATCAGCAAATTAGAGGATGGATGAAGTTTTGATCCCACTTTCCAATCATAGTAGTGCTACAACTAGACCGACGAATTCCAGACAATTTGTGTAATTCTACTAATATTGCTGCATTGCCTTTCATGTACAATCCCTTCTCTGGCATTATTGGTCTTAACTCTTTTCTCCTTTCCTGAAACCCTGTGGCTTTAACACTGCACTTTATCACTTCCTACAAGTTCACTAGAGGTGTTCCTTTTCCCACTCTGTTATCGATACGGCTGTAGGTCAGGATCACGCCAGTTCTGGTGTGATACTAGAGGACTAGGATTGGCTAGTGCTGGCAAAGCTATCAAATGCTAGAGCTGGAGTTGAACATTGACTACAACTGCTGGAGGATGTGCCTGAGGACCATATGTTGTATGGATCTGTGACAGCAGCAGAAAGTATATTTTTCCCGGTTTTTTTAATTTTATTTTCTCACTTAAAGAAAAAAAGAAAAAAGAACCTAGTTCCCCTGTTACACAGCAGAACAAGTTGTAAGAGAGCAAGAACCTCCTCTTCTCCCTACCTTCCCTAAAGCAGTTTTAGCCCAAGGCAGGCAGTTGGAGGGCACTGGGTATTTGAGTGGAGTTGGACGGTACTTCCATTTTTTTTGTCTTGTCTTTTTTTCTGTCTTACTTTTTTCCTTACTGCACATGAAGAGAAGAGTGATTTCAGGATAGGAATTAACTCTCACTCCAAGGTCAGACCATTTTAGCTACTCAGAGAGAGTCCTACTCAGATATCAGCAACCCTTTCAATTGACTCAGTTCAGAACCCTATTTAAATCTCAGCCCACATCATTCACCTTCACTTTCCAAAATATCACTAATTCTTCCTGTTCTTCCAACATCCTTTGTCATCCTTTCTATGTCCACGTTTTGTCCTTCTCAAAAAGTTGGAAAAATTCAGTATCACCTATTCTACTGCAAAGTTTTGTGTTACCCTGCTTAGGCACAGAACTCTTCATAGTCAGTAAAAAATATTAAAAAATAGAACAAATATCACTGCTCTAAGTGATAACAATGATAACTTATCATTGATAAAACAGAAGCTTCAGTGACCACCTGAAGGTTATGTTAGAACTGTCAGTTTTCCACAGAGCCTAATTTGAAGACAGAAAAACTCTCAGTGGTATTAAAAAATAAAATTACCTGTATTCAAGTGAGGAATAGGTCTGCCAGTGTTTTCAAAAGGACTTGAAGAGTAGGAAACAGATTGTTCAGAGAATTCCTGTTCTAGAAACTGTTGCAAGCACACATCTACCAAAAGCAAGAGTAAGGAGGCCTGAGAATAGAAATGACTTGGAACAGTGTGGGAGATGCTCTTCTTATGATATGCGTTATCATATGAATATAGAACTTATCACAGCCTGTAGTTACAACAAAATAGGTCTTATCCATCCCTGAGGATGTCTGACCATGCCATATCAGCAAGGACCAACTCAATTTCTCTTTGTCTAGGGTCCTTCAGCTGTGTCCTACTTGGCTTTCCTGTCTGTTACCAAACTTTACTTCCAAGTTCAGGTATTATTAGTACCCTTTCTATGGCTATATAAAAATGCATTTATCTAGGAGAAGGAGTTTAAAGAAATCTAGCTGAAAGGTTTGTGACTAGCAGCTGATTATATTCTACAGCTATAGTTGATGGTCTCACTTCAGTTTTAATTCTTAACTCTTCCCAGCAACAACTAAGAATGTTCTGGATGGATTTACAGAATTTAATACTAACATGGTTGGGGAGGGTGTTTGATGAAAACATTAAAATATCAGATATATATCAGTATTTGTACACTGAGGAAAAAGGAGACTTTTTATGACTATGGTTACATGAAATCAAGAAGTAATTCTGGATTTGTTTTGTTTGTGCAGCTGTTTTTAAGGAGGAATGGCACAGCACAACATAGACATTAATATTTGCTCAATGCATATTAAATGTTCCATAAGCAGTGAAAAAGCTCCACATACAAAGACTGTCATTACAAAGGGGAACATCCGTATTCTAATAACAAAACAGTTTATACCCAATGGAGCAAAACCAACAAGAGACTGAGATCCTTTTCCCTCCAAAAAATAATGTTATCCTTTCCTCCATGTGAGAAACACAGAGTGAAATGTTCTCAAACGGAGGACAGTACTTTGTCTGGGGCAAAGGGTCTAGCTATATTAATGGAAAGCAGCTGCTGCTACTTGCTCGTGAACCAGAATGTCTACACTGATTTCAAACCAATATACTTTGGTGAACTTCATCTTAAGTCACAGGTAGTCACAAGTTTTGTGCAGCTATTTTTAAGGAGGAATGGCACAGCACAGCATAGACATTAATTAGCAGTATTACAAGTGAAGTGAACAAAATGGACAAAGAGAAATCCCCAAGGGAAAAAGAAATAAAAAAGAAAAGCACTGGTTATTTTAAAAGACCCCCGTGCCTGCCTCCCCACCCCTGAATTCAAACATGTGGAGGGACAAAGCAGGAGCCTGCAGACCCACACATACAGAGGCTTGGACAGCTGCAGAGTAGTGTCCCAGAAGAGAAAACTTAATCCAAGTAAACAGAGCGGTAGTTCTACTTTTCCTCTCTGCCCATTCATATAGCAACACCAAACACACCTAAGCAGTAAGAAGCAAATCACTGCATCACAACGGATGCTTTTGGCACAGTAGTCCCATCTGACCAAGATGCCTGAGTAAAGAGCTGGGGCAGCTTCTGCAGTCAGAGCGCCCTGGAGCACCAGAGGCTGGAAATGAGAGCAGAGCCTCAGTATTTCCCATCGCTCTCTGGAGACATCATCAGATAGTCTAGGCTCCCAATTCAGGTAGTTAGATGACTGAAGTTAGGTGGTGTGAATAGGCTGCCTATTTCAGCCTCTGTGATCTTCCATTTTCTTTATTCTGAGCACCTGGAAAATAGCTGAAGAGCCAAAATTTAGCCTCTGTTATCTGTACAGTACTCTCTGGTCACCAGATGAAACAATTGCAAGTGCAGACTAATTTGTCCTGAAAGGTTGCTTATTGGTCCTAACAAGGATAAACCTTTATGTGCAGAAAATTGGATACCACTGCAGGCTTTCTAAAAGCTGACTGGTGATGTGTTACCTATTGGAAAATAGATTGCATGATTTGTTGACATACGTCTTCCAATATTCCTGTGTTGATTCCATCAACTGTGCCATTATTGCTAAATCAATACAATATTGAAAAAAATATTGCTGCAAAGTCCTTAGGCAGCTGGCTTTTGGTGGTCTCTAATAAATGAGCATAACTGGCAGTTTTAAGCCTTGTGTTTCAGATGCATAAGTATATATCCATTAACAGGCTAAGGATGCTGAATAAGCTAATGTACTTGTCACTGTTGCAGATCCAGACTTAGTTGTGCTGTTGTTTTCCTTAATAAACACTCGCTCAAGGAGTCCACAAGAAAAGTCTGTCATCCACCCAGTTGGTTGAACTTGGCTGAATGCCAAGTGTCCACCAAGCCCCACCATCAACTCTTCTCCTCAGAGAATCAGGGAGGGGAGAAAAATGAGATGAAAAAAAAGAAACCCTCACGGGTCAAGATAAAGTCAGTTTTATAAAGAAAAAGCAAAAGGACACATGCAAAATAACGCAAAAGAGTTATTCTCTACTTCTCTATTTTCAGCAGGCAGTGTCTGTCCACTTCCCAGGGATCAGGGCTTCAGTGTACATCACAATTGCTCTGGAGGATGAAAGCCTTTCCCTTCTCCTTTCTCCCAGCCTTTCATTGCTGAGCAGACGCCACAGGGTACGGAATCTCCCTTTGGGCAGTTTGGGTCAGCTGTCCCGCTGTGTCCCCTCCCAAGATCCCAAGTCCAACCCCAGCCTGGTGGTGAGGGGTGTGAAATGAGTCAACCGTACTGCTGTGACAGCACTGCTCAGCACTAGCCAAAAGCCTGGCATGTCATTAACACTGTGCTCACTACCTACACACAGAGGAAAATGAACTCCAGCTCAACCAGACCCAAGAAAACCTCCACCCTTATTCCATACACCTGGCATTGTGCTAAGGTCCCACATAATTTAATACAACTTTAATATATCTTTTAAGCATTCAATTTTATTTAATTCTTATTAATGAAATCCCTTCTTACCAATACTTACAATTTAAACTGCATACTTACACCATCTTTATTTCCAACATACAGATTTAAATATTCTCATTAAGTACCCTTTCTAATGATGGGGGTTGGACTCGATGATCTCTTATTATTAATTTCCCTTCATCTCAGTGGACTAGTGGTGTTCACATACTGTTAGAACTTTATCTGAAATGTCTTTTTGTTTGTATGGAAAACTAAAACATATAACAAGCCTCTGTAAAAAACAGAGCTCTCTCTACTTTTCCACATCTCTAGCTCTTACAGGAATTGCAGAGGTAAAAGCATAAATCAACTTGAACAATAAACGAGGAACTGCAAATACTTTGAGGAGTCATCAGTTTTGAGTAGACTGTGTTAACCCCTACCTAACTGATTCTGTTCTTTGAGCAGAAAACAGTTCTGAAAAATGATCATCTGAAGATTTAATGGCTCCTCATATTTTTCCAGATAAAAAATTCTATTTCAACGCATTATCATGTTCCTCCATCATATGCTTATACTGATTTTAGCATGCTTTTCACATTTAGAGATTTCTTTTTTCTGAAAAATAGTCATAGGTTTGCTTACTTGAACGTATATTTACCATTATTTGTGCTTGTGCATCTGAATGTTTGTTAGTTTTGTGAGGCTTTTTTCCAAGAAAAACATGTAAAATATTTCCTCAGAAGACATACAAGGAAGGAGACAGAATTGTCATTCTTAGATATTACTAACATGACCCAAATAGGTTTCAATTCTTCTTGGAAGAATTTAGAAGAAAATACCTGGATCTAGGGACAGGAAACTAAAACTTAGTGCTATATAAAATTAAAGTACTATATAAACCTATGTAAGATACGATCTTTGCCATGTGGGATGTAATTCATATTAAGCCATTGTTAAGGAAAATGGAAGAGGAGAACGAAAGGAAGAACATAAACTGAGCTCCTCTAATCCTGTGGGCTTTAACTCATAAAGTCATCCTCATTTGACCATTCACTTTGAAACAAAAGAGATGTGAAGGGCTCCACCACTGAGCTACTAAACTGCCAGAAATAAATGTTGCTAACTCCACAGCATGTCATTTTCAAAGTTCAACTCACAGTCCTTTGCTTTGTGAGCAGGGAGGAGAGAAAGCATTAAAAATACTATGGCTTGAGCTGTGTAACAGGCACAGGGAGAATGGAGAGTGATGGGCAGTTCTTTTGATGCTTCCTAGCCAGAAAGCAAGGTATAAGGGGGGAATAGATTATGCGGGCATAACATATTTTAGGGCTTCTTTAACATTGGTGAGCCATTTATTTAAGAATCCTTGGGCATTAGCACCATTTAGCCCAATCTGATCTTCTTTTTTTCCCCAAGGATGCTTAGTCGCCAGGTAAGTTTCTAGCAATTGAAAAGTATGTAAGAGTTAATGTAGCTCTTTCCTTCTCCTCCACATGTGTTCTCCAAGAGGGATTCTGGGGGGATAAAGAAGAATCTAGTAAGGTAATTTCTGTAAGACCACAGGCAGACACAAGATTTTCTAATTAACTCCTCTTGCTTATTTTAGCTTATGCAGATGTAAGTTCTCTAATTGCTACTTTATTGGCTCTGCATAGATTGGTTGTCTTTTAATGGCATCTGTATGTTTTTTGCTTCACTGGCATTATAGGACCCATTGCTGTGATCTATATAGAAAAGCTATCTTGCCTGAATTGTAGATAGAAGGAAATGACATAGCAAAAGCTCAACACACAAACTCTTCTTTTTTGCTGTTTAGCGTAAGAACCAGAACACACAAAGCAGCTCCATGTTCTGAGTCTAACTTAACAGCATCTCCTATAACAGGCTGATTTACCTATCTGCTTACAGACACACTGCCCATTGTGTGGCAGCATATAATTGGTTTATTTTGTACTAAGAAATAATATGTGCAAATCATCTACAATTCAGAATATTCCACTGCTTTAATGACGGCATTAGTCATCACCTTCCTTTCCTTGCTCTTATTTCAGCATCTCGTCCTATTACAGTTCAAAATGCCAACACCATGAATAGCATTCCCAGACATAACAGGAAAATAGTAACAGAGAACAGAAAAGTATGTGTGTGAAAATGTGGGGAGAAATCAGGGATCTTAGCAAGAGAACAAAACAGAATAACCTTATTGGAGAGAAGAAGAAAGAAGGGGAGAAGAGAGGGAAAGGCGAGGCAATATGGCATTATGAGTATTAGTAAGACTGGGAAAACACTGTGTTTCATCAACAAAACATGCTGAAATTGAAGGTATTTTTAGCTCCTGGCAAGATAGGAGATTAAATGCAAGTACAGTTATATTTGATATAGCGTAAAGAATTTATGAGATGAAAAGATCTCTGAAACTTGTAATGACAAGAAAAAGTAGTGCTGAATAGCAGCCCTTTGATAGGGAGGGAACTTGATAGATCTTTCCAAAAAGAGAAAAAAAACCCAACTCTATATAGAGTTGAGTTCTATGGAGAGACACCATGGAAATAGGAAATTTGGATCTAAATAAGGGGAATAAGCAGACGAGAACTATGGCATTAGGGAAGGAGTTTTCAACAAATCCCTGAGAGTAGGAGTTCTAGGAAATAATGGGGTACTGAGTCAAGTCCCTGCCGCCTGTTACAGACCGTGTAACAGGATCATTCAGTAATGCCACAACTGATTAATGAATTTGAACGCAACACTTGCATTTACCAGTTGTAGTGAATAGAATCATTTTAGATATGGGACGTGTTGATTTTAAGGGTTTGTGTTTAAAAATAGACTTTTCTCTGAATGAGCAAACTGCTAAGGTTTAATTTTAGTTTGTTGATTTAGATTATTCTAGTAAACTTGACACTTCTGCTCTTTAATAACCACAAGAAGATGTCTGTTTAGTGAGAAACAGTAAACTTGTGTACTTTACTGGTTTCTGTAAGCTACTATTTTTCCTCCATTGTTGATTTAACCTTGTCCTTTTTTAAAATTTATTTTCTGAATTTTATCAGCTATCAAAATTGAGAATGAATGGTTTCCTCCAAAGCAAACTGTCACTTGAACCACTCATGTTCAAGGACAGGTAGCGCTCAAAGAAGATTGCTTTTGTGAGTGCATACCTAAGTGAAGCTGAAGTATCTAGCAGCCACAGAAACAGTTTTTTAAGACTATTTTCTATTGTTGTGGAAGATGTTAGCTTTATTCCTAGAGTGCAGTGAGTTAAAATTTATAAAATGAAATTATAATAATATTTATAAATATTTATAAAGATAAAATAAAGGTGAAAACTGTCATACTGAAGTCAATTTCACATCCCAAATTTATAGAAGGGATAGCTCTAATGATGGGGGTTGGATTCGATGATCTCTTGAGGTCACTTCCAACCCTTATGATTGGGTAAATAATTGGTGTAAATAATCACAAAGGTTTTGTACTTTTTTCATAAGAAACCAACTGAGAACACTGGTATCCCACTCGCAGAACCACAGAATTGTAGGGGTTGGAAGGGACCTCAAGAGATCATCAGGTTCTACCCCCCTGCCAAAGCAGGCTCCCTAGCTCATATTACACAGATAGGCGTCCAGATGGGTCTTGAATATCTCCAGGGAAGGAGATTCCACCACCTCCCTGGGCAGCCTGTCCCAGGGCTCCCTCACCCTCACTGTGAACAAGCTTTTCCGCATGTTGGTGCGGAACTTCCTGTGCTCCAACTTGCAGCCATTGCCCCTTGTCCTGTCTCCACTAACCACTGAAAAGGGGCTGGCCAATTCCCCCTGCATCCCATGCTTAAGATAACTGTAAAAAGCCTCATGAGCATGCAGAGCAGGTCAGCGTGGAGAGGGTAGGAACAGTGAGGTACATGTGTTGTGTCTGGTTGGTTTCTACCACAGGGCAAAACAAGAGAAGGATATTGGGAACTTCCCATCCTAAAAGGTCTTACAAGAAACCTCCGTAACATTAAAGACCTGGACACAAGTAGACTTCAGCAGAGTAAAAGAAATCTAAACATGAATGCTGTCTGTGTGAATGAGACTAGAAATGCTCTATTCAAATGCAGGGACAGTCAATGATAGGAAAATATCAGCATCCTGGTGTCTTCTATACTAGATGTGTATTTTGCATCAGTGCTACAAAGAAAAGTCTTTCAACAGGTGATAGCAAACCTGCTGGCAGTTGAATTCATAAAGGGAAATTTCACCTCAGAGGAAACTAAGAAAAGGCCTCCCGATTCATTTAAAATCCTAACAAACCTTGGCAAAGCCATGCTACCTACAAGGACTGCTAATATTAGGGGCCAGACTAAAGTAGAGATGTCAACTTACAAGGGAATTATGGCAGCAGAGCCATTGGTGTAGGCAAGAGACACACACACAGATATAGACAGCCCTGTAAGAACCAGGCAGAACAAGGATACTGCTGTCTACCCAGCCCAGGATGTCGAGTGTGAAGGCCAGCACGTCTCTCATCAAAATTAGGAAGAACACCACACTGAACATTTGCAACATATATTTCTGTTTGGAGGAAGAAAATCTTATTTACAACGGCCCCAGTTATATCATCATTCATCCCAAAGGAGGTTCGGACAGTTGCAGGGGGAAGCAGTCTCTGGAGTGAATCAAAATATCTCTACTTGTAAATGGCCTGACTGGCTTAAGGGATTGCTATTTACCTGTGGCTAGTCTAGTCATCAATAGATCTGAAAAGTTGTTTAACAGGTTTATTTATTTCCACCCACACACACACACACACACACAAATAATAAGTGTCTGTAGAGCCTGGGGAGAAGTTGGCCTTGTGCATCCAGATCCCAGCAGAACCTTGGCCCTTCCCCAGACTCACTTCTGACCTGCATCACCTTATTCTAGACGTACCCATGGGAATAAATACTCCACTCACGCAGCAGCTGTCTCTGGAAGGAGACTTTTCTAGAACTGCTTCAATCATTAGATGAAAAGACACTTTGGATGCTAACAGTTGCTGTGACAGTCACTATAGGAATCAAAGTCCGTAACTGTTGCAGGCTTCCTAGTCCTTGGCAGGTGAGACTGATTTTTCTCACACTCTGGGAGAGGAAAAAAGAAACACACACACACCCCCCCCACCAAAAAAAAAAGTCTTTAGCTAATAATGTTATGCTACACTTATCTTAGAAGCAGCTTTTTGCATCTCGTATCAGAAGCAGCCTGCACCATCCTCCACCAGAACCCAACCATGCAAAACCACAGCTATTAGTTACTTACTTCATTGAGGAAATCTAGCTGTTTTGGAGACAAGTTATTGTGTAAATGAACCTTGATCAGGGAAAAGAGGTGACTCGGCAGAAGTCAGGAAGGGTGGCATGTGGTAGTAAGAAAAAAAATAGTCTTTAGCTAATAATGTTATGCTACTCTTAGTTTAGAAGCAGCTTTTGCAGCTTTTGGCATGTGTTAGGCACTGTACAACTATCCTGGGACATTTGTCATGGGAGGAACGTATTAGAAACAACCACTCCCTAATCCTAAGAGATGCTGTGCATAAGTCCCCACAAAGCAAGGGAAGGCAGCTCCCCTGGAGCTCCACCTGCCTATGGAGAAACTGACAAGTGGAATGATTGGAAAGATTCTGTTAGCTGGCCAGAACTGAGCACATTCGGTCTGAGGTTTATTGAGGGCAATGAGACTCTGGGCTGTCTTGCATGCACTGTGTGTCAAAGTCTATAATCCAGCTAATTTTTGGAGCTATGTGCAGCTGAGGGCACAGGGCACGTGCTGGGAAGAGCTAGTGAGAAGAAGATATTTAGTGCCTTGTAGCGCTCATCAGCAGGTAACTGAGGAGGGACTCAGAATGATGGGATAAGCCAGAGGAAACGCTCCCACTTTGGAACACATCATTTGTTCTAAGAAAGAGCATGTTATCTGCCCATTGGTGCCAGTAGCTACATGTGCAGAAGCTGTAAGCATCTATGCAGGGAGGGTCAGGGTTTGGACATTTCATTTCATTCTGACCTTTACCACACATTGAGCAGTATAAAATAAAATTAACTCTGGAAACAAAGATCACACCTGTACTATGAATTTTTTCTCACACATTTCTGCAAATGAAAAATGGAGAGAGAGATAGATATATATGCCCAAATAAAAACACATGGTGTGAAAAGATGTCTAACCAGAACATTTTTACTCCGTTTTTTCTCTCCAAGGTGCTCTCAAAAACCATTGAGTGAAACTGATTTAGTTTGCAAAGCAGGGCCCTTTCAGCACTCTGGCAGAATACCTACCAGCAGCTCTAGGTGGAAGCCTATAGTAGACACAGAGAAGCAACCTTGTCAACAGATTAGCACAACATTAAAGGGACGTTTTTTAGCTGGTTAAGCACCACCCTATTCTATCCAGAAGCAGCAAGCTGAAGTCTGAGGGGGCTGCTAAGCCTTTCCAGAAAGGTGTGGAGGATGGAGAGCAGAGGAGGAAAAGCGCCCTTGGAGTGAAAGGGAAAATACACCCAAGAAGAGAAGACAATTCAGGACTCCTGTGATTCTGTGACAATGGGATTTCATTCCACAAGGAAGACCTCAGTGGAGAGTGCAGCAGCAAAGCTGCCTTGGCGCAGGGCAGAGGAATGGGGAGGCACTCGGGCATGCTGCCTGTGTCCCTGCAGAGCTCCTGCCGAGGGCAGCCAGCCCCTTCCTTTCCCCTGGAGCATCACCACAGCCAAGGCAATGTGGGTGGTATCAAACCCTTCCTTATTGGCGTGGCCTGAACAAGCAGAGGGGTTCCCAGGGGTGCCCAGCCAGCAGCTGTGCCCGCTGCGTGGCCCCCACGGGCAGGGAGAGGGCCCGGGGCCTGCTGGGCACAGGGACTGCCTGGGGGCCAGCACCCCAAAGGCCTTCCTCCCAAGGGTGCTGGGCCGGAGGAGGGGGGGTGTTGGGGGTTGAAGGTGGGGCCGGGGTGGGGGTGGGGGTTGGGGATGGCAGGTGGGGCCTGGGTAGGCGGGGCCTCGGTGGGTGAGGCTTGGATGGACATGGCCTGGGTGGGCGGAGCTGATGCAGGTGGGGCTTGGGTGGGCGGGGCTCCCCCACTATGTCACAGAGCCAGCACCTGGCAACCCAGCAGTGACAGTGTCCAGGGCAGTAGAGAGGGCAGCAGCCTGCCCTGGCCCGCAGGCAGAGCTGCTGCAGGGGCAGCCTGAAGCAGACAGCTCAGAGGATGTCCTCAGGAGCTACTGCTGCAATCCCTCAGGGAGGAAGGCCTGGACCAGGCTATACTGGAGGTGCTTCACTGCAAGGGATTCTGCAGCCGGGCTACGCTGGAATCTTATCTGATGGATACAAATCCTGCTTCAGCCTTGGGGAACGGGCAGAAGCTCTTCACAGCATGGCAACCACCACCTATACCTGGAGGTGCCTGAGGTTCTCAGGCCTTTGCTGATGGATAGCCATGGCAAGAGCAAGGGAATGCCTTCTGGAGAAGCACTGCAGAGCTCACCATCCTCACCTGCCACGGAGACAGGGGCAGCAGCGCAGCTGTAAGAAATGGGATGTAGAGAAGTGGCAAAGGTCCCGCTGCTTTGCAGGACCAAGGTGTCCCAGCAGGTGCAAGGGAAGGACACTTTCCCCCAGGGTCCATCAGGCCGGGGGCACCTGGCCACTCGGGGCAGCCCCTGAGATGGCTCCAGGCTGAGGGAGAACAGGGCTAGGGCATCTCCTGGGAGGCGTGACCAGCCTGTGGGAGGAGGGAGCCGGTCTTGCTCACATGCTCAGGGAGTAGCTGATCGCCAGCTCTGCTGCTGGGGTCAGGAAGGAATTTTCCCCCGGGGCAGACTGGCACTGGGCCCTGGGGGTTTTTTGCCTTCCTCTGCAGCACTGAGCAGGACCCCTTGCCAGGGCCCCTCCGGCCCATCTGGGCTGGCTCACTGCCCGCTGCTGCTCGTGCCCCACGAAGGTGGCCTCTCGTGCCCTGCACCTGGGGGGAGGAAGGCTTTTTTCCCCCCTGGCAAGCTACAAGCTGTGCCTGGGGGTTTTTTGCCTGCCTCTGTAGCACTGAGCGCAGCCCCTTGTCAGGGCTCCCCCGCACCCTTTGGGCTGGGTTCTCTCCTGCTGCTCTGGCACCTGCAAGGTGCTACTCGCGCCCTGGCTCTCTCCGGCTCTCTTGCCCCAGGCAGGTTCCTAGTGGGAGCTCTGCTGCATAGGGCAGTGGCTGCCCCTTTCCAGCTCTCCCTGCAGGCAGGAGAAGCACAGGGCACGCACAGGAGCACTGTTCACGTGTCGCTGGCCAAGAAGCACAGCCCAGCCAGTTTGGGAATTCAAAAAGGATGCTTTTGTCATCAATGGCTGAAATATGGGGGAAAAGATGCCACAGAACCACACAGCACCTCCTCATCTTTTTGGGTCATTTTTATCATCTTTTTCTGCCTCTTCTTTTGTGTGTGGTCAGTCCTCATGGTCATTCTTCATGTTCTGGCTTTGGAAGGAACGGGCACTGTTTAGCCTAGGTGCCTGCGTCTGCCTTCTGCAGCGCTGGGACTTGCCTTTGCCAGGCTGCCAGGGATGTTTTTCACAGCTGAAGACTGCAGCAGCCTGCTCCTGTCTTTATGACAGTTAGCAAGGGCTCTGAAAAGACTCAAAAAAATAAAAGCAAATCAGGCTTCCACTGGAGTCCTTTGTGTCCTTGGGAGTGGGTTTGGGTCTGAAGAACCCCATGCTTTTCAGGGAAATGAGAGTCTCATAGTTGGGTGACTCGGGGCAAGCGTGTGGCATGGAATGGAATAGAATAGAATAGGAGATGCTGTGTTCTGCCTGACGAGCTCTGACCTGGGTCTGAGGGCTCCATGCAGGAGAGCGGCTCTCTGCAGTGCAGGTCCTGGGCCCAGCCAGGAGGCAGCGGCAGAGATGGGCAGCACAGCTACAGCAGAGCTCTGGCAGGGATGGAAGGACCCCAAGCTGAGCTGAGCCATGTCCCCTGGGTCCTCAGCAGGAGACTGTGTGGCTGGGGGTCCCAGCCGAGGCTCGTCCCAACCAGCAGCACAGGGGATAATCACTTTAAATACACTAATAATTTGGTTTTCATACCATTTTGGAAGTACACATTGTTAATAAAAAGGTTTTCACTGTTCCCTAGAGGGATAAATGAGGCATGAACCTCTTGGGCAGGGAAGCGTGTGAACGACCACCAATCTCCACCATTAGGTTTGTACTATAAGCATCCAGGCAGTCAGAGCCACCTCAGAAGGAAAGTTCCTGATCTACTTGACTTTGTCGTACTGATTTATACAAAGTACTATCCTGGAAGGGTCACGTGCTGTCCTCATTTCAACCGAGGCAAATTTGCCACCAGTTTCAGCAAGGATAAAGCCTGTCTGTCTCCAAGGCTCAACAAAGACTCCAGCAATCCAAGGTTCTCCTGTCATCAGTCTTGGATACTGGGATTGCTGAGCTGCTGGATCAACAGATAGGAAGCATGCTGCTGGCCATGGAGGAGACGCACAGCCAGGCTACCTGCTTTTCGGCCTGTTTAAGGGGAGGGAGTCCTATTATGGAAACTAAACCAGAGGGAACAGTAGTAAGGACAACACACCAGATGAAAGTCTGAAAAGAGTTTTGAGGATGCTGATGCCTGACTTGACAGCATCAGTTCTGATCTCTGCCATCTAGCACAGACGTTAACAGCCCGCTTTCATAGAACTGAAGAACCATTCAGGTTGGAAAAGACCTCCAACATCATCTAGTCCAACCATCCCACTACCACCTCTATTACTTATGAAACTGCATGGCAGTGTAAAGGAATGTAACATTCAAGAGGAAAGGCAGGAGGCATGGCAAGAGGCAAAACTGAAAAGGCAAGGCAAGGGGTAAGAGGCAAGGAAATGGAAAGTGGCATGGCAAAAGGCAAGGCAAAAAGGCAGCTGCTGCTGCACCAATACACAGGGCAGGCACAGCAGCACTTTTCCTGCAGCACTGGCCAAGCAGCACAAGGTTCAAAGGCTGCACGGCCTGTGTACCTGCTGCTCACTCCCATGGCTCTCTGGCTTTGCCAGGCTGCCAGGGAGCTTTAGCACAGAGTGCCATCAAATAGTAAGAAACCATAACATACAAGAACACCCCCCCCCCCCAAAATAATGTAATTTAACATAAATCACATAACATGGTGCTGCATGACACTGCATAAGCAAACCAAATATAAAAACTCAAGAAAGAACTGAAACAAAACCAACCCCAAAACTTAACCACTGGGCAAGGAGAGCAAAGCAAAGCACAGCACAGAAATGTGAGAGATTTCAGACAAGTCCCTGGCTGCCCACACTGCGTGTCCTCAGGAACTTTACATCCAGCACAGAAAGGGAACAACTCATAGGGACAATTCCATATTTTAGTAAAACAAAGCACATGTCTTGAAGAACAAAAAAGACATCATCTAGGGATTTCTCTAATGCCAAAAGAAATTTAATCCTGCATGGCACAGTGGAGTGAAGAAGACAGGCCCAAGAGTATATGATAAAAGAGTCCTTCTCTGAATGTGGTACCTCATTTCTTACAAGGCTTGTTTCAATTGTTTGAGAGGACAGTGATTGGTTTACAGCCAGTATTTGGTGAAGGCCTGCTGGAGAGGAAAGCTCTTCTAGAGAGGAAGAGACCGTAACACTGCACCTAGCACCTGGAAACACAGGTAAAAGTTATGCTGCATGGATATGAGGCCAGAAGTCTACAAAAGAACAAGAGAGAGTGAAAAGAGTCTTCTTGGTGAGATTTTCCTTCCTCCAGCAACGGGCCTTGCTCAGCATTAGGTAAGAATTTTCCCACCCATAGTTACTCAAACCGCTATCAAATGACACAGGCAGGGGCTGGCCCAGCCAACCTGCAGAGGTGATGCTCTATTTGCCAGGGCAACTGAAAGAGCTGATACCTGAGTGCTAAATCACAACATTTCAGAAACAGGAAATCCCAGGTCAGGTTTTCCTTTGCACTCAGCAGCTCTACTCACCAAGGTTCAGCCTATAAGGAATATTGACAGCCTCTATCCAGGTATCAGCCAAAACTTGGGAAGAAATGTTGCAGCACAGTCTCCTACAAAAAATCATGCTACACAGCACAGCCAACAACTGGATGTTTCTTGTTCTTTGCTCTACACTAGTCCTTGCCAAATCTGCAGCCAAGCCCATGGCAGTAACTGTCCACACAGACACTTCTTTCCAGTAGGAATATAGTGATGTAAAAACATGTGAGCAACTCTGCCAGCCTTTGCTCTGGCTCTGTAACACAGGGTCATTCCTTCCTTCTTCTGTGTCAGCAGTTTTAGCTGCTGCCTTCAGTAGTCTAGAACAGCTCTTGTCCAACTGTTATGCTCTTACCTCTACACCCAGAGCACCAGAACAAGCCCCACTCCTGCAGACTGACAAAGCTGTGCCTGACTTGGAAGCCTCAGGGGTCTACCTGAAGCAGATTACCAAAGGGGGACATATGCCTTTTCAGTGTGAAACAGAACATTCAAAAGTGGGCACTGCCAAACCAGCAGCAGAAACAAAGCACTGGCCACCTGCCCCAATTCAGGTGACACTCTACTCCTACTACACTCAGCAGCAAAACTGCCTCAGATGCTCAGCTGCCCAGCCCACCAAAGGGTTAAACACCTGGCAGACAGCAAACAACTTGCTCCTCTCCTAAGCCAGGAGCCCTCCTGCATTCAGGTTTCCCACAGGTGAGCAGCTACAACTGGAGAAGCACACTGCATCTGGCATGACTCCTTGAAGCATTAACTGACACGGAATGCTAGGTGGCAGACCCTCCCCCACACCCCAAAACCTGCTGCCTCAATACATCATGATTTGATAAAGGAGCTACCTCAAGCCCACTGAGACACAGCTACCAGCTGGTAACACCTGGGATTCAGCTGTAGAACAAGATCCCAAAAGCCAGACCTGCACCTCTCAAATTTAATGAGGCACAAAAGGCCTGCAGAGCCTGTCCCAGTCCCTGTCAGACACTGTCACCCAGAAAAGATCACCCAATAAATCATTTTATTACAAGAGCAACAGGCACTTCTTGCTCACCCACGAATTGCTGGCTAGAGCTTTATTCTTGGCAAATCCCTCCTGGTCCTCAGGGGTCTCTACGGACAGATTAGCTCCTCCTTTGGCACAAGTCAACCTTTATCCTGATGCCATCACTTTTCATTGAGCTCTCAGTGGAACTCTAGAGCCTGATGCTCAACAAGCACCTCCCCTGGAACAACCAAGGTCTTCAGTGTGGTCCAACACAGCCACCAGGCCTATCACGAGCATTGTGGTGCCAAAATAATAAAACAAAGACAGGTGAGAAAAATTATCCAAAGACTCATTAGAACCAGAAAACTTCTGTCTCTTTGATACAGAAGACTGGGGGAATTGTACTCAAGAGGTTAAAAACACCCCTGTCTGCTTATCTCTCATGCAAATATTGTGGATGGAGATCCACAGTGGTGCTGTGAGAAGCAGCTGAAGGAGGGAAGATTTTCTATAGATCCTGTACCATATGGCTACAAGCACTTTGTCTGGAATACTTGCAGATTTAAGTCATTCACTACAGTTATTTTTTCACTAGATGCTCATTTGCAGACAGACAGAAAACGGGAAAAGCTTAAATTCCGTTTTCTTTGTGATTTTGTGAGGACCCTGATGCTTTCACTCCTCAATTTAAACTGGTTACATCTAGCAATTTGTTTACATCAGAGGCGGAGTGTGTGTGTGGAATATCTCCCTGATGAAGTAAGAGACATTCTGAGCATAAAGATGATCACAAGGATATTTAAATATTCACTCTGCAACGAGGGGGGGGTTTCTTCCAGCTTGAAATCATCTAATATGTTTCACCTAATAAAAAAAACCCGCAAACAAAACATCTTTATTCTTGTCCTTACTTAAACATACTTAAAGGGAGAACTGGAATGGGAAAGAATTCATTTAAAAAGTCCAGATAGCTCCTATTGCCTGTATGTCTCAAAGCCACGCCGCATATTCAGACTGCCAAAAGTCATAAAATACTTCTCAGGCAGCAGAGATTTCTTCCTAATTTAGATGGACTTCCCTTGCAGATGCCCTAAATAAGCTTTCCCTAGTCACATACTACTATGGGGTATCATCACAAGGAATTGCTGGAGTCATATTCTCATTCCTACCAGACCCAGCTCCTTCTAAGATGACAAAAGAAATACTTTGCCCTTTGATCCTTAGCCAAGGTGTCAGAGGGATTAAGACAGTTGCTCACTGTGTTAGGGACCGGGAGGCACTCCTTGTGAAACATGTGCCTGCAGGGGAACACTACCACATTGAAGGACCTGGATGCATCTGGGAAAGAGAAAGGTAAATTCCTTAAAAGAGGACACAGGGACAAAGGATTCCACTGTTAGAGCAGCACGTGCTGGTATTCCCTTATACACATAGAACCAGCAAGAAATCTCTTTCTCTCAAATTAATTTCCAGATTATTCTGGGCTGTTCATAGAAACTAGGCATTTGGACATGACTTGGTGTTTTTGGGTTATAATAATCTTTGAGAATGCCTGTGTTGATGGAATTAAAATAGGGGTTCCATTCCCCTATGTATTTCAAAACAGAAAATGAGAAAGTCAAAGACTGTTCATGAAAACAATTCAGGCTTCCCTCAACCAAAAAACCCCAAAGTTCAAACTGCACTCCCCTCCCACATCTGAATTCATAAGCAGGCTCTGCACAGGAGACTGAAAGTTACACAGAGGTTACCAAGGGAGACTGTCTCACATTTCTACCAATAAAAGCAAACAGTAGTTCCTCTAAAAATAAAGAAAACAGACAACTTCTCTTCCAGAAAAGCATCCTACCTGAAGGAAGGATTGCAGACAGGCACGAGTCACAGATATTCTCCTCTGGGTAACAAAACAAAACAAATTCCTAACAGCTTTGTTCCCAAACTCCATGGTCACAGTTTTGATCAAGCAGGCATGGACATCCTGCTAGTACAGAAACGGGACTTGGTCTGAAAGGATTTACTTAAGGTGCAGAGATTAAAAAATTGAAGTGCAACACTGAAGCAGCATCTCTATTAACAGCAGGAGAAACGCTTACATCTTCTGACTGTGATGAAGCCAAAACTGCAAGAGTGAGGCTGCCTGGGATCAGTGCTGTGCAGGCACAAGGCAGACAGAGAGTGCAGGATGGGTGCCTGGTTTCTCTGCAGCATTTTGTAGCAGCAGCTTTGATCTCTGTCCTTCCCTCAGCAATTGCTCTCAGCTTGTATCAGCACTCAGCTGGTGTGAATGACAGTGCTGCTCACATGCACCATTAGCACCTTGCAAAAGAGTTTCATCTATTTCTGAAAACTATGTTGCAGCTTTGGCTTTGGTTGTAGATTATGATCTGATTCTCTGTGCTGTACTCCTCAAATGCAACACAATACTCAGCAACAGAGAAGGTGGTTGCCTTGACACTATTGATGCTTTGGCCAGTGACCATGAAGTTAGGGATCCCCATAAGACTGAATAAATAGCCCTTTCTTGACTTGACAGCTAAGTGACAAGGAAGAAGAGTGATGATAGAGTAACTCACAGGCTCATGGTTACACTGCATGTGGCGAGCAAACTGGAACAGGAGGAATGGATTGCCTTCCCTCACGTGGCAGGGAAAGGATCACATGAGAACACAACAGGAAGGAGCCCTGGGTGTTTCCCTGCCCTTTCTCCAGGGCTTGGCACCTGGACAGAATCTACCTCTGCCATTTAAGAGAGAAACCAATACTTTAAGAAGAGCTACTAATTGGCCTGCTTGGGAGGGTCATACAGTAAGTCTGGTCAGACCATAAGGAACGCTGACAAGAGAGGAAAACCACTTGTAAATCTGAAGGCAAGAAGAACGAATGCACTTCTTGACAACAGAGAAAACTAGAGCATGGAAAGAAGGGCTTGAACTGCAAAAAAAAGAGCATTTCTGTTGAGAAATTTCTGACTGAAGGTGCCTAAGTAATGGTATAGGCCATTTTAGGGAAGCTGCAGGATCTCCACTATTACATGCTTTTAAAAAGGTAGCCAAAGAACCCCAAACCACCAACTCAGCACAGCTGAGTCTTCTTTCCACCCAGATTAGCACTTGCACTCCCTCTTTCCTACAGCTGCAATTCAAAGAAAACTCAATTTTTTCTGGTTTTTTCTTTTCTTTTGCATCCAAGTTTGAAATCATCAGGCAGCAATTTGCTTTCATGACCCCAAGGTTGCTAGAGCCACGTTAGCACCTTGTAGGAAGATCTGTCCAAACACAACAAATGAAACAGGCCTTTTCCAAAGGCATTCTTGTACAGCCATAGCCACCTCCTGCCTCAGACCAGGCACCAGCAATGGCAGAGCCCATGCTATGTACAGAATAACAACCCTTCCTGGAGGGCAGCACCTGTCTCATTTGCCTTTAGGGAATCTTCTCCTTTACAACACTTTAAACACCAGTGACACCTCAAAAAATCAAAACCCACATGAGATGCATTTTCAAGAGCTACTCAAAAAATGCACAGGAACAACCCTTCCTGAAACAGAGTTCGGAAAGTGGTGCAGCAGCACCAACAGCATTTATTGCAAGAGGCTGGCCAAGCCCTGGGGAGGCTTCCTGGGGAGGTGGTCAATACCCCAGACCTGTCAGCATTGTTAGGACAATTGCACAATGCCTTTAATGCCACACTTGGTCTTTTGGTGAGCCCAGAATGGGTCGGGCTGTTGGACTAGATGGTCACTGGAGGTCCATTCCAGCTGACCATACTGGTTCAAAGCTATGCTTATTCCTACCTGTTCCTTTGCTGGCCAGCACACCTTGAGGAAATATAGAATGCCACTTCTTCCCACCCCTGAACAAGCAGCAGACCTTGAACACCCAGAACCATGTGCCAGCCTCAGCATTTGCCTCTTTCATGTTCTGGCAAGGAGACTTGTACATTGTGATGGTAGTAGAGCAGTGGATCACCTGGAGAAAATTGGACCCTCTGTACAACCTAACAAAAAACCCAACCAGCTGTGAAGTCTTTTCTTTAAACTCTTCTGTGTTCATGAAGGTGAGCTGCGTTTCCACAGCATTGAAAAACCCCACATCTCTAACACTACTTATCCTCAGAGATAAAGCTCCCAGGCTGAAGGACAAGCTCCTCAACTAAAGGCTTACAGATGCAATATTGAGGTGAACAATACCTGTTCATTTCCATGTAGATATTTTCTTTGATCCTTGTATACCAATTAGGAAAGGCCTGAGCTGTTTATCTTGGAAAAAACATGCTAAAATAGAAGAGCATGAGAAGAGTAGTAGTCCATCACAGAGAAGGTCCAACCAGCCCAATCCTCTGTCTCCAGTGGGCAACCATCAATGTCTACAGGAGACCATCTGAGCAGCACTGGGCTCCTTCTGTCAGGCTCCTGGGGTAGGGAGGCTCATATGCCTCACTGGCAGGGACCCCCAGCCACACAGATGAGGACCCAGGGGACATGGCTCAGCTCAGCTTGGGGCCTTCCATCCCTGCCAGAGCTCTGCTGTAGCTGTGCTGCCCATCTCTGCCGCTGCCTCCTGGCTGGGCCCAGGACCTGCACTGCAGAGAGCCGCTCTCCTGCATGGAGCCCTCAGACCCAGGTCAGAGCTCGTCAGGCAGAACTCAGCATCTCCTATTCTATTCCATTCCATGCCACACGCTTGGCCCGAGTCACCCAACTATGAGACTCTCCTTTCCCTGAAAAGCATGGGGTTCTTCAGACCCAAACCCACTCCCAAGGACACAGGACACAAAGGACTCAAGTGGAATCCTGATTTGGTTTTATTTTTCTGAGTCTTCTCAGAGCCCTTGCTAACTGTCATAAAGACAGGAGCAGGCTGATGCAGTCTTCAGCTGTGCAGCCTGGAAAAGGCCAGTCCCAGCGCTGCAGAGAGCAGCAGCCAGAGCAGAGGCCGAGCTGTGCCGGGTTCTTCCAGAAGGAGAAGGTGAAGTATGAGGGTTGCAAGGGACCCCACCCAAAAGCAATAGAAGATGCCAGCAAGAGGTGTGTGGTATCATGGGCTGTTTTCCAAAGTCCGGCCCCCAAAGCGTCCTTCTGGCCTTCCCAAACTTGCTCCCCTGTGCTTCTTGTCCCGTGACAGGTGAAAAGCCTCTGATGAAAACCCTCTGGGGGGGGCGGGAAGCAGTGGGGGGGGGAAAGAGAGACGGCGCAGGGGGGGGGAGAGAGACGCGGCGCAAGGGGGGGGAGAGACGGCGCAAGGTGGGGGAGAAGAGAGACGGCGCAAGGGGGGGGAGAAGAGAGAGACGGCGCAAGGGGGGGAGAAGAGAGAGACGGCACAAGGGGGGGGAGAAAGAGACGGCGCAAGGGGGGGGGAGAGAGAGACGGCGCAAGGGGGGGGAGAGAGAGACGGCGCAAGGGGGGGGAGAGAGAGACGGCGCAAGGGGGGGGAGAGAGAGACGGCACAAGGGGGGGGAGAAAGAGACGGCGCAAGGGGGGGGAGAGAGAGACGGCACAAGGGGGGGGGAGAGAGAGACGGCGCAAGGGGGGGGAGAGAGAGACGGCACAAGGGGGGGGAGAGAGACGGCACAAGGGGGGGGGAGAGAGAGACGGTGCATGGGGGGGGAGAGACGGCGTAACGTGGATGATGATGATGATGGGAAACGCCGAAATGAGATGAGGATGAAGACGAAGCTGCTGAGAGGTGAAGGCGATGGAGGCAGCGAGTGATGATGGAGATGAAAGGACACAACGAGGAAGAAAATGACGATGAGGGAGAACGGCAATGATGGGAGATGACGATGAAAGGAGATGACGACACCATGAACAGTGATGGAGGGAGAAGGCGACCAAGGGAGACGATGAAGACAATGCAGACGACACCAGGAGGTGACAACGAAGACAGTGAATGATGAGAAGGTGACAAGGCAACGACAATGACCAAAGGGCAGCAAATGACCAAGACAAAAGACTGCGACAGGAGGAGACGAAGGAAGCAAAGGGAACGACAGAGACAGAGGCGGCGAAGACGATGATGACACAGACAGACAGAGATGATGGCGAAAGGTCAAGACAAAGACCATGAAAGATGATGATTATGAAAGCAGGAGATGAAGCATCCTTCTGGCCTTCCCAAACTTGTGCTGCTGTGCTTCTTGGCCAATGACATGTGAAAATCGCTCCCTTGAAAGTTCCTGGGCTGGGCCTGTATTGCCAGCAGGCAGAGGGGAAACGCAGCAGCTCCATCCTGATGGTGAAACAAGTCCAGAGCCCTTCCAAGCCCTTCCAGGCTGTTTTGCACACGCAAGAACTGCTGGGGAAATGGAGCCAAGGGGCAAGCAGAGTTTGCTCCCTGCTATGAACCTGCCATGGGCAAGAGAGCCCGAGAGAGGCAGGGCCTGAGTGGCACCTTGGAGGTACCAGAGCAGCAGGCAAGAACCTAGCCAAAAGGGCTCAGAGGAGCCCTGACTAAGGGCTGCGCTCAGTGCTACAGAGGCAGGCAAAAAAACCCCCAGGCACAGCTTGTAGCTTGCCAGGGGGGAAAAAAGCCTTCCTCTCCCCAGCTGCAGGGCACGAGAGGCCACCTTCGTGGGGCACGAGCAGCAGCGGGCAGTGAGCCAGCCCAGATGGGCCGGAGGGGCCCTGGCAAGGGGTCCTGCTCAGTGCTGCAGAGGAAGGCAAAAAACCCCCGGGGCCCAGTGCCAATCCGCCCCGGGGGAAAATTCCTTCCTGACCCCAGCAGCAGAGCTGGCGATCAGCTACTCCCTGAGCATGTGAGCAAGACCGGCTCCCTCCTCCCACTGGCTGGTCACGCCTCCCCCTTGCTACTTCTCTACATCCCATTTCTTACCGCTGCGCTGCTGCCCCTGGCTCCATGGCAGGTGAGGATGGTCAGCTCTGCAGTGCTTCTCCAGAAGGTGTTCCCTTGCTCTGGCCATGGCTCTCCAGCAGAAAAGGCCTGAGAGCATCCGGCCTTGGTGGTGGTCCTCAGGTCATCAGGGTCTTGCTTCTGTTCCACAAGGCTGAAGCAGCATTTGTATCCATTAGAGGACCTTTGAATGTAGCCCTGCTGCAGGCTCCCTTGCGGCAGGCCACCTCCAGCAGCATGGTGCCGTCTTCTCAGCAGTGGCTCCTCAGACATCCTCTGAAACGTCTTCTTCAAGCTGCCCCTGCGGCAGCTCTGTCTGGGACAGGGCAGGCTGCTGCCTTTTATACTGCCCCGGGGCATTGTGACTGCTGCGTTGCCAGGTGACAGCACTGTGACATGGGGGTGACAGACACTGGGGTGGCCCCGCCCACCGAGGCCCCACCCCCTGCAGAGGAAGGCCTTGGGGGGGCTGGCTCCCAGGCAGTCCCTGGGCCCAGCAGGCCCTGGCTGCTCTCCCTGCCTTTGGTGGCCATGCACTGAGCACAGCAGCCAGATCTCCCTGACACTTCCTCTACTACTCTCTCTTAAGGACAAGCCCCGTGCTGTCCATCTTCACTCAAGCCATGGCAGAAACCAGCCCTTCAGCCCAGAGTCCACACAGATGAGCTTTCCTCTCCCTGCCAGAACTGACCGCCACAGGGCTTTCTTCAGCTGCTCTAAGGTGGAGGACCGTGACTGCAGGGACAGTACCTTGCCACTTCTGGACACGGGCATTGTCAGGGACTAGCTGTATCAGTCAGTGTTCACAGGTCAATGGGTGCTATGAAATTCATTACAGACTACTCAAGGAATTAAGGGATGTTACAGTGGGATCCCTTTTACTCATCAGTAAAAGGCTCTAGTAGCCTGGGGAGGTCCCCACTGACTGGAAGCTAGCCAACATTCTTCCATTGACAATAAGTGAGGGAGGAAGACAGGAAAAAACATACTTGTTGGTCTAATCTCCAAAATGGAGGAAGAAAGCCATACTAGGTGATCACATATTCAGATAGGAATGCGACTGTCAGGTCCATGTTCACATTTCCTTCCTGAGAGGGTGGTCATACCTTGGAAGAAGCTTCCCAGAGAGGTGGTTGATGCCCCATGGCAGTGCTGAAGAGGCATTTGCACAATACCCTTAGCACCATGCTCTAACTTCTGGTCCACCCTCAAGTGGGCAGGCACTTGGGCTGGATGGTGGCTGTAGGTCCCTTCCAGCTGAACTACTCTATTCACGTAGAAGCATTGTGTTACCAAAGAGAGGCCAAGGAGATAACTAGTGTTATCAACAGCATTAGCAGCTGAAATGCAGATTTCCAGAGAAACCTAGAGATACTACCTCA
Organism: Laterallus jamaicensis coturniculus; assembly: GCA_022605575.1. Classification (NCBI taxonomy): domain Eukaryota; kingdom Metazoa; phylum Chordata; class Aves; order Gruiformes; family Rallidae; genus Laterallus; species Laterallus jamaicensis. The sequence continues at coordinate 3,217,545 of JAKCOX010000014.1, forward strand.
GCCTTTTCATGCAAGTAATATTTGCCACAGGCTAACTCAGCCAGCCACGGTTACAAAGCCATCTATCTTTTCAGGTTTCACTCTAAACAGACATTTAAATCCATCAGTTGCATTAACTTTGATGACTGGGATGTAGGCTCCTCAATTGCTCAGATGATTTCCAAATTTTCATCCAAATTCTTCAGCTGACTCTTGGCAGCTTCCAGCAGATGCTGCAAGCTCAGCACCTCCACGCTTCCTCAGTTGTGGAAGAAAAAGTCAGTGAAGAAACGCAGTGAAGAACAGTCTGGTTTAGTAGATGGGACACTGGTGATTCCAAATCAGGGTGCCAAAGGCACCTGTACTACAGCACCATCTTCTGGATGACGTGAGAAATGGAGCGACCAATTATTGGCCTTGGCCTTTGCCAAGACACCAAGACCTCAGGTACTCAGATTAATGGATTCCTCTGTAAACCAGACCTCTCCTGTCTGAGCAGGCATAGCTGGAAACAGCACATGTGATTTTTAAGATCAGCACCAATGCTTTACCAGATGGTTAAGCACTGACAAAGACACAAGCAAATGAATAGTGTTTTTAGGCTTCTACTCCAACTACTGACCTTCCCCACCTCACACCACAGATCTCTTCAAACTATTAAGGAGCAGATTAGGCGTTTCACTCAAAAGCAGTTGCAGTCCTGACCTGCAAGAATGGAAATGCACCATGACCTTGGGGAAAGGAGCCAAAGAGGACATTTCCATCTTTGTCACAGGGACTGACAGTGGAAAGGGGAGTTCACAGAGCCTCCTCCAGCAACGCTCCTTTCTTCTGCCTCTCAGGCCTTTTCAGGCCTTTCAGATATTAACGATACCTACTGTCTTCAATTCCTTAATTTCCCTATTTTTCCCAATAAAAATCCTTGCTATTTCACAGCAGTTTCAGCTATCTCAGTGTGTCCCTTTTCCTTCTGAGTCTTCTAATTTGTCTGCAACCCCACCTCAATGGTCAACTTTCTCTCTATCCACTTTCAGAACCTTTGCTAACATAATTGGTGCTGCATCATAACAGTCCAGCAAGCTTTCATCATAGTTCTCAGTACTTTGGAATTTCCAAATCCCTTTCAGGGATTCAAGATCTCTGCTTTCCCTGCATTTCTTCAAGTTTCTTTCTAAACCCTTCTGCTTTCTATGTGAGAATGGCCAGCAGTATTATATCGGGATTTTATCAGAAAAAGCTTACTAAATTCCTGTGCTCAGTATTTTCTAGCAAATCCACATCTCTGTGGAGGAGGCATGCATGGACTCCTTAGGCCATCAACTCCTTTAGCTGTCTTCTCACTAGCTCTTCACAGCTGACCAGAGAGGCAAGACTCAGTTCTGCTGACCCACAGCTTCCAGAGCAGCAAGAACAAAAGGTCAAGAGCTGAACGTTGTGGGATTTGTGTCTCCTGCTTGTGCTACTTGTCTGATTGCCAAGTAAAACAACCCCCTGCCCATCGTGTCAGGGGGCTTCTGCCACACACTGAGCATGGGCCATACCACAGGTTACCTCAGCCTTGTCTTCTGCGGCCTTCTCAGCCCAGGCATCACCCTGCATCCACCAGCTGCCTTGGCTGCAACGTGCAGTCCAGGGACTCTTCAAACAAGGGAAATCACTTGCCAGCAAGGTACCCTCCAGCACTTTAAACCAGCATCTCCAGGTGCCACTTCTCTGTGAACACAAGGCAGCCAGGTCTGCCCAAACTCCATCGTGTGGTCCTGCCCAGATGGGTGTAGGACACAGACCTGCATGGCACAGCCTGGAAAACACCTCCATGGTGTCTGCAGGTATCGGGCACTGCCACAGGCAGGGGGATGCGTGCTGTCCTCCTGAGCCCACCCGCTTCCTGAGCAGAGGGGACCCCCCAGGGCTACTTTGCCCTCCATCAGGTCACATGTATGATTTGGCCTTTTTCCAGCACCTTGTGGTGGAGCCACACTGGGCTTCTCTGCATCCTGCTTGTGACCTTGGTACTAAGGAAGATGCTGTGTAATAGGGAGGAGTTTGTTTTTCATGTGTTGGCCTGGCACACAATGCTCTTAGCAATTTTTTATGCCTCTTAACTGTGTGTCTTGCCTTCTGAACAGCTTATAAGTCTCTTTCTATGTCCTCCCACTGAGAACAATGTCCACCAATAACCTCTGCTCAGTGACCCTCACTTGCTGCTTCTCCATCCACCAGTCCCTCCAGTCCACAGAGGCCCCATGTTGACATCCTCCCCGGCATCTCAGATCCCTCTCTCCCTCTGGTTTGTAACATTTTCCCTTTTGGGATGCCAAATCCCCTCCCTGCTCCCACTGTCATCTCATCTACTGATTACTTAAAACTCATGCATCACCTCTCTCACCACTGCCATGTAAAAGTGTGTGCAGCTTTTGTGACAAAGCTGTCATGGCAACGTGAAGTTGCTCAGGTTTTCACATGACACAGAATCTGCAAAACTGCCTATGATTAGACACGTTCTGATGCTCCCAATTACTTACAAGTTATTCCATTGCCAGATCCCACTGCTATATTCAGTGAACATTTGTCATCCTGAAGAAAACTTCCAGATTAAGTTGCTCTTGCTTCAGGGCATTGAGGAGGAAGGGTGCTCTTCTGTCATCCCTGGACTGAAGAGCTGCAGTAGGATGGGCTGCTAGGGAACACGATTCCTCCTGCATACATCTGCTGAGCCTTAAAGACATGAAACAATAGCTGCTGTCATTCCTTTTGGACCACATTTCATGTTAACACCCACATTTTGGTCCACTGGGGTCAAATAAATGAAAGAGTGGCTATTGACAAACTACTTTCAAGTCAGAATCAGTTATATGGTTTGAACTGTACCCCTCTCATGGAGCTGGAAATTCAGTTTGTCCTCCACCCTCTGCTGAAACACTCCAGGACACGATTCATGGCCTCATCCCAGGGACAAGGTGTGTTCCTCCTCTGTGTAGTCCCTTGTCTCCTCCTCTGATTTTACCAAGTGAGTAGGACAATCATGGTGTGAGTTCTGGCTTGCTACAGGAAGGAATGCCTTAACCTGAAGTGCCTCAGGAATGCTAAGAAGTTAGCATTTCTGACTTGTAGCAGTCTCTATGAACTTGCTAGCCTCCAGGTACTGTCTGGTAACTACCAAATGACCCACCTGCTGCTTTGATATGTCACAGCATTTCTCAGCTTTTTCTGCAAGGTCATCAGAAGCTGGAGCACACCTCAGCTTGCAGTTCTGTCATCTTCTGCTTGAGTTTCTGGATTTCACCTTCATCTTTTCTTTATCTGTCCCCCAAATTTGTCACATTCTGAGGGAATCAATGCCAGGTGCTGCCAAATCCTTGCCTACACATCTTCCCAGAAAACCTAGTGTGCTGTATCTCTTACCTACTGCTCCCAGTAACTCTTCATTCACCTTCTCAAGGAAGAGCCCAGTCTGCAAACTGCCTGCAAAGAGCACTGTGTTTGTCCCTCTGGGAACATCAGATTCCTGACCTCTTTGAATCTTACTGGTTTTATAAACTCTCTCCAAATCCCATCCTACATCTACAGCACTAACATCTCTCTTTGTAACTCTTTGGATGTCATGGCAGGTCCCATTCATTTGGGTCAGTTATCATTATTTTGTATAGCACAGGCCTTTCCTGCAGAAGACAGCAGTAGGGTTTTCCAGTGTAAGTAGACTTCTCAGTAGTCTACTTCAGCCTTTTCTTCCTCCATAACACACCATTTCCTCTTACTTACTACACCTGCACTCAGATTTCTTGGTCCATGTACACACATGGTCTCCTTTTATTGCAGTTCCCAGTGACCTATGAGGATTCCCCAATGCAGGAGGATTTCCAGCTGTTTGCAGATGTTGTAGAGAGCCTCTTAAGTAAAGAATTCAAGAACCCAGCACTGCTCAAGAGAGAGACACATGTCTCAAATGAAGATGCAGACAGAGACATTTCAGCAAGTAATCCATCCAATAGGGTGGGCAGGAAAGCAGAGCACTTCAGCTGGAATTTAAATACCTGCTGAATTCCACTGAGGTCAGCAACATGACACAAGGAAGGTGCCTTCTGAACTTCTTCCTGATGAGTGAGGATGGGTGGATGGATGGATGGATGGATGGAATGGCAGAAGTAGAAACAAACATGGAATATAAATGAAAAAAAGATGTATCAGTAGGATAGTGGAAGGGAATAGAATACCTGTGAGAAGGAGTGTATCCTGTCATTTCCCCTAAAACTCCTCTTCCTCAGAGCTCTGCCACCTTGCTCTTCCTTTTATGCCTGGTTTAGTGCCTCCTCAGGCTTTGCTCCTCCCATTCTGCTCCTTGGATGATCCTGTTTCTGCTGCAACATTCCTATTCTGTCCTGCTATTCTGCAAGCCCACCTGGCCTCTGTGTTGTAAGCCTCTTCCTCCTTTCCCTAGATCAATTCCATAAAATTACCTGTCTCATCAGCACTTCCAAGAACATTACATTTCCTACTCTGGCCACAAGTCTCTCTTTCTATTTAAGAAGGCCTTCTTTTGTGAACCCCAAATGGCTGCTTCCCAGCCCCTTCTTTTCACCAAGACAGGTATTCTTTACCATTTTTACAGGATTGCTACTTTTATGCAAACCACTCCAACTCCAGTTCTGCCATTTACAAATTACCTTGTCTTCTTCCATGTCCTCAGGGCTTCACTCTCCTGCCCAACCATCTTTCTCCTATTGCCAGTCCCTCAGGCTCCCTCTCCTCTTCCAAACCCAACCCCAGATGCTCCTTCCCACAGGACCCTCCCTTCTCTCAGGCCTCCTCCAAGGCCTGCTCTCACTGGCTTTTCTTCCAGACACTTCTCTGGCTGCCAAAACCCGAATTCCACCTGCACACCTCACCTTGCTTTAGGTTGCTGAGCCCTTCCTCACTTGCACTCAGCTCTCTTCAGGCCTTTGGCTGGTGCAAGGCCAGCCAGGACACTGAGAAACATCCACTTCATCACTCTCCAAAGGATGTCCACAGAGGCCTCTCACAGGAGAAATGGATCACCATTTCTTTGCCACTATTTTATCCCCATCTGCTCTAGGACAGCTCATTTCAAAAACAACCAACCACACCAGGGGATTTGCTCTCCTGACACCAAGAGCCAACAGTAAGGCACAGTTAACAGAAAGATAAGGTATTATACTGGTGACATCAGCTCAAGACAGCATTTTGCTGCCCTTTTGCTTTTGGTTCAGAAACCCCACATGCTCTAAGAGAGTTGAATGTTTCATGTGTTTTGTTTGTCTTGATTAAACTCTAAGCCACTCCAGCCAAACCGTAAAGTCTGTGCTTCAACAAACCACACCAAGTGGGCTACTCTAAGTCAATTCTACTCAGGATGACAGGTTGTTACAGCAATTACAAATTCTCTTGCACAAACTGAGTCAACAGGCTCTGAATTTCATGGTAGGGCAAACAGAACAAGCAAAGAGACACTAAGAAGAGGAGTCAAACCCCTGAATGATTACTGGGTTTGTATGCAAGCAGAAATAAGATCAATAATTTCAGACTAACATACTGCAGGGGAGGCTTGCTGGACTGCCAGAAAAAGATTGTTTCCATGGGACAAGCGCAACAAATTAAATGTATCAGCCTGTGATGCCCTTGTTTTGCACAGAGCTCTGGGATGCCACTTCTGTAGCTAGTCAGGGTCAAGATGAAGCACGACTTGGTCTCTGAGGATGAAAGATCAGCCTGAGGGCTGAATTCACAATAAGGGAAATAGAGGAAACTCAAGAAAGTGGGCAGGACAGAGGGCTACCATGCCTCAGTTCTGACTGCCTCAGGCCAAAATCGTACAGCGCAGGAGGCAAGGAGGCTTCAGTCACACTGGACACATCTCTTTCCACAAGAAAAGTAACTTGGCACCAGTTAGATTTACCTAGCTTTGGGCAGAGCTCTTCTTGCTAATGATTTCTGGTGACAGGCAGGTGGTAACAGTGGGAAGGACCGTGTTTCAAGAAGAAATGAATTCTCTTCTGGTCTCTGCTGTTAGAAACTGCACCTTCTCTGAGTCCCCATCATGTTGCTCCTTGTTCTAGTCTCTACCCAGCCCCAAGATCTTCCAGTTTCTCCAAAGCTCTGCTGATTCCCCAATGCAGATGGAGGAATATCTCCCCAGGGAGAAGTGTTAGCTCCCACTTTGGAAACAGATAGCTTTCAGATATCCTTCTTGTACCACACAAGGAAGGGGTATCCATTCTTCCTCCTGCCTCCAAGAACAACAACAAATTCTGTCATAAAACAGGCATTAATAAAGAACCAAATTAATCCTCATTCTAGCTAAACCTTCTTGCAAAACACAGTGAACATCTGCCTCTCAGGGAGTGAAACCGATGCCAGGCTTGCATTTGAAGTAATGCTATAAAGGTTAATTCTCCCATGGGCTTTTTTGGTGTGTTGAGGGTGAGGCTTTTTTCTAATAAGAAAAAATAAAACCACCTTGAGATTGAGGAATAAACAGTACATCTTTTTTGGACTTTTATTTTCAAAATATGCTTTTCCACAGAAACCCACCTGAGTGCCCAAGCTAACAAGTAGGACAGCATTTGAACTCAGCACATCTTTTTGGAGAAAAAGGTAAAAAGGGGAGTACAGAGGAGGGGAGGGGATGAAATGGTGTCTCATGCCCTGCAGCTTGGGGGATTAAGTCTTGGAATGGATGGGATGGGATGGGATGGGATGGAATGGGATGGGATGGGATGGGACAGAATCAAACAGAAGGGAACAGAACAGAAGATTCCATGTTATGCTTGACAAGTTCTGATCTGGCTCTGAGGGCTCCATACAGGAGAGCAGCTCTCTGCAGTGCAGGTCCCCAGCCCATCCAGGAGACAGGGGCAGAGACAGGCACAGCTCTACCCTGCTCTGGGAAGACCCCACATGGAGTACTGCGTCCAGCTCTGGAGCCCTCACCACAAGAAGGACATGGACCTCCTTGAGCGGGTCGAGAGAATGGCCACGAGGATGATCAGAGGGCTCTTCCCTATGGATAGCCATGGCCAGAGAAAAGGAATGCCAGGAAGGCAGGGAAAGCCCCTGGGCCTCCTGGGCACAGGGACTGCCTGGGGACCAGCACCCCAAAGGCCTTCGCCTAAGGGGTGCTGGGCGGGGCTGCAGCGGGGGGGCTGTGCATGGGGGGGCGCCCCCAAAGACTGCCAGTACCTGTGTTATGGGATCATATGAACGTGCCTCTGTATTGTGAAACTACAAAACCTCTCCTCAATGTTTGAACACTGACAGAAGATACACAGAATAAAGAGTACCCAAGTGTTACTCTTTACTCTTCATTTCTAGAGCAATGGGATGTGGTAAGAGACATTTAAACATCCTGTTCCACGTCCAGTTGTGGTGCAGCTGTATCGAGTTTTCACTTAACTCTAAGAAAGGGAAAATAACAATGTTTTAATATAAAGAACAAAAGACTGAGAGTTCCTACAGCACCCAAAGGCCTTCCTCTAAGGGAGGAGTGGGGGGGCTGCAGTGGGCGGGGCTGTGGATGGGGGGCTGCCCATCACCCCCCATCGCCAGGCACCGGTGAGGTCACAATGCCCCGGGGCAGTAGAAAACGGGGTGTCCTGCCAGGCCCCTGCCAGAGCTGTCCTGGGCACAGCCCCGGGCAGACGCAGGAGCAGCAGCTCCTAGAGGAGCTGGGGAAACTCCTCCCCGAGGGCTGAGGGAGGACCACACTCCCAAGCCTGTGGCCGCACTAAGGATATGCCTTCCTGAGGAGCGCTCCACAGATCGCCATCCTCATCCCCCGCCGAGCCAGGGGCAGCAGCCGTGAGCAAACGGGGTGCAGCAATGTTGAAGCTTTGCAGCCCATGCCGGGACCCTGCCAGGCGCCCGAAGGATCCTTGCCCCCAAGCTGATGGGGAGGAGATCAGGCTCCGGGCTGAGGGAGAACAGGGCTAGGGCATCTCCTGGGAGGCCTGACCAGCCGGTGGCAGGAGGGAGCCGGTCTTGCTCACATGCTCAGGGAGTAGCCCATCCCCAGCTCTGATGCTGGGGTCCGGAAGGAATTTTCCCCGGGGCGGATTGGCACTTTTTTGCCTTCGTCTGCAGCACTGAGCAGGACCCCTTGCCAGGGCCCCCCCCAGCCATGTGGGCTGGGTCACTGCCTGCTGCTCGTGCCCCGGGAAGGGGCACTCGGGCCCCACACGCCGGGGGAGGAAGCTTTCTGGACTCCCGGGGTTTGCCCCAAGGGAGGCCCCCCCCAGGACTGTCCTCTTTCCCTGGGGAGCACTGAGCACAGCCCCTTGACAGGGCTCGCTTTCCCCAGGGCTTCTTGCTTGGGCAAAACACACCCTGCTTAGAAGGGCTCCTGGCTCCCTGCACCCACACGGGGCAGGCACAAGAGCACTTCTCCTGCAGCACTGGCTGAGCCTGACAGGGAAAGGTAGCAAAGATCACAGGCCAAGGAAAAGCAAAGCACAGAAATGTAGAGGTTTAAGACAAGTAGTGTAGCTTTGTATGAGGTAACAGAAGGGAATTTAAAAAAAGAGAAAAGGAAACAAAATGGAAAAGGGAAAATGAAAGGAAGAATGCATAAGGAAAGGGAACAGGCTTCACTGCAAAAGTGAAGAGGAAAAGCAAAACACCAAGCGCCCCCCGAAAACAAGAGGAAAGAGGCCGGTGGGTTGGCGAGGCAGAGACCCCCCCGAAAAGGCAGGAGAGGAACGAGGCCAGTTGGTTGGCAAGTCCGAGCCCCCCCTGAAAACGAACGAGAGGAACGAGGCCGGTGGGTTGGCGAGGCTGAGCCCTCCCCCCGAAAACGCAGGAGAGGAATGAGGCCGGAGGGTTGGCACAGCCCAGACCTCACCGAAAATGAAGGAGAGGAAAGAGGCCTGTGGGTAGCAAGGCAGAACAGCCCCCCCACAAAAGCAGGAGAGGAGAGAAGGACAGCGGGGGGCGAGGCCAAGATCCCCCGAAAACCACTGAGGAAAGAAGCCGGTGGGTGTTGAGGCCGAGTGACCCCCAAAAATGACAGAGCGGAACGAGAGAGGTGGGTGGCGAGGCCGAGCCCCACCCCCAGAAACGCAGGAGAGGAGAGAGGCCGGTGGATGGCGAGGTTGAGCCCCCACCCGAAAACTGCAGAGATGAAAGAGACGGATGGGTTGGCAAGGCCGAGCCGTCCCCCAAAAAGCAAGAGGAATGAGGCCAGTGGGTTGGCAAGGCCGAGCCCCTCCCGAAGCCGCAAGATAAGAGAGTGGTTGATGGGTGTTGAGGCCGAGCCCCCTCCCCCCTGCGCCTTCCCCCCCCAAAAAAACGACAGAGAGGAATGAGACCAGTGGGTTTGCAAGGCGAGCCTCCCCCCCCCGAAAACAACAGAAAGGAACGAGGCAGGTGGGTGGCAAGGCTGAGCCACCCCTCAAAAACAAACAAGAGGAACAAGGCCAGTGGGTTGGCGAGGCTGAGCCCCCAATGAAAACGAAGGAGAGGAAAGAGGCCGGTGGGTTGGCGAGGCGAGCCCCCCCCGAAAATGACAGAGAGGAAACAGGCAGGTGGGTGGTGATGCCGAGCCCCCCCCCCCCAAAAAACCGAAGAGAGAAACGAGGCTAGAGGGTGGCAAGGCTGAGCCTCCCCCGAAAATGACAGGGAAGAACAAGGCCAGAGAGTTGGCACAGCCCAGCCCCCCCCAAAAATGACAGAGAGGAAAGAGGCAGGTGGGTGGTAATGCTGAGACCCCCCTAAAACAACAGAGAGGAACGAGGCCTGAGGGTTGGCGAGGCAGAGCACCTCCCAAAAACGACACAGAGGAATGAGGCTGGCGTGTTAGCAAGGCCGAGCCCCCCGCAAAAACAAAGGAGAGGAAAGAAGGCCGGTGGGGGGTGAGGCCAAGTCCCCACCAAAAACCACAGAGAGGAAAGAGGCTCGTGGCTGGCGAGGCAGAGCCCCCCATGAAAATGAAGGAGAGGAAACAGGCTGGTGGGTGGCGAGGCTGAGCCCCCCACAACCGCAGGAGAGGAAAGAAGGCATTGGGGGGCAGGCCAAGCTCCCCCCCGAAAACCACAGAGAGGAAAGAGGCCCGTGGGTGGCGAGGGCGAGCCCCCCCCAAAACGCAGGTGAGGAAAGATACTGGTAGGTGGCAAGGCTAAGCCCCCCCCCCGAAAACCACAGAAAGGAATGAGGCCCGTGGGTGTCGAGGCCGAGTGACCCCCAAAAAAGACAGAGAGGTCCAAGGCAGGTGGTTGGCGAGGCTGAGTCCCCCCGAATAAATGCAGGAGAGGACCGAGGCAGGTGGGTGGTGATGCCGAGCCCCCATGAAAACAAAGGAGAGCAAACAGGCTGGTGGGTGGGCGAGGCCAAGCCCCCCACGAAAACCACAGAGAGGAACGATTCCAGTGGGTTGGCGAGGCCGGGGACCCCCCCAGAAACATGAGAGGCAAGAGGCCAGTGAAGACATGGCCAAGGGGAAAAGGTAATGGCAAAAAGCAAAAGCAACGGCCAAAGGCAAGAGACAGGGCGAAAGGAAATACCAAGGGCAAAGAGCAAAATGGCAAAGAAAATACAAAGGGCAGGCAAAAGTCAAAACAAGAAGTAACAGGCCAGGCAAGAGGCACAAGGCAAAAAAGAAGGCAAAAAGGAAAAAGCCTCGGCAATAGGCCAAGCAAGGAAAAAGGGAAAAGCCTCGGCATCTAGAAGGCCAAACCAATAAAATAAAAGAGAAAAAAATGCACAAAATTGTGTTCTTCATGGTGTTTTGGAACTGGCTAACTCTTGGCATGCCAGGCAAATCAGGGTCTGGATTTCTAGTGAGCAGAGGGAGTAGAATAGTATACAATAATAGGCTGTAGCGGGATGGAAATCAATGGGATGGAATGGAATGGACCGGAACAGTTCAGCTGGAAGGGACCTACAATGCCCATCTAGTCCAGCTGCCTGACCACCAGGGCCAGCCACAGCTAAAGCATGGAGATAAGGGCATTGTGCAAATGCCTCTGAACACTGACAGGGCTGCAGCCACAAAGAGCGCTCTAGGAAGGCCCTTCCAGAGTTTGGCTGCTCCCTTGGTTGCTCCTCAGCCTCCTTCTCGCTAGTGTCCTGGTATCAGCTGGGACAGAATACATTTTCCCTCTAGGAGAGAGGGGAGTGCTGTGTCTGGGAGTCAGGCTGAGAGCAGTGCTCATAACACACAGGTGAGGTTAGCTGTGTCTAAGCAGTCAAGGACTTTGCAGTTGTTCCTACTGACCCGCTAACAAGAAGGCGGGGTGGGGGCACCCAGGGAGCTGGGAAGGGAACACACCAGGACAGATGACCCAAACTGGCAGAAGAGGGTATTCCATGCCAATTACATCACGCTCAGCATAGAGGGGGGCTGGGGAGGGGAGGAGGGCATGGCTCCAAGATGCATGGCTTTGGGGACGGCCCGGTTTCGGGACAACTCTGAGCTGTTCAGCCTGAGTTGGGTGGTTCAGTGAGAAACTGCATCCTGTATCACCAACTCTGTGTATTTTGCTCTACAGTCCTGGTGCTGTTCTATCTCTCTTTCTCTGCCATCCCACGAAACCATCTTTATCCCAAACCTCTTCCTCACTCCCCCCAATTCCCCACACGCTCCCTCTTCAAGAGCAAGTGGCTGTGTGGTGCTTGGCTCTCGTCTGGGGCAAAACCACAACATCTAGACAAGGAGACAACCCAGAGTCCTCAGCAGCTCCTCAGGGAACATGCCTGCCCCCCGACACCCCTTGCCACCTTTGGTGCCACATACTCTGGTCATTCAAGTACCAAAATGATTGTATTTTCAGATTCCAAGGTCCAAAGTAATCATATATCGGTACCAAAGGGATTTAAACCTCTGAAAATCTGGAATTAAGTCAGCAAGGAAAATCAGTTCAAATTAAAGAGCAGGATTTCACCCTGTTTCATATGCATTTTGTGAAGCCACAATTTAACTGCATCTGTGACTAATCATGGATAACATCACAAATTCTGATTTCCCTTGTACTTTTCTTCTGACACTGATAGTGCAAGGATGCAAATGCTCCTATAACTCGAGTGCATACACTCAGATTCCCACTGACAGTATTTTATTATTAAAAAATGACAGTTCTTACGGATTCAGCTATTAATACTGGCATCACAAAATGGAATTACTGCTCCCCCCAGCCCCACCACCTGCTCTGCTCTAGACGTGCTCAGCTTGGTGTTTATTCACCAGGCAAACAACGTGGGTCTAGTTCTGGATCCACACACTTCCAACTGAACAACTCCCTTGAATACCTCCTGCTCATTGATCATCCCACACGCAATTGGCTTTGCACCTTCCACCAACAGGTGTCCCTCCAGGACAGGTATGAAGCCTGTTTGCTTTAGTCAGAATTAGCTGAGCAGTCCAAAAAGAAAAGAGCTGCAAGACATTGTTTAAAACAAATCTGTTCCCTGATGTTACTGGCGCAAACCAGACCGGCAGATTAAACTGGGATGATTTAATGCGTTCAGAATCAGTTCGGGTTCTGAGTTTCCAAAAGATGAGAGCTGCACTGACAGCAAGACACTACACCACCAGCAAGAACTACCTGACTATGATTTACAGCCCTTCCCGGCCTAATAAACAAGCCTTAACATACTCAGTGACCAGAGCACTGGGAGTGACATCTTCTTAGAAGCTGCTGCTGCTGCAAAACGAGTATCAAGGCACAAAAGTTTCCTGGGCTGGCAACCTGAATCTCTACAAAATGCACATGAAGACAGAAGAGAGGCACACACACACACACACACACACACACACACACACTGGAGTAAGGAAACAGGCTGACATTCAGCACTTTGTAGTATCTGCAGTGCTACAGACGACTCTCACTGAAATTTTACTTGGACAAACCATACGCTCACCTGAAGGTGTTGTAGAGTGTAGGACTGGCCTGACACAGCAGCACGGCCACCCAAACTTGCACAGATGCTCAAGGCACTTGCTTCTTCCTTCAGAGGATGACTTTAGAAGAGCTGCCATACAGAGACGGGACATGTGGGAGATGAAGAGTGGCCCTGGAAAGGAGACACAGGGATGCTTGCTGGAGGGAAAGCAAGAGAAAAAGCAGTAAAGCACGAGGTGGAGGGGCTGGCAGAGGTGTCAATTTGTGCCTTGTTCAGCAGGGAGCTGGCACCACGGGGTGCTCTGTACTGTTAAGGAAGCTGCAGGCAGAAAGACTCCAGGGGAGGGGCCGGAGAGGGGCAGAGAGTTCTCCAGGCTGGGACAACCTTTTGTACAGGGAAGTTGCGGTTCTTGTGTTCATGTCAAGTCCTGAAACCTGACTCCAGGCTGCTGGTCAGCCAGCCAGAGGGGACAGAACTTTGCCTAGTTGTTATTCAACTTGTCCTCCATTCACCACAATTGGAGTCTGTCACTTTGAAAGCGCCACAGCTCCAAACCCTGCTGTTCAAAGGGTAATAAGCAGAAGTCAAGTTGCCTGTGACCAGCCCACACAGAGCCCAGACCTTCACCCTACATGGAGATGTCCAAGATCTCCAGTACAGCTATTCCAAAGCCAGAAGACAAGCCCTTACAACTGCATAAGCCTTTTCTGGCCTTTGCTTTTTATTGTATTGAAAACCTTCCTACCACTGACTCTTTCTCAACTCAAGAAGAGGTGTCTCTGCAGGGAAAAAAAAACCACATCAGTGCAGAGCAGCCAAGTTACATTGGGACTTTTTACCTGCAGGCATTTTAGACTTGAGATACCCAGGCACAGCACACAGAGAGATGTGCCTTGTGGGGTTTGCCTTGTTGCAACTGTTTCCAACAGAAAATTGCAGCAAGTCTAGGCCTTTCATATACAAACACCAGAGGTATTAATACATTTCCCTCACTGATTTTTTTTTTCTCTTTCTTTATTCCTTAATGTGAGAATGCTGGCCAAGTACAGACTTGAGAGTGACAGCTCAGCCTCCTACCTCCTCTCCCCATGCTGGAATCCATCCCTCCAGCTGCTGCCCCACTAATCTTCTCAGGCACATGCCTGGAGGTACTGGAAAAGGGGCAGCAGCAATGGCAGCAGCACAGTACATCTGGAGGAACCTCAACAGGTAGCACAAGAGGGGCAGAAGATGGAGGTGCCATAGCTGCATAGAGGCAGCTGGGCAGGGACAAACCATGGGCACTTGACAGCCTGCCTGGAAAAGGCTGTAAAATTGCACCCTAACACACCAGAGCTGAGCTCTGCCACGAGTTTCTGAGTACCTGGCAGGGAATTCCCAAGCAGCAAAAACAAGGAAAGCTTTTTGCTTCACCTTGTCCTGCCCTTCCAAATCCATGATATTAGAAGACACAAAAAAAGGCCCCTTTTTGTGAAGTGTTGGAAGAAACGTGCTGCCTTACAAGAACTTTCTGTAACATTAAAAACCTGGACACAAGTAGACTTCAGCAGAGTAAAAGAAATCTAAACATGAATGCTGTCTGTGTGAATGAGACTAGAAATGCTCTATTCAAATGCAGGGACAGTCAATGATAGGAAAATATCAGCATCCTGGTGTCTTCTATACTAGAGGTGTATTTTGCATCAGTGCTACAAAGAAAAGTCTTTCAACAGGTGATAGCAAACCTGCTGGCAGTTGAATTCATAAAGGGAAATTTCACCTCAGAGGAAACTAAGAAAAGGCCTCCTGATTCATTTAAAATCCTAACAAAACTTGGCAACGCCATGCTACCTACAAGGACTGCTAATATTAGGGGCCAGAATGTGATATACCTGCATCACATACAGCAAGTAGAAAAAACCCCAAATGCTGCCAGCACGCTGCTTCCCAAGTCATGCAAAGAGACTATTGGAATTATGTCAGAGAAAAAACAGAGTTATAGTTTACCCACTCCTTCCTACTAAGACAGAGAGATCCTCACCCTATCTGTTTCTGGACTGGTTTCGAAATCCCTTGTGACCCATTCTTCACAAAGGGGCATTCATTATTGTTGATGCTGAGCTCTGTCAAGCTTCTTTCTTCACTTTCTGCTATTTAACCTAGCAAACTTCTAGCTGCTTCCAGAAGCCACCCCTGTAGGTCCCTCATCCTCCACCAGAACCTGGGCATGCAAAACCACAACAGTCCACCTCTTGCCTTTGTGAAGCACATATTTAAGAATTACCATTAAAATCCACATTCCAACTGAAATTCACCACAATCCCTGGCTATACACACACACACACTCACACACAGAGAAACCGAGTGGGATAATGAGAAGTAAAACCAAATCTTAAAACACCTCCCCCCACCCCTCCCTTCTTCACAGACTCAACTTTATTCATGATTTCTCTCCCTTCCCTCACCCCTCAGGTGTCACAGGGGGAGATGGGGAATGGAGGCACTGGGGAGTTCACCACAAGTTGTTTTTCTTAAAAGGGAGAGGGGTCATTCCTCACCCCCTTCCCCTGATCCAGCATGGAGTCCCACCCATGGGAGACAGTCCTCCCCAAACTTCTCCAACATGAGTCCTTTCCCACAGGCCTTCAGCTCGTCACCAGCAGCCCCAGCATGGGTCACTGCTGTGGGGTGCAATCATAAATCAGAGAATGTCTCTCAGTCTCTCAGGCCCAGACTGCTCCAGCCTGGTCCCCCACAAGTCACAAGTCCCGTCCCGTCCCAGCAAACCTGCTCCAGCGTGGGCCTCTCTCTCCACAGGCTGCAGGTCCTGCCAGGAGTTTGCTCCAACGCAGGTCTCAGGATCTTCCATATCTCTGTACCCACTCCAGCATGGGGCCTCTCCATGGGCTCCAGCCTGGTCCCCCACAAGTCACAAGTCCCCCCCACAGCAAACCTGCTCCACCATGGCCTGCTCCACAGGCTGCAGGGGAATCCTTCCCTCCAGTGCCTCGAGCACCTCCTCCCCCTCCTTCTTCACTCACCTTGGTGTCTGAAGAACTTCTTGTATCTTCTCACTCCCTTCTCTAGCGGCAAAAAGCAGCCACTTGCATTTGTTTTTCCTCTCAAATATGATTCCCAGGGGCACTGTTGAGTGTTGCTGATGGGCTGGCTCGGCCTTGGACAGCAGCAACTCTGGCCTTGAGCCGCCTGGTGGTTGCTCTGTTGGGCCTACAGAGAGCTTCTGGCTGCTGCTTGCAGAAGCCACCCTGCAGCCTCCCACCCCCACCAGAACCCAGCCATGCAAAGCCACAACAATTAGTTATTGAGGAAATCTAGCTGTTTTGGAGACAAGTTATTGTGTAAATGAACCTTGATCAGGGAAAAGAGGTGACTCGGCAGAAGTCAGGAAGGGTGGCATGTGGTAGAAAGAAAAAAAATAGTCTTTAGCTAATAATGTTATGCTACTCTTATTTTAGAAGCAGCTTTTGCAGCTTTTGGCATCTCTTATCAGAAGCAGCCTGGGTAAAAATTTCAGTTCTACACCATCCCAATTACATGTTAACACCTTCTCCCTTCCCTTTCCCCTCTTCAAATTGGCCCTGAGAAATGCTCACACGTTGCCACTCTTCTCCCTGCTGTGTCTCCAGAAACGACCTGCAGCAAGATGGGAGAGCGGGCTACGCAGGGAGGGAATGTTCTACCAGTTAGACAGAGAAACAGCCCTTTTTTAAAGGGAAACTGAAATCAGGTCAGGCACTTTACGAATATCCTGGGACATTTGTCATGAGAGGAACTGCCGCCACGGAGAGAGACGGGACACAGCTTGATGCAAGCAAAAGTCGATTTATTGTAAAGAATCATTCCTTATATGCTATATACTCTGAAGACTGGGATGCTTTCTTTCAAACATACGGTGTTCGTGGGCTACATCTGATTGGTCAACATTTTGCTGTTGCAACAGCAATCTTGCCACATTCCACGGTTTATGGCCTAAAGGTTCCACCTCGTTATCTGTTAATCTGGCAGTGCTTGAGGCTTTGTTTCTCACGCTGCATGGCACAAGAAACGTATTAGAAACAACCACTCCCTAATCCTAAGAGACGCTGTGCATAAGTCCCCACAAAGCAAGGGAAGGCAGCTCCCCTGGAGCTCCACCTGCCTATGGAGAAACTGACAAGTGGAATGACTGGAAAGATTCTGTTAGCTGGCCAGAACTGAGCACATTCGGTCTGAGGTTTATTGAGGGCAATGAGACTCTGGGCTGTCTTGCATGCACTGTGTGTCAAAGTCTATAATCCAGCTAATTTTTTGAGCTATGTGCAGCTGAGGGCACAGGGCACGTGCTGGGAAGAGCTCGTGAGAAGAAGATATTTAGTGCCTTGTAGCACTCATCAGCAGGTAACTGAGGAGGGACTCAGAATGATGGGATAAGCCAGAGGAAACGCTCCCACTTTGGAACACATCATTTGTGTGATTGTCCCTCTCTACTCTGCCCTGTGAGGCCATATCTGGAGTACTGTGTCCAGATCTGGGGTCCCCAGTACAAGAAAGATGTGGAACTGTTGGAGAGGGTTCAGAGGAGGGCCACAAAGATGATTAGAGGGCTGGAGCACCTGCCCTACAAAGAGAGGCTGAGGGAGCTGGGCTTGTTCAGCCTGGAGAAGAGAAGGCTGCAGGGGGACCTCATTGCAGCCTGCCAGTACCTGAAGGGAGCTTTTAAACAGGAGGGGAATCAACTTTTAAAAAGAGCAGATAATGGCAGGACAAGGGGGAATGGATTAAAGCTAAAGGAAGGGAGGTTTAGATTGGATATTAGGGGGAAGTTTTTTACAGAAAGAGTGGTGAGGGGCTGGAACAGGCTGCCCAGAGAAGTAGTGGATGCCCCATCCCTGGAGGTGTTCCAGGTCAGGTTGGATGGGGCCCTGGGCAACCTTGTGTAGATCCAGTCCTGAGGTTGGTGGCCCTGCCTGTGGCAGGGGGGTTGGAGTTGATCATCCTTGCGGTGTCTTCCAACCCATGCCATTCTATGATTCTATGAATCAAAGCTGTAGGCATCACTGCAGGGAGGATCAGGGTTTGGACATTTCATTTCATTCTGACCTTTACCACACATTGAGCAGTATAAAATAAAATTAACTCTGGAAACAAAGATCACACCTGTACTATGAATTTTTTCTCACACATTTCTGCAAATGAAAAATGGAGAGAGAGATAGATATATATGCCCAAATAAAAACACATGGTGTGAAAGATGTCTAACCAGAACATTTTTACTCCATTTTTTCCCTCCAAGGTGCTCTCAAAAATCATTGAGTGAAACTGATTTAGTTTGCAAAGCAGGGCCCTTTCAGCACTCTGGCAGAACACCTACCAGCAGCTCTAGGTGGAAGCCTATAGTAGACACAGAGAAGCAACCTTGTCAACAGATTAGCACAACATTAAAAGGACGTTTTTTAGCTGGTTAAGCACCACCCTCTTGCTTCTTCAAATAGTAACTGAGAACAAGGAACCAGAATGTACCTTGAATGAACACCATTTTTTTCTGTTGCTTTCCATGGTTAAATTGAGCTTTAATACTGTCCTGAAAAGAAGGAAAGGAAGGAGGAGAGGGGAAGAGGAGCTAAGTCAAATCGCAAAGGAACCAACAATGACCACCTAGGAAACTGCCTGACAAGATCAGAGTGCTGAAAATGAAAACCAGAAGCAGCAAGCTGAAGTCTGAGGGGGCTGCTAAGCCTTTCCAGAAAGGTGTGGAGGATGGAGAGCAGAGGAGGAAAAGCGCCCTTGGAGTGAAAGGGAAAATACACCCAAGAAGAGAAGACAATTCAGGACTCCTGTGATTCTGTGACAATGGGATTTCATTCCACAAGGAAGACCTCAGTGGAGAGTGCAGCAGCAAAGCTGCCTTGGCGCAGGGCAGAGGAATGGGGAGGCACTCGGGCATGCTGCCTGTGTCCCTGCAGAGCTCCTGCCGAGGGCAGCCAGCCCCTTCCTTTCCCCTGGAGCATCACCACAGCCAAGGCAATGTGGGTGGTATCAAACCCTTCCTTATTGGCGTGGCCTGAACAAGCAGAGGGGTTCCCAGGGGTGCCCAGCCAGCAGCTGTGCCCGCTGCGTGGCCCCCACGGGCAGGGAGAGGGCCCGGGGCCTGCTGGGCACAGGGACTGCCTGGGGGCCAGCACCCCAAAGGCCTTCCTCCCAAGGGTGCTGGGCCGGAGGATGGGGGGTGTTGGGGGTTGAAGGTGGGGCCTGGGTGGGGGTGGGAGTTGGGGATGGCAGGTGGGGCTTGGGTGGGCGGGGCTCCCCCACTATGTCACAGAGCCATCACCTGGCAACCCAGCAGTGACAGTGTCCAGGGCAGTAGAGAGGGCAGCAGCCTGCCCTGGCCCGCAGGCAGAGCTGCTGCAGGGGCAGCCTGAGGATGTCCTCAGGAGCTACTGCTGCAATCCCTCAGGGAGGAAGGCCTGGACCAGGCTATACTGGAGGTGCTTCACTGCAAGGGATTCTGCAGTCGGGCTACGCTGGAATCTTATCTGATGGATACAAATCCTGCTTCAGCCTTGGGGAATGGGCAGAAGCTCTTCACAGCATGGCAACCACCACCTATCCCTGGAGGTGCCTGAGGTTGGCACTGGGCCCTGGGGGTTTTTTGCCTTCCTCTGCAGCACTGAGCAGGACCCCTTGCCAGGGCCCCTCCGGCCCATCTGGGCTGGCTCACTGCCCGCTGCTGCTCGTGCCCCACGAAGGTGGCCTCTCGTGCCCTGCACCTGGGGGGAGGAAGGCTTTTTTCCCCCCTGGCAAGCTACAAGCTGTGCCTGGGGGTTTTTTGCCTGCCTCTGTAGCACTGAGCGCATCCCCTTGTCAGGGCTCCCCCGCACCCTTTGGGCTGGGTTCTCTCCTGCTGCTCTGGCACCTGCAAGGTGCCACTCGCGCCCTGGCTCTCTCCGGCTCTCTTGCCCCAGGCAGGTTCCTAGTGGGAGCTCTGCAGCATCGGGCAGTGGCTGCCCCTTTCCAGCTCTCCCTGCAGGCAGGAGCAGCACAGGGCACGCACAGGAGCACTGTTCACGCGTCGCTGGCCAAGAAGCACAGCCCAGCCAGTTTGGGAATACAAAAAGGATGCTTTTGTCATCAGTGGCTGAAATATGGGGGAAAAGATGCCACAGCACCACACAGCACCTCCTCATCTTTTTGGGTCATTTTCATCATCTTTTTCTGCCTCTTCTTTTGTGTGTGGTCAGTCCTGATGGTCATTCTTCATGTTCTGGCTTTGGAAGGAACGGGCACTGTTTAGCCTGGGTGCCAGCGTCTGCCTTCTGCAGCGCTGGGACTTGCCTTTGCCAGGCTGCCAGGGATGTTTTTCACAGCTGAAGACTGCAGCAGCCTGCTCCTGTCTTTATGACAGTTAGCAAGGGCTCTGAAAAGACTCAAAAAAATAAAACCAAATCAGGATTCCACTTGAGTCCTTTGTGTCCTTGGGAGTGGGTTTGGGTCTGAAGAACCCCATGCTTTTCAGGGAAAGGAGAGTCTCATAGTTGGGTGACTCGGGGCAAGCGTGTGGCATGGAATGGAATAGAATAGGAGATGCTGAGTTCTGCCTGACGAGCTCTGACCTGGGTCTGAGGGCTCCATGCAGGAGAGCGGCTCTCTGCAGTGCAGGTCCTGGGCCCAGCCAGGAGGCAGCGGCAGAGATGGGCAGCACAGCTACAGCAGAGCTCTGGCAGGGATGGAAGGCCCCAAGCTGAGCTGAGCCATGTCCCCTGGGTCCTCATCTGTGTGGGTGGGGGTCCCAGCCGAGGCTCATCCCAACCAGCAGCACAGGGGATAATCACTTTAAATACACTAATAATTTGGTTTTCATACCATTTTAGAAGTACACATTGTTAATAAAAAGGTTTTCACTGTTCCCTAGAGGGATAAATGAGGCATGAACCTCTTGGGCAGGGAAGCGTGTGAACGACCACCAATCTCCACCATTAGGTTTGTACTATAAGCATCCAGGCAGTCAGAGCCACCTCAGAAGGAAAGTTCCTGATCTACTTGACTTTGTCGTACTGATTTATACAAAGTACTATCCTGGAAGGGTCACGTGCTGTCCTCATTTCAACTGAGGCAAATTTGTCACCAGTTTCAGCAAGGATAAAGCCTGTCTGTCTCCAAGGCTCAACAAAGACTCCAGCAATCCAAGGTTCTCCTGTCATCAGTCTTGGATACTGGGACTGCTGAGCTGCTGGATCAACAGATAGGAAGCATGCTGCTGGCCATGGAGGAGACGCACAGCCAGGCTACCTGCTTTTCGGCCTGTTTAAGGGGAGGGAGTCCTATTATGGAAACTAAACCAGAGGGAACAGTAGTAAGGACAACACACCAGATGAAAGTCAAACTTTCAAGAAGCTTTAGAGTAGCTGAAAAGAGTTTTGAGGATGCTGATGCCTGACTTGACAGCATCAGTTCTGATCTCTGCCATCTAGCACAGACGTTAACAGCCCGCTTTCATAGAACTGAAGAATCATTCAGGTTGGAAAAGACCTCCAACATCATCTAGTCCAACCATCCCACTACCACCTCTATTACTTATGAAACTGCATGGCAGTGTAAAGGAATGTAACATTCAAGAGGAAAGGCAGGAGGCAAGGCAAGCGCTGAAAGACAGGGCAAAAGGCAAGAGGCATGGCAAGAGGCAAAACTGAAAAGGCAAGGCAAGGGGTAAGAGGCAAGGAAAAGGAAAGTGGCATGGCAAAAGGCAAGGCAAAAAGGCAGCTGCTGCTGCACCAATACACAGGGCAGGCACAGCAGCACTTTTCCTGCAGCACTGGCCAAGCAGCACAAGGTTCAAAGGCTGCATGGACTGTGTACCTGCTGCTCACTCCCATGGCTCTCTGGCTTTGCCAGGCTGCCAGGGAGCTTTAGCACAGAGTGCCACCAAATAGTAAGAAACCATAACATACAATAACACCCCCCCCAAAATAATGTAATTTAACATAAATCACATAACATGGTGCTGCATGACACTGCATAAGCAAACCAAATATAAAAACTCAAGAAAGAACTGAAACAAAACCAACCCCAAAACTTAACAACTGGGCAAGGAGAGCAAAGCAAAGCACAGCACAGAAATGTAAGAGATTTCAGACAAGTCCCTGGCTGCCCACACTGCGTGTCCTCAGGAACTTTACATCCAGCACAGAAAGGGAACAACTCATACTACACTCAGCAGCAAAACTGCCTCAGATGCTCAGCTGCCCAGCCCACCAAAGGGTTAAACACCTGGCAGACAGCAAACAACTTGCTCCTCTCCTAAGCCAGGAGCCCTCCTGCATTCAGGTTTCCCACAGGTGAGCAGCTACAACTGGAGAAGCACACTGCATCTGGCATGACTCCTTGAAGCATTAACTGACACGGAATGCTAGGTGGCAGACCCTCCCCCACACCCCAAAACCTGCTGCCTCAATACATCATGATTTGATAAAGGAGCTACCTCAAGCCCACTGAGACACAGCTACCAGCTGGTAACACGTGGGATTCAGCTGTAGAACAAGATCCCAAAAGCCAGACCTGCACCTCTCAAATTTCATGAGGCACAAAAGGCCTGCAGAGCCTGTCCCAGTCCCTGTCAGACACTGTCACCCAGAAAAGATCACCCAATAAATCATTTCATTACAAGAGCAACAGGCACTTCTTGCTCACCCACGAATTGCTGGCTAGAGCTTTATTCCTGGCAAATCCCTCCTGGTCCTCAGGGGTCTCTACGGACAGATTAGCTCCTCCTTTGGCACACTTTTCATTGAGCTCTCAGTGGAACTCTAGAGCCTGATGCTCAACAAGCACCTCCCCTGGAACAAACAAGGTCTTCAGTGTGGTCCAACACAGCCACCAGGCCTATCACGAGCATTGTGGGTGCCAAAATAATAAAACAAAGACAGGTTCAGAAAAATTATCCAAAGACTCATTAGAACCAGAAAACCTCTGTCTCTTTGATACAGGAGACTGGGGGAATTGTACTCAAGAGGTTAAAAACACCCCTGTCTGCTTATCTCTCATGCAAATATTGTGGATGGAGATCCACAGTGGTGCTGTGAGAAGCAGCTGAAGGAGGGAGTCTTACATCAGCAGCACAGCCCAGCTCTGGCCAGACACTGCAGAGTAACTAGGGAGACGGTTTCTACACCCAAGTGTGAAGCCCATGGTGCCTGAAGTGAGACCTTTGGCTTCATTAACTGCAAAATGAATAGGAAAGTTGACATCTCTAAATATGCTAATGAGGAAACCGCAGCACATGCTACACATATATGGCTGAGGTACTCAACTCTTCACCCAATTCATGTTAAACACCACCCCTGGGAGGGTGATCGACTAAGACTGGGGTATAAAGGGTATTGGGGGAGCTGCTCCCAGGGGGGAAGAGAAGAAATTGAGGACTCCAAAGGGGCAGTCAACAGGCCGTGCTCCTTCTCCCCCACCCAAATCAGGGATGTCTTCTTGGTAAGCAACTGTCATTTCCCCCTTTGGACGAGAATACCTGGGAGAGTATTTTGCTAACATTTTAATCATAAGCATAGCCATATACTGGCCCTATTGCAGTTAGTGCAGTTCTCAACAGCAAGCCCCAACTTTTTCTGACTCACTCAATGCTCAGATGCTTTAGGGAGCTGTCTGTATTATAGCAACAGAATGTCACTGAGAGGTTTTTGAGAGATCATTGAGAAAATAGGTAACTTTGCCTTCAGTCACCATGCAGAGTATCACCTAACATTTATACTGCACTTCCCATTCTATTCCAGTGTTAAGTCTGCACAGTGGACAAGATTAAAAATCACCACTGCATTGCTAGACCAGTTCAGCCAGCTGCCCGGAGAATATCAGAAAAGTAGAATGAATTTACATAAAATAGCTATCCAGCTTTCTACAGCAGGTAACTATTTAATGGGACTAAGGTACAGGAGAAGTGTCATCCTATATTTCCAGTTTTACAGGAACCAGCATGAAATCTCTTTCTATCAAATTAATTTCCAGATTATTCTGGGCTGTTCATAGAAACTAGGCAATTGGCCATGACTTGGTGTTTGTGGGTTATAATAATCTTTGAGAATGCCTGTGTTGATGGAATTAAAATAGGGGTTCCATTCCCCTATGTATTTCAAAACAGAAAATGAGAAAGTCAAAGACTGTTCATGAAAACAATTCAGGTTTCCCTCAACCAAAAAACCCCAAAGTTCAAACTGCACTCCCCTCCCACATCTGAATTCATAAGCAGGCTCTGCACAGGAGACTGAAAGTTACACAGAGATTACCAAGGGAGACTGTCTCTCATTTCTACCAATAAAAGCAAACAGTAGTTCCTCTAAAAATAAAGAAAACAGACAACTTCTCTTCCAGAAAAGCATCCTACCTGAAGGAAGGATTGCAGACAGGCACGAGTCACAGATATTCTCCTCTGGGTAACAAAACAAAACAAATTCCTAACAGCTTTGTTCTCAAACTCCATGGTCACAGTTTTGATCAAGCAGGCATGGACATCCTGCTAGTACAGAAACGGGGCTTGGTCTGAAAGGATTTACTTAAGGTGCAGAGATTAAAAAATTGAAGTGCAACACTGAAGCAGCATCTCTATTAACAGCAGGAGAAACGCTTACATCTTCTGACTGTGATGAAGCCAAAACTGCAAGAGTGAGGCTGCCTGGGATCAGTGCTGTGCAGGCACAAGGCACACAGAGAGTGCAGGATGGGTGCCTGGTTTCTCTGCAGCATTTTGTAGCAGCAGCTTTGATCTCTGTCCTTCCCTCAGCAATTGCTCTCAGCTGGTATCAGCACTCAGCTGGTGTGAATGACAGTGCTGCTCACATGCACCATTAGCACCTTGCAAAAGAGTTTCATCTATTTCTGAAAACTATGTTGCAGCTTTGGCTTTGGTTGTAGATTATGATCTGATTCTCTTTGCTGGCACTGAATAGCATTTTCACCTTCAGAGACAAACTGCAGGAGACAATACATTGCTGACTATGCAGAGAATGAGCAGGAGGAAAAACCATGTGCCAGGTCCTGTAAATCTGAAGGCAAGAAGAACGAATGCACTTCTTGACATCAGAGAAAACTAGAGCATGGAAAGAAGGGCTTGAACTGCAAAAAAAGGACATTTCTGTTGAGAAATTTCTGACTGAAGGTGCCTAAGTAATGGTATAGGCCATTTTAGGGAAACTGCAGGATCTCCACTATTACATGCTTTTAAAAAGCTAGCCAAAGAACCCCAAACCACCAACTCAGCACAGCTGATTCTTCTTTCCACCCAGATGAACACTTGCACTCCCTCTTTCCTACAGCTGCAATTCAAAGAAAACTCAATTTTTTCTGTTTTTTTCTTTTCTTTTGCATCCAAGTTTGAAATCATCAGGCAGCAATTTGCTTTCATGACCCCAAGGTTGCTAGAGCCACGTTAGCACATTGTAGGAAGATCTGTCCAAACACAACAAATGAAACAGGCCTTTTCCAAAGGCATTCTTGTACAGCCATAGCCACCTCCTGCCTCAGACCAGGCACCAGCAATGGCAGAGCCCATGCTATGTACAGAATAACAACCCTTCCTGGAGGGCAGCACCTGTCTCATTTGCCTTTAGGGAATCTTCTCCTTTACAACACTTTAAACACCAGTGACACCTCAAAAAATCAAAACCCAGATGAGATGCATTTTCAAGAGCTACTCAAAAAATGCACAGGAACAACCCTTCCTGAAACAGAGTTTGGAAAGTGGTGCAGCAGCACCAACAGCATTTATTGCAAGAGGCTGGCCAAGCCCTGGGGAGGCTTCCTGGGGAGGTGGTCAATACCCCAGACCTGTCAGCATTGTTAGGACAATTGCACAATGCCTTTAAGGCCACACTTGATCTTTTGGTGAGCCCAGAATGGGTCGGGCTGTTGGACTAGATGGTCACTGGAGGTCCATTCCAGCTGACCATACTGGTTCAAAGCTATGCTTATTCCTACCTGTTCCTTTGCTGGCCAGCACACCTTGAGGAAATATAGAATGCCACTTCTTCCCACCCCTGTACAAGCAGCAGACCTTGAACACCCAGAACCATGTGCCAGCCTCAGCATTTGCCTCTTTCATGTTCTGGCAAGGAGACTTGTACATTGTGATGGTACTAGAGCAGTGCATCACCTGGAGAAAATTGGACCCTCTGTACAACCTAACAAAAAACCCAACCAGCTGTGAAGTCTTTTCTTTAAACTCTTCTGTGTTCATGAAGGTGAGCTGCGTTTCCACAGCACTGAAAAACCCCACATCTCTAACACTACTTATCCTCAGAGATAAAGCTCCCAGGCTGAAGGACAAGCTCCTCAACTAAAGGCTTACAGATGCAATATTGAGGTGAACAATACCTGTTCATTTCCATGTAGATATTTTCTTTGATCCTTGTATACCAATTAGGAAAGGCCTGAGCTGTTTATCTTGGAAAAAACATGCTAAAATAGAAGAGCATGAGAAGAGTAGTAGTCC
Source organism: Laterallus jamaicensis coturniculus (assembly GCA_022605575.1). NCBI lineage: Eukaryota > Metazoa > Chordata > Aves > Gruiformes > Rallidae > Laterallus > Laterallus jamaicensis. The sequence continues at coordinate 3,243,841 of JAKCOX010000014.1, forward strand.
ATCATAGAGAAGGTCCAACCAACCTGATCCTCTCTCTCCAGTGGGCAACCATCAATGTCTACAGGAGGCCATCTGAGCAGCGCTGGGCTCCTTCTGTCAGGCTCCTGGGGTAGGGAGGCTCATATGCCTCACTGGCAGGGACCCCCAGCCACACAGATGAGGACCCAGGGGACATGGCTCAGCTCAGCTTGGGGTCCTTCCATCCCTGCCAGAGCTCTGCTGTAGCTGTGCTGCCCATCTCTGCCGCTGCCTCCTGGCTGGGCCCAGGACCTGCACTGCAGAGAGCCGCTCTCCTGCATGGAGCCCTCAGACCCAGATCAGAGCTCGTCAGGCAGAACACAGCATCTCCTATTCTATTCCATTCCATGCCACACGCTTGGCCCGAGTCACCCAACTATGAGACTCTCCTTTCCCTGAAAAGCATGGGGTTCTTCAGACCCAAAACCACTCCCAAGGACACAGGACACAAAGGACTCAAGTCCTGATTTGGTTTTATTTTTTTGAGTCTTCTCAGAGCCCTTGCTAACTGTCATAAAGCCTGGAGCAGGCTGATGCAGTCTTCAGCTGTGCAGCCTGGCAAAGGCCAGTCCCAGCGCTGCAGAGAGCAGCAGCCAGAGCAGAGGCTGAGCTGTGCCGGGTTCTTCCAGAAGGAGAAGGTGAAGTATGAGGGTTGCAAGGGACCCCACCCAAAAGCAATAGAAGATGCCAGCAAGAGGTGTGTGGTATCATGGGCTGTTTTCCAAAGTCCGGCCCCCAAAGCGTCCTACTGGCCTTCCCAAATTGCTCCCCTGTGCTTCTTGTCCCGTGACACGTGAAAAGCCTCTGATGAAAACCCTCTGGGGGGGGCAGGAAGCAGTGGGGGTGGGGAAGAGAGAGACGGCACAGGAGGGGGGAGAGAGAGACGGCACAGGAGGGGGGAGAGAGACGCGGCACAAGGGGGGGAGAGACGGCGCAAGCGGGGGGAGAGACGGCGTAACGTGGATGATGATGATGATGATGATGGGAAACGCCGAAATGAGATGAGGATGAAGACGAAGCTGCTGAGAGGTGAAGGCGATGGAGGCAGCGAGTGATGATGGAGACGAAAGGAGACAACGAGGAAGAAAATGACGATGAGGGAGAACGGCAATGATGGGAGATGACGATGAAAGGAGATGACGACACCATGAACAGTGATGGAGGGAGAAGGCGACCAAGGGAGACGATGAAGACAATGCAGACGACACCAGGAGGTGACAACGAAGACAGTGAATGATGAGAAGGTGACAAGGCAACGACAATGACCAAAGGGCAGCAAATGACCAAGACAAAAGACTGCGACAGGAGGAGATGAAGGAAGCAAAGGGAACGACAGAGACGGAGGCGGCGAAGACGATGATGACACAGACAGACAGAGATGATGGCGAAAGGTCAAGACAAAGACCATGAAAGATGATGATTTTGGAAGCAGGAGATGAAGCATCCTTCTGGCCTTCCCAAACTTGTGCTGCTGTGCTTCTTGGCCAATGACATGTGAAAATCGCTCCCTTGAAAGTTCCTGGGCTGGGCCTGTATTGCCTGCAGGCAGAGGGGAAACGCAGCAGCTCCATCCTGATGGTGAAACAAGTCCAGAGCCCTTCCAAGCCCTTCCAGGCTGTTTTGCACATGCAAGAACTGCTGGGGAAATGGAGCCAAGGGGCGAGCAGAGTTTGCTCCCTGCTATGAACCTGCCATGGGCAAGAGAGCCCAAGAGAGGCAGGGCCTGAGTGGCACCTTGGAGGTACCAGAGCAGCAGGCAAGAACCTTGCCAAAAGGACCCAGAGGAGCCCTGACTAAGGGCACACTGCTGGCTCATGGCCACCCTGTCACCCACCAGGACCCCCGGGTTCTTCTCCCCAGAGCTCTTCTCAAGCAGGTCACTCCCAGCCCATACTGATTCCAGCAGTTATTCCTTCCCAGGTGCCAGACTCTCCACTTGCTTTTGTTGACCCTCATCTGGTTTCTCCCTGCCCAGCTCTCCAGCCTGTCCAGATCTCGATGGATGGCAGCGCAATGTCCTGTGTTTCAGCCACCCCTCCCAGGTCTGGATCATCGGGTACTTGCTGAGGGTGGACGCTGTTCCCTCATCGAGGTCCTTGATGAAGATATTAAACAGGACTGGACCCAACACCGAGCCCTGGGGAACACCGCTGGTCACAGGTCTCCAGGCAGACTCTGCTCCACTGATAACCACCCTCTGAGCTCGGTCCGACAGCCAGTTCTCAACCCACCTCAGTGTCCACTCATGTATCCCATGCTCTCTCAGCTTTGCTCTCAGGATGTCATGGGAGAGATCAAAAGCCTTGCTGAAGTCGAGGTAGATGACATCCACTGCTCTCCCTCCATCCACCCAGACGGTGATTAAACCTGTCTCATCCCCTTCACTTCACAGGGGGAAGCACCATAGAGAAGCTACTGATGCACATCTGCTTTTTCACTTCAGTAACGTCTGCACTGTGAAGTGATGGAGACAAGTTTACCACCATCAGTGTGCCCAAGTAGACAGTCACTGGAATGCCACTTTCCTGCACACAAATGCAAGATTTGTTTCAGTGGGACTTTCAAATTTAGATGCACCATCTGGCACGCCACTCCAATTTTCCTACCAGTATGACTAGTGTCAGATCTTGTTTAGAAAGCAAGGAGAGGCATGGCTAGTGCCAGAGAAGGCAACAGTTAAGCTTCTGGAGTAGTAAAAGTACTAGAAGAATCAGGTGCTTAGGTTACATGCAATTTAGGATCATAGAATCATAGAATGGCATGGGTTGGAAGGGACCCCAAGGGTCACAGAGCTCCAACCCCCTGCCACAGGCAGGGCCACCAACCTCAGGCCTGGAGCTACACAAGGTTGCCCAGGGCCCCATCCAACCTGGCCTTGAACACCCCCAGGGATGGGGCATCCACCCCCTCTCTGGGCAGCCTGTTCCAGCCCCTCACCACTCTCTCTGCAAAGAACTTCCCCCTAATATCCAATTTAACCCTTCCTTCCTTCAGCTTCACTCCATCCCCCTTGTCCTGCCATTGTCTCCCCTTTGAACAAAATGGTTCCCCTCCTGTTCCTCTGCTCCCTTCAGGTACTGGCAGGCTGCAATGAGGTCCCCCCTCAGCCTTCTCTTCTCCAGGCTGAACCAGCCCAGCTCCCTCAGCCTCTCTTCGTAGGGGAGCTGCTCCAGCCCTCTCATCATCTTCGTGGCTCCTCTGACCCCTCTCCACCAGTTCCCATTCTTTCTTGTCCTGGGGCCCAGGCTCTGGACACAGGACTCCAGCTGGGGCCTCAGGAGGGCAGAGCAGAGAGGGACGATCCCCTCCCTGCCCCTGCTGCCCCCCAGGATCACTGCATGTTGGTGACATTACATGTTGGAACACTGGAATTAAGCACATCAAACCAAAGGCAAACCAGCACAAGCTGTGGTTAAAAAAACAACTGGCCTGCCCAATGGAAGAAATGTAAGGAACATGGTTATCCATATCCCAGGTCAGAATTTCCTCCCAGATAACTCACTGTGTGAAAACACAACGCTGTTTGCAAAGGAGAGAAACATTTTAAACAAATTCCTTTTTATCCATCATAATAAAATGTCTGTCTTGATAATTCAGCCCCCCTGTAGTGATTCACTCATCTGACACAGGGAGGCAAATGCAATTGTTGTTCTCCACCTTCAATGACAAAAAAATTAAAAGGAACTGAAGAACATGCTCAGAGCACAGCTATGTGAGAAGCAGCAGAAGAAAACTGGGTCATTCTTTTGGCACTCAGATCTCCACTCCTGAATCTAAAAATAATCTGAAATTTCATATTTTCCTCAAACAGGCAAATCCATTGGGTTTTTTCTTAGGTGTAAAGGTGTTTTACCCCAGGAATACACATTCCTGAGGAGGCAAAAGGAAAACCTCTTTGAATAAGTGTTATTCTTAGAGGCAAAAAACCCTGAAAAAGTATCCTTTGCAGAGAACTCTTGATTACTGTAATTAACTTTACTTGGATCCTCTTATTTATGTTAATCACTGTAATTGTGGCCATGGAGTCACAGGAAAAAAGCTTGGAGTCTTTCCCTAGCTGTTACCAGATCATAGTTAAAATGAGGTTTACATACAGTTCCCTCTCATAGGGAGGTTTTGTAACTATTTGTCATTCCTAAGAAGTTTCTGTTTTTCCCTTTACTAAGAACAGAATTTAAGTTTAATGTATACTTCAATTTGCATTGCCAAAAGTTTGACTTTGAAGATCAGCTAGTGCTTTGGGGCTTTGAAGGTGATGGCCAAATTATTCTTAGCAAGAGCTGTGCATACTGTACAGTCATACATACATACTGTACAGGGGGGACCTTATGAATGTTTATCAGTATCTGAAGGATGGGCTGCAGGGGGAAATGGCCAGCCCCTTTTCAGTGTCTGTGGAGACAGGACAAGGGGCAATGGCTGCAAGTTAGACTGTACAGTCACAAACACACCAATCTTTAAGTATGCAGAGAGCAAAAATAAATAAGAAAACTAAATGTGTCATGTAGCATTCAAAAGTAATGCATAAGATTGTGGGTCCCTTGAACTACATACTTGCTTCATGCAGCTAACTGCCTAGGCTTAGTATCTTCCTCTTTAGTGCAGGAAGACTCTATATGAGCTGAGGAGCAATTTATAATGCTCTGAGCACCTGCCCTTTTTGCTGGACCAAGTAATGCACATCATGGGTCTCACAGGACAGGCTGCACCTGCGGCAGGCTCAGAGCAGCATGCACCATGCGCAGCTGGCAGGCCACCTCACTGCGAACCTCTTCATGGGCTAGAAGAATGCAGAGAATTCTGCAAGAGCCCACCCTCAGCTCCTCCTCCTCCCCCTTCTCCCCAGGATCCCAGAAAACATTTTGCCAGTGAGAGACAGATTGGCACTTACAAAAGTGGAAAGGATGCTCGTCTGGGCCCCCATCAGAGCTATGTAGAGGCACAGAGCAGAGATGAACATGCTTGTGGCACAGATCAGGGGGTCAACTTTATTGTTTATCTTCCTTAGTCTTCTTGCAGCTTCTGCGCCAGCAACAACTCCCAGGATTCCTGTCCCAATGGTGACACCTCCAAATATTATGCTGGTGATAAATCAAAGGATCCAGTTGAACATCACAAGACCATACTGTGGGGAAAAAATGGTGCTAACTTATACCTTGAGTTTCAGAGGAATCTTTAATGGGGAATTTTATTCCACTTGATCTAACCCTCCCATTTCTTCTAAATGGCTTTAATTCCGAGCCTCAATGGAAGGTGTGCCTCTGCAACCCAGGCTTTATCCTGTGGAGTAGGTATTTTCCCTTTTACAGAGGAGGTGTTATGCACCCAGGCTCAAAGAAACCTCTTCCCAGGCTGACCTGGCTTGGACATCCAGCGATTTAGAGGAGACACAGACTCTTGGTTACCCTGTGAACCAATCTACTCAGTCATCCCTGAAGCACAGGTGGAATAACTCTGTATCCCAGTCTGCTGTCCTGGAAGAGATGCTATCACCTGGAATTATATACATCTAAATTATAACCCTCTAGTTGGCACAGCTGAGATGAGTCTCTTCTCCAACTACAGGAAACATCTCCTACTTCCCAAAAGAGTTGAAAGAATACTGAATAGTTAACTAGGGGGAGGTTCAAGTAGTATTATCTGTACACCAAGTTTCAAATGCCACTCAGCTTTTTGTGTCTGCAAATGTGTTCTCCAGGAATGAAAGGTTTGTGTTTTAAAAGTAAGTGTTTGAATAGCTTAGAAGATTCAGCTTCCAAAGGGGACTTCCATATATGCTTTCCTCTCTGTCCCAGATGGGATCCTAATGACAAAGACAGTCTCTTGCAACAAGAGCAGTGGTGCCACTGATTGTTTAATGCATCATAATTCTCCCAAGGCAAACAGGGACAGGAGCATTGTGTTCTGAGCACAAGTGCTTCTCCATATTTCAGAGAGCTACATGCTAAGTTTGTGCACATTCCTAAGCTTTCTCTGACTGCAAAGCAAAGTAGCCAGCCAGGATATGATCTGTTCCTTTAAGCTATAAGGCATCTACTTGTAATTTTTTTTCTTATTAGGAAAATCTCAATAATCCTACAAGAAAAAAAAAAAAGAAAAGAGAAAGTGTTGCTATATAAGATAACAAATTTTAAGCATATTTGTACTGCAAGTTCTTCAGGATTCTGATCCATCACCCACTATAGCTTGATAGTGACAATGTAGATTGTCACCAGGCAGTATAACTTGGTGATTTGTCTAGGCATGTTCCAAGGTGACTTCAGTTGATGGAAGCATTCATGGAACCGTGTTTAGAAGACTCATGGGTTGTAAACTGCAGCTGAAATAAAGATACAGATGGGAAAAAAAGGGAACAGACAAAACTAAATCCAAGCACAGTTCAGTTGACTGGGAAAGTATGGAAGCCCAGTTCTAAGGAAAGGCTCCTATGGGATTCTTTAGGGTCTTTGAATGCTCACTGACCCTTAAACAAAGTGTGCAACTGCTGAACAGCCAGAGGGGAAACCCTCCTCAAAGTATCCTGGGCAGGTCTGGGAACATGCAGCTCAGTCCTTCCAGCACCACCAGCTACAGGTCTGACATCATCATTCATGTCGTTTCTTTGCATCCCTCTGGAATAACAGTCTGAAAGCAGCTGTATGCTGCTTCTGGCACTACCTCATGCCAAGGTTATTTTTACAGCACCATGTAAGAAGCAGGACATGAGGTTAAACTATCAGGAGCTCCATTTTACTTCCCTCAAGACCATGTCTGCTCTAGCAACACTACTGTGGAATAATAATTCAGAAGATGAATTAGAAGACAAAACACAGGCTAAGACCTTCAGCTTAATAAAGGAAGCATTTGAACTCTGTCAGTTAACAGTTTAAATGGTTCAACCTCCCTGCTCTGCCTACCCTGAGCCAGGCTCCTGAGTTCACTCCCTTCTGCAGCACAATTCACTAGTAAGTAATGTGCCAGCGGTGGCATCCACGGAAGGACGACTGCATTTCCCACTGAAGTACTTGTGGATGCCTGCTTCATCCATTCAGCTACAGGTGGGACCCACTTTTGAGTTGACTCAGTTATTCTATTGCAGAAAAGCAAAAGAACCCAATTACCAAAGGAAACACTCAAGGGATGATTACTGCTTTTCCCTTTCATTGTCTTTGCCTGAAAAGACAATGTAATAAGCAGTTAGTTCTTGGAAATCCACCATGAAGGCAGATGCTGAAATCTGATTTGGGATGCCTCGAGAAGAAAGCTAGGGACACTTGTGTGGAGACCACTGGTAGGGAGTCAGCAGATGGAAGGGCAGTGTCCCAGTGCTCCCTGTTACTGAGGGCAGCCATGAAGACTCCAGGGGAACGCTGCATATATTTTTCTATTCTGGGTAGCACATTGTAAGGAAAAAAATTCTCTTCCTAGTTTGGGGAAAGTGAAGTCCAAAACTGTGTGTTATGATCACTTCAAAATCCTCTCTGATTGTAAATGCCCCTTGCCCACCCAACATTTGATACTTATTAATGAATCTTTATTGATGTGGATGGCCTCTTTAAGTGGAGCTTTTCTGGCGGTTATTCACAAGTCCAAATTAGCCTGTTTTGATCTAATGAGATGATACTAGATCAAATTCATTGAGCTTGCTTTGTGGTGGGAGTCACAATGATCTGGCCAACATGGCAGGAGTTTTCAAACCAGACTAACAAGCAGGTAATGGGAAAGATACCAAAACACAGGATCTAAGCATATTTATAAGGGTATTTAAGTAGCTTGGGATGCACAGTCAACTGTCGGCCAAAGCCTCCGTGCTATAGCTGCTCCTTCCCCTGCAAGTGTTCCCGTTACTGCTTCTTTCCACTTCACTTGGAGGTGGCAGCATCTTTCCAGCTGACTGAGTGGTTATATAACAAACAAGCAGGAGTATCTCAGCATATCTGGAATTGCAATTTGGCACCCATAGCCAATTGCCTGCACAAGAAGTGTTCACAGTCACATCCCACCTCCCGTCCTTGGAAAGAAACAGTGATGTAGCACTGTGCAGTGTTTCCAGGTGTGTTTCCATAGCTGTGCACACCTCACCTGTTAGGTGAATTGCATGATTCCTGGAGGCATGGTGATACAATGCCCTGGACAACCTGAGCTCTGTAAAGGAACAGTGGTTTTGATTCAATGAAATGTAATTATGCTGAATAGGTTGATATAGGTGCAGCTTAAGAGACCATTAATATAATTTTAATATAAGAATTTTCATGGTTTTAAGAATAGACTAGTTTAAGAAAAAGCTGTAACTGTGTAAGCTGCTTGTGAGAGCAGCTGCAAAACTTAGCCATAACAATGCAACAGTCACAGCCTTGAAGATAAAGAAGTAAGAATCTGTGTGTTTTTAGGAATAGATTAGTTTTGAATTTAGCCATAGTAGTGCAACAGCCTTGAAACTAGAGGAAGCAGGAGATAGAGGAGTCATAAATAATGAGACTAACGACCAATTAAAAGACAGAGTATATCTTGTTTTCAGTGAAAAGCTAACTAGTCGGTGCAGGTGTTTGGAGTCCAGATAAACATGGAGAAAACCGTAAAGAGCATGCGCTGAGAAAGAGGAAGACGTCCAGCCTTCATCGCTGAAGACCACCAGAAGACCCCCTGAGTGTCACTGAGCACGCTCTATCCGAGAGGAATTAATATAAATGACTTCCTGGAAATAATTTGCATAACTCTGCCTTTTCCTAGAAATGATAATGAATACGTATAGTTAATCTGTATAAATATGAGCAATTTGGCTTTACTGGGCGCACACATAGGGAGGAGCGATCCCCTGCGTGCCCAGCGCTGCAATAAAGGATCCCTGCTTCACAGTCACCAAGGCTAGTGAGTTTTGATTCCGGCTTTCCGAGGCATCAGTACCCACATTCCCAGGGCTCCAGTGATGAAGGCCATGGCAGTCAGACCCAGCGAGGGACAGACAAAACTCCAACTGGAAGTCAAAAGAAAGGAGAGATACAAGAAGGACTGGAGTGTGAGGGAAAAGGGAAGGCAAGGCCTGCCTGCAATAGCCAGGATTTCAAGCTATAACCAAACTGTTCAGTCAGACATCTTACAATCAAAATGCACTCCCTTGAAGATATGAATTTTGGTGAGGCTTTATCTATCAACTTCAACAGTGAAATATGAATTAGACCAAAGAGCACGTTTGCATGCAAAACCCCACTCCTGCAGATTTCATTGCCAACTTCTGCTAAAACACTTGCTGTGAGATTTTTGATAGCAGAACTACAACAGTAGAGAGTGGGCACAAATTTAACAGCTTAGTAGCTAAATGAGAGGGTTCTGTGTGCAAGTATAAATGCCTCAGAATGGTTTTAAGCTGCTTGTGTATCCAATATAAGTGGGAGCAACATACAGGTCTCCCAAACTGTTAAGATGCAGTGGCTGCAGAACTCCTTAATTCTACCTAAGTAAAAATCTTCACAGAGCTTTCAGGCAAAAGAAGCAGCATTTTAAAAAACTGTCCAAATCTTGTCTTATTCCTGCCCTAGTCTATGAGCAAAATAACTTTTTACTGCTGTCTTTCCAGTTAATAGTTTAGGAGAAAATAATCTTTGAGGTCAATAGGGAGGTATGAAATCTTAAGACTAAATAAAAGTGCTGCAAATAACCAGTTAACTGCTGGACTAGAGGATTCTAATTCTTCATCTTTGAAAGATAAAGGGTTTGGGACCTGATTAAAATTAGAACCACCTGGGTTTGGGCGGTATACCCTTATGCTTTGGAAATCAGTTGCTAAAGGAAAAGAAAATTAAAGTCTATTTTTACAATATTGCTGGAGGTTTGTAAGGAACATCTTTGCAGGGAAGCAACTTTGATGATAGTCTAGTTGTTGAAATGTCAGAAAGGTTTATTTCTTTATTCTGGAAAGTTCCTCTTTTTATTCACTTCAGACTACTGCCTACAAACTGGGATCCAACAGGCAGGATCTCCAGTGTGCTCGCTATGCTGGGTGCGAAGAGGATGCAGATGTAACCGTCGGTTAGAAAACGCTGGACCCTCTTCAAAAGGAACACTCCGAAGACAGACCAGGCCCCAGGAAAGCAAATCCTTAAAGCAACAGCATCCGCGGGGACCCCTGCGCGGCAGCCCCCGGGCACAGCCCGTGCGGAGCCGGCTCTGGCGCAGCTGCACAGCGGCACCTGCTGTTCTCCAGCCGGACCCCAGCTCTCCCTCCCAGTCCCTGGCAGAGCCGGCTCACAACCAGCGCGTACAGAGTGCCTGAGGCGTGCTCGCCCAGCCTTCCGCTGGCGCTAAGCATGACAGGGAAAGTTACACTGGAAAAGCACACACTTTGACCAGTGTAGCTTACTCTACATGCTAAAGCAAGAGGGAAGGGGAACCAGCAGGAGGTGGAGTTGGGTTCAAACAGGAGCACACTGCCATCAAAACTTTGCCTCCTTCCCCCTCTAAGCAATGGGAGGGCAACAAAATAAAGCAATTTTTGATCTTTTGTATAGTGCTCCTGTAAAAGAGGGGAAGAAAGGGTTTTATTAATGATGTTTCAAGCATCTTGCATGCAGCATGTGACAGAAAGGAGCTGAGTGGGACTTGATGGTCGTGTTTCTAATAAAGGAATGGTCATTCCTCAGTGGAGGGACCCTTTGATGCTAAAAGCACTTGCTTCTTGGCAAGTGATACGACATCCTGCCACCAAGTAGTCTTGACATTTCTCTGTGCACCTGGTTTCTCAGCTGCTACTCATATTGTGCCAGAGATGCTGAGTGCTCTGTGTGCTGCTGTCCTTCTCTGGGTCCTGTGAGGGACCAGCAGAATCAGAAGAACCAGTGCTAGACCTCCCATGCAAGGAGTTACCTGTAGACACAAGGTTGGTTAGATCAAAGATACCTTTTTCCTCACAGTGAAAATTCCACAGCCATTCAGATTCCCTGTTAGAATGACATTTTTGAGAATTGCAGATGTATCGGAGTAGGTGTGGGTTACTGCTTGTAGGTCATACTTGCAAAGAAGAGCAACTTTGGCTATTTATAGTGACACAATCACTCCCTCTGATTTTTGAGAAAAAACATGTGAAGAAATAAAACTGTACTGTGGTACCTTGACCATAAATCACTGATGCTGTCACCAGTGTTACCTGAGTAACATCAGACTGCTACCCCAGTAAACATTCTTCCCTACTCATCCTGTACTTGGTAGCTAAGTTTATAGATAAGTTAGGAGGATCTGACAGGTACTTCCAAAGCACTAGGTGTTCAGTATAGAGAAAGGTCCTGATGACAGGAGCAGAGCAGAAGAGGTTTTTCTCTTGAAACTCTCCAATCACAGAAGTTGTCTCCAACAGCATTTCAGAAAACAATATCTCTATTTTCCTTGAAGAATGATACTGGTGCTGTCAGTATAATGACCACTTCACCTTCAGTTTCCTGTCTGAGAGGGTCTTGGCACACTGGCAACCATTCCAAGTGTGTTCTCAGGTAAGAGGAACACCGACACCTGCCCTGGCTGCTGTACAATTGCACCTATGCCAGCTTTCATTCTGCAAGAGCTGGGCATAAATCCTCTGTTTGCCCTGCAGGAAGAGTTCTCTTAAACTCCAAGTTCATGACCAGTCAGACAGCAGAAAGTCCTTCCACTGCTCACCTCTTTTAACACAATGAGCATAAGGAATCCAAACCCCAGTGATGATTCTGATTTTACAGCAAATGGCTCAGCCCCAGGAGTGGAAGGGAATAACTCACCCTGAATGCCCAGTGCCGTTCGCCTGTGACCTCTGCCATGCCAGCTGCTAGGACATAACCAAGACCACTGTAAGCAACAGAAAGGAATAATCAGTAGGCACCAAAGAATTCTTGCTGGGTGAAAAGACATGTCTTGCCAGCTAAGAAGAGCACAGAGAAGTACTGTGTCACAGTTTTCAGAATGGATAAACGTAAACCCTCGTGGTCTGTACTGGTCTACTTGCCAGGCAGTATTTAAAGGAGAGTCTAACCACCTCAGAGCAGACTTGAGAGAGTGGCAATAATGTCCCAGATTCCCCTTGGAACACACATTCTGTAGAATCTGAAAACCCAGATCAGGCTGAAGCTCTTTTCTGTGCTAGCCACGTGAATTAAGCCCTGCAGAAATTCCTTTCATTTTAATCTGCTTTCTGGGGTTAGCCTTGACCGCCTGCTCTACTAAAGTGTATATTTCTAACAATTTTAAAACAATTTTAAAACAATTTTAAAAGGCCCTTTCCACCTCTTCTTCAGACAAAATGCCAATTTCACTAAAAGAAGAGAGGGATGTACCAGAAGAGAAGGCTGTGGGGACCTCATTGCAGCCTGCCAGTACCTGGAGGGAGCAGAGGAACAGGAGGGGAACCATCTTGTTCAAAGGGGAGACAATGGCAGGACAAGGGGGATGGAGTGAAGCTGCAGGAAGGAAGGGTTAAATTGGATATTAGGGGGAAGTTCTTTGCAGAGAGAGTGGTGAGGGGCTGGAACAGGCTGCCCAGAGAGGGGGTGGATGCCCCATCCCTGGGGGTGTTCAAGGCCAGGTTGGATGGGGCCCTGGGCAATCTTGTGTAGCTCCAGGCCTGAGGTTGGTGTCCCTGCCTGTGGCAGGGGGGTTGGAGCTCTGTGATCCTTGGGGTCCCTTCCAACCCATGCCATTCTATGATTCTATGTACCAATTGCTCCTGGGGAGACATTTGATGGAGGGTTCTTGAAAAATTTGCCAAGTAAAAAACAAAACCTGAAAGCTTTTGTTTTCCAAAACTCAGTTTTCAGACTTTAGATCCTCCCTGAAAAATGTTGGGGGGGAAAAAGAAAAATTTTCTTCAAAGTAAATACAGAAATAGACCGAACCAGATCTATTTATACACGCTAAGCAAGCAAGTGACAAACCTTTCTGCAAAAGCCAGTGCAGGTATACGGTTACACCCATCTAATCAAGGCTTGGGGTATATTGAATTGCAGGCATGGTCAGAATTTCAAAAGACTGGTCAGTTACTAGCAAGAAAACCAACCTTTTTCCTTCCTCAGACAGGTCTGCAGTGATGGCAGGGGCTATTGTGGAATAACTGGCTGTGCCAATGCCAACTAGTCCTCATGCAAGAAAGAACATCCAGTAATACTGCAGGCAAAATAGATATTACATATAGTCCAAAACCACCCATGCAAGAAAGAAAGCAAGCTTACTCTTAAACAGGTTCACTTTAGTGGATCAAGTGTGCCAGAGAAAATAAGAATCCAACTGCCCTTTGCATCTGTCTGGAGTCCCTCCTCTCACCCCTGCTTTCCAAACATCCCACTGCAGTGCTTTCCACTTCCTGCACAGCAGGGACTTCTTACAGTGACACTCAGTGGGAATTACAGGATAGGGACAAGAGACCACAAGCTTGCTAAAGAAGCTGCTACATTGTAGGGTCATAATCAGCAAGCATTCAGGTCAAAATAAGGTCTCATCAATTGCAACAGCAGTGTGTGAGCTCTCCATTGGCTCATCCCATAAAGCATAAAGCATAAAGCATAAAGCATAAAGCATAAAGCATCGGCATACTTGCTGAACAGCACCCACCCTCAGAAAGTACCCAATGATCCAGAGCTGGGAGGAGTGGCTGACAGGCAGGACACTGCGCTGCCATCCAGAGACCTGGACAGGCCGGAGAGCTGGGCAGGGAGAAACCAGATGAGGGTCAACAAAAGCAAGTGGAGAGTCTGGCACCTGGGGAGGAATAACCATTTGTATCAGTACAGGCTGGGGGTGACCTGCTGGAGAGGAGTTCTGGGGAGAAGAACCCGGGGGTCCTGGTGGGTGACAGGGTGGCCATGAGCCAGCAGTGTGCCCTGGGAGCTGAGAGAGACAATGGGATCCTGGGGGGCATCAAGAGGAGTGTGGCCAGCAGGTGGAAAAGGGAATCCTCCCCCTCTGCTCTGCCCTGGACAGGTCCATCTGGAGTGCTGTGTCCAGCTCTCGGCTCCCTGGGATAAAAAAGCCAGGGATCTGCTGAAGAGAGTCCAGAGGAGGCTGAGGAGATGCTGAAGGGTCTGGAGCATCTCCCCTGTGAGGAAAGGCTGAGTGAGCTGGGGCTGTTCAGCCTGGAGAGAAGACTCCTCAGGGGGGACCTTATGAATGTTTATCAGTATCTGGAGGATGGGCTGCAGGGGGAAATGGCCAGCCCCTTTTCAGTGTCTGTGGAGACAGGACAAGGGGCAATGGCTGCAAGTTAGAGCGCAGGAAGAACTTTTGCCCAGTGAGGATGCCAGAGCCCTGGGACAGGCTGCCCAGGGGGATGTGGAGTCTCCATCTCTGGAGAGATTCCAGCCCTGTCTGGACACCGGCCTGTGCAATATGAGCTGGGGAGCTGCTTTGGCAGGGGAGTTGGACCCCAGGAGCTCTCCAGGGCCCTTCCAACCCCTGTGAGTCTGTGAAAATACAGATGTCTTCCCCCCACAACTCTCCTCCATAACTTAGCCAGCTTCCATCCTCTAACCCTGGCTGGAAATCTCACCCCACCCAATTGTTAAGGCATTAAATGTTCATGTGTTGCTTGCTTTTTGGAGCCCTCTGCTGCTGCTCTGTGTGTATTCTGCAGGCAACAGTGTGCCCAACGGGTCCAAAAGCCAAATAGCCGAGTGATGTTTCTATTGCAGGGAGGAAGGAAAGGCCTAAAGTTAAGCCCTCGGGTTCTGCCTTTAGACATTTCTCAAGTGATCCTAATTTGGATGCCCCACAGGACAACTGTTCTAGTAACAATTCTACAGACTTCAATATTAGATAAAAAAGGAGAAAAATAGGTATCATTGGGAACTGAGGAGCATTGTCAGGCAGGGGAGTGAAGAAATGCAGTTTGATAAACAAAACCCAACTGCATGTTGAGGCAGCGATTCTTAAGGAATGACTACTGGCGGAGCCAAGTCTGGAAACCCTGACCAGCACTTCTCCAGAGGAGCTGGGGATGCTGCAGTGCCCCGTAAGGCCAGGGACGTGTGTGGACAGCAAACTGGGGAATTTCACACACCCTCACTGGTGAACCCACACTTGCAATGCCGTGGCCAATTTTAAGCCATGCAGTTGTGAGCGTGGAAAGCAAAGAGCCACGGCTATTTATGCCATGTGAAAAGAGCTGCTGATTTCTTTTAAGATTCCCCTTTTCACCAACTGTTGTGGTTAGAACCGCAGCTGAGAGCTGGGAGCCACAAAAGTTAGAAAAAAAGTCCCCTGTCTCTTTAAGAGGTGGGGGATGGGTGAACGGAGGAGCCGCGAGGAAGGAAAAAAACCAAAGCCCGCGGGTTGGGGTAAGGATAGTTTACTAAACAACAGGAAAAGATACAAAAAACAACTAACTACAGTGCTATTACATACAGTGTAACCCCTCACCCCACTGTGTAATGTGAGCCGTGCCCGAACGGCTGCCGATTCGGAGCCCCGAACGCGGCACTCCCGAGCCCGGCGCTGCAAACCCCCCTCACCACCGATCCATAAGAGAGAGAGGAAGAACCCGGAACCGGCACTGCGCCTGCCCGGACCGGAATTCCTCCTGCCGGACCCGGGACTTCCCGTGCTGGGTCCGGAGCCGTTTCTGACGGGTCCGGAGCCGCCCCTGCGGGGTCCGGACCGCCTGATTGTGATGCAATTGGTATGGAATACTCTCAGGGCTAACATAGCCTGTTGCTAGGCTGAACCCAGGACACCAACCTATAGGGGTAATTTAAGCTGTCTATACAAAGAACCTTACTTACCTTAACAGAGAGTGTAGCACTCAGAATAACAAGCCCACTCCTAAGCGCCCACTCCCCTTACCAGATAGAAGTGAACCCGACAGCCACGCGTCTATGTGAAAGGCACGACTGGACCTGCGATGCTGATGACACTGCTGGCTAACATCTCCCATGAGCTCCGGGACTGGTCTGTCATTGTTAGGGTGCCCTCTGACATGGCAGCTTTCCATGGTTTGGGTTCTGGTACTATCACAGGGAGCCGAAAGCAACAGAACTAAAGCCTAAAGATAATTATGGCCTAATTCTGGCAGGAAAAAAGATCCAAATGATCATCTTTCGGGTTCCTGCCCTTTCCCAAAGAATCCTAATGCAAAACCAGGGAATCATTTGGTCACTGCTCCTAAGAAACAAGTTTGAATGTCCATAAAAAGAAATCCTTTGACAAAGTTCTGCTTTGAATTGATTTAATAGAACATCAAAAATTAAATGGAAAGAAACAGGTGTAATATGTGGGAGTAAACAGAAGAAGACAACAAGTGTAACAATGAACATAGATGAACACACAAAGGAAGAAGCTTTCAAGGCTGTGTGCTGGAGTACAGGGAAGAAAGGGCAGGGTGGTGGTGGCCGTTTGAGCTCCTTCTGGAACTTGCAGAGCAGCGGCAGGCAGAGCTGCGTGTGTGACCTGCGCTCCGGTTACCTGGAAAGGCAGAAAGACAAACGGCTTATCTGGGAAGCCTGCAGAAGCCGCCTTCCCTGGAAGAAACACAGAGACTTGGGACCAACCTAAACTGGTTTGGGGAATGTTCCAGCGTTCTGGCCTGAGGCTGGCAGAAGGAGGCGCCACAGAACCCCCTTCAGTAGGGCTGATGGAGCTGTCCTGCAGTCGCCAGTCCTGCAGTGGGGACAAAACAAAGTGGAAGAACTGTTAGGGAAAGGGCTTTCCCCAGGCAACAAAAGGCGACACAAGGAGCCAAGGCTCTGCAACGTGATTTGGGAAGACATACAGCCTTCCCAAAGGAATTGACCCGGGACATTTAAGGCATCTCGCGCTGCGAGAGATCAGGAACAGCCGTGTTCCTACCCCAGGTGCACTGAGTGCCCAGCAGCCAGGACAGCCTCCCTCCTGCTTGGGGGCGGAGGGAACAGCCCCTGGCACAGCCCCTGCCGCGCTGCTCCCCGGCCCCGGTACCTTGCAGAAGCCGCAGAGCTTGCGCCGGCAGATGAAGCTGGTGGAGTTGTTCTTGATGGAGGCTTCTGCGGCTTCTGCTGCCCTGTTGTTGCAGCAGGCGATTTTCATCAGGAGCAGGACAGCATAGAGAAAGATATGGAGAAGGATGTGGTACAGGGCAGGGATCAGCACACAGATCAGGACACGGAGCAGGGCAGGGATCAGCACACGAAGTAGGATATGGAGCAGGCCAGGAATCAGGACACGGATCAGGAGACAGAGCAGGGTGGGAAGCAGGACATGGAACAGGACATAGATCAGGAGACAGAGCAGGGTGGGAAGCAGGACATGGAACAGGACACAGATCAGGGTAGGGAGCAGGATGAGGACCAGGTCCAGAAGCAGGAGACAGAACAGGACATTGAGCAGCATACGAAGCAGGGCGGGAAGCAGAACATGGAGCAGGACATAGAGAAGGGCACGGAAGAGGATAGGGAGCAGGATGGGAAGCAGGAGATTGAGCGGGACAGGGAGTAGGGTGAGGTACAGGATGAGGAGCAGCAGGGCGAGCATCTCTGGGAGCAGGCGTGGAGAGGGACACCAAGCGAGACAGTGTTCACTGCACCGAGTGTGGCACTGGGCAGGACACTGACCGGGACACCCAGTGGGACGCGGAGCCGACGCTAAGGCAACGGCCAGTGAATGCTGGCTCCACGTGCACGACGTCCCGCCCACTCCATCGCCCAGCACCTGCCCGGCTGACGAGGGGCTGTCCAGCGGCGCGTGGGCCGGTCCCCACAGCGCTGCCATTGCTCCACAGCATCCCGTCCCCTTCAGCTCCCTTGTTGCCTTTCGCAACGGCACGGCGGCCTGTTTCAGGAACGGCACATCGACCAAACCCAGGTCGCGCGGACCACCTGCTCACAGACATCAATATGATGGATGGCAAAATGGCGTTTATCAACAAGTAACACGACCTTATATAGCTGAGGCTCAGAACGTCACTTCCGCCTGCTTGCTACTGGCTATAGGGGAGGGGCCTTATCTACCCGCATATCACGTGATCTTCCGACCGCCAGGCCCTAGCTAGCAACACCCTGCCTCCCGGACAAACGCACTCGCTGGCATCGCAGCAGCTGTGCCTCTGGTTCATGGCTGGGTAGGTGTGCCTTCCCTCCCGCAAGGGCAATCTGATGGAGAAAGGAAAATTGATGAGCCCTTGCTGCCCCAGCATCAGGTAGATGTAGGGCATCCCTACTGTTCTGCAGGGGCTGTCCCTGTCTCGGCACAGCACTTGCACCTTCCTGTTTTGTGACATGGGCAGAAGGACACCAACCTTGCAGGGACTCGGATCCCCATCACGAACATTTCTGTCTGGAATCCTTCCCTGTCTCTGCAGAGGGGGCACACAAAGCAAAAAATGCCAGCACACACGGCATGTCCCTACAGGAGAAACAGGAGCATGAGGCAGGCCCTGGTGCTGCTGAGCACCTCCAGTGGCCTGGGGGGTGAGGGAAGGGCTCCTACCTGGATGCAGCTCCTATGGAACCAGGCGTGCTTGCATGCTGGGCACATGATGGTGCCATATGACGGCCTGTGCTCCACAGGATCCAGGCAGATGAGGCAGGTGTTGTCCGCCTCCTGAGTCTCCACCTCTTTCTGCTTGGGACGGTGCTCCCAGCAGAAGGCCCTCGGGCAAGAGGCAAGGGATGGGTGAGGCGGGAAGTGCTTGGAAGAAGGGTGATTTTTAATGTGTATACACATTGCAAAGGCTGAGGAACATTACCTGTATAGCACAATGTACTGGGTGATGCATTCACCCGCCACAGCACAGGGGAGATGGAAGCTGCGGTTGCAGCCCCCCTCCCAGCAGGTGATGGTGGCCCCGCTCTGGCCACAGACAAAGCAGTCCTCGAAAGAGCACAGCAGCCCCCATCAGCAGCAGCCTCAGGGCCTCCACGGCCAACCCCACACCTCTGTGCAGGGAGCAGGATGTGGCCACTGCTGGGCCACAGCCTGCAGATCTACCTGGCTGATGAGGCTCTTGGGCTGCAGCCCCTCTGGAGCTGGTGGGAGCAAGGTGTTTGCCCCAGAGCTGGTTGGAAGGGCTGGGCTTCCTTTCTTGGGCTCGGAGTTAAGTTACCGCAACTTTCTACTTGTGCAAACCTTGTTCTTGTCAGGTCCTCACCTTGCACGCTGCCTGATGGATTGTGCATCTGACATCCTCAGGGAGAAATCCAAGGAGTCCTGAATTTTTAGGGCCTCTCTGAAACAGGTTGGTGCTAAAAAACTGCAGGAAAGATGAGGAGCTGATGAGTGTGTGGCAGAGACTGCCTGTCAGAAAGCTGGCGGGAGCCCTGGGGGAACTCACCAGGCAAAAGAGATGGGTGCAGACCCCTTGTTGGTTCAGTTTACACCCATAGAGTTCCAGGTCAGCCTCTGCCCGATGACACAGCATGCATGAGGGGAGAGAGCAAAGGCCACCGAGAATGAGCACTTCTGCGAGGCTGGGGGAAGTGTCCCTGAGGTGTTGGCTCAAGGGCCTGCTCTGTCCCTGCCTAGCTGTCAGCTCGGCAGGCTGGAGGCTTTGGAGAAGAAGGGGGCGCAGCAGGCAGAGCTGCGCCAGCAGGTGCCCGCTGCCTGGGCCCTGCTTGCTGAGGAAAGGAGGGCTTGGTTCTTCCCCACGGTGGTTGGGAACTCCTGCCTGCCCCTGCCCCTGCCCCTGCCCCTGCTCTCGGCCCCATGCTGAGTGTCCCCCCAAGCCTGCTGCCAGGCTGTGGGAGGGACACTTTGCTCTCACCTAGATCCATTGAGTCAGAGGCCGCCTCCTCGCTTGTGCTCATCGTGACTGTGCAACAGCTGTGAGTGTTTGGAGATTCTCTGTCCCAGCAGTGCTGGGCTGTCTCCTCCAAATACTCCTCTGCTGACTCTGAGGGAGAAGTGAGAAGCGGGTGAGCTGGCAGTAGAGGCCCAGAGCCCTGAGGTGTGGGGCCTTGCTCCTCTACCTCCAGCCCCGTCCCTCCCCTGCCCTCTCCTCACCCTCCTCAGGTCGCACTGACCCACGGCCTGGCCTGTTGAGCCTTTTCATGGGCTTGTCTCCACGGGCCAGAGTGGCTACTGTCCAAATATGGGCAGAGACGCCATTGGCAGAAAGGTGCTCCTCAGGCAGTGCGACTGCCGGGCTCTGGCCCTGTCTGAGGGAACTCTGTTCCTGCCCCGGCACAGGGAGTGCTGCCGGCAGGCTGGGGAAGGTGATCCTCTCTGTGCTGCACTGTCCAGGCTACGTCTGAAGTTCTGCCTGTGGGTCTGGGCTCCCCGGTACAGGGGGCAGAAGCGACCTTAGAGCCTGGCCCGGGCTCACACCTCTGATCCGCTCGGACACAGTGGGTGGCTGGGACACAGCACAGGACCTCAGGCCGGGACCTCAATGTCGCAGGGGCCCATCATCTTTCTCCTGGTCTCCTTAGCCCTTTGGGAAGGCAATGGGTGGGAGGCTTGATCAGCTGGAGTGTAGCAAGGCTCAACAGGGGGATCTGGACCGGCTGGATTGATGGGTTGTGGGTTGTCAAGCACTGGAGACGGCTGCCCAGGGAAGTGGTTGACTCGCCATCCTGGGAAGCATTTAACATCATGTAGATGTGGTACTGAGGGACATGGTTTTTGCGGTGGGCCCAGTACTCTTAGGGTATAGGTGTAATTTGCTGATCTTAAGGGTCTTTTCCAACCCACATCATCCGAGGATTCTGATGACCATTCTGTTGTTGCACCATCACCCTTTGGCTTTCATTCAGCTATCGACCGATTACCATTTAATCAGTGCTTAATCATCCCTAAAGCCCTTTCAGTTAACCCTTCAAGGATGACCTCTCTTGAGTAACTTGCCTGTGACACTGGAACAACCACCAGACAGTGTCTTGGGCACCTCCAGGACCGGAAACAAGTACCATGGAATCCCGTGTTGGAGAATCCAGGACCAAAATGTCATTGAGGACCAAGAGAGAAGCTTCCCAGGCGTGCAGGACAGAGGCTTTCCAGGCCACCTCCTTCGGCTCCTGCTTTTAGAGTGTCCTCTGAAAAGCATGGTGTCCTCTAAAAGCGTGACTTCACCAAAAGCAGGCCCTGCCTGACCTGCCCATGGAGTGGCTTTCTTCCATTGTGTAGCTGCAGCGGTGGACAAGGGGAGGGCTGTGGATGTCACGTCTCTGGTCTTCTGCAAGGCCTTTGTCACCAGCCTCCATGACATCCTTATCTTTCAATTCCTTTTCCCAAAAGCGGGGCTGTTGCCTGGCGTGCAGGATGCCAAGACAGCCCTGAGCAGAGTTACTGGATTGATTCCCTGTCCACACAGAGAGATGGGCGCACGGGGGTAACTGCACACAGCTAGCCCAACACACACTGATGTTATTTTGTTACAGCATCAGAAAGACTTTGGCTTTTAGATTTAGTTAAATAAGGACTTAGGGTTTTTAGTTATTTTTGCCCTAGGGTTATTTTTAACAATGCTCTCCTTTTATTACCATCCAGAATATTTTTTATTTGTGGGGATAGGGCCTGGCCCATTATCCCCTCACACATAAGAGGAGGTCCATGTAGCCTAGGTCAGCTTTCTGTTCTGACCCCTAACATATGGCGTCCAGCAGGGAGCAACATGCAATTCAATATATGAATTTTAGGTGAAGCCATGAAGCCAGGAAGCCAAGAAGCCATTTTAGTAGGTGAAATCACCCATATTCTATACCTTTCTTACTGCAAATGTGGCAAGCTAAAAAGCTGCTAATTGGTTACACACACTGTTCACACTGTATTGACTGGTTAGTAACTATAACGAGTTCTGATAAACCTACCTTATAGCTATATAATATCCTTAGTTTACCTTTAATACCTAAAAGCATCCGCACACCTGCTGTTTTGAACCTCTTGTTATGGTTGGTTCCTAACATGTTGCGTTACTCCCAAATACCTTCCCATAACTGCTTCTTGGTTTAGGGCAGCCTGTACCCCTATCAGCAAGGCCGCTGTGTTTTAAGAATGTGATTATTAAGATCCTCTCTGCATGAGTAACTTTTCTTTTCTCATGGGATTAGAAGGATATTGTCAGGGCCTAAATCTTAGGAGAAGAGAGCTAGGCCACTAGCAGGCCTGCTGTCCTCCCCCACACTAACATGATCTATGATTGTACAACATCACCTCTCCCACTGGGCGAAGCATGGTGTACAGGCCTACAGCCACAACTGTGATATCAAGCAAAATTTTGGTCTTTTGGTCAACATTTTACGGCCTCTCTTTTGTTACCAGGAGCAGTCACTGCAAAAGCATTAGCTACTTTAGGTAAGTTTGCTTGTTGGCTTGCAAATCAAACGAATGCTGCTAGCAGTGCACTGTCTGGCCTTTTATTAGATGTAGACAGTGTTCGTCATGCAAAACAGAGCTGCTATAGATTTTTTGCTTTTGGCACAAGGCCATGGTTGTGAGGATTTTGAGGGTATGTGTTGTAAGAATCTCTCAGATCATTCTGGGTCTATTCATGCTAGCATTCAACAGCTTAAGGATGGAGTCTCGAAACTACGACAAGATGATGGATGGGATTGGTTGGACAAAATTTTTGGAAGATGGGGATTATCTGGATGGTTGAGAAGCTTGGTAAAAACTTTTGTTTATGCCTTGGCTGTTTTTGTTTTTCTACTTCTTCTTTTACCCTGTCTGTTGCAATGTATGCAACATTTGATAAATCAGTCTATAAACAAGATTCTTTTTGTGTAAAAGGAAGGGGGAGATGTAGCACAAGGCCTGAAAGAATCAGATAGAAGTTCCAGCACTTTGCAGCTATTAGACACAGACGTGCTGGTTTGTTGGACACAAACCTTGGGAGAGTTAAAATAATAAAGAAGAGCTGGTTGATAAGGGACGAAAGAATGCTGGGACGCGAGACATCTTGACACCAGAGACACCGGAGGCAGGATAAGAGGACCTGGTCAGCCTTGAAAGGGAGAATGAAACATGCTTTAAGAAACAAAACCAGAGTATGTGTAAAGGTTGTGTGATTAGGCCTAAATGCTTTTTCTAATAATGTTCGTAAGTGTTTTTAAACCAATCAGCAAATAGTAAATGTAAGAACAGCTTCTGCACGCCAATGAAACTAAGGCACACGTGGGCTTTACAAAATATATAAACTTGTGATTTGCTACAATAAAATGACAAATAGCTTGCATCAAGCTGTGTCCCATCTCTTAATTGCAGCACCCAACGTCCCAATCTTTTCCCCCCAAGAGCCGATCCCTCCCCGCCACCTCAATGACGGGACCTCCAGCCTCCCTTCTCCAGCAGCACCCTGCAATTCCGCATGGATCCCCTTAAGCCCGGTCCCAGTCCCAGCCAGCCCACGCTCACCACGCCACACAGACAGGTTTGGCTTTCTCTTCCCAACAAATCCAAGGAGTTCCCCCAAAGAGAGAGCTCCTCCCGCGGCAGGACCCCGATTGCCCTCGCTCCTCTGGCCGCCAGACGACATCCCCATGGTCCCTTCAGGCTTGGTCAGAATCCCTTATGGAAGAGTCTGTGCTCTGAGACGCGTCCTGCCCGGAGCCAGCTCTGAGCTACAGACCCCACTGATGGGCCAATGCCGCTCCGGTCCCAAACAAAGAGCTGCACATCAGCAAGGCTTTAAAAAAATAATTTCAATATTTATTGTACTAAAATAAATAAACATTTACCTTTTCACATTTAACACAAAAAACAGAACAACAAAACCAACCCCAGGTTGGAGTTCCTGCCTCCAAAATTAAGGTGGGGATGTAAACAAGTAAAATCAAAACAAAGTTAACCACTGCTCCTAAACCTCAACTTGAACCTAAAGGGGTGGAGTCGTGTGCCTGCTGCTATTCAAAGAACATTTCAGAAGGAAAACTAAAACAGTGTCGCATGGTTGGGTGCTGGGAAAGAGTGGGGGTGCAGAAAGTGGCTGCTGTGAGGAGCAGCTGGAATTCTCTGCAGCTCCAAAGTGTAAACAATTCAAGGCCAGAGTCACTGTTAGGAGAAAGCAACCCGGAAGCAGCTGCATTTTACCACTGGAGAAGAGAGTGAGAAGATGTAACGAGCTGTGCAGACGCCAAGGCCGGGGAGGGCGGGGGACGAGGTACCCCAGATGCTGGAGAGAAAGATGCCCCTGCAGCCCGTGGAGAGACCCCATGGAAAAGGCTGAGACCCCACCTGCAGCCCGTGGAGGGGCTCCACACTGGATGGAGCAGGTGGAGACACAGAGAAGATGGCTGTGACCCTTACGTTGGAGCAAGCCTCTGCCAGCACTTGCAACCTACAGAGATGAGCGAGAGAGAGAATTGCGCTGGAAGAGGTTTGCTGGGGGAAGGCTTGCCATGGAAGACTGGAGACACATTGTGATTTATTGTTGCCCACCATAGCAGCGACCCATGGAGGGGCAGATGATGAGATAAAGCCCTGTGGGAAAAGGACTCAGCGTTGGAGAGGTTCGTGGAGGACTGTCTCCCATGGGTGGGACCCCATGGTGCAGCACACGGGGCAGCACCACCCCAACACACACACTGTAGCACAGGGTGGGCAGGGACTGGGAGATGGGGCTTCGGTCAGTTCCCTGCCAGTTGGTTTCCTTCGCGGCCAGGGGGGCATTCATTCCATACGCCCTTCCCCTGCTGCACCGTGGGGTCCCACCCACGGGACACAGTCCTCCACAAATCTCTCCAATGCTGAGTCCTTTTCCCACAGAGCTTTATCTCATCATCTGCCCCGCCGTGGGTCGCTGCTATGGTGGGCAGCAATAAATCACAATGTGTCTCCAGTCTTCCACGGCAAGCCTTCCCCCAGCAAACCTCTTCCAGCGCAATTCTCTCTCTCTCGCTCATCTCTGTAGGTTCCAAGTGCTGGCAGAGGCTTGCTCCAACGTAAGGGTCACAGCATCTATGTCTCCACCTGCTCCATCCAGCGTGGAGCCCCTCCACGAGCTGCAGGTTTGGTCTTGGCCTCTTCCATGGCAGGTCTCCACAGGCTGCAGGGGCATCTTTCTCTCCAGCACCTGGGGTGCGTCCTCCCCCGCCCTCCCTGGCCTTGGTGTCTGCACAGTTCGTTACATCTTCTCACTCCCTTCTCCGGTGGGAAAATGCAGCTGCTTCCGGGTTGTTTTCTCCTAACAGTGACTCTGGCCTTGAATTGTTTACACTTTGGAGCTGCAGAGAATTCCAGCAGCTCCTCACAGCAGCCACTTTCTGCACCCCGGTTCTCTCGCAGCACCCAACCATGCAAAACTGCGACAACAGGAATCTCCCCAAGGTGATCACAACAGTGCCCGTCTCACAGCAGCTGTTGATGGATTATTTCCCATACCATCTTCCTGCGGAAGTATGGCATGTGTTTCTGCAAAGAGAAAGAAAGAGAAAGCTGTTAATGTAGGAAGTCAGGGCAGAAAGGAGGCACAAACACCCGGTTCGTTAAGGATGGGGAACACAGCTCTGCCCTGCTGAGGCCATCCTGAAGTGCTGACCCCAGCAAGTGCACACCCAAGGAGAGGTACAAACCCTCAGCCCCCACCCCAGGCTGCTGCCTTCACTCCCCCGGCTCTTTTATCCACGTGGAAAAAATCCAGGGCAAAAAGCTCTGGAGCCGTTGAAAACCTTCACTCACCTGAGTAAAGGTCATGGGCTCATCTCGGGAGATGCAGTCTGCGTATTTGCAGATGAAAACCCCGCAGTCGCTGCCATTCTCTTGCTGAGGGATTTCCTAATGAAGGCAGAGGAAGACAGAGGATGTTCCCTTACCTCAGAGGACAAGCAGCAGGCGTTACCCACACCAGCCCTGCGATAACCGGACCCAACTCGTGATGCGCTTCCCACTCCCGCAGGCTCAGAGGTTGCCCCAGCTCTTGGCACACCCAGCTCTGCACAGCGCCGTGTCTCTGGAATCAAGACTTGAGGCCTCGCTTTTCCCTCTGAGGGAACTTCCTGAGAAACACTGGCGCCAGCCCCTGCTCTGTCACACACCGGGCTCTGTGCTCCAAGCCAGAATCAATCATCATCTCAGAGCTGATTTTTGCAGCCTACATTCTCTGAGCCTTAAAAACTTATGGAATGGGGGCAAAGCCAGATTCACCTTCATGGGGCAGACTAATTAAACAACCCCCAACCACCCTAACAGCAAAGAGAGCATTGGGCCAGCGAGAAGAGCCTCTGCTTGGAGAGTCCAACCCAGCGCGGCTTCCCGCTCCGCTCGCAGCCAGAGCTGGTGCCGTAAGGACAGGAGAAGCTTCGGGCTGATGACTTGGACTGAACTTGGACGGGCTCAGACCCTCGCGACAAGGAGCCACAGTTCACCTTCCAAACCCAAGCAGTGCTCACTTACGTGGGGCTCCATGCTGCGAAGCGTCCACTCTGAACAATCCAACTCCACCTTTCTTTTTTCCAGGCTTTCTTCTTGCAGGAATTTGCTGTTTAAACCAAAAGAGAAGAAAAGATCCCTCTTTATCTCCATCATTCAGTCCCACAAAAAGCAAGCTGCTGAAGGAGACTCCCACAAAAGCATAAGCTCGTTGAGAAACCTCCCAAATCACGTGTTGTCAGAGGAGGAACAGGAGAACCAAGCAAGGAACTGCAATGCCCAGTGTGTACCCATATACCAGGTGCACCTCCAGGAAGAGGAAATACAAAAGCTTTTGGGCCAAGGAAGTTCCCAGGCCAGGGGCTGTCCCAGGAAAAGCCTGCTACGAGACACTGGTCTTGCGGGAGAACGCCTGCAGTACAGATCACCCACAGTAAGGACAGGAAGGCAGGTGGCTGGGGCAAGCTGGAGGGCAACAGGAACCGCTGCTTGTTTAAAATGCGGAACAGAACAGCAGAGGTGCAGAGGCACAGAGACGGAGCGTGTCCCAGAGCTCGCTGCAGCAGAGGCTGAACCCACAGGACAAGGATGAAAGAGCCAAGCGAGGAAGAGGAAGAGCGTGCGAAGAGCCGGGGCGGAGGGGGACGATGTCAGATCAGGGAAGCACTCGATGGCACACAACTGGCGGCACGTGAATCCAACATCTCTGTTTGGTTACTGACCAGAAGCAGGAAAACCTGTGGTCGTGTTCTGGGGGCAAAACCCCCCCAAACCTTCTCCCAACTCCCAAGGGAAAAGCAGCGGCCCAGCAGTTACTTACAATAACACCTGGCAGATCTCATCACCGTTTTGTCCCAGAGAGTCATAGTGCCTGACGCTCTTCTTTCTGACATCTATGACCTGTTGTTAAGAGATGACCCTCAGATGAGGCCCAACAGCCCAAAGTCTAGATGACTTTCCTTGCAGGCTTTTCCTCCCCATCCAGCTCTAAGTAAAAAGCTGGGTTTGACTCACCCCGAGCGTCCAATGAGACCTCAAGTTCACAGGGACAAAAATGATGTCCTTGCTGAAGAGATCCACTCCTCTGCTCCATCTTTTCACTGCGCTGTAGCCTCCAGAGCAGAGTTTCAAATAGAAGAAGGCGGTAAAAGCGAAGACTGATGGACCTTTTTCTCTGTTGCTTCTGTCCACCAGAAGAGCCATGTAGAAATGAATGACCTGCACCACAAAGAGTAAATTGAAGAAGTAAAATAAGACGCTAGCTTACCACACAAAAAGTACAGCCCCATGCCTTGGCTGGCCACCCTTATTCCAACCCCAGCTGTGGGTATTCTCTATACCACTCTCAGCTGCTTGGGTCAGAGAATCTGGCACTTGGTTATCACTTGGTTTGATAAAAACACCTTTCACCCTCTCCCATCATCTAGGACTAACTCCTGGGAGCTGCCTAACACCAGTAGTAAAGGAACTCTCAGAAACTCCAGGTCCTTAAGTACCTACAGTAAGAACCGTGCAGAGATTTCCAGGCTCTAAAGGTCACCAAATCATTCTGAGAAGTCTTCTGTCCCCAGCAAAGGGGGAGTTTGACATAAACACCAAACTAAAGATCACACCCCGTGCTGCGAGGCCTTACCATGTCATTGAGCCACTGAAGCTCCTCCAGCGTTTGGATGTCCTCGCGAGTGACTTTTAGTTTGAAGGCACTGCTCAGGACCTCATCAGGGTTCCCATCGCCGAAGGCGGCAGCGATCTCCTCCTCCATGGCCTGAAACAAGCCATTAAATGGGGAAGGCCCATGAAACAGGGCACTGAGCACGCTAACGGACAGCAAACACCTTCCCCGCGGGACGCTGCGGCCCTTGCAATGCCCAGGGCTACATCGACTGCAGGAGGTATTCTCCATACCAGGGCAGCTAAGACAGGAGCCTGCGAGAATTTGGCTTCACAGGGGGAAACTGAGGCAGCCACACGGGAGTTAGGCAATCGCGAGTCCCAGCTGTGCACACAGCTGGTTGTAATATGGATGTTTCCATCGGAGTTGGCTTAAGGAATGCAAATCAAATGCTGAGTGTGGCAGTAGGAAACACCCTGACTCGCTACAGCATCGCCTGGGTAGGACTCAGGCTGGCACAGGAAGAAAAGCACCTGGTTTGCCTTGCACTGAGCATCCCAGGCAGACTTCCTAGAATCTATAGCTAGCTCTCTCCAAGTCAGTCCTCAACAGGGAGGAAAGGAGGTGCTCGGTTACACCAGGCACCACTGCAGCTCCCAAGAAGAAGAGCGGCCAAAATTCCCACAAACTGGGGAAACATGAACCCCTGCTCCCTGCTAATGGAGGAACTGAGTTGACTCCCTTGACCACTGTTACATGGGGCGAAACTGTGCCCAGTGGGCATACAGGCCTCTGCCCTCAGGTTAGCACAATGGAAGGAGCGTGTGTGGCACAACAGGTCCTTAAACCCAGTGCCAGCACTGAGCTTTGCGGCGTGAAGTCACAGCTGCCAGGATGCTCCGTAGCAGGTTCATGGCACGTGCTTCACATTTCCAAGCTGGAGTTCCTTGCAGCTGTTCCACAGCCTCTGCTTTGGGTAACCCAGTGTCAGCTACGGTACCTTGGTGAGAGGAGCAAAGGGCTCTGGTTTTCTCCAGGATCTTGATTTCTTTCCCTCAGGGACAGGTGGCTTTTTGGACAGAGCAAGTGACCGATTTGATAATCCCTCTTTTGAGGCTCCAGATGCATTCTGTTTCTGTTAGACAAAAGGACATCAAGCTAGCAAGCAAGCAGGGATTTGTTTGCTGGGGCACAGCGCAGAGAATCTTGCTTGTGCATAGAACTAGGAGTGGGTTTGCACACACACATCCAACAGGCAAACTCCAAAGGTGCTTTGTATTTACAGTCCAAGCGTGCGCTCGCATAAAGCTGCACCCCAAACAAAATGGAGGCAAGGGAGGCAGAGAGATTGGCTTGAGCTGGTGTTTAGAAGCCCAGGAAAAAACAATCAGGACAAACACAGAGATCGCTGAGTCAGCACTGCAAGGAGCACAAAGCTTTCTGATCACAAACAGCCCTATTGTCCTAAAAAGGGGAATAACCAGGAACCCACGCTTACCGTTGCAGTGGCTTGTTGCCTTGGTATTCTGTTCTTATTAGTGTTTTCTCTTGGCATGTAGTACCTGCAGGGACAGGGAGAGAGAAAGAGAGAGAGAGAGAGAAGTGAGCTGGGGATCCTGCCTAATTCTCAGAATTTGTCCCTCTCCAGACAAGAAATGCTTTTTCAAGGCTGATTCTGACCAGAGCCTCAGTCACACACACGAACGCACGACAGCGTTGTCTCAAGCTCCCAGCGCCGTTCTTTCACCGCCCCAAGATTGGGTGAGGAGGAAGAGCTGGGAGCTCCCTAAACTTTCACAGGATCACAAGGTTGGAAAAGACCTTTCAGATCATCAAGTCCAACCATTCCCATCCTAAGCTAAACCATATCCCTGAGCACCTTATCTACCCTTTTTTCAAACATGCAGGGAAGGTGACTCGGCCCCCTGCCTGGGCCAGGCCTTGACAACTCTTTCAGGGAAGAACTTTTCCCTCACATCTGACCTGACCCTGACCTGGCACAGCTTGAGGCCATTTCCTCTTGTCCCATCTCCTGTCCTCTGGCTGAAAAGACCATCACCCACCTCTCTGCAACATCCCTTCATGCAGGAGGTGAGAAGGTCTCCCCTCAGCCTCCTCTTCACCAGACTAAACAACCCCAGCTCCCTCAGCCACTCCACATAGCATTTGCCCTCCAGCCTCTACCCCAGCCTGGTTGCCCTTCTCTGGACTCGTTCAAGGACCTCCATGTACTTCTGATGGTGAGGAGCCCAGAACGGGACGCAGCATGCGAGGTGCGGCCTCACCAATGCCCAGTACAGGGGCACCATCCCTTCCCTAGACCTGTTGGCCAAACTATTTTTGATACAAGCCAGGATGCCATTGGCCTTCCTGGCCACCTGGGCACACTGCTGGCTCATATTCAGCCTGCAGTCACTCAACACCCCCAGGTCCTTCTCTTCCTGACAAGCTCTCCAGCCAGTGTCCCCCCAGCCTGTAGTGCTGCATGGGGCTGTTGTGTCTCTTACCTGATCTCATTTTTCTGGGACCACTGTGGGCTGCACACAGCTGCATGTTTGATACCTGCACAGGAAAGTGGGAACAGGAAAACAACAAGTCAACTCCCAGTTGCCACCAGCTCTCGGGTTCTGGGTGATAAAATAGAAACCAACTTTTAACGACAGCCATGTGATTAGGAAGTTCAACCTCTGGCAAAGGGTTTGAATACCACACACGAGCCTCCCAGAGCTGCAGCAGGGCATTTATTGCGTTTTTAATCCCGGGCTGCACATGGCTACACGAGAGATTTCGGGCAAAACCAGATGCTCCTCCAGGCTCAGCACAGCTAGTCATTTTCCACAACAAAACCAGGTTTCCCCAAATTCTAGCATCTGCTCCCAAATCATTTCAAACCCCACACAACTGCATCATATAGTACCGATGCAAAACTCTCTTAGTAACGGGCAGGGAAATGAGGGCTGGGACAAGACGAGGTGTCTGCCCTCCAACACCTGGTATTACAACCACCAGCTTACATGGTTTTGAAGCTCTGCTGTCACAGGGAGTCACCAATAGCATGACAAAAGGACTAGAGAGCACCACGTAACCACAAGTCTGAGTTAAGTAGCGGGCACCTAAGAGGGTGCAGTAATGTGTCACCCTCCACACGTCCAGACAATCAGATACTACATTGATCTGCTGTGTGGTGCAGCTACAGTCTTCCTACTACGTGGGACAGATAGGAATCATGGAGATACTCACCAGTCTTTGCTGTCCCAGATGGAGAGGGATCCACTCCATATTTTTGTTTGTTCAGGTGGCATATAGTTGTCACCGGTTGCCTGGAGAATTTTGGAAGACTGGACAAGGATGGAACATGGGAGTGGGATGGAACACAGGAGTAGACTGGAGCAGGGGGAAACGATGGAGCACTCGAAGAGGCCGAAGCAGTGGACAAGGTTGGAGCAGTGGACAAGGCCGGAGCACAGCAGAAGGCTGGAGCACTGCAGAAGGCTGGAGCATTCAAGGAGGCCAGAGCACTTTGGTGCAGGAAAAAACAATAAAGAAGAGCCACAACATTTATAAGCATGGCATTCGTTATCGGCATGTATCAGTTCACCAGAAAGGAGACAGGTTATTCCCACACAGATGTCTACATGTGAGTGGGGAGCCATAGCTAAAACAACACAAAGACCTAAAGTACAACCAGACTGTTAAATCCCTGGACAGAAACATCCTGCACTGGTGTCAGGACAAAACACAGAGGGCATTCCTGTGCAGACGCCCTTCACATTCAGCTGCGCGACTCTGAACTTGGGCAGACCAGAGGGGCAGGAGTCAAATTTGTCACCTTAGTGTGCCCCGAAGAGAAAACTTCCTCTAAGCTGTGCGAGAAGAACCAGAGGAGGTGGAAAGGAAGAGAGAAAATCCTGGCATTTCCTGTGTTTACGTTACGTTCCATGTTCCCAGAAAAAACAGGATTCCCCACCAAGGCAAAACTCATCAGTGCCAAACAAGAGGAAGATAAACTCCTTTGAATGGTGCTACAGAACAACCAGCGCTGGGGATCTTGTACCTTCAAGTTACGCTGCCAGCACTAGAACTAGATGCTGCCTCTCTTAACACACAGCAGCAAAGATTACGTCTCCAGTCCCATTTACACCAGCTACAAAGTCACCACCAAAAAGGCAGTGCTTATGTTCCCTGTCATTACTTGTTGGCTCCTGTCCCCAGGGCATCAGCCGGGCATCTAGGAGATTTTCCCTTCAGTTTTTTGAGGAGCTGCTTGCACTTCTTCTTTCTTCCTTGCTGAACATCCTGCCAGAATGGAGGGGGGAAAAGAATTTAAATAGGGGATCAGGACCTCAGCATATGAAGCAAACATTTGTAATCTGGGTACAGAGCAAACTGCACATGCTGTTCCCCAAATACTTGCACGTTATTCCAGTTTACTTTAGCAGCACCTTCACTTTGAGTCAGCCCTGCTCTAGGAACTTGTGTCCCACTACAAACCGCTACCATTCCTTCTGCAACTCTCTCCTCTAATGGGAGGCTCTTCTCTTCAGCTGTGCTCTGCGTCATCATTCAGGCAAATCCCATTCCTGTCAATCCAAGCCGTGATCGGGTGCTGTGAGTCCCCAAGGTATCTTAATCGGACTCCACAGCTGGCCAGGGCCTGCTTCTCCAGTCCTTCTCCCACGAAAGCTAGATTTATCAGGAATTTTCCAAGAGTTCCTTCAGATATCGGAAGGAAAGGACAGGGAAAGACCCCCTCAGTTGGATTATTAGCAGCTGAGCAGGTTTAAGCCTGTGCCATCCTTTCAGAGTTGCTACAAGCTTAACTGCAAGCCTGAAAAGAAGAGCAACAGCTTACACACCACTAAAACTATGAACCTAAAAAATCGCCAAGTATCCGCAGGACAACAAACACTGAGCTCCTTCCTCAGCTCCACGTGCCAGAGCAGAGCACGCAAACCCCAGTGAGCCAAACCCAGCACACAAGAGGAGCCTGCTGTCAAGGGAAAAGAAACACCAATGGCTGCACAGGGTAAGGAAAGCCTTTGCTAACCTCTCCTGCAGACGCTGCTCTTGGAGCAGCATCGCTGATGGAAGCCGGGCGTCTCCGTGCTACTTCTGCTGGTACTGCCACCGGAACAGGAACCTCTTCATGCCCAGAGATGGCGTAATCCAAAAAACAAAGGCAAGCCACATGAGAGCATGATTTAAGAGGGGATAGGATTGCCGTTTGCATGGAAGCCCACCTCCTTAATCCCACCCAAAGCAGTGGGATTCATTCCAAGCTGCACACCCTTTTGCAGTTGCAGACACCCTTTAGTTCTCCAAGTCCCCAACCCAGCAACAGCGCAGGGATGCAGGGAAGATACCGAGTTCCCACTCCAGCACTGCCAGAAGCTACTGAGCTGAGATGCCGCCACAACCCGTACGTGAGCCGAGGGGGAGAGTTGCACCACACGCCAGGAAGAACGCAGAACAAACAAGCTCACCACTTGACATCAGCCTTACCAATAGGCTCGAGTTCTTCATCCGGCACAGTACTACTTGGTTCCTCAACCTCAGGCTCAGAAGAAAGGGCCCGAGTCTGAAACAGAAACAACCAAAGCAGCACCCTTAGTTTAACCTGAACACTAGCCCAAGCAAGCAGAACCTTCTGGAAATGGAGGCAGCTCTGATCCGACTTGGGGACTGGGATTTGCTGCCTCAGAGTGCAGCAGAAGGATCTTTGCAGGATCTCTGACCAGCACACTGCCCTTTGGGTTTGGTTGTTAATACGGGCTCTCCTATGAGCAGTGATTAAACCCCCTCAGGCTCCTGCCCGGTTCCCCTGGGGCAGCTCCTCAGCATTCTGGAGTTCAGCCCTGCCTCTCGCTCGGGGAGAGCTGAGCCCCTCAAAAAGGTGTTCTGAACAAACAAATAGTCAACAGGGCTCACAGGGACAACACTGCAACTCAGAACCAAACTAAGGAGTCAAGCAGCCCGTGACTCATTTTTACACAGCCAAAGTCCGACAGGAATCCTCTCCCAGACCCATCGATACAGAACTGAGCAGACAGGGCTTTATCCAGAGGAAGCGGGTGATTCAGGAAAGGTTCAGGAAAGACTCTGCTAACCTCTCCCGCAGACGTGCGAGCAGCATCGCTGACAGAATCCTGGTGTCCCGATGATTCATCTGATGGCACCTTCACTGGAGCAGGAACTGCTTCACGCCCAGAGATGTCATCATCTAAACAAAAGAATAGCCACATGAGAGGGTGACTTAAGAGGAGGTTAGGATTGCCATTTGCATGGAAGCCCACCTCCTAAATCCCACCCAAAGTAGTCGCATTCATTCCAAGCTGCACACCCTTCTGCAGTTGCAGACACCCCTCAGTATTCCAAGCAATGCCAAACCTCAGAAGAACCGGAGCTTTGAACTACCTCTGTCATGGGCGGCACCTGCTTGTAGATTTTGTGGATACTGCCCATTAGGATGTTCCACAGGCGACTGTGGGCTGAGGAAAGAACACACAGAACAGGGATTTACAACCACGGTTGAGCTTCACACAAACAAACTTCCAAAGCTAATTGCTGGAGTTCTCCTTCCAAGGTCTCCCGGGATCATCCCAGACACACACACAGCCACCGCACTGCATCCCCTGCCTCTCCCAGCCAAGGCAACGCTAATTATCCCCCTACAGTGGGATAATTCCCTTCTCTTAATGCTTCGTCATCTTCTACAACTTCCAGACCTGCCGTCCCCAGCCACCCGTGAGACAGGAGAGAGAGAAGCACAAGTGAAAATCCCAACAACTGCCTCGGCTGCAGACCCTGGGCCCAAGACCTGCGGCGATACCGAAGGCTAGAGCCGCACGGGGGCCTCACTCACACCATCCGGCCCCCAGCTCTTCTAAGAGTCGGGTGCGCTGGCACCAAGGTGTAGCTGCTGCTTTCCTCACAGCCTCAGCCACCTCTGGAGATCATCTGGCCAAAGCCCCGCTCCAGCTCCGCGCTTCTCTTTGCTGGGCTGAAGTCAGCATCCCCCAACCAAGAATTCAAAACTAGACCCACAGAAAGGCCAGTCCTTCTAGTAAATCAGAAACTGGTTTATGCCAAACGGTACCCAACTTCTTTTCAGAGCAGGTTTGTTGGGGATTTTGCTTTATTAAAAAAAAACATTTTTCCTGTCCAAAACACTATCTAGGAGCTTTTCATATGCGTTACAGGTCTCAGCCTCAAGTTCCACGCTCCCTCCTACCCACAGACCTTTAACCTGGTCTAATCTCGCCCGTCTATGAAACATCTGGGTTTAAACGAAAACATTTAAAATGAGTTGGGAGGGTAGAAAGGAAAAATAAAAAGCTAATGAAGACCTCCCTTAGGGGAGCAGCCCAGGAAACCTTGGAAAACCATCACTGTGAGGACACAGAGTAGGCAGCATGGAAAGTTCAGGAATGAAATTGAAAGCAAACCCTTCAGAGAAGAAAGTCAAAGAAAACAGAAGGGTTTTACCTGTCCCAAAGATCAATCGTCTCCCAGATGGAGCGTAGATAGTCGTCCCAGGGCAGTTCATCTACAAGAGAAGAGCATAAGCCATCAGTCACTCTAAAAGGGAACCGAGGAGGTTGATGAGGTTACGGGCAAGAGCTTCCCCAAAGGTCAATCTTTCCTTTCTCCCCTACGTTGCCATATTCCCTGTGTTCTGTTACTTTAGAATAGTCTCAGATTTTCTTATTGGCAACTACAGCAAGTTGCGTTTGGCACGAGGCATTGCCAGGCTGAACCCCAAATTCAAATGTAAAAAGGGTTCTGGGGATCTAACACCTCAAATCAAACCAAATTCCTTCTGGCCAGCTGGCAGCGGCCGTATCGCAGCTGGAGCTGGCTGTATCCAAGGCGGCTCTGGTACTGAGATGACGAGCTAAACGCCCAGCCCAAACCCAGCAGCAGCACAGGGATGCAGGGAAGAAACCGAGTTCTCACTCCAGCACTGCCAGAAGCTACCGAGCTGCGATGCCACCACAACCCATACGTGAGCCGAGGGGGACAGTTGCACCACACGCCAGGAAGAACGCAGAACAAACAAGCTCACCACTTGACATCAGCCTTACCAATAGGCTCGAGTTCTTCATCCGGCACAGTACTACTTGGTTCCTCAACCTCAGGCTCAGAAGAAAGGGCCCGAGTCTGAAACAGAAACAAACAAAGCAGCGCCCTGAGTTTAACCTGAACACTAGCCCAAGCAAGCGGAAACTTCCAGAAATGGAGGCAGCTCTGATCTGTCTTGGGGACTGGGATTTACTGCCTCAGAGCGCAGCAGAAGGATCTTTGCAGGATCTCTGACCAGCACACTGCCCTTTGGGTTTGGTTGTTAATACGGGCTCTCCTATGAGCAGTGATTAAACCCCCTCAGGCTTCCTGCCCAGTTCCCCTAGGGCAGCTCCTCAGCATTCTGGAGTTCAGCCCTGCCTCTCGCTCGGGGAGAGCTGAGCCCCTCAAAAAGGTGTTCTGAACAAACAAATAGTCAACAGGGCTCACAGGGACAACACTGCACCTCCGAACCAAACTAAGGGGTCAAGCAGCTCATGACTAGTTTTTACACAGCCAAAGTCCTATGAGAATCCGCTCCCGGACCGGTGGATATCGAACTGAGCAGACAGGGCTTTATCCAGAGGAAGCGGACGATTTTTCTCACAAGGTCACGTATTTTGCTTGCTCCTTCCTCAGCTCCACGTGCCAGAGCAGAGCACACAAACCCCAGTGAGCCAAACCCAGCACACAAGATATGCCTGCTGTCAAGGGAAAAGAAACACCTACAGCTGCACAGGTTCAGGAAAGACTCTGCTAACCTCTCCCGCAGACGTGCGAGCAGCATCGCTGACAGAATCCTGGTGTCCCGATGATTCATCTGATGGCACCTTCACTGGAGCAGGAACTGCTTCACGCCCAGAGATGTCATCATCTAAACAAAAGAATAGCCACATGAGAGGGTGACTTAAGAGGAGGTTAGGATTACCATTTGCATGGAAGCCCACCTCCTAAATCCCACCCAAAGTAGTCGCATTCATTCCAAGCTGCACACCCTTCTGCAGTTGCAGACACCCCTCAGTATTCCAAGCAATGCCAAACCTCAGAAGAACCGGAGCTTTGAACTACCTCTGTCATGGGCGGCACCTGCTTGTAGATTTTGTGGATCCTGCCCATTAGGATGTTCCACAGGCGACTGTGGGCTGAGGAAAGAACACACAGAACAGGGATTTACAACCATGGGAGAGCTTCACACAAACAAACTTCCAAAGCTAATTGCTGGAGTTCTCCTTCCAAGGCCTCCCGGGATCATCCCAGACACACACACAGCCACCGCACTGCATCCCCTGCCTCCCCCAGCCAAGGCAACGCTAATTATCCCCCTACAGTGGGATAATTCCCTTCTCTTAATGCTTCGTCATCTTCTACAACTTCCAGACCTGCCGTCCCCAGCCACCCGTGAGACAGGAGAGAGAGAAGCACAAGTGAAAATTCCAACAACTGCCTCGGCTACAGACCCTGGGGCCCAAGACCTGCGGCGATACCGAAGGCTACAGAGCCGCACGGGGGCCTCACTCACACCATCCGGCCCCCAGCTCTTCTAAGAGTCGGGTGCGCTGGCACCAAGGTGTAGCGGCTGCTTTCTTCACAGCCTCAGCCACCTCTGGAGATCATCTGGCCAAAGCCCCGCTCCAGCTCTGTGCTTCTCTTTGCTGGGCTGAAGTCAGCATCCCCCAACCAAGAATTCAAAACTAGACCCACAGAAAGGCCAGTCCTTCTAGTAAATCAGAAACTGGTTTATGCCAAACGGTACCCAACTTCTTTTCAGAGCAGGTTTGTTGGGGATTTTGCTTTATTAAAAAAAAACATTTTTCCTGTCCAAAACACTATCTAGGAGCTTTTCATATGCGTTACAGGTCTCAGCCTCAAGTTCCACGCTCCCTCCTACCCACAGACCTTTAACCTGGTCTAATCTCGCCCGTCTATGAAACATCTGGGTTTAAACGAAAACATTTAAAATGAGTTGGGAGGGTAGAAAGGAAAAATAAAAAGCTAATGAAGACCTCCCTTAGGGGAGCAGCCCAGGAAACCTTGGAAAACCATCACTGTGAGGACACAGAGTAGGCAGCATGGAAAGTTCAGGAATGAAATTGAAAGCAAACCCTTCAGAGAAGAAAGTCAAAGAAAACAGAAGGGTTTTACCTGTCCCAAAGATCAATCGTCTCCCAGATGGAGCGTAGATAGTCGTCCCAGGGCAGTTCATCTACAAGAGAAGAGCATAAGCCATCAGTCACTCTAAAAGGGAACCGAGGAGGTTGATGAGGTTACGGGCAAGAGCTTCCCCAAAGGTCAATCTTTCCTTTCTCCCCTACGTTGCCATATTCCCTGTGTTCTGTTACTTTAGAATAGTCTCAGATTTTCTTATTGGCAACTACAGCAAGTTGCGTTTGGCACGAGGCATTGCCAGGCTGAACCCCAAATTCAAATGTAAAAAGGGTTCTGGGGATCTAACACCTCAAATCAAACCAAATTCCTTCTGGCCAGCTGGCAGCGGCCGTATCGCAGCTGGAGCTGGCTGTATCCAAGGCGGCTCTGGTACTGAGATGACGAGCTAAACGCCCAGCCCAAACCCAGCAGCAGCACAGGGATGCAGGGAAGAAACCGAGTTCTCACTCCAGCACTGCCAGAAGCTACCGAGCTGCGATGCCACCACAACCCATACGTGAGCCGAGGGGGACAGTTGCACCACACGCCAGGAAGAACGCAGAACAAACAAGCTCACCACTTGACATCAGCCTTACCAATAGGCTCGAGTTCTTCATCCGGCACAGTACTACTTGGTTCCTCAACCTCAGGCTCAGAAGAAAGGGCCCGAGTCTGAAACAGAAACAAACAAAGCAGCGCCCTGAGTTTAACCTGAACACTAGCCCAAGCAAGCGGAAACTTCCAGAAATGGAGGCAGCTCTGATCTGTCTTGGGGACTGGGATTTACTGCCTCAGAGCGCAGCAGAAGGATCTTTGCAGGATCTCTGACCAGCACACTGCCCTTTGGGTTTGGTTGTTAATACGGGCTCTCCTATGAGCAGTGATTAAACCCCCTCAGGCTTCCTGCCCAGTTCCCCTAGGGCAGCTCCTCAGCATTCTGGAGTTCAGCCCTGCCTCTCGCTCGGGGAGAGCTGAGCCCCTCAAAAAGGTGTTCTGAACAAACAAATAGTCAACAGGGCTCACAGGGACAACACTGCACCTCCGAACCAAACTAAGGGGTCAAGCAGCTCATGACTAGTTTTTACACAGCCAAAGTCCTATGAGAATCCGCTCCCGGACCGGTGGATATCGAACTGAGCAGACAGGGCTTTATCCAGAGGAAGCGGACGATTTTTCTCACAAGGTCACGTATTTTGCTTGCTCCTTCCTCAGCTCCACGTGCCAGAGCAGAGCACACAAACCCCAGTGAGCCAAACCCAGCACACAAGATATGCCTGCTGTCAAGGGAAAAGAAACACCTACAGCTGCACAGGTTCAGGAAAGACTCTGCTAACCTCTCCCGCAGACGTGCGAGCAGCATCGCTGACAGAATCCTGGTGTCCCGATGATTCATCTGATGGCACCTTCACTGGAGCAGGAACTGCTTCACGCCCAGAGATGTCATCATCTAAACAAAAGAATAGCCACATGAGAGGGTGACTTAAGAGGAGGTTAGGATTACCATTTGCATGAGAGCCCACCTCCTAAATCCCACCCAAAGTAGTCGCATTCATTCCAAGCTGCACACCCTTCTGCAGTTGCAGACACCCCTCAGTATTCCAAGCAATGCCAAACCTCAGAAGAACCGGAGCTTTGAACTACCTCTGTCATGGGCGGCACCTGCTTGTAGATTTTGTGGATCCTGCCCATTAGGATGTTCCACAGGCGACTGTGGGCTGAGGAAAGAACACACAGAACAGGGATTTACAACCATGGGAGAGCTTCACACAAACAAACTTCCAAAGCTAATTGCTGGAGTTCTCCTTCCAAGGCCTCCCGGGATCATCCCAGACACACACACAGCCACCGCACTGCATCCCCTGCCTCCCCCAGCCAAGGCAACGCTAATTATCCCCCTACAGTGGGATAATTCCCTTCTCTTAATGCTTCGTCATCTTCTACAACTTCCAGACCTGCCGTCCCCAGCCACCCGTGAGACAGGAGAGAGAGAAGCACAAGTGAAAATTCCAACAACTGCCTCGGCTACAGACCCTGGGGCCCAAGACCTGCGGCGATACCGAAGGCTACAGAGCCGCACGGGGGCCTCACTCACACCATCCGGCCCCCAGCTCTTCTAAGAGTCGGGTGCGCTGGCACCAAGGTGTAGCGGCTGCTTTCTTCACAGCCTCAGCCACCTCTGGAGATCATCTGGCCAAAGCCCCGCTCCAGCTCTGTGCTTCTCTTTGCTGGGCTGAAGTCAGCATCCCCCAACCAAGAATTCAAAACTAGACCCACAGAAAGGCCAGTCCTTCTAGTAAATCAGAAACTGGTTTATGCCAAACGGTACCCAACTTCTTTTCAGAGCAGGTTTGTTGGGGATTTTGCTTTATTAAAAAAAAACATTTTTCCTGTCCAAAACACTATCTAGGAGCTTTTCATATGCGTTACAGGTCTCAGCCTCAAGTTCCACGCTCCCTCCTACCCACAGACCTTTAACCTGGTCTAATCTCGCCCGTCTATGAAACATCTGGGTTTAAACGAAAACATTTAAAATGAGTTGGGAGGGTAGAAAGGAAAAATAAAAAGCTAATGAAGACCTCCCTTAGGGGAGCAGCCCAGGAAACCTTGGAAAACCATCACTGTGAGGACACAGAGTAGGCAGCATGGAAAGTTCAGGAATGAAATTGAAAGCAAACCCTTCAGAGAAGAAAGTCAAAGAAAACAGAAGGGTTTTACCTGTCCCAAAGATCAATCGTCTCCCAGATGGAGCGTAGATAGTCGTCCCAGGGCAGTTCATCTACAAGAGAAGAGCATAAGCCATCAGTCACTCTAAAAGGGAACCGAGGAGGTTGATGAGGTTACGGGCAAGAGCTTCCCCAAAGGTCAATCTTTCCTTTCTCCCCTACGTTGCCATATTCCCTGTGTTCTGTTACTTTAGAATAGTCTCAGATTTTCTTATTGGCAACTACAGCAAGTTGCGTTTGGCACGAGGCATTGCCAGGCTGAACCCCAAATTCAAATGTAAAAAGGGTTCTGGGGATCTAACACCTCAAATCAAACCAAATTCCTTCTGGCCAGCTGGCAGCGGCCGTATCGCAGCTGGAGCTGGCTGTATCCAAGGCGGCTCTGGTACTGAGATGACGAGCTAAACGCCCAGCCCAAACCCAGCAGCAGCACAGGGATGCAGGGAAGAAACCGAGTTCTCACTCCAGCACTGCCAGAAGCTACCGAGCTGCGATGCCACCACAACCCATACGTGAGCCGAGGGGGACAGTTGCACCACACGCCAGGAAGAACGCAGAACAAACAAGCTCACCACTTGACATCAGCCTTACCAATAGGCTCGAGTTCTTCATCCGGCACAGTACTACTTGGTTCCTCAACCTCAGGCTCAGAAGAAAGGGCCCGAGTCTGAAACAGAAACAAACAAAGCAGCGCCCTGAGTTTAACCTGAACACTAGCCCAAGCAAGCGGAAACTTCCAGAAATGGAGG
This sequence comes from Laterallus jamaicensis coturniculus, assembly GCA_022605575.1. Classification (NCBI taxonomy): domain Eukaryota; kingdom Metazoa; phylum Chordata; class Aves; order Gruiformes; family Rallidae; genus Laterallus; species Laterallus jamaicensis. The sequence continues at coordinate 3,285,348 of JAKCOX010000014.1, forward strand.
CAGCTCTGATCTGTCTTGGGGACTGGGATTTACTGCCTCAGAGCGCAGCAGAAGGATCTTTGCAGGATCTCTGACCAGCACACTGCCCTTTGGGTTTGGTTGTTAATACGGGCTCTCCTATGAGCAGTGATTAAACCCCCTCAGGCTTCCTGCCCAGTTCCCCTAGGGCAGCTCCTCAGCATTCTGGAGTTCAGCCCTGCCTCTCGCTCGGGGAGAGCTGAGCCCCTCAAAAAGGTGTTCTGAACAAACAAATAGTCAACAGGGCTCACAGGGACAACACTGCACCTCCGAACCAAACTAAGGGGTCAAGCAGCTCATGACTAGTTTTTACACAGCCAAAGTCCTATGAGAATCCGCTCCCGGACCGGTGGATATCGAACTGAGCAGACAGGGCTTTATCCAGAGGAAGCGGACGATTTTTCTCACAAGGTCACGTATTTTGCTTGCTCCTTCCTCAGCTCCACGTGCCAGAGCAGAGCACACAAACCCCAGTGAGCCAAACCCAGCACACAAGATATGCCTGCTGTCAAGGGAAAAGAAACACCTACAGCTGCACAGGTTCAGGAAAGACTCTGCTAACCTCTCCCGCAGACGTGCGAGCAGCATCGCTGACAGAATCCTGGTGTCCTGATGGCACCTTCACTGGAGCAGGAACTGCTTCACGCCCAGAGATGTCATCATCTAAACAAAAGAATAGCCACATGAGAGGGTGACTTAAGAGGAGGTTAGGATTACCATTTGCATGAGAGCCCACCTCCTAAATCCCACCCAAAGTAGTCGCATTCATTCCAAGCTGCACACCCTTCTGCAGTTGCAGACACCCCTCAGTATTCCAAGCAATGCCAAACCTCAGAAGAACCGGAGCTTTGAACTACCTCTGTCATGGGCGGCACCTGCTTGTAGATTTTGTGGATCCTGTCCATTAGGATGTTCCACAGGCGACTGTGGGCTGAGGAAAGAACACACAGAACAGGGATTTACAACCATGGGAGAGCTTCACACAAACAAACTTCCAAAGCTAATTGCTGGAGTTCTCCTCCCAAGGTCTCCCGGGATCATCCCAGACACACACACAGCCACCGCACTGCATCCCCTGCCTCTCCCAGCCAAGGCAACGCTAATTATCCCCCTACAGTGGGATAATTCCCTTCTCTTAATGCTTCGTCATCTTCTACAACTTCCAGACCTGCCGTCCCCAGCCACCCGTGAGACAGGAGAGAGAGAAGCACAAGTGAAAATCCCAACAACTGCCTCGGCTGCAGACCCTGGGCCCAAGACCTGCGGCGATACCGAAGGCTACAGAGCCGCACGGGGGCCTCACTCACACCATCCGGCCCCCAGCTCTTCTAAGAGTCGGGTGCGCTGGCACCAAGGTGTAGCTGCTGCTTTCCTCACAGCCTCAGCCACCTCTGGAGATCATCTGGCCAAAGCCCCGCTCCAGCTCTGCGCTTCTCTTTGCTGGGCTGAAGTCAGCATCCCCCAACCAAGAATTCAAAACTAGACCCACAGAAAGGCCAGTCCTTCTAGTAAATCAGAAACTGGTTTATGCCAAACGGTACCCAACTTCTTTTCAGGGCAGGTTTGTTGGGGATTTTGCTTTATTAAAAAAAACCATTTTTCCTGTCCAAAACACTATCTAGGAGCTTTTCATACGCGTTACAGGTCTCAGCCTCAAGTTCCACGCTCCCTCCTACCCACAGACCTTTAACCTGGTCTAATCTCGCCCGTCTATGAAACATCTGGGTTTAAACGAAAACATTTAAAATGAGTTGGGAGGGTAGGAAGGAAAAATAAAAAGCTAATGAAGACCTCCCATAGGGGAGCAGCCCAGGAAACCTTGGAAAACCATCACTGTGAGGACACAGAGTAGGCAGCATGGAAAGTTCAGGAATGAAATTGAAAGCAAACCCTTCAGAGAAGAAAGTCAAAGAAAACAGAAGGGTTTTACCTGTCCCAAAGATCAATCGTCTCCCAGATGGAGCGTAGATAGTCGTCCCAGGGCAGTTCATCTACAAGAGAAGAGCATAAGCCATCAGTCACTCTAAAAGGGAACCGAGGAGGTTGATGAGGTTACGGGCAAGAGCTTCCCCAAAGGTCAATCTTTCCTTTCTCCCCTACGTTGCCATATTCCCTGTGTTCTGTTACTTTAGAATAGTCTCAGATTTTCTTATTGGCAACAACAGCAAGTTGTGTTTGGCACGAGGCATCTCCAGGCTGAACCCCAAATTCAAACGCAAAAAGGGTTCTGAGGATCTAACACCTCAAATCAAACCAAATTCCTTCTGGCCAGCTGGCAGCGGCCGTATCGCAGCTGGAGCTGGCTGTATCCAAGGCGGCTCTGGTACTGAGATGCCGAGACAAACGCCTGGCCCCAACCCAGCAGCAGTGCAGGGATGCAGGGAAGAAATCGAGTTCCCACTCCAGCACTGCCAGAAGCTACCGAGCTGCGATGCCACCACAACCCATACGTGAGCCGAGGGGGACAGTTGCACCACACGCCAGGAAGAACGCAGAACAAACAAGCTCACCACTTGACATCAGCCTTACCAATAGGCTCGAGTTCTTCATCCGGCACAGGACTTCTGGGTCGTTTAACTGGAGGCTGCAAAGAAAGGGCCCAAGTCTGAAACAGACAACAAACAAAGCAGCGCCCTGAGTTTAACCTGAACACTAGCCCAAGCAAGCGGAAACTTCCAGAAATGGAGGCAGCTCTGGTCTGACTTGGGGACTGGGATTTGCTGCCTCAGAGTGCAGCAGAAGGATCTTTGCAGGATCTCTGACCAGCACACTGCCCTTTGGGTTTGGTTGTAATACGGGCTCTCCTATGAGCAGTGATTAAACCCCCTCAGGCTTCCTGCCCGGTTCCCCTGGGGCAGCTCCTCAGCATTCTGGAGTTCAGCCCTGCCTCTCGCTCGGGGAGAGCTGAGCCACTCAAAAAGGTGTTTTGTACAAACAAATAGTCAACAGGGCTCTCAGGGACAACACTGCACCTCCGAACCAAACTAAGGGGTCAAGCAGTTCATGACTAGTTTTTACAGCGCCAAACTCCTATGGGAATCCTCTCCCGGACCGGTGGATACTGAACCGAGCAGAGAGGAAGCGTGTGATTTTTCTCACAAAGTCATGTCTTTTGGTTGCTCCTTCCTCAGCTCCACGTGCCAGAGCAGAGCACGCAAACCCCAGTGAGCCAAACCCAGCACACAAGAGGCGCCTGCTATCAAGGGAAAAGAACCACCTAGAGCTGCACAGATTCAGGAAAGACTCTGCTAACCTCTCCCACAGATGGTGCTCTGGGCGCAGCATCGCTGACAGAAGCCCGGCGTTTCCTTCCTTCCTTTGGTGGTACCTTCACCGGAGCAGGAACCTCTTCACGCCCAGAGATGTCATCATCTAAACAACAAAAGAACAGCCACATGAGAGGGTGACTTAAGAGGGGGTTAGGATTGCCATTTGCATGGAAGCCCACCTCCTAAATCCCACCCAAAGCAGTCGCATTCATTCCATGCTGCACACCCTTCTGCAGTTGCAGACACCCCTCAGTATTCCAAGCAATGCCAAACCTCCGAAGAACCGGAGCTTTGAACTACCTCTGTCATGGGCGGCACCTGCTTGTAGATTTTGTGGATCCTGTCCATTAGGATGTTCCACAGGCGACTGTGGGCTGAGGAAAGAACACACAGAACAGGGATTTACAACCACGGGAGAGCTTCACACAAACAAACTTCCAAAGCTAATTGCTGGAGTTCCCCTTCCAAGCCCTCCCGGGATCATCCCAGACACACACAGCCACCGCACTGCATCCCCCGCCTCTCCCAGCCAAGGCACCGTTATTTATCCAACCACAGTGGGATAATTCCCTTCTAAGACTTCCATGCAAGGACTCACACACTTGACCTGGGCACACCTTTGCCATCTTACAGGCCATCCCAGACAGCGCTGCTGGAAAACCTCTTTGCAGCGGGAGAGCAGCTGAAGCCACCCAAGGCGGTTTCCCTCCGACCGCTTCGCCCGCCATTCCCAGCGATGGATTCCTGAGGGAAACTGGGTCTCCCGCTCACATCGTGCCATGACAGCCAGCAGCGCCTTTAAAGGCACCTTCCTCCGCCTGGAACTGTGCTCTGCACGGCTGCTGGGTACTACTACTGGGGCAGCCAGCGTCTCTCTCCACACGACGCTGCCTCTCCTCAGGGACACAGAAGCCACAGGCCTGGCATGGCCATCGCTGCCCACAGCAGGGGGGTTGGAACAAAATGGATCTCATAGGTCCCTTCCAACCACAGAAACATCCACCAGCTCTTACTGGGAGCTCTGCGATACTGGCAACCGTTAACCCCTGGGAAGGCATCCCCGTTTCTCCACATGCCCTACGCCGGGACTCGCCTCCACCCGCTGTATCCCCTCACACACACACAGCCCTCTGCTCCTGCCCCGCGCACCCTCCCAGGGCCCGTTTCTTCTCAAACTCCCCGCTTCCCACAGGGAAAAGCCAACGGGGTGGCGGGGGGGTGGGGGGGGAGAGGAGCGGATTGCCAGGGTCGTTCTCGGGGCGGAGGCACACCGAGCTCCGCTGCCGCCCTGGGCTCTAACGCCGAGGAGAGGCGGGAGAGGCGCCGCGCTCCGGGCCGGCTCGGAGGGGGGAGGGGGGTGGAGAGGGACGGGGCGAGGCCCTCGGGCGGCCGTACGGCGTCGGGCGGCTCGCTGACCTGGGGGGCGGCCTCTGGAGCGGCGCCGAGGCCGCGGGCGACTCGGGGGACGCGACAGACAGCGACGGACAGGGCGCCGAGGGCCCCCAGCAGCCATCGCTACATGGGCCCGGACAGCCCGCGGCGGAAATGCGCCCATCCTGCCCCACGCCCGGCACGGCCCGGCACGGCACGGCCGCCCCTCCCACGAGCGTGCGGAGCAGCCCCCGCCATTGGCTCCTACCAATGCCTGTCTGGGGAGGGAGAGCCCAGGGAAGCGAAGGGGCGGAGACCCGGGACGGCCACGCATGCGTGATGCTGCTCCCCCTCCCGCGGGCGGGGCCTCCCTCGCCAGCGCCGGGCGGGGCTGGCCCGGGCTGGGCTGGGCTGGGCCGTCCCCTCCTCCGGGTGGGCGGGAGGCTTCCCTCTTCCCCCCGCCTTCGGACAGCCCCGGGCGGGGCTTCGGCGGGGAGCTCGGCGCCCAGCTCGGGCAGGTGTTTGGGCAGGGTGCTCTCCGGCTCAGCGGGTGACAGGCCGGAGGCTCCCGGGGCTTACCGAGCCCTCTGCTCATCCATCTCCCGGCGCTCGGGGCCTGTCTCCTCTCCCGCTCCCGCAGTACCCACCGGCTCAGCCATGGCCGAAGGCACGACTGAGCGAGAGCGGCGGGTGGGCAGGACGCAGTGCCCCGGGCAACGGAGCGGGGACTTCCAGACCGTTTAACGGCCGAACCGGCTGCGCGGGCAGCGCCGACGCGCAACCATCTACCGAACCCACCCGGGAAGGGCCGGACCCACCGGCCGGGAAAGGCCGAACCCAGCGGAGCGGAACCGGGCGGGTTTCGCCTTTCCCGCTGGGTTCGGCTGGTTCCCGGAGCCACCCCGCTTCCCCCTGCCCTGACCCAGCAGGAACGGCGGGGATGCGGGGAGGGAGGGTGCTGCACAAGTTACACTGCCAGCACTAGAACTAGATGCTGCCTCTCCTAACACACAGCAGCAAAGATTACGTCTCCAGCCCCATTGACACCAGCTACAAAGTCACCACCAAAAAGGCAGTGCTTATTCTCCCTGTCATTGCTTGTTGGCTCCTGTCCCCAGGGCATCAGCCGGGCATCTAGGAGATTGTCCCTTCAGGTTTTTGAAGTGCGTTTGCACTTCGTTCCTCCTTGCCAGAATGGAGGGGGGAAAAGATATCGGAAGGAAAGGACAGGGAAAGACCCCCTCAGTTGGATTATTGGCAGCTGAGTCGCTTTAAGCCTGTGCCATCCTTTTAGAGTCGCTACAAGCTTAACTACAAGCCTGAGAAGAAGAGCAACAGCTTACACACCACTAAAACTATGAACCTAAAAAATCGCCAAGTATCCGGAGGACAACAAACACTGAGCTCCATGTGCCACAGCAGAGCACGCAAACCCAACGTCCCCATCTTCTCCCCAAGAGCGATCCCTCCCTGCCACCTCGATGACAGGACCTCCAGCCTCCCTTCTCCAGCAGCACCCTGCAATTCCGCATGGAAACACCTGGGGATCCATGCAATTCGGCCCGGTCCCAGTCCCAGCCAGCCCACGCTCACCACGCCACACAGACAGGTTTGGCTTTCTCTTCCCAACAAATCCAAGGAGTTCCCCCAAAGAGAGAGCTCCTCCCGCGGCAGGACCCCGATTGCCCTCGCTCCTCTGGCCGCCAGACGACATCCCCATGGTCCCTTCAGGCTTGGTGAGAATCCCTTAGGGAAGACTCTCTGCTCTGAGACGTGTCCTGCCCGGAGCCAGCTCTGAGCTACAGACCCCACTGATGGGCCAATGCCGCTCCGGTCCCAAACAAAGAGCTGCACATCAGCAAGGCTTTAAAAAAATAATTTCAATATTTATTGTACTAAAATAAATAAACATTTACCTTTTCACATTTAACACAAAAAACAGAACAACAAAACCAACCCCAGGTTGGAGTTCCTGCCTCCAAAATTAAGGTGGGGATGTAAACAAGTAAAATCAAAACAAAGTTAACCACTGCTCCTAAACCTCAACTTGAACCTAAAGGGGTGGAGTCGTGTGCCTGCTGCTATTCAAAGAACATTTCAGAAGGAAAACTAAAACAGTGTCGCATGGTTGGGTGCTGGGAAAGAGTGGGGGTGCAGAAAGTGGCTGCTGTGAGGAGCTGCTGGAATTCTCTGCAGCTCCAAAGTGTAAACAATTCAAGGCCAGAGTCCCTGTTAGGAGAAAGCAACCCGGAAGCAGCTGCATTTTACCACCGGAGAAGAGAGTGAGAAGATGTAACAAGCTGTGCAGATGCCAAGGCCGGGGAGGGCGGGGGACGAGGTACCCTAGGTGCCGAAGAGAAAGATGCCCCTGGCAGCCCGTGGAGAGACCCCATGGAAAAGGCTGAGACCCCACCTGCAGCCCGTGGAGGGGCTCCCCGCTGGATGGAGGAGGTGGAGACATAGAGAAGACGGAATAGTTTTAACAGTGCCCTATGTCATTCCTTGGCTCTATCTGCATTGATATTCAAACATGCTCAATGTCCAGCAGTAGCTCCCAAAACAAAGGTGCAAGTACTAAAACATGTTCCTTAACTGGAACCTCCCCATGGAGCCTGCAAGATGTCCCTCTGACCTTTGGGCTTAGGGCTTTCCTAGCCCAGGGAACAGTCCTTAGAGTGCCCTATAGCATTTCTCAGCTCAACCAGCATACAAATTCAATCATTCAAAATGTCTAGTAGGAGCTCCTAAACCCAATGTGAAAGGAATGAAAGACATACCTGGCCTGAAACCTCCCAATTTGGCCATAAGAAGCTCATCTGACATTGAGGCTTAGGGCTTTCCTAACCCTAACAGTGCCCTGAGTAATTTCCTGACTCTACCAGCATTCACGCTTAATCATACTAAATGGCCAGCAATAGCTCCCAAACCAAAGGTTAAAGGACTGAAAGACATGCCTGGCCTGAAACCTCCCCATGTAAAACAGAATCAGTCCCCCTGACCCTGGGAGTCAGGGTTTTCCAAACCCAGGGTACAGTCCTAACAGTGCCCTATGCCACAGAACCTGTGGCAGCTTTTTTGATGCAAGTTATACTCTTTTCTCAACACTACTTCTAGCTGTCTTAGGATCGTTAAGATAAAATGAATGCAGTGGTTTTACTTAGGATAAGGAAGGAAACATGTCATGGTGGCCATTCACCTGCTGCTTTAGAGCTTGAATAGAAGGATTCAGAAAAACGGTATTTGCTGGCTCCCTGCATGGAAGGAGGTGCTGAAGAGAATTTTTAAAAGATCATCATGAGCTCTAAACCATTTTGAACAGAGAGAAGTTCTCAGGATGAGGGTCAGCTTTCCTGAGACTAAAAGCAGTGCAGAGGATTCCTGTAGAAGTAAATGCCACTGGATGGGAGAGAAACTGAAGCCGAGAGTCACAGCCTCTGCCACGTTGCGTGTTTGTTCCAGCCTTTCTCACTGTGTCATGTTTGTCACATAGATCAGTCATGGTGGGGGGAAGCCCTCATCAGAACATGCTCTGGCCACAACGAGTGTTGGGTTTTCAGCAACATCAAGGCAGGTGAGAGGGAGTTCTTCTGATGGGCGCTCAAAGCACATGCAGGAATCATGTGCGTGGTGGGGGAATCCCCATTTGGAGCCCTGGTACTTTTCTGTCCTGCCTGTTGCAGGTTAAAGCTGTGAAGCTGAAAGGTGTTGCTGGCCTCTCAGAATCAAGTAGAAGTGACTAAACGCGTCCCTTCACAGGGATATTTCCAATGCTTTCAGTGGAATAGGCTTCCATTACTGCTCAAGACCTAAACAAGTAAGTCATCTTCCATTCTCTGGGCTGTGATTTGGCAAGGGGTGTCAGGAGTGTAATTTCCACAGTCCTTCTATTCCTTCCCAGTCCCCAGCCTGGGCTGGCTGCCAGTGTTGGGACTCCCTCCCTCCCTCCCTCCCGCCCTGTGGTCTAAAACAATTCTGACTCGGTCAGATCATGCTTTAAGACCTCTAACATTCATCTGGGTGATTATAAAGCTTTGGGATCCTTCTTACATAAGGTCATTTGGATTGTTTTCAAAACTATGGGCTTTCCTATTTCAGTGGGCTTGTCTTTAACAGGAAGTCCTGGTGGGTGAGGCCTGAGAGTTTGATCAGTGGGAGCCAGAGGGTGTGACTTCAAGTTGCCCAGTGACAGCAGTTATCCCACCTTGGAGAACGTGAACAACCTCAGATATGAGTCCCAACAGTGTCTCTCAGATTGATGATTCAGTTGTAAGAAAAGTCAGGATAGAGTCCATTCTCTTTCTAGCAGCGGGTGGAATGCCATGTTTGGGAGTTGGGATGAGAGCAGCACTGACAACACAGGGATGATTTTGGTTGTTGCCAAGCAGTCAGGGACTTTTCAGTTGTTCCTACTGCTGACCCAAACTGGCCAAAGAGGGTATTCCATGCCAATCCCATCATGCTCAGCTTAACGGGGGGCTGGTGGGAGGCGGGGGGAACACTCAGCTCCAGGACAGTTTTAGGGACAGTCCAGTTTCGGGACGGCTCTGAGCTGTGCAGTCCAGTGAGAAACTGCATTGTGTATCACCAGCTTTGTGTATTCTGCTATAAAGTCCTGTTGTTACATCTCTCTCTCTCTCCCATCCCAGCAACCTGTCCTCATCCCAACTCATCAGGTTTTGCCTTTGCTTTCTTCTATCCTTCTGATGGAGTCAAACAATCCTTTACTCTCTCCTGCTGTGGGCTGATCTTTAAACATCTGCCCAATGCTACAAGTAGAGTAACAGATTTTACTTTTTTTTCCCCTTATCACCCAGACCAGTTCCTGAGGTACTAAATTGATCCCACATTCTGTCATTCAGGGTGATTTTGCAAGGTGAAAACATGTCTGCATACATAATGTCATCCCATTTCCCTCCTCTGCTTCTAAAAAGCACTAATTGTAACAGGATATTGTAATTCATAGTCTTCATCATTAAACTTACCCATTGGCCACCGCTGACAGACAGCCTTGCCTGCTGTGAAGTTCTGCTGTGTTCCAACCACCAGCTCTGGCTTCTCACACAGACACCCAGCATTTCCCTCTCCCTGTGTGGGGCAAATAAAGCTCGGGTTTGATTTGCCTCAGGAAACACCACAGCTCTGCCCAAGTCCCTCTGGCTCTGGAAGCCCACTCTGTGCAGAAGCCCAGGCACCGTCCCTGCCAATACAGGCTCTTCTCCTGTCCTGTGCTGTGACACACACCTTCCCTCCTGGCTCCTTTGGCCAGAAAAGCCCAGCACCTACTCACAGCAGCACATTTCTTGAGGGATTTTTGATCCAAAAGCCCCAAGGAACTAAGAGGACACAGCTGCTATCCCCTACCCACATTAAAGGCCATCTCAGGTGGGAGAAATCAAGAGGAGTTTTGCAGCTCAGGGCACCCGGCACAGCCCCACTAAGGCAGCATCGCCTCTCCCACAGCAAGAGCTGCTGCAGGGGAAACAACCACGGCGTCAGCACCCAAAATATGGAACCCCACAGGTTCCACAGCTCTCATAGAGAGCTAACCCTGGCTAGGCAAGAGGCTCTTGGCCCACTGGTTTCTGCCCAATACACACTGAACAAAGAATCACCCACAGAGGGTCCTGGGTCCTGTGCCCCAGGACACCCGGGCACAGACAAGACTGATTGTCCCCAGGTTCCAGGCACAGCTGGTGGTGCTGGGGCAGCCCTGGTACCTTCACCAGCCCCAGTGAGAAACCCCTCATTTCATCACTGACTGAGTCAAGCATGCCCACAGAGCCAAGGGTGGGTCACCCATCCCAGGGAGAAGGTAGGAGGATTAACTAGGTCATTAAAAATCCACTTCTGACCACATGACAGTGCGCTGCAAGGGAGCAACATACTCACACCCCCCTGAAAAGGACTCCCCTCATCCCTTGCAGGGGGGCACAGGTCCTTGAGGGCAGCAGAACCACACACCTGGGTGCTGCTGCAGTGGTTGCAGGTTTGTGTGGTGACCGGCAGAGAGCAACATGCAATTCGATATGAATTTTAGGTGAAGGCATTTTTATTAGGTGAAATCACACAGATTCTATACCTTTATTACTGCCAACGGGGCAAGATAAAAACTGCTGAGTGGTTTCACACCGTATTGATTGGTTAGTGACTATGAGTTCTGATAAGTCTATCTTATAGCTAAACATCCTTGGTTTACCTTTAATACCTAAAAGCATCCGCACACCTGCTGTTTTGACCCTCTTGTTATGGTTGGTTCCTAACATGTTCCGTTACTCCCAAGTACCTTCCCATAACTGCTTCTTGGTTTAGGGCAGCCTGTACCCCTATCAGCAAGGCCGCTGTGTTTTGAGAATGGGATTATTAGGATCCTCTCACCATGAGGAACTTTTCCTGTCTCAAGGGAACAGAAGAATATTGTCAGGGCCTAAATCTTGGGAGAAGAGAGCAGGGCTGCTAGCAGGCCTGCTGTCTGCCCTGACAATTCCCCCTTTTTGTATTTGTGTTACAAAAACTGCCTGTAGAGATCTCTGCAGGGCCCTTTGCAGAAAGCCTAACAAACATGGCAGTAAGAGTAAGACAACTACTACGACCACTAAAATCAGCAATCCAGTTTTGGCCATTGACAATATCCATCCTGAAATTCCCCACTGATGAAACCAATTGTCCAATCCAAAGAATCTGTTTTCTTGTTGTACCTTTCTTGTTTGATCTATTAATTTCTGCATGCTGGCATGAATCCACTGAGAGTGGTCAGATAGATTCATGCAGCACATGTCATCAAAATCTTGGCACCCATGTCCATGAGCCAGTAAAAGGAAATCAATTGCTGCACAATTCTGTGGCATGTCTCACAGAATCCACATCCGTAGCTAAGTGCCTTAGCTACCTTTGCTGTTGTATTTGTTTGCTTTGCCAATCAGGAGTGTCAGGAGTGTTTGGGTGTAGGTAACAGCAGTTTCTCTTCTGGTACAGGCACCCATTGTAGTCCATGGCCTTAGGCTGTATGGAAGTCACTATTTCACTAGTTTACAGGAGTATTTCAAAGACAGTTAAATAGCTCAATATGTCCCATAGCAAAATTCAAGTCCACCGTGGCTGCAGTTGGAACACTTGACTTCAGTTACTGGGATCAGGATCTCGTCCTGGTTTATGCAGGCTTGCTTTCTTCTGGATCCACTTGGCTGGTACCCACTTGGTTCCCGTATCTGTAATGATACAGGCAGATCTCCTTCCCCAAGTTAGTACCTGTAACTTCAGTTTTTACCTAACAGCTGACATTGACTTTCTCTGATCCCCTCCAAACTTCCTTTTAAACCTACTCCACGTTTCACCATTGGAGGTACCAAACTGTCCTGTGGCAGACTTAAGCAGTTCAAAACATAAAGAACTTTGTTTAGTCGATCAGCTGGAGAGATGTCCTTCTCTCCCCCTTTTTGTTTCTGAACAAACGCTTGAGAGTTTGATTCATATGTTCCACCATGGCTTGGCCTGTGGGCGAATGTGGTGTCCCTGTGACATGGGTAATGCCCCATAACTGGAAGAAGGTTTGTGTTGCCTGTGTTGTATATCCTGGGCCACTGTTGGTTTTGATTTCACAGGGTACCCCAAGTGCTGCTATGGCAGAGCGCACGTGGCGTTGGACATGGTTACTAGATTCCCCCATTAGTGCAGTGGCCCCACACTGCCAGAGAAAAAGGATCTGTACAAACATGGACACACTTTTGCCAACCAAATTCTGGGATGTGTGTAACGTCCATTTGCCAGGCTTCTCGTGGGCCTGTGCCACGAGGATTGACGCCTGGGGCAAGGCCACTGGTGAACTGCTGACAGTCTGGGCACGACTGTACAATCCCTTTAGCCTCAGCAACTGACAGGTGGTCTTGTCGTTGAAGCACCTTGACAGATTCATGAGAGAATTCATGCGATCTCCGAGCTTGAGCAAAGCGGTCTGATGAGGGAGCAGCCCATGCCGGTGCTACCAGCCTGTCTGCTCTCTGTTTGCCTTCTGCTAGACCTTGAGTTAGTGCAGTGTGGCTGCGAATATGGGTAATAAAATACTGATGCTGTGGGTTAGACAGTAGGAGCCATAATTCTTTAAACAACCTATACAATCTTTCCTCTGAAATTCCTTTCAATAGTGCCCATTCCATTCAGGTAGCTATTCCCACCACACACAGTGAGTCACAGACTCTATGAACCAGTTTGGCTCTCCACTTGTCAAACACTTGTACAACCGCCTGCAACTCCAACTGCTGAGTTGAGGCTTGGGCTCCTTTTAATATGTTTGATTGATGACTGTGACTCCTATGTCCCAGTCAGGATCCCATCGATGGGTATATGTATTTTTGATTTTGTTACTAATAACTTCCAAGGCCTTTTTAGCTTCTTCTGACAGGATTCTCGGTGCTCCTGCACCACCTCCTCCCTTTAGCAATGCCACTAAAAGTTCCAATTCCCTATTCGTAATACCACACATTGGTCTGACCCAGTTAATATCTCCGAGCAGCTTGTGAACAGCATTTAACGTGCTGACCTCAGCTCGGATCTCAATCTTTTGAGGAGTTATGGTACTTTCATCAATCTGCCACCCCAGATATTTACACATTGGCTTCTTTTGACTTTTCTCTGGAGCAGTCTGTAACCCCTTGCTTTTCAAATGCACTGTTGACTCAGGATTCAAACTTTCAACGTCCAAGTTTTTTCCCGCAATCAGTATATCATCCATGTAATGATAAAAGATTAGACCAGGATGTGCTTTTCATACTGGAACAAGTGCCCAGGCTACATAAGCCTGGCACATAGTTGGTAAATTTTTCATGCCTTGTGGAAGCACTACCCAATGATACCTTCTCAAGGGTTCATTTTTGTTTATAGTAGGGACAGAAAAAGCAAATTTTTCATCATCATCAGGGTGTAAAGGGATAGTGAAAAAACAATCTTTTAAATCAATTATTAAAATGTCCCAATTTTAAGGTATCATGTTCGGAGCTGGCAGACCGGGCTGCAGAGCTCCCCTACCTTCCATTGCTTCACTGACTTTTCTTAAGTCGTGCAGCAAGTGCCGTCTACCGTCCTTGTTAGGAATGGTGAAAATAAGCGTGTTCCACGGACTCGTGGAGTGTTACCGGGTCTGCATTTGCCTCGGGGAGAAGTTCCCCTTCAGTCAGCGCATTTTGAGTAACACCCTTCCAACGACCTGCGAATTCTGAGTGTGGTACCAGCCCTCCATCTCCCCCCGCTCCCCGCCCGTCCCCAGGGTCCCCTTCAGTTTGAAGCATTTTTCGCGTTCGGACGCCACCTTACCTTCCCAGGCTTCGTCGACCAGTCTCTCCAGAATCTCTGGGCCGCCCGAGGGCAGAGGTTCACCAGGCGGCATGGGCGGGAGCGGTGGCTATTGAGACGGAGCGGGTCCCTGAGGCGACGGTAGGCGAGGCGGATTCTGGACCGCCCCTGGAGGGCTTTTGTCCGCGTCCATAGGTTCTGGAGGTGCCGCGGGGACAGCACTCACCGCTGCATTAGTCGGTGTCTCTTCGTATTCGTAGTCTTGGGGACGGGGGGCGGGCGGTCCCGGGACTAAGGGCTCAAACACTTGAACAGCAGGGCGTGCCGTTGCCGCGGGAGCTTTAGCGGCCCCGTGGCGGCTGTCTCCCCTGCAGACCGCATCCCATAATTTATCCCCCATCCCTCGCGAGGCGTTTATGTTAAGCACTAAGTGCGGTTCGACTAGAACTCCATGATCACGACACCACCGCAGCAGACGCTTCAGCATCGGCTCATCGTATGTTATGCCTCTCTTTGAAAGGATTTTTGCTAGAATCCTGACTGGCCCTTTCCTGGCTAGATAACTTATTCCCCATAGCTGTAACAGCTGCTCACCTTCTCAGCCGTACTGCTGCAAAGGGCTGTTTTCTCTTTGTTTTCCCCTGTCCTTGATGCGCTGTCTGGCTGCTGAAGTGACAGTTTCCAGCTGCTTTTTCTCTGGAGCTTCGCTGACTCCCTCGGTCGCGGTTTCAGGAGATCGTCGGTCGTAGGTTCAGGTCTCTGCGGTGCGAGGAGAACGCTTGGACGTTGGGACCTGCTCATCCTCAGTGCCGGGTGAGGTGCGGATCTGTCTGGTGGGCCAGCAGCCCTGGGGTAAAGCTCAAGTTTTGGGTGGCCATGGTATGGTACGGCCAAAACAAGACAAAAAGAAGGTCCCCCTTGCTGCCCCCAAGTGCTGGAATGATTTCCTTCCAGGTATACCCCAAGTGAGTAATATTTCTAGCCGAAATGAGGAGGTATTCCTGTTCAGAGCCAGCTGAGATTGCCTCTGAAACCTCCTGGACGCTTCGAAGAAGCGCTGTAGCAAAAGGGTGAGCTGGGCCTGGAACAGCTGCTGGAAAGAGCAGCTTCCTTGTCCTTGAGCAGGGAGAGCAGTCTTGGGAGATGGAAGGAGCAGAGGAGGGCTCCTTCAGCCTACCTCAGCAAAGATACTCCTCTGATAGGAATTCAGCAGAATGCAGGCCATTGAAATGGAAAAGTTAATTGGAAATGCTGAAGGACTGCAGCCATGGGGGTGCCAGAAAACCTGCCATCAAATTGCTTTAGGTGAGTCGACCCTGGCCATGAGGTCTCCAGCAGAGCCAGCACCTGACAGCCGTCCAGAGGACCGCATTAGGCTGCGTGCCACCACTCCCACTCACTGAAACTTCAAAGCAATATTTAAGGGCAACTTTCCCTCCATGGAGATTCCTGGCTCCGTGTTACGCTGCAGCCAGTGACATCTATCTGCAACTTCAAAGCTCTGTTGCATTTAACAGCCTTGAGGTGAACTTCTGCTCTTTGACCACAGCATGTTTAGATGCTCCAGCTTTTAAAATTGTTTCCCTAGGAGCCTATAATGATGAATCTACCTGGACCACCAAAGTGTGCAAGTAACTTGCAGAATCTCATTTCCATCTTAGGTGGAAAATGAAGAGTTAGACATCTCATGTGGTCCTAAGTTCTGTTTTACAAGACTCCCAGTATGGAAGTGATGGCTTGTGTGCTTCTCTCAACAAAAGCTATTTACTTTCTGTTGGATTGACTCTTTTGTTCCTGTTGATGAGCATCAGTCAGGTAAGAGAGATAGTTTGCTCCTTGAATAAGGTTAGCAACTTGATCCCTGCCTGTGGGTTTGTCTTCAGTTTAACAACTGATTTTGATCGATACTCTTACTTGGGACGTCCCAGTGAAGCAGGAGTGGGACAGTTTGACATATGCAAAGTGCTCGCATGAGTCTTAGGTTGCACAAGTGTCTTGAGTCATGGCTCCTTCTCAAACGCTGATTGGTGTTCCGTTGAATCCCTGCTGTTCTCAGGTGTTGTTTCATAGCCCCTAGCATCACCTGGACAGCTAAAGGCCCTTTCGTAACCAACATGGTGAGAGAAGGGGAATGAAACTCCTGGTGTGCGTTCAGTTCCTGGGAGTGGCTGGTTTAATGCATCTGCTGATGGCAACTCTGGTGTGACAGCTGCTTCAAGACATGCTGCTAACAAGGAGATTTGGGTGTATTTGTTGCTCAAGGAATTCTTAGCCACTATTCCTCCCTCCTTTCTGGTTTCTTCTATCGTGTGATGGAAGTGTCAGATCTTAATAGGAAAATTACGCGTATGGAAAGAATACTTCTGTTCTTCTGACTTTTTATCATACAACCTTTCTCAACAGAAATTTTTTGGGGAAAAAAAACCCTCAGACTGGGAAAGTAGCTCTTTCCACCTCTCTGCTGCTTTGTACTAAAACTCAATGACCTGCAGTCAGTAAATGTTGTCCTGTTTGACCAATACTTACGAATTACTGGTGAGCACATCTTGTGCTTTAAGTTTTTCCAGTTCTATTTTGCCTGTTTAGTCTGGTCTTCGATGGATCCCTGTCTCTATTTTGTTAGGGAGATGGAAGAGTTTATTTTGTTACTTTCTCTTAGAAAATTAGATTTATGCCATTATCAGTAGTCTGATAATGTTTTCTCGCAACACCTTGTAAATTGAGGTCAACATGGGCATGGGAGCATTTTGTCAGCAAATAATGAATTTGTATCTCTGAACACAAGACTTTCTTTTGCCTAACTTGTCAATACAAATCAAGTGTAACTTGAGAGTTTTCTTATAGCCTGGTCTTTATTCCAGCTGATCTTGTGTTCGCAGGATACTGTATGGCAGTTCAGCTGCACATCCCATGTTCTTAGTGCACTGCAAAGTATGAAATACGCAGTGACATGAAAGGAGGGAATAACTTGTTCTGCTCTAGCAAGTTTGTACTGGTCCAGAAAGAGAGGACTCATGGAAACCAAGGATCTGCAGCTTCTAAGCACAATTCCAGGAGGATTTATGTGAAGTGCTTCTCCATCAGATGTTAGGGATTTCCTCTCCAAGCTGTTCTCTTCAACTTGACTATTAGCATGACCAACAAGTTCTAGCCTCCCCCCTGACAGCCTAATCCGTCCTCATTCTTCTGAGATGTGGAAAAATACCCTTCTATGTCCACTGGGATTGAGGGATAGTTCTTACACGCACACACCAGCTGATGGCGCTGAAAAAGTATGCTTCCTGAACAGAAAAAATTGCAATTGGAGGAAACTGCTGGAGGTCTAATAGTCAGGCTCAAAAGAGGGCAAACTTCAAACAATGGCACTGGCCATCTGGTATTTTTCCATGCTGATGGCTGTACCCCTCAGCTCCAGAGTCCAGGAATGTTGCGGTCAGTGCAAGGATGGCAGATGCAGGCAGCCGAAGTCAAATGCACTGGAGTTCCCTAAGCCACCAGAGGTGAGGGGCATTACTTGAGTGCTGCACTGTTTACAGTTCAACAGAGGAAACCTAGCTCCTCTCGAGCTTAGACTGAGCTGAGCAATTCAGGTAGATCCTGTACTTTAGAAATAATCTGTTACCTGGAATCTCATGGATCATAGAAGCACAGAGTGCTTAACATCCGTTGGAAGGTAACAGCTTCCAACCCATGTTCAACTTTTAAACAGTATCTGAATAGCTAAGGTTATGACCAGCTACATGTGTAGGAAGGCTGGGAGACCCTTTTCAGGAAAGTATCTCCTAAACCATCTTAGGCTTCCCCAGGATAGCTTTGCAGCGGTTGCAGATGTGTACCACCCTAGGAAGACCCATGTAATCGTATTTAGTGTCATCTGCTAAGGGCCTGGCCAAAGTTTCTAAAGCTTCTCTTGTAAGACAACTGAAAAATTGCAAATTATTCTCATTAGGAAGGAAAAATGAGATGCTGACCTGAGCTAAACTGTGTTTTCTTTGCAAGACGAAATGACAGCTCAACCTGCATCCTGTCTGTCCCGTGTCCCTTCCTATGCTGCTCTGACAGCACCCTGTGATCTGCCTGCCTCTCGATGTACTGGAGAGTGATGGATTGACCGACCACTGGGCTGTTTTACTGGCACAGGAGGACGTGGGATTAAAAACCACAAGAGTAAATCCGACAAGAGTCATAAAATTTTGATTTCTTATTCAATTTTATTTATTATAATATAAATATTATCATTAATAAAATACAACAATAATAATATCCAGAATACTGTTTTATTCTAGAACCACAATAGTATACGACAACAATAGTAAATCCAACAAGGGTTGGGTTTACCATTGATTTACCGCCTCCCTTCCCCCGCCCGCAGCATCTTCGCCCGGCAGCGCCGTGGGGGCTTTCCCCGCCCGGGCTCTGCGGGGCGGGGGAGGCAAAATAGGGGGGGTCCCGCCGGGGTGTGCGGGCACGCGGGAGGCATGGGGGTGGGGGGGTGCCCTCGGGGCTGGCAAACGAGGACGGAGTGCGGGAAGGGTTCGGCGATCGGGCCGGATCCATCGGGTGCTGCCCGGCCGCGGAGCCGCAGCTCCCAGCACCGCCGCCGGGATGCTCGGGGCTGGGGAGGGGGGATGGAGTGGGTACCGGGGAGGTAAATACGCTAAAATCCCCTAAATCGGGCACATCAGAGCTCAGGCGGCAGGGGAACAGACCCAGCGGGTCCTTCCCATGACATTAGTTTGAAATAACTGTCTGAACCGGCGAGACCAAATGAAAAACAAATAAATGCGAGGCTCCGCACCGGCCCCGGGGACCGTCAGGGCGAGAAGGGCCCGGGCAGCGGGGCCTCCGCTCGGCGTTGCCCTGCATGAAGCGCCGGGCGGGCTGCGGGACACGGACGGGTCCTGCCCGGCTCCCCGCCCGCATCGCTCGGGCCGGGCCCGGGCTGGTGGCTGTGGCAGCGAAGGGCCAGGCCCGGGGAACCGGGCCGGGACAGAAACGCGCCTGGGAACCGGCTACAGGGGAGATGGAGCGACAGGGAGATGGGGCTGCGGCGCTGCGACCCGGGGGGTATTTTCCCCCTTCTCCCCTTAAAAAAAAAACCCAACCAAAAGCGTACAAAGCACCCCCAGAAAACACCAAACAGAACCCCCACCCCCCCGGGGTCAATCTTTGCGCTCACTGGTGCGCTTCGGGCCGGGGAGGCGCGGCGCAGCCCGTCAACAGGCGCTTGCTGCGGACCTGGAGGCGCAGCGGCCGGGACGCGGGTCGGGCTCTGCCACCGCCGAGGGCGCGGATACACCCGTCCGCTTTTGGGGCGGAGAATAACAGTCATCATAATGGGAAAGTCACATCCCAACCAGCCACCTCAGAGCGCGGCCGGGCGCTGCTGCAGGTCCCGGTTCCCAGGCGCTCCCCTCCCATGCTTCAGCCGCTGCTTTCGGGGGAAGATGGGAACTGCTCGGTCGCAATCCCTAAAACGCAGGGCGAGGAACCGCGCTCGACCCGGTTCGAGCAGGGCACGGCGTGGCTGGGAGCGGCCCCTCCGCCCGCCGGGCAGCGGCTCCAACCCGACGGAGCTCACCGGGGGGATGCCGGCGGGAGAAGCAGAGCAGCCCGAAGGATGCTGCTGCTGCTGCTGCTGCTGCTGCCCTTACCCCGAGGGCCGCCCCCCCACGCCCCCGGCGGGCAGCGCGGGGGACTGGGAGCCGGAGCCGACCTCCCCCGGCCCGGCCGCCCCAGTCACTACGCCGCCGGGGCTCTGGCGTCACCCGCCGCTGCCAAATTCGCCAAAAATAATAATAATAATGATGACGGTAATAATAATAAAACTCCCTTTCCTCGCTGCGGAGCCGGTCTGGCCGGGAGCGACACAGGGTTCCTTCCCTGTTACTGTTCCCTCACCGCTGGCCGTTGTCCCCCCCAAACCTCCCCCCCAGGGACCTCCAGCGCAGCCCCCCGGGAGGACCCACAGTGCAGCCCGGCAGGGCGGGGAAGCGGGGGCCGAGCCGGGGACGACAGAGGCTGGGGCAGGGGCAGCCGGCATTGCTCCCCCCACCCCGCCCGCATCCTCTCCTCTGCCAACCTCCTGCACCCACAGCCCGGGTTTCCCCGCTCCCCCTTCCCCCCCGCCCCCCGGCCCCCTGCCCTTGGGGCTGCGCGGCGGCGCAGGGACCGCGGCGCCCCTCGCCTCTTTCTGCCGCCGGTGGGGGGGGGGGTCGCAAGCGGCGGGCCGGGCGGCGTCTCCTCCGTCGGCTGCCGGGCGCGGAAGGGGCGGTGGAGCGGGCCTCTCCCGGGATGGGCTGGTTGGCCCGGGCAGGCCGGGGACTGGCGCTGGGCCGGGCTTGGTGGGAGCGGGCTGGGGCTCGGAGGGCAAGTGCCCCCCGCGCTGCGGAGCTGCCCGCCCGCGGCGGAGCGTGCCCGAGCGCCTTGGGCCGGAGGTGCCGGGGTGGAAAGGGGAACAAGAAGAACAAAAAACCAAGTTAAAAAGCACGGAGAACCAAGCGGGCTTTCTGAAAGACCCGCCTTCTCCCTCCGCGGCCGAAGCGGTTTCCTTTCTCCACGCACCAAAAGCTCCGCCGCAGCCCCCCAAATATCCCCCAAGCGGATGTTTGATTCTCTGTTTTTCTTTCTTTTTGTAGAGGGGTGAGTACAGAATGAATGCGGGCGCTTGCAGGTAAGTCCCCCCACGCCTCGCTCTACCCACAGCCCGGAGGCTGCCGGAGCCCGAGGGCCCGTCCCGCTGCAGCAGGGCGGCGGCCAGCCAGCATCACCCCGGCCCCGCCGGCTCCGGCTCCCCCCCTGCCGGGCCGGGGGTCCGGCTGTCCTCTCCCCGCCGCCGGCGGGGTGCTGGCACTGCGGCCGGCGCCTCTCTTCGCACCCAAATCTCGCGTTTTGCACCCTCACTTCAAACCCTTTGCGAAAACAAATGACCCCTCCCGCCGGGACGGACGATTTAAGCCGAGGGAGCGATTTAATTCCCGCGGCTCAAGTGGGAGATTTCCAGCCGGCCGGCTCGTAGGATTTTACTTGATGTTTTTATTCCCTCCCGTTGCTTCCCGTCCCCGCTGCCCGCGTTTAGCGAGCCGGCTGCCGGCTCCGGTCTCGGCCGCTAAATGCCCCGGCGGCACGGCTGGGGTTGTTAATGGAATTCATTCACCCCTCGGGAACATCAGCAAGCCACGCTGGCTGCTGGAGGCGAGCAGCTTAGCTCCGCTCCGCAGCCGCTTCACACGGCTGGTTAAGCAGCTCTGCCCTCAGTTCTCTGCCAAGCCTCCGGGGAAGGGGGCTGCGGGCCGGGCCGGGGATGCGCCCTGCTCCCCGCGCACACACACACACACCATTTCCCTTCCTTTCTCCATTTTTTCTCCCTTTTTTTTCCCCTCGACAAAACGGGCTCCGACACATTAATTTTTAGGTTTTGGGGGGTTTTTTTTGTTACTACCGTTGCAAATTTTTTCCTCCCCCCTTCTTGCTTAATAAGGGAGCTTTCCCAGGTCTGGAAACACAGCTGGTTATTTTGATTTGACTGGCAAGTGATGTCACATTGTTAAGGGAGGGGGTGAGACGACAACATGTTTTAGCAACAGTTAGTAGCGCCATGTGGTGGAGGTGACGCCTCTGCCGGTGCGGAGGCGAAGGCAGAAAACAAATACTGCCGGCCGTGCACGCAGACTATTATTTACACGCCAGCAGTGGGGATTCTTTTATTCTTCCTCTTTTATATTTTTTTTTCTGCTCCTGGGTGTTTGAATCAAGGAAAAAACTGGACCCGAGCAAACGGGACGGAGCTGGGTGGGACCCGTAGCCCCCGGACACTCTCCTCCAGCGAACTCCCCTTCCCGGGGAACCCCGGCAGCTCCCCCAAGGGGCCACGCTCCCTCCCGCCGCCCGGGGAACCGAGACCCGGGGGTCGAGATCTCCCGGGGCGGCCGTTCAGCATCACCCCCCTGCCCCCATCGCCGTTCCCCCGAAGTGGGACCCGCGGCGGCTGCGAGCAGGGAGGGCAGGACAAACTCCGTGAAAAGAAAGAACAAGAGGGCGAGCAGCGCTCAGCCCCGCCGGGCCGCCCTACGCGCCGCCGCCGGTGCCAGCGGGCGGTTTACGGGCCCCGGGGCGGGCCGGGGAAGGTGACAGCCCGCCGCCGGGGAGGGGGCTGGGAGGGCCGGCGGCGGGCTGTGGGCGTACCGCCCCGACACCCTCCTCCCCCGGGGGCCGCGGCAGGTAGAGGACCGCCAGCCGGTGCGAGCGGCTCCCGCCCGCCCGCCGCCCGCAGGTAGGAGCCCCCGCACCCCCCGGGGCGGCCGGCACCGGCTGCAGCGGGCAGCACCGCCCCTTGGGCTTATTTCCCTGGGTGTGATTTCTCGGGGGAGGGGAAGTTCTCGCTTTCTGCCTTTTTTTCGGTGTTTTCCTCCCTACGGTCTGGGCTCCGCTTGGCTTTTCTTACCCCTCCTCCCGCCCCGGTCTTGCGTTGCTGGCACGTATTAACGGCTGCGAATAGGGTTATCAAGTTACACAGTTGCCTCTTCACCACAGGACCCTATTGAAGCTCAGAAAAAAACACCCCAAGAAACCCTCGAGGAACAAATCACGGAATACTCAATTGTTCCTTATTTTCTTGGTAAATACCGTAGGCGCCTTCTCGCTCGGCCCCCATCCCGCAGACAATTTCTGCGGGGCACGTCCCCGGCCGTGGGAACCCGCAACCAAAACCTCCCTGCCCGCTCCCACGTTCCCTGCGGTCTGCCCGCAGTCTGCCCGCAGCCCCCCGGCTCGGCTCGCTCGGCTGCAAAGAAAAGGGAGGAGAAAGCTCCGAGCCGACCCCAGCCTGGCCACAGAACACAAAAAAAAGCCTTTTGTGCAAGTTCCCAAAGAAAAAGCGTGCGGGAGGCAGATAGCGCCTTCCCCGTTTCTCTCTCTCGGCAGCCGTGATTGCAGCCGATACCGGCCGCCTAATTGGGCTCGGAGCAATGTGCAGGCGGACGGCGTCACCCTCTGGCTGAGGCGGGTGAGACAGCGGCGGCGCAGGGTCAGGCCCGGGGGCTGGGGGTGGCTTTAGCATCCCCCCAGCCCGGCACCGCCGGGGACGGAGGCGGGAGCAGGGCGGGGAGCGGGTGATGCGCGGGTGCGGTACCCCGGGGGTGCGCAGGACGGGACCGCTCACCTCTGCGCTGTAGGAGGCAACGTCACCTCGCTATACAGGCCCGCAGACACGCCGGGAGTTCGTGTCTGCTTGTTCCGGCCGTGCTTAAACGGGTTTATTTGTTAGCGAGTCCCGTCAGCGGCACGGCTCAGGTATCACAGAGCCGTAGGGGTGGGAAGGGGCCGCCAGAGATCATCGGGTCCAACCGCACACTGAGGGGAAAAACAAACACGTTAAACTCACCTGCTCACCTCCCCAAACCAGGCAGAAGCCCCCCTGAAAGGGGGATGCCAGAGCAGCTTCCCCACGTGGAAACTGCTTCACCTGGGGCACCTGTGCACCTATAAAAGCCCACCCCTGCCCCCTTCCTGCCCTTTGGGCTTTGCTTCCTTCTGCTCCTTTTGGAGCACAGAGTCGTAGGGGTGGGAAGGGGCCCCCAGAGATCACCGGGTCCAACCGCACACTGAGGGGAAAAACAAACACGTTCAACTCATGGGAGTTATTCCCACAATCCCTGACCTTGCACACGGGGTGGAGATGGGAAGCAGAGTCATTTTCTTCTTTCTTTTTTCTTCTTTCTTTCTTTTTATTTTCCTTATGAAGGAGTTGGCACCGTAACTCAGCTGGGACTTGGTGACACCTAGAAACACAATCAGATAGAAGCTAGGAACGAGCAGGGACTGGCTCTGCCTCGGCTGTCAACGCCCCATGGCCGGGCCAGTCGGTTTGAATCTTTCTTCACAAACCTGCCCCGGAGGGGAGCGAGACGATGCGAGGAACTGGAGACTCTGCCTGCCCACAGTGCTTCCTTTCCTGGCTGTGCCGCTGCGTTGGGTCCCTCCCTGCCCGGTTCTGCTTCTGATGGAGCCCAGGACCCCATTGGCCTTGCGAGCTGCAAGAGCCACTGCTGGCTCATGTTAAGTTTCTCACCCACCAGAATCCCCAGGTCCTTCTCAGCAGGGCTGCTCTCAAGAAGCTCTTCTCCCAGTCTGTATCTATGACTGGGATTCCTCCAGCCCAAGTGCAACACCTGACACTTGGCAGTGTTGACCCTCATTAGGTTCACATCTTCATTAATCACCTGGATGATGTGACAGAACGCACCCTCAGAAAGTTCATAGATAGTACCAAACTGGACAGAGTGGTTGATACAACAGAGGTTTGTGCTGCTATCCAAAGGGACTGTGGCAGGCTGGAGGAATGAGCTGACAAAAACCTTATGAAGTTCAACAAGGGGAAATGCAGAGCTCAGCATCTCAGGAGGCATGACCTTAAGCACCAGTACATACTGGGGAACAGCTGCCTGGAAAGGGGCTTTCTCAAAAATGAGCTTGAAGTCCAGGTGGACAACAAACTCATCACAAGCCAGCAATGTGCCCTCACTGAGAAAAAAGCCAATTGCATCCTGAGATACTTCAGGAAGAGTGCTGCCAGCAGGTTGAGGGAGACAATCCATCTCTGCTCAGCACAGGTGAGGCTGCACCTGGAATGCTGTTTCCTGCTCTGAGTTCCCCAGCACAAGAGACTGAGGTAGTTCCTGTAGTAAGTCCAGTGAAGGACCACTAAGATGATGAAGGCACTGGAGCATCTTTTATACAAGGGGAGGCTGAGAGATATAGGACTGTTCAGCCTGAAGAAGAGAAGGCTCAGGGGAATCTTACCAATATGCATAAATACCTGATGGGAGGCAATGAAGACAAACGAGTAACTCTTCTCAGTAGTGCTCACCAACAGAACAAGAAACAATGGGCACATGAAATTCCATCCGAAAAGAAGAAAACACTTTTGTACTGTGAGTATTGCCAAATAAATTGCCCAGAGAGGTTGTGGGGTCTACATCTGTGGCCATATTCAAAACCCATCAGGGGACAGTCCTGGACAGCCCGGCCTAGCCAGTCTTGCTGGAGCATGTGGGTTTAACTAGATGATCTCAGGAGGTCCCTTCTGTCCAACCTTTCTGTGAGCTTGTGATCTGAAATTTTAATGCTCTTTATACTTCCCTGCAGTTAATCACTACAAAACATTTCCTTAGCAGTAAGACATCTTCTATTACTTCAGAAGAAAATTTAGCTCTTCATTGCCTGCAAGAGTGCTGCAAGTGAGAATTAAAATACATACTTGGAGAAACAGTTCAGAGCACACAAGAATTTTGAAAATACTAAGTAGAAGGCAATGTGAAACCCCTTAAAAAAAAGAAAAAAGACACGTATAAAAATTTTAAAAGTTTATTATTTAAAAATGAAGGTAGTTAAAAATCCCCTCTGACTACAAAATAAACAAACAAAACCCAAACCAACCTCCTGAAAGAATAAAATTGTCTTGGTCAGGAAGAACTATCTTTTCCTGCTTTTATTCATATTTTAAACAACGGAACTGTACACTTGACATACTCTCTGTTCAGCAAACTCTGCAGCACTATCCCTAAAGAAAATAATAATTTCTCTTATGCAAAGGGTTCCTACTAGCTTTGTAGGATTCTTCAAAAATGTCATTTCAATTCGCTAATGCTCCTTTGACCAGAGACAGTGTTCCAAGGGGATATTTGAACAGCACCTGCCTTGGATAGGAATGTTTCAATCTGAGCAGCACATGCCTGTTACTTTGTTGACGTTCAGTTTGCAGACATAGTATCTTTGTGTCTAAAACAAAAAAGAAAAAAACTCTGCTGATTGTGCAGCTAGGTATTCTATTACTGCTTGGGTCTTTGGAGTACCAAGTGGATCATTCACCCAAACAGTTTTCAGCACAGATCTGAACCTACTTTATAATGAAGGCAAAACTAGACATCTAACCTGTGAGGTAGATACATGTCTTCCGTGGGACCTGGAGTGCTTCTGAGAATGCTTTGGCTGAGTCCTGACTCCAAAACTGGATGAGAAACAGACACACACATCAGCTGTGCTCTGTTCTTCTTCCCATCAGAAGAGGATGCTCCCAAAGCTAAAAGCAGTGATCCTTTCTTCCTTGTTTCCAAAGGGAAAGAGAACCTTCCTGGAGATACAGAGTGGTGTCACATACAGAACAACCATGTTAACGTAACACCATTGACAGGGCAGACTTTGTATGATGGTTGCTTACAAGCAGTAGCAGACAGCACAGGACATCCACCCTGTTTTTCTGCAGAAGCAAACCTGGGCTTGTGTCTTTGCAGGGAGTGGGATGACATCCTCTCTGCTGGATGATAAGGGTTGAGGACTCCAGGGCTCACTGCGGAGAGTACCTGCCCCAATCACAATACATCTGAGGCAGCTTAATTCACTTTCTTTTTATCTTCGAAGTTTGCTTACTATACTGAGTACAGAGAGAGTTATTTATGAAAAAAGTCAGTCATTCCAACTGCTTAAAAGGTACTCTTTGCTTGCACTTTGTCTTGGAAAAATAGGGTTTCTGAATTAGTTTCAGAACTACATACTTCACACTTCATTTTGCATCTTACCTGACAAAAACATAAGCAAAACAAAATTACTCTTTCTGTGCTAATTCCAAAGACTTAATGAAGTATGGTTAGAAGGCATTTTTTCCTTATTATATAGCTCACATTTACTGAGCCTGCAACATACCTAATGTGCAGTTAATCTGAAATAAATTAGTTCAAAATATAGTCGTAAGATTGTTTGTTTGTGAGGGGAACTCTGCTGGATGAAACTAGAACATCTTCAAAGTGAGCTATAGATACTATGAATTCTTAATATGTCTCTTTGTGACAAATCTTTGTATTTCACTAAGATCTGGGAACTAACAGGAATAAAAGAAAACCACAGCCCCAGAGAAATAACACTTCTGGCTTAGGAAGGCTTCCGAACCACACATCAAGCAGCACTAGAGATGGATCAAAGCATGTTAATAAAATCTATTGGCTTTGTGGCTCTGATTTAGCATCCTGACACCTTATTCAGGGAGCATTCACTATGCTATGAAGATAAACACCTTATCTATTTCAGGGCTCCCTTCTTTTCCTTTTCTAATGCGGTTATGAATCAAGTGCCATTTTGTATTACATTGGAAACTGTCAGAAACGTGAACATAGGATATGTATCACACCATGTACACCCATGAAAATGTGCCAATCATTTCTGTGGATTTGAAAGCCCCACTTACTCATTTTTTCTGAAGATAGAAACAGCTTACATCTGTTCATAGAGGCCTCTGACCATTAACAGGCAATTGTACTTGTTACCATTAACACCTAGAGAACAACACGATGAGCACACTGATGTGGGCACAGAGATTCTCAGGGGGATACATGCACAGGAAGCAATAACCACCACTGTTTGCACATCTTTTCCAGAGTTGCTCAGACTGAGGTCTGCACGTAGCAGCTTCAGCATACCCTTGCCTGCCTTTCTTCTCCTGGAGTTGTGGTATTTCTTTTGCTTCTGTCAGTGTCCTGGTTTCAGCTAAGATGGAGTTAATTTACTTTTTAGCAGTGGATGGAATGCCATGTTTGGGTGTTAGGACAAAAGCAGTGCAGATAGCACCCTGATGTCTCTATTTGTTGCCAAGCAATCAAGGACTTTTTCAGTTGTCCATACTAACCAGAAAGGAGGGGACACAGCCAGGACAGGTGACCTGAACTGGCCAAAGAGGATATTCCATGCCAATTATGTCATGCTCAGTATAAAGGGGGGGACTAGGAGAGGAAAAAAAAAATCCTCCAGGATGTGTGGTTTTTGGGTACGGTCGGGTTCCGGGACGGCCCTGGGCGGTACGGCCTGAATTGTGTGGTTCAGTGGGAGATTGCATTGTGTATCACCAGCTTCGTGTATCTTGTGCTCTAAAGTAGTGTTATCACTGTTGTTCTTTTTTATCTTTTTCTGCTATTTTAGTAAACTATCCTTATCCCAACCCGCGGGTTTTTGGTTTGGTTTTTTTTTCCTCTTTACATTTCCCTTTCTTTCCTCCCTCCCCCCCCCCCCCCCCCCCCCCCTTTTTGTTAAAAGAACAAGTGACTGTGTGGGGCTCAGCTCTCAGCTGAGGCTAAACCACCACAGTCAGTCATCCCCTTTTCCAATGCTGCACATGTTGCAGGCGTATTGGGTCCCTTAGCACACCCAAGCAAGGATTACTACGGTGGTTTGGCACAGGGCAGGCTCTTCAGATTACATCTCAAAAGGCATTCGGGTAGAGTGATGTAGCTGGGTTCTCAGTAGAAATGTGACTAACAGCAATTAGTTAATTAGTTAAATTCCCCCTTATTGTACGATAAGGGGAAACATCACCAGGGATCCAAGAAGGCAATTTGCAGCAGCTTTAGGAAACTTGAAGAAAGTTGCAGAAAGGAGCCTAAAAGACCTTGCTTGTTTTGCTGGATTTTTTTCTTCTCCCAATACAGGCTTTCCTGAAATGCTGTCTTACCAGAACCCAGAGATCAAACCTACTTCTTTCCTTAGGAGCCTGTGGCAGCTATTTCCAGAGGTGAGCAAACCACCCTGGCAGAAGGAGTCCTGAGCCCCCAATGAGTGTCTCGCTCCCTGCTGCCAGGCACATGCTTGTCTGATTTGTCTTACAGTGTTCTGGTCCTTACCAAATCCCTTCTCATTTCAGGAACTCAGGGGAAATAAAATAAAAAAAAAAAAAAGAAAAAGAGGATAACTAGGGATTAATTAGATGAATTGGGTTGTTCAGAAGGCATTGGGGAGGCTCAGAATTATATACTTGGGAGCATGAAAAGACAGGTGATACTGTCCCTTTCTAACACCTGTGAGACTTCAGATGTTCTAGGGAAACCTCAGCCTAAACTGCCTCTTCAAATTAGATGGAAGACAGCAAGAAGAAAAAGGGGGACCAGTTCCTGCCTACCAGATAATTTTTGCTGTCATACTCCCTCCTAAAATAGTATGCATATAATATTTACACAAATTAGTAGGAGGTGATTGCATGAAACCCACAATCTTTGGTCCTGGAAAGCAATTTAGAAGCTTATGAGACTTTTTCAGTTGGTCTGGGTTTTTTCCTCCCCATTCCTGCTTTACCCATTTGCCCTGCCTTGCACACTTAGTTTGCCACAGAGTGCTAACACTGAAGTCCATCTATTGAAAAATATGCTGAATCTAGCGCCAATGTAAGTAAGAGACTGTAAGCACAGACAAATCCTAATGGGATACAGTACATTTCTGTCTTTGTTCCCAGGTCAGGTACGGAGCATTGGTGTAGTGCCCACGGACAGGGTAACGGTATGGCTAACGATGTTCCATCACCATTTCAGAACAGGATCTTTCATCACATCTAGAGAAAGTCAGGAATGCTCCTGGCCTTCATGATTTATAGTGCTTTAAGTGATCTTACACTCTGAACGATGTTCATTGTGTTTCTGGCTCCCCTTCCCTGAGGACAAATGCTTTATTTTGCTGAAAAATTATTGCAAAAAATTGTGACTTGTGACTACCTGTGACTTAAGATGAAGTTCACCAAAGTATATTGGTCTGAAATCAGTGTAGACATTCTGGTTCACGAGCAAATAGCAGCAGCTGCTTTCCATTAATATAGCTAGACCCTTTGCCCCAGACAAAGTACTGTCCTCCGTTTGAGAACATTTCACTCTGTGTTTCTCACATGGAGGAAAGGATAACATTATTTTTTGGAGGGAAAAGGATCTCAGTCTCTTGTTGGTTTTGCTCCATTGGGTATAACTTGTTTTGTTATTAGAATATGGATGTTCCCCTTTGTAATGACAGTCTTTGTATGTGGAGCTTTTTCACTGCTTATGAAATATTTAAATATGCATTGAGCCAAAAGAAAAATGCATGTGATCCTATAGTCTTTGACAAAGCCATTTGCCTAATTTCTGGTGCCTGTTCCAGAATATTTTTAAATAATTCATATGAAGGCAGAGAACATCTCTATAAGGTTTCTAGAGCAACTTATCCCAGCATATTTGATAGAGCTCTTTGAGGAAAATCTGAATAACCTATAGAGCAATGGAGGAAACTCTAACTTACCTTTTGATTTGCTGCTGGGCGAGTGCATTGGGCTTTTGCATTAAAATAGCTAATTCCTTATTAGTTTTAGCAGTCTCCATTTTTTTTCCCTGTGAATATGGACTGAAATATTTCACACAAAGCTGAACAAAATATTTCTATAGAAGCCTGAAGAAAAAGCCTGATTGTTATTAGCTCAATATACAAGATGTTAACCAGAAACTTCTTTGCCCAACTTACCTGGTTAAGCAAATATCTAAGGAAACATTTAAGTGTTTCTGTTGCTATATTTTTTATTGGAAGGTAAAAAGAATCACCATAAAACACTTTAAAGAAGACCCTGAAAGAGCCACATATGCATGAAACCAATGGTCCCAACTCTCATGACCTATTAAAAGTAGCTTTGACTGATTTCTATATGGAGATGTATTAGTTCACGTTCTTCTAGATATTTATTAAGTCAGGAGAAAAATCATTGAGGTCTACCTTGTTTTGCAGAGAAATAATTAACGATCTCAGGTCATAACACAGATAATTAAAAATAAACAAACTAAGAGCTACCCAATTAAAAAACGGTGTGAGAAATGGCTATCATATATGGAACTGGAGAGTAATGATTTTCAGTACAACATGAAGCAGATTAATATTTCTTACATGATTTTATATAATTTGGGGGGGAATACAACCTGGATATCGTGAAGTGAAATTTCTCAGTATGAAACAATCAGAGACTGGTAGTGGTTTCACTCTTTATTTTTCCTAGATAAAAAAGATTGTCCACACAAAATTTTATGCAGAATGCTTTGGGGTCAGATCAATACTTAGGGAAACCTGACTTGTCTGTACATTGCCTGTGTATGTATGAGGAGATTTCCTTTAGAGAGAAGGATTTTCAGATTTTGAGCAAACAAGAAAAGAACTTTTATTTCCTTAGAGCCATGTGCCCTGAATATTTGTAGTAGTACATTTCAAACATCTATGTCTTGTTCACAGTTCTCATGTTCAGAGGGCAGTTGTGCTACAAGAAAACCCCAAACAAAAAACTATCACGATTGGGTGATTGTCATATGGTGGACTCCAAAAAATCCAGGTGTTGTAAAATGTGCTCAGGCTGCATTAACATATAACACAGTCCAGAGAGGGATGGATCTACCCAATTAAATAGTTGGTGTGGAGGCGCTGCACAGTTGTTTCACATCCACTGCAGCTGGACCCTGCTGACCAAACGACCATTCCTAGTTGGAGAATGTTCAGAGCATCCCTGCAGAAGATGTTTCAGTTGAGTTTCATCCAAAAGGAAATGATCAGGGAAGCCAAGCGAAGCACAGCCTCTGGGATGACCAGATGACTGAGTTCAAACACACGCTAAAGCACTTCTGTAACTGTACCACCAGTTCATCAGTCCACTTACTCTCCCACAGCTTTCTGGTGACTTCCTGTGAATCACTTAAGTCCCTCTGCAATCTGTGTTTTTGGGCCACGAAACAGACAAACTCCCAGCTACTCTTGTTGCTACAGCTTAAAGCATTTGCACACCACCTGAGAACAAAAGGTACACATGCAATCAAGTAGACATTTAAAAGGCATTGTTTGAGAAGGTAGTAGTTCACAGGCAAAAAATAATAATAAAAACCCTTCAGTATTTAATTTTTCCTACAGTCAAATAAAGTGTCTGGCTGAGAAAGGAAGGAAGGAAAGAAAGGAAATGGGTAGGTGTAATTTTATTTACTTTTGCAAAATAAGTCTAGTCCAACAGATACCGATGTATTTCTGCAGACAAAACACATAAAACTCTTCTCCCTACGAACATTCTTAGTAAGCTGAAGCTTCATCAAGATTTATATCTCAACTTCCTCTGTTATAAAACACTTTCCATCTCTCTACCTTTGCCCAGCTTCCCACAGAAACACAAATGCATATTGCATATACCATAGTGATGTCAAAAGCCCATAGGTTGCCAAAATAAAGAAATAATTTTCATTATAAAGAACAGAATGGGTTGAATCTCCATGGTTTGTGCTCTCAGATTCTGCTTCTGTCCACTATGATTGTCTGTGATACACACATACTGCAAATGGAAAGCACAATAGTGAATTTCAGTAGGGATAGAAAGCTGCTTCATACCTATAATTTATCTTGTTAAAAATATATGATTCATGTCCTAGTTCTATTTGAAAGCACTTCAGACCTTTGACATTTCTATATTGGCAAGAACATAAATGTTATTAAGATTATCTAAGGTTGTAAACTAATAGAAGTTTACAGGCAGGCATCGTCCTGCTCCTTTCATTTGAGTAGGGTGCCTGAGGATGCCTATGTGGGCTAGTGCTCAGGAAAAAAGTATCTCTTGTTAAAAAGAAAAAAGAAAACCAACCAGAAAAGAGTTCCTTAATATGACATCAGGATCTGAAACTGTTTTTCAAATAACTTGTATTTTGTCTTAGCACTTCCCAAACCAGCCAAACTTGCACATTAAAACACTTTACTGGGGTACCCTTCATACAAAACCATGCATTTAAATGTGATAGTATGATCTGTTCACCACATTTCTTTGAAATGCTTGCTTTGTTTCTATGCCATTCATGTACAATCCCTTCTCTGGCATTATTGGTCTTAACTCTTTTCTCCTTTCCTGAAACCCTGTGGCTTTAACACTGCACTTTATCACTTCCTACAAGTTCACTAGAGGTGTTCCTTTTCCCACTCTGTTATCGATACGGCTGTAGGTCAGGATCACGCCAGTTCTGGTGTGATACTAGAGGACTAGGATTGGCTAGTGCTGGCAAAGCTATCAAATGCTAGAGCTGGAGTTGAACATTGACTACAACTGCTGGAGGATGTATCTGAGGACCATATGCATTTAACCCCAGACCATCTGGGGAAACAGACTGGGAGGGGGATGAGCAGATGCCACCCACTGCAAGGCACTAAGGGGTCAATAAAACCCTGGGAGAGCAGGAGATGCTCTTCCCAGCACACGGGAGCTCCTCCTCAACAAGTTCATGGATGGATGGAGTTCATCCCTGATGGATGCTGGGTGGATCCTAACTGCAACCCAAATGGAAGGCACCAGATGGCTTCTAATCCCAGGCACCTAGGAAGGGAGAAGCAGAATTCCCTTGGCTTTACACTCCCAGGACAGTCAGGCCATCACCGTGACTGAGATTTGGAGTGAAACACTCGGGTACCTGCTGCAAGGCTCCTGCATGGACTGAACCAGGAGGAAGGTGGAAAAAAAACCCTGTCACAGTCAGGACAGCACTAATTTCATCAAGTCTAAATGTAACTACCCTCAATTAGTACAAATGAAGTAAACCTCCAAGGCTGTGGGGTTGCAGGAGGAACCTCTGTGCCTCCTTGGAGATGGTGTTTACTAGCAATGGCTTTTCCCATCCCAGCTCCAGTGGCCCCATCCCCACCCAGCCTGCCACAGCCCCCATTTGTAAGCTATATTTTGTTGTTTTAATGCAATGCTGGAATTCTAACCCAGAGCCTCAGATTGGCAAACAGGTTTTCTTTTCTTTCCTTCAGAAAAAAAATACAGCTGAACTAATTTGATGAAAGGGGAAAATAAAATGTGAGCCAGACTAAACACGTGCAGTTCCTACCTACAGCCAGGGCCCAGCTTCTCCCAGGCCAAAGTCAACACATGTCAATTTTTAACATGGCAGGGCTTTAAAAGAGAGGTTTGAGCCCTGGATGAAGGGTGGCTGGAAAACATTACTAACAAGGTCTGTCAATGAAAAGCAGGCACGACAAGTCACCAAGACAAGGACTGGGGCGTTTCCCTTCCTCCCATCTCTTCCCTCTTAATTTGGTGGAAACATCAAGTGATTTATGAAGAAATACATCCATTCATTACAAAAAAGTGAAAATGCAGCCACTTCACCAAATGAGGGATGAGCTTTGTTTAGAAGCCTTGAGAACAGGCCAGCAGGCAAGGGTTGAGACCAACCAGTGAAGGAAAGCACAGCCTTGAGGGATGCCTGCAGTGGCCACGCTGATCCCAGTTCCCCTGTGCATGCTGGGAAGAGCAGCAGCCCAGCTGCCTCCTCCAAAGCATCAGCATCCTGCAGGACCTGCAGCTACTCTGCTGAGCTGGCTTGGTGGTGACAGGCCTGTTGTGCTGGAAATGACTGTTTTGGGGTCTGGCAAAAGAAATATCAACCAACCAAACAAAAAACCCCTCCTGCTTTTAAGAGCCCCATAGGAAGTGTTTCTATGGCTTCTGTGGGCTGGACAGGTTTCTGTCCCAAGCCACCCCCCACTGGGTTCCAAAACAGCTGGTAAAAACAGGGGAAAGGGGCAGAGCAGCAGCCCAACCAGCCTTTGGAACTGCAGGCAAAAAGTGAGTGGGAAGATGGGTAAGGGGGAGGGAGCAATTTCATTAGAGAGTGAGGGAAAAGGCTTTTCTCTTGAGGTCTGGGCAATGTCCACTCACCACGCTGGGAAGAGGTTCCTGTGCTCTGGAGCAGCAGTGTTGGCTTTGAGCTGGGGGAGCAGGTAAAGGTTCAGCCCAGAGGGAAGTGGTAGTGATTCATTTCACCTAAAAAAAGACTGTATCCACAGACACACTCCACACAGTATACACCATGCACATACCCCACAGCACAGGAATTGCCTGGTGGACCAGCTCCAATTTTCCCCACTGCAGCAGCCTGTCCCCAGCAGTGGCTCAGCCAGATGTTCCAGCAGGCCTTGGGAGCCCACAGCAGTCAAGCACAACCCACTCTGCCTCCCAGCACCGTCCATTCCAGCATCCAAAGGGGACAGGACCTTCCTGGAGACCCTGTGGGTATGGTCATCACGGCCACCCACTGACCTGGCAGCTGCCTGTGCTGGAACAACACAGCTCAAGGGGCTGCTCGGATGTGCGGCAGCTCTGAGGAGCAGACGTGCTGGCTGCAGCTCTGCTGCTTTGCACGCTACTTGCTGGAGCATGGGGGGTGAGCTGGGCTCCAGCCCTGCTCCCAGGTTGCATTTCACTCTCTCTGGCCCAGCAAACAAAACCTCCTCCCAACACACAGGGGTTCCACTTTGCAAGGATGGGCAGAGCCAGCCCAGGCTGATTTTGTTCAAACAAGTGCCAGGCCTGGCCCCAAGAGGGTAAGAGGCTCGCAGGCTGTACTAGGCACCATCTCCCTCTATTGGGTGCAAGACAGAAGTACTTGGTGCTCTTTTGCTCAGCAGCTTGTCACCATTGAGGACTAGTCCTTAGCACATACCAAGAGCAGCATGCAGAGGAAAAGCAATGGGGAAGGTGAAAGCAGCACCTTCAGCCCAGTACAGACCGAATAGATGGAGGGTGCAGACACCCTGAGAGAGAGCCTGGCCCTGGTCTCGGCCATGCCAATCTTCCCTGTTTGGGCACACCAGCCTCACTCCCCAGCTTTAACCACTGCTGCAACGTGTGGTACACTAGCCCAGGCACAGCTCACCCACGCTCAGCACCCCAAAGCTGGAATGGGTGAGAGGGGATGATGTGCAATCCAATCCAGGTGCTCCCATCCCAAGGAAACAGCCACTTTCATCACCAAAAAGCACTTGAAGGCGGAGCTCAGAAAGCCTTCAGCTGTCTCTGCTCTGCTCCCAGAGCTTCTGGGAAGTGCCTCGTTGATGCATCCCACCACTGCAGCCCTGGCAAGGCAGCACCCAGTGGCATCTCCATAGGCAGAGGCTGGAAAACACCAGCCTGAACAATGGGAGCACCTTGGCTGAAGTCGATAGCAGCTGCCCTGTGCTAATGATTTAAATCATTAGCTCCAGTGCCTGCTATCAAGCCCCTTCCACCACCCACACTGAGCACATGCCGGCTGTCAGCTCCCTCCTGGCCCTGCGCTTCCAGGACAAAGCGAGAGCCACGGTGTGTGGCACAGGGGAGCGCTGGGGCACAGGTAGGTGGCACCTGGGATGATTTATGCCTTTGCAGCAGATGCATTGTTTGGGTTTTCCAAGATACACTGTCAGTTGCAGCTCACAAGACAACAGCTCAGAGGAGACTCAACTGGTGGAGCCCATCGCTCCGTGGCCAGTCAGGACTATCCATACATCCCAATCCCAATGGCTGCCTGCTGTCACCGTGCTGCCCTCCAGCACACAGATCCACCCCCAGCCACGTTTCACATGTGCTCTTCTCCTCATTCTGCAAATATCCAGCTCAGCTTCCCGGGCTGTTCTCATCCTCCTCCTCCCCTTCCCTCCCGTGCAGGCAAAGCAGTGGGATCACCGAGCAGGATCGCGCGGCACAGGGGGAGAAACAGTGAAGGAGAGCCCTTTGAGATCAAGTTCATGCCCTGTGTCAGGAAAGGCTAGTCTCCCCACTCCCCAGATAAAGGATACAGATGTGAAACCGATGCCACGTTTGATCTCAGCCAAAAAGCCAAGAGGGTTTAAAACATTCATTCCTCTCCAGCTGTAAGCAAAGCTCACTAATCTGGAGAATTACTCTGCTTCTCCCCCATCACGAGGGGCAGCCGTGCAATGGTGGGGCTTCCTTCCTCCACAGGACCCCGCTCAGAGCATGGAGCAGATTTGAAAGAAGTTCCCTCTCAAAAGAGGTGCTGCTGGGAACACAGGGCTGGACTCAGTGTGATTCCTTGGGACTCAGAACATGATCTGGCCCCAAAGTCTTCCCACTCAAGATGATAATTTTTGATCCAAGATCATCAGAACAGGATAAATTAAACAACTTCAGTGTGGCATCAAGTGGATAATTAGCAGGGAGAAGCTGCCCACAGGGGCCTGATGGAGCAGAGCAAGCTTTTTCTCCCCAGAGACGACTGCTGGAAACAGGCTGAAACGTTTCCATTTCTGTTGCCTCTTAATAGCAAGGTCAGCTCCTTTCTCCCTACCCTGACATCGTCCATCAGGGCCTCTGTCTGGGAACTCGCAGCAACACACTAGATGTCACCCAGAGACAGAAAAACAACCAGGAGCCAAACCGGGGCATTTCACTACTGCCCTGGATCCCAAACCACCCGGTGCCAGGCTTGGCAGGGAGGGGGAGCAGGGAGCATCTCCTCCGTGGCACCGGTGGCTCCCGAGCCTCCAGGGTGGGAAGGAGCCCTTTCCTCCCAGGCAGGAGCAGCCACCCAGCTCCTGCAAAAAGCCACCACATGTCAGCAGTCCCACATGCCCCCAGGCTTCCCCACCAGTGACTGGCCACTGGAAATAATCTAAATATTTGCAGCCCAAGGGGACTTGGGGTTGGTTTTTATCCAATTTTCTCCCCATGCTGGGTTCCAACAGCACCCAGCGTGGCTCCACAGTGTCCCCAGCAGCCTCCCAAGCACACAGACACCCCTCTTGCCAGAGGACAAGGATCCTCACAGAGAGCTCTGTCACCCATAGCACCCATATTCCCAGCGCTGGGGCAGCTCAGCCTCTACCTAACCCCAGGAGCCAGAGCTATGAGAGAACACCACCATCACCACCTCCCCAGGAGCTGTAGGCAGGAGAACACCCCTTTGTAGCTGAAAGACACACCTCCTCCCACATTTCCAGAGGCTTTCTCAAGGCCAGACACGCAAACACCTCATCAGCTGCTGCTGCCCAGGATGGCAAGGGTGAGGTAGGGAAGAAAAGGAAACACAGGAGTTAAAAAAGAAACCCACCTATGTTTGGTGATGCTCTGAACTCCTCCTTCAGAATTCCAGGCTTCTCCTTATTATGAGCCATGAGACTATAAATAAAGCCACATTGGCCATACAAATGGAAGTCGTATCCACAACTTCTGCAGTGTGAGTCCTCTCCATCGGGGAGCCATCTCCTCACCACAGGCCTCTCAGCTGGACTCCCCGCCATAGGGTGCTGACATTCGGGTCCAGACCCCCTGGCCTGGTCCCCCGCAAAGTCACAAGACCCCGGCAAACCTGCTGAGGTGTAGATCAATGTTCACAGGGTGCAGGTGTCTCTGCTCCCCGTCCCCATCCATGGGCTGTGGGGGGACACTCGTTTCACCATGGTCTCACCACGAGCTGCAGGGTAGACTCTCTTTTCACATTCTTCAACCCCTCCTGCCGGCCTGGCCTTGGTGTCTGCAGCTTGTTACATCTTCTCCCTCAGCTCCAGAGGCAAAGTGCCCCTGCCAGCAGTTTTTGTCTCCTGTATGTGATTCCCAGAGGCGCTGTGACCAGCTCTGATAGGCCCGGTCTCGAATTCGGCCTGAGCCGTGCCGCTGACGGGACTCGCTAACAAATAAACCCGTTTAAGCACGGCCGGAACAAGCAGACACGAACTCCCGGCGTGTCTGCGGGCCTGTATAGCGAGGTGACGTTGCCTCCTACAGCGCAGAGGTGAGCGGTCCCGTCCTGCGCACCCCCGGGGTACCGCACCCGCGCATCACCCGCTCCCCGCCCTGCTCCCGCCTCCGTCCCCGGCGGTGCCGGGCTGGGGGGATGCTAAAGCCACCCCCAGCCCCCGGGCCTGACCCTGCGCCGCCGCTGTCTCACCCGCCTCAGCCAGAGGGTGACGCCGTCCGCCTGCACATTGCTCCGAGCCCAATTAGGCGGCCGGTATCGGCTGCAATCACGGCTGCCGAGAGAGAGAAACGGGGAAGGCGCTATCTGCCTCCCGCACGCTTTTTCTTTGGGAACTTGCACAAAAGGCTTTTTTTTGTGTTCTGTGGCCAGGCTGGGGTCGGCTCGGAGCTTTCTCCTCCCTTTTCTTTGCAGCCGAGCGAGCCGAGCCGGGGGGCTGCGGGCAGACTGCGGGCAGACCGCAGGGAACGTGGGAGCGGGCAGGGAGGTTTTGGTTGCGGGTTCCCACGGCCGGGGACGTGCCCCGCAGAAATTGTCTGCGGGATGGGGGCCGAGCGAGAAGGCGCCTACGGTATTTACCAAGAAAATAAGGAACAATTGAGTATTCCGTGATTTGTTCCTCGAGGGGTTTCTGGGGTGTTTTTTTCTGAGCTTCAATAGGGTCCTGTGGTGAAGAGGCAACTGTGTAACTTGATAACCCTATTCGCAGCCCTTAATACGTGCCAGCAACGCAAGACCGGGGCGGGAGGAGGGGTAAGAAAAGCCAAGCGGAGCCCAGACCGTAGGGAGGAAAACACCGGAAAAAGGCAGAAAGCGAGAACTTCCCCTCCCCCGAGAAATCACACCCAGGGAAATAAACCCAAGGGGCGGTGCTGCCCGCTGCAGCCGGTGCCGGCCGCCCCGGGGGGTGCGGGGGCTCCTACCTGCGGGCGGCGGGCGGGCGGGAGCCGCTCGCACCGGCTGGCGGTCCTCTACCTGCCGCGGCCCCCGGGGGAGGGGGGTGTCGGGGCGGTACGCCCACAGCCCGCCGCCGGCCCTCCCAGCCCCCTCCCCGGCGGCGGGCTGTCACCTTCCCCGACCCGCCCCGGGGCCCGTAAACCGCCCGCTGGCACCGGCGGCGGCGCGTAGGGCGGCCCGGCGGGGCTGAGCGCTGCTCGCCCTCTTGTTCTTTCTTTTCACGGAGTTTGTCCTGCCCTCCCTGCTCGCAGCCGCCGCGGGTCCCACTTCGGGGGAACGGCGATGGGGGCAGGGGGGTGATGCTGAACGGCCGCCCCGGGAGATCTCGACCCCCGGGTCTCGGTTCCCCGGGCGGCGGGAGGGAGCGTGGCCCCTTGGGGGAGCTGCCGGGGTTCCCCGGGAAGGGGAGTTCGCTGGAGGAGAGTGTCCGGGGGCTACGGGTCCCACCCAGCTCCGTCCCGTTTGCTCGGGTCCAGTTTTTTCCTTGATTCAAACACCCAGGAGCAGAAAAAAAAATATAAAAGAGGAAGAATAAAAGAATCCCCACTGCTGGCGTGTAAATAATAGTCTGCGTGCACGGCCGGCAGTATTTGTTTTCTGCCTTCGCCTCCGCACCGGCAGAGGCGTCACCTCCACCACATGGCGCTACTAACTGTTGCTAAAACATGTTGTCTCCCCCCTCCCTTAACAATATGACATCACTTGCCAGTCAAATCAAAATAACCAGTTGTGTTTCCAGACCTGAGGAAGCTCCCTTATTAAGCAAGAAGGGGGGAGGAAATAATTTGCAACGGTAGTAACAAAAAAAACCCCAAAAAACCCTAAAAGTTAATGTGTCGGAGCCCGTTTTGTCGAGAGGAAAAAAAAGGGAGAAAAAATGGAGAAAAGAAGGGAAATGGTGTGTGTGTGTGTGCGCGGGGAGCAGGGCGCATCCCCGGCCCGGCCCGCAGCCCCCTTCCCCGGAGGCTTGGCAGAGAACTGAGGGCAGAGCTGCTTAACCAGCCGTGTGAAGCGGCTGCGGAGCGGAGCTAAGCTGCTCGCCTCCAGCAGCCAGCGTGGCTTGCTGATGTTCCCGAGGGGTGAATGAATTCCATTAACAACCCCAGCCGTGCCGCCGGGGCATTTAGCGGCCGAGACCGGAGCCGGCAGCCGGCTCGCTAAACGCGGGCAGCGGGGACGGGAAGCAACGGGAGGGAATAAAAACATCAAGTAAAATCCTACGAGCCGGCCGGCTGGAAATCTCCCACTTGAGCCGCGGGAATTAAATCGCTCCCTCGGCTTAAATCGTCCGTCCCGGCGGGAGGGGTCATTTGTTTTCGCAAAGGGTTTGAAGTGAGGGTGCAAAACGCGAGATTTGGGTGCGAAGAGAGGCGCCGGCCGCAGTGCCAGCACCCCGCCGGCGGCGGGGAGAGGACAGCCGGACCCCCGGCCCGGCAGGGGGGGAGCCGGAGCCGGCGGGGCCGGGGTGATGCTGGCTGGCCGCCGCCCTGCTGCAGCGGGACGGGCCCTCGGGCTCCGGCAGCCTCCGGGCTGTGGGTAGAGCGAGGCGTGGGGGGACTTACCTGCAAGCGCCCGCATTCATTCTGTACTCACCCCTCTACAAAAAGAAAGAAAAACAGAGAATCAAACATCCGCTTGGGGGATATTTGGGGGGCTGCGGCGGAGCTTTTGGTGCGTGGAGAAAGGAAACCGCTTCGGCCGCGGAGGGAGAAGGCGGGTCTTTCAGAAAGCCCGCTTGGTTCTCCGTGCTTTTTAACTTGGTTTTTTGTTCTTCTTGTTCCCCTTTCCACCCCGGCACCTCCGGCCCAAGGCGCTCGGGCACGCTCCGCCGCGGGCGGGCAGCTCCGCAGCGCGGGGGGCACTTGCCCTCCGAGCCCCAGCCCGCTCCCACCAAGCCCGGCCCAGCGCCAGTCCCCGGCCTGCCCGGGCCAACCAGCCCATCCCGGGAGAGGCCCGCTCCACCGCCCCTTCCGCGCCCGGCAGCCGACGGAGGAGACGCCGCCCGGCCCGCCGCTTGCGACCCCCCCCCTCCACCGGCGGCAGAAAGAGGCGAGGGGCGCCGCGGTCCCTGCGCCGCCGCGCAGCCCCAAGGGCAGGGGGCCGGGGGGCGGGGGGGAAGGGGGAGCGGGGAAACCCGGGCTGTGGGTGCAAGAGGTCGGCAGAGTAGAGGATGCGGGCGGGGTGGGGGGAGCAATGCCGGCTGCCCCTGCCCCAGCCTCTGTCGTCCCCGGCTCGGCCCCCGCTTCCCCGCCCTGCCGGGCTGCGCTGTGGGTCCTCCCGGGGGGCTGCGCTGGAGGTCCCTGGGGGGGAGGTTTGGGGGGGACAACGGCCAGCGGTGAGGGAACAGTAACAGGGAAGGAACCCTGTGTCGCTCCCGGCCAGACCGGCTCCGCAGCGAGGAAAGGGAGTTTTATTATTATTACCGTCATCATTATTATTATTGTTATTATTTTTTTTAAAATCATTTCCTGGCGAATTTGGCAGCGGCGGGTGACGCCAGAGCCCCGGCGGCGTAGTGACTGGGGCGGCCGGGCCGGGGGAGGTCGGCTCCGGCTCCCAGCCCCCCGCGCTGCCCGCCGGGGGCGCGGGGGGGCGGCCCTCGGGGTAAGGGCAGCAGCAGCAGCAGCAGCAGCAGCAGCAGCATCCTTCGGGCTGCTCTGCTTCTCCCGCCGGCATCCCCCCGGTGAGCTCCGTCGGGTTGGAGCCGCTGCCCGGCGGGCGGAGGGGCCGCTCCCAGCCACGCCGTGCCCTGCTCGAACCGGGTCGAGCGCGGTTCCTCGCCCTGCGTTTTAGGGATTGCGACCGAGCAGTTCCCATCTTCCCCCGAAAGCAGCGGCTGAAGCATGGGAGGGGAGCGCCTGGGAACCGGGACCTGCAGCAGCGCCCGGCCGCGCTCTGAGGTGGCTGGTTGGGATGTGACTTTCCCATTATGATGACTGTTATTCTCCGCCCCAAAAGCGGACGGGTGTATCCGCGCCCTCGGCGGTGGCAGAGCCCGACCCGCGTCCCGGCCGCTGCGCCTCCAGGTCCGCAGCAAGCGCCTGTTGACGGGCTGCGCCGCGCCTCCCCGGCCCGAAGCGCACCAGTGAGCGCAAAGATTGACCCCGGGGGGGTGGGGGTTCTGTTTGGTGTTTTCTGGGGTTGCTTTGTGCGCTTTTGGTTGGTTATTTTTAAGGGGAGAAGGGGGAAAATACCCCCCGGGTCGCAGCGCCGCAGCCCCATCTCCCTGTCGCTCCATCTCCCCTGTAGCCGGTTCCCAGGCGCGTTTCTGTCCCGGCCCGGTTCCCCGGGCCTGGCCCTTCGCTGCCACAGCCACCAGCCCGGGCCCGGCCCGAGCGATGCGGGCGGGGAGCCGGGCAGGACCCGTCCGTGTCCCGCAGCCCGCCCGGCGCTTCATGCAGGGCAACGCCGAGCGGAGGCCCCGCTGCCCGGGCCCTTCTCGCCCTGACGGTCCCCGGGGCCGGTGCGGAGCCTCGCATTTATTTGTTTTTCATTTGGTCTCGCCGGTTCAGACAGTTATTTCAAACTAATGCCATGGGAAGGACCCGCTGGGTCTGTTCCCCTGCCGCCTGAGCTCTGATGTGCCCGATTTAGGGGATTTTAGCCTATTTACCTCCCCGGTACCCACTCCATCCCCCCTCCCCAGCCCCGAGCATCCCGGCGGCGGTGCTGGGAGCTGCGGCTCCGCGGCCGGGCAGCACCCGATGGATCCGGCCCGATCGCCGAACCCTTCCCGCACTCCGTCCTCGTTTGCCAGCCCCGAGGGCACCCCCCCACCCCCATGCCTACCGCGTGCCCGCACACCCCGGCGGGACCCCCCCTATTTTGCCGCCCCCGCCCCGCAGAGCCCGGGCGGGGAAAGCCGCCGGGCAAAGATGCTGTGGGCGGGGGAAGGGAGGCGGTAAATCAATGGTAAACCCAACCCTTGTTGGATTTACTATTGTTGTCATATACTATTGTGGTTCTAGAATAAAACAGTATTCTGGATATTATTATTGTTGTATTTTATTAATGATAATATTTATATTATAATGAATAAAATTGAATAAGAAATCAAAATTTTATGACTCTTGTCGGATTTACTCTTGTGGTTTTTAATCCCACGTCCTCCTGTGCCAGTAAAACAGCCCAGTGGTCGGTCAATCCATCACTCTCCAGTACATGGAGAGGCAGGCAGATCACAGGGTGCTGTCAGAGCAGCATAGGAAGGGACACGGGACAGACAGGATGCAGGTTGAGCTGTCATTTCGTCTTGCAAAGAAAACACAGTTTAGCTCAGGTCAGCATCTCATTTTTCCTTCCTAATGAGAATAATTTGCAATTTTTCAGTTGTCTTACAAGAGAAGCTTTAGAAACTTTGGCCAGGCCCTTAGCAGATGACACTGAATACGATTACATGGGTCTTCCTAGGGTGGTACACATCTGCAACCGCTGCAAAGCTCTCCTGGGGAAGCCTAAGATGGTTTAGGAGATACTTTCCTGAAAAGGGTCTCCCAGCCTTCCTACACATGTAGCTGGTCATAACCTTAGCTATTCAGATACTGTTTAAAAGTTGAACATGGGTTGGAAGCTGTTACCTTCCAACGGATGTTAAGCACTCTGTGCTTTTATGATCCATGAGATTCCAGGTAACAGATTATTTATAAAGTACAGGATCTACCTGAATTGTTCAGCTCAGTCTAAGCTCGAGAGGAGCTAGGTTTCCTCTGTTGAACTGTAAACAGTGCAGCACTCAAGTAATGCCCCTCACCTCTGGTGGCTTAGGGAACTCCAGTGCATTTGACTTTGGCTGCCTGCATCTGCCATCCTTGCACTGACCGAAACATTCCTGGACTCTGGAGCTGATGGGTACTGAAAGACATTGCTGGCCTGAAACCTCCTCAGGGGAGACACAAACAGAAACTAGAAACTTTGGTGTCACTGCTTTCGTTTGCCTGGGAAACTCAAATGTACCTGCATGGTGCACCAAAAGTGTTTTTCTCGGCCGGAGAAGCTTTTTCTACCAAACATGCCAAACTTCCAGCAATAGCTTCCAAACCAAACGAGATAGTACTGAAAGACATAGCTGGCCTGAAACCTCCTCAGGGGAGACACAAACAGAAACTAGAAACTTTGGTATCACTGCTTTCGTTTGCCTGGGAAACTCAAATGTACCTGCATGATGCACCAAAAGTGTTTTTCTCGGCCGGAGCAGCATTTGCTGCCAAACATGCCAAAATTCCAGCAATAGCTTCCAAACCAAAAGAGATAGTACTGAAAGACATTGCTGGCCTGAAACCTCCT
The DNA here is from genome assembly GCA_022605575.1 of Laterallus jamaicensis coturniculus. Taxonomy (NCBI): domain Eukaryota; kingdom Metazoa; phylum Chordata; class Aves; order Gruiformes; family Rallidae; genus Laterallus; species Laterallus jamaicensis. The sequence continues at coordinate 3,329,842 of JAKCOX010000014.1, forward strand.
CAGGGGAGACACAAACAGAAACTATCAACTTTGGTGTCACTGCTTTCGTTTGCCTGGGAAATTCAAATGTACCTCCCTAGTTCACCAAATCTGTTCTTGTCGGCCGGAGCAGCATTTGCTGCCAAAAGTCCAGCAATAGCTTCCAAACCAAGGGTATCAGGACTGAAAGACATTGCTGGCCTGAAACCTCCTCAGGGGAGACACAAACAGAAACTATCAACTTTGGTGTCACCACTTTGGTTTGCGTTGGAAACTCAAATGTACCTCCCTGGTGCACCAAAAGTGTTTTTCTCGGCTGGAGCAGCATTTGCTGCCAAACGTCCAGCAATAGCTTCCAAACCAAGGGAGCCAGGACTGAAAGACATTGCTGGCCAGAAACCCCCTCAGGGGAGACACAAACAGAAAATATAAACATAGGTCTCATGGCTTTCGTTTGCCTGGGAAACTCAAATGTACCTCCCTGTTGCACGAAAAGTGTTTTTCTCGGCCGGAGCAGCTTTTTCTACCAAACGTCCAGCAATAGCTTCCAAACCAAAAGAGATAGTACTGAAAGACATAGCTGGCCTGAAACCTCCTCAGGGGAGACACAAACAGAAACTAGAAACTTTGGTGTAACTGCTTTCGTTTGCCTGGGAAACTCAAATGTACCTCCCTGGTGCACCAAAAGCGTTTTTCTAGGCCGGATCAGCATTTGCTGCCAGACATCCAGCAATAGCTTCCAAACCAAAGGAGCCAGGACTGAAAGACATAGCTGGCCTGAAACATCCTCAGGGGAGACACAAACAGAAAATATAAACTTAGGTCTCATGGCTTTCGTTTGCCTGGGAAACTCAAACGTACCTCCCTGGTGCACCAAAAGTGTTTTTCTCGGCCGGAGCAGCATTTGCTGCCAAATGTCCAGCAATAGCTTCCAAACCAAGGGTGCCAGTACTGAAAGACATAGCTGGCCTGAAACCTCCTCAGGGGAGACACAAACAGAAACTATCAACTTTGGTGTCACCATTTCGTTTGCCTGGGAAACTCAAATGTACCTCCCTGGTGCACCAAAAGTGTTTTTCTCGGCTGGAGCAGCATTTGCTGCGAACATGCCAAACGTCCAATAATAGCTTCCAAACCAAGGGTATCAGGACTGAAAGACATAGGTGGCCTGAAACCTCCTCAGAGGAGACACAAACAGAAACTATCAACTTTTGTGTCACCGCTTTCATTTGCCTTGTAAACTCAAATGTACCTCCCTAGTTCACCAAATGTGTTTTTCTCGGCCGGAGCAGCATTTGCTGCAAAAAATCCAGCAATAGCTTCCAAACCAAGGGAGCCAGGACTGAAAGACATAGCTGGCCTGAAAGCTCCTCAGGGGAGACACAAACAGAAACTATCAACTTTGGTCTCATGGCTTTCGTTTGCTTTGAAAACTCAAATGTACCTCCCTGGTTCACCAAATGTGTTTTTCTCGGCCGGAGCAGCATTTGCTGCCAAACGTCCAGCAATAGCTTCCATACCAAAGGAGACACGACTGAAAGACATAGCTGGCCTGAAACATCCTCAGGGGAGACACAAATAGAAAATATCAACTTTGGTGTCACCGCTTTCGTTTGCCTTGGAAACTCAAATGTACCTCCCTGGTGCACCAAAAGTGTTTTTCTCGGACAGAGCAGCTTTTACTGCCAAACGTCCAGCAAGAGCTTCCAAACCAAGGGAGCCAGGACTGAAAGACATAGCTGGACAGAAAGCTGCACAGGGGAGACACGAACAGAAACTATCAACTTTGGTGTCACCGCTTTCGTTTGCCTGGGAAACTCAAATGTACCTCCATGGTGCACCAAAAGTGTTTTTCTCGGCCGGAGCAGCATTTGCTGCCAATCATGCCAAAAGTACAGCAATAGCTTCCAAAGCAAAGGAGCCAGGACTGAAAGACATAGCTGGCCTGAAACCTCCTCAGGGGAGACACAAACAGAAGCTATCAACTTTAGTGTCTCCGCATTCGTTTGCCTGGGAAATTCAAATACACCTCCCTGGTGCACCAAAATTGTTTTTCAAGGCCGGAGCAGCATTTGCTGCCAAACATGCCAAACGTCCAGCAATAGCTTCAAAAGCAAAGGAGCCAGGACTGAAAGACATAGCTGGCCTGAAACCTCCTCAGGGGAGACAAAAACAAAAAATATAAACTTTGGTCTCATGGTTTTCGTTTTCCTGGGAAACTCAAATGTACCTCCCTAGTTCACCAAATGTGTTTTTCTCGGCTGGAGCAGCAATTGCTGCCAAACGTCAAGCAATAGCTTCCATACCAAGGGAGCCAGGACTGAAAGACATAGCTGGCCTGAAACCTCCTCACGTGAGACACAAACAGAAACTATCAACGTTGGTGTCTCCACTTTTATTTACCTGGGAAATTCAAACATATACCTCCCTGGTGCACCAAAAGTGTTTTTCTCGGCCGGAGAGGCATTTGCTGTCAAACGTCCAGCAATACCTTCCAAACCAAAGGAGCCAGGACTGAAAGACATAGCTGGCCTGAAACCTCCTCAGGGGAGACAGAAACAGAAACTATCAACTTTGGTGTCACCGCTTTCATTTGCCTGGGATACTCAAATGTACCTCCTTGGTGCACCAAAAGTGTTTTTCTCGGACGGAGCAGGATTTGCAGCCAAACATGCCAAACGTCCAGCAATAGCTTCCAAACCAAAGGAGTCAGGACTGAAAGTCATAGCTGGCCTGAAACCTACTCAAGGGAGACACAACTAGAAAATATAAACATTGGTCTCATGGTTTTCGTTTGCCTGGGAAACTCAAATGTACCTCCCTAGTTCACCAAATGTGTTTTTCTCGGCCGGAGCAGCAATTGCTGCCAAACGTCCAGCAATAGCTTCCAAACCAAGGGTGCCAGTACTGAAAGATATAGCTGGCCTGAAACCTCCTCAGGTGAGACACAAACAGAAACTATCAACTTTGGTGTCACCATTTCGTTTGCCTGGGAAACTCAAACGTACCTCCCTGGTGCACCAAAAGTGTTTTTCTCGACTGGAGCAGCATTTGCTGCCAAACATGGGAAACGTCCCGCAATAGCTTCCAAACCAAGGGTATCAGGACTGAAAGACATAGGTGGCCTGAAACCTCCTCAGGGGAGACACAAACAGAAACTATCAACTTTGGTGTCACCGCTTTCATTTGCCTTGTAAACTCAAATGTACCTCCCTAGTTCACCAAATGTGTTTTTCTCGGCCGGAGCAGCATTTGCTGCAAAAAATCCAGCAATAGCTTCCAAACCAAGGGAGCCAGGACTGAAAGACATAGCTGGCCTGAAAGCTCCTCAGGGGAGACACAAACAGAAACTATCAACTTTGGTCTCATGGCTTTCGTTTGCTTTGAAAACTCAAATGTACCTCCCTGGTTCACCAAATGTGTTTTTCTCGGCCGGAGCAGCATTTGCTGCCAAACGTCCAGCAATAGCTTCCATACCAAAGGAGCCACGACTGAAAGACATAGCTGGCCTGAAACCTCCTCAGGGGAGACACAAATAGAAAATATCAACTTTGGTGTCACCGCTTTCGTTTGCCTTGGAAACTCAAATGTACCTCCCTGGTGCACCAAAAGTGTTTTTCTCGGACAGAGCAGCTTTTACTGCAAAACGTCCAGCAAGAGCTTCCAAACCAAAGGAGCCAGGACTGAAAGACATAGCTGGCCTGAAACCTCCTCAGGGGAGACACAAACAGAAACTCTCAACTTTGGTGTCACCGCTTTGGTTTCCTAGGGAAACTCAAATGTACCTCCTTGGTGCACCAAAAGTGTTTTTCTCGGCCGGAGCAGCATTTGCTGCCAAACATGCCAAAAGTACAGCAATAGCTTCCAAAGCAAAGGAGCCAGGACTGAAAGACATAGCTGGCCTGAAACCTCCTCAGGGGAGACAAAAACAAAAAATATAAACTTTGGTCTCATGGTTTCCGTTTCCCTGGGAAACTCAAATGTACCTCCCTAGTTCACCAAATGTGTTTTTCTCGGCCGGAGCAGCATTTGCTGCCAAATGTTAAGCAATAGCTTCCAAACCAAGGGAGCCAGGACTGAAAGACATAGCGGGCCTGAAACCTCCTCAGGGGAGACAGAAAAAGAGACTAGAAACTTTGGTGTCACTGCTTTCGTTTGCCTGGGAAACTCAAATGTACCTGCATGTTGCACCAAAAGTGTTTTTCTCGGACGGAGCAGCATTTTCTGCCAAACATGCCAAACGTCCAGCAATAGCTTCCAAAGCAGAGGAGCCAGGACTGAAAGACATAGCTGGCCTGAAACCTCCTCAGGGGAGACAAAAACAAAAAATATAAACTTTGGTCTCATGGTTTTCGTTTGCCTTGGAAACTCAAATGTACCTCCCTGGTGCACCAAAAGTGTTTTTCTCGGCCGGAGCTGCATTTGCTGCCAAACATGACAAACGTCCTGCAATAGCTTCCACAGCAAAGGAGCCAGGACTGAACGACATATCTGGCCTGAAACCTCCTCAGGGGAGACACAAACAAAAAATATAAACTTTGGTCTCATGGTTTTCGTTTGCCTGGGAAACTCAAATGTACCTCCCTAGTTCACCAAATGTGTTTTTCTTGGCCGGAGCAGCAATTGCTGCCAAACGTCCAGCAATAGCTTCCATACCAAGGGAGCCAGGACTGAAAGACATAGCTGGCCTGAAACCTCCTCAGGGGAGACACAAACAGAAACTATCAACTTTGGTGTCACTGCTTTCGTTTGCCTGGGAAACTCAAATGTACCTGCATGTTGCACCAAAAGTGTTTTTCTCGGCCGGAGCAGCATTTGCTGCCAAACATGCCAAACGTCCAGCAATAGCTTCCAAACCAAAGGAGCCAGGACTGAAAGATATAGCTGGCCTGAAACCTCCTCAGGGGAGACACAAATCGAAAGTATCAATTTTGCTGTCTCCGCTTTCATTTGCCTGGGAAATTCAAATATACCTCCCTGGTGCGCCAAAAGTGTTTTTCCCGGCCGGAGCAGCATTTGCTGCCAAACATCCTAAACGTCTAGCAATAGCTTCCAAACCAAAGGAGCCAGGACTGAACGACATTGCTGGCCTGAAACCTCCTCAAGGGAGACACAAACAGAAACCCTCAAATATGGTGTCTCAGCTTTCGTTTGCCTGGGAAATTCAAATGTACCTCCCTGGTGCGCCAAAAGTGTTTTTCCCGGCAGTAGCAGCATTTGCTGCCAAACATGCTAAACGTCTAGCAATAGCTTCAAAACCAAAGGAGCCAGGAGTGAACAACATTGCTGGCCTGAAACCTCCTCAAGGGAGACACAAACAGAAACTATCAAATATGGTATCTCCGCTTTCGTTTGTCTGGGAAATTCAAATATAACTCCCTGGTGCACCAAAAGTCTTTTTCTCGGCCAGAGGAGCATTTGCTGCCAAACATCCAGCAATAGCGTTGAAACCAAAGGACCCAGGACTGATAGACATAGCTGGCCTGAAACCTCCTCAGGGGAGACACAAACAGAAACTATCAACTTTGGTGTCTCCGCTTTCATTTGCCTGGGAAATTCAAATATACCTCCCTGGTGCACCAAAAGTGTTTTTCTTGGCCGGAGCAGCATTTGCTGCCAGACATCCAGCAATAGCTTCCAAACCAAAGGAGCCAGGACTGAAAGACATAGCTGGCCTGAAACCTCCTCAGGGGAGACATAAGCAGAGACGAGAACCTTTGTGTCACTGCTTTCGTTTGCCTGGGAAACTCAAATATACCTCCCTGGTTCACCAAATGTGTTTTTCTCGGCCGGAGCAGCAATTGCTTCCAAACGTCCAGCAATAGCTTCCAAACCAAGGGAACAACGACTGAAAGACATAGCTGTCCTGAAACCTCCTCAGGGGAGACACAAACAGAAACTATCAACTTTGGTGTCACCATTTCGTTTGCCTTGGGAACTCAAATGTACCTCACTGGTGCAGCCAAAGTGTTTTTCTCGGCCGGAGCAGCATTTGCTGCCAAACATGCCAAACGTCCAGCAATAGCTTCCAAACCAAAGGAGCCAGGACTGAAAGACATAGCTGGCGAGAAACCTCCGCAGGAAAGAAAAAAACAGGAGCTTTCATCTTTGGTGTCACCACTTTCTTTTTCCTGGGAAACTCAAATGTACCACCTTGGTGCACCAAATGTGTTTTTCTCGGCCGGAGCAGCAATTCCTGCAAAACGTCCAGGAATAGCTTCCAAACCAAAGGAGCCAGGACTGAAAGACATTGCTGGCCTGAAACCTCCTCAGGGGAGACACAAACAGAAACTATCAGCTTTGGTGTCACCACCTTGGTTTGCGTTGGAAACTCAAATGTACCTCCTTGTTGCACCAAAAGTGTTTTTCTCGGCCGGAGCAGCATTTGCTGCCATACATCCAGCAATAGCTTCCAAACCAAAGGAGCCACGACTGAAAGACATAGCTGGCCTGAAACATCCTCAGGGGAGACACAAAAAGAAAGTATCAACTTTGCTGTCTCCGCTTTCGTTTGCCTGGGAAATTCAAATATACCTCCCTGGTGCACCAAAAGTGTTTTTCTCGGCCGGAGCAGCAATTCCTGCCATACATGTCAAATGTAGAGCAATAGCTTCCAAACCAAAGGAGCCAGGACTGAAAACATTGCTGGCCAGAAACCTCCTCAGGGGAGACACAAACAGAAAATGTAAACTTTGGTCTCATGGCTTTCGTTTGCCTGGGAAACTCAAATGTACCTCCACAGTGCACCAAAATTGTTTTTCTCTGCCGGAGCAGCATTTGCTGCCAAACGTCCAGCAATAGCTTCCAAACCAAAGGAGCCAGGACTGAAAGACATAGCTGGCCTGAAACATCCTCAGGGGAGACACAAACAGAAACTATCAACTTTGGTGTCACCGCTTTGGTTTGCCTGGGAAACTCAATTGTACCTCCTTGGTGCACCAAAAGTTTTTCTCGGCCGGAGCAGCATTTGCTGCCAAACATGCCAAACGTCCAGCAATAGCTTCCAAACCAAAGGAGCCAGGACTGAAAGACATAGCTGGCCTGAAACCTCCTCAGGGGAGACACAAACAGAAACTATCAACTTTGGTGTCACCACTTTGGTTTGCTTGGGAAACTCAAATGTACCTCCCTGGGTCGCAAAAGTGTTTTTCTCGGCCGGAGCAGCATTTGCTGCCAAACATGCCATACGTCCAGCAATAGCTTCCAAACCAAAGGAGTCAGGACTCAAAGTCATAGCTGGCCTGACACCTACTCAAGGGAGACACAAATAGAAAATATAAACTTTGGTCTCATGGTTTTCGTTTGCCTGGGAAACTCAAATGTACCTCCCTAGTTCACCAAATGTGTTTTTCTCGGCCGGAGTAGCAATTGCTGCCAAACGTCCAGCAATAGCTTCCAAACGAAGGGAGCCAGGACTGAAAGACATAGCTGGCCTGAAACCTCCTCAGGGGAGACACAAACAGAAACTATAAACTTTGGTGTCTCCGCTTTCATTTACCTGGGAAATTCAAATATACCTCCCTGGTTCACCAAAAGTGTTTTTCTCGGCCGGAGAGGCATTTGCTGCCAAACGTCCAGCAATACCTTCCAAACCAAAGGAGCCAGTACTGAAAGAAAAAGCTGGCATGAAACGTCCTCAGGGGAGACACAAACAGAAACTATCAACTTTGGTGTCACCGCTTTCATTTGCCTGGGATACTCAAATGTACCTCCTTGGTGCACCAAAAGTGTTTTTCTCGGCCGGAGCAGCATTTCCTGCCAAACATGCCAAACGTCCAGCAATAGCTTCCAAACCAAAGGAGTCAGGACTGAAAGTCATAGCTGGCCTGAAACCTCCTCAGGGGAGACACAAATAGAAAATATAAACATTGGTCTCACGGCTTTCGTTTGCCTGGGAAACTCAAATGTACCTCCCTGGTTCACCAAATGTGTTTTTCTCGGCCGGAGCAGCATTTGCTGCCAAACATGCGAAAAGTCCAGCAATAGCTTCCAAACCAAAGGAGCCAGGACTGAAAGACATAGCTGGCCTGAAACCTCCTCAGGGGAGACACAAACAGAAACTATCAACTTTGGTGTCTCCGCTTTCGTTTGCCTGGGAAATTCAAATGTACCTCCCTTGTGCACCAAAAGTGTTTTTCTCGGCCGGAGCAGCATTTGCTGCCAAACGTCCAGCAATAGTTTCCAAACCAAAGGAGCCAGGACTGAAAGACATAGCTGGCCTGAAACCTCCTTAGGGGAGAGAAAAACAGAGACTAGAAACTTTGGTGTCACTGATTTCATTTGCCTGGGAAACTCAAATGTACCTCCCTGGTGCATCAAATGTGTATTTCTCGGCCGGAGCAGCAATTCCTGCAAAACATGCGAAACGTCCAGCAATAGCTTCCAAACAAAAGGAGCCAGGACTGAACGACATTGCTGGCCTGAAACCTCCTCAGGGGAGACACAAACAGAAGCTATCAACTTTGGTGTAACTGCTTTCGTTTGCCTGAGAGACTCAAATGTACCTGCATGATGCACCAAAACTGTTTTTCTCGGCCGGAGCAGCATTTGCTGCCAAACATGCCAAACGTCCAGCAATAGCGTCCAAACCAAGGGTGCCAGGACTGAAAGACATAGCTGGCCTGAAACCTCCTCAGGGGAGACACAAACAGAAGCTATCAACTTTAGTGTCTCCGCTTTCGTTTGCCTGGGAAATTCAAATATACCTCCCTGGTGCACCAAAAGTGTTTTACTCGGCCGGAGCAGCATTTGCTGCCAAACGTCCAGCAATAGCTTCCAAACAAAGGAGCCAGGACTGAAAGACATAGCTGGCCTGAAACCTCCTCAGGGGAGACACAAACAGCGACTAGAAACTTTGGTGTCACTGCTTTCGTTTGCCTGGGAAACTCAAATGAACCTCCTTGGTGCACCAAAAGTGTTTTTCTCGGCCGGAGCAGCATTTCCTGCCAAACATGCCAAACGTCCAGCAATAGCTTCCAAACCAAAGGAGCCAGGACTGAAAGACATAGCTGGCCTGAAACCTCCTCAGGGGAGACACAAACAGAAAATGCAAACTTTGGTCTCATGGCTTTCTTTTGCCTGGGAAATTCAAATGTAGCTCCCTGGTGCACCAAAAGTGTTTTTCTCAGCCGGAGCAGCATTTGCTGCCAAAAGTCCAGCAATTGCTTCCAAACCAAGGGAACAAGGATTGAAAGACATATCTGGCCTGAAACCTCCTCAGGGGAGACACAAACAGAAACTATAAACTTTGGTGTCACCATTTCGTTTGCCTGGGAAACTCAAATGTACCTCCTTGGTGCACCAAAAGTGTTTTTCTCGGCCGGAGCAGCATTTGCTGCCAAACATGCCAAACGTCCAGCAATAGTTTCCAAACCAAAGGATCCAGAACATAAAGACATAGCTGGCCTGAAACCTCCTCAGGGGAGACATAAACAGAAACTATCAACTTTGGTGTCACCGCTTTCGTTTTCCTTGGAAAATCAAATGTACGTCCCTGGTGCACCAAAAGTGTTTTTCTCGGCCGGAGCAGCATTTGCTGCCAAACATGATAAACGTCCTGCAATAGCTTCCAAACCAAAGGAGCCAGGACTGAAAGACATAGCTGGCCTGAAACCTACTCAAGGGAGACACAAATAGAAAATATAAACATTGGTCTCATGACTTTCTTTTGCCTGGGAAACCCAAATGTACCTCCCTGGTTCACCAAATATGTTTTTCTCGGCCGGAGCAGCAATTGCTGCCAAACGTCCAGCAATAGCTTCCAAACCAAAAGAGCCAGGACTGAAAGACATAGCTGGCCTGAAACCTCCTCAGGGGAGACATAAACAGAAACTATCAACTTTGGTGTCACCGCTTTGGTTTGCCAGGGAAACTCCAATGTAGCTCCCTGGTGCACCAAAAGTGTTTTTCTCGGCCGGAGCAGCATTTGCTGCCAAACATGCGAAAAGTCCAGCAATACCTTCAAAACCAAAGGAGCCAGGACTGAACGACATTGCTGGCCTGAAACCTCCTCAGAGGAGACACAAACAGAAACTATCAAATTTGGTGTCTCCGCTTTCGTTTGCCTGGGAAATTCAAATATACCTCCCTGGTGCACCAAAAGTGTTTTTCTCGGCCGGAGCAGCATTTGCTGCCAAACATCCAGCAATAGCTTCCAAACCAAAGGAGCCAGGAATGAAAGACATAGCTGGCGAGAAACCTCGTCAGGACAGACAAAAACAGGAGCTTTCAACTTAGGTGTCACCGCTTTCGTTTTCCTGGGAAATTCAAATGAACCTCCCTGGTTCACCAAATATGTTTTTCTCGGACGGAGCAGCAATTCTGCCAAACGTCCAGCAATAGCTTCCAAACCAAAGGAGCCAGGACTGAAAGACATAGCTGGCCTGAAACCTACTAAGGGGAGACACAAACAGAAACTATCAACTTTGATGTCACCGCTTTGGTTTGGCAGGAAAACTTAAATGTACCTCCGCGGTGCACCAAAAGTGTTTTTCTCGGCCGGAGCAGCAATTGCTGCCAAACATGCGAAAAGTCCAGCAATAGCTTCCAAACCAAAGGAGCCAGGACGGAACGACATTGCTGACCTGAAACCTCCTCAGAGGAGACACAAACAAAAGCTATCAAATTTGTTGTCTCCGCTTTCGTTTGCCTGGGAAATTCAAATATACCTCCCTGGTGCACTAAAATTGTTTTTCTCGGCCGGAGCAGCATTTGCTGCCAAACATGATAAACGTCCAGCAATACCTTCCAAACCAAAGGAGCCAGGACTGAAAGACATAGCTGGCCTGAAACCTCCTCAGGGGAGACTCAAACAGAAACTATAAACTTTGGTGTCACCATTTCGTTTGCCTTGGGAACTCAAATGTACCTCCCTGGTGCACCAAAAGTGTTTTTCTCGGCCGGAGCATCATTTGCTGCCAAACATGCAGCAATAGCTTCCAAACCAAAAGACATAGCTGGCCTGAAACCTCCTCAGAGGAGACACAAACAGAAACTATCAACTTTGGTGTCTCCGCTTTCGTTTACCTGGGAAATTCAAATATACCTCCCTGGTGCACCAAAAGTGTTTTTCTCGGCCGGAGAGGCATTTGCTGCCAAATATGCCAATCGTCCAGCAATACCTTCCAAACCAAAGGAGTCAGGACTGAAAGACATAGCTGGCCTGAAACCTCCTCAGGGGAGACACAAACAGAAACTATCAACTTTGGTGTCTCCGCTTTCGTTTACCTGGGAAATTCAAATATACCTCCCTGGTGCACCAAAAGTGTTTTTCTCGGCCGGAGCAGCATTTGCGGCCAAACGACCAGCAATAGATTCCAAACCAAAAGAGCCAGGACTGAAAGACATAGCTGGCCTGAAACCTCCTCAGGGGAGACACAAACAGAGACTAGAAACTTTGGTGTCACTGCTTTCGTTTGCCTGGGAAACTCAAATGTACCTCCTTGGTGCACCAAAAGTGTTTTTCTCGGCCGGAGCAGCATTTGCTGCCAAACATGCCAAAAGTCCAGCAATAGCTTCCAAACCAAAGGAGCCAGGACTGAAAGACATAGCTGGCCTGAAACCTCCTCAGGGGAGACAGAAACAGAATATGTAAACTTTGGTCTCATGGATTTCGTTTGCCTGGGAAACTCAAATGTACCTCCCTGGTTAACCAAATGTGTTTTTCTCGGCCGGAGCAGCATTTGCTGCCAAACATGCGAAAAGTCCAGCAATAGCTTCCCAACCAAAGGAGCCAGGACTGAATGACATTGCTGGCCTGAAACCTCCTCAGGGGAGACACAAACAGAAACTATCAAATTTGGTGTCTCCGCTTTCGTTTGCCTTGGAAACTCAAATGTACCTCCCTGGTGCACCAAAAGTGTTTTTCTCAGCCGGAGCAGCATTTGCTGCCAAACGTCCAGCAATTGCTACCAAACCAAAGGAGCCAGGACTGAATGACATATCTGTCCTGAAACCTCCTCAGGGGAGACACAAACAGAAACTATCAACTTTGGTGTCTCCGCTTTCATTTACCTGGGATACTCAAATGTACCTCCCAGGTGCACCAAATGTGTTTTTCTCGGCCGGAGCAGGATTTCCTGCCAAACATGCCAAACGTCCAGCAATAGCTTCCAAACCAAAGGAGTCAGGACTGAAAGACATCGCTGGCCAGAAACCTACTCAAGGGAGACATAAATAGAAAATATAAACATTGGTCTCATTGCTTTCGTTTGCCTGGGAAACTCAAACGTACCTCCCTTGTTCACCAAATATGTTTTCCTCGGCCGGAGCAGCAATTGCTGCCAAACATCCAGCAATAGCTTCCAAACCAAAGGAGCCAGGACTGAAAGACATAGCTGGCCTGAAACCTCCTCAGGGGAGATACAAAAAGAAACTATCAACTTTGGTGTCACCGCTTTGGTTTCCTAGGGAAACTCAAATGTACCTCCTTGGTGCACCAAAACTGTTTTTCTAGGCCGGAGCAGCATTTGCTGCCAAACATGCCAAACGTCCAGCAATGCCTTCCAAACCAAAGGAGCCAGGAATGAAAGACATAGCTGGCCAGAAACCTCCTCAGGACAGACACAAACAGGAGCTTTCAACTTTGGTGCCACCGCTTTTGTTTGCCTGGGAAACTCAAATGTACCTCACTAGTTCACCAAATGTGTTTTTCTCGTCCGGAACAGCAATTGCTGCAAACTGTCCAGCAATACCTTCCAAACCAAGGGAGCCAGGACTGAAAGACATTGCTGGCCTGAAACCTCCTCAGGGGAGACACAAAGAGAAACTATCAACATTTGTGTCCCTATTTCGTTTGCCTGGGAAACTCAAATGTACCTCCCTGGTGCACCAAAAGTGTTTTTCTCGGCCGGACTAGCATTTGCTGCCAAATATGCCAAACGTCCAATAATACCTTCCAAACCAAGGGAGCCAGGACTGAAAGACATAGCTGGCCTGAAACCTCCTCAGGGGAGACACAAACAGAAACTATCAACTTTGGTGTCACCACTTTGGTTTGCTTGGGAAACTCAAATGTACCTCCCTGGGTCGCAAAAGTGTTTTTCTCGGCCGGAGCAGCATTTGCTGCCAAACATGCCATACGTCCAGCAATAGCTTCCAAACCAAAGGAGTCAGGACTCAAAGTCATAGCTGGCCTGACACCTACTCAAGGGAGACACAAATAGAAAATATAAACTTTGGTCTCATGGTTTTCGTTTGCCTGGGAAACTCAAATGTACCTCCCTAGTTCACCAAATGTGTTTTTCTCGGCCGGAGTAGCAATTGCTGCCAAACGTCCAGCAATAGCTTCCAAACGAAGGGAGCCAGGACTGAAAGACATAGCTGGCCTGAAACCTCCTCAGGGGAGACACAAACAGAAACTATAAACTTTGGTGTCTCCGCTTTCATTTACCTGGGAAATTCAAATATACCTCCCTGGTTCACCAAAAGTGTTTTTCTCGGCCGGAGAGGCATTTGCTGCCAAACGTCCAGCAATACCTTCCAAACCAAAGGAGCCAGTACTGAAAGAAAAAGCTGGCATGAAACGTCCTCAGGGGAGACACAAACAGAAACTATCAACTTTGGTGTCACCGCTTTCATTTGCCTGGGATACTCAAATGTACCTCCTTGGTGCACCAAAAGTGTTTTTCTCGGCCGGAGCAGCATTTCCTGCCAAACATGCCAAACGTCCAGCAATAGCTTCCAAACCAAAGGAGTCAGGACTGAAAGTCATAGCTGGCCTGAAACCTCCTCAGGGGAGACACAAATAGAAAATATAAACATTGGTCTCACGGCTTTCGTTTGCCTGGGAAACTCAAATGTACCTCCCTGGTTCACCAAATGTGTTTTTCTCGGCCGGAGCAGCATTTGCTGCCAAACATGCGAAAAGTCCAGCAATAGCTTCCAAACCAAAGGAGCCAGGACTGAAAGACATAGCTGGCCTGAAACCTCCTCAGGGGAGACACAAACAGAAACTATCAACTTTGGTGTCTCCGCTTTCGTTTGCCTGGGAAATTCAAATGTACCTCCCTTGTGCACCAAAAGTGTTTTTCTCGGCCGGAGCAGCATTTGCTGCCAAACGTCCAGCAATAGTTTCCAAACCAAAGGAGCCAGGACTGAAAGACATAGCTGGCCTGAAACCTCCTTAGGGGAGAGAAAAACAGAGACTAGAAACTTTGGTGTCACTGATTTCATTTGCCTGGGAAACTCAAATGTACCTCCCTGGTGCATCAAATGTGTATTTCTCGGCCGGAGCAGCAATTCCTGCAAAACATGCGAAACGTCCAGCAATAGCTTCCAAACAAAAGGAGCCAGGACTGAACGACATTGCTGGCCTGAAACCTCCTCAGGGGAGACACAAACAGAAGCTATCAACTTTGGTGTAACTGCTTTCGTTTGCCTGAGAGACTCAAATGTACCTGCATGATGCACCAAAACTGTTTTTCTCGGCCGGAGCAGCATTTGCTGCCAAACATGCCAAACGTCCAGCAATAGCGTCCAAACCAAGGGTGCCAGGACTGAAAGACATAGCTGGCCTGAAACCTCCTCAGGGGAGACACAAACAGAAGCTATCAACTTTAGTGTCTCCGCTTTCGTTTGCCTGGGAAATTCAAATATACCTCCCTGGTGCACCAAAAGTGTTTTACTCGGCCGGAGCAGCATTTGCTGCCAAACGTCCAGCAATAGCTTCCAAACAAAGGAGCCAGGACTGAAAGACATAGCTGGCCTGAAACCTCCTCAGGGGAGACACAAACAGCGACTAGAAACTTTGGTGTCACTGCTTTCGTTTGCCTGGGAAACTCAAATGAACCTCCTTGGTGCACCAAAAGTGTTTTTCTCGGCCGGAGCAGCATTTCCTGCCAAACATGCCAAACGTCCAGCAATAGCTTCCAAACCAAAGGAGCCAGGACTGAAAGACATAGCTGGCCTGAAACCTCCTCAGGGGAGACACAAACAGAAAATGCAAACTTTGGTCTCATGGCTTTCTTTTGCCTGGGAAATTCAAATGTAGCTCCCTGGTGCACCAAAAGTGTTTTTCTCAGCCGGAGCAGCATTTGCTGCCAAAAGTCCAGCAATTGCTTCCAAACCAAGGGAACAAGGATTGAAAGACATATCTGGCCTGAAACCTCCTCAGGGGAGACACAAACAGAAACTATAAACTTTGGTGTCACCATTTCGTTTGCCTGGGAAACTCAAATGTACCTCCTTGGTGCACCAAAAGTGTTTTTCTCGGCCGGAGCAGCATTTGCTGCCAAACATGCCAAACGTCCAGCAATAGTTTCCAAACCAAAGGATCCAGAACATAAAGACATAGCTGGCCTGAAACCTCCTCAGGGGAGACATAAACAGAAACTATCAACTTTGGTGTCACCGCTTTCGTTTTCCTTGGAAAATCAAATGTACGTCCCTAGTGCACCAAAAGTGTTTTTCTCGGCCGGAGCAGCATTTGCTGCCAAACATGATAAACGTCCTGCAATAGCTTCCAAACCAAAGGAGCCAGGACTGAAAGACATAGCTGGCCTGAAACCTACTCAAGGGAGACACAAATAGAAAATATAAACATTGGTCTCATGACTTTCTTTTGCCTGGGAAACCCAAATGTACCTCCCTGGTTCACCAAATATGTTTTTCTCGGCCGGAGCAGCAATTGCTGCCAAACGTCCAGCAATAGCTTCCAAACCAAAAGAGCCAGGACTGAAAGACATAGCTGGCCTGAAACCTCCTCAGGGGAGACATAAACAGAAACTATCAACTTTGGTGTCACCGCTTTGGTTTGCCAGGGAAACTCCAATGTAGCTCCCTGGTGCACCAAAAGTGTTTTTCTCGGCCGGAGCAGCATTTGCTGCCAAACATGCGAAAAGTCCAGCAATACCTTCAAAACCAAAGGAGCCAGGACTGAACGGCATTGCTGGCCTGAAACCTCCTCAGAGGAGACACAAACAGAAACTATCAAATTTGGTGTCTCCGCTTTCGTTTGCCTGGGAAATTCAAATATACCTCCCTGGTGCACCAAAAGTGTTTTTCTCGGCCGGAGCAGCATTTGCTGCCAAACATCCAGCAATAGCTTCCAAACCAAAGGAGCCAGGAATGAAAGACATAGCTGGCGAGAAACCTCGTCAGGACAGACAAAAACAGGAGCTTTCAACTTAGGTGTCACCGCTTTCGTTTTCCTGGGAAATTCAAATGAACCTCCCTGGTTCACCAAATATGTTTTTCTCGGACGGAGCAGCAATTCTGCCAAACGTCCAGCAATAGCTTCCAAACCAAAGGAGCCAGGACTGAAAGACATAGCTGGCCTGAAACCTACTAAGGGGAGACACAAACAGAAACTATCAACTTTGATGTCACCGCTTTGGTTTGGCAGGAAAACTTAAATGTACCTCCGCGGTGCACCAAAAGTGTTTTTCTCGGCCGGAGCAGCAATTGCTGCCAAACATGCGAAAAGTCCAGCAATAGCTTCCAAACCAAAGGAGCCAGGACGGAACGACATTGCTGACCTGAAACCTCCTCAGAGGAGACACAAACAAAAGCTATCAAATTTGTTGTCTCCGCTTTCGTTTGCCTGGGAAATTCAAATATACCTCCCTGGTGCACTAAAATTGTTTTTCTCGGCCGGAGCAGCATTTGCTGCCAAACATGATAAACGTCCAGCAATACCTTCCAAACCAAAGGAGCCAGGACTGAAAGACATAGCTGGCCTGAAACCTCCTCAGGGGAGACTCAAACAGAAACTATAAACTTTGGTGTCACCATTTCGTTTGCCTTGGGAACTCAAATGTACCTCCCTGGTGCACCAAAAGTGTTTTTCTCGGCCGGAGCATCATTTGCTGCCAAACATGCAGCAATAGCTTCCAAACCAAAAGACATAGCTGGCCTGAAACCTCCTCAGAGGAGACACAAACAGAAACTATCAACTTTGGTGTCTCCGCTTTCGTTTACCTGGGAAATTCAAATATACCTCCCTGGTGCACCAAAAGTGTTTTTCTCGGCCGGAGAGGCATTTGCTGCCAAATATGCCAATCGTCCAGCAATACCTTCCAAACCAAAGGAGTCAGGACTGAAAGACATAGCTGGCCTGAAACCTCCTCAGGGGAGACACAAACAGAAACTATCAACTTTGGTGTCTCCGCTTTCGTTTACCTGGGAAATTCAAATATACCTCCCTGGTGCACCAAAAGTGTTTTTCTCGGCCGGAGCAGCATTTGCGGCCAAACGACCAGCAATAGATTCCAAACCAAAAGAGCCAGGACTGAAAGACATAGCTGGCCTGAAACCTCCTCAGGGGAGACACAAACAGAGACTAGAAACTTTGGTGTCACTGCTTTCGTTTGCCTTGGAAACTCAAATGTACCTCCTTGGTGCACCAAAAGTGTTTTTCTCGGCCGGAGCAGCATTTGCTGCCAAACATGCCAAAAGTCCAGCAATAGCTTCCAAACCAAAGGAGCCAGGACTGAAAGACATAGCTGGCCTGAAACCTCCTCAGGGGAGACAGAAACAGAATATGTAAACTTTGGTCTCATGGATTTCGTTTGCCTGGGAAACTCAAATGTACCTCCCTGGTTAACCAAATGTGTTTTTCTCGGCCGGAGCAGCATTTGCTGCCAAACATGCGAAAAGTCCAGCAATAGCTTCCCAACCAAAGGAGCCAGGACTGAATGACATTGCTGGCCTGAAACCTCCTCAGGGGAGACACAAACAGAAACTATCAAATTTGGTGTCTCCGCTTTCGTTTGCCTTGGAAACTCAAATGTACCTCCCTGGTGCACCAAAAGTGTTTTTCTCAGCCGGAGCAGCATTTGCTGCCAAACGTCCAGCAATTGCTACCAAACCAAAGGAGCCAGGACTGAATGACATATCTGTCCTGAAACCTCCTCAGGGGAGACACAAACAGAAACTATCAACTTTGGTGTCTCCGCTTTCATTTACCTGGGATACTCAAATGTACCTCCCAGGTGCACCAAATGTGTTTTTCTCGGCCGGAGCAGGATTTCCTGCCAAACATGCCAAACGTCCAGCAATAGCTTCCAAACCAAAGGAGTCAGGACTGAAAGACATCGCTGGCCAGAAACCTACTCAAGGGAGACATAAATAGAAAATATAAACATTGGTCTCATTGCTTTCGTTTGCCTGGGAAACTCAAACGTACCTCCCTTGTTCACCAAATATGTTTTCCTCGGCCGGAGCAGCAATTGCTGCCAAACATCCAGCAATAGCTTCCAAACCAAAGGAGCCAGGACTGAAAGACATAGCTGGCCTGAAACCTCCTCAGGGGAGATACAAAAAGAAACTATCAACTTTGGTGTCACCGCTTTGGTTTCCTAGGGAAACTCAAATGTACCTCCTTGGTGCACCAAAACTGTTTTTCTAGGCCGGAGCAGCATTTGCTGCCAAACATGCCAAACGTCCAGCAATGCCTTCCAAACCAAAGGAGCCAGGAATGAAAGACATAGCTGGCCAGAAACCTCCTCAGGACAGACACAAACAGGAGCTTTCAACTTTGGTGCCACCGCTTTTGTTTGCCTGGGAAACTCAAATGTACCTCACTAGTTCACCAAATGTGTTTTTCTCGTCCGGAACAGCAATTGCTGCAAACTGTCCAGCAATACCTTCCAAACCAAGGGAGCCAGGACTGAAAGACATTGCTGGCCTGAAACCTCCTCAGGGGAGACACAAAGAGAAACTATCAACATTTGTGTCCCTATTTCGTTTGCCTGGGAAACTCAAATGTACCTCCCTGGTGCACCAAAAGTGTTTTTCTCGGCCGGACTAGCATTTGCTGCCAAATATGCCAAACGTCCAGCAATACCTTCCAAACCAAGGGAGCCAGGACTGAAAGACATAGCTGGCCTGAAACCTCCTCAGGGGAGACACAAACAGAAACTATCAAATATGGTGTCTCCGCTTTCGTTTGCCTGGGAATTTCAAATATACCTCCCTGGTGCACCAAAAGTGTTTTTCTTGGCCGGAGCAGCATTTGCTGCCAAACATCCAGCAATAGCTTCGAAACCAAAGGAGCCAGGACTGAAAGACATAGCTGGCCTGAAACCTCCTCAGGGGAGACACAAACAGAAACTATCAACTTTGGTGTCTCCGCTTTCATTTACCTGGGAAATTCAAATATACCTCCCTGGTGAACCAAAAGTGTTTTTCTCGGCTGGAGCAGCATTTGCTGTCAAACATGCCAAACGTCCAGCAATAGCTTCCAAACCAAAGGAGCCAGGACTGAAAGACATAGCTGGCCTGAAACCTCCTCAGGGGAGACACAAAAAGAAAATGTAAACTTTGGTCTAATGGCTTTCGTTTGCCTGGGAAACTAAAATGGACCTCCCTGGTTCACCAAATGTGTTTTTCTCGGCCGGAGCAGCATTTGCTGCCAAACGTCCAGCAATAGCTTCCAAACCAAGGGAACAAGGACTGAAAGACATATCTGGCCTGAAACCTCCTCAGGGGAGACACTAACAGAAACTATCAACTTTGGTGTCACCATTTCGTTTGCCTGGGAAACTCAAATGTACCTCCCTGGTGCACCCAAAGTGTTTTTCTCGGCTGGAGCAGCATTTGCTGCCAAACATGCCAAACGTCCAGCAATAGCTTCCAAACCAAAGGAGCCAGGACTGAAAGACATAGGTGGCCTGAAACCTCCTCAGGGGAGACACAAACAGAAACTATCAACTTTGGTGTCACAATTTCGTTTGCCTGGGAAACTCAAATGTACCTGCATGGTGCACCAAAAGTGTTTTTCTCGGCCGGAGCAGCATTTGCTGCCAAACATCCTGCAATAGCTTCCAAACCAAAGGAGCCAGGACTGAAAGACATAGCTGGCCTGAAACCTCCTCAGGGGAGACACAAACAGAAACTATCAACTTTGGTGCTCCGCTTTCATTTACCTGGGAAATTCAAATATACCTCCCTGGTGCACCAAAAGTTTTTTTCTTAGCCGGAGCGGCATTTGCTGCCAAACGTCCAGCAATAGATTCCAAACCAAAGGAGCCAGGACTGAAAGACATAGCTGGCCTGAAACCTCCTCAGGGGAGACACAAACAGAAACTATCAACTTTGGTGTCACCGCTTTCTTTTTCCTGGGAAACTCAAATGTACCTCCTTGGTGCACCAAAAGTGTTTTTCTCGGCCGGAGCAGCATTTGCTGCCAAACGTCCAGCAATTGCTTCCAAACCAAAGGAGTCAGGACTGAAAGACATAGCTGGCCAGAAACCTCCTCAGGGGAGACACACACAAAAGCTATCAGCTTTGGTGTCACCACTTTGGTTTCCGTTGGAAACTCAAATGTACCTCCCTGATGCACCAAAAGTGTTTTTCTCCTCTGGAGCAGCATTTCCTGCCAAATATGCCAAACGTCCAGCAATAGCTTCCAAACCAAAGGAGCCAGGACTGAAAGACATAGCTGGCCTGAAACCTCCTCAGGGGAGACACAAACAGAAACTATCAACTTTGGTGTCACCGCTTTCATTTGACTGGGATACTCAAATGTACCTCCCGGGTGCACCAAAAGTGTTTTTCTCGGCCGGAGCAGCAATTCCTGTCAAACATGCCAAAAGTACAGCGATAGCTTCAAAACCAAAGGAGCCAGGACTAAAACACATTGCTGGCCTGAAACCTCCTCAGGGGAGACACAAACAGAAAGTATCGGCTTTGGTGTCACCACTTTGTTTTGCGTTGGAAACTCAAATGTACCTCCTTGGTGAACCAAAAGTGTTTGTCTCGGCTGGAGTAGCATTTGCTGCCAAACATCCAGCAATAGCTTCCAAACCAAAGGAGCCAGGACTGAAAGACATAGCTGGCCTGAAACCTCCTCAGGGGAGACACAAACAGAAACTATCAACTTAGGTGTCACCATTTCGTTTGCCTTGGGAACTCAAATGTACCTCCCTGGTTCACCAAATGTGTTTTTCTCGGCCGGAGCAGCAATTGCTGCCAAAAGTCCAGCAATTGCTTCCAAACCAAGGGAACAAGGACTGAAAGACATAGCTGGCCTGAAACCTCCTCAGGGGAGACACAAACAGAAACTATCAACTTTGGTGTCACCATTTTTTTTGCCTTGGGAACTCAAATCTACCTCCCTGGTGCACCCAAAGTGTTTTTCTCGGCCGGAGCAGCATTTGCTGCCAAACATGCCAAACGTCTAGCAATAGCGTCCAAACCAAAGGAGACAGGACTGAAAGACATAGCTGGCCTGAAACCTCCTCAGGGGAGACACAAACAGAAACTTTCGGCTTTGGTGTCACCACTTTGTTTTGCGTTGGAAACTCAAATGTACCTCCCTGGTTCACCAAATGTGTTTTTCTCGGCCGGAGCAGCATTTGCTGCCAAACGTCCAGCAATAGCTTCCAAACCAAAGGAGCCAGGACTGAAAGACATAGCTGGCCTGAAACCTCCTCAGGGGAGACACAAACAGAGACTAGAAACTTTGGTGTCACTGCTTTCGTTTGCCTGGGAAACTCAAATGTACCTCCTTGGTGCACCAAAAGTGTTTTTCTCGGCCGGAGCAGCATTTGCTGCCAAACGTCCAGCAATTGCTTCCAAACCAAGGGACCAAGGACTGAAAGACATAGCTGGCCTGAAACATCCTCAGGGGAGACACAAACAGAAACTATCAACTTTGGTGTCACCACTTTCATTTGACTGGGATACTCAAATGTACCTCCTTGGTGCACCAAATGTGTTTTTCTCGGCCGGAGCAGCAATTCCTGTCAAACATGCCAAAAGTACAGCGATAGCTTCAAAACCAAAGGAGCCAGGACTGAAAGACATTGCTGGCCTGAAACCTCCTCAGGGGAGACACAAACAGAGACTAGAAACTTTGGTGTCACCGCTTTGTTTTGCGTTGGAAACTCAAATGTACCTCCTTGGTGCACCAAAAGTGTTTGTCTCGGCTGGAGCAGCATTTGCTGCCAAACGTCCAGCAATAGCTTCAAAACCAAAGGAGCCAGGACTGAAAGACATAGCTGGCCTGAAACCTACTAAGGGGAGACACAAACAGAAACTATCAACTTTGATGTCACCGCTTTGGTTTGGCAGGAAAACTTAAATGTACCTCCGCGGTGCACCAAAAGTGTTTTTCTCGGCCGGAGCAGCAATTGCTGCCAAACATGCGAAAAGTCCAGCAATAGCTTCCAAACCAAAGGAGCCAGGACGGAACGACATTGCTGACCTGAAACCTCCTCAGAGGAGACACAAACAAAAGCTATCAAATTTGTTGTCTCCGCTTTCGTTTGCCTGGGAAATTCAAATATACCTCCCTGGTGCACTAAAATTGTTTTTCTCGGCCGGAGCAGCATTTGCTGCCAAACATGATAAACGTCCAGCAATACCTTCCAAACCAAAGGAGCCAGGACTGAAAGACATAGCTGGCCTGAAACCTCCTCAGGGGAGACACAAACAGAAACTATAAACTTTGGTGTCACCATTTCGTTTGCCTTGGGAACTCAAATGTACCTCCCTGGTGCACCAAAAGTGTTTTTCTCGGCCGGAGCATCATTTGCTGCCAAACATGCAGCAATAGCTTCCAAACCAAAAGACATAGCTGGCCTGAAACCTCCTCAGAGGAGACACAAACAGAAACTATCAACTTTGGTGTCTCCGCTTTCGTTTACCTGGGAAATTCAAATATACCTCCCTGGTGCACCAAAAGTGTTTTTCTCGGCCGGAGAGGCATTTGCTGCCAAATATGCCAATCGTCCAGCAATACCTTCCAAACCAAAGGAGTCAGGACTGAAAGACATAGCTGGCCTGAAACCTCCTCAGGGGAGACACAAACAGAAACTATCAACTTTGGTGTCTCCGCTTTCGTTTACCTGGGAAATTCAAATATACCTCCCTGGTGCACCAAAAGTGTTTTTCTCGGCCGGAGCAGCATTTGCGGCCAAACGACCAGCAATAGATTCCAAACCAAAAGAGCCAGGACTGAAAGACATAGCTGGCCTGAAACCTCCTCAGGGGAGACACAAACAGAGACTAGAAACTTTGGTGTCACTGCTTTCGTTTGCCTTGGAAACTCAAATGTACCTCCTTGGTGCACCAAAAGTGTTTTTCTCGGCCGGAGCAGCATTTGCTGCCAAACATGCCAAAAGTCCAGCAATAGCTTCCAAACCAAAGGAGCCAGGACTGAAAGACATAGCTGGCCTGAAACCTCCTCAGGGGAGACAGAAACAGAATATGTAAACTTTGGTCTCATGGATTTCGTTTGCCTGGGAAACTCAAATGTACCTCCCTGGTTAACCAAATGTGTTTTTCTCGGCCGGAGCAGCATTTGCTGCCAAACATGCGAAAAGTCCAGCAATAGCTTCCCAACCAAAGGAGCCAGGACTGAATGACATTGCTGGCCTGAAACCTCCTCAGGGGAGACACAAACAGAAACTATCAAATTTGGTGTCTCCGCTTTCGTTTGCCTTGGAAACTCAAATGTACCTCCCTGGTGCACCAAAAGTGTTTTTCTCAGCCGGAGCAGCATTTGCTGCCAAACGTCCAGCAATTGCTACCAAACCAAAGGAGCCAGGACTGAATGACATATCTGTCCTGAAACCTCCTCAGGGGAGACACAAACAGAAACTATCAACTTTGGTGTCTCCGCTTTCATTTACCTGGGATACTCAAATGTACCTCCCAGGTGCACCAAATGTGTTTTTCTCGGCCGGAGCAGGATTTCCTGCCAAACATGCCAAACGTCCAGCAATAGCTTCCAAACCAAAGGAGTCAGGACTGAAAGACATCGCTGGCCAGAAACCTACTCAAGGGAGACATAAATAGAAAATATAAACATTGGTCTCATTGCTTTCGTTTGCCTGGGAAACTCAAACGTACCTCCCTTGTTCACCAAATATGTTTTCCTCGGCCGGAGCAGCAATTGCTGCCAAACATCCAGCAATAGCTTCCAAACCAAAGGAGCCAGGACTGAAAGACATAGCTGGCCTGAAACCTCCTCAGGGGAGATACAAAAAGAAACTATCAACTTTGGTGTCACCGCTTTGGTTTCCTAGGGAAACTCAAATGTACCTCCTTGGTGCACCAAAACTGTTTTTCTAGGCCGGAGCAGCATTTGCTGCCAAACATGCCAAACGTCCAGCAATGCCTTCCAAACCAAAGGAGCCAGGAATGAAAGACATAGCTGGCCAGAAACCTCCTCAGGACAGACACAAACAGGAGCTTTCAACTTTGGTGCCACCGCTTTTGTTTGCCTGGGAAACTCAAATGTACCTCACTAGTTCACCAAATGTGTTTTTCTCGTCCGGAACAGCAATTGCTGCAAACTGTCCAGCAATACCTTCCAAACCAAGGGAGCCAGGACTGAAAGACATTGCTGGCCTGAAACCTCCTCAGGGGAGACACAAAGAGAAACTATCAACATTTGTGTCCCTATTTCGTTTGCCTGGGAAACTCAAATGTACCTCCCTGGTGCACCAAAAGTGTTTTTCTCGGCCGGACTAGCATTTGCTGCCAAATATGCCAAACGTCCAGCAATACCTTCCAAACCAAGGGAGCCAGGACTGAAAGACATAGCTGGCCTGAAACCTCCTCAGGGGAGACACAAACAGAAACTATCAAATATGGTGTCTCCGCTTTCGTTTGCCTGGGAATTTCAAATATACCTCCCTGGTGCACCAAAAGTGTTTTTCTTGGCCGGAGCAGCATTTGCTGCCAAACATCCAGCAATAGCTTCGAAACCAAAGGAGCCAGGACTGAAAGACATAGCTGGCCTGAAACCTCCTCAGGGGAGACACAAACAGAAACTATCAACTTTGGTGTCTCCGCTTTCATTTACCTGGGAAATTCAAATATACCTCCCTGGTGAACCAAAAGTGTTTTTCTCGGCTGGAGCAGCATTTGCTGTCAAACATGCCAAACGTCCAGCAATAGCTTCCAAACCAAAGGAGCCAGGACTGAAAGACATAGCTGGCCTGAAACCTCCTCAGGGGAGACACAAAAAGAAAATGTAAACTTTGGTCTAATGGCTTTCGTTTGCCTGGGAAACTAAAATGGACCTCCCTGGTTCACCAAATGTGTTTTTCTCGGCCGGAGCAGCATTTGCTGCCAAACGTCCAGCAATAGCTTCCAAACCAAGGGAACAAGGACTGAAAGACATATCTGGCCTGAAACCTCCTCAGGGGAGACACTAACAGAAACTATCAACTTTGGTGTCACCATTTCGTTTGCCTGGGAAACTCAAATGTACCTCCCTGGTGCACCCAAAGTGTTTTTCTCGGCTGGAGCAGCATTTGCTGCCAAACATGCCAAACGTCCAGCAATAGCTTCCAAACCAAAGGAGCCAGGACTGAAAGACATAGGTGGCCTGAAACCTCCTCAGGGGAGACACAAACAGAAACTATCAACTTTGGTGTCACAATTTCGTTTGCCTGGGAAACTCAAATGTACCTGCATGGTGCACCAAAAGTGTTTTTCTCGGCCGGAGCAGCATTTGCTGCCAAACATCCTGCAATAGCTTCCAAACCAAAGGAGCCAGGACTGAAAGACATAGCTGGCCTGAAACCTCCTCAGGGGAGACACAAACAGAAACTATCAACTTTGGTGTCTCCGCTTTCATTTACCTGGGAAATTCAAATATACCTCCCTGGTGCACCAAAAGTTTTTTTCTTAGCCGGAGCGGCATTTGCTGCCAAACGTCCAGCAATAGATTCCAAACCAAAGGAGCCAGGACTGAAAGACATAGCTGGCCTGAAACCTCCTCAGGGGAGACACAAACAGAAACTATCAACTTTGGTGTCACCGCTTTCTTTTTCCTGGGAAACTCAAATGTACCTCCTTGGTGCACCAAAAGTGTTTTTCTCGGCCGGAGCAGCATTTGCTGCCAAACGTCCAGCAATTGCTTCCAAACCAAAGGAGTCAGGACTGAAAGACATAGCTGGCCAGAAACCTCCTCAGGGGAGACACACACAAAAGCTATCAGCTTTGGTGTCACCACTTTGGTTTCCGTTGGAAACTCAAATGTACCTCCCTGATGCACCAAAAGTGTTTTTCTCCTCTGGAGCAGCATTTCCTGCCAAATATGCCAAACGTCCAGCAATAGCTTCCAAACCAAAGGAGCCAGGACTGAAAGACATAGCTGGCCTGAAACCTCCTCAGGGGAGACACAAACAGAAACTATCAACTTTGGTGTCACCGCTTTCATTTGACTGGGATACTCAAATGTACCTCCCGGGTGCACCAAAAGTGTTTTTCTCGGCCGGAGCAGCAATTCCTGTCAAACATGCCAAAAGTACAGCGATAGCTTCAAAACCAAAGGAGCCAGGACTAAAACACATTGCTGGCCTGAAACCTCCTCAGGGGAGACACAAACAGAAAGTATCGGCTTTGGTGTCACCACTTTGTTTTGCGTTGGAAACTCAAATGTACCTCCTTGGTGAACCAAAAGTGTTTGTCTCGGCTGGAGTAGCATTTGCTGCCAAACATCCAGCAATAGCTTCCAAACCAAAGGAGCCAGGACTGAAAGACATAGCTGGCCTGAAACCTCCTCAGGGGAGACACAAACAGAAACTATCAACTTAGGTGTCACCATTTCGTTTGCCTTGGGAACTCAAATGTACCTCCCTGGTTCACCAAATGTGTTTTTCTCGGCCGGAGCAGCAATTGCTGCCAAAAGTCCAGCAATTGCTTCCAAACCAAGGGAACAAGGACTGAAAGACATAGCTGGCCTGAAACCTCCTCAGGGGAGACACAAACAGAAACTATCAACTTTGGTGTCACCATTTTTTTTGCCTTGGGAACTCAAATCTACCTCCCTGGTGCACCCAAAGTGTTTTTCTCGGCCGGAGCAGCATTTGCTGCCAAACATGCCAAACGTCTAGCAATAGCGTCCAAACCAAAGGAGACAGGACTGAAAGACATAGCTGGCCTGAAACCTCCTCAGGGGAGACACAAACAGAAACTTTCGGCTTTGGTGTCACCACTTTGTTTTGCGTTGGAAACTCAAATGTACCTCCCTGGTTCACCAAATGTGTTTTTCTCGGCCGGAGCAGCATTTGCTGCCAAACGTCCAGCAATAGCTTCCAAACCAAAGGAGCCAGGACTGAAAGACATAGCTGGCCTGAAACCTCCTCAGGGGAGACACAAACAGAGACTAGAAACTTTGGTGTCACTGCTTTCGTTTGCCTGGGAAACTCAAATGTACCTCCTTGGTGCACCAAAAGTGTTTTTCTCGGCCGGAGCAGCATTTGCTGCCAAACGTCCAGCAATTGCTTCCAAACCAAGGGACCAAGGACTGAAAGACATAGCTGGCCTGAAACATCCTCAGGGGAGACACAAACAGAAACTATCAACTTTGGTGTCACCACTTTCATTTGACTGGGATACTCAAATGTACCTCCTTGGTGCACCAAATGTGTTTTTCTCGGCCGGAGCAGCAATTCCTGTCAAACATGCCAAAAGTACAGCGATAGCTTCAAAACCAAAGGAGCCAGGACTGAAAGACATTGCTGGCCTGAAACCTCCTCAGGGGAGACACAAACAGAGACTAGAAACTTTGGTGTCACCGCTTTGTTTTGCGTTGGAAACTCAAATGTACCTCCTTGGTGCACCAAAAGTGTTTGTCTCGGCTGGAGCAGCATTTGCTGCCAAACGTCCAGCAATAGCTTCAAAACCAAAGGAGCCAGGACTGAAAGACATAGCTGGCCTGAAACCTCCTCAGGGGAGACACAAACAGAGACTAGAAACTTTGGTGTCACCGCTTTCGTTTGACAGGGAAACTCAAATGTACCTCCTTGGTGCACCAAAAGTTTTTTTCTCGGCCGGAGCAGCATTTCCTGCCAAAACGTCCAGCAATTGCTTCCAAACCAAGGGACCAAGGACTGAAAGACATAGCTGTCCTGAAACCTGCTCAGGGGAGACACAAACAGAAACTATCAACTTTGGTGTCACCATTTCGTTTGCCTTGGGAACTCAAATGTACCTCCCTGGTGCACCAAAAGTGTTTTTCTCGGCCGGAGCAGCATTTGCTGCCAAACATGCCAAACGTCCAGCAATAGCTTCCAAAGCAAAGGAGCCAGGACAGAAAGACATAGCTGGCCTGAAACCTCCTCAGGGGAGACACAAACAGAAACTATAAACTTTGGTGTCACCGCTTTGGTTTCCTAGGTAAACTCAAATGTACCTCCCTGGTGCACCAAAAGTGTTTTTCTCGGCCGGAGCAGCAATTGCTGCCAAACATGCCAAACGTCCAGCAATAGCTTCCAAACCAAAGGAGCCAGGACTGAAAGACATAGCTGGCCTGAAACCTCCTCAGGGGAGCCACAAACAGAAACTATCAACTTTGGTGTCACCGCTTTCGTTTGCCAGGGAAACTCAAATGTACCTTCATGATGCACCAAAAATGTTTTTCTCGGCCGGAGCAGCATTTGCTGCCAAACATGCCAAACATCCAGCAATAGCTTCCAAACCAAAGGAGCCAGGACTGAAAGACATTGCTGGCATGAAACCTCCTCAGGGGAGACACAAACAGAAACTATCAGCTTTGGTGTCACCACTTTGTTTTGCGTTGGAAACTCAAATGTACCTCCATGATGCACCAAAAGTGTTTTTCTTAGCCGGAGCAGCATTTGCTGCCAAACGTCCAGCAATAGCTTCCAAACCAAAGGAGCCAGGACTGGAAGACATAGCTGGCCTGAAACCTCTTCAGGGGAGACACAAACAGAAAATGTAAACTTTGTTCTCATCGCTTTCGTTTGCCTGGGAAACTCAAATGTACCTCCCTGTTTCACCAAATGTGTTTTTCTCGGCCGGAGAAGCATTTGCTGCCAAACCTCCAGCAATTGCTTCCAAACCAAGGGAACAAGGACTGAAAGACATATCAGGCCTTAAACCTTCTCAGGGGAGACACAAACAGAGACTAGAAACTTTGGTGTCACCATTTCATTTGCCTGGAAAACTCAAATGTACCTCCCTGGTGCACCAAAAGTGTTTTTCTCGGCCGGAGCATCATTTGCTGCCAAACATGACAAACGTCCAGCAATAGCTTCCAAACCAAAGGAGCCAGGACTGAAAGACATAGCTGGCCTGAAACCTCCTCAGGGGAGACACAAACAGAAACTATCAACTTTGGTGTCACCATTTCGTTTGCCTGGAAAACTCAAATGTACCTCCCGGGTGCACCAAAAGTTTTTTTCTCGGCCAGAGCAGCATTTGCTGCCAAACATGACAAATGTCAAGCAATAGCTTCCAAACCAAAGGAGTCAGGACTGAAAGACATAGCTGGCCTGAAACCTCCTCAGGGGAGACACAAACAGAAACTATCAACTTTGGTGTCACCGCTTTCGTTTGCCTTGGAAACACAAATGTACCTCCCTGGTTCACCAAAAGTGTTTTTCTCAGCCGGAGCAGCATTTGCTGCCAAACATGCCAAACGTCCAGCAATAGCTTCCAAACCAAAGGAGCCAGGACTGAAAGACATAGCTGGCCAGAAACCTCCTCAGGACAGACACAAACAGGAGCTTTCAACTTAGGTGTCACCGCTTTCGTTTGCCTGGGAAATTCAAATATACCTCCCTGGTGCACCAAAAGTGTTTTTCTCGGCCGGAGCAGCATTTGCTGCCAAACGTCCAGCAATAGCTTCCAAAGCAAAGGAGCCAGGACTGAAAGACATAGCTGGCCTGAAACCTCCTCAGGGGAGATACAAACAGAGACTAGAAACTTTGGTGTCACTGCTTTCGTTTGCCTGGGAAGCTCAAATGTACCTCCCTGGTTCACCAAATATGTTTTTCTCAGCTGGAGCAGCAATTGCTGCCAAACGTCCAGCAATTGCTTCCAAACCAAAGGAACAATGACTGAAAGACATAGCTGGCCTGAAACCTCCTCATGGGAGACACAAACAGAAACTATAAACTCTCTGTCACCGTTTCGTTTGCTTTGGGAACTCAAATGTACCTCCCTGGTGCACCCAAAGTGTTTTTCTCGGCCGGAGCAGCATTTGCTGCCAAACATGCCAAACGTCCAGCAATAGCTTACAAACCAAAGGAGCCAGGACTGAACGACATTGCTGGCCTGAAACCTCCTCAGGGGAGACACAAACAGAAGCTATCAACTTTGGTGTCTCTGCTTTCGTTTGCCTGGGAAAATCAAATGTACCTGCATGGTGCACCAAAAGTGTTTTTCTCGGCCGGAGCAGCATTTGCTGCCACACATGCCAAACGTCCAGCAATAGCTTCCAAACCAAAGGAGCCAGGACTGAAAGACATAGCTGGCCTGAAACCTCCTCAGGGGAGACACAAACAGGAGCTTTCAACTTAGGTGTCACCGCTTTCGTTTGCCTGGGAAACTCAAATGTACCTCCCTGGTGCACTAAATATTTTTTTTTCTCAGACAGAGCAGCATTTCCTGCCAAACTTCCAGCAATAGCTTCCAAACCAAAGGAGCCAGGACTGAAAGACATAGCTGGCCTGAAACCTCCTCAGGGGAGACACACAGAAAATATCAAGTTTGGTGTCATCGCTTTCTTTTGCCTGGGAAACTCAAATGTACCTCCATGGTGTACCAAAATTTTTTTTCTCGGCCGGAGCAGAATTTCCTGCCAAACATGCCAAACGTCCAGCAATAGCTTCCAAACCAGAGGAGCCAGGACTGAAAGACATAGCTGGCTGAAACCTACTCGGGGGAGGGAAACGCAGTGAGGCCAGAGCGGTCTCAGGACCTTGTAGGGGCTCAAGGACCCAAGTTTCCCCCCTCTCCCTCATCATGACAACTCCGCAGTAGGAGGGGACAGTCCCACCAGCTCAAACAGCGCAGCTTTTAGCAGCTATGGGGCAGAGGACACACCTCCTGACAGGATAGAACCCTGGGAACAGCTCTCCAAGGTCCTGGGATATGTTACTGATGAAGCGCGTGGGTTTGGAAGCAAAGCCCCAACAGATGAACCCCACCAGAGCCGAGGAAGCAGCACCGTGAGGGCTCATTGCACCCAGAGGCCATGTCCCCAACGTCCCCATGTTTTCCCCCCAAGAGCCGATCCCTCTCCGCCATCTCGATAACGGGACCTCCAGCCTCCCTTCTCCAGCAGCACCCTTCAATTCTGCAAAGAAACACCTGGATCACCTTAAGGCTGGTCACAGACCCAGCCAGCCCACGCTCACCACGCCACACAGACACGTTTGGCTTTCTCATCCCAACAAATCTAAGGAGCTCCCCCAAAGAGAGAGCTCCTCCCGCGGCAGGACTGGGATTGCCCTCGCTCCTCTGGCCGCCAGATGACATCCCCAGGGTCCCTTCAGGCTTGGTGAGAATCCCCTAGGGAAGAGTCTGTGCTCCGGGACCCGTCTTGCCCGGATCCAGCTCTGAGCTACAGACCCCACTGATGCGTCAACGCAGCTCCAGTCCCAAACAAAGAGCTTCATGCCAGCAGGGTTTTTTAAAAATAATTTAAATATTTATTGTAATAAAATAAATAAACATTTCTCTTTTCACATTTAACACAAAAAACAGAACAGCAAAAGCAACCCTGGGTTAGAGTTCCTGCCTCCAAAATTAAGGAGGTGGAGTAAATAAGTAAAATGAAAATGAAAACTAAAACAGTGTCACAGTTTTGCGTGGTTGGGTGCTGGGAAAGAATGGGGGTGTAGAAAATGGCTGCTGTGAGGAGCTGCTGGAATTCTCTACAGCTCCAAAGGGTAAACAATTCAAGGCCAGAGTAGAGACACTGTTAAGAGAAAACATATAGGAGAAAGCAAGGAGCTGCATTTTGCCACCGGAGAAGGGAGTGAGAACATGTAAGGAGCTGTGCAGACACCAAGGCTGGGGAGGGCAGGGGAGGAGGTACCCCAGGTGCCAGGGAGAAAGATGCCCCTGCAGCCTGTGGGGAAGCCCCATGGAAAAGGCCGAGACTCCACCTGCAGCCCATCGGGGGGCTCCATGCTGGATGGAGCAGGTGGAGACATAGAGAAGACGCTGTGACCCTTATGTTGGAGCAAGCCTCTGCCAGCACTTGCAACCTACAGAGATAAGCGAGAGAGAGAATTGTGCCCGAACAGGTTTGCTAGGGGGAGGCTTGCCATGGAGGACTGGAGAGACGTTGCTGCCTACCAGATGTCCATTCCAGATTCCATCCCCCCACAGCAGGGCAGATGAGGAGATAAAGCCCGGTGGGAAAAGGACTCACGTTGGAGATGTTCATGGAGGACTGTCTCCTGTGGGTGGGACTCCACGGTGCAGAAGGGGAAGGGGGTATGGAATGAATGCCCCCCCGGCCGAGAAGGAAACCAACTGGCAAGGAACTGACTGAGACTGGGAACAAATAACGGGATTCTCAGTTACTTCATCATGAGCTGTTCTTCCTTTCCAGATCTTAAAACACCTCTACCTCCCCCCCTGCTCCCTTCTTAGCAGACTACACTCCAGTCATGATTTCACTCCCTTTTTTCCCCCTACATCTTAGCACAGGAGGGGCAGGGACTGGGGGATGGGGGTTTTGATCAGTTTCTTTGCAGTTGGTTTCCTTCTCAGCCAGGGGGGGAATACATTCCATAACACCTTCCCCAGCTGCATCATGGGGTCCCACCATGGAAGACAGTCCTCCACAAACGTCTCCAATGCAAGTCCTTTTCCCACAGGGCTTTCTCTCCGGCACTTGGGGTGCAACCCACTCAGCCCGCCATGGCCATGGTGTCTGCACAGCTCCTTACATCTTCTCACTCCCTTCTCCGGTGGCAAAATGCAGCTCCTTCCAGGTTGTTTTCTCCTATATGTTACCCTCAGAGGTGCTATGAATCCATCTCTGATTGGCGTGGCCCTGGTCAACAGTGTTTATACTGTGTCAATTGTTCACACTTTGGAGCTGCAGAGAATTCCAGCAGCTCCTCACAGCAGCCATTTTCTGCACCCCAGTTCTTTTGCAGCACCCAAACATGCAAAGCTGCAACAACAGGTTTTCTTCTTCTCTTATCTCATTTAACAGACAAAAACAAGAATAACAAAACCAACCGAGGGTTGCAGGGACTTCCCAATGGAAAACTAAAACAGGAATCACCCCAAGGTGACCACAATAGCCACAGCAGCTGCTGATGGAGTATTTCCCATGCCATCTTCCTGCAAAGAGAAGGAAAGAGAAAGCCATTAATGTAGGAAGTCAGGGCAGAAAGGAGGCAAAAACACCCGGTTCGTTAAGGATGGGGAACACAGCTCTGCCCTGCTGAGGCCACCCTGAAGTGCTGACCCCAGCAAGCGTGCACCCAAGGAGAGGTACAAACCCTCAGCCCCTGCCCCAGGCTGCTGCCTTCACTCCCCCGGCTCTTTTATCCACGTGGAAAAAATCCAGGGCAAAAAGCTCTGGAGCTGTTGAAAACCTTTGCTCACCTGAGTGAAGGTCATGGGCTCATCTCGGGAGATGCAGTCTGCGTATTTGCAGATGAAAACCCCGCAGTCGCTGCCATTCTCTTGCTGAGGGATTTCCTAATGAAGGCAGAGGAAGACAGAGGATGTTCCCTTACCTCAGAGGACGAGCAGCAGGCATTACCCACACCAGCCCTGCGATAACCGGACCCAACTCCTGATGCGCTTCCCACTCCCGCAGGCTCAGAGGTTGCCCCAGCTCTTGGCACACCCAGCTCTGCACAGCGCCGTGTCTCTGGAATCAAGGCTTGAGGCCTCGCTTTTCCCTCTGAGGGAACTTCCTGAGAAACACTGGCGCCAGCCCCTGCTCTGTCACACACCGGGCTCTGTGCTCCAAGCCAGAATCAATCATCATCTCAGAGCTGATTTTTGCAGCCTACATTCTCTGAGCCTTAAAAACTTATGGAATGGGGGCAAAGCCAGATTCACCTTCATGGGGCAGACTAATTAAACAAACCCCAACCCCCCAAACAGCAAAGAGAGCACTGGGCCAGTGAGAGGAGCCTCTGCTTGTAAAGTCCAACCCAGCGCAGCTTCCCGCTCCGCTCGCAGCCGGAGGTGGTGCCATAAGGACAGGAGAAGCTTCGGGCTGATGACTTGGGCTGAACGCGGACGGGTTCAAACTCTTGCGACAAGGAGCCACAGTTCACTTTCCAAACCCAAGCAGCGCTCACTTACGTGGGGCTCCATGCTGTGAAGAGTCCACTCAGACCAATCCAACTTCACCTTTCTTTTTTCCAAGCTCTCTTCTTGCAGGAATTCCCTGTTTAAACCAAAAGAGAACAAAAGATCCCTCTTTATCTCCATCATTTAGTCCCACAAAAAGGGAGCTGCTGAAGGAGACTCCCACAAAAGCATAAGCTCATTGAGAAACCTCCCAAATCATGTGTTGTCAGAGGAGGAACAGGAGAACCAAACAAGGAACTGCAATGCCCAGCATGTACCCACATACTGGGCGCACCTCCAGGACAAGTAAATACAAAAGCTTTTGGGCTAAGGAAGTTCCCAGGCTTGGGGCTCTCCCAGGAAAAGCCTGCTACGAGACACTGGTCTTGAGGGAGAACGTCGGCAGTACAGATCACCCACAGTAAGGGCAAGAGGGGAGGTGGCTGGGGAAAGCTGGAGGGAAACATGGAGCGCTGCTTGTTTTAAATGCGGAATAGAACAGCAGAGGTGCAGAGACACAGAGACGGAGCGTGTCCCAGAGCTCGCTGCAGCAGAGAGGCCAAACCCACAGGACAAGGATGAAAGAGCCAAGCGAGGAAGAGGAAGGGCGTGTGAAGAGCCGGGGCAGAGGGGGACGATGCCAGAGCAGGGAAGCACTCGATGGCACACAGCTGGCAGGAAGTGAATCCAACATTTCTGTTTGGTTATTGACCAGATGCAGGAAAAGCTGTGGTCATGTTCCGGGGGCAAAACCCCCAAACCTTCTCCCAACTCCCAAGGGAAAAGCAGCGGCTGAGCGGTTACTTACAATAACACCTGGCAGATCTCATCACCGTTTTGTCCCAGGGAGTCATAGTGCCTGATGCTCTTCTTTCTGACATCTATGACCTGTCGTTAAGAGACGACCCTCAGATGAGGCCCAACAGCTCAACACATAGATGACTTTCCTTCCAGGCTTTTCCTCCCCATCCAGCTCTAAGTAAAAAGCTGGGTTTGACTCACCCCGAGCGTCCAATGACACCTCGAATTAACTGGGACAAAAATTATGTCTTTGGTGAAAAGATCTACTCCTTTGCTCCATCGTTTCACGGCACTGTAGCCTCCAGAACACAGTTTGACATAGAAGAAAGTGTTAAAAGCGAAGACTGATGGACCTTTTTTCCTGTTGCTTCTGTCCACCAGAAGAGCCATGTAGAAATGAATGACCTGCATCACAAAGAGTAAATTGAAGAAGTAAAATAGGACGCTAGCTTACCAAACAAAAAGCACAGCCCCATGCCTTGGCTGGCCACCTTTACTCCAACCCCAGCTGTGGGTATTCTCCATACCACTCTCAGCTGCTTGGGTCAGAGAATTTGGCACTTGGTTATCTCTTGGTTAGATAAAAATACCTCTTGCCCTCTCCCATCATCTAGGACTAACTCCTGGGAGCTGCCTAACACCAGTAGTAAAGGACCTCCCAGAAACTCCAGGTCCTTAAGTACCTACAGTAAGAACTGTGCAGAGATTTCCAGGCTCTAAAGATCACTAAATCATTCTGAGATGACTTCTGTCCCCAGCAAAGTGGGGGGGTTGACACAAACACTGAAGTAAAGATCACACCCCGTGCTGCGGGGCCTTACCATGTCATTCAGCCACCGAAGCTCCTCCAGCGTCTGGATGTCCTCACGAGTGACCTTCAGTTTGAAGGCACTGCTGAGGATCTCATCTGGGTTTCCGGCGCTGAAGGCGGCAGCAATCTCCTCCTCCATGGCCTGAAACGAGCGATTAAATGGGGAAGGCCTCATGAAACAGGGCGCTGAGCATGCTAACGGACAGACGGACAGCAAACACCTTCCCCGCAGGATGCTGTGGGTCTCGCAATGCCCAGGGCTATGTCAACTGCTGAAGGCATTCTCCCTACCAGGGCAGCTAAGACAGGAGCCTGCAAGAATTTGGCTTCACGGGGGGAAACTGAGGCAGCGACATGGGAGTTAGGTGGTCGCGAGTCCCAGCTGTGCACACATTTAAAACCAGTGCCAGACCTGAACTTTGCAGCGTGAAGTCACAGCTGCCAGGACGCTCTGCAACAGGTTCATGGCACGTGCTTAAGATTTCCAAGCCAGAGTTCCTTGCAGCTGTTCCACAGCCTCTGCTTTGGGGGACCCAGTATCAGCTACAGTACCTTGGTGAGAGAAGCAAAGGTCCCTGGTTTTCCCCGGGATGTTGATTTCTTCCCTTCATGGGCAGGTGGCTTTTTGGGCACAGCAAGTGGCAGATTTGGTAATCTCTCTTTTGAAGTTTCAGATCCATTCTGTTTCTGTTAGACAAAAGGACATCAAGCTAGCAAGCAAGCAGAGATTTGTTTGCTGGGGGACGGCACAGAGAATCTCGCTCGTGTGTAGAACTGGGAGTGGGTTTGCACACACATATCCAACAGGCAAACTCCAAAGGTACTCTGTATTTACAGTCCAAGCGTGTGCCTGGGTAAACTTGCACCCCAAACAAAACGGAGGCAAGGGAAGCAGAGAGATTGGCTTGAGCTCGCGTTTAGAAGCCCAGGAAAACCCAACCAGGACAAACACAGAAATCACTGAGTCAGCACCGTGAGGAACACAAAGCTTTCTGATCACAAACAGCCCTATTGTCCTAAAAAGGGGAATAACCAAGAACCCATGCTTACCATCGCCATGGCTTGTTGCCCTGGTATTCCGTTCTTATTAGTGTTTTCTCTTGGCGTGTAAGACCTGTGGGGAGGGGGAGAGAGAAAGAGAGAGAGAGAAGTGAGCTGGGGATCCTGCCTAATTTGTAGAATTTGCCCCCCTCCAGACAAGAAATGCTTTTTCAAGGCTGATTCTGACCAGAGCCTCAGTCACACACACGAACGCACGACAGCGTCGTCTCAGCTCCCAGCACCATTCTTTCACCGCCCCAAGATTGGGTGAGGAGGAAGAGCTGGGAGCTCCCTAAACTTTCACAGGATCACAAGGTTGGAAAAAACCTTTCAGGTCCTCAAGTTCAACCATTCCCGTCCTAATCTAACCCATCTCCCTGAGCACCTCATCTACCCTTTTTTTAAACACATTCAGGGAAGGTGAATCAGCCCACTCCCTGGGCAGCCTGGCCCAGGCCCTGACAACTCTTTCAGGGAAGAACGTTTCCCTCCCATCTGACCTGACCTGGACCTGGCGCAGTTTGAGGCCATTTCCCTTTGTCCCATCTCCTGTCCCCTGGCTGAAGAGACCATTGCCCACCTCTGTGCACCCTCCTGGCAGGTCAGTGGAGGTTGGGAAAAGGTCTCCTCTCAACCTCCTCTTCTCCAGACTAAACATTCCCAGCTCTCTCAGCCAGTCTGCATAGGATTTGCCCTCCAGCCCCTTCCCCAACCTGGCTGCCCTTCTCTGGACTCGCTCCAGGATCTCAATGTCCTTATTATGGTGAGGAGCCCAGAACTGGACCCAGCACGCGAGGTGCAGCCTCACTGATGCCCAGTACAGGGGCACAGTCCGTTCCCCAGACCTACTGGTCACGCTACCCCTCTTACCTGATCTCATTTTTCCGGGACCACTGTGGGCTGCACACGGCTGCACGTTTGATACCTGCACAGAAAAGTGGGAACAGGAAAGCAACAAGTCAACTCCCAGTTGCCACCAGCTCTCAGGTTCTGGGTGATAAAATAGAAACCAACTTTTAACAACAACCATGTGATTAGGAAGTTCAGCCTCTGGCAAAGGGTTTGAATACCACGCACAAGCCTCCCAGAGCTGAAGCAGGGCATTTATTGCGTTTTTAATCCTGGGCTGCACATGGCTACACAAGAGATTTCGGGCCAAACCAGATGCTCCTCCAGGCTCAGCACAGCTAGCCATTTTCCACAACAAAACCGGGTTTTCCCAAACTCTAGCATCTGCTCCCAAATCATTTCAAACCCCACACGATTGCATCCCAAAGTACCGATGCAAAACTCTTAGTAACAGGCAGGGAAATGAGGGCTGGGACAAGATGAGGTGTCTGCCCTCCAACACATGGTATTACAACCACCAGCTTACGTGGATTTGAAGCTCTGCTGTCACAGAGAGCCACCAACAGCATGAAAAAAGGACTAAAGAGCAGCATGTAACTGCAAGCCTGAGGTAAGTAGTGGGCACCTAAGAGGGTGCAGTAATGTGTGACCCTCCACAAGTCCAGACAACCAGATACTACGTCATCCTGCTGTGGTGCAGCTTCAGTCTACCTACCAGGTGGGACAGATAGGAATCCTAGAGATACTCACCGGTCATTGCTGTCCCAGATGGAAACGGATCTCCTCCAAATTTTTCTTTGTCCAGGTGGCACATAGTTGTCATTGGTTGATTGGACAATTTTGGAAGACTGCGCAATGCGGCAAGATGGAGCAAAGATGAAACATGGCTGTAGACTGGAGCAGGGGAAAATGATGGAGCACTGGAAGAAGTTGGAGCAGTGGACAAGTCCAGAGCAGAGGGGAAGGCTGGAGCATTCAAGGAGGCTGGAACACTTTGGTACAGGAAAAAACAAGAAAGAAAAGCCACAACATTTATAAGCATGGCACTTGTTATCGGCACGTATCAATTCACCAGACAGGAGACAGGTTATTCCTACACAAATGACTACATGTGAGAGAGGAGCCACAGCTAAAGCAATAGAAATACCTAAAGTACAACCAGACTGTTTCATGC
Organism: Laterallus jamaicensis coturniculus; assembly: GCA_022605575.1. Lineage (NCBI taxonomy): Eukaryota > Metazoa > Chordata > Aves > Gruiformes > Rallidae > Laterallus > Laterallus jamaicensis. Next base: position 3,368,481 of record JAKCOX010000014.1, read on the forward strand.
CTGGACAGAAACACCCTGCACTGCTGTCATGACAAAACACAGCGGGCATTTCTATGCAGAGGCCCTTCATACTCAGCTGGGCGACTCTGAACTGGGGCAGACCAGAGGGGCAGGAGTCAAATTTGTCACATTAGTATGCCCCAAAGAGAAAACGGCCTCTAAGTTGTGCAAGAAGGACCAGGGGAGGTGGAAAGGAAGAGAGAAAATCCCGGCATTCCCTGTGTTTACATTACATTTCACGTTCCCAGACAAAACAGGATTTCCCACCAAGGCAAAACTCATCAGTGTCAAACACGAGGAAGATCAATTCCCTTGAATGGTGTGACAGAACAGCCAGCGCTGGGGACCTTCAAGCTACACTGCCAGCACTAGAACTAGATGCTGCTTCTCTTAACACAGAGTAGCAAACAGTAAGTCTCCAGTCCCAATTACACCAGCTACAAAGTCACCACCAAAAAGACAGTGCTTATTCTCCCTGTCATTACCTGTTGGTGCTCGTCCCCAGTGCATCAGCCGGGCGTGTAGGGGATTGTCCCTTCAGTTTCTTCAGGAGCCGTTTGCACATTTTCTTGCCTCCTTGCTGAACATCCTGCCAGAATGGAGGGGGGCGGGCATTAGGACCTCAGCCTTTAAAGTGAACGTTTGTAATCTGGGTACAGAGCAAACTGCACAGGCTGTTCCCAAAATACTGGCATGTTATTCCAGTTGACTTTAGCAGCACCTTCACTTTCTGTCAGCCCTGCTCTAGGAACTTGTGTCCCACTAGAAACCACAAGAATCCCTTCTGCAACTCTCTCCTCTAATGGGAGGCTCTTCTCTTCAGCTGTGCTCTGCCTCATAATTCAGGAAAATCACATTCCTGTCAGTCCAAGTTGTGATTGGGTGCTGTGAGTCCCCAGGGTATCTTAATCGGTCTCCACAGCTGGTCAGGCCCTGCTTCTCCAGTTCTTCTCGCACATAAGCTAGGTTTATCAGGAATTTTCCAAGAGTTGCTTCAGATAGCGGAAGGAAAGGACAGGGAAAGACCCCCTCAGGTGGATTATGAGCAGCTGAGCGGGTTTCAACCTCCTTTTAGAGTTGCTCTCTGAAGACCACTGCTGAGCTGGGTTAAGGACAACCCAGTGAAATGACTCTGCCACAAACACACGCTTGGTGACCTGGCAGTACAGTGCCACGTCCCAGAGACACTGGCGGGAGGGTCCTGCCCCAGCCCACTACTACCAGTTTCCTTCCAACTGCCAGGCCCTTCCACTGCCAAAGGCACCTTTCTCCCCCAGCGCACCTCCTCAGCAGCACAGGAAAGCCTCCCCGCTTTGCTCCCTCCAACACTGCTGGATCCTCGCCGAGTCTGCTCCTTAATGGCAGGCTTCGGCAGTAAGGTGCTGCACAGAGTCGACTGCACACAGTGTTTGTTGTCCCTGCTTGGGCTAAAAACAAGGGCAAAAGAAACAGCCTCAGGATGAGGTTCTGGCATGCACCACCCCGCCCCAGAACCAGCCCGCCCCAGAACCAGCCCGCCCCAGAACCAGCCCGCCCCAGCTGGTCGGTAAAGCGCCTCCCCCGGTCTGAAAGGGGACAGACGCGAAACCTTTATGGGACAGGAGAGAAAGAAGCACAAGTGAAAATCCCAACAACTCCTTTGGCTGCAGACCCTGGGGCCCAAGCCCTAGGGCGATACCGAAGGCTAAAGAGCCACAAGGGAGCCTCACTCACAACATCCGGACCCCAGCTCTTCTAAGAGCCAGGTGTGCTGCCACCAAGGTATAGCTGCTGCTTGCCTCAAGAATGAAATCAAAAGCAAGCCTCTCAGAGAAGAAAGTCAAAGAAAACAGAAGGGTTTTACCTCACAAAAGGAGCTGTCTTCTCCCAGATGGATAGTGCTCCGTTGCCCAAGGGAGTCCTGCAAGTCATTTCAACTACGAGAGAAGAGCGTAAGCCATCAGTCACTGTAAAAGGGAACTGAGGAGGTTGAGGAGGTTATGGGCAAGAGCTTCCCCAAAGGTCAGTGTTTCCTTTCTCCCCTACATCACCATATTCCCTGTGTTCCTTTACTTTAGAATAGTCTCAGATTTTCTTATTGACAACTACAGCAAGTTGTGCTTCGCACGAGGTATCGCCAGGCTGAACCCCAAATTCAAACCCAAAAAGAGTTCTCGGAATCTAACACCTCAAATCAAACCAATTTCCTTCTGGCAAGCTGGCAGTGGCCATATCACAGCTGGAGCTGGCTGCATCCAAGGCAGCTCCAGTACTGAGATGCCGAGCTAAACGCCCGGCCCCAACCCAGCAGCAGCGCAGGGATGCGGGGAAGAAACTGAGTTCCCACTCCAGCACTGCCAGACTCTACCAAGGTGCGATGCTGCAACAACCCCTACGTGAGCCGAGGGGGAGAGTTCCACCACACACAAGGAAGAGCGCAGAACAAACAAGCTCATGACTTGACATCAGCCTTACCAGCCTGCACCGTTTCATCCTCCTGCACAGAACTTCTCTGTCTTTTAACTGGAGGGTGAGGAGAAAGGGCCTGAGTCTGAAACAGAAACAAACAAAGCACCGGCCTGAGTTTAAACTGAACACCAGCACAAGACAGCAGAAACTTCCAGGACAGAGGCAGCTCTGGTCCGACTTGGGGACCGGGATTTGCTGGTTCAGAGTGCAATAGAAGGATCTGTGCAAGATCTCTGACCAGCACGCTGCCCTTTGGGATTCATTGTTAATACGGGCTCTCTTATGCGCAGTGATTAAACCCCCTCAGGCTTCCTGCCCAGTAACCCTCGGGCAGCTCCTCAGTATTCCGGCGCTCAGCCCTGACTCCTACTTCAGGAGAGCTGAGCCACTCAAAAAGGTGAGGGAAACCGGGTCTCCCGCTCACATCGTGCCATGACAGCCAGCAGCACCTGCACAGGCACCTTCCTCCATCTGGGACTGTGCTCTGCACGGCTGCTGGGAACTACTACTGGGGCAGACAGTGTCTCTCTCCACAGGACACTCCCTCTCCTCAGGGACACAGAAGCCACAGGCATGGCATGGCCATCGCTGCCCATAGCAGGGGGGCTAGGACAAAATGGATCTCTAAGGGCCCTTCCAACCCCACAAGCATCCACCACCTCTTACTGGGAGCTCTGCGATACTGGCAACCGTTAACACCTGCGAAAGCATCCCCCTTTCTCCACAAGCCCTACGCCGGGACTCCCGCCCGCTGTATCCCCTCACACACACACAGCCCTCTGCTCCTTCCCCACGCCCGCTCCCAGGGCCCGTTTCTTTTCCAACTCCCCGCTTCCCACACGGAAAAGCCAACACGGGGTGCGGATGGGGGGGCGGGTTTGCCAGGGGCGTTCCCGGGGCGGGGGGACACCGAGCTCCGCTCCCGCCTGGGCTCTAACGCCGACCACAGGCGGGACAAGCGGCCGAGGCGCCGCGCTCCGGGCGGGCTCGGAGGGAAGGGGGGGAGAGGTTCCGCAGGCCGCACCCCGACAGGCCGCGGGGTCTCAGGGACGGGGCGAGGCCCTCGGGCGGCCGTACGCCGGCGGGGCGGCTCGCTGACCTGGGGGGCGGCCTCTGGAGCGGCGGCGAGGCCGCGGGCGGCTCAGGGGGCGCGGCGGACAGCGGCGGACAGGGCGCCGAGGGTCCCCAGCAGCCATCGCTACATGGGCCCGGCAGCCCGCGGCGGAAACGCGCCCTTCCTCTGCGACGCCCGGCACCAGCCGGCACCGCCCGGCCGCCCCTCCCACGAGCGTGCGGAGCAGCCCCCTCCATTGGCTCCTACCAATGCCTGTCTGGGGAGGGACAGCCCAGGGAAGCGCAGGGGCGGGGACAAGGGGCGGCCACGCATGCGTGGTGCTGCTCCCCTCCCGCGGGCGGGGCCTCCCTCGCCAGCGCCGGGCTGGGCTGGCCCAGGCTGGGCTGGGCTGGGCCGGCCCCTCCTCCGGGTGGGCGGGAGGCTTCCCTCTTCCCCCCGCCTTCGGACAGCCCCGGGCGGGGCTTCGGCGGGGAGCTCGGCGCCGAGCAGGCGCTCGGGCAGGTTCCTGGGCAGGTTCCCCTCCGGGCTCCTCCCCCCGGCTCCGCGCGGGACAGGCCGGAGGCTCGCGGGGCTTACCCAGCCCTTGGCTCATCCCGACCGGCTCAGCCATGGCCGAAGGCACGACTGAGCGAGAGCGGCGGGTGGGCAGGACGCGCTGCCCCTGGCAACGGAGCGGGGACCTGGACAGCGTGTAACGGCCGACCCGGCTGCCCGGGCAACGCCGACGCGCAACCGGCCGCTGAACCCAGCGGGAAAGGCCGAACGCACCGGCTGGGAAAAGCCGAACCCAGCGGAGCGGAACGGGGAGGGTCTCGCCTTTCCCGCTGGGTTCGGCTGGTTCCCGGAGCCACCCCGCTTCCCCCTGCCCTGACCCGGCCAGAACGGCGGGGATGCGGGGAGGGAGGGTGCTGCACAAGTTACACTGCCAGCACTAGAACTAGATGCTGCCTCTCTTAACACACAGCAGCAAAGATTACGTCTCCAGTCCCATTGACACCAGCTACAAAGTCACCACCAAAAAGGCAGTGCTTATTCTCCCTGTCATTACCTGCTGGTGCTTGTCCCCAGTGCATCACTCTAGCATCTTTTCCCAGCAGCTATTTGAAGAGCTGTTTGAACACCATCTTTCCTCCTTGCTGCAGGATGGGATGGTTTCCCTGAAGGGAATGCTTTCCTTGAAGGAAACCATCCCATGTGTCCCGTGCCATGGTCTCTCCTCCTACCAGCCAAGAGCTGGTGGCTGTTCCTTCAGAGAGAGCTCAAGAAATGGTTAAAAGGGCCAACCTTAAAAGCAGGTAAAGGTCCAGCAATAGCTTCCAAAGAAAAGGTGCAAGGGCTTAAAGATGTTCCTGGCCGGAAACCTCCCCAGGGAGCTGATCAGAAGCCTCAGTAAAGTTGGGGATCAGGGCATTCTTAGCCACAGGAATGATCCTAACATTGCTTGATTTAAACTTCAGGCTCTACCAGCATCCACATTCCAAGCTTCTAAATGTACAGCAATAGCACCAAAATAAAAGGGGTGAGGGCTGAAAGATGTTCCTGGCCTGAAACCTCCCCAGGTACCACACTAGAAGCACAGGTAATATGGAGCTCAGGGCATTCCTCGCCACATGAACAGTCCTAACAATGCATGAGATCGATTTCAGCCGCTACCATCATCCAACATCAAACATGCTAGACATCCAGCAATAGAGTCCCAGGGTTTTTAACACCTCTAGCTGCCATTTTACCAGAGGCACTACAAGTTAGAGAGACATCAGCAAGCACACATTAACCGTTAACAAAATGGAGCTTCACTTAAACAGACCTTGAGAAACTCTGGGGTTTGATGAACAGGAACATCAAGAAGGTTTCCAACCAGAAGAGATATTCTCCTCCTGACCATATTTTTGCTGGGCTGGAATTAATTTTCATGTTGGCAGCCTGTTGGGGAAGGCAGCAGGTCTGACAGCAGTCTGATTCTCCTCACCAAGACACAGGCCCTGCTGGCAGCCTGGCTCTCCTCACAGCAGACACAGGCCCTGTATCAGCAGCGTGGCTCTCCTCACAGCAGACATAGGCCCTGATAACATCCTCACGTTCCCGTGAGACAGGAAAGTTTCTCATGCTGAGAGAAAGTTGGTAATCACATTCTCAAACCGTGGTGGCCTTGAAGCCAGGGGTACAGACTGCCCTAAACAAAGCAGGAGTTGTGGGAAGGGATTTGGGAGTGAGTGAACATGTCAAGAGCCATCCATAATAAATGGTCGACACAGCAGGTGTGCAGATACTTTTAGACATCAAAGGTAAACTAACAATGTTTAGTTATAAGATATGCTTATCAGAACCCATTATAATTACTAATTAATCAGTTTGGTGTGAACAATGTCTGTAAGCAATTAGCAGTTTTTTAGCTTGCCACATATGATAAATGACTCGGTCCCAAACAGGATTTATAACCAAATTGAACAATTTATTAAACGAATGGAAGCAAGCAAAAAGCACTGGGTGCACTGGGAGTCTCTGCTTCACCAAGATTTATCACAACTGGGGGCTCGTCCAGGAGGGCAATATTTCCTGAATTCTGACTTGATCAAGGAGGGGCACCCCACGATTTGGTGGCTCCTGATCGGGTTGGGTCGGGACTAACGACATCCCAAACCTGAATAGAATCAAGCAAAGAATCAGATTTTTTAATGAGCTCCCTTGCTGGCTGCAGCAGTTTTTGCCCATAATGCTGCGTGCAAAGACCTGAACGAAGATGCAGTCGTAAAGCGTAAGGTGTTTACCATTCGGCTGCCCAAACGAAGAGGACAGGAGTCATGTGCGTAGGCATATACCGTTCAATTGGATCTGAGTGAAGACGACAGAGTCGCAGGTATATTGCATATACCATTGGATTTGGGTGGGATTCGGTTGCCTGTGTGTGTAAGAGTCTGTGACTGAGATGGAATGTAGTTCCGGAGCGAGTGGAGACGTCTTCTAACCGCGGTTCCAATCTCCTGCAAGGGACTTGGCTGGTGAATGACTGAAGCAATTCCTATAGGATTCGTGAGTGGGTGATAGGTCCTAAACCCCCTGCAAGACACTCTTACTGGTAACCGAGGGCTGTAGGAATTGCCATAGTAAAATTCCTAGGTGGGTCAGATGACAGACCCAGGGACCAGAAGAAAAGGGAGCAAATTATCAGACATCCATTAGGAATAATGATTAAAAATTGGAATGACAGGGGCCCCAGAAAAGAAAAAAGTAAATTAAAATTAATTCAAAATTGCATGATAGAATGGCCAAAAAGGCCTTTAAGACCACATGTTTTTTGGCCTGGTTTTGGATCTTTTGAAGACTGGATTTGTAGGCCTTGAATACATATGTTAATTCAAAGGAACCTTATAGTCAAGAGGAGAGCGATTATGCAGGTTTATAGATCAGAACTTTACGCCCTTTTCCAGCCTCAATACTTACATTAAAAACAGATAAAAGGTTTGAGGAAAAAGAAGATAAAAATGAAAAGGGAAATGAAGAAAAATGGGAGCCATTTGATAATATACTACCACCACCATATCTTAATAAACCCAGCGGTGGCTCCCCTCTGGTGGCCGTGGTATTTCCACCTGTACCACCATTGCCTCTGCCTCCACCATCGAAAGCACTAGAATGAGACCAACCTCCAGCTGCATGTACAAGAAGTAGGACTGCTATAGCTGAGGGAGCTTCTCTATATCCCGTATGACAGGTACCCCTCGGAGGTAATCAGGGAGGCAGTGGGTTTGTGGCAGTGCCATTAAACACCACGGATGAAAGGAATTTTATGAAAGAAATGGGGAACCTCGTTAGATGATCCCATTGGAGTAGCCAAAAAACTGGACCAATTCCTAGGCCCTAATGCTTATACCTGGGAAGAAATACAGTCCATTTCAGTGATCTTGTTTACTGCTGAGGAGAAGGGAATGATTAGACAAGATCAAATGAGGATTTGGGAAAGACAAAATCAGGCAGGACCCCCGGGAGATCAGAAATGGCCAAATGTGGACCCCCACTGGGATCATCAGCAACCGCAAGGAAGGAAAAACATGAGGGATTTAAGAATGTTAATTATACAGGGAATAAGGGAAGCAGTTCCGTGAGGACAAAATATTAATAAAGCACTGAAAGAACATCAAGGGAAAGACGAATCTCCCACCGAATGGTTGGAAAGGTTGAGAAAAAACTTACTAATGTATTCTGGAATTGATCCAAATACAGTGGTTGAGACCGCTCTCCTTAAAATCCAATTTGTGGCTAAATCCTGGGGGGATATAAGAAAGAAATTAGAAAAATTGGGAGACTGACAAGAAAGAGGATTAGTGGAATTACTTAGGGAAGCCCAAAAAGTCTATGTTAGAAGGGATGAAGAAAAACAAAAAGCGAAAGCGAAAATTTTTTTAGTGGTAGCGAGAGAAAGTCAGAAAAATAAAACTCAGCCTGGAGAAAAGAAGGAAAAAAGAATAGAACAGACACCCCGGGAACAACCATATGGAGAAAAACTTACAGTCCCCGTCTGTTACTACTGTAAAAAGAGGAGACATGTTCAGAGGAACTGTCGTCAGCAGGCACAAGATGAAAAAATGTTTAAAGAAGATTAGGGGTGTCAGGGGCTTTATCTTTTGGGGACTTCAACATCAACAAAGCCCTTGATAAAATTATTAATTGGTCCTCATAAAGAGGAAGTTTTATTCTTAGTAGATACTGGTGCAGAAAAATCAACCATTCATAAACTTCCAAAAGGAATCGAAAAAGGGAAGGACTATATGTCCGTAGAAGGAGCAAATGGAGAACCTTTTAAAGTGCCTATTTTAAAAGATGTAAAGATAGAAACAGAGAAGAAAATTTGCTTCAATCATTTACTTTTGCTCCCTGAAGCAGAATATAATTTATTAGGAAGGGATTTAATTTTGAAATTAAATTTGGGCATTCAGAGTCAAGGGGACAAATTAAAGGTTAAACTGTACACTTTAACACAAGAGGATGAGGAAGCTATTAACCCCTCAGTGTGGTATAAGAAGGGGAAATGGGAAAATTAAAAATAGATACCACAAGCATGCAAATAATAGACCCGCACCTCTCAATCAGAATCAAGCAATACCCTATAGCTATGGAGGGACGGAAAGGATTAAAACCTATGGTTGACAGACTTTTGGAACAAGGAACTCTAGAGCCATGTATGTCACCTCACAAGACGCCCATTTTCTCTGTAAAAAAACAGATGGGTCATACCAGATGGTGCAGGACTTAAGAGCGGTAAATCAGCGAAAAATTACCAAATCCCCTGTGGTGGCAAATCCTTATATCTTATTGAGTCATATATCTCCCAAACACACTTGGTAGAGTGTAATAGATTTGAAGGATGCTTTTTGGACCTGTCCTCTGGATGAGGCATCCAGAGATGATTTTGCTTTTGAATGGGAGGACCCCGATACGGGACAAAAACAACAATTAAGATGGACTGTGTTACCACAGGGGTTTACAGAGTCACCAAATCTATTTGGACAAAGTTTAGAAAAAATCCTACATGATTTCACTATACCCAAGGAGGTGAAGTTATTACAATATGTAGAAAATCTATTAATAGCAGGAAAAACTGAAGAGGGGACCCAAAATGCCACCATTACATTGTTAAATTTTTGAAGGGAAAAGGGATTAAAGGTGTCCTGATCTAAGCTACAGTTTGTAAAGCAGGAAGTAAAATACTTAGGACATTGGCTGAGTAAGGGGAAGAAAAAGTTAGATCCTGATAGAGTATCTCGGATACCCCACAAACTAAAAATGAAATTAGACAAGTATTTGGTTTATTAGGATATTGTAGATCATGGCTTGAAAATTATAGTGAAAAGGTAAAATTCCTACACAAAAATTAACTAATAACCAGTTTAAGTGATTTATTGAAGATGATCAAAAATTTGAGGAAATAAAAATGACATTAATACAAGCACCTGTATTGAACCTCCAAGATCTAGAAAAACCTTTTTATTTCTCTGTAAATCCATCAAACCAGACTGCGTATGGAGCTCTTACTCAAGACTGCGCAGGAATCAAAAAATCCGTGGGGCATTGTTCTAAATTACTTGATCCAGTAAGCAGGGGATGGCCTGCTTGTCTCCAAGCTTTTGGTAGCCACAGCATTATTAATAGAGGTGGTTAGGAAGATTACCTTTAGCACTCCTTTAGAGGTATATACCCCACACAATGTCAGGAATGTTTTGCATAAAAAGCAGAGAATGGTTAACGGACAGCCGGATCCTAAAGTAAAGTATGAAGCAATATTAATAGACTCCCCAGACTTAGAATTAAGAGTGACCTCTGCCCAGAGTCCAGCACAATTTTTATTTGGAGAACCCCTGGAGGAATTGCAACATGATTGTTTATAAGTAATTGAGACCCAGACTAAAGTGAGGCCAGACATAAGAGATACTGAGTTGGAAAATGGAGAAGTGTTGTTTATAGATGGCTCCTCACGAGTAATAGAAGGAAAAAGAAAATCGGGATATGCAATAATAAATAAAAACTTAGAACTTGTGGAATCAGGACCTCTGAGCCCATCATGGTCAGCTCAGGCCTGTGAAATGTATGCCTTATGTAGGGTCCTGGAATTATTAGAAGGTAAAAGTGGAACTATATTCACGGATTCTAAATATGCGTATGGGGTGGTCCACACTTTTGGAAAAATTTTGGAAGAAAGAGATATGATTAATACTCAAGGGAGGAATCTAATACACCAAGAATTAATAGTAAAAATTTTAAGGGCGTTAAGAGAACCAAAAGAAATAGCAGTGGTACATGTGAGGGGACACCAAAAGGGATTAGATTACAAAATCAGAAAAAATAATTTAGCAGATAAAGAGACTCAGGAAGCAGCCCTGAGGGCTACAGTTGCTAAAATTAAAGCAGTACAGACAAAGGAGGACAACAGTGAAGAAAGAAGTGAGGAAAGAAAAAAGAAGTTTACCCCTAAAGAAAAAACAAAACTGGAGAAAATAGGGGCTAAACTATTAGGTGGAAAATGGGTACTGCCCGACAAGCGAGAAATGTTGCCAAAAGCATACACCAGGCAAATACTGGAACGTTTGCATACACAAACATACTGGGGTACGAAGGCGTTAAGTGAACACTTTCTTAAACAATTTGGTTGTATTGGAATTTTTGAAATAGCAAAGCAAATTACACAAGGTTCCTTAATGTGTGTCCCGTTCCGGAATAGCCCGGTCAGGGGCAAGATTCTTTTATAATTCCCAGAGTGAGATTAAGACACAAACGAGGTCAAATGCTGCATCATAAGGAAGTTTATTACAGCAAAATTGGCGAAAGGTACAAGAGAGAGAGTTAGAGAGAAAAGGGAAAAAAGAGAAAGAAAGGTAAAGAGTTTAAAGTTACAGGAAAGTTATAGCTACCACCACTGGTTCCCGCGATGACTTGGGGGACCGCTCGACTTCACTTGTCAGGTGGGGGAAGTTCCTTCCTTTCTTCTTTCCTTCGTTCCTTTTCTTCCTTCGTTCATTTTCTTCCTTCCACTGAAGGCTGCTTTGCTCAACTTTTTATAGAGGAGAGGTGTTTGGAATTTGTAACACCTATACATATGCATAAGCTGTCCAGCTTCGTATTCAAATTAGTCCCAAGAAGTCATTTCCATAAACTCCTCCCAGCTGGACATTGTCACTATCAGAGGTATCTCTTCTAACAACCTCCAAGTGTCAAATGGTCCTTCGTAATTGGCATTAAAGTTGATTTAGTCCTTGGAAATGTTTCCTCCTTACATTCCTTGCACAAGGCTTCTATTGATTAAGACTAAGGTCTATTCTTTGTCCAGACCTTGGAAATGTAACTCCTTAAACCCCTGTCTTCAAAGCATCCTATTATTTATGGATGCTCATCCCACTATCAGTCAGAGACAGGCATCTATTGAAAGATTTACAGTTTTCGAAACTTTGTGGCTGGTACCAAGGAATTTCCTTGTTGCTGTTTTCTGTAGTTGTGCTTCCCAGCACAAAACCCTTACACTGTGGCACCCACAAAACTTGGGGAAGGTAGAAAGACTGAATCAAACAATAAAACAACAATTAGCCAAATTGATGATTGAGACACAAATGCCCTGGACAAAATGTTTACCATTGGCACTTTTAAACATAAAAACAAAACCACACAGTGAAACTGGATTCTCACCATATGAAATGTTATATGGTATGCCTTATTTTCAAGGAATGCCGTTGGGGAACAATGTAATTGAGGATCACAGTATCCAAAAAGATATAATTACCATTGGAAAAAGATGAATAGAATTAAGAGAGATTTGGATGGTGGCCCAAACACCACCTTTGGGGTTTGCAGTCCATCAGTTGGAACCAGGAGATAAAGTTTGAATAAAAACATGGAAAGAAGAAAGCTTATCTCCTCTCTGGGAAGGACCTTTTCTTGTTTTATTAACTACAGAGACGGCTGTGAGAACTGCTGAAAAAGGATGGACAGATGTGTCATGACTGAATAGTCCAGTAAAGGAGTGAAAAATCATGTCAGAACCCGTAGAAACTAAGCTAACAATTAGAAAAAACCTAAAGAGGCCAAAAATCAAAAAGAGTATAAGCTAAGTTGCTGTGGGAATTTTATTGTGGTTACTCCTGGGAAAATAGTAAACAAAGGGACACCCGAAAAGGTACCTATTGGAAATACACAGAACTTTTGGGACATAGCCTACAAATTAGAAAATGACTTATAATTCATTTGGGTACTAGGAAAAGGGACAACCCTTAAGATCACAGAGGAGGGCAAGACCAGATAAGGAACCAGTGTTGTGGCTAGGAAGGTCTGCTGAGGGCTGGAACCCCTTCGGGCTGTGACCACTGAACACTATGGCCCTTACCGGACCTCTTCTAGTTCTACTTGGGGTGAGTTCCTTAACCCAGGCTACAGCAAACAATTGCAGTCAATGTGTGGTGACTGCCAGGAGGGGAAGGAGAAGCTCCCAAACTTTGGTGCATCACACGGTTTATGAGTGTAAAGATCAGAAAGTGGGAAGTTGTATTTATAACCAAACCCAGTATGCTCTATGTAAAGAAGGTAATGAGACTGTATGCTATGATCCGAAAGAACTTCCTTTTCAATATTGGGTAGAAATAAGAACAAATTCGAAAGTAGGGAGATTAACTGGAGCAAGTGAGTTTATAGCCAATTTGAGCACATCAGTGTCATTTATTTTTAACATATGCGATATTATAGATGATGATATGAACACTTATTGTGGGAATTTAAAGTGGAGACAGTATTATAGAAAACAATCAAAATATATTTACACAGGTGGACGTCAATGTCCAGTAGATTTTGATCATATATCTGGTCAACAAGCAAAATATCAGAAAACTTATGTGGAAACAGAGGATGGTCTTGTGTCTGTTGGGATACTGTAGGCTGGGGATATGAAAGTCAATGTGGGAATTTACAAGCTTCAGTCACAAGGATGCAAACAGACCGAATTGTACAACCTGTAATTGTAATCCAGTAAACTTAACCCTCACAAATCTAGAAATTTGGAAACAGAAAAAAATAAATCAAATTGGACTTAAGATACTTGGGCTTGGAATAGACCCAAGTATAGTTATTAAAATTGCAGAGACACTGTTGGAGGGTGGTTCCTCCCCCTCTGGGAGCCCCTGGGGCACAGCCCACCACAACCGTTTGAGTTCGTGTCTTGCCCTGGGAGGATTTTGGGCCAGATGGACTCCCAAAGTGTGCTCCAACTCTGTCTCTTGGGAAAGGTTTGCCAATGCCGGGCTGACACTGACCCTTGCTGAACTCAGTACCACAACCACCGATCCTGAGAAGGCCACGTGCCAGGAGGGAACAGAAGCAGCTGTGACAAATGCCCCAGTCGAGTTGTCACCCTCGTAGCTGCCTCATGCTATCCCTTTGAGACAGAGCAGGGTGACATGGGGCAAGGCTTACCTTTGAGATGCTCCACATAAGATGCCACTTTCCTTTTTTTCCTGGCTGAGATGCAGGCTGTGCTTACAAAGGTGGGATTCAGATAAATCCTCTCTTTCTGAATTTTGTGGGGCTTCTTTCTGCCACGCTTGAGAAAGTCACCATCTGCCCTGACTTTCTGGCCAGAGTAGTCCCTAAGCGCCTGCTGGTAGTAACTAGGAGACAAGAGAGGGCGTCGTTGTACCATGAAACACAGCAGCACCCGCGTGTCTGGAAAGGTCGGGTACCTGGGGGAGTTTAAACTGCAGAGGGGGGTGAGAGACACATGAGAGCGGCTTTGTAGAGTGGGTGCCAGAGCTATGCAGTGCTTTTGGATGTCCAACTAGAGATGGAATATTTCTGGAAATCTAGTCTTGATGACCCTGTGTTCTGTATGTTTTGTTCGATGAGGGACAAATGTCCTGATAAAATGGGGACCTGCCTTCTCTGCCTTGGAGAGCTAAGGCAGCTCACCTGATAATCTGAAACAGAGTTCTACGAGGGTACAGCTGCCAATTCCGCCAGCTCCAGGAAAATGTTGAGGAGGAGGATTCCTTTGATGTCGGCAGAATCGAAACTGATGGAGTCATTTTTCTCAGAGGCTGGAGAGGAGGAGAGTGTCAGAGCCATGACTGAACCTTGTCTTACCTTCACAGAGCTCAAAGGGAACAGAGATAATAGAAATAAATGAACAGGTAAAAGAATCGGTGCAGCATACATTGTTATTTGACTCTTTTTATCATGAAATGGACTCAGGAGTGAAATATTAAATTCCCACAGTTGCTAAAAATCTATTTGTAAATCTTGCTGATAATATTGCTAAGTCATTGAATATAACAAACTGTTATGTTTGTGGTGGGACAAGTCAAGGTGAAGGATAGCCATGGGAGGCTATGGAGAGCAATATAAGTAATCCTAAAGTTTGGGAAACCATGGGGAAGGGTCACAGGAAACACCAATGGGTACTTCAAATGAGTATAATTGGAAGGAGTTGTTGGCAAAATCTTAAAGGGAATGGACAACAAGTGGATAATCTGGAGTGTGAAGGAGGTTATTTATGGAATGAGACTCGAAATAGCTGGGACAAGTGGGGAAGCCCACTGGAAATGAACAATCAATTGAAAAATTGGACCAATGAATCAAATATACCAAATGGCTGGCAAACTCCTGAAGGGTATTATTGGATTTGTGGCAAACTAGCATATGCATATTTGCCAAAGAATTGGGCAGGATCTTGTGTGTTGGGAACTATAAGACCCAGTTTATTCTTGTTACCCATAAATCAGGGAGAGCGACTAGGTCAGGTGTATACTGAAGCTGATGAGATAAGAGAAAGACACCATAAAAAGAGCCTGCAAATTGGACATTGGAAAAATAACAAATGGCCTCCTGAGAGAATAATTGCCTATTATGATCCAGCTACATGGGCAGAAGATAGATCCTGGGGTTACTGGACCCCATATATATGCTTAATAGAATAATTAGGTTACAAGCCATAGTGGAAATAATTGTAAATAAAACTGGAGATGCACTTGGATTAATTGCAAAACAAAACACCAAAATGAGAACTGCTTCATATCAAAATCGCTTAGCTTTAGATTATTTATTAGCACAGGAAGGGGGTGTTTGTGGAAAATTTAATCTTAGTAATTGTTTAGAAATTGATGGTGAGGGAAAAGCTGTAAATGAGCTTATAAAAGAAATGAAGAAAATTGCACATGTTCAAACTTGGAATGGAATCACCTCAGGACAGTATGGGGGACCTTGTGGGAGGTGATTGGCTTACTAAAATCGGGGTAATTCTATTGGGGATATGTGGAGGATTGTTAATAATTCCATGTTTAATACCTTGTTTTACCAGATTGATACGCCCAGTTATACAAGAGATGCAAATATCTGCAGTACCTGTTGACCCAGAACCAGGGAAAGAGAAAAACCATTCCCTGATGATAATCAAGACAGAAGAAAATCCAAAATTAAATGAATTTTCTGTCTCTCTGCAATATTGCCAAACCCAAGAACTTAAAAAAAACAAGTCAGGATCCAACATTCTTGATGAAAGGAACTTCTTGTGAGATTTTTCCTGTGGGGACTTAATTTCTGTATTTCATCTAGGAGTAGGAGGGCTCCTAGCTTTCTCTTTCAGATGAAATCCTTGGTTTGAGTTTGAGCTTAAGAAAAAACAAAACCAATGAGATTTACAAAAAAATATTCCAGCAGCTAGCAGCAGAACAAACATGGGATGATGATTTTGGAACTTGATGACAACAGTGGAGACAGAAGAGGCCAGAATGACTTAGAAACTGCAGGTCACTAAAAACAAGTTTCTTGTCTTGTTATTTCTAGCCAAAGTCTCTTTATAAAGGAGTGTTCCATTTTTGGAGGTGCATATGTTGAAAACTTCCTCTGCAGAATACACTGAAAAAACAATTCTCCCTGCAGTAGTCTGGGGGGTCTTTGGGTTTGAATTTTTGTAACACAACTTTCCTGCCACACTGAATTTCCATTTCTATTTCTGGTGTGCTGCCAGTGCCATGCCTTTTCCCTGAGGTCTGGTTTGGCCTTGAGACAAGTGACAGAGAGAGAGCTGGTGAGGTGCTGTGGGGCATTCTTGGAGGCCTGAGGATGAAAACCAGCCATGATGGAAGCATGCCAGTCCCCTAAATATCGTCCATCGCCAATTGTTTACAACTCTTTCTCCTATCTGGGTTCTACTGATAGAACAGAGCCCTTTGCCCCTCCTCCTGCCTTTGAGAGGGGTTTGCAATCCTACATGCTGTCTCCAGCTAAGCAGACCGGAAGCAAACATAGGTTTTTTTCGGGTTACCTGGAGGAAAATGCTGCCATCAAAGCAAACTCCCATTCCATTACCTTTACTCACTCTTTTCTATGGCAATATTGCAGACAGTTAACTATCGTTTGACTAGATTCACTAACTGTTTAGGACTCATCAACCTCTGTTGTTTGTAAGGGTGAACACGAAGGCGGGTACTCCCTCTGCCATGGGAGTGCAGAGTTTGGCTCCTGATTAGTCTGCAGAGTCCTGCACATGGGACACAACAACCCTGAGCATCACAACAGGCTTGGGGGAGACTGGCTGGAGAGCTGTAAGGCAGAAAAGGACCTGGGGGTGGTGTTGGGTGACTGTAGGCTGAATATGAGCCAGCAGTGTGCCCAGGCAGCCAGGAAGGCCAATGACATCCTGGCATGTCTCAGAAATAGTGTGGCCAGTAGGTCTGGGGAGGGGATTGTGTACTCGGCATTGGTGAGGCTGCACCTCAAGTGCTGGGTCCAGTTCTGGGCTCCTCACCATAAGAAGGACATTGAGGTTCTTGAGTGAGTCCAGAGAAGGGCAACCAGGCTGGGAAAGGAGCTGGAGAGCAAATCCTATGAGGAGAGGCTGAGGGAGCTGGGGATGTTCATCATGGAGAAGAGGAGGCAGAGGGAAGATCCTATCACCACCTGCAAATACCTGAAGGGAAGTTGTGGAGAGGTGGGTGATGGTCTTTTCAAGGGGAAATGGCAAGCAGCTGTGCCAAGGCAGGTTTAGAATACATATTAGAAAAAAAATATTATTGAAAGAGTTGTGGCCTGGAACAGGCTGCCCAGTGAGGTGATTCAGTGAATCCGATTATTCTTCTCTGTACTCCTGGCCACTTTCCATTTTTTCCTCAGGAGCTCCTGTACTCGCTTCATTCCCGCCTGAGCCCACATGGTTCTCCTTGTGGTCCTCTGGCCTCACTGTGGGAAGGGATGGCTTTTTGTCCAGACCCACAGATACAGTACACCTATAAAAACCCAAGAATGGGAAAGTGTCACATTGCGCTGTCTCTGCCAGATGGTAGGGCAGCCAGTACACAGAGCCATTCAGCTTACCACCAGCAGTAACAGGATGTACCTTTCTGCCTCAGCACTGCCACTCAGACAACACCATTACTTGCCAAGGACTGGCTGGGAGAAGCACCCTAAAATCTGCAAGTGCTCCTCAGACATTGATGCCATTCCTCCTTGAAGCAGAGTGACACTCTCTGCACTTCCAACTGGCAATGCAGCTTCAAGTCAAAATTATCCCAGGTGTCTGCTAATGTCAAACTACACTGAGCTCACTTTTTTCCCTCTGTTATTATGAAAGGCTTGATTGCCTTGACTCTTGTTCACCTTCCGGCTGTTCACAAGCACCATGAAATCTCCTCCAATCAGTCACTCTAGAAATCCATCCATTTCCTGGGCAAGCACTGTAGGCAATGTGAGCATTTGTGAAGAGAGCCCTGACTTTGAATTATTAGTCCATGCTGTATTTTTCAGGGGCCTTGGAGATACTGAAGCACTTGACTGTACAGAAAGGCTGGACGCAGGCAAGTGGAAAAGTCTCACCTAGGTCAGAATGAGCCCGTTTCTGGGACTCTGTGAGTTTAGTAAACTGACTGCAAGTCTTCGTAGGGATCACATAGAAGATAAGAGCAGTTCCTAAGCTCTAGAGACACAACACCCATTTGAATTCTTGTGGTTTTCTGAGGCAGGACAGACACAAAAAGCACATTCATTCACCTGCCTTTCAGAAATGCTGTGAACCTGCACTCACCCTATGTACAGGCACCTTTCAGCACCTGGCAAACACCCTTCTTAGACGTGGCTCTGTGTCCTTTGGTATGGCGATGGGACGAAATCGTCTCTCTCTGTACATGCTAAATCGTGATGAATCGATTTGTTCATCTCCCTTTTTCTCGGGTGGATGTGGCACCTTGAGATTCTTCCTGGGGGGGAGATGACAGGTGCATGTACCAGCCACAGCTTCCACAGAGCTCCTCTGGTTCAAACCACTCAGTTCCTCCTGCAGAAACATTTAACCAGGTCAAACAGGCTCTGCAAAAATAGCTACTGAGCATAGGAAATGCACCAGAGTCTGCCTGCACTTCACATTTAGGAACACACAAAGATCTGGAACAGCCCTGTTACTTCATGCTCTGAGGTTTGGTCATAAAACCAGTCCTGGGCTATGCCCCTTTCCTTTCCTTTGCCAGGCTACAGGCAGATTGCTTGAAAATGTCTCCCCCGATACAGACAAACACTGTAATCCAGGTACTGCTCGTCCCCATGCAGAGTTCTGGTCACTAGCAGACAAAATCCTGATCAATCCCTACAGCCCTGCTCTGCGCTCTCAGCTGACAAGCCAATTCCCAAGCAGCCAGCATCTTCCAACAGACAGATCCCAGGCATCAATCATACAAGATGTCCCTCCCAAGCCTGTGTTCCTACAATTCCTTTTACAGGAGCCAAAACTGGCTGCAGAAACAGCGTACCAGGTGACATTTCCATACACTCAAGGTGTTTCACAAAACCCTCTGAAGACCTGGCACCAGCCAGGGCCAGAGATGGGGGCAGGTTGACTAAAGTCATACAAAGGGAAGCCTTAAGCTAGAGTTCCTGTGGTGCTGTTTTTCAAACCCCTTTTCCGCCCACAAGTGCTGCGGTAGATACACACGTGGGTGGCAGTTCTGTATTTTGGTAGCTACAAGCTGTCTGTCTTTCAGAAATGCTGTGAACCCACACTCACCCTACGTACAGGCACCTTTCAGCATCAGGCAAACACTTACCCTTCTTAGACGTGGCTCTGTGTCCCTTGGTATGGCGATGGGAGGAAATAGCCTCTCTCTGTACATGCTAAATCGTGATGAATCGATTTGTTCATCTCCCTTTTTCTGGGGTGGATGTGGCACCTTGAGATTCTTCCTGGGGGGGAGATGACAGGTGCATGTACCAGCCACAGCTTCCACAGAGCTCCTTTGGTTCAAACCACTCAGTTCCTCCTGCAGAAACAATTTAACCAGGTCAAACAGGCTCTGCAAAAATAGCTACTGAGCATAGGAAATGCACCAGAGTCTGCCTGCACTTCACATTTAGGAACACACATAGCTCTGGAACAGCCCTGTTACTTGGTGCTCTGAGGTTTGGTCATAAAACTAGTCCTGGGCTATGCCCCTTTCCTTTCCTTTGCCAGGCTACAGGCAGATTGCTTGAAAATGTCTCCCCCGATACAGACAACACTGTAATCCAGGTACTGCTCGTCCCCATGCAGAGTTCTGGTCACTAGCAGACAAAATCCTGATCAATCCCTACAGCCCTGCTCTGCGCTCTCAGCTGACAAGCCAATTCCCAAGCAGCCAGCATCTTCCAACAGACAGATCCCAGGCATCAATCATACAAGATGTCCCTCCCAAGCCTGTGTTCCTACAATTCCTTTTACAGGAGCCAAAACTGGCTGCAGAAACAGCGTACCAGGTGGCATTTCCATACACTCAAGGTGTTTCACAAAACCCTCTGAAGACCTGGCACCAGCCAGGGCCAGAGATGAGGGCAGGTTGACTAAAGTCATACAAAGGGAGGCCTTAAGCTAGAGTTCCTGTGGTGCTGTTTTTCAAACCCCTTTTCCGCCCACAAGTGCTGCGGTAGATACACACGTGGGTGGCAGTTCTGTATTTTGGTAGCTACAAGCTGTCTGTCTTTCAGAAATGCTGTGAACCCACACTCACCCTACGTACAGGCACCTTTCAGCATCAGGCAAACACTTACCCTTCTTAGACGTGGCTCTGTGTCCCTTGGTATGGCGATGGGAGGAAATAGCCTCTCTCTGTACATGCTAAATCGTGATGAATCGATTTGTTCATCTCCCTTTTTCTGGGGTGGATGTGGCACCTTGAGATTCTTCCTGGGGGGGAGATGACAGGTGCATGTACCAGCCACAGCTTCCACAGATCTCCTCTGGTTCAAACCACTCAGTTCCTCCTGCAGAAACAATTTAACCAGGTCAAACAGGCAGTGCAAAAATAGCTACTGAGCATAGGAAATGCACCAGAGTCTGCCTGCACTTCACATTTAGGAACACACATAGCTCTGGAACAGCCCTGTTACTTGGTGCTCTGAGGTTTGGTCATAAAACCAGTCCTGGGCTATGCCCCTTTCCTTTCCTTTGCCAGGCTACAGGCAGATTGCTTGAAAATGTCTCCCCCGATACAGACAACACTGTAATCCAGGTACTGCTCGTCCCCATGCAGAGTTCTGGTCACTAGCAGACAAAATCCTGATCAATCCCTACAGCCCTGCTCTGCGCTCTCAGCTGACAAGCCAATTCCCAAGCAGCCAGCATCTTCCAACAGACAGATCCCAGGCATCAATCATACAAGATGTCCCTCCCAAGCCTGTGTTCCTACAATTCCTTTTACAGGAGCCAAAACTGGCTGCAGAAACAGCGTACCAGGTGGCATTTCCATACACTCAAGGCGTTTCACAAAACCCTCTGAAGACCTGGCACCAGCCAGGGCCAGAGATGGGGGCAGGTTGACTAAAGTCATACAAAGGGAGGCCTTAAGCTAGAGTTCCTGTGGTGCTGTTTTTCAAACCCCTTTTCCGCCCACAAGTGCTGCGGTAGATACACACGTGGGTGGCAGTTCTGTATTTTGGTAGCTACAAGCTGTCTGTCTTTCAGAAATGCTGTGAACCCACACTCACCCTACGTACAGGCACCTTTCAGCATCAGGCAAACACTTACCCTTCTTAGACGTGGCTCTGTGTCCTTTGGTATGGCGATGGGAGGAAATAGCCTCTCTCTGTACATGCTAAATCGTGATGAATCGATTTGTTCATCTCCCTTTTTCTGGGGTGGATGTGGCACCTTGAGATTCTTCCTGGGGGGGAGATGACAGGTGCATGTACCAGCCACAGCTTCCACAGAGCTCCTTTGGTTCAAACCACTCAGTTCCTCCTGCAGAAACAATTTAACCAGGTCAAACAGGCTCTGCAAAAATAGCTACTGAGCATAGGAAATGCACCAGAGTCTGCCTGCACTTCACATTTAGGAACACACATAGCTCTGGAACAGCCCTGTTACTTGGTGCTCTGAGGTTTGGTCATAAAACTAGTCCTGGGCTATGCCCCTTTCCTCTCCTTTGCCAGGCTACAGGCAGATTGCTTGAAAATGTCTCCCCCGATACAGACAACACTGTAATCCAGGTACTGCTCGTCCCCATGCAGAGTTCTGGTCACTAGCAGACAAAATCCTGATCAATCCCTACAGCCCTGCTCTGCGCTCTCAGCTGACAAGCCAATTCCCAAGCAGCCAGCATCTTCCAACAGACAGATCCCAGGCATCAATCATACAAGATGTCCCTCCCAAGCCTGTGTTCCTACAATTCCTTTTACAGGAGCCAAAACTGGCTGCAGAAACAGCGTACCAGGTGGCATTTCCATACACTCAAGGTGTTTCACAAAACCCTCTGAAGACCTGGCACCAGCCAGGGCCAGAGATGAGGGCAGGTTGACTAAAGTCATACAAAGGGAGGCCTTAAGCTAGAGTTCCTGTGGTGCTGTTTTTCAAACCCCTTTTCCGCCCACAAGTGCTGCGGTAGATACACACGTGGGTGGCAGTTCTGTATTTTGGTAGCTACAAGCTGTCTGTCTTTCAGAAATGCTGTGAACCCGCACTCACCCTACGTACAGGCACCTTTCAGCATCAGGCAAACACTTACCCTTCTTAGACGTGGCTCTGTGTCATTTGGTATGGCGATGGGACGAAATAGCCTCTCTCTGTACATGCTAAATCGTGATGAATCGATTTGTTCATCTCCCTTTTTCTGGGGTGGATGTGGCACCTTGAGATTCTTCCTGGGGGGGAGATGACAGGTGCATGTACCAGCCACAGCTTCCACAGATCTCCTCTGGTTCAAACCACTCAGTTCCTCCTGCAGAAACAATTTAACCAGGTCAAACAGGCAGTGCAAAAATAGCTACTGAGCATAGGAAATGCACCAGAGTCTGCCTGCACTTCACATTTAGGAACACACATAGCTCTGGAACAGCCCTGTTACTTGGTGCTCTGAGGTTTGGTCATAAAACCAGTCCTGGGCTATGCCCCTTTCCTTTCCTTTGCCAGGCTACAGGCAGATTGCTTGAAAATGTCTCCCCCGATACAGACAACACTGTAATCCAGGTACTGCTCGTCCCCATGCAGAGTTCTGGTCACTAGCAGACAAAATCCTGATCAATCCCTACAGCCCTGCTCTGCGCTCTCAGCTGACAAGCCAATTCCCAAGCAGCCAGCATCTTCCAACAGACAGATCCCAGGCATCAATCATACAAGATGTCCCTCCCAAGCCTGTGTTCCTACAATTCCTTTTACAGGAGCCAAAACTGGCTGCAGAAACAGCGTACCAGGTGGCATTTCCATACACTCAAGGTGTTTCACAAAACCCTCTGAAGACCTGGCACCAGCCAGGGCCAGAGATGAGGGCAGGTTGACTAAAGTCATACAAAGGGAGGCCTTAAGCTAGAGTTCCTGTGGTGCTGTTTTTCAAACCCCTTTTCCGCCCACAAGTGCTGCGGTAGATACACACGTGGGTGGCAGTTCTGTATTTTGGTAGCTACAAGCTGTCTGTCTTTCAGAAATGCTGTGAACCCGCACTCACCCTACGTACAGGCACCTTTCAGCATCAGGCAAACACTTACCCTTCTTAGACGTGGCTCTGTGTCCTTTGGTATGGCGATGGGACGAAATAGCCTCTCTCTGTACATGCTAAATCGTGATGAATCGATTTGTTCATCTCCCTTTTTCTCGGGTGGATGTGGCACCTTGAGATTCTTCCTGGGGGGGAGATGACAGGTGCATGTACCAGCCACAGCTTCCACAGATCTCCTCTGGTTCAAACCACTCAGTTCCTCCTGCAGAAACAATTTAACCAGGTCAAACAGGCAGTGCAAAAATAGCTACTGAGCATAGGAAATGCACCAGAGTCTGCCTGCACTTCACATTTAGGAACACACATAGCTCTGGAACAGCCCTGTTACTTGGTGCTCTGAGGTTTGGTCATAAAACCAGTCCTGGGCTATGCCCCTTTCCTTTCCTTTGCCAGGCTACAGGCAGATTGCTTGAAAATGTCTCCCCCGATACAGACAACACTGTAATCCAGGTACTGCTCGTCCCCATGCAGAGTTCTGGTCACTAGCAGACAAAATCCTGATCAATCCCTACAGCCCTGCTCTGCGCTCTCAGCTGACAAGCCAATTCCCAAGCAGCCAGCATCTTCCAACAGACAGATCCCAGGCATCAATCATACAAGATGTCCCTCCCAAGCCTGTGTTCCTACAATTCCTTTTACAGGAGCCAAAACTGGCTGCAGAAACAGCGTACCAGGTGGCATTTCCATACACTCAAGGTGTTTCACAAAACCCTCTGAAGACCTGGCACCAGCCAGGGCCAGAGATGAGGGCAGGTTGACTAAAGTCATACAAAGGGAGGCCTTAAGCTAGAGTTCCTGTGGTGCTGTTTTTCAAACCCCTTTTCCGCCCACAAGTGCTGCGGTAGATACACACGTGGGTGGCAGTTCTGTATTTTGGTAGCTACAAGCTGTCTGTCTTTCAGAAATGCTGTGAACCCGCACTCACCCTACGTACAGGCACCTTTCAGCATCAGGCAAACACTTACCCTTCTTAGACGTGGCTCTGTGTCCTTTGGTATGGCGATGGGACGAAATAGCCTCTCTCTGTACATGCTAAATCGTGATGAATCGATTTGTTCATCTCCCTTTTTCTCGGGTGGATGTGGCACCTTGAGATTCTTCCTGGGGGGGAGATGACAGGTGCATGTACCAGCCACAGCTTCAACAGAGATCCTATGATTTTCAACGATTTGTTCTTTGATGATGGCCTCCTCATCAATGACGTGTTCTCTATCAACAACATCCTTCTTGACAATTTCTTCAACAATTTCTTCATCTAAGATTTCTTCCTCAATGGTCTCTTCAACAACTTCTTCCTTGATGATTTCTCTGATGTTTTTGTCAACAAGTTCTTCTCTGACATTTATTTCAGCCTCGTCTTCTCCGTCATCAACTTCGTTGTGTTCTCTGTTGTCACCTTCTTCATTGTTGTCATCGTCGTCATCATCTTCTTCTTCTCTGCACTCCTGGCCTGTTTCCATTTTTTCCTCAGGAGCTCCTGTACTCGCTTCATTCCCGCCTGAGCCCACAAGGTTCTCCTTGTGGTCCTCTGGCCTCACTGTGGGAAGGGATGGCTTTTTGTCCAGTCCCACAGATTCAGTACACCTATAAAAACCCAAGAATGGGAAAGTGTCACATTGCGCTGTCTCTGCCAGATGGTAGGGCAGCCAGTACACAGAGCCATTCAGCTTACCACCAGCAGTAACAGGATGTACCTTTCTGCCTCAGCACTGCCACTCAGACAACACCATTACTTGCCAAGGACTGGCTGGGAGAAGCACCCTAAAATCTGCAAGTGCTCCTCAGACATTGATGCCATTCCTCCTTGAAGCAGAGTGACACTCTCTGCACTTCCAACTGGCAATGCAGCTTCAAGTCAAAATTATCCCAGGTGTCTGCTAATGTCAAACTACACTGAGCTCACTTTTTTCCCTCTGTTATTATGAAAGGCTTGATTGCCTTGACTCTTGTTCACCTTCCGGCTGTTCACAAGCACCATGAAATCTCCTCCAATCAGTCACTCTAGAAATCCATCCATTTCCTGGGCAAGCACTGTAGGCAATGTGAGCATTTGTGAAGAGAGCCCTGACTTTGAATTATTAGTCCATGCTGTATTTTTCAGGGGCCTTGGAGATACTGAAGCACTTGACTGTACAGAAAGGCTGGACGCAGGCAAGTGGAAAAGTCTCACCTAGGTCAGAATGAGCCCGTTTCTGGGACTCTGTGAGTTTAGTAAACTGACTGCAAGTCTTCGTAGGGATCACACAGAATCTGAGATTTGGGCAGTTCCTAAGCTCTCCAGCTGCTACACCCATTTGAATTCGTGTGCTTTTCACTACTGGCTGCAGCCAGGGGAATTACTACAGGATCCCACCTTACAGGAAGAGCGGTTAAAAAATACCTTCTCGCCCAGGTGTAAAGTCTTGCACCTGGGAAGGAACAACCGCATGTATCAGTACAGGCTGGGGGATGACCTGCTGGAGAAGAGCTCAGTGGAGAAGGACCTGGGGGTCCTGGTAGATGACAGGGTGGCCATGAGCCAGCAGTGTGCCCTGGTGGCTAAGAGAGCCAATGGGATCCTGGGGTGCATCCAGAGGAGTGTAGCCAGCAGGTCAAAGGAGGTGATCCTCCCCCTGTACTCTGCCCTGGTCAGGCCCCACCTGGAGTATTGTGTCCAGTGCTGGGCTCCTTGGTTCAAAAAGGACAGGGGTCTCCTGGAGAGAGTCCAAAGAAGGGCTACGAAGATGATTAGGGGCCTGGAACATCTCCCCTATGAGGATAGGCTGAGTAAGTTGGGACTCTTCAGCCTTGAGAAGAGAAGACTAAGGGGGGACCTGATTAATGTCTATAATTATCTGAAGCAGGGGATGCAGGGGGAATCAGCCAGCTCCTTTTCAGTGTCTGTTAGGACAGGACAAGGGGCAATGGCTGTAAGCTGGAGCACAGGAAGTTCTGCACCAACATACGGAGGAACTTTTTCCCAGTGAGGGTGACAGAGCACTGGAATAGGCTGCCCAGGGAGGTGATGGAGTCTCCTTCTCTGGAGAGATTCAAGACCTGTCTGGACGCCTATCTGAGTGATATGTCCTGGGGAGTTTGCTTTGGCAGGGGGGTTGGACCCGATGATCTCTCGAGGTCCCTTCCAACCCCTACAATTCTATGATTCTATGATTCTATGATTCTCACCATCTGAAGAAAACTCTGGAAACTACAGGGAACTCAGCAGCACTCAGGAGAATTCTGTCACTCTCGCTTCCACCAGAAACATGCAAGTGGTGTCCATGTGTTACCACCCCAGCCCTGTTCCCCCCACTCAACTGCTGAGGAAGTGCTGGCTGTCACCCAACCAGACACGTCCAGTGCAAACACGGTCCCTGGCTGCACGCACTCAACAGAGCAACTCAGGAGGCACACACAAGCAGGGGGCTCGGGTGGCAGCCTGGCCTGTGGGACCCTGAGGGGTAAGCTCAGTTCTGCATGTTTCAAGGGACACATGAGGCTCTACTGAGCTGTGGGGTGCTGGGAACATTCCAAAAGAGGAAACCAGGGATAAACTTGCTAAGAAGCAGGACACTAAGTCCTTGGGAGCAAACAACGTCCATTTATCTCCATACCTGTAGCAAGGAGATGCTCCCTCCACCTTAAGGAACGCAAAGGATCCACTTCTGCCTCCCACCCTGCAGCGCTTCCAATGTCTGTACTCGCAGCATGTGCTCAACCGGTGCACTGAAATCCCATTGAGGAAGAAGGTGAGGCTGAATGGGAAACCATGGTGCCTCTTGGAGATGAACTGGAAGCTTTCTGCAATCGCAGAGAGGAAAGGGTTCACAGAAACAGGTTATGCTTTGCTGTCAGCCTCTTTTCATTATCACATCCCATCCCCACAAAAGCAGCCAACCCTCTGAGGTCAGGTATTTTGGCTCTCGGCTCCATTAATCACGTGGCAAAAGTCCACCTCCTTCCCACACCACAGCACTGGAACTTCCCAACCCTACACTACTAAGCTTGGCACGCCTGTGACAAGCAAATCCATCCTCACTTGGGCCGCTCACTCTGCAATGCAACAGAACCCAGAGCCTCAGGGCCCAGCAAGGTGCCCTCTGCCACCTCCCTCGCCAGAGTGTGCAGTATGCGCAGGAAGATTGGTATGCGTGTGCCTGCATTGATGGGGCTGTGCAGCACCGAGCCAGAGCTCCTGCAGTGCAATGCAGGCGTTCCTCAGTGGGCACCTCCTTGCAGAGAGCAGCCAGGCTCCGGATGGGGACAGTGCCCATGCCAGGGGCTCTGGGCCCGCACTAATACACTTGGACTCATGCCCACATTTTTAGGCAGTTGCCTGCTTCAGCAGAGATTCTCTGACTCTGGACCCTTACCTCCTTCCAGCAGGTTGCCTTTGTAGACACAAAGGCTCGCTCCTCCACAGTGCTGCTGATACACTGCGATCTCATCCCTGTCATCAGCAGCACTGCGAGATAAACGCACACGTGTCCCTAGAAAGACCATGGTAACTCGTGTGTTGCTGCGGAGCTGGGACTGGGGGAATCCTCCAGCATTCTGAGGCAGGAGAGACACAAAGAGCACATTCATTCACCTCTCTTTCAGAAATGCCGTGAAATTGCACTCACACTACGTACAGGCGCCTTTCAGCATCAGGCAAACACTTACCCTTCTTAGACGTGGCTCTGTGTCATTTGGTAGAGGCAGGGGATGAGGTGGTCTCTCTTGGCGCATGCTATTTCCCACTGCCTGGATGTATTCATCTCCCTTTTTCAGGGGCAGATGTGGCACTGGTACTATAGGATTCTTTATGGGGGGGAGATGACAGGAGCTTGTACCAGCCACAGCACCCACAGAGTTCCTACGGTTCAAGCCACTCCATTCCTCCTGCAGAAACAAATTAACCAGGTCAAACAGGCTGTGCAAAAATAGCTACTGAGCATAGGAAATGCACCAGGGCCTGCCTGCACTTCACATTTAGGAACACACATAGCTCTGGAACAGCCCTGTTACTTGGTGCTCTGAGGTTTGGTCATAAAACCAGTCCTGGGCTATGCCCCTTTCCTTTCCTTTGCCAGGCTACAGGCAGATTGCTTGAAAATGTCTCCCCCGATACAGACAACACTGTAATCCAGGTACTGCTCGTCCCCATGCAGAGTTCTGGTCACTAGCAGACAAAATCCTGATCAATCCCTACAGCCCTGCTCTGCGCTCTCAGCTGACAAGCCAATTCCCAAGCAGCCAGCATCTTCCAACAGACAGATCCCAGGCATCAATCATACAAGATGTCCCTCCCAAGCCTGTGTTCCTACAATTCCTTTTACAGGAGCCAAAACTGGCTGCAGAAACAGCGTACCAGGTGACATTTCCATACACTCGAGGTGTTTCACAGAACCCTCTGAAGACCTGGCACCAGCCAGGGCCAGAGATGGGGGCAGGTTGACTAAAGTCATACAAAGGGAGGCCTTAAGCTAGAGTTCCTGTGGTGCTGTTTTTCAAACCCCTTTTCCGCCCACAAGTGCTGCGGTAGATACACATGTGGGTGGCAGTTCTGTATTTTGGTAGCTACAAGCTGTCTGTCTTTCAGAAATGCTGTGAACCCGCACTCACCCTACATACAGGCACCTTTCAGCATCAGGCAAACACTTACCCTTCTTAGACGTGGCTCTGTGTCCTTTGGTATGGCAATGGGACGAAATCGTCTCCCTCCGTGCATGCTATTTCCCACTGTCTTGATGTGTTCATCTCCCTTTTTCAGGGGTGGATGTGGCGCTGGAGCCATAGGATTCTTCCTGGGGGGGACGTGACAGGTGCATGTACCAGCCACAGCACCCACAGAGCTCCTCTGGTTCAAACCACTCAGTTCCTCCTGCAGAAACAATTTAACCAGGTCAAACGGGCTCTGCAAAAATAGCTACTGAGCATAGGAAATGCATCAGGGCCTGCCTGCGCTTTACATTTAGGAACACACATAGCTCTGGAACAACCCTGTTACTTCGTCCTCTGAGGTTTGGACATGAAAACAGTCCTGGGCTATGCCCCTTTCCTTTCCTCTGTCAGGTTACAGGCAGATTGCTTGAAAATGTCTCCCCCAGATACACACAACACTGTCATCCAGGAACTGCTTGACCCCATGCAGAGTTCTGGTCCCTAGCAGACACAATACCTATGCTCAACCCCTACAGCCCTGCTCTGCGCTCTCAGCTGGCAAGCCAATTCCTAAGCAGCCAGAATCTTCCAACAGGAAGCTTCCTGGCATCAATCATACAAGACGTGGGTCGGGTGGCTTCTTCCCCATTTCAAGGGCAGCTCTAGGCCTCTTTTGGGATGAAATGACAACAGAGTGATGAGGCCCTGAAAAGCAAGGTATACTAGAGAAGAAATTCTGCAAATGCTAAATGATCTGGATTCAAGCTTAGCATCACCTCTTTATGCCGTAGGACTGACTGAGCTGTCTTCACAGTGTTAAGCATGGAAGAAATCACCTTAAGCAACCACTGCTTGAACAGATGCCAATTCCTGTAGAAACACTCCTGAGCATCATGACACAGAGTCAACGTGTAGCAGGAGGGACCTGTTCATATACTGACTGCCACTCAGCAGTAGCAGGTCACAGTCCCATTCTAAATTTAACAGTCCCACAGAAATCTCACACAAAGAAAATCACATTTTTTTGTTCTAAAACAGAAGGCAAATCAAAAACTGACTTGAAAGCAACCAGGTACTGCTCAAGATCGCATTTTTTACTCCCAAATGGGAGTAAAAAAGGATGAGCCCCTAAGCAGGAACAGTGGCAGCAGGAGATGCTCTAGGATATGCACCAAGGGGCCAGAGGTGTTACGTGCACACTTTCTCTGTGTGTGCTTTACACACAGCACATGGAACACTGGGTGAAACTCACCGTTTGCAAGCAAGCAGATGGTTCTCCAGCCACAACTGCCTGGAACCCAGCCTTTCTGGGACCAGCTGGTGGATGCGGCAAGTACACAGGTCTATCACCTTCCACTGCTCTTCCGGATGGTTCCACCTGAGTGAACAGAAATGTAGGTCACTGAGGTAGCACATACTCTAAGGGCAATGCCTGAGCTCGCCTTCTGTCCATCTGTCATCGGACAGCTTGACCATTAGCGTGCCTAGACCCAGTGGAACATGCAAGAGACATGCAAAACCACAAATTCTTTTATATATATATATATATATATATATATATATATATGAATTCAGAGAAAAGAAACTTTTCAATCTCACCAGTTCTGATCTCTGAAGGTGTGTTCTTAACCTAGGATTGCTTAAATATCCCGGCAAGTCTTTGTCCATAATGCTATTCCTCGTTGCAAGAAATCTGAAAAGAAATTGATGCGCACACACGTAATCCCCTTGAGAGCCAAATTCATGCAGCTTAATTTACAAAGACTTTTCCTTTTGGCTTCAGACAGGCAGCAGCCCTGGTGCTTACCACACTGGTCACTCTGCACTACCATTTACTCTGCCAGGGTCACACCTTAACTGCTTGTTCAGAGAAACCCATGTCTCTCACTGGAGCCAAGACTTTTCCCACCTGGCTGGAGCTCTAGGTACTACTTCTCAAGAGAGACCTTCCCACACCACCCTTTTCCAAAGGCTCTTTTGAAGAATCCAGGCGTGATATAGGGAGGTTCCAATCTCAAACACAGCTTTGAGGTGGGTTGTACGGCCACGATTAAGTTCCGACACTAGTTCCTTATTCAAAGCATCGTCCACAAAACCAGGACAGGCTATGTTTTGTCAGGGAGAGTCGCAGAGGTACTCGGTTCCTCGGTATCACTGACACACATCCCCTCGGGGAAGCCTAGGTGCTCAGAAACTCACAACCTGGGCACCTGCAGCCAGGCACTGCCACAGGGCAACACCTGGCACCAGTGCTTCCCTTCCCTGTCACCCCACCTGCCCGCTCCCAGAACAAAGGACCCGCCTCGGCACAGGACTCTTGGGCACAGAGAGCTGCTGGGTCACGAGGCATTTGCCCCTGCCCAGCCTGACCCGTAAACCCCTGGTCCCCGCATTTCCCAGGCAGGGCAGTCTGACTCTATACAGACCGCACACCCCTCCGCCCCACTCACCTCAGCGTTGGGCCACTCAAGGCAGCAGCGACCCAGGGGCAGCTGCCAGCTCTCCAAGAAGCCAATCTACAGCTTCTGAAGGAGCCAAGATGACTCTCACTCCAATGGACAATAGCGTACTTCGAACCAAGGGCACAGCCTGCGACACCCAGGAGCACCTCCACTGGTGCCCCTCACAGACTCCAGCAAAGCTGGTTTTGTGCTGCTCCCCAAAGCTTGGGCTGCTCCCCTCGAGTGATGGACCAACCAATGCCCCACTCCTTCTGTGAGCCAGGCACTGCTCCAGCCAATAGGAATGACCAGCCCCCTTTACATAACAAGCACCTGTGACATGGGTCTTCCCGCATCACAAGTCACTTACACTAGGCTAGGCATTCCTGAGTCTCCAAGGAGCAGCACAGCTCCCTACTCCTGTGCCAAGGGCAGCCCACGAGGAAACCGACTGCTGGGCATCTGCACCACCTTGAGCGACGAAGAGTCCTGGGGAAGCCGCAGGGCACCAGGAGACACAGTGCCCAGTTACTGCAACTTACAAACACTGACTTAAATCCTACTGAGCTAATTGAGGTTGTTGGGACGAGTATGTGCCTCTCTGTAGAAATGGGGACAGCCAAAAAATTGGGGTTTTCTCCTCACTGTGATTCAAGGTGCTGCGACCATCACTGATGGGCTCGTCCCTGGTCAGCAGCAACTCTGGCCTTGAATCAGTCAGTGGTTACAGTCTGGGGCCTGCAGAGAGCTTCTAAGTGCTCTTTGCAGCAGCCATCTCGCAGCACAGCTACACAAAACTGTGACAGTAGATAAGTTATTTGCAATTGCAACTGCTAACAATAATGTTTAGAGCTTGTGCCTATCTTAATTTGTAATATAGCAGGGGAGAATCAGACCACAAGTGTAAGTAAAACCTTGGTCCATTGCCATTTATTCAATAAAATAAAACTGGGGAGGGAGGGGGGTGTTTGGGGGAGGGGTTGTTTGATTTAGGGTTTTGGGGGGGGGTGTTTCAGTTGTGTAGCAACTGTTCTTAAAAGCATTGACAAAGTGTGATGAAGTCACAAAGGAAGCCAGGCAGTCACTTTTCACAGTTACCCACCGCAGCTTTGGCGCTGATACTACTACAGTGGACAGCTCTGGAAGGGATATAGGGGCTTTTTATCATGACAGTGAAACACAAAGAAAAAAGATCTGTGAGCACAGTCCTCTGTTAGTATTTGAATGCTGGTAAGGTTCTTGAATTAATTCCCCTCCCCTTTGGTAGGAACCAGAGCAATTTTATTAATCTGATAAGATGAATGCAATTTTATTAATCTGATAATAAGATTAATTAAATTGCTCAAGTTTCTAGCCAGCAGAGAGTGATGACAACCCATGTTCCTGTGTGCTGTAGCCAATGAGGCACCAAGACTTGGCTTTTTAGAAACTTTTAGCCAAACTCCCAGTCAGAGCTGCCCCAGGCACATGCATCTCTTCTCCCGGCAGTAGCAGCAAAAGGGCGATTTTGGCTGCCTTAGCAGGGAGCAGAACTGGTGGCTACATGCCCCGAGTTCCTCCAAGGAAGCTCCCAGCAGGGTGTTGCGTGTGGCAGGCACATCCGTGCCCAGGAGATGCCTGGGAGGAACAAGGGTTTTCTTCTGTTTTTCTTCATCCCTATATCAAATTCCTACCGTGTAATTATTTCACAGAATCACAGAATCACAGAATCTTAGGGGTTGGAAGGGACCTCAAGAGATCTTCGGGTCCAACCCCCCTGCCAAAGCAGCTCCCTACCTCATATTACATAGATAGGCATCCAGACGAGACTTGAATATCTCCAGAGAAGGAGACTCCACCACCTCCCTGGGC
Source organism: Laterallus jamaicensis coturniculus (assembly GCA_022605575.1). Classification (NCBI taxonomy): domain Eukaryota; kingdom Metazoa; phylum Chordata; class Aves; order Gruiformes; family Rallidae; genus Laterallus; species Laterallus jamaicensis. Next base: position 3,401,393 of record JAKCOX010000014.1, read on the forward strand.
AGCCTATTCCACTGCTCTGTCACCCTCACTGTGAAAAAGTGCTTCCCCATGTTGGTGTGGAACTTCCTGTGCTCCAGCTTACAGCCATTGCCCCTTGTCCTGTCCCCACAGACCACTGAAAAGGGGCTGGCCAATTCCCCCTGCCACCCATGTCTAAGATATTTATAAACACTAATTAGGTCCCCCCTAAGTCTTCTTTTTTCCAGGCTGAACAGCCCCAGCTCACTCAGCCTTTCCTCATAGGGGAGATGTTCCAGGCCCCTAATCATCTTTGTCGCCCTTCTCTGGACTCTCTCCAGAAGGTCCCTGTCTTTTTTATACCAGGGAGCCCAGAACTGGACACAGTATTCCAGGTGGGGCCTGACCAATGCAGAGTAGAGGGGGAGGATCACCTCCTTCGACCTGCTGGACACACTCTTCCTGATGCATCCCAGGATCCCATTGGCTCTCTTGGCCACCAGGGCACACTGCTGGCTCACAGCCAACCTGTCATCAACCAGGACCTCCAGGTCCTTCTCCACAGAGCTCTTCTCCAACAGGTCATCTCTCAGCCTGTACTGATACAGTTGGTTATTCCTCCCCAGGTGCAAGACTTGCACTTGTTGAATTTCATTAGGTTTCTCCCTGCCCAGCTCTCCAGCCTGTCCAGGTCTCCTGCTGCAATTTGGCAGGGTAAGGTGAAAATAAAAAAAGCAGCTTGCTTCCCTCCACTTCTATGGGAGGGGAAGGAAAACGAGCTCGGATCTGTTCAAACTGTAAGCATGCTGCTCTTTATGCACCAACTGTGGGAACTTTGTCAAGGAAGTAATAAAAGTCTGCCTCCCCCAAAGCCTCCAGGCAACCTTGTGTAGATCCAGGCCTGGAGGTTGGTGGCACTGCCTCTAGCAGGGGGCTTGGAACTCTCTGATCCTTGGGATCCCTTCCAACCCAGACCATTCTATGATATTAGGATTCTATGATCATATTGTCTTCCATCAAATTTTAATGAAAACCCAAAATATTTAAGTATTTGTAACTTCTGCCTGATAATTTTGACAGTGCTCCCCTCTAAAAGGAAAAAAACATCAATTACTCTGAAGCACAAACATACCTGCTGCAATGTTGCCTCCTCACATCCTGCCCTGCAAAACTTGGCTAAAGTGGCTTTCAGAAAGATGTGTTCGTGCAGCGAGGCATTCCTGAATATCAAAACAACACAGGCAAAAATCAGTCTGCCAAGTTTAGAACTTAGGAAGCATCAGAAAAGAGTCCGGAAGGGAAATGGCTTGGTAACCTCGTATATAAGTGCAGGATATTTTTCTACCCGAGAGGGGTATACTACAGCCTGCAACACTGGCACCACAATACACTGCATTTCACTCCACCTTTCCTGCAGTGTCTCTGAACACATTCCATTCTGTGCATCATACATGTTCTGCCCTGTGCTACGGTCAACTGAAGATTTATGAATTCAATCAACATGGAGATTTCCAGGCACAACTAACCCAGCAAAAGCTGTGACCTTACATATCCAACAAAGTATCTTATTTGCAGCCCTGAGTCCCCATGGAAGGGACTCTTTTTTTCCTTCTGACCAGAAACCAGTATAGTCCTTTACCAGTTACAGCCTGTGCAAAGCACCGAACAGCAACAGAATTCCTCACATGTATTCCCACCATAGACACAACCTGTTTATGTTAAACAAACCAGTTCAAATGGGAGAGTCTTGCATTCTGCTCCCATGTCTGCAGTTGCATCTAAGCAAGCAGAGACAGTGGCAAAAACACAGTTATGTAGAGGGCAAGAGTTGACTCTTGAGGACCTGAGGCCTACACTGTGTGTCTCTGATTGTGTTTTCCTCCAGTCTAGCTCAAAGTCTGGTGCAGTCTGCCGAATAGCCAGTAGTGTTTCTAGCTGTGGGCTCCTGAAGAGATCTTCCAGGTTTAGTTCTAACTGGAAGGAATTTGCACCTGGAAACTGTGTTCAGGGCACTATGTACAGTTCCCCATCTTTAACTGGGTTTTTTGTACCTGTCATTCCTAGCTGTGCTACTAGGCTTGCTTGGGATCCTATTTCCACAAAACACAATGCATGGCATATGCTCCCAAAGGGTGCTGACAACAGACTGAATGTTTTGGAAAAAACAGCCCAGTGAAAAAGACCCAAAAGCAAAGAAATTCCTTAGGAACATTTTTTACCTGATGAAATTTATATATGGTGAGGAAAACAGTTCTTCTATGGCTTCTGTTACGTGGGCCATCCTGACTTTTTCAGATGTGCTGCTCTGGCCAGCAAATTCACAGATCTCAGCGGCCCTTCTGCAGATATGAAGGCAACGCCTTGCATCACCAGACACCGCTGCCACCTGAAAGTAAACAGGTAAACAGTAAGTAAAGAAAGTAAACAGTAAACCTGAAAGTAGCAGTACTTCCTACACCGTGAAAAAAAGAATCAACAGACAACAAAACCCATTCCTGACCACAATACAGGAGAGCAATGCCACTGTGAACTCTGTTACTAGGATTCTAGATGTTGAATAACAATCTTATTGATCAAAACCAACAGAAGCAACCCTCCCTCAACAACCTCCTCCCCCTCCCCCCCCAATGTCATCATCACAAATTCAAAACTGAACTTTTTTCTACGACCAAAGTCGATGCTGATAACCTATAAAAGGCTGAAGTAAAGAATGAGAAACCCTCTAGAAAATCATATTGCAAGTTACTTTTCTGAAGAAAAATCATGCAGCAAAAACACTGCAGATCACTAATTCTAACAAAACATTGGTTGCTTCATAACAAAACGAACACTTATATTTACTGCTGATATATTGATGAAGCACAAAAAGTTTAAGCATATACTGGCTGACAGATGCTGTAACATATTTAATAGATTAACATATGATTGCTAACATAAGACATTCACATACCTGAACTGGAGAAGCTACTGATCCCCCAGTGCATTCATTACTTTTTTGTAAAACTGAGCATTTAGACTGACAACAGAACAGGTACTATACATTATGCTGAGGCTTGAAGCATCTTAAGGCAATGAATTTGGGTAGTTCTGTACATTTCTTTCATTCTCCAATGACTCGCACTGCTCCAAACACCAGAGAAAGCTGACATCTTACTATGCATTATCGTGACTCGTGCTGCCATGTCTCCAGCTCCTGCAATATACTGCTGCCTTCTCAAAGGTGGAAAAAGGACACTGCTTTAGCAATGCTTCCTGCTAAAATATCCTGTATTCCTTGCAGGGAGCATAACATACGAGCTGTTACTTGCACCCCACTTTGTCTCCAGTGCAGAACACATGAGCACAGAATGAAGCCTGACTTCTGCCACAGAGCTCGCCCCTGCTGCTTGCTATGCCCCTTACCTAACACAACACAAAGGACAAATAGGACAAGCATCTGTCCTGTGCTTACCAGCTGAACTGCATCCTCTTCAAACACACTGATGTTGTTCAGTCTGGATAAAATAATTTGCTGTATCTCTCTGAAGGTGTGGGGCTCAAAGGGCATTCTGGTGAAGCACTGTGGTAAAGAATACAATAAAGGGAGAAGCAGCTGTAGTGCTTGAAAAATCTCAACAGCTCAAGCATAGTCTGTACAGTTTTATTTTCTCTGCTGGGGACAGTCCCTCTCTCACATCTTTCCCCTCTAAGGGATAGGCTTCAGTCAATTCTTCCACTTCATATTTGTGAAACAAACGTGCAAACCCACAAAACTGTGACTGAGGACTCCTGCTTGGACCTGCCCACTGACAGGCTTGAGGAGCAAGCACTGCTGCCAGAATTCACATTTCTCTTACAAAACTTACTGTAAACCTATTGTAAACTACTTCTCTTACCATCATCAAAAGATTTTAGTATTACAATGCATTTGTTTACAACTGTTTACACTTATTTGTTCAATACAGTAACAGCAGAAGCTATGAAAAAGTGGTGTGTGGGAGGAGGACGTTTTGAGAGCTTTCGGGGCTCCTGCTCAGGAGCAGGAAGGTGGGTTTCTGCCCGTTTTGTGAACAGGGTGGCTTGTGTATGATGCTGCCCTTTGAGTTTTGTAACGGAAACTGTGTAATTATGGTGTGACCTCCTGAGAGTGAATAGGGGAAATTTGAAAACAAAACCAACCCCAACCCCCCAAGAAACCAACCTCCCCCCCAAAACACACACACACACAGGAACTACCTCAGGTTTCTGTATCTCAGCACCTTGAGCTTGTGTATCCCTTCTGGAGCTTTTTGTCTGCCTTGTAAAGCTGAGACTTGGAGCAGCGCTTTCTTTCTAATTTTTTTCTTTTCTATTATTTTTTTTCATAAAAAATTTTAAAAACAACAAACCCCAAGTTGGGAAAAAAATGGATCTCGAACGAGGTTGGAGAAGAAAACCTTCTCATGTGTCCCATGCCATGGTCTCTCCTCCTGCCAGCCAAGAGCTGGCGGCTGTTCCTTCAGAGAGAGCTCAAGAAATGGTTAAATAGGCAAAAAAAAAAGGAAAGAAAAAAAAAAAAAGAGAAAAACCCACTCAAAGCATTGATGCCACGTTTCCTTCTACGGCGACGTGTCTGTGTGTGCCCACCACAGCACGGGGAGGGAGGGGGTAAGAGAAGGAAAGGGTGGGTTTTTTTACAAACAAAAAGGAAAAGACCCAAACCAGAAATATATCCAGCTACCACGAGCCTGGGCTTGCTCCTTGCTCTCTGTTGCTTTCTTTTGAGTGTCATGTGTTGGTCCCGGTTCCCCCAGCAGTCTCCTTGCCTCGGGCACACGATGCTGGGGTGTTGGGGAGGGGGATGAAGGTGGTTGGGGGTATTTTTTGGGGGGGATGGAGGAGCATCCCTTTACCTGGTGACTTGGGGAAGAGTTGACATCGCACAGCCGCCTCTCCCTGGTTAGTAAAGCCAAAAGGTTATTAGCAGGTCACTAATTGGGCTGGTAGCTTCCAGCAGGGTGGGTGTAAGGGCAACACCGGTGGGGTAAGGCCAGAACGGGGTTTGGGCTGGGAGGTGGGGGCCAAGCTCCTACCACCCACCATCCCCAACCCATGGAGGGGACTCGCTCTGACCCAGACTCGCAGGCTGAGCCTCCCCCTCCCCACCCGCCCCCGCGTCCTTTCTGCACAGGCAGGCAGCCTGCAAAGCCGGTGGGGGAGCATCCTGTCGCATCCCTCCCCAGCCTCGCTCTCCCCTCAGCACCAGCTCCTCACCTCCAAGAGGACATCTCCTAATGAGACATGGGGTCCTGCACCCACCTCCTCACCCAGTCATGAGGCCACCTCTCCCCCCATGGTGGTCTCAGCACCCTGTAGGGGCCCAAGGACCCAAGTCGCCCCCCTCCCCCTCGTGACAACTCTGCAGCAGGAGGGGCAGTCCCACCAGCTCAAACAGTGCAGCGTTCAGCAGCCATGGGGCAGAGTACACACCTCCTGACAGGACAGAACCCTGGGGAACAGCTCTCGGAGGACCTGGGATCTGTTATGAATGAAGCCCGTGGGTTTGGAAGCACTTTGCTCTGATAACACGGCATTATTACTTGGCATAGTAACTGGGGCAGGTGAAGGGGCACCCAGAAACACAAACACATTCTCCATGGCAGATGTTTTCCCTTTTTGAATCGGACCTGCTTTAGCAGGGGCATGGACTAGCTGATCTCCACAGGTCCCTTCCAACCCCTGCCTTTCTGGGACTCTGCTTGTCCAGTAGGAACCAGAGCTGGAACAGAGTTGCTGGGGCCTGTGATTTTGCAGGGCAAGGGGCAGGAGCCGTGCCAAGTGGGTGGGTGCAGCACACAGTGCCCAGGTGAACTTGCCCAGGAGAAACTGAGCTGTCCATGGGGCCAGCAAGGCCCAAAGCACACGGCCATGGCAGTGGGCAGCTGGGCAAGGCCAGCCTGCAGGGATGGATGTTGGTCTGGGAAGGTGCTGCTACGCCCTTGGGGAAGACCAGGCTCAGGGCCCAGCCCTAAAGCTAAGCCCTCGAGAAGGAGAGAGCAGGAGAAGCAAGCTGACAAATGAGTGTGGGATCTCCCAGTGCAGAGAATTCAGGCAGCTTTATTCTGCTGGAGAAGGAGGATGAGTGCCAGCACTCTGGGTCGGCACAGGGCTGGTCCCGTGCTGTCATCTGGGCCGGCTGTAGGGATCTTGGACCTCATGTTGGACGTGGGAATGTTCTTGCACCTGCTCAGGCTCAGGGGTGCTGGAGCGGCTGCTGCTCTCGAGCACGGGGGAGCCACAGCAGGACCCTGACTGCAGCTGGCTGGCAGTGCTGGAGCTACTTGTGTCAGGTGCTGGGGAGCTGTGGGATTGCTCCAGTGCTGCGTGGCTGGGGGTGCTGGTCTCAGCACTCGGTGCTCTTGCAGGGCTCCTCTGGCGATGTCCCCTGGGTCGGCTGTAGGGCTTTTTGGCCCGCCATTGGAAGCAGGAGTGGTGTCACAGCTGCTCGGGCCCAGGGCTGGCAGAGCGGTCTCGCAGGAGCTCGGGCCCAAGGGTGTTTGAGTGGCTGCCGCTCTCAAGCACTTGGGAGCCCTGGGGCAGCTGTGATGCCACTATGCTGCCAGTGCTCGGGCTGCTAGGCCCGGGTGCCTGTGGGTCATGTGAGGGCCCTGATGCTGACTGGCTTGCGGTGCTGGGGCCGGCGAGCTCCAAGCTGGCACTGGAAGCTCTAAGGGAAGCAAGGAAGTGAAGGACACGGTCCGGCACAGCAGCATGGCCCAGTGCGGTGCTGCCAGCCTTCCTGAAGCAGAGAGGCTCTGCCAGGCCTACCCTGGGCACTCGCTGCCAGGCCTTGCCAGCCCGGGCCTCTGCCCAGGGGCACCCAGGTGCTTTGCCTCTTACCAGTGGCTGGCTGTTCTCTCCAAGCTGGAGCAGAAACTGTGGGTGCCCCTGGCAGCACAGGAGCAGCACAGCAGCAGTTGCCAGGGCCTGGGAAAGCAAGCAGGTTAATGGCTATGAGGACAAAAACACCTCAGCATGGGCGGGACCGTCCAGCAGAGCTCTCATTTCCAGTCCTTCTGCTTAGAGCCCTTGGCCAGACAGGGATGCCATGGAAAACCCTGGGGTGCAGCTTTGACAACTTACCCCTCGTTCTCTGCCTGCTCCCTGCCTCCCGGACAAACGCACTTGCTGGCATCGCAGCGGCTGTGCCTCTGGTTCATGGCTGGGTAGGTGTGCCTTCCCTCCCGCAAGGGCAATCTGATGGAGAAAGGAAAATTGATGAGCCCTTGGTGCCCCAGCATCAGGTAGATGTAGGGCATCCCTACTGTTCTGCAGGGGCTGTCCCTGTCTCGGCACAGCACTTGCACCTTCCTGTTTTGTGACATGGGCAGAAGGACACCAACCTTGCAAGGACTCGGATCCCCATCATGAACATTTCTGTCTGGAATCCTTCCCTGTCTCTGCAGAGGGGGCACACAAAGCAAAAAATGCCGGCACACACAGCATGTCCCTACAGGAGAAACAGGAGCATGAGGCAGGCCCTGGTGCTGCTGAGCACCTCCAGTGGCCTGGGGGGTGAGGGAAGGGCTCCTACCTGGATGCAGCTCCTATGGAACCAGGCGTGCTTGCATGCTGGGCACATGATGGTGCCATATGACGGCCTGTGCTCCACAGGATCCAGGCAGATGAGGCAGGTGTTGTCCGCCTCCTGAGTCTCCACCTCTTTCTGCTTGGGATGGTGCTCCCAGCAGAAGGCCCTCGGGCAAGAGGCAAGGGATGGGTGAGGCGGGAAGTGCTTGGAAGAAGGGTGATTTTTAATGTGTATACACATTGCAAAGGCTGAGGAACATTACCTGTATAGCACAATGTACTGGGTGATGCATTCACCCGCCACAGCACAGGGGAGATGGAAGCTGCGGTTGCAGCCCCCCTCCCAGCAGGTGATGGTGGCCCCGCTCTGGCCACAGACAAAGCAGTCCTCGAAAGAGCACAGCAGCCCCCATCAGCAGCAGCCTCAGGGCCTCCACGGCCAACCCCACACCTCTGTGCAGGGAGCAGGATGTGGCCACTGCTGGGCCACAGCCTGCAGATCTACCTGGCTGATGAGGCTCTTGGGCTGCAGCCCCTCTGGAGCTGGTGGGAGCAAGGTGTTTGCCCCAGAGCTGGTTGGAAGGGCTGGGCTTCCTTTCTTGGGCTCGGAGTTAAGTTACCGCAACTTTCTACTTGTGCAAACCTTGTTCTTGTCAGGTCCTCACCTTGCACGCTGCCTGATGGATTGTGCGTCTGACATCCTCAGGGAGAAATCCAAGGAGTCCTGAATTTTTAGGGCCTCTCTGAAACAGGTTGGTGCTAAAAAACTGCAGGAAAGACGAGGAGCTGATGAGTGTGTGGCAGAGACTGCCTGTCAGAAAGCTGGCGGGAGCCCTGGGGGAACTCACCAGGCAAAAGAGATGGGTGCAGACCCCTTGTTGGTTCAGTTTACACCCATAGAGTTCCAGGTCAGCCTCTGCCCGATGACACAGCATGCATGAGGGGAGAGAGCAAAGGCCACTGAGAATGAGCACTTCTGCGAGGCTGGGGGAAGTGTCCCTGAGGTGTTGGCTCAAGGGCCTGCTCTGTCCCTGCCTAGCTGTCAGCTCGGCAGGCTGGAGGCTTTGGAGAAGAAGGGGGCGCAGCAGGCAGAGCTGCGCCAGCAGGTGCCCGCTGCCTGGGCCCTGCTTGCTGAGGAAAGGAGGGCTTGGTTCTTCCCCACGGTGGTTGGGAACTCCTGCCTGCCCCTGCCCCTGCCCCTGCCCCTGCTCTCGACCCCATGCTGAGTGTCCCCCCAAGCCTGCTGCCAGGCTGTGGGAGGGACACTTTGCTCTCACCTAGATCCATTGAGTCAGAGGCCGCCTCCTCGCTTGTGCTCATCGTGACTGTGCGACAGCTGTGAGTGTTTGGAGATTCTCTGTCCCAGCAGTGCTGGGCTGTCTCCTCCAAATACTCCTCTGCTGACTCTGAGGGAGAAGTGAGAAGCGGGTGAGCTGGCAGTAGAGGCCCAGAGCCCTGAGGTGTGGGGCCTTGCTCCTCTACCTCCAGCCCCGTCCCTCCCCTGCCCTCTCCTCACCCTCCTCAGGTCGCACTGACCCACGGCCTGGCCTGTTGAGCCTTTTCATGGGCTTGTCTCCACGGGCCAGAGTGGCTACTGTCCAAATATGGGCAGAGACGCCATTGGCAGAAAGGTGCTCCTCAGGCAGTGCGACTGCCGGGCTCTGGCCCTGTCTGAGGGAACTCTGTTCCTGCCCCGGCACAGGGAGTGCTGCCGGCAGGCTGGGGAAGGTGATCCTCTCTGTGCTGCACTGTCCAGGCTACGTCTGAAGTTCTGCCTGTGGGTCTGGGCTCCCCGGTACAGGGGGCAGAAGCGACCTTAGAGCCTGGCCCGGGCTCACACCTCTGATCCGCTCGGACACAGTGGGTGGCTGGGACACAGCACAGGACCTCAGGCCGTGACCTCAATGTCGCAGGGGCCCATCATCTTTCTCCTGGTCTCCTTAGCCCTTTGGGAAGGCAATGGGTGGGAGGCTTGATCAGCTGGAGTGTAGCAAGGCTCAACAGGGGGATCTGGACCGGCTGGATTGATGGGTTGTGGGTTGTCAAGCACTGGAGACGGCTGCCCAGGGAAGTGGTTGACTCGCCATCCTGGGAAGCATTTAACATCATGTAGATGTGGTACTGAGGGACATGGTTTTTGCGGTGGGCCCAGTACTCTTAGGGTATAGGTGTAATTTGCTGATCTTAAGGGTCTTTTCCAACCCACATCATCCGAGGATTCTGATGACCATTCTGTTGTTGCACCATCACCCTTTGGCTTTCATTCAGCTATCGACCGATTACCATTTAATCAGTGCTTAATCATCCCTAAAGCCCTTTCAGTTAACCCTTCAAGGATGACCTCTCTCGAGTAACTTGCCTGTGACACTGGAACAACCACCAGACAGTGTCTTGGGCACCTCCAGGACCGGAAACAAGTACCATGGAATCCCGTGTTGGAGAATCCAGGACCAAAATGTCATTGGGGACCAAGAGAGAAGCTTCCCAGGCGTGCAGGACAGAGGCTTTCCAGGCCACCTCCTTCGGCTCCTGCTTTTAGAGTGTCCTCTGAAAAGCATGGTGTCCTCTAAAAGCGTGACTTCACCAAAAGCAGGCCCTGCCTGACCTGCCCATGGAGTGGCTTTCTTCCATTGTGTAGCTGCAGCGGTGGACAAGGGGAGGGCTGTGGATGTCACGTCTCTGGTCTTCTGCAAGGCCTTTGTCACCAGCCTCCATGACATCCTTATCTTTCAATTCCTTTTCCCAAAAGCGGGGCTGTTGCCTGGCGTGCAGGATGCCAAGACAGCCCTGAGCAGAGTTACTGGATTGATTCCCTGTCCACACAGAGAGATGGGCGCACGGGGGTAACTGCACACAGCTAGCCCACCACACACTGATGTTATTTTGTTACAGCATCAGAAAGACTTTGGCTTTTAGATTTAGTTAAATAAGGACTTAGGGTTTTTAGTTATTTTTGCCCTAGGGTTATTTTTAACAATGCTCTCCTTTTATTACCATCCAGAATATTTTTTATTTGTGGGGATAGGGCCTGGCCCATTATCCCCTCACACATAAGAGGAGGTCCATGTAGCCTAGGTCAGCTTTCTGTTCTGACCCCTAACATATGGCGTCCAGCAGGGAGCAACATGCAATTCAATATATGAATTTTAGGTGACGCCATGAAGCCAGGAAGCCAAGAAGCCATTTTAGTAGGTGAAATCACCCAGATTCTATACCTTTCTTACTGCAAATGTGGCAAGCTAAAAAGCTGCTAATTGGTTACACACACTGTTCACACTGTATTGACTGGTTAGTAACTATAACGAGTTCTGATAAACCTACCTTATAGCTATATAATATCCTTAGTTTACCTTTAATACCTAAAAGCATCCACACACCTGCTGTTTTGACCCTCTTGTTATGGTTGGTTCCTAACATGTTCTGTTACTCCCAAATACCTTCCCATAACTGCTTCTTGGTTTAGGGCAGCCTGTACCCCTATCAGCAAGGCCGCTGTGTTTGGAGAATGGGATTATTAAGATCCTCTCTGCATGAGTAACTTTTCTTTTCTCATGGGATTAGAAGGATATTGTCAGGGCCTAAATCTTAGGAGAAGAGAGCTAGGCCACTAGCAGGCCTGCTGTCCTCCCCCACACTAACATGATCTATGATTGTACAACATCGCCTCTCCCACTGGGCGAAGCATGGTGTACAGGCCTACAGCCACAACTGTGATATCAAGCAAAATTTTGGTCTTTTGGTCAACATTTTACGGCCTCTCTTTTGTTACCAGGAGCAGTCACTGCAAAAGCATTAGCTACTTTAGGTAAGTTTGCTTGTTGGCTTGCAAATCAAACGAATGCTGCTAGCAGTGCACTGTCTGGCCTTTTATTAGATGTAGACAGTGTTCGTCATGCAAAACAGAGCTGCTATAGATTTTTTGCTTTTGGCACAAGGCCATGGTTGTGAGGATTTTGAGGGTATGTGTTGTAAGAATCTCTCAGATCATTCTGGGTCTATTCATGCTAGCATTCAACAGCTTAAGGATGGAGTCTCGAAACTACGACAAGATGATGGATGGGATTGGTTGGACAAAATTTTTGGAAGATGGGGATTATCTGGATGGTTGAGAAGCTTGGTAAAAACTTTTGTTTATGCCTTGGCTGTTTTTGTTTTTCTACTTCTTCTTTTACCCTGTCTGTTGCAATGTATGCAACATTTGATAAATCAGTCTATAAACAAGATTCTTTTTGTGTAAAAGGAAGGGGGAGATGTAGCACAAGGCCTGAAAGAATCAGATAGAAGTTCCAGCACTTTGCAGCTATTAGACACAGACGTGCTGGTTTGTTGGACACAAACCTTGGGAGAGTTAAAATAACAAAGAAGAGCTGGTTGATAAGGGACGAAAGAATGCTGGGACGCGAGACATCTTGACACCAGAGACACCGGAGGCAGGATAAGAGGACCTGGTCAGCCTTGAAAGGGAGAATGAAACATGCTTTAAGAAACAAAACCAGAGTATGTGTAAAGGTTGTGTGATTAGGCCTAAATGCTTTTTCTAATAATGTTCGTAAGTGTTTTTAAACCAATCAGCAAATAGTAAATATAAGAACAGCTTCTGCACGCCAATGAAACTAAGGCACACGTGGGCTTTACAAAATATATAAACTTGTGATTTGCTACAATAAAATGACAAATAGCTTGCATCAAGCTGTGTCCCATCTCTTAATTGCAGCACCCAACGTCCCAATCTTTTCCCCCCAAGAGCCGATCCCTCCCCGCCACCTCAATGATGGGACCTCCAGCCTCCCTTCTCCAGCAGCACCCTGCAATTCCGCATGGATCCCCTTAAGCCCGGTCCCAGTCCCAGACAGCCCACGCTCACCACGCCACACAGACAGGTTTGGCTTTCTCTTCCCAACAAATCCAAGGAGTTCCCCCAAAGAGAGAGCTCCTCCCGCGGCAGGACCCCGATTGCCCTCGCTCCTCTGGCCGCCAGACGACATCCCCATGGTCCCTTCAGGCTTGGTCAGAATCCCTTATGGAAGAGTCTGTGCTCCGAGACGCATCCTGCCCGGAGCCAGCTCTGAGCTACAGACCCCACTGATGGGCCAATGCCGCTCCGGTCCCAAACAAAGAGCTGCACATCAGCAAGGCTTTAAAAAAATAATTTCAATATTTATTGTACTAAAATAAATAAACATTTACCTTTTCACATTTAACACAAAAAACAGAACAACAAAACCAACCCCAGGTTGGAGTTCCTGCCTCCAAAATTAAGGTGGGGATGTAAACAAGTAAAATCAAAACAAAGTTAACCACTGCTCCTAAACCTCAACTTGAACCTAAAGGGGTGGAGTCGTGTGTCTGCTGCTATTCAAAGAACATTTCAGAAGGAAAACTAAAACAGTGTCGCATGGTTGGGTGCTGAGAAAGAGTGGGGGTGCAGAAAGTGGCTGCTGTGAGGAGCTGCTGGAATTCTCTGCAGCTCCAAAGTGTAAACAATTCAAGGCCAGAGTCACTGTTAGGAGAAAGCAACCCGGAAGCAGCTGCATTTTACCACCGGAGAAGAGAGTGAGAAGATGTAACGAGCTGTGCAGACGCCAAGGCCGGGGAGGGCGGGGGACGAGGTACCCCAGATGCTGGAGAGAAAGATGCCCCTGCAGCCCGTGGAGAGACCCCATGGAAAAGGCTGAGACCCCACCTGCAGCCCGTGGAGGGGCTCCACACTGGATGGAGCAGGTGGAGACACAGAGAAGATGGCTGTGACCCTTACGTTGGAGCAAGCCTCTGCCAGCACTTGCAACCTACAGAGATGAGCGAGAGAGAGAATTGCGCTGGAAGAGGTTTGCTGGGGGAAGGCTTGCCATGGAAGACTGGAGACACATTGTGATTTATTGTTGCCCACCATAGCAGCGACCCATGGAGGGGCAGATGATGAGATAAAGCCCTGTGGGAAAAGGACTCAGCGTTGGAGAGGTTCGTGGAGGACTGTCTCCCATGGGTGGGACCCCATGGTGCAGCACACGGGGCAGCACCACCCCAACACACACACTGTAGCACAGGGTGGGCAGGGACTGGGAGATGGGGCTTCGGTCAGTTCCCTGCCAGTTGGTTTCCTTCGCGGCCAGGGGGGCATTCATTCCATACGCCCTTCCCCTGCTGCACCGTGGGGTCCCACCCACGGGACACAGTCCTCCACAAACCTCTCCAACGCTGAGTCCTTTTCCCACAGAGCTTTATCTCATCATCTGCCTCGCCGTGGGTCGCTGCTATGGTGGGCAGCAATAAATCACAATGTGTCTCCAGTCTTCCACGGCAAGCCTTCCCCCAGCAAACCTCTTCCAGGGCAATTCTCTCTCTCTCGCTCATCTCTGTAGGTTCCAAGTGCTGGCAGAGGCTTGCTCCAACGTAAGGGTCACAGCATCTATGTCTCCACCTGCTCCATCCAGCGTGGAGCCCCTCCACGAGCTGCAGGTTTGGTCTTGGCCTCTTCCATGGCAGGTCTCCACAGGCTGCAGGGGCATCTTTCTCTCCAGCACCTGGGGTGCGTCCTCCCCCGCCCTCCCCGGCCTTGGTGTCTGCACAGTTCGTTACATCTTCTCACTCCCTTCTCCGGTGGGAAAATGCAGCTGCTTCCGGGTTCTTCTCTCCTATATGTGATTCTCAGAGGCGCTATGAATCCATCTCTGATTGGCCTGGCCCTGGTCAACAGTGACTCTGGCTTTGAATTGTTTACACTTTGGAGCTGCAGAGAATTCCAGCAGCTCCTCACAGCAGCCACTTTCTGCACCCCGGTTCTCTCGCAGCACCCAACCATGCAAAACTGCGACAACAGGAATCTCCCCAAGGTGATCACAACAGTGCCCGTCTCACAGCAGCTGTTGATGGATTATTTCCCATACCATCTTCCTGCGGAAGTATGGCATGTGTTTCTGCAAAGAGAAAGAAAGAGAAAGCTGTTAATGTAGGAAGTCAGGGCAGAAAGGAGGCACAAACACCCGGTTCGTTAAGGATGGGGAACACAGCTCTGCCCTGCTGAGGCCATCCTGAAGTGCTGACCCCAGCAAGTGCACACCCAAGGAGAGGTACAAACCCTCAGCCCCCACCCCAGGCTGCTGCCTTCACTCCCCCGGCTCTTTTATCCACGTGGAAAAAATCCAGGGCAAAAAGCTCTGGAGCCGTTGAAAACCTTCACTCACCTGAGTAAAGGTCATGGGCTCATCTCGGGAGATGCAGTCTGCGTATTTGCAGATGAAAACCCCGCAGTCGCTGCCATTCTCTTGCTGAGGGATTTCCTAATGAAGGCAGAGGAAGACAGAGGATATTCCCTTACCTCAGAGGACAAGCAGCAGGCGTTACCCACACCAGCCCTGCGATAACCGGACCCAACTCCTGATGCGCTTCCCACTCCCGCAGGCTCAGAGGTTGCCCCAGCTCTTGGCACACCCAGCTCTGCACAGCGCCGTGTCTCTGGAATCAAGACTTGAGGCCTCGCTTTTCCCTCTGAGGGAACTTCCTGAGAAACACTGGCGCCAGCCCCTGCTCTGTCACACACCGGGCTCTGTGCTCCAAGCCAGAATCAATCATCATCTCAGAGCTGATTTTTGCAGCCTACATTCTCTGAGCCTTAAAAACTTATGGAATGGGGGCAAAGCCAGATTCACCTTCATGGGGCAGACTAATTAAACAACCCCCAACCACCCTAACAGCAAAGAGAGCATTGGGCCAGCGAGAAGAGCCTCTGCTTGGAGAGTCCAACCCAGCGCAGCTTCCCGCTCCGCTCGCAGCCAGAGCTGGTGCCGTAAGGACAGGAGAAGCTTCGGGCTGATGACTTGGACTGAACTCGGACGGGCTCAGACCCTCGCGACAAGGAGCCACAGTTCACCTTCCAAACCCAAGCAGTGCTCACTTACGTGGGGCTCCATGCTGCGAAGCGTCCACTCTGAACAATCCAACTCCACCTTTCTTTTTTCCAGGCTTTCTTCTTGCAGGAATTTGCTGTTTAAACCAAAAGAGAAGAAAAGATCCCTCTTTATCTCCATCATTCAGTCCCACAAAAAGCAAGCTGCTGAAGGAGACTCCCACAAAAGCATAAGCTCGTTGAGAAACCTCCCAAATCACGTGTTGTCAGAGGAGGAACAGGAGAACCAAACAAGGAACTGCAATGCCCAGTGTGTACCCATATACCGGGTGCACCTCCAGGAAGAGGAAATACAAAAGCTTTTGGGCCAAGGAAGTTCCCAGGCCAGGGGCTGTCCCAGGAAAAGCCTGCTACGAGACACTGGTCTTGAGGGAGAACGCCTGCAGTACAGATCACCCACAGTAAGGACAGGAAGGCAGGTGGCTGGGGCAAGCTGGAGGGCAACAGGGACCGCTGCTTGTTTAAAATGCGGAACAGAACAGCAGAGGTGCAGAGGCACGGAGACGGAGCGTGTCCCAGAGCTCGCTGCAGCAGAGGCTGAACCCACAGGACAAGGATGAAAGAGCCAAGCGAGGAAGAGGAAGAGCGTGCGAAGAGCCGGGGCGGAGGGGGACGATGTCAGATCAGGGAAGCACTCGATGGCACACAACTGGCGGCACGTGAATCCAACATTTCTGTTTGGTTACTGACCAGAAGCAGGAAAACCTGTGGTCGTGTTCTGGGGGCAAAACCCCCCCAAACCTTCTCCCAACTCCCAAGGGAAAAGCAGCGGCCCAGCAGTTACTTACAATAACACCTGGCAGATCTCATCACCGTTTTGTCCCAGGGAGTCATAGTGCCTGACGCTCTTCTTTCTGACATCTATGACCTGTTGTTAAGAGATGACCCTCAGATGAGGCCCAACAGCCCAAAGTCTAGATGACTTTCCTTGCAGGCTTTTCCTCCCCATCCAGCTCTAAGTAAAAAGCTGGGTTTGACTCACCCCGAGCGTCCAATGACACCTCAAGTTCACAGGGACAAAAATGATGTCCTTGCTGAAGAGATCCACTCCTCTGCTCCATCTTTTCACTGCGCTGTAGCCTCCAGAGCAGAGTTTCAAATAGAAGAAGGCGGTAAAAGCGAAGACTGATGGACCTTTTTCTCTGTTGCTTCTGTCCACCAGAAGAGCCATGTAGAAATGAATGACCTGCACCACAAAGAGTAAATTGAAGAAGTAAAATAAGACGCTAGCTTACCACACAAAAAGTACAGCCCCATGCCTTGGCTGGCCACCCTTATTCCAACCCCAGCTATGGGTATTCTCTATACCACTCTCAGCTGCTTGGGTCAGAGAATCTGGCACTTGGTTATCACTTGGTTTGATAAAAACACCTTTCGCCCTCTCCCATCATCTAGGACTAACTCCTGGGAGCTGCCTAACACCAGTAGTAAAGGAACTCTCAGAAACTCCAGGTCCTTAAGTACCTACAGTAAGAACCGTGCAGAGATTTCCAGGCTCTAAAGGTCACCAAATCATTCTGAGAAGACTTCTGTCCCCAGCAAAGGGGGAGTTTGACATAAACACCAAACTAAAGATCACACCCCGTGCTGTGAGGCCTTACCATGTCATTGAGCCACTGAAGCTCCTCCAGCGTTTGGATGTCCTCACGAGTGACTTTTAGTTTGAAGGCACTGCTCAGGACCTCATCAGGGTTCCCATCGCCGAAGGCGGCAGCGATCTCCTCCTCCATGGCCTGAAACAAGCCATTAAATGGGGAAGGCCCTTGAAACAGGGCACTGAGCACGCTAACGGACAGCAAACACCTTCCCCGCGGGACGCTGCGGCCCTTGCAATGCCCAGGGCTACATCGACTGCAGGAGGTATTCTCCATACCAGGGCAGCTAAGACAGGAGCCTGCGAGAATTTGGCTTCACAGGGGGAAACTGAGGCAGCCACACGGGAGTTAGGCAATCGCGAGTCCCAGCTGTGCACACAGCTGGTTGTAATATGGATGTTTCCATCGGAGTTGGCTTAAGGAATGCAAATCAAATGCTGAGTGTGGCAGTAGGAAACACCCTGACTCGCTACAGCATCACCTGGGTAGGACTCAGGCTGGCACAGGAAGAAAAGCACCTGGTTTGCCTTGCACTAAGCATCCCAGGCAGACTTCCTAGAATCTATAGCTAGCTCTCTCCAAGTCAGTCCTCAACAGGGAGGAAAGGAGGTGCTCGGTTACATCAGGCACCACTGCAGCTCCCAAGAAGAAGAGCGGCCAAAATTCCCACAAATTGGGGAAACATGAACCCCTGCTCCCTGCTAATGGAGGAACTGAGTTGACTCCCCTGACCACTGTTACATGGGGTGAAACTGTGCCCAGTGGGCTTACAGGCCTCTGCCCTCAGGTTAGCACAATGGAAGGAGCGTGTGTGGCACAACAGGTCCTTAAACCCAGTGCCAGCACTGAGCTTTGCGGCGTGAAGTCACAGCTGCCAGGATGCTCCATAGCAGGTTCATGGCACGTGCTTCACATTTCCAAGCTGGAGTTCCTTGCAGCTGTTCCACAGCCTCTGCTTTGGGTAACCCAGTGTCAGCTACGGTACCTTGGTGAGAGGAGCAAAGGGCTCTGGTTTTCTCCAGGATCTTGATTTCTTTCCCTCAGGGACAGGTGGCTTTTTGGACAGAGCAAGTGACCGATTTGATAATCCCTCTTTTGAGGCTCCAGATCCATTCTGTTTCTGTTAGACAAAAGGACATCAAGCTAGCAAGCAAGCAGGGATTTGTTTGCTGGGGCACAGCGCAGAGAATCTTGCTTGTGCATAGAACTAGGAGTGGGTTTGCACACACACATCCAACAGGCAAACTCCAAAGGTGCTTTGTATTTACAGTCCAAGCGTGCGCTCGCATAAAGCTGCACCCCAAACAAAATGGAGGCAAGGGAGGCAGAGAGATTGGCTTGAGCTGGTGTTTAGAAGCCCAGGAAAAAACAATCAGGACAAACACAGAGATCGCTGAGTCAGCACTGCAAGGAGCACAAAGCTTTCTGATCACAAACAGCCCTATTGTCCTAAAAAGGGGAATAACCAGGAACCCACGCTTACCGTTGTAGTACCTGCAGGGACAGGGAGAGAGAAAGAGAGAGAGAGAGAGAAGTGAGCTGGGGATCCTGCCTAATTCTCAGAATTTGTCCCTCTTCAGACAAGAAATGCTTTTTCAAGGCTGATTCTGACCAGAGCCTCAGTCACACACATGAACGCACGACAGCGTCGTCTCAGCTCCCAGCACCGTTCTTTCACCGCCCCAAGACTGGGTGAGGAGGAAGAGCTGGGAGCTCCCTAAACTTTCACAGGATCACAAGGTTGGAAAAGACCTTTCAGATCATCAAGTCCAACCATTCCCATCCTAAGCTAAACCATATCCCTGAGCACCTTATCTACCCTTTTTTTAAACATGCAGGGAAGGTGACTCGGCCCCCTGCCTGGGCCAGGCCTTGACAACTCTTTCAGGGAAGAACTTTTCCCTCACATCTGACCTGACCCTGACCTGGCACAGCTTGAGGCCATTTCGTCTTGTCCCATCTCCTGTCCTCTGGCTGAAGAGACCATCACCCACCTCTCTGCAACATCCCTTCATGCAGGAGGTGAGAAGGTCTCCCCTCAGCCTCCTCTTCACCAGACTAAACATCCCCAGCTCCCTCAGCCACTCCACATAGCATTTGCCCTCCAGCCTCTACCCCAGCCTGGTTGCCCTTCTCTGGACTCGTTCAAGGACCTCCATGTACTTCTGATGGTGAGGAGCCCAGAACGGGACGCAGCATGCGAGGTGTGGCCTCACCAATGCCCAGTACAGGGGCACCATCCCTTCCCTAGACCTGTTGGCCAAACTATTTTTGATACAAGCCAGGATGCCATTGGCCTTCCTGGCCACCTGGGCACACTGCTGGCTCATGTTCAGCCTGCAGTCACTCAACACCCCCAGGTCCTTCTCTTCCTGACAGCTCTCCAGCCAGTGTCCCCCCAGCCTGTAGTGCTGCATGGGGCTGTTGTGTCTCTTACCTGATCTCATTTTTCTGGGACCACTGTGGGCTGCACACAGCTGCATGTTTGATACCTGCACAGGAGAGTGGGAACAGGAAAACAACAAGTCAACTCCCAGTTGCCACCAGCTCTCGTGTTCTGGGTGATAAAATAGAAACCAACTTTTAACGACAGCCATGTGATTAGGAAGTTCAACCTCTGGCAAAGGGTTTGAATACCACACACGAGCCTCCCAGAGCTGCAGCAGGGCATTTATTGCGTTTTTAATCCCGGGCTGCACATGGCTACACGAGAGATTTCGGGCAAAACCAGATGCTCCTCCAGGCTCAGCACAGCTAGTCATTTTCCACAACAAAACCAGGTTTCACCAAATTCTAGCATCTGCTCCCAAGTCATTTCCAAACCCCACACAACTGCATCATATAGTACCGATGCAAAACTCTCTTAGTAATGGGTAGGGAAATGAGGGCTGGGACAAGACGAGGTGTCTGCCCTCCAACACCTGGTATTACAACCACCAGCTTACATGGTTTTGAAGCTCTGCTGTCACAGGGAGTCACCAATAGCATGACAGAAGGACTAGAGAGCACCACGTAACCACAAGTCTGAGTTAAGTAGCGGGCACCTAAGAGGGTGCAGTAATGTGTCACCCTCCACACGTCCAGACAATCAGATACTACGTTGATCTGCTGTGTGGTGCAGCTACAGTCTTCCTACTATGTGGGACAGATAGGAATCATGGAGATACTCACCGGTCTTTGCTGTCCCAGATGGAGAGGGATCTCCTCCATATTTTTGTTTGTTCAGGTGGCATATAGTTGTCACTGGTTGCCTGGAGAATTTTGGAAGACTGGACAAGGATGGAACATGGGAGTGGGATGGAACACAGGAGAAGACTGGAGCAGGGGGAAACGATGGAGCACTCGAAGAGGCCGAAGCAGTGGACAAGGTTGGAGCAGTGGACAAGGCTGGAGCACTGCAGAAGGCTGGAGCACTGCAGAAGGCTGGAGCACTGCAGAAGGCTGGAGCACTGCAGAAGGCTGGAGCACTGCAGAAGGCTGGAGCACTGCAGAAGGCTGGAGCACTGCAGAAGGCTGGGGCATTCAAGGAGGCCAGAGCACTTTGGTGCAGGAAAAAACAATAAAGAAGAGCCACAACATTTATAAGCATGGCATTCGTTATCGGCATGTATCAGTTCACCAGAAAGGAGACAGGTTATTCCCACACAAATGTCTACATGTGAGTGGGGAGCCATAGCTAAAACAACACAAAGACCTAAAGTACAACCAGACTGTTAAATCCCTGGACAGAAACATCCTGCACTGGTGTCAGGACAAAACACAGAGGGCATTCCTGTGCAGACGCCCTTCACATTCAGCTGCGCGACTCTGAACTTGGGCAGACCAGAGGGGCAGGAGTCAAATTTGTCACCTTAGTGTGCCCCGAAGAGAAAACTTCCTCTAAGCTGTGCGAGAAGAACCAGAGGAGGTGGAAAGGAAGAGAGAAAATCCTGGCATTCCCTGTGTTTACATAACGTTTCATGTTCCCAGAAAAAACAGGATTCCCCACCAAGGCAAAACTCATCAGTGCCAAACAAGAGGAAGATAAACTCCTTTGAATGGTGCTACAGAACAACCAGCGCTGGGGAACTTGTACCTTCAAGTTACGCTGCCAGCACTAGAACTAGATGCTGCCTCTCTTAACACACAGCAGCAAAGATTACGTCTCCAGTCCCATTTACACCAGCTACAAAGTCACCACCAAAAAGGCAGTGCTTATGTTCCCTGTCATTACTTGTTGGCTCCTGTCCCCAGTGCATCAGCTGGGCATCTAGCAGATTGTCCCTTCAGTTTTTTGAGGAGTTGCTTGCACTTCTTCTTTCTTCCTTGCTGAACATCCTGCCAGAATGGCGGGGGGAAAAGAATTTAAATAGGGGATCAGGACCTCAGCATATGAAGCAAACATTTGTAATCTGGGTACAGAGCAAACTGCACATGCTGTTCCCCAAATACTTGCACGTTATTCCAGTTTACTTTAGCAGCACCTTCACTTTGAGTCAGCCCTGCTCTAGGAACTTGTGTCCCACTACAAACAGCCACCATTCCTTCTGCAACTCTCTCCTCTAATGGGAGGCTCTTCTCTTCAGCTGTGCTCTGCGTCATCATTCAGGCAAATCCCATTCCTGTCAATCCAAGCCGTGATCGGGTGCTGTGAGTCCCCAAGGTATCTTAATCGGACTCCACAGCTGGGCAGGGCCTGCTTCTCCAGTCCTTCTCCCACGAAAGCTAGATTTATCAGGAATTTTCCAAGAGTTCCTTCAGATATCGGAAGGAAAGGACAGGGAAAGACCCCCTCAGTTGGATTATTAGCAGCTGAGCAGGTTTAAGCCTGTGCCATCCTTTCAGAGTTGCTACAAGCTTAACTGCAAGCCAGAAAAGAAGAGCAACAGCTTACACACCACTAAAACTATGAACCTAAAAAATCGCCAAGTATCTGCAGGACAACAAACACTGAGCTCCTTCCTCAGCTCCACGTGCCAGAGCACAGCACGCAAACCCCAGTGAGCCAAACCCAGCACACAAGAGGAGCCTGCTGTCAAGGGAAAAGAAACACCAATGGCTGCACAGGGTAAGGAAAGCCTTTGCTAACCTCTCCTGCAGATGCTGCTCTTGGAGCAGCATCGCTGATGGAAGCCGGGCGTCTCCGTGCTACTTCTGCTGGTACTGCCACCGGAACAGGAACCTCTTCATGCCCAGAGATGGCGTAATCCAAAAAACAAAGGCAAGCCACATGAGAGCATGATTTAAGAGGGGATAGGATTGCCGTTTGCATGGAAGCCCACCTCCTTAATCCCACCCAAAGCAGTGGGATTCATTCCAAGCTGCACACCATTTTGCAGTTGCAGACACCCTTTAGTTCTCCAAGTCCCCAACCCAGCAACAGCGCAGGGATGCAGGGAAGATACCGAGTTCCCACTCCAGCACTGCCAGAAGCTACCGAGCTGAGATGCCGCCACAACCCGTACGTGAGCCGAGGGGGACAGTTGCACCACACGCCAGGAAGAACGCAGAACAAACAAGCTCACCACTTGACATCAGCCTTACCAATAGGCTCGAGTTCTTCATCCGGCACAGTACTACTTGGTTCCTCAACCTCAGGCTCAGAAGAAAGGGCCCGAGTCTGAAACAGAAACAAACAAAGCAGCGCCCTGAGTTTAACCTGAACACTAGCCCAAGCAAGCGGAAACTTCCAGAAATGGAGGCAGATCTGATCTGTCTTGGGGACTGGGATTTGCTGCCTCAGAGTGCAGCAGAAGGATCTTTGCAGGATCTCTGACCAGCACACTGCCCTTTGGGTTTGGTTGTTAATACGGGCTCTCCTACGAGCAGTGATTAAACCCCCTCAGGCTTCCTGCCCAGTTCCCCTAGGGCAGCTCCTCAGCATTCTGGAGTTCAGCCCTGCCTCTCGCTCGGGGAGAGCTGAGCCCCTCAAAAAGGTGTTCTGAACAAACAAATAGTCAACAGGGCTCACAGGGACAACACTGCACCTCCGAACCAAACTAAGGGGTCAAGCAGCTCATGACTAGTTTTTACACAGCCAAAGTCCTATGAGAATCCGCTCCCGGACCGGTGGATATCGAACTGAGCAGACAGGGCTTTATCCAGAGGAAGCGGACGATTTTTCTCACAAGGTCACGTATTTTGCTTGCTCCTTCCTCAGCTCCACGTGCCAGAGCAGAGCACACAAACCCCAGTGAGCCAAACCCAGCACACAAGATATGCCTGCTGTCAAGGGAAAAGAAACACCTACAGCTGCACAGGTTCAGGAAAGACTCTGCTAACCTCTCCCGCAGACGTGCGAGCAGCATCGCTGACAGAATCCTGGTGTCCCGATGATTCATCTGATGGCACCTTCACTGGAGCAGGAACTGCTTCACGCCCAGAGATGTCATCATCTAAACAACAAAAGAATAGCCACATGAGAGGGTGACTTAAGAGGGGGTTAGGATTGCCATTTGCATGGAAGCCCACCTCCTAAATCCCACCCAAAGTAGTCGCATTCATTCCAAGCTGCACACCCTTCTGCAGTTGCAGACACCCCTCAGTATTCCAAGCAATGCCAAACCTCAGAAGAACAGGAGCTATGAACTACCTCTGTCATGGGCGGCACCTGCTTGTAGATTTTGTGGATCCTGCCCATTAGGATGTTCCACAGGCGACTGTGGGCTGAGGAAAGAACACACAGAACAGGGATTTACAACCACGGGAGAGCTTCACACAAACAAACTTCCAAAGCTAATTGCTGGAGTTCTCCTTCCAAGGCCTCCCGGGATCATCCCAGACACACACACAGCCACCGCACTGCATCCCCTGCCTCTCCCAGCCAAGGCAACGCTAATTATCCCCCTACAGTGGGATAATTCCCTTCTCTCAATGCTTCGTCATCTTCTACAACTTCCAGACCTGCCGTCCCCAGCCACCCGTGAAACAGGAGAGAGAGAAGCACAAGTGAAAATCCCAACAACTGCCTCGGCTGCAGACCCTGGGGCCCAAGACCTGCGGCGATACCGAAGGCTACAGAGCCGCACGGGGGCCTCACTCACACCATCCGGCCCCCAGCTCTTCTAAGAGTCGGGTGCGCTGGCACCAAGGTGTAGCTGCTGCTTTCCTCACAGCCTCAGCCACCTCTGGAGATCATCTGGCCAAAGCCCCGCTCCAGCTCTGTGCTTCTCTTTGCTGGGCTGAAGTCAGCATCCCCCAACCAAGAATTCAAAACTAGACCCACAGAAAGGCCAGTCCTTCTAGTAAATCAGAAACTGGTTTATGCCAAACGGTACCCAACTTCTTTTCAGAGCAGGTTTGTTGGGGATTTTGCTTTATTAAAAAAAACCTTTTTTCCTGTCCAAAACACTATCTAGGAGCTTTTCATACGCGTTACAGGTCTCAGCCTCAAGTTCCACGCTTCCTCCTACCCACAGACCTTTAACCTGGTCTAATCTCGCCCGTCTATGAAACATCTGGGTTTAAACGAAAACATTTCAAATGAGTTGGGAGGGTAGGAAGGAAAAATAAAAAGCTAATGAAGACCTCCCTTAGGGGAGCAGCCCAGGAAACCTTGGAAAACCATCACTGTGAGGACACTGAGTAGGCAGCATGGAGTAAGTTCAGGAATGAAATTGAAAGCAAACCCTTCAGAGAAGAAAGTCAAAGAAAACAGAAGGGTTTTACCTGTCCCAAAGATCAATCGTCTCCCAGATGGAGCGTAGATAGTCGTCCCAGGGCAGTTCATCTACAAGAGAAGAGCATAAGCCATCAGTCACTCTAAAAGGGAACCGAGGAGGTTGATGAGGTTACGGGCAAGAGCTTCCCCAAAGGTCAAAGTTTCCTTTCTCCCCTACGTTGCCATATTCCCTGTGTTCTGTTACTTTAGAATAGTCTCAGATTTTCTTATTGGCAACTACAGCAAGTTGCGTTTGGCACGAGGCATTGCCAGGCTGAACCCCAAATTCAAACGCAAAAAGGGTTCTGAGGATCTAACACCTCAAATCAAACCAAATTCCTTCTGGCCAGCTGGCAGCGGCTGTATCGCAGCTGGAGCTGGCTGTATCCAAGGCGGCTCTGGTACTGAGATGCCGAGACAAACGCCTGGCCCCAACCCAGCAGCAGCGCAGGGATGCAGGGAAGAAATCGAGTTCCCACTCCAGCACTGCCAGAAGCTACCGAGCTGCGATGCCACCACAACCCGTACGTGAGCCGAGGGGGACAGTTGCACCACACGCCAGGAAGAACGCAGAACAAACAAGCTCACCACTTGACATCAGCCTTACCAATAGGCTCGAGTTCTTCATCCGGCACAGGACTTCTGGGTCGTTTAACTGGAGGCTGCAAAGAAAGGGCCCAAGTCTGAAACAGACAACAAACAAAGCAGCGCCCTGAGTTTAACCTGAGCACTAGCACAAGCAAGCGGAAACTTCCAGAAATGGAGGCAGCTCTGGTCTGACTTGGGGACTGGGATTTGCTGCCTCAGAGTGCAGCAGAAGGATCTTTGCAGGATCTCTGACCAGCACACTGCCCTTTGGGTTTGGTTGTAATACGGGCTCTCCTATGAGCAGTGATTAAACCCCCTCAGGCTTCCTGCCCGGTTCCCCTGGGGCAGCTCCTCAGCATTACGGAGTTCAGCCCTGACTCTCGCTCGGGGAGAGCTGAGCCCCTCAAAAAGGTGTTTTGTACAAACAAATAGTCAACAGGGCTCTCAGGGACAACACTGCACCTCCAAACCAAACTAAGGGGTCAAGCAGCTCATGACTTGTTTTTACAGCGCCAAACTCCTATGGGAATCCTCTCCCGGACCGGTGGATACTGAACCGAGCAGAGAGGAAGCGTGTGATTTTTCTCACAAAGTCATGTCTTTTGGTTGCTCCTTCCTCAGCTCCACGTGCCAGAGCAGAGCACGCAAACCCCAGTGAGCCAAACCCAGCACACAAGAGGCGCCTGCTGTCAAGGGAAAAGAACCACCTAGAGCTGCACAGATTCAGGAAAGACTCTGCTAACCTCTCCCACAGATGGTGCTCTGGGCGCAGCATCGCTGACAGAAGCCCGGCGTTTCCTTCCTTCCTTTGGTGGTACCTTCACCGGAGCAGGAACCTCCTCTTCACGCCCAGAGATGTCATCATCTAAACAACAAAAGAATAGCCACATGAGAGGGTGACTTAAGAGGGGGTTAGGATTGCTATTGCATGGAAGCCCACCTCCTAAATCCCACCCAAAGCAGTCGCATTCATTCCAAGCTGCACACCCTTCTGCAGTTGCAGACACCCCTCAGTATTCCAAGCAATGCCAAACCTCAGAAGAACAGGAGCTATGAACTACCTCTGTCATGGGCGGCACCTGCTTGTAGATTTTGTGGATCCTGTCCATTAGGATGTTCCACAGGCGACTGTGGGCTGAGGAAAGAACACACAGAACAGGGATTTACAACCACGGGAGAGCTTCACACAAGCAAACTTCCAAAGCGAATTGCTGGAGTTCCCCTTCCAAGCCCTCCCGGGATCATCCCAGACACACACAGCCACCGCACTGCATCCCCCGCCTCTCCCAGCCAAGGCACCGTTATTTATCCAACCACAGTGGGATAATTCCCTTCTCAGAGTTCCATGCAAGGACTCACACACTTGACCTGGGCACACCTTTGCCATCTTACAGGCCATCCCAGACAGCGCTGCTGGAAAACCTCTTTGCAGCGGGAGAGCAGCTGAAGCCACCCAAGGTGGTTTCCCTCCGACCGCTTCGCCCGCCATTCCCAGCGATGGATCCCTGAGGGAAACTGGGTCTCCCGCTCACATCGTGCCATGACAGCCAGCAGCGCCTTTAAAGGCACCTTCCTCCGCCTGGGACTGTGCTCTGCACGGCTGCTGGGTACTACTACTGGGGCAGCCAGCGTCTCTCTCCACACGACGCTGCCTCTCCTCAGGGACACAGAAGCCACAGGCCTGGCATGGCCACCGCTGCCCACAGCAGGGGGGTTGGAACAAAATGGATCTCATAGGTCCCTTCCAACCACAGAAACATCCACCAGCTCTTACTGGGAGCTCTGCGATACTGGCAACCGTTAACCCCTGGGAAGGCATCCCCGTTTCTCCACATGCCCTACGCCGGGACTCGCCTCCACCCGCTGTATCCCCTCACACACACACAGCCCTCTGCTCCTGCCCCGCGCACCCTCCCAGGGCCCGTTTCTTCTCAAACTCCCCGCTTCCCACAGGGAAAAGCCAACGGGGTGGCGGGGGGGTGGGGGGGGAGAGGAGCGGATTGCCAGGGTCGTTCTCGGGGCGGAGGCACACCGAGCTCCGCTGCCGCCCTGGGCTCTAACGCCGAGGAGAGGCGGGAGAGGCGCCGCGCTCCGGGCCGGCTCGGAGGGGGGAGGGGGGGTGGAGAGGGACGGGGCGAGGCCCTCGGGCGGCCGTACGGCGTCGGGCGGCTCGCTGACCTGGGGGGCGGCCTCTGGAGCGGCGCCGAGGCCGCGGGCGACTCGGGGGACGCGACAGACAGCGACGGACAGGGCGCCGAGGGCCCCCAGCAGCCATCGCTACATGGACCCGGACAGCCCGCGGCGGAAATGCGCCCATCCTGCCCCACGCCCGGCACGGCCCGGCACGGCACGGCCGCCCCTCCCACGAGCGTGCGGAGCAGCCCCCTCCATTGGCTCCTACCAATGCCTGTCTGGGGAGGGAGAGCCCAGGGAAGCGAAGGGGCGGAGACCCGGGACGGCCACGCATGCGTGGTGCTGCTCCCCCTCCCGCGGGCGGGGCCTCCCTCGCCAGCGCCGGGCTGGGCTGGCCCGGGCTGGGCTGGGCTGGGCCGTCCCCTCCTCCGGGTGGGCGGGAGGCTTCCCTCTTCCCCCCGCCTTCGGACAGCCCCGGGCGGGGCTTCGGCGGGGAGCTCGGCGCCCAGCTCGGGCAGGTGTTTGGGCAGGGTGCTCTCCGGCTCAGCGGGTGACAGGCCGGAGGCTCCCGGGGCTTACCGAGCCCTCTGCTCATCCATCTCCCGGCGCTCGGGGCCTGTCTCCTCTCCCGCTCCCGCAGTACCCACCGGCTCAGCCATGGCCGAAGGCACGACTGAGCGAGAGCGGCGGGTGGGCAGGACGCACTGCCCCGGGCAACGGAGCGGGGACTTCCAGACCGTTTAACGGCCGAACCGGCTGCGCGGGCAGCGCCGACGCGCAACCATCTACCGAACCCACCCGGGAAGGGCCGGACCCACCGGCCGGGAAAGGCCGAACCCAGCTGCGGTGGTTTGGCCCTAGCCAGAGGCCAAATACCCACCGAGCCACTCGCTCACTCCCCCCTTCAGCCGAAAAGGGGAGAAAGTAGATATTAGGAGGCCTAGGACTTGAGATAAGGACAGAGGGATCGCTCTCCAGTTAGTGCAATGGGCAAAACAGACTCAGCACAGAATAAAGTGATTTATTACTACTGCAACTAATACACCCGGTGAACCGGAACGAGATAAGAAGCGGCCAGGTCTTAAAGCACCTTCCCCCACCCTCCCTTCTCAGCACACTTAAAACTCATGGCGATTTTACTCCCTTCATCCCCCCCAACATGGCACGGGGGTGCTGACATTCGGGTCCAGACCCCCCAGCCTGGTCCCCCGCAAAGTCACAAGTCCCCCAGCAAACCTGATGAGGCATGGAGCAATCTTCACAGGGTATAGGTGTCTCTGCTCCCCATCCCCATCCATGGGCTTTGGGGGGACACCCATTTCACCATGGTCTTCACCATGAGCTGCAGGGTAGACTCTTTTCACATTCTTTACACACACACACACACCCACACACACCCCCTCCTGCAGGCCTGGCCTTGGTGTCTGTGCAGCTTGATATATCTTCTCTCTCCCGCTCCAGTGGCAAAGTGCCCCTGCCAGCAGGTTTTTTTCTCCTATATGTGATTCACAGAGGCACTATGACCAGTTCTGATAGGCTGAGTCTCGAATTCGGCATTGAATTGACCATGTTTTCAAAATATGGGGCTTGCAGAAAGCTGTAGCTGCGGCTTACAAAAGCCTCTGAGGCAGCACAGCCACACAAAACTGCAACACCTTCGGACCGGAACCGGGCGGGTTTCACCTCTCCCACTGGGTTAGGCTGGTTCCCGGAGCCACCCCGCTTCCCCCTGCCCTGATCCAGCAAGAATGGTGGGGATGCGGGGAGGGAGGGTGCTGCACAAGTTACGCTGCCAGCACTAGAACTAGATGCTGCCTCTCCTAACACACAGCAGCAAAGATTACGTCTCCAGTCCCATTTACACCAGCTACAAAGTCACCACCAAAAGGCAGTGCTTATTCTCCCTGTCATTGCTTGTTGGCTCCTGTCCCCAGTGCATCACCCAGATGTCTAGGAAATTGTCCCTTCAGGTTTTTGAGGTGTGTTTGCACTTCTTTCCTCCTTGCTGAACATCCTGCCAGAACAGAGGGGGGAAAAGAATTAAAAGTTGCTTCAGATATCGTAAGGACAGGGAAAGACCCCCTCAGTTGGATTATGAGCAGCTGAGCAGGTTTAAGCCTGGCCATCCTTTTAGAGTTGCTACAAGCTTAACTACAAGCCTGAGAAGAAGAGCAACAGCTTACACACACTGAAACGATGAATCTCCAAATATCCAGAGGACAACAAACACTGAGCTCCTTCCTCAGCTCCACGTGCCAGAGCAGAGCACGCAAACCCCAGTGAGCCAAACCCAGCACACAAGAGGAGTCTGCTATCAAGGGAAAAGAAACACCAATGGCTGCACAGGGTAAGGAAAGCCTTTGCTAACCTCTCCTGCAGACACTGCTCTTGGAGCAGTATCGCTGATGGAATCCTGGCGTCTCCATGCTTCTGCTGGTACCTTCACCGCAGCAGGAACCTCGACACACCCAGAGATGGCATAATCTAAACAAAGGCACAGCCACATGAGAGGGTGATTTAAGAGGGGTTAGGATTGCCCTTTGAATCAAGCCCACTGTTGCAGTTTTGCATAGCAGAGAAGGCTTTTTGTCTGCCTTGTAAAGCTGAGACTTGGAGCAGTGCTTTGCTTTTTAATTTTTTCCTTTTCTTTTTTATTATTTTTTTCATAGAAAATTAAGAAAACAACAAACCCCAAGATGGGAAAAAAATGGATCTCGAGCGAGGTGGGAGAAAGAAACCTTCTCACGTGTCCCATGCCATGCTCTCTTCTCCTGCCAGCCAAGAGCTGGTGGCTGTTCCTTCAGAGAGAGCTCAAGGAATGATTAAAAAGGCCAAAAAAAAGGAAAGAAAAAAAAAAAGAGAAAAAACCCCGATCCAAACATCATTTAAAAACCCACTCAAAGCATCCAAGAACCAAGGGAAAGAGGAGGGGTGGGGAGCAGCGTGGCCCGATGCCGTGTTTCCTTCCACGGCAACATGTCTGTGTGTGCCTGTGTGCCTACCCCAGTGCGGAGCGGGGGTGGGGGAAGGAAAGGGGGTTTTGTTTGAAAAACAAAAAGGAAAAGACCCAAACCAGAAATATATCCAGCTACCATGAGCCTGGGCTTGCTCCTTGCTCTCTGTTGCTTTCTTTTGAGTGTCATGTGTTGGTCCCGGTTCCTCCAGCAGTCTCCTTGTCTCTGCACATGATGCTGGGGTGTTGGGGAGGGGGATGAAGGTGGTTGGGGGTATTTTTTTGGGGGGATGGAGGAGCATCCCTTTACCTGGTGACTTGGGGAAGAGTTGACATCGCACAGCCGCCTCTCCCTGGTTAGTAAAGCCAAAAGGTTATTAGCAGGTCACTAATTGGGCTGGTGGCTTCCAGCAGAGTGGGTGTAAGGGCAACACCGGTGGGGTAAGGCCAGAACAGGGTTTGGGCTGGGAGGTGGGGGCCAAGCTCCTGCCACCCACCATCCCCAACCCATGGAGGGGACTCGCTCTGACCCAGACTCGCAGGCTGAGCACACACCCCACCCCCCCCCCCCGCATCCTTTCTGCACAGGCAGGCAGCCTGCAAAGCCGGTGGGGAGCATCCTGTCGCAGCCCTCCCCCGCCTCGCTCTCCCCTCAGCGCCAGCTCCTCACCTCCAAGAGGACATCTCCTAATGAGACATGGGGTCCTGCACCCACCTCCTCACCCAGTCATGAGGCCACCTCTCCCCCCAGGGTGGTCTCAGCACCTTGTAGGGGCCCAAGGACCCAAGTCCACACTTACCTATTTTCAGGATTGGACAATATTTTATTGTACACTAGAAAGCCATTGTGAACTTGCACCGTTGTGAGCTGACACTGGACATAAAAAACCTTAAGGCTGAGAAGTCCACTACTGCACAGCCTCTCTTCTGCCCTTAAAAGCCTGCAAAAAGTAGGAAATTATGAACATGTTCAAGTCTTTTCTGTCTGAAATAGAAAGAGGACAGTGCAGCTACTTAGCTACTGTGATTAAATGCACTTCTAAAATTGTTTATTTAGCAGTTAAAGCTTTCTTGTCCCTCTGCCTTTCCCATTTCCACCATGTGAAAATTTATGTGCTATGGGGAAATTAATCAATCAGAAATTGAGAAGGTAAATTTGAGGTTTTCCAGAAGCGTTTTGGATACCTTTCTAACATTTGTATAGCCTTCAGCTATACAAGAGTCTCTGGACATGGGCAAACTTCCTAGACTTTTGGCTTTGAGTCTACCCATGAAGCCTTGGCAAGAAGCAATAGTGCTGGCGAAGGGAAGGTCCATCGTTACCCTGATGATGCAAGTAGTAGGTGTGTGCTTTAACAGGCCTAGAGCGAACAGGCAGATCTCCCCATCCAACCCTGACTTTCAGAAACCAAAATGAGATTCAAGAACTGTGTTTTATAAACCAATATACTGAGATTTATTCTCTTACCTTTGTTATAAGATATCCCACCCATGTTGCTGACCATTCTGCAAAATTATCACCTAATTTGCTTAAGCAAATTGGTTTCTTCATCTTCGACCAATTTACAGCCTTTTGATAACTCTTGTACCTACAATTTTAAAACATCCATTTAATAAGCCTAACTTTTCCATGTAATATAATAAAAAGTATCACATTAATAATCATAACCCCCCTAATTAGAATCATAATTAGGTTACATCTATATCTTTAAAAAAAGAATTAAGAGAGTATTTTCAGTAGTCAACTTCTTTCATTCTAGAGCATCTTAAAAGAAAACATGAAATAAAACCAACCTAATATGTTACCAGAATTTTTAAGTATACTTCAAAGTGCTGTTCAAATATTTTAAGCAATGCCACTGAACAGATATTTGAGCATTACGTTTTTGGCAGGAAAAATCCTAGAATATACATGAAAGCAAAGAAAAGCCTAATTTGGTTTTCTACAAAGGCAAAACCTATCACAAATGAGCATGGCTGTCTTCATAAGGCTACGGAAAGGTTGAGTTGATTATTTTATGTTAAGGTCCATTCATCATTTGAAGTTTTCCTCACTTATTTTTTTTCATTAATTCAACAAAATGAAAAGTCAAATTAAAACCCAATGAGCTCCTGCTACTTCTATAAATCGTACCAGTAGAGGGATATTAGTGGATTTGAGCACAAACTCAAATCCTAGTGAGAATTTGTACAAAGAAAACAGAAACAAAACTCTCAAAACATCGTATAAGACAATGCTTTCGATAGACAGATCTGAGCAAAGTATAAGCTCAGAATTTTGCTTGTTTGATTTATAGAGAATTACATGAAAGGAAGTGCTAATTCAGCTTTATGAGAAAGAAGTTACTTGAATTTTACATATATATGTATCAGTCTACAGAAAAGTAACAATCACAAAGCCAAATGAAGTTACTGCTAGCCTGGAGGAAAAAAATAAAGTGTTGAAGTTGTCATATACCATGTATTTAAGTGAGGTTTCAAGATGTCCTGCACCTGCTCAGGAAACCTCCTCCAAAGCCGGGATCCTGGGCAGTCAGTGTTTGTCTCTCTACAGTCATAGATAGACAGTAACTCCTGAAAAGGCATGGCTTACATGACCACGTTAGCATTAAAAGTATTTCATGACCACAGCATTAATAAAAACTGAGGCATATACAGGAAAAAAAAAGATAGGGGTTATAGAATGCTTGATTCAGAAGCAACTGCAAAACTTTGATCCAACATTGTTAATCCCCTATTACTAGGCAGTGTTGATTTCATCTACTGATTCTCCAGATTCTCCAGTTGGTGTTTGGACATTATCTTGTATTCTTCACATCTGCCAATAAACCAGGGCGAGCAGTCTGATTCCTCCTTGTGCATAAGCTAATGACATTTTCTTATTACAGTGACTCTACAGGACCACTTGCTTTCTCCTGGTGCAAAGAATTATCCTGAAGTTTTTATAAAGATATTAACAACAAAGAAACAAAAAACACCACAACTCATCCTCCCCATCAAGTCAGCTTGGAGGTGGCAAACCAGTACAGAAGACTAGAGTATGAAAATAAGGGCAGGCTTCCTTTCAGTTGCTTCTGAACAGCATAAGCTGAAACTTTCTTAGGGATACTCATTGCTTTGCATTTCTACCTATGGAACCTGCACCATTTCTAAGTCAGTCTCGTGACTGCCCCTTGAACCACTATGCATGGACTGTTAGTTACCTCTGAAACATCAGATCTCTCCTAAAATATTGGGACAAAAACGTATCTCTTATTTGACAACTCCCCAGAATTCTAAGTGAGCACTGAGGAGCGTAAAAAATAATTTCCCTGAAAAACTTTTTACCTTGTAATTTAAAGCTGTATGGAATGAAGTTTCGAATACTTAAACACGTACTTCACAATGCAGATTTATATTGCATAATATATTCGAATATAGTTCTGTGTGATAGGAAATAATTTGTGAAGAGAAAATAGGATCTAACCATATATCTCACCTGAATTGCATATGCTGCAGAATCCTGAGCATGAACATTTTCAGCATAAGCAAGGAATGCTCTGGTCAGTTCTGTTAATAATCCATAGACAAAATTGGGATCCTCACCAGCCTCAATCACAAACAGAATGCCAATTTTGTTAAAACAGAGTAACAGCTGTACCTTTAATCTGCAAATAATCACTCCAAACCCTGTCTCTGAACTGTTTTAGATGAGAAAGCAAGTACAGATTTTTTCAAAGGGTCTAAACAGAGCAAGTTCCCAAGTACTTTTAAAAAACCCTTAATGCTAAACAAACATTACTACAACACTTCTTACCACAACTGTGAAATGTTTTCCTTGAGTTTCACTTGTGGAAAAGTCAAGCCTGCCAGGATCTATGGCTCCCAGTTGACCTAAACATCCTCCACAAAGTAGCCGGGCTTGAGAGTTTGCATCCTGGCAGCCGATGAGAAGCACAGTTACCAGCTGGGAGATGACTGGCTCCACGCTTTCGCTGTCTGTTACAGACTTGACCCATTTTTCCTAGGAAGTTGTAAAACGAAAACTAATTATCCCGCAGCTTTATTTATGGCAATCAAAGAAATTTTCCATCTGTGACTCACTCTGACTTCACACTTCATGTACGCATGACTTCAGGTTAGTGATTCAAGTAGTGTCATTTTGTAACCAGAGCTAAATTGCCCTAAATTGCTTTTTATGCAAAGAAAAACTAAACAAATTAATAAGAATGAGGAATTTGGGCTTCAATTTATAATGTTGTCATGGCCAATAATGTATTTAATTATCATCCATTGATCTACTAATACTTTCTTTCCCTGTCTTACTAAGAACTCTCTTCTTGCCTACATTATCTTCTTCATTGTCTGCTCCTTTTCTTCATTTGTTCTGGTATTTCCTCCCACTTTCTTTCATGCAGCTCTTGTCACACCTTCTGATTTAGCTGCCAAGCTGCTATCTTTACTATTTCCCATTTGTTGGCCATTTCTTCACTCTCAGTCCTACAAAGCCCAGGGTTTCAAGCCCTTTATTCAATGCCCATCATTTTAAGTGGACATCCTTTGTTTTTCATTTTGGCCCAGCTTTTATTTCCCAGTTCCACATTTAGTCCAAATACAGACATATTTTTCTCTAAATAGTGTGAGGATATTTACCATTGTTATACTTAATGAAGAC
This sequence comes from Laterallus jamaicensis coturniculus, assembly GCA_022605575.1. Lineage (NCBI taxonomy): Eukaryota > Metazoa > Chordata > Aves > Gruiformes > Rallidae > Laterallus > Laterallus jamaicensis. The sequence goes on from JAKCOX010000014.1 coordinate 3,436,364, forward strand.
TGAAGCCACAGCCAACATAACAGAGCAAATAGTTCCACAAGCTTTGGAACTAATTAAGTTTGATTCACCTCAACTATCTTGCTAGACTTCTAACAAAGACAGACATGACATTTCATGTTTAGACTTCTGACTGAAGAATGTCCCACTATCTTGTAGCTGATAAGGGGACAGGTTTTTCCCCCCCTCTCTTAATAGGTCATACACACCCCTCTGGGCAAATAGCCACACAGATTTGAAAAGCAGTACCTTCAACTTGTACATGGCTGTAAGATTCATTGCAATATGATCAATGGATTAAAATTTTTGAGCACAGAAGGCAAGGGACAAGAAAAAAATGACACGTGTGAGGTGGTCACACAAATGTTAATTCTTTTAGGTATTACATTCACCTGCAAAAACTGAGTGGTTTAATGCATTAAGTGTCCTGATGCAAAAGCCATATGCATTCTAACAGATTAACAAGCCCACCCAATAGACTGCTGAAATGGACTGCTTAGACATGCTGAAAAAGACCCCTTCTCCTCATTACATTAAGAAACAGCTAGCTTAAATTGAGGAGAATAATGCAGTTCATATGAACATCCAGTAACAGTAAAGAGTTTTAGATTATTGGTTTGGATACTAAAGTTATTTTTAATTTTACTCAAGGAGGTTTTCTATACCTGGTTTCTATATAGTGTTTCCTTCAGGCTGGTAAGTGCATGAATACAAACATCCACGTTCTCATGCTGAATAGCTCTCATTGATAGCTGCAGCATTGTCTGCAGGTCAGTGCTTTTGGAGGATTCCTGAACAAGACATAAGAAGTTCAAATTAAGTGTAAAAGGAACATGGTAAAGCAACATCTCACAGAACACAATTGAGAGCACATACAAACAACTACATTTCTGCTTGCTTTCTCACTTAGACCCACATACCACAGTCTTCCTATTTTTAGAAAGGCTTTCTTCAAAAAGGTGCTACATTTACATTTTTATGTAAATAAAACCTATTAAATCAGAAAAAACATGCTTTGTATGGAGTACCTCATTATCTAAAAATCAAATTAGTTTTTACTTTTGTTACTTGATTCCCACTAAATAATTGCTACTTCCCATCTATGACCTAACCATTCTGAGGGCAAGAAAAAGAATTTACTACTAAAAACAGGCCAACTTTATTACCTTGAGAGAGAATACAAAAGAAGAATCAAATTGAAAGTAGTTTCTCTTGTAACACAATCATTGTCATAGCTGATGCTACCATATTTTTTTCTTATAATCTCTTTAGTCTCAAAAAATGGAAAAGTCAGTATTCAGGAGATGCTACAGAAACAGGTATGTTACACCCGAGCATATTTTACTCCTAAATAAGAATCAGAGCCTGTTTCAAGGTATTCCTTTAAGACACAAATTCTGTTTTGTTGTGGAGGCAGAAAAATACTGTTTCTGCTTGAAAATAAACTTTAGATATTTTCTTCACTTGCTATGAATTCATTTGATGCATGAAAATAAACAAGTAAATAAATGAAGCTGTACCTTTCTCTATTCCTGAAGGACAACTTGAATTTTTTTTAGTTCTGGAATGTCAGGCAGAAAATATATTTCATGCAAAAAGTCTCGCACTGCATCCCTAACAGTTAAAAGAAAACAATTGCAAAAACCAGCAAACAGTAGCTGTGTCAGAAAATTCTTAAAAACCCATGCCGAGAAAGTCGTCAAATATAATGACCAAAGGCTTGGAATGCAGGAAAACCTTTTTAAGGAAGGAACTTATTTCTCTTGTTATTCAACTAAGCCACAGGTATTTTTCCTCTATACTTCAAATTACTTTCTCTATTAAAGACAAAAAATTTCATTGCAAGGTAGACAAGTAGGATTTTTATAGAACAACAGACTATTCTGTAGAACAATCAGTTCTCTCATCTCAGTGCTGGACAATTTTAATTTAGGGTTACCCCCATTCCTATTACTGGATTTAATCCATAGTACTGAAAATATTTGATACAGTACCTGTTCTCAACTATGAGAAAGTAAAACACTCCCGTGGTTTCCTTTGGTTGGATATGTATAAGGGGCAGTAACGCTACTATCACATGACTAAGGCAGGAGCCAAGGTATGAGTGGTCCAGACTTCTAACAAAACAATCCCATGCTCTAAAGTAGAGAAGACAACAAAACAATAGTAACCAATGATTCTGCCCTGCTTAAAGACTTTCTAGTAGGTCATGAGAAGCATTTTAATTTTTTTTCAGCTCTATAGTTTATATCATTGGTCTAGAACAAAACCAAACAATGGATTCAAGGACAGAAGTAGCAGGTATATCCCTGTTTGGGAGTACAATCAGTTCACCTGCAACACAGTCCTGGAAGGTCATCCTTGTAGCGCAGAGCTGTTCTCAGCACAGTCATCATCTTCACTCTTACTGAACTGATGTGTTTGGGACCCATGAGCTTCATTAAAGACATAAGACTGTTTAAAGCCTAGACAGAGAAAAGTCATTTTAGAGTATTAGGTATTCAGCAAAACATATACAAGCCAAACTTTCTAATAAAACCAGCCAACTCTGTTTTAATAAATCAGATCCTGTAAGAGAGCTAATTCAGTTTGATGTTTCCATAAAGAATTAGGGGTTACAGGAAAAGAGAATGAACGGGAACCTGTAATGACAGCATTGTTATTTAGGCTGTTGACAGATTGATGAGGGAAGAACAACCAAAAGGAGTTCATTAACACCAAAGCCATTAATGGTTATAGAAGTCTGTTATAAGACATGACTGACTGTATGTACGAAGTTTTCTCGGCTGAAAAGAGCAGATTTTGGAAATACAAAGGAAAACAAGCAAACACCACAAAAAAGTCAAAGCCAACGCAACACCAGAGTTGACATAGAACTTCTGGTAGAAGCGATGGTTAAGCTTCAGGGAACAGGTAATAATAGCTCAGTTGTCAACGGGACTGAGGAAAGACAGAAGAGAAATACTGAGAAGCAGAAAAAGCAGGAGGTATTTCAGTCCCAGGAACACCGTACCAAACAAGGTAGTGTAACATCCAGCATGACAGATCAATAACACAGGAAGGAACTTGAGCTTGAGGAAAGAGCATGGAAGGGGAAACTCATCGAGAACAAAAAAAAAGAACAGGAAAATGATAGAAACAACAGCAGGTGCAGCAGAGGAAATGATACACAAAGGAAGAAACAGAGAAAGCATGAAGCCATGAGGCTATAAAAGCACTGAGAAGAAAAAGCTTGAAAAAACAGCAGAGAAAATCCAATGCCATCAATGCAAAGGCTATATACATTCTAATACTGAAAAAATCCCTGCAGAAATTACCTGCACTACTTCTCTGAGGTGGCTCAATGGCCTGTCATGTGGCTAGAAGCACTGCCTCAGGAGAGCAGAACTTTCAGACTTTGTCTCAAGCTGTAAGCTCTAATTTTTGTAAATGCTCTCTACTGCAAAGCTGAAAGGAGTTGTTCTGGGAGGAGCAAAATCAATAAAGCCCAGTTTCACTTGGATTTGCATCTTATTTCCTCCAGCATTGCCATTCAGTGTGCTTATAACACTGTTCCCTACAGCAACTCCTTTTCTCCTGCATTCCCTCACCCTCTCCACTTTGTTTCTTTCACGCATATGAGATACAGACTTGGATTCCTCCTCTGTAGTTACTGGTTGACTGACTTGCTATATGGCTAAAAGATGTATCTTAGATGACCATTAAAGAAAAAGCACAACAACAAAGCCCCCAGAACTATTAAGCTTACACTCATGCCCTACCCATAGTGAGACCATCAGTTTTCAAGAATTATGAGGAAATCTTAGTATCTTTGAGACTTCAATGACAGTTGCACAATCACATAAGTAAGTCTGGAATATTAAAGTAGCCTTTGCTTAACTTTAATAGTCAAAATGAAGTTTACATATAATTTTTATATCCTCAATGCCAACACTGGAACTCAGTAACTGCATGTTAAAAAAAGCCAAGACACCAAGCAATTTAGGTTGCAGATAATCAGCCTATAGAGGTAAAAAACCACAAATAATCTTACAATTAACACATTCCCAATCTTAAGCAATTAGAAAGTATGAAATGCTAATTCTGAAAAACACATGAGAAGAATCCCAGATACACACACTGCTCCTTAAGACATATCAGCATTAATGAGAGACAGGTTAGGCTGTGGGGTTTTTTGTTTTGGAAGGATTTTGGAGGTGTGTATGTGTGTGCATTTGTTTAGGGTTTTTCCTGTTTTGGTTTTGTTTGTGGGTTTTGTGCTAAGGAACACTTAAAATGAATGCCAGCCTTTACTCCACTTCATGCCTTAAATAACTCCAGAGAATGTTAAGCTATCTTCATTCTCAGATTGGAGAAAAAAAAAGTATGGAACAAAACTGAACATGAGTATTTTGAGAGCCTTACCATTTGTTCAGGTGATGTTATTTCTCTGGGTCCCTGACAGGGATCATCTTGAGATGCAAAAGAAGCCAATAATGACAGACCATTGAAGACTTGTTGATAGTGTTCTCCTATACGCAGCAATAATTCATTACGCAGTCCTTGGGAGTCCTGGCTCAGTAAGCTGCTCAGTTCTATCTCAGTCTCATTCTATAACGAAATAGCACACAGAAGCCAAGTCCTCATTTCATCACAATGAAACTAGCACTTTGAGACACAGGAGGCACTGGACTGATTTACCACAAAAATAAAAGAAAATGTTTCCAACCAGCTCAATGCTAGATAAACTGTTTTTAAAGGTTTTAAGATCACAAAATACCTTACAGCAGTTTCTAAGAGACAATAGAATATAAATAACAAGACGAACAAAACTTCTCCACATTCCATTTATCCAGCTGTACTTTATAATACCTTAACTTCCATAAACCAAAGAGCTCACTATTCTGCAACTGTTGCTCCTAATCTGCATATATAATAGAGCAAACGTCAATTTACCTTGAAGTAATGACGTGCCCGCTCAAGCTCATCCTTGGAGCAGGAACAGACCAAATGAGAGAAGATGTATTTGAAGTTACTGATCAAAATCTCCCTTCGGTTTCCATTCAGCTGCTTTGCTATGGTTCAAATAAGTGTGGAGGCTGCAGGACTAGCCTTGGCTGCAAGGTCAGGAAGCAAAACTTGTAGGGTAAATTAAGAACAACACTTAATTGAAAAGAAACAAACAAACAAACTACCCCTCTGAAAACCCAGAGCTCAGCATTGTTTCATTTGTGTCACTACACCCCCACACATCTCTAGTCATAAGCTATGACCATAGGAATGAACAAAGAAGAACTTGAATAATGTGGAAATACTGAGCAAAAATGCACTTAATTACTTAAGTGAGCTACCATTTTTTGTTGTCATCCAGATTCTCCACAAAAAAACCTTAAGAGCAAAAAGCCAACCCAAAACAAAACACACAACAAAAACCCAACACACATAACGATGCTCTCCTAACCTACCAGTCAACTAGATGACTGCTTATTAATAGGTCTGCATTTATCATCTACCAACAAGCAAAATACAAGTATAAAACTGTTAAGCTTTAAATAAAACAGACATCTAATCAGATCAAAAAGACATCTATCTACAGCACAATAATTTCTTCATGGGAAACAAGACAGCAGACACCATGTAAAAACCACACCTCACAACAAATCCCTCCAAGAGCACTAACTCGTTAATATAGATCTACTCCTTGAGTACTCTAGACCCTAGATCATCATACTTGAATTAGCATTGGAGCTATCACTGAAACTCCTTAATAAGGCTGTTCTGTATTTCAGCTTCCAGTTGCAGCATTCACAAAGTATACTATATAACAACTAGAGAAAAAAAAAATATCTGCAACATTTGCAGAGAACACATGGACTTAAATAGAAATCCACAAGTGCACGCACAACAATAAAATCAGGAGTAAAAAAGACCGACAAACCTCCTGAAAGAAAGCGATTTAGGTCTGGAAAACCACATACATTGGCGATCTCTGATAACATACCCAGAGCCATTGCTCTCTGGTGAGCAGCTGTTTGTTTCTGTAGCTCATTACCCTGGCATGGAGCACTTAGTACTGCCATCTGGCTGGAGTGCAGGGATTCCACTAGAAACTAAGCATGAAGAAACAAGTATTTAGTATTATTTTTCCCCTTCTTTGCTCCCTAAAAATAAACACAAGAATTTTCATAGATAGAGCCATAGACCAAAATTAAACCAAGCTACTTTAAAAAAAAAAAATAACCAATGACAACATCAAACATTAACAGCAATATAAACTGAAATAAAACATTTCAAGCATTATTACACTTAGAAAAAGAGCAATATAGAAAAGGAAGGAACAGAGAAAGGTACAGAAGTAGTGACTTAGTACCTCCTACAGAAATGCAAAGTGACAATAAAAGTAAAGTCACATACCTAGCTTTACTGAACTGGGCACTTGGTTCTCAAGGAGAGTAAGAAATGGCTTGAAAACACAGGCTTGTACAGAACAGGATGTTTCATAAGCAGAAGTCACAGTAAGGCTACTACATAAAATGTCTTAAGTAACGTTTAATAGCAGAGTCAACTAAGGAAGGTTGTACACTGAATGTACCAGAGAGACAACAAGATAATTTCCCCAACTCTCACAGCACAAGCCTCCTTCACTAGCTCAGAGTCATCTTTGATTTGATTTCTGAAATGAAAACAAAAACAAAACTGCTTTAATTTAGAGTTTACCTAGAAATGGGTATTTCTTCACTAAGTTCTCCAGCTATCCTGAAAGTACCGTTAGGACAATTTAAGGAGCTTCCTCACTAAATGATCTTTTTCTTTTGCAGAGTACCCTCAAGTTCTATTAAATGTCTGAAGTTGCATTGGGCAAGGTGAGTCTGGCATATTATAAAGAAACCGAGGACAAGATACAATAGGACAGAAGACACCAAGACGTATCAAAAAAACATAGAGAAATGAGAAAGACTAGCAGACATATGGACAAACATGATGTGTATTTATCAGATAGAAACAACTAATTATTTTTGCTGCATATACCACATTTCTTATTCATGTTTTTCTTCTAGTATGAAGTCAAAAAAGCAGCATTAATACATACAAGAGAGCTTTGGGAATTGTACTGCAGGACTGCACACTTTGAGTACGAAGCAGGAGAGAAAATCCTTTAACACAAGTAGCCCAAATTACTTCATGGGGACTTTGTAAGGCCCAATGATAAACAGATTTTCTCCAATCCAGATGAAAGTTTCTTGGGAAGAGACACAGAAGGAACACACAGCGTGACTGTGTTGGGGTTGCTATAGAGAAAAAACCAAAATGAAGCAAATCATTACTTGATTTAGACTTTGAACAACATCAATCACCATAAGAAAAGCAAAGAAAATAATTCTGAGAACTATCATTTCAGAGAGATATTAGGTTTCAGATACTTCAATATACTTACAGAAACTCTGTGCAGTTTTTTGACTCAAAACTAAAGGATCAAACCCAAAAGCAGACGGGATAAAAGAATCATCAGGATGGCTGCAAGTCCAGGGCAGAGACAACAATCCACATAGGTTATCAAGAATCTGGTTGCTCAGTGGTATTTTCACTAGAAGGAAAAAAAAAACCCCAAACAACAAAACAAAGTAACAAAAAATGATGCTTTTACAGCTCTGTATAGTTTATAAAACACAAGCCCATTTTATGTACTTTTTCCTGTCAGCAAAGAGTAGTATCACTATTCCCAAATGTTGATATTCTACATTTTAAGCACACAATAAATGATGTAGTGCTGCGTAAAAAATAAAACCAAACAACCTAAAACAACCTCCCTCTACAGATTTCATTAACCAACTGGTAGCATGTAATACATGAGCAGCAGAATTAATTCAACATTGGTATCGCTGGACTTTAAAAAACACACAAACAAAACCAACCATGCAAGTACTTCATCTTTTTGGCACACTTTGTACATGCCACATTTATTGAAGCTGGTCAGAAGCTCTGAAATCTTTAGATTAAATACCCTGCCTCTGTGTGTTTTCAAAAGAAAACCACTTAAAAATAATAGTTTTTTATGCATATTCAGTATCCTTTGTCTAAAGACAAAGACCAATAAATCACGTTCAGAGAGGTATGAAGAGAAAGCTCTTCTTTAACATTTTTTTTTATACAGGAATTTGAGAGATCTATAATGTTAGTACCTCCATCACAATAGATCAATTTAGTCAGATGCATTCCCGATTTACAAATCCAACAGGACATGCTAGTTTAAAGGATTTCTCACCTTGAGCATACAGCAAAGCATCAAAGATTTTCACTATTCTGTCAATCACTCGTTCCAGGTTAACAATCTGTGTAGCAGCCTCTAACAGGTTTCTACAGACTTTCACTGCTCGTGTAATAAAGTCAGAGGAAATCCATGTGAATTGTCTGTCCACCAATGAATCTGAAGAGCTCAGAGTACTCTTACATGTGTCAGAGTTACACAGGTAAGTTACTTTGTGATCTATACTGTTAAAACAGAAATCATACAACCAATGCAACAGATTATAAACATTTAATAGTGTACTGCGAGTATGCAAAGCTACTGTGGAAACGTACCTCCTTCAAAACTCACAGGACTCATCCAACACCTGTCCTGATACGTAGACAAGCTCCACACAAATCACAATATCAGGTGTAACATAGTAACGAGCAGTCTCACAGTTTCACTTTGGTACCTTTACCTGATTTGTTGGGGGAGAACAGTGAACTATGCACAAAGCAGCTGGTTGCAGAATCACAGCAATCCCTTCTACAGTCTGAAGAATATCTGCTGTCAGAATGTCTTTCTCGAGGATTAATATTAAGGATGCAGCTTTCTTTGGGATGGCATTCCATAACGTGCTCTTCAATTTCATGTCCAGGGGACTAAGTCTGCAATTTGACCATATGAATTATTTTCCAACACATACTTTTTTCTTAGAAAAGATAAAGCACCATAGCAAAAGCAATGCTAATCCATGTAGGATACAGGGTTAGGAAAACACCAAATGAAGCGTTAGCTTAAATGTGCTCTTTGGGAGAGTAAGATACTAACTTCTGAGTATGACACAAACAGAACTTACCTGAAATGCTATAAAGTTATAACCATGATCCCTGGAAGGTCAGAGTGATCAAGGGTGGTTCCCAATGACTACAAAAAGGCAAACGTTACATCCATCTTCAAGAAAGGCAAAGATGACCATCCAAGGAACTACAGGGCTGCGAGCCTAACATCAGTCCCTGGGAAGGTTACAGAAAAAGTTCTCCTGAAATTAATTTCTAAGTCCTGCAACAAGCACAAAAACACCCCTGTGCAACAGAGCAGGTTAAGGGCCGACTGGCTAGCAAGCACCTTTGGAAAAAAGGACTCAGTGGACTTTTGGAAGTGGAATATAAGAGCCATGTGACCCCGTTGCAAAGAAGGTCAACTACATAGTGAGCTGTATTACCAAGAGCGAAGGCTGATCATGAGCTCGCCTGGAGTACATAATGCTGGAGCCGGTTTTGTGTGCACATACACAAGAAAGAAATGAACACAGAATAATAGAATATGCTAGAGCAAGCCTGAGATAATCAGGGAGCTGAAGTACAGAACAAGCAGAGGATGACATAACTCAGCTTTGCTCATCTGAGAACAACCAGACCCAACTAGACCTGCTTCTCAGAACAACCTGACCTAACTAGACCTGCTTTAAGCACATCCAGTGGAACAGCACAGTCATGTATGTGATTCTGTCTTTCTGAGCTTTTCTGTTTTCGATGTGTGAAAAAGAAAATAACTTGCATTGAACGTACTAAAAATACAGCATTTCCAACTAAAGTTCACCTTAAAATCATCTGTAAAATCTGATCCCTCAAAACATCATTTAGATCTTTTCCCAGAAAATCTTTCCATGTGGCTTTTATGAAGAAACTGCCTCACCAAAAAAAAAGTAATTTGGGATTATTCACTACCTAAATAGCTATAAAAGTAGCTATTGAACAAGTGTCATACATTACAGATGTAAACAGTTTCTCTGGATGCTTTGTTGGTAGGCTTAGTCATTGTCTTTTCTCTGGAACTTCATCACTGCTGCTGCTGCTCCACCCATCAGTATCAGGAGTACCTAGCTAGTTCTGATGAAGCTCCTGAAAGATTTCTTCTGTTTGTGTTCTTAATGCTGTATAAAGTGGACTCACCAGATACTGAGATGGACAAACAACAAAAATAGCATGACGTATGCTATACCTTACTTCTCAAAGACATGGCATTATTGTTTCTGACTTAAAATACAACATTTCAAAATCTTATGGTAACAAAGTTCTTAAAAACCTTCCTCTTCATAAGTCATCACTACAGGATGAAAACTGTCATAAGCAGTAAGTTTCCTGTGTTCCCAGGAGAATGCAGCTTGTGCAGCTCTTTCCCAGTGCTTGCCATAATAGCTGGCTACCCAAAGCCATCAAGAGAGACACACTCGGTTTAAGAGACAATAGGTACAATACACATATTGGTGTACAGGGGAGAGGGAACACTCAGCATATTGACACCTCGTTAGTTGAACTCAAGCCTTGGGCTGCCTGTCCACAACAAATATGACTCAAAGTAAATGGTTAGAAAGCAAGAGCAGCTCAGATGAAGGGAAGTAACTCATAAAGCTGTCCCTATGTGAGTGTACTCTGTACTCCCCATTCTATATTATGATTGCAAACAGACCTTAGTGCATGCATAGCCTCTCAAGAGTTTAATATACCTGAAAATACATGGTCCAGCTGCGTTCAACTCGTTCAAGAATTCTGACGTAAAAATATGCAAAACAAGTGAATAACAAGGTATATTGATCTAATTGTGCAACAAAAAATAGTATTTCCTAGATTTTATTCTTTGCACAGATGTAGGTTTTTGTACATTATCTCTTCACTTTGTAAAGAGAGTTCTTAAAATTAACTTACCTCTTGTTCTTCCTGAGTTCCCAGCACATTCACAGAAATTCCACAGATGGTGTTGATAGGGACTTTTCTTACTTGTACAGCAGATTCATAGCCAGTTGGAACAAACTCCACAAAATATTGCAGTGTATGGCAAAAGGCAGCTTTCAGCTTTTCAGACTGAAGACACCTAAACACATCACCTTCAAAAAATGCACAGTGCTTCTCCAATAGCATATTCAGGTAGACGGGTTCTGTATTTTTGCCTTTTGTTAGTACTTCAAAAATAGAGCAACTCTTAAACAGAAAAAGTAAAGAACAAATGACATCACAGATGTTCTTGTGCAAGGTGTTGCAGTTTGGGCTTGCGGCGATTCGGAGAAGCCTTGTTATGATCCAGTTACTAAAGTCTAGGACAATAAAAAGAAACAACAAACAAAAAATGAAGATGAAATCCAAAACCACCTATTACAAACACCTCCTTGAGATCAGGTTGCTCAGCAGTAAACCACAACAAAACTCCTAGAGATGAATGTATTTAGGCTTAGTAAACAGAGAGTCTTCACTTTGACATTTGTTCGGCAAATCTGAATGAAAAAGAAAAGGGAAGGAGGCACATGTGGGTGGAAAAAAAACCCCAAACAAACCACATCAGACAGACATTTTAAACAGGTAGTTCCAGACATCATCTTCTGTTAAAAGTACTCCCAGGCAATAAATGTGTACAGCATCTCTCATCAACATGAGCCAAGTAGTGTCCTTAAGCAACAGGAACAAATAAAGTCAAACTCTGTCCTAGTAAGTGTCCATTTTCACAAGTGCAAATAAATTCAATATATTAAGCTCTATCATAATATCCACTTCCTTCTAAATCCATAATGCTGAACTTAGGAGTCTGGCTGGTCCTCGGTTTTGTTCTTTTCTATGATCCCATTGTCAGAAAAGTTAAATCCAGAAAATATCAAACTTCAACTGAAACATTTTCAACAAACTCACCACTGCAACGGTTTCAGTTTCCTCCTGATTTCCATCCACATTTACAAACATAAGCGGGGAAGATTTCATGATATGTTGAATAAAATCAAGCAACATTACAGAACTTGGCTGTGAATCTGATTTCTTATCAGTTCCAAAAAAAAAGAAAAGAAAAAGATATATTTCTGAATTAGCATTGCAATAAAACAACTTAACAATTTTATTTTCATACATAAAGCGAAAGAAGAAATTTATTATATACAATACTATGATATGGTATTAAACCTGTGTAATTATCAATTAGGAGTGTAAAAGCCTTTATTTGGCATTCTGACACTTATGAAGTACGAGGCTTGTCAGAAGGCTGGAATAAAGGCCAGGAGGTGGTCACCTCTGTGGTAGCTGTGGAAAGGCTCATCACTGTTCACCCACTGATTGTAAGCAGGAACTTGAAAGCGGTCAACTGAGGTGGGACACATGTGCTGCTGCAGTAGTACTGCTACATCCTAGCACTGAACAATAATTGGCAATGATACTGTGGTGCACTTAGAAATTAATTTTTCCAAAAATCATTTGTTGAAAAGACAATGACCTTGATGTTGGAAAACCACTCAAACAATGGAGGTAAGCAACTGGTCAGTGCTTTGCCTATGCAAATGAAAACATCTGGTGTATGAAAAGAGGTGCTGCTATGGTGAATTCTCAGTCACTGTTACAGTGAAAAGAATTGCTAGGTGTTTGATGTACTTGGAAGTGCTGTTTGTAGTGTTTTAAGTGTGCCAGGCATGGAAATGTTGTTGAGGTCTGGTACATTGTATTAAAAAGATCAATAACTAGTAGTAGTATATGCTTTCAGTATCACTTTGTGTTTGATAGGGCCATGTTTTTCTTCTATGTTGCCAGTAATATGGAAGAAAAAAGAATGTTTGCATAACCCCCCCTTATGTTCATTGAGTCTGTGTAGTTACTAGTTTCTTTCAACTTCAGCAAGGAAAATTGAAACATTTTCTTGCTGGGTTGTTGCTTTACTTGTGCCATTGTGTATGCAGCATGATGGGTCTCAAAATTCAGTTCTTTTAACTCCTTCAATCTGAAAAAAAAGCAGCGTGATTAATCTTCAATTGTTAAATATATTTTCATGCAGCCCATCTGACTTTGAAAGTTGGAATGGGAATGGAATGGGAAGGTGTGTTTTGTTTTCTTCTTTATCAAGCATGTGGGAAATGGGCTTTGGTTTTAGAAAGGTCAAAAAACCCAGTTTTTATGGTTTTAGGTCAAATGTCAAGCTCATGAGTAGGACTGAGAAATCAGTCACTGAAATGGAGATGTTGCTGCATGTGGGAATGCAATGGCTTCTTGGTGCTGGACATGGTGACAGGGGTTGAATGACAGCAGAGGGAACACATTAGAGTGCATGTGCCATGGGGAACTCATTTTTTGGTAGTTCTTGCTGCTGTGTCTTGTTTCAGGTATATGTGCATTTTGATACGTGTAATGCATACATGATGTCATCCCATACATGATGTCATTGGCAAATAAATGATGTAATTGGCAAATAAAGCTCGGGTTTGATTTGCCTCAGGAAACAGCGCAGTTCTGCCCAAGTCCCTCTGGCTCTGGAAGCCCACTCTGTGCAGAAGCCTGGGCACCATCCCTGCAAATACAGGCTCTTCTGTCCTGCGCTGTGACACACACCTTCCCTCCTGGCTCCTTTGGCCAGAAAAGCCCAGCACCTACTCACAGCAGCACACTTATCGAGGGAATTTTGATCCAAAAGCCCTGAGGAACTAAGAGGACACCCACATTAAAAGCCATCTCACATGGGAGAAATCAAGAGGAGTTTTGCAGCTCAGGGCACCCGGCACAGCCCCACTAAGGCAGCATCGCCTCTCCCACAGCAAGAGCTGCTGAAGGGGAAACAACCACGGCGTCAGCACCCAAAATATGGAACCCCGCAGGTTCCACAGCTCTCATAGAGAGCTAACCCTGGCTAGGCAAGAGGCTCTTGGCCCACTGGTTTCTGCCCAATACACACTGAACAAAGAATCACCCACAGAGGGTCCTGGGTCCTGTGCCCCAGGACACCCGGGCACAGACAAGACTGATTGTCCCCAGGTTCCAGGCACAGCTGGTGGTGCTGGGGCAGCCCTGGTACCTTCACCAGCCCCAGTGAGAAACCCCTCATTTCATCACTGACTGAGTCAAGCATGCCCACAGAGCCAAGGCTGGGTCACCCATCCCAGGGAGAAGGTAGGAGGATTAACTAGGTCATTAACAAAACACTTCTGACCACATGACAGCACACTGCAAGGCAGCAACATACTCACACCCCCCTTAAAAGGACTCCCCTCGTCCCTTGCAGGGGGGCACAGGTCCATGAGGGCAGCAGAACCACACACCTGGGTGCTGTTGCAGGTTTGCTGCTTGTAAAACAAACTTGCTGTGCAAAGCTGGCAGCCTTACGGGCTCGGGCACCCAAGGTGCCACCCCACGCACGGCCCCACGGTCATGGCTGACATGCAGGATTCTAACACAGCTCTTGGGAAGAGCAAGCAGAGACAAACAGGGCCCCAGCCTCAGCGAGACTTCTCCAGCACAGGGCTGCTTTCCTGTCACAAAGAGCCACGTACAGCAAATCCCCCTTTTCACCAGCTTCCAACCCAGCTACAGGCTGCCTCTCTGCCTCCTTGTTTAGTTAAATTTAGGCTGGGGGAGATCACAGACCCCATCACTGCCACTGAGATCACTGCCACCATCCTGCTGGTTGGACATCTCAGAAAAACCCAAGCCCCCAGTCGGCTGGCAGCCCCCAAGCTCTGTGCTCTGCAGACAGAGGTTTGGGTCTCTGTAACAGGAGCCCACTTGCCCCACCTTGGCCCGTGGGACACACCTGGCCCTGCAGTCACCTCCCCTCAGTTTACACACGAACCAAAACCAGTTTCATTTACAGGAGGAAGAGACAGGCCCCTCCAGAGACCATGAGACTGCAAGTTCTTTGGCTTCAGGACAGCCTGACCCACCCCCACCATGATCCCCAGCCTGGGGGAGCCCATGGGGTGGTCAAGCCCCACACTTGTACTGACCAAGAATGATTGAGTCCCAGCAGGATGGCAAGACATCAGACAGCCCCAGGTGCCCCTCGGAGCCCCAAGCCGCCTGCACAGTGACTCTGTGACTATGAGAGCTAACACATGTGCATGTGACAGGGATATAAGCCTTGGCTGGCGTCACATCCAGCAGACACGTTAGGCCAGAGGATCCCTATGTGCCCAGAGCCCAAGAAAGCAATGCCTGCTCTACAACACAAAACACCAGTGGAAAGAGGTGTTATTCCCGACTTGGGTGACACCACAGCGGGAGATCACACACACGCAGGATTCACTACCCAAAGAGATGGTGGAAAACATGACAGGAAGGTCCCGAGAGATGTGTCTGAAGTCCCACTACCAGGCTGGGTAACCTGCAGCACCAGGCTCCTCTCAGCTCTACCAGCATCATCTCTCCTCGACTCCTACATTCAAACCTACAGTGGGGGAAGGGTTAGGAGGATGGGGTGTGGAGCTGTGCTTAGGCACCTTCTCCCCTCCCAAGCCTGTCACTGCACAGGCAGCAAGTCTTGAGCAGCAAAGTTTTTGCAGGAAACCAGCGTGATGCACACAGCTGGCATCCTTTCAGCTTGAACCCTGCCCATCACCCTGGCACAAGCCTTTACCTGGGTGGGGGCAGCTCTTGGTACCAGTTGTTTCCATCCGCAGCAAGTGCTCAAATGCGTCCTGCTCTGAAGGTTCCAGGATTTCCTCTAAAAAAACATCCAGCCTCACACCATCCTGCTGCCGGGGGCTCCCGGAGGCGAGGCAAGCCCGGCTGGAAGGCCTGACTCCCGTTTTGGGTGTCAGGCACCCCCACAGAGCCCACGGCTTTTGGGTGACAGCAGAACCACCCCCTCCCACCCCCCCTTCGACAGCCACCACCACACCCCACACACACACCGCCCCCCACCCCCGCCCCCCCAACACACCCACACACAGCCCGGGGCAGTGCAGGCCGCTTTCCCTTCCCTTCCCTTCGCACATCCTGCCTTCCCCTTCCAGTCCCAGCCCCGCACTTGCCTTGCCCCATCGCTGGGATGCAAGGCAGCCAAGCAAATGGCAGGGCAGCCCCGGGGCACGCTCCATAGCACATGGGGCTGGGTGCTTAATGCACAATCAGCACGTCAAGCACCCAGTGAAAGGAGAGGCAGAAAATCAGCCAGGGGCACTTAACCACAAGACAGCCCCCACCCCTCGGCCATCCTGCCCCAGCCGCCACATCCATCACCCTGCCTGGCCTGGCCTGGCCTGCCCAGGGGCTTCTCGGGGTCCTGGGGAATCTCTCACCTGCACCAGCTGCTGAGGAGCTACCGGGGCCCAGGCAGGGCAGCCCCGGGCCGGGCAGGCCGGGCACCGTGCACCAGGAACCGCGGCCGCCGAGCAAAGGTAGGAGCAGGGCCGGGGCCGGTGGGTCCCTGCTCGATGTGACCTTCCTCCCCCCCCCCCCCCCCCCCCCCCCCCCCCCCGCTCTCCCTTCTTCTCCCCCAACCCCCTCCCCTCCCCCGTCGCCCGCTCCTGCTGCCCCCTCCCAGCCCCGTTCTCTGGTCAGCATTACCCTTCAGGTGTCCTCGGCTGGCAGTTGAGCTGCTTCTGATCAGCAAAGTGTTTCTCTGGGGATGGGGAGAGCCAGCGCTTTCCTTTTTGCTCTCAGACGGCCGATCCCGTGTGTGAGACCAAGACCGGGATCTTTGGGCCCAAGGGAAACTGTCGGGCTCCACCCATAGTTCGTATTACAGCTGCTGCTGCTCATAGGCACCCTGGCCATCCTTTGCTTCTTTCAGCAAGCTGGTTAGAAAAATAGGCCACAGCTCTTTTGTAGGGCCCCAGCCGCTGAGCCAGGCCTCCCAGAGCCAGGCCTTGCTGTCCAGGGGCAAAGAGCCAGAGAGGTTTAGTACCATCAGGTAGGCCCGAAGCCGGGGCCTTCATTAGCTGCTTCTGGAGTGTTTCACATGCAGTCTGAGCTTCGTGAGACCAAGGTAATGGAATAGAATTCTTTCTCCAAAGTTCATTAAAAGGTTCTACTATTACTCCATAATGACAAATCCATAATTGACACCAGCCTGTGCTTCCCAGAAGGGTTCTGAGTTCTTTTACCAGCTGGGTGTGTAGGGGTGTGTGTGTGTGTCTGCAGATGGCTTCTTTTTGTTCTTTTCTCAATTCTCCTTGCCCTCCCGACAGTTGGTGGGCGTCAGGGATAAAAAGAGAGTTTCTTCTTGCTGCTGCTTAGCTCCCTCCATTGCCAGTTTGTTGGTTTTCCTCCTGTGGTCTGTGTTGTGGGCTTCTGGTTTGCAGTGACCCCACCGTTCCTGCTGTAATGAGAATGTGACCGAGTTTTGCCATCATTGAATAAAATGTACTTGATGAGCTGTATCGGATTCAGCAGGTGGGAACAAGTTGTGAAGCAGGCTTTCTTTTGCACTTGGTCTCTTGCAGCTAACAAGGTTCTTCTTCCACCTTCTCTTTCTGCTTGCCTTACGCGTTACGCTTCTGCCTATGGAAGCATGTCTCTGTTGTAGCTAACCTTCTAAGCCCCTCTCAATCAGCTGTTCCTTCCCTTCCTGCTTACTGCGGTTGTCATCAAGGTGTCCCTGTTGTATTCAGCAAAAAAGGCACTGCTGGCTGCTCCTGAGAGGCCAGTCCTGAAGATGGAGCCCATAGTGCTAGGTCATGTCACTTACTTTCATAGAATCATAGAATTGTAGGGGTTGGAAGTGACCTCGAGAGATCATCGGGTCCAACCCCCCTGCCAAAGCAGCTCCCCAGGACATATCACTCAAACAGGCATCCAGACAGGGCTGGAATATCTCCAGAGAAGGAGACTCCATCACCTCCCTGGGCAGCCTATTCCAGTGCTCTGTCACCCTCACTGGGAAAAAGTTCTTCCCCACGTTCGTGCGGAACTTCCTGTGCTCCAACTTGCAGCCATTGCCCCTTGTCCTGTCCCCACAGACACTGAAAAGGAGCTGGCTGATTCCCCCTGCATCCCCTGCTTCAGATAATTATAGTCTTCTCTTCTCAAAGCTGAAGAGTCCCAACTTACTCAGCCTATCCTCATAGGGGAGATGCTCCAGAGATTCTCCTCTCTTTGTGTAGTTTGAATCAGAGGAATTGTTCCTAGCCTGTGTTGAACCTGAGCTACGGTCCCCTTCTTTCCTTGCTAACTCCTTAGTCAGAGCCCTGCTCCCAACTTTGTTTAGCATCAAGTGAGTAGTTTTTCTTCTGTGTGAGCCTGTTTTTACCTCCATCAGTCACAAGATCATAACTGAACACAACACTGAACTGGGACTTGGTTTCTTACCCCAGCTGGACACATCAAAGGCCTGGAAGTGGTTGGGGGGGATATTCTTTCCAAAATAGGCATTTTCAAAGGTTGGAGGGGCAGGTAGTTCTCTCAGCTACGGGTTTCAATCAGAGATCTTGTGCTTCGGAAGGCGGAAGTCTCTTCTGCCCTTCCCACATTATCGACTGCAGATGGCATTGATTCATTCCAAAGGCATGGACAGGGGTGAGATGTTGAAGTCTGACGAGGTTAAAGGAGGATTTCTTGGTGTTTTGGTCTACTTTTAGGTTTATTTTTACCTCACTGAGCATAGCAAGGTGAGGAAAGGCATACTTACCTGCTTGCCCAGGAGGAAGCAGACACGTCTTAGCTTCCTATACCTGCACAGGACAGGTGAAAAGAGAGCAGCAATGTACCTGTTTGAGCCTTTTCCAACAGAGGGAAGATTGCTTCCACTGTTTCCAAAGACTCCCACCTGCAGATGCCTGAACGTAAGGGTTGGGGTCCCACGGTGTGCAAAAGGGATAGGGAGGGACTAACAAGTCCTGCGTTTCCAAATGCTCTACCCAGAGGGGCAGCAAGTTGGGCTCACTGCAAACTCTCAGCTGCAGAAAACCTTCACTTCCCCTTCTCTCTTGTGTTGTTTTCTTGTTTAAACTGTCCCCATTCCCTTTTCAGCCATGACTGAAAGAATGCCTAAAGCAGGGAACTATGGAAAGATTTCATCCCTGGAGAGGTCGGGGGAGGGTGGAAAGCGGAGGGGGCTGCAAGGGGGCAGTTTGGAAATGGGAACCCATGTGGCAGTGAGCATGCAGGGCCGGCTGATGGGAACAAGTGATGGAGAAGGGAAAGAGCTCTGCCTGGCCCAGCATTAGAAAGATGAAAAATCTTTAGCTTTTGGGTTTTTTTTTGTTTTTTTAAAGGAAAAACACCCTCTGCTTTTGCAACTCTTGTATTTTCTAGAAAGCGAGATGCAGACGTCTTCTGCTCTGTGTTGCAAGCAGCAAGAAAAAGAATTTAGATTTATTAAATTTCTCTCTTTTTTTTTTTCTGTGTATGTGTGTACTGATGTGTGGCAATCGGCAGGGAGCAACACACAATTCAATATGAATTGTAGGTGAAGCCATTTATTAGGTGAAATCACACAGATTATATACCTTTTTTACTACCAACATGGCAAGCTAAAAAACTGCTAATTGGTTACACACACTGTTCACACCATATTGATTGGTTAGGTTTATCAGAGCTCGTTATAATTACTATCTTATAGCTAAACATCTTTAGTTTACCTTTGATACCTAAAAGTATCCGCACACCTGCTGTTTTGACCCTCTTGTTATGGTTGGTTCCTAACATGTTCTGTTACTCCCAAATACCTTCCCATAACTGCTTCTTGGTTTAGGGCAGCCTGTACCCCTATCAGCAAGGCCGCTGTGTTTGGAGAATGTGATTATTATGATCCTCTCAGCGTGAGTCACTTTTCCTTTCTCATGGGAACAGAAGAATATTGTCAGGGCCTAAATCTTGGGAGAAGAGATCTAGGCCACCGGCAGGCCTGCGGTCTTCCCCGACAATTCCCCCTTTTTGTATTTGTGTTACAAAAACTGCCTGTAGAGATCTCTGCAGGGCCCTTTGCAGGAAGCTCAACAAACATGGCAGCAAGAGTAAGACAACCAGGACGATTGCTAAAATCAGCAATCTGGTTTTGGCCATTGACAATATCCATCCTGAAATTCCCCACTCACAAAACCAATTGTCCAATCCAAATAATCCATTTTCTTGTTGTATCTTTTGTGTTTGATCTGCTAATTTCTGCATGCTGGCATGAATCGATCGAGAGTGGTCAGACAGATTCATGCAGCACATGCCATCAAAATCTTGACACCCATGACCATGAGCCAGCAAAAGGAAATCAATTGCTGCACGATTCTGTAAGGTGTCTCACAGAATCCACATCTGTAGCTAAGTGCCTTAGCTACCTTTGCTGTTGTATTTGTTTGCTTTGCCAATCAGGAGTGTCGTGAGTGTTTGGGTGTAGGTAACAGCAGCTTCTCTTCTGGTACAGGCACCCAATGTAGTCCATGGCCTTAGGCTGTGCGGAAGTCACTATTTCACTAATTTACAGGCGTATTTCAAAGACAGTTAAATAGTTCAGTATGTCCCATAGCAAAATTCAAGTCCACCGTGGCTGCAGTTGGAACACTTGACTTCAGTTACTGGGATCAGGATCTTGCCCTGGCTTATGCAGGCTTGCTCTCTTCTGAATCCACAGCTTTATCCACTTGGCTGGTATCCACTTGGTTCCTGTATCTGTAATGACATAGGCAGATCTCCTTCTCCAAGTTAGTACCTGTAACTTCAGTTTTTTACCTAACAGCTGACATTGTCTTTCTTTGATCCCTTCCAATCCTCCTCTAAAACTTACTCCATGTTTCACCATTGGAGGTACCAAACTGTCCTGTGGCAGACTTAAAGAGTTCAGAACATAAAGAACTTTGTTTAGTTGATCAGCTGGAGAGATGTCCTTCTCTCCCCCTTTTTGTTTGTGAAGCAAACGCTTGAGAGTTTGATTCATATGTTCCACCATGGCTTGGCCTGTGGGTGAATGTGGTGTCCCTGTGACATGGGTAAAATGCCCATAACTGGAAGAAGGTTTGTGTTGCCTGTGCTGTATATCCTGGGCCATTGTTGGTTTTGATTTCACAGGGTACCACAAGTGCTGCTACGGCAGAGCACACATGGTGTTGGATGCTTACTTGATTTCCCTGTTTGTGCAGTGGCCCACTCTGCCAGAGAAAAAGTATCTATACAGACATGGACATACTTTTGCCGACCAAATTCTGGGACGTGTGTAACGTCCATTTGCCAGGCTTCTAGTGGGCCTGTGCCACGAGGATTGATGCCAGGGGCAAGGCGACTGGTGAATTGCTGACAGTCCAGGCATGACTGCACAATCCCTTTAGCCTTGGCAACCAACAGGTGGTATTGTCATTGAAGCACCTTTGCAGATTGATGAAAGAATTCATGCAATCTCCGAGCTTGAGCAAAGCGGTCTGCTGAGGGAGCAGCCCATGCTGGTGCTACCAGCCTGTCTGCTCTCTGATTACCTTCTGCTAGACCTTGAGTTAGTCCAGTGTGGCTATGAATATGGGTAATAAAATACTGATGCTGTCGGTTAGACAGTAGGAGCCATAATTCTTTAAACAACCTATACAATCTTTCATCTGAAATTCCTTTTAATAGTGCACGTTCCATTCAGGTAACTATTCCCACCATATACAGTGGATCACAGACTATATTAACCACTTTGTCTTTCCACTTATCAAACACTTTTACAACCACCTGCAACTCCAACTGCTGATTGAGGCTTGGGCTCCTTTTAATGTCAAATCCTGCCATTTTCCATTCTCTTGCCATGTACTTGCAGCCTTCTGAATTCTACCTCCCGCATCAGTAAACACTAATACCCCGAACCGGACGCCCAGGCAACAAGGGCTTTTCTTCTATTTGACAGTTATGCACTACTGTAAAGATTCCATGTGGTGGGTAATGCACTTTCACTTCCCCTGCATAGTCTAATAATGCTATTTGCAGGTCAATACTGTTCCTCAAGGCCCAAGCTAAATACTCTGAAATATGGGTTCTCTTTTTGGCTGCATTGGCAAGAATACCCATTCTAACAACCTTAAGGGATCTGTGTCATTAGTCCACTGCATTATAATAGCAAACACATGCTTTCTTTGAGTAATGACTGTGACTCCTATGTCCCAGTCCGGATCCCATCAATGGGTACTAATAACTTCCAGGGCCTTTTCAGCTTCTCCTGACAGGATTCTCGGTGCTCCTGCACCACCTCCTCCCTTCAGCAATGTCACTAAAGGTTCCAGTTCCCTATTTGTAATGCCACACAATGGTCTAACCCAGTTAGTATCTCCGAGCAGCTTTTGAACAGCATTTAACATGCTGACCTCAGCTCGGATCTCAATCTTTTGAGGAGTTATGGTACTTTCATCAATCTGCCACCCCAGATATTTACACATTGGCTTCTTTTGAATTTTCTCTGGAGCAGTCTGTAACCCCTTGCTTTTCAAATGCACTGTTGACTCATGAATCAAACTTTCAATGTCCAAGTTTTTTCCCGCAATCAGTATATCATCCATGTAATGATAAAAGATTAGACCAGGATGTGCTTTTCATACTGGAGCAAGTGCCCAGGCTACATAAGCCTGGCACATAGTTGGTAAATTTTTCATGCCTTGTGGCAGCACTACCCAATGATACCTTCTCAAGGGTTCATTTTTGTTTATAGTAGGGACAGAAAAAGCAAATTTTTCATAAATATCAGGGTGTAAAGGGATAGTGAAAAAGCAATCTTTTAAATCAATTATTAAAATGTCCCAATTTTAAGGTATCATGTTCGGAGCTGGCAGACCGGGCTGCAGAGCTCCCCTACCTTCCATTGCTTCACTGACTTTTCTTAAGTCGTGCAGCAAGTGCCGTCTACCGTCCTTGTTAGGAATGGTGAAAATAAGCGTGTTCCACGGACTCGTGGAGTGTTACCGGGTCTGCATTTGCCTCGGGGAGAAGTTCCCCTTCAGTCAGCGCATTTTGAGTAACACCCTTCCAACGACCTGCGAATTCTGAGTGTGGTACCAGCCCTCCATCTCCCCCCGCTCCCCGCCCGTCCCCAGGGTCCCCTTCAGTTTGAAGCATTTTTCGCGTTCGGACGCCACCTTACCTTCCCAGGCTTCGTCGACCAGTCTCTCCAGAATCTCTGGGCCGCCCGAGGGCAGAGGTTCACCAGGCGGCATGGGCGGGAGCGGTGGCTATTGAGACGGAGCGGGTCCCTGAGGCGACGGTAGGCGAGGCGGATTCTGGACCGCCCCTGGAGGGCTTTTGTCCGCGTCCATAGGTTCTGGAGGTGCCGCGGGGACAGCACTCACCGCTGCATTAGTCGGTGTCTCTTCGTATTCGTAGTCTTGGGGACGGGGGGCGGGCGGTCCCGGGACTAAGGGCTCAAACACTTGAACAGCAGGGCGTGCCGTTGCCGCGGGAGCCGCCCCGTGGCGGCTGTCTCCCCTGCAGACCGCATCCCATAATTTATCCCCCATCCCTCGCGAGGCGTTTATGTTAAGCACTAAGTGCGGTTCGACTAGAACTCCATGATCACGACACCACCGCAGCAGACGCTTCAGCATCGGCTCATCGTATGTTATGCCTCTCTTTGAAAGGATTTTTGCTAGAATCCTGACTGGCCCTTTCCTGGCTTGATAACTTACTCCCCATAGCTGTAACAGCTGCTCACCTTCTCAGCCGTACTGCTGCAAAGGGCTGTTTTCTCTTTGTTTTCCCCTGTCCTTGATGCGCTGTCTGGCTGCTGAAGTGACAGTTTCCAGCTGCTTTTTCTCCAGAGCTTCGCTGACTCCCTCGGTCGCGGTTTCAGGAGATCGTCGGTCGTAGGTTCAGGTCTCTGCGGTGCGAGGAGAACGCTTGGACGTTGGGACCTGCTCATCCTCAGTGCCGGGTGAGGTGCGGATCTGTCTGGTGGGCCAGCAGCCCTGGGGTAAAGCTCAAGTTTTGGGTGGCCATGGTATGGTACGGCCAAAACAAGACAAAAAGAAGGTCCCCCTTGCTGCCCCCAAGTGCTGGAATGATTTCCTTCCAGGTATACCCCAAGTGAGTAATATTTCTAGCCGAAATGAGGAGGTATTCCTGTTCAGAGCCAGCTGAGATTGCCTCTGAAACCTCCTGGACGCTTCGAAGAAGCGCTGTAGCAAAAGGGTGAGCTGGGCCTGGAACAGCTGCTGGAAAGAGCAGCTTCCTTGTCCTTGAGCCGGGAGAGCAGTCTTGGGAGATGGAAGGAGCAGAGGAGGGCTCCTTCAGCCTACCTCAGCAAAGATACTCCTCTGATAGGAATTCAGCATTCAGCAGAATGCAGGCCATTGAAATGGAAATGCTGAAGGACTGCAGCCATGGGGGTGCCAGAAAACCTGCCATCAAATTGCTTTAGGTGAGTCGACCCTGGCCATGCGGTCTCCGGCAGAGCCAGCACCTGACAGCAGTCCAGAGGACCGCATTAGGCTGCGTGCCACCACCCCCACTCACTGAAACTTCAAAGCAATATTTAAGGGCAACTTTCCCTCCACGGAGATTCCTGGCTCCGTGTTACGCTGCAGCCAGTGACATCTATCTGCAACTTCAAAGCTCTGTTGCATTTAACAGCCTCGAGGTGAACTTCTGCTCTTTGACCACAGCATGTTTAGATGCTCCAGCTTTTAAAATTGTTTCCCTAGGAGGAGTAACTTGCAGAATCTCATTTCCATCTTAGGTGGAAAATGAAGAGTTAGACATCTCATGTGGTCCTAAGTTCTGTTTTACAAGACTCCCAGTATGGCTGCTTCAAGACATGCTGCTAACAAGGAGATTTGGGTGTATTTGTTGCTCAAGGAATTCTTAGCCACCATTCCTCCTTTCTGGTTTCTTCTATCGTGTGATGGAAGTGTCAGATCTTAATAGGAAAATTACGCGCATGGAAAGAATACTTCTGTTCTTCTGACTTTTTATCATATAACCTTTCTCAACAGAATTTTTTGGGGGAAAAAAACCCCTCAGACTGGGAAAGTAGCTCTTTCCACCTCTCTGCTGCTTTGTACTAAAACTCAATGACCTGCAGTCAGTAAATGTTGACCTGTTTGACCAATACTTACAAATTACTGGTGAGCACATCTTGTGCTTTAAGTTTTTCCGGTTCTATTTTGCCTGTTTAGTCTGGTCTTCGATGGATCCCTGTCTCTATTTTGTTAGGGAGATGGAAGAGTTTATTTTGTTACTTTCTCTTAGAAAATTAGGTTTATGCCATTATCAGTAGTCTGCTAATGTTGTCTCGCAACACCTTGTAAATTGAGGTCAACATGGGTATGGGAGCATTTTGTCAGCAAATAATGAATTTGTATCTCTGAACACAAGACTTTCTTTTGCCTAACTTGTCAATACAAATCAAGTGTAACTTGAGAGTTTTCTTTTAGCCTGGTCTTTATTCCAGCTGATCTTGTGTTCGCAGGATACTGTATGGCAGTTCAGCTGCACATCCCATGTTCTTAGTGCACTGCAAAGTATGAAATACGCAGTGACATGAAAGGAGAGAATAACTTGTTCTGCTCTAGCAAGTTTGTACTGGTCCAGAAAGAGAGGACTCATGGAAACCAAGGATCTGCAGCTTCTAAGCACAATTCAAGGAGGATTTATGTGAAGTGCTTCTCCATCAGATGTTAGGGATTTCCTTTCCAAGCTGTTCTCTTCAACTTGACTATTAGCATGACCAACAAGTTCTAGCCTCCCCCCCTGACAGCCTAATCCGTACTCATTCTTCTGAGATGTGGAAAAATACCCTTCTATGTCCCCTGGGATTGAGGGATAGTTCTTACACGCACACACCAGCTGATGGCGCTGAAAAAGTATGCTTCCTGAACAGAAAAAATTGCAATTGGAGGAAACTGCTGGAGGTCTAATAGTCAGGCTCAAAAGAGGGCAAACTTCAAACAATGGCACTGGCCATCTGGTATTTTTCCATGCTGATGGCTGTACCCCTCAGCTCCAGAGTCCAGGAATGTTGCGGTCAGTGCAAGGATGGCAGATGCAGGCAGCCAAAGTCAAATGCACTGGAGTTCCCTAAGCCACCAGAGGTGAGGGGCATTACTTGAGTGCTGCACTGTTTACAGTTCAACAGAGGAAACCTAGCTCCTCTCGAGCTTAGACTGAGCTGAACAATTCAGGTAGATCCTGTACTTTATAAATAATCTGTTACCTGGAATCTCATGGATCATAGAAGCACAGAGTGCTTAACATCCGTTGGAAGGTAACAGCTTCCAACCCATGTTCAACTTTTAAACAGTATCTGAATAGCTAAGGTTATGACCAGCTACATGTGTAGGAAGGCTGGGAGACCCTTTTCAGGAAAGTATCTCCTAAACCATCTTAGGCTTCCCCAGGATAGCTTTGCAGCGGTTGCAGATGTGTACCACCCTAGGAAGACCCATGTAATCGTATTCAGTGTCATCTGCTAAGGGCCTGGCCAAAGTTTCTAAAGCTTCTCTTGTAAGACAACTGAAAAATTGCAAATTATTCTCATTAGGAAGGAAAAATGAGATGCTGACCTGAGCTAAACTGTGTTTTCTTTGCAAGACGAAATGACAGCTCAACCTGCATCCTGTCTGTCCCGTGTCCCTTCCTATGCTGCTCTGACAGCACCCTGTGATCTGCCTGCCTCTCGATGTACTGGAGAGTGATGGATTGACCGACCACTGGGCTGTTTTACTGGCACAGGAGGACGTGGGATTAAAAACCACAAGAGTAAATCCGACAAGAGTCATAAAATTTTGATTTCTTATTCAATTTTATTCATTATAATATAAATATTATCATTAATAAAATACAACAATAATAATATCCAGAATACTGTTTTATTCTAGAACCACAATAGTATATGACAACAATAGTAAATCCAACAAGGGTTGGGTTTACCATTGATTTACCGCCTCCCTTCCCCGCCCGCAGCATCTTCGCCCGGCAGCCCGGTGGGGGCTTTCCCCGCCCGGGCTCTGCGGGGCGGGGGCGGCAAAATAGGGGGGGTCCCGCCGGGGTGTGCGGGCACGCGGTAGGCATGGGGGTGGGGGGGTGCCCTCGGGGCTGGCAAACGAGGACGGAGTGCGGGAAGGGTTCGGTGATCGGGCCGGATCCATCGGGTGCTGCCCGGCCGCGGAGCCGCAGCTCCCAGCACCGCCGCCGGGATGCTCGGGGCTGGGGAGGGGGGATGGAGTGGGTACCGGGGAGGTAAATACGCTAAAATCCCATAAAACGGGCACATCAGAGCTCAGGCGGCAGGGGAACAGACCCAGCGGGTCCTTCCCATGGCATTAGTTTGAAATAACTGTCTGAACCGGCGAGACCAAATGAAAAACAAATAAATGCGAGGCTCCGCACCGGCCCCGGGGACCGTCAGGGCGAGAAGGGCCCGGGCAGCGGGGCCTCCGCTCGGCGTTGCCCTGCATGAAGCGCCGGGCGGGCTGCGGGACACGGACGGGTCCTGCCCGGCTCCCCGCCCGCATCGCTCGGGCCGGGCCCGGGCTGGTGGCTGTGGCAGCGAAGGGCCAGGCCCGGGGAACCGGGCCGGGACAGAAACGCGCCTGGGAACCGGCTACAGGGGAGATGGAGCGACAGGGAGATGGGGCTGCGGCGCTGCGACCCGGGGGGTATTTTCCCCCTTCTCCCCTTAAAAAAAAACCCAACCAAAAGCGCACAAAGCACCCCCAGAAAACACCAAACAGAACCCCCACCCCCCCGGGGTCAATCTTTGCGCTCACTGGTGCGCTTCGGGCCGGGGAGGCGCGGCGCAGCCCGTCAACAGGCGCTTGCTGCGGACCTGGAGGCGCAGCGGCCGGGACGCGGGTCGGGCTCTGCCACCGCCGAGGGCGTGGATACACCCGTCCGCTTTTGGGGCGGAGAATAACAGTCATCATAATGGGAAAGTCACATCCCAACCAGCCACCTCAGAGCGCGGCCGGGCGCTGCTGCAGGTCCCGGTTCCCAGGCGCTCCCCTCCCATGCTTCAGCCGCTGCTTTCGGGGGAAGATGGGAACTGCTCGGTCGCAATCCCTAAAACGCAGGGCGAGGAACCGCGCTCGACCCGGTTCGAGCAGGGCACGGCGTGGCTGGGAACGGCCCCTCCGCCCGCCGGGCAGCGGCTCCAACCCGACGGAGCTCACCGGGGGGATGTCGGCGGGAGAAGCAGAGCAGCCCGAAGGATGCTGCTGCTGCTGCTGCTGCTGCTGCCCTTACCCCGAGGGCCGCCCCCCCGCGCCCCCGGCGGGCAGCGCGGGGGGCTGGGAGCCGGAGCCGACCTCCCCCGGCCCGGCCGCCCCAGTCACTACGCCGCCGGGGCTCTGGCGTCACCCGCCGCTGCCAAATTCGCCAGGAAATGATTTTAAAAAAAATAATAACAATAATAATAATGATGACGGTAATAATAATAAAACTCCCTTTCCTCGCTGCGGAGCCGGTCTGGCCGGGAGCGACACAGGGTTCCTTCCCTGTTACTGTTCCCTCACCGCTGGCCGTTGTCCCCCCCAAACCTCCCCCCCAGGGACCTCCAGCGCAGCCCCCCGGGAGGACCCACAGCGCAGCCCGGCAGGGCGGGGAAGCGGGGGCCGAGCCGGGGACGACAGAGGCTGGGGCAGGGGCAGCCGGCATTGCTCCCCCCACCCCGCCCGCATCCTCTCCTCTGCCGACCTCCTGCACCCACAGCCCGGGTTTCCCCGCTCCCCCTTCCCCCCCGCCCCCCGGCCCCCTGCCCTTGGGGCTGCGCGGCGGCGCAGGGACCGCGGCGCCCCTCGCCTCTTTCTGCCGCCGGTGGGGGGGCGTCGCAAGCGGCGGGCCGGGCGGCGTCTCCTCCGTCGGCTGCCGGGCGCGGAAGGGGCGGTGGAGCGGGCCTCTCCCGGGATGGGCTGGTTGGCCCGGGCAGGCCGGGGACTGGCGCTGGGCCGGGCTTGGTGGGAGCGGGCTGGGGCTCGGAGGGCAAGTGCCCCCCGCGCTGCGGAGCTGCCCGCCCGCGGCGGAGCGTGCCCGAGCGCCTTGGGCCGGAGGTGCCGGGGTGGAAAGGGGAACAAGAAGAACAAAAAACCAAGTTAAAAAGCACGGAGAACCAAGCGGGCTTTCTGAAAGACCCGCCTTCTCCCTCCGCGGCCGAAGCGGTTTCCTTTCTCCACGCACCAAAAGCTCCGCCGCAGCCCCCCAAATATCCCCCAAGCGGATGTTTGATTCTCTGTTTTTCTTTCTTTTTTTAGAGGGGTGAGTACAGAATGAATGCGGGCGCTTGCAGGTAAGTCCCCCCACGCCTCGCTCTACCCACAGCCCGGAGGCTGCCGGAGCCCGAGGGCCCGTCCCGCTGCAGCAGGGCGGCGGCCAGCCAGCATCACCCCGGCCCCGCCGGCTCCGGCTCCCCCCCTGCCGGGCCGGGGGTCCGGCTGTCCTCTCCCCGCCGCCGGCGGGGTGCTGGCACTGCGGCCGGCGCCTCTCTTCGCACCCAAATCTCGCGTTTTGCACCCTCACTTCAAACCCTTTGCGAAAACAAATGACCCCTCCCGCCGGGACGGACGATTTAAGCCGAGGGAGCGATTTAATTCCCGCGGCTCAAGTGGGAGATTTCCAGCCGGCCGGCTCGTAGGATTTTACTTGATGTTTTTATTCCCTCCCGTTGCTTCCCGTCCCCGCTGCCCGCGTTTAGCGAGCCGGCTGCCGGCTCCGGTCTCGGCCGCTAAATGCCCCGGCGGCACGGCTGGGGTTGTTAATGGAATTCATTCACCCCTCGGGAACATCAGCAAGCCACGCTGGCTGCTGGAGGCGAGCAGCTTAGCTCCGCTCCGCAGCCGCTTCACACGGCTGGTTAAGCAGCTCTGCCCTCAGTTCTCTGCCAAGCCTCCGGGGAAGGGGGCTGCGGGCCGGGCCGGGGATGCGCCCTGCTCCCCGCGCACACACACACACACCATTTCCCTTCTTTTCTCCATTTTTTCTCCCTTTTTTTTCCTCTCGACAAAACGGGCTCCGACACATTAACTTTTAGGGGGTTTTAGGGGTTTTTTTGTTACTACCGTTGCAAATTATTTCCTCCCCCCTTCTTGCTTAATAAGGGAGCTTCCCCAGGTCTGGAAACACAACTGGTTATTTTGACTTGACTGGCAAGTGATGTCATATTGTTAAGGGAGGGGGGAGACAACATGTTTTAGCAACAGTTAGTAGCGCCATGTGGTGGAGGTGACGCCTCTGCCGGTGCGGAGGCGAAGGCAGAAAACAAATACTGCCGGCCGTGCACGCAGACTATTATTTACACGCCAGCAGTGGGGATTCTTTTATTCTTCCTCTTTTATATTTTTTTTTCTGCTCCTGCGTCTTTGAATCAAGGAAAAAACTGGACCCGAGCAAACGGGACGGAGCTGGGTGGGACCCGTAGCCCCCGGACACTCTCCTCCAGCGAACTCCCCTTCCCGGGGAACCCCGGCAGCTCCCCCAAGGGGCCACGCTCCCTCCCGCCGCCCGGGGAACCGAGACCCGGGGGTCGAGATCTCCCGGGGCGGCCGTTCAGCATCACCCCCCTGCCCCCATCGCCGTTCCCCCGAAGTGGGACCCGCGGCGGCTGCGAGCAGGGAGGGCAGGACAAACTCCGTGAAAAGAAAGAACAAGAGGGCGAGCAGCGCTCAGCCCCGCCGGGCCGCCCTACGCGCCGCCGCCGGTGCCAGCGGGCGGTTTACGGGCCCCGGGGCGGGCCGGGGAAGGTGACAGCCCGCCGCCGGGGAGGGGGCTGGGAGGGCCGGCGGCGGG
Organism: Laterallus jamaicensis coturniculus; assembly: GCA_022605575.1. Lineage (NCBI taxonomy): Eukaryota > Metazoa > Chordata > Aves > Gruiformes > Rallidae > Laterallus > Laterallus jamaicensis. The sequence goes on from JAKCOX010000014.1 coordinate 3,466,964, forward strand.
CTGTGGGCGTACCGCCCCGACACCCCCCTCCCCCGGGGGCCGCGGCAGGTAGAGGACCGCCAGCCGGTGCGAGCGGCTCCCGCCCGCCCGCCGCCCGCAGGTAGGAGCCCCCGCACCCCCGGGGCGGCCGGCACCGGCTGCAGCGGGCAGCACCGCCCCTTGGGCTTATTTCCCTGGGTGTGATTTCTCGGGGGAGGGGAAGTTCTCGCTTTCTGCCTTTTTTTCGGTGTTTTCCTCCCTACGGTCTGGGCTCCGCTTGGCTTTTCTTACCCCTCCTCCCGCCCCGGTCTTGCGTTGCTGGCACGTATTAACGGCTGCGAATAGGGTTATCAAGTTACACAGTTGCCTCTTCACCACAGGACCCTATTGAAGCTCAGAAAAAAACACCCCAAGAAACCCTCGAGGAACAAATCACGGAATACTCAATTGTTCCTTATTTTCTTGGTAAATACCGTAGGCGCCTTCTCGCTCGGCCCCCATCCCGCAGACAATTTCTGCGGGGCACGTCCCCGGCCGTGGGAACCCGCAACCAAAACCTCCCTGCCCGCTCCCACGTTCCCTGCGGTCTGCCCGCAGTCTGCCCGCAGCCCCCCGGCTCGGCTCGCTCGGCTGCAAAGAAAAGGGAGGAGAAAGCTCCGAGCCGACCCCAGCCTGGCCACAGAACACAAAAAAAAGCCTTTTGTGCAAGTTCCCAAAGAAAAAGCGTGCGGGAGGCAGATAGCGCCTTCCCCGTTTCTCTCTCTCGGCAGCCGTGATTGCAGCCGATACCGGCCGCCTAATTGGGCTCGGAGCAATGTGCAGGCGGACGGCGTCACCCTCTGGCTGAGGCGGGTGAGACAGCGGCGGCGCAGGGTCAGGCCCGGGGGCTGGGGGTGGCTTTAGCATCCCCCCAGCCCGGCACCGCCGGGGACGGAGGCGGGAGCAGGGCGGGGAGCGGGTGATGCGCGGGTGCGGTACCCCGGGGGTGCGCAGGACGGGACCGCTCACCTCTGCGCTGTAGGAGGCAACGTCACCTCGCTATACAGGCCCGCAGACACGCCGGGAGTTCGTGTCTGCTTGTTCCGGCCGTGCTTAAACGGGTTTATTTGTTAGCGAGTCCCGTCAGCGGCACGGCTCAGGCCGAATTCGAGACCGGGCCTATCAGAGCTGGTCACAGCGCCTCTGGGGATCACATACAGGAGACAAAAACTGCTGGCAGGGGCACTTTGCCTCTGGAGCTGAGGGAGAAGATGTAACAAGCTGCAGACACCAAGGCCAGGCCTGCAGGAGGGGTTGAAGAATGTGAAAAGAGAGTCTACCCTGCAGCTCGTGGTGAGACCATGGTGAAACGAGTGTCCCCCCACAGCCCATGGATGGGGACGGGGAGCAGAGACACCTGCACCCTGTGAAGATTGATCTACGCCTCAGCAGGTTTGCCGGGGGACTTGTGACTTTGCGGGGGACCAGGCCAGGGGGTCTGGACCCGAATGTCAGCACCCTATGGCGGGGAGTCCAGCTGAGAGGCCTGTGGTGAGGAGATGGCTCCCCGATGGAGAGGACTCACACTGCAGAAGTTGTGGATACGACTTCCATTTGTATGGCCAATGTGGCTTTATTTATAGTCTCATGGCTCATAATAAGGAGAAGCCTGGAATTCTGAAGGAGGAGTTCAGAGCATCACCAAACATAGGTGGGTTTCTTTTTTAACTCCTGTGTTTCCTTTTCTTCCCTACCTCACCCTTGCCATCCTGGGCAGCAGCAGCTGATGAGGTGTTTGTGTGTCTGGCCTTGAGAAAGCCTCTGGAAATGTGGGAGGAGGTGTGTCTTTCAGCTACAAAGGGGTGTTCTCCTGCCTACAGCTCCTGGGGAGGTGGTGATGGTGGTGTTCTCTCATAGCTCTGGCTCCTGGGGTTAGGTAGAGGCTGAGCTGCCCCAGCGCTGGGAATATGGGTGCTATGGGTGACAGAGCTCTCTGTGAGGATCCTTGTCCTCTGGCAAGAGGGGTGTCTGTGTGCTTGGGAGGCTGCTGGGGACACTGCGGAGCCACGCTGGGTGCTGTTGGAACCCAGCATGGGGAGAAAATTGGATAAAAACCAACCCCAAGTCCCCTTGGGCTGCAAATATTTAGATTATTTCCAGTGGCCAGTCACTGGTGGGGAAGCCTGGGGGCATGTGGGACTGCTGACATGTGGTGGCTTTTTGCAGGAGCTGGGTGGCTGCTCGTGCCTGGGAGGAAAGGGCTCCTTCCCACCCTGGAGGCTCGGGAGCCACCGGTGCCACGGAGGAGATGCTCCCTGCTCCCCCTCCCTGCCAAGCCTGGCACCGGGTGGTTTGGGATCCAGGGCAGTAGTGAAATGCCCCGGTTTGGCTCCTGGTTGTTTTTCTGTCTCTGGGTGACATCTAGTGTGTTGCTGCGAGTTCCCAGACAGAGGCCCTGGTGGAGGATGTCAGGGTAGGGAGAAAGGAGCTGACCTTGCTATTAAGAGGCAACAGAAATGGAAACGTTTCAGCCTGTTTCCAGCAGTCGTCTCTGGGGAGAAAAAGCTTGCTCTGCTCCATCAGGCCCCTGTGGGCAGCTTCTCCCTGCTAATTATCCACTTGATGCCACACTGAAGTTGTTTGATTTATCCTGTTCTGATGATCTTGGATCAAAAATTATCATCTTGAGTGGGAAGACTTTGGGGCCAGATCATGTTCTGAGTCCCGAGGAATCACACTGAGTCCAGCCCTGTGTTCCCAGCAGCACCTCTTTTGAGAGGGAACTTCTTTCAAATCTGCTCCATGCTCTGAGCGGGGTCCTGTGGAGGAAGGAAGCCCCACCATTGCACGGCTGCCCCTCGTGATGGGGGAGAAGCAGAGTAATTCTCCAGATTAGTGAGCTTTGCTTACAGCTGGAGAGGAATGAATGTTTTAAACCCTCTTGGCTTTTTGGCTGAGATCAAACGTGGCATCGGTTTCACATCTGTATCCTTTATCTGGGGAGTGGGGAGACTAGCCTTTCCTGACACAGGGCATGAACTTGATCTCAAAGGGCTCTCCTTCACTGTTTCTCCCCCTGTGCCGCGCGATCCTGCTCGGTGATCCCACTGCTTTGCCTGCACGGGAGGGAAGGGGAGGAGGAGGATGAGAACAGCCCGGGAAGCTGAGCTGGATATTTGCAGAATGAGGAGAAGAGCACATGTGAAACGTGGCTGGGGGTGGATCTGTGTGCTGGAGGGCAGCACGGTGACAGCAGGCAGCCATCAGGATTGGGATGTATGGATAGTCCTGACTGGCCACGGAGCGATGGGCTCCACCAGTTGAGTCTCCTCTGAGCTGTTGTCTTGTGAGCTGCAACTGACAGTGTATCTTGGAAAACCCAAACAATGCATCTGCTGCAAAGGCATAAATCATCCCAGGTGCCACCTACCTGTGCCCCAGCGCTCCCCTGTGCCACACACCGTGGCTCTCGCTTTGTCCTGGATGCGCAGGGCCAGGAGGGAGCTGACAGCTGGCATGTGCTCAGTGTGGGTGGTGGAAGGGGCTTGATAGCAGGCACTGGAGCTAATGATTTAAATCATTAGCACAGGGCAGCTGCTATCGACTTCAGCCAAGGTGCTCCCATTGTTCAGGCTGGTGTTTTCCAGCCTCTGCCTATGGAGATGCCACTGGGTGCTGCCTTGCCAGGGCTGCAGTGGTGGGATGCATCAACGAGGCACTTCCCAGAAGCTCTGGGAGCAGAGCAGAGACAGCTGAAGGCTTTCTGAGCTCCGCCTTCAAGTGCTTTTTGGTGATGAAAGTGGCTGTTTCCTTGGGATGGGAGCACCTGGATTGGATTGCACATCATCCCCTCTCACCCATTCCAGCTTTGGGGTGCTGAGCGTGGGTGAGCTGTGCCTGGGCTAGTGTACCACACGTTGCAGCAGTGGTTAAAGCTGGGGAGCGAGGCTGGTGTGCCCAAACAGGGAAGATTGGCATGGCCGAGACCAGGGCCAGGCTCTCTCTCAGGGTTTCTGCACCCTCCATCTATTCGGTCTGTACTGGGCTGAAGGTGCTGCTTTCACCTTCCCCATTGCTTTTCCTCTGCATGCTGCTCTTGGTATGTGCTAAGGACTAGTCCTCAATGGTGACAAGCTGCTGAGCAAAAGAGCACCAAGTACTTCTGTCTTGCACCCAATAGAGGGAGATGGTGCCTAGTACAGCCTGCGAGCCTCTTACCCTCTTGGGGCCAGGCCTGGCACTTGTTTGAACAAAATCAGCCTGGGCTGGCTCTGCCCATCCTTGCAAAGTGGAACCCCTGTGTGTTGGGAGGAGGTTTTGTTTGCTGGGCCAGAGAGAGTGAAATGCAACCTGGGAGCAGGGCTGGAGCCCAGCTCACCCCCCATGCTCCAGCAAGTAGCGTGCAAAGCAGCAGAGCTGCAGCCAGCACGTCTGCTCCTCAGAGCTGCTGCACATCCGAGCAGCCCCTTGAGCTGTGTTGTTCCAGCACAGGCAGCTGCCAGGTCAGTGGGTGGCCGTGATGACCATACCCACAGGGTCTCCAGGAAGGTCCTGTCCCCTTTGGATGCTGGAATAGACGGTGCTGGGAGGCAGAGTGGGTTGTGCTTGACTGCTGTGGGCTCCCAAGGCCTGCTGGAACATCTGGCTGAGCCACTGCTGGGGACAGGATGCTGCAGTGGGGAAAATTGGAGCTGGTCCACCAGGCAATTCCTGTGCTGTGGGGTATGTGCATGGTGTATACTGTGTGGAGTGTGTCTGTGGATACAGTCTTTTTTTAGGTGAAATGAATCACTACCACTTCCCTCTGGGCTGAACCTTTACCTGCTCCCCCAGCTCAAAGCCAACACTGCTGCTCCAGAGCACAGGAACCTCTTCCCAGCGTGGTGAGTGGACATTGCCCAGACCTCAAGAGAAAAGCCTTTCCCCTCACTCTCTAATGAAATTGCTCCCTCCCCCTTACCCATCTTCCCACTCACTTTTTGCCTGCAGTTCCAAAGGCTGGTTGGGCTGCTGCTCTGCCCCTTTCCCTTGTTTTTACCAGCTGTTTTGGAACCCAGTGGGGGGTGGCTTGGGACAGAAACCTGTCCAGCCCACAGAAGCCATAGAAACACTTCCTATGGGGCTCTTAAAAGCAGGAGGGGTTTTTTGGTTGGTTGATATTTCTTTTGCCAGACCCCAAAACAGTCATTTCCAGCACAACAGGCCTGTCACCACCAAGCCAGCTCAGCAGAGTAGCTGCAGGTCCTGCAGGATGCTGATGCTTTGGAGGAGGCAGCTGGGCTGCTGCTCTTCCCAGCATGCACAGGGGAACTGGGATCAGCGTGGCCACTGCAGGCATCCCTCAAGGCTGTGCTTTCCTTAACTGGTTGGTCTCAACCCTTGCCTGCTGGCCTGTTCTCAAGGCTCCTAAACAAAGCCCATCCCTCATTTGGTGAAGTGGCTGCATTTTCACTTTTTTGTAATGAATGGATGTATTTCTTCATAAATCACTTGATGTTTCCACCAAATTAAGAGGGAAGAGATGGGAGGAAGGGAAACGCCCCAGTCCTTGTCTTGGTGACTTGTCATGCCTGCTTTTCATTGACAGACCTTGTTAGTAATGTTTTCCAGCCACCCTTCATCCAGGGCTCAAACCTCTCTTTTAAAGCCCTGCCATGTTAAAAATTGACATGTGTTGACTTTGGCCTGGGAGAAGCTGGGCCCTGGCTGTAGGTAGGAACTGCACGTGTTTAGTCTGGCTCACATTTTATTTTCCCCTTTCATCAAATTAGTTCAGCTGTACTTTTTTTCTGAAGAAAGAAAAGAAAACCTGTTTGACAATCTGAGGCTCTGGGTTAGAATTGCAACATTGCATTAAAACAACAAAAAATAGCTTACAAATGGGGGGCTGTGGCAGGCTGGGTGGGGATGGGGCCACTGGAGTTGGGATGGGAAAAGCCATTGCTAGTAAACACCATCTCCAAGGAGGCACAGAGGTTCCTCCTGCAACCCCACAGCCTTGGAGGTTTACTTCATTTGTACTAATTGAGGGTAGTTACATTTAGACTTGATGAAATTAGTGCTGTCCTGACTGTGACAGGGTTTTTTTTCCACCTTCCTCCTGGTTCAGTCCATGCAGGAGCCTTGCAGCAGGTACCTGAGTGTTTCACTCCAAATCTCAGTCACGGTGATGGCCTGACTGTCCTGGGAGTGTAAAGCCAAGGGAATTCTGCTTCTCCCTTCCTAGGTGCCTGGGATTAGGAGCCATCTGGTGCCTTCCATTTGGGTTGCAGTTAGGATCCACCCAGCATCCATCAGGGATGAACTCCATCCATCCATGAACTTGTTGAGGAGGAGCTCCCGTGTGCTGGGAAGAGCATCTCCTGCTCTCCCAGGGTTTTACTGACCCCTTATTGCCTTGCAGTGGGTGGCATCTGCTCATCCCCCTCCCAGTCTGTTTCCCCAGATGGTCTGGGGTTAAATGCATATGGTCCTCAGATACATCCTCCAGCAGAGTTGTAGTCAATGTTCAACTCCAGTTCTAGCATTTGATAGCTTTGCCAGCACTAGCCAATCCTAGTCCTCTAGTATCACACCAGAACTGGCGTGATCCTGACCTACAGCCGTATCGATAACAGAGTGGGAAAAGGAACACCTCTAGTGAACTTGTAGGAAGTGATAAAGTGCAGTGTTAAAGCCACAGGGTTTCAGGAAAGGAGAAAAGAGTTAAGACCAATAATGCCAGAGAAGGGATTGTACATGAATGGCATAGAAACAAAGCAAGCATTTCAAAGAAATGTGGTGAACAGATCATACTATCACATTTAAATGCATGGTTTTGTATGAAGGGTACCCCAGTAAAGTGTTTTAATGTGCAAGTTTGGCTGGTTTGGGAAGTGCTAAGACAAAATACAAGTTATTTGAAAAACAGTTTCAGATCCTGATGTCATATTAAGGAACTCTTTTCTGGTTGGTTTTCTTTTTTCTTTTTAACAAGAGATACTTTTTTCCTGAGCACTAGCCCACATAGGCATCCTCAGGCACCCTACTCAAATGAAAGGAGCAGGACGATGCCTGCCTGTAAACTTCTATTAGTTTACAACCTTAGATAATCTTAATAACATTTATGTTCTTGCCAATATAGAAATGTGAAAGGTCTGAAGTGCTTTCAAATAGAACTAGGACATGAATCATACATTTTTAACAAGATAAATTATAGGTATGAAGCAGCTTTCTATCCCTACTGAAATTCACTATTGTGCTTTCCATTTGCAGTATGTGTGTATCACAGACAATCATAGTGGACAGAAGCAGAATCTGAGAGCACAAACCATGGAGATTCAACCCATTCTGTTCTTTATAATGAAAATTATTTCTTTATTTTGGCAACCTATGGGCTTTTGACATCACTATGGTATATGCAATATGCATTTGTGTTTCTGTGGGAAGCTGGGCAAAGGTAGAGAGATGGAAAGTGTTTTATAACAGAGGAAGTTGAGATATAAATCTTGATGAAGCTTCAGCTTACTAAGAATGTTCGTAGGGAGAAGAGTTTTATGTGTTTTGTCTGCAGAAATACATCGGTATCTGTTGGACTAGACTTATTTTGCAAAAGTAAATAAAATTACACCTCCCTATTTCCTTTCTTTCCTTCCTTCCTTTCTCAGCCAGACACTTTATTTGACTGTAGGAAAAATTAAATACTGAAGGGTGTTGTTTTTTTTTCCTGTGAACTACTACCTTCTCAAACAATGCCTTTTAAATGTCTACTTGATTGCATGTGTACCTTTTGTTCTCAGGTGGTGTGCAAATGCTTTAAGCTGTAGCAACAAGAGTAGCTGGGAGTTTGTCTGTTTCGTGGCCCAAAAACACAGATTGCAGAGGGACTTAAGTGATTCACAGGAAGTCACCAGAAAGCTGTGGGAGAGTAAGTGGACTGATGAACTGGTGGTACAGTTACAGAAGTGCTTTAGCGTGTGTTTGAAGTCAGTCATCTGGTCATCCCAGAGGCTGTGCTTTGCTTGGCTTCCCTGATCATTTCCTTTTGGATGAAACTCAACTGAAACATGTTCTGCAGGGATGCTCTGAACATTCTCCAACTAGGAATGGTCGTTTGGTCAGCAGGGTCCAGCTGCAGTGGATGTGAAACAACTGTGCAGCGCCTCCACACCAACTATTTAATTGGGTAGATCCATCCCTCTCTGGACTGTGTTATATGTTAATGCAGCCTGAGCACATTTTACACCACCTGGATTTTTTGGAGTCCACCATATGACAATCACCCAATCGTGATAGTTTTTTGTTTGGGGTTTTCTTGTAGCACAACTGCCCTCTGAACATGAGAACTGTGAACAAGACATAGATGTTTGAAATGTACTACTACGAATATTCAGGGCACATGGCTCTAAGGAAATAAAAGTTCTTTTCTTGTTTGCTCAAAATCTGAAAATCCTTCTCTCTAAAGGAAATCTCCTCATACATACACAGGCAATGTACAGACAAGTCAGGTTTCCCTAAGTATTGATCTGACCCCAAAGCATTCTGCATAAAATTTTGTGTGGACAATCTTTTTTATCTAGGAAAAATAAAGAGTGAAACCACTACCAGTCTCTGATTGTTTCATACTGAGAAATTTCACTTCATGATATCCAGGTTGTATTCCCCCCCAAATAATATAAAATCAGGTAAGAAATATTCATCTGCTTCATGTTGTACTGAAAAGAATTACTCTCCAGTTCCATATATGATAGCCATTTCTCACACCGTTTATTTATTGGGTAGCTCTTAGTTTGTTTATTTTTAATTATCTGTGTTATGACCTGAGATCATTAACTATTTCTCTGCAAAACAAGGTAGACCTCAATGATTTTTCTCCTGACATGATAAATATCTAGAAGAATGTGAACTAATACATCTCCATATAGAAATCAGTCAAAGCTACTTTTAATATGTCATGAGAGTGTGGACAATTGGTTTCATGCAGATGTGTCTCTTTCAGGGTCTTCTTTAAAGTGTTTTATGGTGATTCTTTTTACCTCCCAATAAAAAATATAGCAACAGAACCACTTAAATAATGTTTCCTTAGATATATGCCGAACCAGGCAAGTTGGGCAAGGAAGTTTCTGATTGACATCTTGTTTATTGAGCTAATAACAATCAGGCTTTTTCTTCCTGCTTCTATAGAAATACTTTGTTCAGCTTTGTGTGAAATATGTCAGTCCATATTCACAGGGAAAAAAAAATGGAGAGAGACTGATAAAACTAATAAGGAATTTAGCTATTTTAATGCAAAAGCCCAATGCACTCGCCCAGCAGCAAATCAAAAGGTAAGTTAGAGTTTCCTCCATTGCTCTATAGGTTATTCAGATTTTCCTCAAAGAGCAGTCCATCTTGCTCTATCAAATACGCTGGGATAAGTTGCTCTAGAAACCTTACAGAGATGTTCTCTGCCTTCATATGAATTATTTAAAAATATTCTGGAACAGGAACAGGAAACTAGGCAAATGGCTTTGTCAAAGACTATAGGATCACATGCATTTTTCTTTTGGCTCAATGCATATTTAAATATTTCATAAGCAGTGAAAAAGCTCCACATACAAAGACTGTCATTACAAAGGGGAACATCCATATTCTAATAACAAAACAAGTTATACCCAATGGAGCAAAACCAACAAGAGACTGAGATCCTTTTCCCTCCAAAAAATAATGTTATCCTTTCCTCCATGTGAGAAATAGAGTGAAATGTTCTCAAACGGAGGACAGTACTTTGTCTGGGGCAAAGGGTCTAGCTATATTAATGGAAAGCAGCTGCTGCTATTTGCTCATGAACCAGAATGTCTACACTAATTTCAGACCAATATACTTTGGTGAACTGTATTTTTTTTTTAAAGGTTCACTGCTACTGTCTAAGAAATACTTGTAACAACTTTTTGCAATAATTTTTCAGCAAAATAAAACATTTTTCCCCAGGGAGGGAGAGCCAGAAACACAATGAACATCGTTCAAAGTGTAAGATCACTTAAAGCACTATAAGCCACGAAGGCCAGGAGCATTCCTGACTTTCTCTAGATGTGATGACACCTTGGTGAAAGATCCTGTTCTGAAATGGTGATGGAACATCGTTAGCCATACCGTTACCCTGTCTGTGGGCACTACACCAATGCTCTGTACCTGACCTGGGAACAAAGACAGAAATGTACTGTATCCCATTAGGATTTGTCTGTGCTTACAGTCTCTTACTTACATTGGCGCTAGATTCAGCATATTTTTCAATAGATGGACTTCAGTGTTAGCACTCTGTGGCAAACTAAGTGTGCAAGGCAGGGCAAATGGGTAAAGCAGGAATGGGGAGGAAAAAACCCAGACCAACTGAAAAAGTCTCATAAGCTTCTAAATTGCTTTCCAGGACCAAAGATTGTGGGTTTCATGCAATCACCTCATACTAATTTGTGTAAATATTATATGCATACTATTTTAGGAGGGAGTATGACAGCAAAAATTATCTGGTAGGCAGGAACTGGTCCCCCTTTTTCTTCTTGCTGTCTTCCATCTAATTTGAAGAGGCAGTTTAGGCTGAGGTTTCCCTAGAACATCTGAAGTCTCACAGGTGTTAGAAAGGGACAGTATCACCTGTCTTTTCATGCTCCCAAGTATATAATTCTGAGCCTCCCCAATGCCTTCTGAACAACCCAATTCATCTAATTAATCCCTAGTTATCCTCTTTTTCTTTTTTTTTTTTTGGTTTTTTTTATTTCCCCTGAGTTCCTGAAATGAGAAGGGATTTGGTAAGGACCAGAACACTGTAAGACAAATCAGACAAGCATGTGCCTGGCAGCAGGGAGCGAGACACTCATTGGGGGCTCAGGACTCCTTCTGCCAGGGTGGTTTGCTCACCTCTGGAAATAGCTGCCACAGGCTCCTAAGGAAAGAAGTAGGTTTGATCTCTGGGTTCTGGTAAGACAGCATTTCAGGAAAGCCTGTATTGGGAGAAGAAAAAAATCCAGCAAAACAAGCAAGGTCTTTTAGGCCCCTTTCTGCAACTTTCTTCAAGTTTCCTAAAGCTGCTGCAAATTGCCTTCTTGGATCCCTGGTGATGTTTCCCCTTATCGAACAATAAGGGGGAATTTAACTAATTAACTAATTGCTGTTAGTCACATTTCTACTGAGAACCCAGCTACATCACTCTACCCGAATGCCTTTTGAGATGTAATCTGAAGAGCCTGCCCTGTGCCAAACCACTGTAGTAATCCTTGCTTGGGTGTGCTAAGGGACCCAATACGCCTGCAACATGTGCAGCATTGGAAAAGGAGATGACTGAGAGAAGCAAGAGAAATACCACAACTCCAGGAGAAGAAAGGCAGGCAAGGGTATGCTGAAGCTGCTACGTGCAGACCTCAGCCTGAGCAACTCTGGAAAAGATGTGCAAACAGTGGTGGTTATTGCTTCCTGTGCATGTATCCCCCTGAGAATCTCTGTGCCCACATCAGTGTGCTCATCGTGTTGTTCTCTAGGTGTTAATGGTAACAACTACAATTGCCTGTTAATGGTCAGAGGCCTCTATGAACAGATGTAAGCTGTTTCTATCTTCAGAAAAAATGAGTAAGTGGGGCTTTCAAATCCACAGAAATGATTGGCACATTTTCCTGGGTGTACATGGTGTGATACATATCCTATGTTCACGTTTCTGACAGTTTCCAATGTAATACAAAATGGCACTTGATTCATAACCGCATTAGAAAAGGAAAAGAAGGGAGCCCTGAAATAGATAAGGTGTTTATCTTCATAGCATAGTGAATGCTCCCTGAATAAGGTGTCAGGATGCTAAATCAGAGCCACAAAGCCAATAGATTTTATTAACATGCTTTGATCCATCTCTAGTGCTGCTTGATGTGTGGTTCGGAAGCCTTCCTAAGCCAGAAGTGTTATTTCTCTGGGGCTGTGGTTTTCTTTTATTCCTGTTAGTTCCCAGATCTTAGTGAAATACAAAGATTTGTCACAAAGAGACATATTAAGAATTCATAGTATCTATAGCTCACTTTGAAGATGTTCTAGTTTCATCCAGCAGAGTTCCCCTCACAAACAAACAATCTTACGACTATATTTTGAACTAATTTATTTCAGATTAACTGCACATTAGGTATGTTGCAGGCTCAGTAAATGTGAGCTATATAATAAGGAAAAAATGCCTTCTAACCATACTTCATTAAGTCTTTGGAATTAGCACAGAAAGAGTAATTTTGTTTTGCTTATGTTTTTGTCAGGTAAGATGCAAAATGAAGTGTGAAGTATGTAGTTCTGAAACTAATTCAGAAACCCTATTTTTCCAAGACAAAGTGCAAGCAAAGAGTACCTTTTAAGCAGTTGGAATGACTGACTTTTTTCATAAATAACTCTCTCTGTACTCAGTATAGTAAGCAAACTTCGAAGATAAAAAGAAAGTGAATTAAGCTGCCTCAGATGTATTGTGATTGGGGCAGGTACTCTCCGCAGTGAGCCCTGGAGTCCTCAACCCTTATCATCCAGCAGAGAGGATGTCATCCCACTCCCTGCAAAGACACAAGCCCAGGTTTGCTTCTGCAGAAAAACAGGGTGGATGTCCTGTGCTGTCTGCTACTGCTTGTAAGCAACCATCATACAAAGTCTGCCCTGTCAATGGTGTTACGTTAACATGGTTGTTCTGTATGTGACACCACTCTGTATCTCCAGGAAGGTTCTCTTTCCCTTTGGAAACAAGGAAGAAAGGATCACTGCTTTTAGCTTTGGGAGCATCCTCTTCTGATGGGAAGAAGAACAGAGCACAGCTGATGTGTGTGTCTGTTTCTCATCCAGTTTTGGAGTCAGGACTCAGCCAAAGCATTCTCAGAAGCACTCCAGGTCCCACGGAAGACATGTATCTACCTCACAGGTTAGATGTCTAGTTTTGCCTTCATTATAAAGTAGGTTCAGATCTGTGCTGAAAACTGTTTGGGTGAATGATCCACTTGGTACTCCAAAGACCCAAGCAGTAATAGAATACCTAGCTGCACAATCAGCAGAGTTTTTTTCTTTTTTGTTTTAGACACAAAGATACTATGTCTGCAAACTGAACGTCAACAAAGTAACAGGCATGTGCTGCTCAGATTGAAACATTCCTATCCAAGGCAGGTGCTGTTCAAATATCCCCTTGGAACACTGTCTCTGGTCAAAGGAGCATTAGCGAATTGAAATGACATTTTTGAAGAATCCTACAAAGCTAGTAGGAACCCTTTGCATAAGAGAAATTATTATTTTCTTTAGGGATAGTGCTGCAGAGTTTGCTGAACAGAGAGTATGTCAAGTGTACAGTTCCGTTGTTTAAAATATGAATAAAAGCAGGAAAAGATAGTTCTTCCTGACCAAGACAATTTTATTCTTTCAGGAGGTTGGTTTGGGTTTTGTTTGTTTATTTTGTAGTCAGAGGGGATTTTTAACTACCTTCATTTTTAAATAATAAACTTTTAAAATTTTTATACGTGTCTTTTTTCTTTTTTTTAAGGGGTTTCACATTGCCTTCTACTTAGTATTTTCAAAATTCTTGTGTGCTCTGAACTGTTTCTCCAAGTATGTATTTTAATTCTCACTTGCAGCACTCTTGCAGGCAATGAAGAGCTAAATTTTCTTCTGAAGTAATAGAAGATGTCTTACTGCTAAGGAAATGTTTTGTAGTGATTAACTGCAGGGAAGTATAAAGAGCATTAAAATTTCAGGTCACAAGCTCACAGAAAGGTTGGACAGAAGGGACCTCCTGAGATCATCTAGTTAAACCCACATGCTCCAGCAAGACTGGCTAGGCCGGGCTGTCCAGGACTGTCCCCTGATGGGTTTTGAATATGGCCACAGATGTAGACCCCACAACCTCTCTGGGCAATTTATTTGGCAATACTCACAGTACAAAAGTGTTTTCTTCTTTTCGGATGGAATTTCATGTGCCCATTGTTTCTTGTTCTGTTGGTGAGCACTACTGAGAAGAGTTACTCGTTTGTCTTCATTGCCTCCCATCAGGTATTTATGCATATTGGTAAGATTCCCCTGAGCCTTCTCTTCTTCAGGCTGAACAGTCCTATATCTCTCAGCCTCCCCTTGTATAAAAGATGCTCCAGTGCCTTCATCATCTTAGTGGTCCTTCACTGGACTTACTACAGGAACTACCTCAGTCTCTTGTGCTGGGGAACTCAGAGCAGGAGACAGCATTCCAGGTGCAGCCTCACCTGTGCTGAGCAGAGATGGATTGTCTCCCTCAACCTGCTGGCAGCACTCTTCCTGAAGTATCTTAGGATGCTATTGGCTTTTTTCTCAGTGAGGGCACATTGCTGGCTTGTGATGAGTTTGTTGTCCACCTGGACTTCAAGCTCATTTTTGAGAAAGCCCCTTTCCAGGCAGCTGTTCCCCAGTATGTACTGGTGCTTAAGGTCATGCCTCCTGAGATGCTGAGCTCTGCATTTCCCCTTGTTGAACTTCATAAGGTTTTTGTCAGCTCATTCCTCCAGCCTGCCACAGTCCCTTTGGATAGCAGCACAAACCTCTGTTGTATCAACCACTCTGTCCAGTTTGGTACTATCTATGAACTTTCTGAGGGTGCGTTCTGTCACATCATCCAGGTGATTAATGAAGATGTGAACCTAATGAGGGTCAACACTGCCAAGTGTCAGGTGTTGCACTTGGGCTGGAGGAATCCCAGTCATAGATACAGACTGGGAGAAGAGCTTCTTGAGAGTAGCCCTGTGAGAAGGGCCTGGGGATTCTGGTGGGTGAGAAACTTAACATGAGCCAGCAGTGGCTCTTGCAGCTCACAAGGCCAATGGGGTCCTGGGCTCCATCAGAAGCAGAACCGGGCAGGGAGGGACCCAACGCAGCGGCACAGCCAGGAAAGGAAGCACTGTGGGCAGGCAGAGTCTCCAGTTCCTCGCATCGTCTCGCTCCCCTCCGGGGCAGGTTTGTGAAGAAAGAGTCAAACCGACTGGCCTGGCCATGGGGCGTTGACAGCCGAGGCAGAGCCAGTCCCTGCTCGTTCCTAGCTTCTATCTGATTGTGTTTCTAGGTGTCACCAAGTCCCAGCTGAGTTACGGTGCCAACTCCTTCATAAGGAAAATAAAAAGAAAGAAAGAAGAAAAAAGAAAGAAGAAAATGACTCTGCTTCCCATCTCCAGCCCGTGTGCAAGGTCAGGGATTGTGGGAATAACTCCCATGAGTTTAACGTGTTTGTTTTTCCCCTCAGTGTGCGGTTGGACCCGGTGATCTCTGGAGGCCCCTTCCCACCCCTATGACTCTGTGCTCCAAAAGGAGCAGAAGGAAGCAAAGCCCAAAGGGTAGGAAGGGGGCAGGGGTGGGCTTTTATAGGTGCACAGGTGCCCCAGGTGAAGCAGTTTCCACGTGGGGAAGCTGCTCTGGCATCCCCCTTTCAGGGGGGCTTCTGCCTGGTTTGGGGAGGTGAGCAGGTGAGTTTAACGTGTTTGTTTTTCCCCTCAGTGTGCGGTTGGACCCGATGATCTCTGGCGGCCCCTTCCCACCCCTACGGCTCTGTGATACCTGAGCCGTGCCGCTGACGGGGCTCGCTAACAAATAAACCCGTTTAAGCACGGCCGGAACAAGCAGACACGAACTCCCGGCGTGTCTGCGGGCCTGTATAGCGAGGTGACGTTGCCTCCTACAGCGCAGAGGTGAGCGGTCCCGTCCTGCGCACCCCCGGGGTACCGCACCCGCGCATCACCCGCTCCCCGCCCTGCTCCCGCCTCCGTCCCCGGCGGTGCCGGGCTGGGGGGATGCTAAAGCCACCCCCAGCCCCCGGGCCTGACCCTGCGCCGCCGCTGTCTCACCCGCCTCAGCCAGAGGGTGACGCCGTCCGCCTGCACATTGCTCCGAGCCCAATTAGGCGGCCGGTATCGGCTGCAATCACGGCTGCCGAGAGAGAAACGGGGAAGGCGCTATCTGCCTCCCGCACGCTTTTTCTTTGGGAACTTGCACAAAAGGCTTTTTTTTGTGTTCTGTGGCCAGGCTGGGGTCGGCTCGGAGCTTTCTCCTCCCTTTTCTTTGCAGCCGAGCGAGCCGAGCCGGGGGGCTGCGGGCAGACTGCGGGCAGACCGCAGGGAACGTGGGAGCGGGCAGGGAGGTTTTGGTTGCGGGTTCCCACGGCCGGGGACGTGCCCCGCAGAAATTGTCTGCGGGATGGGGGCCGAGCGAGAAGGCGCCTACGGTATTTACCAAGAAAATAAGGAACAATTGAGTATTCCGTGATTTGTTCCTCGAGGGTTTCTTGGGGTGTTTTTTTCTGAGCTTCAATAGGGTCCTGTGGTGAAGAGGCAACTGTGTAACTTGATAACCCTATTCGCAGCCCTTAATACGTGCCAGCAACGCAAGACCGGGGCGGGAGGAGGGGTAAGAAAAGCCAAGCGGAGCCCAGACCGTAGGGAGGAAAACACCGGAAAAAAGGCAGAAAGCGAGAACTTCCCCTCCCCCGAGAAATCACACCCAGGGAAATAAACCCAAGGGGCGGTGCTGCCCGCTGCAGCCGGTGCCGGCCGCCCCGGGGGGTGCGGGGGCTCCTACCTGCGGGCGGCGGGCGGGCGGGAGCCGCTCGCACCGGCTGGCGGTCCTCTACCTGCCGCGGCCCCCGGGGGAGGGGGGTGTCGGGGCGGTACGCCCACAGCCCGCCGCCGGCCCTCCCAGCCCCCTCCCCGGCGGCGGGCTGTCACCTTCCCCGGCCCGCCCCGGGGCCCGTAAACCGCCCGCTGGCACCGGCGGCGGCGCGTAGGGCGGCCCGGCGGGGCTGAGCGCTGCTCGCCCTCTTGTTCTTTCTTTTCACGGAGTTTGTCCTGCCCTCCCTGCTCGCAGCCGCCGCGGGTCCGACTTCGGGGGAACGGCGATGGGGGCAGGGGGGTGATGCTGAACGGCCGCCCCGGGAGATCTCGACCCCCGGGTCTCGGTTCCCCGGGCGGCGGGAGGGAGCGTGGCCCCTTGGGGGAGCTGCCGGGGTTCCCCGGGAAGGGGAGTTCGCTGGAGGAGAGTGTCCGGGGGCTACGGGTCCCACCCAGCTCCGTCCCGTTTGCTCGGGTCCAGTTTTTTCCTTGATTCAAACACCCAGGAGCAGAAAAAAAATATAAAAGAGGAAGAATAAAAGAATCCCCACTGCTGGCGTGTAAATAATAGTCTGCGTGCACGGCCGGCAGTATTTGTTTTCTGCCTTCGCCTCCGCACCGGCAGAGGCGTCACCTCCACCACATGGCGCTACTAACTGTTGCTAAAACATGTTGTCGTCTCACCCCCTCCCTTAACAATATGACATCACTTGCCAGTCAAATCAAAATAACCAGTTGTGTTTCCAGACCTGGGGAAGCTCCCTTATTAGGGAAGAAGGGGGGAGAAGAGAATTTTCAGCGGTAGTAACAACAACAACAAAGTTAATGTGCCGGAGCCCGTTTTGTCGAGGGGGAAAAAAAAATGGAGAAAAGAAGGGAAATGGTGTGTGTGTGTGTGCGCGGGGAGCAGGGCGCATCCCCGGCCCGGCCCGCAGCCCCCTTCCCCGGAGGCTTGGCAGAGAACTGAGGGCAGAGCTGCTTAACCAGCCGTGTGAAGCGGCTGCGGAGCGGAGCTAAGCTGCTCGCCTCCAGCAGCCAGCGTGGCTTGCTGATGTTCCCGAGGGGTGAATGATTTCCATTAACAACCCCAGCCGTGCCGCCGGGGCATTTAGCGGCCGAGACCGGAGCCGGCAGCCGGCTCGCTAAACGCGGGCAGCGGGGACGGGAAGCAACGGGAGGGAATAAAAACATCAAGTAAAATCCTACGAGCCGGCCGGCTGGAAATCTCCCACTTGAGCCGCGGGAATTAAATCGCTCCCTCGGCTTAAATCGTCCGTCCCGGCGGGAGGGGTCATTTGTTTTCGCAAAGGGTCCCTCCTCTTTGCCAGCCCGACAGCACCCCCCTCCCCCATGCCTCCCGCGTGCCCGCACACTCCGGCGGGACCACCCCCCCCCTATTTCACAGCCCCCGCCCCGCAGGGCGTGCGGAGCCCGGGCGGGGAAAGCCCCCACGGCGCTGCCGGGCGGAGATGCTGGGGGCGGGGGACGGGAGGCGGAGGAGGGGTCTGCGCCGCGCTCCCCGCCCCCCGGGCCGTCTCCGTTTGGGGCCGGGGGTGCGGTTGGGGGCGTTTGGGGGCGGTGTGGGGCGGCGGGATTGGCTGGCCCGGCCGCCGGCCCTGCGCGCCCCGGCCCGTCTGCGGCGCCGCGGGCAGCTGGCGCCAGCGCTCATATGGATGCGCGGGGACCGGACCGAGCCGGCCCAGGCAGCGGCTTTGCTGCTCTTGGAGGGCGCAAGGCGAGGACTTTGGGAGAGAGGGTATTTTTGTAAGCGGGGAGGGGCTCCGCTTCCCCCTCCCCGTCCATTTACCGCTGGGGAAAGGGGCCGGTGGGGAGCCGGCGCGGCGGGCAGCGCACCCCGGGGCTGCCGAGCCGCTCACCCGCTCGTCTCTCCCTACAGGTGCTGCCCCGGCGCTTCCCCGGACCTGCCTCCGCACCCGCCTCTTGACAGAGGGACACGCTGGCTCCGGGGCTCCTCCCCCACCCTTCCCAAGGCGCACTCCAGTCACCCGCCGGTTTTCTTCTCAAGAAAAGCCCCCCCGTCTCCTAAAAGCCGCCAGCAGCGCCAAAGCCACCCCCTAGCAGCACCACCCCTCACCGAGCGCCGCTCGCTCCGGGTCCGGGGGTGGGTGGGAGGCCCGAGGTCGTGGAGGTGGCCACGGACCCGCCTCGCTGGATGGCCCACCACGCCGCGGGTCTATCAGCACCCGCTTGCTCTCCTTTGCACCCCCGGCCCCCTCCCCGCCCGCCTCCGCTCGCCGGGCCCCTCCGTGCGGCTGTCCGACGTGGAGACCGAGGAGTTTCACTCCGGGGCCGCTTCGGTGTGCCGCAGGGGGAAGGGGATCTAAGAAAACAGGATAGCAAGGGAGGCACGGGCGGATTTTTACCCTAGAGATGTACCAAGGACTGGCGGAGGGGAGGGAAAGAAAAGGGGGGAGGTGGGAGAGGAGGGGGAAGTTGTGTACGCGCAGGCTAAAGCTTCTCAGACACGGCTACTTCCCGGATGCAAAATACAAGCGGATTCCAGTCGGCGATGGATTTTACTCGGGGGTGCTTTTAGGAGCCGAAGAGTGAGCGTTGCAGCAGCTCGCTCGGAAGACCGAGCAGAAAGGGGTTCGGTGCTTATTCCCCGGGGCGGGGCGGGAGGAAAGGGGGTGCCTCTAACTTCCTTCCCGGGTCGCTGGGTCCCCCTCCTGCTGCCCATGGCTCTTACTCGCTGGTCTGGCTGGCGTCTCCCTCAGGGGGGACAGGGCGAAGGGGCTGCCGGGCCAGTCTGGCTGCTCTTCTCCGGGTAGTGAAACGTCTTCCCATGCCCGGCTCCCCTCTGGCTGCCCGCAGGCTGGGGAGCTGCCCGGGCCGGGAGCCTGGGGACTTCCCGGAGGCGCTCCGGGCTGAGCCCGCTGATCCCAAATGCTCTTGTGTTCCTACAGCCCGCCTGACCGGGAGTCAATGGGCCGGCCTCATCTTATCCACAGCCCCGGGATGCCTTGGCTGGACAGCAGCAAGGCGGCACTGTCTGCCCATCACCACAACCTGGACCGTCAGCCCCTTCAGCAAGACACCCCTGCACCCCTCGGCGGCCGGCGCCCCCGGGGCCATCTCGGTGTACCCAGGCAGCAGCACGTCCAGCACCGCCTCCGTGTCTTCACTCACCCCGGCCTCGCACTCCGGCTCCCACCCTTTCGGCTTCCCCCCGACCCCTCCCAAGAAGCGTCCCCGGACCCCGACTCCCCCAGCGCTGCCTTCATCCCCCGCCGGGGCAGACAGCATCAAGTACCAAGTGTCGCTGTCGGAGGGGATGGAGATGGAGAGTGCCAGCCCGCTGAGAAGCAGCCTCACCAGCATGGGGGCCCAGCCCTCCACCCACCCCCCCATCCCCCCTTACCCCTCCTACGTGCCGGCCGCCCATGACTACAGCAGCAGCCTCTTCCAGCCGGGCAGCTTCCTGGGGGCCCCCGCGTCCAGCTTCACCCCCAAGCCACGAAGCAAGGCCAGACCCTGTTCGGGTAAGTCGTGCACCCCCTGGCCTGCCCCGTTGCACATCGGTTGTGTCCCGGGGGCAGGTGGAAAAGGGGGGCGGGGGGGAGGTGGGTGCGTGCATGTGACGAGTGCCTTTCCTGGCTGTCTGGGGTGAGGTTGCCGGCTGCTGCAAGGCTGGGTGCGTGGGTCAGTTCCCCTCGGGACAGAGGTGCAGGTGGCTGCTTGGTCCCCCTTTTTAAACTAGGCAATGGAGAAGCTTGCACCGGGCTTCTGTGCGTGCCAACGTGCCCATAGAGGCCCCTAGACCCTCAGACTGGGCCAGGAACACGGGCACCGGTGGGGTGTAACCTGGCAGATGGAGCTGTACAAAGAGAAATTTACATGAGGAAAAAATGTTCTCCCTTGGAGAAAAAGCTGGCCTCAGCCACCCGAGGGGCTCAGGCCCGACCCCGCTCCCCCGAGTCAGTAACAAAACCCCACAGCTTCCCCGTGGGGCCTTTCTTAGCCATGGGTAGTTTTTCTCCCTCAGTAACTGGCACGTCTCTTCATTAATACAAACCAAGGCCTCAGCACAGGATGAAGGTGAAACTTACCCGTCCAGGCCGCTTCAAATCGCAGAGGGCCTTGTTTCCTTCACATTATACAAGAGCAAAAGGTCAAATATAGTTTACATACCACTGCAAAAGACTTAAGGTGTCCAGTCATTGCTAACTTACTCCAGCCTAACTAGGAAAAACACTTGATTTTTGTTTCTCCTTCCCCTGAACCAGCTGTCTCTGCTTCCAGCCAGCTGACCGCAGGCTTTTCCCGTGTTCACAACCTTTCCTTGCGTTTCCTCCTAAAAGTGCAGTCCTAAATCAGCAGATTAGAGGATGGATGAAGTTTTGATCCCACTTTCCAATCATAGTAGTGCTACAACTAGACCGACGAATTCCAGACAATTTGTGTAATTCTACTAATATTGCTGCATTGCCTTTCATGTACAATCCCTTCTCTGGCATTATTGGTCTTAACTCTTTTCTCCTTTCCTGAAACCCTGTGGCTTTAACACTGCACTTTATCACTTCCTACAAGTTCACTAGAGGTGTTCCTTTTCCCACTCTGTTATCGATACGGCTGTAGGTCAGGATCACGCCAGTTCTGGTGTGATACTAGAGGACTAGGATTGGCTAGTGCTGGCAAAGCTATCAAATGCTAGAGCTGGAGTTGAACATTGACTACAACTGCTGGAGGATGTGCCTGAGGACCATATGTTGTATGGATCTGTGACAGCAGCAGAAAGTATATTTTTCCAGGTTTTTTTAATTTTATTTTCTCACTTAAAGAAAAAAAGAAAAAAGAACCTAGTTCCCCTGTTACACAGCAGAACAAGTTGTAAGAGAGCAAGAACCTCCTCTTCTCCCTACCTTCCCTAAAGCAGTTTTAGCCCAAGGCAGGCAGTTGGAGGGCACTGGGTATTTGAGTGGAGTTGGACGGTACTTCCATTTTTTTTGTCTTGTCTTTTTTTCTGTCTTACTTTTTTCCTTACTGCACATGAAGAGAAGAGTGATTTCAGGATAGGAATTAACTCTCACTCCAAGGTCAGACCATTTTAGCTACTCAGAGAGAGTCCTACTCAGATATCAGCAACCCTTTCAATTGACTCAGTTCAGAACCCTATTTAAATCTCAGCCCACATCATTCACCTTCACTTTCCAAAATATCACTAATTCTTCCTGTTCTTCCAACATCCTTTGTCATCCTTTCTATGTCCACGTTTTGTCCTTCTCAAAAAGTTGGAAAAATTCAGTATCACCTATTCTACTGCAAAGTTTTGTGTTACCCTGCTTAGGCACAGAACTCTTCATAGTCAGTAAAAAATATTAAAAAATAGAACAAATATCACTGCTCTAAGTGATAACAATGATAACTTATCATTGATAAAACAGAAGCTTCAGTGACCACCTGAAGGTTATGTTAGAACTGTCAGTTTTCCACAGAGCCTAATTTGAAGACAGAAAAACTCTCAGTGGTATTAAAAAATAAAATTACCTGTATTCAAGTGAGGAATAGGTCTGCCAGTGTTTTCAAAAGGACTTGAAGAAGAGTAGGAAACAGATTGTTCAGAGAATTCCTGTTCTAGAAACTGTTGCAAGCACACATCTACCAAAAGCAAGAGTAAGGAGGCCTGAGAATAGAAATGACTTGGAACAGTGTGGGAGATGCTCTTCTTATGATATGCGTTATCATATGAATATAGAACTTATCACAGCCTGTAGTTACAACAAAATAGGTCTTATCCATCCCTGAGGATGTCTGACCATGCCATATCAGCAAGGACCAACTCAATTTCTCTTTGTCTAGGGTCCTTCAGCTGTGTCCTACTTGGCTTTCCTGTCTGTTACCAAACTTTACTTCCAAGTTCAGGTATTATTAGTACCCTTTCTATGGCTATATAAAAATGCATTTATCTAGGAGAAGGAGTTTAAAGAAATCTAGCTGAAAGGTTTGTGACTAGCAGCTGATTATATTCTACAGCTATAGTTGATGGTCTCACTTCAGTTTTAATTCTTAACTCTTCCCAGCAACAACTAAGAATGTTCTGGATGGATTTACAGAATTTAATACTAACATGGTTGGGGAGGGTGTTTGATGAAAACATTAAAATATCAGATATATATCAGTATTTGTACACTGAGGAAAAAGGAGACTTTTTATGACTATGGTTACATGAAATCAAGAAGTAATTCTGGATTTGTTTTGTTTGTGCAGCTGTTTTTAAGGAGGAATGGCACAGCACAACATAGACATTAATATTTGCTCAATGCATATTAAATGTTCCATAAGCAGTGAAAAAGCTCCACATACAAAGACTGTCATTACAAAGGGGAACATCCGTATTCTAATAACAAAACAGTTTATACCCAATGGAGCAAAACCAACAAGAGACTGAGATCCTTTTCCCTCCAAAAAATAATGTTATCCTTTCCTCCATGTGAGAAACACAGAGTGAAATGTTCTCAAACGGAGGACAGTACTTTGTCTGGGGCAAAGGGTCTAGCTATATTAATGGAAAGCAGCTGCTGCTACTTGCTCGTGAACCAGAATGTCTACACTGATTTCAAACCAATATACTTTGGTGAACTTCATCTTAAGTCACAGGTAGTCACAAGTTTTGTGCAGCTATTTTTAAGGAGGAATGGCACAGCACAGCATAGACATTAATTAGCAGTATTACAAGTGAAGTGAACAAAATGGACAAAGAGAAATCCCCAAGGGAAAAAGAAATAAAAAAGAAAAGCACTGGTTATTTTAAAAGACCCCCGTGCCTGCCTCCCCACCCCTGAATTCAAACATGTGGAGGGACAAAGCAGGAGCCTGCAGACCCACACATACAGAGGCTTGGACAGCTGCAGAGTAGTGTCCCAGAAGAGAAAACTTAATCCAAGTAAACAGAGCGGTAGTTCTACTTTTCCTCTCTGCCCATTCATATAGCAACACCAAACACACCTAAGCAGTAAGAAGCAAATCACTGCATCACAACGGATGCTTTTGGCACAGTAGTCCCATCTGACCAAGATGCCTGAGTAAAGAGCTGGGGCAGCTTCTGCAGTCAGAGCGCCCTGGAGCACCAGAGGCTGGAAATGAGAGCAGAGCCTCAGTATTTCCCATCGCTCTCTGGAGACATCATCAGATAGTCTAGGCTCCCAATTCAGGTAGTTAGATGACTGAAGTTAGGTGGTGTGAATAGGCTGCCTATTTCAGCCTCTGTGATCTTCCATTTTCTTTATTCTGAGCACCTGGAAAATAGCTGAAGAGCCAAAATTTAGCCTCTGTTATCTGTACAGTACTCTCTGGTCACCAGATGAAACAATTGCAAGTGCAGACTAATTTGTCCTGAAAGGTTGCTTATTGGTCCTAACAAGGATAAACCTTTATGTGCAGAAAATTGGATACCACTGCAGGCTTTCTAAAAGCTGACTGGTGATGTGTTACCTATTGGAAAATAGATTGCATGATTTGTTGACATACGTCTTCCAATATTCCTGTGTTGATTCCATCAACTGTGCCATTATTGCTAAATCAATACAATATTGAAAAAAATATTGCTGCAAAGTCCTTAGGCAGCTGGCTTTTGGTGGTCTCTAATAAATGAGCATAACTGGCAGTTTTAAGCCTTGTGTTTCAGATGCAGAAGTATATATCCATTAACAGGCTAAGGATGCTGAATAAGCTAATGTACTTGTCACTGTTGCAGATCCAGACTTAGTTGTGCTGTTGTTTTCCTTAATAAACACTCGCTCAAGGAGTCCACAAGAAAAGTCTGTCATCCACCCAGTTGGTTGAACTTGGCTGAATGCCAAGTGTCCACCAAGCCCCACCATCAACTCTTCTCCTCAGAGAATCAGGGAGGGGAGAAAAATGAGATGAAAGAAAAGAAACCCTCACGGGTCAAGATAAAGTCAGTTTTATAAAGAAAAAGCAAAAGGACACATGCAAAATAACGCAAAAGAGTTATTCTCTACTTCTCTATTTTCAGCAGGCAGTGTCTGTCCACTTCCCAGGGATCAGGGCTTCAGTGTACATCACAATTGCTCTGGAGGATGAAAGCCTTTCCCTTCTCCTTTCTCCCAGCCTTTCATTGCTGAGCAGACGCCACAGGGTACGGAATCTCCCTTTGGGCAGTTTGGGTCAGCTGTCCCGCTGTGTCCCCTCCCAAGATCCCAAGTCCAACCCCAGCCTGGTGGTGAGGGGTGTGAAATGAGTCAACCGTACTGCTGTGACAGCACTGCTCAGCACTAGCCAAAAGCCTGGCATGTCATTAACACTGTGCTCACTACCGATACACAGGGGAAAATGAACTCCAGCTCAACCAGACCCAAGACAATCTCCACCCTTATTCCATACACCTGGCATTGTGCTAAGGTCCCACATAATTTAATACAACTTTAATATATCTTTTAAGCATTCAATTTTATTTAATTCTTATTAATGAAATCCCTTCTTACCAATACTTACAATTTAAACTGCATACTTACACCATCTTTATTTCCAACATACAGATTTAAATATTCTCATTAAGTACCCTCTCTAATGATGGGGGTTGGACTCGATGATCTCTTATTATTAATTTCCCTTCATCTCAGTGGACTAGTGGTGTTCACATACTGTTAGAACTTTATCTGAAATGTCTTTTTGTTTGTATGGAAAACTAAAACATATAACAAGCCTCTGTAAAAAACAGAGCTCTCTCTACTTTTCCACATCTCTAGCTCTTACAGGAATTGCAGAGGTAAAAGCATAAATCAACTTGATCAATAAACGAGGAACTGCAAATACTTTGAGGAGTCATCAGTTTTGAGTAGACTGTGTTAACCCCTACCTAACTGATTCTGTTCTTTGAGCAGAAAACAGTTCTGAAAAATGATCATCTGAAGATTTAATGGCTCCTCATATTTTTCCAGATAAAAAATTCTATTTCAACGCATTATCATGTTCCTCCATCATATGCTTATACTGATTTTAGCACGCTTTTCACATTTAGAGATTTCTTTTTTCTGAAAAATAGTCATAGGTTTGCTTACTTGAACGTATATTTACCATTATTTGTGCTTGTGCATCTGAATGTTTGTTAGTTTTGTGAGGCTTTTTTCCAAGAAAAACATGTAAAATATTTCCTCAGAAGACATACAAGGAAGGAGACAGAATTGTCATTCTTAGATATTACTAACATGACCCAAATAGGTTTCAATTCTTCTTGGAAGAATTTAGAAGAAAATACCTGGATCTAGGGACAGGAAACTAAAACTTAGTACTATATAAAATTAAAGTACTATATAAACCTATGTAAGATATGATCTTTGCCATGTGGGATGTAATTCATATTAAGCCATTGTTAAGGAAAATGGAAGAGGAGAACGAAAGGAAGAACATAAACTGAGCTCCTCTAATCCTGTGGGCTTTAACTCATAAAGTCATCCTCATTTGACCATTCACTTTGAAACAAAAGAGATGTGAAGGGCTCCACCACTGAGCTACTAAACTGCCAGAAATAAATGTTGCTAACTCCACAGCATGTCATTTTCAAAGTTCAACTCACAGTCCTTTGCTTTGTGAGCAGGGAGGAGAGAAAGCATTAAAAATACTATGGCTTGAGCTGTGTAACAGGCACAGGGAGAATGGAGAGTGATGGGCAGTTCTTTTGATGCTTCCTAGCCAGAAAGCAAGGTATAAGGGGGGAATAGATTATGCGGGCATAACATATTTTAGGGCTTCTTTAACATTGGTGAGCCATTTATTTAAGAATCCTTGGGCATTAGCACCATTTAGCCCAATCTGATCTTCTTTTTTTCCCCAAGGATGCTTAGTCGCCAGGTAAGTTTCTAGCAATTGAAAAGTATGTAAGAGTTAATGTAGCTCTTTCCTTCTCCTCCACATGTGTTCTCCAAGAGGGATTCTGGGGGGATAAAGAAGAATCTAGTAAGGTAATTTCTGTAAGACCACAGGCAGACACAAGATTTTCTAATTAACTCCTCTTGCTTATTTTAGCTTATGCAGATGTAAGTTCTCTAATTGCTACTTTATTGGCTCTGCATAGATTGGTTGTCTTTTAATGGCATCTGTATGTTTTTTGCTTCACTGGCATTATAGGACCCATTGCTGTGATCTATATAGAAAAGCTATCTTGCCTGAATTGTAGATAGAAGGAAATGACATAGCAAAAGCTCAACACACAAACTCTTCTTTTTTGCTGTTTAGCGTAAGAACCAGAACACACAAAGCAGCTCCATGTTCTGAGTCTAACTTAACAGCATCTCCTATAACAGGCTGATTTACCTATCTG
The DNA here is from genome assembly GCA_022605575.1 of Laterallus jamaicensis coturniculus. NCBI lineage: Eukaryota > Metazoa > Chordata > Aves > Gruiformes > Rallidae > Laterallus > Laterallus jamaicensis. Next base: position 3,493,790 of record JAKCOX010000014.1, read on the forward strand.
CTTACAGACACACTGCCCATTGTGTGGCAGCATATAATTGGTTTATTTTGTACTAAGAAATAATATGTGCAAATCGTCTACAATTCAGAATATTCCACTGCTTTAATGATGGCATTAGTCATCACCTTCCTTTCCTTGCTCTTATTTCAGCATCTCGTCCTATTACAGTTCAAAATGCCAACACCATGAATAGCATTCCCAGACATAACAGGAAAATAGTAACAGAGAACAGAAAAGTATGTGTGTGAAAATGTGGGGAGAAATCAGGGATCTTAGCAAGAGAACAAAACAGAATAACCCTATTGGAGAGAAGAAGAAAGAAGGGGAGAAGAGAGGGAAAGGCGAGGCAATATGGCATTATGAGTATTAGTAAGACTGGGAAAACACTGTGTTTCATCAACAAAACATGCTGAAATTGAAGGTATTTTTAGCTCCTGGCAAGATAGGAGATTAAATGCAAGTACAGTTATATTTGATATAGTGTAAAGAATTTATGAGATGAAAAGATCTCTGAAACTTGTAATGACAAGAAAAAGTAGTGCTGAATAGCAGCCCTTTGATAGGGAGGGAACTTGATAGATCTTTCCAAAAAGAGAAAAAAAACCCAACTCTATATAGAGTTGAGTTCTATGGAGAGACACCATAGAAATAGGAAATTTGGATCTAAATAAGGGGAATAAGCAGACGAGAACTATGGCATTAGGGAAGGAGTTTTCAACAAATCCCTGAGAGTAGGAGTTCTAGGAAATAATGGGGTACTGAGTCAAGTCCCTGCCGCCTGTTACAGACCGTGTAACAGGATCATTCAGTAATGCCACAACTGATTAATGAATTTGAACGCAACACTTGCATTTACCAGTTGTAGTGAATAGAATCATTTTAGATATGGGACGTGTTGATTTTAAGGGTTTGTGTTTAAAAATAGACTTTTCTCTGAATGAGCAAACTGCTAAGGTTTAATTTTAGTTTGTTGATTTAGATTATTCTAGTAAACTTGACACTTCTGCTCTTTAATAACCACTTGAACAAGAAGATGTCTGTTTAGTGAGAAACAGTAAACTTGTGTACTTTACTGGTTTCTGTAAGCTACTATTTTTCCTCCATTGTTGATTTAACCTTGTCCTTTTTTTAAAATTTATTTTCTGAATTTTATCAGCTATCAAAATTGAGAATGAATGGTTTCCTCCAAAGCAAACTGTCACTTGAACCACTCATGTTCAAGGACAGGTAGCGCTCAAAGAAGATTGCTTTTGTGAGTGCATACCTAAGTGAAGCTGAAGTATCTAGCAGCCACAGAAACAGTTTTTTAAGACTATTTTCTATTGTTGTGGAAGATGTTAGCTTTATTCCTAGAGTGCAGTGAGTTAAAATTTATAAAATGAAATGATAATAATATTTATAAATATTTATAAAGATAAAATAAAGGTGAAAACTGTCATACTGAAGTCAATTTCACATCCCAAATTTATAGAAGGGATAGCTCTAATGATGGGGGTTGGATTCGATGATCTCTTGAGGTCACTTCCAACCCTTATGATTGGGTAAATAATTGGTGTAAATAATCACAAAGGTTTTGTACTTTTTTCATAAGAAACCAACTGAGAACACTGGTATCCCACTCGCAGAACCACAGAATTGTAGGGGTTGGAAGGGACCTCAAGAGATCATCAGGTTCTACCCCCCTGCCAAAGCAGGCTCCCTAGCTCATATTACACAGATAGGCGTCCAGATGGGTCTTGAATATCTCCAGGGAAGGAGATTCCACCACCTCCCTGGGCAGCCTGTCCCAGGGCTCCCTCACCCTCACTGTGAACAAGCTTTTCCGCATGTTGGTGCGGAACTTCCTGTGCTCTAACTTGCAGCCATTGCCCCTTGTCCTGTCTCCACTAACCACTGAAAAGGGGCTGGCCAATTCCCCCTGCATCCCATGCTTAAGATAATTGTAAAAAGCCTCATGAGCATGCAGAGCAGGTCAGCGTGGAGAGGGTAGGAACAGTGAGGTACATGTGTTGTGTCTGGTTGGTTTCTACCACAGGGCAAAACAAGAGAAGGATATTGGGAACTTCCCATCCTAAAAGGTCTTACAAGAAACCTCCGTAACATTAAAGACCTGGACACAAGTAGACTTCAGCAGAGTAAAAGAAATCTAAACATGAATGCTGTCTGTGTGAATGAGACTAGAAATGCTCTATTCAAATGCAGGGACAGTCAATGATAGGAAAATATCAGCATCCTGGTGTCTTCTATACTAGATGTGTATTTTGCATCAGTGCTACAAAGAAAAGTCTTTCAACAGGTGATAGCAAACCTGCTGGCAGTTGAATTCATAAAGGGAAATTTCACCTCAGAGGAAACTAAGAAAAGGCCTCCCGATTTATTTAAAATCCTAACAAACCTTGGCAAAGCCATGCTACCTACAAGGACTGCTAATATTAGGGGCCAGAATAAAGTAGAGATGTCAACTTACAAGGGAATTATGGCAGCAGAGCCATTGGTGTAGGCAAGAGACACACACACAGATATAGACAGCCCTGTAAGAACCAGGCAGAACAAGGATACTGCTGTCTACCCAGCCCAGGATGTCGAGTGTGAAGGCCAGCACGTCTCTCATCAAAATTAGGAAGAACACCACACTGAACATTTGCAACATATATTTCTGTTTGGAGGAAGAAAATCTTATTTACAACGGCCCCAGTTATATCATCATTCATCCCAAAGGGAGTTCAGACAGTTGCAGGGGGAAGCAGTCTCTGGAGTGAATCAAAATATCTCTACTTGTAAATGGCCTGACTGGCTTAAGGGATTGCTATTTACCTGTGGCTAGTCTAGTCATCAATAGATCTGAAAAGTTGTTTAACAGGTTTATTTATTTCCACCCACACACACACACACACACACAAATAATAAGTGTCTGTAGAGCCTGGGGAGAAGTTGGCCTTGTGCATCCAGATCCCAGCAGAACCTTGGCCCTTCCCCAGACTCACTTCTGACCTGCATCACCTTATTCTAGACGTACCCATGGGAATAAATACTCCACTCACGCAGCAGCTGTCTCTGGAAGGAGACTTTTCTAGAACTGCTTCAATCATTAGATGAAAAGACACTTTGGATGCTAACAGTTGCTGTGACAGTCACTATAGGAATCAAAGTCCGTAACTGTTGCAGGCTTCCTAGTCCTTGGCAGGTGAGACTGATTTTTCTCACACTCTGGGAGAGGAAAAAAGAAACACACACACCCCCCCCACCAAAAAAAAAAGTCTTTAGCTAATAATGTTATGCTACACTTATCTTAGAAGCAGCTTTTTGCATCTCGTATCAGAAGCAGCCTGCACCATCCTCCACCAGAACCCAACCATGCAAAACCACAGCTATTAGTTACTTACTTCATTGAGGAAATCTAGCTGTTTTGGAGACAAGTTATTGTGTAAATGAACCTTGATCAGGGAAAAGAGGTGACTCGGCAGAAGTCAGGAAGGGTGGCATGTGGTAGTAAGAAAAAAAATAGTCTTTAGCTAATAATGTTATGCTACTCTTAGTTTAGAAGCAGCTTTTGCAGCTTTTGGCATGTGTTAGGCACTGTACAACTATCCTGGGACATTTGTCATGGGAGGAACGTATTAGAAACAACCACTCCCTAATCCTAAGAGATGCTGTGCATAAGTCCCCACAAAGCAAGGGAAGGCAGCTCCCCTGGAGCTCCACCTGCCTATGGAGAAACTGACAAGTGGAATGATTGGAAAGATTCTGTTAGCTGGCCAGAACTGAGCACATTCGGTCGGAGGTTTATTGAGGGCAATGAGACTCTGGGCTGTCTTGCATGCACTGTGTGTCAAAGTCTATAATCCAGCTAATTTTTGGAGCTATGTGCAGCTGAGGGCACAGGGCACGTGCTGGGAAGAGCTAGTGAGAAGAAGATATTTAGTGCCTTGTAGCGCTCATCAGCAGGTAACTGAGGAGGGACTCAGAATGATGGGATAAGCCAGAGGAAACGCTCCCACTTTGGAACACATCATTTGTTCTAAGAAAGAGCATGTTATCTGCCCATTGGTGCCAGTAGCTACATGTGCAGAAGCTGTAAGCATCTATGCAGGGAGGGTCAGGGTTTGGACATTTCATTTCATTCTGACCTTTACCACACATTGAGCAGTATAAAATAAAATTACCTCTGAAAACAAAGATCAAACCTGTACTATGAATTTTTTCTCACACATTTCTGCAAATGAAAAATGGAGAGAGAGATAGATATATATGCCCAAATAAAAACACATGGTGTGAAAAGATGTCTAACCAGAACATTTTTACTCCGTTTTTTCTCTCCAAGGTGCTCTCAAAAACCATTGAGTGAAACTGATTTAGTTTGCAAAGCAGGGCCCTTTAGCACTCTGGCAGAATACCTACCAGCAGCTCTAGGTGGAAGCCTATAGTAGACACAGAGAAGCAACCTTGTCAACAGATTAGCACAACATTAAAGGGACGTTTTTTAGCTGGTTAAGCACCACCCTATTCTATCCAGAAGCAGCAAGCTGAAGTCTGAGGGGGCTGCTAAGCCTTTCCAGAAAGGTGTGGAGGATGGAGAGCAGAGGAGGAAAAGCGCCCTTGGAGTGAAAGGGAAAATACACCCAAGAAGAGAAGACAATTCAGGACTCCTGTGATTCTGTGACAATGGGATTTCATTCCACAAGGAAGACCTCACTGGAGAGTGCAGCAGCAAAGCTGCCTTGGCGCAGGGCAGAGGAATGGGGAGGCACTCGGGCATGCTGCCTGTGTCCCTGCAGACCTCCTGCCGAGGGCAGCCAGCCCCTTCCTTTCCCCTGGAGCATCACCACAGCCAAGGCAATGTGGGTGGTATCAAACCCTTCCTTATTGGCGTGGCCTGAACAAGCAGAGGGGTTCCCAGGGGTGCCCAGCCAGCAGCTGTGCCCGCTGCGTGGCCCCCACGGGCAGGGAGAGGGCCCGGGGCCTGCTGGGCACAGGGACTGCCTGGGGGCCAGCACCCCAAAGGCCTTCCTCCCAAGGGTGCTGGGCCGGAGGAGGGGGGGTGTTGGGGGTTGAAGGTGGGGCCTGGGTGGGGGTGGGGGTTGGGGATGGCAGGTGGGGCCTGGGTAGGCGGGGCCTCGGTGGGTGAGGCTTGGATGGACATGGCCTGGGTGGGCGGAGCTGATGCAGGTGGGGCTTGGGTGGGCGGGGCTCCCCCACTATGTCACAGAGCCAGCACCTGGCAACCCAGCAGTGACAGTGTCCAGGGCAGTAGAGAGGGCAGCAGCCTGCCCTGGCCCGCAGGCAGAGCTGCTGCAGGGGCAGCCTGAAGCAGACAGCTCAGAGGATGTCCTCAGGAGCTACTGCTGCAATCCCTCAGGGAGGAAGGCCTGGACCAGGCTATACTGGAGGTGCTTCACTGCAAGGGATTCTGCAGCCGGGCTACGCTGGAATCTTATCTGATGGATACAAATCCTGCTTCAGCCTTGGGGAACGGGCAGAAGCTCTTCACAGCATGGCAACCACCACCTATCCCTGGAGGTGCCTGAGGTTCTCAGGCCTTTGCTGATGGATAGCCATGGCAAGAGCAAGGGAATGCCTTCTGGAGAAGCACTGCAGACCTCAAGATCCTCACCTGCCACGGAGACAGGGGCAGCAGCGCAGCTGTAAGAAATGGGATGTAGAGAAGTGGCAAAGGTCCCGCTGCTTTGCAGGACCAAGGTGTCCCAGCAGGTGCAAGGGAAGGACACTTTCCCCCAGGGTCCATCAGGCCGGGGGCACCTGGCCACTCGGGGCAGCCCCTGAGATGGCTCCAGGCTGAGGGAGAACAGGGCTAGGGCATCTCCTGGGAGGCGTGACCAGCCTGTGGGAGGAGGGAGCCGGTCTTGCTCACATGCTCAGGGAGTAGCTGATCGCCAGCTCTGCTGCTGGGGTCAGGAAGGAATTTTCCCCCGGGGCAGACTGGCACTGGGCCCTGGAGGTTTTTTGCCTTCCTCTGCAGCACTGAGCAGGACCCCTTGCCAGGGCCCCTCCGGCCCATCTGGGCTGGCTCACTGCCCGCTGCTGCTCGTGCCCCACGAAGGTGGCCTCTCGTGCCCTGCAGCTGGGGGGAGGAAGGCTTTTTTCCCCCCTGGCAAGCTACAAGCTGTGCCTGGGGGTTTTTTGCCTGCCTCTGTAGCACTGAGCGCAGCCCCTTGTCAGGGCTCCCCCGCACCCTTTGGGCTGGGTTCTCTCCTGCTGCTCTGGCACCTGCAAGGTGCTACTCGCGCCCTGGCTCTCTCCGGCTCTCTTGCCCCAGGCAGGTTCCTAGTGGGAGCTCTGCTGCATAGGGCAGTGGCTGCCCCTTTCCAGCTCTCCCTGCAGGCAGGAGAAGCACAGGGCACGCACAGGAGCACTGTTCACGTGTCGCTGGCCAAGAAGCACAGCCCAGCCAGTTTGGGAATACAAAAAGGATGCTTTTGTCATCAATGGCTGAAATATGGGGGAAAAGATGCCACAGAACCACACAGCACCTCCTCATCTTTTTGGGTCATTTTTATCATCTTTTTCTGCCTCTTCTTTTGTGTGTGGTCAGTCCTCATGGTCATTCTTCATGTTCTGGCTTTGGAAGGAACGGGCACTGTTTAGCCTAGGTGCCTGCGTCTGCCTTCTGCAGCGCTGGGACTTGCCTTTGCCAGGCTGCCAGGGATGTTTTTCACAGCTGAAGACTGCAGCAGCCTGCTCCTGTCTTTATGACAGTTAGCAAGGGCTCTGAAAAGACTCAAAAAAATAAAAGCAAATCAGGCTTCCACTGGAGTCCTTTGTGTCCTTGGGAGTGGGTTTGGGTCTGAAGAACCCCATGCTTTTCAGGGAAATGAGAGTCTCATAGTTGGGTGACTCGGGGCAAGCGTGTGGCATGGAATGGAATAGAATAGGAGATGCTGAGTTCTGCCTGACGAGCTCTGACCTGGGTCTGAGGGCTCCATGCAGGAGAGCGGCTCTCTGCAGTGCAGGTCCTGGGCCCAGCCAGGAGGCAGCGGCAGAGATGGGCAGCACAGCTACAGCAGAGCTCTGGCAGGGATGGAAGGACCCCAAGCTGAGCTGAGCCATGTCCCCTGGGTCCTCAGCAGGAGACTGTGTGGCTGGGGGTCCCAGCCGAGGCTCGTCCCAACCAGCAGCACAGGGGATAATCACTTTAAATACACTAATAATTTGGTTTTCATACCATTTTAGAAGTACACATTGTTAATAAAAAGGTTTTCACTGTTCCCTAGAGGGATAAATGAGGCATGAACCTCTTGGGCAGGGAAGCGTGTGAACGACCACCAATCTCCACCATTAGGTTTGTACTATAAGCATCCAGGCAGTCAGAGCCACCTCAGAAGGAAAGTTCCTGATCTACTTACCTTTGTCGTACTGATTTATACAAAGTACTATCCTGGAAGGGTCACGTGCTGTCCTCATTTCAACTGAGGCAAATTTGCCACCAGTTTCAGCAAGGATAAAGCCTGTCTGTCTCCAAGGCTCAACAAAGACTCCAGCAATCCAAGGTTCTCTCCTGTCATCAGTCTTGGATACTGGGATTGCTGAGCTGCTGGATCAACAGATAGGAAGCATGCTGCTGGCCATGGAGGAGACGCACAGCCAGGCTACCTGCTTTTCGGCCTGTTTAAGGGGAGGGAGTCCTATTATGGAAACTAAACCAGAGGGAACAGTAGTAAGGACAACACACCAGATGAAAGTCTGAAAAGAGTTTTGAGGATGCTGATGCCTGACTTGACAGCATCAGTTCTGATCTCTGCCATCTAGCACAGACGTTAACAGCCATCTTTCATAGAACTGAAGAATCATTCAGGTTGGAAAAGACCTCCAACATCATCTAGTCCAACCATCCCACTACCACCTCTATTACTTATGAAACTGCATGGCAGTGTAAAGGAATGTAACATTCAAGAGGAAAGGCAGGAGGCAAGGCAAGCGCTGAAAGACAGGGCAAAAGGCAAGAGGCATGGCAAGAGGCAAAACTGAAAAGGCAAGGCAAGGGGTAAGAGGCAAGGAAAAGGAAAGTGGCATGGCAAAAGGCAAGGCAAAAAGGCAGCTGCTGCTGCACCAATACACAGGGCAGGCACAGCAGCACTTTTCCTGCAGCACTGGCCGAGCAGCACAAGGTTCAAAGGCTGCATGGCCTGTGTACCTGCTGCTCACTCCCATGGCTCTCTGGCTTTGCCAGGCTGCCAGGGAGCTTTAGCACAGAGTGCCATCAAATAGTAAGAAACCATAACATACAATAACACCCCCCCCAAAATAAAGTAATTTAACATAAATCACATAACATGGTGCTGCATGACACTGCATAAGCAAACCAAATATAAAAACTCAAGAAAGAACTGAAACAAAACCAACCCCAAAACTTAAAACTGGACAAGGAGAGCAAAGCAAAGCACAGCACAGAAATGTAAGAGATTTCAGACAAGTCCCTGGCTGCCCACACTGAAGACAGGCCCAAGAGTATATGATAAAAGAGTCCTTCTCTGAATGTGGTACCTCATTTCTTACAAGGCTTGTTTAAATTGTTGGAGAGTACAGTGATTGGTTTACAGCCAGTATTTGGTGAAGGCCTGCTGGAGAGGAAAGCTCTTCTAGAGAGGAAGAGACCGTAACACTGCACCTAGCACCTGGAAACACAGGTAAAAGTGATGCTGCATGGATATGAGGCCAGAAGTCTACAAAAGAACAAGAGAGAGTGAAAAGAGTCTTCTTGGTGAGATTTTCCTTCCTCCAGCAACGGGCCTTGCTCAGCATTAGGTAAGAATTTTCCCACCCATAGTTACTCAAACTGCTATCAAATGACACAGGCAGGGGCTGGCCCAGCCAACCTGCAGAGGTGATGCTCTATTTGCCAGGGCAACTGAAAGAGCTGATACCTGAGTGCTAAAGCACAACATTTCAGAAACAGGAAATCCCAGGTCAGGTTTTCCTTTGCACTCAGCAGCTCTACTCACCAAGGTTCAGCCTATAAGGAATAATGACAGCCTCTATCCAGGTATCAGCCAAAACTTGGGAAGAAATGTTGCAGCACAGTCTCCTACAAAAAATCATGCTACACAGCACAGCCAACAACTGGATGTTTCTTGTTCTTTGCTCTACACTAGTCCTTGCCAAATCTGCAGCCAAGCCCATGGCAGTAACTGTCCACACAGACACTTCTTTCCAGTAGGAATATAGTGATGTAAAAACATGTGAGACACTCAGCCAGCCTTTGCTCTGGCTCTGTAACACAGGGTCATTCCTTCCTTCTTCTGTGTCAGCAGTTTTAGCTGCTGCCTTCAGTAGTCTAGAACAGCTCTTGTCCAACTGTTATGCTCTTACCGCTACACCCAGAGCACCAGAACAAGCCCCACTCCTGCAGACTGACAAAGCTGTGCCTGACTTGGAAGCCTCAGGGGTCTACCTGAAGCAGATTACCAAAGGGGGACATATGCCTTTTCAGTGTGAAACAGAACATTCAAAAGTGGGCACTGCCAAACCAGCAGCAGAAACAAAGCACTGGCCACCTGCCCCAATTCAGGTGACACTCTACTCCTACTACACTCAGCAGCAAAACTGCCTCAGATGCTCAGCTGCCCAGCCCACCAAAGGGTTAAACACCTGGCAGACAGCAAACAACTTGCTCCTCTCCTAAGCCAGGAGCCCTCCTGCATTCAGGTTTCCCACAGGTGAGCAGCTACAACTGGAGAAGCACACTGCATCTGGCATGACTCCTTGAAGCATTAACTGACACGGAATGCTAGGTGGCAGACCCTCCCCCACACCCCAAAACCTGCTGCCTCAATACATCATGATTTGATAAAGGAGCTACCTCAAGCCCACTGAGACACAGCTACCAGCTGGTAACACGTGGGATTCAGCTGTAGAACAAGATCCCAAAAGCCAGACCTGCACCTCTCAAATTTAATGAGGCACAAAAGGGCTGCAGAGCCCGTCCCAGTCCCTGTCAGACACTGTCACCCAGAAAAGATCACCCAATAAATCATTTTATTACAAGAGCAACAGGCACTTCTTGCTCACCCACGAATTGCTGGCTAGAGCTTTATTCCTGGCAAATCCCTCCTGGTCCTCAGGGGTCTCTACGGACAGATTAGCTCCTCCTTTGGCACAAGTCAACCTTTATCCTGATGCCATCACTTTTCATTGAGCTCTCAGTGGAACTCTAGAGCCTGATGCTCAACAAGCACCTCCCCTGGAACAACCAAGGTCTTCAGTGTGGTCCAACACAGCCACCAGGCCTATCACGAGCATTGTGGGTGCCAAAATAATAAAACAAAGACAGGTGAGAAAAATTATCCAAAGACTCATTAGAACCAGAAAACTTCTGTCTCTTTGATACAGAAGACTGGGGGAATTGTACTCAAGAGGTTAAAAACACCCCTGTCTGCTTATCTCTCATGCAAATATTGTGGATGGAGATCCACAGTGGTGGTGTGAGAAGCAGCTGAAGGAGGGAGTCTTACATCAGCAGCACAGCCCAGCTCTGGCCAGACACTGCAGAGTAACTAGGGAGACGGTTTCTACACCCAAGTGTGAAGCCCCTGGTGCCTGAAGTGAGACCTTTGGCTTCATTAACTGCAAAATGAATAGGAAAGTTGACATCTCTAAATATGCTAATGAGGAAACCGCAGCACATGCTACACATATATGGCTGAGGTACTCAACTCTTCACCCAATTCATGTTAAACACCACCCCTGGGAGGGTGATCGACTAAGACTGGGGTATAAAGGGTATTGGGGGAGCTGCTCCCAGGAGGGGAAGAGAAGAAATTGAGGACTCCAAAGGGGCAGTCAACAGGCCGTGCTCCTTCTCCCCCACCCAAATCAGGGATGCCTTCTTGGTAAGCAACTGCCATTTCCCCCTTTGGACGAGAATACCTGGGAGAGTATTTTGCTAACATTTTAATCATAAGCATAGCCATATACTGGCCCTATTGCAGTTAGTGCAGTTCTCAACAGCAAGCCCCAACTTTTTCTGACTCACTCAATGCTCAGATGCTTTAGGGAGCTGTCTGTATTATAGCCACAGAATGTCACTGAGAGGTTTTTGAGAGATCATTGAGAAAATAGGTAACTTTGCCTTCAGTCTCCATGCAGAGTATCTCCTAACATTTACACTGCACTTACCATTCTATTCCAGTGTTAAGTCTGCACAGTGGACAAAATTAAAAATCACAACTGCATTGCTAGACCAGCTCAGCCAGCTGCTCAGAGAATATCAGAAAAGTAGAATGAATTTACATAAAATAGCTATCCAGCTTTCTACAGCAGTTAACCATTTAATGGGACTAAGGTACAGGAGAAGTGTCATCCTATATTTCCAGTTTTACAGGAGTGCTGCAGAATCATTATACCACTGTTTCAAAACAGAACATGGCTGAAATTAGAAATAAATCTTTTTGCAAGCTTTCTTACCTTAGCTCTTAAATTGCTAAGGCCTAAAGAAACTCCCAGAGATGCAGTTACAGTCAGGCACTAGAACCACAGTTATAAAGAAAGCGTAACATTTTAAAAGGAGGTCTCTGGATGAGTTCAGCATGAGAAAATTCCACCTTAAACTGCTGGTTTGTGAAGATTAACCCCTCAAAACATAACCAGTTTATCAGAAAGGTACCCATACACCCTCGGTAAGTTGCCAACGCCTGGAATTTAAATGAATAAATTCCTTAACTTACCTACAGCATGCAGCCAGCTTCCAGTCCTCAAGCAGTTGCACTGAAAGCAGTCAGGCTCCTTCTGGGTCTCAGCCACTCATCTTTCCTGACAAGAGTGCAGCAGTTTGAGGTAGCTGGGCTCTAATGGAGAAGGCGGGTGCTGCCCAGATGGCTTCTGCAAGCAGCAGCCAGAAGCAGTCTGCAGGCCCCGAAGGCTGAACACCAGCCGAGTCAAGGCCAAGTTGCTGCTGCTGCCCAGGGCCCAGCCAATGGGTGATGGTCACAGCGCCTCTGGGAATCACATTTAGGAGAGAAAAAAAATGCAGGCCAGCCCCAATCGGCCCCTGGAGAAGGGAGTGAGAAGATGGAACCAGCCCCGTGGCCACCAAGGCCAGGGAAGAAGGAGGCTCTCCCAGTGCCGCAAACAGAGCTTCCCCTGCAGCTTGTGGAGAGGAGCATGGTGGAGTGGCTGTCCCCTCACAGCCCAGGAACCAAAATCGGGAGCAGAGACATCTACGGCCTGTGAAGAGACTGATCCACGCCTCAGCAGCTTTGCCAGGGGACTTGTGACTCCGTGGGGGACCAGGCCAGAGGAGTCTGGGCCTGAAGGTCAGGTGCAGTTGCTGGAGTTGCTGTCACAGGCTGGATGGGACTGCTATTTCTTCCTCTCCAGCATTTATTAATTAAAATAGGGGTTCCATTCCATGGAATGGTGGAGCCAAGGTACAACATGGGAAGATTTTCTATAGATCCTGTACCATATGGCTACAAGCACTTTGTCTGGAATACTTGCAGATTTAAGTCATTCACTACAGTTATTTTTTCACTAGATGCTCATTTGCAGACAGACAGAAAACGGGAAAAGCTTAAATTCCGTTTTCTTTGTGATTTTGTGAGGACCCTGATGCTTTCACTCCTCAATTTAAACTGGTTACATCTAGAAATTTGTTTACATCAGAGGCGGAGTGTGTGTGTGTGGAATATCTCCCTGATGAAGTAAGAGACATTCTGAGCATAAAGATGATCACAAGGATATTTAAATATTCACTCTGCAACGAGGGGGGTTTTCTTCCAGCTTGAAATCATCTAATATGTTTCACCTAATAAAAAAAAAAAACGCAAACAAAACATCTTTATTCTTGTCCTTACTTAAACATACTTAAAGGGAGAACTGGAATGGGAAAGAATTCATTAAAAAAGTCCAGATAGCTCCTATTGCCTGTATGTCTCAAAGCCACGCCGCATATTCAGACTGCCAAAAGTCATAAAATACTTCTCAGGCAGCAGAGATTTCTTCCTAAATTAGATGGACTTCCCTTGCAGATGCCCTAAATAAGCTTTCCCTAGTCACATACTACTATGGGGTATCATCACAAGGAATTGCTGGAGTCATATTCTCATTCCTACCAGACCCAGCTCCTTCTAAGTTGACAAAAGAAATACTTTGCCCTTTGATCCTTAGCCAAGGTGTCAGAGGGATTAAGACAGTTGCTCACTGTGTTAGGGACCGGGAGGCACTCCTTGTGAAGGCTTTGCACAGGAAACTGAAAGTTACACAGAGGTTACCAAGGGAGACTGTCTCACATTTCTACCAATAAAAGCAAACAGTAGTTCCTCTAAAAATAAAGAAAACAGACAACCTCACTTCCAGAAAAGCATCCTACCTGAAGGAAGGATTGCAGACAGGCACGAGTCACAGATATTCTCCTCTGGGTAACAAAACAAAACAAATTCCTAACAGCTTTGTTCCCAAACTCCATGGTCACAGTTTTGATCAAGCAGGCATGGACATCCTGCTAGTACAGAAATGGGGCTTGGTCTGAAAGGATTTACTTAAGGTGCAGAGATCAAAAAATTGAAGTGCAGTACTGAAGCAGCATCTCTATTAACAGCAGGAGAAACGCTTACATCTTCTGACTGTGATGAAGCCAAAACTGCAAGAGTGAGGCTGCCTGGGATCAGTGCTGTGCAGGCACAAGGCACACAGAGAGTGCAGGATGGGTGCCTGGTTTCTCTGCAGCATTTTGTAGCAGCAGCTTTGATCTCTGTCCTTCCCTCAGCAATTGCTCTCAGCTGGTATCAGCACTCAGCTGGTGTGAATGACAGTGCTGCTCACATGCACCATTAGCACCTTGCAAAAGAGTTTCATCTATTTCTGAAAACTATGTTGCAGCTTTGGCTTTGGTTGTAGATTATGATCTGATTCTCTGTGCTGGCACTGAATAGCATTTTCACCTTCAGAGACAAACTGCAGGAGACAATACATTGCTGGCTATGCAGAGAATGAGCAGGAGGAAAAACCATGTGCCAGGTCCTGTAAATCTGAAGGCAAGAAGAACGAATGCACTTCTTGACATCAGAGAAAACTAGAGCATGGAAAGAAGGGCTTGAACTGCAAAAAAAGGACATTTCTGTTGAGAAATTTCTGACTGAAGGTGCCTAAGTAATGGTATAGGCCATTTTAGGGAAGCTGCAGGATCTCCACTATTACATGCTTTAAAAAAGCTAGCCAAAGAACCCCAAACCACCAACTCAGCACAGCTGAGTCTTCTTTCCACCCAGATGAGCACTTGCACTCCCTCTTTCCTACAGCTGCAATTCAAAGAAAACTCAATTTTTTCTGGGTTTTTCTTTTCTTTTGCATCCAAGTTTGAAATCATCAGGCAGCAATTTGCTTTCATGACCCCAAGGTTGCTAGAGCCACGTTAGCACATTGTAGGAAGATCTGTCCAAACACAACAAATGAAACAGGCCTTTTCCAAAGGCATTCTTGTACAGCCATAGCCACCTCCTGCCTCAGACCAGGCACCAGCAATGGCAGAGCCCATGCTATGTACAGAATAACAACCCTTCCTGGAGGGGGGCACCTGTCTCATTTGCCTTTAGGGAATCTTCTCCTTTACAACACTTTAAACACCAGTGACACCTCAAAAAATCAAAACCCACATGAGATGCATTTTCAAGAGCTACTCAAAAAATGCACAGGAACAACCCTTCCTGAAACAGAGTTTGGAAAGTGGTGCAGCAGCACCAACAGCATTTATTGCAAGAGGCTGGCCAAGCCCTGGGGAGGCTTCCTGGGGAGGTGGTCAAGACCCCAGACCTGTCAGCATTGTTAGGACAATTGCACAATGCCTTTAATGCCACACTTGATCTTTTGGTGAGCACAGAATGGGTCGGGCTGTTGGACTAGATGGTCACTGGAGGTCCATTCCAGCTGACCATACTGGTTCAAAGCTATGCTTATTCCTACCTGTTCCTTTGCTGGCCAGCACACCTTGAGGAAATATAGAATGCCACTTCTTCCCACCCCTGAACAAGCAGCAGACCTTGAACACCCAGAACCATGTGCCAGCCTCAGCATTTGCCTCTTTCATGTTCTGGCAAGGAGACTTGTACATTGTGATGGTAGTAGAGCAGTGGATCACCTGGAGAAAATTGGACCCTCTGTACAACCTAACAAAAAACCCAACCAGCTGTGAAGTCTTTTCTTTAAACTCTTCTGTGTTCATGAAGGTGAGCTGCGTTTCCACAGCATTGAAAAACCCCACATCTCTAACACTACTTATCCTCAGAGATAAAGCTCCCAGGCTGAAGGACAAGCTCCTCAACTAAAGGCTTACAGATGCAATATTGAGGTGAACAATACCTGTTCATTTCCATGTAGATATTTTCTTTGATCCTTGTATACCAATTAGGAAAGGCCTGAGCTGTTTATCTTGGAAAAAACATGCTAAAATAGAAGAGCATGAGAAGAGTAGTAGTCCATCACAGAGAAGGTCCAACCAGCCCAATCCTCTGTCTCCAGTGGGCAACCATCAATGTCTACAGGAGACCATCTGAGCAGCACTGGGCTCCTTCTGTCAGGCTCCTGGGGTAGGGAGGCTCATATGCGTCACTGGCAGGGACCCCCAGCCACACAGATGAGGACCCAGGGGACATGGCTCAGCTCAGCTCGGGGCCTTCCATCCCTGCCAGAGCTCTGCTGTAGCTGTGCTGCCCATCTCTGCCGCTGCCTCCTGGCTGGGCCCAGGACCTGCACTGCAGAGAGCCGCTCTCCTGCATGGAGCCCTCAGACCCAGGTCAGAGCTCGTCAGGCAGAACTCAGCATCTCCTATTCTATTCCATTCCATGCCACACGCTTGCCCCGAGTCACCCAACTATGAGACTCTCCTTTCCCTGAAAAGCATGGGGTTCTTCAGACCCAAACCCACTCCCAAGGACACAGGACACAAAGGACTCCAGTGGAATCCTGATTTGGTTTTATTTTTTTGAGTCTTCTCAGAGCCCTTGCTAACTGTCATAAAGACAGGAGCAGGCTGATGCAGTCTTCAGCTGTGCAGCCTGGCAAAGGCCAGTCCCAGCGCTGCAGAGAGCAGCAGCCAGAGCAGAGGCCGAGCTGTGCCGGGTCCTTCCAGAAGGAGAAGGTGAAGTATGAGGGTTGCAAGGGACCCCACCCAAAAGCAATAGAAGATGCCAGCAAGAGGTGTGTGGTATCATGGGCTGTTTTCCAAAGTCCGGCCCCCAAAGCGTCCTTCTGGCCTTCCCAAACTTGCTCCCCTGTGCTTCTTGTCCCGTGACAGGTGAAAAGCCTCTGATGAAAACCCTCTGGGGGGGGCGGGAAGCAGTGGGGGGGGGGAAGAGAGAGACGGCGCAGGGGGGGGGAGAGAGACGCGGCGCAAGGGGGGGGTGAGAGACGGCGCAAGGGGGGGGAGAGAGAGACGGCGCAAGGGGGGGGAGAAGAGAGAGACGGAGCAAGGTGGGGGAGAAGAGAGAGACGGCGCAAGGGGGGGGAGAAGAGAGAGACGGAGCAAGGTGGGGGAGAAGAGAGAGACGGCGCAAGGGGGGAGAAGAGAGAGACGGCACAAGGGGGGGGAGAGAGAGACGGTGCATGGGGGGGAGAGACGGCGTAACGTGGATGATGATGATGATGGGAAACGCCGAAATGAGATGAGGATGAAGACGAAGCTGCTGAGAGGTGAAGGCGATGGAGGCAGCGAGTGATGATGGAGATGAAAGGACACAACGAGGAAGAAAATGACGATGAGGGAGAACGGCAATGATGGGAGATGACGATGAAAGGAGATGACGACACCATGAACAGTGATGGAGGGAGAAGGCGACCAAGGGAGACGATGAAGACAATGCAGACGACACCAGGAGGTGACAACGAAGACAGTGAATGATGAGAAGGTGACAAGGCAACGACAATGACCAAAGGGCAGCAAATGACCAAGACAAAAGACTGCGACAGGAGGAGACGAAGGAAGCAAAGGGAACGACAGAGACGGTAGCGGCGAAGACGATGATGACACAGACAGACAGAGATGATGGCGAAAGGTCAAGACAAAGACCATGAAAGATGATGATTATGAAAGCAGGAGATGAAGCATCCTTCTGGCCTTGCCAAACTTGTGCTGCTGTGCTTCTTGGCCAATGACATGTGAAAATCGCTCCCTTGAAAGTTCCTGGGCTGGGCCTGTATTGCCTGCAGGCAGAGGGGAAATGCAGCAGCTCCATCCTGATGGTGAAACAAGTCCAGAGCCCTTCCAAGCCCTTCCAGGCTGTTTTGCACACGCAAGAACTGCTGGGGAAATGGAGCCAAGGGGCAAGCAGAGTTTGCTCCCTGCTATGAACCTGCCATGGGCAAGAGAGCCCGAGAGAGGCAGGGCCTGAGTGGCACCTTGGAGGTACCAGAGCAGCAGGCAAGAACCTAGCCAAAAGGGCTCAGAGGAGCCCTGACTAAGGGCTGCGCTCAGTGCTACAGAGGCAGGCAAAAAAACCCCCAGGCACAGCTTGTAGCTTGCCAGGGGGAAAAAAGCCTTCCTCTCCCCACCTTGGTGGGGCACGAGCAGCAGCGGGCAGTGAGCCAGCCCAGATGGGCAGGAGGGGCCCTGGCAAGGGGTCCTGCTCAGTGCTGCAGAGGAAGGCAAAAAACCCCCGGGGCCCAGTGCCAATCTGCCCCAGGGGAAAATTCCTTCCTGACCCCAGCAGCAGAGCTGGCGATCAGCTACTCCCTGAGCATGTGAGCAAGACCGGCTCCCTCCTCCCACTGGCTGGTCACGCCTCCCCCTTGCTACTTCTCTACATCCCATTTCTTACAGCTGCGCTGCTGCCCCTGGCTTCATGGTAGGTGAGGATGGTCAGCTCTGCAGTGCTTCTCCAGAAGGTGTTCCCTTGCTCTGGCCATGGCTCTCCAGCAGAAAAGGCCTGAGAGCATCCGGCCTTGGTGGTGGTTCTCAGGTCATCAGGGTCTTGCTTCTGTTCCACAAGGCTGAAGCAGCATTTGTATCCATTAGAGGACCTTTGAATGTAGCCCTGCTGCAGGCTCCCTTGCGGCAGGCCACCTCCAGCAGCATGGTGCCGTCTTCTCAGCAGTGGCTCCTCAGACATCCTCTGAGACGTCTTCCTCAAGCTGCCCCTGCGGCAGCTCTGTCTGGGACAGGGCAGGCTGCTGCCTTTTATACTGCCCCGGGGCATTGTGACTGCTGCGTTGCCAGGTGACAGCACTGTGACATGGGGGTGACAGACACTGGGGTGGCCCCGCCCACCGAGGCCCCACCCCCTGCAGAGGAAGGCCTTGGGGGGGCTGGCTCCCAGGCAGTCCCTGGGCCCAGCAGGCCCTGGCTGCTCTCCCTGCCTTTGGTGGCCATGCACTGAGCACAGCAGCCAGATCTCCCTGACACTTCCTCTACTACTCTCTCTTAAGGACAAGCCCCGTGCTGTCCATCTTCACTCAAGCCATGGCAGAAACCAGCCCTTCAGCCCAGAGTCCACACAGATGAGCTTTCCTCTCCCTGCCAGAACTGACAGCCACAGGGCTTTCTTCAGCTGCTCTAAGGTGGAGGACCGTGACTGCAGGGACAGTACCTTGCCACTTCTGGACACGGGCATTGTCAGGGACTAGCTGTATCAGTCAGTGTTCACAGGTCAATGGGTGCTATGAAATTCATTACAGACTACTCAAGGAATTAAGGGATGTTACAGTGGGATCCCTTTTACTCATCAGTAAAAGGCTCTAGTAGCCTGGGGAGGTCCCCACTGACTGGAAGCTAGCCAACATTCTTCCACTGACAATAAGTGAGGGAGGAAGACAGGAAAAAACATACTTGTTGGTCTAATCTCCAAAATGGAGGAAGAAAGCCATACTAGGTGATCACATATTCAGATAGGAATGCGACTGTCAGGTCCATGTTCACACCTGACATAAGGAAGCATTTCCTTCCTGAGAGGGTGGTCATACCTTGGAAGAAGCTTCCCAGAGAGGTGGTTGATGCCCCACGACAGTGCTGAAGAGACATTTGCACAACACCCTTAGCACCATGCTCTAACTTCTGGTCCACCCTCAAGTGGGCAGGCACTTGGGCTGGATGGTGGCTGTAGGTCCCTTCCAGCTGAACTACTCTATTCACGTGGAAGCATTGTGTTACCAAAGAGAGGCCAAGGAGATAACTAGTGTTATCAACAGCATTAGCAGCTGAAATGCAGATTTCCAGAGAAACCTAGAGATACTACCTCAGCCTTTTCATGCAAGTAATATTTGCCACAGGCTAACTCAGCCAGCCACAGTTACAAAGCCATCTATCTTTTCAGGTTTCACTCTAAACAGACATTTAAATCCATCAGTTGCATTAACTTTGATGACTGGGATGTAGGCTCCTCAATTGCTCAGATGATTTCCAAATTCTCATCCAAATTCTTCAGCTGACTCTTGGCAGCTTCCAGCAGATGCTGCAAGCTCAGCACCTCCACGCTTCCTCAGTTGTGGAAGAAAAAGTCAGTGGAGAAACGCAGTGAAGAACAGTCTGGTTTAGTAGATGGGACACTGGTGATTCCAAATCAGGGTGCCAAAGGCAGCTGTGCTACAGCACCATCTTCTGGATGACGTGAGAAATGGAGCGACCAATTATTACTTCTACTTGTTTCAAACTCTTTCATTTTGAGCACTGGCCTGGTCCAGCCCCTTCTGAACCATTGCCTCCTTCCCCTTCAGTTCAGTACCCACAGGAGGTGGGCGATTTCTTTAGCCTTGCTTTCTTCTTTTAAAGCTGTGCTCTGCCCTGTCAAGCCACTGACATTTACTGCCACCCATTTCCCCAGTGTAATCTAAATATTTCTGGGATCTCCTAAGAAGAACAAGATTATTGAATCTGCTTGGTCACAGATGCACCACCACTTTTGGTTAAGAAAGCAGGATGTATCCATCTAGCCCTTGAGTTTAGCTCTTCCAATGCAAGGCAGATAGATGTGTCCCACAGGAGTTGTTTCCATGTCAGCCATCTAGCTTTTGCCATACACAGTGTGGCTGGGCACACATGCACACGGGCGCACGCGCTGCTGAGACCAGGCAACTCACATTTCCCCAGACTGCAAGGAACTGCAGATCAGCATTAGAAAAGCAGTTTCTGCAGGTGAAGGTTGAAGTTTTAGAGCCACCCCATGCTTGTAATGCATCTGTTGCCTCACTGACAAATAGAAAGCTGTGTGTAAAGGCTTTATAAACACAGTTGAACATAGGGACACCTCAAGCAACCCTGAAGGTGTCTAAATCCAGTGTAAGCAGCAAGATAAAGCAACTCAATGCTTTTAAAATCTCTTTAAGCCAGTGTGATGTTACACACCTGTCACAATGCCATCCTTATTTACACCATCAGAAAGGAGGTAAATCTTGGACTTTTACCTTCTAGATACAATTGATGGTTGTTGTACTCAAGTACCCAAAGCAAACAAGCCAAACCCAGTCTGTCTGTGTCACTGCCCTTTGGGGGCCCTTTTCAAAAATGTTTTTCAAGTCATGTTTTAGCAAACATTATGACTTTATGTAGTATCATCAGGAAGGAATGCAAAGATAACCAGAAGTGTAGGCATGAGTAGATGTGCACAGCTCAGGCACTAACTATACATGCATGCCAGGAAGAGGGGAACAAGGACACAGAGTTACATGCTACAGTGAGCTACTCTGTCAGGTCCCTCACAGCCTTCATTCCCTGTAAAGAACCAACGTTTGGAGGCAGTGACATAAGAAACAACCACCCCAGGTGCAGTAACGAGGCCAAAATCACCAGATGTCCAACTGCAACACACACAGATCAAGCCAGAGAAATTCTCCCCTTGATAGTGTGGCTGATTGCTGAAGCAAAGGTTGAGCAGTCCAGCCATCAGGGCCCACCAGCATCCCTGCTTTGCACCCAAGGCACCCATCAGGCTGGAGGCAGCTGCCCTGGGGCGGGCACATAAGCAGCCTTTGCCAAGACACCAAGACCTCAGGTACTCAGATTAATGGATTCCTCTGTAAACCAGACCTCTCCTGTCTGAGCAGGCATACCTGGAAACAGCACATGTGATTTTTAAGATCAGCACCAGATGGTTAAGCACTGACAAAGACACAAGCAAAGAAATAGTGTTTTTAGGCTTCTACTCCAACTACTGACCTTCCCCACCTCACACCACAGATCTCTTCAAACTATTAAGGAGCAGATTAGGCGTTTCACTCAAAAGCAGTTGCAGTCCTGACCTGCAAGAATGGAAATGCACCATGACCTTGGGGAAAGGAGCCAAAGAGGACATTTCCATCTCTGTCACAGGGACTGACAGTGGAAAGGGGAGTTCACAGAGCCTCCTCCAGCAACGCTCCTTTTTTCTGCCTCTCAGGCCTTTTCAGGCCTTTCAGATATTAACGATACCTACTGTCTTCAATTCCTTAATTTCCCTATTTTTCCCAAAAAAAATCCTTGCTATTTCACAGCAGTTTCAGCTATCTCAGTGTGTCCCTTTTCCTTCTGAGTCTTCTAATTTGTCTGCAACCCCACCTCAATGGTCAACTTTCTCTCTATCCACTTTCAGAACCTTTGCTAACATAATTGGTGCTGCACCATAATAGTCCAGCAAGTTTTCATCATAGTTCTCAGTACTTTGGAATTTCCAAATCCCTTTCAGGGATTCAAGATCTCTGCTTTCCCTGCATTTCTTCAAGTTTCTTTCTAAACCCTTCTGCTTTCTATGTGAGAATGGCCAGCAGTATTATATTGGGATTTTATCAGAAAAAGCTTACTAAATTCCTGTGCTCAGTATTTTCTAGCAAATCCACATCTCTGTGGAGGAGGCATGCATGGACTCCTTAGGCCATCAACTCCTTTAGCTGTCTTCTCACTAGCTCTTCACAGCTGACCAGAGAGGCAAGACTCAGTTCTGCTGACCCACAGCTTCCAGAGCAGCAAGAACAAAAGGTCAAGAGCTGAACGTTGTGGGATTTGTGTCTCCTGCTTGTGCTACTTGTCTGATTGCCAAGTAAAACAACCCCCTGCCCATCGTGTCAGGGGGCTTCTGCCACACACTGAGCATGGGCCATACCACAGGTTACCTCAGCCTTGTCTTCTGCGGCCTTCTCAGCCCAGGCATCACCCTGCATCCACCAGCTGCCTTGGCTGCAACGTGCAGTCCAGGGACTCTTCAAACAAGGGAAATCACTTGCCAGCAAGGTACCCTCCAGCACTTTAAACCAGCATCTCCAGGTGCCACTTCTCTGTGAACACAAGGCAGCCAGGTCTGCCCAAACTCCATCGTGTGGTCCTGCCCAGATGGGTGTAGGACACAGACCTGCATGGCACAGCCTGGAAAACACCTCCATGGTGTCTGCAGGTATCGGGCACTGCCACAGGCAGGGGGATGCGTGCTGTCCTCCTGAGCCCACCCGCCTCCTGAGCAGAGGGGACCCCCCAGGGCTACTTTGCCCTGCATCAGGTCACATGTATGATTTGGCCTTTTTCCAGCACCTTGTGGTGGAGCCACACTGGGCTTCTCTGCATCCTGCTTGTGACCTTGGTACTAAGGAAGATGCTGTGTAATAGGGAGGAGTTTGTTTTTCATGTGTTGGCCTGGCACACAATGCTCTTAGCAATTTTTTATGCCTCTTAACTGTGTGTCTTGCCTTCTGAACAGCTTATAAGTCTCTTTCTATGTCCTCCCACTGAGAACAATGTCCACCAAGAACCTCTGCTCAGTGACCCTCACTTGCTGCTTCTCCACCCACCAGTCCACAGAGGCCCCATGTTGACATCCTCCCCGGCATCTCAGATCCCTCTCTCCCTCTGGTTTGTAACATTTTCCCTTTTGGGATGCCAAATCCCCTCCCTGCTCCCACTGTCATCTCATCTACTGATTACTTAAAACTCATGCATCACCTCTCTCACCACTGCCATGTAAAAGTGTGTGCAGCTTTCGTGACAAAGCTGTCATGGCAACGTGAAGTTGCTCAGGTTTTCACATGACACAGAATCTGCAAAACTGCCTATGATTAGACACGTTCTGATGCTCCCAATTACTTACAAGTTATTCCATTGCCAGATCCCACTGCTATATTCAGTGAACATTTGTCTTCCTGAAGAAAACTTCCAGATTAAGTTGCTCTTGCTTCAGGGCATTGAGGAGGAAGGGTGCTCTTCTGTCATCCCTGGACTGAAGAGCTGCAGTAGGATGGGCTGCTAGGGAACACGATTCCTCCTGCATACATCTGCTGAGCCTTAAAGACATGAAACAATAGCTGCTGTCATTCCTTTTGGACCACATTTCATGTTAACACCCACATTTTGGTCCACTGGGGTCAAATAAATGAAAGAGTGGCTATTGACAAACTACTTTCAAGTCAGAATCAGTTATATGGTTTGAACTGTACCCCTCTCATGGAGCTGGAAATTCAGTTTGTCCTCCACCCTCTGCTGAAACACTCCAGGACACGATTCATGGCCTCATCCCAGGGACAAGGTGTGTTCCTCCTCTGTGTAGTCCCTTGTCTCCTCCTCTGATTTTACCAAGTGAGTAGGACAATCATGGTGTGAGTTCTGGCTTGCTACAGGAAGGAATGCCTTAACCTGAAGTGCCTCAGGAATGCTAAGAAGTTAGCATTTCTGACTTGTAGCAGTCTCTATGAACTTTCTAGCCTCCAGGTACTGTCTGGCAACTACCAAATGACCCACCTGCTGCTTTGATATGTCACAGCATTTCTCAGCTTTTTCTGCAAGGTCATCAGAAGCTGGAGCACACCTCAGCTTGCAGTTCTGTCATCTTCTGCTTGAGTTTCTGGATTTCACCTTCATCTCTTTCTTTATCTGTCCCCCAAATCTGTCCCATCCTCTTTCAAGGCCTCGTTTGCAGCTGTGCTCTACTCTTGTCAATAGTCTGGTGTTAAAACAACAAAACCCACAACCATAAAACACAAGGTACCAAACCCAAACAAACCAACACACACACAAACCCCATTTACAGACTACAAGCACCTGTTTGAAATGCATTCTGCCTAATCTGTATAAACATTCTGAGGGAATCAATGCCAGGTGCTGCCAAATCCTTGCCTATACATCTTCCCAGAAAACCTAGTGTGCTGTATCTCTTACCTACTGCTCCCAGTAACTCTTCATTCACCTTCTCAAGGAAGAGCCCAGTCTGCAAACTGCCTGCAAAGAGCACTGTGTTTGTCCCTCTGGGAACATCAGATTCCTGACCTCTTTGAATCTTACTGGTTTTATAAACTCTCTCCAAATCCCATCCTACATCTACAGCACTAACATCTCTCTTTGTAACTCTTTGGATGTCATGGCAGGTCCCATTCATTTGGGTCAGTTATCATTATTTTGTATAGCACAGGCCTTTCCTGCAGAAGACAGCAGTAGGGTTTTCCAGTGTCAGTAGACTTCTCAATGTCTTGGAATGGATGGGATGGGATGGGACAGAATCAAACAGAAGGGAACAGAACAGAAGATTCCATGTTATGCTTGACAAGTTCTGATCTGGCTCTGAGGGCTCCATACAGGAGAGCAGCTCTCTGCAGTGCAGGTCCCCAGCCCATCCAGGAGACAGGGGCAGAGACAGGCACAGCTCTACTCTGCTCTGGGAAGACCCCACATGGAGTACTGCGTCCAGCTCTGGAGCCCTCACCACAAGAAGGACATGGACCTCCTTGAGCGGGTCGAGAGAATGGCCACGAGGATGATCAGAGGGCTCTTCCCTATGGATAGCCATGGCCAGAGAAAAGGAATGCCAGGAAGGCAGGGAAAGCCCCTGGGCCTCCTGGGCACAGGGACTGCCTGGGGACCAGCACCCCAAAGGCCTTCGCCTAAGGGGTGCTGGGCGGGGCTGCAGCGGGGGGGCTGTGCATGGGGGGGCGCCCCCAAAGACTGCCAGTGCCTGTGTTATGGGATCATATGAACGTGCCTCTGTATTGTGAAACTACAAAACCTCTCCTCAATGTTTGAACACTGACAGAAGATACACAGAATAAAGAGTACCCAAGTGTTACTCTTTACTCTTCATTTCTAGAGCAATGGGATGTGGTAAGAGACATTTAAACATCCTGTTCCACGTCCAGTTGTGGTGCAGCTGTATCGAGTTTTCACTTAACTCTAAGAAAGGGAAAATAACAATGTTTAATATAAAGAACAAAAGACTGAGAGTTCCTACAGCACCCAAAGGCCTTCCTCTAAGGGGAGCTGGGGGGCGTCAGTGGGCGGGGCTGTGGATGGGGGGCTGCCCATCACCCCCCATCGCCAGGCACCGGTGAGGTCACAATGCCCCGGGGCAGTAGAAAACGGGGTGTCCTGCCAGGCCCCTGCCAGAGCTGTCCTGGGCACAGCCCCGGGCAGACGCAGGAGCAGCAGCTCCTAGAGGAGCTGGGGAAACTCCTCCCCGAGGGCTGAGGGAGGACCACACTCCCAAGCCTGTGGCCGCACTAAGGATATGCCTTCCTGAGGAGCGCTCCACAGATCGCCATCCTCATCCCCCGCCGAGCCAGGGGCAGCAGCCGTGAGCAAACGGGGTGCAGCAATGTTGAAGCTTTGCAGCCCATGCCGGGACCCTGCCAGGCGCCCGAAGGATCCTTGCCCCCAAGCTGATGGGGAGGAGATCAGGCTCCGGGCTGAGGGAGAACAGGGCTAGGGCATCTCCTGGGAGGCCTGACCAGCCGGTGGCAGGAGGGAGCCGGTCTTGCTCACATGCTCAGGGAGTAGCCCATCCCCAGCTCTGATGCTGGGGTCCGGAAGGAATTTTCCCCGGGGCAGATCGGCACTTTTTTGCCTTCCCCTGCAGCACTGAGCAGGACCCCTTGCCAGGGCCCCCCCCAGCCATGTGGGCTGGGTCACTGCCTGCTGCTCGTGCCCCGGGAAGGGGCACTCGTGCCCCACACGCCGGGGGAGGAAGCTTTCTGGACTCCCGGGGTTTGCCCCAAGGGAGGCCCCCCCCAGGACTGTCCTCTTTCCCTGGGGAGCACTGAGCACAGCCCCTTGACAGGGCTCGCTTTCCCCAGGGCTTCTTGCTTGGGCAAAACACACCCTGCTTAGAAGGGCTCCTGGCTCCCTGCACCCACACGGGGCAGGCACAAGAGCACTTCTCCTGCAGCACTGGCTGAGCCTGACAGGGAAAGGTAGCAAAGATCACAGGCCAAGGAAAAGCAAAGCACAGAAATGTAGAGGTTTAAGACAAGTAGTGTAGCTTTGTATGAGGTAACAGAAGGGAATTTAAAAAAAGAGAAAAGGAAACAAAATGGAAAAGGGAAAATGAAAGGAAGAATGCATAAGGAAAGGGAACAGGCTTCACTGCAAAAGTGAAGAGGAAAAGCAAAACACCAAGCGCCCCCCGAAAACAAGAGGAAAGAGGCTGGTGGGTTGGGGAGGCAGAGACCCCCCCGAAAAGGCAGGAGTGGAACGAGGCCAGTTGGTTGGCAAGTCCGAGCCCCCCCTGAAAACGAACGAGAGGAACGAGGCCGGTGGGTTGGCGAGGCTGAGCCCTCCCCCCGAAAACGCAGGAGAGGAATGAGGCCGGAGGGTTGGCACAGCCCAGCCCCCACCGAAAATGAAGGAGAGGAAAGAGGCCTGTGGGTAGCAAGGCAGAACAGCCGCCCCCCAAAAGCAGGAGAGGAAAGAAGGCCAGTGGGGGGCGAGGCCAAGCCCCCCCGAAAACCACTGAGAGGAAAGAGGCCGGTGGGTGTTGAGGCCGAGTGACCCCCAAAAATGACAGAGCGGAACGAGAGAGGTGGGTGGCGAGGTCGAGCCCCCCCCCGAAAACCACCAAGAGGAAATAGGTCGGTGGGGGTCGAGGCCGAGTGACCCCTGAAAATGACACAGAGGTACGAGGTAGGGTGGTGGTGATGCCGAGCCCTCCCTGAAAACCAGAGAGGAACGAGGCTGGTGGGGGGTGAGGCTGAGCCCCCAAGGGAAAATGACAGAGAGGAACGACGCCAGTGGGTTGGCGAGCCCGAGCCCCCCCAAAAACACAGGAGAGGAAAGAAGGCTGGTGGGCGCGAGGCCAAGTACCACCCAAAAACCACCAAGAGGAAAGAAGCTGGTGGGTGGTGAGGCCGAGCCCCCAACCCATGAAAGCGAAAGAGAGGAACAAGGCCTGTGGGTGGCAAGGCTGAGCCCATCCCCGAAAACTGCAGAGATGAAAGATACGGGTGGGTGTGAAAGGCCGAGGCCCCCCCAAAAAACAACAAGAAGAACAAGGCCAGTGGGTTGGTAAGGCTGAGCCCCCCCCAAAAATTACAGAGAGGAAAGAGGCTGGTGGGTGGCAATGCCAAGGCCATCCCATAAATGACAGAGAGGAACGAGGCCAATGGGTTGGCGAGCCTGAGCCCCTCCAAAAATGACAGAGAGGAACGAGGCCGGTGGGTTGGCACGGCCCAGCCCCCCCAGAAAATGACAGAGAGGAAGGTGGCAGGTTGGTGGTGATGCAGAGTCCCCCCTGAAAACGACAGAGAGGAATGAGGCTGGTGGCTGGTGAGGCTGAGCCCCCAACCCATGAAAATGAAAGAGAGGAACGAGGCTGGTGGGTGGCTAGGCCGAGCCCCCCCTCAAAAACTGCAGAGATGAAAGAGACGGATGGGTTGGCAAGGCCGAGCCGTCCCCCGAAAAGCAAGAGGAACAAGGCCAGTGGGTTGGCAAGGCCGAGCCCCTCCCGAAACCGCAAGAAAAGAAAGAGGTCGATGGGTGTCGAGGCCGAGCCCCCTCCCCCCTGCGCCTTCCCCCCCCCCCAAAAACGACAGAGAGGAATGAGACCGGTGGGTTTGCAAGGTGAGCTCCCCCCCGAAAACGACAGAAAGGAACGAGGCAGGAGGGTGGCAAGGCTGAGCCACCCCTCAAAAACAAACAAGAGGAACAAGGCCAGTGGGTTGGCGAGGCAGAGCCTCCCCCCCAAAATGACAAAGAGGAAACAGGCAGGTGGGTGGTAATGCCGAGCCCCCCCCCCAAAAAACCGAAGAGAGAAACAAGGCTGGAGGGTGGCAAGGCTGAGCCTCCCCCGAAAATGACAGAGAGGAACAAGGCCAGAGGGTTGGCACAGCCCAGACCCCCCCCAAAAATGACAGAGACGAAAGAGGAAGGTGGGTGGTGATGCTGAGACCCCCCAAAAACAACAGAGAGGAACGAGGCCTGAGGGTTGGCGAGGCAGAGCACCTCCCAAAAACGACACAGAGGAATGAGGCTGGTGTGTTAGCAAGGCCGAGCCCCCGGCAAAAACAAAGGAGAGGAAAGAAGGCCGGTAGGGGGCGAGGCCAAGTCCCCACCAAAAACCACAGAGAGGAAAGAGGCTCGTGGCTGGCGAGGCAGAGCCCCCCCCAAAACGCAGGTGAGGAAAGATACTGGTAGGTGGCAAGGCCAACCCCCCCCCGAAAACCACAGAAAGGAATGAGGCCCGTGGGTGTCGAGGCCGAGTGACCCCCAGAAAAGACAGAGAGGAACAAGGCAGGTGGGTGGCGAGGCCGAGCCTCCCCCCAGAAACGCAGGAGAGGAGAGAGGCCGGTGGATGGCGAGGTCGAGCCCCCCCCCCGAAAACCACCAAGAGGAAATAGGTCGGTGGGTGGCCGGGCCGAGTGACCCCTGAAAACGACACAGAGGTACGAGGTAGGGTGGTGGTGATGCCGAGCCCTCCCT
Source organism: Laterallus jamaicensis coturniculus (assembly GCA_022605575.1). Lineage (NCBI taxonomy): Eukaryota > Metazoa > Chordata > Aves > Gruiformes > Rallidae > Laterallus > Laterallus jamaicensis. Next base: position 3,522,360 of record JAKCOX010000014.1, read on the forward strand.
GAAAACCACAGAGAGGAACGAGGCTGGGGGGGGGGTGAGGCTGAGCCCCCAAGGGAAAATGACAGAGAGGAACGACGCCAGTGGGTTGGCGAGCCCGAGCCCCCCCCAAAAACACAGGAGAGGAAAGAAGGCTGGTGGGGGGCGAGGCCGAGCCCCCCCCAAAAACGCAGGAGAGGAAAGAAGGCTGGTGGGTGGTGAGGCCGAGCCCCCAACCCATGAAAGCGAAAGAGAGGAACAAGGCCTGTGGGTGGCAAGGCTGAGCCCCCCCCGAAAACTGCAGAGATGAAAGATACGGGTGGGTGTGAAAGGCCGAGCCCCCCCAAAAAACAACAAGAAGAACAAGGCCAGTGGGTTGGCAAGGCTGAGCCCCCCCCAAAAATTACAGAGAGGAAAGAGGCTGGTGGGTGGCAATACCAAGGCCATGCCATAAATGACAGAGAGGAACGAGGCCAGTGGGTTGGCGAGGCTGAGCACCCCCAAAAATGACAGAGAGGAACAAGGCCAGAGGGTTGGCACAGCCCAGCACCCCCCAAACTGACAGAGGAAAGAGGCAGATGCGTGGTGAGGCAGATCCCCTCCCAAAAACTACACAGAGGAATGAGGCTGGCATGTTAGCAAGGCCGAGCCCCCCGCAAAAACAAAGGAGAGGAAAGAAGGCCGGTGGGGGGCGAGGCCAAGTCCCCACCAAAAACCACAGAGAGGAAAGAGGCTCATGGCTGGCGAGGCAGAGCCCCCCATGAAAATGAAGGAGAGGAAACAGGCTGGTGGGTGGTGAGGCTGAGCCCCCCACAACCGCAGGAGAGGAAAGAAGGCATTGGGGGGGCGAGGCCAAGGCCCCCCCCGAAAACCACAGAGAGGAAAGAGGCCCGTGGGTGGCGAGGGCGAGCCCCCCCCAAAACGCAGGTGAGGAAAGATACTGGTAGGTGGCAAGGCCAACCCCCCCCCGAAAACCACAGAAAGGAATGAGGCCCGTGGGTGTCGAGGCCGAGTGACCCCCAAAAAAGACAGAGAGGAACAAGGCAGGTGGGTGGCGAGGCCGAGCCCCCCCCAATAAACGCAGGAGAGGAGAGAGGCCGGTGGATGGCGAGGTCGAGCCCCCCCGAAAACCACCGAGAGGAAATAGGTCGGTGGGTGGCGAGGCCGATTGACCCCTGAAAATGGCACAGAGGAACGAGGCAGGTGGGTGGTGATGCCGAGCCCCCATGAAAACGAAGGAGAGCAAACAGGCTGGTGGGTGGGCAAGGCCAAGCCCCCCACGAAAACCACACAGAGGAACGAGTCCAGTGGGTTGGCGAGGCCGGGGACCCCCCCAAAAACATGAGAGGCAAGAGGCCAGTGAAGACATGGCCAAGGGGAAAAGGTAATGGCAAAAAGCAAAAGCAACGGCCAAAGGCAAGAGACAGGGCAAAAGGAAATACCAAGGGCAAAGAGCAAAATGGCAAAGAAAATACAAAGGGCAGGCAAAAGTCAAAACAAGAAGTAACAGGCCAGGCAAGAGGCACAAGGCAAAAAAGAAGGCAAAAAGGGAAAAGCCTCAGCAATAGGCCAAGCAAGGAAAAAGGGAAAAGCCTCAGCATCTAGAAGGCCAAACCAATAAAATAAAAGAGAAAAAAATGCACAAAATTGTGTTCTTCATGGTGTTTTGGAACTGGCTAACTCTTGGCATGCCAGGCAAATCAGGCTCTGGATTTCTAGTGAGCAGAGGGAGTAGAATAGTATACAATAATAGGCTGTAGCGGGATGGAAATCAATGGGATGGAATGGAATGGACCGGAACAGTTCAGCTGGAAGGGACCTACAATGCCCATCTAGTCCAGCTGCCTGACCACCAGGGCCAGCCACAGCTAAAGCACGGAGATAAGGGCATTGTGCAAATGCCTCTGAACACTGACAGGGCTGCAGCTCTAGGAAGCCCCTTCCAGAGTTTGGCTGCTCCCTTGGTTGCTCCTCAGCCTCCTTCTCTCTAAACTAGTGTCCTGGTATCAGCTGGGACAGAATACATTTTCCCTCTAGGAGAGAGGGGAGTGCTGTGTCTGGGAGTCAGGCTGAGAGCAGTGCTCATAACACACAGGTGAGGTTAGCTGTGTCTAAGCAGTCAAGGACTTTGCAGTTGTTCCTACTGACCCGCTAACAAGAAGGCGGGGTGGGGGCACCCAGGGAGCTGGGAAGGGAACACACCAGGACAGATGACCCAAACTGGCAGAAGAGGGTATTCCATGCCAATTACGTCACGCTCAGCATAGAGGGGGGCTGGGGAGGGGAGGAGGGCATGGCTCCAAGATGCATGGCTTTGGGGACGGCCCGGTTTCGGGACAACTCTGAGCTGTTCAGCCTGAGTTGGGTGGTTCAGTGAGAAACTGCATCCTGTATCACCAACTCTGTGTATTTTGCTCTACAGTCCTGGAGCTGTTCTATCTCTCTTTCTCTGCCATCCCATGAAACCATCTTTATCCCAAACCTCTTCCTCACTCCCCCCAATTCCCCACACGCTCCCTCTTCAAGAGCAAGTGGCTGTGTGGTGCTTGGCTCTCGTCTGGGGCAAAACCACAACATCTAGACAAGGAGACAACCCAGAGTCCTCAGCAGCTCCTCAGGGAACATGCCTGCCCCCCGACACCCCTTGCCACCTTTGGTGCCATATACTCTGGTCATTCAAGTACCAAAATGATTGTATTTTCAGATTCCAAGGTCCAAAGTAATCATATATCGGTACCAAAGGGATTTAAACCTCTGAAAATCTGGAATTAAGTCAGCAAGGAAAATCAGTTCAAATTAAAGAGCAGGATTTCACCCTGTTTCATATGCATTTTGTGAAGCCACAATTTAACTGCCTCTGTGACTCATCATGGATAACATCACAAATTCTGATTTCCCTTGTACTTTTCTTCTGACACTGATAGTGCAAGGATGCAAATGCTCCTGTAACTCGAGTGCATACACTCAGATTCCCACTGACAGTATTTTATTATTAAAAAATGACAGTTCTTACGGATTCAGCTATTAATACTGGCATCACAAAATGGAATTACCGCTCCCCCCCAGCCCCACCACCTGCTCTGCTCTAGACGTGCTCAGCTTGGTGTTTATTCACCAGGCAAACAACGTGGGTCTAGTTCTGGATCCACACACTTCCAACTGAACACCTCCCTTGAATACCTCCTGCTCATTGATCATCCCACAAGCAATTGGCTTTGCACCTTCCACCAACAGGTGTCCCTCCAGCTTTGCTTCTCCCTTTTGCTGGGCCGGGGTAGCAGTGCAGCTTCTCTCAGAGGGCATTCCATGGAATTTGAAGAGACAAATACCAACTCAAGAGGCTCTCCGTTCTTTTGCACTTGGAAGAAGGTGGGTGAGATGGGATCAGTTTTGGTGCCGTTGCCCCTTGTTATCTTTTGCCTGGATAGGCATTGCTACATGAGGCTTAAGGTCTGAAGCCTGTTTGCTTTAGTCAGAATTAGCTGAGCAGTCAAAAAAGAAAAGAGCTGCAAGACATTGTTTAAAACAAATCTGTTCCCTGATGTGACTGGCTCAAACCAGACCGGCAGATGAAACTGGGATGATTTAATGCATTCAGAATCAGTGGGATATGTTCATGTCTGAGTTCGGGTTCTGAGTTTCCAAAAGATCAGAGCTGCACTGACAGCAAGACACTACTCCACCAGTAAGAACTACCTGACTATGATTTACTGCCCTTCCCTGCCTAATAAACAAGCCTTAACATACTCAGTGACCAGAGCACTGGGAGTGACATCTTCTTAGAAGCTGCTGCTGCTGCAAAACGAGTATCAAGGCACAAAAATTTCCTGGTCTGGCAACCTGAATCTCTACAAAATGCACATGAAGACAGAAGAGAGGCACACACACACACACACACACACACACTGGAGTAAGGAAACAGGCTGACATTCAGCACTTTGTAGTATCTGCAGTGCTACAGACGACCCTCTCACTGAAATTGTACTTGGACAAACCATACGCTCACCTGAAGGTGTTGTAGAGTGTAGGACTGGCCTGACACAGCAGCACAGCCACCCAAACTTGCACAGATGCTCAAGGCACTTGCTTCTTCCTTCAGAGGATGACTTTAGAAGAGCTGCCATACAGAGACGGGACATGTGGGAGACGAAGAGTGGCCCTGGAAAGGAGACACAGGGATGCTTGCTGGAGGGAAAGCAAGAGAAAAAGCAGTAAAGCACGAGGTGGAGGGGCTGGCAGAGGTGTCAATTTGTGCCTTGTTCAGCAGGGAGCTGGCACCACAGGTTACTTTGTAGTGTTAAGGAAGCTGCAGGCAGAAAGACTCTTTCAACAGGTGATAGCAAACCTGCTGGCAGTTGAATTCATAAAGGGAAATTTCACCTCAGAGGAAACTAAGAAAAGGCCTCCTCATTCATTTAAAATCCTAACAAAACTTGGCAACGCCATGCTACCTACAAGGACTGCTAATATTAGGGGCCAGAATGTGATATACCTGCATCACATACAGCAAGTAGAAAAAACCCCAAATGCTGCCAGCACGCTGCTTCCCAAGTCATGGAAAGAGACTATTGGAATTATGTCAGAGAAAAAACAGAGTTATAGTTTACCCACTCCTTCCTACTAAGACAGAGAGATCCTCACCCTATCTGTTTCTGGACTGGTTTCGAAATCCCTTGTGACCCATTCTTCACAAAGGGGCATTCATTATTGCTGATGCTGAGCTCTGTCAAGCTTCTTTCTTCACTTTCTGCTATTTAACCTAGCAAACTTCTAGCTGCTTCCAGAAGCCACCCCTGTAGGTCCCTCATCCTCCACCAGAACCTGGGCATGCAAAACCACAACAGTCCACCTCTTGCCTTTGTGAAGCACATATTTAAGAATTACCATTAAAATCCTCATTCCAACTGAAATTCACCACAATCCCTGGCTATACACACACACACACACACACAGAGAAACCGAGTGGGATAATGAGAAGTAAAACCAAATCTTAAAAAACCTCCCCCCACCCCTCCCTTCTTCACAGACTCAACTTTATTCATGATTTCTCTCCCTTCCCTCACCCCTCAGGTGTCACAGGGGGAGATGGGGAATGGAGGCACTGGGGAGTTCACCACAAGTTGTTTTTCTTAAAGGGGAGAGGGGTCATTCCTCACCCCCTTCCCCTGATCCAGCATGGGGTCCCACCCATGGGAGACAGTCCTCCCCAAACTTCTCCAACATGAGTCCTTTCCCACAGGCCTTCAGCTCGTCACCAGCAGCCCCAGATGGGTCACTGCTGTGGGGTGCAATCATAAATCAGAGAATGTCTCTCAGTCTCTCAGGCCCAGATTGCTCCAGCCTGGTCCCCCACAAGTCACAAGTCCCGTCCCGTCCCAGCAAACCTGCTCCAGTGTGGGCCTCTCTCTCCACAGGCTGCAGGTCCTGCCAGCAGTTTGCTCCAACGCAGGTCTCAGGATCTTCCATATCTCTGTATCCACTCCAGCATGGGGCCTCTCCATGGGCTGCATGGGCTCCAGCCTGGTCCCCCACAAGTCACAAGTCCCCCCCACAGCAAACCTGCTCCACCATGGCCTGCTCCACAGGCTGCAGGGGAATCCTTCCCTCCAGTGCCTCGAGCACCTCCTCCCTCTCCTTCTTCACTCACCTTGGTGTCTGCAGAACTTCTTGTATCTTCTCACTCCCTTCTCTAGTGGCAAAAAGCAGCCACTTGCATTTGGTTTTCCTCTCAAATATGATTCCCAGGGGCACTGTTGAGTGTTGCTGATGGGCTGGCTCGGCCTTGGACAGCAGCAACTCTGGACTTGAGCCGCCTGGTGGTTGCTCTGTTGGGCCTACAGAGAGCTTCTGGCTGCTGCTTGCAGAAGCCACCCTGCAGCCTCCCACCCCCACCAGAACCCAGCCATGCAAAGCCACAACAATTAGTTATTGAGGAAATCTAGCTGTTTTGGAGACAAGTTATTGTGTGAATGAACCTTGATCAGGGGAAAGAGGTGACTCGGCAGAAGTCAGGAAGGGTGGCATGTGGTAGAAAGAAAAAAAAGTCTTTAGCTAATAATGTTATGCTACTCTTATTTTAGAAGCAGCTTTTGCAGCTTTTGGCATCTCTTATCAGAAGCAGCCTGGGTAAAAATTTCAGTTCTACACCATCCCAATTACATTTTAACACCTTCTCCCTTCCCTTTCCCCTCTTCAAATTGGCCCTGAGAAATGCTCACACGTTGCCACTCTTCTCCCTGCTGTGTCTCCAGAAACGACCTGCAGCAAGATGGGAGAGCGGGCTACGCAGGGAGGGAATGTTCTGACTACCAGTTAGAGAGAGAAACAGCCCTTTTTTAAAGGGAAACTGAAATCAGGTCAGGCACTTTATGAATATCCTGGGACATTTGTCATGAGAGGAACGTAGTAGAAACAACCACTCCCTAATCCTAAGAGATGCTGAGCATAAGTCCCCACAAAGCAAGGGAAGGCAGCTCCCCTGGAGCTCCACCTGCCTATGGAGAAACTGACAAGTGGAATGACTGGAAAGATTCTGTTAGCTGGCCAGAACTGAGCACATTCGGTCTGAGGTTTATTGAGGGCAATGAGACTCTGGGCTGTCTTGCATGCACTGTGTGTCAAAGTCTATAATCCAGCTAATTTTTTGAGCTATGTGCAGCTGAGGGCACAGGGCACGTGCTGGGAAGAGCTAGTGAGAAGAAGATATTTAGTGCCTTGTAGCACTCATCAGCAGGTAACTGAGGAGGGACTCGGAACGATGGGATAAGCCAGAGGAAACGCTCCCACTTTGGAACACATCATTTGTTCTAAGAAAGAGCATGTTATCTGCCCATTGGTGCCAGTAGCTACATGTGCAGAAGAGAGTAGCCCTGCTGAGAAGGACCTGGGTGTCACAGGGGATGAGAAACTTAACATGAGCCAGCAGTGTGCTCTTGCAGCTCGCCAGGCCAATGGTATCCTGGGCTCCATCAGAAGAGGGGGGGCCAGCAGGGACAGGGAGGTGATTGTCCCTCTCTACTCTGCCCTGTGAGGCCATATCTGGAGTACTGTGTCCAGATCTGGGGACCCCAGTACAAGAAAGATGTGGAACTGTTGGAGAGGGTTCAGAGGAGGGCCACAAAGATGATTAGAGGGCTGGAGCACCTGCCCTACAAAGAGAGGCTGAGGGAGCTGGGCTTGTTCAGCCTGGAGAAGAGAAGGCTGCAGGGGGACCTCATTGCAGCCTGCCAGTACCTGAAGGGAGCTTTTAAACAGGAGGGGAATCAACTTTTAAAAAGAGCAGATAATGGCAGGACAAGGGGGAATGGATTAAAGCTAAAGGAAGGGAGGTTTAGATTGGATATTAGGGGGAAGTTTTTTACAGAAAGAGTGGTGAGGGGCTGGAACAGGCTGCCCAGAGAAGTAGTGGATGCCCCATCCCTGGAGGTGTTCCAGGTCAGGTTGGATGGGGCCCTGGGTAACCTTGTGTAGATCCAGGCCTGAGGTTGGTGGCCCTGCCTGTGGCAGGGGGGTTGGAGCTGATCATCCTTGCGGTGTCTTCCAACCCATGCCATTCTATGATTCTATGATTCTATGAATCAAAGCTGTAAGCATCACTGCAGGGAGGATCAGGGTTCGGACATTTCATTTCATTCTGACCTTTACCACACATTGAGCAGTATAAAATAAAATTAACTCTGGAAACAAAGATCACACCTGTACTATGAATTTTTTCTCACACATTTCTGCAAATGAAAAATGGAGAGACAGAGATATATATGCCCAAATAAAAACACATGGTGTGAAAAGATGTCTAACCAGAACATTTTTACTCCATTTTTTCCCTCCAAGGTGCTCTCAAAAATCATTGAGTGAAACTGATTTAGTTTGCAAAGCAGGGCCCTTTCAGCACTCTGGCAGAACACCTACCAGCAGCTCTAGGTGGAAGCCTATAGAAGACACCGAGAAGCAACCTTGTCAACAGATTAGCACAACATTAAAAGGACGTTTTTTAGCTGGTTAAGCACCACCCTCTTGCTTCTTCAAATAGTAACTGAGAACAAGGAACCAGAATGTACCTTGAATGAACACCATTTTTTTCTGTTGCTTTGCATGGTTAAATTGAGCTTTAATGCTGTCCTGAAAAGAAGGAAAGGAAGGAGGAGAGGGGAAGAGGAGCTAAGTCAAATCGCAAAGGAAACTACAATGACCACCTAGGAAACTGCCTGACAAGATCAGAGTGTTGAAAACGAAAACAAGAAGCAGCAAGCTGAAGTCTGAGGGGGCTGCTAAGCCTTTCCAGAAAGGTGTGGAGGATGGAGAGCAGAGGAGGAAAAGCGCCCTTGGAGTGAAAGGAAAAATACACCCAAGAAGAGAAGACAATTCAGGACTCCTGTGATTCTGTGACAATGGGATTTCATTCCACAAGGAAGACCTCACTGGAGAGTGCAGCAGCAAAGCTGCCTTGGCGCAGGGCAGAGGAATGGGGAGGCACTCGGGCATGCTGCCTGTGTCCCTGCAGAGCTCCTGCCGAGGGCAGCCAGCCCCTTCCTTTCCCCTGGAGCATCACCACAGCCAAGGCAATGTGGGTGGTATCAAACCCTTCCTTATTGGCGTGGCCTGAACAAGCAGAGGGGTTCCCAGGGGTGCCCAGCCAGCAGCTGTGCCCGCTGCGTGGCCCCCACGGGCAAGGAGAGGGCCCAGGGCCTGCTGGGCACAGGGACTGCCTGGGGGCCAGCACCCCAAAGGCCTTCCTCCCAAGGGTGCTGGGCCAGAGGAAGGGAGGTGTTGGGGGTTGAAGGTGGGGCCTGGGTGGGGGTGGGGGTTGGGGATGGCAGGTGGGGCCTGGGTAGGCGGGGCCTCGGTGGGTGAGGCTTGGATGGACATGGCCTGGGTGGGCGGAGCTGATGCAGGTGGGGCTTGGGTGGGCGGGGCTCCCCCACTATGTCACAGAGCCAGCACCTGGCAACCCAGCAGTGACAGTGTCCAGGGCAGTAGAGAGGGCAGCAGCCTGCCCTGGCCCGCAGGCAGAGCTGCTGCAGGGGCAGCCTGAAGCAGACTGCTCAGAGGATGTCCTCAGGAGCTACTGCTGCAATCCCTCAGGGAGGAAGGCCTGGACCAGGCTATACTGGAGGTGCTTCACTGCAAGGGATTCTGCAGCCGGGCTACGCTGGAATCTTATCTGATGGATACAAATCCTGCTTCAGCCTTGGGGAACGGGCAGAAGCTCTTCACAGCATGGCAACCACCACCTATCCCTGGAGGTGCCTGAGGTTCTCAGGCCTTTGCTGATGGATAGCCATGGCAAGAGCAAGGGAATGCCTTCTGGAGAAGCACTGCAGAGCTCACCATCCTCACCTGCCATGGAGACAGGGGCAGCAGCGCAGCTGTAAGAAACGGGATGTAGAGAAGTGGCAAAGGTCCCACTGCTTTGCGGGACCAAGGTGTCCCAGCAGGTGCAAGGGAAGGACACTTTCCCCCAGGGTCCATCAGGCCGGGGGCACCTGGCCACTCGGGGCAGCCCCTGAGATGGCTCCAGGCTGAGGGAGAACAGGGCTAGGGCATCTCCTGGGAGGCGTGACCAGCCTGTGGGAGGAGGGAGCCGGTCTTGCTCACATGCTCAGGGAGTAGCTGATCGCCAGCTCTGCTGCTGGGGTCAGGAAGGACTTTTCCCCCCGGGGCAGACTGGCACTGGGCCCTGGGGGTTTTTTGCCTTCCTCTGCAGCACTGAGCAGGACCCCTTGCCAGGGCCCCTCCGGCCCATCTGGGCTGGCTCACTGCCCGCTGCTGCTTGTGCCCCACGAAGGTGGCCTCTCGTGCCCTGCAGCTGGGGGGAGGAAGGCTTTTTTCCCCCCTGGCAAGCTACAAGCTGTGCCTGGGGGTTTTTTGCCTGCCTCTGTAGCACTGAGCGCAGCCCCTTGTCAGGGCTCCCCCGCACCCTTTGGGCTGGGTTCTCTCCTGCTGCTCTGGCACCTGCAAGGTGCCACTCGCGCCCTGGCTCTCTCCGGCTCTCTTGCCCCAGGCAGGTTCCTTGTGGGAGCTCTGCTGCATAGGGCAGTGGCTGCCCCTTTCCAGCTCTCCCTGCAGGCAGGAGAAGCACAGGGCACGCACAGGAGCACTGTTCACGTGTCGCTGGCCAAGAAGCACAGCCCAGCCAGTTTGGGAATACAAAAAGGATGCTTTTGTCATCAATGGCTGAAATATGGGGGAAAAGATGCCACAGCACCACACAGCACCTCCTCATCTTTTTGGGTCATTTTCATCATCTTTTTCTGCCTCTTCTTTTGTGTGTGGTCAGTCCTCATGGTCATTCTTCATGTTCTGGCTTTGGAAGGAACGGGCACTGTTTAGCCTAGGTGCCTGCGTCTGCCTTCTGCAGCGCTGGGACTTGCCTTTGCCAGGCTGCCAGGGATGTTTTTCACAGCTGAAGACTGCAGCAGCCTGCTCCTGTCTTTATGACAGTTAGCAAGGGCTCTGAAAAGACTCAAAAAAATAAAAGCAAATCAGGCTTCCACTGGAGTCCTTTGTGTCCTTGGGAGTGGGTTTGGGTCTGAAGAACCCCATGCTTTTCAGGGAAAGGAGAGTCTCATAGTTGGGTGACTCGGGGCAAGCGTGTGGCATGGAATGGACTAGAATAGGAGATGCTGAGTTCTGCCTGACGAGCTCTGATCTGGGTCTGAGGGCTCCATGCAGGAGAGCGGCTCTCTGCAGTGCAGGTCCTGGGCCCAGCCAGGAGGCAGCGGCAGAGATGGGCAGCACAGCTACAGCAGAGCTCTGGCAGGGATGGAAGGACCCCAAGCTGAGCTGAGCCATGTCCCCTGGGTCCTCAGCAGGAGACTGTGTGGCTGGGGGTCCCAGCCGAGGCTCGTCCCAACCAGCAGCACAGGGGATAATCACTTTAAATACACTAATAATTTGGTTTTCATACCATTTTAGAAGTACACATTGTTAATAAAAAGGTTTTCACTGTTCCCTAGAGGGATAAATGAGGCATGAACCTCTTGGGCAGGGAAGCGTGTGAACGACCACCAATCTCCACCATTAGGTTTGTACTATAAGCATCCAGGCAGTCAGAGCCACCTCAGAAGGAAAGTTCCTGATCTACTTGACTTTGTCGTACTGATTTATACAAAGTACTATCCTGGAAGGGTCACGTGCTGTCCTCATTTCAACCGAGGCAAATTTGCCACCAGTTTCAGCAAGGATAAAGCCTGTCTGTCTCCAAGGCTCAACAAAGACTCCAGCAATCCAAGGTTCTCCTGTCATCAGTCTTGGATACTGGGATTGCTGAGCTGCTGGATCAACAGATAGGAAGCATGCTGCTGGCCATGGAGGAGACGCACAGCCAGGCTACCTGCTTTTCGGCCTGTTTAAGGGGAGGGAGTCCTATTATGGAAACTAAACCAGAGGGAACAGTAGTAAGGACAACACACCAGATGAAAGTCTGAAAAGAGTTTTGAGGATGCTGATGCCTGACTTGACAGCATCAGTTCTGATCTCTGCCATCTAGCACAGACGTTAACAGCCCGCTTTCATAGAACTGAAGAACCATTCAGGTTGGAAAAGACCTCCAACATCATCTAGTCCAACCATCCCACTACCACCTCTATTACTTATGAAACTGCATGGCAGTGTAAAGGAATGTAACATTCAAGAGGAAAGGCAGGAGGCATGGCAAGAGGCAAAACTGAAAAGGCAAGGCAAGGGGTAAGAGGCAAGGAAATGGAAAGTGGCATGGCAAAAGGCAAGGCAAAAAGGCAGCTGCTGCTGCACCAATACACAGGGCAGGCACAGCAGCACTTTTCCTGCAGCACTGGCCAAGCAGCACAAGGTTCAAAGGCTGCACGGCCTGTGTACCTGCTGCTCACTCCCATGGCTCTCTGGCTTTGCCAGGCTGCCAGGGAGCTTTAGCACAGAGTGCCATCAAATAGTAAGAAACCATAACATACAAGAACACCCCCCCCCCCCCAAAATAATGTAATTTAACATAAATCACATAACATGGTGCTGCATGACACTGCATAAGCAAACCAAATATAAAAACTCAAGAAAGAACTGAAACAAAACCAACCCCAAAACTTAACCACTGGGCAAGGAGAGCAAAGCAAAGCACAGCACAGAAATGTGAGAGATTTCAGACAAGTCCCTGGCTGCCCACACTGCGTGTCCTCAGGAACTTTACATCCAGCACAGAAAGGGAACAACTCATAGGGACAATTCCATATTTTAGTAAAACAAAGCACATGTCTTGAAGAACAAAAAAGACATCATCTAGGGATTTCTCTAATGCCAAAAGAAATTTAATCCTGCATGGCACAGTGGAGTGAAGAAGACAGGCCCAAGAGTATATGATAAAAGAGTCCTTCTCTGAATGTGGTACCTCATTTCTTACAAGGCTTGTTTCAATTGTTTGAGAGGACAGTGATTGGTTTACAGCCAGTATTTGGTGAAGGCCTGCTGGAGAGGAAAGCTCTTCTAGAGAGGAAGAGACCGTAACACTGCACCTAGCACCTGGAAACACAGGTAAAAGTTATGCTGCATGGATATGAGGCCAGAAGTCTACAAAAGAACAAGAGAGAGTGAAAAGAGTCTTCTTGGTGAGATTTTCCTTCCTCCAGCAACGGGCCTTGCTCAGCATTAGGTAAGAATTTTCCCACCCATAGTTACTCAAACCGCTATCAAATGACACAGGCAGGGGCTGGCCCAGCCAACCTGCAGAGGTGATGCTCTATTTGCCAGGGCAACTGAAAGAGCTGATACCTGAGTGCTAAATCACAACATTTCAGAAACAGGAAATCCCAGGTCAGGTTTTCCTTTGCACTCAGCAGCTCTACTCACCAAGGTTCAGCCTATAAGGAATATTGACAGCCTCTATCCAGGTATCAGCCAAAACTTGGGAAGAAATGTTGCAGCACAGTCTCCTACAAAAAATCATGCTACACAGCACAGCCAACAACTGGATGTTTCTTGTTCTTTGCTCTACACTAGTCCTTGCCAAATCTGCAGCCAAGCCCATGGCAGTAACTGTCCACACAGACACTTCTTTCCAGTAGGAATATAGTGATGTAAAAACATGTGAGCAACTCTGCCAGCCTTTGCTCTGGCTCTGTAACACAGGGTCATTCCTTCCTTCTTCTCTGTCAGCAGTTTTAGCTGCTGCCTTCAGTAGTCTAGAACAGCTCTTGTCCAACTGTTATGCTCTTACCTCTACACCCAGAGCACCAGAACAAGCCCCACTCCTGCAGACTGACAAAGCTGTGCCTGACTTGGAAGCCTCAGGGGTCTACCTGAAGCAGATTACCAAAGGGGGACATATGCCTTTTCAGTGTGAAACAGAACATTCAAAAGTGGGCACTGCCAAACCAGCAGCAGAAACAAAGCACTGGCCACCTGCCCCAATTCAGGTGACACTCTACTCCTACTACACTCAGCAGCAAAACTGCCTCAGATGCTCAGCTGCCCAGCCCACCAAAGGGTTAAACACCTGGCAGACAGCAAACAACTTGCTCCTCTCCTAAGCCAGGAGCCCTCCTGCATTCAGGTTTCCCACAGGTGAGCAGCTACAACTGGAGAAGCACACTGCATCTGGCATGACTCCTTGAAGCATTAACTGACACGGAATGCTAGGTGGCAGACCCTCCCCCACACCCCAAAACCTGCTGCCTCAATACATCATGATTTGATAAAGGAGCTACCTCAAGCCCACTGAGACACAGCTACCAGCTGGTAACACGTGGGATTCAGCTGTAGAACAAGATCCCAAAAGCCAGACCTGCACCTCTCAAATTTCATGAGGCACAAAAGGCCTGCAGAGCCTGTCCCAGTCCCTGTCAGACACTGTCACCCAGAAAAGATCACCCAATAAATCATTTTATTACAAGAGCAACAGGCACTTCTTGCTCACCCACGAATTGCTGGCTAGAGCTTTATTCTTGGCAAATCCCTCCTGGTCCTCAGGGGTCTCTACGGACAGATTAGCTCCTCCTTTGGCACAAGTCAACCTTTATCCTGATGCCATCACTTTTCATTGAGCTCTCAGTGGAACTCTAGAGCCTGATGCTCAACAAGCACCTCCCCTGGAACAACCAAGGTCTTCAGTGTGGTCCAACACAGCCACCAGGCCTATCACGAGCATTGTGGTGCCAAAATAATAAAACAAAGACAGGTGAGAAAAATTATCCAAAGACTCATTAGAACCAGAAAACTTCTGTCTCTTTGATACAGAAGACTGGGGGAATTGTACTCAAGAGGTTAAAAACACCCCTGTCTGCTTATCTCTCATGCAAATATTGTGGATGGAGATCCACAGTGGTGCTGTGAGAAGCAGCTGAAGGAGGGAAGATTTTCTATAGATCCTGTACCATATGGCTACAAGCACTTTGTCTGGAATACTTGCAGATTTAAGTCATTCACTACAGTTATTTTTTCACTAGATGCTCATTTGCAGACAGACAGAAAACGGGAAAAGCTTAAATTCCGTTTTCTTTGTGATTTTGTGAGGACCCTGATGCTTTCACTCCTCAATTTAAACTGGTTACATCTAGAAATTTGTTTACATCAGAGGCGGAGTGTGTGTGTGTGGAATATCTCCCTGATGAAGTAAGAGACATTCTGAGCATAAAGATGATCACAAGGATATTTAAATATTCACTCTGCAACGAGGGGGGTTTTCTTCCAGCTTGAAATCATCTAATATGTTTCACCTAATAAAAAAAAAAAACGCAAACAAAACATCTTTATTCTTGTCCTTACTTAAACATACTTAAAGGGAGAACTGGAATGGGAAAGAATTCATTAAAAAAGTCCAGATAGCTCCTATTGCCTGTATGTCTCAAAGCCACGCCGCATATTCAGACTGCCAAAAGTCATAAAATACTTCTCAGGCAGCAGAGATTTCTTCCTAAATTAGATGGACTTCCCTTGCAGATGCCCTAAATAAGCTTTCCCTAGTCACATACTACTATGGGGTATCATCACAAGGAATTGCTGGAGTCATATTCTCATTCCTACCAGACCCAGCTCCTTCTAAGTTGACAAAAGAAATACTTTGCCCTTTGATCCTTAGCCAAGGTGTCAGAGGGATTAAGACAGTTGCTCACTGTGTTAGGGACCGGGAGGCACTCCTTGTGAAGGCTTTGCACAGGAAACTGAAAGTTACACAGAGGTTACCAAGGGAGACTGTCTCACATTTCTACCAATAAAAGCAAACAGTAGTTCCTCTAAAAATAAAGAAAACAGACAACCTCACTTCCAGAAAAGCATCCTACCTGAAGGAAGGATTGCAGACAGGCACGAGTCACAGATATTCTCCTCTGGGTAACAAAACAAAACAAATTCCTAACAGCTTTGTTCCCAAACTCCATGGTCACAGTTTTGATCAAGCAGGCATGGACATCCTGCTAGTACAGAAATGGGGCTTGGTCTGAAAGGATTTACTTAAGGTGCAGAGATCAAAAAATTGAAGTGCAGTACTGAAGCAGCATCTCTATTAACAGCAGGAGAAACGCTTACATCTTCTGACTGTGATGAAGCCAAAACTGCAAGAGTGAGGCTGCCTGGGATCAGTGCTGTGCAGGCACAAGGCACACAGAGAGTGCAGGATGGGTGCCTGGTTTCTCTGCAGCATTTTGTAGCAGCAGCTTTGATCTCTGTCCTTCCCTCAGCAATTGCTCTCAGCTGGTATCAGCACTCAGCTGGTGTGAATGACAGTGCTGCTCACATGCACCATTAGCACCTTGCAAAAGAGTTTCATCTATTTCTGAAAACTATGTTGCAGCTTTGGCTTTGGTTGTAGATTATGATCTGATTCTCTGTGCTGGCACTGAATAGCATTTTCACCTTCAGAGACAAACTGCAGGAGACAATACATTGCTGGCTATGCAGAGAATGAGCAGGAGGAAAAACCATGTGCCAGGTCCTGTAAATCTGAAGGCAAGAAGAACGAATGCACTTCTTGACATCAGAGAAAACTAGAGCATGGAAAGAAGGGCTTGAACTGCAAAAAAAGGACATTTCTGTTGAGAAATTTCTGACTGAAGGTGCCTAAGTAATGGTATAGGCCATTTTAGGGAAGCTGCAGGATCTCCACTATTACATGCTTTAAAAAAGCTAGCCAAAGAACCCCAAACCACCAACTCAGCACAGCTGAGTCTTCTTTCCACCCAGATGAGCACTTGCACTCCCTCTTTCCTACAGCTGCAATTCAAAGAAAACTCAATTTTTTCTGGGTTTTTCTTTTCTTTTGCATCCAAGTTTGAAATCATCAGGCAGCAATTTGCTTTCATGACCCCAAGGTTGCTAGAGCCACGTTAGCACATTGTAGGAAGATCTGTCCAAACACAACAAATGAAACAGGCCTTTTCCAAAGGCATTCTTGTACAGCCATAGCCACCTCCTGCCTCAGACCAGGCACCAGCAATGGCAGAGCCCATGCTATGTACAGAATAACAACCCTTCCTGGAGGGGGGCACCTGTCTCATTTGCCTTTAGGGAATCTTCTCCTTTACAACACTTTAAACACCAGTGACACCTCAAAAAATCAAAACCCACATGAGATGCATTTTCAAGAGCTACTCAAAAAATGCACAGGAACAACCCTTCCTGAAACAGAGTTTGGAAAGTGGTGCAGCAGCACCAACAGCATTTATTGCAAGAGGCTGGCCAAGCCCTGGGGAGGCTTCCTGGGGAGGTGGTCAAGACCCCAGACCTGTCAGCATTGTTAGGACAATTGCACAATGCCTTTAATGCCACACTTGATCTTTTGGTGAGCACAGAATGGGTCGGGCTGTTGGACTAGATGGTCACTGGAGGTCCATTCCAGCTGACCATACTGGTTCAAAGCTATGCTTATTCCTACCTGTTCCTTTGCTGGCCAGCACACCTTGAGGAAATATAGAATGCCACTTCTTCCCACCCCTGAACAAGCAGCAGACCTTGAACACCCAGAACCATGTGCCAGCCTCAGCATTTGCCTCTTTCATGTTCTGGCAAGGAGACTTGTACATTGTGATGGTAGTAGAGCAGTGGATCACCTGGAGAAAATTGGACCCTCTGTACAACCTAACAAAAAACCCAACCAGCTGTGAAGTCTTTTCTTTAAACTCTTCTGTGTTCATGAAGGTGAGCTGCGTTTCCACAGCACTGAAAAAACCCAGCTCCAAGGCTGAAGGACAAGCTCCTCAACTAAAGGCTTACAGATGCAATATTGAGGTGAACAATACCTGTTCATTTCCATGTAGATATTTTCTTTGATCCTTGTATACCAATTAGGAAAGGCCTGAGCTGTTTATCTTGGAAAAAACATGCTAAAATAGAAGAGCATGAGAAGAGTAGTAGTCCATCATAGAGAAGGTCCAACCAACCCGATCCTCTGTCTCCAGTGGGCAACCATCAATGTCTACAGGAGACCATCTGAGCAGCGCTGGGCTCCTTCTGTCAGGCTTCTGGGGTGCAGAGGCTCATATGCCTCACTGGCAGGGACCCCCACCCACACAGATGAGGACCCAGGGGACATGGCTCAGCTCAGCTTGGGGCCTTCCATCCCTGCCAGAGCTCTGCTGTACCTGTGCTGCCCATCTCTGCCGCTGCCTCCTGGCTGGGCCCAGGACCTGCACTGCAGAGAGCCGCTCTCCTGCATGGAGCCCTCAGACCCAGGTCAGAGCTCGTCAGGCAGAACTCAGCATCTCCTATTCTATTCCATTCCATGCCACACGCTTGCCCCGAGTCACCCAACTATGAGACTCTCCTTTCCCTGAAAAGCATGGGGTTCTTCAGACCCAAAACCACTCCCAAGGACACAGGACACAAAGGACTCCAGTGGAATCCTGATTTGGTTTTATTTTTCTGAGTCTTCTCAGAGCCCTTGCTAACTGTCATAAAGACAGGAGCAGGCTGATGCAGTCTTCAGCTGTGCAGCCTGGCAAAGGCCAGTCCCAGCGCTGCAGAGAGCAGCAGCCAGAGCAGAGGCCGAGCTGTGCCGGGTCCTTCCAGAAGGAGAAGGTGAAGTATGAGGGTTGCAAGGGACCCCACCCAAAAGCAATAGAAGATGCCAGCAAGAGGTGTGTGGTATCATGGGCTGTTTTCCAAAGTCCGGCCCCCAAAGCGTCCTTCTGGCCTTCCCAAACTTGCTCCCCTGTGCTTCTTGTCCCGTGACACATGAAAAGCCTCTGATGAAAACCCTCGGGGGGGGGGCGGGAAGCAGGAGGGGGGGGGGAAGAGAGAGACGGCGCAAAGGGGGGGGGAGAGAGACGGCGCAAGGGGGGGGAGAGAAGAGACATGGCGCAAGGGGGGAGAAGAGAGATGGCGCAAGGGGGGGGAGAGAGGAGAAACGGCGCAAGGGGGGGAGAGACGGCGTAACATGGATGATGATGATGATGATGATGATGATGATAGGAAACGCCGAAATGAGATGAGGATGAAGACGAAGCTGCTGAGAGGTGAAGGCGATGGAGGCAGCGAGTGATGATGGAGACGAAAGGAGACAACGAGGAAGAAAATGACGATGAGGGAGAACGGCAATGATGGGAGATGACGATGAAAGGAGATGACGACACCATGAACAGTGATGGAGGGAGAAGGCGACCAAGGGAGACGATGAAGACAATGCAGATGACACCAGGAGGTGACAACGAAGACAGTGAATGATGAGAAGGTGACAAGGCAATGACAATGACCAAAGGGCAGCAAATGACCAAGACAAAAGACTGCGACAGGAGGAGACGAAGGAAGCAAAGGGAACGACAGAGACAGAGGCGGCGAAGACAATGATGACACAGACAGACAGAGATGATGGCAAAAGGTCAAGATAAAGACCATGAAAGATGATGATTATGGAAGCAGGAGATGAAGCATCCTTCTGGCCTTCCCAAACTTGTGCTGCTGTGCTTCTTGGCCAATGACATGTGAAAATCGCTCCCTTGAAAGTTCCTGGGCTGGGCCTGTATTGCCTGCAGGCAGAGGGGAAATGCAGCAGCTCCATCCTGATGGTGAAACAAGTCCAGAGCCCTTCCAAGCCCTTCCAGGCTGTTTTGCACACGCAAGAACTGCTGGGGAAATGGAGCCCAGGGGCAAGCAGAGTTTGCTCCCTGCTATTAACCTGCCATGGGCAAGAGAGCCCGAGAGAGGCAGGGCCTGAGTGGCACCTTGGAGGTACCAGAGCAGCAGGCAAGAACCTAGCCAAAAGGGCTCAGAGGAGCCCTGACTAAGGGCTGCGCTCAGTGCTACAGAGGCAGGCAAAAAAACCCCCAGGCACAGCTTGTAGCTTGCCAGGGGGAAAAAAGCCTTCCTCTCCCCACCTTGGTGGGGCACGAGCAGCAGCGGGCAGTGAGCCAGCCCAGATGGGCAGGAGGGGCCCTGGCAAGGGGTCCTGCTCAGTGCTGCAGAGGAAGGCAAAAAACCCCCGGGGCCCAGTGCCAATCTGCCCCAGGGGAAAATTCCTTCCTGACCCCAGCAGCAGAGCTGGCGATCAGCTACTCCCTGAGCATGTGAGCAAGACCGGCTCCCTCCTCCCACTGGCTGGTCACGCCTCCCCCTTGCTACTTCTCTACATCCCATTTCTTACAGCTGCGCTGCTGCCCCTGGCTTCATGGTAGGTGAGGATGGTCAGCTCTGCAGTGCTTCTCCAGAAGGTGTTCCCTTGCTCTGGCCATGGCTCTCCAGCAGAAAAGGCCTGAGAGCATCCGGCCTTGGTGGTGGTTCTCAGGTCATCAGGGTCTTGCTTCTGTTCCACAAGGCTGAAGCAGCATTTGTATCCATTAGAGGACCTTTGAATGTAGCCCTGCTGCAGGCTCCCTTGCGGCAGGCCACCTCCAGCAGCATGGTGCCGTCTTCTCAGCAGTGGCTCCTCAGACATCCTCTGAAACGTCTTCTTCAAGCTGCCCCTGCGGCAGCTCTGTCTGGGACAGGGCAGGCTGCTGCCTTTTATACTGCCCCGGGGCATTGTGACTGCTGCGTTGCCAGGTGACAGCGCTGTGACATGGGGGTGACAGACACTGGGGTGGCCCCGCCCACCGAGGCCCCACCCCCTGCAGAGGAAGGCCTTGGGGGGGCTGGCTCCCAGGCAGTCCCTGGGCCCAGCAGGCCCTGGCTGCTCTCCCTGCCTTTGGTGGCCATGCACTGAGCACAGCAGCCAGATCTCCCTGACACTTCCTCTACTACTCTCTCTTAAGGACAAGCCCCGTGCTGTCCATCTTCACTCAAGCCATGGCAGAAACCAGCCCTTCAGCCCAGAGTCCACACAGATGAGCTTTCCTCTCCCTGCCAGAACTGACCGCCACAGGGCTTTCTTCAGCTGCTCTAAGGTGGAGGACCGTGACTGCAGGGACAGTACCTTGCCACTTCTGGACACGGGCATTGTCAGGGACTAGCTGTATCAGTCAGTGTTCACAGGTCAATGGGTGCTATGAAATTCATTACAGACTACTCAAGGAATTAAGGGATGTTACAGTGGGATCCCTTTTACTCATCAGTAAAAGGCTCTAGTAGCCTGGGGAGGTCCCCACTGACTGGAAGCTAGCCAACATTCTTCCACTAAGTGAGGGAGGAAGACAGGAAAAAACATACTTGTTGGTCTAATCTCCAAAATGGAGGAAGAAAGCCATACTAGGTGATCACATATTCAGATAGGAATGCAACTGTCAGGTCCATGTTCACACCTGACATAAGGAAGCATTTCCTTCCTGAGAGGGTGGTCATACCTTGGAAGAAGCTTCCCAGAGAGGTGGTTGATGCCCCACGGCAGTGCTGAAGAGGCATTTGCACAACACCCTTAGCACCATGCTCTAACTTCTGGTCCACCCTCAAGTGGGCAGGCACTTGGGCTGGATGGTGGCTGTAGGTCCCTTCCAGCTGAACTACTCTATTCACGTAGAAGCATTGTGTTACCAAAGAGAGGCCAAGGAGATAACTAGTGTTATCAACAGCATTAGCAGCTGAAATGCAGATTTCCAGAGAAACCTAGAGATACTACCTCAGCCTTTTCATGCAAGTAATATTTGCCACAGGCTAACTCAGCCAGCCACAGTTACAAAGCCATCTATCTTTTCAGGTTTCACTCTAAACAGACATTTAAATCCATCAGTTGCACTAACTTTGATGACTGGGATGTAGGCTCCTCAATTGCACAGATGATTTCCAAATTTTCATCCAAATTCTTCAGCTGACTCTTGGCAGCTTCCAGCAAATGCTGCAAGCTCAGCACCTCCACACTTTTAGAGCCACCCCATGCTTGTAATGCATGTGTTGCCTCACTGACAAATAGAAAGCTGTGTGTAAAGGCTTTATAAACACAGTTGAACATAGGGACACCTCAAGCAACCCTGAAGGTGTCTAAATCCAGTGTAAGCAGCAAGATAAAGCAACTCAATGCTTTTAAAATCTCTTTAAGCCAGTGTGATGTTACACACCTGTCACAATGCCATCCTTATTTACACCATCAGAAAGGAGGTAAATCTTGGACTTTTACCTTCTAGATACAATTGATGGTTGTTGTACTCAAGTACCCAAAGCAAACAAGCCAAACCCAGTCTGTCTGTGTCACTGCCCTTTGGGGGCCCTTTTCAAAAATGTTTTTCAAGTCATGTTTTAGCAAACATTATGACTTTATGTAGTATCATCAGGAAGGAATGCAAAGATAACCAGAAGTGTAGGCATGAGTAGATGTGCACAGCTCAGGCACTAACTACACATGCATGCCAGGAAGAGGGGAACAAGGACACAGAGTTACATGCTACAGTGAGCTACTCTGTCAGGTCCCTCACAGCCTTCATTCCCTGTAAAGAACCAACGTTTGGAGGCAGTGACATAAGAAACAACCACCCCAGGTGCAATAACGAGGCCAAAATCACCAGATGTCCAACTGCAACACACACAGATCAAGCCAGAGAAATTCTCCCCTTGATAGTGTGGCTGATTGCTGAAGCAAAGGTTGAGCAGTCCAGCCATCAGGGCCCACCAGCATCCCTGCTTTGCACCCAAGGCACCCACCAGGCTGGAGGCAGCTGCCCTGGGGCGGGCACATAAGCAGCCTTTGCCAAGACACCAAGACCTCAGGTACTCAGATTAATGGATTCCTCTGTAAACCAGACCTCTCCTGTCTGAGCAGGCATACCTGGAAACAGCACATGTGATTTTTAAGATCAGCACCAATGCTTTACCAGATGGTTAAGCACTGACAAAGACACAAGCAAATGAATAGTGTTTTTAGGCTTCTACTCCAACTACTGACCTTCCCCACCTCACACCACAGATCTCTTCAAACTATTAAGGAGCAGATTAGGCGTTTCACTCAAAAGCAGTTGCAGTCCTGACCTGCAAGAATGGAAATGCACCATGACCTTGGGGAAAGGAGCCAAAGAGGACATTTCCATCTCTGTCACAGGGACTGACAGTGGAAAGGGGAGTTCACAGAGCTTCCTTAATTTCCCTATTTTTCCCACTCTTCTTTTGTTAATAAAAATCCTTGCTATTTCACAGCAGTTTCAGCTATCTCAGTGTGTCCCTTTTCCTTCTGAGTCTTCTAATTTGTCTGCAACCCCACCTCAATGGTCAACTTTCTCTCTATCCACTTTCAGAACCTTTGCTAACATAATTGGTGCTGCACCATAATAGTCCAGCAAGTTTTCATCATAGTTCTCAGTACTTTGGAATTTCCAAATCCCTTTCAGGGATTCAAGATCTCTGCTTTCCCTGCATTTCTTCAAGTTTCTTTCTAAACCCTTCTGCTTTCTATGTGAGAATGGCCAGCAGTATTATATTGGGATTTTATCAGAAAAAGCTTACTAAATTCCTGTGCTCAGTATTTTCTAGCAAATCCACATCTCTGTGGAGGAGGCATGCATGGACTCCTTAGGCCATCAACTCCTTTAGCTGTCTTCTCACTAGCTCTTCACAGCTGACCAGAGAGGCAAGACTCAGTTCTGCTGACCCACAGCTTCCAGAGCAGCAAGAACAAAAGGTCAAGAGCTGAACGTTGTGGGATTTGTGTCTCCTGCTTGTGCTACTTGTCTGATTGCCAAGTAAAACAACCCCCTGCCCATCGTGTCAGGGGGCTTCTGCCACACACTGAGCATGGGCCATACCACAGGTTACCTCAGCCTTGTCTTCTGCGGCCTTCTCAGCCCAGGCATCACCCTGCATCCACCAGCTGCCTTGGCTGCAACGTGCAGTCCAGGGACTCTTCAAACAAGGGAAATCACTTGCCAGCAAGGTACCCTCCAGCACTTTAAACCAGCATCTCCAGGTGCCACTTCTCTGTGAACACAAGGCAGCCAGGTCTGCCCAAACTCCATCGTGTGGTCCTGCCCAGATGGGTGTAGGACACAGACCTGCATGGCACAGCCTGGAAAACACCTCCATGGTGTCTGCAGGTATCGGGCACTGCCACAGGCAGGGGGATGCGTGCTGTCCTCCTGAGCCCACCCGCCTCCTGAGCAGAGGGGACCCCCCAGGGCTACTTTGCCCTGCATCAGGTCACATGTATGATTTGGCCTTTTTCCAGCACCTTGTGGTGGAGCCACACTGGGCTTCTCTGCATCCTGCTTGTGACCTTGGTACTAAGGAAGATGCTGTGTAATAGGGAGGAGTTTGTTTTTCATGTGTTGGCCTGGCACACAATGCTCTTAGCAATTTTTTATGCCTCTTAACTGTGTGTCTTGCCTTCTGAACAGCTTATAAGTCTCTTTCTATGTCCTCCCACTGAGAACAATGTCCACCAAGAACCTCTGCTCAGTGACCCTCACTTGCTGCTTCTCCACCCACCAGTCCACAGAGGCCCCATGTTGACATCCTCCCCGGCATCTCAGATCCCTCTCTCCCTCTGGTTTGTAACATTTTCCCTTTTGGGATGCCAAATCCCCTCCCTGCTCCCACTGTCATCTCATCTACTGATTACTTAAAACTCATGCATCACCTCTCTCACCACTGCCATGTAAAAGAGTGTGCAGCTTTTGTGACAAAGCTGTCATGGCAACGTGAAGTTGCTCAGGTTTTCACATGACACAGAATCTGCAAAACTGCCTATGATTAGACACGTTCTGATGCTCCCAATTACTTACAAGTTATTCCATTGCCAGATCCCACTGCTATATTCAGTGAACATTTGCCATCCTGAAGAAAACTTCCAGATTAAGTTGCTCTTGCTTCAGGGCATTGAGGAGGAAGGGTGCTCTTCTGTCATCCCTGGACTGAAGAGCTGCAGTAGGATGGGCTGCTAGGGAACACGATTCCTCCTGCATACATCTGCTGAGCCTTAAAGACATGAAACAATAGCTGCTGTCATTCCTTTTGGACCACATTTCATGTTAACACCCACATTTTGGTCCACTGGGGTCAAATAAATGAAAGAGTGGCTATTGACAAACTACTTTCAAGTCAGAATCAGTTATATGGTTTGAACTGTACCCCTCTCATGGAGCTGGAAATTCAGTTTGTCCTCCACCCTCTGCTGAAACACTCCAGGACACGATTCATGGCCTCATCCCAGGGACAAGGTGTGTTCCTCCTCTGTGTAGTCCCTTGTCTCCTCCTCTGATTTTACCAAGTGAGTAGGACAATCATGGTGTGAGTTCTGGCTTGCTACAGGAAGGAATGCCTTAACCTGAAGTGCCTCAGGAATGCTAAGAAGTTAGCATTTCTGACTTGTAGCAGTCTCTATGAACTTGCTAGCCTCCAGGTACTGTCTGGTAACTACCAAATGACCCACCTGCTGCTTTGATATGTCACAGCATTTCTCAGCTTTTTCTGCAAGGTCATCAGAAGCTGGAGCACACCTCAGCTTGCAGTTCTGTCATCTTCTGCTTGAGTTTCTGGATTTCACCTTCATCTCTTTCTTTATCTGTCCCCCAAATCTGTCACATCCTCTTTCAAGGCCTCGTTTGCAGCTGTAGCTGTGCTCTACTCTTGTCAATAGTCTGGTGTTAAAACAACAAAACTCACAACCATAAAACACAAGGTACCAAACCCAAACAAACCAACACACACACACACAAACCCCATTTACAGACTACAAGCACCTGTTTGAAATGCATTCTGCCTAATCTGTATAAACATTCTGAGGGAATCAATGCCAGGTGCTGCCAAATCCTTGCCTATACATCTTCCCAGAAAACCTAGTGTGCTGTATCTCTTACCTACTGCTCCCAGTAACTCTTCATTCACCTTCTCAAGGAAGAGCCCAGTCTGCAAACTGCCTGCAAAGAGCACTGTGTTTGTCCCACTGGGAACATCAGATTCCTGACCTCTTTGAATCTTACTGGTTTTATAAACTCTCTCCAAATCCCATCCTACATCTACAGCACTAACATCTCTCTTTGTAACTGTTTGGATGTCATGGCAGGTCCCATTCATTTGGGTCAGTTATCATTATTTTGTATAGCACAGGCCTTTCCTGCAGAAGACAGCAGTAGAGTTTTCCAGTGTCAGTAGACTTCTCAATGTCTTGGAATGGATGGGATGGGATGGGACAGAATCAAACAGAAGGGAACAGAACAGAAGATTCCATGTTATGCTTGACAAGTTCTGATCTGGCTCTGAGGGCTCCATACAGGAGAGCAGCTCTCTGCAGTGCAGGTCCCCAGCCCATCCAGGAGACAGGGGCAGAGACAGGCACAGCTCTACTCTGCTCTGGGAAGACCCCACATGGAGTACTGCGTCCAGCTCTGGAGCCCTCACCACAAGAAGGACATGGACCTCCTTGAGCGGGTCGAGAGAATGGCCACGAGGATGATCAGAGGGCTCTTCCCTATGGATAGCCATGGCCAGAGAAAAGGAATGCCAGGAAGGCAGGGAAAGCCCCTGGGCCTCCTGGGCACAGGGACTGCCTGGGGACCAGCACCCCAAAGGCCTTCGCCTAAGGGGTGCTGGGCGGGGCTGCAGTGGGGGGGCTGTGCATGGGGGGGCGCCCCCAAAGACTGCCAGTGCCTGTGTTATGGGATCATATGAACGTGCCTCTGTATTGTGAAACTACAAAACCTCTCCTCAATGTTTGAACACTGACAGCACCCAAAGGCCTTCCTCTAAGGGGGGCTGGGGGGGCTGCAGTGGGTGGGCTGCTGTGGGCGGGGCTGTGGATGGGGGGCTGCCCATCACCCCCCATCGCCAGGCACCAGTGAGGTCACAATGCCCCGGGGCATTAGAAAAAGGGGTGTCCTGCCAGGCCCCTGCCAGAGCTGTCCTGGGCACAGCCCCGGGCAGACGCAGGAGCAGCAGGAAGCTTTCTGGACTCCGGGGGTTTGCCCCAAGGGAGGCCCCCCCCAGGACTGTCCTCTTTCCCTGGGGAGCACTGAGCACAGCCCCTTGACAGGGCTCGCTTTCCCCAGGGCTTCTTGCTTGGGCAAAACACACCCTGCTTAGAAGGGCTCCTGGCTCCCTGCACCCACACGGGGCAGGCACAAGAGCACTTCTCCTGCAGCACTGGCTGAGCCTGACAGGGAAAGGTAGCAAAGATCACAGGCCAAGGAAAAGCAAAGCACAGAAATGTAGAGGTTTAAGACAAGTAGTGTAGCTTTGTATGAGGTAACAGAAGGGAATTTAAAAAAAGAGAAAAGGAAACAAAATGGAAAAGGGAAAATGAAAGGAAGAATGCATAAGGAAAGGGAACAGGCTTCATTGCAAAAGTGAAGAGGAAAAGCAAAACACCAAGCGCCCCCCGAAAACAAGAGGAAAGAGGCCAGTGGGTTGGCGAGGCAGAGACCCCCCCGAAAAGGCAGGAGAGGAACGAGGCCAGTTGGTTGGCAAGTCCGAGCCCCCTCTGAAAACGAACGAGAGGAACGAGGCCGGTGGGTTGGCGAGGCTGAGCCCTCCCCCCGAAAACGCAGGAGAGGAATGAGGCCGGAGGGTTGGCACAGCCCAGCCCCCACCGAAAATGAAGGAGAGGAAAGAGGCCTGTGGGTAGCAAGGCAGAACAGCCGCCCCCCAAAAGCAGGAGAGGAAAGAAGGCCAGTGGGGGGCGAGGCCAAGCCCCCCCAAAAACCACTGAGAGGAAAGAGGCCGGTGGGTGTTGAGGCCGAGTGACCCCCAAAAATGACAGAGCGGAACGAGAGAGGTGGATGGTGAGGCCGAGCCCCCCCCCCAGAAACGCAGGAGAGGAGAGAGGCCGGTGGATGGCGAGGTCGAGCCCCCCCCGAAAACCACCAAGAGGAAATAGGTCGGTGGGGGTCGAGGCCGAGTGACCCCTGAAAATGACACAGAGGTACGAGGTAGGGTGGTGGTGATGCCGAGCCCTCCCTGAAAACCACAAAGAGGAACGAGGCTGGTGGGGGGTGAGGCTGAGCCCCCCCGGGAAAATGACAGAGAGGAACGACGCCAGTGGGATGGCGAGCCCGAGCCCCCCCAAAAAACACAGGAGAGGAAAGAAGGCTGGTGGGCGCGAGGCCAAGTACCACCCAAAAACCACCAAGAGGAAAGAAGCTGGTGGGTGGTGAGGCCGAGCCCCCAACCCATGAAAACGAATGAGAGGAACAAGGCCTGTGGGTGGCAAGGCTGAGCCCCCCCCGAAAACTGCAGAGATGAAAGATACGGGTGGGTGTGAAAGGCCGAGGCCCCCCCAAAAAACAACAAGAGCTTCAGCCAGTGGGTTGGCGAGGCTGAGCCCCCTCCAAAAGTTACAGAGAGGAAAGTGGCTGGTGGGTGGCAATGCCGAAGCCATCCCATAAACGACAGAGAGGAACGAGGCCGGTGGGTTGGCGAGCCTGAGCACATCCCCCCCACCCCCACCCCCACCCCAAAAACACAGGAGAGGAAGGAAGGCCGGTGGGGG
This sequence comes from Laterallus jamaicensis coturniculus, assembly GCA_022605575.1. Lineage (NCBI taxonomy): Eukaryota > Metazoa > Chordata > Aves > Gruiformes > Rallidae > Laterallus > Laterallus jamaicensis. The sequence goes on from JAKCOX010000014.1 coordinate 3,550,066, forward strand.
GTGAGGCAAGGCCCCCCACAAAAACCACTGAGAGGAACGGGGCTGGTGGGTGGCGAGGCCGAGCCCCCCCCCAAAAACTGCAGAGATGAAAGAGACGGATGGGTTGGCAACGCCGAGCCGTCCCCCGAAAAGCAAGAGGAATGAGGCCAGTGGGTTTGCAAGGCCGAGCCCCTCCCGAAAACGCAAGATAAGAAAGAGGATGATGGGTGTCGAGGCCAAGCCCCCTCCCCCCCGCGCCTTCCCCCCCTCCCCAAAAACGACAGAGAGGAATGAGACCGGTGGGTTTGCAAGGCGAGCCCCCCCCCAAAAACGACAGAAAGGAACGAGGCAGGTGGGTGGCAAGGCTGAGCCACCCCTCAAAAACAAACAAGAGGAACACGGCCAGTGGGCTGGTGAGTCAGAGCCTCCCCCCCAAAATGACAAAGAGGAACGAGGACAGTGGGTTGGCGAGGCTGAGTCCCCAATGAAAACGAAGGAGAGGAAAGAGGCCGGTGGGTTGGCGAGGCGAGCCCCCCCCGAAAATGACAGAGAGGAAACAGGCAGGTGGGTGGTGATGCCGAGCCCCACCCCCCGAAAACTGAAGAGAGGAATGAGGCTGGAGGGTGGCAAGGCTGAGCCTCCCCCGAAAATGACAGGGAGGAACAAGGCCAGAGGGTTGGCACAGCCCAGCCCCCCCCAAAAATGACAGAGAGGAAAGTGGCAGGTGGGTGGTGATGCTGAGACCCCCCTGAAACGACAGAGAGGAACGAGGCCTGTGGGGTGGCGAGGCAGAGCTCCTCCCAAAAACGACACAGAGGAATGAGGCTGGCGTGTTAGCAAGGCCGAGCCCCCCGCAAAAACAAAGGAGAGGAAAGAAGGCCGGTGGGGGGCGAGGCCAAGTCCCCACCAAAAACCACAGAGAGGTAAGAGGCTCGTGGCTGGCGAGGCAGAGCCCCCCATGAAAATGAAGGAGAGGAAACAGGCTGGTGGGTGGCGAGGCTGAGCCCCCCAAAACTGCAAGAGAGGAAAGAAGGCATTGGGGGGCGAGGCCAAGCCCCCCCCCGAAAACCACAGAGAGGAAAGAGGCTCGTGGCTGGCGAGGCAGAGCCTCCCATGAAAATGAAGGAGAGGAAACAGGCTGGTGGGTGGCGAGGCTGAGCCCCCCAAAACCGCAGGAGAGGAAAGAAGGCATTGGGGGGCGAGGCAAAACCCCCCCCAGAAATGCAGGAGAGGAGAGAGGCCGGTGGATGGCGAGGTCGAGCCCCCCCCGAAAACCACTGAGAGGAAATAGGTCGGTGGGTGGCGAGGCCGAGTGACCCCTGAAAATGCCGAACCCCCATGAAAACGAAGGAGAGCAAACAGGCTGGTGGGTGGGCGAGGCCAAGCCCCCCACGAAAACCACACAGAGGAACGAGTCCAGTGGGTTGGCGAGGCCGGGGACCCCCCCAAAAACATGAGAGGCAAGAGGCCAGTGAAGACATGGCCAAGGGGAAAAGGTAATGGCAAAAAGCAAAAGCAACGGCCAAAGGCAAGAGACAGGGCGAAAGGAAATACCAAGGGCAAAGAGCAAAATGGCAAAGAAAATACAAAGGGCAGGCAAAAGTCAAAACAAGAAGTAACAGGCCAGGCAAGAGGCACAAGGCAAAAAAGAAGGCAAAAAGGGAAAAGCCTCGGCAATAGGCCAAGCAAGGAAAAAGGGAAAAGCCTCGGCATCTAGAAGGCCAAACCAATAAAATAAAAGAGAAAAAAATGCACAAAATTGTGTTCTTCATGGTGTTTTGGAACTGGCTAACTCTTGGCATGCCAGGCAAATCAGGGTCTGGATTTCTAGTGAGCAGAGGGAGTAGAATAGTATACAATAATAGGCTGTAGTGGGATGGAAATCAATGGGATGGAATGGAATGGACCGGAACAGTTCAGCTGGAAGGGACCTACAATGCCCATCTAGTCCAGCTGCCTGACCACCAGGGCCAGCCACAGCTAAAGCACGGAGATAAGGGCATTGTGCAAATGCCTCTGAACACTGACAGGGCTGCAGCTCTAGGAAGCCCCTTCCAGAGTTTGGCTGCTCCCTTGGTTGCTCCTCAGACTCCTTCTCTCTCAACTAGTGTCCTGGTATCAGCTGGGACAGAATACATTTTCCCTCTAGGAGAGAGGGGAGTGCTGTGTCTGGGAGTCAGGCTGAGAGCAGTGCTCATAACACACAGGTGAGGTTAGCTGTGTCTAAGCAGTCAAGGACTTTGCAGTTGTTCCTACTGACCCGCTTACAAGAAGGTGGGGTGGGGGCACCCAGGGAGCTGGGAAGGGAACACACCAGGACAGATGACCCAAACTGGCAGAAGAGGGTATTCCATGCCAATTACGTCACGCTCAGCATAGAGGGGGGCTGGGGAGGGGAGGAGGGCATGGCTCCAAGATGCATGGCTTTGGGGACGGCCCGGTTTCGGGACAACTCTGAGCTGTTCAGCCTGAGTTGGGTGGTTCAGTGAGAAACTGCATCCTGTATCACCAACTCTGTGTATTTTGCTCTACAGTCCTGGTGCTGTTCTATCTCTCTTTCTCTGCCATCCCACGAAACCATCTTTATCCCAAACCTCTTCCTCACTCCCCCCAATTCCCCACACGCTCCCTCTTCAAGAGCAAGTGGCTGTGTGGTGCTTGGCTCTCGTCTGGGGCAAAACCACAACATCTAGACAAGGAGACAACCCAGAGTCCTCAGCAGCTCCTCAGGGAACATGCCTGCCCCCCGACACCCCTTGCCACCTTTGGTGCCACATACTCTGGACATTCAAGTACTAAAATGATTGTATTTTCAGATTCCAAGGTCCAAAGTAATCATATATCGGTACCAAAGGGATTTAAACCTCTGAAAATCTGGAATTAAGTCAGCAAGGAAAATCAGTTCAAATTAAAGAGCAGGATTTCACCCTGTTTCATATGCATTTTGTGAAGCCACAATTTAACTGCCTCTGTGACTAATCATGGATAACATCACAAATTCTGATTTCCCTTGTACTTTTCTTCTGACACTGATAGTGCAAGGATGCAAATGCTCCTATAACTCGAGTGCATACACTCAGATTCCCACTGACAGTATTTTATTATTAAAAAATGACAGTTCTTACGGATTCAGCTATTAATACTGGCATCACAAAATGGAATTACCGCTCCCCCCCAGCCCCACCACCTGCTCTGCTCTAGACGTGCTCAGCTTGGTGTTTATTCACCAGGCAAACAACGTGGGTCTAGTTCTGGATCCACACACTTCCAACTGAGCACCTCCCTTGAATACCTCCTGCTCATTGATCATCCCACAAGCAATTGGCTTTGCACCTTCCACCAACAGGTGTCCCTCCAGCTTTGCTTCTCCCTTTTGCTGGGCCGGGGTAGCAGTGCAGCTTCTCTCAGAGGGCATTCCATGGAATTTGAAGAGACAAATACCAACTCAAGAGGCTCTCCGTTCTTTTGCACTTGGAAGAAGGTGGGTGAGATGGGATCAGTTTTGGTGCGGTTGCCCCTTGTTATCTTTTGCCTGGATAGGCATTGCTACATGAGGCTTAAGGTCTGAAGCCTGTTTGCTTTAGTCAGAATTAGCTGAGCAGTCAAAAAAGAAAAGAGCTGCAAGACATTGTTTAAAACAAATCTGTTCCCTGATGTGACTGGCTCAAACCAGACCGGCAGATTAAACTGGGATGATTTAATGCGTTCAGAATCAGTGGGATATGTTCATGTCTGAGTTCAGGTTCTGAGTTTCCAAAAGATCAGAGCTGCACTGACAGCAAGACACTACTCCACCAGTAAGAACTGCCTGACTATGATTTACTGCCCTTCCCTGCCTAATAAACAAGCCTTAACATACTCAGTGACCAGAGCACTGGGAGTGACATCTTCTTAGAAGCTGCTGCTGCTGCAAAACGAGTATCAAGGCACAAAAATTTCCTGGGCTGGCAACCTGAATCTCTACAAAATGCACATGAAGACAGAAGAGAGGCAGACACACACACACACACACACACACACACACACTGGAGTAAGGAAACAGGCTGACATTCAGCACTTTGTAGTATCTGCAGTGCTACAGACGACACTCTCACTGAAATTTTACTTGGACAAACCATACGCTCACCTGAAGGTGTTGTAGAGTGTAGGACTGGCCTGACACAGCAGCACGGCCACCCAAACTTGCACAGATGCTCAAGGCACTTGCTTCTTCCTTCAGAGGATGACTTTAGAAGAGCTGCCATACAGAGGCGGGACATGTGGGAGACGAAGAGTGGCCCTGGAAAGGAGACACAGGGATGCTTGCTGGAGGGAAAGCAAGAGAAAAAGCAGTAAAGCACGAGGTGGAGGGGCTGGCAGAGGTGTCAATTTGTGCCTTGTTCAGCAGGGAGCTGGCACCACGGGTTACTTTGTAGTGTTAAGGAAGCTGCAGGCAGAAAGACTCTTTCAACAGGTGATAGCAAACCTGCTGGCAGTTGAATTCATAAAGGGAAATTTCACCTCAGAGGAAACTAAGAAAAGGCCTCCTCATTCATTTAAAATCCTAACAAAACTTGGCAACGCCATGCTACCTACAAGGACTGCTAATATTAGGGGCCAGAATGTGATATACCTGCATCACATACAATAAGTAGAAAAAACCCCAAATGCTGCCAGCACGCTGCTTCCCAAGTCATGGAAAGAGACTATTGGAATTATGTCAGAGAAAAAACAGAGTTATAGTTTACCCACACCTTCCTACTAAGACAGAGAGATCCTCACCCTATCTGTTTCTGGACTGGTTTCGAAATCCCTTGTGACCCATTCTTCACAAAGGGGCATTCATTACTGTTGATGCTGAGCTCTGTCAAGCTTCTTTCTTCACTTTCTGCTATTTAACCTAGCAAACTTCTAGCTGCTTCCAGAAGCCACCCCTGTAGGTCCTCCACCAGAACCTGGGCGTGCAAAACCACGACAGACCACCTCTTGCCTTTGTGAAGCACATATTTAAGAATTACCATTAAAATCCACATTCCAATTGAAATTCCCCACAATCCCTGGCTATACACACACACACACACACAGAGAAACCGAGTGGGATAATGAGAAGTAAAACCAAACCTTAAAACACCTCCCCCCACCCCTCCCTTCTTCACAGACTCAACTTTATGCATGATTTCTCTCCCTTCCCTCACCCCTCAGGTGTCACAGGGGGAGATGGGGAATGGAGGCACTGGGGAGTTCACCACAAGTTGTTTTTCTTAAAGGAGAGAGGGGTCATTCCTCACCCCCTTCCCCTGATCCAGCATGGGGTCCCACCCATGGGAGACAGTCCTCCCCAAACTTCTCCAACATGAGTCCTTTCCCACAGGCCTTCAGCTCGTCACCAGCAGCCCCAGTATGGGTCACTGCTGTGGGGTGCAATCATAAATCAGAGAATGTCTCTCAGTCTCTCAGGCCCAGACTGCTCCAGCCTGGTCCCCCACAAGTCACAAGTCCCGTCCCGTCCCAGCAAACCTGCTCCAGCGTGGGCCTCTCTCTCCACAGGCTGCAGGTCCTGCCAGCAGTTTGCTCCAACGCAGGTCTCAGGATCTTCCATATCTCTGTACCCACTCCAGCATGGGGCCTCTCCATGGGCTCCAGCCTGGTCACCCACAAGTCACAAGTCCCCCCCACAGCAAACCTGCTCCACCATGGCCTGCTCCACAGGCTGCAGGGGAATCCTTCCCTCCAGTGCCTCGAGCACCTCCTCCCCCTCCTTCTTCACTCACCTTGGTGTCTGCAGAACTTCTTGTATCTTCTCACTCCCTTCTCTAGTGGCAAAAAGCAGCCACTTGCATTTGGTTTTCCTCTCAAATATGACTCCCAGGGGCACTGTTGAGTGTTGCTGATGGGCTCGGCCTTGGTCAGCAGCAACTCTGGACTTGAGCCGCCTGGTGGTTGCTCTGTTGGGCCTACAGAGAGCTTCTGGCTGCTGCTTGCAGAAGCCACCCTGCAGCCTCCCACCCCCACCAGAACCCAGCCATGCAAAGCCACAACAATTAGTTATTGAGGAAATCTAGCTGTTTTGGAGACAAGTTATTGTGTGAATGAACCTTGATCAGGGAAAAGAGGTGACTCGGCAGAAGTCAGGAAGGGTGGCATGTGGTAGAAAGAAAAAAAATAGTCTTTAGCTAATAATGTTATGCTACTCTTATTTTAGAAGCAGCTTTTGCAGCTTTTGGCATCTCTTATCAGAAGCAGCCTGGGTAAAAATTTCAGTTCTACACCATCCCAATTACATTTTAACACCTTCTCCCTTCCCTTTCCCCTCTTCAAATTGGCCCTGAGAAATGCTCACACGTTGCCACTCTTCTCCCTGCTGTGTCTCCAGAAACGACCTGCAGCAAGATGGGAGAGCGGGCTACGCAGGGAGGGAATGTTCTGACTACCAGTTAGACAGAGAAACAGCCCTTTTTTAAAGGGAAACTGAAATCAGGTCAGGCACTTTACGAATATCCTGGGACATTTGTCATGAGAGGAACGTAGTAGAAACAACCACTCCCTAATCCTAAGAGATGCTGTGCATAAGTCCCCACAAAGCAAGGGAAGGCAGCTCCCCTGGAGCTCCACCTGCCTATGGAGAAACTGACAAGTGGAATGATTGGAAAGATTCTGTTAGCTGGCCAGAACTGAGCACATTCGGTCTGAGGTTTATTGAGGGCAATGAGACTCTGGGCTGTCTTGCATGCACTGTGTGTCAAAGTCTATAATCCAGCTAATTTTTGGAGCTATGTGCAGCTGAGGGCACAGGGCACGTGCTGGGAAGAGCTAGTGAGAAGAAGATATTTAGTGCCTTGTAGCACTCATCAGCAGGTAACTGAGGAGGGACTCGGAACGATGGGATAAGCCAGAGGAAACGCTCCCACTTTGGAACACATCATTTGTTCTAAGAAAGAGCATGTTATCTGCCCATTGGTGCCAGTAGCTACATGTGCAGAAGAGAGTAGCCCTGCTGAGAAGGACCTGGGTGTCACAGGGGATGAGAAACTTAACATGAGCCAGCAGTGTGCTCTTGCAGCTCGCCAGGCCAATGGTATCCTGGGCTCCATCAGAAGAGGGGGGGCCAGCAGGGACAGGGAGGTGATTGTCCCTCTCTACTCTGCCCTGTGAGGCCGTATCTGGAGTACTGTGTCCAGATCTGGGGTCCCCAGTACAAGAAAGATGTGGAACTGTTGGAGAGGGTTCAGAGGAGGGCCACAAAGATGATTAGAGGGCTGGAGCACCTGCCCTACAAAGAGAGGCTGAGGGAGCTGGGCTTGTTCAGCCTGGAGAAGAGAAGGCTGCAGGGGGACCTCATTGCAGCCTGCCAGTACCTGAAGGGAGCTTTTAAACAGGAGGGGAATCAACTTTTAAAAAGAGCAGATAATGGCAGGACAAGGGGAATGGATTAAAGCTAAAGGAAGGGAGGTTTAGATTGGATATTAGGGGGACGTTTTTTACAGAAAGAGTGGTGAGGGGCTGGAACAGGCTGCCCAGAGAAGTAGTGGATGCCCCATCCCTGGAGGTGTTCCAGGTCAGGTTGGATGGGGCCCTGGGCAACCTTGTGTAGATCCAGTCCTGAGGTTGGTGGCCCTGCCTGTGGCAGGGGGGTTGGAGCTGATCATCCTTGCGGTGTCTTCCAACCCATGCCATTCTATGATTCTATGATTCTATGATTCTATGAATCGAAGCTGTAAGCATCACTATAGGGAGGATCAGGGTTCGGACATTTCATTTCATTCTGACCTTTACCACACATTGAGCAGTATAAAATAAAATTAACTCTGGAAACAAAGATCACACCTGTACTATGAATTTTTTCTCACACATTTCTGCAAATGAAAAATGGAGAGAGAGATAGATATATATGCCCAAATAAAAACACATGGTGTGAAAGATGTCTAACCAGAACATTTTTACTCCATTTTTTCCCTCCAAGGTGCTCTCAAAAATCATTGAGTGAAACTGATTTAGTTTGCAAAGCAGGGCCCTTTCAGCACTCTGGCAGAACACATACCAGCAGCTCTAGGTGGAAGCCTATAGTAGACACGGAGAAGCAACCTTGTCAACAGATTAGCACAACATTAAAAGGACGTTTTTTAGCTGGTTAAGCACCACCCTCTTGCTTCTTCAAATAGTAACTGAGAACAAGGAACCAGAATGTACCTTGAATGAACACCATTTTTTTCTGTTTCTTTGCATGGTTAAATTGAGCTTTAATACTGTCCTGAGAAGAAGGAAAGGAAGGAGGAGAGGGGAAGAGGAGCTAAGTCAAATCGCAAAGGAAACTACAATGACCACCTAGGAAACTGCCTGACAAGATCAGAGTGTTGAAAACGAAAACAAGAAGCAGCAAGCTGAAGTCTGAGGGGGCTGCTAAGCCTTTCCAGAAAGGTGTGGAGGATGGAGAGCAGAGGAGGAAAAGCGCCCTTGGAGTGAAAGGGAAAATACACCCAAGAAGAGAAGACAATTCAGGACTCCTGTGATTCTGTGACAATGGGATTTCATTCCACAAGGAAGACCTCAGTGGAGAGTGCAGCAGCAAAGCTGCCTTGGCGCAGGACAGAGGAATGGGGAGGCACTCGGGCATGCTGCCTGTGTCCCTGCAGAGCTCCTGCCGAGGGCAGCCAGCCCCTTCCTTTCCCCTGGAGCATCACCACAGCCAAGGCAATGTGGGTGGTATCAAACCCTTCCTTATTGGCGTGGCCTGAACAAGCAGAGGGGTTCCCAGGGGTGCCCAGCCAGCAGCTGTGCCCGCTGCGTGGCCCCCACGGGCAGGGAGAGGGCCCGGGGCCTGCTGGGCACAGGGACTGCCTGGGGGCCAGCAACCCAAAGGCCTTCCTCCCAAGGGTGCTGGGCCGGAGGAGGGGGGGTGTTGGGGGTTGAAGGTGGGGCCTGGGTGGGGGTGGGGGTTGGGGATGGCAGGTGGGGCCTGGGTAGGCGGGGCCTCGGTGGGTGAGGCTTGGATGGACATGGCCTGGGTGGGCGGAGCTGATGCAGGTGGGGCTTGGGTGGGCGGGGCTCCCCCACTATGTCACAGAGCCAGCACCTGGCAACCCAGCAGTGACAGTGTCCAGGGCAGTAGAGAGGGCAGCAGCCTGCCCTGGCCCGCAGGCAGAGCTGCTGCAGGGGCAGCCTGAAGCAGACAGCTCAGAGGATGTCCTCAGGAGCTACTGCTGCAATCCCTCAGGGAGGAAGGCCTGGACCAGGCTATACTGGAGGTGCTTCACTGCAAGGGATTCTGCAGCCGGGCTACGCTGGAATCTTATCTGATGGATACAAATCCTGCTTCAGCCTTGGGGAACGGGCAGAAGCTCTTCACAGCATGGCAACCATCACCTATCCCTGGAGGTGCCTGAGGTTCTCAGGCCTTTGCTGATGGATAGCCATGGCAAGAGCAAAGGAATGCCTTCTGGAGAAGCACTGCAGAGCTCACCATCCTCACCTGCCACAGAGACAGGGGCAGCAGCGCAGCTGTAAGAAATGGGATGTAGAGAAGTGGCAAAGGTCCCGCTGCTTTGCAGGACCAAGGTGTCCCAGCAGGTGCAAGGGAAGGACACTTTCCCCCAGGGTCCATCAGGCTGGGGGCACCTGGCCACTCGGGGCAGCCCCTGAGATGGCTCCAGGCTGAGGGAGAACAGGGCTAGGGCATCTCCTGGGAGGCGTGACCAGCCTGTGGGAGGAGGGAGCCGGTCTTGCTCACATGCTCAGGGAGTAGCTGATCGCCAGCTCTGCTGCTGGGGTCAGGAAGGAATTTTCCCCCGGGGCAGATTGGCACTGGGCCCCGGGGGTTTTTTGCCTTCCTCTGCAGCACTGAGCAGGACCCCTTGCCAGGGCCCCTCCGGCCCATCTGGGCTGGCTCACTGCCCGCTGCTGCTCGTGCCCCACGAAGGTGGCCTCTCGTGCCCTGCAGCTGGGGGGAGGAAGGCTTTTTTCCCCCCTGGGAAGCTACAAGTTGTGCATGGGGGTTTTTTGCCTGCCTCTGTAGCACTGAGCGCAGCCCCTTGTCAGGGCTCCTCTGGGCTCTTTTGGCTAGGTTCTTGCCTGCTGCTCTGGTACCTCCAAGGTGCCGCTCAGGCCCTGCCTCTCTCGGGCTCTCTTGCCCCGGGCAGGTTCCTAGTGGGAGCTCTGCAGCATCGGGCAGTGGCTGCCCCTTTCCAGCTCTCCCTGCAGGCAGGAGCAGCACAGGGCACGCACAGGAGCACTGTTCACGCGTCGCTGGCCAAGAAGCACAGCCCAGCCAGTTTGGGAATACAAAAAGGATGCTTTTGTCATCAATGGCTGAAATATGGGGGAAAAGATGCCACAGCACCACACAGCACCTCCTCATCTTTTTGGGTCATTTTCATCATCTTTTTCTGCCTCTTCTTTTGTGTGTGGTCAGTCCTCATGGTCATTCTTCATGTTCTGGCTTTGGAAGGAACGGGCACTGTTTAGCCTAGGTGCCTGCGTCTGCCTTCTGCAGCGCTGGGACTTGCCTTTGCCAGGCTGCCAGGGATGTTTTTCACAGCTGAAGACTGCAGCAGCCTGCTCCTGTCTTTATGACAGTTAGCAAGGGCTCTGAAAAGACTCAAAAAAATAAAAGCAAATCAGGCTTCCACTGGAGTCCTTTGTGTCCTTGGGAGTGGGTTTGGGTCTGAAGAACCCCATGCTTTTCAGGGAAAGGAGAGTCTCATAGTTGGGTGACTCGGGGCAAGCGTGTGGCATGGAATGGACTAGAATAGGAGATGCTGAGTTCTGCCTGACGAGCTCTGATCTGGGTCTGAGGGCTCCATGCAGGAGAGCGGCTCTCTGCAGTGCAGGTCCTGGGCCCAGCCAGGAGGCAGCGGCAGAGATGGGCAGCACAGCTACAGCAGAGCTCTGGCAGGGATGGAAGGACCCCAAGCTGAGCTGAGCCATGTCCCCTGGGTCCTCATCTGTGTGGGTGGGGGTCCCAGCCGAGGCTCATCCCAACCAGCAGCACAGGGGATAATCACTTTAAATACACTAATAATTTGGTTTTCATACCATTTTAGAAGTACACATTGTTAATAAAAAGGTTTTCACTGTTCCCTAGAGGGATAAATGAGGCATGAACCTCTTGGGCAGGGAAGCGTGTGAACGACCACCAATCTCCACCATTAGGTTTGTACTATAAGCATCCAGGCAGTCAGAGCCACCTCAGAAGGAAAGTTCCTGATCTACTTGACTTTGTCGTACTGATTTATACAAAGTACTATCCTGGAAGGGTCACGTGCTCTCCTCATTTCAACTGAGGCAAATTTGTCACCAGTTTCAGCAAGGATAAAGCCTGTCTGTCTCCAAGGCTCAACAAAGACTCCAGCAATCCAAGGTTCTCCTGTCATCAGTCTTGGATACTGGGACTGCTGAGCTGCTGGATCAACAGATAGGAAGCATGCTGCTGGCCATGGAGGAGACGCACAGCCAGGCTACCTGCTTTTCGGCCTATTTAAGGGGAGGGAGTCCTATTATGGAAACTAAACCAGAGGGAACAGTAGTAAGTACAACACACCAGATGAAAGTCAAACTTTCAAGAAGCTTTAGAGTAGCTGAAAAGAGTTTTGAGGATGCTGATGCCTGACTTGACAGCATCAGTTCTGATCTCTGCCATCTAGCACAGACGTTAACAGCCCGCTTTCATAGAACTGAAGAATCATTCAGGTTGGAAAAGACCTCCAACATCATCTAGTCCAACCATCCCACTACCACCTCTATTACTTATGAAACTGCATGGCAGTGTAAAGGAATGTAACATTCAAGAGGAAAGGCAAGAGGCAAGGCAAGTGCTGAAAGACAGGGCAAAAGGCAAGAGGCATGGCAAGAGGCAAAACTGAAAAGGCAAGGCAAGGGGTAAGAGGCAAGGAAAAGGAAAGTGGTGTGAGAAACTATGGACTAGGGTATTGTTTATTAAGATTTAAAATCGTAGTCTGTACTATTTTCTTTCTCCCTCTTTTCCTCTTTCTATTTCTGTTTTCTCTGCTGCCACCACAATATGTTGTCAGTCAGAGCCACGGGGTGGAATCTAAGGGTTTTGTGCTGGGAAGCGCAACTACAGAAAATAGCAACAAGGAAATTCCTTGGTACCAGCCACAAAGTTTCGAAAACTGTAAATCCTTCTATAGATGCCTGTCTCTGACTGATGGTGGGATGAGCATCCATAAATAATAGGATACTTTGCAGACATGGGTTTAAGGAGTTACATTTCAAGGTCTGGACAAAGAATAGACCTTAGTCTTAATCAATAGAAGCCTTGTGCAAGGAATTTAAGGAGGAAACACTTCCAAGGACTAAATCAACTTTAATGCCAATTACGAAGGACCATTTGGCACTTGGAGGTTGTTAGAGGAGATAACCTCTGATAGCGACAGTGTCCAGCTGGGATACTGGTGACTACACATGCGTCAGGAGGAAGAGGTGAAAAGTTTAGCCTGACGAAGACTACAGGCCTTCATCCTGAAGACCCCCTTAGGACCACAGGGAGGCAGAAAACGACCCCCTAACAACAACTGAAGCATGCGCAGAGTACCCCCACTACTTCATTGAACACGGAAGTAAAGATGTATAAAAAGGGACTGTTTGAACTGCTCAGCACGGCAGTTGGCGGAGCTCAGACTCCCCTGCCGTCCAGCGCTGTATTTGCTCATATTCTACTTGCTATTATTAATAAAATTTTAATTGGATTATGATACTTTGTGGTCTCAATTTATAACAATACGCTCGACAGTGAATTGGTTAGAAATTTGGTGTAATTCACCTTTTAGCATATCATATTTCTTCAATATTCTTGCCAGTGCACTATGGGCAATGGCAGGCAAGTGTTTGCATCCTTGGGGAAGGTGGTTGAAGGTATATTGTACTTCCTCCCAAGTGAACACAGATTGATGTTTACCCTCCTCTAGAAGAGGAATCATCATATTTAGCTTGCATTGGGACGACTGGTTCAGCAGTGCCAGCACCAGCGGCTGAGTGGCACCGCGTTACTGTTTTGATTCCCTGCGGACTGCTGCTACTGTCAGCAGTCCCCTCCCATCTATTGTGCCTACTGACCACACTGTACCCTTAACAGGGTGCTCTGGCTGCAGTATCACAGGTTTGAAAATCTTTGATCACCTCTGTGATCCCCTCCTTAGCAGCAGATGGTAAAGGATATTGATTAACGTTTGTTATTCTGGAAGGAGGTGATTTTAACAGCTTCCATAAGTTCTGGAACCTCACACAGCAGGGATTCAAAGCTCCACACTGTCTGTTAGGTAGTTTCCAGACTTTGCTAGGACATCAAACCCTAGTATATTATTTCAGTATGGACCAATGACAACCTTTATTTTAGACTTTTGGTTTTCTCCTGGAGACCAAACACACAGTACTAATTGATCTTTTCAGGGACTCCAGTTACTCCTATTCATTAATTTTCTCCTGGGTAGCGGCCATTCCCAACCTTTTGGCTGATAACACTTATTTTAGCTCCCGTATCAATCGTGAAATTTACGGGTCTGTGCCTGGGACCAGCGGTTAACATAACACGTAGATCAGTGTGCTGGTCAGGCCATTCCAAGGTGGATATTACTCGAGTGGGTCGGCCTGAAATTCCCCTCGCATTTTCTAGTTTAAATCCATCAGATCCTCCCTCAAGTCTGAGCAAAGACTGACTGGCAGGCACAGAATACTTCCCCCTCCTATGTTTTGCTGGTATTAGAAAATTTCATAAACTTGCTAATTGGTCGCTCCACCAATTTTACTAACGTACGAATAATCTGTGAATTGCCCATTTAGGGCTGGGCGAAGTGCTAATGCCCTTCTCCACAGATCGTTGGACCGAGGATTCCTTTGTCGAGGGGGGGTGGGGATACTTCTCAAAAAAACGCCAAAGCAAACCCGTGCCTGGCAAACCAAGAGCTGCAAGTTTTAACTTTCCTCTAAACATCGTATTTTTGTGCCATAAGTAACAATTTCTTGTAATAGTTCCTCCCCATGTTAAAACAGGCTGTTGCTGCTGGTTGGGGTAGCGAGTATTAGGATCAATTGCTCGCAGAACTTTTTTTTTTTTCCTTTAGGCTTTGCACATAGATTTTCAGGGCTTCAGGGAGACCCCTAATCAGTGGTTTAAGGTGGATCGGATCTCCCGGAGAGGCAAAGGAATACCCTGCCTCCAACACTCATACATGGCTTGAATGAACACAGCCTTTTTGCGCTGATTCAGCCAGTCCAGATAATTTAGTGGAACCAGCAGTTTTTTACCCAATCCTGTCCCTGGGTTGAGGGACGAGATCAGTGCATTAATAATATCATATAACTTACCTATCCCCTCGGCCAGCGAAGAGACATTACTATAGATATTGGCTGCCTTAGGGGCGGCCATCCTATAATTACGCAGTTTACCTACAGACTTTACAGGGGCAATACATCCTGAGAGGGCCATGCCTTAGTATCCAAATTTCCCCTATTCACTCTCAGGAGGTCACATCATAGTCACAGGTTACGTTACAAAACTCAAAGGACAACATCATACACAAACCACACTGTTCACAAAACGGGCAAGACCCGTTCCTGCCCCTGACCCAGAGACTCGAAAGCTCTCACACAGTCCTCCTCCCATACGCCACCAAGTAATTCCACTTTTCAAATCTCCACAAACCATTCGCTCACAGTCATAAACCAAAAACGTCATCCTAATCAGACTGATCTTCCTCCCATCCAACACACCAAAGAAATTGCTTTTAAACTGCACCACAACCTCCTGCTTACATACAGACACAAACCACGGTTTACACACACACACACACACAAATCCTTAGATCCGTATACAGAGCACCAAAAAAACAACACCTGGTTCAAAACTCATTTCATTTACACAAACAGTTTCGATCTGCCATTCCCTTTGTCCCCCTCCAGCCGCTCTCCTCGCGGAGACACGGCACTGGCCACGCAGTCAGACTGCGTCTGGATCACTCAAAACACTCATAAAATACACGGTACCGGGCACAAAAACTTATTGCATGCACAAAGCGTGACTGGTTATCAAAATCCCCATTATAACCACAGTGATGTACATTTCAATTCCCATGGGCTGCAGGATGTTATAAATGATAGCTATACTTTACCGGATTCGAATCCACCCGTGGGGCGAGCACCACCGCTCTTTACCTCGCGTAGGACGGCTCCTCACGACTCACAGGTATCCCCAACAAGATATGTATTTCCATCCTCCCCAAGGGACTGTCTGGAGGAATGTTTCCAGGGGGGTTCTCTCCACCCCCCACTTTATTAAGCCGGCTATCCTTATTTCCCATTCGGTTTCCCGGAGACTTTTTCAAGTCTCCCCGAATGCCCCAACCACCAAGGCAATACTTAACGTCCGATTTTCTTACCTTGGTCTGTGCACAGAGTTGTCTGGTTGTTACGATGGTGCCTACCATCCTCCTCTCTGGTTCACTAGGTCTACCTTTTAAAATTGGTCTCGGGATCTAGTCAGTCCACCGCTGGAGCCCCTGTCGTCGATACACGAGACCGTTGAAATCAACGGGACGCATCTTCCCGTCCTTCGGCGGCAGGAGCCCCTCACGGCGATATCGATCCCGGAACGAGCCCCCAAACTGTTAGAAATGACAAAAGGTCCTAAACCAAGGACTCCAGGTAGAAACATTAGTGAAGCAGTAATTTATTATACGGTCTTGCAAGATCGGGTGACCCATAAAGTAGGCACACCTTTGGTCAGAGCCCGCAACCTTTTTATACCATGTTCTTGTACATTATTCATTACTTGTCCCGCTTCGTATTAAGAGGAGTTCTAGGAAATGATTTCCATAAACTCCTCCCAATCACGGTGGTAGTGTTGCCTCATGGTGGTAGGCTTCAAGTTTTCCTCCTTCCCCCGTTTAACTATGGATTTTCACGGGATTAACGACGGCGCCTGCATGTCTGGCAGATTTTCTTTTCCATAGGTGAAGAAAATTAAAATGCAGGAATCTCTTTGTCTAGGACAACGGCTTACCTTAACTCTTCCCGGCAACTGACATGGCCTAGGGCTGAGTGAAGTCAAAGCTTGAAACAGGTTTTAGATAAACCTGTTGGTTGAGCTTTGTCTCCCCCAGCTACCTTTTATGGGAGAGAATGGTTCTTTTCCATAACAGCAAAACTTAATACTCCCTTTTAGTTCTCCATTTTACAAGTCAGTACAAAAATTACAACAACCCATTTTGGTTTGCAAAAGCAACATTTCCAATATTTCCCACATTAGGGCAATGGAAGAGTTTATTTTGTTACTTTCTCTTAGAAAATTAGATTTATGCCATTATCAGTAGTCTGCTAATGTTGTCTCGCAACACCTTGTAAATTGAGGTCAACATGGGCATGGGAGCATTTTGTCAGCAAATAATGAATTTGTATCTCTGAACACAAGACTTTGTTTTGCCTAACTTGTCAATACAAATCAAGTGTAACTTGAGAGTTTTCTTTTAGCCTGGTCTTTATTCCAGCTGATCTTGTGTTCGCAGGATACTGTATGGCAGTTCAGCTGCACATCCCATGTTCTTAGTGCACTGCAAAGTATGAAATACGCAGTGACATGAAAGGAGAGAATAACTTGTTCTGCTCTAGCAAGTTTGTACTGGTCCAGAAAGAGAGGACTCATGGAAACCAAGGATCTGCAGCTTCTAAGCACAATTCAAGGAGGATTTATGTGAAGTGCTTCTCCATCAGATGTTAGGGATTTCCTTTCCAAGCTGTTCTCTTCAACTTGACTATTAGCATGACCAACAAGTTCTAGCCTCCCCCCTGACAGCCTAATCCGTCCTCATTCTTCTGAGATGTGGAAAAATACCCTTCTATGTCCACTGGGATTGAGGGATAGTTCTTACACGCACACACCAGCTGATGGCGCTGAAAAAGTATGCTTCCTGAACAGAAAAAATTGCAATTGGAGGAAACTGCTGGAGGTCTAATAGTCAGGCTCAAAAGACGGCAAACTTCAAACAATGGCACTGGCCATCTGGTATTTTTCCATGCTGATGGCTGTACCCATCAGCTCCAGAGTCCAGGAATGTTGCGGTCAGTGCAAGGATGGCAGATGCAGGCAGCCAAAGTCAAATGCTCTGGAGTTCCCTAAGCCACCAGAGGTGAGGGGCATTACTTGAGTGCTGCACTGTTTACAGTTCAACAGAGGAAACCTAGCTCCTCTCGAGCTTAGACTGAGCTGAGCAATTCAGGTAGATCCTGTACTTTAGAAATAATCTGTTACCTGGAATCTCATGGATCATAGAAGCACAGAGTGCTTAACATCCGTTGGAAGGTAACAGCTTCCAACCCATGTTCAACTTTTAAACAGTATCTGAATAGCTAAGGTTATGACCAGCTACATGTGTAGGAAGGCTGGGAGACCCTTTTCAGGAAAGTATCTCCTAAACCATCTTAGGCTTCCCCAGGAGAGCTTTGCAGCGGTTGCAGATGTGTACCACCCTAGGAAGACCCATGTAATCGTATTCAGTGTCATCTGCTAAGGGCCTGGCCAAAGTTTCTAAAGCTTCTCTTGTAAGACAACTGAAAAATTGCAAATTATTCTCATTAGGAAGGAAAAATGAGATGCTGACCTGAGCTAAACTGTGTTTTCTTTGCAAGACGAAATGACAGCTCAACCTGCATCCTGTCTGTCCCGTGTCCCTTCCTATGCTGCTCTGACAGCACCCTGTGATCTGCCTGCCTCTCCATGTACTGGAGAGTGATGGATTGACCGACCACTGGGCTGTTTTACTGGCACAGGAGGACGTGGGATTAAAAACCACAAGAGTAAATCCGACAAGAGTCATAAAATTTTGATTTCTTATTCAATTTTGTTTATTATAATATAAATATTATCATTAATAAAATACAACAACAACAATAATAATATCCAGAATACTGTTTTATTCTAGAACCACAATAGTATATGACAACAATAGTAAATCCAACAAGGGTTGGGTTTACCATTGATTTACCGCCTCCCTTCCCCACCCGCAGCATCTTCGCCCGGCAGCCCGGTGGGGGCTTTCCCCGCCCGGGCTCTGCGGGGCGGGGGCGGCAAAATAGGGGGGGTCCCGCCGGGGTGTGCGGGCATGCGGGAGGCATGGGGGTGCGGGGGTGCCCTCGGGGCTGGCAAACGAGGACGGAGTGCGGGAAGGGTTCGGCGATCGGGCCGGATCCATCGGGTGCTGCCCGGCCGCGGAGCCGCAGCTCCCAGCACCGCCGCCGGGATGCTCGGGGCTGGGGAGGGGGGATGGAGTGGGTACCGGGGAGGTAAATACGCTAAAATCCCCTAAATCGGGCACATCAGAGCTCAGGCGGCAGGGGAACAGACCCAGCGGGTCCTTCCCATGACATTAGTTTGAAATAACTGTCTGAACCGGCGAGACCAAATGAAAAACAAATAAATGCGAGGCTCCGCACCGGCCCCGGGGACCGTCAGGGCGAGAAGGGCCCGGGCAGCGGGGCCTCCGCTCGGCGTTGCCCTGCATGAAGCGCCGGGCGGGCTGCGGGACACGGACGGGTCCTGCCCGGCTCCCCGCCCGCATCGCTCGGGCCGGGCCCGGGCTGGTGGCTGTGGCAGCGAAGGGCCAGGCCCGGGGAACCGGGCCGGGACAGAAACGCGCCTGGGAACCGGCTACAGGGGAGATGGAGCGACAGGGAGATGGGGCTGCGGCGCTGCGACCCGGGGGGTATTTTCCCCCTTCTCCCCTTAAAAAAAACAACCAAAAGCGTACAAAGCAACCCCAGAAAACAAAAACCCCTTGTCCCTCCCAAACCTCCCCCCCAGGGACCTCCAGCGCAGCCCCCCGGGAGGACCCACAGTGCAGCCCGGCAGGGCGGGGAAGCGGGGGCCGAGCCGGGGACGACAGAGGCTGGGGCAGGGGCAGCCGGCATTGCTCCCCCCACCCCGCCCGCATCCTCTCCTCTGCCAACCTCCTACACCCAAAGCCCGGGTTTCCCCGCTCCCCCTTCCCCCCCGCCCCCCGGCCCCCTGCCCTTGGGGCTGCGCGGCGGCGCAGGGACCGCGGCGCCCCTCGCCTCTTTGTGCCGCCGGTGGGGGGGGGGGTCGCAAGCGGCGGGCCGGGCGGCGTCTCCTCCGTCGGCTGCCGGGCGCGGAAGGGGCGGTGGAGCGGGCCTCTCCCGGGATGGGCTGGTTGGCCCGGGCAGGCCGGGGACTGGCGCTGGGCCGGGCTTGGTGGGAGCGGGCTGGGGCTCGGAGGGCAAGTGCCCCCCGCGCTGCGGAGCTGCCCGCCCGCGGCGGAGCGTGCCCGAGCGCCTTGGGCCGGAGGTGCCGGGGTGGAAAGGGGAACAAGAAGAACAAAAAACCAAGTTAAAAAGCACGGAGAACCAAGCGGGCTTTCTGAAAGACCCGCCTTCTCCCTCCGCGGCCGAAGCGGTTTCCTTTCTCCACGCACCAAAAGCTCCGCCGCAGCCCCCCAAATATCCCCCAAGCGGATGTTTGATTCTCTGTTTTTCTTTCTTTTTTTAGAGGGGTGAGTACAGAATGAATGCGGGCGCTTGCAGGTAAGTCCCCCCACGCCTCGCTCTACCCACAGCCCGGAGGCTGCCGGAGCCCGAGGGCCCGTCCCGCTGCAGCAGGGCGGCGGCCAGCCAGCATCACCCCGGCCCCGCCGGCTCCGGCTCCCCCCGTGCCGGGCCGGGGGTCCGGCTGTCCTCTCCCCGCCGCCGGCGGGGTGCTGGCACTGCGGCCGGCGCCTCTCTTCGCACCCAAATCTCGCGTTTTGCACCCTCACTTCAAACCCTTTGCGAAAACAAATGACCCCTCCCGCCGGGACGGACGATTTAAGCCGAGGGAGCGATTTAATTCCCGCGGCTCAAGTGGGAGATTTCCAGCCGGCCGGCTCGTAGGATTTTACTTGATGTTTTTATTCCCTCCCGTTGCTTCCCGTCCCCGCTGCCCGCGTTTAGCGAGCCGGCTGCCGGCTCCGGTCTCGGCCGCTAAATGCCCCGGCGGCACGGCTGGGGTTGTTAATGGAATTCATTCACCCCTCGGGAACATCAGCAAGCCACGCTGGCTGCTGGAGGCGAGCAGCTTAGCTCCGCTCCGCAGCCGCTTCACACGGCTGGTTAAGCAGCTCTGCCCTCAGTTCTCTGCCAAGCCTCCGGGGAAGGGGGCTGCGGGCCGGGCCGGGGATGCGCCCTGCTCCCCGCGCACACACACACACACCATTTCCCTTCTTTTCTCCATTTTTTCTCCCTTTTTTTTCCTCTCGACAAAACGGGCTCCGGCACATTAACTTTTAGGGTTTTTTTGGGTTTTTTTTGTTACTACCGTTGCAAATTATTTCCTCCCCCCTTCTTGCTTAATAAGGGAGCTTTCCCAGGTCTGGAAACACAACTGGTTATTTTGACTTGACTGGCAAGTGATGTCACATTGTTAAGGGAGGGGGTGAGACGACAACATGTTTTAGCAACAGTTAGTAGCGCCATGTGGTGGAGGTGACGCCTCTGCCGGTGCGGAGGCGAAGGCAGAAAACAAATACTGCCGGCCGTGCACGCAGACTATTATTTACACGCCAGCAGTGGGGATTCTTTTATTCTTCCTCTTTTATATATTTTTTTTCTGCTCCTGGGTCTTTGAATCAAGGAAAAAACTGGACCCGAGCAAACGGGACGGAGCTGGGTGGGACCCGTAGCCCCCGGACACTCTCCTCCAGCGAACTCCCCTTCCCGGGGAACCCCGGCAGCTCCCCCAAGGGGCCACGCTCCCTCCCGCCGCCCGGGGAACCGAGACCCGGGGGTCGAGATCTCCCGGGGCGGCCGTTCAGCATCACCCCCCTGCCCCCATCGCCGTTCCCCCGAAGTCGGACCCGCGGCGGCTGCGAGCAGGGAGGGCAGGACAAACTCCGTGAAAAGAAAGAACAAGAGGGCGAGCAGCGCTCAGCCCCGCCGGGCCGCCCTACGCGCCGCCGCCGGTGCCAGCGGGCGGTTTACGGGCCCCGGGGCGGGCCGGGGAAGGTGACAGCCCGCCGCCGGGGAGGGGGCTGGGAGGGCCGGCGGCGGGCTGTGGGCGTACCGCCCCGACACCCCCCTCCCCCGGGGGCCGCGGCAGGTAGAGGACCGCCAGCCGGTGCGAGCGGCTCCCGCCCGCCCGCCGCCCGCAGGTAGGAGCCCCCGCACCCCCCGGGGCGGCCGGCACCGGCTGCAGCGGGCAGCACCGCCCCTTGGGTTTATTTCCCTGGGTGTGATTTCTCGGGGGAGGGGAAGTTCTCGCTTTCTGCCTTTTTTTCGGTGTTTTCCTCCCTACGGTCTGGGCTCCGCTTGGCTTTTCTTACCCCTCCTCCCGCCCCGGTCTTGCGTTGCTGGCACGTATTAACGGCTGCGAATAGGGTTATCAAGTTACACAGTTGCCTCTTCACCACAGGACCCTATTGAAGCTCAGAAAAAAACACCCCAAGAAACCCTCGAGGAACAAATCACGGAATACTCAATTGTTCCTTATTTTCTTGGTAAATACCGTAGGAGCCTTCTCGCTCGGCCCCCATCCCGCAGACAATTTCTGCGGGGCACGTCCCCGGCCGTGGGAACCCGCAACCAAAACCTCCCTGCCCGCTCCCACGTTCCCTGCGGTCTGCCCGCAGTCTGCCCGCAGCCCCCCGGCTCGGCTCGCTCGGCTGCAAAGAAAAGGGAGGAGAAAGCTCTGAGCCGACCCCAGCCTGGCCACAGAACACAAAAAAAAGCCTTTTGTGCAAGTTCCCAAAGAAAAAGCGTGCGGGAGGCAGATAGCGCCTTCCCCGTTTCTCTCTCACGGCAGCCGTGATTGCAGCCGATACCGGCCGCCTAATTGGGCTCGGAGCAATGTGCAGGCGGACGGCGTCACCCTCTGGCTGAGGCGGGTGAGACAGCGGCGGCGCAGGGTCAGGCCCGGGGGCTGGGGGTGGCTTTAGCATCCCCCCAGCCCGGCACCGCCGGGGACGGAGGCGGGAGCAGGGCGGGGAGCGGGTGATGCGCGGGTGCGGTACCCCGGGGGTGCGCAGGACGGGACCGCTCACCTCTGCGCTGTAGGAGGCAACGTCACCTCGCTATACAGGCCCGCAGACACGCCGGGAGTTCGTGTCTGCTTGTTCCTGCCGTGCTTAAACGGGTTTATTTGTTAGCGAGCCCCGTCAGCGGCACGGCTCAGGCCGAATTCGAGACCGGGCCTATCAGAGCTGGTCACAGCGCCTCTGGGGATCACATACAGGAGACAAAAACTGCTGGCAGGGGCACTTTGCCTCTGGAGCTGAGGGAGAAGATGTAACAAGCTGCAGACACCAAGGCCAGGCCTGCAGGAGGTGTTGAAGAATGTGAAAAGAGAGTCTACCCTGCAGCTCGTGGTGAGACCATGGTGAAACGGGTGTCCCCCCACAGCCCATGGATGGGGACGGGGAGCAGAGACACCTGCACCCTGTGAACATTGATCTACACCTCAGCAGGTTTGCCGGGGGACTTGTGACTTTGCGGGGGACCAGGCCAGGGGGTCTGGACCCGAATGTCAGCACCCTATGGCGGGGAGTCCAGCTGAGAGGCCTGTGGTGAGGAGATGGCTCCCCGATGGAGAGGACTCACACTGCAGAAGTTGTGGATACGACTTCCATTTGTATGGCCAATGTGGCTTTATTTATAGTCTCATGGCTCATAATAAGGAGAAGCCTGGAATTCTGAAGGAGGAGTTCAGAGCATCACCAAACATAGGTGGGTTTCTTTTTTAACTCCTGTGTTTCCTTTTCTTCCCTACCTCACCCTTGCCATCCTGGGCAGCAGCAGCTGATGAGGTGTTTGTGTGTCTGGCCTTGAGAAAGCCTCTGGAAATGTGGGTGGAGGTGTATCTTTCAGCTACAAAGGGGTGTTCTCCTGCCTACAGCTCCTGGGGAGGTGGTGATGGTGGTGTTCTCTCATAGCTCTGGCTTCTGGGGTTAGGTAGAGGCTGAGCTGCCCCAGCGCTGGGAATATGGGTGCTATGGGTGACAGAGCTCTCTGTGAGGATCCTTGTCCTCTGGCAAGAGGGGTGTCTGTGTGCTTGGGAGGCTGCTGGGGACACTGTGGAGCCACGCTGGGTGCTGTTGGAACCCAGCATGGGGAGAAAATTGGATAAAAACCAACCCCAAGTCCCCTTGGGCTGCAAATATTTAGATTATTTCCAGTGGCCAGTCACTGGTGGGGAAGCCTGGGGGCATGTGGGACTGCTGACATGTGGTGGCTTTTTGCAGGAGCTGGGTGGCTGCTCCTGCCTGGGAGGAAAGGGCTCCTTCCCACCCTGGAGGCTCGGGTGCCACCGGTGCCACGGAGGAGATGCTCCCTGCTCCCCCTCCCTGCCAAGCCTGGCACCGGGTGGTTTGGGATCCAGGGCAGTAGTGAAATGCCCCGGTTTGGCTCCTGGTTGTTTTTCTGTCTCTGGGTGACATCTAGTGTGTTGCTGCGAGTTCCCAGACAGAGGCCCTGATGGACGATGTCAGGGTAGGGAGAAAGGAGCTGACCTTGCTATTAAGAGGCAACAGAAATGGAAACGTTTCAGCCTGTTTCCAGCAGTCATCTCTGGGGAGAAAAAGCTTGCTCTGCTCCATCAGGCCCCTGTGGGCAGCTTCTCCCTGCTAATTACCCACTTGATGCCACACTGAAGTTGTTTGATTTATCCTGTTCTGATGATCTTGGATCAAAAATTATCATCTTGAGTGGGAAGACTTTGGGGCCAGATCATGCTCTGAGTCCCGAGGAGTCACACTGAATCCAGCCCTGTGTTCCCAGCAGCACCTCTTTTGAGAGGGAACTTCTTTCAAATCTGCTCCATGCTCTGAGCAGGGTCCTGTGGAGGAAGGAAGCCCCACCATTGCACGGCTGCCCCTCGTGATGGGGGAGAAGCAGAGTAATTCTCCAGATTAGTGAGCTTTGCTTACAGCTGGAGAGGAATGAATGTTTTAAACCCTCTTGGCTTTTTGGCTGAGATCAAACGTGGCATCGGTTTCACATCTGTATCCTTTATCTGGGGAGTGGGGAGACTAGCCTTTCCTGACACAGGGCATGAACTTGATCTCAAAGGGCTCTCCTTCACTGTTTCTCCCCCTGTGCCGCGCGATCCTGCTCGGTGATCCCACTGCTTTGCCTGCACGGGAGGGAAGGGGAGGAGGAGGATGAGAACAGCCTGGGAAGCTGAGCTGGATATTTGCAGAATGAGGAGAAGAGCACATGTGAAACGTGGCTGGGGGTGGATCTGTGTGCTGGAGGGCAGCACGGTGACAGCAGGCAGCCATTGGGATTGGGATGTATGGATAGTCCTGACTGGCCACGGAGCGATGGGCTCCACCAGTTGAGTCTCCTCTGAGCTGTTGTCTTGTGAGCTGCAACTGACAGTGTATCTTGGAAAACCCAAACAATGCATCTGCTGCAAAGGCATAAATCATCCCAGGTGCCACCTACCTGTGCCCCAGCGCTCCCCTGTGCCACACACCGTGGCTCTCGCTTTGTCCTGGAAGCGCAGGGCCAGGAGGGAGCTGACAGCCGGCATGTGCTCAGTGTGGGTGGTGGAAGGGGCTTGATAGCAGGCACTGGAGCTAATGATTTAAATCATTAGCACAGGGCAGCTGCTATCGACTTCAGCCAAGGTGCTCCCATTGTTCAGGCTGGTGTTTTCCAGGCTCTGCCTATGGAGATGCCACTGGGTGCTGCCTTGCCAGGGCTGCAGTGGTGGGATGCATCAACGAGGCACTTCCCAGAAGCTCTGGGAGCAGAGCAGAGACAGCTGAAGGCTTTCTGAGCTCCGCCTTCAAGTGCTTTTTGGTGATGAAAGTGGCTGTTTCCTTGGGATGGGAGCACCTGGATTGGATTGCACATCATCCCCTCTCACCCATTCCAGCTTTGGGGTGCTGAGCATGGGTGAGCTGTGCCTGGGCTAGTGTAGCACACGTTGCAGCAGTGGTTAAAGCTGGGGAGCGAGGCTGGTGTGCCCAAACAGGGAAGATTGGCATGGCCGAGACCAGGGCCAGGCTCTCTCTCAGGGTTTCTGCACCCTCCATCTATTCGGTCTGTACTGGGCTGAAGGTGCTGCTTTCACCTTCCCCATTGCTTTTCCTCTGCATGCTGCTCTTGGTATGTGCTAAGGACTAGTCCTCAATGGTGACAAGCTGCTGAGCAAAAGAGCACCAAGTACTTCTGTCTTGCACCCAATAGAGGGAGATGGTGCCTAGTACAGCCTGCGAGCCTCTTACCCTCTTGGGGCCAGGCCTGGCACTTGTTTGAACAAAATCAGCCTGGGCTGGCTCTGCCCATCCTTGCAAAGTGGAACCCCTGTGTGTTGGGAGGAGGTTTTATTTGCTGGGCCAGAGAGAGTGAAATGCAACCTGGGAGCAGGGCTGGAGCCCAGCTCACCCCCCATGCTCCAGCAAGTAGCGTGCAAAGCAGCAGAGCTGCAGCCAGCACGTCTGCTCCTCAGAGCTGCTGCACATCCGAGCAGCCCCTTGAGCTGTGTTGTTCCAGCACAGGCAGCTGCCAGGTCAGTGGGTGGCCGTGATGACCATACCCACAGGGTCTCCAGGAAGGTCCTGTCCCCTTTGGATGCTGGAATAGACGGTGCTGGGAGGCAGAGTGGGTTGTGCTTGACTGCTGTGGGCTCCCAAGGCCTGCTGGAACATCTGGCTGAGCCACTGCTGGGGACAGGATGCTGCAGTGGGGAAAATTGGAGCTGGTCCACCAGCCAGTTCCTGTGCTGTGGGGTATGTGTATGGTGTATACTGTGTGGAGTGTGTCTGTGGATACAGTCTTTTTTTAGGTGAAATGAATCACTACCACTTCCCTCTGGGCTGAACCTTTACCTGCTCCCCCAGCTCAAAGCCAACGCTGCTGCTCCAGAGCACAGGAACCTCTTCCCAGCGTGGTGAGTGGACATTGCCCAGACCTCAAGAGAAAAGCCTTTTCTCTCCACTCTCTAATGAAATTGCTCCCTCCCCCTTACCCATCTTCCCACTCACTTTTTGCCTGCAGTTCCAAAGGCTGGTTGGGCTGCTGCTCTGCCCCTTTCCCTTGTTTTTACCAGCTGTTTTGGAACCCAGTGGGGGGTGGCTTGGGACAGAAACCTGTCCAGCCCACAGAAGCCATAGAAACACTTCCTATGGGGCTCTTAAAAGCAGGAGGGGTTTTTTGTTTGATTGGTTGATATTTCTTTTGCCAGACCCCAAGATCGTGATTTCCAGCACAACAGGCATGTCACCACCAAGCCAGCTCAGCAGAGTAGCTGCAGGTCCTGCAGGATGCTGATGCTTTGGAGGAGGCAGCTGGGCTGCTGCTCTTCCCAGCATGCACAGGGGAACTGGGATCAGCGTGGCCACTGCAGGCATCCCTCAAGGCTGTGCTTTCCTTAACTGGTTGGTCTCAACCCTTGCCTGCTGGCCTGTTCTCAAGGCTCCTAAACAAAGCTCATCCCTCATTTGGTGAAGTGGCTGCATTTTCGCTTTTTTGTAATGAATGGATGTATTTCTTCATAAATCACTTGATGTTTCCACCAAATTAAGAGGGAAGAGATGGGAGGAAGGGAAACGCCCCAGCCCTTGTCTTGGTGACTTGTCATGCCTGCTTTTCATTGACAGACCTTGTTATTAATGTTTTCCAGCCACCCTTCATCCAGGGCTCAAACCTCTCTTTTAAAGCCCTGCCATGTTAAAAATTGACATGTGTTGACTTTGGCCTGGGAGAAGCTGGGCCCTGGCTGTAGGTAGGAACTGCACGTGTTTAGTCTGGCTCACATTTTATTTTCCCCTTTCATCAAATTAGTTCATCTGTATTTTTTTTCTGAAGAAAGAAAAGAAAACCTGTTTGCCAATCTGAGGCTCTGGGTTAGAATTGCAGCATTGCATTAAAACAACAAAAAATAGCTTACAAATGGGGGCTGTGGCAGGCTGGGTGGGGATGGGGCCACTGGAGCTGGGATGGGAAAAGCCATTGCTAGTAAACACCATCTCCAAGGAGGCACAGAGGTTCCTCCTGCAACCCCACAGCCTTGGAGGTTTACTTCATTTGTACTAATTGAGGGTAGTTACATTTAGACTTGATGAAATTTGCGCTGTCCTGACTGTGACAGGGGTTTTTTCCCACCTTCCTCCTGGTTCAGTCCATGCAGGAGCCTTGCAGCAGGTACCCGAGTGTTTCACTCCAAATCTCAGTCAGGGATATGCTGCAAGCCCAGTAAGGTGATGGCCTGACTGTCCTGGGAATGTAAAGCCAAGGGAATTCTGCTTCTCCCTTCCTAGGTGCCTGGGATTAGGAGCCATCTGGTGCCTTCCATTTGGGTTGCAGTTAGGATCCACCCAGCATCCATCAGGGATGAACTCCATCCATCCATGAACTTGTTGAGGAGGAGCTCCCGTGTGCTGGGAAGAGCATCTCCTGCTCTCCCAGGGTTTTATTGACCCCTTAGTGCCTTGCAGTGGGTGGCATCTGCTCATCCCCCTCCCAGTCTGTTTCCCCAGATGGTCTGGGGTTAAATGCATATGGTCCTCAGATACATCCTCCAGCAGAGTTGTAGTCAATGTTCAACTCCAGCTCTAGCATTTGATAGCTTTGCCAGCACTAGCCAATCCTAGTCCTCTAGTATCACACCAGAACTGGCGTGATCCTGACCTACAGCCGTATCGATAACAGAGTGGGAAAAGGAACACCTCTAGTGAACTTGTAGGAAGTGATAAAGTGCAGTGTTAAAGCCCCAGGGTTTCAGGAAAGGAGAAAAGAGTTAAGACCAATAATGCCAGAGAAGGGATTGTACATGAATGGCATAGAAACAAAGCAAGCATTTCAAAGAAATGTGGTGAACAGATCATACTATCACATTTAAATGTATGGTTTTGTATGAAGGGTACCCCAGTAAAGTGTTTTAATGTGCAAGTTTGGCTGGTTTGGGAAGTGCTAAGACAAAATACAAGTTATTTGAAAAACAGTTTCAGATCCTGATGTCATATTAAGGAACTCTTTTCTGTTTGGTTTTCTTTTTTCTTTTTAACAAGAGATACTTTTTTCCTGAGCACTAGCCCACATAGGCATCCTCAGGCACCCTACTCAAATGAAAGGAGCAGGACGATGCCTGCCTGTAAACTTCTATTAGTTTACAACCTTAGATAATCTTAATAACATTTATGTTCTTGCCAATATAGAAATGTCAAAGGTCTGAAGTGCTTTCAAATTGAACTAGGACATGAATCATACATTTTTAACAAGATAAATTATAGGTATGAAGCAGCTTTCTATCCCTACTGAAATTCACTATTGTGCTTTCCATTTGCAGTATGTGTGTATCACAGACAATCATAGTGGACAGAAGCAGAATCTGAGAGCACAAACCATGGAGATTCAACCCATTCTGTTCTTTATAATGAAAATTATTTCTTTATTTTGGCAACCTATGGGCTTTTGACATCACTATGGTATATGCAATATGCATTTGTGTTTCTGTGGGAAGCTGGGCAAAGGTAGAGAGATGGAAAGTGTTTTATAACAGAGGAAGTTGAGATATAAATCTTGATGAAGCTTCAGCTTACTAAGAATGTTCGTAGGGAGAAGAGTTTTATGTGTTTTGTCTGCAGAAATACATCGGTATCTGTTGGACTAGACTTATTTTGCAAAAGTAAATAAAATTACACCTCCCTATTTCCTTTCTTTCCTTCCTTCCTTTCTCAGCCAGACACTTTATTTGACTGTAGGAAAAATTAAATACTGAAGGGTTTTTATTATTATTTTTTGCCTGTGAACTACTACCTTCTCAAACAATGCCTTTTAAATGTCTACTTGATTGCATGTGTACCTTTTGTTCTCAGGTGGTGTGCAAATGCTTTAAGCTGTAGCAACAAGAGTAGCTGGGAGTTTGTCTGTTTCGTGGCCCAAAAACACAGATTGCAGAGGGACTTAAGTGATTCACAGGAAGCCACCAGAAAGCTGTGGGAGAGTAAGTGGACTGATGAACTGGTGGTACAGTTACAGAAGTGCTTTAGCGTGTGTTTGAACTCAGTCATCTGGTCATCCCAGAGGCTGTGCTTTGCTTGGCTTCCCTGATCATTTCCTTTTGGATGAAACTCAACTGAAACATCTTCTGCAGGGATGCTCTGAACATTCTCCAACTAGGAATGGTCGTTTGGTCAGCAGGGTCCAGCTGCAGTGGATGTGAAACAACTGTGCAGCGCCTCCACACCAACTATTTAATTGGGTAGATCCATCCCTCTCTGGACTGTGTTATATGTTAATGCAGCCTGAGCACATTTTACACCACCTGGAATTTTTGGAGTCCACCATGTGACAATCACCCAATCTTGATAGTTTTTTGTTTGGGGTTTTCTTGTAGCACAACTGCCCTCTGAACATGAGAGAACTGTGAACAAGACATAGATGTTTGAAATGTACTACTACGAATATTCAGGGCACATGGCTCTAAGGAAATAAAAGTTCTTTTCTTGTTTGCTCAAAATCTGAAAATCCTTCTCTCTAAAGGAAATCTCCTCATACATACACAGGCAATGTACAGACAAGTCAGGTTTCCCTAAGTATTGATCTGACCCCAAAGCATTCTGCATAAAATTTTGTGTGGACAATCTTTTTTATCTAGGAAAAATAAAGAGTGAAACCACTACCAGTCTCTGATTGTTTCATACTGAGAAATTTCACTTCACGATATCCAGGTTGTATTCCCCCCCAAATTATATAAAATCATGTAAGAAATATTAATCTGCTTCATGTTGTACTGAAAATAATTACTCTCCAGTTCCATATATGATAGCCATTTCTCACACCGTTTTTTAATTGGGTAGCTCTTAGTTTGTTTATTTTTAATTATCTGTGTTATGACCTGAGATCGTTAATTATTTCTCTGCAAAACAAGGTAGACCTCAATGATTTTTCTCCTGACTTAATAAATATCTAGAAGAACGTGAACTAATACATCTCCATATAGAAATCAGTCAAAGCTACTTTTAATAGGTCATGAGAGTTGGGACCATTGGTTTCATGCATATGTGGCTCTTTCAGGGTCTTCTTTAAAGTGTTTTATGGTGGTTCTTTTTACCTCCCAATAAAAAATATAGCAACAGAAACACTTAAATGTTTCCTTAGATATTTGCTTAACCAGGTAAGTTGGGCAAAGAAGTTTCTGGTTAACATCTTGTATATTGAGCTAATAACAATCAGGCTTTTTCTTCAGGCTTCTATAGAAATATTTTGTTCAGCTTTGTGTGAAATATTTCAGTCCATATTCACAAGGAAAAAAAAATGGAGAGAGACTGCTAAAACTAATAAGGAATTAGCTATTTTAATGCAAAAGCCCAATGCACTCGCCCAGCAGCAAATCAAAAGGTAAGTTAGAGTTTCCTCCATTGCTCTATAGGTTATTCAGATTTTCCTCAAAGAGCTCTATCAAATATGCTGGGATAAGTTGCTCTAGAAACCTTATAGAGATGTTCTCTGCCTTCATATGAATTATTTAAAAATATTCTGGAACAGGCACCAGAAATTAGGCAAATGGCTTTGTCAAAGACTATAGGATCACATGCATTTTTCTTTTGGCTCAATGCATATTTAAATATTTCATAAGCAGTGAAAAAGCTCCACATACAAAGACTGTCATTACAAAGGGGAACATCCATATTCTAATAACAAAACAAGTTATACCCAATGGAGCAAAACCAACAAGAGACTGAGATCCTTTTCCCTCCAAAAAATAATGTTATCCTTTCCTCCATGTGAGAAACACAGAGTGAAATGTTCTCAAACGGAGGACAGTACTTTGTCTGGGGCAAAGGGTCTAGCTATATTAATGGAAAGCAGCTGCTGCTATTTGCTCGTGAACCAGAATGTCTACACTGATTTCAGACCAATATACTTTGGTGAACTTCATCTTAAGTCACAGGTAGTCACAAGTCACAATTTTTTGCAATAATTTTTCAGCAAAATAAAGCATTTGTCCTCAGGGAAGGGGAGCCAGAAACACAATGAACATCGTTCAGAGTGTAAGATCACTTAAAGCACTATAAATCATGAAGGCCAGGAGCATTCCTGACTTTCTCTAGATGTGATGAAAGATCCTGTTCTGAAATGGTGATGGAACATCGTTAGCCATACCGTTACCCTGTCCGTGGGCACTACACCAATGCTCTGTACCTGACCTGGGAACAAAGACAGAAATGTACTGTATCCCATTAGGATTTGTCTGTGCTTACAGTCTCTTACTTACATTGGCGCTAGATTCAGCATATTTTTCAATAGATGGACTTCAGTGTTAGCACTCTGTGGCAAACTAAGTGTGCAAGGCAGGGCAAATGGGTAAAGCAGGAATGGGGAGGAAAAAACCCAGACCAACTGAAAAGGCTTCGTAAGCTTCTAAATTGCTTTCCAGGACCAAAGATTGTGGGTTTCATGCAATCACCTCCTACTAATTTGTGTAAATATTATATGCATTCTATTTTAGGAGGGAGTATGACAGCAAAAATTATCTGGTAGGCAGGAACTGGTCCCCCTTTTTCTTCTTGCTGTCTTCCATCTAATTTGAAGAGGCCGTTTAGGCTGAGGTTTCCCTAGAACATCTGAAGTCTCACAGATGTTAGAAAGGGACAGTATCACCTATCTTTTCATGCTCCCAAGTATATAATTCTGAGCCTCCCCAATGCCTTCTGAACAACCCAATTCATCTAATTAATCCCTAGTTATCCTCTTTTTCTTTTTTTTTTTTTTATTTTATTTCCCCTGAGTTCCTGAAATGAGAAGGGATTTGGTAAGGACCAGAACACTGTAAGACAAATCAGACAAGCATGTGCCTGGCAGCAGGGAGCGAGACACTCATTGGGGGCTCAGGACTCCTTCTGCCAGGGTGGTTTGCTCACCTCTGGAAATAGCTGCCACAGGCTCCTAAGGAAAGAAGTAGGTTTGATCTCTGGGTTCTGGTAAGACAGCATTTCAGGAAAGCCTGTATTGGGAGAAGAAAAAAATCCAGCAAAACAAGCAAGGTCTTTTAGGCTCCTTTCTGCAACTTTCTTCAAGTTTCCTAAAGCTGCTGCAAATTGCCTTCTTGGATCCCTGGTGATGTTTCCCCTTATCGTACAATAAGGGGGAATTTAACTAATTAACTAATTAACTAATTGCTGTTAGTCACATTTCTACTGAGAACCCAGCTACATCACTCTACCCGAATGCTTTTTGCGATGTAATCTGAAGAGCCTGCCCGGTGCCAAACCACCGTAGTAATCCTTGCTTGGGTGTGCTAAGGGACCCAATACGCCTGCAACATGTGCAGCATTGGAAAAGGGGATGACTGACTGTGGTGGTTTAGCCTCAGCTGAGAGCTGAGCCCCACACAGTCACTTGTTCTTTTAACAAAAAGGGGGGGGGGGGGGGGGGGGGAGGGAGGAAAGAAAGGGAAATGTAAAGAGGAAAAAAAAACCAAACCAAAAACCCGCGGGTTGGGATAAGGAGAAAAGAGTTAAGACCAATAATGCCAGAGAAGGGATTGTACATGAAAGGCAATGCAGCAATATTAGTAGAATTACACAAATTGTCTGGAATTCGTCGGTCTAGTTGTAGCACTACTATGATTGGAAAGTGGGATCAAAACTTCATCCATCCTCTAATCTGCTGATTTAGGACTGCACTTTTAGGAGGAAACGCAAGGAAAGGTTGTGAACACGGGAAAAGCCTGCGGTCAGCTGGCTGGAAGCAGAGACAGCTGGTTCAGGGGAAGGAGAAACAAAAATCAAGTGTTTTTCCTAGTTAGGCTGGAGTAAGTTAGCAATGACTGGACACCTTAAGTCTTTTGCAGTGGTATGTAAACTATATTTGACCTTTTGCTCTTGTATAATGTGAAGGAAACAAGGCCCTCTGCGATTTGAAGCGGCCTGGACGGGTAAGTTTCACTTTCATCCTGTGCTGAGGCCTTGGTTTGTATTAATGAAGAGACGTGCCAGTTACTGAGGGAGAAAAACTACCCATGGCTAAGAAAGGCCCCACGGGGAAGCTGTGGGGTTTTGTTACTGACTCGGGGGAGCGGGGTCGGGCCTGAGCCCCTCGGGTGGCTGAGGCCAGCTTTTTCTCCAAGGGAGAACATTTTTTCCTCATGTAAATTTCTCTTTGTACAGCTCCATCTGCCAGGTTACACCCCACCGGTGCCCGTGTTCCTGGCCCAGTCTGAGGGTCTAGGGGCCTCTACGGGCACGTTGGCACGCACAGAAGCCCGGTGCAAGCTTCTCCATTGCCTAGTTTAAAAAGGGGGACCAAGCAGCCACCTGCACCTCTGTCCCGAGGGGAACTGACCCACGCACCCAGCCTTGCAGCAGCCGGCAACCTCACCCCAGACAGCCAGGAAAGGCACTCGTCACATGCACGCACCCACCTCCCCCCCGCCCCCCTTTTCCACCTGCCCCCGGGACACAACCGATGTGCAACGGGGCAGGCCAGGGGGTGCACGACTTACCCGAACAGGATCTGGCCTTGCTTCGTGGCTTGGGGGTGAAGCTGGACGCGGGGGCCCCCAGGAAGCTGCCCGGCTGGAAGAGGCTGCTGCTGTAGTCATGGGCGGCCGGCACGTAGGAGGGGTAAGGGGGGATGGGGGGTGGGTGGAGGGCTGGGCCCCCATGCTGGTGAGGCTGCTTCTCAGAAGGCTGGCACTCTCCATCTCCATCCCCTCCGACAGCGACACTTGGTACTTGATGCTGTCTGCCCCGGCGGGGGATGAAGGCAGCGCTGGGGGAGTCGGGGTCCGGGGACGCTTCCTTGGGAGGGGTCGGGGGGAAGCCGAAAAGGTGGGAGCCGGAGTGCGAGGCCGGGGTGAGTGAAGACACGGAGGCGGTGCTGGACGTGCTGCTGCCTGGGTACACCGAGATGGCCCCGGGGGCGCCGGCCGCCGAGGGGTGCAGGGGTGTCTTGCTGAAGGGGCTGACGGTCCAGGTTGTGGTGATGGGCAGACAGTGCCGCCTTGCTGCTGTCCAGCCAAGGCATCCCGGGGCTGTGGATAAGATGAGGCCGGCCCATTGACTCCCGGTCAGGCGGGCTGTAGGAACACAAGAGCATTTGGGATCAGCGGGCTCAGCCCGGAGCGCCTCCGGGAAGTCCCCAGGCTCCCGGCCCGGGCAGCTCCCCAGCCTGCGGGCAGCCAGAGGGGAGCCGGGCGTGGGGAGACGTTTCACTACCCGGAGAAGAGCAGCCAGACTGGCCCGGCAGCCCCTTCGCCCTGTCCCCCCTGAGGGAGACGCCAGCCAGACCAGCGAGTAAGAGCCATGGGCAGCAGGAGGGGGACCCAGCGACCCGGGAAGGAAGTTAGAGGCACCCCCTTTCCTCCCGCCCCGCCCCGGGGAATAAGCACCGAACCCCTTTCTGCTCGGTCTTCCGAGCGAGCTGCTGCAACGCTCACTCTTCGGCTCCTAAAAGCACCCCCGAGTAAAATCCATCGCCGACTGGAATCCGCTTGTATTTTGCATCCGGGAAGTAGCCGTGTCTGAGAAGCTTTAGCCTGCGCGTACACAACTTCCCCCTCCTCTCCCACCTCCCCCCTTTTCTTTCCCTCCCCTCCGCCAGTCCTTGGTACATCTCTAGGGTAAAAATCCGCCCGTGCCTCCCTTGCTATCCTGTTTTCTTAGATCCCCTTCCCCCTCCGGCACACCGAAGCGGCCCCGGAGTGAAACTCCTCGGTCTCCACGTCGGACAGCCGCACGGAGGGGCCCGGCGAGCGGAGGCGGGCGGGGAGGGGGCCGGGGGTGCAAAGGAGAGCAAGCGGGTGCTGATTGACCCGCGGCGTGGTGGGCCATCCAGCGAGGCGGGTCCGTGGCCACCTCCACGACCTCGGGCCTCCCACCCACCCCCGGACCCGGAGCGAGCGGCGCTCGGTGAGGGGTGGTGCTGCTAGGGGGTGGCTTTGGCGCTGCTGGCGGCTTTTAGGAGACGGGGGGGCTTTTCTTGAGAAGAAAACCGGCGGGTGACTGGAGTGCGCCTTGGGAAGGGTGGGGGAGGAGCCCCGGAGCCAGCGTGTCCCTCTGTCAAGAGGCGGGTGCGGAGGCAGGTCCGGGGAAGCGCCGGGGCAGCACCTGTAGGGAGAGACGAGCGGGTGAGCGGCTCGGCAGCCCCGGGGTGCGCTGCCCGCCGCGCCGGCTCCCCACCGGCTCCTTTCCCCAGCGGTAAATGGACGGGGAGGGGGAAGCGGAGCCCCTCCCCGCTTACAAAAATACCCTCTCTCCCAAAGTCCTCGCCTTGCGCCCTCCAAGAGCAGCAAAGCCGCTGCCTGGGCCGGCTCGGTCCGGTCCCCGCGCATCCATATGAGCGCTGGCGCCAGCTGCCCGCGGCGCCGCAGACGGGCCGGGGCGCGCAGGGCCGGCGGCCGGGCCAGCCAATCCCGCCGCCCCACACCGCCCCCAAACGCCCCCAACCGCACCCCCGGCCCCAAACGGAGACGGCCCGGGGGGCGGGGAGCGCGGCGCAGACCCCTCCTCCGCCTCCCGTCCCCCGCCCCCAGCATCTCCGCCCGGCAGCGCCGTGGGGGCTTTCCCCGCCCGGGCTCCGCACGCCCTGCGGGGCGGGGGCTGTGAAATAGGGGGGGGGTGGTCCCGCCGGAGTGTGCGGGCACGCAGGAGGCATGGGGGAGGGGGGGGGGTGTGCTGTCGGGCTGGCAAACGAGGAGGGACCCTTTGCGAAAACAAATGACCCCTCCCGCCGGGACGGACGATTTAAGCCGAGGGAGCGATTTAATTCCCGCGGCTCAAGTGGGAGATTTCCAGCCGGCCGGCTCGTAGGATTTTACTTGATGTTTTTATTCCCTCCCGTTGCTTCCCGTCCCCGCTGCCCGCGTTTAGCGAGCCGGCTGCCGGCTCCGGTCTCGGCCGCTAAATGCCCCGGCGGCACGGCTGGGGTTGTTAATGGAAATCATTCACCCCTCGGGAACATCAGCAAGCCACGCTGGCTGCTGGAGGCGAGCAGCTTAGCTCCGCTCCGCAGCCGCTTCACACGGCTGGTTAAGCAGCTCTGCCCTCAGTTCTCTGCCAAGCCTCCGGGGAAGGGGGCTGCGGGCCGGGCCGGGGATGCGCCCTGCTCCCCGCGCACACACACACACACCATTTCCCTTCTTTTCTCCATTTTTTTTTCCCCCTCGACAAAACGGGCTCCGGCACATTAACTTTGTTGTTGTTGTTACTACCGCTGAAAATTCTCTTCTCCCCCCTTCTTCCCTAATAAGGGAGCTTCCCCAGGTCTGGAAACACAACTGGTTATTTTGACTTGACTGGCAAGTGATGTCATATTGTTAAGGGAGGGGGTGAGACGACAACATGTTTTAGCAACAGTTAGTAGCGCCATGTGGTGGAGGTGACGCCTCTGCCGGTGCGGAGGCGAAGGCAGAAAACAAATACTGCCGGCCGTGCACGCAGACTATTATTTACACGCCAGCAGTGGGGATTCTTTTATTCTTCCTCTTTTATATTTTTTTTTCTGCTCCTGGGTCTTTGAATCAAGGAAAAAACTGGACCCGAGCAAACGGGACGGAGCTGGGTGGGACCCGTAGCCCCCGGACACTCTCCTCCAGCGAACTCCCCTTCCCGGGGAACCCCGGCAGCTCCCCCAAGGGGCCACGCTCCCTCCCGCCGCCCGGGGAACCGAGACCCGGGGGTCGAGATCTCCCGGGGCGGCCGTTCAGCATCACCCCCCTGCCCCCATCGCCGTTCCCCCGAAGTGGGACCCGCGGCGGCTGCGAGCAGGGAGGGCAGGACAAACTCCGTGAAAAGAAAGAACAAGAGGGCGAGCAGCGCTCAGCCCCGCCGGGCCGCCCTACGCGCCGCCGCCGGTGCCAGCGGGCGGTTTACGGGCCCCGGGGCGGGCCGGGGAAGGCGACAGCCCGCCGCCGGGGAGGGGGCTGGGAGGGCCGGCGGCGGGCTGTGGGCGTACCGCCCCGACACCCCCCTCCCCCGGGGGCCGCGGCAGGTAGAGGACCGCCAGCCGGTGCGAGCGGCTCCCGCCCGCCCGCCGCCCGCAGGTAGGAGCCCCCGCACCCCCCGGGGCGGCCGGCACCGGCTGCAGCGGGCAGCACCGCCCCTTGGGTTTATTTCCCTGGGTGTGATTTCTCGGGGGAGGGGAAGTTCTCGCTTTCTGCCTTTTTTTCGGTGTTTTCCTCCCTACGGTCTGGGCTCCGCTTGGCTTTTCTTACCCCTCCTCCCGCCCCGGTCTTGCGTTGCTGGCACGTATTAACGGCTGCGAATAGGGTTATCAAGTTACACAGTTGCCTCTTCACCACAGGACCCTATTGAAGCTCAGAAAAAAACACCCCAAGAAACCCTCGAGGAACAAATCACGGAATACTCAATTGTTCCTTATTTTCTTGGTAAATACCGTAGGCGCCTTCTCGCTCGGCCCCCATCCCGCAGACAATTTCTGCGGGGCACGTCCCCGACCGTGGGAACCCGCAACCAAAACCTCCCTGCCCGCTCCCACGTTCCCTGCGGTCTGCCCGCAGTCTGCCCGCAGCCCCCCGGCTCGGCTCGCTCGGCTGCAAAGAAAAGGGAGGAGAAAGCTCCGAGCCGACCCCAGCCTGGCCACAGAACACAAAAAAAAGCCTTTTGTGCAAGTTCCCAAAGAAAAAGCGTGCGGGAGGCAGATAGCGCCTTCCCCGTTTCTCTCTCTCAGCAGCCGTGATTGCAGCCGATACCGGCCGCCTAATTGGGCTCGGAGCAATGTGCAGGCGGACGGCGTCACCCTCTGGCTGAGGCGGGTGAGACAGCGGCGGCGCAGGGTCAGGCCCGGGGGCTGGGGGTGGCTTTAGCATCCCCCCAGCCCGGCACCGCCGGGGACGGAGGCGGGAGCAGGGCGGGGAGCGGGTGATGCGCGGGTGCGGTACCCCGGGGGTGCGCAGGACGGGACCGCTCACCTCTGCGCTGTAGGAGGCAACGTCACCTCGCTATACAGGCCCGCAGACACGCCGGGAGTTCGTGTCTGCTTGTTCCGGCCGTGCTTAAACGGGTTTATTTGTTAGCGAGTCCCGTCAGCGGCACGGCTCAGGTATCACAGAGCCGTAGGGGTGGGAAGGGGCCGCCAGAGATCATCGGGTCCAACCGCACACTGAGGGGAAAAACAAACACGTTAAACTCACCTGCTCACCTCCCCAAACCAGGCAGAAGCCCCCCTGAAAGGGGGATGCCAGAGCAGCTTCCCCACGTGGAAACTGCTTCACCTGGGGCACCTGTGCACCTATAAAAGCCCACCCCTGCCCCCTTCCTGCCCTTTGGGCTTTGCTTCCTTCTGCTCCTTTTGGAGCACAGAGTCGTAGGGGTGGGAAGGGGCCCCCAGAGATCACCGGGTCCAACCGCACACTGAGGGGAAAAACAAACACGTTAAACTCATGGGAGTTATTCCCACAATCCCTGACCTTGCACACGGGCTGGAGATGGGAAGCAGAGTCATTTTCTTCTTTCCTTTTTCTTCTTTCTTTCTTTTTATTTTCCTTATGAAGGAGTTGGCACCGTAACTCAGCTGGGACTTGGTGACACCTAGAAACACAATCAGATAGAAGCTAGGAACGAGCAGGGACTGGCTCTGCCTCGGCTGTCAACGCCCCATGGCCAGGCCAGTCGGTTTGAATCTTTCTTCACAAACCTGCCCCGGAGGGGAGCGAGACGATGCGAGGAACTGGAGACTCTGCCTGCCCACAGTGCTTCCTTTCCTGGCTGTGCCGCTGCGTTGGGTCCCTCCCTGCCCGGTTCTGCTTCTGATGGAGCCCAGGACCCCATTGGCCTTGTGAGCTGCAAGAGCCACTGCTGGCTCATGTTAAGTTTCTCATCCACCAGAATCCCCAGGCCCTTCTCACAGGGCTACTCTCAAGAAGCTCTTCTCCCAGTCTGTATCTATGACTGGGATTCCTCCAGCCCAAGTGCAACACCTGACACTTGGCAGTGTTGACCCTCATTAGGTTCACATCTTCATTAATCACCTGGATGATGTGACAGAACGCACCCTCAGAAAGTTCATAGATAGTACCAAACTGGACAGAGTGGTTGATACAACAGAGGTTTGTGCTGCTATCCAAAGGGACTGTGGCAGGCTGGAGGAATGAGCTGACAAAAACCTTACGAAGTTTAACAAGGGGAAATGCAGAGCTCAGCATCTCAGGAGGCATGACCTTAAGCACCAGTACATACTGGGGAACAGCTGCCTGGAAAGGGGCTTTCTCAAAAATGAGCTTGAAGTCCAGGTGGACAACAAACTCATCACAAGCCAGCAATGTGCCCTCACGGAGAAAAAAGCCAATAGCATCCTAAGATACTTCAGGAAGAGTGCTGCCAGCAGGTTGAGGGAGATAATCCATCTCTGCTCAGCACAGGTGAGGCTGCACCTGGAATGCTGTTTCCTGCTCTGAGTTCCCCAGCACAAGAGACTGAGGTAGTTCCTGTAGTAAGTCCAGTGAAGGACCACTAAGATGATGAAGGCACTGGAGCATCTTTTATACAAGGGGAGGCTGAGAGATATAGGACTGTTCAGCCTGAAGAAGAGAAGGCTCAGGGGAATCTTACCAATATGCATAAATACCTGATGGGAGGCAATGAAGACAAACGAGTAACTCTTCTCAGTAGTGCTCACCAACAGAACAAGAAACAATGGGCACATGAAATTCCATCCGAAAAGAAGAAAACACTTTTGTACTGTGAGTATTGCCAAATAAATTGCCCAGAGAGGTTGTGGGGTCTACATCTGTGGCCATATTCAAAACCCATCAGGGGACAGTCCTGGACAGCCCGGCCTAGCCAGTCTTGCTGGAGCATGTGGGTTTAACTAGATGATCTCAGGAGGTCCCTTCTGTCCAACCTTTCTGTGAGCTTGTGATCTGAAATTTTAATGCTCTTTATACTTCCCTGCAGTTAATCAGTACAAAACATTTCCTTAGCAGTAAGACATCTTCTATTACTTCAGAAGAAAATTTAGCTCTTCATTGCCTGCAAGAGTGCTGCAAGTGAGAATTAAAATACATACTTGGAGAAACAGTTCAGAGCACACAAGAATTTTGAAAATACTAAGTAGAAGGCAATGTGAAACCCCTTAAAAAAAAGAAAAAAGACACGTATAAAAATTTTAAAAGTTTATTATTTAAAAATGAAGGTAGTTAAAAATCCCCTCTGACTACAAAATAAACAAACAAAACCCAAACCAACCTCCTGAAAGAATAAAATTGTCTTGGTCAGGAAGAACTATCTTTTCCTGCTTTTATTCATATTTTAAACAACGGAACTGTACACTTGACATACTCTCTGTTCAGCAAACTCTGCAGCACTATCCCTAAAGAAAATAATAATTTCTCTTATGCAAAGGGTTCCTACTAGCTTTGTAGGATTCTTCAAAAATGTCATTTCAATTCGCTAATGCTCCTTTGACCAGAGACAGTGTTCCAAGGGGATATTTGAACAGCACCTGCCTTGGATAGGAATGTTTCAATCTGAGCAGCACATGCCTGTTACTTTGTTGACGTTCAGTTTGCAGACATAGTATCTTTGTGTCTAAAACAAAAAAGAAAAAAACTCTGCTGATTGTGCAGCTAGGTATTCTATTACTGCTTGGGTCTTTGGAGTACCAAGTGGATCATTCACCCAAACAGTTTTCAGCACAGATCTGAACCTACTTTATAATGAAGGCAAAACTAGACATCTAACCTGTGAGGTAGATACATGTCTTCCGTGGGACCTGGAGTGCTTCTGAGAATGCTTTGGCTGAGTCCTGACTCCAAAACTGGATGAGAAACAGACACACACATCAGCTGTGCTCTGTTCTTCTTCCCATCAGAAGAGGATGCTCCCAAAGCTAAAAGCAGTGATCCTTTATTCCTTGTTTCCAAAGGGAAAGAGAACCTTCCTGGAGATACAGAGTGGTGTCACATACAGAACAACCATGTTAACGTAACACCATTGACAGGGCAGACTTTGTATGATGGTTGCTTACAAGCAGTAGCAGACAGCACAGGACATCCACCCTGTTTTTCTGCAGAAGCAAACCTGGGCTTGTGTCTTTGCAGGGAGTGGGATGACATCCTCTCTGCTGGATGATAAGGGTTGAGGACTCCAGGGCTCACTGCGGAGAGTACCTGCCCCAATCACAATACATCTGAGGCAGCTTAATTCACTTTCTTTTTATCTTCGAAGTTTGCTTACTATACTGAGTACAGAGAGAGTTATTTATGAAAAAAGTCAGTCATTCCAACTGCTTAAAAGGTACTCTTTGCTTGCACTTTGTCTTGGAAAAATAGGGTTTCTGAATTAGTTTCAGAACTACATACTTCACACTTCATTTTGCATCTTACCTGACAAAAACATAAGCAAAACAAAATTACTCTTTCTGTGCTAATTCCAAAGACTTAATGAAGTATGGTTAGAAGGCATTTTTTCCTTATTATATAGCTCACATTTACTGAGCCTGCAACATACCTAATGTGCAGTTAATCTGAAATAAATTAGTTCAAAATATAGTCGTAAGATTGTTTGTTTGTGAGGGGAACTCTGCTGGATGAAACTAGAACATCTTCAAAGTGAGCTATAGATACTATGAATTCTTAATATGTCTCTTTGTGACAAATCTTTGTATTTCACTAAGATCTGGGAACTAACAGGAATAAAAGAAAACCACAGCCCCAGAGAAATAACACTTCTGGCTTAGGAAGGCTTCCGAACCACACATCAAGCAGCACTAGAGATGGATCAAAGCATGTTAATAAAATCTATTGGCTTTGTGGCTCTGATTTAGCATCCTGACACCTTATTCAGGGAGCATTCACTATGCTATGAAGATAAACACCTTATCTATTTCAGGGCTCCCTTCTTTTCCTTTTCTAATGCGGTTATGAATCAAGTGCCATTTTGTATTACATTGGAAACTGTCAGAAACGTGAACATAGGATATGTATCACACCATGTACACCCATGAAAATGTGCCAATCATTTCTGTGGATTTGAAAGCCCCACTTACTCATTTTTTCTGAAGATAGAAACAGCTTACATCTGTTCATAGAGGCCTCTGACCATTAACAGGCAATTGTACTTGTTACCATTAACACCTAGAGAACAACACGATGAGCACACTGATGTGGGCACAGAGATTCTCAGGGGGATACATGCACAGGAAGCAATAACCACCACTGTTTGCACATCTTTTCCAGAGTTGCTCAGACTGAGGTCTGCACGTAGCAGCTTCAGCATACCCTTGCCTGCCTTTCTTCTCCTGGAGTTGTGGTATTTCTTTTGCTTCTGTCAGTGTCCTGGTTTCAGCTAAGATGGAGTTAATTTACTTTTTAGCAGTGGATGGAATGCCATGTTTGGGTGTTAGGACAAAAGCAGTGCAGATAGCACCCTGATGTCTCTATTTGTTGCCAAGCAATCAAGGACTTTTTCAGTTGTCCATACTAACCAGAAAGGAGGGGACACAGCCAGGACAGGTGACCTGAACTGGCCAAAGAGGATATTCCATGCCAATTATGTCATGCTCAGTATAAAGGGGGGGACTAGGAGAGGAAAAAAAAAATCCTCCAGGATGTGTGGTTTTTGGGTACGGTCGGGTTCCGGGACGGCCCTGGGCGGTACGGCCTGAATTGTGTGGTTCAGTGGGAGATTGCATTGTGTATCACCAGCTTCGTGTATCTTGTGCTCTAAAGTAGTGTTATCACTGTTGTTCTTTTTTATCTTTTTCTGCTATTTTAGTAAACTATCCTTATCCCAACCCGCGGGTTTTTGGTTTGGTTTTTTTTTCCTCTTTACATTTCCCTTTCTTTCCTCCCTCCCCCCCCCCCCCCCCCCCCCCCTTTTTGTTAAAAGAACAAGTGACTGTGTGGGGCTCAGCTCTCAGCTGAGGCTAAACCACCACAGTCAGTCATCCCCTTTTCCAATGCTGCACATGTTGCAGGCGTATTGGGTCCCTTAGCACACCCAAGCAAGGATTACTACGGTGGTTTGGCACAGGGCAGGCTCTTCAGATTACATCTCAAAAGGCATTCGGGTAGAGTGATGTAGCTGGGTTCTCAGTAGAAATGTGACTAACAGCAATTAGTTAATTAGTTAAATTCCCCCTTATTGTACGATAAGGGGAAACATCACCAGGGATCCAAGAAGGCAATTTGCAGCAGCTTTAGGAAACTTGAAGAAAGTTGCAGAAAGGAGCCTAAAAGACCTTGCTTGTTTTGCTGGATTTTTTTCTTCTCCCAATACAGGCTTTCCTGAAATGCTGTCTTACCAGAACCCAGAGATCAAACCTACTTCTTTCCTTAGGAGCCTGTGGCAGCTATTTCCAGAGGTGAGCAAACCACCCTGGCAGAAGGAGTCCTGAGCCCCCAATGAGTGTCTCGCTCCCTGCTGCCAGGCACATGCTTGTCTGATTTGTCTTACAGTGTTCTGGTCCTTACCAAATCCCTTCTCATTTCAGGAACTCAGGGGAAATAAAATAAAAAAAAAAAAAAGAAAAAGAGGATAACTAGGGATTAATTAGATGAATTGGGTTGTTCAGAAGGCATTGGGGAGGCTCAGAATTATATACTTGGGAGCATGAAAAGACAGGTGATACTGTCCCTTTCTAACACCTGTGAGACTTCAGATGTTCTAGGGAAACCTCAGCCTAAACTGCCTCTTCAAATTAGATGGAAGACAGCAAGAAGAAAAAGGGGGACCAGTTCCTGCCTACCAGATAATTTTTGCTGTCATACTCCCTCCTAAAATAGTATGCATATAATATTTACACAAATTAGTAGGAGGTGATTGCATGAAACCCACAATCTTTGGTCCTGGAAAGCAATTTAGAAGCTTATGAGACTTTTTCAGTTGGTCTGGGTTTTTTCCTCCCCATTCCTGCTTTACCCATTTGCCCTGCCTTGCACACTTAGTTTGCCACAGAGTGCTAACACTGAAGTCCATCTATTGAAAAATATGCTGAATCTAGCGCCAATGTAAGTAAGAGACTGTAAGCACAGACAAATCCTAATGGGATACAGTACATTTCTGTCTTTGTTCCCAGGTCAGGTACGGAGCATTGGTGTAGTGCCCACGGACAGGGTAACGGTATGGCTAACGATGTTCCATCACCATTTCAGAACAGGATCTTTCATCACATCTAGAGAAAGTCAGGAATGCTCCTGGCCTTCATGATTTATAGTGCTTTAAGTGATCTTACACTCTGAACGATGTTCATTGTGTTTCTGGCTCCCCTTCCCTGAGGACAAATGCTTTATTTTGCTGAAAAATTATTGCAAAAAATTGTGACTTGTGACTACCTGTGACTTAAGATGAAGTTCACCAAAGTATATTGGTCTGAAATCAGTGTAGACATTCTGGTTCACGAGCAAATAGCAGCAGCTGCTTTCCATTAATATAGCTAGACCCTTTGCCCCAGACAAAGTACTGTCCTCCGTTTGAGAACATTTCACTCTGTGTTTCTCACATGGAGGAAAGGATAACATTATTTTTTGGAGGGAAAAGGATCTCAGTCTCTTGTTGGTTTTGCTCCATTGGGTATAACTTGTTTTGTTATTAGAATATGGATGTTCCCCTTTGTAATGACAGTCTTTGTATGTGGAGCTTTTTCACTGCTTATGAAATATTTAAATATGCATTGAGCCAAAAGAAAAATGCATGTGATCCTATAGTCTTTGACAAAGCCATTTGCCTAATTTCTGGTGCCTGTTCCAGAATATTTTTAAATAATTCATATGAAGGCAGAGAACATCTCTATAAGGTTTCTAGAGCAACTTATCCCAGCATATTTGATAGAGCTCTTTGAGGAAAATCTGAATAACCTATAGAGCAATGGAGGAAACTCTAACTTACCTTTTGATTTGCTGCTGGGCGAGTGCATTGGGCTTTTGCATTAAAATAGCTAATTCCTTATTAGTTTTAGCAGTCTCCATTTTTTTTCCCTGTGAATATGGACT
Source organism: Laterallus jamaicensis coturniculus (assembly GCA_022605575.1). NCBI lineage: Eukaryota > Metazoa > Chordata > Aves > Gruiformes > Rallidae > Laterallus > Laterallus jamaicensis. The sequence goes on from JAKCOX010000014.1 coordinate 3,594,911, forward strand.
GAAATATTTCACACAAAGCTGAACAAAATATTTCTATAGAAGCCTGAAGAAAAAGCCTGATTGTTATTAGCTCAATATACAAGATGTTAACCAGAAACTTCTTTGCCCAACTTACCTGGTTAAGCAAATATCTAAGGAAACATTTAAGTGTTTCTGTTGCTATATTTTTTATTGGAAGGTAAAAAGAATCACCATAAAACACTTTAAAGAAGACCCTGAAAGAGCCACATATGCATGAAACCAATGGTCCCAACTCTCATGACCTATTAAAAGTAGCTTTGACTGATTTCTATATGGAGATGTATTAGTTCACGTTCTTCTAGATATTTATTAAGTCAGGAGAAAAATCATTGAGGTCTACCTTGTTTTGCAGAGAAATAATTAACGATCTCAGGTCATAACACAGATAATTAAAAATAAACAAACTAAGAGCTACCCAATTAAAAAACGGTGTGAGAAATGGCTATCATATATGGAACTGGAGAGTAATGATTTTCAGTACAACATGAAGCAGATTAATATTTCTTACATGATTTTATATAATTTGGGGGGGAATACAACCTGGATATCGTGAAGTGAAATTTCTCAGTATGAAACAATCAGAGACTGGTAGTGGTTTCACTCTTTATTTTTCCTAGATAAAAAAGATTGTCCACACAAAATTTTATGCAGAATGCTTTGGGGTCAGATCAATACTTAGGGAAACCTGACTTGTCTGTACATTGCCTGTGTATGTATGAGGAGATTTCCTTTAGAGAGAAGGATTTTCAGATTTTGAGCAAACAAGAAAAGAACTTTTATTTCCTTAGAGCCATGTGCCCTGAATATTTGTAGTAGTACATTTCAAACATCTATGTCTTGTTCACAGTTCTCATGTTCAGAGGGCAGTTGTGCTACAAGAAAACCCCAAACAAAAAACTATCACGATTGGGTGATTGTCATATGGTGGACTCCAAAAAATCCAGGTGTTGTAAAATGTGCTCAGGCTGCATTAACATATAACACAGTCCAGAGAGGGATGGATCTACCCAATTAAATAGTTGGTGTGGAGGCGCTGCACAGTTGTTTCACATCCACTGCAGCTGGACCCTGCTGACCAAACGACCATTCCTAGTTGGAGAATGTTCAGAGCATCCCTGCAGAAGATGTTTCAGTTGAGTTTCATCCAAAAGGAAATGATCAGGGAAGCCAAGCGAAGCACAGCCTCTGGGATGACCAGATGACTGAGTTCAAACACACGCTAAAGCACTTCTGTAACTGTACCACCAGTTCATCAGTCCACTTACTCTCCCACAGCTTTCTGGTGACTTCCTGTGAATCACTTAAGTCCCTCTGCAATCTGTGTTTTTGGGCCACGAAACAGACAAACTCCCAGCTACTCTTGTTGCTACAGCTTAAAGCATTTGCACACCACCTGAGAACAAAAGGTACACATGCAATCAAGTAGACATTTAAAAGGCATTGTTTGAGAAGGTAGTAGTTCACAGGCAAAAAATAATAATAAAAACCCTTCAGTATTTAATTTTTCCTACAGTCAAATAAAGTGTCTGGCTGAGAAAGGAAGGAAGGAAAGAAAGGAAATGGGTAGGTGTAATTTTATTTACTTTTGCAAAATAAGTCTAGTCCAACAGATACCGATGTATTTCTGCAGACAAAACACATAAAACTCTTCTCCCTACGAACATTCTTAGTAAGCTGAAGCTTCATCAAGATTTATATCTCAACTTCCTCTGTTATAAAACACTTTCCATCTCTCTACCTTTGCCCAGCTTCCCACAGAAACACAAATGCATATTGCATATACCATAGTGATGTCAAAAGCCCATAGGTTGCCAAAATAAAGAAATAATTTTCATTATAAAGAACAGAATGGGTTGAATCTCCATGGTTTGTGCTCTCAGATTCTGCTTCTGTCCACTATGATTGTCTGTGATACACACATACTGCAAATGGAAAGCACAATAGTGAATTTCAGTAGGGATAGAAAGCTGCTTCATACCTATAATTTATCTTGTTAAAAATATATGATTCATGTCCTAGTTCTATTTGAAAGCACTTCAGACCTTTGACATTTCTATATTGGCAAGAACATAAATGTTATTAAGATTATCTAAGGTTGTAAACTAATAGAAGTTTACAGGCAGGCATCGTCCTGCTCCTTTCATTTGAGTAGGGTGCCTGAGGATGCCTATGTGGGCTAGTGCTCAGGAAAAAAGTATCTCTTGTTAAAAAGAAAAAAGAAAACCAAACAGAAAAGAGTTCCTTAATATGACATCAGGATCTGAAACTGTTTTTCAAATAACTTGTATTTTGTCTTAGCACTTCCCAAACCAGCCAAACTTGCACATTAAAACACTTTACTGGGGTACCCTTCATACAAAACCATGCATTTAAATGTGATAGTATGATCTGTTCACCACATTTCTTTGAAATGCTTGCTTTGTTTCTATGCCATTCATGTACAATCCCTTCTCTGGCATTATTGGTCTTAACTCTTTTCTCCTTTCCTGAAACCCTGTGGCTTTAACACTGCACTTTATCACTTCCTACAAGTTCACTAGAGGTGTTCCTTTTCCCACTCTGTTATCGATACGGCTGTAGGTCAGGATCACGCCAGTTCTGGTGTGATACTAGAGGACTAGGATTGGCTAGTGCTGGCAAAGCTATCAAATGCTAGAGCTGGAGTTGAACATTGACTACAACTGCTGGAGGATGTATCTGAGGACCATATGCATTTAACCCCAGACCATCTGGGGAAACAGACTGGGAGGGGGATGAGCAGATGCCACCCACTGCAAGGCACTAAGGGGTCAATAAAACCCTGGGAGAGCAGGAGATGCTCTTCCCAGCACACGGGAGCTCCTCCTCAACAAGTTCATGGATGGATGGAGTTCATCCCTGATGGATGCTGGGTGGATCCTAACTGCAACCCAAATGGAAGGCACCAGATGGCTTCTAATCCCAGGCACCTAGGAAGGGAGAAGCAGAATTCCCTTGGCTTTACACTCCCAGGACAGTCAGGCCATCACCGTGACTGAGATTTGGAGTGAAACACTCGGGTACCTGCTGCAAGGCTCCTGCATGGACTGAACCAGGAGGAAGGTGGAAAAAAAACCCTGTCACAGTCAGGACAGCACTAATTTCATCAAGTCTAAATGTAACTACCCTCAATTAGTACAAATGAAGTAAACCTCCAAGGCTGTGGGGTTGCAGGAGGAACCTCTGTGCCTCCTTGGAGATGGTGTTTACTAGCAATGGCTTTTCCCATCCCAGCTCCAGTGGCCCCATCCCCACCCAGCCTGCCACAGCCCCCATTTGTAAGCTATATTTTGTTGTTTTAATGCAATGCTGGAATTCTAACCCAGAGCCTCAGATTGGCAAACAGGTTTTCTTTTCTTTCCTTCAGAAAAAAAATACAGCTGAACTAATTTGATGAAAGGGGAAAATAAAATGTGAGCCAGACTAAACACGTGCAGTTCCTACCTACAGCCAGGGCCCAGCTTCTCCCAGGCCAAAGTCAACACATGTCAATTTTTAACATGGCAGGGCTTTAAAAGAGAGGTTTGAGCCCTGGATGAAGGGTGGCTGGAAAACATTACTAACAAGGTCTGTCAATGAAAAGCAGGCACGACAAGTCACCAAGACAAGGACTGGGGCGTTTCCCTTCCTCCCATCTCTTCCCTCTTAATTTGGTGGAAACATCAAGTGATTTATGAAGAAATACATCCATTCATTACAAAAAAGTGAAAATGCAGCCACTTCACCAAATGAGGGATGAGCTTTGTTTAGAAGCCTTGAGAACAGGCCAGCAGGCAAGGGTTGAGACCAACCAGTGAAGGAAAGCACAGCCTTGAGGGATGCCTGCAGTGGCCACGCTGATCCCAGTTCCCCTGTGCATGCTGGGAAGAGCAGCAGCCCAGCTGCCTCCTCCAAAGCATCAGCATCCTGCAGGACCTGCAGCTACTCTGCTGAGCTGGCTTGGTGGTGACAGGCCTGTTGTGCTGGAAATGACTGTTTTGGGGTCTGGCAAAAGAAATATCAACCAACCAAACAAAAAACCCCTCCTGCTTTTAAGAGCCCCATAGGAAGTGTTTCTATGGCTTCTGTGGGCTGGACAGGTTTCTGTCCCAAGCCACCCCCCACTGGGTTCCAAAACAGCTGGTAAAAACAGGGGAAAGGGGCAGAGCAGCAGCCCAACCAGCCTTTGGAACTGCAGGCAAAAAGTGAGTGGGAAGATGGGTAAGGGGGAGGGAGCAATTTCATTAGAGAGTGAGGGGAAAGGCTTTTCTCTTGAGGTCTGGGCAATGTCCACTCACCACGCTGGGAAGAGGTTCCTGTGCTCTGGAGCAGCAGTGTTGGCTTTGAGCTGGGGGAGCAGGTAAAGGTTCAGCCCAGAGGGAAGTGGTAGTGATTCATTTCACCTAAAAAAAGACTGTATCCACAGACACACTCCACACAGTATACACCATGCACATACCCCACAGCACAGGAATTGCCTGGTGGACCAGCTCCAATTTTCCCCACTGCAGCAGCCTGTCCCCAGCAGTGGCTCAGCCAGATGTTCCAGCAGGCCTTGGGAGCCCACAGCAGTCAAGCACAACCCACTCTGCCTCCCAGCACCGTCCATTCCAGCATCCAAAGGGGACAGGACCTTCCTGGAGACCCTGTGGGTATGGTCATCACGGCCACCCACTGACCTGGCAGCTGCCTGTGCTGGAACAACACAGCTCAAGGGGCTGCTCGGATGTGCGGCAGCTCTGAGGAGCAGACGTGCTGGCTGCAGCTCTGCTGCTTTGCACGCTACTTGCTGGAGCATGGGGGGTGAGCTGGGCTCCAGCCCTGCTCCCAGGTTGCATTTCACTCTCTCTGGCCCAGCAAACAAAACCTCCTCCCAACACACAGGGGTTCCACTTTGCAAGGATGGGCAGAGCCAGCCCAGGCTGATTTTGTTCAAACAAGTGCCAGGCCTGGCCCCAAGAGGGTAAGAGGCTCGCAGGCTGTACTAGGCACCATCTCCCTCTATTGGGTGCAAGACAGAAGTACTTGGTGCTCTTTTGCTCAGCAGCTTGTCACCATTGAGGACTAGTCCTTAGCACATACCAAGAGCAGCATGCAGAGGAAAAGCAATGGGGAAGGTGAAAGCAGCACCTTCAGCCCAGTACAGACCGAATAGATGGAGGGTGCAGACACCCTGAGAGAGAGCCTGGCCCTGGTCTCGGCCATGCCAATCTTCCCTGTTTGGGCACACCAGCCTCACTCCCCAGCTTTAACCACTGCTGCAACGTGTGGTACACTAGCCCAGGCACAGCTCACCCACGCTCAGCACCCCAAAGCTGGAATGGGTGAGAGGGGATGATGTGCAATCCAATCCAGGTGCTCCCATCCCAAGGAAACAGCCACTTTCATCACCAAAAAGCACTTGAAGGCGGAGCTCAGAAAGCCTTCAGCTGTCTCTGCTCTGCTCCCAGAGCTTCTGGGAAGTGCCTCGTTGATGCATCCCACCACTGCAGCCCTGGCAAGGCAGCACCCAGTGGCATCTCCATAGGCAGAGGCTGGAAAACACCAGCCTGAACAATGGGAGCACCTTGGCTGAAGTCGATAGCAGCTGCCCTGTGCTAATGATTTAAATCATTAGCTCCAGTGCCTGCTATCAAGCCCCTTCCACCACCCACACTGAGCACATGCCGGCTGTCAGCTCCCTCCTGGCCCTGCGCTTCCAGGACAAAGCGAGAGCCACGGTGTGTGGCACAGGGGAGCGCTGGGGCACAGGTAGGTGGCACCTGGGATGATTTATGCCTTTGCAGCAGATGCATTGTTTGGGTTTTCCAAGATACACTGTCAGTTGCAGCTCACAAGACAACAGCTCAGAGGAGACTCAACTGGTGGAGCCCATCGCTCCGTGGCCAGTCAGGACTATCCATACATCCCAATCCCAATGGCTGCCTGCTGTCACCGTGCTGCCCTCCAGCACACAGATCCACCCCCAGCCACGTTTCACATGTGCTCTTCTCCTCATTCTGCAAATATCCAGCTCAGCTTCCCGGGCTGTTCTCATCCTCCTCCTCCCCTTCCCTCCCGTGCAGGCAAAGCAGTGGGATCACCGAGCAGGATCGCGCGGCACAGGGGGAGAAACAGTGAAGGAGAGCCCTTTGAGATCAAGTTCATGCCCTGTGTCAGGAAAGGCTAGTCTCCCCACTCCCCAGATAAAGGATACAGATGTGAAACCGATGCCACGTTTGATCTCAGCCAAAAAGCCAAGAGGGTTTAAAACATTCATTCCTCTCCAGCTGTAAGCAAAGCTCACTAATCTGGAGAATTACTCTGCTTCTCCCCCATCACGAGGGGCAGCCGTGCAATGGTGGGGCTTCCTTCCTCCACAGGACCCCGCTCAGAGCATGGAGCAGATTTGAAAGAAGTTCCCTCTCAAAAGAGGTGCTGCTGGGAACACAGGGCTGGACTCAGTGTGATTCCTTGGGACTCAGAACATGATCTGGCCCCAAAGTCTTCCCACTCAAGATGATAATTTTTGATCCAAGATCATCAGAACAGGATAAATTAAACAACTTCAGTGTGGCATCAAGTGGATAATTAGCAGGGAGAAGCTGCCCACAGGGGCCTGATGGAGCAGAGCAAGCTTTTTCTCCCCAGAGACGACTGCTGGAAACAGGCTGAAACGTTTCCATTTCTGTTGCCTCTTAATAGCAAGGTCAGCTCCTTTCTCCCTACCCTGACATCGTCCATCAGGGCCTCTGTCTGGGAACTCGCAGCAACACACTAGATGTCACCCAGAGACAGAAAAACAACCAGGAGCCAAACCGGGGCATTTCACTACTGCCCTGGATCCCAAACCACCCGGTGCCAGGCTTGGCAGGGAGGGGGAGCAGGGAGCATCTCCTCCGTGGCACCGGTGGCTCCCGAGCCTCCAGGGTGGGAAGGAGCCCTTTCCTCCCAGGCAGGAGCAGCCACCCAGCTCCTGCAAAAAGCCACCACATGTCAGCAGTCCCACATGCCCCCAGGCTTCCCCACCAGTGACTGGCCACTGGAAATAATCTAAATATTTGCAGCCCAAGGGGACTTGGGGTTGGTTTTTATCCAATTTTCTCCCCATGCTGGGTTCCAACAGCACCCAGCGTGGCTCCACAGTGTCCCCAGCAGCCTCCCAAGCACACAGACACCCCTCTTGCCAGAGGACAAGGATCCTCACAGAGAGCTCTGTCACCCATAGCACCCATATTCCCAGCGCTGGGGCAGCTCAGCCTCTACCTAACCCCAGGAGCCAGAGCTATGAGAGAACACCACCATCACCACCTCCCCAGGAGCTGTAGGCAGGAGAACACCCCTTTGTAGCTGAAAGACACACCTCCTCCCACATTTCCAGAGGCTTTCTCAAGGCCAGACACACAAACACCTCATCAGCTGCTGCTGCCCAGGATGGCAAGGGTGAGGTAGGGAAGAAAAGGAAACACAGGAGTTAAAAAAGAAACCCACCTATGTTTGGTGATGCTCTGAACTCCTCCTTCAGAATTCCAGGCTTCTCCTTATTATGAGCCATGAGACTATAAATAAAGCCACATTGGCCATACAAATGGAAGTCGTATCCACAACTTCTGCAGTGTGAGTCCTCTCCATCGGGGAGCCATCTCCTCACCACAGGCCTCTCAGCTGGACTCCCCGCCATAGGGTGCTGACATTCGGGTCCAGACCCCCTGGCCTGGTCCCCCGCAAAGTCACAAGACCCCGGCAAACCTGCTGAGGTGTAGATCAATGTTCACAGGGTGCAGGTGTCTCTGCTCCCCGTCCCCATCCATGGGCTGTGGGGGGACACTCGTTTCACCATGGTCTCACCACGAGCTGCAGGGTAGACTCTCTTTTCACATTCTTCAACCCCTCCTGCCGGCCTGGCCTTGGTGTCTGCAGCTTGTTACATCTTCTCCCTCAGCTCCAGAGGCAAAGTGCCCCTGCCAGCAGTTTTTGTCTCCTGTATGTGATTCCCAGAGGCGCTGTGACCAGCTCTGATAGGCCCGGTCTCGAATTCGGCCTGAGCCGTGCCGCTGACGGGGCTCGCTAACAAATAAACCCGTTTAAGCACGGCCGGAACAAGCAGACACGAACTCCCGGCGTGTCTGCGGGCCTGTATAGCGAGGTGACGTTGCCTCCTACAGCGCAGAGGTGAGCGGTCCCGTCCTGCGCACCCCCGGGGTACCGCACCCGCGCATCACCCGCTCCCCGCCCTGCTCCCGCCTCCGTCCCCGGCGGTGCCGGGCTGGGGGGATGCTAAAGCCACCCCCAGCCCCCGGGCCTGACCCTGCGCCGCCGCTGTCTCACCCGCCTCAGCCAGAGGGTGACGCCGTCCGCCTGCACATTGCTCCGAGCCCAATTAGGCGGCCGGTATCGGCTGCAATCACGGCTGCCGAGAGAGAGAAACGGGGAAGGCGCTATCTGCCTCCCGCACGCTTTTTCTTTGGGAACTTGCACAAAAGGCTTTTTTTTGTGTTCTGTGGCCAGGCTGGGGTCGGCTCGGAGCTTTCTCCTCCCTTTTCTTTGCAGCCGAGCGAGCCGAGCCGGGGGGCTGCGGGCAGACTGCGGGCAGACCGCAGGGAACGTGGGAGCGGGCAGGGAGGTTTTGGTTGCGGGTTCCCACGGCCGGGGACGTGCCCCGCAGAAATTGTCTGCGGGATGGGGGCCGAGCGAGAAGGCGCCTACGGTATTTACCAAGAAAATAAGGAACAATTGAGTATTCCGTGATTTGTTCCTCGAGGGGTTTCTGGGGTGTTTTTTTCTGAGCTTCAATAGGGTCCTGTGGTGAAGAGGCAACTGTGTAACTTGATAACCCTATTCGCAGCCCTTAATACGTGCCAGCAACGCAAGACCGGGGCGGGAGGAGGGGTAAGAAAAGCCAAGCGGAGCCCAGACCGTAGGGAGGAAAACACCGGAAAAAGGCAGAAAGCGAGAACTTCCCCTCCCCCGAGAAATCACACCCAGGGAAATAAACCCAAGGGGCGGTGCTGCCCGCTGCAGCCGGTGCCGGCCGCCCCGGGGGGTGCGGGGGCTCCTACCTGCGGGCGGCGGGCGGGCGGGAGCCGCTCGCACCGGCTGGCGGTCCTCTACCTGCCGCGGCCCCCGGGGGAGGGGGGTGTCGGGGCGGTACGCCCACAGCCCGCCGCCGGCCCTCCCAGCCCCCTCCCCGGCGGCGGGCTGTCACCTTCCCCGACCCGCCCCGGGGCCCGTAAACCGCCCGCTGGCACCGGCGGCGGCGCGTAGGGCGGCCCGGCGGGGCTGAGCGCTGCTCGCCCTCTTGTTCTTTCTTTTCACGGAGTTTGTCCTGCCCTCCCTGCTCGCAGCCGCCGCGGGTCCCACTTCGGGGGAACGGCGATGGGGGCAGGGGGGTGATGCTGAACGGCCGCCCCGGGAGATCTCGACCCCCGGGTCTCGGTTCCCCGGGCGGCGGGAGGGAGCGTGGCCCCTTGGGGGAGCTGCCGGGGTTCCCCGGGAAGGGGAGTTCGCTGGAGGAGAGTGTCCGGGGGCTACGGGTCCCACCCAGCTCCGTCCCGTTTGCTCGGGTCCAGTTTTTTCCTTGATTCAAACACCCAGGAGCAGAAAAAAAAATATAAAAGAGGAAGAATAAAAGAATCCCCACTGCTGGCGTGTAAATAATAGTCTGCGTGCACGGCCGGCAGTATTTGTTTTCTGCCTTCGCCTCCGCACCGGCAGAGGCGTCACCTCCACCACATGGCGCTACTAACTGTTGCTAAAACATGTTGTCTCCCCCCTCCCTTAACAATATGACATCACTTGCCAGTCAAATCAAAATAACCAGTTGTGTTTCCAGACCTGAGGAAGCTCCCTTATTAAGCAAGAAGGGGGGAGGAAATAATTTGCAACGGTAGTAACAAAAAAAACCCCAAAAAACCCTAAAAGTTAATGTGTCGGAGCCCGTTTTGTCGAGAGGAAAAAAAAGGGAGAAAAAATGGAGAAAAGAAGGGAAATGGTGTGTGTGTGTGTGCGCGGGGAGCAGGGCGCATCCCCGGCCCGGCCCGCAGCCCCCTTCCCCGGAGGCTTGGCAGAGAACTGAGGGCAGAGCTGCTTAACCAGCCGTGTGAAGCGGCTGCGGAGCGGAGCTAAGCTGCTCGCCTCCAGCAGCCAGCGTGGCTTGCTGATGTTCCCGAGGGGTGAATGAATTCCATTAACAACCCCAGCCGTGCCGCCGGGGCATTTAGCGGCCGAGACCGGAGCCGGCAGCCGGCTCGCTAAACGCGGGCAGCGGGGACGGGAAGCAACGGGAGGGAATAAAAACATCAAGTAAAATCCTACGAGCCGGCCGGCTGGAAATCTCCCACTTGAGCCGCGGGAATTAAATCGCTCCCTCGGCTTAAATCGTCCGTCCCGGCGGGAGGGGTCATTTGTTTTCGCAAAGGGTTTGAAGTGAGGGTGCAAAACGCGAGATTTGGGTGCGAAGAGAGGCGCCGGCCGCAGTGCCAGCACCCCGCCGGCGGCGGGGAGAGGACAGCCGGACCCCCGGCCCGGCAGGGGGGGAGCCGGAGCCGGCGGGGCCGGGGTGATGCTGGCTGGCCGCCGCCCTGCTGCAGCGGGACGGGCCCTCGGGCTCCGGCAGCCTCCGGGCTGTGGGTAGAGCGAGGCGTGGGGGGACTTACCTGCAAGCGCCCGCATTCATTCTGTACTCACCCCTCTACAAAAAGAAAGAAAAACAGAGAATCAAACATCCGCTTGGGGGATATTTGGGGGGCTGCGGCGGAGCTTTTGGTGCGTGGAGAAAGGAAACCGCTTCGGCCGCGGAGGGAGAAGGCGGGTCTTTCAGAAAGCCCGCTTGGTTCTCCGTGCTTTTTAACTTGGTTTTTTGTTCTTCTTGTTCCCCTTTCCACCCCGGCACCTCCGGCCCAAGGCGCTCGGGCACGCTCCGCCGCGGGCGGGCAGCTCCGCAGCGCGGGGGGCACTTGCCCTCCGAGCCCCAGCCCGCTCCCACCAAGCCCGGCCCAGCGCCAGTCCCCGGCCTGCCCGGGCCAACCAGCCCATCCCGGGAGAGGCCCGCTCCACCGCCCCTTCCGCGCCCGGCAGCCGACGGAGGAGACGCCGCCCGGCCCGCCGCTTGCGACCCCCCCCCTCCACCGGCGGCAGAAAGAGGCGAGGGGCGCCGCGGTCCCTGCGCCGCCGCGCAGCCCCAAGGGCAGGGGGCCGGGGGGCGGGGGGGAAGGGGGAGCGGGGAAACCCGGGCTGTGGGTGCAAGAGGTCGGCAGAGTAGAGGATGCGGGCGGGGTGGGGGGAGCAATGCCGGCTGCCCCTGCCCCAGCCTCTGTCGTCCCCGGCTCGGCCCCCGCTTCCCCGCCCTGCCGGGCTGCGCTGTGGGTCCTCCCGGGGGGCTGCGCTGGAGGTCCCTGGGGGGGAGGTTTGGGGGGGACAACGGCCAGCGGTGAGGGAACAGTAACAGGGAAGGAACCCTGTGTCGCTCCCGGCCAGACCGGCTCCGCAGCGAGGAAAGGGAGTTTTATTATTATTACCGTCATCATTATTATTATTGTTATTATTTTTTTTAAAATCATTTCCTGGCGAATTTGGCAGCGGCGGGTGACGCCAGAGCCCCGGCGGCGTAGTGACTGGGGCGGCCGGGCCGGGGGAGGTCGGCTCCGGCTCCCAGCCCCCCGCGCTGCCCGCCGGGGGCGCGGGGGGGCGGCCCTCGGGGTAAGGGCAGCAGCAGCAGCAGCAGCAGCAGCAGCAGCATCCTTCGGGCTGCTCTGCTTCTCCCGCCGGCATCCCCCCGGTGAGCTCCGTCGGGTTGGAGCCGCTGCCCGGCGGGCGGAGGGGCCGCTCCCAGCCACGCCGTGCCCTGCTCGAACCGGGTCGAGCGCGGTTCCTCGCCCTGCGTTTTAGGGATTGCGACCGAGCAGTTCCCATCTTCCCCCGAAAGCAGCGGCTGAAGCATGGGAGGGGAGCGCCTGGGAACCGGGACCTGCAGCAGCGCCCGGCCGCGCTCTGAGGTGGCTGGTTGGGATGTGACTTTCCCATTATGATGACTGTTATTCTCCGCCCCAAAAGCGGACGGGTGTATCCGCGCCCTCGGCGGTGGCAGAGCCCGACCCGCGTCCCGGCCGCTGCGCCTCCAGGTCCGCAGCAAGCGCCTGTTGACGGGCTGCGCCGCGCCTCCCCGGCCCGAAGCGCACCAGTGAGCGCAAAGATTGACCCCGGGGGGGTGGGGGTTCTGTTTGGTGTTTTCTGGGGTTGCTTTGTGCGCTTTTGGTTGGTTATTTTTAAGGGGAGAAGGGGGAAAATACCCCCCGGGTCGCAGCGCCGCAGCCCCATCTCCCTGTCGCTCCATCTCCCCTGTAGCCGGTTCCCAGGCGCGTTTCTGTCCCGGCCCGGTTCCCCGGGCCTGGCCCTTCGCTGCCACAGCCACCAGCCCGGGCCCGGCCCGAGCGATGCGGGCGGGGAGCCGGGCAGGACCCGTCCGTGTCCCGCAGCCCGCCCGGCGCTTCATGCAGGGCAACGCCGAGCGGAGGCCCCGCTGCCCGGGCCCTTCTCGCCCTGACAGTCCCCGGGGCCGGTGCGGAGCCTCGCATTTATTTGTTTTTCATTTGGTCTCGCCGGTTCAGACAGTTATTTCAAACTAATGCCATGGGAAGGACCCGCTGGGTCTGTTCCCCTGCCGCCTGAGCTCTGATGTGCCCGATTTAGGGGATTTTAGCCTATTTACCTCCCCGGTACCCACTCCATCCCCCCTCCCCAGCCCCGAGCATCCCGGCGGCGGTGCTGGGAGCTGCGGCTCCGCGGCCGGGCAGCACCCGATGGATCCGGCCCGATCGCCGAACCCTTCCCGCACTCCGTCCTCGTTTGCCAGCCCCGAGGGCACCCCCCCACCCCCATGCCTACCGCGTGCCCGCACACCCCGGCGGGACCCCCCCTATTTTGCCGCCCCCGCCCCGCAGAGCCCGGGCGGGGAAAGCCGCCGGGCAAAGATGCTGTGGGCGGGGGAAGGGAGGCGGTAAATCAATGGTAAACCCAACCCTTGTTGGATTTACTATTGTTGTCATATACTATTGTGGTTCTAGAATAAAACAGTATTCTGGATATTATTATTGTTGTATTTTATTAATGATAATATTTATATTATAATGAATAAAATTGAATAAGAAATCAAAATTTTATGACTCTTGTCGGATTTACTCTTGTGGTTTTTAATCCCACGTCCTCCTGTGCCAGTAAAACAGCCCAGTGGTCGGTCAATCCATCACTCTCCAGTACATGGAGAGGCAGGCAGATCACAGGGTGCTGTCAGAGCAGCATAGGAAGGGACACGGGACAGACAGGATGCAGGTTGAGCTGTCATTTCGTCTTGCAAAGAAAACACAGTTTAGCTCAGGTCAGCATCTCATTTTTCCTTCCTAATGAGAATAATTTGCAATTTTTCAGTTGTCTTACAAGAGAAGCTTTAGAAACTTTGGCCAGGCCCTTAGCAGATGACACTGAATACGATTACATGGGTCTTCCTAGGGTGGTACACATCTGCAACCGCTGCAAAGCTCTCCTGGGGAAGCCTAAGATGGTTTAGGAGATACTTTCCTGAAAAGGGTCTCCCAGCCTTCCTACACATGTAGCTGGTCATAACCTTAGCTATTCAGATACTGTTTAAAAGTTGAACATGGGTTGGAAGCTGTTACCTTCCAACGGATGTTAAGCACTCTGTGCTTTTATGATCCATGAGATTCCAGGTAACAGATTATTTATAAAGTACAGGATCTACCTGAATTGTTCAGCTCAGTCTAAGCTCGAGAGGAGCTAGGTTTCCTCTGTTGAACTGTAAACAGTGCAGCACTCAAGTAATGCCCCTCACCTCTGGTGGCTTAGGGAACTCCAGTGCATTTGACTTTGGCTGCCTGCATCTGCCATCCTTGCACTGACCGAAACATTCCTGGACTCTGGAGCTGATGGGTACTGAAAGACATTGCTGGCCTGAAACCTCCTCAGGGGAGACACAAACAGAAACTAGAAACTTTGGTGTCACTGCTTTCGTTTGCCTGGGAAACTCAAATGTACCTGCATGGTGCACCAAAAGTGTTTTTCTCGGCCGGAGAAGCTTTTTCTACCAAACATGCCAAACTTCCAGCAATAGCTTCCAAACCAAACGAGATAGTACTGAAAGACATAGCTGGCCTGAAACCTCCTCAGGGGAGACACAAACAGAAACTAGAAACTTTGGTATCACTGCTTTCGTTTGCCTGGGAAACTCAAATGTACCTGCATGGTGCACCAAAAGTGTTTTTCTCGGCCGGAGCAGCATTTGCTGCCAAACATGCCAAAATTCCAGCAATAGCTTCCAAACCAAAAGAGATAGTACTGAAAGACATTGCTGGCCTGAAACCTCCTCAGGGGAGACACAAACAGAAACTATCAACTTTGGTGTCACTGCTTTCGTTTGCCTGGGAAATTCAAATGTACCTCCCTAGTTCACCAAATCTGTTCTTGTCGGCCGGAGCAGCATTTGCTGCCAAAAGTCCAGCAATAGCTTCCAAACCAAGGGTATCAGGACTGAAAGACATTGCTGGCCTGAAACCTCCTCAGGGGAGACACAAACAGAAACTATCAACTTTGGTGTCACCACTTTGGTTTGCGTTGGAAACTCAAATGTACCTCCCTGGTGCACCAAAAGTGTTTTTCTCGGCTGGAGCAGCATTTGCTGCCAAACGTCCAGCAATAGCTTCCAAACCAAGGGAGCCAGGACTGAAAGACATTGCTGGCCAGAAACCCCCTCAGGGGAGACACAAACAGAAAATATAAACATAGGTCTCATGGCTTTCGTTTGCCTGGGAAACTCAAATGTACCTCCCTGTTGCACGAAAAGTGTTTTTCTCGGCCGGAGCAGCTTTTTCTACCAAACGTCCAGCAATAGCTTCCAAACCAAAAGAGATAGTACTGAAAGACATAGCTGGCCTGAAACCTCCTCAGGGGAGACACAAACAGAAACTAGAAACTTTGGTGTAACTGCTTTCGTTTGCCTGGGAAACTCAAATGTACCTCCCTGGTGCACCAAAAGCGTTTTTCTAGGCCGGATCAGCATTTGCTGCCAGACATCCAGCAATAGCTTCCAAACCAAAGGAGCCAGGACTGAAAGACATAGCTGGCCTGAAACATCCTCAGGGGAGACACAAACAGAAAATATAAACTTAGGTCTCATGGCTTTCGTTTGCCTGGGAAACTCAAACGTACCTCCCTGGTGCACCAAAAGTGTTTTTCTCGGCCGGAGCAGCATTTGCTGCCAAATGTCCAGCAATAGCTTCCAAACCAAGGGTGCCAGTACTGAAAGACATAGCTGGCCTGAAACCTCCTCAGGGGAGACACAAACAGAAACTATCAACTTTGGTGTCACCATTTCGTTTGCCTGGGAAACTCAAATGTACCTCCCTGGTGCACCAAAAGTGTTTTTCTCGGCTGGAGCAGCATTTGCTGCGAACATGCCAAACGTCCAATAATAGCTTCCAAACCAAGGGTATCAGGACTGAAAGACATAGGTGGCCTGAAACCTCCTCAGAGGAGACACAAACAGAAACTATCAACTTTTGTGTCACCGCTTTCATTTGCCTTGCAAACTCAAATGTACCTCCCTAGTTCACCAAATGTGTTTTTCTCGGCCGGAGCAGCATTTGCTGCAAAAAATCCAGCAATAGCTTCCAAACCAAGGGAGCCAGGACTGAAAGACATAGCTGGCCTGAAAGCTCCTCAGGGGAGACACAAACAGAAACTATCAACTTTGGTCTCATGGCTTTCGTTTGCTTTGAAAACTCAAATGTACCTCCCTGGTTCACCAAATGTGTTTTTCTCGGCCGGAGCAGCATTTGCTGCCAAACGTCCAGCAATAGCTTCCATACCAAAGGAGACACGACTGAAAGACATAGCTGGCCTGAAACATCCTCAGGGGAGACACAAATAGAAAATATCAACTTTGGTGTCACCGCTTTCGTTTGCCTTGGAAACTCAAATGTACCTCCCTGGTGCACCAAAAGTGTTTTTCTCGGACAGAGCAGCTTTTACTGCCAAACGTCCAGCAAGAGCTTCCAAACCAAGGGAGCCAGGACTGAAAGACATAGCTGGACAGAAAGCTGCACAGGGGAGACACGAACAGAAACTATCAACTTTGGTGTCACCGCTTTCGTTTGCCTGGGAAACTCAAATGTACCTCCATGGTGCACCAAAAGTGTTTTTCTCGGCCGGAGCAGCATTTGCTGCCAATCATGCCAAAAGTACAGCAATAGCTTCCAAAGCAAAGGAGCCAGGACTGAAAGACATAGCTGGCCTGAAACCTCCTCAGGGGAGACACAAACAGAAGCTATCAACTTTAGTGTCTCCGCATTCGTTTGCCTGGGAAATTCAAATACACCTCCCTGGTGCACCAAAATTGTTTTTCAAGGCCGGAGCAGCATTTGCTGCCAAACATGCCAAACGTCCAGCAATAGCTTCAAAAGCAAAGGAGCCAGGACTGAAAGACATAGCTGGCCTGAAACCTCCTCAGGGGAGACAAAAACAAAAAATATAAACTTTGGTCTCATGGTTTTCGTTTTCCTGGGAAACTCAAATGTACCTCCCTAGTTCACCAAATGTGTTTTTCTCGGCCGGAGCAGCAATTGCTGCCAAACGTCAAGCAATAGCTTCCATACCAAGGGAGCCAGGACTGAAAGACATAGCTGGCCTGAAACCTCCTCACGTGAGACACAAACAGAAACTATCAACGTTGGTGTCTCCACTTTTATTTACCTGGGAAATTCAAACATATACCTCCCTGGTGCACCAAAAGTGTTTTTCTCGGCCGGAGAGGCATTTGCTGTCAAACGTCCAGCAATAGCTTCCAAAGCAAAGGAGCCAGGACTGAAAGACATAGCTGGCCTGAAACCTCCTCAGGGGAGACAGAAACAGAAACTATCAACTTTGGTGTCACCGCTTTCATTTGCCTGGGATACTCAAATGTACCTCCTTGGTGCACCAAAAGTGTTTTTCTCGGACGGAGCAGGATTTGCAGCCAAACATGCCAAACGTCCAGCAATAGCTTCCAAACCAAAGGAGTCAGGACTGAAAGTCATAGCTGGCCTGAAACCTACTCAAGGGAGACACAACTAGAAAATATAAACATTGGTCTCATGGTTTTCGTTTGCCTGGGAAACTCAAATGTACCTCCCTAGTTCACCAAATGTGTTTTTCTCGGCCGGAGCAGCAATTGCTGCCAAACGTCCAGCAATAGCTTCCAAACCAAGGGTGCCAGTACTGAAAGATATAGCTGGCCTGAAACCTCCTCAGGTGAGACACAAACAGAAACTATCAACTTTGGTGTCACCATTTCGTTTGCCTGGGAAACTCAAACGTACGTCCCTGGTGCACCAAAAGTGTTTTTCTCGACTGGAGCAGCATTTGCTGCCAAACATGGGAAACGTCCCGCAATAGCTTCCAAACCAAGGGTATCAGGACTGAAAGACATAGGTGGCCTGAAACCTCCTCAGGGGAGACACAAACAGAAACTATCAACTTTGGTGTCACCGCTTTCATTTGCCTTGTAAACTCAAATGTACCTCCCTAGTTCACCAAATGTGTTTTTCTCGGCCGGAGCAGCATTTGCTGCAAAAAATCCAGCAATAGCTTCCAAACCAAGGGAGCCAGGACTGAAAGACATAGCTGGCCTGAAAGCTCCTCAGGGGAGACACAAACAGAAACTATCAACTTTGGTCTCATGGCTTTCGTTTGCTTTGAAAACTCAAATGTACCTCCCTGGTTCACCAAATGTGTTTTTCTCGGCCGGAGCAGCATTTGCTGCCAAACGTCCAGCAATAGCTTCCATACCAAAGGAGCCACGACTGAAAGACATAGCTGGCCTGAAACCTCCTCAGGGGAGACACAAATAGAAAATATCAACTTTGGTGTCACCGCTTTCGTTTGCCTTGGAAACTCAAATGTACCTCCCTGGTGCACCAAAAGTGTTTTTCTCGGACAGAGCAGCTTTTACTGCAAAACGTCCAGCAAGAGCTTCCAAACCAAAGGAGCCAGGACTGAAAGACATAGCTGGCCTGAAACCTCCTCAGGGGAGACACAAACAGAAACTCTCAACTTTGGTGTCACCGCTTTGGTTTCCTAGGGAAACTCAAATGTACCTCCTTGGTGCACCAAAAGTGTTTTTCTCGGCCGGAGCAGCATTTGCTGCCAAACATGCCAAAAGTACAGCAATAGCTTCCAAAGCAAAGGAGCCAGGACTGAAAGACATAGCTGGCCTGAAACCTCCTCAGGGGAGACAAAAACAAAAAATATAAACTTTGGTCTCATGGTTTCCGTTTCCCTGGGAAACTCAAATGTACCTCCCTAGTTCACCAAATGTGTTTTTCTCGGCCGGAGCAGCATTTGCTGCCAAATGTTAAGCAATAGCTTCCAAACCAAGGGAGCCAGGACTGAAAGACATAGCGGGCCTGAAACCTCCTCAGGGGAGACAGAAAAAGAGACTAGAAACTTTGGTGTCACTGCTTTCGTTTGCCTGGGAAACTCAAATGTACCTGCATGTTGCACCAAAAGTGTTTTTCTCGGACGGAGCAGCATTTTCTGCCAAACATGCCAAACGTCCAGCAATAGCTTCCAAAGCAGAGGAGCCAGGACTGAAAGACATAGCTGGCCTGAAACCTCCTCAGGGGAGACAAAAACAAAAAATATAAACTTTGGTCTCATGGTTTTCGTTTGCCTTGGAAACTCAAATGTACCTCCCTGGTGCACCAAAAGTGTTTTTCTCGGCCGGAGCTGCATTTGCTGCCAAACATGACAAACGTCCTGCAATAGCTTCCACAGCAAAGGAGCCAGGACTGAACGACATATCTGGCCTGAAACCTCCTCAGGGGAGACACAAACAAAAAATATAAACTTTGGTCTCATGGTTTTCGTTTGCCTGGGAAACTCAAATGTACCTCCCTAGTTCACCAAATGTGTTTTTCTTGGCCGGAGCAGCAATTGCTGCCAAACGTCAAGCAATAGCTTCCATACCAAGGGAGCCAGGACTGAAAGACATAGCTGGCCTGAAACCTCCTCAGGGGAGACACAAACAGAAACTATCAACTTTGGTGTCACTGCTTTCGTTTGCCTGGGAAACTCAAATGTACCTGCATGTTGCACCAAAAGTGTTTTTCTCGGCCGGAGCAGCATTTGCTGCCAAACATGCCAAACGTCCAGCAATAGCTTCCAAACCAAAGGAGCCAGGACTGAAAGATATAGCTGGCCTGAAACCTCCTCAGGGGAGACACAAATCGAAAGTATCAATTTTGCTGTCTCCGCTTTCATTTGCCTGGGAAATTCAAATATACCTCCCTGGTGCGCCAAAAGTGTTTTTCCCGGCCGGAGCAGCATTTGCTGCCAAACATCCTAAAAGTCTAGCAATAGCTTCCAAACCAAAGGAGCCAGGACTGAACGACATTGCTGGCCTGAAACCTCCTCAAGGGAGACACAAACAGAAACCCTCAAATATGGTGTCTCAGCTTTCGTTTGCCTGGGATATTCAAATGTACCTCCCTGGTGCGCCAAAAGTGTTTTTCCCGGCAGTAGCAGCATTTGCTGCCAAACATGCTAAACGTCTAGCAATAGCTTCAAAACCAAAGGAGCCAGGAGTGAACAACATTGCTGGCCTGAAACCTCCTCAAGGGAGACACAAACAGAAACTATCAAATATGGTATCTCCGCTTTCGTTTGTCTGGGAAATTCAAATATAACTCCCTGGTGCACCAAAAGTCTTTTTCTCGGCCAGAGGAGCATTTGCTGCCAAACATCCAGCAATAGCGTCGAAACCAAAGGACCCAGGACTGATAGACATAGCTGGCCTGAAACCTCCTCAGGGGAGACACAAACAGAAACTATCAACTTTGGTGTCTCCGCTTTCATTTGCCTGGGAAATTCAAATATACCTCCCTGGTGCACCAAAAGTGTTTTTCTTGGCCGGAGCAGCATTTGCTGCCAGACATCCAGCAATAGCTTCCAAACCAAAGGAGCCAGGACTGAAAGACATAGCTGGCCTGAAACCTCCTCAGGGGAGACATAAGCAGAGACGAGAACCTTTGTGTCACTGCTTTCGTTTGCCTGGGAAACTCAAATATACCTCCCTGGTTCACCAAATGTGTTTTTCTCGGCCGGAGCAGCAATTGCTTCCAAACGTCCAGCAATAGCTTCCAAACCAAGGGAACAACGACTGAAAGACATAGCTGTCCTGAAACCTCCTCAGGGGAGACACAAACAGAAACTATCAACTTTGGTGTCACCATTTCGTTTGCCTTGGGAACTCAAATGTACCTCACTGGTGCAGCCAAAGTGTTTTTCTCGGCCGGAGCAGCATTTGCTGCCAAACATGCCAAACGTCCAGCAATAGCTTCCAAACCAAAGGAGCCAGGACTGAAAGACATAGCTGGCGAGAAACCTCCGCAGGAAAGAAAAAAACAGGAGCTTTCATCTTTGGTGTCACCACTTTCTTTTTCCTGGGAAACTCAAATGTACCACCTTGGTGCACCAAATGTGTTTTTCTCGGCCGGAGCAGCAATTCCTGCAAAACGTCCAGGAATAGCTTCCAAACCAAAGGAGCCAGGACTGAAAGACATTGCTGGCCTGAAACCTCCTCAGGGGAGACACAAACAGAAACTATCAGCTTTGGTGTCACCACCTTGGTTTGCGTTGGAAACTCAAATGTACCTCCTTGTTGCACCAAAAGTGTTTTTCTCGGCCGGAGCAGCATTTGCTGCCATACATCCAGCTATAGCTTCCAAACCAAAGGAGCCACGACTGAAAGACATAGCTGGCCTGAAACATCCTCAGGGGAGACACAAAAAGAAAGTATCAACTTTGCTGTCTCCGCTTTCGTTTGCCTGGGAAATTCAAATATACCTCCCTGGTGCACCAAAAGTGTTTTTCTCGGCCGGAGCAGCAATTCCTGCCATACATGTCAAATGTAGAGCAATAGCTTCCAAACCAAAGGAGCCAGGACTGAAAACATTGCTGGCCAGAAACCTCCTCAGGGGAGACACAAACAGAAAATGTAAACTTTGGTCTCATGGCTTTCGTTTGCCTGGGAAACTCAAATGTACCTCCACAGTGCACCAAAATTGTTTTTCTCTGCCGGAGCAGCATTTGCTGCCAAACGTCCAGCAATAGCTTCCAAACCAAAGGAGCCAGGACTGAAAGACATAGCTGGCCTGAAACATCCTCAGGGGAGACACAAACAGAAACTATCAACTTTGGTGTCACCGCTTTGGTTTGCCTGGGAAACTCAATTGTACCTCCTTGGTGCACCAAAAGTTTTTCTCGGCCGGAGCAGCATTTGCTGCCAAACATGCCAAACGTCCAGCAATAGCTTCCAAACCAAAGGAGCCAGGACTGAAAGACATAGCTGGCATGAAACCTCCTCAGGGGAGACACAAACAGAAACTATCAACTTTGGTGTCACCACTTTGGTTTGCTTGGGAAACTCAAATGTACCTCCCTGGGTCGCAAAAGTGTTTTTCTCGGCCGGAGCAGCATTTGCTGCCAAACATGCCATACGTCCAGCAATAGCTTCCAAACCAAAGGAGTCAGGACTCAAAGTCATAGCTGGCCTGACACCTACTCAAGGGAGACACAAATAGAAAATATAAACTTTGGTCTCATGGTTTTCGTTTGCCTGGGAAACTCAAATGTACCTCCCTAGTTCACCAAATGTGTTTTTCTCGGCCGGAGTAGCAATTGCTGCCAAACGTCCAGCAATAGCTTCCAAACGAAGGGAGCCAGGACTGAAAGACATAGCTGGCCTGAAACCTCCTCAGGGGAGACACAAACAGAAACTATAAACTTTGGTGTCTCCGCTTTCATTTACCTGGGAAATTCAAATATACCTCCCTGGTTCACCAAAAGTGTTTTTCTCGGCCGGAGAGGCATTTGCTGCCAAACGTCCAGCAATACCTTCCAAACCAAAGGAGCCAGTACTGAAAGAAAAAGCTGGCATGAAACGTCCTCAGGGGAGACACAAACAGAAACTATCAACTTTGGTGTCACCGCTTTCATTTGCCTGGGATACTCAAATGTACCTCCTTGGTGCACCAAAAGTGTTTTTCTCGGCCGGAGCAGCATTTCCTGCCAAACATGCCAAACGTCCAGCAATAGCTTCCAAACCAAAGGAGTCAGGACTGAAAGTCATAGCTGGCCTGAAACCTCCTCAGGGGAGACACAAATAGAAAATATAAACATTGGTCTCACGGCTTTCGTTTGCCTGGGAAACTCAAATGTACCTCCCTGGTTCACCAAATGTGTTTTTCTCGGCCGGAGCAGCATTTGCTGCCAAACATGCGAAAAGTCCAGCAATAGCTTCCAAACCAAAGGAGCCAGGACTGAAAGACATAGCTGGCCTGAAACCTCCTCAGGGGAGACACAAACAGAAACTATCAACTTTGGTGTCTCCGCTTTCGTTTGCCTGGGAAATTCAAATGTACCTCCCTTGTGCACCAAAAGTGTTTTTCTCGGCCGGAGCAGCATTTGCTGCCAAACGTCCAGCAATAGTTTCCAAACCAAAGGAGCCAGGACTGAAAGACATAGCTGGCCTGAAACCTCCTTAGGGGAGAGAAAAACAGAGACTAGAAACTTTGGTGTCACTGATTTCATTTGCCTGGGAAACTCAAATGTACCTCCCTGGTGCATCAAATGTGTATTTCTCGGCCGGAGCAGCAATTCCTGCAAAACATGCGAAACGTCCAGCAATAGCTTCCAAACAAAAGGAGCCAGGACTGAACGACATTGCTGGCCTGAAACCTCCTCAGGGGAGACACAAACAGAAGCTATCAACTTTGGTGTAACTGCTTTCGTTTGCCTGAGAGACTCAAATGTACCTGCATGATGCACCAAAACTGTTTTTCTCGGCCGGAGCAGCATTTGCTGCCAAACATGCCAAACGTCCAGCAATAGCGTCCAAACCAAGGGTGCCAGGACTGAAAGACATAGCTGGCCTGAAACCTCCTCAGGGGAGACACAAACAGAAGCTATCAACTTTAGTGTCTCCGCTTTCGTTTGCCTGGGAAATTCAAATATACCTCCCTGGTGCACCAAAAGTGTTTTACTCGGCCGGAGCAGCATTTGCTGCCAAACGTCCAGCAATAGCTTCCAAACAAAGGAGCCAGGACTGAAAGACATAGCTGGCCTGAAACCTCCTCAGGGGAGACACAAACAGCGACTAGAAACTTTGGTGTCACTGCTTTCGTTTGCCTGGGAAACTCAAATGAACCTCCTTGGTGCACCAAAAGTGTTTTTCTCGGCCGGAGCAGCATTTCCTGCCAAACATGCCAAACGTCCAGCAATAGCTTCCAAACCAAAGGAGCCAGGACTGAAAGACATAGCTGGCCTGAAACCTCCTCAGGGGAGACACAAACAGAAAATGCAAACTTTGGTCTCATGGCTTTCTTTTGCCTGGGAAATTCAAATGTAGCTCCCTGGTGCACCAAAAGTGTTTTTCTCAGCCGGAGCAGCATTTGCTGCCAAAAGTCCAGCAATTGCTTCCAAACCAAGGGAACAAGGATTGAAAGACATATCTGGCCTGAAACCTCCTCAGGGGAGACACAAACAGAAACTATAAACTTTGGTGTCACCATTTCGTTTGCCTGGGAAACTCAAATGTACCTCCTTGGTGCACCAAAAGTGTTTTTCTCGGCCGGAGCAGCATTTGCTGCCAAACATGCCAAACGTCCAGCAATAGTTTCCAAACCAAAGGATCCAGAACATAAAGACATAGCTGGCCTGAAACCTCCTCAGGGGAGACATAAACAGAAACTATCAACTTTGGTGTCACCGCTTTCGTTTTCCTTGGAAAATCAAATGTACGTCCCTAGTGCACCAAAAGTGTTTTTCTCGGCCGGAGCAGCATTTGCTGCCAAACATGATAAACGTCCTGCAATAGCTTCCAAACCAAAGGAGCCAGGACTGAAAGACATAGCTGGCCTGAAACCTACTCAAGGGAGACACAAATAGAAAATATAAACATTGGTCTCATGACTTTCTTTTGCCTGGGAAACCCAAATGTACCTCCCTGGTTCACCAAATATGTTTTTCTCGGCCGGAGCAGCAATTGCTGCCAAACGTCCAGCAATAGCTTCCAAACCAAAAGAGCCAGGACTGAAAGACATAGCTGGCCTGAAACCTCCTCAGGGGAGACATAAACAGAAACTATCAACTTTGGTGTCACCGCTTTGGTTTGCCAGGGAAACTCCAATGTAGCTCCCTGGTGCACCAAAAGTGTTTTTCTCGGCCGGAGCAGCATTTGCTGCCAAACATGCGAAAAGTCCAGCAATACCTTCAAAACCAAAGGAGCCAGGACTGAACGACATTGCTGGCCTGAAACCTCCTCAGAGGAGACACAAACAGAAACTATCAAATTTGGTGTCTCCGCTTTCGTTTGCCTGGGAAATTCAAATATACCTCCCTGGTGCACCAAAAGTGTTTTTCTCGGCCGGAGCAGCATTTGCTGCCAAACATCCAGCAATAGCTTCCAAACCAAAGGAGCCAGGAATGAAAGACATAGCTGGCGAGAAACCTCGTCAGGACAGACAAAAACAGGAGCTTTCAACTTAGGTGTCACCGCTTTCGTTTTCCTGGGAAATTCAAATGAACCTCCCTGGTTCACCAAATATGTTTTTCTCGGACGGAGCAGCAATTCTGCCAAACGTCCAGCAATAGCTTCCAAACCAAAGGAGCCAGGACTGAAAGACATAGCTGGCCTGAAACCTACTAAGGGGAGACACAAACAGAAACTATCAACTTTGATGTCACCGCTTTGGTTTGGCAGGAAAACTTAAATGTACCTCCGCGGTGCACCAAAAGTGTTTTTCTCGGCCGGAGCAGCAATTGCTGCCAAACATGCGAAAAGTCCAGCAATAGCTTCCAAACCAAAGGAGCCAGGACGGAACGACATTGCTGACCTGAAACCTCCTCAGAGGAGACACAAACAAAAGCTATCAAATTTGTTGTCTCCGCTTTCGTTTGCCTGGGAAATTCAAATATACCTCCCTGGTGCACTAAAATTGTTTTTCTCGGCCGGAGCAGCATTTGCTGCCAAACATGATAAACGTCCAGCAATACCTTCCAAACCAAAGGAGCCAGGACTGAAAGACATAGCTGGCCTGAAACCTCCTCAGGGGAGACTCAAACAGAAACTATAAACTTTGGTGTCACCATTTCGTTTGCCTTGGGAACTCAAATGTACCTCCCTGGTGCACCAAAAGTGTTTTTCTCGGCCGGAGCATCATTTGCTGCCAAACATGCAGCAATAGCTTCCAAACCAAAAGACATAGCTGGCCTGAAACCTCCTCAGAGGAGACACAAACAGAAACTATCAACTTTGGTGTCTCCGCTTTCGTTTACCTGGGAAATTCAAATATACCTCCCTGGTGCACCAAAAGTGTTTTTCTCGGCCGGAGAGGCATTTGCTGCCAAATATGCCAATCGTCCAGCAATACCTTCCAAACCAAAGGAGTCAGGACTGAAAGACATAGCTGGCCTGAAACCTCCTCAGGGGAGACACAAACAGAAACTATCAACTTTGGTGTCTCCGCTTTCGTTTACCTGGGAAATTCAAATATACCTCCCTGGTGCACCAAAAGTGTTTTTCTCGGCCGGAGCAGCATTTGCGGCCAAACGACCAGCAATAGATTCCAAACCAAAAGAGCCAGGACTGAAAGACATAGCTGGCCTGAAACCTCCTCAGGGGAGACACAAACAGAGACTAGAAACTTTGGTGTCACTGCTTTCGTTTGCCTGGGAAACTCAAATGTACCTCCTTGGTGCACCAAAAGTGTTTTTCTCGGCCGGAGCAGCATTTGCTGCCAAACATGCCAAAAGTCCAGCAATAGCTTCCAAACCAAAGGAGCCAGGACTGAAAGACATAGCTGGCCTGAAACCTCCTCAGGGGAGACAGAAACAGAATATGTAAACTTTGGTCTCATGGATTTCGTTTGCCTGGGAAACTCAAATGTACCTCCCTGGTTAACCAAATGTGTTTTTCTCGGCCGGAGCAGCATTTGCTGCCAAACATGCGAAAAGTCCAGCAATAGCTTCCCAACCAAAGGAGCCAGGACTGAATGACATTGCTGGCCTGAAACCTCCTCAGGGGAGACACAAACAGAAACTATCAAATTTGGTGTCTCCGCTTTCGTTTGCCTTGGAAACTCAAATGTACCTCCCTGGTGCACCAAAAGTGTTTTTCTCAGCCGGAGCAGCATTTGCTGCCAAACGTCCAGCAATTGCTACCAAACCAAAGGAGCCAGGACTGAATGACATATCTGTCCTGAAACCTCCTCAGGGGAGACACAAACAGAAACTATCAACTTTGGTGTCTCCGCTTTCATTTACCTGGGATACTCAAATGTACCTCCCAGGTGCACCAAATGTGTTTTTCTCGGCCGGAGCAGGATTTCCTGCCAAACATGCCAAACGTCCAGCAATAGCTTCCAAACCAAAGGAGTCAGGACTGAAAGACATCGCTGGCCAGAAACCTACTCAAGGGAGACATAAATAGAAAATATAAACATTGGTCTCATTGCTTTCGTTTGCCTGGGAAACTCAAACGTACCTCCCTTGTTCACCAAATATGTTTTCCTCGGCCGGAGCAGCAATTGCTGCCAAACATCCAGCAATAGCTTCCAAACCAAAGGAGCCAGGACTGAAAGACATAGCTGGCCTGAAACCTCCTCAGGGGAGATACAAAAAGAAACTATCAACTTTGGTGTCACCGCTTTGGTTTCCTAGGGAAACTCAAATGTACCTCCTTGGTGCACCAAAACTGTTTTTCTAGGCCGGAGCAGCATTTGCTGCCAAACATGCCAAACGTCCAGCAATGCCTTCCAAACCAAAGGAGCCAGGAATGAAAGACATAGCTGGCCAGAAACCTCCTCAGGACAGACACAAACAGGAGCTTTCAACTTTGGTGCCACCGCTTTTGTTTGCCTGGGAAACTCAAATGTACCTCACTAGTTCACCAAATGTGTTTTTCTCGTCCGGAACAGCAATTGCTGCAAACTGTCCAGCAATACCTTCCAAACCAAGGGAGCCAGGACTGAAAGACATTGCTGGCCTGAAACCTCCTCAGGGGAGACACAAAGAGAAACTATCAACATTTGTGTCCCTATTTCGTTTGCCTGGGAAACTCAAATGTACCTCCCTGGTGCACCAAAAGTGTTTTTCTCGGCCGGACTAGCATTTGCTGCCAAATATGCCAAACGTCCAGCAATACCTTCCAAACCAAGGGAGCCAGGACTGAAAGACATAGCTGGCCTGAAACCTCCTCAGGGGAGACACAAACAGAAACTATCAAATATGGTGTCTCCGCTTTCGTTTGCCTGGGAATTTCAAATATACCTCCCTGGTGCACCAAAAGTGTTTTTCTTGGCCGGAGCAGCATTTGCTGCCAAACATCCAGCAATAGCTTCGAAACCAAAGGAGCCAGGACTGAAAGACATAGCTGGCCTGAAACCTCCTCAGGGGAGACACAAACAGAAACTATCAACTTTGGTGTCTCCGCTTTCATTTACCTGGGAAATTCAAATATACCTCCCTGGTGAACCAAAAGTGTTTTTCTCGGCTGGAGCAGCATTTGCTGTCAAACATGCCAAACGTCCAGCAATAGCTTCCAAACCAAAGGAGCCAGGACTGAAAGACATAGCTGGCCTGAAACCTCCTCAGGGGAGACACAAAAAGAAAATGTAAACTTTGGTCTAATGGCTTTCGTTTGCCTGGGAAACTAAAATGGACCTCCCTGGTTCACCAAATGTGTTTTTCTCGGCCGGAGCAGCATTTGCTGCCAAACGTCCAGCAATAGCTTCCAAACCAAGGGAACAAGGACTGAAAGACATATCTGGCCTGAAACCTCCTCAGGGGAGACACAAACAGAAACTATCAACTTTGGTGTCACCATTTCGTTTGCCTGGGAAACTCAAATGTACCTCCCTGGTGCACCCAAAGTGTTTTTCTCGGCTGGAGCAGCATTTGCTGCCAAACATGCCAAACGTCCAGCAATAGCTTCCAAACCAAAGGAGCCAGGACTGAAAGACATAGGTGGCCTGAAACCTCCTCAGGGGAGACACAAACAGAAACTATCAACTTTGGTGTCACAATTTCGTTTGCCTGGGAAACTCAAATGTACCTGCATGGTGCACCAAAAGTGTTTTTCTCGGCCGGAGCAGCATTTGCTGCCAAACATCCTGCAATAGCTTCCAAACCAAAGGAGCCAGGACTGAAAGACATAGCTGGCCTGAAACCTCCTCAGGGGAGACACAAACAGAAACTATCAACTTTGGTGCTCCGCTTTCATTTACCTGGGAAATTCAAATATACCTCCCTGGTGCACCAAAAGTTTTTTTCTTAGCCGGAGCGGCATTTGCTGCCAAACGTCCAGCAATAGATTCCAAACCAAAGGAGCCAGGACTGAAAGACATAGCTGGCCTGAAACCTCCTCAGGGGAGACACAAACAGAAACTATCAACTTTGGTGTCACCGCTTTCTTTTTCCTGGGAAACT
This sequence comes from Laterallus jamaicensis coturniculus, assembly GCA_022605575.1. Lineage (NCBI taxonomy): Eukaryota > Metazoa > Chordata > Aves > Gruiformes > Rallidae > Laterallus > Laterallus jamaicensis. Next base: position 3,623,438 of record JAKCOX010000014.1, read on the forward strand.
CAAATGTACCTCCTTGGTGCACCAAAAGTGTTTTTCTCGGCCGGAGCAGCATTTGCTGCCAAACGTCCAGCAATTGCTTCCAAACCAAAGGAGTCAGGACTGAAAGACATAGCTGGCCAGAAACCTCCTCAGGGGAGACACACACAAAAGCTATCAGCTTTGGTGTCACCACTTTGGTTTCCGTTGGAAACTCAAATGTACCTCCCTGATGCACCAAAAGTGTTTTTCTCCTCTGGAGCAGCATTTCCTGCCAAATATGCCAAACGTCCAGCAATAGCTTCCAAACCAAAGGAGCCAGGACTGAAAGACATAGCTGGCCTGAAACCTCCTCAGGGGAGACACAAACAGAAACTATCAACTTTGGTGTCACCGCTTTCATTTGACTGGGATACTCAAATGTACCTCCCGGGTGCACCAAAAGTGTTTTTCTCGGCCGGAGCAGCAATTCCTGTCAAACATGCCAAAAGTACAGCGATAGCTTCAAAACCAAAGGAGCCAGGACTAAAACACATTGCTGGCCTGAAACCTCCTCAGGGGAGACACAAACAGAAAGTATCGGCTTTGGTGTCACCACTTTGTTTTGCGTTGGAAACTCAAATGTACCTCCTTGGTGAACCAAAAGTGTTTGTCTCGGCTGGAGTAGCATTTGCTGCCAAACATCCAGCAATAGCTTCCAAACCAAAGGAGCCAGGACTGAAAGACATAGCTGGCCTGAAACCTCCTCAGGGGAGACACAAACAGAAACTATCAACTTAGGTGTCACCATTTCGTTTGCCTTGGGAACTCAAATGTACCTCCCTGGTTCACCAAATGTGTTTTTCTCGGCCGGAGCAGCAATTGCTGCCAAAAGTCCAGCAATTGCTTCCAAACCAAGGGAACAAGGACTGAAAGACATAGCTGGCCTGAAACCTCCTCAGGGGAGACACAAACAGAAACTATCAACTTTGGTGTCACCATTTTTTTTGCCTTGGGAACTCAAATCTACCTCCCTGGTGCACCCAAAGTGTTTTTCTCGGCCGGAGCAGCATTTGCTGCCAAACATGCCAAACGTCTAGCAATAGCGTCCAAACCAAAGGAGACAGGACTGAAAGACATAGCTGGCCTGAAACCTCCTCAGGGGAGACACAAACAGAAACTTTCGGCTTTGGTGTCACCACTTTGTTTTGCGTTGGAAACTCAAATGTACCTCCCTGGTTCACCAAATGTGTTTTTCTCGGCCGGAGCAGCATTTGCTGCCAAACGTCCAGCAATAGCTTCCAAACCAAAGGAGCCAGGACTGAAAGACATAGCTGGCCTGAAACCTCCTCAGGGGAGACACAAACAGAGACTAGAAACTTTGGTGTCACTGCTTTCGTTTGCCTGGGAAACTCAAATGTACCTCCTTGGTGCACCAAAAGTGTTTTTCTCGGCCGGAGCAGCATTTGCTGCCAAACGTCCAGCAATTGCTTCCAAACCAAGGGACCAAGGACTGAAAGACATAGCTGGCCTGAAACATCCTCAGGGGAGACACAAACAGAAACTATCAACTTTGGTGTCACCACTTTCATTTGACTGGGATACTCAAATGTACCTCCTTGGTGCACCAAATGTGTTTTTCTCGGCCGGAGCAGCAATTCCTGTCAAACATGCCAAAAGTACAGCGATAGCTTCAAAACCAAAGGAGCCAGGACTGAAAGACATTGCTGGCCTGAAACCTCCTCAGGGGAGACACAAACAGAGACTAGAAACTTTGGTGTCACCGCTTTGTTTTGCGTTGGAAACTCAAATGTACCTCCTTGGTGCACCAAAAGTGTTTGTCTCGGCTGGAGCAGCATTTGCTGCCAAACGTCCAGCAATAGCTTCAAAACCAAAGGAGCCAGGACTGAAAGACATAGCTGGCCTGAAACCTCCTCAGGGGAGACACAAACAGAGACTAGAAACTTTGGTGTCACCGCTTTCGTTTGACAGGGAAACTCAAATGTACCTCCTTGGTGCACCAAAAGTTTTTTTCTCGGCCGGAGCAGCATTTCCTGCCAAAACGTCCAGCAATTGCTTCCAAACCAAGGGACCAAGGACTGAAAGACATAGCTGTCCTGAAACCTGCTCAGGGGAGACACAAACAGAAACTATCAACTTTGGTGTCACCATTTCGTTTGCCTTGGGAACTCAAATGTACCTCCCTGGTGCACCAAAAGTGTTTTTCTCGGCCGGAGCAGCATTTGCTGCCAAACATGCCAAACGTCCAGCAATAGCTTCCAAAGCAAAGGAGCCAGGACAGAAAGACATAGCTGGCCTGAAACCTCCTCAGGGGAGACACAAACAGAAACTATAAACTTTGGTGTCACCGCTTTGGTTTCCTAGGTAAACTCAAATGTACCTCCCTGGTGCACCAAAAGTGTTTTTCTCGGCCGGAGCAGCAATTGCTGCCAAACATGCCAAACGTCCAGCAATAGCTTCCAAACCAAAGGAGCCAGGACTGAAAGACATAGCTGGCCTGAAACCTCCTCAGGGGAGCCACAAACAGAAACTATCAACTTTGGTGTCACCGCTTTCGTTTGCCAGGGAAACTCAAATGTACCTTCATGATGCACCAAAAATGTTTTTCTCGGCCGGAGCAGCATTTGCTGCCAAACGTCCAGCAATAGCTTCCAAACCAAAGGAGCCAGGACTGAAAGACATTGCTGGCATGAAACCTCCTCAGGGGAGACACAAACAGAAACTTTCGGCTTTGGTGTCACCACTTTGTTTTGCGTTGGAAACTCAAATGTACCTCCCTGGTTCACCAAATGTGTTTTTCTCGGCCGGAGCAGCATTTGCTGCCAAACGTCCAGCAATAGCTTCCAAACCAAAGGAGCCAGGACTGAAAGACATAGCTGGCCTGAAACCTCCTCAGGGGAGACACAAACAGAGACTAGAAACTTTGGTGTCACTGCTTTCGTTTGCCTGGGAAACTCAAATGTACCTCCTTGGTGCACCAAAAGTGTTTTTCTCGGCCGGAGCAGCATTTGCTGCCAAACGTCCAGCAATTGCTTCCAAACCAAGGGACCAAGGACTGAAAGACATAGCTGGCCTGAAACATCCTCAGGGGAGACACAAACAGAAACTATCAACTTTGGTGTCACCACTTTCATTTGACTGGGATACTCAAATGTACCTCCTTGGTGCACCAAATGTGTTTTTCTCGGCCGGAGCAGCAATTCCTGTCAAACATGCCAAAAGTACAGCGATAGCTTCAAAACCAAAGGAGCCAGGACTGAAAGACATTGCTGGCCTGAAACCTCCTCAGGGGAGACACAAACAGAGACTAGAAACTTTGGTGTCACCGCTTTGTTTTGCGTTGGAAACTCAAATGTACCTCCTTGGTGCACCAAAAGTGTTTGTCTCGGCTGGAGCAGCATTTGCTGCCAAACGTCCAGCAATAGCTTCAAAACCAAAGGAGCCAGGACTGAAAGACATAGCTGGCCTGAAACCTCCTCAGGGGAGACACAAACAGAGACTAGAAACTTTGGTGTCACCGCTTTCGTTTGACAGGGAAACTCAAATGTACCTCCTTGGTGCACCAAAAGTTTTTTTCTCGGCCGGAGCAGCATTTCCTGCCAAAACGTCCAGCAATTGCTTCCAAACCAAAGGAGCCAGGACTGGAAGACATAGCTGGCCTGAAACCTCTTCAGGGGAGACACAAACAGAAAATGTAAACTTTGTTCTCATCGCTTTCGTTTGCCTGGGAAACTCAAATGTACCTCCCTGTTTCACCAAATGTGTTTTTCTCGGCCGGAGAAGCATTTGCTGCCAAACCTCCAGCAATTGCTTCCAAACCAAGGGAACAAGGACTGAAAGACATATCAGGCCTTAAACCTTCTCAGGGGAGACACAAACAGAGACTAGAAACTTTGGTGTCACCATTTCATTTGCCTGGAAAACTCAAATGTACCTCCCTGGTGCACCAAAAGTGTTTTTCTCGGCCGGAGCATCATTTGCTGCCAAACATGACAAACGTCCAGCAATAGCTTCCAAACCAAAGGAGTCAGGACTGAAAGTCATAGCTGGCCTGAAACCTCCTCAGGGGAGACACAAACAGAAACTATCAACTTTGGTGTCACCATTTCGTTTGCCTGGAAAACTCAAATGTACCTCCCGGGTGCACCAAAAGTTTTTTTCTCGGCCAGAGCAGCATTTGCTGCCAAACATGACAAATGTCAAGCAATAGCTTCCAAACCAAAGGAGTCAGGACTGAAAGACATAGCTGGCCTGAAACCTCCTCAGGGGAGACACAAACAGAAACTATCAACTTTGGTGTCACCGCTTTCGTTTGCCTTGGAAACACAAATGTACCTCCCTGGTTCACCAAAAGTGTTTTTCTCAGCCGGAGCAGCATTTGCTGCCAAACATGCCAAACGTCCAGCAATAGCTTCCAAACCAAAGGAGCCAGGACTGAAAGACATAGCTGGCCAGAAACCTCCTCAGGACAGACACAAACAGGAGCTTTCAACTTAGGTGTCACCGCTTTCGTTTGCCTGGGAAATTCAAATATACCTCCCTGGTGCACCAAAAGTGTTTTTCTCGGCCGGAGCAGCATTTGCTGCCAAACGTCCAGCAATAGCTTCCAAAGCAAAGGAGCCAGGACTGAAAGACATAGCTGGCCTGAAACCTCCTCAGGGGAGATACAAACAGAGACTAGAAACTTTGGTGTCACTGCTTTCGTTTGCCTGGGAAGCTCAAATGTACCTCCCTGGTTCACCAAATATGTTTTTCTCAGCTGGAGCAGCAATTGCTGCCAAACGTCCAGCAATTGCTTCCAAACCAAAGGAACAATGACTGAAAGACATAGCTGGCCTGAAACCTCCTCATGGGAGACACAAACAGAAACTATAAACTCTCTGTCACCGTTTCGTTTGCTTTGGGAACTCAAATGTACCTCCCTGGTGCACCCAAAGTGTTTTTCTCGGCCGGAGCAGCATTTGCTGCCAAACATGCCAAACGTCCAGCAATAGCTTACAAACCAAAGGAGCCAGGACTGAACGACATTGCTGGCCTGAAACCTCCTCAGGGGAGACACAAACAGAAGCTATCAACTTTGGTGTCTCTGCTTTCGTTTGCCTGGGAAAATCAAATGTACCTGCATGGTGCACCAAAAGTGTTTTTCTCGGCCGGAGCAGCATTTGCTGCCACACATGCCAAACGTCCAGCAATAGCTTCCAAACCAAAGGAGCCAGGACTGAAAGACATAGCTGGCCTGAAACCTCCTCAGGGGAGACACAAACAGGAGCTTTCAACTTAGGTGTCACCGCTTTCGTTTGCCTGGGAAACTCAAATGTACCTCCCTGGTGCACTAAATATTTTTTTTTCTCAGACAGAGCAGCATTTCCTGCCAAACTTCCAGCAATAGCTTCCAAACCAAAGGAGCCAGGACTGAAAGACATAGCTGGCCTGAAACCTCCTCAGGGGAGACACACAGAAAATATCAAGTTTGGTGTCATCGCTTTCTTTTGCCTGGGAAACTCAAATGTACCTCCATGGTGTACCAAAATTTTTTTTCTCGGCCGGAGCAGAATTTCCTGCCAAACATGCCAAACGTCCAGCAATAGCTTCCAAACCAGAGGAGCCAGGACTGAAAGACATAGCTGGCTGAAACCTACTCGGGGGAGGGAAACGCAGTGAGGCCAGAGCGGTCTCAGGACCTTGTAGGGGCTCAAGGACCCAAGTTTCCCCCCTCTCCCTCATCATGACAACTCCGCAGTAGGAGGGGACAGTCCCACCAGCTCAAACAGCGCAGCTTTTAGCAGCTATGGGGCAGAGGACACACCTCCTGACAGGATAGAACCCTGGGAACAGCTCTCCAAGGTCCTGGGATATGTTACTGATGAAGCGCGTGGGTTTGGAAGCAAAGCCCCAACAGATGAACCCCACCAGAGCCGAGGAAGCAGCACCGTGAGGGCTCATTGCACCCAGAGGCCATGTCCCCAACGTCCCCATGTTTTCCCCCCAAGAGCCGATCCCTCTCCGCCATCTCGATAACGGGACCTCCAGCCTCCCTTCTCCAGCAGCACCCTTCAATTCTGCAAAGAAACACCTGGATCACCTTAAGGCTGGTCACAGACCCAGCCAGCCCACGCTCACCACGCCACACAGACACGTTTGGCTTTCTCATCCCAACAAATCTAAGGAGCTCCCCCAAAGAGAGAGCTCCTCCCGCGGCAGGACTGGGATTGCCCTCGCTCCTCTGGCCGCCAGATGACATCCCCAGGGTCCCTTCAGGCTTGGTGAGAATCCCCTAGGGAAGAGTCTGTGCTCCGGGACCCGTCTTGCCCGGATCCAGCTCTGAGCTACAGACCCCACTGATGCGTCAACGCAGCTCCAGTCCCAAACAAAGAGCTTCATGCCAGCAGGGTTTTTTAAAAATAATTTAAATATTTATTGTAATAAAATAAATAAACATTTCTCTTTTCACATTTAACACAAAAAACAGAACAGCAAAAGCAACCCTGGGTTAGAGTTCCTGCCTCCAAAATTAAGGAGGTGGAGTAAATAAGTAAAATGAAAATGAAAACTAAAACAGTGTCACAGTTTTGCGTGGTTGGGTGCTGGGAAAGAATGGGGGTGTAGAAAATGGCTGCTGTGAGGAGCTGCTGGAATTCTCTACAGCTCCAAAGGGTAAACAATTCAAGGCCAGAGTAGAGACACTGTTAAGAGAAAACATATAGGAGAAAGCAAGGAGCTGCATTTTGCCACCGGAGAAGGGAGTGAGAACATGTAAGGAGCTGTGCAGACACCAAGGCTGGGGAGGGCAGGGGAGGAGGTACCCCAGGTGCCAGGGAGAAAGATGCCCCTGCAGCCTGTGGGGAAGCCCCATGGAAAAGGCCGAGACTCCACCTGCAGCCCATCGGGGGGCTCCATGCTGGATGGAGCAGGTGGAGACATAGAGAAGACGCTGTGACCCTTACGTTGGAGCAAGCCTCTGCCAGCACTTGCAACCTACAGAGATAAGCGAGAGAGAGAATTGTGCCCGAACAGGTTTGCTAGGGGGAGGCTTGCCATGGAGGACTGGAGAGACGTTGCTGCCTACCAGATGTCCATTCCAGATTCCATCCCCCCACAGCAGGGCAGATGAGGAGATAAAGCCCGGTGGGAAAAGGACTCACGTTGGAGATGTTCATGGAGGACTGTCTCCTGTGGGTGGGACTCCACGGTGCAGAAGGGGAAGGGGGTATGGAATGAATGCCCCCCCGGCCGAGAAGGAAACCAACTGGCAAGGAACTGACTGAGACTGGGAACAAATAACGGGATTCTCAGTTACTTCATCATGAGCTGTTCTTCCTTTCCAGATCTTAAAACACCTCTACCTCCCCCCCTGCTCCCTTCTTAGCAGACTACACTCCAGTCATGATTTCACTCCCTTTTTTCCCCCTACATCTTAGCACAGGAGGGGCAGGGACTGGGGGATGGGGGTTTTGATCAGTTTCTTTGCAGTTGGTTTCCTTCTCAGCCAGGGGGGGAATACATTCCATAACACCTTCCCCAGCTGCATCATGGGGTCCCACCATGGAAGACAGTCCTCCACAAACGTCTCCAATGCAAGTCCTTTTCCCACAGGGCTTTCTCTCCGGCACTTGGGGTGCAACCCACTCAGCCCGCCATGGCCATGGTGTCTGCACAGCTCCTTACATCTTCTCACTCCCTTCTCCGGTGGCAAAATGCAGCTCCTTCCAGGTTGTTTTCTCCTATATGTTACCCTCAGAGGTGCTATGAATCCATCTCTGATTGGCGTGGCCCTGGTCAACAGTGTTTATACTGTGTCAATTGTTCACACTTTGGAGCTGCAGAGAATTCCAGCAGCTCCTCACAGCAGCCATTTTCTGCACCCCAGTTCTTTTGCAGCACCCAAACATGCAAAGCTGCAACAACAGGTTTTCTTCTTCTCTTATCTCATTTAACAGACAAAAACAAGAATAACAAAACCAACCGAGGGTTGCAGGGACTTCCCAATGGAAAACTAAAACAGGAATCACCCCAAGGTGACCACAATAGCCACAGCAGCTGCTGATGGAGTATTTCCCATGCCATCTTCCTGCAAAGAGAAGGAAAGAGAAAGCCATTAATGTAGGAAGTCAGGGCAGAAAGGAGGCAAAAACACCCGGTTCGTTAAGGATGGGGAACACAGCTCTGCCCTGCTGAGGCCACCCTGAAGTGCTGACCCCAGCAAGCGTGCACCCAAGGAGAGGTACAAACCCTCAGCCCCTGCCCCAGGCTGCTGCCTTCACTCCCCCGGCTCTTTTATCCACGTGGAAAAAATCCAGGGCAAAAAGCTCTGGAGCTGTTGAAAACCTTTGCTCACCTGAGTGAAGGTCATGGGCTCATCTCGGGAGATGCAGTCTGCGTATTTGCAGATGAAAACCCCGCAGTCGCTGCCATTCTCTTGCTGAGGGATTTCCTAATGAAGGCAGAGGAAGACAGAGGATGTTCCCTTACCTCAGAGGACGAGCAGCAGGCATTACCCACACCAGCCCTGCGATAACCGGACCCAACTCGTGATGCGCTTCCCACTCCCGCAGGCTCAGAGGTTGCCCCAGCTCTTGGCACACCCAGCTCTGCACAGCGCCGTGTCTCTGGAATCAAGGCTTGAGGCCTCGCTTTTCCCTCTGAGGGAACTTCCTGAGAAACACTGGCGCCAGCCCCTGCTCTGTCACACACCGGGCTCTGTGCTCCAAGCCAGAATCAATCATCATCTCAGAGCTGATTTTTGCAGCCTACATTCTCTGAGCCTTAAAAACTTATGGAATGGGGGCAAAGCCAGATTCACCTTCATGGGGCAGACTAATTAAACAAACCCCAACCCCCCAAACAGCAAAGAGAGCACTGGGCCAGTGAGAGGAGCCTCTGCTTGTAAAGTCCAACCCAGCGCAGCTTCCCGCTCCGCTCGCAGCCGGAGGTGGTGCCATAAGGACAGGAGAAGCTTCGGGCTGATGACTTGGGCTGAACGCGGACGGGTTCAAACTCTTGCGACAAGGAGCCACAGTTCACTTTCCAAACCCAAGCAGCGCTCACTTACGTGGGGCTCCATGCTGTGAAGAGTCCACTCAGACCAATCCAACTTCACCTTTCTTTTTTCCAAGCTCTCTTCTTGCAGGAATTCCCTGTTTAAACCAAAAGAGAACAAAAGATCCCTCTTTATCTCCATCATTTAGTCCCACAAAAAGGGAGCTGCTGAAGGAGACTCCCACAAAAGCATAAGCTCATTGAGAAACCTCCCAAATCATGTGTTGTCAGAGGAGGAACAGGAGAACCAAACAAGGAACTGCAATGCCCAGCATGTACCCACATACTGGGCGCACCTCCAGGACAAGTAAATACAAAAGCTTTTGGGCTAAGGAAGTTCCCAGGCTTGGGGCTCTCCCAGGAAAAGCCTGCTACGAGACACTGGTCTTGAGGGAGAACGTCGGCAGTACAGATCACCCACAGTAAGGGCAAGAGGGGAGGTGGCTGGGGAAAGCTGGAGGGAAACATGGAGCGCTGCTTGTTTTAAATGCGGAATAGAACAGCAGAGGTGCAGAGACACAGAGACGGAGCGTGTCCCAGAGCTCGCTGCAGCAGAGAGGCCAAACCCACAGGACAAGGATGAAAGAGCCAAGCGAGGAAGAGGAAGGGCGTGTGAAGAGCCGGGGCAGAGGGGGACGATGCCAGAGCAGGGAAGCACTCGATGGCACACAGCTGGCAGGAAGTGAATCCAACATTTCTGTTTGGTTATTGACCAGATGCAGGAAAAGCTGTGGTCATGTTCCGGGGGCAAAACCCCCAAACCTTCTCCCAACTCCCAAGGGAAAAGCAGCGGCTGAGCGGTTACTTACAATAACACCTGGCAGATCTCATCACCGTTTTGTCCCAGGGAGTCATAGTGCCTGATGCTCTTCTTTCTGACATCTATGACCTGTCGTTAAGAGACGACCCTCAGATGAGGCCCAACAGCTCAACACATAGATGACTTTCCTTCCAGGCTTTTCCTCCCCATCCAGCTCTAAGTAAAAAGCTGGGTTTGACTCACCCCGAGCGTCCAATGACACCTCGAATTAACTGGGACAAAAATTATGTCTTTGGTGAAAAGATCTACTCCTTTGCTCCATCGTTTCACGGCACTGTAGCCTCCAGAACACAGTTTGACATAGAAGAAAGTGTTAAAAGCGAAGACTGATGGACCTTTTTTCCTGTTGCTTCTGTCCACCAGAAGAGCCATGTAGAAATGAATGACCTGCATCACAAAGAGTAAATTGAAGAAGTAAAATAGGACGCTAGCTTACCAAACAAAAAGCACAGCCCCATGCCTTGGCTGGCCACCTTTACTCCAACCCCAGCTGTGGGTATTCTCCATACCACTCTCAGCTGCTTGGGTCAGAGAATTTGGCACTTGGTTATCTCTTGGTTAGATAAAAATACCTCTTGCCCTCTCCCATCATCTAGGACTAACTCCTGGGAGCTGCCTAACACCAGTAGTAAAGGACCTCCCAGAAACTCCAGGTCCTTAAGTACCTACAGTAAGAACTGTGCAGAGATTTCCAGGCTCTAAAGATCACTAAATCATTCTGAGATGACTTCTGTCCCCAGCAAAGTGGGGGGGTTGACACAAACACTGAAGTAAAGATCACACCCCGTGCTGCGGGGCCTTACCATGTCATTCAGCCACCGAAGCTCCTCCAGCGTCTGGATGTCCTCACGAGTGACCTTCAGTTTGAAGGCACTGCTGAGGATCTCATCTGGGTTTCCGGCGCTGAAGGCGGCAGCAATCTCCTCCTCCATGGCCTGAAACGAGCGATTAAATGGGGAAGGCCTCATGAAACAGGGCGCTGAGCATGCTAACGGACAGACGGACAGCAAACACCTTCCCCGCAGGATGCTGTGGGTCTCGCAATGCCCAGGGCTATGTCAACTGCTGAAGGCATTCTCCCTACCAGGGCAGCTAAGACAGGAGCCTGCAAGAATTTGGCTTCACGGGGGGAAACTGAGGCAGCGACATGGGAGTTAGGTGGTCGCGAGTCCCAGCTGTGCACACATTTAAAACCAGTGCCAGACCTGAACTTTGCAGCGTGAAGTCACAGCTGCCAGGACGCTCTGCAACAGGTTCATGGCACGTGCTTAAGATTTCCAAGCCAGAGTTCCTTGCAGCTGTTCCACAGCCTCTGCTTTGGGGGACCCAGTATCAGCTACAGTACCTTGGTGAGAGAAGCAAAGGTCCCTGGTTTTCCCCGGGATGTTGATTTCTTCCCTTCATGGGCAGGTGGCTTTTTGGGCACAGCAAGTGGCAGATTTGGTAATCTCTCTTTTGAAGTTTCAGATCCATTCTGTTTCTGTTAGACAAAAGGACATCAAGCTAGCAAGCAAGCAGAGATTTGTTTGCTGGGGGACGGCACAGAGAATCTCGCTCGTGTGTAGAACTGGGAGTGGGTTTGCACACACATATCCAACAGGCAAACTCCAAAGGTACTCTGTATTTACAGTCCAAGCGTGTGCCTGGGTAAACTTGCACCCCAAACAAAACGGAGGCAAGGGAAGCAGAGAGATTGGCTTGAGCTCGCGTTTAGAAGCCCAGGAAAACCCAACCAGGACAAACACAGAAATCACTGAGTCAGCACCGTGAGGAACACAAAGCTTTCTGATCACAAACAGCCCTATTGTCCTAAAAAGGGGAATAACCAAGAACCCATGCTTACCATCGCCATGGCTTGTTGCCCTGGTATTCCGTTCTTATTAGTGTTTTCTCTTGGCGTGTAAGACCTGTGGGGAGGGGGAGAGAGAAAGAGAGAGAGAGAAGTGAGCTGGGGATCCTGCCTAATTTGTAGAATTTGCCCCCCTCCAGACAAGAAATGCTTTTTCAAGGCTGATTCTGACCAGAGCCTCAGTCACACACACGAACGCACGACAGCGTCGTCTCAGCTCCCAGCACCATTCTTTCACCGCCCCAAGATTGGGTGAGGAGGAAGAGCTGGGAGCTCCCTAAACTTTCACAGGATCACAAGGTTGGAAAAAACCTTTCAGGTCCTCAAGTTCAACCATTCCCGTCCTAATCTAACCCATCTCCCTGAGCACCTCATCTACCCTTTTTTTAAACACATTCAGGGAAGGTGAATCAGCCCACTCCCTGGGCAGCCTGGCCCAGGCCCTGACAACTCTTTCAGGGAAGAACGTTTCCCTCCCATCTGACCTGACCTGGACCTGGCGCAGTTTGAGGCCATTTCCCTTTGTCCCATCTCCTGTCCCCTGGCTGAAGAGACCATTGCCCACCTCTGTGCACCCTCCTGGCAGGTCAGTGGAGGTTGGGAAAAGGTCTCCTCTCAACCTCCTCTTCTCCAGACTAAACATTCCCAGCTCTCTCAGCCAGTCTGCATAGGATTTGCCCTCCAGCCCCTTCCCCAACCTGGCTGCCCTTCTCTGGACTCGCTCCAGGATCTCAATGTCCTTATTATGGTGAGGAGCCCAGAACTGGACCCAGCACGCGAGGTGCAGCCTCACTGATGCCCAGTACAGGGGCACAGTCCGTTCCCCAGACCTACTGGTCACGCTACCCCTCTTACCTGATCTCATTTTTCCGGGACCACTGTGGGCTGCACACGGCTGCACGTTTGATACCTGCACAGAAAAGTGGGAACAGGAAAGCAACAAGTCAACTCCCAGTTGCCACCAGCTCTCAGGTTCTGGGTGATAAAATAGAAACCAACTTTTAACAACAACCATGTGATTAGGAAGTTCAGCCTCTGGCAAAGGGTTTGAATACCACGCACAAGCCTCCCAGAGCTGAAGCAGGGCATTTATTGCGTTTTTAATCCTGGGCTGCACATGGCTACACAAGAGATTTCGGGCCAAACCAGATGCTCCTCCAGGCTCAGCACAGCTAGCCATTTTCCACAACAAAACCGGGTTTTCCCAAACTCTAGCATCTGCTCCCAAATCATTTCAAACCCCACACGATTGCATCCCAAAGTACCGATGCAAAACTCTTAGTAACAGGCAGGGAAATGAGGGCTGGGACAAGATGAGGTGTCTGCCCTCCAACACATGGTATTACAACCACCAGCTTACGTGGATTTGAAGCTCTGCTGTCACAGAGAGCCACCAACAGCATGAAAAAAGGACTAAAGAGCAGCATGTAACTGCAAGCCTGAGGTAAGTAGTGGGCACCTAAGAGGGTGCAGTAATGTGTGACCCTCCACAAGTCCAGACAACCAGATACTACGTCATCCTGCTGTGGTGCAGCTTCAGTCTACCTACCAGGTGGGACAGATAGGAATCCTAGAGATACTCACCGGTCATTGCTGTCCCAGATGGAAACGGATCTCCTCCAAATTTTTCTTTGTCCAGGTGGCACATAGTTGTCATTGGTTGATTGGACAATTTTGGAAGACTGCGCAATGCGGCAAGATGGAGCAAAGATGAAACATGGCTGTAGACTGGAGCAGGGGAAAATGATGGAGCACTGGAAGAAGTTGGAGCAGTGGACAAGTCCAGAGCAGAGGGGAAGGCTGGAGCATTCAAGGAGGCTGGAACACTTTGGTACAGGAAAAAACAAGAAAGAAAAGCCACAACATTTATAAGCATGGCACTTGTTATCGGCACGTATCAATTCACCAGACAGGAGACAGGTTATTCCTACACAAATGACTACATGTGAGAGAGGAGCCACAGCTAAAGCAATAGAAATACCTAAAGTACAACCAGACTGTTTCATGCCTGGACAGAAACACCCTGCACTGCTGTCATGACAAAACACAGCGGGCATTTCTATGCAGAGGCCCTTCATACTCAGCTGGGCGACTCTGAACTGGGGCAGACCAGAGGGGCAGGAGTCAAATTTGTCACATTAGTATGCCCCAAAGAGAAAACGGCCTCTAAGTTGTGCAAGAAGGACCAGGGGAGGTGGAAAGGAAGAGAGAAAATCCCGGCATTCCCTGTGTTTACATTACATTTCACGTTCCCAGACAAAACAGGATTTCCCACCAAGGCAAAACTCATCAGTGTCAAACACGAGGAAGATCAATTCCCTTGAATGGTGTGACAGAACAGCCAGCGCTGGGGACCTTCAAGCTACACTGCCAGCACTAGAACTAGATGCTGCTTCTCTTAACACAGAGTAGCAAACAGTAAGTCTCCAGTCCCAATTACACCAGCTACAAAGTCACCACCAAAAAGACAGTGCTTATTCTCCCTGTCATTACCTGTTGGTGCTCGTCCCCAGTGCATCAGCCGGGCGTGTAGGGGATTGTCCCTTCAGTTTCTTCAGGAGCCGTTTGCACATTTTCTTGCCTCCTTGCTGAACATCCTGCCAGAATGGAGGGGGGCGGGCATTAGGACCTCAGCCTTTAAAGTGAACGTTTGTAATCTGGGTACAGAGCAAACTGCACAGGCTGTTCCCAAAATACTGGCATGTTATTCCAGTTGACTTTAGCAGCACCTTCACTTTCTGTCAGCCCTGCTCTAGGAACTTGTGTCCCACTAGAAACCACAAGAATCCCTTCTGCAACTCTCTCCTCTAATGGGAGGCTCTTCTCTTCAGCTGTGCTCTGCCTCATAATTCAGGAAAATCACATTCCTGTCAGTCCAAGTTGTGATTGGGTGCTGTGAGTCCCCAGGGTATCTTAATCGGTCTCCACAGCTGGTCAGGCCCTGCTTCTCCAGTTCTTCTCGCACATAAGCTAGGTTTATCAGGAATTTTCCAAGAGTTGCTTCAGATAGCGGAAGGAAAGGACAGGGAAAGACCCCCTCAGGTGGATTATGAGCAGCTGAGCGGGTTTCAACCTCCTTTTAGAGTTGCTCTCTGAAGACCACTGCTGAGCTGGGTTAAGGACAACCCAGTGAAATGACTCTGCCACAAACACACGCTTGGTGACCTGGCAGTACAGTGCCACGTCCCAGAGACACTGGCGGGAGGGTCCTGCCCCAGCCCACTACTACCAGTTTCCTTCCAACTGCCAGGCCCTTCCACTGCCAAAGGCACCTTTCTCCCCCAGCGCACCTCCTCAGCAGCACAGGAAAGCCTCCCCGCTTTGCTCCCTCCAACACTGCTGGATCCTCGCCGAGTCTGCTCCTTAATGGCAGGCTTCGGCAGTAAGGTGCTGCACAGAGTCGACTGCACACAGTGTTTGTTGTCCCTGCTTGGGCTAAAAACAAGGGCAAAAGAAACAGCCTCAGGATGAGGTTCTGGCATGCACCACCCCGCCCCAGAACCAGCCCGCCCCAGAACCAGCCCGCCCCAGAACCAGCCCGCCCCAGCTGGTCGGTAAAGCGCCTCCCCCGGTCTGAAAGGGGACAGACGCGAAACCTTTATGGGACAGGAGAGAAAGAAGCACAAGTGAAAATCCCAACAACTCCTTTGGCTGCAGACCCTGGGGCCCAAGCCCTAGGGCGATACCGAAGGCTAAAGAGCCACAAGGGAGCCTCACTCACAACATCCGGACCCCAGCTCTTCTAAGAGCCAGGTGTGCTGCCACCAAGGTATAGCTGCTGCTTGCCTCAAGAATGAAATCAAAAGCAAGCCTCTCAGAGAAGAAAGTCAAAGAAAACAGAAGGGTTTTACCTCACAAAAGGAGCTGTCTTCTCCCAGATGGATAGTGCTCCGTTGCCCAAGGGAGTCCTGCAAGTCATTTCAACTACGAGAGAAGAGCGTAAGCCATCAGTCACTGTAAAAGGGAACTGAGGAGGTTGAGGAGGTTATGGGCAAGAGCTTCCCCAAAGGTCAGTGTTTCCTTTCTCCCCTACATCACCATATTCCCTGTGTTCCTTTACTTTAGAATAGTCTCAGATTTTCTTATTGACAACTACAGCAAGTTGTGCTTCGCACGAGGTATCGCCAGGCTGAACCCCAAATTCAAACCCAAAAAGAGTTCTCGGAATCTAACACCTCAAATCAAACCAATTTCCTTCTGGCAAGCTGGCAGTGGCCATATCACAGCTGGAGCTGGCTGCATCCAAGGCAGCTCCAGTACTGAGATGCCGAGCTAAACGCCCGGCCCCAACCCAGCAGCAGCGCAGGGATGCGGGGAAGAAACTGAGTTCCCACTCCAGCACTGCCAGACTCTACCAAGGTGCGATGCTGCAACAACCCCTACGTGAGCCGAGGGGGAGAGTTCCACCACACACAAGGAAGAGCGCAGAACAAACAAGCTCATGACTTGACATCAGCCTTACCAGCCTGCACCGTTTCATCCTCCTGCACAGAACTTCTCTGTCTTTTAACTGGAGGGTGAGGAGAAAGGGCCTGAGTCTGAAACAGAAACAAACAAAGCACCGGCCTGAGTTTAAACTGAACACCAGCACAAGACAGCAGAAACTTCCAGGACAGAGGCAGCTCTGGTCCGACTTGGGGACCGGGATTTGCTGGTTCAGAGTGCAATAGAAGGATCTGTGCAAGATCTCTGACCAGCACGCTGCCCTTTGGGATTCATTGTTAATACGGGCTCTCTTATGCGCAGTGATTAAACCCCCTCAGGCTTCCTGCCCAGTAACCCTCGGGCAGCTCCTCAGTATTCCGGCGCTCAGCCCTGACTCCTACTTCAGGAGAGCTGAGCCACTCAAAAAGGTGAGGGAAACCGGGTCTCCCGCTCACATCGTGCCATGACAGCCAGCAGCACCTGCACAGGCACCTTCCTCCATCTGGGACTGTGCTCTGCACGGCTGCTGGGAACTACTACTGGGGCAGACAGTGTCTCTCTCCACAGGACACTCCCTCTCCTCAGGGACACAGAAGCCACAGGCATGGCATGGCCATCGCTGCCCATAGCAGGGGGGCTAGGACAAAATGGATCTCTAAGGGCCCTTCCAACCCCACAAGCATCCACCACCTCTTACTGGGAGCTCTGCGATACTGGCAACCGTTAACACCTGCGAAAGCATCCCCCTTTCTCCACAAGCCCTACGCCGGGACTCCCGCCCGCTGTATCCCCTCACACACACACAGCCCTCTGCTCCTTCCCCACGCCCGCTCCCAGGGCCCGTTTCTTTTCCAACTCCCCGCTTCCCACACGGAAAAGCCAACACGGGGTGCGGATGGGGGGGCGGGTTTGCCAGGGGCGTTCCCGGGGCGGGGGGACACCGAGCTCCGCTCCCGCCTGGGCTCTAACGCCGACCACAGGCGGGACAAGCGGCCGAGGCGCCGCGCTCCGGGCGGGCTCGGAGGGAAGGGGGGGAGAGGTTCCGCAGGCCGCACCCCGACAGGCCGCGGGGTCTCAGGGACGGGGCGAGGCCCTCGGGCGGCCGTACGCCGGCGGGGCGGCTCGCTGACCTGGGGGGCGGCCTCTGGAGCGGCGGCGAGGCCGCGGGCGGCTCAGGGGGCGCGGCGGACAGCGGCGGACAGGGCGCCGAGGGTCCCCAGCAGCCATCGCTACATGGGCCCGGCAGCCCGCGGCGGAAACGCGCCCTTCCTCTGCGACGCCCGGCACCAGCCGGCACCGCCCGGCCGCCCCTCCCACGAGCGTGCGGAGCAGCCCCCTCCATTGGCTCCTACCAATGCCTGTCTGGGGAGGGACAGCCCAGGGAAGCGCAGGGGCGGGGACAAGGGGCGGCCACGCATGCGTGGTGCTGCTCCCCTCCCGCGGGCGGGGCCTCCCTCGCCAGCGCCGGGCTGGGCTGGCCCAGGCTGGGCTGGGCTGGGCCGGCCCCTCCTCCGGGTGGGCGGGAGGCTTCCCTCTTCCCCCCGCCTTCGGACAGCCCCGGGCGGGGCTTCGGCGGGGAGCTCGGCGCCGAGCAGGCGCTCGGGCAGGTTCCTGGGCAGGTTCCCCTCCGGGCTCCTCCCCCCGGCTCCGCGCGGGACAGGCCGGAGGCTCGCGGGGCTTACCCAGCCCTTGGCTCATCCCGACCGGCTCAGCCATGGCCGAAGGCACGACTGAGCGAGAGCGGCGGGTGGGCAGGACGCGCTGCCCCTGGCAACGGAGCGGGGACCTGGACAGCGTGTAACGGCCGACCCGGCTGCCCGGGCAACGCCGACGCGCAACCGGCCGCTGAACCCAGCGGGAAAGGCCGAACGCACCGGCTGGGAAAAGCCGAACCCAGCGGAGCGGAACGGGGAGGGTCTCGCCTTTCCCGCTGGGTTCGGCTGGTTCCCGGAGCCACCCCGCTTCCCCCTGCCCTGACCCAGCAGGAACGGCGGGGATGCG
The DNA here is from genome assembly GCA_022605575.1 of Laterallus jamaicensis coturniculus. Taxonomy (NCBI): domain Eukaryota; kingdom Metazoa; phylum Chordata; class Aves; order Gruiformes; family Rallidae; genus Laterallus; species Laterallus jamaicensis. The sequence continues at coordinate 3,641,545 of JAKCOX010000014.1, forward strand.
GGGAGGGAGGGTGCTGCACAAGTTACACTGCCAGCACTAGAACTAGATGCTGCCTCTCTTAACACACAGCAGCAAAGATTACGTCTCCAGTCCCATTGACACCAGCTACAAAGTCACCACCAAAAAGGCAGTGCTTATTCTCCCTGTCATTACCTGCTGGTGCTTGTCCCCAGTGCATCACTCTAGCATCTTTTCCCAGCAGCTATTTGAAGAGCTGTTTGAACACCATCTTTCCTCCTTGCTGCAGGATGGGATGGTTTCCCTGAAGGGAATGCTTTCCTTGAAGGAAACCATCCCATGTGTCCCGTGCCATGGTCTCTCCTCCTACCAGCCAAGAGCTGGTGGCTGTTCCTTCAGAGAGAGCTCAAGAAATGGTTAAAAGGGCCAACCTTAAAAGCAGGTAAAGGTCCAGCAATAGCTTCCAAAGAAAAGGTGCAAGGGCTTAAAGATGTTCCTGGCCGGAAACCTCCCCAGGGAGCTGATCAGAAGCCTCAGTAAAGTTGGGGATCAGGGCATTCTTAGCCACAGGAATGATCCTAACATTGCTTGATTTAAACTTCAGGCTCTACCAGCATCCACATTCCAAGCTTCTAAATGTACAGCAATAGCACCAAAATAAAAGGGGTGAGGGCTGAAAGATGTTCCTGGCCTGAAACCTCCCCAGGTACCACACTAGAAGCACAGGTAATATGGAGCTCAGGGCATTCCTCGCCACATGAACAGTCCTAACAATGCATGAGATCGATTTCAGCCGCTACCATCATCCAACATCAAACATGCTAGACATCCAGCAATAGAGTCCCAGGGTTTTTAACACCTCTAGCTGCCATTTTACCAGAGGCACTACAAGTTAGAGAGACATCAGCAAGCACACATTAACCGTTAACAAAATGGAGCTTCACTTAAACAGACCTTGAGAAACTCTGGGGTTTGATGAACAGGAACATCAAGAAGGTTTCCAACCAGAAGAGATATTCTCCTCCTGACCATATTTTTGCTGGGCTGGAATTAATTTTCATGTTGGCAGCCTGTTGGGGAAGGCAGCAGGTCTGACAGCAGTCTGATTCTCCTCACCAAGACACAGGCCCTGCTGGCAGCCTGGCTCTCCTCACAGCAGACACAGGCCCTGTATCAGCAGCGTGGCTCTCCTCACAGCAGACATAGGCCCTGATAACATCCTCACGTTCCCGTGAGACAGGAAAGTTTCTCATGCTGAGAGAAAGTTGGTAATCACATTCTCAAACCGTGGTGGCCTTGAAGCCAGGGGTACAGACTGCCCTAAACAAAGCAGGAGTTGTGGGAAGGGATTTGGGAGTGAGTGAACATGTCAAGAGCCATCCATAATAAATGGTCGACACAGCAGGTGTGCAGATACTTTTAGACATCAAAGGTAAACTAACAATGTTTAGTTATAAGATATGCTTATCAGAACCCATTATAATTACTAATTAATCAGTTTGGTGTGAACAATGTCTGTAAGCAATTAGCAGTTTTTTAGCTTGCCACATATGATAAATGACTCGGTCCCAAACAGGATTTATAACCAAATTGAACAATTTATTAAACGAATGGAAGCAAGCAAAAAGCACTGGGTGCACTGGGAGTCTCTGCTTCACCAAGATTTATCACAACTGGGGGCTCGTCCAGGAGGGCAATATTTCCTGAATTCTGACTTGATCAAGGAGGGGCACCCCACGATTTGGTGGCTCCTGATCGGGTTGGGTCGGGACTAACGACATCCCAAACCTGAATAGAATCAAGCAAAGAATCAGATTTTTTAATGAGCTCCCTTGCTGGCTGCAGCAGTTTTTGCCCATAATGCTGCGTGCAAAGACCTGAACGAAGATGCAGTCGTAAAGCGTAAGGTGTTTACCATTCGGCTGCCCAAACGAAGAGGACAGGAGTCATGTGCGTAGGCATATACCGTTCAATTGGATCTGAGTGAAGACGACAGAGTCGCAGGTATATTGCATATACCATTGGATTTGGGTGGGATTCGGTTGCCTGTGTGTGTAAGAGTCTGTGACTGAGATGGAATGTAGTTCCGGAGCGAGTGGAGACGTCTTCTAACCGCGGTTCCAATCTCCTGCAAGGGACTTGGCTGGTGAATGACTGAAGCAATTCCTATAGGATTCGTGAGTGGGTGATAGGTCCTAAACCCCCTGCAAGACACTCTTACTGGTAACCGAGGGCTGTAGGAATTGCCATAGTAAAATTCCTAGGTGGGTCAGATGACAGACCCAGGGACCAGAAGAAAAGGGAGCAAATTATCAGACATCCATTAGGAATAATGATTAAAAATTGGAATGACAGGGGCCCCAGAAAAGAAAAAAGTAAATTAAAATTAATTCAAAATTGCATGATAGAATGGCCAAAAAGGCCTTTAAGACCACATGTTTTTTGGCCTGGTTTTGGATCTTTTGAAGACTGGATTTGTAGGCCTTGAATACATATGTTAATTCAAAGGAACCTTATAGTCAAGAGGAGAGCGATTATGCAGGTTTATAGATCAGAACTTTACGCCCTTTTCCAGCCTCAATACTTACATTAAAAACAGATAAAAGGTTTGAGGAAAAAGAAGATAAAAATGAAAAGGGAAATGAAGAAAAATGGGAGCCATTTGATAATATACTACCACCACCATATCTTAATAAACCCAGCGGTGGCTCCCCTCTGGTGGCCGTGGTATTTCCACCTGTACCACCATTGCCTCTGCCTCCACCATCGAAAGCACTAGAATGAGACCAACCTCCAGCTGCATGTACAAGAAGTAGGACTGCTATAGCTGAGGGAGCTTCTCTATATCCCGTATGACAGGTACCCCTCGGAGGTAATCAGGGAGGCAGTGGGTTTGTGGCAGTGCCATTAAACACCACGGATGAAAGGAATTTTATGAAAGAAATGGGGAACCTCGTTAGATGATCCCATTGGAGTAGCCAAAAAACTGGACCAATTCCTAGGCCCTAATGCTTATACCTGGGAAGAAATACAGTCCATTTCAGTGATCTTGTTTACTGCTGAGGAGAAGGGAATGATTAGACAAGATCAAATGAGGATTTGGGAAAGACAAAATCAGGCAGGACCCCCGGGAGATCAGAAATGGCCAAATGTGGACCCCCACTGGGATCATCAGCAACCGCAAGGAAGGAAAAACATGAGGGATTTAAGAATGTTAATTATACAGGGAATAAGGGAAGCAGTTCCGTGAGGACAAAATATTAATAAAGCACTGAAAGAACATCAAGGGAAAGACGAATCTCCCACCGAATGGTTGGAAAGGTTGAGAAAAAACTTACTAATGTATTCTGGAATTGATCCAAATACAGTGGTTGAGACCGCTCTCCTTAAAATCCAATTTGTGGCTAAATCCTGGGGGGATATAAGAAAGAAATTAGAAAAATTGGGAGACTGACAAGAAAGAGGATTAGTGGAATTACTTAGGGAAGCCCAAAAAGTCTATGTTAGAAGGGATGAAGAAAAACAAAAAGCGAAAGCGAAAATTTTTTTAGTGGTAGCGAGAGAAAGTCAGAAAAATAAAACTCAGCCTGGAGAAAAGAAGGAAAAAAGAATAGAACAGACACCCCGGGAACAACCATATGGAGAAAAACTTACAGTCCCCGTCTGTTACTACTGTAAAAAGAGGAGACATGTTCAGAGGAACTGTCGTCAGCAGGCACAAGATGAAAAAATGTTTAAAGAAGATTAGGGGTGTCAGGGGCTTTATCTTTTGGGGACTTCAACATCAACAAAGCCCTTGATAAAATTATTAATTGGTCCTCATAAAGAGGAAGTTTTATTCTTAGTAGATACTGGTGCAGAAAAATCAACCATTCATAAACTTCCAAAAGGAATCGAAAAAGGGAAGGACTATATGTCCGTAGAAGGAGCAAATGGAGAACCTTTTAAAGTGCCTATTTTAAAAGATGTAAAGATAGAAACAGAGAAGAAAATTTGCTTCAATCATTTACTTTTGCTCCCTGAAGCAGAATATAATTTATTAGGAAGGGATTTAATTTTGAAATTAAATTTGGGCATTCAGAGTCAAGGGGACAAATTAAAGGTTAAACTGTACACTTTAACACAAGAGGATGAGGAAGCTATTAACCCCTCAGTGTGGTATAAGAAGGGGAAATGGGAAAATTAAAAATAGATACCACAAGCATGCAAATAATAGACCCGCACCTCTCAATCAGAATCAAGCAATACCCTATAGCTATGGAGGGACGGAAAGGATTAAAACCTATGGTTGACAGACTTTTGGAACAAGGAACTCTAGAGCCATGTATGTCACCTCACAAGACGCCCATTTTCTCTGTAAAAAAACAGATGGGTCATACCAGATGGTGCAGGACTTAAGAGCGGTAAATCAGCGAAAAATTACCAAATCCCCTGTGGTGGCAAATCCTTATATCTTATTGAGTCATATATCTCCCAAACACACTTGGTAGAGTGTAATAGATTTGAAGGATGCTTTTTGGACCTGTCCTCTGGATGAGGCATCCAGAGATGATTTTGCTTTTGAATGGGAGGACCCCGATACGGGACAAAAACAACAATTAAGATGGACTGTGTTACCACAGGGGTTTACAGAGTCACCAAATCTATTTGGACAAAGTTTAGAAAAAATCCTACATGATTTCACTATACCCAAGGAGGTGAAGTTATTACAATATGTAGAAAATCTATTAATAGCAGGAAAAACTGAAGAGGGGACCCAAAATGCCACCATTACATTGTTAAATTTTTGAAGGGAAAAGGGATTAAAGGTGTCCTGATCTAAGCTACAGTTTGTAAAGCAGGAAGTAAAATACTTAGGACATTGGCTGAGTAAGGGGAAGAAAAAGTTAGATCCTGATAGAGTATCTCGGATACCCCACAAACTAAAAATGAAATTAGACAAGTATTTGGTTTATTAGGATATTGTAGATCATGGCTTGAAAATTATAGTGAAAAGGTAAAATTCCTACACAAAAATTAACTAATAACCAGTTTAAGTGATTTATTGAAGATGATCAAAAATTTGAGGAAATAAAAATGACATTAATACAAGCACCTGTATTGAACCTCCAAGATCTAGAAAAACCTTTTTATTTCTCTGTAAATCCATCAAACCAGACTGCGTATGGAGCTCTTACTCAAGACTGCGCAGGAATCAAAAAATCCGTGGGGCATTGTTCTAAATTACTTGATCCAGTAAGCAGGGGATGGCCTGCTTGTCTCCAAGCTTTTGGTAGCCACAGCATTATTAATAGAGGTGGTTAGGAAGATTACCTTTAGCACTCCTTTAGAGGTATATACCCCACACAATGTCAGGAATGTTTTGCATAAAAAGCAGAGAATGGTTAACGGACAGCCGGATCCTAAAGTAAAGTATGAAGCAATATTAATAGACTCCCCAGACTTAGAATTAAGAGTGACCTCTGCCCAGAGTCCAGCACAATTTTTATTTGGAGAACCCCTGGAGGAATTGCAACATGATTGTTTATAAGTAATTGAGACCCAGACTAAAGTGAGGCCAGACATAAGAGATACTGAGTTGGAAAATGGAGAAGTGTTGTTTATAGATGGCTCCTCACGAGTAATAGAAGGAAAAAGAAAATCGGGATATGCAATAATAAATAAAAACTTAGAACTTGTGGAATCAGGACCTCTGAGCCCATCATGGTCAGCTCAGGCCTGTGAAATGTATGCCTTATGTAGGGTCCTGGAATTATTAGAAGGTAAAAGTGGAACTATATTCACGGATTCTAAATATGCGTATGGGGTGGTCCACACTTTTGGAAAAATTTTGGAAGAAAGAGATATGATTAATACTCAAGGGAGGAATCTAATACACCAAGAATTAATAGTAAAAATTTTAAGGGCGTTAAGAGAACCAAAAGAAATAGCAGTGGTACATGTGAGGGGACACCAAAAGGGATTAGATTACAAAATCAGAAAAAATAATTTAGCAGATAAAGAGACTCAGGAAGCAGCCCTGAGGGCTACAGTTGCTAAAATTAAAGCAGTACAGACAAAGGAGGACAACAGTGAAGAAAGAAGTGAGGAAAGAAAAAAGAAGTTTACCCCTAAAGAAAAAACAAAACTGGAGAAAATAGGGGCTAAACTATTAGGTGGAAAATGGGTACTGCCCGACAAGCGAGAAATGTTGCCAAAAGCATACACCAGGCAAATACTGGAACGTTTGCATACACAAACATACTGGGGTACGAAGGCGTTAAGTGAACACTTTCTTAAACAATTTGGTTGTATTGGAATTTTTGAAATAGCAAAGCAAATTACACAAGGTTCCTTAATGTGTGTCCCGTTCCGGAATAGCCCGGTCAGGGGCAAGATTCTTTTATAATTCCCAGAGTGAGATTAAGACACAAACGAGGTCAAATGCTGCATCATAAGGAAGTTTATTACAGCAAAATTGGCGAAAGGTACAAGAGAGAGAGTTAGAGAGAAAAGGGAAAAAAGAGAAAGAAAGGTAAAGAGTTTAAAGTTACAGGAAAGTTATAGCTACCACCACTGGTTCCCGCGATGACTTGGGGGACCGCTCGACTTCACTTGTCAGGTGGGGGAAGTTCCTTCCTTTCTTCTTTCCTTCGTTCCTTTTCTTCCTTCGTTCATTTTCTTCCTTCCACTGAAGGCTGCTTTGCTCAACTTTTTATAGAGGAGAGGTGTTTGGAATTTGTAACACCTATACATATGCATAAGCTGTCCAGCTTCGTATTCAAATTAGTCCCAAGAAGTCATTTCCATAAACTCCTCCCAGCTGGACATTGTCACTATCAGAGGTATCTCTTCTAACAACCTCCAAGTGTCAAATGGTCCTTCGTAATTGGCATTAAAGTTGATTTAGTCCTTGGAAATGTTTCCTCCTTACATTCCTTGCACAAGGCTTCTATTGATTAAGACTAAGGTCTATTCTTTGTCCAGACCTTGGAAATGTAACTCCTTAAACCCCTGTCTTCAAAGCATCCTATTATTTATGGATGCTCATCCCACTATCAGTCAGAGACAGGCATCTATTGAAAGATTTACAGTTTTCGAAACTTTGTGGCTGGTACCAAGGAATTTCCTTGTTGCTGTTTTCTGTAGTTGTGCTTCCCAGCACAAAACCCTTACACTGTGGCACCCACAAAACTTGGGGAAGGTAGAAAGACTGAATCAAACAATAAAACAACAATTAGCCAAATTGATGATTGAGACACAAATGCCCTGGACAAAATGTTTACCATTGGCACTTTTAAACATAAAAACAAAACCACACAGTGAAACTGGATTCTCACCATATGAAATGTTATATGGTATGCCTTATTTTCAAGGAATGCCGTTGGGGAACAATGTAATTGAGGATCACAGTATCCAAAAAGATATAATTACCATTGGAAAAAGATGAATAGAATTAAGAGAGATTTGGATGGTGGCCCAAACACCACCTTTGGGGTTTGCAGTCCATCAGTTGGAACCAGGAGATAAAGTTTGAATAAAAACATGGAAAGAAGAAAGCTTATCTCCTCTCTGGGAAGGACCTTTTCTTGTTTTATTAACTACAGAGACGGCTGTGAGAACTGCTGAAAAAGGATGGACAGATGTGTCATGACTGAATAGTCCAGTAAAGGAGTGAAAAATCATGTCAGAACCCGTAGAAACTAAGCTAACAATTAGAAAAAACCTAAAGAGGCCAAAAATCAAAAAGAGTATAAGCTAAGTTGCTGTGGGAATTTTATTGTGGTTACTCCTGGGAAAATAGTAAACAAAGGGACACCCGAAAAGGTACCTATTGGAAATACACAGAACTTTTGGGACATAGCCTACAAATTAGAAAATGACTTATAATTCATTTGGGTACTAGGAAAAGGGACAACCCTTAAGATCACAGAGGAGGGCAAGACCAGATAAGGAACCAGTGTTGTGGCTAGGAAGGTCTGCTGAGGGCTGGAACCCCTTCGGGCTGTGACCACTGAACACTATGGCCCTTACCGGACCTCTTCTAGTTCTACTTGGGGTGAGTTCCTTAACCCAGGCTACAGCAAACAATTGCAGTCAATGTGTGGTGACTGCCAGGAGGGGAAGGAGAAGCTCCCAAACTTTGGTGCATCACACGGTTTATGAGTGTAAAGATCAGAAAGTGGGAAGTTGTATTTATAACCAAACCCAGTATGCTCTATGTAAAGAAGGTAATGAGACTGTATGCTATGATCCGAAAGAACTTCCTTTTCAATATTGGGTAGAAATAAGAACAAATTCGAAAGTAGGGAGATTAACTGGAGCAAGTGAGTTTATAGCCAATTTGAGCACATCAGTGTCATTTATTTTTAACATATGCGATATTATAGATGATGATATGAACACTTATTGTGGGAATTTAAAGTGGAGACAGTATTATAGAAAACAATCAAAATATATTTACACAGGTGGACGTCAATGTCCAGTAGATTTTGATCATATATCTGGTCAACAAGCAAAATATCAGAAAACTTATGTGGAAACAGAGGATGGTCTTGTGTCTGTTGGGATACTGTAGGCTGGGGATATGAAAGTCAATGTGGGAATTTACAAGCTTCAGTCACAAGGATGCAAACAGACCGAATTGTACAACCTGTAATTGTAATCCAGTAAACTTAACCCTCACAAATCTAGAAATTTGGAAACAGAAAAAAATAAATCAAATTGGACTTAAGATACTTGGGCTTGGAATAGACCCAAGTATAGTTATTAAAATTGCAGAGACACTGTTGGAGGGTGGTTCCTCCCCCTCTGGGAGCCCCTGGGGCACAGCCCACCACAACCGTTTGAGTTCGTGTCTTGCCCTGGGAGGATTTTGGGCCAGATGGACTCCCAAAGTGTGCTCCAACTCTGTCTCTTGGGAAAGGTTTGCCAATGCCGGGCTGACACTGACCCTTGCTGAACTCAGTACCACAACCACCGATCCTGAGAAGGCCACGTGCCAGGAGGGAACAGAAGCAGCTGTGACAAATGCCCCAGTCGAGTTGTCACCCTCGTAGCTGCCTCATGCTATCCCTTTGAGACAGAGCAGGGTGACATGGGGCAAGGCTTACCTTTGAGATGCTCCACATAAGATGCCACTTTCCTTTTTTTCCTGGCTGAGATGCAGGCTGTGCTTACAAAGGTGGGATTCAGATAAATCCTCTCTTTCTGAATTTTGTGGGGCTTCTTTCTGCCACGCTTGAGAAAGTCACCATCTGCCCTGACTTTCTGGCCAGAGTAGTCCCTAAGCGCCTGCTGGTAGTAACTAGGAGACAAGAGAGGGCGTCGTTGTACCATGAAACACAGCAGCACCCGCGTGTCTGGAAAGGTCGGGTACCTGGGGGAGTTTAAACTGCAGAGGGGGGTGAGAGACACATGAGAGCGGCTTTGTAGAGTGGGTGCCAGAGCTATGCAGTGCTTTTGGATGTCCAACTAGAGATGGAATATTTCTGGAAATCTAGTCTTGATGACCCTGTGTTCTGTATGTTTTGTTCGATGAGGGACAAATGTCCTGATAAAATGGGGACCTGCCTTCTCTGCCTTGGAGAGCTAAGGCAGCTCACCTGATAATCTGAAACAGAGTTCTACGAGGGTACAGCTGCCAATTCCGCCAGCTCCAGGAAAATGTTGAGGAGGAGGATTCCTTTGATGTCGGCAGAATCGAAACTGATGGAGTCATTTTTCTCAGAGGCTGGAGAGGAGGAGAGTGTCAGAGCCATGACTGAACCTTGTCTTACCTTCACAGAGCTCAAAGGGAACAGAGATAATAGAAATAAATGAACAGGTAAAAGAATCGGTGCAGCATACATTGTTATTTGACTCTTTTTATCATGAAATGGACTCAGGAGTGAAATATTAAATTCCCACAGTTGCTAAAAATCTATTTGTAAATCTTGCTGATAATATTGCTAAGTCATTGAATATAACAAACTGTTATGTTTGTGGTGGGACAAGTCAAGGTGAAGGATAGCCATGGGAGGCTATGGAGAGCAATATAAGTAATCCTAAAGTTTGGGAAACCATGGGGAAGGGTCACAGGAAACACCAATGGGTACTTCAAATGAGTATAATTGGAAGGAGTTGTTGGCAAAATCTTAAAGGGAATGGACAACAAGTGGATAATCTGGAGTGTGAAGGAGGTTATTTATGGAATGAGACTCGAAATAGCTGGGACAAGTGGGGAAGCCCACTGGAAATGAACAATCAATTGAAAAATTGGACCAATGAATCAAATATACCAAATGGCTGGCAAACTCCTGAAGGGTATTATTGGATTTGTGGCAAACTAGCATATGCATATTTGCCAAAGAATTGGGCAGGATCTTGTGTGTTGGGAACTATAAGACCCAGTTTATTCTTGTTACCCATAAATCAGGGAGAGCGACTAGGTCAGGTGTATACTGAAGCTGATGAGATAAGAGAAAGACACCATAAAAAGAGCCTGCAAATTGGACATTGGAAAAATAACAAATGGCCTCCTGAGAGAATAATTGCCTATTATGATCCAGCTACATGGGCAGAAGATAGATCCTGGGGTTACTGGACCCCATATATATGCTTAATAGAATAATTAGGTTACAAGCCATAGTGGAAATAATTGTAAATAAAACTGGAGATGCACTTGGATTAATTGCAAAACAAAACACCAAAATGAGAACTGCTTCATATCAAAATCGCTTAGCTTTAGATTATTTATTAGCACAGGAAGGGGGTGTTTGTGGAAAATTTAATCTTAGTAATTGTTTAGAAATTGATGGTGAGGGAAAAGCTGTAAATGAGCTTATAAAAGAAATGAAGAAAATTGCACATGTTCAAACTTGGAATGGAATCACCTCAGGACAGTATGGGGGACCTTGTGGGAGGTGATTGGCTTACTAAAATCGGGGTAATTCTATTGGGGATATGTGGAGGATTGTTAATAATTCCATGTTTAATACCTTGTTTTACCAGATTGATACGCCCAGTTATACAAGAGATGCAAATATCTGCAGTACCTGTTGACCCAGAACCAGGGAAAGAGAAAAACCATTCCCTGATGATAATCAAGACAGAAGAAAATCCAAAATTAAATGAATTTTCTGTCTCTCTGCAATATTGCCAAACCCAAGAACTTAAAAAAAACAAGTCAGGATCCAACATTCTTGATGAAAGGAACTTCTTGTGAGATTTTTCCTGTGGGGACTTAATTTCTGTATTTCATCTAGGAGTAGGAGGGCTCCTAGCTTTCTCTTTCAGATGAAATCCTTGGTTTGAGTTTGAGCTTAAGAAAAAACAAAACCAATGAGATTTACAAAAAAATATTCCAGCAGCTAGCAGCAGAACAAACATGGGATGATGATTTTGGAACTTGATGACAACAGTGGAGACAGAAGAGGCCAGAATGACTTAGAAACTGCAGGTCACTAAAAACAAGTTTCTTGTCTTGTTATTTCTAGCCAAAGTCTCTTTATAAAGGAGTGTTCCATTTTTGGAGGTGCATATGTTGAAAACTTCCTCTGCAGAATACACTGAAAAAACAATTCTCCCTGCAGTAGTCTGGGGGGTCTTTGGGTTTGAATTTTTGTAACACAACTTTCCTGCCACACTGAATTTCCATTTCTATTTCTGGTGTGCTGCCAGTGCCATGCCTTTTCCCTGAGGTCTGGTTTGGCCTTGAGACAAGTGACAGAGAGAGAGCTGGTGAGGTGCTGTGGGGCATTCTTGGAGGCCTGAGGATGAAAACCAGCCATGATGGAAGCATGCCAGTCCCCTAAATATCGTCCATCGCCAATTGTTTACAACTCTTTCTCCTATCTGGGTTCTACTGATAGAACAGAGCCCTTTGCCCCTCCTCCTGCCTTTGAGAGGGGTTTGCAATCCTACATGCTGTCTCCAGCTAAGCAGACCGGAAGCAAACATAGGTTTTTTTCGGGTTACCTGGAGGAAAATGCTGCCATCAAAGCAAACTCCCATTCCATTACCTTTACTCACTCTTTTCTATGGCAATATTGCAGACAGTTAACTATCGTTTGACTAGATTCACTAACTGTTTAGGACTCATCAACCTCTGTTGTTTGTAAGGGTGAACACGAAGGCGGGTACTCCCTCTGCCATGGGAGTGCAGAGTTTGGCTCCTGATTAGTCTGCAGAGTCCTGCACATGGGACACAACAACCCTGAGCATCACAACAGGCTTGGGGGAGACTGGCTGGAGAGCTGTAAGGCAGAAAAGGACCTGGGGGTGGTGTTGGGTGACTGTAGGCTGAATATGAGCCAGCAGTGTGCCCAGGCAGCCAGGAAGGCCAATGACATCCTGGCATGTCTCAGAAATAGTGTGGCCAGTAGGTCTGGGGAGGGGATTGTGTACTCGGCATTGGTGAGGCTGCACCTCAAGTGCTGGGTCCAGTTCTGGGCTCCTCACCATAAGAAGGACATTGAGGTTCTTGAGTGAGTCCAGAGAAGGGCAACCAGGCTGGGAAAGGAGCTGGAGAGCAAATCCTATGAGGAGAGGCTGAGGGAGCTGGGGATGTTCATCATGGAGAAGAGGAGGCAGAGGGAAGATCCTATCACCACCTGCAAATACCTGAAGGGAAGTTGTGGAGAGGTGGGTGATGGTCTTTTCAAGGGGAAATGGCAAGCAGCTGTGCCAAGGCAGGTTTAGAATACATATTAGAAAAAAAATATTATTGAAAGAGTTGTGGCCTGGAACAGGCTGCCCAGTGAGGTGATTCAGTGAATCCGATTATTCTTCTCTGTACTCCTGGCCACTTTCCATTTTTTCCTCAGGAGCTCCTGTACTCGCTTCATTCCCGCCTGAGCCCACATGGTTCTCCTTGTGGTCCTCTGGCCTCACTGTGGGAAGGGATGGCTTTTTGTCCAGACCCACAGATACAGTACACCTATAAAAACCCAAGAATGGGAAAGTGTCACATTGCGCTGTCTCTGCCAGATGGTAGGGCAGCCAGTACACAGAGCCATTCAGCTTACCACCAGCAGTAACAGGATGTACCTTTCTGCCTCAGCACTGCCACTCAGACAACACCATTACTTGCCAAGGACTGGCTGGGAGAAGCACCCTAAAATCTGCAAGTGCTCCTCAGACATTGATGCCATTCCTCCTTGAAGCAGAGTGACACTCTCTGCACTTCCAACTGGCAATGCAGCTTCAAGTCAAAATTATCCCAGGTGTCTGCTAATGTCAAACTACACTGAGCTCACTTTTTTCCCTCTGTTATTATGAAAGGCTTGATTGCCTTGACTCTTGTTCACCTTCCGGCTGTTCACAAGCACCATGAAATCTCCTCCAATCAGTCACTCTAGAAATCCATCCATTTCCTGGGCAAGCACTGTAGGCAATGTGAGCATTTGTGAAGAGAGCCCTGACTTTGAATTATTAGTCCATGCTGTATTTTTCAGGGGCCTTGGAGATACTGAAGCACTTGACTGTACAGAAAGGCTGGACGCAGGCAAGTGGAAAAGTCTCACCTAGGTCAGAATGAGCCCGTTTCTGGGACTCTGTGAGTTTAGTAAACTGACTGCAAGTCTTCGTAGGGATCACATAGAAGATAAGAGCAGTTCCTAAGCTCTAGAGACACAACACCCATTTGAATTCTTGTGGTTTTCTGAGGCAGGACAGACACAAAAAGCACATTCATTCACCTGCCTTTCAGAAATGCTGTGAACCTGCACTCACCCTATGTACAGGCACCTTTCAGCACCTGGCAAACACCCTTCTTAGACGTGGCTCTGTGTCCTTTGGTATGGCGATGGGACGAAATCGTCTCTCTCTGTACATGCTAAATCGTGATGAATCGATTTGTTCATCTCCCTTTTTCTCGGGTGGATGTGGCACCTTGAGATTCTTCCTGGGGGGGAGATGACAGGTGCATGTACCAGCCACAGCTTCCACAGAGCTCCTCTGGTTCAAACCACTCAGTTCCTCCTGCAGAAACATTTAACCAGGTCAAACAGGCTCTGCAAAAATAGCTACTGAGCATAGGAAATGCACCAGAGTCTGCCTGCACTTCACATTTAGGAACACACAAAGATCTGGAACAGCCCTGTTACTTCATGCTCTGAGGTTTGGTCATAAAACCAGTCCTGGGCTATGCCCCTTTCCTTTCCTTTGCCAGGCTACAGGCAGATTGCTTGAAAATGTCTCCCCCGATACAGACAAACACTGTAATCCAGGTACTGCTCGTCCCCATGCAGAGTTCTGGTCACTAGCAGACAAAATCCTGATCAATCCCTACAGCCCTGCTCTGCGCTCTCAGCTGACAAGCCAATTCCCAAGCAGCCAGCATCTTCCAACAGACAGATCCCAGGCATCAATCATACAAGATGTCCCTCCCAAGCCTGTGTTCCTACAATTCCTTTTACAGGAGCCAAAACTGGCTGCAGAAACAGCGTACCAGGTGACATTTCCATACACTCAAGGTGTTTCACAAAACCCTCTGAAGACCTGGCACCAGCCAGGGCCAGAGATGGGGGCAGGTTGACTAAAGTCATACAAAGGGAAGCCTTAAGCTAGAGTTCCTGTGGTGCTGTTTTTCAAACCCCTTTTCCGCCCACAAGTGCTGCGGTAGATACACACGTGGGTGGCAGTTCTGTATTTTGGTAGCTACAAGCTGTCTGTCTTTCAGAAATGCTGTGAACCCACACTCACCCTACGTACAGGCACCTTTCAGCATCAGGCAAACACTTACCCTTCTTAGACGTGGCTCTGTGTCCTTTGGTATGGCGATGGGAGGAAATAGCCTCTCTCTGTACATGCTAAATCGTGATGAATCGATTTGTTCATCTCCCTTTTTCTGGGGTGGATGTGGCACCTTGAGATTCTTCCTGGGGGGGAGATGACAGGTGCATGTACCAGCCACAGCTTCCACAGAGCTCCTTTGGTTCAAACCACTCAGTTCCTCCTGCAGAAACAATTTAACCAGGTCAAACAGGCTCTGCAAAAATAGCTACTGAGCATAGGAAATGCACCAGAGTCTGCCTGCACTTCACATTTAGGAACACACATAGCTCTGGAACAGCCCTGTTACTTGGTGCTCTGAGGTTTGGTCATAAAACTAGTCCTGGGCTATGCCCCTTTCCTTTCCTTTGCCAGGCTACAGGCAGATTGCTTGAAAATGTCTCCCCCGATACAGACAACACTGTAATCCAGGTACTGCTCGTCCCCATGCAGAGTTCTGGTCACTAGCAGACAAAATCCTGATCAATCCCTACAGCCCTGCTCTGCGCTCTCAGCTGACAAGCCAATTCCCAAGCAGCCAGCATCTTCCAACAGACAGATCCCAGGCATCAATCATACAAGATGTCCCTCCCAAGCCTGTGTTCCTACAATTCCTTTTACAGGAGCCAAAACTGGCTGCAGAAACAGCGTACCAGGTGGCATTTCCATACACTCAAGGTGTTTCACAAAACCCTCTGAAGACCTGGCACCAGCCAGGGCCAGAGATGAGGGCAGGTTGACTAAAGTCATACAAAGGGAGGCCTTAAGCTAGAGTTCCTGTGGTGCTGTTTTTCAAACCCCTTTTCCGCCCACAAGTGCTGCGGTAGATACACACGTGGGTGGCAGTTCTGTATTTTGGTAGCTACAAGCTGTCTGTCTTTCAGAAATGCTGTGAACCCACACTCACCCTACGTACAGGCACCTTTCAGCATCAGGCAAACACTTACCCTTCTTAGACGTGGCTCTGTGTCCCTTGGTATGGCGATGGGAGGAAATAGCCTCTCTCTGTACATGCTAAATCGTGATGAATCGATTTGTTCATCTCCCTTTTTCTGGGGTGGATGTGGCACCTTGAGATTCTTCCTGGGGGGGAGATGACAGGTGCATGTACCAGCCACAGCTTCCACAGATCTCCTCTGGTTCAAACCACTCAGTTCCTCCTGCAGAAACAATTTAACCAGGTCAAACAGGCAGTGCAAAAATAGCTACTGAGCATAGGAAATGCACCAGAGTCTGCCTGCACTTCACATTTAGGAACACACATAGCTCTGGAACAGCCCTGTTACTTGGTGCTCTGAGGTTTGGTCATAAAACCAGTCCTGGGCTATGCCCCTTTCCTTTCCTTTGCCAGGCTACAGGCAGATTGCTTGAAAATGTCTCCCCCGATACAGACAACACTGTAATCCAGGTACTGCTCGTCCCCATGCAGAGTTCTGGTCACTAGCAGACAAAATCCTGATCAATCCCTACAGCCCTGCTCTGCGCTCTCAGCTGACAAGCCAATTCCCAAGCAGCCAGCATCTTCCAACAGACAGATCCCAGGCATCAATCATACAAGATGTCCCTCCCAAGCCTGTGTTCCTACAATTCCTTTTACAGGAGCCAAAACTGGCTGCAGAAACAGCGTACCAGGTGGCATTTCCATACACTCAAGGTGTTTCACAAAACCCTCTGAAGACCTGGCACCAGCCAGGGCCAGAGATGAGGGCAGGTTGACTAAAGTCATACAAAGGGAGGCCTTAAGCTAGAGTTCCTGTGGTGCTGTTTTTCAAACCCCTTTTCCGCCCACAAGTGCTGCGGTAGATACACACGTGGGTGGCAGTTCTGTATTTTGGTAGCTACAAGCTGTCTGTCTTTCAGAAATGCTGTGAACCCACACTCACCCTACGTACAGGCACCTTTCAGCATCAGGCAAACACTTACCCTTCTTAGACGTGGCTCTGTGTCCTTTGGTATGGCGATGGGAGGAAATAGCCTCTCTCTGTACATGCTAAATCGTGATGAATCGATTTGTTCATCTCCCTTTTTCTGGGGTGGATGTGGCACCTTGAGATTCTTCCTGGGGGGGAGATGACAGGTGCATGTACCAGCCACAGCTTCCACAGAGCTCCTTTGGTTCAAACCACTCAGTTCCTCCTGCAGAAACAATTTAACCAGGTCAAACAGGCTCTGCAAAAATAGCTACTGAGCATAGGAAATGCACCAGAGTCTGCCTGCACTTCACATTTAGGAACACACATAGCTCTGGAACAGCCCTGTTACTTGGTGCTCTGAGGTTTGGTCATAAAACTAGTCCTGGGCTATGCCCCTTTCCTCTCCTTTGCCAGGCTACAGGCAGATTGCTTGAAAATGTCTCCCCCGATACAGACAACACTGTAATCCAGGTACTGCTCGTCCCCATGCAGAGTTCTGGTCACTAGCAGACAAAATCCTGATCAATCCCTACAGCCCTGCTCTGCGCTCTCAGCTGACAAGCCAATTCCCAAGCAGCCAGCATCTTCCAACAGACAGATCCCAGGCATCAATCATACAAGATGTCCCTCCCAAGCCTGTGTTCCTACAATTCCTTTTACAGGAGCCAAAACTGGCTGCAGAAACAGCGTACCAGGTGGCATTTCCATACACTCAAGGTGTTTCACAAAACCCTCTGAAGACCTGGCACCAGCCAGGGCCAGAGATGAGGGCAGGTTGACTAAAGTCATACAAAGGGAGGCCTTAAGCTAGAGTTCCTGTGGTGCTGTTTTTCAAACCCCTTTTCCGCCCACAAGTGCTGCGGTAGATACACACGTGGGTGGCAGTTCTGTATTTTGGTAGCTACAAGCTGTCTGTCTTTCAGAAATGCTGTGAACCCACACTCACCCTACGTACAGGCACCTTTCAGCATCAGGCAAACACTTACCCTTCTTAGACGTGGCTCTGTGTCCCTTGGTATGGCGATGGGAGGAAATAGCCTCTCTCTGTACATGCTAAATCGTGATGAATCGATTTGTTCATCTCCCTTTTTCTGGGGTGGATGTGGCACCTTGAGATTCTTCCTGGGGGGGAGATGACAGGTGCATGTACCAGCCACAGCTTCCACAGATCTCCTCTGGTTCAAACCACTCAGTTCCTCCTGCAGAAACAATTTAACCAGGTCAAACAGGCAGTGCAAAAATAGCTACTGAGCATAGGAAATGCACCAGAGTCTGCCTGCACTTCACATTTAGGAACACACATAGCTCTGGAACAGCCCTGTTACTTGGTGCTCTGAGGTTTGGTCATAAAACCAGTCCTGGGCTATGCCCCTTTCCTTTCCTTTGCCAGGCTACAGGCAGATTGCTTGAAAATATCTCCCCCGATACAGACAACACTGTAATCCAGGTACTGCTCGTCCCCATGCAGAGTTCTGGTCACTAGCAGACAAAATCCTGATCAATCCCTACAGCCCTGCTCTGCGCTCTCAGCTGACAAGCCAATTCCCAAGCAGCCAGCATCTTCCAACAGACAGATCCCAGGCATCAATCATACAAGATGTCCCTCCCAAGCCTGTGTTCCTACAATTCCTTTTACAGGAGCCAAAACTGGCTGCAGAAACAGCGTACCAGGTGGCATTTCCATACACTCAAGGTGTTTCACAAAACCCTCTGAAGACCTGGCACCAGCCAGGGCCAGAGATGAGGGCAGGTTGACTAAAGTCATACAAAGGGAGGCCTTAAGCTAGAGTTCCTGTGGTGCTGTTTTTCAAACCCCTTTTCCGCCCACAAGTGCTGCGGTAGATACACACGTGGGTGGCAGTTCTGTATTTTGGTAGCTACAAGCTGTCTGTCTTTCAGAAATGCTGTGAACCCGCACTCACCCTACGTACAGGCACCTTTCAGCATCAGGCAAACACTTACCCTTCTTAGACGTGGCTCTGTGTCATTTGGTATGGCGATGGGACGAAATAGCCTCTCTCTGTACATGCTAAATCGTGATGAATCGATTTGTTCATCTCCCTTTTTCTGGGGTGGATGTGGCACCTTGAGATTCTTCCTGGGGGGGAGATGACAGGTGCATGTACCAGCCACAGCTTCCACAGATCTCCTCTGGTTCAAACCACTCAGTTCCTCCTGCAGAAACAATTTAACCAGGTCAAACAGGCAGTGCAAAAATAGCTACTGAGCATAGGAAATGCACCAGAGTCTGCCTGCACTTCACATTTAGGAACACACATAGCTCTGGAACAGCCCTGTTACTTGGTGCTCTGAGGTTTGGTCATAAAACCAGTCCTGGGCTATGCCCCTTTCCTTTCCTTTGCCAGGCTACAGGCAGATTGCTTGAAAATGTCTCCCCCGATACAGACAACACTGTAATCCAGGTACTGCTCGTCCCCATGCAGAGTTCTGGTCACTAGCAGACAAAATCCTGATCAATCCCTACAGCCCTGCTCTGCGCTCTCAGCTGACAAGCCAATTCCCAAGCAGCCAGCATCTTCCAACAGACAGATCCCAGGCATCAATCATACAAGATGTCCCTCCCAAGCCTGTGTTCCTACAATTCCTTTTACAGGAGCCAAAACTGGCTGCAGAAACAGCGTACCAGGTGGCATTTCCATACACTCAAGGTGTTTCACAAAACCCTCTGAAGACCTGGCACCAGCCAGGGCCAGAGATGAGGGCAGGTTGACTAAAGTCATACAAAGGGAGGCCTTAAGCTAGAGTTCCTGTGGTGCTGTTTTTCAAACCCCTTTTCCGCCCACAAGTGCTGCGGTAGATACACACGTGGGTGGCAGTTCTGTATTTTGGTAGCTACAAGCTGTCTGTCTTTCAGAAATGCTGTGAACCCGCACTCACCCTACGTACAGGCACCTTTCAGCATCAGGCAAACACTTACCCTTCTTAGACGTGGCTCTGTGTCCTTTGGTATGGCGATGGGACGAAATAGCCTCTCTCTGTACATGCTAAATCGTGATGAATCGATTTGTTCATCTCCCTTTTTCTCGGGTGGATGTGGCACCTTGAGATTCTTCCTGGGGGGGAGATGACAGGTGCATGTACCAGCCACAGCTTCCACAGATCTCCTCTGGTTCAAACCACTCAGTTCCTCCTGCAGAAACAATTTAACCAGGTCAAACAGGCAGTGCAAAAATAGCTACTGAGCATAGGAAATGCACCAGAGTCTGCCTGCACTTCACATTTAGGAACACACATAGCTCTGGAACAGCCCTGTTACTTGGTGCTCTGAGGTTTGGTCATAAAACCAGTCCTGGGCTATGCCCCTTTCCTTTCCTTTGCCAGGCTACAGGCAGATTGCTTGAAAATGTCTCCCCCGATACAGACAACACTGTAATCCAGGTACTGCTCGTCCCCATGCAGAGTTCTGGTCACTAGCAGACAAAATCCTGATCAATCCCTACAGCCCTGCTCTGCGCTCTCAGCTGACAAGCCAATTCCCAAGCAGCCAGCATCTTCCAACAGACAGATCCCAGGCATCAATCATACAAGATGTCCCTCCCAAGCCTGTGTTCCTACAATTCCTTTTACAGGAGCCAAAACTGGCTGCAGAAACAGCGTACCAGGTGGCATTTCCATACACTCAAGGTGTTTCACAAAACCCTCTGAAGACCTGGCACCAGCCAGGGCCAGAGATGAGGGCAGGTTGACTAAAGTCATACAAAGGGAGGCCTTAAGCTAGAGTTCCTGTGGTGCTGTTTTTCAAACCCCTTTTCCGCCCACAAGTGCTGCGGTAGATACACACGTGGGTGGCAGTTCTGTATTTTGGTAGCTACAAGCTGTCTGTCTTTCAGAAATGCTGTGAACCCGCACTCACCCTACGTACAGGCACCTTTCAGCATCAGGCAAACACTTACCCTTCTTAGACGTGGCTCTGTGTCCTTTGGTATGGCGATGGGACGAAATAGCCTCTCTCTGTACATGCTAAATCGTGATGAATCGATTTGTTCATCTCCCTTTTTCTCGGGTGGATGTGGCACCTTGAGATTCTTCCTGGGGGGGAGATGACAGGTGCATGTACCAGCCACAGCTTCAACAGAGATCCTATGATTTTCAACGATTTGTTCTTTGATGATGGCCTCCTCATCAATGACGTGTTCTCTATCAACAACATCCTTCTTGACAATTTCTTCAACAATTTCTTCATCTAAGATTTCTTCCTCAATGGTCTCTTCAACAACTTCTTCCTTGATGATTTCTCTGATGTTTTTGTCAACAAGTTCTTCTCTGACATTTATTTCAGCCTCGTCTTCTCCGTCATCAACTTCGTTGTGTTCTCTGTTGTCACCTTCTTCATTGTTGTCATCGTCGTCATCATCTTCTTCTTCTCTGCACTCCTGGCCTGTTTCCATTTTTTCCTCAGGAGCTCCTGTACTCGCTTCATTCCCGCCTGAGCCCACATGGTTCTCCTTGTGGTCCTCTGGCCTCACTGTGGGAAGGGATGGCTTTTTGTCCAGTCCCACAGATTCAGTACACCTATAAAAACCCAAGAATGGGAAAGTGTCACATTGCGCTGTCTCTGCCAGATGGTAGGGCAGCCAGTACACAGAGCCATTCAGCTTACCACCAGCAGTAACAGGATGTACCTTTCTGCCTCAGCACTGCCACTCAGACAACACCATTACTTGCCAAGGACTGGCTGGGAGAAGCACCCTAAAATCTGCAAGTGCTCCTCAGACATTGATGCCATTCCTCCTTGAAGCAGAGTGACACTCTCTGCACTTCCAACTGGCAATGCAGCTTCAAGTCAAAATTATCCCAGGTGTCTGCTAATGTCAAACTACACTGAGCTCACTTTTTTCCCTCTGTTATTATGAAAGGCTTGATTGCCTTGACTCTTGTTCACCTTCCGGCTGTTCACAAGCACCATGAAATCTCCTCCAATCAGTCACTCTAGAAATCCATCCATTTCCTGGGCAAGCACTGTAGGCAATGTGAGCATTTGTGAAGAGAGCCCTGACTTTGAATTATTAGTCCATGCTGTATTTTTCAGGGGCCTTGGAGATACTGAAGCACTTGACTGTACAGAAAGGCTGGACGCAGGCAAGTGGAAAAGTCTCACCTAGGTCAGAATGAGCCCGTTTCTGGGACTCTGTGAGTTTAGTAAACTGACTGCAAGTCTTCGTAGGGATCACACAGAATCTGAGATTTGGGCAGTTCCTAAGCTCTCCAGCTGCTACACCCATTTGAATTCGTGTGCTTTTCACTACTGGCTGCAGCCAGGGGAATTACTACAGGATCCCACCTTACAGGAAGAGCGGTTAAAAAATACCTTCTCGCCCAGGTGTAAAGTCTTGCACCTGGGAAGGAACAACCGCATGTATCAGTACAGGCTGGGGGATGACCTGCTGGAGAAGAGCTCAGTGGAGAAGGACCTGGGGGTCCTGGTAGATGACAGGGTGGCCATGAGCCAGCAGTGTGCCCTGGTGGCTAAGAGAGCCAATGGGATCCTGGGGTGCATCCAGAGGAGTGTAGCCAGCAGGTCAAAGGAGGTGATCCTCCCCCTGTACTCTGCCCTGGTCAGGCCCCACCTGGAGTATTGTGTCCAGTGCTGGGCTCCTTGGTTCAAAAAGGACAGGGGTCTCCTGGAGAGAGTCCAAAGAAGGGCTACGAAGATGATTAGGGGCCTGGAACATCTCCCCTATGAGGATAGGCTGAGTAAGTTGGGACTCTTCAGCCTTGAGAAGAGAAGACTAAGGGGGGACCTGATTAATGTCTATAATTATCTGAAGCAGGGGATGCAGGGGGAATCAGCCAGCTCCTTTTCAGTGTCTGTTAGGACAGGACAAGGGGCAATGGCTGTAAGCTGGAGCACAGGAAGTTCTGCACCAACATACGGAGGAACTTTTTCCCAGTGAGGGTGACAGAGCACTGGAATAGGCTGCCCAGGGAGGTGATGGAGTCTCCTTCTCTGGAGAGATTCAAGACCTGTCTGGACGCCTATCTGAGTGATATGTCCTGGGGAGTTTGCTTTGGCAGGGGGGTTGGACCCGATGATCTCTCGAGGTCCCTTCCAACCCCTACAATTCTATGATTCTATGATTCTATGATTCTCACCATCTGAAGAAAACTCTGGAAACTACAGGGAACTCAGCAGCACTCAGGAGAATTCTGTCACTCTCGCTTCCACCAGAAACATGCAAGTGGTGTCCATGTGTTACCACCCCAGCCCTGTTCCCCCCACTCAACTGCTGAGGAAGTGCTGGCTGTCACCCAACCAGACACGTCCAGTGCAAACACGGTCCCTGGCTGCACGCACTCAACAGAGCAACTCAGGAGGCACACACAAGCAGGGGGCTCGGGTGGCAGCCTGGCCTGTGGGACCCTGAGGGGTAAGCTCAGTTCTGCATGTTTCAAGGGACACATGAGGCTCTACTGAGCTGTGGGGTGCTGGGAACATTCCAAAAGAGGAAACCAGGGATAAACTTGCTAAGAAGCAGGACACTAAGTCCTTGGGAGCAAACAACGTCCATTTATCTCCATACCTGTAGCAAGGAGATGCTCCCTCCACCTTAAGGAACGCAAAGGATCCACTTCTGCCTCCCACCCTGCAGCGCTTCCAATGTCTGTACTCGCAGCATGTGCTCAACCGGTGCACTGAAATCCCATTGAGGAAGAAGGTGAGGCTGAATGGGAAACCATGGTGCCTCTTGGAGATGAACTGGAAGCTTTCTGCAATCGCAGAGAGGAAAGGGTTCACAGAAACAGGTTATGCTTTGCTGTCAGCCTCTTTTCATTATCACATCCCATCCCCACAAAAGCAGCCAACCCTCTGAGGTCAGGTATTTTGGCTCTCGGCTCCATTAATCACGTGGCAAAAGTCCACCTCCTTCCCACACCACAGCACTGGAACTTCCCAACCCTACACTACTAAGCTTGGCACGCCTGTGACAAGCAAATCCATCCTCACTTGGGCCGCTCACTCTGCAATGCAACAGAACCCAGAGCCTCAGGGCCCAGCAAGGTGCCCTCTGCCACCTCCCTCGCCAGAGTGTGCAGTATGCGCAGGAAGATTGGTATGCGTGTGCCTGCATTGATGGGGCTGTGCAGCACCGAGCCAGAGCTCCTGCAGTGCAATGCAGGCGTTCCTCAGTGGGCACCTCCTTGCAGAGAGCAGCCAGGCTCCGGATGGGGACAGTGCCCATGCCAGGGGCTCTGGGCCCGCACTAATACACTTGGACTCATGCCCACATTTTTAGGCAGTTGCCTGCTTCAGCAGAGATTCTCTGACTCTGGACCCTTACCTCCTTCCAGCAGGTTGCCTTTGTAGACACAAAGGCTCGCTCCTCCACAGTGCTGCTGATACACTGCGATCTCATCCCTGTCATCAGCAGCACTGCGAGATAAACGCACACGTGTCCCTAGAAAGACCATGGTAACTCGTGTGTTGCTGCGGAGCTGGGACTGGGGGAATCCTCCAGCATTCTGAGGCAGGAGAGACACAAAGAGCACATTCATTCACCTCTCTTTCAGAAATGCCGTGAAATTGCACTCACACTACGTACAGGCGCCTTTCAGCATCAGGCAAACACTTACCCTTCTTAGACGTGGCTCTGTGTCATTTGGTAGAGGCAGGGGATGAGGTGGTCTCTCTTGGCGCATGCTATTTCCCACTGCCTGGATGTATTCATCTCCCTTTTTCAGGGGCAGATGTGGCACTGGTACTATAGGATTCTTTATGGGGGGGAGATGACAGGAGCTTGTACCAGCCACAGCACCCACAGAGTTCCTACGGTTCAAGCCACTCCATTCCTCCTGCAGAAACAAATTAACCAGGTCAAACAGGCTGTGCAAAAATAGCTACTGAGCATAGGAAATGCACCAGGGCCTGCCTGCACTTCACATTTAGGAACACACATAGCTCTGGAACAGCCCTGTTACTTGGTGCTCTGAGGTTTGGTCATAAAACCAGTCCTGGGCTATGCCCCTTTCCTTTCCTTTGCCAGGCTACAGGCAGATTGCTTGAAAATGTCTCCCCCGATACAGACAACACTGTAATCCAGGTACTGCTCGTCCCCATGCAGAGTTCTGGTCACTAGCAGACAAAATCCTGATCAATCCCTACAGCCCTGCTCTGCGCTCTCAGCTGACAAGCCAATTCCCAAGCAGCCAGCATCTTCCAACAGACAGATCCCAGGCATCAATCATACAAGATGTCCCTCCCAAGCCTGTGTTCCTACAATTCCTTTTACAGGAGCCAAAACTGGCTGCAGAAACAGCGTACCAGGTGACATTTCCATACACTCGAGGTGTTTCACAGAACCCTCTGAAGACCTGGCACCAGCCAGGGCCAGAGATGGGGGCAGGTTGACTAAAGTCATACAAAGGGAGGCCTTAAGCTAGAGTTCCTGTGGTGCTGTTTTTCAAACCCCTTTTCCGCCCACAAGTGCTGCGGTAGATACACATGTGGGTGGCAGTTCTGTATTTTGGTAGCTACAAGCTGTCTGTCTTTCAGAAATGCTGTGAACCCGCACTCACCCTACATACAGGCACCTTTCAGCATCAGGCAAACACTTACCCTTCTTAGACGTGGCTCTGTGTCCTTTGGTATGGCAATGGGACGAAATCGTCTCCCTCCGTGCATGCTATTTCCCACTGTCTTGATGTGTTCATCTCCCTTTTTCAGGGGTGGATGTGGCGCTGGAGCCATAGGATTCTTCCTGGGGGGGACGTGACAGGTGCATGTACCAGCCACAGCACCCACAGAGCTCCTCTGGTTCAAACCACTCAGTTCCTCCTGCAGAAACAATTTAACCAGGTCAAACGGGCTCTGCAAAAATAGCTACTGAGCATAGGAAATGCATCAGGGCCTGCCTGCGCTTTACATTTAGGAACACACATAGCTCTGGAACAACCCTGTTACTTCGTCCTCTGAGGTTTGGACATGAAAACAGTCCTGGGCTATGCCCCTTTCCTTTCCTCTGTCAGGTTACAGGCAGATTGCTTGAAAATGTCTCCCCCAGATACACACAACACTGTCATCCAGGAACTGCTTGACCCCATGCAGAGTTCTGGTCCCTAGCAGACACAATACCTATGCTCAACCCCTACAGCCCTGCTCTGCGCTCTCAGCTGGCAAGCCAATTCCTAAGCAGCCAGAATCTTCCAACAGGAAGCTTCCTGGCATCAATCATACAAGACGTGGGTCGGGTGGCTTCTTCCCCATTTCAAGGGCAGCTCTAGGCCTCTTTTGGGATGAAATGACAACAGAGTGATGAGGCCCTGAAAAGCAAGGTATACTAGAGAAGAAATTCTGCAAATGCTAAATGATCTGGATTCAAGCTTAGCATCACCTCTTTATGCCGTAGGACTGACTGAGCTGTCTTCACAGTGTTAAGCATGGAAGAAATCACCTTAAGCAACCACTGCTTGAACAGATGCCAATTCCTGTAGAAACACTCCTGAGCATCATGACACAGAGTCAACGTGTAGCAGGAGGGACCTGTTCATATACTGACTGCCACTCAGCAGTAGCAGGTCACAGTCCCATTCTAAATTTAACAGTCCCACAGAAATCTCACACAAAGAAAATCACATTTTTTTGTTCTAAAACAGAAGGCAAATCAAAAACTGACTTGAAAGCAACCAGGTACTGCTCAAGATCGCATTTTTTACTCCCAAATGGGAGTAAAAAAGGATGAGCCCCTAAGCAGGAACAGTGGCAGCAGGAGATGCTCTAGGATATGCACCAAGGGGCCAGAGGTGTTACGTGCACACTTTCTCTGTGTGTGCTTTACACACAGCACATGGAACACTGGGTGAAACTCACCGTTTGCAAGCAAGCAGATGGTTCTCCAGCCACAACTGCCTGGAACCCAGCCTTTCTGGGACCAGCTGGTGGATGCGGCAAGTACACAGGTCTATCACCTTCCACTGCTCTTCCGGATGGTTCCACCTGAGTGAACAGAAATGTAGGTCACTGAGGTAGCACATACTCTAAGGGCAATGCCTGAGCTCGCCTTCTGTCCATCTGTCATCGGACAGCTTGACCATTAGCGTGCCTAGACCCAGTGGAACATGCAAGAGACATGCAAAACCACAAATTCTTTTATATATATATATATATATATATATATATATATATGAATTCAGAGAAAAGAAACTTTTCAATCTCACCAGTTCTGATCTCTGAAGGTGTGTTCTTAACCTAGGATTGCTTAAATATCCCGGCAAGTCTTTGTCCATAATGCTATTCCTCGTTGCAAGAAATCTGAAAAGAAATTGATGCGCACACACGTAATCCCCTTGAGAGCCAAATTCATGCAGCTTAATTTACAAAGACTTTTCCTTTTGGCTTCAGACAGGCAGCAGCCCTGGTGCTTACCACACTGGTCACTCTGCACTACCATTTACTCTGCCAGGGTCACACCTTAACTGCTTGTTCAGAGAAACCCATGTCTCTCACTGGAGCCAAGACTTTTCCCACCTGGCTGGAGCTCTAGGTACTACTTCTCAAGAGAGACCTTCCCACACCACCCTTTTCCAAAGGCTCTTTTGAAGAATCCAGGCGTGATATAGGGAGGTTCCAATCTCAAACACAGCTTTGAGGTGGGTTGTACGGCCACGATTAAGTTCCGACACTAGTTCCTTATTCAAAGCATCGTCCACAAAACCAGGACAGGCTATGTTTTGTCAGGGAGAGTCGCAGAGGTACTCGGTTCCTCGGTATCACTGACACACATCCCCTCGGGGAAGCCTAGGTGCTCAGAAACTCACAACCTGGGCACCTGCAGCCAGGCACTGCCACAGGGCAACACCTGGCACCAGTGCTTCCCTTCCCTGTCACCCCACCTGCCCGCTCCCAGAACAAAGGACCCGCCTCGGCACAGGACTCTTGGGCACAGAGAGCTGCTGGGTCACGAGGCATTTGCCCCTGCCCAGCCTGACCCGTAAACCCCTGGTCCCCGCATTTCCCAGGCAGGGCAGTCTGACTCTATACAGACCGCACACCCCTCCGCCCCACTCACCTCAGCGTTGGGCCACTCAAGGCAGCAGCGACCCAGGGGCAGCTGCCAGCTCTCCAAGAAGCCAATCTACAGCTTCTGAAGGAGCCAAGATGACTCTCACTCCAATGGACAATAGCGTACTTCGAACCAAGGGCACAGCCTGCGACACCCAGGAGCACCTCCACTGGTGCCCCTCACAGACTCCAGCAAAGCTGGTTTTGTGCTGCTCCCCAAAGCTTGGGCTGCTCCCCTCGAGTGATGGACCAACCAATGCCCCACTCCTTCTGTGAGCCAGGCACTGCTCCAGCCAATAGGAATGACCAGCCCCCTTTACATAACAAGCACCTGTGACATGGGTCTTCCCGCATCACAAGTCACTTACACTAGGCTAGGCATTCCTGAGTCTCCAAGGAGCAGCACAGCTCCCTACTCCTGTGCCAAGGGCAGCCCACGAGGAAACCGACTGCTGGGCATCTGCACCACCTTGAGCGACGAAGAGTCCTGGGGAAGCCGCAGGGCACCAGGAGACACAGTGCCCAGTTACTGCAACTTACAAACACTGACTTAAATCCTACTGAGCTAATTGAGGTTGTTGGGACGAGTATGTGCCTCTCTGTAGAAATGGGGACAGCCAAAAAATTGGGGTTTTCTCCTCACTGTGATTCAAGGTGCTGCGACCATCACTGATGGGCTCGTCCCTGGTCAGCAGCAACTCTGGCCTTGAATCAGTCAGTGGTTACAGTCTGGGGCCTGCAGAGAGCTTCTAAGTGCTCTTTGCAGCAGCCATCTCGCAGCACAGCTACACAAAACTGTGACAGTAGATAAGTTATTTGCAATTGCAACTGCTAACAATAATGTTTAGAGCTTGTGCCTATCTTAATTTGTAATATAGCAGGGGAGAATCAGACCACAAGTGTAAGTAAAACCTTGGTCCATTGCCATTTATTCAATAAAATAAAACTGGGGAGGGAGGGGGGTGTTTGGGGGAGGGGTTGTTTGATTTAGGGTTTTGGGGGGGGGTGTTTCAGTTGTGTAGCAACTGTTCTTAAAAGCATTGACAAAGTGTGATGAAGTCACAAAGGAAGCCAGGCAGTCACTTTTCACAGTTACCCACCGCAGCTTTGGCGCTGATACTACTACAGTGGACAGCTCTGGAAGGGATATAGGGGCTTTTTATCATGACAGTGAAACACAAAGAAAAAAGATCTGTGAGCACAGTCCTCTGTTAGTATTTGAATGCTGGTAAGGTTCTTGAATTAATTCCCCTCCCCTTTGGTAGGAACCAGAGCAATTTTATTAATCTGATAAGATGAATGCAATTTTATTAATCTGATAATAAGATTAATTAAATTGCTCAAGTTTCTAGCCAGCAGAGAGTGATGACAACCCATGTTCCTGTGTGCTGTAGCCAATGAGGCACCAAGACTTGGCTTTTTAGAAACTTTTAGCCAAACTCCCAGTCAGAGCTGCCCCAGGCACATGCATCTCTTCTCCCGGCAGTAGCAGCAAAAGGGCGATTTTGGCTGCCTTAGCAGGGAGCAGAACTGGTGGCTACATGCCCCGAGTTCCTCCAAGGAAGCTCCCAGCAGGGTGTTGCGTGTGGCAGGCACATCCGTGCCCAGGAGATGCCTGGGAGGAACAAGGGTTTTCTTCTGTTTTTCTTCATCCCTATATCAAATTCCTACCGTGTAATTATTTCACAGAATCACAGAATCACAGAATCTTAGGGGTTGGAAGGGACCTCAAGAGATCTTCGGGTCCAACCCCCCTGCCAAAGCAGCTCCCTACCTCATATTACATAGATAGGCATCCAGACGAGACTTGAATATCTCCAGAGAAGGAGACTCCACCACCTCCCTGGGCAGCCTATTCCACTGCTCTGTCACCCTCACTGTGAAAAAGTGCTTCCCCATGTTGGTGTGGAACTTCCTGTGCTCCAGCTTACAGCCATTGCCCCTTGTCCTGTCCCCACAGACCACTGAAAAGGGGCTGGCCAATTCCCCCTGCCACCCATGTCTAAGATATTTATAAACACTAATTAGGTCCCCCCTAAGTCTTCTTTTTTCCAGGCTGAACAGCCCCAGCTCACTCAGCCTTTCCTCATAGGGGAGATGTTCCAGGCCCCTAATCATCTTTGTCGCCCTTCTCTGGACTCTCTCCAGAAGGTCCCTGTCTTTTTTATACCAGGGAGCCCAGAACTGGACACAGTATTCCAGGTGGGGCCTGACCAATGCAGAGTAGAGGGGGAGGATCACCTCCTTCGACCTGCTGGACACACTCTTCCTGATGCATCCCAGGATCCCATTGGCTCTCTTGGCCACCAGGGCACACTGCTGGCTCACAGCCAACCTGTCATCAACCAGGACCTCCAGGTCCTTCTCCACAGAGCTCTTCTCCAACAGGTCATCTCTCAGCCTGTACTGATACAGTCGGTTATTCCTCCCCAGGTGCAAGACTTGCACTTGTTGAATTTCATTAGGTTTCTCCCTGCCCAGCTCTCCAGCCTGTCCAGGTCTCCTGCTGCAATTTGGCAGGGTAAGGTGAAAATAAAAAAAGCAGCTTGCTTCCCTCCACTTCTATGGGAGGGGAAGGAAAACGAGCTCGGATCTGTTCAAACTGTAAGCATGCTGCTCTTTATGCACCAACTGTGGGAACTTTGTCAAGGAAGTAATAAAAGTCTGCCTCCCCCAAAGCCTCCAGGCAACCTTGTGTAGATCCAGGCCTGGAGGTTGGTGGCACTGCCTCTAGCAGGGGGCTTGGAACTCTCTGATCCTTGGGATCCCTTCCAACCCAGACCATTCTATGATATTAGGATTCTATGATCATATTGTCTTCCATCAAATTTTAATGAAAACCCAAAATATTTAAGTATTTGTAACTTCTGCCTGATAATTTTGACAGTGCTCCCCTCTAAAAGGAAAAAAACATCAATTACTCTGAAGCACAAACATACCTGCTGCAATGTTGCCTCCTCACATCCTGCCCTGCAAAACTTGGCTAAAGTGGCTTTCAGAAAGATGTGTTCGTGCAGCGAGGCATTCCTGAATATCAAAACAACACAGGCAAAAATCAGTCTGCCAAGTTTAGAACTTAGGAAGCATCAGAAAAGAGTCCGGAAGGGAAATGGCTTGGTAACCTCGTATATAAGTGCAGGATATTTTTCTACCCGAGAGGGGTATACTACAGCCTGCAACACTGGCACCACAATACACTGCATTTCACTCCACCTTTCCTGCAGTGTCTCTGAACACATTCCATTCTGTGCATCATACATGTTCTGCCCTGTGCTACGGTCAACTGAAGATTTATGAATTCAATCAACATGGAGATTTCCAGGCACAACTAACCCAGCAAAAGCTGTGACCTTACATATCCAACAAAGTATCTTATTTGCAGCCCTGAGTCCCCATGGAAGGGACTCTTTTTTTCCTTCTGACCAGAAACCAGTATAGTCCTTTACCAGTTACAGCCTGTGCAAAGCACCGAACAGCAACAGAATTCCTCACATGTATTCCCACCATAGACACAACCTGTTTATGTTAAACAAACCAGTTCAAATGGGAGAGTCTTGCATTCTGCTCCCATGTCTGCAGTTGCATCTAAGCAAGCAGAGACAGTGGCAAAAACACAGTTATGTAGAGGGCAAGAGTTGACTCTTGAGGACCTGAGGCCTACACTGTGTGTCTCTGATTGTGTTTTCCTCCAGTCTAGCTCAAAGTCTGGTGCAGTCTGCCGAATAGCCAGTAGTGTTTCTAGCTGTGGGCTCCTGAAGAGATCTTCCAGGTTTAGTTCTAACTGGAAGGAATTTGCACCTGGAAACTGTGTTCAGGGCACTATGTACAGTTCCCCATCTTTAACTGGGTTTTTTGTACCTGTCATTCCTAGCTGTGCTACTAGGCTTGCTTGGGATCCTATTTCCACAAAACACAATGCATGGCATATGCTCCCAAAGGGTGCTGACAACAGACTGAATGTTTTGGAAAAAACAGCCCAGTGAAAAAGACCCAAAAGCAAAGAAATTCCTTAGGAACATTTTTTACCTGATGAAATTTATATATGGTGAGGAAAACAGTTCTTCTATGGCTTCTGTTACGTGGGCCATCCTGACTTTTTCAGATGTGCTGCTCTGGCCAGCAAATTCACAGATCTCAGCGGCCCTTCTGCAGATATGAAGGCAACGCCTTGCATCACCAGACACCGCTGCCACCTGAAAGTAAACAGGTAAACAGTAAGTAAAGAAAGTAAACAGTAAACCTGAAAGTAGCAGTACTTCCTACACCGTGAAAAAAAGAATCAACAGACAACAAAACCCATTCCTGACCACAATACAGGAGAGCAATGCCACTGTGAACTCTGTTACTAGGATTCTAGATGTTGAATAACAATCTTATTGATCAAAACCAACAGAAGCAACCCTCCCTCAACAACCTCCTCCCCCTCCCCCCCCAATGTCATCATCACAAATTCAAAACTGAACTTTTTTCTACGACCAAAGTCGATGCTGATAACCTATAAAAGGCTGAAGTAAAGAATGAGAAACCCTCTAGAAAATCATATTGCAAGTTACTTTTCTGAAGAAAAATCATGCAGCAAAAACACTGCAGATCACTAATTCTAACAAAACATTGGTTGCTTCATAACAAAACGAACACTTATATTTACTGCTGATATATTGATGAAGCACAAAAAGTTTAAGCATATACTGGCTGACAGATGCTGTAACATATTTAATAGATTAACATATGATTGCTAACATAAGACATTCACATACCTGAACTGGAGAAGCTACTGATCCCCCAGTGCATTCATTACTTTTTTGTAAAACTGAGCATTTAGACTGACAACAGAACAGGTACTATACATTATGCTGAGGCTTGAAGCATCTTAAGGCAATGAATTTGGGTAGTTCTGTACGTTTCTTTCATTCTCCAATGACTCGCACTGCTCCAAACACCAGAGAAAGCTGACATCTTACTATGCATTATCGTGACTCGTGCTGCCATGTCTCCAGCTCCTGCAATATACTGCTGCCTTCTCAAAGGTGGAAAAAGGACACTGCTTTAGCAATGCTTCCTGCTAAAATATCCTGTATTCCTTGCAGGGAGCATAACATACGAGCTGTTACTTGCACCCCACTTTGTCTCCAGTGCAGAACACATGAGCACAGAATGAAGCCTGACTTCTGCCACAGAGCTCGCCCCTGCTGCTTGCTATGCCCCTTACCTAACACAACACAAAGGACAAATAGGACAAGCATCTGTCCTGTGCTTACCAGCTGAACTGCATCCTCTTCAAACACACTGATGTTGTTCAGTCTGGATAAAATAATTTGCTGTATCTCTCTGAAGGTGTGGGGCTCAAAGGGCATTCTGGTGAAGCACTGTGGTAAAGAATACAATAAAGGGAGAAGCAGCTGTAGTGCTTGAAAAATCTCAACAGCTCAAGCATAGTCTGTACAGTTTTATTTTCTCTGCTGGGGACAGTCCCTCTCTCACATCTTTCCCCTCTAAGGGATAGGCTTCAGTCAATTCTTCCACTTCATATTTGTGAAACAAACGTGCAAACCCACAAAACTGTGACTGAGGACTCCTGCTTGGACCTGCCCACTGACAGGCTTGAGGAGCAAGCACTGCTGCCAGAATTCACATTTCTCTTACAAAACTTACTGTAAACCTATTGTAAACTACTTCTCTTACCATCATCAAAAGATTTTAGTATTACAATGCATTTGTTTACAACTGTTTACACTTATTTGTTCAATACAGTAACAGCAGAAGCTATGAAAAAGTGGTGTGTGGGAGGAGGACGTTTTGAGAGCTTTCGGGGCTCCTGCTCAGGAGCAGGAAGGTGGGTTTCTGCCCGTTTTGTGAACAGGGTGGCTTGTGTATGATGCTGCCCTTTGAGTTTTGTAACGGAAACTGTGTAATTATGGTGTGACCTCCTGAGAGTGAATAGGGGAAATTTGAAAACAAAACCAACCCCAACCCCCCAAGAAACCAACCTCCCCCCCAAAACACACACACACACAGGAACTACCTCAGGTTTCTGTATCTCAGCACCTTGAGCTTGTGTATCCCTTCTGGAGCTTTTTGTCTGCCTTGTAAAGCTGAGACTTGGAGCAGCGCTTTCTTTCTAATTTTTTTCTTTTCTATTATTTTTTTTCATAAAAAATTTAAAAACAACAAACCCCAAGTTGGGAAAAAAATGGATCTCGAGCGAGGTTGGAGAAGAAAACCTTCTCATGTGTCCCATGCCATGGTCTCTCCTCCTGCCAGCCAAGAGCTGGCGGCTGTTCCTTCAGAGAGAGCTCAAGAAATGGTTAAATAGGCAAAAAAAAAAGGAAAGAAAAAAAAAAAAAGAGAAAAACCCACTCAAAGCATTGATGCCACGTTTCCTTCTACGGCGACGTGTCTGTGTGTGCCCACCACAGCACGGGGAGGGAGGGGGTAAGAGAAGGAAAGGGTGGGTTTTTTTACAAACAAAAAGGAAAAGACCCAAACCAGAAATATATCCAGCTACCACGAGCCTGGGCTTGCTCCTTGCTCTCTGTTGCTTTCTTTTGAGTGTCATGTGTTGGTCCCGGTTCCCCCAGCAGTCTCCTTGCCTCGGGCACACGATGCTGGGGTGTTGGGGAGGGGGATGAAGGTGGTTGGGGGTATTTTTTGGGGGGGATGGAGGAGCATCCCTTTACCTGGTGACTTGGGGAAGAGTTGACATCGCACAGCCGCCTCTCCCTGGTTAGTAAAGCCAAAAGGTTATTAGCAGGTCACTAATTGGGCTGGTAGCTTCCAGCAGGGTGGGTGTAAGGGCAACACCGGTGGGGTAAGGCCAGAACGGGGTTTGGGCTGGGAGGTGGGGGCCAAGCTCCTACCACCCACCATCCCCAACCCATGGAGGGGACTCGCTCTGACCCAGACTCGCAGGCTGAGCCTCCCCCTCCCCACCCGCCCCCGCGTCCTTTCTGCACAGGCAGGCAGCCTGCAAAGCCGGTGGGGGAGCATCCTGTCGCATCCCTCCCCAGCCTCGCTCTCCCCTCAGCACCAGCTCCTCACCTCCAAGAGGACATCTCCTAATGAGACATGGGGTCCTGCACCCACCTCCTCACCCAGTCATGAGGCCACCTCTCCCCCCATGGTGGTCTCAGCACCCTGTAGGGGCCCAAGGACCCAAGTCGCCCCCCTCCCCCTCGTGACAACTCTGCAGCAGGAGGGGCAGTCCCACCAGCTCAAACAGTGCAGCGTTCAGCAGCCATGGGGCAGAGTACACACCTCCTGACAGGACAGAACCCTGGGGAACAGCTCTCGGAGGACCTGGGATCTGTTATGGATGAAGCCCGTGGGTTTGGAAGCACTTTGCTCTGATAACACGGCATTATTACTTGGCATAGTAACTGGGGCAGGTGAAGGGGCACCCAGAAACACAAACACATTCTCCATGGCAGATGTTTTCCCTTTTTGAATCGGACCTGCTTTAGCAGGGGCATGGACTAGCTGATCTCCACAGGTCCCTTCCAACCCCTGCCTTTCTGGGACTCTGCTTGTCCAGTAGGAACCAGAGCTGGAACAGAGTTGCTGGGGCCTGTGATTTTGCAGGGCAAGGGGCAGGAGCCGTGCCAAGTGGGTGGGTGCAGCACACAGTGCCCAGGTGAACTTGCCCAGGAGAAACTGAGCTGTCCATGGGGCCAGCAAGGCCCAAAGCACACGGCCATGGCAGTGGGCAGCTGGGCAAGGCCAGCCTGCAGGGATGGATGTTGGTCTGGGAAGGTGCTGCTACGCCCTTGGGGAAGACCAGGCTCAGGGCCCAGCCCTAAAGCTAAGCCCTCGAGAAGGAGAGAGCAGGAGAAGCAAGCTGACAAATGAGTGTGGGATCTCCCAGTGCAGAGAATTCAGGCAGCTTTATTCTGCTGGAGAAGGAGGATGAGTGCCAGCACTCTGGGTCGGCACAGGGCTGGTCCCGTGCTGTCATCTGGGCCGGCTGTAGGGATCTTGGACCTCATGTTGGACGTGGGAATGTTCTTGCACCTGCTCAGGCTCAGGGGTGCTGGAGCGGCTGCTGCTCTCGAGCACGGGGGAGCCACAGCAGGACCCTGACTGCAGCTGGCTGGCAGTGCTGGAGCTACTTGTGTCAGGTGCTGGGGAGCTGTGGGATTGCTCCAGTGCTGCGTGGCTGGGGGTGCTGGTCTCAGCACTCGGTGCTCTTGCAGGGCTCCTCTGGCGATGTCCCCTGGGTCGGCTGTAGGGCTTTTTGGCCCGCCATTGGAAGCAGGAGTGGTGTCACAGCTGCTCGGGCCCAGGGCTGGCAGAGCGGTCTCGCAGGAGCTCGGGCCCAAGGGTGTTTGAGTGGCTGCCGCTCTCAAGCACTTGGGAGCCCTGGGGCAGCTGTGATGCCACTATGCTGCCAGTGCTCGGGCTGCTAGGCCCGGGTGCCTGTGGGTCATGTGAGGGCCCTGATGCTGACTGGCTTGCGGTGCTGGGGCCGGCGAGCTCCAAGCTGGCACTGGAAGCTCTAAGGGAAGCAAGGAAGTGAAGGACACGGTCCGGCACAGCAGCATGGCCCAGTGCGGTGCTGCCAGCCTTCCTGAAGCAGAGAGGCTCTGCCAGGCCTACCCTGGGCACTCGCTGCCAGGCCTTGCCAGCCCGGGCCTCTGCCCAGGGGCACCCAGGTGCTTTGCCTCTTACCAGTGGCTGGCTGTTCTCTCCAAGCTGGAGCAGAAACTGTGGGTGCCCCTGGCAGCACAGGAGCAGCACAGCAGCAGTTGCCAGGGCCTGGGAAAGCAAGCAGGTTAATGGCTATGAGGACAAAAACACCTCAGCATGGGCGGGACCGTCCAGCAGAGCTCTCATTTCCAGTCCTTCTGCTTAGAGCCCTTGGCCAGACAGGGATGCCATGGAAAACCCTGGGGTGCAGCTTTGACAACTTACCCCTCGTTCTCTGCCTGCTCCCTGCCTCCCGGACAAACGCACTCGCTGGCATCGCAGCGGCTGTGCCTCTGGTTCATGGCTGGGTAGGTGTGCCTTCCCTCCCGCAAGGGCAATCTGATGGAGAAAGGAAAATTGATGAGCCCTTGGTGCCCCAGCATCAGGTAGATGTAGGGCATCCCTACTGTTCTGCAGGGGCTGTCCCTGTCTCGGCACAGCACTTGCACCTTCCTGTTTTGTGACATGGGCAGAAGGACACCAACCTTGCAAGGACTCGGATCCCCATCACGAACATTTCTGTCTGGAATCCTTCCCTGTCTCTGCAGAGGGGGCACACAAAGCAAAAAATGCCGGCACACACAGCATGTCCCTACAGGAGAAACAGGAGCATGAGGCAGGCCCTGGTGCTGCTGAGCACCTCCAGTGGCCTGGGGGGTGAGGGAAGGGCTCCTACCTGGATGCAGCTCCTATGGAACCAGGCGTGCTTGCATGCTGGGCACATGATGGTGCCATATGACGGCCTGTGCTCCACAGGATCCAGGCAGATGAGGCAGGTGTTGTCCGCCTCCTGAGTCTCCACCTCTTTCTGCTTGGGATGGTGCTCCCAGCAGAAGGCCCTCGGGCAAGAGGCAAGGGATGGGTGAGGCGGGAAGTGCTTGGAAGAAGGGTGATTTTTAATGTGTATACACATTGCAAAGGCTGAGGAACATTACCTGTATAGCACAATGTACTGGGTGATGCATTCACCCGCCACAGCACAGGGGAGATGGAAGCTGCGGTTGCAGCCCCCCTCCCAGCAGGTGATGGTGGCCCCGCTCTGGCCACAGACAAAGCAGTCCTCGAAAGAGCACAGCAGCCCCCATCAGCAGCAGCCTCAGGGCCTCCACGGCCAACCCCACACCTCTGTGCAGGGAGCAGGATGTGGCCACTGCTGGGCCACAGCCTGCAGATCTACCTGGCTGATGAGGCTCTTGGGCTGCAGCCCCTCTGGAGCTGGTGGGAGCAAGGTGTTTGCCCCAGAGCTGGTTGGAAGGGCTGGGCTTCCTTTCTTGGGCTCGGAGTTAAGTTACCGCAACTTTCTACTTGTGCAAACCTTGTTCTTGTCAGGTCCTCACCTTGCACGCTGCCTGATGGATTGTGCGTCTGACATCCTCAGGGAGAAATCCAAGAAGTCCTGAATTTTTAGGGCCTCTCTGAAACAGGTTGGTGCTAAAAAACTGCAGGAAAGACGAGGAGCTGATGAGTGTGTGGCAGAGACTGCCTGTCAGAAAGCTGGCGGGAGCCCTGGGGGAACTCACCAGGCAAAAGAGATGGGTGCAGACCCCTTGTTGGTTCAGTTTACACCCATAGAGTTCCAGGTCAGCCTCTGCCCGATGACACAGCATGCATGAGGGGAGAGAGCAAAGGCCACTGAGAATGAGCACTTCTGCGAGGCTGGGGGAAGTGTCCCTGAGGTGTTGGCTCAAGGGCCTGCTCTGTCCCTGCCTAGCTGTCAGCTCGGCAGGCTGGAGGCTTTGGAGAAGAAGGGGGCGCAGCAGGCAGAGCTGCGCCAGCAGGTGCCCGCTGCCTGGGCCCTGCTTGCTGAGGAAAGGAGGGCTTGGTTCTTCCCCACGGTGGTTGGGAACTCCTGCCTGCCCCTGCCCCTGCTCTCGACCCCATGCTGAGTGTCCCCCCAAGCCTGCTGCCAGGCTGTGGGAGGGACACTTTGCTCTCACCTAGATCCATTGAGTCAGAGGCCGCCTCCTCGCTTGTGCTCATCGTGACTGTGCGACAGCTGTGAGTGTTTGGAGATTCTCTGTCCCAGCAGTGCTGGGCTGTCTCCTCCAAATACTCCTCTGCTGACTCTGAGGGAGAAGTGAGAAGCGGGTGAGCTGGCAGTAGAGGCCCAGAGCCCTGAGGTGTGGGGCCTTGCTCCTCTACCTCCAGCCCCGTCCCTCCCCTGCCCTCTCCTCACCCTCCTCAGGTCGCACTGACCCACGGCCTGGCCTGTTGAGCCTTTTCATGGGCTTGTCTCCACGGGCCAGAGTGGCTACTGTCCAAATATGGGCAGAGACGCCATTGGCAGAAAGGTGCTCCTCAGGCAGTGCGACTGCCGGGCTCTGGCCCTGTCTGAGGGAACTCTGTTCCTGCCCCGGCACAGGGAGTGCTGCCGGCAGGCTGGGGAAGGTGATCCTCTCTGTGCTGCACTGTCCAGGCTACGTCTGAAGTTCTGCCTGTGGGTCTGGGCTCCCCGGTACAGGGGGCAGAAGCGACCTTAGAGCCTGGCCCGGGCTCACACCTCTGATCCGCTCGGACACAGTGGGTGGCTGGGACACAGCACAGGACCTCAGGCCGTGACCTCAATGTCGCAGGGGCCCATCATCTTTCTCCTGGTCTCCTTAGCCCTTTGGGAAGGCAATGGGTGGGAGGCTTGATCAGCTGGAGTGTAGCAAGGCTCAACAGGGGGATCTGGACCGGCTGGATTGATGGGTTGTGGGTTGTCAAGCACTGGAGACGGCTGCCCAGGGAAGTGGTTGACTCGCCATCCTGGGAAGCATTTAACATGAAGGCAGAGGAAGACAGAGGATGTTCCCTTACCTCAGAGGACGAGCAGCAGGCATTACCCACACCAGCCCTGCGATAACCGGACCCAACTCCTGATGCGCTTCCCACTCCCGCAGGCTCAGAGGTTGCCCCAGCTCTTGGCACACCCAGCTCTGCACAGCGCCGTGTCTCTGGAATCAAGACTTGAGGCCTCGCTTTTCCCTCTGAGGGAACTTCCTGAGAAACACTGGCGCCAGCCCCTGCTCTGTCACACACCGGGCTCTGTGCTCCAAGCCAGAATCAATCATCATCTCAGAGCTGATTTTTGCAGCCTACATTCTCTGAGCCTTAAAAACTTATGGAATGGGGGCAAAGCCAGATTCACCTTCATGGGGCAGACTAATTAAACAACCCCCAACCACCCTAACAGCAAAGAGAGCATTGGGCCAGCGAGAAGAGCCTCTGCTTGGAGAGTCCAACCCAGCGCAGCTTCCCGCTCCGCTCGCAGCCAGAGCTGGTGCCGTAAGGACAGGAGAAGCTTCGGGCTGATGACTTGGACTGAACTCGGACGGGCTCAGACCCTCGCGACAAGGAGCCACAGTTCACCTTCCAAACCCAAGCAGTGCTCACTTACGTGGGGCTCCATGCTGCGAAGCGTCCACTCTGAACAATCCAACTCCACCTTTCTTTTTTCCAGGCTTTCTTCTTGCAGGAATTTGCTGTTTAAACCAAAAGAGAAGAAAAGATCCCTCTTTATCTCCATCATTCAGTCCCACAAAAAGCAAGCTGCTGAAGGAGACTCCCACAAAAGCATAAGCTCGTTGAGAAACCTCCCAAATCACGTGTTGTCAGAGGAGGAACAGGAGAACCAAGCAAGGAACTGCAATGCCCAGTGTGTACCCATATACCGGGTGCACCTCCAGGAAGAGGAAATACAAAAGCTTTTGGGCCAAGGAAGTTCCCAGGCCAGGGGCTGTCCCAGGAAAAGCCTGCTACGAGACACTGGTCTTGAGGGAGAACGCCTGCAGTACAGATCACCCACAGTAAGGACAGGAAGGCAGGTGGCTGGGGCAAGCTGGAGGGCAACAGGGACCGCTGCTTGTTTAAAATGCGGAACAGAACAGCAGAGGTGCAGAGGCACGGAGACGGAGCGTGTCCCAGAGCTCGCTGCAGCAGAGGCTGAACCCACAGGACAAGGATGAAAGAGCCAAGCGAGGAAGAGGAAGAGCGTGCGAAGAGCCGGGGCGGAGGGGGACGATGTCAGATCAGGGAAGCACTCGATGGCACACAACTGGCGGCACGTGAATCCAACATTTCTGTTTGGTTACTGACCAGAAGCAGGAAAACCTGTGGTCGTGTTCTGGGGGCAAAACCCCCCCAAACCTTCTCCCAACTCCCAAGGGAAAAGCAGCGGCCCAGCAGTTACTTACAATAACACCTGGCAGATCTCATCACCGTTTTGTCCCAGGGAGTCATAGTGCCTGACGCTCTTCTTTCTGACATCTATGACCTGTTGTTAAGAGATGACCCTCAGATGAGGCCCAACAGCCCAAAGTCTAGATGACTTTCCTTGCAGGCTTTTCCTCCCCATCCAGCTCTAAGTAAAAAGCTGGGTTTGACTCACCCCGAGCGTCCAATGACACCTCAAGTTCACAGGGACAAAAATGATGTCCTTGCTGAAGAGATCCACTCCTCTGCTCCATCTTTTCACTGCGCTGTAGCCTCCAGAGCAGAGTTTCAAATAGAAGAAGGCGGTAAAAGCGAAGACTGATGGACCTTTTTCTCTGTTGCTTCTGTCCACCAGAAGAGCCATGTAGAAATGAATGACCTGCACCACAAAGAGTAAATTGAAGAAGTAAAATAAGACGCTAGCTTACCACACAAAAAGTACAGCCCCATGCCTTGGCTGGCCACCCTTATTCCAACCCCAGCTATGGGTATTCTCTATACCACTCTCAGCTGCTTGGGTCAGAGAATCTGGCACTTGGTTATCACTTGGTTTGATAAAAACACCTTTCGCCCTCTCCCATCATCTAGGACTAACTCCTGGGAGCTGCCTAACACC
This sequence comes from Laterallus jamaicensis coturniculus, assembly GCA_022605575.1. NCBI lineage: Eukaryota > Metazoa > Chordata > Aves > Gruiformes > Rallidae > Laterallus > Laterallus jamaicensis. Next base: position 3,682,658 of record JAKCOX010000014.1, read on the forward strand.
AGTAGTAAAGGAACTCTCAGAAACTCCAGGTCCTTAAGTACCTACAGTAAGAACCGTGCAGAGATTTCCAGGCTCTAAAGGTCACCAAATCATTCTGAGAAGACTTCTGTCCCCAGCAAAGGGGGAGTTTGACATAAACACCAAACTAAAGATCACACCCCGTGCTGCGAGGCCTTACCATGTCATTGAGCCACTGAAGCTCCTCCAGCGTTTGGATGTCCTCACGAGTGACTTTTAGTTTGAAGGCACTGCTCAGGACCTCATCAGGGTTCCCATCGCCGAAGGCGGCAGCGATCTCCTCCTCCATGGCCTGAAACAAGCCATTAAATGGGGAAGGCCCTTGAAACAGGGCACTGAGCACGCTAACGGACAGCAAACACCTTCCCCGCGGGACGCTGCGGCCCTTGCAATGCCCAGGGCTACATCGACTGCAGGAGGTATTCTCCATACCAGGGCAGCTAAGACAGGAGCCTGCGAGAATTTGGCTTCACAGGGGGAAACTGAGGCAGCCACACGGGAGTTAGGCAATCGCGAGTCCCAGCTGTGCACACAGCTGGTTGTAATATGGATGTTTCCATCGGAGTTGGCTTAAGGAATGCAAATCAAATGCTGAGTGTGGCAGTAGGAAACACCCTGACTCGCTACAGCATCACCTGGGTAGGACTCAGGCTGGCACAGGAAGAAAAGCACCTGGTTTGCCTTGCACTAAGCATCCCAGGCAGACTTCCTAGAATCTATAGCTAGCTCTCTCCAAGTCAGTCCTCAACAGGGAGGAAAGGAGGTGCTCGGTTACATCAGGCACCACTGCAGCTCCCAAGAAGAAGAGCGGCCAAAATTCCCACAAATTGGGGAAACATGAACCCCTGCTCCCTGCTAATGGAGGAACTGAGTTGACTCCCCTGACCACTGTTACATGGGGTGAAACTGTGCCCAGTGGGCTTACAGGCCTCTGCCCTCAGGTTAGCACAATGGAAGGAGCGTGTGTGGCACAACAGGTCCTTAAACCCAGTGCCAGCACTGAGCTTTGCGGCGTGAAGTCACAGCTGCCAGGATGCTCCGTAGCAGGTTCATGGCACGTGCTTCACATTTCCAAGCTGGAGTTCCTTGCAGCTGTTCCACAGCCTCTGCTTTGGGTAACCCAGTGTCAGCTACGGTACCTTGGTGAGAGGAGCAAAGGGCTCTGGTTTTCTCCAGGATCTTGATTTCTTTCCCTCAGGGACAGGTGGCTTTTTGGACAGAGCAAGTGACCGATTTGATAATCCCTCTTTTGAGGCTCCAGATCCATTCTGTTTCTGTTAGACAAAAGGACATCAAGCTAGCAAGCAAGCAGGGATTTGTTTGCTGGGGCACAGCGCAGAGAATCTTGCTTGTGCATAGAACTAGGAGTGGGTTTGCACACAAACATCCAACAGGCAAACTCCAAAGGTGCTTTGTATTTACAGTCCAAGCGTGCGCTCGCATAAAGCTGCACCCCAAACAAAATGGAGGCAAGGGAGGCAGAGAGATTGGCTTGAGCTGGTGTTTAGAAGCCCAGGAAAAAACAATCAGGACAAACACAGAGATCGCTGAGTCAGCACTGCAAGGAGCACAAAGCTTTCTGATCACAAACAGCCCTATTGTCCTAAAAAGGGGAATAACCAGGAACCCACGCTTACCGTTGCAGTGGCTTGTTGCCTTGGTATTTTGTTCTTATTAGTGTTTTCTCTTGGCATGTAGTACCTGCAGGGACAGGGAGAGAGAAAGAGAGAGAGAGAGAGAAGTGAGCTGGGGATCCTGCCTAATTCTCAGAATTTGTCCCTCTTCAGACAAGAAATGCTTTTTCAAGGCTGATTCTGACCAGAGCCTCAGTCACACACATGAACGCACGACAGCGTCGTCTCAGCTCCCAGCACCGTTCTTTCACCGCCCCAAGACTGGGTGAGGAGGAAGAGCTGGGAGCTCCCTAAACTTTCACAGGATCACAAGGTTGGAAAAGACCTTTCAGATCATCAAGTCCAACCATTCCCATCCTAAGCTAAACCATATCCCTGAGCACCTTATCTACCCTTTTTTTAAACATGCAGGGAAGGTGACTCGGCCCCCTGCCTGGGCCAGGCCTTGACAACTCTTTCAGGGAAGAACTTTTCCCTCACATCTGACCTGACCCTGACCTGGCACAGCTTGAGGCCATTTCGTCTTGTCCCATCTCCTGTCCTCTGGCTGAAGAGACCATCACCCACCTCTCTGCAACATCCCTTCATGTAGGAGGTGAGAAGGTCTCCCCTCAGCCTCCTCTTCACCAGACTAAACATCCCCAGCTCCCTCAGCCACTCCACATAGCATTTGCCCTCCAGCCTCTACCCCAGCCTGGTTGCCCTTCTCTGGACTCGTTCAAGGACCTCCATGTACTTCTGATGGTGAGGAGCCCAGAACGGGACGCAGCATGCGAGGTGTGGCCTCACCAATGCCCAGTACAGGGGCACCATCCCTTCCCTAGACCTGTTGGCCAAACTATTTTTGATACAAGCCAGGATGCCATTGGCCTTCCTGGCCACCTGGGCACACTGCTGGCTCATGTTCAGCCTGCAGTCACTCAACACCCCCAGGTCCTTCTCTTCCTGACAGCTCTCCAGCCAGTGTCCCCCCAGCCTGTAGTGCTGCATGGGGCTGTTGTGTCTCTTACCTGATCTCATTTTTCTGGGACCACTGTGGGCTGCACACAGCTGCATGTTTGATACCTGCACAGGAGAGTGGGAACAGGAAAACAACAAGTCAACTCCCAGTTGCCACCAGCTCTCGTGTTCTGGGTGATAAAATAGAAACCAACTTTTAACGACAGCCATGTGATTAGGAAGTTCAACCTCTGGCAAAGGGTTTGAATACCACACACGAGCCTCCCAGAGCTGCAGCAGGGCATTTATTGCGTTTTTAATCCCGGGCTGCACATGGCTACACGAGAGATTTCGGGCAAAACCAGATGCTCCTCCAGGCTCAGCACAGCTAGTCATTTTCCACAACAAAACCAGGTTTCACCAAATTCTAGCATCTGCTCCCAAGTCATTTCCAAACCCCACACAACTGCATCATATAGTACCGATGCAAAACTCTCTTAGTAATGGGTAGGGAAATGAGGGCTGGGACAAGACGAGGTGTCTGCCCTCCAACACCTGGTATTACAACCACCAGCTTACATGGTTTTGAAGCTCTGCTGTCACAGGGAGTCACCAATAGCATGACAGAAGGACTAGAGAGCACCACGTAACCAGAAGTCTGAGTTAAGTAGCGGGCACCTAAGAGGGTGCAGTAATGTGTCACCCTCCACACGTCCAGACAATCAGATACTACGTTGATCTGCTGTGTGGTGCAGCTACAGTCTTCCTACTATGTGGGACAGATAGGAATCATGGAGATACTCACCGGTCTTTGCTGTCCCAGATGGAGAGGGATCTCCTCCATATTTTTGTTTGTTCAGGTGGCATATAGTTGTCACTGGTTGCCTGGAGAATTTTGGAAGACTGGACAAGGATGGAACATGGGAGTGGGATGGAACACAGGAGAAGACTGGAGCAGGGGGAAACGATGGAGCACTCGAAGAGGCCGAAGCAGTGGACAAGGTTGGAGCAGTGGACAAGGCTGGAGCACTGCAGAAGGCTGGAGCACTGCAGAAGGCTGGAGCACTGCAGAAGGCTGGAGCACTGCAGAAGGCTGGAGCACTGCAGAAGGCTGGAGCACTGCAGAAGGCTGGAGCACTGCAGAAGGCTGGAGCACTGCAGAAGGCTGGAGCACTGCAGAAGGCTGGGGCATTCAAGGAGGCCAGAGCACTTTGGTGCAGGAAAAAACAATAAAGAAGAGCCACAACATTTATAAGCATGGCATTCGTTATCGGCATGTATCAGTTCACCAGAAAGGAGACAGGTTATTCCCACACAAATGTCTACATGTGAGTGGGGAGCCATAGCTAAAACAACACAAAGACCTAAAGTACAACCAGACTGTTAAATCCCTGGACAGAAACATCCTGCACTGGTGTCAGGACAAAACACAGAGGGCATTCCTGTGCAGACGCCCTTCACATTCAGCTGCGCGACTCTGAACTTGGGCAGACCAGAGGGGCAGGAGTCAAATTTGTCACCTTAGTGTGCCCCGAAGAGAAAACTTCCTCTAAGCTGTGCGAGAAGAACCAGAGGAGGTGGAAAGGAAGAGAGAAAATCCTGGCATTCCCTGTGTTTACATAACGTTTCATGTTCCCAGAAAAAACAGGATTCCCCACCAAGGCAAAACTCATCAGTGCCAAACAAGAGGAAGATAAACTCCTTTGAATGGTGCTACAGAACAACCAGCGCTGGGGAACTTGTACCTTCAAGTTACGCTGCCAGCACTAGAACTAGATGCTGCCTCTCTTAACACACAGCAGCAAAGATTACGTCTCCAGTCCCATTTACACCAGCTACAAAGTCACCACCAAAAAGGCAGTGCTTATGTTCCCTGTCATTACTTGTTGGCTCCTGTCCCCAGGGCATCAGCCGGGCATCTAGGAGATTTTCCCTTCAGTTTTTTGAGGAGCTGCTTGCACTTCTTCTTTCTTCCTTGCTGAACATCCTGCCAGAATGGCGGGGGGAAAAGAATTTAAATAGGGGATCAGGACCTCAGCATATGAAGCAAACATTTGTAATCTGGGTACAGAGCAAACTGCACATGCTGTTCCCCAAATACTTGCACGTTATTCCAGTTTACTTTAGCAGCACCTTCACTTTGAGTCAGCCCTGCTCTAGGAACTTGTGTCCCACTACAAACAGCTACCATTCCTTCTGCAACTCTCTCCTCTAATGGGAGGCTCTTCTCTTCAGCTGTGCTCTGCGTCATCATTCAGGCAAATCCCATTCCTGTCAATCCAAGCCGTGATCGGGTGCTGTGAGTCCCCAAGGTATCTTAATCGGACTCCACAGCTGGGCAGGGCCTGCTTCTCCAGTCCTTCTCCCACGAAAGCTAGATTTATCAGGAATTTTCCAAGAGTTCCTTCAGATATCGGAAGGAAAGGACAGGGAAAGACCCCCTCAGTTGGATTATTAGCAGCTGAGCAGGTTTAAGCCTGTGCCATCCTTTCAGAGTTGCTACAAGCTTAACTGCAAGCCAGAAAAGAAGAGCAACAGCTTACACACCACTAAAACTATGAACCTAAAAAATCGCCAAGTATCTGCAGGACAACAAACACTGAGCTCCTTCCTCAGCTCCACGTGCCAGAGCACAGCACGCAAACCCCAGTGAGCCAAACCCAGCACACAAGAGGAGCCTGCTGTCAAGGGAAAAGAAACACCAATGGCTGCACAGGGTAAGGAAAGCCTTTGCTAACCTCTCCTGCAGATGCTGCTCTTGGAGCAGCATCGCTGATGGAAGCCGGGCGTCTCCGTGCTACTTCTGCTGGTACTGCCACCGGAACAGGAACCTCTTCATGCCCAGAGATGGCGTAATCCAAAAAACAAAGGCAAGCCACATGAGAGCATGATTTAAGAGGGGATAGGATTGCCGTTTGCATGGAAGCCCACCTCCTTAATCCCACCCAAAGCAGTGGGATTCATTCCAAGCTGCACACCATTTTGCAGTTGCAGACACCCTTTAGTTCTCCAAGTCCCCAACCCAGCAACAGCGCAGGGATGCAGGGAAGATACCGAGTTCCCACTCCAGCACTGCCAGAAGCTACCGAGCTGAGATGCCGCCACAACCCGTACGTGAGCCGAGGGGGACAGTTGCACCACACGCCAGGAAGAACGCAGAACAAACAAGCTCACCACTTGACATCAGCCTTACCAATAGGCTCGAGTTCTTCATCCGGCACAGTACTACTTGGTTCCTCAACCTCAGGCTCAGAAGAAAGGGCCCGAGTCTGAAACAGAAACAAACAAAGCAGCGCCCTGAGTTTAACCTGAACACTAGCCCAAGCAAGCGGAAACTTCCAGAAATGGAGGCAGATCTGATCTGTCTTGGGGACTGGGATTTGCTGCCTCAGAGTGCAGCAGAAGGATCTTTGCAGGATCTCTGACCAGCACACTGCCCTTTGGGTTTGGTTGTTAATACGGGCTCTCCTACGAGCAGTGATTAAACCCCCTCAGGCTTCCTGCCCAGTTCCCCTAGGGCAGCTCCTCAGCATTCTGGAGTTCAGCCCTGACTCTCGCTCAGGGAGAGCTGAGCCCCTCAAAAAGGTGTTCTGAACAAACAAATAGTCAACAGGGCTCACAGGGACAACACTGCACCTCCGAACCAAACTAAGGGGTCAAGCAGCTCATGACTAGTTTTTACACAGCCAAAGTCCTATGAGAATCCGCTCCCGGACCGGTGGATATCGAACTGAGCAGACAGGGCTTTATCCAGAGGAAGCGGACGATTTTTCTCACAAGGTCACGTATTTTGCTTGCTCCTTCCTCAGCTCCACGTGCCAGAGCAGAGCACACAAACCCCAGTGAGCCAAACCCAGCACACAAGATATGCCTGCTGTCAAGGGAAAAGAAACACCTACAGCTGCACAGGTTCAGGAAAGACTCTGCTAACCTCTCCCGCAGACGTGCGAGCAGCATCGCTGACAGAATCCTGGTGTCCCGATGATTCATCTGATGGCACCTTCACTGGAGCAGGAACTGCTTCACGCCCAGAGATGTCATCATCTAAACAACAAAAGAATAGCCACATGAGAGGGTGACTTAAGAGGGGGTTAGGATTGCCATTTGCATGGAAGCCCACCTCCTAAATCCCACCCAAAGTAGTCGCATTCATTCCAAGCTGCACACCCTTCTGCAGTTGCAGACACCCCTCAGTATTCCAAGCAATGCCAAACCTCAGAAGAACAGGAGCTATGAACTACCTCTGTCATGGGCGGCACCTGCTTGTAGATTTTGTGGATCCTGCCCATTAGGATGTTCCACAGGCGACTGTGGGCTGAGGAAAGAACACACAGAACAGGGATTTACAACCATGGGAGAGCTTCACACAAACAAACTTCCAAAGCTAATTGCTGGAGTTCTCCTTCCAAGGCCTCCCGGGATCATCCCAGACACACACACAGCCACCGCACTGCATCCCCTGCCTCTCCCAGCCAAGGCAACGCTAATTATCCCCCTACAGTGGGATAATTCCCTTCTCTCAATGCTTCGTCATCTTCTACAACTTCCAGACCTGCCGTCCCCAGCCACCCGTGAAACAGGAGAGAGAGAAGCACAAGTGAAAATCCCAACAACTGCCTCGGCTGCAGACCCTGGGGCCCAAGACCTGCGGCGATACCGAAGGCTACAGAGCCGCACGGGGGCCTCACTCACACCATCCGGCCCCCAGCTCTTCTAAGAGTCGGGTGCGCTGGCACCAAGGTGTAGCTGCTGCTTTCCTCACAGCCTCAGCCACCTCTGGAGATCATCTGGCCAAAGCCCCGCTCCAGCTCTGTGCTTCTCTTTGCTGGGCTGAAGTCAGCATCCCCCAACCAAGAATTCAAAACTAGACCCACAGAAAGGCCAGTCCTTCTAGTAAATCAGAAACTGGTTTATGCCAAACGGTACCCAACTTCTTTTCAGAGCAGGTTTGTTGGGGATTTTGCTTTATTAAAAAAAACCTTTTTTCCTGTCCAAAACACTATCTAGGAGCTTTTCATACGCGTTACAGGTCTCAGCCTCAAGTTCCACGCTTCCTCCTACCCACAGACCTTTAACCTGGTCTAATCTCGCCCGTCTATGAAACATCTGGGTTTAAACGAAAACATTTCAAATGAGTTGGGAGGGTAGGAAGGAAAAATAAAAAGCTAATGAAGACCTCCCTTAGGGGAGCAGCCCAGGAAACCTTGGAAAACCATCACTGTGAGGACACTGAGTAGGCAGCATGGAGTAAGTTCAGGAATGAAATTGAAAGCAAACCCTTCAGAGAAGAAAGTCAAAGAAAACAGAAGGGTTTTACCTGTCCCAAAGATCAATCGTCTCCCAGATGGAGCGTAGATAGTCGTCCCAGGGCAGTTCATCTACAAGAGAAGAGCATAAGCCATCAGTCACTCTAAAAGGGAACCGAGGAGGTTGATGAGGTTACGGGCAAGAGCTTCCCCAAAGGTCAAAGTTTCCTTTCTCCCCTACGTTGCCATATTCCCTGTGTTCTGTTACTTTAGAATAGTCTCAGATTTTCTTATTGGCAACTACAGCAAGTTGCGTTTGGCACGAGGCATTGCCAGGCTGAACCCCAAATTCAAACGCAAAAAGGGTTCTGAGGATCTAACACCTCAAATCAAACCAAATTCCTTCTGGCCAGCTGGCAGCGGCTGTATCGCAGCTGGAGCTGGCTGTATCCAAGGCGGCTCTGGTACTGAGATGCCGAGACAAACGCCTGGCCCCAACCCAGCAGCAGCGCAGGGATGCAGGGAAGAAATCGAGTTCCCACTCCAGCACTGCCAGAAGCTACCGAGCTGCGATGCCACCACAACCCGTACGTGAGCCAAGGGGGACAGTTGCACCACACGCCAGGAAGAACGCAGAACAAACAAGCTCACCACTTGACATCAGCCTTACCAATAGGCTCGAGTTCTTCATCCGGCACAGGACTTCTGGGTCGTTTAACTGGAGGCTGCAAAGAAAGGGCCCAAGTCTGAAACAGACAACAAACAAAGCAGCGCGCTGAGTTTAACCTGAGCACTAGCACAAGCAAGCGGAAACTTCCAGAAATGGAGGCAGCTCTGGTCTGACTTGGGGACTGGGATTTGCTGCCTCAGAGTGCAGCAGAAGGATCTTTGCAGGATCTCTGACCAGCACACTGCCCTTTGGGTTTGGTTGTAATACGGGCTCTCCTATGAGCAGTGATTAAACCCCCTCAGGCTTCCTGCCCAGTTCCCCTGGGGCAGCTCCTCAGCATTACGGAGTTCAGCCCTGACTCTCGCTCGGGGAGAGCTGAGCCCCTCAAAAAGGTGTTTTGTACAAACAAATAGTCAACAGGGCTCTCAGGGACAACACTGCACCTCCAAACCAAACTAAGGGGTCAAGCAGCTCATGACTTGTTTTTACAGCGCCAAACTCCTATGGGAATCCTCTCCCGGACCGGTGGATACTGAACCGAGCAGAGAGGAAGCGTGTGATTTTTCTCACAAAGTCATGTCTTTTGGTTGCTCCTTCCTCAGCTCCACGTGCCAGAGCAGAGCACGCAAACCCCAGTGAGCCAAACCCAGCACACAAGAGGCGCCTGCTATCAAGGGAAAAGAACCACCTAGAGCTGCACAGATTCAGGAAAGACTCTGCTAACCTCTCCCACAGATGGTGCTCTGGGCGCAGCATCGCTGACAGAAGCCCGGCGTTTCCTTCCTTCCTTTGGTGGTACCTTCACCGGAGCAGGAACCTCCTCTTCACGCCCAGAGATGTCATCATCTAAACAACAAAAGAATAGCCACATGAGAGGGTGACTTAAGAGGGGGTTAGGATTGCCATTTGCATGGAAGCCCACCTCCTAAATCCCACCCAAAGCAGTCGCATTCATTCCATGCTGCACACCCTTCTGCAGTTGCAGACACCCCTCAGTATTCCAAGCAATGCCAAACCTCAGAAGAACAGGAGCTATGAACTACCTCTGTCATGGGCGGCACCTGCTTGTAGATTTTGTGGATCCTGTCCATTAGGATGTTCCACAGGCGACTGTGGGCTGAGGAAAGAACACACAGAACAGGGATTTACAACCACGGGAGAGCTTCACACAAGCAAACTTCCAAAGCTAATTGCTGGAGTTCCCCTTCCAAGCCCTCCCGGGATCATCCCAGACACACACAGCCACCGCACTGCATCCCCCGCCTCTCCCAGCCAAGGCACCGTTATTTATCCAACCACAGTGGGATAATTCCCTTCTCAGAGTTCCATGCAAGGACTCACACACTTGACCTGGGCACACCTTTGCCATCTTACAGGCCATCCCAGACAGCGCTGCTGGAAAACCTCTTTGCAGCGGGAGAGCAGCTGAAGCCACCCAAGGTGGTTTCCCTCCGACCGCTTCGCCCGCCATTCCCAGCGATGGATCCCTGAGGGAAACTGGGTCTCCCGCTCACATCGTGCCATGACAGCCAGCAGCGCCTTTAAAGGCACCTTCCTCCGCCTGGGACTGTGCTCTGCACGGCTGCTGGGTACTACTACTGGGGCAGCCAGCGTCTCTCTCCACACGACGCTGCCTCTCCTCAGGGACACAGAAGCCACAGGCATGGCATGGCCACCGCTGCCCACAGCAGGGGGGTTGGAACAAAATGGATCTCATAGGTCCCTTCCAACCACAGAAACATCCACCAGCTCTTACTGGGAGCTCTGCGATACTGGCAACCGTTAACCCCTGGGAAGGCATCCCCGTTTCTCCACATGCCCTACGCCGGGACTCGCCTCCACCCGCTGTATCCCCTCACACACACACAGCCCTCTGCTCCTGCCCCGCGCACCCTCCCAGGGCCCGTTTCTTCTCAAACTCCCCGCTTCCCACAGGGAAAAGCCAACGGGGTGGCGGGGGGGTGGGGGGGGGAGAGGAGCGGATTGCCAGGGTCGTTCTCGGGGCGGAGGCACACCGAGCTCCGCTGCCGCCCTGGGCTCTAACGCCGAGGAGAGGCGGGAGAGGCGCCGTGCTCCGGGCCGGCTCGGAGGGGGGAGGGGGGGTGGAGAGGGACGGGGCGAGGCCCTCGGGCGGCCGTACGGCGTCGGGCGGCTCGCTGACCTGGGGGGCGGCCTCTGGAGCGGCGCCGAGGCCGCGGGCGACTCGGGGGACGCGACAGACAGCGACGGACAGGGCGCCGAGGGCCCCCAGCAGCCATCGCTACATGGGCCCGGACAGCCCGCGGCGGAAATGCGCCCATCCTGCCCCACGCCCGGCACGGCCCGGCACGGCACGGCCGCCCCTCCCACGAGCGTGCGGAGCAGCCCCCTCCATTGGCTCCTACCAATGCCTGTCTGGGGAGGGAGAGCCCAGGGAAGCGCAGGGGCGGAGACCCGGGACGGCCACGCATGCGTGGTGCTGCTCCCCCTCCCGCGGGCGGGGCCTCCCTCGCCAGCGCCGGGCTGGGCTGGCCCGGGCTGGGCTGGGCTGGGCCGTCCCCTCCTCCGGGTGGGCGGGAGGCTTCCCTCTTCCCCCCGCCTTCGGACAGCCCCGGGCGGGGCTTCGGCGGGGAGCTCGGCGCCCAGCTCGGGCAGGTGTTTGGGCAGGGTGCTCTCCGGCTCAGCGGGTGACAGGCCGGAGGCTCCCGGGGCTTACCGAGCCCTCTGCTCATCCATCTCCCGGCGCTCGGGGCCTGTCTCCTCTCCCGCTCCCGCAGTACCCACCGGCTCAGCCATGGCCGAAGGCACGACTGAGCGAGAGCGGCGGGTGGGCAGGACGCAGTGCCCCGGGCAACGGAGCGGGGACTTCCAGACCGTTTAACGGCCGAACCGGCTGCGCGGGCAGCGCCGACGCGCAACCATCTACCGAACCCACCCGGGAAGGGCCGGACCCACCGGCCGGGAAAGGCCGAACCCAGCTGCGGTGGTTTGGCCCTAGCCAGAGGCCAAATACCCACCGAGCCACTCGCTCACTCCCCCCTTCAGCCGAAAAGGGGAGAAAGTAGATATTAGGAGGCCTAGGACTTGAGATAAGGACAGAGGGATCGCTCTCCAGTTAGTGCAATGGGCAAAACAGACTCAGCACAGAATAAAGTGATTTATTACTACTGCAACTAATACACCCGGTGAACCGGAACGAGATAAGAAGCGGCCAGGTCTTAAAGCACCTTCCCCCACCCTCCCTTCTCAGCACACTTAAAACTCATGGCGATTTTACTCCCTTCATCCCCCCCAACATGGCACGGGGGTGCTGACATTCGGGTCCAGACCCCCCAGCCTGGTCCCCCGCAAAGTCACAAGTCCCCCAGCAAACCTGATGAGGCATGGAGCAATCTTCACAGGGTATAGGTGTCTCTGCTCCCCGTCCCCATCCATGGGCTTTGGGGGGACACCCATTTCACCATGGTCTTCACCATGAGCTGCAGGGTAGACTCTTTTCACATTCTTTACACACACACACACACCCACACACACCCCCTCCTGCAGGCCTGGCCTTGGTGTCTGTGCAGCTTGATATATCTTCTCTCTCCCGCTCCAGTGGCAAAGTGCCCCTGCCAGCAGGTTTTTTTCTCCTATATGTGATTCACAGAGGCACTATGACCAGTTCTGATAGGCTGAGTCTCGAATTCGGCATTGAATTGACCATGTTTTCAAAATATGGGGCTTGCAGAAAGCTGTAGCTGCGGCTTACAAAAGCCTCTGAGGCAGCACAGCCACACAAAACTGCAACACCTTCGGACCGGAACCGGGCGGGTTTCACCTCTCCCACTGGGTTAGGCTGGTTCCCGGAGCCACCCCGCTTCCCCCTGCCCTGATCCAGCAAGAATGGTGGGGATGCGGGGAGGGAGGGTGCTGCACAAGTTACGCTGCCAGCACTAGAACTAGATGCTGCCTCTCCTAACACACAGCAGCAAAGATTACGTCTCCAGTCCCATTTACACCAGCTACAAAGTCACCACCAAAAGGCAGTGCTTATTCTCCCTGTCATTGCTTGTTGGCTCCTGTCCCCAGTGCATCACCCAGATGTCTAGGAAATTGTCCCTTCAGGTTTTTGAGGTGTGTTTGCACTTCTTTCCTCCTTGCTGAACATCCTGCCAGAACAGAGGGGGGAAAAGAATTAAAAGTTGCTTCAGATATCGTAAGGACAGGGAAAGACCCCCTCAGTTGGATTATGAGCAGCTGAGCAGGTTTAAGCCTGGCCATCCTTTTAGAGTTGCTACAAGCTTAACTACAAGCCTGAGAAGAAGAGCAACAGCTTACACACACTGAAACGATGAATCTCCAAATATCCAGAGGACAACAAACACTGAGCTCCTTCCTCAGCTCCACGTGCCAGAGCAGAGCACGCAAACCCCAGTGAGCCAAACCCAGCACACAAGAGGAGTCTGCTATCAAGGGAAAAGAAACACCAATGGCTGCACAGGGTAAGGAAAGCCTTTGCTAACCTCTCCTGCAGACACTGCTCTTGGAGCAGTATCGCTGATGGAATCCTGGCGTCTCCATGCTTCTGCTGGTACCTTCACCGCAGCAGGAACCTCGACACACCCAGAGATGGCATAATCTAAACAAAGGCACAGCCACATGAGAGGGTGATTTAAGAGGGGTTAGGATTGCCCTTTGAATCAAGCCCACTGTTGCAGTTTTGCATAGCAGAGAAGGCTTTTTGTCTGCCTTGTAAAGCTGAGACTTGGAGCAGTGCTTTGCTTTTTAATTTTTTCCTTTTCTTTTTTATTATTTTTTTCATAGAAAATTAAGAAAACAACAAACCCCAAGATGGGAAAAAAATGGATCTCGAGCGAGGTGGGAGAAAGAAACCTTCTCACGTGTCCCATGCCATGCTCTCTTCTCCTGCCAGCCAAGAGCTGGTGGCTGTTCCTTCAGAGAGAGCTCAAGGAATGATTAAAAAGGCCAAAAAAAAGGAAAGAAAAAAAAAAAGAGAAAAAACCCCGATCCAAACATCATTTAAAAACCCACTCAAAGCATCCAAGAACCAAGGGAAAGAGGAGGGGTGGGGAGCAGCGTGGCCCGATGCCGTGTTTCCTTCCACGGCAACATGTCTGTGTGTGCCTGTGTGCCTACCCCAGTGCGGAGCGGGGGTGGGGGAAGGAAAGGGGGTTTTGTTTGAAAAACAAAAAGGAAAAGACCCAAACCAGAAATATATCCAGCTACCATGAGCCTGGGCTTGCTCCTTGCTCTCTGTTGCTTTCTTTTGAGTGTCATGTGTTGGTCCCGGTTCCTCCAGCAGTCTCCTTGTCTCTGCACATGATGCTGGGGTGTTGGGGAGGGGGATGAAGGTGGTTGGGGGTATTTTTTTGGGGGGATGGAGGAGCATCCCTTTACCTGGTGACTTGGGGAAGAGTTGACATCGCACAGCCGCCTCTCCCTGGTTAGTAAAGCCAAAAGGTTATTAGCAGGTCACTAATTGGGCTGGTGGCTTCCAGCAGAGTGGGTGTAAGGGCAACACCGGTGGGGTAAGGCCAGAACAGGGTTTGGGCTGGGAGGTGGGGGCCAAGCTCCTGCCACCCACCATCCCCAACCCATGGAGGGGACTCGCTCTGACCCAGACTCGCAGGCTGAGCACACACCCCACCCCCCCCCCCCGCATCCTTTCTGCACAGGCAGGCAGCCTGCAAAGCCGGTGGGGAGCATCCTGTCGCAGCCCTCCCCCGCCTCGCTCTCCCCTCAGCGCCAGCTCCTCACCTCCAAGAGGACATCTCCTAATGAGACATGGGGTCCTGCACCCACCTCCTCACCCAGTCATGAGGCCACCTCTCCCCCCAGGGTGGTCTCAGCACCTTGTAGGGGCCCAAGGACCCAAGTCCACACTTACCTATTTTCAGGATTGGACAATATTTTATTGTACACTAGAAAGCCATTGTGAACTTGCACCGTTGTGAGCTGACACTGGACATAAAAAACCTTAAGGCTGAGAAGTCCACTACTGCACAGCCTCTCTTCTGCCCTTAAAAGCCTGCAAAAAGTAGGAAATTATGAACATGTTCAAGTCTTTTCTGTCTGAAATAGAAAGAGGACAGTGCAGCTACTTAGCTACTGTGATTAAATGCACTTCTAAAATTGTTTATTTAGCAGTTAAAGCTTTCTTGTCCCTCTGCCTTTCCCATTTCCACCATGTGAAAATTTATGTGCTATGGGGAAATTAATCAATCAGAAATTGAGAAGGTAAATTTGAGGTTTTCCAGAAGCGTTTTGGATACCTTTCTAACATTTGTATAGCCTTCAGCTATACAAGAGTCTCTGGACATGGGCAAACTTCCTAGACTTTTGGCTTTGAGTCTACCCATGAAGCCTTGGCAAGAAGCAATAGTGCTGGCGAAGGGAAGGTCCATCGTTACCCTGATGATGCAAGTAGTAGGTGTGTGCTTTAACAGGCCTAGAGCGAACAGGCAGATCTCCCCATCCAACCCTGACTTTCAGAAACCAAAATGAGATTCAAGAACTGTGTTTTATAAACCAATATACTGAGATTTATTCTCTTACCTTTGTTATAAGATATCCCACCCATGTTGCTGACCATTCTGCAAAATTATCACCTAATTTGCTTAAGCAAATTGGTTTCTTCATCTTCGACCAATTTACAGCCTTTTGATAACTCTTGTACCTACAATTTTAAAACATCCATTTAATAAGCCTAACTTTTCCATGTAATATAATAAAAAGTATCACATTAATAATCATAACCCCCCTAATTAGAATCATAATTAGGTTACATCTATATCTTTAAAAAAAGAATTAAGAGAGTATTTTCAGTAGTCAACTTCTTTCATTCTAGAGCATCTTAAAAGAAAACATGAAATAAAACCAACCTAATATGTTACCAGAATTTTTAAGTATACTTCAAAGTGCTGTTCAAATATTTTAAGCAATGCCACTGAACAGATATTTGAGCATTACGTTTTTGGCAGGAAAAATCCTAGAATATACATGAAAGCAAAGAAAAGCCTAATTTGGTTTTCTACAAAGGCAAAACCTATCACAAATGAGCATGGCTGTCTTCATAAGGCTACGGAAAGGTTGAGTTGATTATTTTATGTTAAGGTCCATTCATCATTTGAAGTTTTCCTCACTTATTTTTTTTCATTAATTCAACAAAATGAAAAGTCAAATTAAAACCCAATGAGCTCCTGCTACTTCTATAAATCGTACCAGTAGAGGGATATTAGTGGATTTGAGCACAAACTCAAATCCTAGTGAGAATTTGTACAAAGAAAACAGAAACAAAACTCTCAAAACATCGTATAAGACAATGCTTTCGATAGACAGATCTGAGCAAAGTATAAGCTCAGAATTTTGCTTGTTTGATTTATAGAGAATTACATGAAAGGAAGTGCTAATTCAGCTTTATGAGAAAGAAGTTACTTGAATTTTACATATATATGTATCAGTCTACAGAAAAGTAACAATCACAAAGCCAAATGAAGTTACTGCTAGCCTGGAGGAAAAAAATAAAGTGTTGAAGTTGTCATATACCATGTATTTAAGTGAGGTTTCAAGATGTCCTGCACCTGCTCAGGAAACCTCCTCCAAAGCCGGGATCCTGGGCAGTCAGTGTTTGTCTCTCTACAGTCATAGATAGACAGTAACTCCTGAAAAGGCATGGCTTACATGACCACGTTAGCATTAAAAGTATTTCATGACCACAGCATTAATAAAAACTGAGGCATATACAGGAAAAAAAAAGATAGGGGTTATAGAATGCTTGATTCAGAAGCAACTGCAAAACTTTGATCCAACATTGTTAATCCCCTATTACTAGGCAGTGTTGATTTCATCTACTGATTCTCCAGATTCTCCAGTTGGTGTTTGGACATTATCTTGTATTCTTCACATCTGCCAATAAACCAGGGCGAGCAGTCTGATTCCTCCTTGTGCATAAGCTAATGACATTTTCTTATTACAGTGACTCTACAGGACCACTTGCTTTCTCCTGGTGCAAAGAATTATCCTGAAGTTTTTATAAAGATATTAACAACAAAGAAACAAAAAACACCACAACTCATCCTCCCCATCAAGTCAGCTTGGAGGTGGCAAACCAGTACAGAAGACTAGAGTATGAAAATAAGGGCAGGCTTCCTTTCAGTTGCTTCTGAACAGCATAAGCTGAAACTTTCTTAGGGATACTCATTGCTTTGCATTTCTACCTATGGAACCTGCACCATTTCTAAGTCAGTCTCGTGACTGCCCCTTGAACCACTATGCATGGACTGTTAGTTACCTCTGAAACATCAGATCTCTCCTAAAATATTGTGACAAAAACGTATCTCTTATTTGACAACTCCCCAGAATTCTAAGTGAGCACTGAGGAGCGTAAAAAATAATTTCCCTGAAAAACTTTTTACCTTGTAATTTAAAGCTGTATGGAATGAAGTTTCGAATACTTAAACACGTACTTCACAATGCAGATTTATATTGCATAATATATTCGAATATAGTTCTGTGTGATAGGAAATAATTTGTGAAGAGAAAATAGGATCTAACCATATATCTCACCTGAATTGCATATGCTGCAGAATCCTGAGCATGAACATTTTCAGCATAAGCAAGGAATGCTCTGGTCAGTTCTGTTAATAATCCATAGACAAAATTGGGATCCTCACCAGTCTCAATCACAAACAGAATGCCAATTTTGTTAAAACAGAGTAACAGCTGTACCTTTAATCTGCAAATAATCACTCCAAACCCTGTCTCTGAACTGTTTTAGATGAGAAAGCAAGTACAGATTTTTTCAAAGGGTCTAAACAGAGCAAGTTCCCAAGTACTTTTAAAAAACCCTTAATGCTAAACAAACATTACTACAACACTTCTTACCACAACTGTGAAATGTTTTCCTTGAGTTTCACTTGTGGAAAAGTCAAGCCTGCCAGGATCTATGGCTCCCAGTTGACCTAAACATCCTCCACAAAGTAGCCGGGCTTGAGAGTTTGCATCCTGGCAGCCGATGAGAAGCACAGTTACCAGCTGGGAGATGACTGGCTCCACGCTTTCGCTGTCTGTTACAGACTTGACCCATTTTTCCTAGGAAGTTGTAAAACGAAAACTAATTATCCCGCAGCTTTATTTATGGCAATCAAAGAAATTTTCCATCTGTGACTCACTCTGACTTCACACTTCATGTACGCATGACTTCAGGTTAGTGATTCAAGTAGTGTCATTTTGTAACCAGAGCTAAATTGCCCTAAATTGCTTTTTATGCAAAGAAAAACTAAACAAATTAATAAGAATGAGGAATTTGGGCTTCAATTTATAATGTTGTCATGGCCAATAATGTATTTAATTATCATCCATTGATCTACTAATACTTTCTTTCCCTGTCTTACTAAGAACTCTCTTCTTGCCTACATTATCTTCTTCATTGTCTGCTCCTTTTCTTCATTTGTTCTGGTATTTCCTCCCACTTTCTTTCATGCAGCTCTTGTCACACCTTCTGATTTAGCTGCCAAGCTGCTATCTTTACTATTTCCCATTTGTTGGCCATTTCTTCACTCTCAGTCCTACAAAGCCCAGGGTTTCAAGCCCTTTATTCAATGCCCATCATTTTAAGTGGACATCCTTTGTTTTTCATTTTGGCCCAGCTTTTATTTCCCAGTTCCACATTTAGTCCAAATACAGACATATTTTTCTCTAAATAGTGTGAGGATATTTACCATTGTTATACTTAATGAAGACTGAAGCCACAGCCAACATAACAGAGCAAATAGTTCCACAAGCTTTGGAACTAATTAAGTTTGATTCACCTCAACTATCTTGCTAGACTTCTAACAAAGACAGACATGACATTTCATGTTTAGACTTCTGACTGAAGAATGTCCCACTATCTTGTAGCTGATAAGGGGACAGGTTTTTCCCCCCCTCTCTTAATAGGTCATACACACCCCTCTGGGCAAATAGCCACACAGATTTGAAAAGCAGTACCTTCAACTTGTACATGGCTGTAAGATTCATTGCAATATGATCAATGGATTAAAATTTTTGAGCACAGAAGGCAAGGGACAAGAAAAAAATGACACGTGTGAGGTGGTCACACAAATCTTAATTCTTTTAGGTATTACATTCACCTGCAAAAACTGAGTGGTTTAATGCATTAAGTGTCCTGATGCAAAAGCCATATGCATTCTAACAGATTAACAAGCCCACCCAATAGACTGCTGAAATGGACTGCTTAGACATGCTGAAAAAGACCCCTTCTCCTCATTACATTAAGAAACAGCTAGCTTAAATTGAGGAGAATAATGCAGTTCATATGAACATCCAGTAACAGTAAAGAGTTTTAGATTATTGGTTTGGATACTAAAGTTATTTTTAATTTTACTGAAGGAGGTTTTCTATACCTGGTTTCTATATAGTGTTTCCTTCAGGCTGGTAAGTGCATGAATACAAACATCCACGTTCTCATGCTGAATAGCTCTCATTGATAGCTGCAGCATTGTCTGCAGGTCAGTGCTTTTGGAGGATTCCTGAACAAGACATAAGAAGTTCAAATTAAGTGTAAAAGGAACATGGTAAAGCAACATCTCACAGAACACAATTGAGAGCACATACAAACAACTACATTTCTGCTTGCTTTCTCACTTAGACCCACATACCACAGTCTTCCTATTTTTAGAAAGGCTTTCTTCAAAAAGGTGCTACATTTACATTTTTATGTAAATAAAACCTATTAAATCAGAAAAAACATGCTTTGTATGGAGTACCTCATTATCTAAAAATCAAATTAGTTTTTACTTTTGTTACTTGATTCCCACTAAATAATTGCTACTTCCCATCTATGACCTAACCATTCTGAGGGCAAGAAAAAGAATTTACTACTAAAAACAGGCCAACTTTATTACCTTGAGAGAGAATACAAAAGAAGAATCAAATTGAAAGTAGTTTCTCTTGTAACACAATCATTGTCATAGCTGATGCTACCATATTTTTTTCTTATAATCTCTTTAGTCTCAAAAAATGGAAAAGTCAGTATTCAGGAGATGCTACAGAAACAGGTATGTTACACCCGAGCATATTTTACTCCTAAATAAGAATCAGAGCCTGTTTCAAGGTATTCCTTTAAGACACAAATTCTGTTTTGTTGTGGAGGCAGAAAAATACTGTTTCTGCTTGAAAATAAACTTTAGATATTTTCTTCACTTGCTATGAATTCATTTGATGCATGAAAATAAACAAGTAAATAAATGAAGCTGTACCTTTCTCTATTCCTGAAGGACAACTTGAATTTTTTTTAGTTCTGGAATGTCAGGCAGAAAATATATTTCATGCAAAAAGTCTCGCACTGCATCCCTAACAGTTAAAAGAAAACAATTGCAAAAACCAGCAAACAGTAGCTGTGTCAGAAAATTCTTAAAAACCCATGCCGAGAAAGTCGTCAAATATAATGACCAAAGGCTTGGAATGCAGGAAAACCTTTTTAAGGAAGGAACTTATTTCTCTTGTTATTCAACTAAGCCACAGGTATTTTTCCTCTATACTTCAAATTACTTTCTCTATTAAAGACAAAAAATTTCATTGCAAGGTAGACAAGTAGGATTTTTATAGAACAACAGACTATTCTGTAGAACAATCAGTTCTCTCATCTCAGTGCTGGACAATTTTAATTTAGGGTTACCCCCATTCCTATTACTGGATTTAATCCATAGTACTGAAAATATTTGATACAGTACCTGTTCTCAACTATGAGAAAGTAAAACACTCCCGTGGTTTCCTTTGGTTGGATATGTATAAGGGGCAGTAACGCTACTATCACATGACTAAGGCAGGAGCCAAGGTATGAGTGGTCCAGACTTCTAACAAAACAATCCCATGCTCTAAAGTAGAGAAGACAACAAAACAATAGTAACCAATGATTCTGCCCTGCTTAAAGACTTTCTAGTAGGTCATGAGAAGCATTTTAATTTTTTTTCAGCTCTATAGTTTATATCATTGGTCTAGAACAAAACCAAACAATGGATTCAAGGACAGAAGTAGCAGGTATATCCCTGTTTGGGAGTACAATCAGTTCACCTGCAACACAGTCCTGGAAGGTCATCCTTGTAGCGCAGAGCTGTTCTCAGCACAGTCATCATCTTCACTCTTACTGAACTGATGTGTTTGGGACCCATGAGCTTCATTAAAGACATAAGACTGTTTAAAGCCTAGACAGAGAAAAGTCATTTTAGAGTATTAGGTATTCAGCAAAACATATACAAGCCAAACTTTCTAATAAAACCAGCCAACTCTGTTTTAATAAATCAGATCCTGTAAGAGAGCTAATTCAGTTTGATGTTTCCATAAAGAATTAGGGGTTACAGGAAAAGAGAATGAACGGGAACCTGTAATGACAGCATTGTTATTTAGGCTGTTGACAGATTGATGAGGGAAGAACAACCAAAAGGAGTTCATTAACACCAAAGCCATTAATGGTTATAGAAGTCTGTTATAAGACATGACTGACTGTATGTACGAAGTTTTCTCGGCTGAAAAGAGCAGATTTTGGAAATACAAAGGAAAACAAGCAAACACCACAAAAAAGCCAAAGCCAACGCAACACCAGAGTTGACATAGAACTTCTGGTAGAAGCGATGGTTAAGCTTCAGGGAACAGGTAATAATAGCTCAGTTGTCAACGGGACTGAGGAAAGACAGAAGAGAAATACTGAGAAGCAGAAAAAGCAGGAGGTATTTCAGTCCCAGGAACACCGTACCAAACAAGGTAGTGTAACATCCAGCATGACAGATCAATAACACAGGAAGGAACTTGAGCTTGAGGAAAGAGCATGGAAGGGGAAACTCATCGAGAACAAAAAAAAAGAACAGGAAAATGATAGAAACAACAGCAGGTGCAGCAGAGGAAATGATACACAAAGGAAGAAACAGAGAAAGCATGAAGCCATGAGGCTATAAAAGCACTGAGAAGAAAAAGCTTGAAAAAACAGCAGAGAAAATCCAATGCCATCAATGCAAAGGCTATATACATTCTAATACTGAAAAAATCCCTGCAGAAATTACCTGCACTACTTCTCTGAGGTGGCTCAATGGCCTGTCATGTGGCTAGAAGCACTGCCTCAGGAGAGCAGAACTTTCAGACTTTGTCTCAAGCTGTAAGCTCTAATTTTTGTAAATGCTCTCTACTGCAAAGCTGAAAGGAGTTGTTCTGGGAGGAGCAAAATCAATAAAGCCCAGTTTCACTTGGATTTGCATCTTATTTCCTCCAGCATTGCCATTCAGTGTGCTTATAACACTGTTCCCTACAGCAACTCCTTTTCTCCTGCATTCCCTCACCCTCTCCACTTTGTTTCTTTCACGCATATGAGATACAGACTTGGATTCCTCCTCTGTAGTTACTGGTTGACTGACTTGCTATATGGCTAAAAGATGTATCTTAGATGACCATTAAAGAAAAAGCACAACAACAAAGCCCCCAGAACTATTAAGCTTACACTCATGCCCTACCCATAGTGAGACCATCAGTTTTCAAGAATTATGAGGAAATCTTAGTATCTTTGAGACTTCAATGACAGTTGCACAATCACATAAGTAAGTCTGGAATATTAAAGTAGCCTTTGCTTAACTTTAATAGTCAAAATGAAGTTTACATATAATTTTTATATCCTCAATGCCAACACTGGAACTCAGTAACTGCATGTTAAAAAAAGCCAAGACACCAAGCAATTTAGGTTGCAGATAATCAGCCTATAGAGGTAAAAAACCACAAATAATCTTACAATTAACACATTCCCAATCTTAAGCAATTAGAAAGTATGAAATGCTAATTCTGAAAAACACATGAGAAGAATCCCAGATACACACACTGCTCCTTAAGACATATCAGCATTAATGAGAGACAGGTTAGGCTGTGGGGTTTTTTGTTTTGGAAGGATTTTGGAGGTGTGTATGTGTGTGCATTTGTTTAGGGTTTTTCCTGTTTTGGTTTTGTTTGTGGGTTTTGTGCTAAGGAACACTTAAAATGAATGCCAGCCTTTACTCCACTTCATGCCTTAAATAACTCCAGAGAATGTTAAGCTATCTTCATTCTCAGATTGGAGAAAAAAAAAGTATGGAACAAAACTGAACATGAGTATTTTGAGAGCCTTACCATTTGTTCAGGTGATGTTATTTCTCTGGGTCCCTGACAGGGATCATCTTGAGATGCAAAAGAAGCCAATAATGACAGACCATTGAAGACTTGTTGATAGTGTTCTCCTATACGCAGCAATAATTCATTACGCAGTCCTTGGGAGTCCTGGCTCAGTAAGCTGCTCAGTTCTATCTCAGTCTCATTCTATAACGAAATAGCACACAGAAGCCAAGTCCTCATTTCATCACAATGAAACTAGCACTTTGAGACACAGGAGGCACTGGACTGATTTACCACAAAAATAAAAGAAAATGTTTCCAACCAGCTCAATGCTAGATAAACTGTTTTTAAAGGTTTTAAGATCACAAAATACCTTACAGCAGTTTCTAAGAGACAATAGAATATAAATAACAAGACGAACAAAACTTCTCCACATTCCATTTATCCAGCTGTACTTTATAATACCTTAACTTCCATAAACCAAAGAGCTCACTATTCTGCAACTGTTGCTCCTAATCTGCATATATAATAGAGCAAACGTCAATTTACCTTGAAGTAATGACGTGCCCGCTCAAGCTCATCCTTGGAGCAGGAACAGACCAAATGAGAGAAGATGTATTTGAAGTTACTGATCAAAATCTCCCTTCGGTTTCCATTCAGCTGCTTTGCTATGGTTCAAATAAGTGTGGAGGCTGCAGGACTAGCCTTGGCTGCAAGGTCAGGAAGCAAAACTTGTAGGGTAAATTAAGAACAACACTTAATTGAAAAGAAACAAACAAACAAACTACCCCTCTGAAAACCCAGAGCTCAGCATTGTTTCATTTGTGTCACTACACCCCCACACATCTCTAGTCATAAGCTATGACCATAGGAATGAACAAAGAAGAACTTGAATAATGTGGAAATACTGAGCAAAAATGCACTTAATTACTTAAGTGAGCTACCATTTTTTGTTGTCATCCAGATTCTCCACAAAAAAACCTTAAGAGCAAAAAGCCAACCCAAAACAAAACACACAACAAAAACCCAACACACATAACGATGCTCTCCTAACCTACCAGTCAACTAGATGACTGCTTATTAATAGGTCTGCATTTATCATCTACCAACAAGCAAAATACAAGTATAAAACTGTTAAGCTTTAAATAAAACAGACATCTAATCAGATCAAAAAGACATCTATCTACAGCACAATAATTTCTTCATGGGAAACAAGACAGCAGACACCATGTAAAAACCACACCTCACAACAAATCCCTCCAAGAGCACTAACTCGTTAATATAAATCTACTCCTTGAGTACTCTAGACCCTAGATCATCATACTTGAATTAGCATTGGAGCTATCACTGAAACTCCTTAATAAGGCTGTTCTGTATTTCAGCTTCCAGTTGCAGCATTCACAAAGTATACTATATAACAACTAGAGAAAAAAAAAATATCTGCAACATTTGCAGAGAACACATGGACTTAAATAGAAATCCACAAGTGCACGCACAACAATAAAATCAGGAGTAAAAAAGACCGACAAACCTCCTGAAAGAAAGCGATTTAGGTCTGGAAAACCACATACATTGGCGATCTCTGATAACATACCCAGAGCCATTGCTCTCTGGTGAGCAGCTGTTTGTTTCTGTAGCTCATTACCCTGGCATGGAGCACTTAGTACTGCCATCTGGCTGGAGTGCAGGGATTCCACTAGAAACTAAGCATGAAGAAACAAGTATTTAGTATTATTTTTCCCCTTCTTTGCTCCCTAAAAATAAACACAAGAATTTTCATAGATAGAGCCATAGACCAAAATTAAACCAAGCTACTTTAAAAAAAAAAAATAACCAATGACAACATCAAACATTAAGAGCAATATAAACTGAAATAAAACATTTCAAGCATTATTACACTTAGAAAAAGAGCAATATAGAAAAGGAAGGAACAGAGAAAGGTACAGAAGTAGTGACTTAGTACCTCCTACAGAAATGCAAAGTGACAATAAAAGTAAAGTCACATACCTAGCTTTACTGAACTGGGCACTTGGTTCTCAAGGAGAGTAAGAAATGGCTTGAAAACACAGGCTTGTACAGAACAGGATGTTTCATAAGCAGAAGTCACAGTAAGGCTACTACATAAAATGTCTTAAGTAACGTTTAATAGCAGAGTCAACTAAGGAAGGTTGTACACTGAATGTACCAGAGAGACAACAAGATAATTTCCCCAACTCTCACAGCACAAGCCTCCTTCACTAGCTCAGAGTCATCTTTGATTTGATTTCTGAAATGAAAACAAAAACAAAACTGCTTTAATTTAGAGTTTACCTAGAAATGGGTATTTCTTCACTAAGTTCTCCAGCTATCCTGAAAGTACCGTTAGGACAATTTAAGGAGCTTCCTCACTAAATGATCTTTTTCTTTTGCAGAGTACCCTCAAGTTCTATTAAATGTCTGAAGTTGCATTGGGCAAGGTGAGTCTGGCATATTATAAAGAAACCGAGGACAAGATACAATAGGACAGAAGACACCAAGACGTATCAAAAAAACATAGAGAAATGAGAAAGACTAGCAGACATATGGACAAACATGATGTGTATTTATCAGATAGAAACAACTAATTATTTTTGCTGCATATACCACATTTCTTATTCATGTTTTTCTTCTAGTATGAAGTCAAAAAAGCAGCATTAATACATACAAGAGAGCTTTGGGAATTGTACTGCAGGACTGCACACTTTGAGTACGAAGCAGGAGAGAAAATCCTTTAACACAAGTAGCCCAAATTACTTCATGGGGACTTTGTAAGGCCCAATGATAAACAGATTTTCTCCAATCCAGATGAAAGTTTCTTGGGAAGAGACACAGAAGGAACACACAGCGTGACTGTGTTGGGGTTGCTATAGAGAAAAAACCAAAATGAAGCAAATCATTACTTGATTTAGACTTTGAACAACATCAATCACCATAAGAAAAGCAAAGAAAATAATTCTGAGAACTATCATTTCAGAGAGATATTAGGTTTCAGATACTTCAATATACTTACAGAAACTCTGTGCAGTTTTTTGACTCAAAACTAAAGGATCAAACCCAAAAGCAGACGGGATAAAAGAATCATCAGGATGGCTGCAAGTCCAGGGCAGAGACAACAATCCACATAGGTTATCAAGAATCTGGTTGCTCAGTGGTATTTTCACTAGAAGGAAAAAAAAAACCCCAAACAACAAAACAAAGTAACAAAAAATGATGCTTTTACAGCTCTGTATAGTTTATAAAACACAAGCCCATTTTATGTACTTTTTCCTGTCAGCAAAGAGTAGTATCACTATTCCCAAATGTTGATATTCTACATTTTAAGCACACAATAAATGATGTAGTGCTGCGTAAAAAATAAAACCAAACAACCTAAAACAACCTCCCTCTACAGATTTCATTAACCAACTGGTAGCATGTAATACATGAGCAGCAGAATTAATTCAACATTGGTATCGCTGGACTTTAAAAAACACACAAACAAAACCAACCATGCAAGTACTTCATCTTTTTGGCACACTTTGTACATGCCACATTTATTGAAGCTGGTCAGAAGCTCTGAAATCTTTAGATTAAATACCCTGCCTCTGTGTGTTTTCAAAAGAAAACCACTTAAAAATAATAGTTTTTTATGCATATTCAGTATCCTTTGTCTAAAGACAAAGACCAATAAATCACGTTCAGAGAGGTATGAAGAGAAAGCTCTTCTTTAACATTTTTTTTTATACAGGAATTTGAGAGATCTATAATGTTAGTACCTCCATCACAATAGATCAATTTAGTCAGATGCATTCCCGATTTACAAATCCAACAGGACATGCTAGTTTAAAGGATTTCTCACCTTGAGCATACAGCAAAGCATCAAAGATTTTCACTATTCTGTCAATCACTCGTTCCAGGTTAACAATCTGTGTAGCAGCCTCTAACAGGTTTCTACAGACTTTCACTGCTCGTGTAATAAAGTCAGAGGAAATCCATGTGAATTGTCTGTCCACCAATGAATCTGAAGAGCTCAGAGTACTCTTACATGTGTCAGAGTTACACAGGTAAGTTACTTTGTGATCTATACTGTTAAAACAGAAATCATACAACCAATGCAACAGATTATAAACATTTAATAGTGTACTGCGAGTATGCAAAGCTACTGTGGAAACGTACCTCCTTCAAAACTCACAGGACTCATCCAACACCTGTCCTGATACGTAGACAAGCTCCACACAAATCACAATATCAGGTGTAACATAGTAACGAGCAGTCTCACAGTTTCACTTTGGTACCTTTACCTGATTTGTTGGGGGAGAACAGTGAACTATGCACAAAGCAGCTGGTTGCAGAATCACAGCAATCCCTTCTACAGTCTGAAGAATATCTGCTGTCAGAATGTCTTTCTCGAGGATTAATATTAAGGATGCAGCTTTCTTTGGGATGGCATTCCATAACGTGCTCTTCAATTTCATGTCCAGGGGACTAAGTCTGCAATTTGACCATATGAATTATTTTCCAACACATACTTTTTTCTTAGAAAAGATAAAGCACCATAGCAAAAGCAATGCTAATCCATGTAGGATACAGGGTTAGGAAAACACCAAATGAAGCGTTAGCTTAAATGTGCTCTTTGGGAGAGTAAGATACTAACTTCTGAGTATGACACAAACAGAACTTACCTGAAATGCTATAAAGTTATAACCATGATCCCTGGAAGGTCAGAGTGATCAAGGGTGGTTCCCAATGACTACAAAAAGGCAAACGTTACATCCATCTTCAAGAAAGGCAAAGATGACCATCCAAGGAACTACAGGGCTGCGAGCCTAACATCAGTCCCTGGGAAGGTTACAGAAAAAGTTCTCCTGAAATTAATTTCTAAGTCCTGCAACAAGCACAAAAACACCCCTGTGCAACAGAGCAGGTTAAGGGCCGACTGGCTAGCAAGCACCTTTGGAAAAAAGGACTCAGTGGACTTTTGGAAGTGGAATCTAAGAGCCATGTGACCCCGTTGCAAAGAAGGTCAACTACATAGCTGTATTACCAAGAGCGAAGGCTGATCATGAGCTCGCCTGGAGTACATAATGCTGGAGCCGGTTTTGTGTGCACATACACAAGAAAGAAATGAACACAGAATAATAGAATATGCTAGAGCAAGCCTGAGATAATCAGGGAGCTGAAGTACAGAACAAGCAGAGGATGACATAACTCAGCTTTGCTCATCTGAGAACAACCAGACCCAACTAGACCTGCTTCTCAGAACAACCTGACCTAACTAGACCTGCTTTAAGCACATCCAGTGGAACAGCACAGTCATGTATGTGATTCTGTCTTTCTGAGCTTTTCTGTTTTCGATGTGTGAAAAAGAAAATAACTTGCATTGAACGTACTAAAAATACAGCATTTCCAACTAAAGTTCACCTTAAAATCATCTGTAAAATCTGATCCCTCAAAACATCATTTAGATCTTTTCCCAGAAAATCTTTCCATGTGGCTTTTATGAAGAAACTGCCTCACCAAAAAAAAAGTAATTTGGGATTATTCACTACCTAAATAGCTATAAAAGTAGCTATTGAACAAGTGTCATACATTACAGATGTAAACAGTTTCTCTGGATGCTTTGTTGGTAGGCTTAGTCATTGTCTTTTCTCTGGAACTTCATCACTGCTGCTGCTGCTCCACCCATCAGTATCAGGAGTACCTAGCTAGTTCTGATGAAGCTCCTGAAAGATTTCTTCTGTTTGTGTTCTTAATGCTGTATAAAGTGGACTCACCGGATACCGAGATGGACAAACAACAAAAATAGCATGACGTATGCTATACCTTACTTCTCAAAGACATGGCATTATTGTTTCTGACTTAAAATACAACATTTCAAAATCTTATGGTAACAAAGTTCTTAAAAACCTTCCTCTTCATAAGTCATCACTACAGGATGAAAACTGTCATAAGCAGTAAGTTTCCTGTGTTCCCAGGAGAATGCAGCTTGTGCAGCTGTTTCCCAGTGCTTGCCATAATAGCTGAGTTCCCAGCACATTCACAGAAATTCCACAGATGGTGTTGATAGGGACTTTTCTTACTTGTACAGCAGATTCATAGCCAGTTGGAACAAACTCCACAAAATATTGCAGTGTATGGCAAAAGGCAGCTTTCAGCTTTTCAGACTGAAGACACCTAAACACATCACCTTCAAAAAATGCACAGTGCTTCTCCAATAGCATATTCAGGTAGACGGGTTCTGTATTTTTGCCTTTTGTTAGTACTTCAAAAATAGAGCAACTCTTAAACAGAAAAAGTAAAGAACAAATGACATCACAGATGTTCTTGTGCAAGGTGTTGCAGTTTGGACTTGCGGCGATTCGGAGAAGCCTTGTTATGATCCAGTTACTAAAGTCTAGGACAATAAAAAGAAACAACAAACAAAAAATGAAGATGAAATCCAAAACCACCTATTACAAACACCTCCTTGAGATCAGGTTGCTCAGCAGTAAACCACAACAAAACTCCTAGAGATGAATGTATTTAGGCTTAGTAAACAGAGAGTCTTCACTTTGACATTTGTTTGGCAAATCTGAATGAAAAAGAAAAGGGAAGGAGGCACATGTGGGTGGAAAAAAACCCCCAAACAAACCACATCAGACAGACATTTTAAACAGGTAGTTCCAGACATCATCTTCTGCCTCTCTGCCTCCTTGTTTAATTAAATTTAGGCTGGGGGAGATCACAGACCCCAGCACTGCCACTGAGATCACTGCCACCATCCTGCTGGTTGGACATCTCAGAAAAACCCAAGCCCCCAGTCGGCTGGCAGCCCCCAAGCTCTGTGCTCTGCAGACAGGGGTTTGGGTCTCTGTAACAGGAGCCCACTTGCCCCACCTTGGCCCGTGGGACACACCTGGCCCTGCAGTCACCTCCCCTCAGTTTACACACGAACCAAAACCAGTTTCATTTACAGGAGGAAGAGACAGGCCCCTCCAGAGACCATGAGACTGCAAGTTCTTTGGCTTCAGGACAGCCTGACCCACCCCCACCATGATCCCCAGCCTGGGGGAGCCCATGGGGTGGTCAAGCCCCACACTTGTACTGACCAAGAATGATTGAGTCCCAGCAGGATGGCAAGACATCAGACAGCCCCAGGTGCCCCTCGGAGCCCCAAGCCGCCTGCACAGTGACTCTGTGACTATGAGAGCTAACACATGTGCATGTGACAGGGATATAAGCCTTGGCTGGCGTCACATCCAGCAGACACGTTAGGCCAGAGGATCCCTATGTGCCCAGAGCCCAAGAAAGCAATGCCTGCTCTACAACACAAAACACCAGCGGAAAGAGGTGTTATTCCCGACTTGGGTGACACCACAGCGGGAGATCACACACACGCCGGATTCACTACCCAAAGAGATGGTGGAAAACATGACAGGAAGGTCCCGAGAGATGTGTCTGAAGTCCCACTACCAGGCTGGGTCACCTGCAGCACCAGGCTCCTCTCAGCTCTACCAGCATGATCTCTCCTCGACTCCTACATTCAAACCTACAGTGGGGGAAGGGTTAGGAGGATGGGGTGTGGAGCTGTGCTTAGGCACCTTCTCCCCTCCCAAGCCTGTCACTGCACAGGCAGCAAGTCTTGAGCAGCAAAGTTTTTGCAGGAAACCAGCGTGATGCACACAGCTGGCATCCTTTCAGCTTGAACCCTGCCCATCACCCTGGCACAAGCCTTTACCTGGGTGGGGGCAGCTCTTGGTACCAGTTGTTTCCATCCGCAGCAAGTGCTCAAATGCGTCCTGCTCTGAAGGTTCCAGGATTTCCTCTAAAAAAACATCCAGCCTCACACCATCCTGCTGCCGGGGGCTCCCGGAGGCGAGGCAAGCCCGGCTGGAAGGCCTGACTCCCGTTTTGGGTGTCAGGCACCCCCACAGAGCCCACCGCTTTTGGGTGACAGCAGAACCACCCCCTCCCACCCCCCCTTCGACAGCCACCACCACACCCCCCACACACACCGCCCCCCACCCCCGCCCCCCCAACACACCCACACACAGCCCGGGGCAGTGCAGGCCGCTTTCCCTTCCCTTCCCTTCGCACATCCTGCCTTCCCCTTCCAGTCCCAGCCCCGCACTTGCCTTGCCCCATCGCTGGGATGCAAGGCAGCCAAGCAAATGGCAGGGCAGCCCCGGGGCACGCTCCATAGCACATGGGGCTGGGTGCTTAATGCACAATCAGCACGTCAAGCACCCAGTGAAAGGAGAGGCAGAAAATCAGCCAGGGGCACTTAACCACAAGACAGCCCCCACCCCGCGGCCATCCTGCCCCAGCCGCCACATCCATCACCCTGCCTGGCCTGGCCTGGCCTGCCCAGGGGCTTCTCGGGGTCCTGGGGAATCTCTCACCTGCATCAGCTGCTGAGGAGCTACCGGGGCCCAGGCAGGGCAGCCCCGGGCCGGGCAGGCCGGGCACCGTGCACCAGGAACCGCGGCCGCCGAGCAAAGGTAGGAGCGGGGCCGGGGCCGGTGGGTTCCTGCTCGATGTGACCTTCCTCCCCCCCCCCTCCCCCCCGCTCTCCCTTCTTCTCCCCCAACCCCCTCCCCTCCCCCGCTCCTGCTGCCCCCTCCCAGCCCCGTTCTCTGGTCAGCATTACCCTTCAGGTGTCCTCGGCTGGCAGTTGAGCTGCTTCTGATCAGCAAAGTGTTTCTCTGGGGATGGGGAGAGCCAGCGCTTTCCTTTTTGCTCTCAGACGGCCGATCCCGTGTGTGAGACCAAGACCGGGATCTTTGGGCCCAAGGGAAACTGTCGGGCTCCACCCATAGTTCGTATTACAGCTGCTGCTGCTCATAGGCACCCTGGCCATCCTTTGCTTCTTTCAGCAAGCTGGTTAGAAAAATAGGCCACAGCTCTTTTGTAGGGCCCCAGCCGCTGAGCCAGGCCTCCCAGAGCCAGGCCTTGCTGTCCAGGGGCAAAGAGCCAGAGAGGTTTAGTACCATCAGGTAGGCCCGAAGCCGGGGCCTTCATTAGCTGCTTCTGGAGTGTTTCACATGCAGTCTGAGCTTCGTGAGACCAAGGTAATGGAATAGAATTCTTTCTCCAAAGTTCATTAAAAGGTTCTACTATTACTCCATAATGACAAATCCATAATTGACACCAGCCTGTGCTTCCCAGAAGGGTTCTGAGTTCTTTTACCAGCTGGGTGTGTAGGGGTGTGTGTGTGTGTCTGCAGATGGCTTCTTTTTGTTCTTTTCTCAATTCTCCTTGCCCTCCCGACAGTTGGTGGGCGTCAGGGATAAAAAGAGAGTTTCTTCTTGCTGCTGCTTAGCTCCCTCCATTGCCAGTTTGTTGGTTTTCCTCCTGTGGTCTGTGTTGTGGGCTTCTGGTTTGCAGTGACCCCACCGTTCCTGCTGTAATGAGAATGTGACCGAGTTTTGCCATCATTGAATAAAATGTACTTGATGAGCTGTATCGGATTCAGCAGGTGGGAACAAGTTGTGAAGCAGGCTTTCTTTTGCACTTGGTCTCTTGCAGCTAACAAGGTTCTTCTTCCACCTTCTCTTTCTGCTTGCCTTACGCGTTACGCTTCTGCCTATGGAAGCATGTCTCTGTTGTAGCTAACCTTCTAAGCCCCTCTCAATCAGCTGTTCCTTCCCTTCCTGCTTACTGCGGTTGTCATCAAGGTGTCCCTGTTGTATTCAGCAAAAAAGGCGCTGCTGGCTGCTCCTGAGAGGCCAGTCCTGAAGATGGAGCCCATAGTGCTAGGTCATGTCACTTACTTTCATAGAATCATAGAATTGTAGGGGTTGGAAGTGACCTCGAGAGATCATCGGGTCCAACCCCCCTGCCAAAGCAGCTCCCCAGGACATATCACTCAAACAGGCATCCAGACAGGGCTGGAATATCTCCAGAGAAGGAGACTCCATCACCTCCCTGGGCAGCCTATTCCAGTGCTCTGTCACCCTCACTGGGAAAAAGTTCTTCCCCACGTTCGTGCGGAACTTCCTGTGCTCCAACTTGCAGCCATTGCCCCTTGTCCTATCCCCACAGACACTGAAAAGGAGCTGGCTGATTCCCCCTGCATCCCCTGCTTCAGATAATTATAGTCTTCTCTTCTCAAAGCTGAAGAGTCCCAACTTACTCAGCCTATCCTCATAGGGGAGATGCTCCAGAGATTCTCCTCTCTTTGTGTAGTTTGAATCAGAGGAATTGTTCCTAGCCTGTGTTGAACCTGAGCTACGGTCCCCTTCTTTCCTTGCTAACTCCTTAGTCAGAGCCCTGCTCCCGACTTTGTTTAGCATCAAGTGAGTAGTTTTTCTTCTGTGTGAGCCTGTTTTTACCTCCATCAGTCACAAGATCATAACTGAACACAACACTGAACTGGGACTTGGTTTCTTACCCCAGCTGGACACATCAAAGGCCTGGAAGTGGTTGGGGGGGATATTCTTTCCAAAATAGGCATTTTCAAAGGTTGGAGGGGCAGGTAGTTCTCTCAGCTACGGGTTTCAATCAGAGATCTTGTGCTTCGGAAGGCGGAAGTCTCTTCTGCCCTTCCCACATTATCGACTGCAGATGGCATTGATTCATTCCAAAGGAATGGACAGGGGTGAGATGTTGAAGTCTGACGAGGTTAAAGGAGGATTTCTTGGTGTTTTGGTCTACTTTTAGGTTTATTTTTACCTCACTGAGTATAGCAAGGTGAGGAAAGGCATACTTACCTGCTTGCCCAGGAGGAAGCAGACACGTCTTAGCTTCCTATGCCTGCACAGGACAGGTGAAAAGAGAGCAGCAATGTACCTGTTTGAGCCTTTTCCAACAGAGGGAAGATTGCTTCCACTGTTTCCAAAGACTCCCACCTGCAGATGCCTGAACGTAAGGGTTGGGGTCCCATGGTGTGCAAAAGGGATAGGGAGGGACTAACAAGTCCTGCGTTTCCAAATGCTCTACCCAGAGGGGCAGCAAGTTGGGCTCACTGCAAACTCTCAGCTGCAGAAAACCTTCACTTCCCCTTCTCTCTTGTGTTGTTTTCTTGTTTAAACTGTCCCCATTCCCTTTTCAGCCATGACTGAAAGAATGCCTAAAGCAGGGAACTATGGAAAGATTTCATCCCTGGAGAGGTCGGGGGAGGGTGGAAAGCGGAGGGGGCTGCAAGGGGGCAGTTTGGAAATGGGAACCCATGTGGCAGTGAGCATGCAGGGCCGGCTGATGGGAACAAGTGATGGAGAAGGGAAAGAGCTCTGCCTGGCCCAGCATTAGAAAGATGAAAAATCTTTAGCTTTTGGGTTTTTTTTTGTTTTTTTAAAGGAAAAACACCCTCTGCTTTTGCAACTCTTGTATTTTCTAGAAAGCGAGATGCAGACGTCTTCTGCTCTGTGTTGCAAGCAGCAAGAAAAAGAATTTAGATTTATTAAATTTCTCTCTTTTTTTTTTTCTGTGTATGTGTGTACTGATGTGTGGCAATCGGCAGGGAGCAACACACAATTCAATATGAATTGTAGGTGAAGCCATTTATTAGGTGAAATCACACAGATTATATACCTTTTTTACTACCAACATGGCAAGCTAAAAAACTGCTAATTGGTTACACACACTGTTCACACCATATTGATTGGTTAGGTTTATCAGAGCTCGTTATAATTACTATCTTATAGCTAAACATCTTTAGTTTACCTTTGATACCTAAAAGTATCCGCACACCTGCTGTTTTGACCCTCTTGTTATGGTTGGTTCCTAACATGTTCTGTTACTCCCAAATACCTTCCCATAACTGCTTCTTGGTTTAGGGCAGCCTGTACCCCTATCAGCAAGGCTGCTGTGTTTGGAGAATGTGATTATTATGATCCTCTCAGCATGAGTCACTTTTCCTTTCTCATGGGAACAGAAGAATATTGTCAGGGCCTAAATCTTGGGAGAAGAGAGCTAGGCCGCCGGCAGGCCTGCGGTCTTCCCCGACAATTCCCCCTTTTTGTATTTGTGTTACAAAAACTGCCTGTAGAGATCTCTGCAGGGCCCTTTGCAGGAAGCTCAACAAACATGGCAGCAAGAGTAAGACAACCAGGACGATTGCTAAAATCAGCAATCTGTTTTTGGCCATTGACAATATCCATCCTGAAATTCCCCACTCACAAAACCAATTGTCCAATCCAAATAATCCATTTTCTTGTTGTATCTTTTGTGTTTGATCTGCTAATTTCTGCATGCTGGCATGAATCGATCGAGAGTGGTCAGACAGATTCATGCAGCACATGCCATCAAAATCTTGACACCCATGACCATGAGCCAGCAAAAGGAAATCAATTGCTGCACGATTCTGTAAGGTGTCTCACAGAATCCACATCTGTAGCTAAGTGCCTTAGCTACCTTTGCTGTTGTATTTGTTTGCTTTGCCAATCAGGAGTGTCGTGAGTGTTTGGGTGTAGGTAACAGCAGCTTCTCTTCTGGTACAGGCACCCAATGTAGTCCATGGCCTTAGGCTGTGCGGAAGTCACTATTTCACTAATTTACAGGCGTATTTCAAAGACAGTTAAATAGTTCAGTATGTCCCATAGCAAAATTCAAGTCCACCGTGGCTGCAGTTGGAACACTTGACTTCAGTTACTGGGATCAGGATCTTGCCCTGGCTTATGCAGGCTTGCTCTCTTCTGAATCCACAGCTTTATCCACTTGGCTGGTATCCACTTGGTTCCTGTATCTGTAATGACATAGGCAGATCTCCTTCTCCAAGTTAGTACCTGTAACTTCAGTTTTTTACCTAACAGCTGACATTGTCTTTCTTTGATCCCTTCCAATCCTCCTCTAAAACTTACTCCATGTTTCACCATTGGAGGTACCAAACTGTCCTGTGGCAGACTTAAAGAGTTCAGAACATAAAGAACTTTGTTTAGTTGATCAGCTGGAGAGATGTCCTTCTCTCCCCCTTTTTGTTTGTGAAGCAAACACTTGAGAGTTTGATTCATATGTTCCACCATGGCTTGGCCTGTGGGTGAATGTGGTGTCCCTGTGACATGGGTAAAATGCCCATAACTGGAAGAAGGTTTGTGTTGCCTGTGCTGTATATCCTGGGCCATTGTTGGTTTTGATTTCACAGGGTACCACAAGTGCTGCTACGGCAGAGCACACATGGTGTTGGATGCTTACTTGATTTCCCTGTTTGTGCAGTGGCCCACACTGCCAGAGAAAAAGTATCTATACAGACATGGACATACTTTTGCCGACCAAATTCTGGGACGTGTGTAACGTCCATTTGCCAGGCTTCTAGTGGGCCTGTGCCACGAGGATTGATGCCAGGGGCAAGGCCACTGGTGAATTGCTGACAGTCCAGGCATGACTGCACAATCCCTTTAGCCTTGGCAACCAACAGGTGGTATTGTCATTGAAGCACCTTTGCAGATTGATGAAAGAATTCATGCAATCTCTGAGCTTGAGCAAAGCAGTCTGCTGAGGGAGCAGCCCATGCTGGTGCTACCAGCCTGTCTGCTCTCTGATTACCTTCTGCTAGACCTTGAGTTAGTCCAGTGTGGCTATGAATATGGGTAATAAAATACTGATGCTGTCGGTTAGACAGTAGGAGCCATAATTCTTTAAACAACCTATACAATCTTTCATCTGAAATTCCTTTTAATAGTGCACGTTCCATTCAGGTAACTATTCCCACCATATACAGTGGATCACAGACTATATTAACCGGTTCATCTTTCCACTTGTCAAACACTTGTACAACCACCTGCAACTCCAACTGCTGATTGAGGCTTGGGCTCCTTTTAATGTCAAATCCTGCCATTTTCCATTCTCTTGCCATGTACTTGCAGCCTTCTGAATTCTACCTCCTGCATCAGTAAACACTAATACCCCGAACCGGACGCCCAGGCAACAAGGGCTTTTCTTCTATTTGACAGTTATGCACTACTGTAAAGATTCCATGTGGTGGGTAATGCACTTTCACTTCCCCTGCATAGTCTAATAATGCTATTTGCAGGTCAATACTGTTCCTCAAGGCCCAAGCTAAATACTCTGAAATACGGGTTCTCTTTTTGGCTGCATTGGCAAGAATACCCATTCTAACAACCTTAAGGGATCTGTGTCATTAGTCCACTGCATTATAATAGCAAACACATGCTTTCTTTGAGTAATGACTGTGACTCCTATGTCCCAGTCCGGATCCCATCAATGGGTACTAATAACTTCCAGGGCCTTTTCAGCTTCTCCTGACAGGATTCTCGGTGCTCCTGCACCACCTCCTCCCTTCAGCAATGTCACTAAAGGTTCCAGTTCCCTATTTGTAATGCCACACAATGGTCTAACCCAGTTAGTATCTCCGAGCAGCTTTTGAACAGCA
Organism: Laterallus jamaicensis coturniculus; assembly: GCA_022605575.1. Taxonomy (NCBI): domain Eukaryota; kingdom Metazoa; phylum Chordata; class Aves; order Gruiformes; family Rallidae; genus Laterallus; species Laterallus jamaicensis. The sequence goes on from JAKCOX010000014.1 coordinate 3,719,576, forward strand.
TTTAACATGCTGACCTCAGCTCGGATCTCAATCTTTTGAGGAGTTATGGTACTTTCATCAATCTGCCACCCCAGATATTTACACATTGGCTTCTTTTGAATTTTCTCTGGAGCAGTCTGTAACCCCTTGCTTTTCAAATGCACTGTTGACTCATGAATCAAACTTTCAATGTCCAAGTTTTTTCCCGCAATCAGTATATCATCCATGTAATGATAAAAGATTAGACCAGGATGTGCTTTTCATACTGGAGCAAGTGCCCAGGCTACATAAGCCTGGCACATAGTTGGTAAATTTTTCATGCCTTGTGGCAGCACTACCCAATGATACCTTCTCAAGGGTTCATTTTTGTTTATAGTAGGGAAAGAAAAAGCAAATTTTTCATAAATATCAGGGTGTAAAGGGATAGTGAAAAAGCAATCTTTTAAATCAATTATTAAAATGTCTCAATTTTAAGGTATCATGTTCGGAGCTGGCAGACCGGGCTGCAGAGCTCCCCTACCTTCCATTGCTTCACTGACTTTTCTTAAGTCGTGCAGCAAGTGCCGTCTACCGTCCTTGTTAGGAATGGTGAAAATAAGCGTGCTCCACGGACTCGTGGAGTGTTACCGGGTCTGCATTTGCCTCGGGGAGAAGTTCCCCTTCAGTCAGCGCATTTTGAGTAACACCCTTCCAACGACCTGCGAATTCTGAGTGTGGTACCAGCCCTCCATCTCCCCCCGCTCCCCGCCCGTCCCCAGGGTCCCCTTCAGTTTGAAGCATTTTTCGCGTTCGGACGCCACCTTACCTTCCCAGGCTTCGTCGACCAGTCTCTCCAGAATCTCTGGGCCGCCCGAGGGCAGAGGTTCACCAGGCGGCATGGGCGGGAGCGGTGGCTATTGAGACGGAGCGGGTCCCTGAGGCGACGGTAGGCGAGGCGGATTCTGGACCGCCCCTGGAGGGCTTTTGTCCGCGTCCATAGGTTCTGGAGGTGCCGCGGGGACAGCACTCACCGCTGCATTAGTCGGTGTCTCTTCGTATTCGTAGTCTTGGGGACGGGGGGCGGGCGGTCCCGGGACTAAGGGCTCAAACACTTGAACAGCAGGGCGTGCCGTTGCCGCGGGAGCCGCCCCGTGGCGGCTGTCTCCCCTGCAGACCGCATCCCATAATTTATCCCCCATCCCTCGCGAGGCGTTTATGTTAAGCACTAAGTGCGGTTCGACTAGAACTCCATGATCACGACACCACCGCAGCAGACGCTTCAGCATCGGCTCATCGTATGTTATGCCTCTCTTTGAAAGGATTTTTGCTAGAATCCTGACTGGCCCTTTCCTGGCTTGATAACTTATTCCCCATAGCTGTAACAGCTGCTCACCTTCTCAGCCGTACTGCTGCAAAGGGCTGTTTTCTCTTTGTTTTCCCCTGTCCTTGATGCGCTGTCTGGCTGCTGAAGTGACAGTTTCCAGCTGCTTTTTCTCCAGAGCTTCGCTGACTCCCTCGGTCGCGGTTTCAGGAGATCGTTGGTCGTAGGTTCAGGTCTCTGCGGTGCGAGGAGAACGCTTGGACGTTGGGACCTGCTCATCCTCAGTGCCGGGTGAGGTGCGGATCTGTCTGGTGGGCCAGCAGCCCTGGGGTAAAGCTCAAGTTTTGGGTGGCCATGGTATGGTGCGGCCAAAACAAGACAAAAAGAAAGTCCCCCTTGCTGCCCCCAAGTGCTGGAATGATTTCCTTCCAGGTATACCCCAAGTGAGTAATATTTCTAGCCGAAATGAGGAGGTATTCCTGTTCATGTGCTAGAGCCAGCTGAGATTGCCTCTGAAACCTCCTGGACGCTTCGAAGAAGCGCTGTTGCAAAAGGGTGAGCTGGGCCTGGAACAGCTGCTGGAAAGAGCAGCTTCCTTGTCCTTGAGCCGGAAGAGCAGTCTTGGGAGATGGAAGGAGCAGAGGAGGGCTCCTTCAGCCTACCTCAGCAAAGATACTCCTCTGATAGGAATTCAGCATTCAGCAGAATGCAGGCCATTGAAATGGAAATGCTGAAGGACTGCAGCCATGGGGGTGCCAGAAAACCTGCCATCAAATTGCTTTAGGTGAGTCGACCCTGGCCATGCGGTCTCCGGCAGAGCCAGCACCTGACAGCCGTCCAGAGGACCGCATTAGGCTGCGTGCCACCACTCCCACTCACTGAAACTTCAAAGCAATATTTAAGGGCAACTTTCCCTCCACGGAGATTCCTGGCTCCGTGTTACGCTGCAGCCAGTGATATCTATCTGCAACTTCAAAGCTCTGTTGCATTTAACAGCCTCGAGGTGAACTTCTGCTCTTTGACCACAACATGTTTAGATGCTCCAGCTTTTAAAATTGTTTCCCTAGGAGGAGTAACTTGCAGAATCTCATTTCCATCTTAGGTGGAAAATGAAGAGTTAGACATCTCATGTGGTCCCAAGTTCTGTTTTACAAGACTCCCAGTATGGCTGCTTCAAGACATGCTGCTAACAAGGAGATTTGGGTGTATTTGTTGCTCAAGGAATTCTTAGCCACCATTCCTCCTTTCTGGTTTCTTCTATCGTGTGATGGAAGTGTCAGATCTTAATAGGAAAATTACGCGCATGGAAAGAATACTTCTGTTCTTCTGACTTTTTATCATATAACCTTTCTCAACAGAATTTTTTGGGGGAAAAAAAACCCTCAGACTGGGAAAGTAGCTCTTTCCACCTCTCTGCTGCTTTGTACTAAAACTCAATGACCTGCAGTCAGTAAATGTTGACCTGTTTGACCAATACTTACAAATTACTGGTGAGCACATCTTGTGCTTTAAGTTTTTCCGGTTCTATTTTGCCTGTTTAGTCTGGTCTTCGATGGATCCCTGTCTCTATTTTGTTAGGGCAATGGAAGAGTTTATTTTGTTACTTTCTCTTAGAAAATTAGGTTTATGCCATTATCAGTAGTCTGCTAATGTTGTCTCGCAACACCTTGTAAATTGAGGTCAACATGGGCATGGGAGCATTTTGTCAGCAAATAATGAATTTGTATCTCTGAACACAAGACTTTCTTTTGCCTAACTTGTCAATACAAATCAAGTGTAACTTGAGAGTTTTCTTTTAGCCTGGTCTTTATTCCAGCTGATCTTGTGTTCGCAGGATACTGTATGGCAGTTCAGCTGCACATCCCATGTTCTTAGTGCACTGCAAAGTATGAAATACGCAGTGACATGAAAGGAGAGAATAACTTGTTCTGCTCTAGCAAGTTTGTACTGGTCCAGAAAGAGAGGACTCATGGAAACCAAGGATCTGCAGCTTCTAAGCACAATTCAAGGAGGATTTATGTGAAGTGCTTCTCCATCAGATGTTAGGGATTTCCTTTCCAAGCTGTTCTCTTCAACTTGACTATTAGCATGACCAACAAGTTCTAGCCTCCCCCCTGACAGCCTAATCCGTCCTCATTCTTCTGACATGTGGAAAAATACCCTTCTATGTCCACTGGGATTGAGGGATAGTTCTTACACGCACACACCAGCTGATGGCGCTGAAAAAGTATGCTTCCTGAACAGAAAAAATTGCAATTGGAGGAAACTGCTGGAGGTCTAATAGTCAGGCTCAAAAGAGGGCAAACTTCAAACAATGGCACTGGCCATCTGGTATTTTTCCATGCTGATGGCTGTACCCCTCAGCTCCAGAGTCCAGGAATGTTGCGGTCAGTGCAAGGATGGCAGATGCAGGCAGCCAAAGTCAAATGCACTGGAGTTCCCTAAGCCACCAGAGGTGAGGGGCATTACTTGAGTGCTGCACTGTTTACAGTTCAACAGAGGAAACCTAGCTCCTCTCGAGCTTAGACTGAGCTGAACAATTCAGGTAGATCCTGTACTTTAGAAATAATCTGTTACCTGGAATCTCATGGATCATAGAAGCACAGAGTGCTTAACATCCGTTGGAAGGTAACAGCTTCCAACCCATGTTCAACTTTTAAACAGTATCTGAATAGCTAAGGTTATGACCAGCTACATGTGTAGGAAGGCTGGGAGACCCTTTTCAGGAAAGTATCTCCTAAACCATCTTAGGCTTCCCCAGGAGAGCTTTGCAGCGGTTGCAGATGTGTACCACCCTAGGAAGACCCATGTAATCGTATTCAGTGTCATCTGCTAAGGGCCTGGCCAAAGTTTCTAAAGCTTCTCTTGTAAGACAACTGAAAAATTGCAAATTATTCTCATTAGGAAGGAAAAATGAGATGCTGACCTGAGCTAAACTGTGTTTTCTTTGCAAGACGAAATGACAGCTCAACCTGCATCCTGTCTGTCCCGTGTCCCTTCCTATGCTGCTCTGACAGCACCCTGTGATCTGCCTGCCTCTCGATGTACTGGAGAGTGATGGATTGACCGACCACTGGGCTGTCTTACTGGCACAGGAGGACGTGGGATTAAAAACCACAAGAGTAAATCTGACAAGAGTCATAAAATTTTGATTTCTTATTCAATTTTATTTATTATAATATAAATATTATCATTAATAAAATACAACAACAACAATAATAATATCCAGAATACTGTTTTATTCTAGAACCACAATAGTATACGACAACAATAGTAAATCCAACAAGGGTTGGGTTTACCATTGATTTACCGCCTCCCTTCCCCGCCCGCAGCATCTTCGCCCGGCAGCCCGGTGGGGGCTTTCCCCGCCCGGGCTCTGCGGGGCAGGGGCGGCAAAATAGGGGGGGTCCCGCCGGGGTGTGCGGGCACGCGGTAGGCATGGGGGTGGGGGGGTGCCCTCGGGGCTGGCAAACGAGGACGGAGTGCGGGAAGGGTTCGGCGATCGGGCCGGATCCATCGGGTGCTGCCCGGCCGCGGAGCCGCAGCTCCCAGCACCGCCGCCGGGATGCTCGGGGCTGGGGAGGGGGGATGGAGTGGGTACCGGGGAGGTAAATACGCTAAAATCCCCTAAATCGGGCACATCAGAGCTCAGGCGGCAGGGGAACAGACCCAGCGGGTCCTTCCCATGGCATTAGTTTGAAATAACTGTCTGAACCGGCGAGACCAAATGAAAAACAAATAAATGCGAGGCTCCGCACCGGCCCCGGGGACCGTCAGGGCGAGAAGGGCCCGGGCAGCGGGGCCTCCGCTCGGCGTTGCCCTGCATGAAGCGCCGGGCGGGCTGCGGGACACGGACGGGTCCTGCCCGGCTCCCCGCCCGCATCGCTCGGGCCGGGCCCGGGCTGGTGGCTGTGGCAGCGAAGGGCCAGGCCCGGGGAACCGGGCCGGGACAGAAACGCGCCTGGGAACCGGCTACAGGGGAGATGGAGCGACAGGGAGATGGGGCTGCGGCGCTGCGACCCGGGGGGTATTTTCCCCCTTCTCCCCTTAAAAAAAACAACCAAAAGCGTACAAAGCAACCCCAGAAAACAAAAACCCCTTGTCCCTCCCAAACCTCCCCCCCAGGGACCTCCAGTGCAGCCCCCCGGGAGGACCCACAGCGCAGCCCGGCAGGGCGGGGAAGCGGGGGCCGAGCCGGGGACGACAGAGGCTGGGGCAGGGGCAGCCGGCATTGCTCCCCCCACCCCGCCTGCATCCTCTCCTCTGCCGACCTCCTGCACCCACAGCCCGGGTTTCCCCGCTCCCCCTTCCCCCCCGCCCCCCGGCCCCCTGCCCTTGGGGCTGCGCGGCGGCGCAGGGACCGCGGCGCCCCTCGCCTCTTTCTGCCGCCGGTGGAGGGGGGGGGTCGCAAGCGGCGGGCCGGGCGGCGTCTCCTCCGTCGGCTGCCGGGCGCGGAAGGGGCGGTGGAGCGGGCCTCTCCCGGGATGGGCTGGTTGGCCCGGGCAGGCCGGGGACTGGCGCTGGGCCGGGCTTGGTGGGAGCGGACTGGGGCTCGGAGGGCAAGTGCCCCCCGCGCTGCGGAGCTGCCCGCCCGCGGCGGAGCGTGCCCGAGCGCCTTGGGCCGGAGGTGCCGGGGTGGAAAGGGGAACAAGAAGAACAAAAAACCAAGTTAAAAAGCACGGAGAACCAAGCGGGCTTTCTGAAAGACCCGCCTTCTCCCTCCGCGGCCGAAGCGGTTTCCTTTCTCCACGCACCAAAAGCTCCGCCGCAGCCCCCCAAATATCCCCCAAGCGGATGTTTGATTCTCTGTTTTTCTTTCTTTTTTTAGAGGGGTGAGTACAGAATGAATGCGGGCGCTTGCAGGTAAGTCCCCCCACGCCTCGCTCTACCCACAGCCCGGAGGCTGCCGGAGCCCGAGGGCCCGTCCCGCTGCAGCAGGGCGGCGGCCAGCCAGCATCACCCCGGCCCCGCCGGCTCCGGCTCCCCCCCTGCCGGGCCGGGGGTCCGGCTGTCCTCTCCCCGCCGCCGGCGGGGTGCTGGCACTGCGGCCGGCGCCTCTCTTCGCACCCAAATCTCGCGTTTTGCACCCTCACTTCAAACCCTTTGCGAAAACAAATGACCCCTCCCGCCGGGACGGACGATTTAAGCCGAGGGAGCGATTTAATTCCCGCGGCTCAAGTGGAGATTTCCAGCCGGCCGGCTCGTAGGATTTTACTTGATGTTTTTATTCCCTCCCGTTGCTTCCCGTCCCCGCTGCCCGCGTTTAGCGAGCCGGCTGCCGGCTCCGGTCTCGGCCGCTAAATGCCCCGGCGGCACGGCTGGGGTTGTTAATGGAATTCATTCACCCCTCGGGAACATCAGCAAGCCACGCTGGCTGCTGGAGGCGAGCAGCTTAGCTCCGCTCCGCAGCCGCTTCACACGGCTGGTTAAGCAGCTCTGCCCTCAGTTCTCTGCCAAGCCTCCGGGGAAGGGGGCTGCGGGCCGGGCCGGGGATGCGCCCTGCTCCCCGCGCACACACACACACACCATTTCCCTTCTTTTCTCCATTTTTTCTCCCTTTTTTTTCCTCTCGACAAAACGGGCTCCGACACATTAACTTTTAGGGTTTTTTGGGGTTTTTTTTGTTACTACCGTTGCAAATTATTTCCTCCCCCCTTCTTGCTTAATAAGGGAGCTTCCCCAGGTCTGGAAACACAACTGGTTATTTTGACTTGACTGGCAAGTGATGTCACATTGTTAAGGGAGGGGGGAGACAACATGTTTTAGCAACAGTTAGTAGCGCCATGTGGTGGAGGTGACGCCTCTGCCGGTGCGGAGGCGAAGGCAGAAAACAAATACTGCCGGCCGTGCACGCAGACTATTATTTACACGCCAGCAGTGGGGATTCTTTTATTCTTCCTCTTTTATATTTTTTTTTCTGCTCCTGGGTCTTTGAATCAAGGAAAAAACTGGACCCGAGCAAACGGGACGGAGCTGGGTGGGACCCGTAGCCCCCGGACACTCTCCTCCAGCGAACTCCCCTTCCCGGGGAACCCCGGCAGCTCCCCCAAGGGGCCACGCTCCCTCCCGCCGCCCGGGGAACCGAGCCCCGGGGGTCGAGATCTCCCGGGGCGGCCGTTCAGCATCACCCCCCTGCCCCCATCGCCGTTCCCCCGAAGTGGGACCCGCGGCGGCTGCGAGCAGGGAGGGCAGGACAAACTCCGTGAAAAGAAAGAACAAGAGGGCGAGCAGCGCTCAGCCCCGCCGGGCCGCCCTACGCGCCGCCGCCGGTGCCAGCGGGCGGTTTACGGGCCCCGGGGCGGGCCGGGGAAGGTGACAGCCCGCCGCCAGGGAGGGGGCTGGGAGGGCCGGCGGCGGGCTGTGGGCGTACCGCCCCGACACCCCCCTCCCCCGGGGGCCGCGGCAGGTAGAGGACCGCCAGCCGGTGCGAGCGGCTCCCGCCCGCCCGCCGCCCGCAGGTAGGAGCCCCCGCACCCCCCGGGGCGGCCGGCACCGGCTGCAGCGGGCAGCACCGCCCCTTGGGTTTATTTCCCTGGGTGTGATTTCTCGGGGGTGGGGAAGTTCTCGCTTTCTGCCTTTTTTTCGGTGTTTTCCTCCCTACGGTCTGGGCTCCGCTTGGCTTTTCTTACCCCTCCTCCCGCCCCGGTCTTGCGTTGCTGGCACGTATTAAGGGCTGCGAATAGGGTTATCAAGTTACACAGTTGCCTCTTCACCACAGGACCCTATTGAAGCTCAGAAAAAAACACCCCAAGAAACCCTCGAGGAACAAATCACGGAATACTCAATTGTTCCTTATTTTCTTGGTAAATACCGTAGGAGCCTTCTCGCTCGGCCCCCATCCCGCAGACAATTTCTGCGGGGCACGTCCCCGGCCGTGGGAACCCGCAACCAAAACCTCCCTGCCCGCTCCCACGTTCCCTGCGGTCTGCCCGCAGTCTGCCCGCAGCCCCCCGGCTCGGCTCGCTCGGCTGCAAAGAAAAGGGAGGAGAAAGCTCCGAGCCGACCCCAGCCTGGCCACAGAACACAAAAAAAAGCCTTTTGTGCAAGTTCCCAAAGAAAAAGCGTGCGGGAGGCAGATAGCGCCTTCCCCGTTTCTCTCTCAGCAGCCGTGATTGCAGCCGATACCGGCCGCCTAATTGGGCTCGGAGCAATGTGCAGGCGGACGGCGTCACCCTCTGGCTGAGGCGGGTGAGACAGCGGCGGCGCAGGGTCAGGCCCGGGGGCTGGGGGTGGCTTTAGCATCCCCCCAGCCCGGCACCGCCGGGGACGGAGGCGGGAGCAGGGCGGGGAGCGGGTGATGCGCGGGTGCGGTACCCCGGGGGTGCGCAGGACGGGACCGCTCACCTCTGCGCTGTAGGAGGCAACGTCACCTCGCTATACAGGCCCGCAGACACGCCGGGAGTTCGTGTCTGCTTGTTCCTGCCGTGCTTAAACGGGTTTATTTGTTAGCGAGCCCCGTCAGCGGCACGGCTCAGGTATCACAGAGCCGTAGGGGTGGGAAGGGGCCTCCGGAGATCATCGGGTCCAACCGCACACTGAGGGGAAAAACAAACACGTTAAACTCACCTGCTCACCTCCCCAAACCAGGCAGAAGCCCCCCTGAAAGGGGGATGCCAGAGCAGCTTCCCCACGTGGAAACTGCTTCACCTGGGGCACCTGTGCACCTATAAAAGCCCACCCCTGCCCCCTTCCTGCCCTTTGGGCTTTGCTTCCTTCTGCTCCTTTTGGAGCACAGAGTCGTAGGGGTGGGAAGGGGCCTCCAGAGATCACCGGGTCCAACCGCACAGAGGGGAAAAACAAACACGTTCAACTCATGGGAGTTATTCCCACAATCCCTGACCTTGCACACGGGGTGGAGATGGGAAGCAGAGTCATTTTCTTCTTTCTTTTTTCTTCTTTCTTTCTTTTTTTTTTTCTTTATGAAGGAGTTGGCACCGTAACTCAGCTGGGTCTTGGTGACACCTAGAAACATGTTCCTTACATCACTGAGATGACAAACTTCTCAAAATGATAGGTTATAATTTCCTGGTACTCTTACTGTACAGGAACGAAACTATTGATATATAATAAAGCAAAACCATTTAGGCTACAAAAAAAAAAGCCATATAAGCATAAAGCCATCATATATTAGCTGAATAATTAATTTTCTGACTATGGTTAAGCAACTTCTTTCCCTTATGTACTGAATAGTCAATGGCCTCTACTCTCAAGAATGCTGAAAAGAAACAATGCAATTATTCTCAATAAGACAATGGGACCAAGTAACTATTAAAAAGGAAGGTACTTTGAACAATCCAAGTTTAGCAAAAAAATTAAGATTAAGATAATTTCGATGTAAATGAGTGCTTGGATTTACTAGAACGAATATTTCAGCTCTTAATAAAATAGATGAATCTAAAGGAATCTATTACAAAAAGAAATGGCTGCATATTTTGTTAAGAATTTCCCCCATGACAGTAAATTTCCTCTCCCCTCCCCCTGCTTCCCTTCCCCTCCCCTCTCCTCCCCTCTCCTCCCCTCTCCTCCCCTCTCCTCTCCTCTTCTGCTCTCCCCTCCCCTTCACTCCCTTCCCCTTCACTCCCCCTTACTTCTCATGTGTGTCCTGAAGGAGTTGGCACCGTAACTCAACTGGGTCTTGGTGACACCTAGAAACACAATCAAATAGAAGCTAGGAACGAGCAGGGACTGGCTCTGCCTCGGCTGTCAACGCCCCATGGCCGGGCCAGTCGGTTTGAATCTTTCTTCACAAACCTGCCCCGGAGGGGAGCGAGACGATGCGAGGAACTGGAGACTCTGCCTGCCCACAGTGCTTCCTTTCCTGGCTGTGCCGCTGCGTTGGGTCCCTCCCTGCCCGGTTCTGCTTCTGATGGAGCCCAGGACCCCATTGGCCTTGCGAGCTGCAAGAGCCACTGCTGGCTCATGTTAAGTTTCTCACCCACCAGAATCCCCAGGTCCTTCTCAGCAGGGCTGCTCTCAAGAAGCTCTTCTCCCAGTCTGTATCTATGACTGGGATTCCTCCAGCCCAAGTGCAACACCTGACACTTGGCAGTGTTGACCCTCATTAGGTTCACATCTTCATTAATCACCTGGATGATGTGACAGAACGCACCCTCAGAAAGTTCATAGATAGTACCAAACTGGACAGAGTGGTTGATACAACAGAGGTTTGTGCTGCTATCCAAAGGGACTGTGGCAGGCTGGAGGAATGAGCTGACAAAAACCTTATGAAGTTCAACAAGGGGAAATGCAGAGCTCAGCATCTCAGGAGGCATGACCTTAAGCACCAGTACATACTGGGGAACAGCTGCCTGGAAAGGGGCTTTCTCAAAAATGAGCTTGAAGTCCAGGTGGACAACAAACTCATCACAAGCCAGCAATGTGCCCTCACTGAGAAAAAAGCCAATAGTATCCTGAGATACTTCAGGAAGAGTGCTGCCAGCAGGTTGAGGGAGACAATCCATCTCTGCTCATCACAGGTGAGGCTGCACCTGGAATGCTGTCTCCTGCTCTGAGTTCCCCAGCACAAGAGACTGAGGTAGTTCCTGTAGTAAGTCCAGTGAAGGACCACTAAGATGATGAAGGCACTGCAGCATCTTTTATACGAGGGGAGGCTGAGAGATATAGGACTGTTCAGCCTGAAGAAGAGAAGGCTCAGGGGAATCTTACCAATATGCATAAATACCTGATGGGAGGCAATGAAGACAAACGAGTAACTCTTCTCAGTAGTGCTCACCAACAGAACAAGAAACAATGGGCACATGAAATTCCATCCGAAAAGAAGAAAACACTTTTGTACTGTGAGTATTGCCAAATAAATTGCCCAGAGAGGTTGTGGGGTCTACATCTGTGGCCATATTCAAAACCCATCAGGGGACAGTCCTGGACAGCCCGGCCTAGCCAGTCTTGCTGGAGCATGTGGGTTTAACTAGATGATCTCAGGAGGTCCCTTCTGTCCAACCTTTCTGTGAGCTTGTGATCTGAAATTTTAATGCTCTTTATACTTCCCTGCAGTTAATCACTACAAAACATTTCCTTAGCAGTAAGACATCTTCTATTACTTCAGAAGAAAATTTAGCTCTTCATTGCCTGCAAGAGTGCTGCAAGTGAGAATTAAAATACATACTTGGAGAAACAGTTCAGAGCACACAAGAATTTTGAAAATACTAAGTAGAAGGCAATGTGAAACCCCTTAAAAAAAAGAAAAAAGACACGTATAAAAATTTTAAAAGTTTATTATTTAAAAATGAAGGTAGTTAAAAATCCCCTCTGACTACAAAATAAACAAACAAAACCCAAACCAACCTCCTGAAAGAATAAAATTGTCTTGGTCAGGAAGAACTATCTTTTCCTGCTTTTATTCATATTTTAAACAACGGAACTGTACACTTGACATACTCTCTGTTCAGCAAACTCTGCAGCACTATCCCTAAAGAAAATAATAATTTCTCTTATGCAAAGGGTTCCTACTAGCTTTGTAGGATTCTTCAAAAATGTCATTTCAATTCGCTAATGCTCCTTTGACCAGAGACAGTGTTCCAAGGGGATATTTGAACAGCACCTGCCTTGGATAGGAATGTTTCAATCTGAGCAGCACATGCCTGTTACTTTGTTGACGTTCAGTTTGCAGACATAGTATCTTTGTGTCTAAAACAAAAAAGAAAAAAACTCTGCTGATTGTGCAGCTAGGTATTCTATTACTGCTTGGGTCTTTGGAGTACCAAGTGGATCATTCACCCAAACAGTTTTCAGCACAGATCTGAACCTACTTTATAATGAAGGCAAAACTAGACATCTAACCTGTGAGGTAGATACATGTCTTCCGTGGGACCTGGAGTGCTTCTGAGAATGCTTTGGCTGAGTCCTGACTCCAAAACTGGATGAGAAACAGACACACACATCAGCTGTGCTCTGTTCTTCTTCCCATCAGAAGAGGATGCTCCCAAAGCTAAAAGCAGTGATCCTTTCTTCCTTGTTTCCAAAGGGAAAGAGAACCTTCCTGGAGATACAGAGTGGTGTCACATACAGAACAACCATGTTAACGTAACACCATTGACAGGGCAGACTTTGTATGATGGTTGCTTACAAGCAGTAGCAGACAGCACAGGACATCCACCCTGTTTTTCTGCAGAAGCAAACCTGGGCTTGTGTCTTTGCAGGGAGTGGGATGACATCCTCTCTGCTGGATGATAAGGGTTGAGGACTCCAGGGCTCACTGCGGAGAGTACCTGCCCCAATCACAATACATCTGAGGCAGCTTAATTCACTTTCTTTTTATCTTCGAAGTTTGCTTACTATACTGAGTACAGAGAGAGTTATTTATGAAAAAAGTCAGTCATTCCAACTGCTTAAAAGGTACTCTTTGCTTGCACTTTGTCTTGGAAAAATAGGGTTTCTGAATTAGTTTCAGAACTACATACTTCACACTTCATTTTGCATCTTACCTGACAAAAACATAAGCAAAACAAAATTACTCTTTCTGTGCTAATTCCAAAGACTTAATGAAGTATGGTTAGAAGGCATTTTTTCCTTATTATATAGCTCACATTTACTGAGCCTGCAACATACCTAATGTGCAGTTAATCTGAAATAAATTAGTTCAAAATATAGTCGTAAGATTGTTTGTTTGTGAGGGGAACTCTGCTGGATGAAACTAGAACATCTTCAAAGTGAGCTATAGATACTATGAATTCTTAATATGTCTCTTTGTGACAAATCTTTGTATTTCACTAAGATCTGGGAACTAACAGGAATAAAAGAAAACCACAGCCCCAGAGAAATAACACTTCTGGCTTAGGAAGGCTTCCGAACCACACATCAAGCAGCACTAGAGATGGATCAAAGCATGTTAATAAAATCTATTGGCTTTGTGGCTCTGATTTAGCATCCTGACACCTTATTCAGGGAGCATTCACTATGCTATGAAGATAAACACCTTATCTATTTCAGGGCTCCCTTCTTTTCCTTTTCTAATGCGGTTATGAATCAAGTGCCATTTTGTATTACATTGGAAACTGTCAGAAACGTGAACATAGGATATGTATCACACTATGTACACCCATGAAAATGTGCCAATCATTTCTGTGGATTTGAAAGCCCCACTTACTCATTTTTTCTGAAGATAGAAACAGCTTACATCTGTTCATAGAGGCCTCTGACCATTAACAGGCAATTGTACTTGTTACCATTAACACCTAGAGAACAACACGATGAGCACACTGATGTGGGCACAGAGATTCTCAGGGGGATACATGCACAGGAAGCAATAACCACCACTGTTTGCACATCTTTTCCAGAGTTGCTCAGACTGAGGTCTGCACGTAGCAGCTTCAGCATACCCTTGCCTGCCTTTCTTCTCCTGGAGTTGTGGTATTTCTTTTGCTTCTGTCAGTGTCCTGGTTTCAGCTAAGATGGAGTTAATTTACTTTTTAGCAGTGGATGGAATGCCATGTTTGGGTGTTAGGACAAAAGCAGTGCAGATAGCACCCTGATGTCTCTATTTGTTGCCAAGCAATCAAGGACTTTTTCAGTTGTCCATACTAACCAGAAAGGAGGGGACACAGCCAGGACAGGTGACCTGAACTGGCCAAAGAGGATATTCCATGCCAATTATGTCATGCTCAGTATAAAGGGGGGGACTAGGAGAGGAAAAAAAATCCTCCAGGATGTGCGGTTTTTGGGTACGGTCGGGTTCCGGGACGGCCCTGGGCGGTACGGCCTGAATTGTGTGGTTCAGTGGGAGATTGCATTGTGTATCACCAGCTTCGTGTATCTTGTGCTCTAAAGTAGTGTTATCACTGTTGTTCTTTTTTATCTTTTTCTGCTATTTTAGTAAACTATCCTTATCCCAACCCGCGGGTTTTTGGTTTGGTTTTTTTTTCCTCTTTACATTTCCCTTTCTTTCCTCCCTCCCCCCCCCCCCCCCCCCCCCTTTTTGTTAAAAGAACAAGTGACTGTGTGGGGCTCAGCTCTCAGCTGAGGCTAAACCACCACAGTCAGTCATCCCCTTTTCCAATGCTGCACATGTTGCAGGCGTATTGGGTCCCTTAGCATACCCAAGCAAGGATTACTACGGTGGTTTGGCACCGGGCAGGCTCTTCAGATTACATCGCAAAAAGCATTCGGGTAGAGTGATGTAGCTGGGTTCTCAGTAGAAATGTGACTAACAGCAATTAGTTAATTAGTTAAATTCCCCCTTATTGTACGATAAGGGGAAACATCACCAGGGATCCAAGAAGGCAATTTGCAGCAGCTTTAGGAAACTTGAAGAAAGTTGCAGAAAGGAGCCTAAAAGACCTTGCTTGTTTTGCTGGATTTTTTTCTTCTCCCAATACAGGCTTTCCTGAAATGCTGTCTTACCAGAACCCAGAGATCAAACCTACTTCTTTCCTTAGGAGCCTGTGGCAGCTATTTCCAGAGGTGAGCAAACCACCCTGGCAGAAGGAGTCCTGAGCCCCCAATGAGTGTCTCGCTCCCTGCTGCCAGGCACATGCTTGTCTGATTTGTCTTACAGTGTTCTGGTCCTTACCAAATCCCTTCTCATTTCAGGAACTCAGGGGAAATAAAATAAAAAAAAAAAAAAAGAAAAAGAGGATAACTAGGGATTAATTAGATGAATTGGGTTGTTCAGAAGGCATTGGGGAGGCTCAGAATTATATACTTGGGAGCATGAAAAGACAGGTGATACTGTCCCTTTCTAACACCTGTGAGACTTCAGATGTTCTAGGGAAACCTCAGCCTAAACTGCCTCTTCAAATTAGATGGAAGACAGCAAGAAGAAAAAGGGGGACCAGTTCCTGCCTACCAGATAATTTTTGCTGTCATACTCCCTCCTAAAATAGTATGCATATAATATTTACACAAATTAGTAGGAGGTGATTGCATGAAACCCACAATCTTTGGTCCTGGAAAGCAATTTAGAAGCTTATGAGACTTTTTCAGTTGGTCTGGGTTTTTTCCTCCCCATTCCTGCTTTACCCATTTGCCCTGCCTTGCACACTTAGTTTGCCACAGAGTGCTAACACTGAAGTCCATCTATTGAAAAATATGCTGAATCTAGCGCCAATGTAAGTAAGAGACTGTAAGCACAGACAAATCCTAATGGGATACAGTACATTTCTGTCTTTGTTCCCAGGTCAGGTACAGAGCATTGGTGTAGTGCCCACGGACAGGGTAACGGTATGGCTAACGATGTTCCATCACCATTTCAGAACAGGATCTTTCATCACATCTAGAGAAAGTCAGGAATGCTCCTGGCCTTCATGATTTATAGTGCTTTAAGTGATCTTACACTCTGAACGATGTTCATTGTGTTTCTGGCTCCCCTTCCCTGAGGACAAATGCTTTATTTTGCTGAAAAATTATTGCAAAAAATTGTGACTTGTGACTACCTGTGACTTAAGATGAAGTTCACCAAAGTATATTGGTTTGAAATCAGTGTAGACATTCTGGTTCACGAGCAAATAGCAGCAGCTGCTTTCCATTAATATAGCTAGACCCTTTGCCCCAGACAAAGTACTGTCCTCCGTTTGAGAACATTTCACTCTGTGTTTCTCACATGGAGGAAAGGATAACATTATTTTTTGGAGGGAAAAGGATCTCAGTCTCTTGTTGGTTTTGCTCCATTGGGTATAACTTGTTTTGTTATTAGAATATGGATGTTCCCCTTTGTAATGACAGTCTTTGTATGTGGAGCTTTTTCACTGCTTATGAAATATTTAAATATGCATTGAGCCAAAAGAAAAATGCATGTGATCCTATAGTCTTTGACAAAGCCATTTGCCTAATTTCTGGTGCCTGTTCCAGAATATTTTTAAATAATTCATATGAAGGCAGAGAACATCTCTATAAGGTTTCTAGAGCAACTTATCCCAGCATATTTGATAGAGCTCTTTGAGGAAAATCTGAATAACCTATAGAGCAATGGAGGAAACTCTAACTTACCTTTTGATTTGCTGCTGGGCGAGTGCATTGGGCTTTTGCATTAAAATAGCTAATTCCTTATTAGTTTTAGCAGTCTCCATTTTTTTTCCCTGTGAATATGGACTGAAATATTTCACACAAAGCTGAACAAAATATTTCTATAGAAGCCTGAAGAAAAAGCCTGATTGTTATTAGCTCAATATACAAGATGTTAACCAGAAACTTCTTTGCCCAACTTACCTGGTTAAGCAAATATCTAAGGAAACATTTAAGTGTTTCTGTTGCTATATTTTTTATTGGAAGGTAAAAAGAACCACCATAAAACACTTTAAAGAAGACCCTGAAAGAGACACATATGCATGAAACCAATGGTCCCAACTCTCATGACCTATTAAAAGTAGCTTTGACTGATTTCTATATGGAGATGTATTAGTTCACGTTCTTCTAGATATTTATTAAGTCAGGAGAAAAATCATTGAGGTCTACCTTGTTTTGCAGAGAAATAATTAACGATCTCAGGTCATAACACAGATAATTAAAAATAAACAAACTAAGAGCTACCCAATTAAAAAACGGTGTGAGAAATGGCTATCATATATGGAACTGGAGAGTAATGATTTTCAGTACAACATGAAGCAGATGAATATTTCTTACATGATTTTATATAATTTGGGGGGGAATACAACCTGGATATCGTGAAGTGAAATTTCTCAGTATGAAACAATCAGAGACTGGTAGTGGTTTCACTCTTTATTTTTCCTAGATAAAAAAGATTGTCCACACAAAATTTTATGCAGAATGCTTTGGGGTCAGATCAATACTTAGGGAAACCTGACTTGTCTGTACATTGCCTGTGTATGTATGAGGAGATTTCCTTTAGAGAGAAGGATTTTCAGATTTTGAGCAAACAAGAAAAGAACTTTTATTTCCTTAGAGCCATGTGCCCTGAATATTCGTAGTAGTACATTTCAAACATCTATGTCTTGTTCACAGTTCTCATGTTCAGAGGGCAGTTGTGCTACAAGAAAACCCCAAACAAAAAACTATCACGATTGGGTGATTGTCATATGGTGGACTCCAAAAAATCCAGGTGTTGTAAAATGTGCTCAGGCTGCATTAACATATAACACAGTCCAGAGAGGGATGGATCTACCCAATTAAATAGTTGGTGTGGAGGCGCTGCACAGTTGTTTCACATCCACTGCAGCTGGACCCTGCTGACCAAACGACCATTCCTAGTTGGAGAATGTTCAGAGCATCCCTGCAGAAGATGTTTCAGTTGAGTTTCATCCAAAAGGAAATGATCAGGGAAGCCAAGCGAAGCACAGCCTCTGGGATGACCAGATGACTGACTTCAAACACACGCTAAAGCACTTCTGTAACTGTACCACCAGTTCATCAGTCCACTTACTCTCCCACAGCTTTCTGGTGACTTCCTGTGAATCACTTAAGTCCCTCTGCAATCTGTGTTTTTGGGCCACGAAACAGACAAACTCCCAGCTACTCTTGTTGCTACAGCTTAAAGCATTTGCACACCACCTGAGAACAAAAGGTACACATGCAATCAAGTAGACATTTAAAAGGCATTGTTTGAGAAGGTAGTAGTTCACAGGCAAAAAATAATAATAAAAACCCTTCAGTATTTAATTTTTCCTACAGTCAAATAAAGTGTCTGGCTGAGAAAGGAAGGAAGGAAAGAAAGGAAATGGGTAGGTGTAATTTTATTTACTTTTGCAAAATAAGTCTAGTCCAACAGATACCGATGTATTTCTGCAGACAAAACACATAAAACTCTTCTCCCTACGAACATTCTTAGTAAGCTGAAGCTTCATCAAGATTTATATCTCAACTTCCTCTGTTATAAAACACTTTCCATCTCTCTACCTTTGCCCAGCTTCCCACAGAAACACAAATGCATATTGCATATACCATAGTGATGTCAAAAGCCCATAGGTTGCCAAAATAAAGAAATAATTTTCATTATAAAGAACAGAATGGGTTGAATCTCCATGGTTTGTGCTCTCAGATTCTGCTTCTGTCCACTATGATTGTCTGTGATAAACACATACTGCAAATGGAAAGCACAATAGTGAATTTCAGTAGGGATAGAAAGCTGCTTCATACCTATAATTTATCTTGTTAAAAATATATGATTCATGTCCTAGTTCTATTTGAAAGCACTTCAGACCTTTGACATTTCTATATTGGCAAGAACATAAATGTTATTAAGATTATCTAAGGTTGTAAACTAATAGAAGTTTACAGGCAGGCATTGTCCTGCTCCTTTCATTTGAGTAGGGTGCCTGAGGATGCCTATGTGGGCTAGTGCTCAGGAAAAAAGTATCTCTTGTTAAAAAGAAAAAAGAAAACCAAACAGAAAAGAGTTCCTTAATATGACATCAGGATCTGAAACTGTTTTTCAAATAACTTGTATTTTGTCTTAGCACTTCCCAAACCAGCCAAACTTGCACATTAAAACACTTTACTGGGGTACCCTTCATACAAAACCATGCATTTAAATGTGATAGTATGATCTGTTCACCACATTTCTTTGAAATGCTTGCTTTGTTTCTATGCCATTCATGTACAATCCCTTCTCTGGCATTATTGGTCTTAACTCTTTTCTCCTTTCCTGAAACCCTGTGGCTTTAACACTGCACTTTATCACTTCCTACAAGTTCACTAGAGGTGTTCCTTTTCCCACTCTGTTATCGATACGGCTGTAGGTCAGGATCACGCCAGTTCTGGTGTGATACTAGAGGACTAGGATTGGCTAGTGCTGGCAAAGCTATCAAATGCTAGAGCTGGAGTTGAACATTGACTACAACTGCTGGAGGATGTATCTGAGGACCATATGCATTTAACCCCAGACCATCTGGGGAAACAGACTGGGAGGGGGATGAGCAGATGCCACCCACTGCAAGGCACTAAGGGGTCAATAAAACCCTGGGAGAGCAGGAGATGCTCTTCCCAGCACACGGGAGCTCCTCCTCAACAAGTTCATGGATGGATGGAGTTCATCCCTGATGGATGCTGGGTGGATCCTAACTGCAACCCAAATGGAAGGCACCAGATGGCTTCTAATCCCAGGCACCTAGGAAGGGAGAAGCAGAATTCCCTTGGCTTTACACTCCCAGGACAGTCAGGCCATCACCGTGACTGAGATTTGGAGTGAAACACTCGGGTACCTGCTGCAAGGCTCCTGCATGGACTGAACCAGGAGGAAGGTGGAAAAAAAACCCTGTCACAGTCAGGACAGCACTAATTTCATCAAGTCTAAATGTAACTACCCTCAATTAGTACAAATGAAGTAAACCTCCAAGGCTGTGGGGTTGCAGGAGGAACCTCTGTGCCTCCTTGGAGATGGTGTTTACTAGCAATGGCTTTTCCCATCCCAGCTCCAGTGGCCCCATCCCCACCCAGCCTGCCACAGCCCCCATTTGTAAGCTATATTTTGTTGTTTTAATGCAATGCTGGAATTCTAACCCAGAGCCTCAGATTGGCAAACAGGTTTTCTTTTCTTTCCTTCAGAAAAAAAATACAGCTGAACTAATTTGATGAAAGGGGAAAATAAAATGTGAGCCAGACTAAACACGTGCAGTTCCTACCTACAGCCAGGGCCCAGCTTCTCCCAGGCCAAAGTCAACACATGTCAATTTTTAACATGGCAGGGCTTTAAAAGAGAGGTTTGAGCCCTGGATGAAGGGTGGCTGGAAAACATTACTAACAAGGTCTGTCAATGAAAAGCAGGCACGACAAGTCACCAAGACAAGGACTGGGGCGTTTCCCTTCCTCCCATCTCTTCCCTCTTAATTTGGTGGAAACATCAAGTGATTTATGAAGAAATACATCCATTCATTACAAAAAAGTGAAAATGCAGCCACTTCACCAAATGAGGGATGAGCTTTGTTTAGAAGCCTTGAGAACAGGCCAGCAGGCAAGGGTTGAGACCAACCAGTGAAGGAAAGCACAGCCTTGAGGGATGCCTGCAGTGGCCACGCTGATCCCAGTTCCCCTGTGCATGCTGGGAAGAGCAGCAGCCCAGCTGCCTCCTCCAAAGCATCAGCATCCTGCAGGACCTGCAGCTACTCTGCTGAGCTGGCTTGGTGGTGACAGGCCTGTTGTGCTGGAAATGACTGTTTTGGGGTCTGGCAAAAGAAATATCAACCAACCAAACAAAAAACCCCTCCTGCTTTTAAGAGCCCCATAGGAAGTGTTTCTATGGCTTCTGTGGGCTGGACAGGTTTCTGTCCCAAGCCACCCCCCACTGGGTTCCAAAACAGCTGGTAAAAACAGGGGAAAGGGGCAGAGCAGCAGCCCAACCAGCCTTTGGAACTGCAGGCAAAAAGTGAGTGGGAAGATGGGTAAGGGGGAGGGAGCAATTTCATTAGAGAGTGAGGGGAAAGGCTTTTCTCTTGAGGTCTGGGCAATGTCCACTCACCACGCTGGGAAGAGGTTCCTGTGCTCTGGAGCAGCAGTGTTGGCTTTGAGCTGGGGGAGCAGGTAAAGGTTCAGCCCAGAGGGAAGTGGTAGTGATTCATTTCACCTAAAAAAAGACTGTATCCACAGACACACTCCACACAGTATACACCATGCACATACCCCACAGCACAGGAATTGCCTGGTGGACCAGCTCCAATTTTCCCCACTGCAGCAGCCTGTCCCCAGCAGTGGCTCAGCCAGATGTTCCAGCAGGCCTTGGGAGCCCACAGCAGTCAAGCACAACCCACTCTGCCTCCCAGCACCGTCCATTCCAGCATCCAAAGGGGACAGGACCTTCCTGGAGACCCTGTGGGTATGGTCATCACGGCCACCCACTGACCTGGCAGCTGCCTGTGCTGGAACAACACAGCTCAAGGGGCTGCTCGGATGTGCAGCAGCTCTGAGGACCAGACGTGCTGGCTGCAGCTCTGCTGCTTTGCACGCTACTTGCTGGAGCATGGGGGGTGAGCTGGGCTCCAGCCCTGCTCCCAGGTTGCATTTCACTCTCTCTGGCCCAGCAAACAAAACCTCCTCCCAACACACAGGGGTTCCACTTTGCAAGGATGGGCAGAGCCAGCCCAGGCTGATTTTGTTCAAACAAGTGCCAGGCCTGGCCCCAAGAGGGTAAGAGGCTCGCAGGCTGTACTAGGCACCATCTCCCTCTATTGGGTGCAAGACAGAAGTACTTGGTGCTCTTTTGCTCAGCAGCTTGTCACCATTGAGGACTAGTCCTTAGCACATACCAAGAGCAGCATGCAGAGGAAAAGCAATGGGGAAGGTGAAAGCAGCACCTTCAGCCCAGTACAGACCGAATAGATGGAGGGTGCAGAAACCCTGAGAGAGAGCCTGGCCCTGGTCTCGGCCATGCCAATCTTCCCTGTTTGGGCACACCAGCCTCGCTCCCCAGCTTTAACCACTGCTGCAACGTGTGGTACACTAGCCCAGGCACAGCTCACCCACGCTCAGCACCCCAAAGCTGGAATGGGTGAGAGGGGATGATGTGCAATCCAATCCAGGTGCTCCCATCCCAAGGAAACAGCCACTTTCATCACCAAAAAGCACTTGAAGGCGGAGCTCAGAAAGCCTTCAGCTGTCTCTGCTCTGCTCCCAGAGCTTCTGGGAAGTGCCTCGTTGATGCATCCCACCACTGCAGCCCTGGCAAGGCAGCACCCAGTGGCATCTCCATAGGCAGAGGCTGGAAAACACCAGCCTGAACAATGGGAGCACCTTGGCTGAAGTCGATAGCAGCTGCCCTGTGCTAATGATTTAAATCATTAGCTCCAGTGCCTGCTATCAAGCCCCTTCCACCACCCACACTGAGCACATGCCGGCTGTCAGCTCCCTCCTGGCCCTGCGCTTCCAGGACAAAGCGAGAGCCACGGTGTGTGGCACAGGGGAGCGCTGGGGCACAGGTAGGTGGCACCTGGGATGATTTATGCCTTTGCAGCAGATGCATTGTTTGGGTTTTCCAAGATACACTGTCAGTTGCAGCTCACAAGACAACAGCTCAGAGGAGACTCAACTGGTGGAGCCCATCGCTCCGTGGCCAGTCAGGACTATCCATACATCCCAATCCCAATGGCTGCCTGCTGTCACCGTGCTGCCCTCCAGCACACAGATCCACCCCCAGCCACGTTTCACATGTGCTCTTCTCCTCATTCTGCAAATATCCAGCTCAGCTTCCCGGGCTGTTCTCATCCTCCTCCTCCCCTTCCCTCCCGTGCAGGCAAAGCAGTGGGATCACCGAGCAGGATCGCGCGGCACAGGGGGAGAAACAGTGAAGGAGAGCCCTTTGAGATCAAGTTCATGCCCTGTGTCAGGAAAGGCTAGTCTCCCCACTCCCCAGATAAAGGATACAGATGTGAAACCGATGCCACGTTTGATCTCAGCCAAAAAGCCAAGAGGGTTTAAAACATTCATTCCTCTCCAGCTGTAAGCAAAGCTCACTAATCTGGAGAATTACTCTGCTTCTCCCCCATCACGAGGGGCAGCCGTGCAATGGTGGGGCTTCCTTCCTCCACAGGACCCCGCTCAGAGCATGGAGCAGATTTGAAAGAAGTTCCCTCTCAAAAGAGGTGCTGCTGGGAACACAGGGCTGGACTCAGTGTGATTCCTTGGGACTCAGAGCATGATCTGGCCCCAAAGTCTTCCCACTCAAGATGATAATTTTTGATCCAAGATCATCAGAACAGGATAAATCAAACAACTTCAGTGTGGCATCAAGTGGGTAATTAGCAGGGAGAAGCTGCCCACAGGGGCCTGATGGAGCAGAGCAAGCTTTTTCTCCCCAGAGACGACTGCTGGAAACAGGCTGAAACGTTTCCATTTCTGTTGCCTCTTAATAGCAAGGTCAGCTCCTTTCTCCCTACCCTGACATCGTCCATCAGGGCCTCTGTCTGGGAACTCGCAGCAACACACTAGATGTCACCCAGAGACAGAAAAACAACCAGGAGCCAAACCGGGGCATTTCACTACTGCCCTGGATCCCAAACCACCCGGTGCCAGGCTTGGCAGGGAGGGGGAGCAGGGAGCATCTCCTCCGTGGCACCGGTGGCTCCCGAGCCTCCAGGGTGGGAAGGAGCCCTTTCCTCCCAGGCAGGAGCAGCCACCCAGCTCCTGCAAAAAGCCACCACATGTCAGCAGTCCCACATGCCCCCAGGCTTCCCCACCAGTGACTGGCCACTGGAAATAATCTAAATATTTGCAGCCCAAGGGGACTTGGGGTTGGTTTTTATCCAATTTTCTTCCCATGCTGGGTTCCAACAGCACCCAGCGTGGCTCCACAGTGTCCCCAGCAGCCTCCCAAGCACACAGACACCCCTCTTGCCAGAGGACAAGGATCCTCACAGAGAGCTCTGTCACCCATAGCACCCATATTCCCAGCGCTGGGGCAGCTCAGCCTCTACCTAACCCCAGGAGCCAGAGCTATGAGAGAACACCACCATCACCACCTCCCCAGGAGCTGTAGGCAGGAGAACACCCCTTTGTAGCTGAAAGACACACCTCCTCCCACATTTCCAGAGGCTTTCTCAAGGCCAGACACACAAACACCTCATCAGCTGCTGCTGCCCAGGATGGCAAGGGTGAGGTAGGGAAGAAAAGGAAACACAGGAGTTAAAAAAGAAACCCACCTATGTTTGGTGATGCTCTGAACTCCTCCTTCAGAATTCCAGGCTTCTCCTTATTATGAGCCATGAGACTATAAATAAAGCCACATTGGCCATACAAATGGAAGTCGTATCCACAACTTCTGCAGTGTGAGTCCTCTCCATCGGGGAGCCATCTCCTCACCACAGGCCTCTCAGCTGGACTCCCCGCCATAGGGTGCTGACATTCGGGTCCAGACCCCCTGGCCTGGTCCCCCGCAAAGTCACAAGTCCCCCGGCAAACCTGCTGAGGTGTAGATCAATGTTCACAGGGTGCAGGTGTCTCTGCTCCCCGTCCCCATCCATGGGCTGTGGGGGGACACCCGTTTCACCATGGTCTCACCACGAGCTGCAGGGTAGACTCTCTTTTCACATTCTTCAACCCCTCCTGCAGGCCTGGCCTTGGTGTCTGCAGCTTGTTACATCTTCTCCCTCAGCTCCAGAGGCAAAGTGCCCCTGCCAGCAGTTTTTGTCTCCTGTATGTGATTCCCAGAGGCGCTGTGACCAGCTCTGATAGGCCCGGTCTCGAATTCGGCCTGAGCCGTGCCGCTGACGGGGCTCGCTAACAAATAAACCCGTTTAAGCACGGCCGGAACAAGCAGACACGAACTCCCGGCGTGTCTGCGGGCCTGTATAGCGAGGTGACGTTGCCTCCTACAGCGCAGAGGTGAGCGGTCCCGTCCTGCGCACCCCCGGGGTACCGCACCCGCGCATCACCCGCTCCCCGCCCTGCTCCCGCCTCCGTCCCCGGCGGTGCCGGGCTGGGGGGATGCTAAAGCCACCCCCAGCCCCCGGGCCTGACCCTGCGCCGCCGCTGTCTCACCCGCCTCAGCCAGAGGGTGACGCCGTCCGCCTGCACATTGCTCCGAGCCCAATTAGGCGGCCGGTATCGGCTGCAATCACGGCTGCTGAGAGAGAAACGGGGAAGGCGCTATCTGCCTCCCGCACGCTTTTTCTTTGGGAACTTGCACAGAAGGCTTTTTTTTGTGTTCTGTGGCCAGGCTGGGGTCGGCTCGGAGCTTTCTCCTCCCTTTTCTTTGCAGCCGAGCGAGCCGAGCCGGGGGGCTGCGGGCAGACTGCGGGCAGACCGCAGGGAACGTGGGAGCGGGCAGGGAGGTTTTGGTTGCGGGTTCCCACGGCCGGGGACGTGCCCCGCAGAAATTGTCTGCGGGATGGGGGCCGAGCGAGAAGGCGCCTACGGTATTTACCAAGAAAATAAGGAACAATTGAGTATTCCGTGATTTGTTCCTCGAGGGTTTCTTGGGGTGTTTTTTTCTGAGCTTCAATAGGGTCCTGTGGTGAAGAGGCAACTGTGTAACTTGATAACCCTATTCGCAGCCCTTAATACGTGCCAGCAACGCAAGACCGGGGCGGGAGGAGGGGTAAGAAAAGCCAAGCGGAGCCCAGACCGTAGGGAGGAAAACACCGGAAAAAAGGCAGAAAGCGAGAACTTCCCCTCCCCCGAGAAATCACACCCAGGGAAATAAACCCAAGGGGCGGTGCTGCCCGCTGCAGCCGGTGCCGGCCGCCCCGGGGGGTGCGGGGGCTCCTACCTGCGGGCGGCGGGCGGGCGGGAGCCGCTCGCACCGGCTGGCGGTCCTCTACCTGCCGCGGCCCCCGGGGGAGGGGGGTGTCGGGGCGGTACGCCCACAGCCCGCCGCCGGCCCTCCCAGCCCCCTCCCCGGCGGCGGGCTGTCACCTTCCCCGGCCCGCCCCGGGGCCCGTAAACCGCCCGCTGGCACCGGCGGCGGCGCGTAGGGCGGCCCGGCGGGGCTGAGCGCTGCTCGCCCTCTTGTTCTTTCTTTTCACGGAGTTTGTCCTGCCCTCCCTGCTCGCAGCCGCCGCGGGTCCCACTTCGGGGGAACGGCGATGGGGGCAGGGGGGTGATGCTGAACGGCCGCCCCGGGAGATCTCGACCCCCGGGGCTCGGTTCCCCGGGCGGCGGGAGGGAGCGTGGCCCCTTGGGGGAGCTGCCGGGGTTCCCCGGGAAGGGGAGTTCGCTGGAGGAGAGTGTCCGGGGGCTACGGGTCCCACCCAGCTCCGTCCCGTTTGCTCGGGTCCAGTTTTTTCCTTGATTCAAAGACCCAGGAGCAGAAAAAAAAATATAAAAGAGGAAGAATAAAAGAATCCCCACTGCTGGCGTGTAAATAATAGTCTGCGTGCACGGCCGGCAGTATTTGTTTTCTGCCTTCGCCTCCGCACCGGCAGAGGCGTCACCTCCACCACATGGCGCTACTAACTGTTGCTAAAACATGTTGTCTCCCCCCTCCCTTAACAATATGACATCACTTGCCAGTCAAGTCAAAATAACCAGTTGTGTTTCCAGACCTGGGAAAGCTCCCTTATTAAGCAAGAAGGGGGGAGGAAATAATTTGCAACGGTAGTAACAAAAAAAACCCCAAAAAACCCTAAAAGTTAATGTGTCGGAGCCCGTTTTGTCGAGAGGAAAAAAAAGGGAGAAAAAATGGAGAAAAGAAGGGAAATGGTGTGTGTGTGTGTGCGCGGGGAGCAGGGCGCATCCCCGGCCCGGCCCGCAGCCCCCTTCCCCGGAGGCTTGGCAGAGAACTGAGGGCAGAGCTGCTTAACCAGCCGTGTGAAGCGGCTGCGGAGCGGAGCTAAGCTGCTCGCCTCCAGCAGCCAGCGTGGCTTGCTGATGTTCCCGAGGGGTGAATGAATTCCATTAACAACCCCAGCCGTGCCGCCGGGGCATTTAGCGGCCGAGACCGGAGCCGGCAGCCGGCTCGCTAAACGCGGGCAGCGGGGACGGGAAGCAACGGGAGGGAATAAAAACATCAAGTAAAATCCTACGAGCCGGCCGGCTGGAAATCTCCACTTGAGCCGCGGGAATTAAATCGCTCCCTCGGCTTAAATCGTCCGTCCCGGCGGGAGGGGTCATTTGTTTTCGCAAAGGGTTTGAAGTGAGGGTGCAAAACGCGAGATTTGGGTGCGAAGAGAGGCGCCGGCCGCAGTGCCAGCACCCCGCCGGCGGCGGGGAGAGGACAGCCGGACCCCCGGCCCGGCACGGGGGGAGCCGGAGCCGGCGGGGCCGGGGTGATGCTGGCTGGCCGCCGCCCTGCTGCAGCGGGACGGGCCCTCGGGCTCCGGCAGCCTCCGGGCTGTGGGTAGAGCGAGGCGTGGGGGGACTTACCTGCAAGCGCCCGCATTCATTCTGTACTCACCCCTCTACAAAAAGAAAGAAAAGCAGAGAATCAAACATCCGCTTGGGGGATATTTGGGGGGCTGCGGCGGAGCTTTTGGTGCGTGGAGAAAGGAAACCGCTTCGGCCGCGGAGGGAGAAGGCGGGTCTTTCAGAAAGCCCGCTTGGTTCTCCGTGCTTTTTAACTTGGTTTTTTGTTCTTCTTGTTCCCCTTTCCACCCCGGCACCTCCGGCCCAAGGCGCTCGGGCACGCTCCGCCGCGGGCGGGCAGCTCCGCAGCGCGGGGGGCACTTGCCCTCCGAGCCCCAGCCCGCTCCCACCAAGCCCGGCCCAGCGCCAGTCCCCGGCCTGCCCGGGCCAACCAGCCCATCCCGGGAGAGGCCCGCTCCACCGCCCCTTCCGCGCCCGGCAGCCGACGGAGGAGACGCCGCCCGGCCCGCCGCTTGCGACCCCCCCCCTCCACCGGCGGCAGAAAGAGGCGAGGGGCGCCGCGGTCCCTGCGCCGCCGCGCAGCCCCAAGGGCAGGGGGCCGGGGGGCGGGGGGGAAGGGGGAGCGGGGAAACCCGGGCTGTGGGTGCAGGAGGTCGGCAGAGGAGAGGATGCGGGCGGGGTGGGGGGAGCAATGCCGGCTGCCCCTGCCCCAGCCTCTGTCGTCCCCGGCTCGGCCCCCGCTTCCCCGCCCTGCCGGGCTGCGCTGTGGGTCCTCCCGGGGGGCTGCGCTGGATGTCCCTGGGGGGTAGGTTTGGGGGGGACAACGGCCAGCGGTGAGGGAACAGTAACAGGGAAGGAACCCTGTGTCGCTCCCGGCCAGACCGGCTCCGCAGCGAGGAAAGGGAGTTTTATTATTATTACCGTCATCATTATTATTATTGTTATTATTTTTTTTAAAATCATTTCCTGGCGAATTTGGCAGCGGCGGGTGACGCCAGAGCCCCGGCGGCGTAGTGACTGGGGCGGCCGGGCCGGGGGAGGTCGGCTCCGGCTCCCAGCCCCCCGCGCTGCCCGCCGGGGGCGCGGGGGGGCGGCCCTCGGGGTAAGGGCAGCAGCAGCAGCAGCAGCAGCAGCATCCTTCGGGCTGCTCTGCTTCTCCCGCCGGCATCCCCCCGGTGAGCTCCGTCGGGTTGGAGCCGCTGCCCGGCGGGCGGAGGGGCCGCTCCCAGCCACGCCGTGCCCTGCTCGAACCGGGTCGAGCGCGGTTCCTCGCCCTGCGTTTTAGGGATTGCGACCGAGCAGTTCCCATCTTCCCCCGAAAGCAGCGGCTGAAGCATGGGAGGGGAGCGCCTGGGAACCGGGACCTGCAGCAGCGCCCGGCCGCGCTCTGAGGTGGCTGGTTGGGATGTGACTTTCCCATTATGATGACTGTTATTCTCCGCCCCAAAAGCGGACGGGTGTATCCACGCCCTCGGCGGTGGCAGAGCCCGACCCGCGTCCCGGCCGCTGCGCCTCCAGGTCCGCAGCAAGCGCCTGTTGACGGGCTGCGCCGCGCCTCCCCGGCCCGAAGCGCACCAGTGAGCGCAAAGATTGACCCCGGGGGGGTGGGGGTTCTGTTTGGTGTTTTCTGGGGTTGCTTTGTACGCTTTTGGTTGGGTTTTTTTTTAAGGGGAGAAGGGGGAAAATACCCCCCGGGTCGCAGCGCCGCAGCCCCATCTCCCTGTCGCTCCATCTCCCCTGTAGCCGGTTCCCAGGCGCGTTTCTGTCCCGGCCCGGTTCCCCGGGCCTGGCCCTTCGCTGCCACAGCCACCAGCCCGGGCCCGGCCCGAGCGATGCGGGCGGGGAGCCGGGCAGGACCCGTCCGTGTCCCGCAGCCCGCCCGGCGCTTCATGCAGGGCAACGCCGAGCGGAGGCCCCGCTGCCCGGGCCCTTCTCGCCCTGACGGTCCCCGGGGCCGGTGCGGAGCCTCGCATTTATTTGTTTTTCATTTGGTCTCGCCGGTTCAGACAGTTATTTCAAACTAATGCCATGGGAAGGACCCGCTGGGTCTGTTCCCCTGCCGCCTGAGCTCTGATGTGCCCGATTTAGGGGAATTTAGCCTATTTACCTCCCCGGTACCCACTCCATCCCCCCTCCCCAGCCCCGAGCATCCCGGCGGCGGTGCTGGGAGCTGCGGCTCCGCGGCCGGGCAGCACCCGATGGATCCGGCCCGATCACCGAACCCTTCCCGCACTCCGTCCTCGTTTGCCAGCCCCGAGGGCACCCCCCCACCCCCATGCCTACCGCGTGCCCGCACACCCCGGCGGGACCCCCCCTATTTTGCCGCCCCCGCCCCGCAGAGCCCGGGCGGGGAAAGCCCCCACCGGGCTGCCGGGCGAAGATGCTGCGGGTGGGGAAGGGAGGCGGTAAATCAATGGTAAACCCAACCCTTGTTGGATTTACTATTGTTGTCATATACTATTGTGGTTCTAGAATAAAACAGTATTCTGGATATTATTATTGTTGTATTTTATTAATGATAATATTTATATTATAATGAATAAAATTGAATAAGAAATCAAAATTTTATGACTCTTGTCGGATTTACTCTTGTGGTTTTTAATCCCACGTCCTCCTGTGCCAGTAAAACAGCCCAGTGGTCGGTCAATCCATCACTCTCCAGTACATGGAGAGGCAGGCAGATCACAGGGTGCTGTCAGAGCAGCATAGGAAGGGACACGGGACAGACAGGATGCAGGTTGAGCTGTCATTTCGTCTTGCAAAGAAAACACAGTTTAGCTCAGGTCAGCATCTCATTTTTCCTTCCTAATGAGAATAATTTGCAATTTTTCAGTTGTCTTACAAGAGAAGCTTTAGAAACTTTGGCCAGGCCCTTAGCAGATGACACTGAATACGATTACATGGGTCTTCCTAGGGTGGTACACATCTGCAACCGCTGCAAAGCTCTCCTGGGGAAGCCTAAGATGGTTTAGGAGATACTTTCCTGAAAAGGGTCTCCCAGCCTTCCTACACATGTAGCTGGTCATAACCTTAGCTATTCAGATACTGTTTAAAAGTTGAACATGGGTTGGAAGCTGTTACCTTCCAACGGATGTTAAGCACTCTGTGCTTCTATGATCCATGAGATTCCAGGTAACAGATTATTTCTAAAGTACAGGATCTACCTGAATTGTTCAGCTCAGTCTGAGCTCAAGAGGAGCTAGGTTTCCTCTGTTGAACTGTAAACAGTGCAGAACTCAAGTAATGCCCCTCACCTCTGGTGGCTTAGGGAACTCCAGTGCATTTGACTTTGGCTGCCTGCATCTGCCATCCTTGCACTGACCGCAACATTCCTGGACTCTGGAGCTGATGGGTACTGAAAGACATTGCTGGCCTGAAACCTCCTCAGGGGAGACACAAACAGAAACTAGAAACTTTGGTGTCACTGCTTTCGTTTGCCTGGGAAACTCAAATGTACCTGCATGGTGCACCAAAAGTGTTTTTCTCGGCCGGAGAAGCTTTTTCTACCAAACATGCCAAACTTCCAGCAATAGCTTCCAAACCAAACGAGATAGTACTGAAAGACATAGCTGGCCTGAAACCTCCTCAGGGGAGACACAAACAGAAACTAGAAACTTTGGTATCACTGCTTTCGTTTGCCTGGGAAACTCAAATGTACCTGCATGATGCACCAAAAGTGTTTTTCTCGGCCGGAGCAGCATTTGCTGCCAAACATGCCAAAATTCCAGCAATAGCTTCCAAACCAAAAGAGATAGTACTGAAAGACATTGCTGGCCTGAAACCTCCTCAGGGGAGACACAAACAGAAACTATCAACTTTGGTGTCACTGCTTTCGTTTGCCTGGGAAACTCAAATGTACCTCCCTAGTTCACCAAATCTGTTCTTGTCGGCCGGAGCAGCATTTGCTGCCAAAAGTCCAGCAATAGCTTCCAAACCAAGGGTATCAGGACTGAAAGACATTGCTGGCCTGAAACCTCCTCAGGGGAGACACAAACAGAAACTATCAACTTTGGTGTCACCACTTTGGTTTGCGTTGGAAACTCAAATGTACCTCCCTGGTGCACCAAAAGTGTTTTTCTCGGCTGGAGCAGCATTTGCTGCCAAACGTCCAGCAATAGCTTCCAAACCAAGGGAGCCAGGACTGAAAGACATAGCTGGCCTGAAACCTCCTCACGTGAGACACAAACAGAAACTATCAACTTTGGTCTCATGGCTTTCGTTTGCTTTGAAAACTCAAATGTACCTCCCTGGTTCACCAAATGTGTTTTTCTCGGCCGGAGCAGCATTTGCTGCCAAACGTCCAGCAATAGCTTCCATACCAAAGGAGCCACGACTGAAAGACATAGCTGGCCTGAAACATCCTCAGGGGAGACACAAATAGAAAATATCAACTTTGGTGTCACCGCTTTCGTTTGCCTTGGAAACTCAAATGTACCTCCCTGGTTCACCAAATGTGTTTTTCTCGGACAGAGCAGCTTTTACTGCCAAACGTCCAGCAATAGCTTCCAAACCAAGGGAGCCAGGACTGAAAGACATAGCTGGACAGAAAGCTCCACAGGGGAGACACGAACAGAAACTATCAACTTTGGTGTCACCGCTTTCGTTTGCCTGGGAAACTCAAATGTACCTCCATGGTGCACCAAAAGTGTTTTTCTCGGCCGGAGCAGCATTTGCTGCCAAACAAGCAAATGTCCAGCAATAGCTTCCAAACCAAAGGAGCCAGGACTGAAAGACATAGCTGGCCTGAAACCTCCTCAGGGGAGACACAAACAGAGACTAGAAACTTTGGTGTCACTGCTTTCGTTTGCCTGGGAAACTCAAATGTACCTCCTTGGTGCACCAAAAGTGTTTTTCTCGGCCGGAGCAGCATTTGCTGCCGATCATGCCAAAAGTACAGCAATAGCTTCCAAACCAAAGGAGCCAGGACTGAAAGACATAGCTGGCCTGAAACCTCCTCAGGGGAGACACAAACAGAAGCTATCAACTTTAGTGTCTCCGCATTCGTTTGCCTGGGAAATTCAAATACACCTCCCTGGTGCACCAAAATTGTTTTTCAAGGCCGGAGCAGCATTTGCTGCCAAACATGCCAAACGTCCAGCAATAGCTTCCAAAGCAAAGGAGCCAGGACTGAAAGACATAGCTGGTCTGAAACCTCCTCAGGGGAGACAAAAACAAAAAATATAAACTTTGGTCTCATGGTTTTCGTTTTACTGGGAAACTCAAATGTACCTCCCTAGTTCACCAAATGTGTTTTTCTCGGCCGGAGCAGCAATTGCTGCCAAACGTCAAGCAATAGCTTCCAAAACAAGGGAGCCAGGACTGAAAGACATAGCTGGCCTGAAACCTCCTCACGTGAGACACAAACAGAAACTATCAACGTTGGTGTCTCCACTTTCATTTACCTGGGAAATTCAAATATATACCTCCCTGGTGCACCAAAAGTGTTTTTCTCGGCCGGAGAGGCATTTGCTGTCAAACGTCCAGCAATACCTTCCAAACCAAAGGAGCCAGGACTGAAAGACATAGCTGGCCTGAAACCTCCTCAGGGGAGACAGAAACAGAAACTATCAACTTTGGTGTCACCGCTTTCATTTGCCTGGGATACTCAAATGTACCTCCTTGGTGCACCAAAAGTGTTTTTCTCGGCCGGAGCAGGATTTGCAGCCAAACATGCCAAACGTCCAGCAATAGCTTCCAAACCAAAGGAGTCAGGACTGAAAGTCATAGCTGGCCTGAAACCTACTCAAGGGAGACACAACTAGAAAATATAAACATTGGTCTCATGGTTTTCGTTTGCCTGGGAAACTCAAATGTACCTCCCTAGTTCACCAAATGTGTTTTTCTCGGCCGGAGCAGCAATTGCTGCCAAACGTCCAGCAATAGCTTCCAAACCAAGGGTGCCAGTACTGAAAGACATAGCTGGCCTGAAACCTCCTCAGGTGAGACACAAACAGAAACTATCAACTTTGGTGTCACCATTTCGTTTGCCTGGGAAACTCAAACGTACGTCCCTGGTGCACCAAAAGTGTTTTTCTCGACTGGAGCAGCATTTGCTGCCAAACGTCCAGCAATAGCTTCCATACCAAAGGAGCCACGACTGAAAGACATAGCTGGCCTGAAACATCCTCAGGGGAGACACAAATAGAAAATATCAACTTTGGTGTCACCGCTTTCGTTTGCCTTGGAAACTCAAATGTACCTCCCTGGTGCACCAAAAGTGTTTTTCTCGGACAGAGCAGCTTTTACTGCCAAACGTCCAGCAAGAGCTTCCAAACCAAGGGAGCCAGGACTGAAAGACATAGCTGGACAGAAAGCTCCACAGGGGAGACACGAACAGAAACTATCAACTTTGGTGTCACCGCTTTCGTTTGCCTGGGAAACTCAAATGTACCTCCATGGTGCACCAAAAGTGTTTTTCTCGGCCGGAGCAGCATTTGCTGCCAAACATCCAGCAATAGCTTCCAAACCAAAGGTCCCAGGACTGAAAGACATAGCTGGCCTGAAACCTCCTCAAGGGAGACACAAACAGAAACTATCAACTTTGGTGTCACCGCTTTCGTTTGCCTGGGAAACTCAGACGTAACTCCATGGTGCACCAAAAGTGTTTTTCTCAGCCTCACCAGCATTTGCTGCCAAAGATCCAGCAATAGCTTCCAAATCAAGGGAGCC
This sequence comes from Laterallus jamaicensis coturniculus, assembly GCA_022605575.1. Taxonomy (NCBI): domain Eukaryota; kingdom Metazoa; phylum Chordata; class Aves; order Gruiformes; family Rallidae; genus Laterallus; species Laterallus jamaicensis. The sequence continues at coordinate 3,753,159 of JAKCOX010000014.1, forward strand.
AGGACTGAAAGACATAGCTGGCCAGAAACCTCCTCAGGGGAGACACAAACAGAAACTATAAACATTGGTGTCACCATTTCGTTTTCCTGGGAATCTCAAATGTACCTCCATTGGGCACCAAACGTGTTTTTCCTGGCCGGCGCAGCAATTGCTTCCAAACATGCCAAACGTCCAGCAATAGCTTCCAAACATAAGGAGCCAGGACTGAAAGACATAGCTGGCCTGAAACCTCCTCAGGGGAGACACAAACAGAAAATATCAACTTTGGTGTCACTGCTTTTGTTTGCCAGGGAAACTCAAATGTACCACCCTGGTGCACCAAAAGTGTTTTTCTCGGCCGGAGCAGCATTTGCTGCCAAACTTCCAGCAATAGCTTCCAAAGCAAAGGAGCCATTACTGAAAGACATAGCTGGACAGAAAGCTCCTCAGGGGAGACACAAACAGAAACTATAAACTTTGGTGTCACCGCTTTCATTTTCCTGGGAAACTCAAATGTACCTGCATGTTGCACCAAAAGTGTTTTTCTCGGCCGGAGCAGCATTTGCTGCCAAACATGCCAAACGTCCAGCAATAGCTTCCAAACCAAAGGAGCCAGGACTGAAATACATAGCTGGCCTGAAACCTCCTCAGGGGAGACACAAAAAGAAACTATCAACGTTGGTGTCACCGCTTTGGTTTGCTTGGGTTCTCAAATGTACCTCCCAGGTGCGCTAAAAGTGTTTTTCTCGGCCGGAGCAGCATTTGCTGCCAATCATGCCAAAAGTACAGCAATAGCTTCCAAAGCAAAGGAGCCAGGACTGAAAGACATAGCTGGCCTGAAACATCCTCAGGGGAGACACAAACAGAAGCTATCAACTTTAGTGTCTCCGCATTCGTTTGCCTTGGAAACTCAAATGTACCTCCCTGGTGCACCAAAAGTGTTTTTCTCGGACAGAGCAGCTTTTACTGCCAAACGTCCAGCAAGAGCTTCCAAACCAAGGGAGCCAGGACTGAAAGACATAGCTGGACAGAAAGCTCCACAGGGGAGACACGAACAGAAACTATCAACTTTGGTTTCACCGCTTTCGTTTGCCTGGGAAACTCAAATGTACCTCCATGGTGCACCAAAAGTGTTTTTCTCGGCCGGAGCAGCATTTGCTGCCAAACATCCAGCAATAGCTTCCAAACCAAAGGTCCCAGGACTGAAAGACATAGCTGGCCTGAAACCTCCTCACGTGAGACACAAACAGAAACTATCAACTTTGGTGTCACCATTTCTTTTTACTTTAAACTCAAATGTACCTCACTGGTGCGCCAAAAGTGTTTTTCTCGGCCGGAGCAGCATTTGCTGCCAAACATGCCAAACATCCAGCAATAGCTTCGAAACCAAAGGACCCAGGACTGAAAGACATAGCTGGCCTGAAACCTCCTCAGGGGAGACACAAACAGAAACTATCAACATTGGTGTCACTGCTTTCGTTTGCCTGGGAAACTCAAATGTACCTGCATGTTGCACCAAAAGGGTTTTTATCGGCCGGAGCAGCATTTTCTGCAAAACATGCAAAACGTCCAGCAATAGCTTCCAAAGCAAAGGAGCCAGGACTGAAAGACATAGCTGGCCTGAAACCTCCTCAGGTGAGGCACAAAAAGAAACTATCAACGTTGGTGTCACCACTTTGGTTTGACTGGGAAACTCAAATGTACCTCCCAGGTGCGCCAAAAGTGTTTTTCTCGGCCGGAGCAGCATTTGCTGCCAAACATGCCAAACGTCTAGCAATAGCTTCAAAATCAAGGGAGCCAGGACTGAAAGACATAGCTGGCCTGAAACCTCCTCAGGTGAGACACAAACAGAAGCTATAAACTTTGGTGTCACTGCTTTCGTTTGCCTGGGAAACTCAAATGTACCTGCATGTTGCACCAAAAGTGTTTTTCTCGGCCGGAGCAGCATTTTCTGCCAAACAGGCCAAACGTCCAGCAATAGCTTCCAAAGCAAAGGAGCCAGGACTGAAAGACATAGCTGGCCTGAAACCTCCTCAGGTGAGACACAAAAAGAAACTATCAACGTTGGTGTCACCGCTTTGGTTTGCTTGGGAAACTCAAATGTACCTCCCAGGTGCGCTAAAAGTGTTTTTCTCGGCCGGAGCAGCATTTGCTGCCAAACATGCCAAAAGTACAGCAATAGCTTCCAAACCAAAGGAGCCAGGACTGAAAGACATAGCTGGCCTGAAACCTCCTCAGGGGAGACAAAAACAAAAAATATAAACTTTGGTCTCATGGTTTCCGTTTCCCTGGGAAACTCAAATGTACCTCCCTAGTTCACCAAATGTGTTTTTCTCGGCCGGAGCAGCATTTGCTGCCAAATGTTAAGCAATAGCTTCGAAACCAAGGGAGCCAGGACTGAAAGACATAGCGGGCCTGAAACCTCCTCAGGGGAGACAGAAAAAGAGACTAGAAACTTTGGTGTCACTGCTTTCGTTTGCCTGGGAAACTCAAATGTACCTGCATGGTGCACCAAAAGTGTTTTTCTCGGCCGGAGCAGCATTTTCTGCCAAACATGACAAACGTCCTGCAATAGCTTCCACAGCAAAGGAGCCAGGACTGAAAGACATATCTGGCCTGAAACCTCCTCAGGGGAGACACAAACAAAAAATATAAACTTTGGTCTCATGGTTTTCGTTTGCCTGGGAAACTCAAATGTACCTCCCTGGTTCACCAAATGTGTTTTTCTTGGCCGGAGCAGCAATTGCTGCCAAACGTCCAGCAATAGCTTCCATACCAAGGGAGCCAGGACTGAAAGACATAGCTGGCCTGAAACCTCCTCAGGGGAGACACAAACAGAAACTATCAACTTTGGTGTCACCATTTCGTTTGCCTGGGAAACTCAAATGTACCTCCTTGGTGCACCAAAAGTGTTTTTCTCGGCCGGAGCAGCATTTGCTGCCAAACATGCCAAACGTCCAGCAATAGCTTCCAAACCAAAGGAGCCAGGACTGAAAGATATAGCTGGCCTGAAACCTCCTCAGGGGAGACACAAATCGAAAGTATCAATTTTGCTGTCTCCGCTTTCATTTGCCTGGGAAATTCAAATATACCTTCCTGGTGCGCCAAAAGTGTTTTTCCCGGCCGGAGCAGCATTTGCTGCCAAACATCCTAAACGTCTAGCAATAGCTTCCAAACCAAAGGAGCCAGGACTGAACGACATTGCTGGCCTGAAATCTCCTCAAGGGAGACACAAACAGAAACCCTCAAATATGGTGTCTCTGCTTTCGTTTGCCTGGGAAATTCAAATGTACCTCCCTGGTGCGCCAAAAGTGTTTTTCCCGGCAGTAGCAGCATTTGCTGCCAAACATGCTAAACGTCTAGCAATAGCTTCCAAACCAAAGGAGCCAGGAGTGAACAACATTGCTGGCCTGAAACCTCCTCAAGGGAGACACAAACAGAAACTATCAAATATGGTATCTCCGCTTTCGTTTGTCTGGGAAATTCAAATGTACCTCCCTGGTTCACCAAAAGTCTTTTTCTCGGCCAGAGGAGCATTTGCTGCAAAACATCCAGCAATAGCTTCGAAACCAAAGGACCCAGGACTGATAGACATAGCTGGCCTGAAACCTCCTCAGGGGAGACACAAACAGAAACTATCAACTTTGGTGTCTCCGCTTTCATTTGCCTGGGAAATTCAAATGTACCTCCCTGGTGCACCAAAAGTGTTTTTCTTGGCCGGAGCAGCATTTGCTGCCAGACATCCAGCAATAGCTTCCAAACCAAAGGAGCCAGGACTGAAAGACATAGCTGGCCTGAAACCTCCTCAGGGGAGACATAAGCAGAGACGAGAACCTTTGTGTCACTGCTTTCGTTTGCCTGGGAAACTCAAATGTACCTCCTTGGTGCACCAAAAGTGTTTTTCTCGGCCGGAGCAGCATTTGCTGCCAAACATGCCAAACGTCCAGCAATAGCTTCCAAAGTAAAGAGCCAGGACTGAAAGACATAGCTGGCCTGAAACCTCCTCAGGGGAGACACAAACAGAAAATGTAAACATTGGTGTCATGCCTTTCGTTTGCCTGGGAAACTCAAATGTACCTCCCTGGTTCACCAAAATTGTTTTTCTCGGCCGGAGCAGCAATTGCTGCCAAACGTCCAGCAATAGCTTCCAAACCAAGGGAACAACGACTGAAAGACATAGCTGTCCTGAAACCTCCTCAGGGGAGACACAAACAGAAACTATAAACTTTGGTGTCACCATTTCGTTTGCCTTGGGAACTCAAATGTACCTCCCTGGTGCACCTAAAGTGTTTTTCTCGGCCGGAGAAGCATTTGCTGCCAAACATGCCAAACGTCCAGCAATAGCTTCCAAACCAAAGGAGCCAGGACTGAAAGACATAGCTGGCGAGAAACCTCCGCAGGAAAGAAAAAAACAGGAGCTTTCATCTTTGGTGTCACCACTTTCTTTTTCCTGGGAAACTCAAATGTACCACCTTGGTGCACCAAATGTGTTTTTCTCGGCCGGAGCAGCAATTCCTGCAAAACGTCCAGGAATAGCTTCCACAGCAAAGGAGCCAGGACTGAAAGACATTGCTGGCCTGAAACCTCCTCAGGGGAGACACAAACAGAAACTATCAGCTTTGGTGTCACCACCTTGGTTTGCGTTGGAAACTCAAATGTACCTCCTTGTTGCACCAAAAGTGTTTTTCTCGGCCGGAGCAGCATTTGCTGCCATACATCCAGCAATAGCTTCCAAACCAAAGGAGCCAGGACTGAAAGATATAGCTGGCCTGAAACATCCTCAGGGGAGACACAAAAAGAAAGTATCAACTCTGCTGTCTCCGCTTTCGTTTGCCTGGGAAATTCAAATATACCTCCCTGGTGCACCAAAAGTGTTTTTCTCGGCCGGAGCAGCAATTCCTGCCATACATGTCAAATGTAGAGCAATAGCTTCCAAAGCAAAGGAGCCAGGACTGAAAACATTGCTGGCCAGAAACCTCCTGTGGGGAGACACAAACAGAAAATGTAAACTTTGGTCTCATGGCTTTCGTTTGCCTGGGAAACTCAAATGTACCTGCATGATGCACCAAAAGTGTTTTTCTCGGCCAGAGCAGCATTTGCTGCCAAACATGCCAAACGTACAGCAATAGCTTCCAAAGCAAAGGAGCCAGGACTGAAAGACATAGCTGGCCTGAAACCTCCTCAGGGGAGACACAAACAGAAACTATAAACTTTGGTGTCACCATTTCGTTTGCCTTGGTAACTCAAATGTACCTCCACAGTGCACCAAAATTGTTTTTCTCTGCCGGAGCAGCATTTGCTGCCAAACGTCCAGCAATAGCTTCCAAACCAAAGGAGCCAGGACAGAAAGACATAGCTGGCCTGAAACATCCTCAGGGGAGACACAAACAGAAACTATCAACTTTGGTGTCACCGCTTTGGTTTGCCTGGGAAACTCAATTGTACCTCCTTGGTGCACCAAAAGTTTTTCTCGGCCGGAGCAGCATTTGCTGCCAAACGTCCAGCAATAGCTTCCAAACCAAAGGAGCCAGGACTGAAAGACATAGCTGGCATGAAACCTCCTCAGGGGAGACACAAACAGAAACTATCAACTTTGGTGTCACCACTTTGGTTTGCTTGGGAAACTCAAATGTACCTCCCTAGTTCACCAAATGTGTTTTTCTCGGCCGGAGTAGCAATTGCTGCCAAACGTAAAGCAATAGCTTCCAAACGAAGGGAGCCAGGACTGAAAGACATAGCTGTCCTGAAACCTCCTCAGGGGAGACACAAACAGAAACTATCAACTTTGGTGTCTCCGCTTTCATTTACCTGGGAAATTCAAATATACCTCCCTGGTTCACCAAAAGTGTTTTTCTCGGCCGGAGAGGCATTTGCTGCCAAACGTCCAGCAATACCTTCCAAACCAAAGGAGCCAGGACTGAAAGAAAAAGCTGGCATGAAACCTCCTCAGGGGAGACACAAACAGAAACTATCAACTTTGGTGTCACCGCTTTCATTTGCCTGGGATACTCAAATGTACCTCTTTGGTGCACCAAAAGTGTTTTTCTCGGCCGGAGCAGCATTTGCTGCCAAACATGCCAAACGTCCAGCAATAGCTTCCAAACCAAAGGAGTCAGGACTGAAAGTCATAGCTGGCCTGAAACCTACTCAAGGGAGACACAACTAGAAAATATAAACATTGGTCTCATGGTTTTCGTTTGCCTGGGAAACTCAAATGTACCTCGCTGGTTCACCAAATATGTTTATCTCGGCCGGAGCAGCATTTGCTGCCAAACATGCCAAACGTCCAGCAATAGCTTCCAAACCAAAGGAGCCAGGACTGAAAGACATAGCTGGCCTGAAACCTCTTCAGGGGAGACACAAACAGAAACTATCAACTTTGGTGTCTCCGCTTTCGTTTGCCTGGGAAATTCAAATGTACCTCCCTTGTGCACCAAAAGTGTTTTTCTCGGCCGGAGCAGCATTTGCTGCCAAACGTCTAGCAATAGTTTCCAAACCAATGGAGCCAGGACTGAAAGACATTGCTGGCCTGAAACCTCCTTAGGGGAGAGAAAAACAGAGACTAGAAACTTTGGTGTCACTGATTTCGTTTGCCTGGGAAACTCAAATGTACCTCTCTGGTTCACCAAATATGTTTATCTCGGCCGGAGCAGCATTTGCTGCCAAACATGCCAAACGTCCAGTAATATCTTACAAACCAAAGGAGCCAGGACTCAAAGACATAGCTGGCCTGAAACCTCCTCAGGGGAGACACAAACAGAAACTATCAAGTTAGGTTTCACCGCTTTCGTTTTCCTGGGAAACTCAAATGTACCTCCCTGGTGCATCAAATGTGTATTTCTCGGCCGGAGCAGCAATTCCTGCAAAACATGCGAAACGTCCAGCAATAGCTTCCAAAGCAAAGGAGCCAGGACTGAAAGACATAGCTGGCCTGAAACCTCCTCAGGGGAGACACAAACAGAAACTATAAACTTTGGTGTCACCGCTTTCGTTTGCCTGGAAAACTCAAGTGTACCTCCTTGGTGCACCAAAAGTTTTTCTTGGCAAGAGCAGCATTTGCTGCCAAACATGCCAAATCTTCCAGCAATAGCTTCCAAACAAAAGGAGCCAGGACTGAACGACATTGCTGGCCTGAAACCTCCTCAGGGGAGACACAAACAGAAGCTATCAACTTTGGTGTAACTGCTTTCGTTTGCCTGAGAGACTCAAATGTACCTGCATGATGCACCAAAACTGTTTTTCTCGGCCGGAGCAGCATTTGCTGCCAAACATGCCAAACGTCCAGCAATAGCGTCCAAACCAAGGGTGCCAGGACTGAAAGACATAGCTGGCCTGAAACCTCCTCAGGGGAGACACAAACAGAAACTATAAACTTTGGTGTCTCCGCATTCGTTTGCCTGGGAAATTCAAATATACCTCCCTGGTGCACCAAAAGTGTTTTACTCGGCCGGAGCAGCATTTGCTGCCAAACGTCCAGCAATAGCTTCCAAACAAAGGAGCCAGGACTGAAAGACATAGCTGGCCTGAAACCTCCTCAGGGGAGACATAAGCAGAGACGAGAACCTTTGTGTCACTGCTTTCGTTTGCCTGGGAAACTCAAATGAACCTCCTTGGTGCACCAAAAGTGTTTTTCTCGGCCGGAGCAGCATTTGCTGCCAAACATGCCAAACGTCCAGCAATAGCTTCCAAACCAAAGGAGCCAGGACTGAAAGACATAGCTGGCCTGAAACCTCCTCAGGGGAGACACAAACAGAATATGTAAACTTTGGTCTCATGGCTTTCGTTTGCCTGGGAAACTCAAATGTACCTCCCTGGTTCACCAAATGTGTTTTTCTCGGCCGGAGCAGCAATTGCTGCCAAACGTCCAGCAATAGCTTCCAAACCAAGGGAACAAGGACTGAATGACATATCTGGCCTGAAACATCCTCAGGGGAGACACAAACAGAAACTATCAACTTTGGTGTCACCATTTTGTTTGCCTTGGGAACTCAAATGTACCTCCCTGGTGCACCAAAAGTGTTTTTCTCAGCCGGAGCAGCATTTGCTGCCAAACATGCCAAACGTCCAGCAATAGCTTCCAAACCAAAGGAGCCAGGACTGAAAGACATAGCTGGCCTGAAACCTCCTCAGGGGAGACACAAACAGAAACTATCAACTTAGGTTTCACCGCTTTCGTTTTCCTGGGAAACTCAAATGTACCTCCCTGCTGCACGAAAAGTGTTTTTCTCGGCAAGAGCAGCATTTGCTGCCAAACATGCCAAACGTCCAGCAATAGCTTCCAAACCAAAGGAGCCAGGACTGAACGACATTGCTGGCCTGAAACCTCCTCAGAGGAGACACAAACAGAAACTATCATATTTTGTGTCTCCACTTTCGTTTGCCTGGGAAATTCAAATATACCTCCCTGGTGCACCAACAGTGTTTTTCTCGGCCGGAGCAGCATTTCCTGCCAAACGTCCAGCAATAGCTTCGAAACCAAAGGAGCCAGGACTGAAAGACATATCTGGCATGAAACCTCCTCAGGGGAGACACAAACAGAAACTATCAACTTTGGTGTCACCATTTCGTTTGCCAGGGAAACTCAAATGTACCACTTTGGTGCACCAAAAGTGTTTTTCTCGGCCGTAGCAGCAATTGCTGCCAAACATGCGAAATGTCCAGCAATAGCTTCCAAACCAAAGGAGCCAGGACTGAAAGACATTGCTGGCCTGAAACCTCCTCAGGGGAGACACAAACAGAAACTATCAAATTTGGTGTCTCTGCTTTCGTTTGACTGGGAAATTCAAATAAACCTCCCTGGTGCACCAAAAGTGTTTTTCTCGGCCGGAGCAGCATTTGCTGCCAAACATGATAAACGTCCTGCAATAGCTTCCAAACCAAAGGAGTCAGGACTGAAAGACATAGCTGGCCTGAAACCTACTCAAGGGAGACACAAATAGAAAATATAAACATTGGTCTCATGACTTTCTTTTGCCCTGGAAACTCAAATGTACCTCCCTGGTTCACCAAATATGTTTTTCTCGGCCGGAGCAGCAATTGTGCCAAACGTCCAGCAATAGCTTACAAACCAAAGGAGCCAGGACTGAACGACATTGCTGGCCTGAAACCTCCTCAGAGGAGACACAAACAAAAACTATCAAATTTGGTGTCTCCGCTTTCGTTTGCCTGGGAAATTCAAATATACCTCCCTGGTGCACCAAAATTGTTTTTCTCGGCCAGAGCATCATTTGCTGCCAAACATCCAGCAATAGCTTCGAAACCAAAGGAGCCAGGACTGAAAGACATAGCTGGCCTGAAACCTCCTCAGGGGAGACACAAACAGAAACTATAAACTTTGGTGTCACCGCTTTCGTTTGCCAGGGAAACTCAAATGTACCTCCCTGCTGCACCAAAAGTGTTTTTCTCGGCCAGAGCAGCATTTTCTGCCAAACATGCCAAACGTCCAGGAATAGCTTCCAAACCAAAGGAGCCAGGACTGAACGACATTGCTGGCCTGAAACCTCCTCAGAGGAGACACAAACAGAAACTATCAAATTTGGGGTCTCCGCTTTCGTTTGACTGGGAAACTCAAATGTACCTCCCTGGTGCATCAAATGTGTATTTCTCGGCCGGAGTAGCATTTGCTGCCAAACATCCAGCAATAGCTTCCAAAGCAAAGGAGCCAGGACTGAAAGACATAGCTGGCCTGAAACCTACTCAAGGGAGACAGAAATAGAAAATATAAACATTTGTCTCATGACTTTCGTTTGCCTGGGAAACTCAAATGTACCTCCCTGGTACACCAAAATTGTTTTTCTCGGCCGGAGCATCATTTGCTGCCAAACATGGTAAACCTCCTGCAATAACTTCCAAACCAAAGGAGCCAGGACTTAAAGACATAGCTGGCGTGAAACCTCCTCAGGGGAGACACAAACAGAAACTATCAACTTTGGTGTCACCGCTTTGGTTTGCCTGGGATACTCAAATGTACCTCCCTGGGGCACCAAAAGTGTTTTTCTCGGCCGGAGCATCATTTGCTGCCAAACATGATAAACCTCCTGCAATAACTTCCAAACCAAAGGAGCCAGGACTTAAAGACATAGCTGGCGTGAAACCTCCTCAGGGGAGACACAAACAGAATATGTAAACTTTGGTCTCATGGCTTTCGTTTGCCTGGGAAACTCAAATGTACCTCCCTGGTTCACCAAATGTGTTTTTCTCGGCCGGAGCAGCAATTGCTTCCAAACGTCCAGCAATAGCTTCCAAACCAAGGGAACAACGACTGAAAGACATAGCTGTCCTGAAACCTCCTCAGGGGAGACACAAACAGAAACTATCAACTTTGATGTCACCGCTTTCGTTTTCCTTGGAAACTCAAATGTACCTCCCTGGGGCACCAAAAGTGTTTTTCTCGGCCGGAGCATCATTTGCTGCCAAACATGATAAACGTCCAGCAATAGCTTCCAAACCAAAGGAGCCAGGACTGAAAGACATAGCTGGCCTGAAACCTCCTCAGGGGAGACACAAACTGAAACTATCAACTTTGGTGTCACCGCTTTGGTTTGGCAGGAAAACTTAAATGTACCTCCCTGCTGCACCAAAAGTGTTTTTCTCAGCCGGAGCAGCATTTGCTGCCAAACATGCCAAAAGTCCAGCAATAGCTTCCAAACCAAAGGAGCCAGGACTGAACGACATTGCTGGCCTGAAACCTCCTCAGAGGAGACACAAACAGAAACTATCAAATTTGGGGTCTCCGCTTTCGTTTGCCTTGGAAATTCAAATATACCTCCCTGGTGCACCAAAAGTGTTTTTCTTGGCCGGAGCAGCATTTGCTGCCAGACATCAAGCAATAGCTTCCAAACCAAAGGAGCCAGGACTGAAAGACATAGCTGGCCTGAAACCTCCTCAGGGGAGACATAAGCAGAGACGAGAACCTTTGTGTCACTGCTTTCGTTTGCCTGGGAAACTCAAATGTACCTGCATGTTGCACCAAAAGTGTTTTTCTCGGCCGGAGCAGCATTTGCTGCCAAACATGCCAAATGTCCAGCAATAGCTTCCAAAGCAAAGAGCCAGGACTGAAAGACATAGCTGGCCTGAAATCTCCTCAGGGGAGACACAAACAGAAAATGTAAACATTGGTGTCATGCCTTTCGTTTGCCTGGGAAACTCAAATGTACCTCCCTGGTTCACCAAATGTGTTTTTCTCGGCTGGAGCAGCAATTGCTTCCAAACGTCCAGCAATAGCTTCCAAACCAAGGGAACAACGACTGAAAGACATAGCTGTCCTGAAACCTCCTCAGGGGAGACACAAACAGAAACTATAAACTTTGGTGTCACCATTTCGTTTGCCTTGGGAACTCAAATGTACCTCCCTGGTGCACCCAAAGTGTTTTTCTCGGCCGGAGCAGAATTTGCTGCCAAACATGCCAAACATCCAGCAATAGCTTCCAAACCAAAGGAGCCAGGACTGAAAGACATAGCTGGCGAGAAACCTCCGCAGGAAAGAAAAAAACAGGAGCTTTCATCTTTGGTGTCACCACTTTCTTTTTCCTGGGAAACTCAAATGTACCACCTTGGTGCACCAAAAGTGATTTTCTCGGCCGGAGCAGCATTTGCTGCCAAACATCCAGCAATAGCTTCCAAACCAAAGGAGTCAGGACTGAAAGACATAGCTGGCCTGAAACCTCCTCAGGGGAGACACAAACAGAAACTATCAACTTTGGTGTCACCACTTTGGTTTGCCAGGGAAACTCAAATGTACCTCCCTGGTGCACCAAAAGTGTTTTTCTCGGCCGGAGCAGCATTTGCTGCCAAATATACCAAACGTCCAGCAATACCTTCCAAACCAAAGGAGTCAGGACTGAAAGACATATCTGGCCTGAAACCTCCTCAGGGGAGACACAAACAGAAACTATCAACTTTGGTGTCACCGCTTTCGTTTTCCTTAGAAACTCAAATGTACCTCCCTGGGGCACCAAAAGTGTTTTTCTCGGCCGGAGCCGCATTTGCTGCCAAACATGATAAACGTCCTGCAATAGCTTCCAAACCAAAGGAGTCAGGACTGAAAGACATAGCTGGCCTGAAACCTCCTCAGGGGAGACACAAACAGAAACTATCAACTTTGGTGTCTCCGCTTTCGTTTACCTGGGAAATTCAAATATACCTCCCTGGTGCACCAAAATTGTTTTTCTCGGCCGGAGAGGCATTTGCTGCCAAACATCCAGCAATAGCTTCCAAACCAAAGGAGCCAGGACTGAAAGACATAGCTGGCCTGAAACCTACTCAAGGGAGACACAAATAGAAAATATAAACATTGGTCTCATGACTTTCGTTTGCCTGGGAAACTCAAATGTACCTCCCTGGTTCACCAAATATGTTTTTCTCGGCCGGAGCAGCATTTGCTGCCAAACGTCCAGCAATAGCTTCCAAACCAAAGGAGCCAGGACTGAAAGACATAGCTGGCCTGAAACCTCCTCAGGGGAGACACAAACAGAAACTATAAACTTTGGTGTCACCATTTCGTTTCCCTTGGGAACTCAAATGTACCTCCCTGGTGCACCAAAAGTGTTTTTCTCGGCCGGAGCATCATTTGCTGCCAAACATGCAGCAATAGCTTCCAAACCAAAAGACATAGCTGGCCTGAAACCTCCTCAGAGGAGACACAAACAGAAACTATCAACTTTGGTGTCTCCGCTTTCGTTTACCTGGGAAATTCAAATATACCTCCCTGGTGCACCAAAAGTGTTTTTCTCGGCCGGAGAGGCATTTGCTGCCAAATATGCCAATCGTCCAGCAATAGCTTCCAAACCAAAGGAGTCAGGACTGAAAGACATAGCTGGCCTGAAACCTCCTCAGGGGAGACACAAACAGAAACTATCAACTTTGGTGTCTCCGCTTTCGTTTACCTGGGAAATTCAAATATACCTCCTTGGTGCACCAAAAGTGTTTTTCTCGGCCGGAGCAGCATTTGCGGCCAAACGACCAGCAATAGCTTCCAAACCAAAGGAGCCAGGACTGAAAGACATTGCTGGCCTGAAACCTCCTCAGGGGAGACACAAACAGAAACTATCAAATTTGGTGTCTCTGCTTTCGTTTACCTGGGAAATTCAAATAAACCTCCCTGGTGCACCAAAAGTTTTTTTCTCGGCCGGAGCAGCATTTGCTGCCAAACATGATAAACGTCCTGCAATAGCTTCCAAACCAAAGGAGTCAGGACTGAAAGACATAGCTGGCCTGAAACCTACTCAAGGGAGACACAAATAGAAAATATAAACATTGGTCTCATGACTTTCTTTTGCCCTGGAAACTCAAATGTACCTCCCTGGTTCACCAAATATGTTTTTCTCGGCCGGAGCAGCAATTGTGCCAAACGTCCAGCAATAGCTTACAAACCAAAGGAGCCAGGACTGAACGACATTGCTGGCCTGAAACCTCCTCAGAGGAGACACAAACAAAAACTATCAAATTTGGTGTCTCCGCTTTCGTTTGCCTGGGAAATTCAAATATACCTCCCTGGTGCACCAAAATTGTTTTTCTCGGCCAGAGCATCATTTGCTGCCAAACATCCAGCAATAGCTTCGAAACCAAAGGAGCCAGGACTGAAAGACATAGCTGGCCTGAAACCTCCTCAGGGGAGACACAAACAGAAACTATAAACTTTGGTGTCACCGCTTTCGTTTGCCAGGGAAACTCAAATGTACCTCCCTGCTGCACCAAAAGTGTTTTTCTCGGCCAGAGCAGCATTTGCTGCCAAACATGCCAAACATCCAGCAATAGCTTCCAAACCAAAGGAGTCAGGACTGAAAGACATAGCTGGCCTGAAACCTACTCAAGGGAGACAGAAATAGAAAATATAAACATTTGTCTCATGACTTTCGTTTGCCTGGGAAACTCAAATGTACCTCCCTGGTACACCAAAATTGTTTTTCTCGGCCGGAGCATCATTTGCTGCCAAACATGATAAACCTCCTGCAATAACTTCCAAACCAAAGGAGCCAGGACTTAAAGACATAGCTGGCGTGAAACCTCCTCAGGGGAGACACAAACAGAAACTATCAACTTTGGTGTCACCGCTTTGGTTTGCCTGGGATACTCAAATGTACCTCCCTGGGGCACCAAAAGTGTTTTTCTCGGCCGGAGCATCATTTGCTGCCAAACATGATAAACCTCCTGCAATAACTTCCAAACCAAAGGAGCCAGGACTTAAAGACATAGCTGGCGTGAAACCTCCTCAGGGGAGACACAAACAGAATATGTAAACTTTGGTCTCATGGCTTTCGTTTGCCTGGGAAACTCAAATGTACCTCCCTGGTTCACCAAATGTGTTTTTCTCGGCCGGAGCAGCAACTGCTTCCAAACGTCCAGCAATAGCTTCCAAACCAAGGGAACAACGACTGAAAGACATAGCTGTCCTGAAACCTCCTCAGGGGAGACACAAACAGAAACTATCAACTTTGGTGTCACCATTTCGTTTCCCTTGGGAACTCAAATGTACCTCCCTGGTGCACCAAAAGTGTTTTTCTCGGCCGGAGCATCATTTGCTGCCAAACATGCAGCAATAGCTTCCAAACCAAAAGACATAGCTGGCCTGAAACCTCCTCAGGGGAGACACAAACAGAAACTATCAACTTTGGTGTCTCCGCTTTCGTTTACCTGGGAAATTCAAATATACCTCCTTGGTGCACCAAAAGTTTTTTTCTCGGCCGGAGCAGCATTTGCTGCCAAACATGATAAACGTCCTGCAATAGCTTCCAAACCAAAGGAGTCAGGACTGAAAGACATAGCTGGCCTGAAACCTACTCAAGGGAGACACAAATAGAAAATATAAACATTGGTCTCATGACTTTCTTTTGCCCTGGAAACTCAAATGTACCTCCCTGGTTCACCAAATATGTTTTTCTCGGCCGGAGCAGCAATTGTGCCAAACGTCCAGCAATAGCTTACAAACCAAAGGAGCCAGGACTGAACGACATTGCTGGCCTGAAACCTCCTCAGAGGAGACACAAACAAAAACTATCAAATTTGGTGTCTCCGCTTTCGTTTCCTGGGAAATTCAAATATACCTCCCTGGTGCACCAAAATTGTTTTTCTCGGCCAGAGCATCATTTGCTGCCAAACATCCAGCAATAGCTTCGAAACCAAAGGAGCCAGGACTGAAAGACATAGCTGGCCTGAAACCTCCTCAGGGGAGACACAAACAGAAACTATAAACTTTGGTGTCACCGCTTTCGTTTGCCAGGGAAACTCAAATGTACCTCCCTGCTGCACCAAAAGTGTTTTTCTCGGCCAGAGCAGCATTTGCTGCCAAACATGCCAAACGTCCAGGAATAGCTTCCAAACCAAAGGAGCCAGGACTGAACGACATTGCTGGCCTGAAACCTCCTCAGAGGAGACACAAACAGAAACTATCAAATTTGGGGTCTCCGCTTTCATTTGACTGGGAAATTCAAATATACCTCCCTGGTGCACCAAAAGTGTTTTTCTCGGCCGGAGTAGCATTTGCTGCCAAACATCCAGCAATAGCTTCCAAACCAAAGGAGTCAGGACTGAAAGACATAGCTGGCCTGAAACCTACTCAAGGGAGACAGAAATAGAAAATATAAACATTTGTCTCATGACTTTCGTTTGCCTGGGAAACTCAAATGTACCTCCCTGGTACACCAAAATTGTTTTTCTCGGCCGGAGCATCATTTGCTGCCAAACATGATAAACCTCCTGCAATAACTTCCAAACCAAAGGAGCCAGGACTTAAAGACATAGCTGGCGTGAAACCTCCTCAGGGGAGACACAAACAGAAACTATCAACTTTGGTGTCACCGCTTTGGTTTGCCTGGGATACTCAAATGTACCTCCCTGGGGCACCAAAAGTGTTTTTCTCGGCCGGAGCATCATTTGCTGCCAAACATGATAAACCTCCTGCAATAACTTCCAAACCAAAGGAGCCAGGACTTAAAGACATAGCTGGCGTGAAACCTCCTCAGGGGAGACACAAACAGAATATGTAAACTTTGGTCTCATGGCTTTCGTTTGCCTGGGAAACTCAAATGTACCTCCCTGGTTCACCAAATGTGTTTTTCTCGGCCGGAGCAGCAATTGCTTCCAAACGTCCAGCAATAGCTTCCAAACCAAGGGAACAACGACTGAAAGACATAGCTGTCCTGAAACCTCCTCAGGGGAGACACAAACAGAAACTATCAACTTTGATGTCACCGCTTTCGTTTTCCTTGGAAACTCAAATGTACCTCCCTGGGGCACCAAAAGTGTTTTTCTCGGCCGGAGCATCATTTGCTGCCAAACATGATAAACGTCCAGCAATAGCTTCCAAACCAAAGGAGCCAGGACTGAAAGACATAGCTGGCCTGAAACCTCCTCAGGGGAGACACAAACTGAAACTATCAACTTTGGTGTCACCGCTTTGGTTTGGCAGGAAAACTTAAATGTACCTCCCTGCTGCACCAAAAGTGTTTTTCTCAGCCGGAGCAGCATTTGCTGCCAAACATGCCAAAAGTCCAGCAATAGCTTCCAAACCAAAGGAGCCAGGACTGAACGACATTGCTGGCCTGAAACCTCCTCAGAGGAGACACAAACAGAAACTATCAAATTTGGGGTCTCCGCTTTCGTTTGCCTTGGAAATTCAAATATACCTCCCTGGTGCACCAAAAGTGTTTTTCTTGGCCGGAGCAGCATTTGCTGCCAGACATCAAGCAATAGCTTCCAAACCAAAGGAGCCAGGACTGAAAGACATAGCTGGCCTGAAACCTCCTCAGGGGAGACATAAGCAGAGACGAGAACCTTTGTGTCACTGCTTTCGTTTGCCTGGGAAACTCAAATGTACCTGCATGTTGCACCAAAAGTGTTTTTCTCGGCCGGAGCAGCATTTGCTGCCAAACATGCCAAATGTCCAGCAATAGCTTCCAAAGCAAAGAGCCAGGACTGAAAGACATAGCTGGCCTGAAACCTCCTCAGGGGAGACACAAACAGAAAATGTAAACATTGGTGTCATCCCTTTCGTTTGCCTGGGAAACTCAAATGTACCTCCCTGGTTCACCAAATGTGTTTTTCTCGGCTGGAGCAGCAATTGCTTCCAAACGTCCAGCAATAGCTTCCAAACCAAGGGAACAACGACTGAAAGACATAGCTGTCCTGAAACCTCCTCAGGGGAGACACAAACAGAAACTATAAACTTTGGTGTCACCATTTCGTTTGCCTTGGGAACTCAAATGTACCTCCCTGGTGCACCCAAAGTGTTTTTCTCGGCCGGAGCAGAATTTGCTGCCAAACATGCCAAACATCCAGCAATAGCTTCCAAACCAAAGGAGCCAGGACTGAAAGACATAGCTGGCGAGAAACCTCCGCAGGAAAGAAAAAAACAGGAGCTTTCATCTTTGGTGTCACCACTTTCTTTTTCCTGGGAAACTCAAATGTACCACCTTGGTGCACCAAAAGTGATTTTCTCGGCCGGAGCAGCATTTGCTGCCAAACATCCAGCAATAGCTTCCAAACCAAAGGAGTCAGGACTGAAAGACATAGCTGGCCTGAAACCTCCTCAGGGGAGACACAAACAGAAACTATCAACTTTGGTGTCACCACTTTGGTTTGCCAGGGAAACCTAAATGTACCTCCCTGGTGCACCAAAAGTGTTTTTCTCGGCCGGAGCAGCATTTGCTGCCAAATATACCAAACGTCCAGCAATACCTTCCAAACCAAAGGAGTCAGGACTGAAAGACATATCTGGCCTGAAACCTCCTCAGGGGAGACACAAACAGAAACTATCAACTTTGGTGTCACCACTTTGTTTTCCTTGGAAACTCAAATGTACCTCCCTGGGGCACCAAAAGTGTTTTTCTCGGCCGGAGCCGCATTTGCTGCCAAACATGATAAACGTCCTGCAATAGCTTCCAAACCAAAGGAGTCAGGACTGAAAGACATAGCTGGCCTGAAACCTCCTCAGGGGAGACACAAACAGAAACTATCAACTTTGGTGTCTCCGCTTTCGTTTACCTGGGAAATTCAAATATACCTCCCTGGTGCACCAAAATTGTTTTTCTCGGCCGGAGAGGCATTTGCTGCCAAACATCCAGCAATAGCTTCCAAACCAAAAGAGCCAGGACTGAAAGACATAGCTGGCCTGAAACCTACTCAAGGGAGACACAAATAGAAAATATAAACATTGGTCTCATGACTTTCGTTTGCCTGGGAAACTCAAATGTACCTCCCTGGTTCACCAAATATGTTTTTCTCGGCCGGAGCAGCATTTGCTGCCAAACGTCCAGCAATAGCTTCCAAACCAAAGGAGCCAGGACTGAAAGACATAGCTGGCCTGAAACCTCCACAGGGGAGACACAAACAGAAACTATAAACTTTGGTGTCACCATTTCGTTTCCCTTGGGAACTCAAATGTACCTCCCTGGTGCACCAAAAGTGTTTTTCTCGGCCGGAGCATCATTTGCTGCCAAACATGCAGCAATAGCTTCCAAACCAAAAGACATAGCTGGCCTGAAACCTCCTCAGAGGAGACACAAACAGAAACTATCAACTTTGGTGTCTCCGCTTTCGTTTACCTGGGAAATTCAAATATACCTCCCTGGTGCACCAAAAGTGTTTTTCTCGGCCGGAGAGGCATTTGCTGCCAAATATGCCAATCGTCCAGCAATAGCTTCCAAACCAAAGGAGCCAGGACTGAAAGACATAGCTGGCCTGAAACCTCCTCAGGGGAGACACAAACAGAAACTATCAACTTTGGTGTCTCCGCTTTCATTTACCTGGGAAATTCAAATATACCTCCCTGGTGCACCAAAAGTGTTTTTCTCGGCCGGAGCAGCATTTGCGGCCAAACGACCAGCAATAGCTTCCAAACCAAAGGAGCCAGGACTGAAAGACATAGCTGGCCTGAAACCTCCTCAGGGGAGACACTAACAGAAACTATCAACTTTGGTGTCACTGCTTTCGTTTACCTGGGAAACTCAAATGTACCTCCTTGGTGCACCAAAAGTGTTTTTCTCGGCCGAAGCAGAATTTGCTGCCAAACATGCCAAAAGTCCAGCAATAGCTTCCAAACCAAAGGAGCCAGGACTGAAAGACATAGCTGGCCTGAAACCTCCTCAGGGGAGACACAAACAGAATATGTAAACTTTGGTCTCATGGATTTCGTTTGCCTGGGAAACTCAAATGTACCTCCCTGGTTAACCAAATGTGTTTTTCTCGGCCGGAGCAGCATTTGCTGCCAAACATGCGAAAAGTCCAGCAATAGCTTCCCAACCAAAGGAGCCAGGACTGAATGACATTGCTGGCCTGAAACCTCCTCAGGGGAGACACAAACAGAAACTATCAAATTTGGTGTCTCTGCTTTCGTTTGCCAGGGAAACTCAAATGTACCTCCCTGGTGCACCAAAAGTGTTTTTCTCAGCCGGAGCAGCATTTGCTGCCAAACGTCCAGCAATTGCTACCAAACCAAAGGAGCCAGGACTGAATGACATATCTGTCCTGAAACCTCCTCAGGGGAGACACAAACAGAAACTATCAACTTTGGTGTCTCCGCTTTCATTTACCTGGGATACTCAAATGTACCTCCCAGGTGCACCAAATGTGTTTTTCTCGGCCGGAGCAGGATTTCCTGCCAAACATGCCAAACGTCCAGCAATAGCTTCCAAAGCAAAGGAGCCAGGACTGAAAGACATCGCTGGCCAGAAACCTACTCAAGGGAGACATAAATAGAAAATATAAACATTGGTCTCATTGCTTTCGTTTGCCTGGGAAACTCAAACGTACCTCCCTTGTTCACCAAATATGTTTTCCTCGGCCGGAGCAGCAATTGCTGCCAAACGTCCAGCAATAGCTTCCAAACCAAAGGAGCCAGGACTGAAAGACATAGCTGGCCTGAAACCTCCTCAGGGGAGATACAAAAAGAAACTATCAACTTTGGTGTCACCGCTTTGGTTTCCTAGGGAAACTCAAATGTACCTCCTTGGTGCACCAAAAGTGTTTTTCTAGGCCGGAGCAGCATTTGCTGCCAAACATGCCAAACGTCCAGCAATAACTTCCAAACCAAAGGAGCCAGGACTGAAAGACATAGCTGGCCAGAAACCTCCCCAGGACAGACACAAACAGGAGCTTTCAACTTAGGTGTCACCGCTTTCGTTTGCCTGGGAAACTCAAATGTACCTCACTAGTTCACCAAATGTGTTTTTCTCGTCCGGAGCAGCAATTGCTGCAAACTGTCCAGCAATACCTTCCAAACCAAGGGAGCCAGGACTGAAAGACATTGCTGGCCTGAAACCTCCTCAGGGGAGACACAAAGAGAAACTATCAACATTTGTGTCCCTATTTCGTTTGCCTGGGAAACTCAAATGTACCTCCCTGGTGCACCAAAAGTGTTTTTCTCGGCCGGACTAGCATTTGCTGCCAAATATGCCAAACGTCCAGCAATACCTTCCAAACCAAGGGAGCCAGGACTGAAAGACATAGCTGGCCTGAAACCTCCTCAGGGGAGACACAAACAGAAACTATCAAATATGGTGTCTCCGCTTTCGTTTGCCTGGGAATTTCAAATATACCTCCCTGGTGCACCAAAAGTGTTTTTCTCGGCCAGAGCAGCAATTGCTGCCAAACGTCCAGCAATAGCTTCCAAACCAAAGGAGCCAGGACTGAAAGACATAGCTGGCCTGAAACCTCCTCAGGGGAGACACAAACAGAGACTAGAAACTTTGGTGTCACTGCTTTCGTTTGCCTGGGAAACTCAAATGTACCTCCTTGGTGCACCAAAAGTGTTTTTCTCGGCCGGAGCATTTGCTTCCAAACATGCTAAACGTCCAGCAATAGCTTCCAAACCAAAGGAGCCAGGACTGAAAGACATAGCTGGCCTGAAACCTCCTCAGGGGAGACACAAACAGAGTCTAGAAACTTTGGTGTCACCGCTTTCTTTTTCCTGGGAAACTCAAATGTACCTCCTTGGTGCACCAAAAGTGTTTTTCTCGGCCGGAGCAGCATTTGCTGCCAAACGTCCAGCAATTGCTTCCAAACCAAAAAAGTCAGGACTGAAAGACATGGCTGGCCAGAAACCTCCTCAGGGGAGACACACACAAAAGCTATCAGCTTTGGTGTCACCACTTTGGTTTCCGTTGGAAACTCAAATGTACCTCCCTGATGCACCAAAAGTGTTTTTCTCCTCTGGAGCAGCATTTCCTGCCAAATATGCCAAACGTCCAGCAATACCTTCCAAACCAAAGGAGCCAGGACTGAAAGACATAGCTGGCCTGAAACCTCCTCAGGGGAGACACAAACAGAAACTATCAACTTTGGTGTCACGGCTTTCATTTGACTGGGATACTCAAATGTACCTCCCGGGTGCACCAATTGTGTTTTTCTCGGCCGGAGCAGCAATTCCTGTCAAACATGCCAAAAGTACAGCGATAGCTTCAAAACCAAAGGAGCCAGGACTAAAAGACATTGCTGGCCTGAAACCTCCTCAGGGGAGACACAAACAGAAACTATCGGCTTTGGTGTCACCACTTTGTTTTGCGTTGGAAACTCAAATGTACCTCCTTGGTGAACCAAAAGTGTTTGTCTCGGCCGGAGCAGCATTTGCTGCCAAACATCCAGCAATAGCTTCCAAACCAAAGGAGCCAGGACTGAAAGACATAGCTGGCCTGAAACCTCCTCAGGGGAGACACAGACAGAAACTATAAACTTAGGTGTCACCATTTCGTTTGCCTTGGGAACTCAAATGTACCTCCCTGGTGCACCAAAAGTGTTTTTCTCGGCCGGAGAGGCATTTGCTACCAAACGTCCAGCAATACCTTCCAAACCAAAGGAGCCAGGACTGAAAGACATAGCTGGCATGAAACCTCCTCAGGGGAGACACAAACAGAAACTATCAACTTTGGTGTCTCCGCTTTCGTTTACCTGGGAAATTCAAATATACCTCCCTGGTGCACCAGAAGTGTTTTTCTCGGCCGGAGCAGCATTTCCTGCCAAACGTCCAGCAATAGCTTCCAAACCAAAGGAGCCAGGACTGAAAGACATAGCTGGCCTGAAACCTCCTCAGGGGAGATACAAACAGAGACCAGAAACTTTGGTGTCACTGCTTTCGTTTGCCTGGGAAACTCAAATGTACCTCCTTGGTGCACCAAAAGTGTTTTTCTCGGCCGGAGCTGCATTTGCTGCCAAACATGCCAAACGTCCAGCAATAGCTTCCAAACCAAAGGAGCCAGGACTGAAAGACATAGCTGGCCTGAAACCTCCTCAGGGGAGATACAAACAGAAAATGTAAACTTTGGTCTCCACTTTCGTTTGCCTGGGAAACTCAAATGTACCTCCCTGGTTCACCAAATGTGTTTTTCCCGGCCGGAGCAGCAATTGCTGCCAAAAGTCCAGCAATTGCTTCCAAACCAAGGGAACAAGGACTGAAAGACATATATGGCCTGAAACCTCCTCAGGGGAGACACAAACAGAAACTATAAACTTTGGTGTCACCATTTTTTTTGCCTGGGGAACTCAAATCTACCTCCCTGGTGCACCCAAAGTGTTTTTCTCGGCCGGAGCAGCATTTGCTGCCAAACATGCCAAACGTCTAGCAATAGCGTCCAAACCAAAGGAGACAGGAATGAAAGACATAGCTGGCCTGAAACCTCCTCAGGGGAGACAAAAACAGAAACTATCAACTTAGGTTTCACCGCTTTCGTTTTCCTGGGAAACTCAAATGTACCTCCCTGGTTCACCAAATGTGTTTTTCTCGGCCGGAGCAGCAATTGCTGCCTAACATGCCAAAAGTCCAGCAATAGCTTCAAAACCAAAGGAGCTAGGACTGAAAGACATTTCTGGCCTGAAACCTCCTCAGGGGAGACACAAACAGAAACTATCGGCTTTGGTGTCACCACTTTGGTTTGTGTTGGAAACTCAAATGTACCTCCTTGGTGCACCAAAAGTGTTTTTCTCGGCCGGAGCAGCATTTGCTGCCAAACGTCCAGCAATAGCTTCCAAACCAAGGGAGCCAGGACTGAAAGACATAGCTGGCCTGAAACCTCCTCAGGGGAGACACAAACAGAAACTTTCGGCTTTGGTGTCACCACTTTGTTTTGCGTTGGAAACTCAAATGTACCTCCTTGGTGCACCAAAATTGTTTGTCTCGGCCGGAGCAGCATTTGCTGCCAAACGTCCAGCAATAGCTTCCAAACCAAAGGAGCCAGGACTGGAAGACATAGCTGGCCTGAAACCTCCTCAGGGGAGACACAAACAGAGACTAGAAACTTTGGTGTCACTGCTTTCGTTTGCCTGGGAAACTCAAATGTACCTCCTTGGTGCACCAAAAGTGTTTTTCTCGGCCGGAGCAGCATTTGCTGCCAAACGTCCAGCAATTGCTTCCAAACCAAGGGACCAAGGACTGAAAGACATAGCTGGCCTGAAACCTCCTCAGGGGAGACACAAACAGAAACTATCAACTTTGGTGTCACCACTTTCATTTGACTGGGATACTCAAATGTACCTCCTTGGTGCACCAAATGTGTTTTTCTCGGCCGGAGCAGCAATTCCTGTCAAACATGCCAAAAGTACAGCGATAGCTTCAAAACCAAAGGAGCCAGGACTGAAAGACATTGCTGGCCTGAAACCTCCTCAGGGGAGACACAAACAGAGACTAGAAACTTTGGTGTCACCGCTTTGTTTTGCGTTGGAAACTCAAATGTACCTCCTTGGTGCACCAAAAGTGTTTTTCTCGGCCGGAGCAGCAATTGCTGTCAAACATGCCAAACGTCCAGCAATAGCTTCCAAACCAAAGGAGCCAGGACTGAAAGACATAGCTGGCCTGAAACCTCCTCAGGGGAGACACAAACAGAAACTATCAACTTTGGTGTCACCGCTTTCGTTTGCCAGGGAAACTCAAATGTACCTTCATGATGCACCAAAAATGTTTTTCTCGGCCGGAGCAGCATTTGCTGCCAAACATGCCAAACGTCCAGCAATAGCTTCCAAACCAAAGGAGCCAGGACTGAAAGACATAGCTGGCCTGAAACCTCCTCAGGGGAGACACAAACAGAAACTATCAGCTTTGGTGTCACCACTTTGTTTTGCGTTGGAAACTCAAATGTACCTCCATGATGCACCAAAAGTGTTTTTCTTAGCCGGAGCAGCATTTGCTGCCAAACGTCCAGCAATAGCTTCCAAACCAAAGGAGCCAGGACTGGAAGACATAGCTGGCCTGAAACCTCTTCAGGGGAGACACAAACAGAAAATGTAAACTTTGTTCTCATCGCTTTCGTTTGCCTGGGAAACTCAAATGTACCTCCCTGTTTCACCAAATGTGTTTTTCTCGGCCGGAGAAGCATTTGCTGCCAAACCTCCAGCAATTGCTTCCAAACCAAGGGAACAAGGACTGAAAGACATATCAGGCCTTAAACCTTCTCAGGGGAGACTGAAACAGAGACTAGAAACTTTGGTGTCACCATTTCATTTGCCTGGAAAACTCAAATGTACCTGCATGGTGCACCAAAAGTGTTTTTCTCGGCCGGAGCATCATTTGCTGCCAAACATGACAAACGTCCAGCAATAGCTTCCAAACCAAAGGAGCCAGGACTGAAAGACATAGCTGGCCTGAAACCTCCTCAGGGGAGACACAAACAGAAACTATCAACTTTGGTGTCACCGCTTTCGTTTGCCTGGGAAATTCAAATATACCTCCCTGGTGCACCAAAAGTGTTTTTCTCGGCCGGAGCAGCATTTGCTGCCAAACGTCCAGCAATAGCTTCCAAAGCAAAGGAGCCAGGACTGAAAGACATAGCTGGCCTGAAACCTCCTCAGGGGAGATACAAACAGAGACTAGAAACTTTGGTGTCACTGCTTTCGTTTGCCTGGGAAGCTCAAATGTACCTCCCTGGTTCACCAAAAGTGTTTTTCTCGGCTGGAGCAGCAATTGCTGCCAAACGTCCAGCAATTGCTTCCAAACCAAAGGAACAATGACTGAAAGACATAGCTGGCCTGAAACCTCCTCATGGGAGACACAAACAGAAACTATAAACTCTCTGTCACCGTTTCGTTTGCTTTGGGAACTCAAATGTACCTCCCTGGTGCACCCAAAGTGTTTTTCTCGGCCGGAGCAGCATTTGCTGCCAAACATGCCAAACGTCCAGCAATAGCTTACAAACCAAAGGAGCCAGGACTGAACGACATTGCTGGCCTGAAACCTCCTCAGGGGAGACACAAACAGAAGCTATCAACTTTGGTGTCTCTGCTTTCGTTTGCCTGGGAAAATCAAATGTACCTGCATGGTGCACCAAAAGTGTTTTTCTCGGCCGGAGCAGCATTTGCTGCCACACATGCCAAACGTCCAGCAATAGCTTCCAAACCAAAGGAGCCAGGACTGAAAGACATAGCTGGCCTGAAACCTCCTCAGGGGAGACACAAACAGGAGCTTTCAACTTTGGTGTCACCGCTTTCGTTTGCCTGGGAAACTCAGACGTAACTCCATGGTGCACCAAAAGTGTTTTTCTCAGCCTCACCAGCATTTGCTGCCAAAGATCCAGCAATAGCTTCCAAATCAAGGGAGCCAGGACTGAAAGACATAGCTGGCCAGAAACCTCCTCAGGGGAGACACAAACAGAAACTATAAACATTGGTGTCACCATTTCGTTTTCCTGGGAATCTCAAATGTACCTCCATTGGGCACCAAACGTGTTTTTCCTGGCCGGCGCAGCAATTGCTTCCAAACATGCCAAACGTCCAGCAATAGCTTCCAAACATAAGGAGCCAGGACTGAAAGACATAGCTGGCCTGAAACCTCCTCAGGGGAGACACAAACAGAAAATATCAACTTTGGTGTCACTGCTTTTGTTTGCCAGGGAAACTCAAATGTACCACCCTGGTGCACCAAAAGTGTTTTTCTCGGCCGGAGCAGCATTTGCTGCCAAACTTCCAGCAATAGCTTCCAAAGCAAAGGAGCCATTACTGAAAGACATAGCTGGACAGAAAGCTCCTCAGGGGAGACACAAACAGAAACTATAAACTTTGGTGTCACCGCTTTCATTTTCCTGGGAAACTCAAATGTACCTGCATGTTGCACCAAAAGTGTTTTTCTCGGCCGGAGCAGCATTTGCTGCCAAACATGCCAAACGTCCAGCAATAGCTTCCAAACCAAAGGAGCCAGGACTGAAATACATAGCTGGCCTGAAACCTCCTCAGGGGAGACACAAAAAGAAACTATCAACGTTGGTGTCACCGCTTTGGTTTGCTTGGGTTCTCAAATGTACCTCCCAGGTGCGCTAAAAGTGTTTTTCTCGGCCGGAGCAGCATTTGCTGCCAATCATGCCAAAAGTACAGCAATAGCTTCCAAAGCAAAGGAGCCAGGACTGAAAGACATAGCTGGCCTGAAACATCCTCAGGGGAGACACAAACAGAAGCTATCAACTTTAGTGTCTCCGCATTCGTTTGCCTTGGAAACTCAAATGTACCTCCCTGGTGCACCAAAAGTGTTTTTCTCGGACAGAGCAGCTTTTACTGCCAAACGTCCAGCAAGAGCTTCCAAACCAAGGGAGCCAGGACTGAAAGACATAGCTGGACAGAAAGCTCCACAGGGGAGACACGAACAGAAACTATCAACTTTGGTTTCACCGCTTTCGTTTGCCTGGGAAACTCAAATGTACCTCCATGGTGCACCAAAAGTGTTTTTCTCGGCCGGAGCAGCATTTGCTGCCAAACATCCAGCAATAGCTTCCAAACCAAAGGTCCCAGGACTGAAAGACATAGCTGGCCTGAAACCTCCTCACGTGAGACACAAACAGAAACTATCAACTTTGGTGTCACCATTTCTTTTTACTTTAAACTCAAATGTACCTCACTGGTGCGCCAAAAGTGTTTTTCTCGGCCGGAGCAGCATTTGCTGCCAAACATGCCAAACATCCAGCAATAGCTTCGAAACCAAAGGACCCAGGACTGAAAGACATAGCTGGCCTGAAACCTCCTCAGGGGAGACACAAACAGAAACTATCAACATTGGTGTCACTGCTTTCGTTTGCCTGGGAAACTCAAATGTACCTGCATGTTGCACCAAAAGGGTTTTTATCGGCCGGAGCAGCATTTTCTGCAAAACATGCAAAACGTCCAGCAATAGCTTCCAAAGCAAAGGAGCCAGGACTGAAAGACATAGCTGGCCTGAAACCTCCTCAGGTGAGGCACAAAAAGAAACTATCAACGTTGGTGTCACCACTTTGGTTTGACTGGGAAACTCAAATGTACCTCCCAGGTGCGCCAAAAGTGTTTTTCTCGGCCGGAGCAGCATTTGCTGCCAAACATGCCAAACGTCTAGCAATAGCTTCAAAATCAAGGGAGCCAGGACTGAAAGACATAGCTGGCCTGAAACCTCCTCAGGTGAGACACAAACAGAAGCTATAAACTTTGGTGTCACTGCTTTCGTTTGCCTGGGAAACTCAAATGTACCTGCATGTTGCACCAAAAGTGTTTTTCTCGGCCGGAGCAGCATTTTCTGCCAAACAGGCCAAACGTCCAGCAATAGCTTCCAAAGCAAAGGAGCCAGGACTGAAAGACATAGCTGGCCTGAAACCTCCTCAGGTGAGACACAAAAAGAAACTATCAACGTTGGTGTCACCGCTTTGGTTTGCTTGGGAAACTCAAATGTACCTCCCAGGTGCGCTAAAAGTGTTTTTCTCGGCCGGAGCAGCATTTGCTGCCAAACATGCCAAAAGTACAGCAATAGCTTCCAAACCAAAGGAGCCAGGACTGAAAGACATAGCTGGCCTGAAACCTCCTCAGGGGAGACAAAAACAAAAAATATAAACTTTGGTCTCATGGTTTCCGTTTCCCTGGGAAACTCAAATGTACCTCCCTAGTTCACCAAATGTGTTTTTCTCGGCCGGAGCAGCATTTGCTGCCAAATGTTAAGCAATAGCTTCGAAACCAAGGGAGCCAGGACTGAAAGACATAGCGGGCCTGAAACCTCCTCAGGGGTGACAGAAAAAGAGACTAGAAACTTTGGTGTCACTGCTTTCGTTTGCCTGGGAAACTCAAATGTACCTGCATGGTGCACCAAAAGTGTTTTTCTCGGCCGGAGCAGCATTTTCTGCCAAACATGACAAACGTCCTGCAATAGCTTCCACAGCAAAGGAGCCAGGACTGAAAGACATATCTGGCCTGAAACCTCCTCAGGGGAGACACAAACAAAAAATATAAACTTTGGTCTCATGGTTTTCGTTTGCCTGGGAAACTCAAATGTACCTCCCTGGTTCACCAAATGTGTTTTTCTTGGCCGGAGCAGCAATTGCTGCCAAACGTCCAGCAATAGCTTCCATACCAAGGGAGCCAGGACTGAAAGACATAGCTGGCCTGAAACCTCCTCAGGGGAGACACAAACAGAAACTATCAACTTTGGTGTCACCATTTCGTTTGCCTGGGAAACTCAAATGTACCTCCTTGGTGCACCAAAAGTGTTTTTCTCGGCCGGAGCAGCATTTGCTGCCAAACATGCCAAACGTCCAGCAATAGCTTCCAAACCAAAGGAGCCAGGACTGAAAGATATAGCTGGCCTGAAACCTCCTCAGGGGAGACACAAATCGAAAGTATCAATTTTGCTGTCTCCGCTTTCATTTGCCTGGGAAATTCAAATATACCTTCCTGGTGCGCCAAAAGTGTTTTTCCCGGCCGGAGCAGCATTTGCTGCCAAACATCCTAAACGTCTAGCAATAGCTTCCAAACCAAAGGAGCCAGGACTGAACGACATTGCTGGCCTGAAATCTCCTCAAGGGAGACACAAACAGAAACCCTCAAATATGGTGTCTCTGCTTTCGTTTGCCTGGGAAATTCAAATGTACCTCCCTGGTGCGCCAAAAGTGTTTTTCCCGGCAGTAGCAGCATTTGCTGCCAAACATGCTAAACGTCTAGCAATAGCTTCCAAACCAAAGGAGCCAGGAGTGAACAACATTGCTGGCCTGAAACCTCCTCAAGGGAGACACAAACAGAAACTATCAAATATGGTATCTCCGCTTTCGTTTGTCTGGGAAATTCAAATGTACCTCCCTGGTTCACCAAAAGTCTTTTTCTCGGCCAGAGGAGCATTTGCTGCAAAACATCCAGCAATAGCTTCGAAACCAAAGGACCCAGGACTGATAGACATAGCTGGCCTGAAACCTCCTCAGGGGAGACACAAACAGAAACTATCAACTTTGGTGTCTCCGCTTTCATTTGCCTGGGAAATTCAAATGTACCTCCCTGGTGCACCAAAAGTGTTTTTCTTGGCCGGAGCAGCATTTGCTGCCAGACATCCAGCAATAGCTTCCAAACCAAAGGAGCCAGGACTGAAAGACATAGCTGGCCTGAAACCTCCTCAGGGGAGACATAAGCAGAGACGAGAACCTTTGTGTCACTGCTTTCGTTTGCCTGGGAAACTCAAATGTACCTCCTTGGTGCACCAAAAGTGTTTTTCTCGGCCGGAGCAGCATTTGCTGCCAAACATGCCAAACGTCCAGCAATAGCTTCCAAAGTAAAGAGCCAGGACTGAAAGACATAGCTGGCCTGAAACCTCCTCAGGGGAGACACAAACAGAAAATGTAAACATTGGTGTCATGCCTTTCGTTTGCCTGGGAAACTCAAATGTACCTCCCTGGTTCACCAAAATTGTTTTTCTCGGCCGGAGCAGCAATTGCTGCCAAACGTCCAGCAATAGCTTCCAAACCAAGGGAACAACGACTGAAAGACATAGCTGTCCTGAAACCTCCTCAGGGGAGACACAAACAGAAACTATAAACTTTGGTGTCACCATTTCGTTTGCCTTGGGAACTCAAATGTACCTCCCTGGTGCACCTAAAGTGTTTTTCTCGGCCGGAGAAGCATTTGCTGCCAAACATGCCAAACGTCCAGCAATAGCTTCCAAACCAAAGGAGCCAGGACTGAAAGACATAGCTGGCGAGAAACCTCCGCAGGAAAGAAAAAAACAGGAGCTTTCATCTTTGGTGTCACCACTTTCTTTTTCCTGGGAAACTCAAATGTACCACCTTGGTGCACCAAATGTGTTTTTCTCGGCCGGAGCAGCAATTCCTGCAAAACGTCCAGGAATAGCTTCCACAGCAAAGGAGCCAGGACTGAAAGACATTGCTGGCCTGAAACCTCCTCAGGGGAGACACAAACAGAAACTATCAGCTTTGGTGTCACCACCTTGGTTTGCGTTGGAAACTCAAATGTACCTCCTTGTTGCACCAAAAGTGTTTTTCTCGGCCGGAGCAGCATTTGCTGCCATACATCCAGCAATAGCTTCCAAACCAAAGGAGCCAGGACTGAAAGATATAGCTGGCCTGAAACATCCTCAGGGGAGACACAAAAAGAAAGTATCAACTCTGCTGTCTCCGCTTTCGTTTGCCTGGGAAATTCAAATATACCTCCCTGGTGCACCAAAAGTGTTTTTCTCGGCCGGAGCAGCAATTCCTGCCATACATGTCAAATGTAGAGCAATAGCTTCCAAAGCAAAGGAGCCAGGACTGAAAACATTGCTGGCCAGAAACCTCCTGTGGGGAGACACAAACAGAAAATGTAAACTTTGGTCTCATGGCTTTCGTTTGCCTGGGAAACTCAAATGTACCTGCATGATGCACCAAAAGTGTTTTTCTCGGCCAGAGCAGCATTTGCTGCCAAACATGCCAAACGTACAGCAATAGCTTCCAAAGCAAAGGAGCCAGGACTGAAAGACATAGCTGGCCTGAAACCTCCTCAGGGGAGACACAAACAGAAACTATAAACTTTGGTGTCACCATTTCGTTTGCCTTGGTAACTCAAATGTACCTCCACAGTGCACCAAAATTGTTTTTCTCTGCCGGAGCAGCATTTGCTGCCAAACGTCCAGCAATAGCTTCCAAACCAAAGGAGCCAGGACAGAAAGACATAGCTGGCCTGAAACATCCTCAGGGGAGACACAAACAGAAACTATCAACTTTGGTGTCACCGCTTTGGTTTGCCTGGGAAACTCAATTGTACCTCCTTGGTGCACCAAAAGTTTTTCTCGGCCGGAGCAGCATTTGCTGCCAAACGTCCAGCAATAGCTTCCAAACCAAAGGAGCCAGGACTGAAAGACATAGCTGGCATGAAACCTCCTCAGGGGAGACACAAACAGAAACTATCAACTTTGGTGTCACCACTTTGGTTTGCTTGGGAAACTCAAATGTACCTCCCTAGTTCACCAAATGTGTTTTTCTCGGCCGGAGTAGCAATTGCTGCCAAACGTAAAGCAATAGCTTCCAAACGAAGGGAGCCAGGACTGAAAGACATAGCTGTCCTGAAACCTCCTCAGGGGAGACACAAACAGAAACTATCAACTTTGGTGTCTCCGCTTTCATTTACCTGGGAAATTCAAATATACCTCCCTGGTTCACCAAAAGTGTTTTTCTCGGCCGGAGAGGCATTTGCTGCCAAACGTCCAGCAATACCTTCCAAACCAAAGGAGCCAGGACTGAAAGAAAAAGCTGGCATGAAACCTCCTCAGGGGAGACACAAACAGAAACTATCAACTTTGGTGTCACCGCTTTCATTTGCCTGGGATACTCAAATGTACCTCTTTGGTGCACCAAAAGTGTTTTTCTCGGCCGGAGCAGCATTTGCTGCCAAACATGCCAAACGTCCAGCAATAGCTTCCAAACCAAAGGAGTCAGGACTGAAAGTCATAGCTGGCCTGAAACCTACTCAAGGGAGACACAACTAGAAAATATAAACATTGGTCTCATGGTTTTCGTTTGCCTGGGAAACTCAAATGTACCTCGCTGGTTCACCAAATATGTTTATCTCGGCCGGAGCAGCATTTGCTGCCAAACATGCCAAACGTCCAGCAATAGCTTCCAAACCAAAGGAGCCAGGACTGAAAGACATAGCTGGCCTGAAACCTCTTCAGGGGAGACACAAACAGAAACTATCAACTTTGGTGTCTCCGCTTTCGTTTGCCTGGGAAATTCAAATGTACCTCCCTTGTGCACCAAAAGTGTTTTTCTCGGCCGGAGCAGCATTTGCTGCCAAACGTCTAGCAATAGTTTCCAAACCAATGGAGCCAGGACTGAAAGACATTGCTGGCCTGAAACCTCCTTAGGGGAGAGAAAAACAGAGACTAGAAACTTTGGTGTCACTGATTTCGTTTGCCTGGGAAACTCAAATGTACCTCTCTGGTTCACCAAATATGTTTATCTCGGCCGGAGCAGCATTTGCTGCCAAACATGCCAAACGTCCAGTAATATCTTACAAACCAAAGGAGCCAGGACTCAAAGACATAGCTGGCCTGAAACCTCCTCAGGGGAGACACAAACAGAAACTATCAAGTTAGGTTTCACCGCTTTCGTTTTCCTGGGAAACTCAAATGTACCTCCCTGGTGCATCAAATGTGTATTTCTCGGCCGGAGCAGCAATTCCTGCAAAACATGCGAAACGTCCAGCAATAGCTTCCAAAGCAAAGGAGCCAGGACTGAAAGACATAGCTGGCCTGAAACCTCCTCAGGGGAGACACAAACAGAAACTATAAACTTTGGTGTCACCGCTTTCGTTTGCCTGGAAAACTCAAGTGTACCTCCTTGGTGCACCAAAAGTTTTTCTTGGCAAGAGCAGCATTTGCTGCCAAACATGCCAAATCTTCCAGCAATAGCTTCCAAACAAAAGGAGCCAGGACTGAACGACATTGCTGGCCTGAAACCTCCTCAGGGGAGACACAAACAGAAGCTATCAACTTTGGTGTAACTGCTTTCGTTTGCCTGAGAGACTCAAATGTACCTGCATGATGCACCAAAACTGTTTTTCTCGGCCGGAGCAGCATTTGCTGCCAAACATGCCAAACGTCCAGCAATAGCGTCCAAACCAAGGGTGCCAGGACTGAAAGACATAGCTGGCCTGAAACCTCCTCAGGGGAGACACAAACAGAAACTATAAACTTTGGTGTCTCCGCATTCGTTTGCCTGGGAAATTCAAATATACCTCCCTGGTGCACCAAAAGTGTTTTACTCGGCCGGAGCAGCATTTGCTGCCAAACGTCCAGCAATAGCTTCCAAACAAAGGAGCCAGGACTGAAAGACATAGCTGGCCTGAAACCTCCTCAGGGGAGACATAAGCAGAGACGAGAACCTTTGTGTCACTGCTTTCGTTTGCCTGGGAAACTCAAATGAACCTCCTTGGTGCACCAAAAGTGTTTTTCTCGGCCGGAGCAGCATTTGCTGCCAAACATGCCAAACGTCCAGCAATAGCTTCCAAACCAAAGGAGCCAGGACTGAAAGACATAGCTGGCCTGAAACCTCCTCAGGGGAGACACAAACAGAATATGTAAACTTTGGTCTCATGGCTTTCGTTTGCCTGGGAAACTCAAATGTACCTCCCTGGTTCACCAAATGTGTTTTTCTCGGCCGGAGCAGCAATTGCTGCCAAACGTCCAGCAATAGCTTCCAAACCAAGGGAACAAGGACTGAATGACATATCTGGCCTGAAACATCCTCAGGGGAGACACAAACAGAAACTATCAACTTTGGTGTCACCATTTTGTTTGCCTTGGGAACTCAAATGTACCTCCCTGGTGCACCAAAAGTGTTTTTCTCAGCCGGAGCAGCATTTGCTGCCAAACATGCCAAACGTCCAGCAATAGCTTCCAAACCAAAGGAGCCAGGACTGAAAGACATAGCTGGCCTGAAACCTCCTCAGGGGAGACACAAACAGAAACTATCAACTTAGGTTTCACCGCTTTCGTTTTCCTGGGAAACTCAAATGTACCTCCCTGCTGCACGAAAAGTGTTTTTCTCGGCAAGAGCAGCATTTGCTGCCAAACATGCCAAACGTCCAGCAATAGCTTCCAAACCAAAGGAGCCAGGACTGAACGACATTGCTGGCCTGAAACCTCCTCAGAGGAGACACAAACAGAAACTATCATATTTTGTGTCTCCACTTTCGTTTGCCTGGGAAATTCAAATATACCTCCCTGGTGCACCAACAGTGTTTTTCTCGGCCGGAGCAGCATTTCCTGCCAAACGTCCAGCAATAGCTTCGAAACCAAAGGAGCCAGGACTGAAAGACATATCTGGCATGAAACCTCCTCAGGGGAGACACAAACAGAAACTATCAACTTTGGTGTCACCATTTCGTTTGCCAGGGAAACTCAAATGTACCACTTTGGTGCACCAAAAGTGTTTTTCTCGGCCGTAGCAGCAATTGCTGCCAAACATGCGAAATGTCCAGCAATAGCTTCCAAACCAAAGGAGCCAGGACTGAAAGACATTGCTGGCCTGAAACCTCCTCAGGGGAGACACAAACAGAAACTATCAAATTTGGTGTCTCTGCTTTCGTTTGACTGGGAAATTCAAATAAACCTCCCTGGTGCACCAAAAGTGTTTTTCTCGGCCGGAGCAGCATTTGCTGCCAAACATGATAAACGTCCTGCAATAGCTTCCAAACCAAAGGAGTCAGGACTGAAAGACATAGCTGGCCTGAAACCTACTCAAGGGAGACACAAATAGAAAATATAAACATTGGTCTCATGACTTTCTTTTGCCCTGGAAACTCAAATGTACCTCCCTGGTTCACCAAATATGTTTTTCTCGGCCGGAGCAGCAATTGTGCCAAACGTCCAGCAATAGCTTACAAACCAAAGGAGCCAGGACTGAACGACATTGCTGGCCTGAAACCTCCTCAGAGGAGACACAAACAAAAACTATCAAATTTGGTGTCTCCGCTTTCGTTTGCCTGGGAAATTCAAATATACCTCCCTGGTGCACCAAAATTGTTTTTCTCGGCCAGAGCATCATTTGCTGCCAAACATCCAGCAATAGCTTCGAAACCAAAGGAGCCAGGACTGAAAGACATAGCTGGCCTGAAACCTCCTCAGGGGAGACACAAACAGAAACTATAAACTTTGGTGTCACCGCTTTCGTTTGCCAGGGAAACTCAAATGTACCTCCCTGCTGCACCAAAAGTGTTTTTCTCGGCCAGAGCAGCATTTTCTGCCAAACATGCCAAACGTCCAGGAATAGCTTCCAAACCAAAGGAGCCAGGACTGAACGACATTGCTGGCCTGAAACCTCCTCAGAGGAGACACAAACAGAAACTATCAAATTTGGGGTCTCCGCTTTCGTTTGACTGGGAAACTCAAATGTACCTCCCTGGTGCATCAAATGTGTATTTCTCGGCCGGAGTAGCATTTGCTGCCAAACATCCAGCAATAGCTTCCAAAGCAAAGGAGCCAGGACTGAAAGACATAGCTGGCCTGAAACCTACTCAAGGGAGACAGAAATAGAAAATATAAACATTTGTCTCATGACTTTCGTTTGCCTGGGAAACTCAAATGTACCTCCCTGGTACACCAAAATTGTTTTTCTCGGCCGGAGCATCATTTGCTGCCAAACATGGTAAACCTCCTGCAATAACTTCCAAACCAAAGGAGCCAGGACTTAAAGACATAGCTGGCGTGAAACCTCCTCAGGGGAGACACAAACAGAAACTATCAACTTTGGTGTCACCGCTTTGGTTTGCCTGGGATACTCAAATGTACCTCCCTGGGGCACCAAAAGTGTTTTTCTCGGCCGGAGCATCATTTGCTGCCAAACATGATAAACCTCCTGCAATAACTTCCAAACCAAAGGAGCCAGGACTTAAAGACATAGCTGGCGTGAAACCTCCTCAGGGGAGACACAAACAGAATATGTAAACTTTGGTCTCATGGCTTTCGTTTGCCTGGGAAACTCAAATGTACCTCCCTGGTTCACCAAATGTGTTTTTCTCGGCCGGAGCAGCAATTGCTTCCAAACGTCCAGCAATAGCTTCCAAACCAAGGGAACAACGACTGAAAGACATAGCTGTCCTGAAACCTCCTCAGGGGAGACACAAACAGAAACTATCAACTTTGATGTCACCGCTTTCGTTTTCCTTGGAAACTCAAATGTACCTCCCTGGGGCACCAAAAGTGTTTTTCTCGGCCGGAGCATCATTTGCTGCCAAACATGATAAACGTCCAGCAATAGCTTCCAAACCAAAGGAGCCAGGACTGAAAGACATAGCTGGCCTGAAACCTCCTCAGGGGAGACACAAACTGAAACTATCAACTTTGGTGTCACCGCTTTGGTTTGGCAGGAAAACTTAAATGTACCTCCCTGCTGCACCAAAAGTGTTTTTCTCAGCCGGAGCAGCATTTGCTGCCAAACATGCCAAAAGTCCAGCAATAGCTTCCAAACCAAAGGAGCCAGGACTGAACGACATTGCTGGCCTGAAACCTCCTCAGAGGAGACACAAACAGAAACTATCAAATTTGGGGTCTCCGCTTTCGTTTGCCTTGGAAATTCAAATATACCTCCCTGGTGCACCAAAAGTGTTTTTCTTGGCCGGAGCAGCATTTGCTGCCAGACATCAAGCAATAGCTTCCAAACCAAAGGAGCCAGGACTGAAAGACATAGCTGGCCTGAAACCTCCTCAGGGGAGACATAAGCAGAGACGAGAACCTTTGTGTCACTGCTTTCGTTTGCCTGGGAAACTCAAATGTACCTGCATGTTGCACCAAAAGTGTTTTTCTCGGCCGGAGCAGCATTTGCTGCCAAACATGCCAAATGTCCAGCAATAGCTTCCAAAGCAAAGAGCCAGGACTGAAAGACATAGCTGGCCTGAAATCTCCTCAGGGGAGACACAAACAGAAAATGTAAACATTGGTGTCATGCCTTTCGTTTGCCTGGGAAACTCAAATGTACCTCCCTGGTTCACCAAATGTGTTTTTCTCGGCTGGAGCAGCAATTGCTTCCAAACGTCCAGCAATAGCTTCCA
The DNA here is from genome assembly GCA_022605575.1 of Laterallus jamaicensis coturniculus. Classification (NCBI taxonomy): domain Eukaryota; kingdom Metazoa; phylum Chordata; class Aves; order Gruiformes; family Rallidae; genus Laterallus; species Laterallus jamaicensis. The sequence continues at coordinate 3,789,861 of JAKCOX010000014.1, forward strand.
AACCAAGGGAACAACGACTGAAAGACATAGCTGTCCTGAAACCTCCTCAGGGGAGACACAAACAGAAACTATAAACTTTGGTGTCACCATTTCGTTTGCCTTGGGAACTCAAATGTACCTCCCTGGTGCACCCAAAGTGTTTTTCTCGGCCGGAGCAGAATTTGCTGCCAAACATGCCAAACATCCAGCAATAGCTTCCAAACCAAAGGAGCCAGGACTGAAAGACATAGCTGGCGAGAAACCTCCGCAGGAAAGAAAAAAACAGGAGCTTTCATCTTTGGTGTCACCACTTTCTTTTTCCTGGGAAACTCAAATGTACCACCTTGGTGCACCAAAAGTGATTTTCTCGGCCGGAGCAGCATTTGCTGCCAAACATCCAGCAATAGCTTCCAAACCAAAGGAGTCAGGACTGAAAGACATAGCTGGCCTGAAACCTCCTCAGGGGAGACACAAACAGAAACTATCAACTTTGGTGTCACCACTTTGGTTTGCCAGGGAAACTCAAATGTACCTCCCTGGTGCACCAAAAGTGTTTTTCTCGGCCGGAGCAGCATTTGCTGCCAAATATACCAAACGTCCAGCAATACCTTCCAAACCAAAGGAGTCAGGACTGAAAGACATATCTGGCCTGAAACCTCCTCAGGGGAGACACAAACAGAAACTATCAACTTTGGTGTCACCGCTTTCGTTTTCCTTAGAAACTCAAATGTACCTCCCTGGGGCACCAAAAGTGTTTTTCTCGGCCGGAGCCGCATTTGCTGCCAAACATGATAAACGTCCTGCAATAGCTTCCAAACCAAAGGAGTCAGGACTGAAAGACATAGCTGGCCTGAAACCTCCTCAGGGGAGACACAAACAGAAACTATCAACTTTGGTGTCTCCGCTTTCGTTTACCTGGGAAATTCAAATATACCTCCCTGGTGCACCAAAATTGTTTTTCTCGGCCGGAGAGGCATTTGCTGCCAAACATCCAGCAATAGCTTCCAAACCAAAGGAGCCAGGACTGAAAGACATAGCTGGCCTGAAACCTACTCAAGGGAGACACAAATAGAAAATATAAACATTGGTCTCATGACTTTCGTTTGCCTGGGAAACTCAAATGTACCTCCCTGGTTCACCAAATATGTTTTTCTCGGCCGGAGCAGCATTTGCTGCCAAACGTCCAGCAATAGCTTCCAAACCAAAGGAGCCAGGACTGAAAGACATAGCTGGCCTGAAACCTCCTCAGGGGAGACACAAACAGAAACTATAAACTTTGGTGTCACCATTTCGTTTCCCTTGGGAACTCAAATGTACCTCCCTGGTGCACCAAAAGTGTTTTTCTCGGCCGGAGCATCATTTGCTGCCAAACATGCAGCAATAGCTTCCAAACCAAAAGACATAGCTGGCCTGAAACCTCCTCAGAGGAGACACAAACAGAAACTATCAACTTTGGTGTCTCCGCTTTCGTTTACCTGGGAAATTCAAATATACCTCCCTGGTGCACCAAAAGTGTTTTTCTCGGCCGGAGAGGCATTTGCTGCCAAATATGCCAATCGTCCAGCAATAGCTTCCAAACCAAAGGAGTCAGGACTGAAAGACATAGCTGGCCTGAAACCTCCTCAGGGGAGACACAAACAGAAACTATCAACTTTGGTGTCTCCGCTTTCGTTTACCTGGGAAATTCAAATATACCTCCTTGGTGCACCAAAAGTGTTTTTCTCGGCCGGAGCAGCATTTGCGGCCAAACGACCAGCAATAGCTTCCAAACCAAAGGAGCCAGGACTGAAAGACATTGCTGGCCTGAAACCTCCTCAGGGGAGACACAAACAGAAACTATCAAATTTGGTGTCTCTGCTTTCGTTTACCTGGGAAATTCAAATAAACCTCCCTGGTGCACCAAAAGTTTTTTTCTCGGCCGGAGCAGCATTTGCTGCCAAACATGATAAACGTCCTGCAATAGCTTCCAAACCAAAGGAGTCAGGACTGAAAGACATAGCTGGCCTGAAACCTACTCAAGGGAGACACAAATAGAAAATATAAACATTGGTCTCATGACTTTCTTTTGCCCTGGAAACTCAAATGTACCTCCCTGGTTCACCAAATATGTTTTTCTCGGCCGGAGCAGCAATTGTGCCAAACGTCCAGCAATAGCTTACAAACCAAAGGAGCCAGGACTGAACGACATTGCTGGCCTGAAACCTCCTCAGAGGAGACACAAACAAAAACTATCAAATTTGGTGTCTCCGCTTTCGTTTGCCTGGGAAATTCAAATATACCTCCCTGGTGCACCAAAATTGTTTTTCTCGGCCAGAGCATCATTTGCTGCCAAACATCCAGCAATAGCTTCGAAACCAAAGGAGCCAGGACTGAAAGACATAGCTGGCCTGAAACCTCCTCAGGGGAGACACAAACAGAAACTATAAACTTTGGTGTCACCGCTTTCGTTTGCCAGGGAAACTCAAATGTACCTCCCTGCTGCACCAAAAGTGTTTTTCTCGGCCAGAGCAGCATTTGCTGCCAAACATGCCAAACATCCAGCAATAGCTTCCAAACCAAAGGAGTCAGGACTGAAAGACATAGCTGGCCTGAAACCTACTCAAGGGAGACAGAAATAGAAAATATAAACATTTGTCTCATGACTTTCGTTTGCCTGGGAAACTCAAATGTACCTCCCTGGTACACCAAAATTGTTTTTCTCGGCCGGAGCATCATTTGATGCCAAACATGATAAACCTCCTGCAATAACTTCCAAACCAAAGGAGCCAGGACTTAAAGACATAGCTGGCGTGAAACCTCCTCAGGGGAGACACAAACAGAAACTATCAACTTTGGTGTCACCGCTTTGGTTTGCCTGGGATACTCAAATGTACCTCCCTGGGGCACCAAAAGTGTTTTTCTCGGCCGGAGCATCATTTGCTGCCAAACATGATAAACCTCCTGCAATAACTTCCAAACCAAAGGAGCCAGGACTTAAAGACATAGCTGGCGTGAAACCTCCTCAGGGGAGACACAAACAGAATATGTAAACTTTGGTCTCATGGCTTTCGTTTGCCTGGGAAACTCAAATGTACCTCCCTGGTTCACCAAATGTGTTTTTCTCGGCCGGAGCAGCAACTGCTTCCAAACGTCCAGCAATAGCTTCCAAACCAAGGGAACAACGACTGAAAGACATAGCTGTCCTGAAACCTCCTCAGGGGAGACACAAACAGAAACTATCAACTTTGGTGTCACCATTTCGTTTCCCTTGGGAACTCAAATGTACCTCCCTGGTGCACCAAAAGTGTTTTTCTCGGCCGGAGCATCATTTGCTGCCAAACATGCAGCAATAGCTTCCAAACCAAAAGACATAGCTGGCCTGAAACCTCCTCAGGGGAGACACAAACAGAAACTATCAACTTTGGTGTCTCCGCTTTCGTTTACCTGGGAAATTCAAATATACCTCCTTGGTGCACCAAAAGTTTTTTTCTCGGCCGGAGCAGCATTTGCTGCCAAACATGATAAACGTCCTGCAATAGCTTCCAAACCAAAGGAGTCAGGACTGAAAGACATAGCTGGCCTGAAACCTACTCAAGGGAGACACAAATAGAAAATATAAACATTGGTCTCATGACTTTCTTTTGCCCTGGAAACTCAAATGTACCTCCCTGGTTCACCAAATATGTTTTTCTCGGCCGGAGCAGCAATTGTGCCAAACGTCCAGCAATAGCTTACAAACCAAAGGAGCCAGGACTGAACGACATTGCTGGCCTGAAACCTCCTCAGAGGAGACACAAACAAAAACTATCAAATTTGGTGTCTCCGCTTTCGTTTCCTGGGAAATTCAAATATACCTCCCTGGTGCACCAAAATTGTTTTTCTCGGCCAGAGCATCATTTGCTGCCAAACATCCAGCAATAGCTTCGAAACCAAAGGAGCCAGGACTGAAAGACATAGCTGGCCTGAAACCTCCTCAGGGGAGACACAAACAGAAACTATAAACTTTGGTGTCACCGCTTTCGTTTGCCAGGGAAACTCAAATGTACCTCCCTGCTGCACCAAAAGTGTTTTTCTCGGCCAGAGCAGCATTTGCTGCCAAACATGCCAAACGTCCAGGAATAGCTTCCAAACCAAAGGAGCCAGGACTGAACGACATTGCTGGCCTGAAACCTCCTCAGAGGAGACACAAACAGAAACTATCAAATTTGGGGTCTCCGCTTTCATTTGACTGGGAAATTCAAATATACCTCCCTGGTGCACCAAAAGTGTTTTTCTCGGCCGGAGTAGCATTTGCTGCCAAACATCCAGCAATAGCTTCCAAACCAAAGGAGTCAGGACTGAAAGACATAGCTGGCCTGAAACCTACTCAAGGGAGACAGAAATAGAAAATATAAACATTTGTCTCATGACTTTCGTTTGCCTGGGAAACTCAAATGTACCTCCCTGGTACACCAAAATTGTTTTTCTCGGCCGGAGCATCATTTGCTGCCAAACATGATAAACCTCCTGCAATAACTTCCAAACCAAAGGAGCCAGGACTTAAAGACATAGCTGGCGTGAAACCTCCTCAGGGGAGACACAAACAGAAACTATCAACTTTGGTGTCACCGCTTTGGTTTGCCTGGGATACTCAAATGTACCTCCCTGGGGCACCAAAAGTGTTTTTCTCGGCCGGAGCATCATTTGCTGCCAAACATGATAAACCTCCTGCAATAACTTCCAAACCAAAGGAGCCAGGACTTAAAGACATAGCTGGCGTGAAACCTCCTCAGGGGAGACACAAACAGAATATGTAAACTTTGGTCTCATGGCTTTCGTTTGCCTGGGAAACTCAAATGTACCTCCCTGGTTCACCAAATGTGTTTTTCTCGGCCGGAGCAGCAATTGCTTCCAAACGTCCAGCAATAGCTTCCAAACCAAGGGAACAACGACTGAAAGACATAGCTGTCCTGAAACCTCCTCAGGGGAGACACAAACAGAAACTATCAACTTTGATGTCACCGCTTTCGTTTTCCTTGGAAACTCAAATGTACCTCCCTGGGGCACCAAAAGTGTTTTTCTCGGCCGGAGCATCATTTGCTGCCAAACATGATAAACGTCCAGCAATAGCTTCCAAACCAAAGGAGCCAGGACTGAAAGACATAGCTGGCCTGAAACCTCCTCAGGGGAGACACAAACTGAAACTATCAACTTTGGTGTCACCGCTTTGGTTTGGCAGGAAAACTTAAATGTACCTCCCTGCTGCACCAAAAGTGTTTTTCTCAGCCGGAGCAGCATTTGCTGCCAAACATGCCAAAAGTCCAGCAATAGCTTCCAAACCAAAGGAGCCAGGACTGAACGACATTGCTGGCCTGAAACCTCCTCAGAGGAGACACAAACAGAAACTATCAAATTTGGGGTCTCCGCTTTCGTTTGCCTTGGAAATTCAAATATACCTCCCTGGTGCACCAAAAGTGTTTTTCTTGGCCGGAGCAGCATTTGCTGCCAGACATCAAGCAATAGCTTCCAAACCAAAGGAGCCAGGACTGAAAGACATAGCTGGCCTGAAACCTCCTCAGGGGAGACATAAGCAGAGACGAGAACCTTTGTGTCACTGCTTTCGTTTGCCTGGGAAACTCAAATGTACCTGCATGTTGCACCAAAAGTGTTTTTCTCGGCCGGAGCAGCATTTGCTGCCAAACATGCCAAATGTCCAGCAATAGCTTCCAAAGCAAAGAGCCAGGACTGAAAGACATAGCTGGCCTGAAACCTCCTCAGGGGAGACACAAACAGAAAATGTAAACATTGGTGTCATCCCTTTCGTTTGCCTGGGAAACTCAAATGTACCTCCCTGGTTCACCAAATGTGTTTTTCTCGGCTGGAGCAGCAATTGCTTCCAAACGTCCAGCAATAGCTTCCAAACCAAGGGAACAACGACTGAAAGACATAGCTGTCCTGAAACCTCCTCAGGGGAGACACAAACAGAAACTATAAACTTTGGTGTCACCATTTCGTTTGCCTTGGGAACTCAAATGTACCTCCCTGGTGCACCCAAAGTGTTTTTCTCGGCCAGAGCAGAATTTGCTGCCAAACATGCCAAACATCCAGCAATAGCTTCCAAACCAAAGGAGCCAGGACTGAAAGACATAGCTGGCGAGAAACCTCCGCAGGAAAGAAAAAAACAGGAGCTTTCATCTTTGGTGTCACCACTTTCTTTTTCCTGGGAAACTCAAATGTACCACCTTGGTGCACCAAAAGTGATTTTCTCGGCCGGAGCAGCATTTGCTGCCAAACATCCAGCAATAGCTTCCAAACCAAAGGAGTCAGGACTGAAAGACATAGCTGGCCTGAAACCTCCTCAGGGGAGACACAAACAGAAACTATCAACTTTGGTGTCACCACTTTGGTTTGCCAGGGAAACCTAAATGTACCTCCCTGGTGCACCAAAAGTGTTTTTCTCGGCCGGAGCAGCATTTGCTGCCAAATATACCAAACGTCCAGCAATACCTTCCAAACCAAAGGAGTCAGGACTGAAAGACATATCTGGCCTGAAACCTCCTCAGGGGAGACACAAACAGAAACTATCAACTTTGGTGTCACCACTTTGTTTTCCTTGGAAACTCAAATGTACCTCCCTGGGGCACCAAAAGTGTTTTTCTCGGCCGGAGCCGCATTTGCTGCCAAACATGATAAACGTCCTGCAATAGCTTCCAAACCAAAGGAGTCAGGACTGAAAGACATAGCTGGCCTGAAACCTCCTCAGGGGAGACACAAACAGAAACTATCAACTTTGGTGTCTCCGCTTTCGTTTACCTGGGAAATTCAAATATACCTCCCTGGTGCACCAAAATTGTTTTTCTCGGCCGGAGAGGCATTTGCTGCCAAACATCCAGCAATAGCTTCCAAACCAAAAGAGCCAGGACTGAAAGACATAGCTGGCCTGAAACCTACTCAAGGGAGACACAAATAGAAAATATAAACATTGGTCTCATGACTTTCGTTTGCCTGGGAAACTCAAATGTACCTCCCTGGTTCACCAAATATGTTTTTCTCGGCCGGAGCAGCATTTGCTGCCAAACGTCCAGCAATAGCTTCCAAACCAAAGGAGCCAGGACTGAAAGACATAGCTGGCCTGAAACCTCCACAGGGGAGACACAAACAGAAACTATAAACTTTGGTGTCACCATTTCGTTTCCCTTGGGAACTCAAATGTACCTCCCTGGTGCACCAAAAGTGTTTTTCTCGGCCGGAGCATCATTTGCTGCCAAACATGCAGCAATAGCTTCCAAACCAAAAGACATAGCTGGCCTGAAACCTCCTCAGAGGAGACACAAACAGAAACTATCAACTTTGGTGTCTCCGCTTTCGTTTACCTGGGAAATTCAAATATACCTCCCTGGTGCACCAAAAGTGTTTTTCTCGGCCGGAGAGGCATTTGCTGCCAAATATGCCAATCGTCCAGCAATAGCTTCCAAACCAAAGGAGCCAGGACTGAAAGACATAGCTGGCCTGAAACCTCCTCAGGGGAGACACAAACAGAAACTATCAACTTTGGTGTCTCCGCTTTCATTTACCTGGGAAATTCAAATATACCTCCCTGGTGCACCAAAAGTGTTTTTCTCGGCCGGAGCAGCATTTGCGGCCAAACGACCAGCAATAGCTTCCAAACCAAAGGAGCCAGGACTGAAAGACATAGCTGGCCTGAAACCTCCTCAGGGGAGACACTAACAGAAACTATCAACTTTGGTGTCACTGCTTTCGTTTACCTGGGAAACTCAAATGTACCTCCTTGGTGCACCAAAAGTGTTTTTCTCGGCCGAAGCAGAATTTGCTGCCAAACATGCCAAAAGTCCAGCAATAGCTTCCAAACCAAAGGAGCCAGGACTGAAAGACATAGCTGGCCTGAAACCTCCTCAGGGGAGACACAAACAGAATATGTAAACTTTGGTCTCATGGATTTCGTTTGCCTGGGAAACTCAAATGTACCTCCCTGGTTAACCAAATGTGTTTTTCTCGGCCGGAGCAGCATTTGCTGCCAAACATGCGAAAAGTCCAGCAATAGCTTCCCAACCAAAGGAGCCAGGACTGAATGACATTGCTGGCCTGAAACCTCCTCAGGGGAGACACAAACAGAAACTATCAAATTTGGTGTCTCTGCTTTCGTTTGCCAGGGAAACTCAAATGTACCTCCCTGGTGCACCAAAAGTGTTTTTCTCAGCCGGAGCAGCATTTGCTGCCAAACGTCCAGCAATTGCTACCAAACCAAAGGAGCCAGGACTGAATGACATATCTGTCCTGAAACCTCCTCAGGGGAGACACAAACAGAAACTATCAACTTTGGTGTCTCCGCTTTCATTTACCTGGGATACTCAAATGTACCTCCCAGGTGCACCAAATGTGTTTTTCTCGGCCGGAGCAGGATTTCCTGCCAAACATGCCAAACGTCCAGCAATAGCTTCCAAAGCAAAGGAGCCAGGACTGAAAGACATCGCTGGCCAGAAACCTACTCAAGGGAGACATAAATAGAAAATATAAACATTGGTCTCATTGCTTTCGTTTGCCTGGGAAACTCAAACGTACCTCCCTTGTTCACCAAATATGTTTTCCTCGGCCGGAGCAGCAATTGCTGCCAAACGTCCAGCAATAGCTTCCAAACCAAAGGAGCCAGGACTGAAAGACATAGCTGGCCTGAAACCTCCTCAGGGGAGATACAAAAAGAAACTATCAACTTTGGTGTCACCGCTTTGGTTTCCTAGGGAAACTCAAATGTACCTCCTTGGTGCACCAAAAGTGTTTTTCTAGGCCGGAGCAGCATTTGCTGCCAAACATGCCAAACGTCCAGCAATAACTTCCAAACCAAAGGAGCCAGGACTGAAAGACATAGCTGGCCAGAAACCTCCCCAGGACAGACACAAACAGGAGCTTTCAACTTAGGTGTCACCGCTTTCGTTTGCCTGGGAAACTCAAATGTACCTCACTAGTTCACCAAATGTGTTTTTCTCGTCCGGAGCAGCAATTGCTGCAAACTGTCCAGCAATACCTTCCAAACCAAGGGAGCCAGGACTGAAAGACATTGCTGGCCTGAAACCTCCTCAGGGGAGACACAAAGAGAAACTATCAACATTTGTGTCCCTATTTCGTTTGCCTGGGAAACTCAAATGTACCTCCCTGGTGCACCAAAAGTGTTTTTCTCGGCCGGACTAGCATTTGCTGCCAAATATGCCAAACGTCCAGCAATACCTTCCAAACCAAGGGAGCCAGGACTGAAAGACATAGCTGGCCTGAAACCTCCTCAGGGGAGACACAAACAGAAACTATCAAATATGGTGTCTCCGCTTTCGTTTGCCTGGGAATTTCAAATATACCTCCCTGGTGCACCAAAAGTGTTTTTCTCGGCCAGAGCAGCAATTGCTGCCAAACGTCCAGCAATAGCTTCCAAACCAAAGGAGCCAGGACTGAAAGACATAGCTGGCCTGAAACCTCCTCAGGGGAGACACAAACAGAGACTAGAAACTTTGGTGTCACTGCTTTCGTTTGCCTGGGAAACTCAAATGTACCTCCTTGGTGCACCAAAAGTGTTTTTCTCGGCCGGAGCATTTGCTTCCAAACATGCTAAACGTCCAGCAATAGCTTCCAAACCAAAGGAGCCAGGACTGAAAGACATAGCTGGCCTGAAACCTCCTCAGGGGAGACACAAACAGAGTCTAGAAACTTTGGTGTCACCGCTTTCTTTTTCCTGGGAAACTCAAATGTACCTCCTTGGTGCACCAAAAGTGTTTTTCTCGGCCGGAGCAGCATTTGCTGCCAAACGTCCAGCAATTGCTTCCAAACCAAAAAAGTCAGGACTGAAAGACATGGCTGGCCAGAAACCTCCTCAGGGGAGACACACACAAAAGCTATCAGCTTTGGTGTCACCACTTTGGTTTCCGTTGGAAACTCAAATGTACCTCCCTGATGCACCAAAAGTGTTTTTCTCCTCTGGAGCAGCATTTCCTGCCAAATATGCCAAACGTCCAGCAATACCTTCCAAACCAAAGGAGCCAGGACTGAAAGACATAGCTGGCCTGAAACCTCCTCAGGGGAGACACAAACAGAAACTATCAACTTTGGTGTCACGGCTTTCATTTGACTGGGATACTCAAATGTACCTCCCGGGTGCACCAATTGTGTTTTTCTCGGCCGGAGCAGCAATTCCTGTCAAACATGCCAAAAGTACAGCGATAGCTTCAAAACCAAAGGAGCCAGGACTAAAAGACATTGCTGGCCTGAAACCTCCTCAGGGGAGACACAAACAGAAACTATCGGCTTTGGTGTCACCACTTTGTTTTGCGTTGGAAACTCAAATGTACCTCCTTGGTGAACCAAAAGTGTTTGTCTCGGCCGGAGCAGCATTTGCTGCCAAACATCCAGCAATAGCTTCCAAACCAAAGGAGCCAGGACTGAAAGACATAGCTGGCCTGAAACCTCCTCAGGGGAGACACAGACAGAAACTATAAACTTAGGTGTCACCATTTCGTTTGCCTTGGGAACTCAAATGTACCTCCCTGGTGCACCAAAAGTGTTTTTCTCGGCCGGAGAGGCATTTGCTACCAAACGTCCAGCAATACCTTCCAAACCAAAGGAGCCAGGACTGAAAGACATAGCTGGCATGAAACCTCCTCAGGGGAGACACAAACAGAAACTATCAACTTTGGTGTCTCCGCTTTCGTTTACCTGGGAAATTCAAATATACCTCCCTGGTGCACCAGAAGTGTTTTTCTCGGCCGGAGCAGCATTTCCTGCCAAACGTCCAGCAATAGCTTCCAAACCAAAGGAGCCAGGACTGAAAGACATAGCTGGCCTGAAACCTCCTCAGGGGAGATACAAACAGAGACCAGAAACTTTGGTGTCACTGCTTTCGTTTGCCTGGGAAACTCAAATGTACCTCCTTGGTGCACCAAAAGTGTTTTTCTCGGCCGGAGCTGCATTTGCTGCCAAACATGCCAAACGTCCAGCAATAGCTTCCAAACCAAAGGAGCCAGGACTGAAAGACATAGCTGGCCTGAAACCTCCTCAGGGGAGATACAAACAGAAAATGTAAACTTTGGTCTCCACTTTCGTTTGCCTGGGAAACTCAAATGTACCTCCCTGGTTCACCAAATGTGTTTTTCCCGGCCGGAGCAGCAATTGCTGCCAAAAGTCCAGCAATTGCTTCCAAACCAAGGGAACAAGGACTGAAAGACATATATGGCCTGAAACCTCCTCAGGGGAGACACAAACAGAAACTATAAACTTTGGTGTCACCATTTTTTTTGCCTGGGGAACTCAAATCTACCTCCCTGGTGCACCCAAAGTGTTTTTCTCGGCCGGAGCAGCATTTGCTGCCAAACATGCCAAACGTCTAGCAATAGCGTCCAAACCAAAGGAGACAGGAATGAAAGACATAGCTGGCCTGAAACCTCCTCAGGGGAGACAAAAACAGAAACTATCAACTTAGGTTTCACCGCTTTCGTTTTCCTGGGAAACTCAAATGTACCTCCCTGGTTCACCAAATGTGTTTTTCTCGGCCGGAGCAGCAATTGCTGCCTAACATGCCAAAAGTCCAGCAATAGCTTCAAAACCAAAGGAGCTAGGACTGAAAGACATTTCTGGCCTGAAACCTCCTCAGGGGAGACACAAACAGAAACTATCGGCTTTGGTGTCACCACTTTGGTTTGTGTTGGAAACTCAAATGTACCTCCTTGGTGCACCAAAAGTGTTTTTCTCGGCCGGAGCAGCATTTGCTGCCAAACGTCCAGCAATAGCTTCCAAACCAAGGGAGCCAGGACTGAAAGACATAGCTGGCCTGAAACCTCCTCAGGGGAGACACAAACAGAAACTTTCGGCTTTGGTGTCACCACTTTGTTTTGCGTTGGAAACTCAAATGTACCTCCTTGGTGCACCAAAATTGTTTGTCTCGGCCGGAGCAGCATTTGCTGCCAAACGTCCAGCAATAGCTTCCAAACCAAAGGAGCCAGGACTGGAAGACATAGCTGGCCTGAAACCTCCTCAGGGGAGACACAAACAGAGACTAGAAACTTTGGTGTCACTGCTTTCGTTTGCCTGGGAAACTCAAATGTACCTCCTTGGTGCACCAAAAGTGTTTTTCTCGGCCGGAGCAGCATTTGCTGCCAAACGTCCAGCAATTGCTTCCAAACCAAGGGACCAAGGACTGAAAGACATAGCTGGCCTGAAACCTCCTCAGGGGAGACACAAACAGAAACTATCAACTTTGGTGTCACCACTTTCATTTGACTGGGATACTCAAATGTACCTCCTTGGTGCACCAAATGTGTTTTTCTCGGCCGGAGCAGCAATTCCTGTCAAACATGCCAAAAGTACAGCGATAGCTTCAAAACCAAAGGAGCCAGGACTGAAAGACATTGCTGGCCTGAAACCTCCTCAGGGGAGACACAAACAGAGACTAGAAACTTTGGTGTCACCGCTTTGTTTTGCGTTGGAAACTCAAATGTACCTCCTTGGTGCACCAAAAGTGTTTTTCTCGGCCGGAGCAGCAATTGCTGTCAAACATGCCAAACGTCCAGCAATAGCTTCCAAACCAAAGGAGCCAGGACTGAAAGACATAGCTGGCCTGAAACCTCCTCAGGGGAGACACAAACAGAAACTATCAACTTTGGTGTCACCGCTTTCGTTTGCCAGGGAAACTCAAATGTACCTTCATGATGCACCAAAAATGTTTTTCTCGGCCGGAGCAGCATTTGCTGCCAAACATGCCAAACGTCCAGCAATAGCTTCCAAACCAAAGGAGCCAGGACTGAAAGACATAGCTGGCCTGAAACCTCCTCAGGGGAGACACAAACAGAAACTATCAGCTTTGGTGTCACCACTTTGTTTTGCGTTGGAAACTCAAATGTACCTCCATGATGCACCAAAAGTGTTTTTCTTAGCCGGAGCAGCATTTGCTGCCAAACGTCCAGCAATAGCTTCCAAACCAAAGGAGCCAGGACTGGAAGACATAGCTGGCCTGAAACCTCTTCAGGGGAGACACAAACAGAAAATGTAAACTTTGTTCTCATCGCTTTCGTTTGCCTGGGAAACTCAAATGTACCTCCCTGTTTCACCAAATGTGTTTTTCTCGGCCGGAGAAGCATTTGCTGCCAAACCTCCAGCAATTGCTTCCAAACCAAGGGAACAAGGACTGAAAGACATATCAGGCCTTAAACCTTCTCAGGGGAGACTGAAACAGAGACTAGAAACTTTGGTGTCACCATTTCATTTGCCTGGAAAACTCAAATGTACCTGCATGGTGCACCAAAAGTGTTTTTCTCGGCCGGAGCATCATTTGCTGCCAAACATGACAAACGTCCAGCAATAGCTTCCAAACCAAAGGAGCCAGGACTGAAAGACATAGCTGGCCTGAAACCTCCTCAGGGGAGACACAAACAGAAACTATCAACTTTGGTGTCACCGCTTTCGTTTGCCTGGGAAATTCAAATATACCTCCCTGGTGCACCAAAAGTGTTTTTCTCGGCCGGAGCAGCATTTGCTGCCAAACGTCCAGCAATAGCTTCCAAAGCAAAGGAGCCAGGACTGAAAGACATAGCTGGCCTGAAACCTCCTCAGGGGAGATACAAACAGAGACTAGAAACTTTGGTGTCACTGCTTTCGTTTGCCTGGGAAGCTCAAATGTACCTCCCTGGTTCACCAAAAGTGTTTTTCTCGGCTGGAGCAGCAATTGCTGCCAAACGTCCAGCAATTGCTTCCAAACCAAAGGAACAATGACTGAAAGACATAGCTGGCCTGAAACCTCCTCATGGGAGACACAAACAGAAACTATAAACTCTCTGTCACCGTTTCGTTTGCTTTGGGAACTCAAATGTACCTCCCTGGTGCACCCAAAGTGTTTTTCTCGGCCGGAGCAGCATTTGCTGCCAAACATGCCAAACGTCCAGCAATAGCTTACAAACCAAAGGAGCCAGGACTGAACGACATTGCTGGCCTGAAACCTCCTCAGGGGAGACACAAACAGAAGCTATCAACTTTGGTGTCTCTGCTTTCGTTTGCCTGGGAAAATCAAATGTACCTGCATGGTGCACCAAAAGTGTTTTTCTCGGCCGGAGCAGCATTTGCTGCCACACATGCCAAACGTCCAGCAATAGCTTCCAAACCAAAGGAGCCAGGACTGAAAGACATAGCTGGCCTGAAACCTCCTCAGGGGAGACACAAACAGGAGCTTTCAACTTAGGTGTCACCGCTTTCGTTTGCCTGGGAAACTCAAATGTACCTCCCTGGTGCACTAAATATTTTTTTTTCTCAGACAGAGCAGCATTTCCTGCCAAACTTCCAGCAATAGCTTCCAAACCAAAGGAGCCAGGACTGAAAGACATAGCTGGCCTGAAACCTCCTCAGGGGAGACACACAGAAAATATCAAGTTTGGTGTCATCGCTTTCTTTTGCCTGGGAAACTCAAATGTACCTCCATGGTGTACCAAAATTTTTTTTCTCGGCCGGAGCAGAATTTCCTGCCAAACATGCCAAACGTCCAGCAATAGCTTCCAAACCAGAGGAGCCAGGACTGAAAGACATAGCTGGCTGAAACCTCCTCGGGGGAGGGAAACGCAGTGAGGCCAGAGCGGTCTCAGGACCTTGTAGGGGCTCAAGGACCCAAGTTTCCCCCCTCTCCCTCATCATGACAACTCCGCAGTAGGAGGGGACAGTCCCACCAGCTCAAACAGCGCAGCTTTTAGCAGCTATGGGGCAGAGGACACACCTCCTGACAGGATAGAACCCTGGGAACAGCTCTCCAAGGTCCTGGGATATGTTACTGATGAAGCGCTTGGGTTTGGAAGCAAAGCCCCAACAGATGAACCCCACCAGAGCCGAGGAAGCAGCACCGTGAGGGCTCATTGCACCCAGAGGCCATGTCCCCAACGTCCCCATGTTTTCCCCCCAAGAGCCGATCCCTCTCCGCCATCTCGATAACGGGACCTCCAGCCTCCCTTCTCCAGCAGCACCCTTCAATTCTGCAAAGAAACACCTGGATCACCTTAAGGCTGGTCACAGACCCAGCCAGCCCACGCTCACCATGCCACACAGACACGTTTGGCTTTCTCATCCCAACAAATCTAAGGAGCTCCCCCAAAGAGAGAGCTCCTCCCGCGGCAGGACTGGGATTGCCCTCGCTCCTCTGGCCGCCAGATGACATCCCCAGGGTCCCTTCAGGCTTGGTGAGAATCCCCTAGGGAAGAGTCTGTGCTCCGGGACCCGTCTTGCCCGGATCCAGCTCTGAGCTACAGACCCCACTGATGCGTCAACGCAGCTCCAGTCCCAAACAAAGAGCTTCATGCCAGCAGGGTTTTTTAAAAATAATTTAAATATTTATTGTAATAAAATAAATAAACATTTCTCTTTTCACATTTAACACAAAAAACAGAACAGCAAAAGCAACCCTGGGTTAGAGTTCCTGCCTCCAAAATTAAGGAGGTGGAGTAAATAAGTAAAATGAAAATGAAAACTAAAACAGTGTCACAGTTTTGCGTGGTTGGGTGCTGGGAAAGAATGGGGGTGTAGAAAATGGCTGCTGTGAGGAGCTGCTGGAATTCTCTACAGCTCCAAAGGGTAAACAATTCAAGGCCAGAGTAGAGACACTGTTAAGAGAAAACATATAGGAGAAAGCAAGGAGCTGCATTTTGCCACCGGAGAAGGGAGTGAGAACATGTAAGGAGCTGTGCAGACACCAAGGCTGGGGAGGGCAGGGGAGGAGGTACCCCAGGTGCCAGGGAGAAAGATGCCCCTGCAGCCTGTGGGGAAGCCCCATGGAAAAGGCCGAGACTCCACCTGCAGCCCATCGGGGGGCTCCATGCTGGATGGAGCAGGTGGAGACATAGAGAAGACGCTGTGACCCTTACGTTGGAGCAAGCCTCTGCCAGCACCTGCAACCTACAGAGATAAGCGAGAGAGAGAATTGTGCCCGAACAGGTTTGCTAGGGGGAGGCTTGCCATGGAGGACTGGAGAGACGTTGCTGCCTACCAGATGTCCATTCCAGATTCCATCCCCCCACAGCAGGGCAGATGAGGAGATAAAGCCCGGTGGGAAAAGGACTCACGTTGGAGATGTTCATGGAGGACTGTCTCCTGTGGGTGGGACTCCACGGTGCAGAAGGGGAAGGGGGTATGGAATGAATGCCCCCCCGGCCGAGAAGGAAACCAACTGGCAAGGAACTGACTGAGACTGGGAACAAATAACGGGATTCTCAGTTACTTCATCATGAGCTGTTCTTCCTTTCCAGATCTTAAAACACCTCTACCTCCCCCCCTGCTCCCTTCTTAGCAGACTACACTCCAGTCATGATTTCACTCCCTTTTTTCCCCCTACATCTTAGCACAGGAGGGGCAGGGACTGGGGGATGGGGGTTTTGATCAGTTTCTTTGCAGTTGGTTTCCTTCTCAGCCAGGGGGGGAATACATTCCATAACACCTTCCCCAGCTGCATCATGGGGTCCCACCATGGAAGACAGTCCTCCACAAACGTCTCCAATGCAAGTCCTTTTCCCACAGGGCTTTCTCTCTGGCACTTGGGGTGCAACCCACTCAGCCCGCCATGGCCATGGTGTCTGCACAGCTCCTTACATCTTCTCACTCCCTTCTCCGGTGGCAAAATGCAGCTCCTTCCAGGTTGTTTTCTCCTATATGTTACCCTCAGAGGTGCTATGAATCCATCTCTGATTGGCGTGGCCCTGGTCAACAGTGTTTACACTGTGTCAATTGTTCACACTTTGGAGCTGCAGAGAATTCCAGCAGCTCCTCACAGCAGCCATTTTCTGCACCCCAGTTCTTTTGCAGCACCCAAACATGCAAAGCTGCAACAACAGGTTTTCTTCTTCTCTTATCTCATTTAACAGACAAAAACAAGAATAACAAAACCAACCGAGGGTTGCAGGGACTTCCCAATGGAAAACTAAAACAGGAATCACCCCAAGGTGACCACAATAGCCACAGCAGCTGCTGATGGAGTATTTCCCATGCCATCTTCCTGCAAAGAGAAGGAAAGAGAAAGCCATTAATGTAGGAAGTCAGGGCAGAAAGGAGGCACAAACACCCGGTTCGTTAAGGATGGGGAACACAGCTCTGCCCTGCTGAGGCCACCCTGAAGTGCTGACCCCAGCAAGCGTGCACCCAAGGAGAGGTACAAACCCTCAGCCCCTGCCCCAGGCTGCTGCCTTCACTCCCCCGGCTCTTTTATCCACGTGGAAAAAATCCAGGGCAAAAAGCTCTGGAGCTGTTGAAAACCTTTGCTCACCTGAGTGAAGGTCATGGGCTCATCTCGGGAGATGCAGTCTGCGTATTTGCAGATGAAAACCCCGCAGTCGCTGCCATTCTCTTGCTGAGGGATTTCCTAATGAAGGCAGAGGAAGACAGAGGATGTTCCCTTACCTCAGAGGACGAGCAGCAGGCATTACCCACACCAGCCCTGCGATAACCGGACCCAACTCGTGATGCGCTTCCCACTCCCGCAGGCTCAGAGGTTGCCCCAGCTCTTGGCACACCCAGCTCTGCACAGCGCCGTGTCTCTGGAATCAAGGCTTGAGGCCTCGCTTTTCCTTCTGAGGGAACTTCCTGAGAAACACTGGCGCCAGCCCCTGCTCTGTCACACACCGGGCTCTGTGCTCCAAGCCAGAATCAATCATCATCCCAGAGCTGATTTTTGCAGCCTACATTCTCTGAGCCTTAAAAACTTATGGAATGGGGGCAAAGCCAGATTCACCTTCATGGGGCAGACTAATTAAACAAACCCCAACCCCCCAAACAGCAAAGAGAGCACTGGGCCAGTGAGAGGAGCCTCTGCTTGTAAAGTCCAACCCAGCGCAGCTTCCCGCTCCGCTCGCAGCCGGAGGTGGTGCCATAAGGACAGGAGAAGCTTCGGGCTGATGACTTGGGCTGAACGCGGACGGGTTCAAACTCTTGCGACAAGGAGCCACAGTTCACTTTCCAAACCCAAGCAGCGCTCACTTACATGGGGCTCCATGCTGTGAAGAGTCCACTCAGACCAATCCAACTTCACCTTTCTTTTTTCCAAGCTCTCTTCTTGCAGGAATTCCCTGTTTAAACCAAAAGAGAACAAAAGATCCCTCTTTATCTCCATCATTTAGTCCCACAAAAAGGGAGCTGCTGAAGGAGACTCCCACAAAAGCATAAGCTCATTGAGAAACCTCCCAAATCATGTGTTGTCAGAGGAGGAACAGGAGAACCAAACAAGGAACTGCAATGCCCAGCATGTACCCACATACTGGGCGCACCTCCAGGACAAGTAAATACAAAAGCTTTTGGGCTAAGGAAGTTCCCAGGCTTGGGGCTCTCCCAGGAAAAGCCTGCTACGAGACACTGGTCTTGAGGGAGAACGTCGGCAGTACAGATCACCCACAGTAAGGGCAAGAGGGGAGGTGGCTGGGGAAAGCTGGAGGGAAACATGGAGCGCTGCTTGTTTTAAATGCGGAATAGAACAGCAGAGGTGCAGAGACACAGAGACGGAGCGTGTCCCAGCGCTCGCTGCAGCAGAGAGGCCAAACCCATGGCACAAGGATGAAAGAGCCAAGCGAGGAAGAGGAAGGGCGTGTGAAGAGCCGGGGCAGAGGGGGACGATGCCAGAGCAGGGAAGCACTCGATGGCACACAGCTGGCAGGAAGTGAATCCAACATTTCTGTTTGGTTATTGACCAGATGCAGGAAAAGCTGTGGTCATGTTCCGGGGGCAAAACCCCCAAACCTTCTCCCAACTCCCAAGGGAAAAGCAGCGGCTGAGCGGTTACTTACAATAACACCTGGCAGATCTCATCACCGTTTTGTCCCAGGGAGTCATAGTGCCTGATGCTCTTCTTTCTGACATCTATGACCTGTCGTTAAGAGACGACCCTCAGATGAGGCCCAACAGCTCAACACATAGATGACTTTCCTTCCAGGCTTTTCCTCCCCATCCAGCTCTAAGTAAAAAGCTGGGTTTGACTCACCCCGAGCGTCCAATGACACCTCGAATTAACTGGGACAAAAATTATGTCTTTGGTGAAAAGATCTACTCCTTTGCTCCATCGTTTCACGGCACTGTAGCCTCCAGAACACAGTTTGACATAGAAGAAAGTGTTAAAAGCGAAGACTGATGGACCTTTTTTCCTGTTGCTTCTGTCCACCAGAAGAGCCATGTAGAAATGAATGACCTGCATCACAAAGAGTAAATTGAAGAAGTAAAATAGGACGCTAGCTTACCAAACAAAAAGCACAGCCCCATGCCTTGGCTGGCCACCTTTACTCCAACCCCAGCTGTGGGTATTCTCCATACCACTCTCAGCTGCTTGGGTCAGAGAATTTGGCACTTGGTTATCTCTTGGTTAGATAAAAATACCTCTTGCCCTCTCCCATCATCTAGGACTAACTCCTGGGAGCTGCCTAACACCAGTAGTAAAGGACCTCCCAGAAACTCCAGGTCCTTAAGTACCTACAGTAAGAACTGTGCAGAGATTACCAGGCTCTAAAGATCACTAAATCATTCTGAGATGACTTCTGTCCCCAGCAAAGTGGGGGGGTTGACACAAACACTGAAGTAAAGATCACACCCCGTGCTGCGGGGCCTTACCATGTAATTCAGCCACCGAAGCTCCTCCAGCGTCTGGATGTCCTCACGAGTGACCTTCAGTTTGAAGGCACTGCTGAGGATCTCATCTGGGTTTCCGGCGCTGAAGGCGGCAGCAATCTCCTCCTCCATGGCCTGAAACGAGCGATTAAATGGGGAAGGCCTCATGAAACAGGGCGCTGAGCATGCTAACGGACAGACGGACAGCAAACACCTTCCCCGCAGGATGCTGTGGGTCTCGCAATGCCCAGGGCTATGTCAACTGCTGAAGGCATTCTCCGTACCAGGGCAGCTAAGACAGGAGCCTGCAAGAATTTGGCTTCACGGGGGGAAACTGAGGCAGCGACATGGGAGTTAGGTGGTCGCGAGTCCCAGCTGTGCACACACTTAAAACCAGTGCCAGACCTGAACTTTGCAGCGTGAAGTCACAGCTGCCAGGACGCTCTGCAACAGGTTCATGGCACGTGCTTAAGATTTCCAAGCCAGAGTTCCTTGCAGCTGTTCCACAGCCTCTGCTTTGGGGGACCCAGTATCAGCTACAGTACCTTGGTGAGAGAAGCAAAGGTCCCTGGTTTTCCCCGGGATGTTGATTTCTTCCCTTCATGGGCAGGTGGCTTTTTGGGCACAGCAAGTGGCAGATTTGGTAATCTCTCTTTTGAAGTTTCAGATCCATTCTGTTTCTGTTAGACAAAAGGACATCAAGCTAGCAAGCAAGCAGAGATTTGTTTGCTGGGGGACGGCACAGAGAATCTCGCTCGTGTGGGAGAGTGGGTTTGCACACACATATCCAACAGGCAAACTCCAAAGGTACTCTGTATTTACAGTCCAAGCGTGTGCCTGGGTAAACTTGCACCCCAAACAAAACGGAGGCAAGGGAAGCAGAGAGATTGGCTTGAGCTCGCGTTTAGAAGCCCAGGAAAACCCAACCAGGACAAACACAGAAATCACTGAGTCAGCACCGTGAGGAACACAAAGCTTTCTGATCACAAACAGCCCTATTGTCCTAAAAAGGGGAATAACCAAGAACCCATGCTTACCATCGCCATGGCTTGTTGCCCTGGTATTCCGTTCTTATTAGTGTTTTCTCTTGGCGTGTAAGACCTGTGGGGAGGGGGAGAGAGAAAGAGAGAGAGAGAAGTGAGCTGGGGATCCTGCCTAATTTGTAGAATTTGCCCCCCTCCAGACAAGAAATGCTTTTTCAAGGCTGATTCTGACCAGAGCCTCAGTCACACACACGAACGCACGACAGCGTCGTCTCAGCTCCCAGCACCATTCTTTCACCGCCCCAAGATTGGGTGAGGAGGAAGAGCTGGGAGCTCCCTAAACTTTCACAGGATCACAAGGTTGGAAAAAACCTTTCAGGTCCTCAAGTTCAACCATTCCCGTCCTAATCTAACCCATCTCCCTGAGCACCTCATCTCCCCTTTTTTTAAACACATTCAGGGAAGGTGAATCAGCCCACTCCCTGGGCAGCCTGGCCCAGGCCCTGACAACTCTTTCAGGGAAGAACGTTTCCCTCCCATCTGACCTGACCTGGACCTGGCGCAGTTTGAGGCCATTTCCCTTTGTCCCATCTCCTGTCCCCTGGCTGAAGAGACCATTGCCCACCTCTGTGCACCCTCCTGGCAGGTCAGTGGAGGTTGGGAAAAGGTCTCCTCTCAACCTCCTCTTCTCCAGACTAAACATTCCCAGCTCTCTCAGCCAGTCTGCATAGGATTTGCCCTCCAGCCCCTTCCCCAACCTGGCTGCCCTTCTCTGGACTCGCTCCAGGATCTCAATGTCCTTATTATGGTGAGGAGCCCAGAACTGGACCCAGCACGCGAGGTGCAGCCTCACTGATGCCCAGTACAGGGGCACAGTCCGTTCCCCAGACCTACTGGTCACGCTACCCCTCTTACCTGATCTCATTTTTCCGGGACCACTGTGGGCTGCACACGGCTGCACGTTTGATACCTGCACAGAAAAGTGGGAACAGGAAAGCAACAAGTCAACTCCCAGTTGCCACCAGCTCTCAGGTTCTGGGTGATAAAATAGAAACCAACTTTTAACAACAACCATGTGATTAGGAAGTTCAGCCTCTGGCAAAGGGTTTGAATACCACGCACAAGCCTCCCAGAGCTGAAGCAGGGCATTTATTGCGTTTTAAATCCTGGGCTGCACATGGCTACACAAGAGATTTCGGGCCAAACCAGATGCTCCTCCAGGCTCAGCACAGCTAGCCATTTTCCACAACAAAACCGGGTTTTCCCAAACTCTAGCATCTGCTCCCAAATCATTTCAAACCCCACACGATTGCATCCCAAAGTACCGATGCAAAACTCTTAGTAACAGGCAGGGAAATGAGGGCTGGGACAAGATGAGGTGTCTGCCCTCCAACACATGGTATTACAACCACCAGCTTACGTGGATTTGAAGCTCTGCTGTCACAGAGAGCCACCAACAGCATGAAAAAAGGACTAAAGAGCAGCATGTAACTGCAAGCCTGAGGTAAGTAGTGGGCACCTAAGAGGGTGCAGTAATGTGTGACCCTCCACAAGTCCAGACAACCAGATACTACGTCATCCTGCTGTGGTGCAGCTTCAGTCTACCTACCAGGTGGGACAGATAGGAATCCTAGAGATACTCACCGGTCATTGCTGTCCCAGATGGAAAGGGATCTCCTCCAAATTTTTCTTTGTCCAGGTGGCACATAGTTGTCATTGGTTGATTGGACAATTTTGGAAGACTGCGCAATGCGGCAAGATGGAGCAAAGATGAAACATGGCTGTAGACTGGAGCAGGGGAAAATGATGGAGCACTGGAAGAAGTTGGAGCAGTGGACAAGTCCAGAGCAGAGGGGAAGGCTGGAGCATTCAAGGAGGCTGGAACACTTTGGTACAGGAAAAAACAAGAAAGAAAAGCCACAACATTTATAAGCATGGCACTTGTTATCGGCACGTATCAATTCACCAGACAGGAGACAGGTTATTCCTACACAAATGACTACATGTGAGAGAGGA
This sequence comes from Laterallus jamaicensis coturniculus, assembly GCA_022605575.1. Lineage (NCBI taxonomy): Eukaryota > Metazoa > Chordata > Aves > Gruiformes > Rallidae > Laterallus > Laterallus jamaicensis. Next base: position 3,812,396 of record JAKCOX010000014.1, read on the forward strand.
GCCACAGCTAAAGCAATAGAAATACCTAAAGTACAACCAGACTGTTTCATGCCTGGACAGAAACACCCTGCACTGCTGTCATGACAAAACACAGCGGGCATTTCTATGCAGAGGCCCTTCATACTCAGCTGGGCGACTCTGAACTGGGGCAGACCAGAGGGGCAGGAGTCAAATTTGTCACATTAGTGTGCCCCAAAGAGAAAACGGCCTCTAAGTTGTGCAAGAAGGACCAGGGGAGGTGGAAAGGAAGAGAGAAAATCCCGGCATTCCCTGTGTTTACATTACATTTCACGTTCCCAGACAAAACAGGATTTCCCACCAAGGCAAAACTCATCAGTGTCAAACACGAGGAAGATCAATTCCCTTGAATGGTGTGACAGAACAGCCAGCGCTGGGGACCTTCAAGCTACACTGCCAGCACTAGAACTAGATGCTGCTTCTCTTAACACAGAGTAGCAAACAGTAAGTCTCCAGTCCCAATTACACCAGCTACAAAGTCACCACCAAAAAGACAGTGCTTATTCTCCCTGTCATTACCTGTTGGTGCTCGTCCCCAGTGCATCAGCTGGGCGTGTAGGGGATTGTCCCTTCAGTTTCTTCAGGAGCCGTTTGCACATTTTCTTGCCTCCTTGCTGAACATCCTGCCAGAATGGAGGGGGGCGGGCATTAGGACCTCAGCCTTTAAAGTGAACGTTTGTAATCTGGGTACAGAGCAAACTGCACAGGCTGTTCCCAAAATACTGGCATGTTATTCCAGTTGACTTTAGCAGCACCTTCACTTTCTGTCAGCCCTGCTCTAGGAACTTGTGTCCCACTAGAAACCACAAGAATCCCTTCTGCAACTCTCTCCTCTAATGGGAGGCTCTTCTCTTCAGCTGTGCTCTGCCTCATAATTCAGGAAAATCACATTCCTGTCAGTCCAAGTTGTGATCGGGTGCTGTGAGTCCCCAGGGTATCTTAATCGGTCTCCACAGCTGGTCAGGCCCTGCTTCTCCAGTTCTTCTCGCACATAAGCTAGGTTTATCAGGAATTTTCCAAGAGTTGCTTCAGATAGCGGAAGGAAAGGACAGGGAAAGACCCCCTCAGGTGGATTATGAGCAGCTGAGCGGGTTTCAACCTCCTTTTAGAGTTGCTCTCTGAAGACCACTGCTGAGCTGGGTTAAGGACAACCCAGTGAAATGACTCTGCCACAAACACACGCTTGGTGACCTGGCAGTACAGTGCCACGTCCCAGAGACACTGGCGGGAGGGTCCTGCCCCAGCCCACTACTACCAGTTTCCTTCCAACTGCCAGGCCCTTCCACTGCCAAAGGCACCTTTCTCCCCCAGCGCACCTCCTCAGCAGCACAGGAAAGCCTCCCCGCTTTGCTCCCTCCGACACTGCTGGATCCTCGCCGAGTCTGCTCCTTAATGGCAGGCTTCGGCAGTAAGGTGCTGCACAGAGTCGACTGCACACAGTGTTTGTTGTCCCTGCTTGGGCTAAAAACAAGGGCAAAAGAAACAGCCTCAGGATGAGGTTCTGGCATGCACCACCCCGCCCCAGAACCAGCCCGCCCCAGAACCAGCCCGCCCCAGCTGGTCGGTAAAGCGCCTCCCCCGGTCTGAAAGGGGACAGACGTGAAACCTTTATGGGACAGGAGAGAAAGAAGCACAAGTGAAAATCCCAACAACTCCTTTGGCTGCAGACCCTGGGGCCCAAGCCCTAGGGCGATACCGAAGGCTAAAGAGCCACAAGGGAGCCTCACTCACAACATCCGGACCCCAGCTCTTCTAAGAGCCAGGTGTGCTGCCACCAAGGTATAGCTGCTGCTTGCCTCAAGAATGAAATCAAAAGCAAGCCTCTCAGAGAAGAAAGTCAAAGAAAACAGAAGGGTTTTACCTCACAAAAGGAGCTGTCTTCTCCCAGATGGATAGTGCTCCGTTGCCCAAGGGAGTCCTGCAAGTCATTTCAACTACGAGAGAAGAGCGTAAGCCATCAGTCACTGTAAAAGGGAACTGAGGAGGTTGAGGAGGTTATGGGCAAGAGCTTCCCCAAAGGTCAGTGTTTCCTTTCTCCCCTACATCACCATATTCCCTGTGTTCCTTTACTTTAGAATAGTCTCAGATTTTCTTATTGACAACTACAGCAAGTTGTGCTTCGCACGAGGTATCGCCAGGCTGAACCCCAAATTCAAACCCAAAAAGAGTTCTCGGAATCTAACACCTCAAATCAAACCAATTTCCTTCTGGCAAGCTGGCAGTGGCCATATCACAGCTGGAGCTGGCTGCATCCAAGGCAGCTCCAGTACTGAGATGCCGAGCTAAACGCCCGGCCCCAACCCAGCAGCAGCGCAGGGATGCGGGGAAGAAACTGAGTTCCCACTCCAGCACTGCCAGACTCTACCAAGGTGCGATGCTGCAACAACCCCTACGTGAGCCGAGGGGGAGAGTTCCACCACACACAAGGAAGAGCGCAGAACAAACAAGCTCATGACTTGACATCAGCCTTACCAGCCTGCACCGTTTCATCCTCCTGCACAGAACTTCTCTGTCTTTTAACTGGAGGGTGAGGAGAAAGGGCCTGAGTCTGAAACAGAAACAAACAAAGCACCGGCCTGAGTTTAAACTGAACACCAGCACAAGACAGCAGAAACTTCCAGGACAGAGGCAGCTCTGGTCCGACTTGGGGACCGGGATTTGCTGGTTCAGAGTGCAATAGAAGGATCTGTGCAAGATCTCTGACCAGCACGCTGCCCTTTGGGATTCATTGTTAATACGGGCTCTCTTATGCGCAGTGATTAAACCCCCTCAGGCTTCCTGCCCAGTAACCCTCGGGCAGCTCCTCAGTATTCCGGCGCTCAGCCCTGACTCCCACTTCAGGAGAGCTGAGCCACTCAAAAAGGTGAGGGAAACCGGGTCTCCCGCTCACATCGTGCCATGACAGCCAGCAGCACCTGCACAGGCACCTTCCTCCATCTGGGACTGTGCTCTGCACGGCTGCTGGGAACTACTACTGGGGCAGACAGTGTCTCTCTCCACAGGACGCTCCCTCTCCTCAGGGACACAGAAGCCACAGGCATGGCATGGCCATCGCTGCCCATAGCAGGGGGGCTAGGACAAAATGGATCTCTAAGGGCCCTTCCAACCCCACAAGCATCCACCACCTCTTACTGGGAGCTCTGCGATACTGGCAACCGTTAACACCTGCGAAAGCATCCCCCTTTCTCCACAAGCCCTACGCCGGGACTCCCGCCCGCTGTATCCCCTCACACACACACAGCCCTCTGCTCCTTCCCCACGCCCGCTCCCAGGGCCCGTTTCTTTTCCAACTCCCCGCTTCCCACAGGGAAAAGCCAACACGCGGTGCGGATGGGGGGGCGGGTTTGCCAGGGGCGTTCCCGGGGCGGGGGGACACCGAGCTCCGCTCCCGCCTGGGCTCTAACGCCGACCACAGGCGGGACAAGCGGCCGAGGCGCCGCGCTCCGGGCGGGCTCGGAGGGAAGGGGGGGAGAGGTTCCGCAGGCCGCACCCCGACAGGCCGCGGGGTCTCAGGGACGGGGCGAGGCCCTCGGGCGGCCGTACGCCTGCGGGGCGGCTCGCTGACCTGGGGGGCGGCCTCTGGAGCGGCGGCGAGGCCGCGGGCGGCTCAGGGGGCGCGGCGGACAGCGGCGGACAGGGCGCCGAGGGTCCCCAGCAGCCATCGCTACATGGGCCCGGCAGCCCGCGGCGGAAACGCGTCCTTCCTCTGCGACGCCCGGCACCAGCCGGCACCGCCCGGCCGCCCCTCCCACGAGCGTGCGGAGCAGCCCCCTCCATTGGCTCCTACCAATGCCTGTCTGGGGAGGGACAGCCCAGGGAAGCGCAGGGGCGGGGACAAGGGGCGGCCACGCATGCGTGGTGCTGCTCCCCTCCCGCGGGCGGGGCCTCCCTCGCCAGCGCCGGGCTGGGCTGGCCCAGGCTGGGCTGGGCTGGGCCGGCCCCTCCTCCGGGTGGGCGGGAGGCTTCCCTCTTCCCCCCGCCTTCGGACAGCCCCGGGCGGGGCTTCGGCGGGGAGCTCGGCGCCGAGCAGGCGCTCGGGCAGGTTCCTGGGCAGTTTCCCCTCCGGGCTCCTCCCCCCGGCTCCGCGCGGGACAGGCCGGAGGCTCGCGGGGCTTACCCAGCCCTTGGCTCATCCCGACCGGCTCAGCCATGGCCGAAGGCACGACTGAGCGAGAGCGGCGGGTGGGCAGGACGCGCTGCCCCTGGCAACGGAGCGGGGACCTGGACAGCGTGTAACGGCCGACCCGGCTGCCCGGGCAACGCCGACGCGCAACCGGCCGCTGAACCCAGCGGGAAAGGCCGAACGCACCGGCTGGGAAAAGCCGAACCCAGCGGAGCGGAACCGGGCGGGTTTCGCCTTTCCCGCTGGGTTCGGCTGGTTCCCGGAGCCACCTCGCTTCCCCCTGCCCTGACCCGGCCAGAACGGCGGGGATGCGGGGAGGGAGGGTGCTGCACAAGTTACACTGCCAGCACTAGAACTAGATGCTGCCTCTCTTAACACAGAGCAGCAAACATTAGGTCTCCAGCCCCATTGACACCAGCTACAAAGTCACCACCACAAAGGCAGTGCTTATTCTCCCTGTCATTACCTGCTGGTGCTTGTCCCCAGTGCATCACTCTAGCATCTTTTCCCAGCAGCTATTTGAAGAGCTGTTTGAACACCATCTTTCCTCCTTGCTGCAGGATGGGATGGTTTCCCTGAAGGGAATGCTTTCCTTGAAGGAAACCATCCCATGTGTCCCGTGCCATGGTCTCTCCTCCTACCAGCCAAGAGCTGGTGGCTGTTCCTTCAGAGAGAGCTCAAGAAATGGTTAAAAGGGCCAACCTTAAAAGCAGGTAAAGGTCCAGCAATAGCTTCCAAAGAAAAGGTGCAAGGGCTTAAAGATGTTCCTGGCCGGAAACCTCCCCAGGGAGCTGATCAGAAGCCTCAGTAAAGTTGGGGATCAGGGCATTCTTAGCCACAGGAATGATCCTAACATTGCTTGATTTAAACTTCAGGCTCTACCAGCATCCACATTCCAAGCTTCTAAATGTACAGCAATAGCACCAAAATAAAAGGGGTGAGGGCTGAAAGATGTTCCTGGCCTGAAACCTCCCCAGGTACCACACTAGAAGCACAGGTAATATGGAGCTCAGGGCATTCCTCGCCACATGAACAGTCCTAACAATGCATGAGATCGATTTCAGCCGCTACCATCATCCAACATCAAACATGCTAGACATCCAGCAATAGAGTCCCAGGGTTTTTAACACCTCTAGCTGCCATTTTACCAGAGGCACTACAAGTTAGAGAGACATCAGCAAGCACACATTAACCGTTAACAAAATGGAGCTTCACTTAAACAGACCTTGAGAAACTCTGGGGTTTGATGAACAGGAACATCAAGAAGGTTTCCAACCAGAAGAGATATTCTCCTCCTGACCATATTTTTGCTGGGCTGGAATTAATTTTCATGTTGGCAGCCTGTTGGGGAAGGCAGCAGGTCTGACAGCAGTCTGATTCTCCTCACCAAGACACAGGCCCTGCTGGCAGCCTGGCTCTCCTCACAGCAGACACAGGCCCTGTATCAGCAGCGTGGCTCTCCTCACAGCAGACATAGGCCCTGATAACATCCTCACGTTCCCGTGAGACAGGAAAGTTTCTCATGCTGAGAGAAAGTTGGTAATCACATTCTCAAACCGTGGTGGCCTTGAAGCCAGGGGTACAGACTGCCCTAAACAAAGCAGGAGTTGTGGGAAGGGATTTGGGAGTGAGTGAACATGTCAAGAGCCATCCATAATAAATGGTCGACACAGCAGGTGTGCAGATACTTTTAGACATCAAAGGTAAACTAACAATGTTTAGTTATAAGATATGCTTATCAGAACCCATTATAATTACTAATTAATCAGTTTGGTGTGAACAATGTCTGTAAGCAATTAGCAGTTTTTTAGCTTGCCACATATGATAAATGACTCGGTCCCAAACAGGATTTATAACCAAATTGAACAATTTATTAAACGAATGGAAGCAAGCAAAAAGCACTGGGTGCACTGGGAGTCTCTGCTTCACCAAGATTTATCACAACTGGGGGCTCGTCCAGGAGGGCAATATTTCCTGAATTCTGACTTGATCAAGGAGGGGCACCCCACGATTTGGTGGCTCCTGATCGGGTTGGGTCGGGACTAACGACATCCCAAACCTGAATAGAATCAAGCAAAGAATCAGATTTTTTAATGAGCTCCCTTGCTGGCTGCAGCAGTTTTTGCCCATAATGCTGCGTGCAAAGACCTGAACGAAGATGCAGTCGTAAAGCGTAAGGTGTTTACCATTCGGCTGCCCAAACGAAGAGGACAGGAGTCATGTGCGTAGGCATATACCGTTCAATTGGATCCGAGTGAAGACGACAGAGTCGCAGGTATATTGCATATACCATTGGATTTGGGTGGGATTCGGTTGCCTGTGTGTGTAAGAGTCTGTGACTGAGATGGAATGTAGTTCCGGAGCGAGTGCAGACGTCTTCTAACCGCGGTTCCAATCTCCTGCAAGGGACTTGGCTGGTGAATGACTGAAGCAATTCCTATAGGATTCGTGAGTGGGTGATAGGTCCTAAACCCCCTGCAAGACACTCTTACTGGTAACCGAGGGCTGTAGGAATTGCCATAGTAAAATTCCTAGGTAGGTCAGATGACAGACCCAGGGACCAGAAGAAAAGGGAGCAAATTATCAGACATCCATTAGGAATAATGATTAAAAATTGGAATGACAGGGGCCCCAGAAAAGAAAAAAGTAAATTAAAATTAATTCAAAATTGCATGATAGAATGGCCAAAAAGGCCTTTAAGACCACATGTTTTTTGGCCTGGTTTTGGATCTTTTGAAGACTGGATTTGTAGGCCTTGAATACATATGTTAATTCAAAGGAACCTTATAGTCAAGAGGAGAGCGATTATGCAGGTTTATAGATCAGAACTTTACGCCCTTTTCCAGCCTCAATACTTACATTAAAAACAGATAAAAGGTTTGAGGAAAAAGAAGATAAAAATGAAAAGGGAAATGAAGAAAAATGGGAGCCATTTGATAATATACTACCACCACCATATCTTAATAAACCCAGCGGTGGCTCCCCTCTGGTGGCCGTGGTATTTCCACCTGTACCACCATTGCCTCTGCCTCCACCATCGAAAGCACTAGAATGAGACCAACCTCCAGCTGCATGTACAAGAAGTAGGACTGCTATAGCTGAGGGAGCTTCTCTATATCCCGTATGACAGGTACCCCTCGGAGGTAATCAGGGAGGCAGTGGGTTTGTGGCAGTGCCATTAAACACCACGGATGAAAGGAATTTTATGAAAGAAATGGGGAACCTCGTTAGATGATCCCATTGGAGTAGCCAAAAAACTGGACCAATTCCTAGGCCCTAATGCTTATACCTGGGAAGAAATACAGTCCATTTCAGTGATCTTGTTTACTGCTGAGGAGAAGGGAATGATTAGACAAGATCAAATGAGGATTTGGGAAAGACAAAATCAGGCAGGACCCCCGGGAGATCAGAAATGGCCAAATGTGGACCCCCACTGGGATCATCAGCAACCGCAAGGAAGGAAAAACATGAGGGATTTAAGAATGTTAATTATACAGGGAATAAGGGAAGCAGTTCCGTGAGGACAAAATATTAATAAAGCACTGAAAGAACATCAAGGGAAAGACGAATCTCCCACCGAATGGTTGGAAAGGTTGAGAAAAAACTTACTAATGTATTCTGGAATTGATCCAAATACAGTGGTTGAGACCGCTCTCCTTAAAATCCAATTTGTGGCTAAATCCTGGGGGGATATAAGAAAGAAATTAGAAAAATTGGGAGACTGACAAGAAAGAGGATTAGTGGAATTACTTAGGGAAGCCCAAAAAGTCTATGTTAGAAGGGATGAAGAAAAACAAAAAGCGAAAGCGAAAATTTTTTTAGTGGTAGCGAGAGAAAGTCAGAAAAATAAAACTCAGCCTGGAGAAAAGAAGGAAAAAAGAATAGAACAGACACCCCGGGAACAACCATATGGAGAAAAACTTACAGTCCCCGTCTGTTACTACTGTAAAAAGAGGAGACATGTTCAGAGGAACTGTCGTCAGCAGGCACAAGATGAAAAAATGTTTAAAGAAGATTAGGGGTGTCAGGGGCTTTATCTTTTGGGGACTTCAACATCAACAAAGCCCTTGATAAAATTATTAATTGGTCCTCATAAAGAGGAAGTTTTATTCTTAGTAGATACTGGTGCAGAAAAATCAACCATTCATAAACTTCCAAAAGGAATCGAAAAAGGGAAGGACTATATGTCCGTAGAAGGAGCAAATGGAGAACCTTTTAAAGTGCCTATTTTAAAAGATGTAAAGATAGAAACAGAGAAGAAAATTTGCTTCAATCATTTACTTTTGCTCCCTGAAGCAGAATATAATTTATTAGGAAGGGATTTAATTTTGAAATTAAATTTGGGCATTCAGAGTCAAGGGGACAAATTAAAGGTTAAACTGTACACTTTAACACAAGAGGATGAGGAAGCTATTAACCCCTCAGTGTGGTATAAGAAGGGGAAATGGGAAAATTAAAAATAGATACCACAAGCATGCAAATAATAGACCCGCACCTCTCAATCAGAATCAAGCAATACCCTATAGCTATGGAGGGACGGAAAGGATTAAAACCTATGGTTGACAGACTTTTGGAACAAGGAACTCTAGAGCCATGTATGTCACCTCACAAGACGCCCATTTTCTCTGTAAAAAAACAGATGGGTCATACCAGATGGTGCAGGACTTAAGAGCGGTAAATCAGCGAAAAATTACCAAATCCCCTGTGGTGGCAAATCCTTATATCTTATTGAGTCATATATCTCCCAAACACACTTGGTAGAGTGTAATAGATTTGAAGGATGCTTTTTGGACCTGTCCTCTGGATGAGGCATCCAGAGATGATTTTGCTTTTGAATGGGAGGACCCCGATACGGGACAAAAACAACAATTAAGATGGACTGTGTTACCACAGGGGTTTACAGAGTCACCAAATCTATTTGGACAAAGTTTAGAAAAAATCCTACATGATTTCACTATACCCAAGGAGGTGAAGTTATTACAATATGTAGAAAATCTATTAATAGCAGGAAAAACTGAAGAGGGGACCCAAAATGCCACCATTACATTGTTAAATTTTTGAAGGGAAAAGGGATTAAAGGTGTCCTGATCTAAGCTACAGTTTGTAAAGCAGGAAGTAAAATACTTAGGACATTGGCTGAGTAAGGGGAAGAAAAAGTTAGATCCTGATAGAGTATCTCGGATACCCCACAAACTAAAAATGAAATTAGACAAGTATTTGGTTTATTAGGATATTGTAGATCATGGCTTGAAAATTATAGTGAAAAGGTAAAATTCCTACACAAAAATTAACTAATAACCAGTTTAAGTGATTTATTGAAGATGATCAAAAATTTGAGGAAATAAAAATGACATTAATACAAGCACCTGTATTGAACCTCCAAGATCTAGAAAAACCTTTTTATTTATTTGTAAATCCATCAAACCAGACTGCGTATGGAGCTCTTACTCAAGACTGCGCAGGAATCAAAAAATCCGTGGGGCATTGTTCTAAATTACTTGATCCAGTAAGCAGGGGATGGCCTGCTTGTCTCCAAGCTTTTGGTAGCCACAGCATTATTAATAGAGGTGGTTAGGAAGATTACCTTTAGCACTCCTTTAGAGGTATATACCCCACACAATGTCAGGAATGTTTTGCATAAAAAGCAGAGAATGGTTAACGGACAGCCGGATCCTAAAGTAAAGTATGAAGCAATATTAATAGACTCCCCAGACTTAGAATTAAGAGCGACCTCTGCCCAGAGTCCAGCACAATTTTTATTTGGAGAACCCCTGGAGGAATTGCAACATGATTGTTTATAAGTAATTGAGACCCAGACTAAAGTGAGGCCAGACATAAGAGATACTGAGTTGGAAAATGGAGAAGTGTTGTTTATAGATGGCTCCTCACGAGTAATAGAAGGAAAAAGAAAATCGGGATATGCAATAATAAATAAAAACTTAGAACTTGTGGAATCAGGACCTCTGAGCCCATCATGGTCAGCTCAGGCCTGTGAAATGTATGCCTTATGTAGGGTCCTGGAATTATTAGAAGGTAAAAGTGGAACTATATTCACGGATTCTAAATATGCGTATGGGGTGGTCCACACTTTTGGAAAAATTTTGGAAGAAAGAGATATGATTAATACTCAAGGGAGGAATCTAATACACCAAGAATTAATAGTAAAAATTTTAAGGGCGTTAAGAGAACCAAAAGAAATAGCAGTGGTACATGTGAGGGGACACCAAAAGGGATTAGATTACAAAATCAGAAAAAATAATTTAGCAGATAAAGAGACTCAGGAAGCAGCCCTGAGGGCTACAGTTGCTAAAATTAAAGCAGTACAGACAAAGGAGGACAACAGTGAAGAAAGAAGTGAGGAAAGAAAAAAGAAGTTTACCCCTAAAGAAAAAACAAAACTGGAGAAAATAGGGGCTAAACTATTAGGTGGAAAATGGGTACTGCCCGACAAGCGAGAAATGTTGCCAAAAGCATACACCAGGCAAATACTGGAACGTTTGCATACACAAACATACTGGGGTACGAAGGCGTTAAGTGAACACTTTCTTAAACAATTTGGTTGTATTGGAATTTTTGAAATAGCAAAGCAAATTACACAAGGTTCCTTAATGTGTGTCCCGTTCCGGAATAGCCCGGTCAGGGGCAAGATTCTTTTATAATTCCCAGAGTGAGATTAAGACACAAACGAGGTCAAATGCTGCATCATAAGGAAGTTTATTACAGCAAAATTGGCGAAAGGTACAAGAGAGAGAGTTAGAGAGAAAAGGGAAAAAAGAGAAAGAAAGGTAAAGAGTTTAAAGTTACAGGAAAGTTATAGCTACCACCACTGGTTCCCGCGATGACTTGGGGGACCGCTCGACTTCACTTGTCAGGTGGGGGAAGTTCCTTCCTTTCTTCTTTCCTTCGTTCCTTTTCTTCCTTCGTTCATTTTCTTCCTTCCACTGAAGGCTGCTTTGCTCAACTTTTTATAGAGGAGAGGTGTTTGGAATTTGTAACACCTATACATATGCATAAGCTGTCCAGCTTCGTATTCAAATTAGTCCCAAGAAGTCATTTCCATAAACTCCTCCCAGCTGGACATTGTCACTATCAGAGGTATCTCTTCTAACAACCTCCAAGTGTCAAATGGTCCTTCGTAATTGGCATTAAAGTTGATTTAGTCCTTGGAAATGTTTCCTCCTTACATTCCTTGCACAAGGCTTCTATTGATTAAGACTAAGGTCTATTCTTTGTCCAGACCTTGGAAATGTAACTCCTTAAACCCCTGTCTTCAAAGCATCCTATTATTTATGGATGCTCATCCCACTATCAGTCAGAGACAGGCATCTATTGAAAGATTTACAGTTTTCGAAACTTTGTGGCTGGTACCAAGGAATTTCCTTGTTGCTGTTTTCTGTAGTTGTGCTTCCCAGCACAAAACCCTTACACTGTGGCACCCACAAAACTTGGGGAAGGTAGAAAGACTGAATCAAACAATAAAACAACAATTAGCCAAATTGATGATTGAGACACAAATGCCCTGGACAAAATGTTTACCATTGGCACTTTTAAACATAAAAACAAAACCACACAGTGAAACTGGATTCTCACCATATGAAATGTTATATGGTATGCCTTATTTTCAAGGAATGCCGTTAGGGAACAATGTAATTGAGGATCACAGTATCCAAAAAGATATAATTACCATTGGAAAAAGATGAATAGAATTAAGAGAGATTTGGATGGTGGCCCAAACACCACCTTTGGGGTTTGCAGTCCATCAGTTGGAACCAGGAGATAAAGTTTGAATAAAAACATGGAAAGAAGAAAGCTTATCTCCTCTCTGGGAAGGACCTTTTCTTGTTTTATTAACTACAGAGACGGCTGTGAGAACTGCTGAAAAAGGATGGACAGATGTGTCATGACTGAATAGTCCAGTAAAGGAGTGAAAAATCATGTCAGAACCCGTAGAAACTAAGCTAACAATTAGAAAAAACCTAAAGAGGCCAAAAATCAAAAAGAGTATAAGCTAAGTTGCTGTGGGAATTTTATTGTGGTTACTCCTGGGAAAATAGTAAACAAAGGGACACCCGAAAAGGTACCTATTGGAAATACACAGAACTTTTGGGACATAGCCTACAAATTAGAAAATGACTTATAATTCATTTGGGTACTAGGAAAAGGGACAACCCTTAAGATCACAGAGGAGGGCAAGACCAGATAAGGAACCAGTGTTGTGGCTAGGAAGGTCTGCTGAGGGCTGGAACCCCTTCGGGCTGTGACCACTGAACACTATGGCCCTTACCGGACCTCTTCTAGTTCTACTTGGGGTGAGTTCCTTAACCCAGGCTACAGCAAACAATTGCAGTCAATGTGTGGTGACTGCCAGGAGGGGAAGGAGAAGCTCCCAAACTTTGGTGCATCACACGGTTTATGAGTGTAAAGATCAGAAAGTGGGAAGTTGTATTTATAACCAAACCCAGTATGCTCTATGTAAAGAAGGTAATGAGACTGTATGCTATGATCCGAAAGAACTTCCTTTTCAATATTGGGTAGAAATAAGAACAAATTCGAAAGTAGGGAGATTAACTGGAGCAAGTGAGTTTATAGCCAATTTGAGCACATCAGTGTCATTTATTTTTAACATATGCGATATTATAGATGATGATATGAACACTTATTGTGGGAATTTAAAGTGGAGACAGTATTATAGAAAACAATCAAAATATATTTACACAGGTGGACGTCAATGTCCAGTAGATTTTGATCATATATCTGGTCAACAAGCAAAATATCAGAAAACTTATGTGGAAACAGAGGATGGTCTTGTGTCTGTTGGGATACTGTAGGCTGGGGATATGAAAGTCAATGTGGGAATTTACAAGCTTCAGTCACAAGGATGCAAACAGACCGAATTGTACAACCTGTAATTGTAATCCAGTAAACTTAACCCTCACAAATCTAGAAATTTGGAAACAGAAAAAAATAAATCAAATTGGACTTAAGATACTTGGGCTTGGAATAGACCCAAGTATAGTTATTAAAATTGCAGAGACACTGTTGGAGGGTGGTTCCTCCCCCTCTGGGAGCCCCTGGGGCACAGCCCACCACAACCGTTTGAGTTCGTGTCTTGCCCTGGGAGGATTTTGGGCCAGATGGACTCCCAAAGTGTGCTCCAACTCTGTCTCTTGGGAAAGGTTTGCCAATGCCGGGCTGACACTGACCCTTGCTGAACTCAGTACCACAACCACCGATCCTGAGAAGGCCACGTGCCAGGAGGGAACAGAAGCAGCTGTGACAAATGCCCCAGTCGAGTTGTCACCCTCGTAGCTGCCTCATGCTATCCCTTTGAGACAGAGCAGGGTGACATGGGGCAAGGCTTACCTTTGAGATGCTCCACATAAGATGCCACTTTCCTTTTTTTCCTGGCTGAGATGCAGGCTGTGCTTACAAAGGTGGGATTCAGATAAATCCTCTCTTTCTGAATTTTGTGGGGCTTCTTTCTGCCACGCTTGAGAAAGTCACCATCTGCCCTGACTTTCTGGCCAGAGTAGTCCCTAAGCGCCTGCTGGTAGTAACTAGGAGACAAGAGAGGGCGTCGTTGTACCATGAAACACAGCAGCACCCGCGTGTCTGGAAAGGTCGGGTACCTGGGGGAGTTTAAACTGCAGAGGGGGGTGAGAGACACATGAGAGCGGCTTTGTAGAGTGGGTGCCAGAGCTATGCAGTGCTTTTGGATGTCCAACTAGAGATGGAATATTTCTGGAAATCTAGTCTTGATGACCCTGTGTTCTGTATGTTTTGTTCGATGAGGGACAAATGTCCTGATAAAATGGGGACCTGCCTTCTCTGCCTTGGAGAGCTAAGGCAGCTCACCTGATAATCTGAAACAGAGTTCTACGAGGGTACAGCTGCCAATTCCGCCAGCTCCAGGAAAATGTTGAGGAGGAGGATTCCTTTGATGTCGGCAGAATCGAAACTGATGGAGTCATTTTTCTCAGAGGCTGGAGAGGAGGAGAGTGTCAGAGCCATGACTGAACCTTGTCTTACCTTCACAGAGCTCAAAGGGAACAGAGATAATAGAAATAAATGAACAGGTAAAAGAATCGGTGCAGCATACATTGTTATTTGACTCTTTTTATCATGAAATGGACTCAGGAGTGAAATATTAAATTCCCACAGTTGCTAAAAATCTATTTGTAAATCTTGCTGATAATATTGCTAAGTCATTGAATATAACAAACTGTTATGTTTGTGGTGGGACAAGTCAAGGTGAAGGATAGCCATGGGAGGCTATGGAGAGCAATATAAGTAATCCTAAAGTTTGGGAAACCATGGGGAAGGGTCACAGGAAACACCAATGGGTACTTCAAATGAGTATAATTGGAAGGAGTTGTTGGCAAAATCTTAAAGGGAATGGACAACAAGTGGATAATCTGGAGTGTGAAGGAGGTTATTTATGGAATGAGACTCGAAATAGCTGGGACAAGTGGGGAAGCCCACTGGAAATGAACAATCAATTGAAAAATTGGACCAATGAATCAAATATACCAAATGGCTGGCAAACTCCTGAAGGGTATTATTGGATTTGTGGCAAACTAGCATATGCATATTTGCCAAAGAATTGGGCAGGATCTTGTGTGTTGGGAACTATAAGACCCAGTTTATTCTTGTTACCCATAAATCAGGGAGAGCGACTAGGTCAGGTGTATACTGAAGCTGATGAGATAAGAGAAAGACACCATAAAAAGAGCCTGCAAATTGGACATTGGAAAAATAACAAATGGCCTCCTGAGAGAATAATTGCCTATTATGATCCAGCTACATGGGCAGAAGATAGATCCTGGGGTTACTGGACCCCATATATATGCTTAATAGAATAATTAGGTTACAAGCCATAGTGGAAATAATTGTAAATAAAACTGGAGATGCACTTGGATTAATTGCAAAACAAAACACCAAAATGAGAACTGCTTCATATCAAAATCGCTTAGCTTTAGATTATTTATTAGCACAGGAAGGGGGTGTTTGTGGAAAATTTAATCTTAGTAATTGTTTAGAAATTGATGGTGAGGGAAAAGCTGTAAATGAGCTTATAAAAGAAATGAAGAAAATTGCACATGTTCAAACTTGGAATGGAATCACCTCAGGACAGTATGGGGGACCTTGTGGGAGGTGATTGGCTTACTAAAATCGGGGTAATTCTATTGGGGATATGTGGAGGATTGTTAATAATTCCATGTTTAATACCTTGTTTTACCAGATTGATACGCCCAGTTATACAAGAGATGCAAATATCTGCAGTACCTGTTGACCCAGAACCAGGGAAAGAGAAAAACCATTCCCTGATGATAATCAAGACAGAAGAAAATCCAAAATTAAATGAATTTTCTGTCTCTCTGCAATATTGCCAAACCCAAGAACTTAAAAAAAACAAGTCAGGATCCAACATTCTTGATGAAAGGAACTTCTTGTGAGATTTTTCCTGTGGGGACTTAATTTCTGTATTTCATCTAGGAGTAGGAGGGCTCCTAGCTTTCTCTTTCAGATGAAATCCTTGGTTTGAGTTTGAGCTTAAGAAAAAACAAAACCAATGAGATTTACAAAAAAATATTCCAGCAGCTAGCAGCAGAACAAACATGGGATGATGATTTTGGAACTTGATGACAACAGTGGAGACAGAAGAGGCCAGAATGACTTAGAAACTGCAGGTCACTAAAAACAAGTTTCTTGTCTTGTTATTTCTAGCCAAAGTCTCTTTATAAAGGAGTGTTCCATTTTTGGAGGTGCATATGTTGAAAACTTCCTCTGCAGAATACACTGAAAAAACAATTCTCCCTGCAGTAGTCTGGGGGGTCTTTGGGTTTGAATTTTTGTAACACAACTTTCCTGCCACACTGAATTTCCATTTCTATTTCTGGTGTGCTGCCAGTGCCATGCCTTTTCCCTGAGGTCTGGTTTGGCCTTGAGACAAGTGACAGAGAGAGAGCTGGTGAGGTGCTGTGGGGCATTCTTGGAGGCCTGAGGATGAAAACCAGCCATGATGGAAGCATGCCAGTCCCCTAAATATCGTCCATCGCCAATTGTTTACAACTCTTTCTCCTATCTGGGTTCTACTGATAGAACAGAGCCCTTTGCCCCTCCTCCTGCCTTTGAGAGGGGTTTGCAATCCTACATGCTGTCTCCAGCTAAGCAGACCGGAAGCAAACATAGTTTTTTTTCAGGTTACCTGGAGGAAAATGCTGCCATCAAAGCAAACTCCCATTCCATTACCTTTACTCACTCTTTTCTATGGCAATATTGCAGACAGTTAACTATCGTTTGACTAGATTCACTAACTGTTTAGGACTCATCAACCTCTGTTGTTTGTAAGGGTGAACACGAAGGCGGGTACTCCCTCTGCCATGGGAGTGCAGAGTTTGGCTCCTGATTAGTCTGCAGAGTCCTGCACATGGGACACAACAACCCTGAGCATCACAACAGGCTTGGGGGAGACTGGCTGGAGAGCTGTAAGGCAGAAAAGGACCTGGGGGTGGTGTTGGGTGACTGTAGGCTGAATATGAGCCAGCAGTGTGCCCAGGCAGCCAGGAAGGCCAATGACATCCTGGCATGTCTCAGAAATAGTGTGGCCAGTAGGTCTGGGGAGGGGATTGTGTACTCGGCATTGGTGAGGCTGCACCTCAAGTGCTGGGTCCAGTTCTGGGCTCCTCACCATAAGAAGGACATTGAGGTTCTTGAGTGAGTCCAGAGAAGGGCAACCAGGCTGGGAAAGGAGCTGGAGAGCAAATCCTATGAGGAGAGGCTGAGGGAGCTGGGGATGTTCATCATGGAGAAGAGGAGGCAGAGGGAAGATCCTATCACCACCTGCAAATACCTGAAGGGAAGTTGTGGAGAGGTGGGTGATGGTCTTTTCAAGGGGAAATGGCAAGCAGCTGTGCCAAGGCAGGTTTAGAATACGTATTAGAAAAAAAATATTATTGAAAGAGTTGTGGCCTGGAACAGGCTGCCCAGTGAGGTGATTCAGTGAATCCGATTATTCTTCTCTGTACTCCTGGCCACTTTCCATTTTTTCCTCAGGAGCTCCTGTACTCGCTTCATTCCCGCCTGAGCCCACATGGTTCTCCTTGTGGTCCTCTGGCCTCACTGTGGGAAGGGATGGCTTTTTGTCCAGACCCACAGATACAGTACACCTATAAAAACCCAAGAATGGGAAAGTGTCACATTGCGCTGTCTCTGCCAGATGGTAGGGCAGCCAGTACACAGAGCCATTCAGCTTACCACCAGCAGTAACAGGATGTACCTTTCTGCCTCAGCACTGCCACTCAGACAACACCATTACTTGCCAAGGACTGGCTGGGAGAAGCACCCTAAAATCTGCAAGTGCTCCTCAGACATTGATGCCATTCCTCCTTGAAGCAGAGTGACACTCTCTGCACTTCCAACTGGCAATGCAGCTTCAAGTCAAAATTATCCCAGGTGTCTGCTAATGTCAAACTACACTGAGCTCACTTTTTTCCCTCTGTTATTATGAAAGGCTTGATTGCCTTGACTCTTGTTCACCTTCCGGCTGTTCACAAGCACCATGAAATCTCCTCCAGTCAGTCACTCTAGAAATCCATCCATTTCCTGGGCAAGCACTGTAGGCAATGTGAGCATTTGTGAAGAGAGCCCTGACTTTGAATTATTAGTCCATGCTGTATTTTTCAGGGGCCTTGGAGATACTGAAGCACTTGACTGTACAGAAAGGCTGGACGCAGGCAAGTGGAAAAGTCTCACCTAGGTCAGAATGAGCCCGTTTCTGGGACTCTGTGAGTTTAGTAAACTGACTGCAAGTCTTCGTAGGGATCACATAGAAGATAAGAGCAGTTCCTAAGCTCTAGAGACACAACACCCATTTGAATTCTTGTGGTTTTCTGAGGCAGGACAGACACAAAAAGCACATTCATTCACCTGCCTTTCAGAAATGCTGTGAACCTGCACTCACCCTATGTACAGGCACCTTTCAGCACCTGGCAAACACCCTTCTTAGACGTGGCTCTGTGTCCTTTGGTATGGCGATGGGACGAAATCGTCTCTCTCTGTACATGCTAAATCGTGATGAATCGATTTGTTCATCTCCCTTTTTCTCGGGTGGATGTGGCACCTTGAGATTCTTCCTGGGGGGGAGATGACAGGTGCATGTACCAGCCACAGCTTCCACAGAGCTCCTCTGGTTCAAACCACTCAGTTCCTCCTGCAGAAACATTTAACCAGGTCAAACAGGCTCTGCAAAAATAGCTACTGAGCATAGGAAATGCACCAGAGTCTGCCTGCACTTCACATTTAGGAACACACAAAGATCTGGAACAGCCCTGTTACTTCATGCTCTGAGGTTTGGTCATAAAACCAGTCCTGGGCTATGCCCCTTTCCTTTCCTTTGCCAGGCTACAGGCAGATTGCTTGAAAATGTCTCCCCCGATACAGACAAACACTGTAATCCAGGTACTGCTCGTCCCCATGCAGAGTTCTGGTCACTAGCAGACAAAATCCTGATCAATCCCTACAGCCCTGCTCTGCGCTCTCAGCTGACAAGCCAATTCCCAAGCAGCCAGCATCTTCCAACAGACAGATCCCAGGCATCAATCATACAAGATGTCCCTCCCAAGCCTGTGTTCCTACAATTCCTTTTACAGGAGCCAAAACTGGCTGCAGAAACAGCGTACCAGGTGACATTTCCATACACTCAAGGTGTTTCACAAAACCCTCTGAAGACCTGGCACCAGCCAGGGCCAGAGATGGGGGCAGGTTGACTAAAGTCATACAAAGGGAAGCCTTAAGCTAGAGTTCCTGTGGTGCTGTTTTTCAAACCCCTTTTCCGCCCACAAGTGCTGCGGTAGATACACACGTGGGTGGCAGTTCTGTATTTTGGTAGCTACAAGCTGTCTGTCTTTCAGAAATGCTGTGAACCCACACTCACCCTACGTACAGGCACCTTTCAGCATCAGGCAAACACTTACCCTTCTTAGACGTGGCTCTGTGTCCCTTGGTATGGCGATGGGAGGAAATAGCCTCTCTCTGTACATGCTAAATCGTGATGAATCGATTTGTTCATCTCCCTTTTTCTGGGGTGGATGTGGCACCTTGAGATTCTTCCTGGGGGGGAGATGACAGGTGCATGTACCAGCCACAGCTTCCACAGAGCTCCTTTGGTTCAAACCACTCAGTTCCTCCTGCAGAAACAATTTAACCAGGTCAAACAGGCTCTGCAAAAATAGCTACTGAGCATAGGAAATGCACCAGAGTCTGCCTGCACTTCACATTTAGGAACACACATAGCTCTGGAACAGCCCTGTTACTTGGTGCTCTGAGGTTTGGTCATAAAACTAGTCCTGGGCTATGCCCCTTTCCTTTCCTTTGCCAGGCTACAGGCAGATTGCTTGAAAATGTCTCCCCCGATACAGACAACACTGTAATCCAGGTACTGCTCGTCCCCATGCAGAGTTCTGGTCACTAGCAGACAAAATCCTGATCAATCCCTACAGCCCTGCTCTGCGCTCTCAGCTGACAAGCCAATTCCCAAGCAGCCAGCATCTTCCAACAGACAGATCCCAGGCATCAATCATACAAGATGTCCCTCCCAAGCCTGTGTTCCTACAATTCCTTTTACAGGAGCCAAAACTGGCTGCAGAAACAGCGTACCAGGTGGCATTTCCATACACTCAAGGTGTTTCACAAAACCCTCTGAAGACCTGGCACCAGCCAGGGCCAGAGATGAGGGCAGGTTGACTAAAGTCATACAAAGGGAGGCCTTAAGCTAGAGTTCCTGTGGTGCTGTTTTTCAAACCCCTTTTCCGCCCACAAGTGCTGCGGTAGATACACACGTGGGTGGCAGTTCTGTATTTTGGTAGCTACAAGCTGTCTGTCTTTCAGAAATGCTGTGAACCCACACTCACCCTACGTACAGGCACCTTTCAGCATCAGGCAAACACTTACCCTTCTTAGACGTGGCTCTGTGTCCCTTGGTATGGCGATGGGAGGAAATAGCCTCTCTCTGTACATGCTAAATCGTGATGAATCGATTTGTTCATCTCCCTTTTTCTGGGGTGGATGTGGCACCTTGAGATTCTTCCTGGGGGGGAGATGACAGGTGCATGTACCAGCCACAGCTTCCACAGAGCTCCTCTGGTTCAAACCACTCAGTTCCTCCTGCAGAAACAATTTAACCAGGTCAAACAGGCTCTGCAAAAATAGCTACTGAGCATAGGAAATGCACCAGAGTCTGCCTGCACTTCACATTTAGGAACACACATAGCTCTGGAACAGCCCTGTTACTTCATGCTCTGAGGTTTGGTCATAAAACCAGTCCTGGGCTATGCCCCTTTCCTTTCCTTTGCCAGGCTACAGGCAGATTGCTTGAAAATGTCTCCCCCGATACAGACAACACTGTAATCCAGGTACTGCTCGTCCCCATGCAGAGTTCTGGTCACTAGCAGACAAAATCCTGATCAATCCCTACAGCCCTGCTCTGCGCTCTCAGCTGACAAGCCAATTCCCAAGCAGCCAGCATCTTCCAACAGACAGATCCCAGGCATCAATCATACAAGATGTCCCTCCCAAGCCTGTGTTCCTACAATTCCTTTTACAGGAGCCAAAACTGGCTGCAGAAACAGCGTACCAGGTGGCATTTCCATACACTCAAGGTGTTTCACAAAACCCTCTGAAGACCTGGCACCAGCCAGGGCCAGAGATGAGGGCAGGTTGACTAAAGTCATACAAAGGGAGGCCTTAAGCTAGAGTTCCTGTGGTGCTGTTTTTCAAACCCCTTTTCCGCCCACAAGTGCTGCGGTAGATACACACGTGGGTGGCAGTTCTGTATTTTGGTAGCTACAAGCTGTCTGTCTTTCAGAAATGCTGTGAACCCGCACTCACCCTACGTACAGGCACCTTTCAGCATCAGGCAAACACTTACCCTTCTTAGACGTGGCTCTGTGTCCTTTGGTATGGCGATGGGACGAAATAGCCTCTCTCTGTACATGCTAAATCGTGATGAATCGATTTGTTCATCTCCCTTTTTCTCGGGTGGATGTGGCACCTTGAGATTCTTCCTGGGGGGGAGATGACAGGTGCATGTACCAGCCACAGCTTCAACAGAGATCCTATGATTTTCAACGATTTGTTCTTTGATGATGGCCTCCTCATCAATGACGTGTTCTCTATCAACAACATCCTTCTTGACAATTTCTTCAACAATTTCTTCATCTAAGATTTCTTCCTCAATGGTCTCTTCAACAACTTCTTCCTTGATGATTTCTCTGATGTTTTTGTCAACAAGTTCTTCTCTGACATTTATTTCAGCCTCGTCTTCTCCGTCATCAACTTCGTTGTGTTCTCTGTTGTCACCTTCTTCATTGTTGTCATCGTCGTCATCATCTTCTTCTTCTCTGCACTCCTGGCCTGTTTCCATTTTTTCCTCAGGAGCTCCTGTACTCGCTTCATTCCCGCCTGAGCCCACAAGGTTCTCCTTGTGGTCCTCTGGCCTCACTGTGGGAAGGGATGGCTTTTTGTCCAGTCCCACAGATTCAGTACACCTATAAAAACCGAAGAATGGGAAAGTGTCACATTGTGCTGTCTCTGCCAGATGGTAGGGCAGCCAGTACACAGAGCCATTCAGCTTACCACCAGCAGTAACAGGATGTACCTTTCTGCCTCAGCACTGCCACTCAGACAACACCATTACTTGCCAAGGACTGGCTGTGAGAAGCACCCTAAAATCTGCAAGTGCTCCTCAGACATTGATGCCATTCCTCCTTGAAGCAGAGTGACACTCTCTGCACTTCCAACTGGCAATGCAGCTTCAAGTCAAAATTATCCCAGGTGTCTGCTAATGTCAAACTACACTGAGCTCACTTTTTTCCCTCTGTTATTATGAAAGGCTTGATTGCCTTGACTCTTGTTCACCTTCCGGCTGTTCACAAGCACCATGAAAACTCCTCCAATCAGTCACTCTAGAAATCCATCCATTTCCTGGGCAAGCACTGTAGGCAATGTGAGCATTTGTGAAGAGAGCCCTGACTTTGAATTATTAGTCCATGCTGTATTTTTCAGGGGCCTTGGAGATACTGAAGCACTTGACTGTACAGAAAGGCTGGACGCAGGCAAGTGGAAAAGTCTCACCTAGGTCAGAATGAGCCCGTTTCTGGGACTCTGTGAGTTTAGTAAACTGACTGCAAGTCTTCGTAGGGATCACACAGAATCTGAGATTTGGGCAGTTCCTAAGCTCTCCAGCTGCTACACCCATTTGAATTCGTGTGCTTTTCACTACTGGCTGCAGCCAGGGGAATTACTACAGGATCCCACCTTACAGGAAGAGCGGTTAAAAAATACCTTCTCGCCCAGGTGTAAAGTCTTGCACCTGGGAAGGAACAACCGCATGTATCAGTACAGGCTGGGGGATGACCTGCTGGAGAAGAGCTCTGTGGAGAAGGACCTGGGGGTCCTGGTAGATGACAGGGTGGCCATGAGCCAGCAGTGTGCCCTGGTGGCTAAGAGAGCCAATGGGATCCTGGGGTGCATCCAGAGGAGTGTAGCCAGCAGGTCAAAGGAGGTGATCCTCCCCCTGTACTCTGCCCTGGTCAGGCCCCACCTGGAGTATTGTGTCCAGTGCTGGGCTCCTTGGTTCAAAAAGGACAGGGGTCTCCTGGAGAGAGTCCAAAGAAGGGCTACGAAGATGATTAGGGGCCTGGAGCATCTCCCCTATGAGGATAGGCTGAGTAAGTTGGGACTCTTCAGCCTTGAGAAGAGAAGACTAAGGGGGGACCTGATTAATGTCTATAATTATCTGAAGCAGGGGATGCAGGGGGAATCAGCCAGCTCCTTTTCAGTGTCTGTTAGGACAGGACAAGGGGCAATGGCTGTAAGCTGGAGCACAGGAAGTTCTGCACCAACATACGGAGGAACTTTTTCCCAGTGAGGGTGACAGAGCACTGGAATAGGCTGCCCAGGGAGGTGATGGAGTCTCCTTCTCTGGAGAGATTCAAGACCTGTCTGGACGCCTATCTGAGTGATATGTCCTGGGGAGTTTGCTTTGGCAGGGGGGTTGGACCCGATGATCTCTCGAGGTCCCTTCCAACCCCTACAATTCTATGATTCTATGATTCTATGATTCTCACCATCTGAAGAAAACTCTGGAAACTACAGGGAACTCAGCAGCACTCAGGAGAATTCTGTCACTCTCGCTTCCACCAGAAACATGCAAGTGGTGTCCATGTGTTACCACCCCAGCCCTGTTCCCCCCACTCAACTGCTGAGGAAGTGCTGGCTGTCACCCAACCAGACACGTCCAGTGCAAACACGGTCCCTGGCTGCACGCACTCAACAGAGCAACTCAGGAGGCACACACAAGCAGGGGGCTCGGGTGGCAGCCTGGCCTGTGGGACCCTGAGGGGTAAGCTCAGTTCTGCATGTTTCAAGGGACACATGAGGCTCTACTGAGCTGTGGGGTGCTGGGAACATTCCAAAAGAGGAAACCAGGGATAAACTTGCTAAGAAGCAGGACACTAAGTCCTTGGGAGCAAACAACGTCCATTTATCTCCATACCTGTAGCAAGGAGATGCTCCCTCCACCTTAAGGAACGCAAAGGATCCACTTCTGCCTCCCACCCTGCAGCGCTTCCAATGTCTGTACTCGCAGCATGTGCTCAACCGGTGCACTGAAATCCCATTGAGGAAGAAGGTGAGGCTG
Organism: Laterallus jamaicensis coturniculus; assembly: GCA_022605575.1. Lineage (NCBI taxonomy): Eukaryota > Metazoa > Chordata > Aves > Gruiformes > Rallidae > Laterallus > Laterallus jamaicensis. The sequence goes on from JAKCOX010000014.1 coordinate 3,836,236, forward strand.
AATGGGAAACCATGGTGCCTCTTGGAGATGAACTGGAAGCTTTCTGCAATCGCAGAGAGGAAAGGGTTCACAGAAACAGGTTATGCTTTGCTGTCAGCCTCTTTTCATTATCACATCCCATCCCCACAAAAGCAGCCAACCCTCTGAGGTCAGGTATTTTGGCTCTCGGCTCCATTAATCACGTGGCAAAAGTCCACCTCCTTCCCACACCACAGCACTGGAACTTCCCAACCCTACACTACTAAGCTTGGCACGCCTGTGACAAGCAAATCCATCCTCACTTGGGCCGCTCACTCTGCAATGCAACAGAACCCAGAGCCTCAGGGCCCAGCAAGGTGCCCTCTGCCACCTCCCTCGCCAGAGTGTGCAGTATGCGCAGGAAGATTGGTATGCGTGTGCCTGCATTGATGGGGCTGTGCAGCACCAAGCCAGAGCTCCTGCAGTGCAATGCAGGCGTTCCTCAGTGGGCACCTCCTTGCAGAGAGCAGCCAGGCTCCGGATGGGGACAGTGCCCATGCCAGGGGCTCTGGGCCCGCACTAATACACTTGGACTCATGCCCACATTTTTAGGCAGTTGCCTGCTTCAGCAGAGATTCTCTGACTCTGGACCCTTACCTCCTTCCAGCAGGTTGCCTTTGTAGACACAAAGGCTCGCTCCTCCACAGTGCTGCTGATACACTGCGATCTCATCCCTGTCATCAGCAGCACTGCGAGATAAACGCACACGTGTCCCTAGAAAGACCATGGTAACTCGTGTGTTGCTGCGGAGCTGGGACTGGGGGAATCCTCCAGCATTCTGAGGCAGGAGAGACACAAAGAGCACATTCATTCACCTCTCTTTCAGAAATGCCGTGAAATTGCACTCACACTACGTACAGGCGCCTTTCAGCATCAGGCAAACACTTACCCTTCTTAGACGTGGTTCTGTGTCATTTGGTAGAGGCAGGGGATGAGGTGGTCTCTCTTGGCGCATGCTATTTCCCACTGCCTGGATGTATTCATCTCCCTTTTTCAGGGGCAGATGTGGCACTGGTACTATAGGATTCTTTATGGGGGGGAGATGACAGGAGCTTGTACCAGCCACAGCACCCACAGAGTTCCTACGGTTCAAGCCACTCCATTCCTCCTGCAGAAACAATTTAACCAGGTCAAACAGGCTCTGCAAAAATAGCTACTGAGCATAGGAAATGCACCAGGGCCTGCCTGCACTTCACATTTAGGAACACACATAGCTCTGGAACAGCCCTGTTACTTCATGCTCTGAGGTTTGGTCATAAAACCAGTCCTGGGCTATGCCCCTTTCCTTTCCTTTGCCAGGCTACAGGCAGATTGCTTGAAAATGTCTCCCCCGATACAGACAACACTGTAATCCAGGTACTGCTCGTCCCCATGCAGAGTTCTGGTCACTAGCAGACAAAATCCTGATCAATCCCTACAGCCCTGCTCTGCGCTCTCAGCTGACAAGCCAATTCCCAAGCAGCCAGCATCTTCCAACAGACAGATCCCAGGCATCAATCATACAAGATGTCCCTCCCAAGCCTGTGTTCCTACAATTCCTTTTACAGGAGCCAAAACTGGCTGCAGAAACAGCGTACCAGGTGGCATTTCCATACACTCAAGGTGTTTCACAGAACCCTCTGAAGACCTGGCACCAGCCAGGGCCAGAGATGGGGGCAGGTTGACTAAAGTCATACAAAGGGAGGCCTTAAGCTAGAGTTCCTGTGGTGCTGTTTTTCAAACCCCTTTTCCGCCCACAAGTGCTGCGGTAGATACACACGTGGGTGGCAGTTCTGTATTTTGGTAGCTACAAGCTGTCTGTCTTTCAGAAATGCTGTGAACCCGCACTCACCCTACATACAGGCACCTTTCAGCATCAGGCAAACACTTACCCTTCTTAGACGTGGCTCTGTGTCCTTTGGTATGGCAATGGGACGAAATCGTCTCCCTCCGTGCATGCTATTTCCCACTGTCTTGATGTGTTCATCTCCCTTTTTCAGGGGTGGATGTGGCGCTGGAGCCATAGGATTCTTCCTGGGGGGGACGTGACAGGTGCATGTACCAGCCACAGCACCCACAGAGCTCCTCTGGTTCAAACCACTCAGTTCCTCCTGCAGAAACAATTTAACCAGGTCAAACGGGCTCTGCAAAAATAGCTACTGAGCATAGGAAATGCATCAGGGCCTGCCTGCGCTTTACATTTAGGAACACACATAGCTCTGGAACAACCCTGTTACTTCGTCCTCTGAGGTTTGGACATGAAAACAGTCCTGGGCTATGCCCCTTTCCTTTCCTCTGTCAGGTTACAGGCAGATTGCTTGAAAATGTCTCCCCCAGATACACACAACACTGTCATCCAGGAACTGCTTGACCCCATGCAGAGTTCTGGTCCCTAGCAGACACAATACCTATGCTCAACCCCTACAGCCCTGCTCTGCGCTCTCAGCTGGCAAGCCAATTCCTAAGCAGCCAGAATCTTCCAACAGGAAGCTTCCTGGCATCAATCATACAAGACGTGGGTCGGGTGGCTTCTTCCCCATTTCAAGGGCAGCTCTAGGCCTCTTTTGGGATGAAATGACAACAGAGTGATGAGGCCCTGAAAAGCAAGGTATACTAGAGAAGAAATTCTGCAAATGCTAAATGATCTGGATTCAAGCTTAGCATCACCTCTTTATGCCGTAGGACTGACTGAGCTGTCTTCACAGTGTTAAGCATGGAAGAAATCACCTTAAGCAACCACTGCTTGAACAGATGCCAATTCCTGTAGAAACACTCCTGAGCATCATGACACAGAGTCAACGTGTAGCAGGAGGGACCTGTTCATATACTGACTGCCACTCAGCAGTAGCAGGTCACAGTCCCATTCTAAATTTAACAGTCCCACAGAAATATCACACAAAGAAAATCACATTTTTTTGTTCTAAAACAGAAGGCAAATCAAAAACTGACTTGAAAGCAACCAGGTACTGCTCAAGATCGCATTTTTTACTCCCAAATGGGAGTAAAAAAGGATGAGCCCCTAAGCAGGAACAGTGGCAGCAGGAGATGCTCTAGGATATGCACCAAGGGGCCAGAGGTGTTACGTGCACACTTTCTCTGTGTGTGCTTTACACACAGCACATGGAACACTGGGTGAAACTCACCGTTTGCAAGCAAGCAGATGGTTCTCCAGCCACAACTGCCTGGAACCCAGCCTTTCTGGGACCAGCTGGTGGATGCGGCAAGTACACAGGTCTATCACCTTCCACTGCTCTTCCGGATGGTTCCACCTGAGTGAACAGAAATGTAGGTCACTGAGGTAGCACATACTCTAAGGGCAATGCCTGAGCTCGCCTTCTGTCCATCTGTCATCGGACAGCTTGACCATTAGCGTGCCTAGACCCAGTGGAACATGCAAGAGACATGCAAAACCACAAATTCTTTTATATATATATATATATATATATATATATATGAATTCAGAGAAAAGAAACTTTTCAATCTCACCAGTTCTGATCTCTGAAGGTGTGTTCTTAACCTAGGATTGCTTAAATATCCCGGCAAGTCTTTGTCCATAATGCTATTCCTCGTTGCAAGAAATCTGAAAAGAAATTGATGCGCACACACGTAATCCCCTTGAGAGCCAAATTCATGCAGCTTAATTTACAAAGACTTTTCCTTTTGGCTTCAGACAGGCAGCAGCCCTGGTGCTTACCACACTGGTCACTCTGCACTACCATTTACTCTGCCAGGGTCACACCTTAACTGCTTGTTCAGAGAAACCCATGTCTCTCACTGGAGCCAAGACTTTTCCCACCTGGCTGGAGCTCTAGGTACTACTTCTCAAGAGAGACCTTCCCACACCACCCTTTTCCAAAGGCTCTTTTGAAGAATCCAGGCGTGATATAGGGAGGTTCCAATCTCAAACACAGCTTTGAGGTGGGTTGTACGGCCACGATTAAGTTCCGACACTAGTTCCTTATTCAAAGCATCGTCCACAAAACCAGGACAGGCTATGTTTTGTCAGGGAGAGCCGCAGAGGTACTCGGTTCCTCGGTATCACTGACACACATCCCCTCGGGGAAGCCTAGGTGCTCAGAAACTCACAACCTGGGCACCTGCAGCCAGGCACTGCCACAGGGCAACACCTGGCACCAGTGCTTCCCTTCCCTGTCACCCCACCTGCCCGCTCCCAGAACAAAGGACCCGCCTCGGCACAGGACTCTTGGGCACAGAGAGCTGCTGGGTCACGAGGCATTTGCCCCTGCCCAGCCTGACCCGTAAACCCCTGGTCCCCGCATTTCCCAGGCAGGGCAGTCTGACTCTATACAGACCGCACACCCCTCCGCCCCACTCACCTCAGCGTTGGGCCACTCAAGGCAGCAGCGTCCCAGGGGCAGCTGCCAGCTCTCCAAGAAGCCAATCTACAGCTTCTGAAGGAGCCAAGATGACTCTCACTCCAATGGACAATAGCGTACTTCGAACCAAGGGCACAGCCTGCGACACCCAGGAGCACCTCCACTGGTGCCCCTCACAGACTCCAGCAAAGCTGGTTTTGTGCTGCTCCCCAAAGCTTGGGCTGCTCCCCTCGAGTGATGGACCAACCAATGCCCCACTCCTTCTGTGAGCCAGGCACTGCTCCAGCCAATAGGAATGACCAGCCCCCTTTACATAACAAGCACCTGTGACATGGGTCTTCCCGCATCACAAGTCACTTACACTAGGCTAGGCATTCCTGAGTCTCCAAGGAGCAGCACAGCTCCCTACTCCTGTGCCAAGGGCAGCCCACGAGGAAACCGACTGCTGGGCATCTGCACCACCTTGAGCGACGAAGAGTCCTGGGGAAGCCGCAGGGCACCAGGAGACACAGTGCCCAGTTACTGCAACTTACAAACACTGACTTAAATCCTACTGAGCTAATTGAGGTTGTTGGGACGAGTATGTGCCTCTCTGTAGAAATGGGGACAGCCAAAAAATTGGGGTTTTCTCCTCACTGTGATTCAAGGTGCTGCGACCATCACTGATGGGCTCGTCCCTGGTCAGCAGCAACTCTGGCCTTGAATCAGTCAGTGGTTACAGTCTGGGGCCTGCAGAGAGCTTCTAAGTGCTCTTTGCAGCAGCCATCTCGCAGCACAGCTACACAAAACTGTGACAGTAGATAAGTTATTTGCAATTGCAACTGCTAACAATAATGTTTAGAGCTTGTGCCTATCTTAATTTGTAATATAGCAGGGGAGAATCAGACCACAAGTGTAAGTAAAACCTTGGTCCATTGCCATTTATTCAATAAAATAAAACTGGGGAGGGAGGGGGGTGTTTGGGGGAGGGGTTGTTTGATTTAGGGTTTTGGGGGGGGGTGTTTCAGTTGTGTAGCAACTGTTCTTAAAAGCATTGACAAAGTGTGATGAAGTCACAAAGGAAGCCAGGCAGTCACTTTTCACAGTTACCCACCGCAGCTTTGGCGCTGATACTACTACAGTGGACAGCTCTGGAAGGGATATAGGGGCTTTTTATCATGACAGTGAAACACAAAGAAAAAAGATCTGTGAGCACAGTCCTCTGTTAGTATTTGAATGCTGGTAAGGTTCTTGAATTAATTCCCCTCCCCTTTGGTAGGAACCAGAGCAATTTTATTAATCTGATAAGATGAATGCAATTTTATTAATCTGATAATAAGATTAATTAAATTGCTCAAGTTTCTAGCCAGCAGAGAGTGATGACAACCCATGTTCCTGTGTGCTGTAGCCAATGAGGCACCAAGACTTGGCTTTTTAGAAACTTTTAGCCAAACTCCCAGTCAGAGCTGCCCCAGGCACATGCATCTCTTCTCCCGGCAGTAGCAGCAAAAGGGCGATTTTGGCTGCCTTAGCAGGGAGCAGAACTGGTGGCTACATGCCCCGAGTTCCTCCAAGGAAGCTCCCAGCAGGGTGTTGCGTGTGGCAGGCACATCCGTGCCCAGGAGATGCCTGGGAGGAACAAGGGTTTTCTTCTGTTTTTCTTCATCCCTATATCAAATTCCTACCGTGTAATTATTTCACAGAATCACAGAATCACAGAATCTTAGGGGTTGGAAGGGACCTCAAGAGATCTTCGGGTCCAACCCCCCTGCCAAAGCAGCTCCCTACCTCATATTACATAGATAGGCGTCCAGACGAGACTTGAATATCTCCAGAGAAGGAGACTCCACCACCTCCCTGGGCAGCCTATTCCACTGCTCTGTCACCCTCACTGTGAAAAAGTGCTTCCCCATGTTGGTGTGGAACTTCCTGTGCTCCAGCTTACAGCCATTGCCCCTTGTCCTGTCCCCACAGACCACTGAAAAGGGGCTGGCCAATTCCCCCTGCCACCCATGTCTAAGATATTTATAAACACTAATTAGGTCCCCCCTAAGTCTTCTTTTTTCCAGGCTGAACAGCCCCCGCTCACTCAGCCTTTCCTCATAGGGGAGATGTTCCAGGCCCCTAATCATCTTTGTCGCCCTTCTCTGGACTCTCTCCAGAAGGTCCCTGTCTTTTTTATACCAGGGAGCCCAGAACTGGACACAGTATTCCAGGTGGGGCCTGACCAACACAGAGTAGAGGGGGAGGATCACCTCCTTCGACCTGCTGGACACACTCTTCCTGATGCATCCCAGGATCCCATTGGCTCTCTTGGCCACCAGGGCACACTGCTGGCTCACAGCCAACCTGTCATCAACCAGGACCTCCAGGTCCTTCTCCACAGAGCTCTTTTCCAACAGGTCATCTCTCAGCCTGTACTGATACAGTTGGTTATTCCTCCCCAGGTGCAAGACTTGCACTTGTTGAATTTCATTAGGTTTCTCCCTGCCCAGCTCTCCAGCCTGTCCAGGTCTCCTGCTGCAATTTGGCAGGGTAAGGTGAAAATAAAAAAAGCAGCTTGCTTCCCTCCACTTCTATGGGAGGGGAAGGAAAACGAGCTCGGATCTGTTCAAACTGTAAGCATGCTGCTCTTTATGCACCAACTGTGGGAACTTTGTCAAGGAAGTAATAAAAGTCTGCCTCCCCCAAAGCCTCCAGGCAACCTTGTGTAGATCCAGGCCTGGAGGTTGGTGGCACTGCCTCTAGCAGGGGGCTTGGAACTCTCTGATCCTTGGGATCCCTTCCAACCCAGACCATTCTATGATATTAGGATTCTATGATCATATTGTCTTCCATCAAATTTTAATGAAAACCCAAAATATTTAAGTATTTGTAACTTCTGCCTGATAATTTTGACAGTGCTCCCCTCTAAAAGGAAAAAAACATCAATTACTCTGAAGCACAAACATACCTGCTGCAATGTTGCCTCCTCACATCCTGCCCTGCAAAACTTGGCTAAAGTGGCTTTCAGAAAGATGTGTTCGTGCAGCGAGGCATTCCTGAATATCAAAACAACACAGGCAAAAATCAGTCTGCCAAGTTTAGAACTTAGGAAGCATCAGAAAAGAGTCCGGAAGGGAAATGGCTTGGTAACCTCGTATATAAGTGCAGGATATTTTTCTACCCGAGAGGGGTATACTACAGCCTGCAACACTGGCACCACAATACACTGCATTTCACTCCACCTTTCCTGCAGTGTCTCTGAACACATTCCATTCTGTGCATCATACATGTTCTGCCCTGTGCTACGGTCAACTGAAGATTTATGAATTCAATCAACATGGAGATTTCCAGGCACAACTAACCCAGCAAAAGCTGTGACCTTACATATCCAACAAAGTATCTTATTTGCAGCCCTGAGTCCCCATGGAAGGGACTCTTTTTTTCCTTCTGACCAGAAACCAGTATAGTCCTTTACCAGTTACAGCCTGTGCAAAGCACCGAACAGCAACAGAATTCCTCACATGTATTCCCACCATAGACACAACCTGTTTATGTTAAACAAACCAGTTCAAATGGGAGAGTCTTGCATTCTGCTCCCATGTCTGCAGTTGCATCTAAGCAAGCAGAGACAGTGGCAAAAACACAGTTATGTAGAGGGCAAGAGTTGACTCTTGAGGACCTGAGGCCTACACTGTGTGTCTCTGATTGTGTTTTCCTCCAGTCTAGCTCAAAGTCTGGTGCAGTCTGCCGAATAGCCAGTAGTGTTTCTAGCTGTGGGCTCCTGAAGAGATCTTCCAGGTTTAGTTCTAACTGGAAGGAATTTGCACCTGGAAACTGTGTTCAGGGCACTATGTACAGTTCCCCATCTTTAACTGGGTTTTTTGTACCTGTCATTCCTAGCTGTGCTACTAGGCTTGCTTGGGATCCTATTTCCACAAAACACAATGCATGGCATATGCTCCCAAAGGGTGCTGACAACAGACTGAATGTTTTGGAAAAAACAGCCCAGTGAAAAAGACCCAAAAGCAAAGAAATTCCTTAGGAACATTTTTTACCTGATGAAATTTATATATGGTGAGGAAAACAGTTCTTCTATGGCTTCTGTTACGTGGGCCATCCTGACTTTTTCAGATGTGCTGCTCTGGCCAGCAAATTCACAGATCTCAGCGGCCCTTCTGCAGATATGAAGGCAACGCCTTGCATCACCAGACACCGCTGCCACCTGAAAGTAAACAGGTAAACAGTAAGTAAAGAAAGTAAACAGTAAACCTGAAAGTAGCAGTACTTCCTACACCGTGAAAAAAAGAATCAACAGACAACAAAACCCATTCCTGACCACAATACAGGAGAGCAATGCCACTGTGAACTCTGTTACTAGGATTCTAGATGTTGAATAACAATCTTATTGATCAAAACCAACAGAAGCAACCCTCCCTCAACAACCTCCTCCCCCTCCCCCCCCAATGTCATCATCACAAATTCAAAACTGAACTTTTTTCTACGACCAAAGTCGATGCTGATAACCTATAAAAGGCTGAAGTAAAGAATGAGAAACCCTCTAGAAAATCATATTGCAAGTTACTTTTCTGAAGAAAAATCATGCAGCAAAAACACTGCAGATCACTAATTCTAACAAAACATTGGTTGCTTCATAACAAAACGAACACTTATATTTACTGCTGATATATTGATGAAGCACAAAAAGTTTAAGCATATACTGGCTGACAGATGCTGTAACATATTTAATAGATTAACATATGATTGCTAACATAAGACATTCACATACCTGAACTGGAGAAGCTACTGATCCCCCAGTGCATTCATTACTTTTTTGTAAAACTGAGCATTTAGACTGACAACAGAACAGGTACTATACATTATGCTGAGGCTTGAAGCATCTTAAGGCAATGAATTTGGGTAGTTCTGTACGTTTCTTTCATTCTCCAATGACTCGCACTGCTCCAAACACCAGAGAAAGCTGACATCTTACTATGCATTATCGTGACTCGTGCTGCCATGTCTCCAGCTCCTGCAATATACTGCTGCCTTCTCAAAGGTGGAAAAAGGACACTGCTTTAGCAATGCTTCCTGCTAAAATATCCTGTATTCCTTGCAGGGAGCATAACATACGAGCTGTTACTTGCACCCCACTTTGTCTCCAGTGCAGAACACATGAGCACAGAATGAAGCCTGACTTCTGCCACAGAGCTCGCCCCTGCTGCTTGCTATGCCCCTTACCTAACACAACACAAAGGACAAATAGGACAAGCATCTGTCCTGTGCTTACCAGCTGAACTGCATCCTCTTCAAACACACTGATGTTGTTCAGTCTGGATAAAATAATTTGCTGTATCTCTCTGAAGGTGTGGGGCTCAAAGGGCATTCTGGTGAAGCACTGTGGTAAAGAATACAATAAAGGGAGAAGCAGCTGTAGTGCTTGAAAAATCTCAACAGCTCAAGCATAGTCTGTACAGTTTTATTTTCTCTGCTGGGGACAGTCCCTCTCTCACATCTTTCCCCTCTAAGGGATAGGCTTCAGTCAATTCTTCCACTTCATATTTGTGAAACAAACGTGCAAACCCACAAAACTGTGACTGAGGACTCCTGCTTGGACCTGCCCACTGACAGGCTTGAGGAGCAAGCACTGCTGCCAGAATTCACATTTCTCTTACAAAACTTACTGTAAACCTATTGTAAACTACTTCTCTTACCATCATCAAAAGATTTTAGTATTACAATGCATTTGTTTACAACTGTTTACACTTATTTGTTCAATACAGTAACAGCAGAAGCTATGAAAAAGTGGTGTGTGGGAGGAGGACGTTTTGAGAGCTTTCGGGGCTCCTGCTCAGGAGCAGGAAGGTGGGTTTCTGCCCGTTTTGTGAACAGGGTGGCTTGTGTATGATGCTGCCCTTTGAGTTTTGTAACGGAAACTGTGTAATTATGGTGTGACCTCCTGAGAGTGAATAGGGGAAATTTGAAAACAAAACCAACCCCAACCCCCCAAGAAACCAACCTCCCCCCCAAAACACACACACACACAGGAACTACCTCAGGTTTCTGTATCTCAGCACCTTGAGCTTGTGTATCCCTTCTGGAGCTTTTTGTCTGCCTTGTAAAGCTGAGACTTGGAGCAGCGCTTTCTTTCTAATTTTTTTCTTTTCTATTATTTTTTTTCATAAAAAATTTAAAAACAACAAACCCCAAGTTGGGAAAAAAATGGATCTCGAGCGAGGTTGGAGAAGAAAACCTTCTCATGTGTCCCATGCCATGGTCTCTCCTCCTGCCAGCCAAGAGCTGGCGGCTGTTCCTTCAGAGAGAGCTCAAGAAATGGTTAAATAGGCAAAAAAAAAAGGAAAGAAAAAAAAAAAAAGAGAAAAACCCACTCAAAGCATTGATGCCACGTTTCCTTCTACGGCGACGTGTCTGTGTGTGCCCACCACAGCACGGGGAGGGAGGGGGTAAGAGAAGGAAAGGGTGGGTTTTTTTACAAACAAAAAGGAAAAGACCCAAACCAGAAATATATCCAGCTACCACGAGCCTGGGCTTGCTCCTTGCTCTCTGTTGCTTTCTTTTGAGTGTCATGTGTTGGTCCCGGTTCCCCCAGCAGTCTCCTTGCCTCGGGCACACGATGCTGGGGTGTTGGGGAGGGGGATGAAGGTGGTTGGGGGTATTTTTTGGGGGGGATGGAGGAGCATCCCTTTACCTGGTGACTTGGGGAAGAGTTGACATCGCACAGCCGCCTCTCCCTGGTTAGTAAAGCCAAAAGGTTATTAGCAGGTCACTAATTGGGCTGGTAGCTTCCAGCAGGGTGGGTGTAAGGGCAACACCGGTGGGGTAAGGCCAGAAAGGGGTTTGGGCTGGGAGGTGGGGGCCAAGCTCCTACCACCCACCATCCCCAACCCATGGAGGGGACTCGCTCTGACCCAGACTCGCAGGCTGAGCCTCCCCCTCCCCACCCGCCCCCGCGTCCTTTCTGCACAGGCAGGCAGCCTGCAAAGCCGGTGGGGGAGCATCCTGTCGCATCCCTCCCCAGCCTCGCTCTCCCCTCAGCACCAGCTCCTCACCTCCAAGAGGACATCTCCTAATGAGACATGGGGTCCTGCACCCACCTCCTCACCCAGTCATGAGGCCACCTCTCCCCCCATGGTGGTCTCAGCACCCTGTAGGGGCCCAAGGACCCAAGTCGCCCCCCTCCCCCTCGTGACAACTCTGCAGCAGGAGGGGCAGTCCCACCAGCTCAAACAGTGCAGCGTTCAGCAGCCATGGGGCAGAGTACACACCTCCTGACAGGACAGAACCCTGGGGAACAGCTCTCGGAGGACCTGGGATCTGTTATGGATGAAGCCCGTGGGTTTGGAAGCACTTTGCTCTGATAACACGGCATTATTACTTGGCATAGTAACTGGGGCAGGTGAAGGGGCACCCAGAAACACAAACACATTCTCCATGGCAGATGTTTTCCCTTTTTGAATCGGACCTGCTTTAGCAGGGGCATGGACTAGCTGATCTCCACAGGTCCCTTCCAACCCCTGCCTTTCTGGGACTCTGCTTGTCCAGTAGGAACCAGAGCTGGAACAGAGTTGCTGGGGCCTGTGATTTTGCAGGGCAAGGGGCAGGAGCCGTGCCAAGTGGGTGGGTGCAGCACACAGTGCCCAGGTGAACTTGCCCAGGAGAAACTGAGCTGTCCATGGGGCCAGCAAGGCCCAAAGCACACGGCCATGGCAGTGGGCAGCTGGGCAAGGCCAGCCTGCAGGGATGGATGTTGGTCTGGGAAGGTGCTGCTACGCCCTTGGGGAAGACCAGGCTCAGGGCCCAGCCCTAAAGCTAAGCCCTCGAGAAGGAGAGAGCAGGAGAAGCAAGCTGACAAATGAGTGTGGGATCTCCCAGTGCAGAGAATTCAGGCAGCTTTATTCTGCTGGAGAAGGAGGATGAGTGCCAGCACTCTGGGTCGGCACAGGGCTGGTCCCGTGCTGTCATCTGGGCCGGCTGTAGGGATCTTGGACCTCATGTTGGACGTGGGAATGTTCTTGCACCTGCTCAGGCTCAGGGGTGCTGGAGCGGCTGCTGCTCTCGAGCACGGGGGAGCCACAGCAGGACCCTGACTGCAGCTGGCTGGCAGTGCTGGAGCTACTTGTGTCAGGTGCTGGGGAGCTGTGGGATTGCTCCAGTGCTGCGTGGCTGGGGGTGCTGGTCTCAGCACTCGGTGCTCTTGCAGGGCTCCTCTGGCGATGTCCCCTGGGTCGGCTGTAGGGCTTTTTGGCCCGCCATTGGAAGCAGGAGTGGTGTCACAGCTGCTCGGGCCCAGGGCTGGCAGAGCGGTCTCGCAGGAGCTCGGGCCCAAGGGTGTTTGAGTGGCTGCCGCTCTCAAGCACTTGGGAGCCCTGGGGCAGCTGTGATGCCACTATGCTGCCAGTGCTCGGGCTGCTAGGCCCGGGTGCCTGTGGGTCATGTGAGGGCCCTGATGCTGACTGGCTTGCGGTGCTGGGGCCGGCGAGCTCCAAGCTGGCACTGGAAGCTCTAAGGGAAGCAAGGAAGTGAAGGACACGGTCCGGCACAGCAGCATGGCCCAGTGCGGTGCTGCCAGCCTTCCTGAAGCAGAGAGGCTCTGCCAGGCCTACCCTGGGCACTCGCTGCCAGGCCTTGCCAGCCCGGGCCTCTGCCCAGGGGCACCCAGGTGCTTTGCCTCTTACCAGTGGCTGGCTGTTCTCTCCAAGCTGGAGCAGAAACTGTGGGTGCCCCTGGCAGCACAGGAGCAGCACAGCAGCAGTTGCCAGGGCCTGGGAAAGCAAGCAGGTTAATGGCTATGAGGACAAAAACACCTCAGCATGGGCGGGACCGTCCAGCAGAGCTCTCATTTCCAGTCCTTCTGCTTAGAGCCCTTGGCCAGACAGGGATGCCATGGAAAACCCTGGGGTGCAGCTTTGACAACTTACCCCTCGTTCTCTGCCTGCTCCCTGCCTCCCGGACAAACGCACTTGCTGGCATCGCAGCGGCTGTGCCTCTGGTTCATGGCTGGGTAGGTGTGCCTTCCCTCCCGCAAGGGCAATCTGATGGAGAAAGGAAAATTGATGAGCCCTTGGTGCCCCAGCATCAGGTAGATGTAGGGCATCCCTACTGTTCTGCAGGGGCTGTCCCTGTCTCGGCACAGCACTTGCACCTTCCTGTTTTGTGACATGGGCAGAAGGACACCAACCTTGCAAGGACTCGGATCCCCATCATGAACATTTCTGTCTGGAATCCTTCCCTGTCTCTGCAGAGGGGGCACACAAAGCAAAAAATGCCGGCACACACAGCATGTCCCTACAGGAGAAACAGGAGCATGAGGCAGGCCCTGGTGCTGCTGAGCACCTCCAGTGGCCTGGGGGGTGAGGGAAGGGCTCCTACCTGGATGCAGCTCCTATGGAACCAGGCGTGCTTGCATGCTGGGCACATGATGGTGCCATATGACAGCCTGTGCTCCACAGGATCCAGGCAGATGAGGCAGGTGTTGTCCGCCTCCTGAGTCTCCACCTCTTTCTGCTTGGGATGGTGCTCCCAGCAGAAGGCCCTCGGGCAAGAGGCAAGGGATGGGTGAGGCGGGAAGTGCTTGGAAGAAGGGTGATTTTTAATGTGTATACACATTGCAAAGGCTGAGGAACATTACCTGTATAGCACAATGTACTGGGTGATGCATTCACCCGCCACAGCACAGGGGAGATGGAAGCTGCGGTTGCAGCCCCCCTCCCAGCAGGTGATGGTGGCCCCGCTCTGGCCACAGACAAAGCAGTCCTCGAAAGAGCACAGCAGCCCCCATCAGCAGCAGCCTCAGGGCCTCCACGGCCAACCCCACACCTCTGTGCAAGGAGCAGGATGTGGCCACTGCTGGGCCACAGCCTGCAGATCTACCTGGCTGATGAGGCTCTTGGGCTGCAGCCCCTCTGGAGCTGGTGGGAGCAAGGTGTTTGCCCCAGAGCTGGTTGGAAGGGCTGGGCTTCCTTTCTTGGGCTCGGAGTTAAGTTACCGCAACTTTCTACTTGTGCAAACCTTGTTCTTGTCAGGTCCTCACCTTGCACGCTGCCTGATGGATTGTGCGTCTGACATCCTCAGGGAGAAATCCAAGGAGTCCTGAATTTTTAGGGCCTCTCTGAAACAGGTTGGTGCTAAAAAACTGCAGGAAAGACGAGGAGCTGATGAGTGTGTGGCAGAGACTGCCTGTCAGAAAGCTGGCGGGAGCCCTGGGGGAACTCACCAGGCAAAAGAGATGGGTGCAGACCCCTTGTTGGTTCAGTTTACACCCATAGAGTTCCAGGTCAGCCTCTGCCCGATGACACAGCATGCATGAGGGGAGAGAGCAAAGGCCACTGAGAATGAGCACTTCTGCGAGGCTGGGGGAAGTGTCCCTGAGGTGTTGGCTCAAGGGCCTGCTCTGTCCCTGCCTAGCTGTCAGCTCGGCAGGCTGGAGGCTTTGGAGAAGAAGGGGGCGCAGCAGGCAGAGCTGCGCCAGCAGGTGCCCGCTGCCTGGGCCCTGCTTGCTGAGGAAAGGAGGGCTTGGTTCTTCCCCACGGTGGTTGGGAACTCCTGCCTGCCCCTGCCCCTGCTCTCGACCCCATGCTGAGTGTCCCCCCAAGCCTGCTGCCAGGCTGTGGGAGGGACACTTTGCTCTCACCTAGATCCATTGAGTCAGAGGCCGCCTCCTCGCTTGTGCTCATCGTGACTGTGCGACAGCTGTGAGTGTTTGGAGATTCTCTGTCCCAGCAGTGCTGGGCTGTCTCCTCCAAATACTCCTCTGCTGACTCTGAGGGAGAAGTGAGAAGCGGGTGAGCTGGCAGTAGAGGCCCAGAGCCCTGAGGTGTGGGGCCTTGCTCCTCTACCTCCAGCCCCGTCCCTCCCCTGCCCTCTCCTCACCCTCCTCAGGTCGCACTGACCCACGGCCTGGCCTGTTGAGCCTTTTCATGGGCTTGTCTCCACGGGCCAGAGTGGCTACTGTCCAAATATGGGCAGAGACGCCATTGGCAGAAAGGTGCTCCTCAGGCAGTGCGACTGCCGGGCTCTGGCCCTGTCTGAGGGAACTCTGTTCCTGCCCCGGCACAGGGAGTGCTGCCGGCAGGCTGGGGAAGGTGATCCTCTCTGTGCTGCACTGTCCAGGCTACGTCTGAAGTTCTGCCTGTGGGTCTGGGCTCCCCGGTACAGGGGGCAGAAGCGACCTTAGAGCCTGGCCCGGGCTCACACCTCTGATCCGCTCGGACACAGTGGGTGGCTGGGACACAGCACAGGACCTCAGGCCGTGACCTCAATGTCGCAGGGGCCCATCATCTTTCTCCTGGTCTCCTTAGCCCTTTGGGAAGGCAATGGGTGGGAGGCTTGATCAGCTGGAGTGTAGCAAGGCTCAACAGGGGGATCTGGACCGGCTGGATTGATGGGTTGTGGGTTGTCAAGCACTGGAGACGGCTGCCCAGGGAAGTGGTTGACTCGCCATCCTGGGAAGCATTTAACATCATGTAGATGTGGTACTGAGGGACATGGTTTTTGCGGTGGGCCCAGTACTCTTAGGGTATAGGTGTAATTTGCTGATCTTAAGGGTCTTTTCCAACCCACATCATCCGAGGATTCTGATGACCATTCTGTTGTTGCACCATCACCCTTTGGCTTTCATTCAGCTATCGACCGATTACCATTTAATCAGTGCTTAATCATCCCTAAAGCCCTTTCAGTTAACCCTTCAAGGATGACCTCTCTTGAGTAACTTGCCTGTGACACTGGAACAACCACCAGACAGTGTCTTGGGCACCTCCAGGACCGGAAACAAGTACCATGGAATCCCGTGTTGGAGAATCCAGGACCAAAATGTCATTGGGGACCAAGAGAGAAGCTTCCCAGGCGTGCAGGACAGAGGCTTTCCAGGCCACCTCCTTCGGCTCCTGCTTTTAGAGTGTCCTCTGAAAAGCATGGTGTCCTCTAAAAGCGTGACTTCACCAAAAGCAGGCCCTGCCTGACCTGCCCATGGAGTGGCTTTCTTCCATTGTGTAGCTGCAGCGGTGGACAAGGGGAGGGCTGTGGATGTCACGTCTCTGGTCTTCTGCAAGGCCTTTGTCACCAGCCTCCATGACATCCTTATCTTTCAATTCCTTTTCCCAAAAGCGGGGCTGTTGCCTGGCGTGCAGGATGCCAAGACAGCCCTGAGCAGAGTTACTGGATTGATTCCCTGTCCACACAGAGAGATGGGCGCACGGGGGTAACTGCACACAGCTAGCCCACCACACACTGATGTTATTTTGTTACAGCATCAGAAAGACTTTGGCTTTTAGATTTAGTTAAATAAGGACTTAGGGTTTTTAGTTATTTTTGCCCTAGGGTTATTTTTAACAATGCTCTCCTTTTATTACCATCCAGAATATTTTTTATTTGTGGGGATAGGGCCTGGCCCATTATCCCCTCACACATAAGAGGAGGTCCATGTAGCCTAGGTCAGCTTTCTGTTCTGACCCCTAACATATGGCGTCCAGCAGGGAGCAACATGCAATTCAATATATGAATTTTAGGTGACGCCATGAAGCCAGGAAGCCAAGAAGCCATTTTAGTAGGTGAAATCACCCAGATTCTATACCTTTCTTACTGCAAATGTGGCAAGCTAAAAAGCTGCTAATTGGTTACACACACTGTTCACACTGTATTGACTGGTTAGTAACTATAACGAGTTCTGATAAACCTACCTTATAGCTATATAATATCCTTAGTTTACCTTTAATACCTAAAAGCATCCACACACCTGCTGTTTTGACCCTCTTGTTATGGTTGGTTCCTAACATGTTCTGTTACTCCCAAATACCTTCCCATAACTGCTTCTTGGTTTAGGGCAGCCTGTACCCCTATCAGCAAGGCCGCTGTGTTTGGAGAATGGGATTATTAAGATCCTCTCTGCATGAGTAACTTTTCTTTTCTCATGGGATTAGAAGGATATTGTCAGGGCCTAAATCTTAGGAGAAGAGAGCTAGGCCACTAGCAGGCCTGCTGTCCTCCCCCACACTAACATGATCTATGATTGTACAACATCGCCTCTCCCACTGGGCGAAGCATGGTGTACAGGCCTACAGCCACAACTGTGATATCAAGCAAAATTTTGGTCTTTTGGTCAACATTTTACGGCCTCTCTTTTGTTACCAGGAGCAGTCACTGCAAAAGCATTAGCTACTTTAGGTAAGTTTGCTTGTTGGCTTGCAAATCAAACGAATGCTGTTAGCAGTGCACTGTCTGGCCTTTTATTAGATGTAGACAGTGTTCGTCATGCAAAACAGAGCTGCTATAGATTTTTTGCTTTTGGCACAAGGCCATGGTTGTGAGGATTTTGAGGGTATGTGTTGTAAGAATCTCTCAGATCATTCTGGGTCTATTCATGCTAGCATTCAACAGCTTAAGGATGGAGTCTCGAAACTACGACAAGATGATGGATGGGATTGGTTGGACAAAATTTTTGGAAGATGGGGATTATCTGGATGGTTGAGAAGCTTGGTAAAAACTTTTGTTTATGCCTTGGCTGTTTTTGTTTTTCTACTTCTTCTTTTACCCTGTCTGTTGCAATGTATGCAACATTTGATAAATCAGTCTATAAACAAGATTCTTTTTGTGTAAAAGGAAGGGGGAGATGTAGCACAAGGCCTGAAAGAATCAGATAGAAGTTCCAGCACTTTGCAGCTATTAGACACAGACGTGCTGGTTTGTTGGACACAAACCTTGGGAGAGTTAAAATAACAAAGAAGAGCTGGTTGATAAGGGACGAAAGAATGCTGGGACGCGAGACATCTTGACACCAGAGACACCGGAGGCAGGATAAGAGGACCTGGTCAGCCTTGAAAGGGAGAATGAAACATGCTTTAAGAAACAAAACCAGAGTATGTGTAAAGGTTGTGTGATTAGGCCTAAATGCTTTTTCTAATAATGTTCGTAAGTGTTTTTAAACCAATCAGCAAATAGTAAATGTAAGAACAGCTTCTGCACGCCAATGAAACTAAGGCACACGTGGGCTTTACAAAATATATAAACTTGTGATTTGCTACAATAAAATGACAAATAGCTTGCATCAAGCTGTGTCCCATCTCTTAATTGCAGCACCCAACGTCCCAATCTTTTCCCCCCAAGAGCCGATCCCTCCCCGCCACCTCAATGACGGGACCTCCAGCCTCCCTTCTCCAGCAGCACCCTGCAATTCCGCATGGATCCCCTTAAGCCCGGTCCCAGTCCCAGACAGCCCACGCTCACCACGCCACACAGACAGGTTTGGCTTTCTCTTCCCAACAAATCCAAGGAGTTCCCCCAAAGAGAGAGCTCCTCCCGCGGCAGGACCCCGATTGCCCTCGCTCCTCTGGCCGCCAGACGACATCCCCATGGTCCCTTCAGGCTTGGTCAGAATCCCTTATGGAAGAGTCTGTGCTCCGAGACGCATCCTGCCCGGAGCCAGCTCTGAGCTACAGACCCCACTGATGGGCCAATGCCGCTCCGGTCCCAAACAAAGAGCTGCACATCAGCAAGGCTTTAAAAAAATAATTTCAATATTTATTGTACTAAAATAAATAAACATTTACCTTTTCACATTTAACACAAAAAACAGAACAACAAAACCAACCCCAGGTTGGAGTTCCTGCCTCCAAAATTAAGGTGGGGATGTAAACAAGTAAAATCAAAACAAAGTTAACCACTGCTCCTAAACCTCAACTTGAACCTAAAGGGGTGGAGTCGTGTGTCTGCTGCTATTCAAAGAACATTTCAGAAGGAAAACTAAAACAGTGTCACATGGTTGGGTGCTGAGAAAGAGTGGGGGTGCAGAAAGTGGCTGCTGTGAGGAGCTGCTGGAATTCTCTGCAGCTCCAAAGTGTAAACAATTCAAGGCCAGAGTCACTGTTAGGAGAAAGCAACCCGGAAGCAGCTGCATTTTACCACTGGAGAAGAGAGTGAGAAGATGTAACGAGCTGTGCAGACGCCAAGGCCGGGGAGGGCGGGGGACGAGGTACCCCAGATGCTGGAGAGAAAGATGCCCCTGCAGCCCGTGGAGAGACCCCATGGAAAAGGCTGAGACCCCACCTGCAGCCCGTGGAGGGGCTCCACACTGGATGGAGCAGGTGGAGACACAGAGAAGATGGCTGTGACCCTTACGTTGGAGCAAGCCTCTGCCAGCACTTGCAACCTACAGAGATGAGCGAGAGAGAGAATTGCGCTGGAAGAGGTTTGCTGGGGGAAGGCTTGCCATGGAAGACTGGAGACACATTGTGATTTATTGTTGCCCACCATAGCAGCGACCCATGGAGGGGCAGATGATGAGATAAAGCCCTGTGGGAAAAGGACTCAGCGTTGGAGAGGTTCGTGGAGGACTGTCTCCCATGGGTGGGACCCCATGGTGCAGCACACGGGGCAGCACCACCCCAACACACACACTGTAGCACAGGGTGGGCAGGGACTGGGAGATGGGGCTTCGGTCAGTTCCCTGCCAGTTGGTTTCCTTCGCGGCCAGGGGGGCATTCATTCCATACGCCCTTCCCCTGCTGCACCGTGGGGTCCCACCCACGGGACACAGTCCTCCACAAACCTCTCCAACGCTGAGTCCTTTTCCCACAGAGCTTTATCTCATCATCTGCCTCGCCGTGGGTCGCTGCTATGGTGGGCAGCAATAAATCACAATGTGTCTCCAGTCTTCCACGGCAAGCCTTCCCCCAGCAAACCTCTTCCAGGGCAATTCTCTCTCTCTCGCTCATCTCTGTAGGTTCCAAGTGCTGGCAGAGGCTTGCTCCAACGTAAGGGTCACAGCATCTATGTCTCCACCTGCTCCATCCAGCGTGGAGCCCCTCCACGAGCTGCAGGTTTGGTCTTGGCCTCTTCCATGGCAGGTCTCCACAGGCTGCAGGGGCATCTTTCTCTCCAGCACCTGGGGTGCGTCCTCCCCCGCCCTCCCCGGCCTTGGTGTCTGCACAGTTCGTTACATCTTCTCACTCCCTTCTCCGGTGGGAAAATGCAGCTGCTTCCGGGTTCTTCTCTCCTATATGTGATTCTCAGAGGCGCTATGAATCCATCTCTGATTGGCCTGGCCCTGGTCAACAGTGACTCTGGCTTTGAATTGTTTACACTTTGGAGCTGCAGAGAATTCCAGCAGCTCCTCACAGCAGCCACTTTCTGCACCCCGGTTCTCTCGCAGCACCCAACCATGCAAAACTGCGACAACAGGAATCTCCCCAAGGTGATCACAACAGTGCCCGTCTCACAGCAGCTGTTGATGGATTATTTCCCATACCATCTTCCTGCGGAAGTATGGCATGTGTTTCTGCAAAGAGAAAGAAAGAGAAAGCTGTTAATGTAGGAAGTCAGGGCAGAAAGGAGGCACAAACACCCGGTTCGTTAAGGATGGGGAACACAGCTCTGCCCTGCTGAGGCCATCCTGAAGTGCTGACCCCAGCAAGTGCACACCCAAGGAGAGGTACAAACCCTCAGCCCCCACCCCAGGCTGCTGCCTTTACTCCCCCGGCTCTTTTATCCACGTGGAAAAAATCCAGGGCAAAAAGCTCTGGAGCCGTTGAAAACCTTCACTCACCTGAGTAAAGGTCATGGGCTCATCTCGGGAGATGCAGTCTGCGTATTTGCAGATGAAAACCCCGCAGTCGCTGCCATTCTCTTGCTGAGGGATTTCCTAATGAAGGCAGAGGAAGACAGAGGATATTCCCTTACCTCAGAGGACAAGCAGCAGGCGTTACCCACACCAGCCCTGCGATAACCGGACCCAACTCGTGATGCGCTTCCCACTCCCGCAGGCTCAGAGGTTGCCCCAGCTCTTGGCACACCCAGCTCTGCACAGCGCCGTGTCTCTGGAATCAAGACTTGAGGCCTCGCTTTTCCCTCTGAGGGAACTTCCTGAGAAACACTGGCGCCAGCCCCTGCTCTGTCACACACCGGGCTCTGTGCTCCAAGCCAGAATCAATCATCATCTCAGAGCTGATTTTTGCAGCCTACATTCTCTGAGCCTTAAAAACTTATGGAATGGGGGCAAAGCCAGATTCACCTTCATGGGGCAGACTAATTAAACAACCCCCAACCACCCTAACAGCAAAGAGAGCATTGGGCCAGCGAGAAGAGCCTCTGCTTGGAGAGTCCAACCCAGCGCAGCTTCCCGCTCCGCTCGCAGCCAGAGCTGGTGCCGTAAGGACAGGAGAAGCTTCGGGCTGATGACTTGGACTGAACTCGGACGGGCTCAGACCCTCGCGACAAGGAGCCACAGTTCACCTTCCAAACCCAAGCAGTGCTCACTTACGTGGGGCTCCATGCTGCGAAGCGTCCACTCTGAACAATCCAACTCCACCTTTCTTTTTTCCAGGCTTTCTTCTTGCAGGAATTTGCTGTTTAAACCAAAAGAGAAGAAAAGATCCCTCTTTATCTCCATCATTCAGTCCCACAAAAAGCAAGCTGCTGAAGGAGACTCCCACAAAAGCATAAGCTCGTTGAGAAACCTCCCAAATCACGTGTTGTCAGAGGAGGAACAGGAGAACCAAGCAAGGAACTGCAATGCCCAGTGTGTACCCATATACCGGGTGCACCTCCAGGAAGAGGAAATACAAAAGCTTTTGGGCCAAGGAAGTTCCCAGGCCAGGGGCTGTCCCAGGAAAAGCCTGCTACGAGACACTGGTCTTGAGGGAGAACGCCTGCAGTACAGATCACCCACAGTAAGGACAGGAAGGCAGGTGGCTGGGGCAAGCTGGAGGGCAACAGGGACCGCTGCTTGTTTAAAATGCGGAACAGAACAGCAGAGGTGCAGAGGCACGGAGACGGAGCGTGTCCCAGAGCTCGCTGCAGCAGAGGCTGAACCCACAGGACAAGGATGAAAGAGCCAAGCGAGGAAGAGGAAGAGCGTGCGAAGAGCCGGGGCGGAGGGGGACGATGTCAGAGCAGGGAAGCACTCGATGGCACACAACTGGCGGCACGTGAATCCAACATTTCTGTTTGGTTACTGACCAGAAGCAGGAAAACCTGTGGTCGTGTTCTGGGGGCAAAACCCCCCCAAACCTTCTCCCAACTCCCAAGGGAAAAGCAGCGGCCCAGCAGTTACTTACAATAACACCTGGCAGATCTCATCACCGTTTTGTCCCAGGGAGTCATAGTGCCTGACGCTCTTCTTTCTGACATCTATGACCTGTTGTTAAGAGATGACCCTCAGATGAGGCCCAACAGCCCAAAGTCTAGATGACTTTCCTTGCAGGCTTTTCCTCCCCATCCAGCTCTAAGTAAAAAGCTGGGTTTGACTCACCCCGAGCGTCCAATGACACCTCAAGTTCACAGGGACAAAAATGATGTCCTTGCTGAAGAGATCCACTCCTCTGCTCCATCTTTTCACTGCGCTGTAGCCTCCAGAGCAGAGTTTCAAATAGAAGAAGGCGGTAAAAGCGAAGACTGATGGACCTTTTTCTCTGTTGCTTCTGTCCACCAGAAGAGCCATGTAGAAATGAATGACCTGCACCACAAAGAGTAAATTGAAGAAGTAAAATAAGACGCTAGCTTACCACACAAAAAGTACAGCCCCATGCCTTGGCTGGCCACCCTTATTCCAACCCCAGCTATGGGTATTCTCTATACCACTCTCAGCTGCTTGGGTCAGAGAATCTGGCACTTGGTTATCACTTGGTTTGATAAAAACACCTTTCGCCCTCTCCCATCATCTAGGACTAACTCCTGGGAGCTGCCTAACACCAGTAGTAAAGGAACTCTCAGAAACTCCAGGTCCTTAAGTACCTACAGTAAGAACCGTGCAGAGATTTCCAGGCTCTAAAGGTCACCAAATCATTCTGAGAAGACTTCTGTCCCCAGCAAAGGGGGAGTTTGACATAAACACCAAACTAAAGATCACACCCCGTGCTGCGAGGCCTTACCATGTCATTGAGCCACTGAAGCTCCTCCAGCGTTTGGATGTCCTCACGAGTGACTTTTAGTTTGAAGGCACTGCTCAGGACCTCATCAGGGTTCCCATCGCCGAAGGCGGCAGCGATCTCCTCCTCCATGGCCTGAAACAAGCCATTAAATGGGGAAGGCCCTTGAAACAGGGCACTGAGCACGCTAACGGACAGCAAACACCTTCCCCGCGGGACGCTGCGGCCCTTGCAATGCCCAGGGCTACATCGACTGCAGGAGGTATTCTCCATACCAGGGCAGCTAAGACAGGAGCCTGCGAGAATTTGGCTTCACAGGGGGAAACTGAGGCAGCCACACGGGAGTTAGGCAATCGCGAGTCCCAGCTGTGCACACAGCTGGTTGTAATATGGATGTTTCCATCGGAGTTGGCTTAAGGAATGCAAATCAAATGCTGAGTGTGGCAGTAGGAAACACCCTGACTCGCTACAGCATCACCTGGGTAGGACTCAGGCTGGCACAGGAAGAAAAGCACCTGGTTTGCCTTGCACTAAGCATCCCAGGCAGACTTCCTAGAATCTATAGCTAGCTCTCTCCAAGTCAGTCCTCAACAGGGAGGAAAGGAGGTGCTCGGTTACATCAGGCACCACTGCAGCTCCCAAGAAGAAGAGCGGCCAAAATTCCCACAAATTGGGGAAACATGAACCCCTGCTCCCTGCTAATGGAGGAACTGAGTTGACTCCCCTGACCACTGTTACATGGGGTGAAACTGTGCCCAGTGGGCTTACAGGCCTCTGCCCTCAGGTTAGCACAATGGAAGGAGCGTGTGTGGCACAACAGGTCCTTAAACCCAGTGCCAGCACTGAGCTTTGCGGCGTGAAGTCACAGCTGCCAGGATGCTCCGTAGCAGGTTCATGGCACGTGCTTCACATTTCCAAGCTGGAGTTCCTTGCAGCTGTTCCACAGCCTCTGCTTTGGGTAACCCAGTGTCAGCTACGGTACCTTGGTGAGAGGAGCAAAGGGCTCTGGTTTTCTCCAGGATCTTGATTTCTTTCCCTCAGGGACAGGTGGCTTTTTGGACAGAGCAAGTGACCGATTTGATAATCCCTCTTTTGAGGCTCCAGATCCATTCTGTTTCTGTTAGACAAAAGGACATCAAGCTAGCAAGCAAGCAGGGATTTGTTTGCTGGGGCACAGCGCAGAGAATCTTGCTTGTGCATAGAACTAGGAGTGGGTTTGCACACAAACATCCAACAGGCAAACTCCAAAGGTGCTTTGTATTTACAGTCCAAGCGTGCGCTCGCATAAAGCTGCACCCCAAACAAAATGGAGGCAAGGGAGGCAGAGAGATTGGCTTGAGCTGGTGTTTAGAAGCCCAGGAAAAAACAATCAGGACAAACACAGAGATCGCTGAGTCAGCACTGCAAGGAGCACAAAGCTTTCTGATCACAAACAGCCCTATTGTCCTAAAAAGGGGAATAACCAGGAACCCACGCTTACCGTTGCAGTGGCTTGTTGCCTTGGTATTTTGTTCTTATTAGTGTTTTCTCTTGGCATGTAGTACCTGCAGGGACAGGGAGAGAGAAAGAGAGAGAGAGAGAGAAGTGAGCTGGGGATCCTGCCTAATTCTCAGAATTTGTCCCTCTTCAGACAAGAAATGCTTTTTCAAGGCTGATTCTGACCAGAGCCTCAGTCACACACATGAACGCACGACAGCGTCGTCTCAGCTCCCAGCACCGTTCTTTCACCGCCCCAAGACTGGGTGAGGAGGAAGAGCTGGGAGCTCCCTAAACTTTCACAGGATCACAAGGTTGGAAAAGACCTTTCAGATCATCAAGTCCAACCATTCCCATCCTAAGCTAAACCATATCCCTGAGCACCTTATCTACCCTTTTTTTAAACATGCAGGGAAGGTGACTCGGCCCCCTGCCTGGGCCAGGCCTTGACAACTCTTTCAGGGAAGAACTTTTCCCTCACATCTGACCTGACCCTGACCTGGCACAGCTTGAGGCCATTTCGTCTTGTCCCATCTCCTGTCCTCTGGCTGAAGAGACCATCACCCACCTCTCTGCAACATCCCTTCATGTAGGAGGTGAGAAGGTCTCCCCTCAGCCTCCTCTTCACCAGACTAAACATCCCCAGCTCCCTCAGCCACTCCACATAGCATTTGCCCTCCAGCCTCTACCCCAGCCTGGTTGCCCTTCTCTGGACTCGTTCAAGGACCTCCATGTACTTCTGATGGTGAGGAGCCCAGAACGGGACGCAGCATGCGAGGTGTGGCCTCACCAATGCCCAGTACAGGGGCACCATCCCTTCCCTAGACCTGTTGGCCAAACTATTTTTGATACAAGCCAGGATGCCATTGGCCTTCCTGGCCACCTGGGCACACTGCTGGCTCATATTCAGCCTGCAGTCACTCAACACCCCCAGGTCCTTCTCTTCCTGACAGCTCTCCAGCCAGTGTCCCCCCAGCCTGTAGTGCTGCATGGGGCTGTTGTGTCTCTTACCTGATCTCATTTTTCTGGGACCACTGTGGGCTGCACACAGCTGCATGTTTGATACCTGCACAGGAGAGTGGGAACAGGAAAACAACAAGTCAACTCCCAGTTGCCACCAGCTCTCGTGTTCTGGGTGATAAAATAGAAACCAACTTTTAACGACAGCCATGTGATTAGGAAGTTCAACCTCTGGCAAAGGGTTTGAATACCACACACGAGCCTCCCAGAGCTGCAGCAGGGCATTTATTGCGTTTTTAATCCCGGGCTGCACATGGCTACACGAGAGATTTCGGGCAAAACCAGATGCTCCTCCAGGCTCAGCACAGCTAGTCATTTTCCACAACAAAACCAGGTTTCACCAAATTCTAGCATCTGCTCCCAAGTCATTTCCAAACCCCACACAACTGCATCATATAGTACCGATGCAAAACTCTCTTAGTAATGGGTAGGGAAATGAGGGCTGGGACAAGACGAGGTGTCTGCCCTCCAACACCTGGTATTACAACCACCAGCTTACATGGTTTTGAAGCTCTGCTGTCACAGGGAGTCACCAATAGCATGACAGAAGGACTAGAGAGCACCACGTAACCACAAGTCTGAGTTAAGTAGCGGGCACCTAAGAGGGTGCAGTAATGTGTCACCCTCCACACGTCCAGACAATCAGATACTACGTTGATCTGCTGTGTGGTGCAGCTACAGTCTTCCTACTATGTGGGACAGATAGGAATCATGGAGATACTCACCGGTCTTTGCTGTCCCAGATGGAGAGGGATCTCCTCCATATTTTTGTTTGTTCAGGTGGCATATAGTTGTCACTGGTTGCCTGGAGAATTTTGGAAGACTGGACAAGGATGGAACATGGGAGTGGGATGGAACACAGGAGAAGACTGGAGCAGGGGGAAACGATGGAGCACTCGAAGAGGCCGAAGCAGTGGACAAGGCTGGAGCACTGCAGAAGGCTGGAGCACTGTAGAAGGCTGGAGCACTGCAGAAGGCTGGAGCACTGCAGAAGGCTGGAGCACTGCAGAAGGCTGGAGCACTGCAGAAGGCTGGAGCACTGCAGAAGGCTGGAGCACTGCAGAAGGCTGGGGCATTCAAGGAGGCCAGAGCACTTTGGTGCAGGAAAAAACAATAAAGAAGAGCCACAACATTTATAAGCATGGCATTCGTTATCGGCATGTATCAGTTCACCAGAAAGGAGACAGGTTATTCCCACACAAATGTCTACATGTGAGTGGGGAGCCATAGCTAAAACAACACAAAGACCTAAAGTACAACCAGACTGTTAAATCCCTGGACAGAAACATCCTGCACTGGTGTCAGGACAAAACACAGAGGGCATTCCTGTGCAGACGCCCTTCACATTCAGCTGCGCGACTCTGAACTTGGGCAGACCAGAGGGGCAGGAGTCAAATTTGTCACCTTAGTGTGCCCCGAAGAGAAAACTTCCTCTAAGCTGTGCGAGAAGAACCAGAGGAGGTGGAAAGGAAGAGAGAAAATCCTGGCATTCCCTGTGTTTACATAACGTTTCATGTTCCCAGAAAAAACAGGATTCCCCACCAAGGCAAAACTCATCAGTGCCAAACAAGAGGAAGATAAACTCCTTTGAATGGTGCTACAGAACAACCAGCGCTGGGGAACTTGTACCTTCAAGTTACGCTGCCAGCACTAGAACTAGATGCTGCCTCTCTTAACACACAGCAGCAAAGATTACGTCTCCAGTCCCATTTACACCAGCTACAAAGTCACCACCAAAAAGGCAGTGCTTATGTTCCCTGTCATTACTTGTTGGCTCCTGTCCCCAGGGCATCAGCCGGGCATCTAGGAGATTTTCCCTTCAGTTTTTTGAGGAGCTGCTTGCACTTCTTCTTTCTTCCTTGCTGAACATCCTGCCAGAATGGAGGGGGGAAAAGAATTTAAATAGGGGATCAGGACCTCAGCATATGAAGCAAACATTTGTAATCTGGGTACAGAGCAAACTGCACATGCTGTTCCCCAAATACTTGCACGTTATTCCAGTTTACTTTAGCAGCACCTTCACTTTGAGTCAGCCCTGCTCTAGGAACTTGTGTCCCACTACAAACAGCTACCATTCCTTCTGCAACTCTCTCCTCTAATGGGAGGCTCTTCTCTTCAGCTGTGCTCTGCGTCATCATTCAGGCAAATCCCATTCCTGTCAATCCAAGCCGTGATCGGGTGCTGTGA
Organism: Laterallus jamaicensis coturniculus; assembly: GCA_022605575.1. NCBI lineage: Eukaryota > Metazoa > Chordata > Aves > Gruiformes > Rallidae > Laterallus > Laterallus jamaicensis. Next base: position 3,864,089 of record JAKCOX010000014.1, read on the forward strand.
GTCCCCAAGGTATCTTAATCGGACTCCACAGCTGGGCAGGGCCTGCTTCTCCAGTCCTTCTCCCACGAAAGCTAGATTTATCAGGAATTTTCCAAGAGTTCCTTCAGATATCGGAAGGAAAGGACAGGGAAAGACCCCCTCAGTTGGATTATTAGCAGCTGAGCAGGTTTAAGCCTGTGCCATCCTTTCAGAGTTGCTACAAGCTTAACTGCAAGCCAGAAAAGAAGAGCAACAGCTTACACACCACTAAAACTATGAACCTAAAAAATTGCCAAGTATCTGCAGGACAACAAACACTGAGCTCCTTCCTCAGCTCCACGTGCCAGAGCACAGCACGCAAACCCCAGTGAGCCAAACCCAGCACACAAGAGGAGCCTGCTGTCAAGGGAAAAGAAACACCAATGGCTGCACAGGGTAAGGAAAGCCTTTGCTAACCTCTCCTGCAGATGCTGCTCTTGGAGCAGCATCGCTGATGGAAGCCGGGCGTCTCCGTGCTACTTCTGCTGGTACTGCCACCGGAACAGGAACCTCTTCATGCCCAGAGATGGCGTAATCCAAAAAACAAAGGCAAGCCACATGAGAGCATGATTTAAGAGGGGATAGGATTGCCGTTTGCATGGAAGCCCACCTCCTTAATCCCACCCAAAGCAGTGGGATTCATTCCAAGCTGCACACCATTTTGCAGTTGCAGACACCCTTTAGTTCTCCAAGTCCCCAACCCAGCAACAGCGCAGGGATGCAGGGAAGATACCGAGTTCCCACTCCAGCACTGCCAGAAGCTACCGAGCTGAGATGCCACCACAACCCGTACGTGAGCCGAGGGGGACAGTTGCACCACACGCCAGGAAGAACGCAGAACAAACAAGCTCACCACTTGACATCAGCCTTACCAATAGGCTCGAGTTCTTCATCCGGCACAGTACTACTTGGTTCCTCAACCTCAGGCTCAGAAGAAAGGGCCCGAGTCTGAAACAGAAACAAACAAAGCAGCGCCCTGAGTTTAACCTGAACACTAGCCCAAGCAAGCGGAAACTTCCAGAAATGGAGGCAGATCTGATCTGTCTTGGGGACTCGGATTTGCTGCCTCAGAGTGCAGCAGAAGGATCTTTGCAGGATCTCTGACCAGCACACTGCCCTTTGGGTTTGGTTGTTAATACGGGCTCTCCTACGAGCAGTGATTAAACCCCCTCAGGCTTCCTGCCCAGTTCCCCTAGGGCAGCTCCTCAGCATTCTGGAGTTCAGCCCTGCCTCTCGCTCGGGGAGAGCTGAGCCCCTCAAAAAGGTGTTCTGAACAAACAAATAGTCAACAGGGCTCACAGGGACAACACTGCACCTCCGAACCAAACTAAGGGGTCAAGCAGCTCATGACTAGTTTTTACACAGCCAAAGTCCTATGAGAATCCGCTCCCGGACCGGTGGATATCGAACTGAGCAGACAGGGCTTTATCCAGAGGAAGCGGACGATTTTTCTCACAAGGTCACGTATTTTGCTTGCTCCTTCCTCAGCTCCACGTGCCAGAGCAGAGCACACAAACCCCAGTGAGCCAAACCCAGCACACAAGATATGCCTGCTGTCAAGGGAAAAGAAACACCTACAGCTGCACAGGTTCAGGAAAGACTCTGCTAACCTCTCCCGCAGACGTGCGAGCAGCATCGCTGACAGAATCCTGGTGTCCCGATGATTCATCTGATGGCACCTTCACTGGAGCAGGAACTGCTTCACGCCCAGAGATGTCATCATCTAAACAACAAAAGAATAGCCACATGAGAGGGTGACTTAAGAGGGGGTTAGGATTGCCATTTGCATGGAAGCCCACCTCCTAAATCCCACCCAAAGTAGTCGCATTCATTCCAAGCTGCACACCCTTCTGCAGTTGCAGACACCCCTCAGTATTCCAAGCAATGCCAAACCTCAGAAGAACAGGAGCTATGAACTACCTCTGTCATGGGCGGCACCTGCTTGTAGATTTTGTGGATCCTGCCCATTAGGATGTTCCACAGGCGACTGTGGGCTGAGGAAAGAACACACAGAACAGGGATTTACAACCATGGGAGAGCTTCACACAAACAAACTTCCAAAGCTAATTGCTGGAGTTCTCCTTCCAAGGCCTCCCGGGATCATCCCAGACACACACACAGCCACCGCACTGCATCCCCTGCCTCTCCCAGCCAAGGCAACGCTAATTATCCCCCTACAGTGGGATAATTCCCTTCTCTCAATGCTTCGTCATCTTCTACAACTTCCAGACCTGCCGTCCCCAGCCACCCGTGAAACAGGAGAGAGAGAAGCACAAGTGAAAATCCCAACAACTGCCTCGGCTGCAGACCCTGGGGCCCAAGACCTGCGGCGATACCGAAGGCTACAGAGCCGCACGGGGGCCTCACTCACACCATCCGGCCCCCAGCTCTTCTAAGAGTCGGGTGCGCTGGCACCAAGGTGTAGCTGCTGCTTTCCTCACAGCCTCAGCCACCTCTGGAGATCATCTGGCCAAAGCCCCGCTCCAGCTCTGTGCTTCTCTTTGCTGGGCTGAAGTCAGCATCCCCCAACCAAGAATTCAAAACTAGACCCACAGAAAGGCCAGTCCTTCTAGTAAATCAGAAACTGGTTTATGCCAAACGGTACCCAACTTCTTTTCAGAGCAGGTTTGTTGGGGATTTTGCTTTATTAAAAAAAACCTTTTTTCCTGTCCAAAACACTATCTAGGAGCTTTTCATACGCGTTACAGGTCTCAGCCTCAAGTTCCACGCTTCCTCCTACCCACAGACCTTTAACCTGGTCTAATCTCGCCCGTCTATGAAACATCTGGGTTTAAACGAAAACATTTCAAATGAGTTGGGAGGGTAGGAAGGAAAAATAAAAAGCTAATGAAGACCTCCCTTAGGGGAGCAGCCCAAGAAACCTTGGAAAACCATCACTGTGAGGACACTGAGTAGGCAGCATGGAGTAAGTTCAGGAATGAAATTGAAAGCAAACCCTTCAGAGAAGAAAGTCAAAGAAAACAGAAGGGTTTTACCTGTCCCAAAGATCAATCGTCTCCCAGATGGAGCGTAGATAGTCGTCCCAGGGCAGTTCATCTACAAGAGAAGAGCATAAGCCATCAGTCACTCTAAAAGGGAACCGAGGAGGTTGATGAGGTTACGGGCAAGAGCTTCCCCAAAGGTCAAAGTTTCCTTTCTCCCCTACGTTGCCATATTCCCTGTGTTCTGTTACTTTAGAATAGTCTCAGATTTTCTTATTGGCAACTACAGCAAGTTGCGTTTGGCACGAGGCATTGCCAGGCTGAACCCCAAATTCAAACGCAAAAAGGGTTCTGAGGATCTAACACCTCAAATCAAACCAAATTCCTTCTGGCCAGCTGGCAGCGGCTGTATCGCAGCTGGAGCTGGCTGTATCCAAGGCGGCTCTGGTACTGAGATGCCGAGACAAACGCCTGGCCCCAACCCAGCAGCAGCGCAGGGATGCAGGGAAGAAATCGAGTTCCCACTCCAGCACTGCCAGAAGCTACCGAGCTGCGATGCCACCACAACCCGTACGTGAGCCGAGGGGGACAGTTGCACCACACGCCAGGAAGAACGCAGAACAAACAAGCTCACCACTTGACATCAGCCTTACCAATAGGCTCGAGTTCTTCATCCGGCACAGGACTTCTGGGTCGTTTAACTGGAGGCTGCAAAGAAAGGGCCCAAGTCTGAAACAGACAACAAACAAAGCAGCGCGCTGAGTTTAACCTGAGCACTAGCACAAGCAAGCGGAAACTTCCAGAAATGGAGGCAGCTCTGGTCTGACTTGGGGACTGGGATTTGCTGCCTCAGAGTGCAGCAGAAGGATCTTTGCAGGATCTCTGACCAGCACACTGCCCTTTGGGTTTGGTTGTAATACGGGCTCTCCTATGAGCAGTGATTAAACCCCCTCAGGCTTCCTGCCCAGTTCCCCTGGGGCAGCTCCTCAGCATTACGGAGTTCAGCCCTGACTCTCGCTCGGGGAGAGCTGAGCCCCTCAAAAAGGTGTTTTGTACAAACAAATAGTCAACAGGGCTCTCAGGGACAACACTGCACCTCCAAACCAAACTAAGGGGTCAAGCAGCTCATGACTTGTTTTTACAGCGCCAAACTCCTATGGGAATCCTCTCCCGGACCGGTGGATACTGAACCGAGTAGAGAGGAAGCGTGTGATTTTTCTCACAAAGTCATGTCTTTTGGTTGCTCCTTCCTCAGCTCCACGTGCCAGAGCAGAGCACGCAAACCCCAGTGAGCCAAACCCAGCACACAAGAGGCGCCTGCTATCAAGGGAAAAGAACCACCTAGAGCTGCACAGATTCAGGAAAGACTCTGCTAACCTCTCCCACAGATGGTGCTCTGGGCGCAGCATCGCTGACAGAAGCCCGGCGTTTCCTTCCTTCCTTTGGTGGTACCTTCACCGGAGCAGGAACCTCTTCACGCCCAGAGATGTCATCATCTAAACAACAAAAGAATAGCCACATGAGAGGGTGACTTAAGAGGGGGTTAGGATTGCCATTTGCATGGAAGCCCACCTCCTAAATCCCACCCAAAGCAGTCGCATTCATTCCATGCTGCACACCCTTCTGCAGTTGCAGACACCCCTCAGTATTCCAAGCAATGCCAAACCTCAGAAGAACAGGAGCTATGAACTACCTCTGTCATGGGCGGCACCTGCTTGTAGATTTTGTGGATCCTGTCCATTAGGATGTTCCACAGGCGACTGTGGGCTGAGGAAAGAACACACAGAACAGGGATTTACAACCACGGGAGAGCTTCACACAAGCAAACTTCCAAAGCGAATTGCTGGAGTTCCCCTTCCAAGCCCTCCCGGGATCATCCCAGACACACACAGCCACCGCACTGCATCCCCCGCCTCTCCCAGCCAAGGCACCGTTATTTATCCAACCACAGTGGGATAATTCCCTTCTCAGAGTTCCATGCAAGGACTCACACACTTGACCTGGGCACACCTTTGCCATCTTACAGGCCATCCCAGACAGCGCTGCTGGAAAACCTCTTTGCAGCGGGAGAGCAGCTGAAGCCACCCAAGGTGGTTTCCCTCCGACCGCTTCGCCCGCCATTCCCAGCGATGGATCCCTGAGGGAAACTGGGTCTCCCGCTCACATCGTGCCATGACAGCCAGCAGCGCCTTTAAAGGCACCTTCCTCCGCCTGGGACTGTGCTCTGCACGGCTGCTGGGTACTACTACTGGGGCAGCCAGCGTCTCTCTCCACACGACGCTGCCTCTCCTCAGGGACACAGAAGCCACAGGCCTGGCATGGCCACCGCTGCCCACAGCAGGGGGGTTGGAACAAAATGGATCTCATAGGTCCCTTCCAACCACAGAAACATCCACCAGCTCTTACTGGGAGCTCTGCGATACTGGCAACCGTTAACCCCTGGGAAGGCATCCCCGTTTCTCCACATGCCCTACGCCGGGCCTCGCCTCCACCCGCTGTATCCCCTCACACACACACAGCCCTCTGCTCCTGCCCCGCGCACCCTCCCAGGGCCCGTTTCTTCTCAAACTCCCCGCTTCCCACAGGGAAAAGCCAACGGGGTGGCGGGGGGGTGGGGGGGGAGAGGAGCGGATTGCCAGGGTCGTTCTCGGGGCGGAGGCACACCGAGCTCCGCTGCCGCCCCGGGCTCTAACGCCGAGGAGAGGCGGGAGAGGCGCCGTGCTCCGGGCCGGCTCGGAGGGGGGAGGGGGGTGGAGAGGGACGGGGCGAGGCCCTCGGGCGGCCGTACGGCGTCGGGCGGCTCGCTGACCTGGGGGGCGGCCTCTGGAGCGGCGCCGAGGCCGCGGGCGACTCGGGGGACGCGACAGACAGCGACGGACAGGGCGCCGAGGGCCCCCAGCAGCCATCGCTACATGGGCCCGGACAGCCCGCGGCGGAAATGCGCCCATCCTGCCCCACGCCCGGCACGGCCCGGCACGGCACGGCCGCCCCTCCCACGAGCGTGCGGAGCAGCCCCCTCCATTGGCTCCTACCAATGCCTGTCTGGGGAGGGAGAGCCCAGGGAAGCGCAGGGGCGGAGACCCGGGACGGCCACGCATGCGTGGTGCTGCTCCCCCTCCCGCGGGCGGGGCCTCCCTCGCCAGCGCCGGGCTGGGCTGGCCCGGGCTGGGCTGGGCTGGGCCGTCCCCTCCTCCGGGTGGGCGGGAGGCTTCCCTCTTCCCCCCGCCTTCGGACAGCCCCGGGCGGGGCTTCGGCGGGGAGCTCGGCGCCCAGCTCGGGCAGGTGTTTGGGCAGGGTGCTCTCCGGCTCAGCGGGTGACAGGCCGGAGGCTCCCGGGGCTTACCGAGCCCTCTGCTCATCCATCTCCCGGCGCTCGGGGCCTGTCTCCTCTCCCGCTCCCGCAGTACCCACCGGCTCAGCCATGGCCGAAGGCACGACTGAGCGAGAGCGGCGGGTGGGCAGGACGCACTGCCCCGGGCAACGGAGCGGGGACTTCCAGACCGTTTAACGGCCGAACCGGCTGCGCGGGCAGCGCCGACGCGCAACCATCTACCGAACCCACCCGGGAAGGGCCGGACCCACCGGCCGGGAAAGGCCGAACCCAGCTGCGGTGGTTTGGCCCTAGCCAGAGGCCAAATACCCACCGAGCCACTCGCTCACTCCCCCCTTCAGCCGAAAAGGGGAGAAAGTAGATATTAGGAGGCCTAGGACTTGAGATAAGGACAGAGGGATCGCTCTCCAGTTAGTGCAATGGGCAAAACAGACTCAGCACAGAATAAAGTGATTTATTACTACTGCAACTAATACACCCGGTGAACCGGAACGAGATAAGAAGCGGCCAGGTCTTAAAGCACCTTCCCCCACCCTCCCTTCTCAGCACACTTAAAACTCATGGCGATTTTACTCCCTTCACCCCCCCCAACATGGCACGGGGGTGCTGACATTCGGGTCCAGACCCCCCAGCCTGGTCCCCCGCAAAGTCACAAGTCCCCCAGCAAACCTGATGAGGCATGGAGCAATCTTCACAGGGTATAGGTGTCTCTGCTCCCCATCCCCATCCATGGGCTTTGGGGGGACACCCATTTCACCATGGTCTTCACCATGAGCTGCAGGGTAGACTCTTTTCACATTCTTTACACACACACACACACCCACACACACCCCCTCCTGCAGGCCTGGCCTTGGTGTCTGTGCAGCTTGATATATCTTCTCTCTCCCGCTCCAGTGGCAAAGTGCCCCTGCCAGCAGGTTTTTTTCTCCTATATGTGATTCACAGAGGCACTATGACCAGTTCTGATAGGCTGAGTCTCGAATTCGGCATTGAATTGACCATGTTTTCAAAATATGGGGCTTGCAGAAAGCTGTAGCTGCGGCTTACAAAAGCCTCTGAGGCAGCACAGCCACACAAAACTGCAACACCTTCGGACCGGAACCGGGCGGGTTTCACCTTTCCCACTGGGTTAGGCTGGTTCCCGGAGCCACCCCGCTTCCCCCTGCCCTGATCCAGCAAGAATGGTGGGGATGCGGGGAGGGAGGGTGCTGCACAAGTTACGCTGCCAGCACTAGAACTAGATGCTGCCTCTCCTAACACACAGCAGCAAAGATTACGTCTCCAGTCCCATTTACACCAGCTACAAAGTCACCACCAAAAGGCAGTGCTTATTCTCCCTGTCATTGCTTGTTGGCTCCTGTCCCCAGTGCATCACCCAGATGTCTAGGAAATTGTCCCTTCAGGTTTTTGAGGTGTGTTTGCACTTCTTTCCTCCTTGCTGAACACCCTGCCAGAACAGAGGGGGGAAAAGAATTAAAAGTTGCTTCAGATATCGTAAGGACAGGGAAAGACCCCCTCAGTTGGATTATGAGCAGCTGAGCAGGTTTAAGCCTGGCCATCCTTTTAGAGTTGCTACAAGCTTAACTACAAGCCTGAGAAGAAGAGCAACAGCTTACACACACTGAAACGATGAATCTCCAAATATCCAGAGGACAACAAACACTGAGCTCCTTCCTCAGCTCCACGTGCCAGAGCAGAGCACGCAAACCCCAGTGAGCCAAACCCAGCACACAAGAGGAGTCTGCTATCAAGGGAAAAGAAACACCAATGGCTGCACAGGGTAAGGAAAGCCTTTGCTAACCTCTCCTGCAGACACTGCTCTTGGAGCAGTATCGCTGATGGAATCCTGGCGTCTCCATGCTTCTGCTGGTACCTTCACCGCAGCAGGAACCTCGACACACCCAGAGATGGCATAATCTAAACAAAGGCACAGCCACATGAGAGGGTGATTTAAGAGGGGTTAGGATTGCCCTTTGAATCAAGCCCACTGTTGCAGTTTTGCATAGCAGAGAAGGCTTTTTGTCTGCCTTGTAAAGCTGAGACTTGGAGCAGTGCTTTGCTTTTTAATTTTTTCCTTTTCTTTTTTATTATTTTTTTCATAGAAAATTAAGAAAACAACAAACCCCAAGATGGGAAAAAAATGGATCTCGAGCGAGGTGGGAGAAAGAAACCTTCTCACGTGTCCCATGCCATGCTCTCTTCTCCTGCCAGCCAAGAGCTGGTGGCTGTTCCTTCAGAGAGAGCTCAAGGAATGATTAAAAAGGCCAAAAAAAAGGAAAGAAAAAAAAAAAGAGAAAAAACCCCGATCCAAACATCATTTAAAAACCCACTCAAAGCATCCAAGAACCAAGGGAAAGAGGAGGGGTGGGGAGCAGCGTGGCCCGATGCCGTGTTTCCTTCCACGGCAACATGTCTGTGTGTGCCTGTGTGCCTACCCCAGTGCGGAGCGGGGGTGGGGGAAGGAAAGGGGGTTTTGTTTGAAAAACAAAAAGGAAAAGACCCAAACCAGAAATATATCCAGCTACCATGAGCCTGGGCTTGCTCCTTGCTCTCTGTTGCTTTCTTTTGAGTGTCATGTGTTGGTCCCGGTTCCTCCAGCAGTCTCCTTGTCTCTGCACATGATGCTGGGGTGTTGGGGAGGGGGATGAAGGTGGTTGGGGGTATTTTTTTGGGGGGATGGAGGAGCATCCCTTTACCTGGTGACTTGGGGAAGAGTTGACATCGCACAGCCGCCTCTCCCTGGTTAGTAAAGCCAAAAGGTTATTAGCAGGTCACTAATTGGGCTGGTGGCTTCCAGCAGAGTGGGTGTAAGGGCAACACCGGTGGGGTAAGGCCAGAACAGGGTTTGGGCTGGGAGGTGGGGGCCAAGCTCCTGCCACCCACCATCCCCAACCCATGGAGGGGACTCGCTCTGACCCAGACTCGCAGGCTGAGCACACACCCCACCCCCCCCCCCCCGCATCCTTTCTGCACAGGCAGGCAGCCTGCAAAGCCGGTGGGGAGCATCCTGTCGCAGCCCTCCCCCGCCTCGCTCTCCCCTCAGCGCCAGCTCCTCACCTCCAAGAGGACATCTCCTAATGAGACATGGGGTCCTGCACCCACCTCCTCACCCAGTCATGAGGCCACCTCTCCCCCCAGGGCGGTCTCAGCACCTTGTAGGGGCCCAAGGACCCAAGTCCACACTTACCTATTTTCAGGATTGGACAATATTTTATTGTACACTAGAAAGCCATTGTGAACTTGCACCGTTGTGAGCTGACACTGGACATAAAAAACCTTAAGGCTGAGAAGTCCACTACTGCACAGCCTCTCTTCTGCCCTTAAAAGCCTGCAAAAAGTAGGAAATTATGAACATGTTCAAGTCTTTTCTGTCTGAAATAGAAAGAGGACAGTGCAGCTACTTAGCTACTGTGATTAAATGCACTTCTAAAATTGTTTATTTAGCAGTTAAAGCTTTCTTGTCCCTCTGCCTTTCCCATTTCCACCATGTGAAAATTTATGTGCTATGGGGAAATTAATCAATCAGAAATTGAGAAGGTAAATTTGAGGTTTTCCAGAAGCGTTTTGGATACCTTTCTAACATTTGTATAGCCTTCAGCTATACAAGAGTCTCTGGACATGGGCAAACTTCCTAGACTTTTGGCTTTGAGTCTACCCATGAAGCCTTGGCAAGAAGCAATAGTGCTGGCGAAGGGAAGGTCCATCGTTACCCTGATGATGCAAGTAGTAGGTGTGTGCTTTAACAGGCCTAGAGCGAACAGGCAGATCTCCCCATCCAACCCTGACTTTCAGAAACCAAAATGAGATTCAAGAACTGTGTTTTATAAACCAATATACTGAGATTTATTCTCTTACCTTTGTTATAAGATATCCCACCCATGTTGCTGACCATTCTGCAAAATTATCACCTAATTTGCTTAAGCAAATTGGTTTCTTCATCTTCGACCAATTTACAGCCTTTTGATAACTCTTGTACCTACAATTTTAAAACATCCATTTAATAAGCCTAACTTTTCCATGTAATATAATAAAAAGTATCACATTAATAATCATAACCCCCCTAATTAGAATCATAATTAGGTTACATCTATATCTTTAAAAAAAGAATTAAGAGAGTATTTTCAGTAGTCAACTTCTTTCATTCTAGAGCATCTTAAAAGAAAACATGAAATAAAACCAACCTAATATGTTACCAGAATTTTTAAGTATACTTCAAAGTGCTGTTCAAATATTTTAAGCAATGCCACTGAACAGATATTTGAGCATTACGTTTTTGGCAGGAAAAATCCTAGAATATACATGAAAGCAAAGAAAAGCCTAATTTGGTTTTCTACAAAGGCAAAACCTATCACAAATGAGCATGGCTGTCTTCATAAGGCTACGGAAAGGTTGAGTTGATTATTTTATGTTAAGGTCCATTCATCATTTGAAGTTTTCCTCACTTATTTTTTTTCATTAATTCAACAAAATGAAAAGTCAAATTAAAACCCAATGAGCTCCTGCTACTTCTATAAATCGTACCAGTAGAGGGATATTAGTGGATTTGAGCACAAACTCAAATCCTAGTGAGAATTTGTACAAAGAAAACAGAAACAAAACTCTCAAAACATCGTATAAGACAATGCTTTCGATAGACAGATCTGAGCAAAGTATAAGCTCAGAATTTTGCTTGTTTGATTTATAGAGAATTACATGAAAGGAAGTGCTAATTCAGCTTTATGAGAAAGAAGTTACTTGAATTTTACATATATATGTATCAGTCTACAGAAAAGTAACAATCACAAAGCCAAATGAAGTTACTGCTAGCCTGGAGGAAAAAAATAAAGTGTTGAAGTTGTCATATACCATGTATTTAAGTGAGGTTTCAAGATGTCCTGCACCTGCTCAGGAAACCTCCTCCAAAGCCGGGATCCTGGGCAGTCAGTGTTTGTCTCTCTACAGTCATAGATAGACAGTAACTCCTGAAAAGGCATGGCTTACATGACCACGTTAGCATTAAAAGTATTTCATGACCACAGCATTAATAAAAACTGAGGCATATACAGGAAAAAAAAAGATAGGGGTTATAGAATGCTTGATTCAGAAGCAACTGCAAAACTTTGATCCAACATTGTTAATCCCCTATTACTAGGCAGTGTTGATTTCATCTACTGATTCTCCAGATTCTCCAGTTGGTGTTTGGACATTATCTTGTATTCTTCACATCTGCCAATAAACCAGGGCGAGCAGTCTGATTCCTCCTTGTGCATAAGCTAATGACATTTTCTTATTACAGTGACTCTACAGGACCACTTGCTTTCTCCTGGTGCAAAGAATTATCCTGAAGTTTTTATAAAGATATTAACAACAAAGAAACAAAAAACACCACAACTCATCCTCCCCATCAAGTCAGCTTGGAGGTGGCAAACCAGTACAGAAGACTAGAGTATGAAAATAAGGGCAGGCTTCCTTTCAGTTGCTTCTGAACAGCATAAGCTGAAACTTTCTTAGGGATACTCATTGCTTTGCATTTCTACCTATGGAACCTGCACCATTTCTAAGTCAGTCTCGTGACTGCCCCTTGAACCACTATGCATGGACTGTTAGTTACCTCTGAAACATCAGATCTCTCCTAAAATATTGTGACAAAAACGTATCTCTTATTTGACAACTCCCCAGAATTCTAAGTGAGCACTGAGGAGCGTAAAAAATAATTTCCCTGAAAAACTTTTTACCTTGTAATTTAAAGCTGTATGGAATGAAGTTTCGAATACTTAAACACGTACTTCACAATGCAGATTTATATTGCATAATATATTCGAATATAGTTCTGTGTGATAGGAAATAATTTGTGAAGAGAAAATAGGATCTAACCATATATCTCACCTGAATTGCATATGCTGCAGAATCCTGAGCATGAACATTTTCAGCATAAGCAAGGAATGCTCTGGTCAGTTCTGTTAATAATCCATAGACAAAATTGGGATCCTCACCAGCCTCAATCACAAACAGAATGCCAATTTTGTTAAAACAGAGTAACAGCTGTACCTTTAATCTGCAAATAATCACTCCAAACCCTGTCTCTGAACTGTTTTAGATGAGAAAGCAAGTACAGATTTTTTCAAAGGGTCTAAACAGAGCAAGTTCCCAAGTACTTTTAAAAAACCCTTAATGCTAAACAAACATTACTACAACACTTCTTACCACAACTGTGAAATGTTTTCCTTGAGTTTCACTTGTGGAAAAGTCAAGCCTGCCAGGATCTATGGCTCCCAGTTGACCTAAACATCCTCCACAAAGTAGCCGGGCTTGAGAGTTTGCATCCTGGCAGCCGATGAGAAGCACAGTTACCAGCTGGGAGATGACTGGCTCCACGCTTTCGCTGTCTGTTACAGACTTGACCCATTTTTCCTAGGAAGTTGTAAAACGAAAACTAATTATCCCGCAGCTTTATTTATGGCAATCAAAGAAATTTTCCATCTGTGACTCACTCTGACTTCACACTTCATGTACGCATGACTTCAGGTTAGTGATTCAAGTAGTGTCATTTTGTAACCAGAGCTAAATTGCCCTAAATTGCTTTTTATGCAAAGAAAAACTAAACAAATTAATAAGAATGAGGAATTTGGGCTTCAATTTATAATGTTGTCATGGCCAATAATGTATTTAATTATCATCCATTGATCTACTAATACTTTCTTTCCCTGTCTTACTAAGAACTCTCTTCTTGCCTACATTATCTTCTTCATTGTCTGCTCCTTTTCTTCATTTGTTCTGGTATTTCCTCCCACTTTCTTTCATGCAGCTCTTGTCACACCTTCTGATTTAGCTGCCAAGCTGCTATCTTTACTATTTCCCATTTGTTGGCCATTTCTTCACTCTCAGTCCTACAAAGCCCAGGGTTTCAAGCCCTTTATTCAATGCCCATCATTTTAAGTGGACATCCTTTGTTTTTCATTTTGGCCCAGCTTTTATTTCCCAGTTCCACATTTAGTCCAAATACAGACATATTTTTCTCTAAATAGTGTGAGGATATTTACCATTGTTATACTTAATGAAGACTGAAGCCACAGCCAACATAACAGAGCAAATAGTTCCACAAGCTTTGGAACTAATTAAGTTTGATTCACCTCAACTATCTTGCTAGACTTCTAACAAAGACAGACATGACATTTCATGTTTAGACTTCTGACTGAAGAATGTCCCACTATCTTGTAGCTGATAAGGGGACAGGTTTTTCCCCCCCTCTCTTAATAGGTCATACACACCCCTCTGGGCAAATAGCCACACAGATTTGAAAAGCAGTACCTTCAACTTGTACATGGCTGTAAGATTCATTGCAATATGATCAATGGATTAAAATTTTTGAGCACAGAAGGCAAGGGACAAGAAAAAAATGACACGTGTGAGGTGGTCACACAAATGTTAATTCTTTTAGGTATTACATTCACCTGCAAAAACTGAGTGGTTTAATGCATTAAGTGTCCTGATGCAAAAGCCATATGCATTCTAACAGATTAACAAGCCCACCCAATAGACTGCTGAAATGGACTGCTTAGACATGCTGAAAAAGACCCCTTCTCCTCATTACATTAAGAAACAGCTAGCTTAAATTGAGGAGAATAATGCAGTTCATATGAACATCCAGTAACAGTAAAGAGTTTTAGATTATTGGTTTGGATACTAAAGTTATTTTTAATTTTACTCAAGGAGGTTTTCTATACCTGGTTTCTATATAGTGTTTCCTTCAGGCTGGTAAGTGCATGAATACAAACATCCACGTTCTCATGCTGAATAGCTCTCATTGATAGCTGCAGCATTGTCTGCAGGTCAGTGCTTTTGGAGGATTCCTGAACAAGACATAAGAAGTTCAAATTAAGTGTAAAAGGAACATGGTAAAGCAACATCTCACAGAACACAATTGAGAGCACATACAAACAACTACATTTCTGCTTGCTTTCTCACTTAGACCCACATACCACAGTCTTCCTATTTTTAGAAAGGCTTTCTTCAAAAAGGTGCTACATTTACATTTTTATGTAAATAAAACCTATTAAATCAGAAAAAACATGCTTTGTATGGAGTACCTCATTATCTAAAAATCAAATTAGTTTTTACTTTTGTTACTTGATTCCCACTAAATAATTGCTACTTCCCATCTATGACCTAACCATTCTGAGGGCAAGAAAAAGAATTTACTACTAAAAACAGGCCAACTTTATTACCTTGAGAGAGAATACAAAAGAAGAATCAAATTGAAAGTAGTTTCTCTTGTAACACAATCATTGTCATAGCTGATGCTACCATATTTTTTTCTTATAATCTCTTTAGTCTCAAAAAATGGAAAAGTCAGTATTCAGGAGATGCTACAGAAACAGGTATGTTACACCCGAGCATATTTTACTCCTAAATAAGAATCAGAGCCTGTTTCAAGGTATTCCTTTAAGACACAAATTCTGTTTTGTTGTGGAGGCAGAAAAATACTGTTTCTGCTTGAAAATAAACTTTAGATATTTTCTTCACTTGCTATGAATTCATTTGATGCATGAAAATAAACAAGTAAATAAATGAAGCTGTACCTTTCTCTATTCCTGAAGGACAACTTGAATTTTTTTTAGTTCTGGAGTGTCAGGCAGAAAATATATTTCATGCAAAAAGTCTCGCACTGCATCCCTAACAGTTAAAAGAAAACAATTGCAAAAACCAGCAAACAGTAGCTGTGTCAGAAAATTCTTAAAAACCCATGCCGAGAAAGTCGTCAAATATAATGACCAAAGGCTTGGAATGCAGGAAAACCTTTTTAAGGAAGGAACTTATTTCTCTTGTTACTCAACTAAGCCACAGGTATTTTTCCTCTATACTTCAAATTACTTTCTCTATTAAAGACAAAAAATTTCATTGCAAGGTAGACAAGTAGGATTTTTATAGAACAACAGACTATTCTGTAGAACTATCAGTTCTCTCATCTCAGTGCTGGACAATTTTAATTTAGGGTTACCCCCATTCCTATTACGGGATTTAATCCATAGTACTGAAAATATTTGATACAGTACCTGTTCTCAACTATGAGAAAGTAAAACACTCCCGTGGTTTCCTTTGGTTGGATATGTATAAGGGGCAGTAACGCTACTATCACATGACTAAGGCAGGAGCCAAGGTATGAGTGGTCCAGACTTCTAACAAAACAATCCCATGCTCTAAAGTAGAGAAGACAACAAAACAATAGTAACCAATGATTCTGCCCTGCTTAAAGACTTTCTAGTAGGTCATGAGAAGCATTTTAATTTTTTTTCAGCTCTATAGTTTATATCATTGGTCTAGAACAAAACCAAACAATGGATTCAAGGACAGAAGTAGCAGGTATATCCCTGTTTGGGAGTACAATCAGTTCACCTGCAACACAGTCCTGGAAGGTCATCCTTGTAGCGCAGAGCTGTTCTCAGCACAGTCATCATCTTCACTCTTACTGAACTGATGTGTTTGGGACCCATGAGCTTCATTAAAGACATAAGACTGTTTAAAGCCTAGACAGAGAAAAGTCATTTTAGAGTATTAGGTATTCAGCAAAACATATACAAGCCAAACTTTCTAATAAAACCAGCCAACTCTGTTTTAATAAATCAGATCCTGTAAGAGAGCTAATTCAGTTTGATGTTTCCATAAAGAATTAGGGGTTACAGGAAAAGAGAATGAACGGGAACCTGTAATGACAGCATTGTTATTTAGGCTGTTGACAGATTGATGAGGGAAGAACAACCAAAAGGTTAACACTAAAGGAGTTCATTAACACCAAAGCCATTAATGGTTATAGAAGTCTGTTATAAGACATGACTGACTGTATGTACGAAGTTTTCTCGGCTGAAAAGAGCAGATTTTGGAAATACAAAGGAAAACAAGCAAACACCACAAAAAAGCCAAAGCCAACGCAACACCAGAGTTGACATAGAACTTCTGGTAGAAGCGATGGTTAAGCTTCAGGGAACAGGTAATAATAGCTCAGTTGTCAACGGGACTGAGGAAAGACAGAAGAGAAATACTGAGAAGCAGAAAAAGCAGGAGGTATTTCAGTCCCAGGAACACCGTACCAAACAAGGTAGTGTAACATCCAGCATGACAGATCAATAACACAGGAAGGAACTTGAGCTTGAGGAAAGGGCATGGAAGGGTGTCCTGGGTTCAGCCCAGCAGCAGGCTATTTTAGCCTTGAGAGTATTCCATACCAATTGCATCATGATCCGACAGGCTGCCCCCCCCTTGCAGGGGCGACTTCGGACCCAGGCACGGGAAGTCCCGGTCTGGGCAGCCGCAGTGCCAGTTCCGGGGGAGACTCCAGACCTATCAAAACCTGCTCCGGGCACGGGAAGTGCTGGTCTGAGCAGGCGTGTGGGAGTTCCGGCTTCTCTCTCTCTTTTTCGGGATCGGCATGGCAGGCGGTGGTGAGGGGGGTGCTCGGGGGTGCTGGGCTCGGGGAGTGCTGCGTTTGGGAATCTGAATCGGTTCGGGCACGGCTCAAATGACATAGTGTGGGGAGAGGTTTGCACTGTATATAATAATAGCACTGTAGTTAGTTGTTTTCATACTTTTCCCTGTTGTTTAGTAAACTATCCTTATCCTAACCTTGCAAGCCTGTGGTTTTTTTTCCTCTGGCTCTGCAGCTCCTCGATTAGCTCCGTTCGCCCATCTTCCACCTCTTAAAGAGGTAGGGGGGCTTTTTGGTCTGACCTTTGTGGCCTCAGCTTTCCGTTGAGGTATAAACCACAACAACTTTTGGCGCCCAACGTGGGGCGCGAAGGGGGACCCCCAAGGGGGGCAAAAAGGTTGGGATAACGATAGATTTGACCTTAACTCAATTGCAGTTAAGATAGAGTTGTGATAGGTACGGTTATTTAAGTAATTTCTATGTACAATGTTGTGGCATTTACTCTTAAGGATGCTGCCATGGTTGCCAACTCGTGGTATGCTGCTGCATTTAATCCTGCCAGGATTCGTTGCCATCCCGTACGTGTGTTTAGTATATGTTGTGATAACAGTCTATGATTGGATAACGTTGAAGTTCATGAACTTAAAGGAGTACTTGTATCAGTTTTTGCTGTTCGGTACAAGGAGGGATAGAACAGGCCTTGTAAGAGTGTTTAACAATTTCCAATATCCCTGGGAAATTCTTACTAGCATTTTCCTACTGTTGGTTTTGGTGCAAATGGTTCTGCTTTCGATATATATAGGTGTATATATTAGGCACAGGTTTATGAATACCACCCAAGAGTTTTCCCTGAGGCTGGATAAGCTTGAGTGGCAGGGCAAATGGCGAAATATGAGCAGGTACCTAGGTACTTTCTTACCCCCAGTGGTTTGGAACTTCACTCCTGAACAGCTACAGGATCCTAATAAGGTGGCTGCATATTTGAAAAAGAACTGTAGTGGGCTCCCCAGAGAAATACGCCCTACTGCACTGTGCTGGGGCTTGGCTACCATCTACCAAACACTGCTTGATAGCAAGCAGCACTGTCAGTACTGTCAGCACTGTCAAGGGGAACAAGGAAATGGATTGGCAAATGCTGCAGCTACTGCAACCCCTACAGTAGACACTGCCCATAATCCAGACCATCAGTACTGTCAGGGGGAAAGAGGAAATGGACTGGTGAATACTGTAGATGCTGCGACCTCTACAGTAGACCTTGCCCCTAATTCAGAGCGTCAGTACTGTCAGGGGGAAAGAGGAAATGGATTGGTGAATACTGTAGATGCTGCAACGTCTACAATAGACCTTGTCCCTAATTCAGAGCGTCAGTACTGTCAGGGGGAAAGAGGAAATGGATTGGTGAACACTGTAGATGCTGCAACCTCTACAATAGACCTTGCCCCTAATTCAGAGCGTCAGTACTGTCAGGGGGAAAGAAGAAATGGATTAGCGAATACTGTAGATATTGCAACCTCCACAATAGACCTTGGTCAACCCACACCAATGTCTGTTGCTCCCATTCAAGATAGGTGTCAGTGCTGTCAGGAAGAAAGGGGAAAAAGACTAGTACATACTGCAGATATTGCAACCTCTACAATAGACCTTGGTCAACCCACACCAATGTCTGTTGCTCCCATTCAAAAAGGGTGTCAGTGCTGTCAGGGAGAAAAGGGGAATAGACTAGTACATACTGCAGATGCTGCAACGTCTACAATAGACCTTGCCCATAATACAGAGAATCAACCCACACCAATGTCTGTTGCTTCCATTCAAGAGAGGTGTCAGCACTGTCAGTGCTGTTGGCACTGTCAGGGAGGAAAAGGAAATAGACTAGTGCATACTGTAGATACTGCAACCTCTACAATAGATCTTGGCCAACCTACACCAAAGTCTGTGGCTCCCATTCAAAAGAGGAAACACACCAGGAAGTTAGCTCGCGCAGTGCCAGATGATGATGGTGAACAACCAGGGCCATCCCAAGAATGTCAGGATGAGGATGATGGTGAAAAACCATTATCTCAAGAATGGCCGGATGAGGATGAGGATGAAAAGTCAGGGCCATCATGGAAAAGTCAGAATGGAGCAGGGCCACCTCAGAAAAGTCAGAATGGGGCAGGGCCATCTCAGAAAAGTAAGAATGGGGCAAAGCCATCTCGAGCAGATCAGGATGTAGGAGAACCAGAGATTGTGACCCGATCCCTGACCCTGAGTGAATTGCGTGAGGTGCGAAAAGATTTTGGCCGCCGCCCAGGTGAGCACATCATCACTTGGTTGCTCAGATGCTGGGATAGCGGGGCCAATAGTCTGGAATTAGACGGCAGGGAGGCCAGGCAGTTGGGATCCCTGGCTAGAGAAGGAGGTATTGATAAGGCACTTGGGGAGGGGTCACAAATCCTCAGCCTTTGGAGGCGATTGCTGTCAAGTGTGCGGGAAAGATACCCCATGAAAGAATATATTACCTGTCTGAAACCCAAGAGCGACAGCATAGAGACAGTTATCCAGTACCTGAGAGAATTAGCTGTACGAGAGTTGATTTATTATGAGTCGGACAACAGAAGGCTCCCTGATGATCCTGATGATGTCCGATGCACCCCAGACATGTGGCGTAAGGTGATACGAAGTGCACCACCAGGGCACATGAATTCACTGGCAGTGATGGAATACGAGGAGATGTTTCCACCAACCGTATATGAAGTGACCCGCCGACTCCGGACTTATCAAGACAACGTTGCACGTTCTGTCATTGCAGCAGTAGAGCAACTGGTTAAACTTAAACTTGACGAACACATGGCCGACTCCCAACCTGTACAGAGCGATGTTGCAGCTATCCGGAAAAGTCATCCACCGTCCCAAGAGAGAGAACACAGCAGGGACACACCACGAGCCACACCACGAGCCACACGGCGAGCCACACCCCGAGCCAAATTGTGGTTTTACCTGCGTGATCATGGAGAAGACATGAGAAAGTGGGATAAGAAGCCCACTTCAGCCCTTCAAGCACGAGTAAAGGCTATTCAATTAGCCCTGGACATTGCTGAGAGGGAGGAGTGGCCTATGCTATATCTTTATACTGACTCATGGATGGTGGCTAATGCCTTATGGGGGTGGTTGCAGCAGTGGAAAAAGAACAATTGGCAGCGTAGAGGCAAACCCATATGGGCTGCTGACTTATGGCAAGATATTGCTACCCGATTGGAGAAGCTGACTGTAAAGGTACGTCATGTGAACGCCCATGTACCTAAGAGTCGGGCCATGGAGGAACATGCAAACAACCAGCAGGCAGATAAGGCTGCTAAGATTGAAGTGGCTCAAGTAGATTTGGACTGGCAACATAAGGGTGAGTTGTTCCTAGCCCGATGGGCTCATGATACTTCAGGTCATCAAGGAAGAGATGCAACATATAGATGGGCTCGAGATCGAGGGGTGGACTTAACCATGGATGCTATTGCACAGGTTATCCATGAATGTGAGACATGTGCCGCAATCAAGCAAGCTAAGCGGTTAAAACCCCTCTGGTATAAAGGACGGTGGATGAAATATAAATATGGGGAGGCTTGGCAGGTTGATTACATCACTCTCCCACAAACTCGCCATGGTAAACGGTACGTACTTACAATGGTTGAGGCAACCACTGGCTGGTTGGAGACATATCCTGTACCCCATGCCACTGCCCGGAATACAATTCTGGGCCTGGAAAGGCAAGTCCTATGGCGACACGGCACCCCAGAAAGAATTGAGTCAGACAATGGGACTCATTTCCGAAATATTCTCATAGACACTTGGGCCAAAGAGCATGGCATTGAGTGGGTGTACCACATTCCTTATCATGCACCTGCTTCTGGGAAAATTGAACGCTACAATGGACTTTTAAAGACTACACTGAAAGCAATGGGTGGTGGAACATTTAAAAATTGGGATACACATTTAGCAGAAGCCACATGGTTAGTTAACTCTAGGGGATCTACCAATCGGGCTGGTCCAGCCCAGTCAGAATTCTCACATACTGTAGAAGGTGACAGAGTCCCAGTAGTGCACATGAAGAGTATTTTGGGAAAGACAGTTTGGGTCATTCCTGCTACAGGCAAAGGTAAACCCATATCTGGGATTGTTTTTGCTCAAGGACCTGGTTGTACCTGGTGGGTAATGCAGAAGGATGGAGAAACTCGATGTGTACCTCAAGGGGACTTGATTTTGGGTGAGAATAGCCAATATCATGCTAAATAATTCACTACTGTTTTACTGTTGTTATAGATACTGTATGTTATACTAATGACATTACAGCCAGGGTCATCGGTGCCGTGATGATGGAGCGAAGACCAGCCTCCCAAGAACTCTTTCTTTTCTCTTTTGTAATAAACACCTCTGACCCACGGACTATGAGCATGGATCATGCCAGGTGCAGTGTTCGAGAGCCCGAGATACAGCATTCAACGATCCAGCGGCACATACGGCTCTTCATACCCTGAGAGACTGTTGTGACAGAGGGACCAGAGAGCCTGAGAATCGTGGACTGAATGAAACCGACAGACTTGGAGGAAACGTCCACAGACTGAATCTATACGCACATACATGTGTGTGCATATGTACATGCATGTGTATGGATGCGAGAGACTCCCTGGACCCAAAGAAGGTTGCTGGTCCTGCTCATGATGTAAATGGTATGGAATAAGGGGTGGATAATGTCCTGGGTTCAGCCCAGCAGCAGGCTATGTTAGCCCTGAGAGTATTCCATACCAATTGCATCATGATCCGACAGGCTGCCCCCCCTTGCAGGGGCGACTTCGGACCCAGGCACGGGAAGTCCCGGTCTGGGCAGCCGCAGTGCCAGTTCTGGGGGAGAATCCAGACCTATCAAAACCTGCTCCGGGCACGGGAAGTGCTGGTCTGAGCAGGCGTGTGGGAGTTCTGGCTTCTCTCTCTCTTTTTCGGGATCGGCATGGCAGGCGGTGGTGAGGGGGGTGCTCGGGGGTGCTGGGCTCGGGGAGTGCTGCGTTTGGGAATCTGAATTGGTTCGGGCACGGCTCAAATGACATAGTGTGGGGAGAGGTTTGCACTGTATATAATAATAGCACTGTAGTTAGTTGTTTTCATACTTTTCCCTGTTGTTTAGTAAACTATCCTTATCCTAACCTTGCAAGCCTGTGGTTTTTTTCCCCTGGCTCTGCAGCTCCTCGATTAGCTCCGTTCGCCCATCTTCCACCTCTTAAAGAGGTAGGGGGGCTTTTTGGTCTGACCTTTGTGGCCTCAGCTTTCCGTTGAGGTATAAACCACAACAAAGGGGAAACTCATCGAGAACAAAAAAACAGAACAGGAAAACGATAGAAACAACAGCAGGTGCAGCAGAGGAAATGATACACAAAGGAAGAAACAGAGAAAGCATGAAGCCATGAGGCTATAAAAGCACTGAGAAGAAAAAGCTTGAAAAAACAGCAGAGAAAATCCAATGCCATCAATGCAAAGGCTATATACATTCTAATACTGAAAAAATCCCTGCAGAAATTACCTGCACTACTTCTCTGAGGTGGCTCAATGGCCTGTCATGTGGCTAGAAGCACTGCCTCAGGAGAGCAGAACTTTCAGACTTTGTCTCAAGCTGTAAGCTCTAATTTTTGTAAATGCTCTCTACTGCAAAGCTGAAAGGAGTTGTTCTGTGAGGAGCAAAATCAATAAAGCCCAGTTTCACTTGGATTTGCATCTTATTTCCTCCAGCATTGCCATTCAGTGTGCTTATAACACTGTTCCCTACAGCAACTCCTTTTCTCCTGCATTCCCTCACCCTCTCCACTTTGTTTCTTTCACGCATATGAGATACAGACTTGGATTCCTCCTCTGTAGTTACTGGTTGACTGACTTGCTATATGGCTAAAAGATGTATCTTAGATGACCATTAAAGAAAAAGCACAACAACAAAGCCCCCAGAACTATTAAGCTTACACTCATGCCCTACCCATAGTGAGACCATCAGTTTTCAAGAATTATGAGGAAATCTTAGTATCTTTGAGACTTCAATGACAGTTGCACAATCACATAAGTAAGTCTGGAATATTAAAGTAGCCTTTGCTTAACTTTAATAGTCAAAATGAAGTTTACATATAATTTTTATATCCTCAATGCCAACACTGGAACTCAGTAACTGCATGTTAAAAAAAGCCAAGACACCAAGCAATTTAGGTTGCAGATAATCAGCCTATAGAGGTAAAAAACCACAAATAATCTTACAATTAACACATTCCCAATCTTAAGCAATTAGAAAGTATGAAATGCTAATTCTGAAAAACACATGAGAAGAATCCCAGATACACACACTGCTCCTTAAGACATATCAGCATTAATGAGAGACAGGTTAGGCTGTGGGGTTTTTTGTTTTGGAAGGATTTTGGAGGTGTGTATGTGTGTGCGTTTGTTTAGGGTTTTTCCTGTTTTGGTTTTGTTTGTGGGTTTTGTGCTAAGGAACACTTAAAATGAATGCCAGCCTTTACTCCACTTCATGCCTTAAATAACTCCAGAGAATGTTAAGCTATCTTCATTCTCAGATTGGAGAAAAAAAAAGTATGGAACAAAACTGAACATGAGTATTTTGAGAGCCTTACCATTTGTTCAGGTGATGTTATTTCTCTGGGTCCCTGACAGGGATCATCTTGAGATGCAAAAGAAGCCAATAATGACAGACCATTGAAGACTTGTTGATAGTGTTCTCCTATACGCAGCAATAATTCATTACGCAGTCCTTGGGAGTCCTGGCTCAGTAAGCTGCTCAGTTCTATCTCAGTCTCATTCTATAACGAAATAGCACACAGAAGCCAAGTCCTCATTTCATCACAATGAAACTAGCACTTTGAGACACAGGAGGCACTGGACTGATTTACCACAAAAATAAAAGAAAATGTTTCCAACCAGCTCAATGCTAGATAAACTGTTTTTAAAGGTTTTAAGATCACAAAATACCTTACAGCAGTTTCTAAGAGACAATAGAATATAAATAACAAGACGAACAAAACTTCTCCACATTCCATTTATCCAGCTGTACTTTATAATACCTTAACTTCCATAAACCAAAGAGCTCACTATTCTGCAACTGTTGCTCCTAATCTGCATATATAATAGAGCAAACGTCAATTTACCTTGAAGTAATGACGTGCCCGCTCAAGCTCATCCTTGGAGCAGGAACAGACCAAATGAGAGAAGATGTATTTGAAGTTACTGATCAAAATCTCCCTTCGGTTTCCATTCAGCTGCTTTGCTATGGTTCAAATAAGTGTGGAGGCTGCAGGACTAGCCTTGGCTGCAAGGTCAGGAAGCAAAACTTGTAGGGTAAATTAAGAACAACACTTAATTGAAAAGAAACAAACAAACAAACTACCCCTCTGAAAACCCAGAGCTCAGCATTGTTTCATTTGTGTCACTACACCCCCACACATCTCTAGTCATAAGCTATGACCATAGGAATGAACAAAGAAGAACTTGAATAATGTGGAAATACTGAGCAAAAATGCACTTAATTACTTAAGTGAGCTACCATTTTTTGTTGTCATCCAGATTCTCCACAAAAAAACCTTAAGAGCAAAAAGCCAACCCAAAACAAAACACACAACAAAAACCCAACACACATAACGATGCTCTCCTAACCTACCAGTCAACTAGATGACTGCTTATTAATAGGTCTGCATTTATCATCTACCAACAAGCAAAATACAAGTATAAAACTGTTAAGCTTTAAATAAAACAGACATCTAATCAGATCAAAAAGACATCTATCTACAGCACAATAATTTCTTCATGGGAAACAAGACAGCAGACACCATGTAAAAACCACACCTCACAACAAATCCCTCCAAGAGCACTAACTCGTTAATATAAATCTACTCCTTGAGTACTCTAGACCCTAGATCATCATACTTGAATTAGCATTGGAGCTATCACTGAAACTCCTTAATAAGGCTGTTCTGTATTTCAGCTTCCAGTTGCAGCATTCACAAAGTATACTATATAACAACTAGAGAAAAAAAAATATCTGCAACATTTGCAGAGAACACATGGACTTAAATAGAAATCCACAAGTGCACGCACAACAATAAAATCAGGAGTAAAAAAGACCGACAAACCTCCTGAAAGAAAGCGATTTAGGTCTGGAAAACCACATACATTGGCGATCTCTGATAACATACCCAGAGCCATTGCTCTCTGGTGAGCAGCTGTTTGTTTCTGTAGCTCATTACCCTGGCATGGAGCACTTAGTACTGCCATCTGGCTGGAGTGCAGGGATTCCACTAGAAACTAAGCATGAAGAAACAAGTATTTAGTATTATTTTTCCCCTTCTTTGCTCCCTAAAAATAAACACAAGAATTTTCATAGATAGAGCCATAGACCAAAATTAAACCAAGCTACTTTAAAAAAAAAAAATAACCAATGACAACATCAAACATTAACAGCAATATAAACTGAAATAAAACATTTCAAGCATTATTACACTTAGAAAAAGAGCAATATAGAAAAGGAAGGAACAGAGAAAGGTACAGAAGTAGTGACTTAGTACCTCCTACAGAAATGCAAAGTGACAATAAAAGTAAAGTCACATACCTAGCTTTACTGAACTGGGCACTTGGTTCTCAAGGAGAGTAAGAAATGGCTTGAAAACACAGGCTTGTACAGAACAGGATGTTTCATAAGCAGAAGTCACAGTAAGGCTACTACATAAAATGTCTTAAGTAACGTTTAATAGCAGAGTCAACTAAGGAAGGTTGTACACTGAATGTACCAGAGAGACAACAAGATAATTTCCCCAACTCTCACAGCACAAGCCTCCTTCACTAGCTCAGAGTCATCTTTGATTTGATTTCTGAAATGAAAACAAAAACAAAACTGCTTTAATTTAGAGTTTACCTAGAAATGGGTATTTCTTCACTAAGTTCTCCAGCTATCCTGAAAGTACCGTTAGGACAATTTAAGGAGCTTCCTCACTAAATGATCTTTTTCTTTTGCAGAGTACCCTCAAGTTCTATTAAATGTCTGAAGTTGCATTGGGCAAGGTGAGTCTGGCATATTATAAAGAAACCGAGGACAAGATACAATAGGACAGAAGACACCAAGACGTATCAAAAAAACATAGAGAAATGAGAAAGACTAGCAGACATATGGACAAACATGATGTGTATTTATCAGATAGAAACAACTAATTATTTTTGCTGCATATACCACATTTCTTATTCATGTTTTTCTTCTAGTATGAAGTCAAAAAAGCAGCATTAATACATACAAGAGAGCTTTGGGAATTGTACTGCAGGACTGCACACTTTGAGTACGAAGCAGGAGAGAAAATCCTTTAACACAAGTAGCCCAAATTACTTCATGGGGACTTTGTAAGGCCCAATGATAAACAGATTTTCTCTAATCCAGATGAAAGTTTCTTGGGAAGAGACACAGAAGGAACACACAGCGTGACTGTGTTGGGGTTGCTATAGAGAAAAAACCAAAATGAAGCAAATCATTACTTGATTTAGACTTTGAACAACATCAATCACCATAAGAAAAGCAAAGAAAATAATTCTGAGAACTATCATTTCAGAGAGATATTAGGTTTCAGATACTTCAATATACTTACAGAAACTCTGTGCAGTTTTTTGACTCAAAACTAAAGGATCAAACCCAAAAGCAGACGGGATAAAAGAATCATCAGGATGGCTGCAAGTCCAGGGCAGAGACAACAATCCACATAGGTTATCAAGAATCTGGTTGCTCAGTGGTATTTTCACTAGAAGGAAAAAAAAAACCCCAAACAACAAAACAAAGTAACAAAAAATGATGCTTTTACAGCTCTGTATAGTTTATAAAACACAAGCCCATTTTATGTACTTTTTCCTGTCAGCAAAGAGTAGTATCACTATTCCCAAATGTTGATATTCTACATTTTAAGCACACAATAAATGATGTAGTGCTGCGTAAAAAATAAAACCAAACAACCTAAAACAACCTCCCTCTACAGATTTCATTAACCAACTGGTAGCATGTAATACATGAGCAGCAGAATTAATTCAACATTGGTATCGCTGGACTTTAAAAAACACACAAACAAAACCAACCATGCAAGTACTTCATCTTTTTGGCACACTTTGTACATGCCACATTTATTGAAGCTGGTCAGAAGCTCTGAAATCTTTAGATTAAATACCCTGCCTCTGTGTGTTTTCAAAAGAAAACCACTTAAAAATAATAGTTTTTTATGCATATTCAGTATCCTTTGTCTAAAGACAAAGACCAATAAATCACGTTCAGAGAGGTATGAAGAGAAAGCTCTTCTTTAACATTTTTTTTTATACAGGAATTTGAGAGATCTATAATGTTAGTACCTCCATCACAATAGATCAATTTAGTCAGATGCATTCCCGATTTACAAATCCAACAGGACATGCTAGTTTAAAGGATTTCTCACCTTGAGCATACAGCAAAGCATCAAAGATTTTCACTATTCTGTCAATCACTCGTTCCAGGTTAACAATCTGTGTAGCAGCCTCTAACAGGTTTCTACAGACTTTCACTGCTCGTGTAATAAAGTCAGAGGAAATCCATGTGAATTGTCTGTCCACCAATG
The DNA here is from genome assembly GCA_022605575.1 of Laterallus jamaicensis coturniculus. Taxonomy (NCBI): domain Eukaryota; kingdom Metazoa; phylum Chordata; class Aves; order Gruiformes; family Rallidae; genus Laterallus; species Laterallus jamaicensis. Next base: position 3,891,404 of record JAKCOX010000014.1, read on the forward strand.
AATCTGAAGAGCTCAGAGTACTCTTACATGTGTCAGAGTTACACAGGTAAGTTACTTTGTGATCTATACTGTTAAAACAGAAATCATACAACCAATGCAACAGATTATAAACATTTAATAGTGTACTGCGAGTATGCAAAGCTACTGTGGAAACGTACCTCCTTCAAAACTCACAGGACTCATCCAACACCTGTCCTGATACGTAGACAAGCTCCACACAAATCACAATATCAGGTGTAACATAGTAACGAGCAGTCTCACAGTTTCACTTTGGTACCTTTACCTGATTTGTTGGGGGAGAACAGTGAACTATGCACAAAGCAGCTGGTTGCAGAATCACAGCAATCCCTTCTACAGTCTGAAGAATATCTGCTGTCAGAATGTCTTTCTCGAGGATTAATATTAAGGATGCAGCTTTCTTTGGGATGGCATTCCATAACGTGCTCTTCAATTTCATGTCCAGGGGACTAAGTCTGCAATTTGACCATATGAATTATTTTCCAACACATACTTTTTTCTTAGAAAAGATAAAGCACCATAGCAAAAGCAATGCTAATCCATGTAGGATACAGGGTTAGGAAAACACCAAATGAAGCGTTAGCTTAAATGTGCTCTTTGGGAGAGTAAGATACTAACTTCTGAGTATGACACAAACAGAACTTACCTGAAATGCTATAAAGTTATAACCATGATCCCTGGAAGGTCAGAGTGATCAAGGGTGGTTCCCAATGACTACAAAAAGGCAAACGTTACATCCATCTTCAAGAAAGGCAAAGATAACCATCCAAGGAACTACAGGGCTGCGAGCCTAACATCAGTCCCTGGGAAGGTTACAGAAAAAGTTCTCCTGAAACTAATTTCTAAGTCCTGCAACAAGCACAAAAACACCCCTGTGCAACAGAGCAGGTTAAGGGCCGACTGGCTAGCAAGCACCTTTGGAAAAAAGGACTCAGTGGACTTTTGGAAGTGGAATATAAGAGCCATGTGACCCCGTTGCAAAGAAGGTCAACTACATAGTGAGCTGTATTACCAAGAGCGAAGGCTGATCATGAGCTCGCCTGGAGTACATAATGCTGGAGCCGGTTTTGTGTGCACATACACAAGAAAGAAATGAACACAGAATAATAGAATATGCTAGAGCAAGCCTGAGATAATCAGGGAGCTGAAGTACAGAACAAGCAGAGGATGACATAACTCAGCTTTGCTCATCTGAGAACAACCAGACCCAACTAGACCTGCTTCTCAGAACAACCTGACCTAACTAGACCTGCTTTAAGCACATCCAGTGGAACAGCACAGTCATGTATGTGATTCTGTCTTTCTGAGCTTTTCTGTTTTCGATGTGTGAAAAAGAAAATAACTTGCATTGAACGTACTAAAAATACAGCATTTCCAACTAAAGTTCACCTTAAAATCATCTGTAAAATCTGATCCCTCAAAACATCATTTAGATCTTTTCCCAGAAAATCTTTCCATGTGGCTTTTATGAAGAAACTGCCTCACCAAAAAAAAAGTAATTTGGGATTATTCACTACCTAAATAGCTATAAAAGTAGCTATTGAACAAGTGTCATACATTACAGATGTAAACAGTTTCTCTGGATGCTTTGTTGGTAGGCTTAGTCATTGTCTTTTCTCTGGAACTTCATCACTGCTGCTGCTGCTCCACCCATCAGTATCAGGAGTACCTAGCTAGTTCTGATGAAGCTCCTGAAAGATTTCTTCTGTTTGTGTTCTTAATGCTGTATAAAGTGGACTCACCGGATACCGAGATGGACAAACAACAAAAATAGCATGACGTATGCTATACCTTACTTCTCAAAGACATGGCATTATTGTTTCTGACTTAAAATACAACATTTCAAAATCTTATGGTAACAAAGTTCTTAAAAACCTTCCTCTTCATAAGTCATCACTACAGGATGAAAACTGTCATAAGCAGTAAGTTTCCTGTGTTCCCAGGAGAATGCAGCTTGTGCAGCTCTTTCCCAGTGCTTGCCATAATAGCTGAGTTCCCAGCACATTCACAGAAATTCCACAGATGGTGTTGATAGGGACTTTTCTTACTTGTACAGCAGATTCATAGCCAGTTGGAACAAACTCCACAAAATATTGCAGTGTATGGCAAAAGGCAGCTTTCAGCTTTTCAGACTGAAGACACCTAAACACATCACCTTCAAAAAATGCACAGTGCTTCTCCAATAGCATATTCAGGTAGACGGGTTCTGTATTTTTGCCTTTTGTTAGTACTTCAAAAATAGAGCAACTCTTAAACAGAAAAAGTAAAGAACAAATGACATCACAGATGTTCTTGTGCAAGGTGTTGCAGTTTGGACTTGCGGCGATTCGGAGAAGCTTTGTTATGATCCAGTTACTAAAGTCTAGGACAATAAAAAGAAACAACAAACAAAAAATGAAGATGAAATCCAAAACCACCTATTACAAACACCTCCTTGAGATCAGGTTGCTCAGCAGTAAACCACAACAAAACTCCTAGAGATGAATGTATTTAGGCTTAGTAAACAGAGAGTCTTCACTTTGACATTTGTTTGGCAAATCTGAATGAAAAAGAAAAGGGAAGGAGGCACATGTGGGTGGAAAAAAACCCCCAAACAAACCACATCAGACAGACATTTTAAACAGGTAGTTCCAGACATCATCTTCTGCCTCTCTGCCTCCTTGTTTAATTAAATTTAGGCTGGGGGAGATCACAGACCCCAGCACTGCCACTGAGATCACTGCCACCATCCTGCTGGTTGGACATCTCAGAAAAACCCAAGCCCCCAGTCGGCTGGCAGCCCCCAAGCTCTGTGCTCTGCAGACAGAGGTTTGGGTCTCTGTAACAGGAGCCCACTTGCCCCACCTTGGCCCGTGGGACACACCTGGCCCTGCAGTCACCTCCCCTCAGTTTACACACGAACCAAAACCAGTTTCATTTACAGGAGGAAGAGACAGGCCCCTCCAGAGACCATGAGACTGCAAGTTCTTTGGCTTCAGGACAGCCTGACCCACCCCCACCATGATCCCCAGCCTGGGGGAGCCCATGGGGTGGTCAAGCCCCACACTTGTACTGACCAAGAATGATTGAGTCCCAGCAGGATGGCAAGACATCAGACAGCCCCAGGTGCCCCTCGGAGCCCCAAGCCGCCTGCACAGTGACTCTGTGACTATGAGAGCTAACACATGTGCATGTGACAGGGATATAAGCCTTGGCTGGCGTCACATCCAGCAGACACGTTAGGCCAGAGGATCCCTATGTGCCCAGAGCCCAAGAAAGCAATGCCTGCTCTACAACACAAAACACCAGCGGAAAGAGGTGTTATTCCCGACTTGGGTGACACCACAGCGGGAGATCACACACACGCAGGATTCACTACCCAAAGAGATGGTGGAAAACATGACAGGAAGGTCCCGAGAGATGTGTCTGAAGTCCCACTACCAGGCTGGGTCACCTGCAGCACCAGGCTCCTCTCAGCTCTACCAGCATGATCTCTCCTCGACTCCTACATTCAAACCTACAGTGGGGGAAGGGTTAGGAGGATGGGGTGTGGAGCTGTGCTTAGGCACCTTCTCCCCTCCCAAGCCTGTCACTGCACAGGCAGCAAGTCTTGAGCAGCAAAGTTTTTGCAGGAAACCAGCGTGATGCACACAGCTGGCATCCTTTCAGCTTGAACCCTGCCCATCACCCTGGCACAAGCCTTTACCTGGGTGGGGGCAGCTCTTGGTACCAGTTGTTTCCATCCGCAGCAAGTGCTCAAATGCGTCCTGCTCTGAAGGTTCCAGGATTTCCTCTAAAAAAACATCCAGCCTCACACCATCCTGCTGCCGGGGGCTCCCGGAGGCGAGGCAAGCCCGGCTGGAAGGCCTGACTCCCGTTTTGGGTGTCAGGCACCCCCACAGAGCCCACCGCTTTTGGGTGACAGCAGAACCACCCCCTCCCACCCCCCCTTCGACAGCCACCACCACACCCCACACACACACCGCCCCCCACCCCCGCCCCCCCAACACACCCACACACAGCCCGGGGCAGTGCAGGCCGCTTTCCCTTCCCTTCCCTTCGCACATCCTGCCTTCCCCTTCCAGTCCCAGCCCCGCACTTGCCTTGCCCCATCGCTGGGATGCAAGGCAGCCAAGCAAATGGCAGGGCAGCCCCGGGGCACGCTCCATAGCACATGGGGCTGGGTGCTTAATGCACAATCAGCACGTCAAGCACCCAGTGAAAGGAGAGGCAGAAAGTCAGCCAGGGGCACTTAACCACAAGACAGCCCCCACCCCGCGGCCATCCTGCCCCAGCCGCCACATCCATCACCCTGCCTGGCCTGGCCTGGCCTGCCCAGGGGCTTCTCGGGGTCCTGGGGAATCTCTCACCTGCATCAGCTGCTGAGGAGCTACCGGGGCCCAGGCAGGGCAGCCCCGGGCCGGGCAGGCCGGGCACCGTGCACCAGGAACCGCGGCCGCCGAGCAAAGGTAGGAGCGGGGCCGGGGCCGGTGGGTTCCTGCTCGATGTGACCTTCCTTCCCCCCCCCCCCCCCCCCCGCTCTCCCTTCTTCTCCCCCAACCCCCTCCCCTCCCCCGCTCCTGCTGCCCCCTCCCAGCCCCGTTCTCTGGTCAGCATTACCCTTCAGGTGTCCTCGGCTGGCAGTTGAGCTGCTTCTGATCAGCAAAGTGTTTCTCTGGGGATGGGGAGAGCCAGCGCTTTCCTTTTTGCTCTCAGACGGCCGATCCCGTGTGTGAGACCAAGACCGGGATCTTTGGGCCCAAGGGAAACTGTCGGGCTCCACCCATAGTTCGTATTACAGCTGCTGCTGCTCATAGGCACCCTGGCCATCCTTTGCTTCTTTCAGCAAGCTGGTTAGAAAAATAGGCCACAGCTCTTTTGTAGGGCCCCAGCCGCTGAGCCAGGCCTCCCAGAGCCAGGCCTTGCTGTCCAGGGGCAAAGAGCCAGAGAGGTTTAGTACCATCAGGTAGGCCCGAAGCCGGGGCCTTCATTAGCTGCTTCTGGAGTGTTTCACATGCAGTCTGAGCTTCGTGAGACCAAGGTAATGGAATAGAATTCTTTCTCCAAAGTTCATTAAAAGGTTCTACTATTACTCCATAATGACAAATCCATAATTGACACCAGCCTGTGCTTCCCAGAAGGGTTCTGAGTTCTTTTACCAGCTGGGTGTGTAGGGGTGTGTGTGTGTGTCTGCAGATGGCTTCTTTTTGTTCTTTTCTCAATTCTCCTTGCCCTCCCGACAGTTGGTGGGTGTCAGGGATAAAAAGAGAGTTTCTTCTTGCTGCTGCTTAGCTCCCTCCATTGCCAGTTTGTTGGTTTTCCTCCTGTGGTCTGTGTTGTGGGCTTCTGGTTTGCAGTGACCCCACCGTTCCTGCTGTAATGAGAATGTGACCGAGTTTTGCCATCATTGAATAAAATGTACTTGATGAGCTGTATCGGATTCAGCAGGTGGGAACAAGTTGTGAAGCAGGCTTTCTTTTGCACTTGGTCTCTTGCAGCTAACAAGGTTCTTCTTCCACCTTCTCTTTCTGCTTGCCTTACGCGTTACGCTTCTGCCTATGGAAGCATGTCTCTGTTGTAGCTAACCTTCTAAGCCCCTCTCAATCAGCTGTTCCTTCCCTTCCTGCTTACTGCGGTTGTCATCAAGGTGTCCCTGTTGTATTCAGCAAAAAAGGCGCTGCTGGCTGCTCCTGAGAGGCCAGTCCTGAAGATGGAGCCCATAGTGCTAGGTCATGTCACTTACTTTCATAGAATCATAGAATTGTAGGGGTTGGAAGTGACCTCGAGAGATCATCGGGTCCAACCCCCCTGCCAAAGCAGCTCCCCAGGACATATCACTCAAACAGGCATCCAGACAGGGCTGGAATATCTCCAGAGAAGGAGACTCCATCACCTCCCTGGGCAGCCTATTCCAGTGCTCTGTCACCCTCACTGGGAAAAAGTTCTTCCCCACGTTCGTGCGGAACTTCCTGTGCTCCAACTTGCAGCCATTGCCCCTTGTCCTATCCCCACAGACACTGAAAAGGAGCTGGCTGATTCCCCCTGCATCCCCTGCTTCAGATAATTATAGTCTTCTCTTCTCAAAGCTGAAGAGTCCCAACTTACTCAGCCTATCCTCATAGGGGAGATGCTCCAGAGATTCTCCTCTCTTTGTGTAGTTTGAATCAGAGGAATTGTTCCTAGCCTGTGTTGAACCTGAGCTACGGTCCCCTTCTTTCCTTGCTAACTCCTTAGTCAGAGCCCTGCTCCCGACTTTGTTTAGCATCAAGTGAGTAGTTTTTCTTCTGTGTGAGCCTGTTTTTACCTCCATCAGTCACAAGATCATAACTGAACACAACACTGAACTGGGACTTGGTTTCTTACCCCAGCTGGACACATCAAAGGCCTGGAAGTGGTTGGGGGGGATATTCTTTCCAAAATAGGCATTTTCAAAGGTTGGAGGGGCAGGTAGTTCTCTCAGCTATGGGTTTCAATCAGAGATCTTGTGCTTCGGAAGGCGGAAGTCTCTTCTGCCCTTCCCACATTATCGACTGCAGATGGCATTGATTCATTCCAAAGGCATGGACAGGGGTGAGATGTTGAAGTCTGACGAGGTTAAAGGAGGATTTCTTGGTGTTTTGGTCTACTTTTAGGTTTATTTTTACCTCACTGAGTATAGCAAGGTGAGGAAAGGCATACTTACCTGCTTGCCCAGGAGGAAGCAGACACGTCTTAGCTTCCTATGCCTGCACAGGACAGGTGAAAAGAGAGCAGCAATGTACCTGTTTGAGCCTTTTCCAACAGAGGGAAGATTGCTTCCACTGTTTCCAAAGACTCCCACCTGCAGATGCCTGAACGTAAGGGTTGGGGTCCCATGGTGTGCAAAAGGGATAGGGAGGGACTAACAAGTCCTGCGTTTCCAAATGCTCTACCCAGAGGGGCAGCAAGTTGGGCTCACTGCAAACTCTCAGCTGCAGAAAACCTTCACTTCCCCTTCTCTCTTGTGTTGTTTTCTTGTTTAAACTGTCCCCATTCCCTTTTCAGCCATGACTGAAAGAATGCCTAAAGCAGGGAACTATGGAAAGATTTCATCCCTGGAGAGGTCGGGGGAGGGTGGAAAGCGGAGGGGGCTGCAAGGGGGCAGTTTGGAAATGGGAACCCATGTGGCAGTGAGCATGCAGGGCCGGCTGATGGGAACAAGTGATGGAGAAGGGAAAGAGCTCTGCCTGGCCCAGCATTAGAAAGATGAAAAATCTTTAGCTTTTGGGGTTTTTTTTGTTTTTTTAAAGGAAAAACACCCTCTGCTTTTGCAACTCTTGTATTTTCTAGAAAGCGAGATGCAGACGTCTTCTGCTCTGTGTTGCAAGCAGCAAGAAAAAGAATTTAGATTTATTAAATTTCTCTCTTTTTTTTTTTCTGTGTATGTGTGTACTGATGTGTGGCAATCGGCAGGGAGCAACACACAATTCAATATGAATTGTAGGTGAAGCCATTTATTAGGTGAAATCACACAGATTATATACCTTTTTTACTACCAACATGGCAAGCTAAAAAACTGCTAATTGGTTACACACACTGTTCACACCATATTGATTGGTTAGGTTTATCAGAGCTCGTTATAATTACTATCTTATAGCTAAACATCTTTAGTTTACCTTTGATACCTAAAAGTATCCGCACACCTGCTGTTTTGACCCTCTTGTTATGGTTGGTTCCTAACATGTTCTGTTACTCCCAAATACCTTCCCATAACTGCTTCTTGGTTTAGGGCAGCCTGTACCCCTATCAGCAAGGCCGCTGTGTTTTGAGAATGTGATTATTATGATCCTCTCAGCATGAGTCACTTTTCCTTTCTCATGGGAACAGAAGAATATTGTCAGGGCCTAAATCTTGGGAGAAGAGAGCTAGGCCGCCGGCAGGCCTGCGGTCTTCCCCGACAATTCCCCCTTTTTGTATTTGTGTTACAAAAACTGCCTGTAGAGATCTCTGCAGGGCCCTTTGCAGGAAGCTCAACAAACATGGCAGCAAGAGTAAGACAACCAGGACGATTGCTAAAATCAGCAATCTGGTTTTGGCCATTGACAATATCCATCCTGAAATTCCCCACTCACAAAACCAATTGTCCAATCCAAATAATCCATTTTCTTGTTGTATCTTTTGTGTTTGATCTGCTAATTTCTGCATGCTGGCATGAATCGATCGAGAGTGGTCAGACAGATTCATGCAGCACATGCCATCAAAATCTTGACACCCATGACCATGAGCCAGCAAAAGGAAATCAATTGCTGCACGATTCTGTAAGGTGTCTCACAGAATCCACATCTGTAGCTAAGTGCCTTAGCTACCTTTGCTGTTGTATTTGTTTGCTTTGCCAATCAGGAGTGTCGTGAGTGTTTGGGTGTAGGTAACAGCAGCTTCTCTTCTGGTACAGGCACCCAATGTAGTCCATGGCCTTAGGCTGTGCGGAAGTCACTATTTCACTAATTTACAGGCGTATTTCAAAGACAGTTAAATAGTTCAGTATGTCCCATAGCAAAATTCAAGTCCACCGTGGCTGCAGTTGGAACACTTGACTTCAGTTACTGGGATCAGGATCTTGCCCTGGCTTATGCAGGCTTGCTCTCTTCTGAATCCACAGCTTTATCCACTTGGCTGGTATCCACTTGGTTCCTGTATCTGTAATGACATAGGCAGATCTCCTTCTCCAAGTTAGTACCTGTAACTTCAGTTTTTTACCTAACAGCTGACATTGTCTTTCTTTGATCCCTTCCAATCCTCCTCTAAAACTTACTCCATGTTTCACCATTGGAGGTACCAAACTGTCCTGTGGCAGACTTAAAGAGTTCAGAACATAAAGAACTTTGTTTAGTTGATCAGCTGGAGAGATGTCCTTCTCTCCCCCTTTTTGTTTGTGAAGCAAACACTTGAGAGTTTGATTCATATGTTCCACCATGGCTTGGCCTGTGGGTGAATGTGGTGTCCCTGTGACATGGGTAAAATGCCCATAACTGGAAGAAGGTTTGTGTTGCCTGTGCTGTATATCCTGGGCCATTGTTGGTTTTGATTTCACAGGGTACCACAAGTGCTGCTACGGCAGAGCACACATGGTGTTGGATGCTTACTTGATTTCCCTGTTTGTGCAGTGGCCCACACTGCCAGAGAAAAAGTATCTATACAGACATGGACATACTTTTGCCGACCAAATTCTGGGACATGTGTAACGTCCATTTGCCAGGCTTCTAGTGGGCCTGTGCCACGAGGATTGATGCCAGGGGCAAGGCGACTGGTGAATTGCTGACAGTCCAGGCATGACTGCACAATCCCTTTAGCCTTGGCAACCAACAGGTGGTATTGTCATTGAAGCACCTTTGCAGATTGATGAAAGAATTCATGCAATCTCCGAGCTTGAGCAAAGCAGTCTGCTGAGGGAGCAGCCCATGCTGGTGCTACCAGCCTGTCTGCTCTCTGATTACCTTCTGCTAGACCTTGAGTTAGTCCAGTGTGGCTATGAATATGGGTAATAAAATACTGATGCTGTCGGTTAGACAGTAGGAGCCATAATTCTTTAAACAACCTATACAATCTTTCATCTGAAATTCCTTTTAATAGTGCACGTTCCATTCAGGTAACTATTCCCACCATATACAGTGGATCACAGACTATATTAACCACTTCGTCTTTCCACTTATCAAACACTTTTACAACCACCTGCAACTCCAACTGCTGATTGAGGCTTGGGCTCCTTTTAATGTCAAATCCTGCCATTTTCCATTCTCTTGCCATGTACTTGCAGCCTTCTGAATTCTACCTCCTGCATCAGTAAACACTAATACCCCGAACCGGACGCCCAGGCAACAAGGGCTTTTCTTCTATTTGACAGTTATGCACTACTGTAAAGATTCCATGTGGTGGGTAATGCACTTTCACTTCCCCTGCATAGTCTAATAATGCTATTTGCAGGTCAATACTGTTCCTCAAGGCCCAAGCTAAATACTCTGAAATACGGGTTCTCTTTTTGGCTGCATTGGCAAGAATACCCATTCTAACAACCTTAAGGGATCTGTGTCATTAGTCCACTGCATTATAATAGCAAACACATGCTTTCTTTGAGTAATGACTGTGACTCCTATGTCCCAGTCCGGATCCCATCAATGGGTACTAATAACTTCCAGGGCCTTTTCAGCTTCTCCTGACAGGATTCTCGGTGCTCCTGCACCACCTCCTCCCTTCAGCAATGTCACTAAAGGTTCCAGTTCCCTATTTGTAATGCCACACAATGGTCTAACCCAGTTAGTATCTCCGAGCAGCTTTTGAACAGCATTTAACATGCTGACCTCAGCTCGGATCTCAATCTTTTGAGGAGTTATGGTACTTTCATCAATCTGCCACCCCAGATATTTACACATTGGCTTCTTTTGAATTTTCTCTGGAGCAGTCTGTAACCCCTTGCTTTTCAAATGCACTGTTGACTCATGAATCAAACTTTCAATGTCCAAGTTTTTTCCCGCAATCAGTATATCATCCATGTAATGATAAAAGATTAGACCAGGATGTGCTTTTCATACTGGAGCAAGTGCCCAGGCTACATAAGCCTGGCACATAGTTGGTAAATTTTTCATGCCTTGTGGCAGCACTACCCAATGATACCTTCTCAAGGGTTCATTTTTGTTTATAGTAGGGACAGAAAAAGCAAATTTTTCATAAATATCAGGGTGTAAAGGGATAGTGAAAAAGCAATCTTTTAAATCAATTATTAAAATGTCCCAATTTTAAGGTATCATGTTCGGAGCTGGCAGACCGGGCTGCAGAGCTCCCCTACCTTCCATTGCTTCACTGACTTTTCTTAAGTCGTGCAGCAAGTGCCGTCTACCGTCCTTGTTAGGAATGGTGAAAATAAGCGTGCTCCACGGACTCGTGGAGTGTTACCGGGTCTGCATTTGCCTCGGGGAGAAGTTCCCCTTCAGTCAGCGCATTTTGAGTAACACCCTTCCAACGACCTGCGAATTCTGAGTGTGGTACCAGCCCTCCATCTCCCCCCGCTCCCCGCCCGTCCCCAGGGTCCCCTTCAGTTTGAAGCATTTTTCGCGTTCGGACGCCACCTTACCTTCCCAGGCTTCGTCGACCAGTCTCTCCAGAATCTCTGGGCCGCCCGAGGGCAGAGGTTCACCAGGCGGCATGGGCGGGAGCGGTGGCTATTGAGACGGAGCGGGTCCCTGAGGCGACGGTAGGCGAGGCGGATTCTGGACCGCCCCTGGAGGGCTTTTGTCCGCGTCCATAGGTTCTGGAGGTGCCGCGGGGACAGCACTCACCGCTGCATTAGTCGGTGTCTCTTCGTATTCGTAGTCTTGGGGACGAGGGGCGGGCGGTCCCGGGACTAAGGGCTCAAACACTTGAACAGCAGGGCGTGCCGTTGCCGCGGGAGCCGCCCCGTGGCGGCTGTCTCCCCTGCAGACCGCATCCCATAATTTATCCCCCATCCCTCGCGAGGCGTTTATGTTAAGCACTAAGTGCGGTTCGACTAGAACTCCATGATCACGACACCACCGCAGCAGACGCTTCAGCATCGGCTCATCGTATGTTATGCCTCTCTTTGAAAGGATTTTTGCTAGAATCCTGACTGGCCCTTTCCTGGCTAGATAACTTATTCCCCATAGCTGTAACAGCTGCTCACCTTCTCAGCCGTACTGCTGCAAAGGGCTGTTTTCTCTTTGTTTTCCCCTGTCCTTGATGCGCTGTCTGGCTGCTGAAGTGACAGTTTCCAGCTGCTTTTTCTCCAGAGCTTCGCTGACTCCCTCGGTCGCGGTTTCAGGAGATCGTCGGTCGTAGGTTCAGGTCTCTGCGGTGCGAGGAGAACGCTTGGACGTTGGGATCTGCTCATCCTCCGTGCCGGGTGAGGTGCGGATCTGTCTGGTGGGCCAGCAGCCCTGGGGTAAAGCTCAAGTTTTGGGTGGCCATGGTATGGTACGGCCAAAACAAGACAAAAAGAAAGTCCCCCTTGCTGCCCCCAAGTGCTGGAATGATTTCCTTCCAGGTATACCCCAAGTGAGTAATATTTCTAGCCGAAATGAGGAGGTATTCCTGTTCATGTGCTAGAGCCAGCTGAGATTGCCTCTGAAACCTCCTGGACGCTTCGAAGAAGCGCTGTTGCAAAAGGGTGAGCTGGGCCTGGAACAGCTGCTGGAAAGAGCAGCTTCCTTGTCCTTGAGCCGGAAGAGCAGTCTTGGGAGATGGAAGGAGCAGAGGAGGGCTCCTTCAGCCTACCTCAGCAAAGATACTCCTCTGATAGGAATTCAGCATTCAGCAGAATGCAGGCCATTGAAATGGAAATGCTGAAGGACTGCAGCCATGGGGGTGCCAGAAAACCTGCCATCAAATTGCTTTAGGTGAGTCGACCCTGGCCATGCGGTCTCCAGCAGAGCCAGCACCTGACAGCAGTCCAGAGGACCGCATTAGGCTGCGTGCCACCACTCCCACTCACTGAAACTTCAAAGCAATATTTAAGGGCAACTTTCCCTCCACGGAGATTCCTGGCTCCGTGTTACGCTGCAGCCAGTGATATCTATCTGCAACTTCAAAGCTCTGTTGCATTTAACAGCCTCGAGGTGAACTTCTGCTCTTTGACCACAGCATGTTTAGATGCTCCAGCTTTTAAAATTGTTTCCCTAGGAGGAGTAACTTGCAGAATCTCATTTCCATCTTAGGTGGAAAATGAAGAGTTAGACATCTCATGTGGTCCTAAGTTCTGTTTTATAAGACTCCCAGTATGGCTGCTTCAAGACATGCTGCTAACAAGGAGATTTGGGTGTATTTGTTGCTCAAGGAATTCTTAGCCACCATTCCTCCTTTCTGGTTTCTTCTATCGTGTGATGGAAGTGTCAGATCTTAATAGGAAAATTACGCGCATGGAAAGAATACTTCTGTTCTTCTGACTTTTTATCATATAACCTTTCTCAACAGAATTTTTTGGGGGAAAAAAACCCCTCAGACTGGGAAAGTAGCTCTTTCCACCTCTCTGCTGCTTTGTACTAAAACTCAATGACCTGCAGTCAGTAAATGTTGACCTGTTTGACCAATACTTACAAATTACTGGTGAGCACATCTTGTGCTTTAAGTTTTTCCGGTTCTATTTTGCCTGTTTAGTCTGGTCTTCGATGGATCCCTGTCTCTATTTTGTTAGGGCAATGGAAGAGTTTATTTTGTTACTTTCTCTTAGAAAATTAGGTTTATGCCATTATCAGTAGTCTGCTAATGTTGTCTCGCAACACCTTGTAAATTGAGGTCAACATGGGCATGGGAGCATTTTGTCAGCAAATAATGAATTTGTATCTCTGAACACAAGACTTTCTTTTGCCTAACTTGTCAATACAAATCAAGTGTAACTTGAGAGTTTTCTTTTAGCCTGGTCTTTATTCCAGCTGATCTTGTGTTCGCAGGATACTGTATGGCAGTTCAGCTGCACATCCCATGTTCTTAGTGCACTGCAAAGTATGAAATACGCAGTGACATGAAAGGAGAGAATAACTTGTTCTGCTCTAGCAAGTTTGTACTGGTCCAGAAAGAGAGGACTCATGGAAACCAAGGATCTGCAGCTTCTAAGCACAATTCAAGGAGGATTTATGTGAAGTGCTTCTCCATCAGATGTTAGGGATTTCCTTTCCAAGCTGTTCTCTTCAACTTGACTATTAGCATGACCAACAAGTTCTAGCCTCCCCCCTGACAGCCTAATCCGTCCTCATTCTTCTGACATGTGGAAAAATACCCTTCTATGTCCACTGGGATTGAGGGATAGTTCTTACACGCACACACCAGCTGATGGCGCTGAAAAAGTATGCTTCCTGAACAGAAAAAATTGCAATTGGAGGAAACTGCTGGAGGTCTAATAGTCAGGCTCAAAAGAGGGCAAACTTCAAACAATGGCACTGGCCATCTGGTATTTTTCCATGCTGATGGCTGTACCCCTCAGCTCCAGAGTCCAGGAATGTTGCGGTCAGTGCAAGGATGGCAGATGCAGGCAGCCAAAGTCAAATGCACTGGAGTTCCCTAAGCCACCAGAGGTGAGGGGCATTACTTGAGTGCTGCACTGTTTACAGTTCAACAGAGGAAACCTAGCTCCTCTCGAGCTTAGACTGAGCTGAACAATTCAGGTAGATCCTGTACTTTAGAAATAATCTGTTACCTGGAATCTCATGGATCATAGAAGCACAGAGTGCTTAACATCCGTTGGAAGGTAACAGCTTCCAACCCATGTTCAACTTTTAAACAGTATCTGAATAGCTAAGGTTATGACCAGCTATATGTGTAGGAAGGCTGGGAGACCCTTTTCAGGAAAGTATCTCCTAAACCATCTTAGGCTTCCCCAGGAGAGCTTTGCAGCGGTTGCAGATGTGTACCACCCTAGGAAGACCCATGTAATCGTATTCAGTGTCATCTGCTAAGGGCCTGGCCAAAGTTGCTAAAGCTTCTCTTGTAAGACAACTGAAAAATTGCAAATTATTCTCATTAGGAAGGAAAAATGAGATGCTGACCTGAGCTAAACTGTGTTTTCTTTGCAAGACGAAATGACAGCTCAACCTGCATCCTGTCTGTCCCGTGTCCCTTCCTATGCTGCTCTGACAGCACCCTGTGATCTGCCTGCCTCTCGATGTACTGGAGAGTGATGGATTGACCGACCACTGGGCTGTCTTACTGGCACAGGAGGACGTGGGATTAAAAACCACAAGAGTAAATCCGACAAGAGTCATAAAATTTTGATTTCTTATTCAATTTTATTCATTATAATATAAATATTATCATTAATAAAATACAACAACAACAATAATAATATGCAGAATACTGTTTTATTCTAGAACCACAATAGTATACGACAACAATAGTAAATCCAACAAGGGTTGGGTTTACCATTGATTTACCGCCTCCCTTCCCCGCCCGCAGCATCTTCGCCCGGCAGCCCGGTGGGGGCTTTCCCCGCCCGGGCTCTGCGGGGCGGGGGCGGCAAAATAGGGGGGGTCCCGCCGGGGTGTGCGGGCACGCGGTAGGCATGGGGGTGGGGGGGTGCCCTCGGGGCTGGCAAACGAGGACGGAGTGCGGGAAGGGTTCGGTGATCGGGCCGGATCCATCGGGTGCTGCCCGGCCGCGGAGCCGCAGCTCCCAGCACCGCCGCCGGGATGCTCGGGGCTGGGGAGGGGGGATGGAGTGGGTACCGGGGAGGTAAATACGCTAAAATCCCCTAAATCGGGCACATCAGAGCTCAGGCGGCAGGGGAACAGACCCAGCGGGTCCTTCCCATGGCATTAGTTTGAAATAACTGTCTGAACCGGCGAGACCAAATGAAAAACAAATAAATGCGAGGCTCCGCACCGGCCCCGGGGACCGTCAGGGCGAGAAGGGCCCGGGCAGCGGGGCCTCCGCTCGGCGTTGCCCTGCATGAAGCGCCGGGCGGGCTGCGGGACACGGACGGGTCCTGCCCGGCTCCCCGCCCGCATCGCTCGGGCCGGGCCCGGGCTGGTGGCTGTGGCAGCGAAGGGCCAGGCCCGGGGAACCGGGCCGGGACAGAAACGCGCCTGGGAACCGGCTACAGGGGAGATGGAGCGACAGGGAGATGGGGCTGCGGCGCTGCGACCCGGGGGGTATTTTCCCCCTTCTCCCCTTAAAAAAAACAACCAAAAGCGTACAAAGCAACCCCAGAAAACAAAAACCCCTTGTCCCTCCCAAACCTCCCCCCCAGGGACCTCCAGTGCAGCCCCCCGGGAGGACCCACAGCGCAGCCCGGCAGGGCGGGGAAGCGGGGGCCGAGCCGGGGACGACAGAGGCTGGGGCAGGGGCAGCCGGCATTGCTCCCCCCACCCCGCCTGCATCCTCTCCTCTGCCGACCTCCTGCACCCACAGCCCGGGTTTCCCCGCTCCCCCTTCCCCCCCGCCCCCCGGCCCCCTGCCCTTGGGGCTGCGCGGCGGCGCAGGGACCGCGGCGCCCCTCGCCTCTTTCTGCCGCCGGTGGAGGGGGGGGGTCGCAAGCGGCGGGCCGGGCGGCGTCTCCTCCGTCGGCTGCCGGGCGCGGAAGGGGCGGTGGAGCGGGCCTCTCCCGGGATGGGCTGGTTGGCCCGGGCAGGCCGGGGACTGGCGCTGGGCCGGGCTTGGTGGGAGCGGGCTGGGGCTCGGAGGGCAAGTGCCCCCCGCGCTGCGGAGCTGCCCGCCCGCGGCGGAGCGTGCCCGAGCGCCTTGGGCCGGAGGTGCCGGGGTGGAAAGGGGAACAAGAAGAACAAAAAACCAAGTTAAAAAGCACGGAGAACCAAGCGGGCTTTCTGAAAGACCCGCCTTCTCCCTCCGCGGCCGAAGCGGTTTCCTTTCTCCACGCACCAAAAGCTCCGCCGCAGCCCCCCAAATATCCCCCAAGCGGATGTTTGATTCTCTGTTTTTCTTTCTTTTTTTAGAGGGGTGAGTACAGAATGAATGCGGGCGCTTGCAGGTAAGTCCCCCCACGCCTCGCTCTACCCACAGCCCGGAGGCTGCCGGAGCCCGAGGGCCCGTCCCGCTGCAGCAGGGCGGCGGCCAGCCAGCATCACCCCGGCCCCGCCGGCTCCGGCTCCCCCCCTGCCGGGCCGGGGGTCCGGCTGTCCTCTCCCCGCCGCCGGCGGGGTGCTGGCACTGCGGCCGGCGCCTCTCTTCGCACCCAAATCTCGCGTTTTGCACCCTCACTTCAAACCCTTTGCGAAAACAAATGACCCCTCCCGCCGGGACGGACGATTTAAGCCGAGGGAGCGATTTAATTCCCGCGGCTCAAGTGGGAGATTTCCAGCCGGCCGGCTCGTAGGATTTTACTTGATGTTTTTATTCCCTCCCGTTGCTTCCCGTCCCCGCTGCCCGCGTTTAGCGAGCCGGCTGCCGGCTCCGGTCTCGGCCGCTAAATGCCCCGGCGGCACGGCTGGGGTTGTTAATGGAATTCATTCACCCCTCGGGAACATCAGCAAGCCACGCTGGCTGCTGGAGGCGAGCAGCTTAGCTCCGCTCCGCAGCCGCTTCACACGGCTGGTTAAGCAGCTCTGCCCTCAGTTCTCTGCCAAGCCTCCGGGGAAGGGGGCTGCGGGCCGGGCCGGGGATGCGCCCTGCTCCCCGCGCACACACACACACACCATTTCCCTTCTTTTCTCCATTTTTTTTTCCCCCTCGACAAAACGGGCTCCGGCACATTAACTTTGTTGTTGTTGTTACTACCGCTGAAAATTCTCTTCTCCCCCCTTCTTCCCTAATAAGGGAGCTTTCCCAGGTCTGGAAACACAACTGGTTATTTTGACTTGACTGGCAAGTGATGTCATATTGTTAAGGGAGGGGGGAGACGACAACATGTTTTAGCAACAGTTAGTAGCGCCATGTGGTGGAGGTGACGCCTCTGCCGGTGCGGAGGCGAAGGCAGAAAACAAATACTGCCGGCCGTGCACGCAGACTATTATTTACACGCCAGCAGTGGGGATTCTTTTATTCTTCCTCTTTTATATTTTTTTTTCTGCTCCTGCGTCTTTGAATCAAGGAAAAAACTGGACCCGAGCAAACGGGACGGAGCTGGGTGGGACCCGTAGCCCCCGGACACTCTCCTCCAGCGAACTCCCCTTCCCGGGGAACCCCGGCAGCTCCCCCAAGGGGCCACGCTCCCTCCCGCCGCCCGGGGAACCGAGACCCGGTGGTCGAGATCTCCCGGGGCGGCCGTTCAGCATCACCCCCCTGCCCCCATCGCCGTTCCCCCGAAGTCGGACCCGCGGCGGCTGCGAGCAGGGAGGGCAGGACAAACTCCGTGAAAAGAAAGAACAAGAGGGCGAGCAGCGCTCAGCCCCGCCGGGCCGCCCTACGCGCCGCCGCCGGTGCCAGCGGGCGGTTTACGGGCCCCGGGGCGGGCCGGGGAAGGTGACAGCCCGCCGCCGGGGAGGGGGCTGGGAGGGCCGGCGGCGGGCTGTGGGCGTACCGCCCCGACACCCCCCTCCCCCGGGGGCCGCGGCAGGTAGAGGACCGCCAGCCGGTGCGAGCGGCTCCCGCCCGCCCGCCCGCCGCCCGCAGGTAGGAGCCCCCGCACCCCCCGGGGCGGCCGGCACCGGCTGCAGCGGGCAGCACCGCCCCTTGGGCTTATTTCCCTGGGTGTGATTTCTCGGGGGAGGGGAAGTTCTCGCTTTCTGCCTTTTTCCGGTGTTTTCCTCCCTACGGTCTGGGCTCCGCTTGGCTTTTCTTACCCCTCCTCCCGCCCCGGTCTTGCATTGCTGGCACGTATTAACGGCTGCGAATAGGGTTATCAAGTTACACAGTTGCCTCTTCACCACAGGACCCTATTGAAGCTCAGAAAAAAACACCCCAGAAACCCCTCGAGGAACAAATCACGGAATACTCAATTGTTCCTTATTTTCTTGGTAAATACCGTAGGAGCCTTCTCGCTCGGCCCCCATCCCGCAGACAATTTCTGCGGGGCACGTCCCCGGCCGTGGGAACCCGCAACCAAAACCTCCCTGCCCGCTCCCACGTTCCCTGCGGTCTGCCCGCAGTCTGCCCGCAGCCCCCCGGCTCGGCTCGCTCGGCTGCAAAGAAAAGGGAGGAGAAAGCTCCGAGCCGACCCCAGCCTGGCCACAGAACACAAAAAAAAGCCTTTTGTGCAAGTTCCCAAAGAAAAAGCGTGCGGGAGGCAGATAGCGCCTTCCCCGTTTCTCTCTCAGCAGCCGTGATTGCAGCCGATACCGGCCGCCTAATTGGGCTCGGAGCAATGTGCAGGCGGACGGCGTCACCCTCTGGCTGAGGCGGGTGAGACAGCGGCGGCGCAGGGTCAGGCCCGGGGGCTGGGGGTGGCTTTAGCATCCCCCCAGCCCGGCACCGCCGGGGACGGAGGCGGGAGCAGGGCGGGGAGCGGGTGATGCGCGGGTGCGGTACCCCGGGGGTGCGCAGGACGGGACCGCTCACCTCTGCGCTGTAGGAGGCAACGTCACCTCGCTATACAGGCCCGCAGACACGCCGGGAGTTCGTGTCTGCTTGTTCCGGCCGTGCTTAAACGGGTTTATTTGTTAGCGAGCCCCGTCAGCGGCACGGCTCAGGTATCACAGAGCCGTAGGGGTGGGAAGGGGCCTCCGGAGATCATCGGGTCCAACCGCACACTGAGGGGAAAAACAAACACGTTAAACTCACCTGCTCACCTCCCCAAACCAGGCAGAAGCCCCCCTGAAAGGGGGATGCCAGAGCAGCTTCCCCACGTGGAAACTGCTTCACCTGGGGCACCTGTGCACCTATAAAAGCCCACCCCTGCCCCCTTCCTACCCTTTGGGCTTTGCTTCCTTCTGCTCCTTTTGGAGCACAGAGTCGTAGGGGTGGGAAGGGGCCCCCAGAGATCACCGGGTCCAACCGCACACTGAGGGGAAAAACAAACACGTTCAACTCATGGGAGTTATTCCCACAATCCCTGACCTTGCACACGGGCTGGAGATGGGAAGCAGAGTCATTTTCTTCTTTCTTTTTTCTTCTTTCTTTCTTTTTTTTTTTTTCTTTATGAAGGAGTTGGCACCGTAACTCAGCTGGGTCTTGGTGACACCTAGAAACATGTTCCTTACATCACTGAGATGACAAACTTCTCAAAATGATAGGTTATAATTTCCTGGTACTCTTACTGTACAGGAACGAAACTATTGATATATAATAAAGCAAAACCATTTAGGCTACAAAAAAAAAAGCCATATAAGCATAAAGCCATCATATATTAGCTGAATAATTAATTTTCTGACTATGGTTAAGCAACTTCTTTCCCTTATGTACTGAATAGTCAATGGCCTCTACTCTCAAGAATGCTGAAAAGAAACAATGCAATTATTCTCAATAAGACAATGGGACCAAGTAACTATTAAAAAGGAAGGTACTTTGAACAATCCAAGTTTAGCAAAAAAATTAAGATAATTTCGATGTAAATGAGTGCTTGGATTTACTAGAACGAATATTTCAGCTCTTAATAAAATAGATGAATCTAAAGGAATCTATTACAAAAAGAAATGGCTGCATATTTTGTTAAGAATTTCCCCCATGACAGTAAATTTCCTCTCCCCTCCCCCTGCTTCCCTTCCCCTCCCCTCTCCTCCCCTCTCCTCCCCTCTCCTCCCCTCTCCTCTCCTCTTCTGCCCTCCCCTCCCCTTCACTCCCTTCCCCTTCACTCCCCCTTACTTCTCATGTGTGTCCTGAAGGAGTTGGCACCGTAACTCAACTGGCTCTTGGTGACACCTAGAAACACAATCAAATAGAAGCTAGGAACGAGCAGGGACTGGCTCTGCCTCGGCTGTCAACGCCCCATGGCCGGGCCAGTCGGTTTGAATCTTTCTTCACAAACCTGCCCCGGAGGGGAGCGAGACGATGCGAGGAACTGGAGACTCTGCCTGCCCACAGTGCTTCCTTTCCTGGCTGTGCCGCTGCGTTGGGTCCCTCCCTGCCCGGTTCTGCTTCTGATGGAGCCCAGGACCACATTGGCCTTGTGAGCTGCAAGAGTCACTGCTGGCTCATGTTAAGTTTCTCATCCACCAGAATCCCCAGGCCCTTCTCACAGGGCTACTCTCAAGAAGCTCTTCTCCCAGTCTGTATCTATGACTGGGATTCCTCCAGCCCAAGTGCAACACCTGACACTTGGCAGTGTTGACCCTCATTAGGTTCACATCTTCATTAATCACCTGGATGATGTGACAGAACGCACCCTCAGAAAGTTCATAGATAGTACCAAACTGGACAGAGTGGTTGATACAACAGAGGTTTGTGCTGCTATCCAAAGGGACTGTGGCAGGCTGGAGGAATGAGCTGACAAAAACCTTACGAAGTTTAACAAGGGGAAATGCAGAGCTCAGCATCTCAGGAGGTATGACCTTAAGCACCAGTACATACTGGGGAACAGCTGCCTGGAAAGGGGCTTTCTCAAAAATGAGCTTGAAGTCCAGGTGGACAACAAACTCATCACAAGCCAGCAATGTGCCCTCACGGAGAAAAAAGCCAATAGCATCCTAAGATACTTCAGGAAGAGTGCTGCCAGCAGGTTGAGGGAGATAATCCATCTCTGCTCAGCACAGGTGAGGCTGCACCTGGAATGCTGTTTCCTGCTCTGAGTTCCCCAGCACAAGAGACTGAGGTAGTTCCTGTAGTAAGTCCAGTGAAGGACCACTAAGATGATGAAGGCACTGGAGCATCTTTTATACAAGGGGAGGCTGAGAGATATAGGACTGTTCAGCCTGAAGAAGAGAAGGCTCAGGGGAATCTTACCAATATGCATAAATACCTGATGGGAGGCAATGAAGACAAACGAGTAACTCTTCTCAGTAGTGCTCACCAACAGAACAAGAAACAATGGGCACATGAAATTCCATCCGAAAAGAAGAAAACACTTTTGTACTGTGAGTATTGCCAAATAAATTGCCCAGAGAGGTTGTGGGGTCTACATCTGTGGCCATATTCAAAACCCATCAGGGGACAGTCCTGGACAGCCCGGCCTAGCCAGTCTTGCTGGAGCATGTGGGTTTAACTAGATGATCTCAGGAGGTCCCTTCTGTCCAACCTTTCTGTGAGCTTGTGATCTGAAATTTTAATGCTCTTTATACTTCCCTGCAGTTAATCAGTACAAAACATTTCCTTAGCAGTAAGACATCTTCTATTACTTCAGAAGAAAATTTAGCTCTTCATTGCCTGCAAGAGTGCTGCAAGTGAGAATTAAAATACATACTTGGAGAAACAGTTCAGAGCACACAAGAATTTTGAAAATACTAAGTAGAAGGCAATGTGAAACCCCTTAAAAAAAAGAAAAAAGACACGTATAAAAATTTTAAAAGTTTATTATTTAAAAATGAAGGTAGTAAAAAATCCCCTCTGACTACAAAATAAACAAACAAAACCCAAACCAACCTCCTGAAAGAATAAAATTGTCTTGGTCAGGAAGAACTATCTTTTCCTGCTTTTATTCATATTTTAAACAACGGAACTGTACACTTGACATACTCTCTGTTCAGCAAACTCTGCAGCACTATCCCTAAAGAAAATAATAATTTCTCTTATGCAAAGGGTTCCTACTAGCTTTGTAGGATTCTTCAAAAATGTCATTTCAATTCGCTAATGCTCCTTTGACCAGAGACAGTGTTCCAAGGGGATATTTGAACAGCACCTGCCTTGGATAGGAATGTTTCAATCTGAGCAGCACATGCCTGTTACTTTGTTGACGTTCAGTTTGCAGACATAGTATCTTTGTGTCTAAAACAAAAAAGAAAAAAACTCTGCTGATTGTGCAGCTAGGTATTCTATTACTGCTTGGGTCTTTGGAGTACCAAGTGGATCATTCACCCAAACAGTTTTCAGCACAGATCTGAACCTACTTTATAATGAAGGCAAAACTAGACATCTAACCTGTGAGGTAGATACATGTCTTCCGTGGGACCTGGAGTGCTTCTGAGAATGCTTTGGCTGAGTCCTGACTCCAAAACTGGATGAGAAACAGACACACACATCAGCTGTGCTCTGTTCTTCTTCCCATCAGAAGAGGATGCTCCCAAAGCTAAAAGCAGTGATCCTTTCTTCCTTGTTTCCAAAGGGAAAGAGAACCTTCCTGGAGATACAGAGTGGTGTCACATACAGAACAACCATGTTAACGTAACACCATTGACAGGGCAGACTTTGTATGATGGTTGCTTACAAGCAGTAGCAGACAGCACAGGACATCCACCCTGTTTTTCTGCAGAAGCAAACCTGGGCTTGTGTCTTTGCAGGGAGTGGGATGACATCCTCTCTGCTGGATGATAAGGGTTGAGGACTCCAGGGCTCACTGCGGAGAGTACCTGCCCCAATCACAATACATCTGAGGCAGCTTAATTCACTTTCTTTTTATCTTCGAAGTTTGCTTACTATACTGAGTACAGAGAGAGTTATTTATGAAAAAAGTCAGTCATTCCAACTGCTTAAAAGGTACTCTTTGCTTGCACTTTGTCTTGGAAAAATAGGGTTTCTGAATTAGTTTCAGAACTACATACTTCACACTTCATTTTGCATCTTACCTGACAAAAACATAAGCAAAACAAAATTACTCTTTCTGTGCTAATTCCAAAGACTTAATGAAGTATGGTTAGAAGGCATTTTTTCCTTATTATATAGCTCACATTTACTGAGCCTGCAACATACCTAATGTGCAGTTAATCTGAAATAAATTAGTTCAAAATATAGTCGTAAGATTGTTTGTTTGTGAGGGGAACTCTGCTGGATGAAACTAGAACATCTTCAAAGTGAGCTATAGATACTATGAATTCTTAATATGTCTCTTTGTGACAAATCTTTGTATTTCACTAAGATCTGGGAACTAACAGGAATAAAAGAAAACCACAGCCCCAGAGAAATAACACTTCTGGCTTATGAAGGCTTCCGAACCACACATAAAGCAGCACTAGAGATGGATCAAAGCATGTTAATAAAATCTATTGGCTTTGTGGCTCTGATTTAGCATCCTGACACCTTATTCAGGGAGCATTCACTATGCTATGAAGATAAACACCTTATCTATTTCAGGGCTCCCTTCTTTTCCTTTTCTAATGCGGTTATGAATCAAGTGCCATTTTGTATTACATTGGAAACTGTCAGAAACGTGAACATAGGATATGTATCACACCATGTACACCCATGAAAATGTGCCAATCATTTCTGTGGATTTGAAAGCCCCACTTACTCATTTTTTCTGAAGATAGAAACAGCTTACATCTGTTCATAGAGGCCTCTGACCATTAACAGGCAATTGTACTTGTTACCATTAACACCTAGAGAACAACACGATGAGCACACTGATGTGGGCACAGAGATTCTCAGGGGGATACATGCACAGGAAGCAATAACCACCACTGTTTGCACATCTTTTCCAGAGTTGCTCAGACTGAGGTCTGCACGTAGCAGCTTCAGCATACCCTTGCCTGCCTTTCTTCTCCTGGAGTTGTGGTATTTCTTTTGCTTCTGTCAGTGTCCTGGTTTCAGCTAAGATGGAGTTAATTTACTTTTTAGCAGTGGATGGAATGCCATGTTTGGGTGTTAGGACAAAAGCAGTGCAGATAGCACCCTGATGTCTCTATTTGTTGCCAAGCAATCAAGGACTTTTTCAGTTGTCCATACTAACCAGAAAGGAGGGGACACAGCCAGGACAGGTGACCTGAACTGGCCAAAGAGGATATTCCATGCCAATTATGTCATGCTCAGTATAAAGGGGGGGACTAGGAGAGGAAAAAAAAATCCTCCAGGATGTGTGGTTTTTGGGTACGGTCAGGTTCCGGGACGGCCCTGGGCGGTACGGCCTGAATTGTGTGTGGTTCAGTGGGAGATTGCATTGTGTATCACCAGCTTCGTGTATCTTGTGCTCTAAAGTAGTGTTATCACTGTTGTTCTTTTTTATCTTTTTCTGCTATTTTAGTAAACTATCCTTATCCCAACCCGCGGGTTTTTGGTTTGGTTTTTTTTTCCTCTTTACATTTCCCTTTCTTTCCTCCCTCCCCCCCCCCCCCCCCCCTTTTTTGTTAAAAGAACAAGTGACTGTGTGGGGCTCAGCTCTCAGCTGAGGCTAAACCACCACAGTCAGTCATCCCCTTTTCCAATGCTGCACATGTTGCAGGCGTATTGGGTCCCTTAGCACACCCAAGCAAGGATTACTACAGTGGTTTGGCACCGGGCAGGCTCTTCAGATTACATCGCAAAAAGCATTCGGGTAGAGTGATGTAGCTGGGTTCTCAGTAGAAATGTGACTAACAGCAATTAGTTAATTAGTTAAATTCCCCCTTATTGTACGATAAGGGGAAACATCACCAGGGATCCAAGAAGGCAATTTGCAGCAGCTTTAGGAAACTTGAAGAAAGTTGCAGAAAGGAGCCTAAAAGACCTTGCTTGTTTTGCTGGATTTTTTTCTTCTCCCAATACAGGCTTTCCTGAAATGCTGTCTTACCAGAACCCAGAGATCAAACCTACTTCTTTCCTTAGGAGCCTGTGGCAGCTATTTCCAGAGGTGAGCAAACCATCCTGGCAGAAGGAGTCCTGAGCCCCCAATGAGTGTCTCACTCCCTGCTGCCAGGCACATGCTTGTCTGATTTGTCTTACAGTGTTCTGGTCCTTACCAAATCCCTTCTCATTTCAGGAACTCAGGGGAAATAAAATAAAAAAAAAAAAAAAGAAAAAGAGGATAACTAGGGATTAATTAGATGAATTGGGTTGTTCAGAAGGCATTGGGGAGGCTCAGAATTATATACTTGGGAGCATGAAAAGACAGGTGATACTGTCCCTTTCTAACACCTGTGAGACTTCAGATGTTCTAGGGAAACCTCAGCCTAAACTGCCTCTTCAAATTAGATGGAAGACAGCAAGAAGAAAAAGGGGGACCAGTTCCTGCCTCCCAGATCATTTTTGCTGTCATACTCCCTCCTAAAATAGAATGCATATAATATTTACACAAATTAGTAGGAGGTGATTGCATGAAACCCACAATCTTTGGTCCTGGAAAGCAATTTAGAAGCTTATGAGACTTTTTCAGTTGGTCTGGGTTTTTTCCTCCCCATTCCTGCTTTACCCATTTGCCCTGCCTTGCACACTTAGTTTGCCACAGAGTGCTAACACTGAAGTCCATCTATTGAAAAATATGCTGAATCTAGCGCCAATGTAAGTAAGAGACTGTAAGCACAGACAAAGCCTAATGGGATACAGTACATTTCTGTCTTTGTTCCCAGGTCAGGTACAGAGCATTGGTGTAGTGCCCACGGACAGGGTAACGGTATGGCTAACGATGTTCCATCACCATTTCAGAACAGGATCTTTCATCACATCTAGAGAAAGTCAGGAATGCTCCTGGCCTTCATGATTTATAGTGCTTTAAGTGATCTTACACTCTGAACGATGTTCATTGTGTTTCTGGCTCCCCTTCCCTGAGGACAAATGCTTTATTTTGCTGAAAAATTATTGCAAAAAATTGTGACTTGTGACTACCTGTGACTTAAGATGAAGTTCACCAAAGTATATTGGGCTGAAATCAGTGTAGACATTCTGGTTCACGAGCAAATAGCAGCAGCTGCTTTCCATTAATATAGCTAGACCCTTTGCCCCAGACAAAGTACTGTCCTCCGTTTGAGAACATTTCACTCTGTGTTTCTCACATGGAGGAAAGGATAACATTATTTTTTGGAGGGAAAAGGATCTCAGTCTCTTGTTGGTTTTGCTCCATTGGGTATAACTTGTTTTGTTATTAGAATATGGATGTTCCCCTTTGTAATGACAGTCTTTGTATGTGGAGCTTTTTCACTGCTTATGAAATATTTAAATATGCATTGAGCCAAAAGAAAAATGCATGTGATCCTATAGTCTTTGACAAAGCCATTTGCCTAATTTCTGGTGCCTGTTCCAGAATATTTTTAAATAATTCATATGAAGGCAGAGAACATCTCTATAAGGTTTCTAGAGCAACTTATCCCAGCATATTTGATAGAGCTCTTTGAGGAAAATCTGAATAACCTATAGAGCAATGGAGGAAACTCTAACTTACCTTTTGATTTGCTGCTGGGCGAGTGCATTGGGCTTTTGCATTAAAATAGCTAATTCCTTATTAGTTTTAGCAGTCTCCATTTTTTTTCCCTGTGAATATGGACTGAAATATTTCACACAAAGCTGAACAAAATATTTCTATAGAAGCCTGAAGAAAAAGCCTGATTGTTATTAGCTCAATATACAAGATGTTAACCAGAAACTTCTTTGCCCAACTTACCTGGTTAAGCAAATATCTAAGGAAACATTTAAGTGTTTCTGTTGCTATATTTTTTATTGGAAGGTAAAAAGAATCACCATAAAACACTTTAAAGAAGACCCTGAAAGAGCCACATATGCATGAAACCAATGGTCCCAACTCTCATGACCTATTAAAAGTAGCTTTGACTGATTTCTATATGGAGATGTATTAGTTCACGTTCTTCTAGATATTTATTAAGTCAGGAGAAAAATCATTGAGGTCTACCTTGTTTTGCAGAGAAATAATTAACGATCTCAGGTCATAACACAGATAATTAAAAATAAACAAACTAAGAGCTACCCAATTAAAAAACGGTGTGAGAAATGGCTATCATATATGGAACTGGAGAGTAATGATTTTCAGTACAACATGAAGCAGATGAATATTTCTTACATGATTTTATATAATTTGGGGGGGAATACAACCTGGATATCGTGAAGTGAAATTTCTCAGTATGAAACAATCAGAGACTGGTAGTGGTTTCACTCTTTATTTTTCCTAGATAAAAAAGATTGTCCACACAAAATTTTATGCAGAATGCTTTGGGGTCAGATCAATACTTAGGGAAACCTGACTTGTCTGTACATTGCCTGTGTATGTATGAGGAGATTTCCTTTAGAGAGAAGGATTTTCAGATTTTGAGCAAACAAGAAAAGAACTTTTATTTCCTTAGAGCCATGTGCCCTGAATATTCATAGTAGTACATTTCAAACATCTATGTCTTGTTCACAGTTCTCATGTTCAGAGGGCAGTTGTGCTACAAGAAAACCCCAAACAAAAAACTATCACGATTGGGTGATTGTCATATGGTGGACTCCAAAAAATCCAGGTGTTGTAAAATGTGCTCAGGCTGCATTAACATATAACACAGTCCAGAGAGGGATGGATCTACCCAATTAAATAGTTGGTGTGGAGGCGCTGCACAGTTGTTTCACATCCACTGCAGCTGGACCCTGCTGACCAAACGACCATTCCTAGTTGGAGAATGTTCAGAGCATCCCTGCAGAAGATGTTTCAGTTGAGTTTCATCCAAAAGGAAATGATCAGGGAAGCCAAGCGAAGCACAGCCTCTGGGATGACCAGATGACTGACTTCAAACACACGCTAAAGCACTTCTGTAACTGTACCACCAGTTCATCAGTCCACTTACTCTCCCACAGCTTTCTGGTGACTTCCTGTGAATCACTTAAGTCCCTCTGCAATCTGTGTTTTTGGGCCACGAAACAGACAAACTCCCAGCTACTCTTGTTGCTACAGCTTAAAGCATTTGCACACCACCTGAGAACAAAAGGTACACATGCAATCAAGTAGACATTTAAAAGGCATTGTTTGAGAAGGTAGTAGTTCACAGGCAAAAAATAATAATAAAAACCCTTCAGTATTTAATTTTTCCTACAGTCAAATAAAGTGTCTGGCTGAGAAAGGAAGGAAGGAAAGAAAGGAAATGGGGAGGTGTAATTTTATTTACTTTTGCAAAATAAGTCTAGTCCAACAGATACCGATGTATTTCTGCAGACAAAACACATAAAACTCTTCTCCCTACGAACATTCTTAGTAAGCTGAAGCTTCATCAAGATTTATATCTCAACTTCCTCTGTTATAAAACACTTTCCATCTCTCTACCTTTGCCCAGCTTCCCACAGAAACACAAATGCATATTGCATATACCATAGTGATGTCAAAAGCCCATAGGTTGCCAAAATAAAGAAATAATTTTCATTATAAAGAACAGAATGGGTTGAATCTCCATGGTTTGTGCTCTCAGATTCTGCTTCTGTCCACTATGATTGTCTGTGATACACACATACTGCAAATGGAAAGCACAATAGTGAATTTCAGTAGGGATAGAAAGCTGCTTCATACCTATAATTTATCTTGTTAAAAATATATGATTCATGTCCTAGTTCTATTTGAAAGCACTTCAGACCTTTGACATTTCTATATTGGCAAGAACATAAATGTTATTAAGATTATCTAAGGTTGTAAACTAATAGAAGTTTACAGGCAGGCATTGTCCTGCTCCTTTCATTTGAGTAGGGTGCCTGAGGATGCCTATGTGGGCTAGTGCTCAGGAAAAAAGTATCTCTTGTTAAAAAGAAAAAAGAAAACCAAACAGAAAAGAGTTCCTTAATATGACATCAGGATCTGAAACTGTTTTTCAAATAACTTGTATTTTGTCTTAGCACTTCCCAAACCAGCCAAACTTGCACATTAAAACACTTTACTGGGGTACCCTTCATACAAAACCATGCATTTAAATGTGATAGTATGATCTGTTCACCACATTTCTTTGAAATGCTTGCTTTGTTTCTATGCCATTCATGTACAATCCCTTCTCTGGCATTATTGGTCTTAACTCTTTTCTCCTTTCCTGAAACCCTGTGGCTTTAACACTGCACTTTATCACTTCCTACAAGTTCACTAGAGGTGTTCCTTTTCCCACTCTGTTATCGATACGGCTGTAGGTCAGGATCACGCCAGTTCTGGTGTGATACTAGAGGACTAGGATTGGCTAGTGCTGGCAAAGCTATCAAATGCTAGAGCTGGAGTTGAACATTGACTACAACTGCTGGAGGATGTATCTGAGGACCATATGCATTTAACCCCAGACCATCTGGGGAAACAGACTGGGAGGGGGATGAGCAGATGCCACCCACTGCAAGGCACTAAGGGGTCAATAAAACCCTGGGAGAGCAGGAGATGCTCTTCCCAGCACACGGGAGCTCCTCCTCAACAAGTTCATGGATGGATGGAGTTCATCCCTGATGGATGCTGGGTGGATCCTAACTGCAACCCAAATGGAAGGCACCAGATGGCTTCTAATCCCAGGCACCTAGGAAGGGAGAAGCAGAATTCCCTTGGCTTTACACTCCCAGGACAGTCAGGCCATCACCGTGACTGAGATTTGGAGTGAAACACTCGGGTACCTGCTGCAAGGCTCCTGCATGGACTGAACCAGGAGGAAGGTGGAAAAAAAACCCTGTCACAGTCAGGACAGCACTAATTTCATCAAGTCTAAATGTAACTACCCTCAATTAGTACAAATGAAGTAAACCTCCAAGGCTGTGGGGTTGCAGGAGGAACCTCTGTGCCTCCTTGGAGATGGTGTTTACTAGCAATGGCTTTTCCCATCCCAGCTCCAGTAGCCCCATCCCCACCCAGCCTGCCACAGCCCCCATTTGTAAGCTATTTTTTGTTGTTTTAATGCAATGCTGCAATTCTAACCCAGAGCCTCAGATTGGCAAACAGGTTTTCTTTTCTTTCTTCAGAAAAAAAGTACAGCTGAACTAATTTGATGAAAGGGGAAAATAAAATGTGAGCCAGACTAAACACGTGCAGTTCCTACCTACAGCCAGGGCCCAGCTTCTCCCAGGCCAAAGTCAACACATGTCAATTTTTAACATGGCAGGGCTTTAAAAGAGAGGTTTGAGCCCTGGATGAAGGGTGGCTGGAAAACATTACTAACAAGGTCTGTCAATGAAAAGCAGGCACGACAAGTCACCAAGACAAGGACTGGGGCGTTTCCCTTCCTCCCATCTCTTCCCTCTTAATTTGGTGGAAACATCAAGTGATTTATGAAGAAATACATCCATTCATTACAAAAAAGTGAAAATGCAGCCACTTCACCAAATGAGGGATGAGCTTTGTTTAGAAGCCTTGAGAACAGGCCAGCAGGCAAGGGTTGAGACCAACCAGTTAAGGAAAGCACAGCCTTGAGGGATGCCTGCAGTGGCCACGCTGATCCCAGTTCCCCTGTGCATGCTGGGAAGAGCAGCAGCCCAGCTGCCTCCTCCAAAGCATCAGCATCCTGCAGGACCTGCAGCTACTCTGCTGAGCTGGCTTGGTGGTGACAGGCCTGTTGTGCTGGAAATGACTGTTTTGGGGTCTGGCAAAAGAAATATCAACCAAACAAAAAACCCCTCCTGCTTTTAAGAGCCCCATAGGAAGTGTTTCTATGGCTTCTGTGGGCTGGACAGGTTTCTGTCCCAAGCCACCCCCCACTGGGTTCCAAAACAGCTGGTAAAAACAGGAGAAAGGGGCAGAGCAGCAGCCCAACCAGCCTTTGGAACTGCAGGCAAAAAGTGAGTGGGAAGATGGGTAAGGGGGAGGGAGCAATTTCATTAGAGAGTGAGGGGAAAGGCTTTTCTCTTGAGGTCTGGGCAATGTCCACTCACCACGCTGGGAAGAGGTTCCTGTGCTCTGGAGCAGCAGTGTTGGCTTTGAGCTGGGGGAGCAGGTAAAGGTTCAGCCCAGAGGGAAGTGGTAGTGATTCATTTCACCTAAAAAAAGACTGTATCCACAGACACACTCCACACAGTATACACCATACACATACCCCACAGCACAGGAACTGGCTGGTGGACCAGCTCCAATTTTCCCCACTGCAGCAGCCTGTCCCCAGCAGTGGCTCAGCCAGATGTTCCAGCAGGCCTTGGGAGCCCACAGCAGTCAAGCACAACCCACTCTGCCTCCCAGCACCGTCCATTCCAGCATCCAAAGGGGACAGGACCTTCCTGGAGACCCTGTGGGTATGGTCATCACGGCCACCCACTGACCTGGCAGCTGCCTGTGCTGGAACAACACAGCTCAAGGGGCTGCTCGGATGTGCAGCAGCTCTGAGGACCAGACGTGCTGGCTGCAGCTCTGCTGCTTTGCACGCTACTTGCTGGAGCATGGGGGGTGAGCTGGGCTCCAGCCCTGCTCCCAGGTTGCATTTCACTCTCTCTGGCCCAGCAAACAAAACCTCCTCCCAACACACAGGGGTTCCACTTTGCAAGGATGGGCAGAGCCAGCCCAGGCTGATTTTGTTCAAACAAGTGCCAGGCCTGGCCCCAAGAGGGTAAGAGGCTCGCAGGCTGTACTAGGCACCATCTCCCTCTATTGGGTGCAAGACAGAAGTACTTGGTGCTCTTTTGCTCAGCAGCTTGTCACCATTGAGGACTAGTCCTTAGCACATACCAAGAGCAGCATGCAGAGGAAAAGCAATGGGGAAGGTGAAAGCAGCACCTTCAGCCCAGTACAGACCGAATAGATGGAGGGTGCAGAAACCCTGAGAGAGAGCCTGGCCCTGGTCTCGGCCATGCCAATCTTCCCTGTTTGGGCACACCAGCCTCGCTCCCCAGCTTTAACCACTGCTGCAACGTGTGGTACACTAGCCCAGGCACAGCTCACCCACGCTCAGCACCCCAAAGCTGGAATGGGTGAGAGGGGATGATGTGCAATCCAATCCAGGTGCTCCCATCCCAAGGAAACAGCCACTTTCATCACCAAAAAGCACTTGAAGGCGGAGCTCAGAAAGCCTTCAGCTGTCTCTGCTCTGCTCCCAGAGCTTCTGGGAAGTGCCTCGTTGATGCATCCCACCACTGCAGCCCTGGCAAGGCAGCACCCAGTGGCATCTCCATAGGCAGAGGCTGGAAAACACCAGCCTGAACAATGGGAGCACCTTGGCTGAAGTCGATAGCAGCTGCCCTGTGCTAATGATTTAAATCATTAGCTCCAGTGCCTGCTATCAAGCCCCTTCCACCACCCACACTGAGCACATGCCGGCTGTCAGCTCCCTCCTGGCCCTGCGCTTCCAGGACAAAGCGAGAGCCACGGTGTGTGGCACAGGGGAGCGCTGGGGCACAGGTAGGTGGCACCTGGGATGATTTATGCCTTTGCAGCAGATGCATTGTTTGGGTTTTCCAAGATACACTGTCAGTTGCAGCTCACAAGACAACAGCTCAGAGGAGACTCAACTGGTGGAGCCCATCGCTCCGTGGCCAGTCAGGACTATCCATACATCCCAATCCCAATGGCTGCCTGCTGTCACCGTGCTGCCCTCCAGCACACAGATCCACCCCCAGCCACGTTTCACATGTGCTCTTCTCCTCATTCTGCAAATATCCAGCTCAGCTTCCCAGGCTGTTCTCATCCTCCTCCTCCCCTTCCCTCCCGTGCAGGCAAAGCAGTGGGATCACCGAGCAGGATCGCGCGGCACAGGGGGAGAAACAGTGAAGGAGAGCCCTTTGAGATCAAGTTCATGCCCTGTGTCAGGAAAGGCTAGTCTCCCCACTCCCCAGATAAAGGATACAGATGTGAAACCGATGCCACGTTTGATCTCAGCCAAAAAGCCAAGAGGGTTTAAAACATTCATTCCTCTCCAGCTGTAAGCAAAGCTCACTAATCTGGAGAATTACTCTGCTTCTCCCCCATCACGAGGGGCAGCCGTGCAATGGTGGGGCTTCCTTCCTCCACAGGACCCCGCTCAGAGCATGGAGCAGATTTGAAAGAAGTTCCCTCTCAAAAGAGGTGCTGCTGGGAACACAGGGCTGGATTCAGTGTGACTCCTCGGGACTCAGAGCATGATCTGGCCCCAAAGTCTTCCCACTCAAGATGATAATTTTTGATCCAAGATCATCAGAACAGGATAAATCAAACAACTTCAGTGTGGCATCAAGTGGGTAATTAGCAGGGAGAAGCTGCCCACAGGGGCCTGATGGAGCAGAGCAAGCTTTTTCTCCCCAGAGACGACTGCTGGAAACAGGCTGAAACGTTTCCATTTCTGTTGCCTCTTAATAGCAAGGTCAGCTCCTTTCTCCCTACCCTGACATCGTCCACCAGGGCCTCTGTCTGGGAACTCGCAGCAACACACTAGATGTCACCCAGAGACAGAAAAACAACCAGGAGCCAAACCGGGGCATTTCACTACTGCCCTGGATCCCAAACCACCCGGTGCCAGGCTTGGCAGGGAGGGGGAGCAGGGAGCATCTCCTCCGTGGCACCAGTGGCTCCCGAGCCTCCAGGGTGGGAAGGAGCCCTTTCCTCCCAGGCAGGAGCAGCCACCCAGCTCCTGCAAAAAGCCACCACATGTCAGCAGTCCCACATGCCCCCAGGCTTCCCCACCAGTGACTGGCCACTGGAAATAATCTAAATATTTGCAGCCCAAGGGGACTTGGGGTTGGTTTTTATCCAATTTTCTCCCCATGCTGGGTTCCAACAGCACCCAGCGTGGCTCCACAGTGTCCCCAGCAGCCTCCCAAGCACACAGACACCCCTCTTGCCAGAGGACAAGGATCCTCACAGAGAGCTCTGTCACCCATAGCACCCATATTCCCAGCGCTGGGGCAGCTCAGCCTCTACCTAACCCCAGGAGCCAGAGCTATGAGAGAACACCACCATCACCACCTCCCCAGGAGCTGTAGGCAGGAGAACACCCCTTTGTAGCTGAAAGACACACCTCCTCCCACATTTCCAGAGGCTTTCTCAAGGCCAGACACACAAACACCTCATCAGCTGCTGCTGCCCAGGATGGCAAAGGTGAGGTAGGGAAGAAAAGGAAACACAGGAGTTAAAAAAGAAACCCACCTATGTTTGGTGATGCTCTGAACTCCTCCTTCAGAATTCCAGGCTTCTCCTTATTATGAGCCATGAGACTATAAATAAAGCCACATTGGCCATACAAATGGAAGTCGTATCCACAACTTCTGCAGTGTGAGTCCTCTCCATCGGGGAGCCATCTCCTCACCACAGGCCTCTCAGCTGGACTCCCCGCCATAGGGTGCTGACATTCGGGTCCAGACCCCCTGGCCTGGTCCCCCGCAAATTCACAAGTCCCCCGGCAAACCTGCTGAGGTGTTGATCAATGTTCACAGGGTGCAGGTGTCTCTGCTCCCCGTCCCCATCCATGGGCTGTGGGGGGACACCCGTTTCACCATGGTCTCACCACGAGCTGCAGGGTAGACTCTCTTTTCACATTCTTCAACCCCTCCTGCAGGCCTGGCCTTGGTGTCTGCAGCTTGTTACATCTTCTCCCTCAGCTCCAGAGGCAAAGTGCCCCTGCCAGCAGTTTTTGTCTCCTGTATGTGATTCCCAGAGGCGCTGTGACCAGCTCTGATAGGCCCGGTCTCGAATTCGGCCTGAGCCGTGACGCTGACGGGGCTCGCTAACAAATAAACCCGTTTAAGCACGGCCGGAACAAGCAGACACGAACTCCCGGCGTGTCTGCGGGCCTGTATAGCGAGGTGACGTTGCCTCCTACAGCGCAGAGGTGAGCGGTCCCGTCCTGCGCACCCCCGGGGTACCGCACCCGCGCATCACCCGCTCCCCGCCCTGCTCCCGCCTCCGTCCCCGGCGGTGCCGGGCTGGGGGGATGCTAAAGCCACCCCCAGCCCCCGGGCCTGACTCTGCGCCGCCGCTGTCTCACCCGCCTCAGCCAGAGGGTGACGCCGTCCGCCTGCACATTGCTCCGAGCCCAATTAGGCGGCCGGTATCGGCTGCAATCACGGCTGCTGAGAGAGAAACGGGGAAGGCGCTATCTGCCTCCCGCACGCTTTTTCTTTGGGAACTTGCACAAAAGGCTTTTTTTTGTGTTCTGTGGCCAGGCTGGGGTCGGCTCGGAGCTTTCTCCTCCCTTTTCTTTGCAGCCGAGCGAGCCGAGCCGGGGGGCTGCGGGCAGACTGCGGGCAGACCGCAGGGAACGTGGGAGCGGGCAGGGAGGTTTTGGTTGCGGGTTCCCACGGCCGGGGACGTGCCCCGCAGAAATTGTCTGCGGGATGGGGGCCGAGCGAGAAGGCTCCTACGGTATTTACCAAGAAAATAAGGAACAATTGAGTATTCCGTGATTTGTTCCTCGAGGGTTTCTTGGGGTGTTTTTTTCTGAGCTTCAATAGGGTCCTGTGGTGAAGAGGCAACTGTGTAACTTGATAACCCTATTCGCAGCCGTTAATACGTGCCAGCAACGCAAGACCGGGGCGGGAGGAGGGGTAAGAAAAGCCAAGCGGAGCCCAGACCGTAGGGAGGAAAACACCGGAAAAAGGCAGAAAGCGAGAACTTCCCCCCCCCCGAGAAATCACACCCAGGGAAATAAACCCAAGGGGCGGTGCTGCCCGCTGCAGCCGGTGCCGGCCGCCCCGGGGGGTGCGGGGGCTCCTACCTGCGGGCGGCGGGCGGGCGGGAGCCGCTCGCACCGGCTGGCGGTCCTCTACCTGCCGCGGCCCCCGGGGGAGGGGGGTGTCGGGGCGGTACGCCCACAGCCCGCCGCCGGCCCTCCCAGCCCCCTCCCCGGCGGCGGGCTGTCACCTTCCCCGGCCCGCCCCGGGGCCCGTAAACCGCCCGCTGGCACCGGCGGCGGCGCGTAGGGCGGCCCGGCGGGGCTGAGCGCTGCTCGCCCTCTTGTTCTTTCTTTTCACGGAGTTTGTCCTGCCCTCCCTGCTCGCAGCCGCCGCGGGTCCGACTTCGGGGGAACGGCGATGGGGGCAGGGGGGTGATGCTGAACGGCCGCCCCGGGAGATCTCGACCCCCGGGTCTCGGTTCCCCGGGCGGCGGGAGGGAGCGTGGCCCCTTGGGGGAGCTGCCGGGGTTCCCCGGGAAGGGGAGTTCGCTGGAGGAGAGTGTCCGGGGGCTACGGGTCCCACCCAGCTCCGTCCCGTTTGCTCGGGTCCAGTTTTTTCCTTGATTCAAACACCCAGGAGCAGAAAAAAAAATATAAAAGAGGAAGAATAAAAGAATCCCCACTGCTGGCGTGTAAATAATAGTCTGCGTGCACGGCCGGCAGTATTTGTTTTCTGCCTTCGCCTCCGCACCGGCAGAGGCGTCACCTCCACCACATGGCGCTACTAACTGTTGCTAAAACATGTTGTCTCCCCCCTCCCTTAACAATATGACATCACTTGCCAGTCAAGTCAAAATAACCAGTTGTGTTTCCAGACCTGGGGAAGCTCCCTTATTAAGCAAGAAGGGGGGAGGAAATAATTTGCAACGGTAGTAACAAAAAAAACCCCAAAAAACCCTAAAAGTTAATGTGTCGGAGCCCGTTTTGTCGAGAGGAAAAAAAAGGGAGAAAAAATGGAGAAAAGAAGGGAAATGGTGTGTGTGTGTGTGCGCGGGGAGCAGGGCGCATCCCCGGCCCGGCCCGCAGCCCCCTTCCCCGGAGGCTTGGCAGAGAACTGAGGGCAGAGCTGCTTAACCAGCCGTGTGAAGCGGCTGCGGAGCGGAGCTAAGCTGCTCGCCTCCAGCAGCCAGCGTGGCTTGCTGATGTTCCCGAGGGGTGAATGAATTCCATTAACAACCCCAGCCGTGCCGCCGGGGCATTTAGCGGCCGAGACCGGAGCCGGCAGCCGGCTCGCTAAACGCGGGCAGCGGGGACGGGAAGCAACGGGAGGGAATAAAAACATCAAGTAAAATCCTACGAGCCGGCCGGCTGGAAATCTCCACTTGAGCCGCGGGAATTAAATCGCTCCCTCGGCTTAAATCGTCCGTCCCGGCGGGAGGGGTCATTTGTTTTCGCAAAGGGTTTGAAGTGAGGGTGCAAAACGCGAGATTTGGGTGCGAAGAGAGGCGCCGGCCGCAGTGCCAGCACCCCGCCGGCGGCGGGGAGAGGACAGCCGGACCCCCGGCCCGGCACGGGGGGAGCCGGAGCCGGCGGGGCCGGGGTGATGCTGGCTGGCCGCCGCCCTGCTGCAGCGGGACGGGCCCTCGGGCTCCGGCAGCCTCCGGGCTGTGGGTAGAGCGAGGCGTGGGGGGACTTACCTGCAAGCGCCCGCATTCATTCTGTACTCACCCCTCTACAAAAAGAAAGAAAAGCAGAGAATCAAACATCCGCTTGGGGGATATTTGGGGGGCTGCGGCGGAGCTTTTGGTGCGTGGAGAAAGGAAACCGCTTCGGCCGCGGAGGGAGAAGGCGGGTCTTTCAGAAAGCCCGCTTGGTTCTCCGTGCTTTTTAACTTGGTTTTTTGTTCTTCTTGTTCCCCTTTCCACCCCGGCACCTCCGGCCCAAGGCGCTCGGGCACGCTCCGCCGCGGGCGGGCAGCTCCGCAGCGCGGGGGGCACTTGCCCTCCGAGCCCCAGCCCGCTCCCACCAAGCCCGGCCCAGCGCCAGTCCCCGGCCTGCCCGGGCCAACCAGCCCATCCCGGGAGAGGCCCGCTCCACCGCCCCTTCCGCGCCCGGCAGCCGACGGAGGAGACGCCGCCCGGCCCGCCGCTTGCGACCCCCCCCCTCCACCGGCGGCAGAAAGAGGCGAGGGGTGCCGCGGTCCCTGCGCCGCCGCGCAGCCCCAAGGGCAGGGGGCCGGGGGGCGGGGGGGAAGGGGGAGCGGGGAAACCCGGGCTGTGGGTGCAAGAGGTCGGCAGAGTAGAGGATGCGGGCGGGGTGGGGGGAGCAATGCCGGCTGCCCCTGCCCCAGCCTCTGTCGTCCCCGGCTCGGCCCCCGCTTCCCCGCCCTGCCGGGCTGCGCTGTGGGTCCTCCCGGGGGGCTGCGCTGGAGGTCCCTGGGGGGGAGGTTTGGGGGGGACAACGGCCAGCGGTGAGGGAACAGTAACAGGGAAGGAACCCTGTGTCGCTCCCGGCCAGACCGGCTCCGCAGCGAGGAAAGGGAGTTTTATTATTATTACCGTCATCATTATTATTATTGTTATTATTTTTTTTAAAATCATTTCCTGGCGAATTTGGCAGCGGCGGGTGACGCCAGAGCCCCGGCGGCGTAGTGACTGGGGCGGCCGGGCCGGGGGAGGTCGGCTCCGGCTCCCAGCCCCCCGCGCTGCCCGCCGGGGGCGCGGGGGGGCGGCCCTCGGGGTAAGGGCAGCAGCAGCAGCAGCAGCAGCAGCAGCATCCTTCGGGCTGCTCTGCTTCTCCCGCCGGCATCCCCCCGGTGAGCTCCGTCGGGTTGGAGCCGCTGCCCGGCGGGCGGAGGGGCCGCTCCCAGCCACGCCGTGCCCTGCTCGAACCGGGTCGAGCGCGGTTCCTCGCCCTGCGTTTTAGGGATTGCGACCGAGCAGTTCCCATCTTCCCCCGAAAGCAGCGGCTGAAGCATGGGAGGGGAGCGCCTGGGAACCGGGACCTGCAGCAGCGCCCGGCCGCGCTCTGAGGTGGCTGGTTGGGATGTGACTTTCCCATTATGATGACTGTTATTCTCCGCCCCAAAAGCGGACGGGTGTATCCGCGCCCTCGGCGGTGGCAGAGCCCGACCCGCGTCCCGGCCGCTGCGCCTCCAGGTCCGCAGCAAGCGCCTGTTGACGGGCTGCGCCGCGCCTCCCCGGCCCGAAGCGCACCAGTGAGCGCAAAGATTGACCCCGGGGGGGTGGGGGTTCTGTTTGGTGTTTTCTGGGGGTGCTTTGTACGCTTTTGGTTGGGTTTTTTTTTAAGGG
The DNA here is from genome assembly GCA_022605575.1 of Laterallus jamaicensis coturniculus. Taxonomy (NCBI): domain Eukaryota; kingdom Metazoa; phylum Chordata; class Aves; order Gruiformes; family Rallidae; genus Laterallus; species Laterallus jamaicensis. The sequence goes on from JAKCOX010000014.1 coordinate 3,930,264, forward strand.
GAGAAGGGGGAAAATACCCCCCGGGTCGCAGCGCCGCAGCCCCATCTCCCTGTCGCTCCATCTCCCCTGTAGCCGGTTCCCAGGCGCGTTTCTGTCCCGGCCCGGTTCCCCGGGCCTGGCCCTTCGCTGCCACAGCCACCAGCCCGGGCCCGGCCCGAGCGATGCGGGCGGGGAGCCGGGCAGGACCCGTCCGTGTCCCGCAGCCCGCCCGGCGCTTCATGCAGGGCAACGCCGAGCGGAGGCCCCGCTGCCCGGGCCCTTCTCGCCCTGACGGTCCCCGGGGCCGGTGCGGAGCCTCGCATTTATTTGTTTTTCATTTGGTCTCGCCGGTTCAGACAGTTATTTCAAACTAATGCCATGGGAAGGACCCGCTGGGTCTGTTCCCCTGCCGCCTGAGCTCTGATGTGCCCGATTTAGGGGAATTTAGCGTATTTACCTCCCCGGTACCCACTCCATCCCCCCTCCCCAGCCCCGAGCATCCCGGCGGCGGTGCTGGGAGCTGCGGCTCCGCGGCCGGGCAGCACCCGATGGATCCGGCCCGATCACCGAACCCTTCCCGCACTCCGTCCTCGTTTGCCAGCCCCGAGGGCACCCCCCACCCCCATGCCTACCGCGTGCCCGCACACCCCGGCGGGACCCCCCCTATTTTGCCGCCCCCGCCCCGCAGAGCCCGGGCGGGGAAAGCCCCCACCGGGCTGCCGGGCGAAGATGCTGCGGGCGGGGAAGGGAGGCGGTAAATCAATGGTAAACCCAACCCTTGTTGGATTTACTATTGTTGTCATATACTATTGTGGTTCTAGAATAAAACAGTATTCTGCATATTATTATTGTTGTATTTTATTAATGATAATATTTATATTATAATGAATAAAATTGAATAAGAAATCAAAATTTTATGACTCTTGTCGGATTTACTCTTGTGGTTTTTAATCCCACGTCCTCCTGTGCCAGTAAAACAGCCCAGTGGTCGGTCAATCCATCACTCTCCAGTACATCGAGAGGCAGGCAGATCACAGGGTGCTGTCAGAGCAGCATAGGAAGGGACACGGGACAGACAGGATGCAGGTTGAGCTGTCATTTCGTCTTGCAAAGAAAACACAGTTTAGCTCAGGTCAGCATCTCATTTTTCCTTCCTAATGAGAATAATTTGCAATTTTTCAGTTGTCTTACAAGAGAAGCTTTAGAAACTTTGGCCAGGCCCTTAGCAGATGACACTGAATACGATTACATGGGTCTTCCTAGGGTGGTACACAACTGCAACCGATGCAAAGCTCTCCTGGGGAAGCCTAAGATGGTTAAGGAGATACTTTCCTGAAAAGGGTCTCCCAGCCTTCCTACACATGTAGCTGGTCATAACCTTAGCTATTCAGATACTGTTTAAAAGTTGAACATGGGTTGGAAGCTGTTACCTTCCAACGGATGTTAAGCACTCTGTGCTTCTATGATCCATGAGATTCCAGGTAACAGATTATTTCTAAAGTACAGGATCTACCTGAATTGTTCAGCTCAGTCTAAGCTCGAGAGGAGCTAGGTTTCCTCTGTTGAACTGTAAACAGTGCAGAACTCAAGTAATGCCCCTCACCTCTGGTGGCTTAGGGAACTCCAGTGCATTTGACTTTGGCTGCCTGCATCTGCCATCCTTGCACTGACCGCAACATTCCTGGACTCTGGAGCTGATGGGTACTGAAAGACATTGCTGGCCTGAAACCTCCTCAGGGGAGACACAAACAGAAACTAGAAACTTTGGTGTCACTGCTTTCGTTTGCCTGGGAAACTCAAATGTACCTGCATGGTGCACCAAAAGCGTTTTTCTAGGCCGGATCAGCATTTGCTGCCAGACATCCAGCAATAGCTTCCAAACCAAAGGAGCCAGGACTGAAAGACATAGCTGGCCTGAAACCTCCTCAGGGGAGACACAAACAGAAAATATAAACTTAGGTCTCATGGCTTTCGTTTGCCTGGGAAACTCAAACGTACCTCCCTGGTGCACCAAAAGTGTTTTTCTCGGCCGGAGCAGCATTTGCTGCCAAATGTCCAGCAATAGCTTCCAAACCAACGGTGCCAGTACTGAAAGACATAGCTGGCCTGAAACCTCCTCAGGGGAGACACAAACAGAAACTATCAAATTTGGTGTCACCATTTCGTTTGCCTGGGGAACTCAAATGTACGTCCCTGGTGCACCAAAAGTGTTTTTCTCGGCTGGAGCAGCATTTGCTGCGAACATGCCAAACGTCCAATAATAGCTTCCAAACCAAGGGTATCAGGACTGAAAGATATTGCTGGCCTGAAACCTCCTCAGGGGAGACACAAACAGAAACTATCAACTTTGGTGTCACTGCTTTCATTTGCCTTGTAAACTCAAATGTACCTCCCTAGTTCACCAAATGTGTTTTTCTCGGCCGGAGCAGCATTTGCTGCAAAAAATCCAGCAATAGCTTCCAAACCAAGGGAGCCAGGACTGAAAGACATAGCTGGCCTGAAAGCTCCTCAGGGGAGACACAAACAGAAACTATCAACTTTGGTCTCATGGCTTTCGTTTGCTTTGAAAACTCAAATGTACCTCCCTGGTTCACCAAATGTGTTTTTCTCGGCCGGAGCAGCATTTGCTGCCAAACGTCCAGCAATAGCTTCCATACCAAAGGAGCCATGACTGAAAGACATAGCTGGCCTGAAACATCCTCAGGGGAGACACAAATAGAAAATATCAACTTTGGTGTCACCGCTTTCGTTTGCCTTGGAAACTCAAATGTACCTCCCTGGTGCACCAAAAGTGTTTTTCTCGGACAGAGCAGCTTTTACTGCCAAACGTCCAGCAAGAGCATCCAAACCAAGGGAGCCAGGACTGAAAGACATAGCTGGACAGAAAGCTCCACAGGGGAGACACGAACAGAAACTATCAACTTTGGTGTCACCGCTTTCGTTTGCCTGGGAAACTCAAATGTACCTCCATGGTGCACCAAAAGTGTTTTTCTCGGCCGGAGCAGCATTTGCTGCCAAACAAGCAAATGTCCAGCAATAGCTTCCAAACCAAAGGAGCCAGGACTGAAAGACATAGCTGGCCTGAAACCTCCTCAGGGGAGACACAAACAGAGACTAGAAACTTTGGTGTCACTGCTTTCGTTTGCCTGGGAAACTCAAATGTACCTCCTTGGTGCACCAAAAGTGTTTTTCTCGGCCGGAGCAGCATTTGCTGCCAATCATGCCAAAAGTACAGCAATAGTTTCCAAAGCAAAGGAGCCAGGACTGAAAGACATAGCTGGCCTGAAACCTCCTCAGGGGAGACACAAACAGAAGCTATCAACTTTAGTGTCTCCGCATTCGTTTGCCTGGGAAATTCAAATACACCTCCCTGGTGCACCAAAATTGTTTTTGAAGGCCGGAGCAGCATTTGCTGCCAAACATGCCAAACGTCCAGCAATAGCTTCCAAACCAAAGGAGCCAGGACTGAAAGACATAGCTGGCCTGAAACCTCCTCAGGGGAGACAAAAACAAAAAATATAAACTTTGGTCTCATGGTTTTCGTTTTCCTGGGAAACTCAAATGTACCTTCCTAGTTCACCAAATGTGTCTTTCTCGGCCGGAGCAGCAATTGCTGCCAAACGTCAAGCAATAGCTTCCAAAACAAGGGAGCCAGGACTGAAAGACATAGCTGGCCTGAAACCTCCTCACGTGAGACACAAACAGAAACTATCAACGTTGGTGTCTCCACTTTCATTTACCTGGGAAATTCAAATATATACCTCCCTGGTGCACCAAAAGTGTTTTTCTCGGCCGGAGAGGCATTTGCTGTCAAACGTCCAGCAATACCTTCCAAACCAAAGGAGCCAGGACTGAAAGACATAGCTGGCCTGAAACCTCCTCAGGGGAGACAGAAACAGAAACTATCAACTTTGGTGTCACCGCTTTCATTTGCCTGGGATACTCAAATGTACCTCCTTGGTGCACCAAAAGTGTTTTTCTCGGACGGAGCAGGATTTGCAGCCAAACATGCCAAACGTCCAGCAATAGCTTCCAAACCAAAGGAGTCAGGACTGAAAGTCATAGCTGGCCTGAAACCTACTCAAGGGAGACACAAATAGAAAATATAAACATTGGTCTCATGGTTTTCGTTTGCCTGGGAAACTCAAATGTACCTCCCTAGTTCACCAAATGTGTTTTTCTCGGCCGGAGCAGCAATTGCTGCCAAACGTCCAGCAATAGCTTCCAAACCAAGGGTGCCAGTACTGAAAGACATAGCTGGCCTGAAACCTCCTCAGGTGAGACACAAACAGAAACTATCAACTTTGGTGTCACCATTTCGTTTCCCTGGGAAACTCAAACGTACCTCCCTGGTGCACCAAAAGTGTTTTTCTCGACTGGAGCAGCATTTGCTGCCAAACATGGGAAACGTCACGCAATAGCTTCCAAACCAAGGGTATCAGGACTGAAAGACATTGCTGGCCTGAAACCTCCTCAGGACAGACACAAACAGGAGCTTTCAACTTTGGTGTCACCGCTTTCATTTGCCTTGTAAACTCAAATGTACCTCCCTAGTTCACCAAATGTGTTTTTCTCGGCCGGAGCAGCATTTGCTGCAAAAAATCCAGCAATAGCTTCCAAACCAAGGGATCCAGGACTGAAAGACATAGCTGGACAGAAAGCTCCACAGGGGAGACACGAACAGAAACTATCAACTTTGGTGTCACCGCTTTCGTTTGCCTGGGAAACTCAGACGTAACTCCATGGTGCACCAAAAGTGTTTTTCTCAGCCTCACCAGCATTTGCTGCCAAAGATCCAGCGATAGCTTCCAAATCAAGGGAGCCAGGACTGAAAGACATAGCTGGCCAGAAACCTCCTCAGGGGAGGCACAAAAAGAAACTATCAACGTTGGTGTCACCGCTTTGGTTTGACTGGGAAACTCAAATGTACCTCCCTGGTGAACCAAAAGTGTTTTTCTCGGCCGGAGCAGCATTTGCTGCCAAACATGCAAAACGTCCAGCAATAGCTTCCAAACCAAAGGAGCCAGGACTGAAAGACATAGCTGGCCTGAAACCTCCTCAGGTGAGGCACAAAAAGAAACTATCAACGTTGGTGTCACCGCTTTGGTTTGACTGGGAAACTCAAATGTACCTCCCTGGTGAACCAAAAGTGTTTTTCTCGGCCGGAACAGCATTTGCTGCCAAACATGCCAAACGTGCAGCAATAGCTTCCAAACCAATAGAGCCAGGACTGAAAGACATAGCTGGCCTGAAACCTCCTCAAGGGAGACACAAACAGAAAATATAAACTTTGGTCTGATGGCTTTCGTTTGCCTGGGAAACTCAAATGTACCTCCCGGCTTCACCAAAGGTGTTTTTCTCGGCAAGAGCAGCAATTGCTACCAAACGTCTAGCAATAGCTTCAAAATCAAGGGAGCCAGGACTGAAAGACATAGCTGGCCTGAAACCTCCTCAGGTGAGACACAAACAGAAACTATAAACTTTGGTGTCACTGCTTTCGTTTGCCTGGGAAACTCAAATGTACCTGCATATTGCACCAAAAGTGTTTTTCTCGGCCGGAGCAGCATTTTCTGCCAAACATGCCAAACGTCCAGCAATAGCTTCCAAAGCAGAGGAGCCACGACTGAAAGACATAGCTGGCCTGAAACCTCCTCAGGGGAGACAAAAACAAAAAATATAAACTTTGGTCTCATGGTTTTCGTTTGCCTTGGAAACTCAAATGTACCTCCCTGGTGCACCAAAAGTGTTTTTCTCGGCCGGAGCTGCATTTGCTGCCAAACATGAAAAACGTCCTGCAATAGCTTCCACAGCAAAGGAGCCAGGACTGAAAGACATATCTGGCCTGAAACCTCCTCAGGGGAGACACAAACAAAAAATATAAACTTTGGTCTCATGGTTTTCGTTTGCCTGGGAAACTCAAATGTACCTCCCTAGTTCACCAAATGTGTTTTTCTTGGCCGGAGCAGCAATTGCTGCCAAACGTCAAGCAATAGCTTCCATACCAAGGGAGCCAGGACTGAAAGACATAGCTGGCCTGAAACCTCCTCAGGGGAGACACAAACAGAAACTATCAACTTTGGTGTCACCATTTCGTTTGCCTGGGAAACTCAAATGTACCTCCTTGGTGCACCAAAAGTGTTTTTCTCGGCCGGAGCAGCATTTGCTGCCAAACATGCCAAACGTCCAGCAATAGCTTCCAAACCAAAGGAGCCAGGACTGAAAGATATAGCTGGCCTGAAACCTCCTCAGGGGAGACACAAATCGAAAGTATCAATTTTGCTGTCTCCGCTTTCATTTGCCTGGGAAATTCAAATATACCTCCCTGGTGCGCCAAATGTGTTTTTCCCGGCCGGTGCAGCATTTGCTGCCAAACATCCTAAACGTCTAGCAATAGCTTCCAAACCAAAGTTGCCAGGACTGAACGACATTGCAGGCCTGAAACCTCCTCAAGGGAGACACAAACAGAAACCCTCAAATATGGTGTCTCAGCTTTCGTTTGCCTGGGAAATTCAAATGTACCTCCCTGGTGCACCAAAAGTCTTTTTCTCGGCCAGAGGAGCATTTGCTGCCAAACATCCAGCAATAGCTTCGAAACCAAAGGACCCAGGACTGATAGACATAGCTGGCCTGAAACCTCCTCAGGGGAGACACAAACAGAAACTATAAACTTTGGTGTCTCCGCTTTCAGTTGCCTGGGAAATTCAAATATACCTCCCTGGTGCACCAAAAGTGTTTTTCTCGGCCGGAGCAGCATATTCTGCCATACATCCAGCAATAGCTTCCAAACCAAAGGAGCCAGGACTGAAAGATATAGCTGGCCTGAAACATCCTCAGGGGAGACACAAAAAGAAAGTATCAACTTTGCTGTCTCCGCTTTCGTTTGCCTGGGAAATTCAAATATACCTCCCTGGTGCACCAAAAGTGTTTTTCTCGGCAGGAGCAGCAATTCCTGCCATACATGTCAAATGTAGAGCAATAGCTTCCAAACCAAAGGAGCCAGGACTGAAAACATTGCTGGCCAGAAACCTCCTCAGGGGAGACACAAACAGAAAATGTAAACTTTGGTCTCATGGCTTTCGTTTGCCTGGGAAACTCAAATGTACCTGCATGATGCACCAAAAGTGTTTTTCTCGGCCGGAGCAGCATTTGCTGCCAAACATGATAAACGTACAGCAATAGCTTCCAAAGCAAAGGAGCCAGGACTGAAAGACATAGCTGGCCAGAAACCTCCTCAGGGGAGACACAAACAGAAACTATAAACTTTGGTGTCACCATTTCGTTTGCCTTGGTAACTCAAATGTACCTCCACAGTGCACCAAAATTGTTTTTCTAGGCCGGAGCAGCATTTGCTGCCAAACGTCCAGCAATAGCTTCCAAACCAAAGGAGCCAGGACTGAAAGACATAGCTGGCCTGAAACATCCTCAGGGGAGACACAAACAGAAATTATCAACTTTGGTGTCACCGCTTTGGTTTGCCTGGGAAACTCAATTGTACCTCCTTGGTGCACCAAAAGTTTTTCTCGGCCGGAGCAGCATTTGCTGCCAAACATGCCAAACGTCCAGCAATAGCTTCCAAACCAAAGGAGCCAGGACTGAAAGACATAGCTGGCATGAAACCTCCTCAGGGGAGACACAAACAGAAACTATCAACTTTGGTGTCACCACTTTGGTTTGCTTGGGAAACTCAAATGTACCTCCCTGGGCCTCAAAAGTGTTTTTCTCGGCCGGAGCAGCATTTGCTGCCAAACGTCAAGCAATAGCTTCCAAACGAAGGGAGCGAGGACTGAAAGACATAGCTGGCCTGAAACCTCCTCAGGGGAGACACAAACAGAAACTATCAACTTTGGTGTCTCCGCTTTCATTTACCTGGGAAATTCAAATATACCTCCCTGGTTCACCAAAAGTGTTTTTCTCGGCCGGAGAGGCATTTGCTGCCAAACGTCCAGCAATACCTTCCAAACCAAAGGAGCCAGGACTGAAAGAAAAAGCTGGCATGAAACCTCCTCAGGGGAGACACAAACAGAAACTATCAACTTTGGTGTCACCGCTTTCATTTGCCTGGGATACTCAAATGTACCTCTTTGGTGCACCAAAAGTGTTTTTCTCGGCCGGAGCAGCATTTGCTGCCAAACATGCCAAACGTCCAGCAATAGCTTCCAAACCAAAGGAGTCAGGACTGAAAGTCATAGCTGGCCTGAAACCTACTCAAGGGAGACACAAAAAGAAAATATAAACATTGGTCTCACGGCTTTCGTTTGCCTGGGAAACTCAAATGTACCTCCCTGGTTCACCAAATATGTTTATCTCGGCCGGAGCAGCATTTGCTGCCAAACATGCCAAACGTCCAGCAATAGCTTCCAAACCAAAGGAGCCAGGACTGAAAGACATAGCTGGCCTGAAACCTCTTCAGGGGACACACAAACAGAAACTATCAACTTTGGTGTCTCCGCTTTCGTTTGCCTGGGAAATTCAAATGTACCTCCCTTGTGCACCAAAAGTGTTTTTCTCGGCCGGAGCAGCATTTGCTGCCAAACGTCCAGCAATAGTTTCCAAACCAAAGGAGCCAGGACTGAAAGACATAGCTGGCCTGAAACCTCCTCAGGGGAGAGAAAAACAGAGACTAGAAACTTTGGTGTCACTGATTTCGTTTGCCTGGGAAACTCAAATGTACCTCCCTGGTTCACCAAATATGTTTATCTCGGCCGGAGCAGCATTTGCTGCCAAACATGCCAAACGTCCAGTAATATCTTACAAACCAAAGGAGCCAGGACTCAAAGACATAGCTGGCCTGAAACCTCCTCAGGGGAGACACAAACAGAAACTATCAAGTTAGGTTTCACCGCTTTCGTTTTCCTGGGAAACTCAAATGTACCTCCCTGGTGCACCAAAAGGTTTTCTTGGCAAGAGCAGAATTTTCTGCCAAACATGCCAAATCTTCCAGCAATAGCTTCCAAACAAAAGGAGCCAGGACTGAACGACATTGCTGGCCTGAAACCTCCTCAGGGGAGACACAAACAGAAGCTATCAACTTTGGTGTAACTGCTTTCGTTTGCCTGAGAGACTCAAATGTACCTGCATGATGCACCAAAACTGTTTTTCTCGGCCGGAGCAGCATTTGCTGCCAAACATGCCAAACGTCCAGCAATAGCGTCCAAACCAAAGGAGCCAGGACTGAAAGACATAGCTGGCCTGAAACCTCCTCAGGGGAGACACAAACAGAAAATGCAAACTTTGGTCTCATGGCTTTCTTTTGCCTGGGAAACTCAAATGTACCTCCCTGGTTCATCAAATGTGTTTTTCTCGGCCGGAGCAGCAATTGCTGCCAAAAGTCCAGCAATTGCTTCCAAACCAAGGGAACAAGGACTGAAAGACATATCTGTCCTGAAACCTCCTCAGGGGAGACATAAACAGAAACTATCAACTTTGGTGTCACCACTTTCGTTTGCCTTGGAAAATCAAATGTACGTCCCTAGTGCACCAAAAGTGTTTTTCTTGGCCGGAGCAACAATTGCTGCCAAACGTCCAGCAATAGCTTCCAAACCAAAGGAGCCAGGACTGAAAGACATAGCTGGCCTGAAACCTCCTCAGGGGCGATACAAACAGAAACTATCAACTTTGGTGTCACCGCTTTGGTTTCCTAGGGAAACTCAAATGTACCTGCATGGTGCACCAAAAGTGTTTCTCTCGGCCGGAGTAGCATTTGCTTCCAAACGTCCAGCAATAGCTTCCAAACCAAAGGAGTCAGGACTGAAAGACATAGCTGGCCAGAAACCTCCTCAGGGTAGACACCCACAAAAACTATCAGCTTTGGAGTCACCACTTTGGTTTGCGTTTGAAACTCAAATGTACCTCCATGGTGCACCAAAATTGTTTTTCTTGGCCGGAGCAGCATTTGCTGCCAAACATCCAGCAATAGCTTCCAAACCAAAGGAGCCAGGACTGAAAGACATAGCTGGCCTGAAACCTCCTCAGGGGAGACACAAACAGAAACTATCAACTTTGGTGTCTCCGCTTTCATTTGCCTGGGAAATTCAAATATACCTCCCCGGTAAACCAAAAGTGTTTTTCTCGGCCGGAGCAGCAATTCCTGCCAAACGTCCAGCAATAGCTTCCAAACCAAAGGAGCCAGGACTGAAAGACATAGCTGGCCTGAAACCTCCTCAGGGGAGACAGAAACAGAATATGTAAACTTTGGTCTCATGGCTTTCGTTTGTCTGGGAAACTCAAATGTACCTCCCTGGTTCACCAAATGTGTTTTTCTCGGCCGGAGCAGCATTTGCTGCCAAACGTCCAGCAATAGCTTCCAAACCAAGGGAACAAGGACTGAAAGACATATCTGGCCTGAAACCTCCTCAGGGGAGACACAAACAGAAACTATAAACTTTGGTGTCACCATTTTGTTTGCCTTGGGAACTCAAATGTACCTGCCTGGTGCACCAAAAGTGTTTTTCTCAGCCGGAGCAGCATTTGCTGCCAAACATGCCAAACGTCCAGCAATAGCTTCCAAACCAAAGGAGCCAGGACTGAAAGACATAGCTGGCCTGAAACCTCTTCAGGGGAAACACTAACAGAAACTATCAACTTTGGTGTCTCCGCTTTCGTTTGCCTTGGAAACTCAAATGTACCTCCTTGGGGCACCAAAAGTGTTTTTCTCGGCCGGAGCAGCATTTGCTGCCAAACATGATAAACGTCCTGCAATAGCTTCGAAACCAAAGGAGCCAGGACTGAAAGACATAGCTGGCCTGAAACCTCTTCAGGGAACACACAAACAGAAACTATCAACTTTGGTGTCTCCGCTTTCGTTTGCCTGGGAAATTCAAATGTACCTCCCTGGTTCACCAAATATGTTTTTCTCGGCCGGAGCAGCATTTGCTGCCAAACATCCAGCAATAGCTTCCAAACCAAAGGAGCCAGGAATGAAAGACATAGCTGGCGAGAAACCTCGTCAGGACAGACAAAAACAGGAGCTTTCAACTTAGGTGTCACCGCTTTCGTTTTCCTGGGAAATTCAAATGAACCTCCCTGGTTCACCAAATATGTTTTTCTCGGACGGTACAGCAATTCTGCCAAACGTCCAGCAATAGCTTCCAAACCAAAGGAGCCAGGACTGAACGACATTGCTGACCTGAAACCTCCTCAGAGGAGACACAAGCAAAAGCTATCAAATTTGTTGTCTCCGCTTTCGTTTGCCTGGGAAATTCAAATATACCTCCCTGGTGCACTAAAATTGTTTTTCTCGGCCGGAGCAGCATTTGCTGCCAAACATGATAAACGTCCAGCAATACCTTCCAAACCAAAGGAGCCAGGACTGAAAGACATAGCTGGCCTGAAACCTCCTCAGGGGAGACACAAACAGAAACTATCAACTTTGGTGTAACCGCTTTGGTTTGCCAGGGAAACTTAAATGTACCTCCCGGGTGCACCAAAAGTGCTTTTCTCGGCCGGAGCAGCATTTGCTGCCAAACATCCAGCAATAGCTTCCAAACCAAAGGAGTCAGGACTGAAAGACATAGCTGGCCTGAAACCTACTCAAGGGAGACACAAATAGAAAATATAAACATTGGTCTCATGACTTTCGTTTGCCTGGGAAACTGAAATGTACCACCCTGGTTCACCAAATATGTTTTTCTCGGCCGGAGCAGCAATTGTGCCAAACGTCCAGCAATAGCTTCCAAAGCAAAGGAGCCAGGACTGAAAGACATAGCTGGCCTGAAACCTCCTCAGGGGAGACACAAAAAGAAACTATCAACGTTGGTGTCACCGCTTTGGTTTGGCAGGAAAACTTAAATGTACCTCCCTGGTGCACCAAAAGTTTTTCTCGGCCAGAGCAGCATTTGCTGCCAAACATCTAGCAATAGATTCGAAACCAAAGGAGCCAGGACTGAAAGACATAGCTGGCCTGAAACCTCCTCAGGGGAGACACAAACAGAAACTATCAACTTTGGTGTCACCGCTTTCGTTTGCCAGGGAAACTCAAATGTACCTCCCTGCTGCACGAAAAGTGTTTTTCTCGGCCAGAGCAGCATTTGCTGCCAAACATCCAGCAATAGCTTCCAAACCAAAGGAGTCAGGACTGAAAGACATAGCTGGCCTGAAACCTACTCAAGGGAGACACAAATAGAAAATATAAACATTTGTCTCATGACTTTCGTTTGCCTGGGAAACTCAAATGTACCTCCCTGCTTCACCAAATATGTTTTTCTCGGCCGGAGCAGCAATTGTGCCAAACGTCCAGCAATAGCTTCAAAAGCAAAGGAGCCAGGACTGAACGACATGGCTGGCCTGAAACCTCCTCAGAGGAGACACAAACAGAAACTATCATATTTTGTGTCTCCACTTTCGTTTGCCTGGGAAATTCAAATATACCTCCCTGGTGCACCAACAGTGTTTTTCTCGGCCGGAGCAGCATTTCCTGCCAAATGTCCAGCAATAGCTTCGAAACCAAAGGAGCCAGGACTGAAAGACATATCTGGCATGAAACCTCCTCAGGGGAGACACAAACAGAAACTATCAACTTTGGTGTCACCATTTCGTTTGCCAGGGAAACTCAAATGTACCTCCCTGGTGCACCAAAAGTGTTTTTCTCGGCCGTAGCAGCAATTGCTGCCAAACATGCGAAAAGTCCAGCAATACCTTCCAAACCAAAGGAGCCAGGACTGAAGGACATTGCTGGCCTGAAACCTCCTCAGAGGAGACACAAACAGAAATTATCAACATTGGTGTCTCCGCTTTCGTTTGCCTGGGAAATTCAAATATACCTCCCTGGTGCACCAAAAGTGTTTTTCTCGGCCGGAGCAGCAATTCCTGCCAAACGTCCAGCAATAGCTTCCAAACCAAAGGAGTCAGGACTGAAAGACTTAGCTGGCCTGAAACCTACTCAAGGGAGACACAAATAGAAAATATAAACATTGGTCTCATGACTTTCGTTTGCCTGGGAAACTCAAATGTACCTCCCTGGTTGACCAAATATGTTTTTCTCGGCCGGAGCAGCAATTGTGCCAAACGTCCAGCAATAGCTTCCAAACCAAAGGAGCCAGGACTGAACGACATTGCTGGCCTGAAACCTACTCAAGGGAGACACAAACAAAAACTATCAAATTTGGTGTCTCCGCTTTCGTTTGCCTGGGAAATTCAAATATACCTCCTTGGTGCACCAAAATTGTTTTTCTCGGCCAGAGCATCATTTGCTGCCAAACATCCAGCAATAGCTTCGAAACCAAAGGAGCCAGGACTGAAAGACATAGCTGGCCTGAAACCTCCTTAGGGGAGACACAAACAGAAACTATAAACTTTGGTGTCACCGCTTTCGTTTGCCAGGGAAACGCAAATGTACCTCCCTGCTGCACCAAAAGTGTTTTTCTCGGCCAGAGCAGCATTTGCTGCCAAACATGCCAAACGTCCAGGAATAGCTTCCAAACCAAAGGAGCCAGGACTGAACGACATTGCTGGCCTGAAACCTCCTCAGAGGAGACACAAACAGAAACTATCAAATTTGGGGTCTCCGCTTTCGTTTGACTGGGAAATTCAAATATACCTCCTTGGTGCACCAAAAGTGTTTTTCTCGGCCGGAGCAGCATTTGCTGCCAAACATGATAAACCTCCTGCAATAACTTCCAAACCAAAGGAGCCAGGACTTAAAGACATAGCTGGCGTGAAACCTCCTCAGGGGAGACACAAACAGAAACTATCAACTTTGGTGTCACCGCTTTGGTTTGCCTGGGAAACTCAAATGTACCTCCCTGGTTCACCAAATATGTTTTTCTCGGCCGGAGCATCATTTGCTGCCAAACATGATAAACGTCCTGCAATAACTTCCAAACCAAAGGAGCCAGGACTTAAAGACATAGCTGGCGTGAAACCTCCTCAGGGGAGACACAAACAGAAACTATCAACTTTGGTGTCACCGCTTTGGTTTGCCAGGGAAACTCAAATATACCTCCCTGGTGCACCAAAAGTGTTTTTCTCGGCCGGAGCAGCATTTGCTGCCAAACATCCAGCAATAGCTTCCAAACCAAAGGAGTCAGGACTGAAAGACATAGCTGGCCTGAAACCTCCTCAGGGGAGACACAAACAGAAACTATCAACTTTGATGTCACCGCTTTCGTTTTCCTTGGAAACTCAAATGTACCTCCCTGGTTCACCAAAAGTGTTTTTCTCGGCCAGAGCATCATTTGCTGCCAAACATGATAAACGTCCAGCAATAGCTTCCAAACCAAAGGAGCCAGGACTGAAAGACATAGCTGGCCTGAAACCTCCTCAGGGGAGACACAAACTGAAACTATCAACTTTGGTGTCACCGCTTTGGTTTGGCAGGAAAACTTAAATGTACCTCCCTGCTGCACCAAAAGTGTTTTTCTCAGCCGGAGCAGCATTTGCTGCCAAACATGCCAAAAGTCCAGCAATAGCTTCCAAACCAATAGAGCCAGGACTGAACGACATTGCTGGCCTGAAACCTCCTCAGAGGAGACACAAACAGAAACTATCAAATTTGGGGTCTCCGCTTTCGTTTGCCTGGGAAATTCAAATATACCTCCCTGGTGCACCAAAAGTGTTTTTCTTGGCCGGAGCAGCATTTGCTGCCAGACATCAAGCAATAGCTTCCAAACCAAAGGAGCCAGGACTGAAAGACATAGCTGGCCTGAAACCTCCTCAGGGGAGACATAAGCAGAGACGAGAACCTTTGTGTCACTGCTTTCGTTTGCCTGGGAAACTCAAATGTACCTCCTTGGTGCACCAAAAGTGTTTTTCTCGGCCGGAGCAGCATTTGCTGCCAAACATGCCAAATGTCCAGCAATAGCTTCCAAAGCAAAGAGCCAGGACTGAAAGACATAGCTGGCCTGAAACCTCCTCAGGGGAGACACAAACAGAAAATGTAAACATTGGTGTCATTCCTTTCGTTTGCCTGGGAAACTCAAATGTACCTCCCTGGTTCACGAAATGTGTTTTTCTCGGCCGGAGCAGCAATTGCTTCCAAACGTCCAGCAATAGCTTCCAAACCAAGGGAACAACGACTGAAAGACATAGCTGTCCTGAAACCTCCTCAGGGGAGACAAAAACAGAAACTATCAACTTTGGTGTCACCATTTCGTTTGCCTTGGGAACTCAAATGTACCTCCCTGGTGCACCCAAAGTGTTTTTCTCGGCCGGAGCAGCATTTGCTGCCAAACATGCCAAACATCCAGCAATAGCTTCCAAACCAAAGGAGCCAGGACTGAAAGACATAGCTGGCGAGAAACCTCCGCAGGAAAGAAAAAAACAGGAGCTTTCATCTTTGGTGTCACCACTTTCTTTTTCCTGGGAATCTCAAATGTACCACCTTGGTGCACCAAAAGTGATTTTCTCGGCCGGAGCAGCATTTGCTGCCAAACATCCAGCAATAGCTTCCAAACCAAAGGAGTCAGGACTGAAAGACATAGCTGGCCTGAAACCTCCTCAGGGGAGACACAAACAGAAACTATCAACTTTGGTGTCACCACTTTGGTTTGCCAGGGACACTCAAATGTACCTCCCTGGTGCACCAAAAGTGTTTTTCTCGGCCGGAGCCGCATTTGCTGCCAAACATGATAAACGTCCTGCAATAGCTTCCAAACCAAACGTGTCAGGACTGAAAGACATAGCTGGCCTGAAACCTCCTCAGGGGAGACACAAACAGAAACTATCAACTTTGGTGTCTCCGCTTTCGTTTACCTGGGAAATTCAAATATACCTCCCTGGTGCACCAAAAGTGTTTTTTTCGGCCGGAGAGGCATTTGCTGCCAAACGTCACGCAATAGCTTCCAAACCAAAGGAGCCAGGACTGAAAGACATAGCTGGCCTGAAACCTCCTCAGGGGAGACACAAACAGAAACTAGAAACTTTGGTGTCACCATTTCGTTTGCCTTGGGAACTCAAATGTACCTCCCTGGTGCACCAAAAGAGTTTTTCTCGGCCGGAGCATCATTTGCTGCCAAACATGCAGCAATAGCTTCCAAACCAAAAGACATAGCTGGCCTGAAACCTCCTCAGAGGAGACACAAACAGAAACTATCAACTTTGGTGTCTCCGCTTTCGTTTACCTGGGAAATTCAAATATACCTCCCTGGTGCACCAAAAGTGTTTTTCTCGGCTGGAGCAGCATTTGCGGCCAAACGACCAGCAATAGCTTCGAAACCAAAGGAGCCAGGACTGAAAGACATAGCTGGCCTGAAACCTCCTCAGGGGAGACACAAACAGAAACTATCAACTTTGGTGTCACTGCTTTCGTTTGCCTGGGAAACTCAAATGTACCTCCTTGGTGCACCAAAAGTGTTTTTCTCGGACGGAGCAGCATTTGCTGCCAAACATGCCAAAAGTCCAGCAATAGCTTCCAAACCAAAGGAGCCAGGACTGAAAGACATAGCTGGCCTGAAACCTCCTCAGGGGAGACAGAAACAGAATATGTAAACTTTGGTCTCATGGATTTCGTTTGCCTGGGAAACTCAAATGTACCTCCCTGGTTAACCAAATGTGTTTTTCTCGGCCGGAGCAGCATTTGCTGCCAAACATGCGAAAAGTCCAGCAATAGCTTCCCAAACAAAGGAGCCAGGACTGAATGACATTGCTGGCCTGAAACCTCCTCAGGGGAGACACAAACAGAGACTATCAACTTTGGTGTCTCCGCTTTCATTTACCTGGGATACTCAAATGTACCTCCCAGGTGCACCAAAAGTTTTTCTCGGCCGGAGCAGGATTTCCTGCCAAACATGCCAAACGTCCAGCAATAGCTTCCAAACCAAAGGAGTCAGGACTGAAAGACATCGCTGGCCAGAAACCTACTCAAGGGAGACATAAATAGAAAATATAAACATTGGTCTCATTGCTTTCGTTTGCCTGGGAAACTCAAACGTACCTCCCTTGTTCACCAAATATGTTTTCCTCGGCCGGAGCAGCAATTGCTGCCAAACGTCCAGCAATAGCTTCCAAACCAAAGGAGCCAGGACTGAAAGACATAGCTGGCCTGAAACCTCCTCAGGGGAGATACAAAAAGAAACTATCAACTTTGGTGTCACCGCTTTGGTTTCCTAGGGAAACTCAAATGTACCTCCTTGGTGCACCAAAAGTGTTTTTCTAGGCCGGAGCAGCATTTGCTGCCAAACATGCCAAACGTCCAGCAATACCTTCCAAACCAAAGGAGCCAGGAATGAAAGACATAGCTGGCGAGAAACCTCCTCAGGACAGACACAAACAGGAGCTTTCAACTTTGGTGCCACCGCTTTCGTTTGCCTGGGAAACTCAAATGTACCTCACTAGTTCACCAAATGTGTTTTTCTCGTCCGGAGCAGCAATTGCTGCAAACTGGCCAGCAATAGCTTCCAAACCAAGGGAGCCAGGACTGAAAGACATTGCTGGCCTGAAACCTCCTCAGGGGAGACACAAAGAGAAACTATCAACATTTGTGTCCCTATTTCGTTTGCCTGGGAAACTCAAATGTACCTCCCTGGTGCACCAAAAGTGTTTTTCTCGGCCGGACTAGCATTTGCTGCCAAATATGCCAAACGTCCAGCAATACCTTCCAAACCACGGGAGCCAGCACTGAAAGACATAGCTGGCCTGAAACCTCCTCAGGGGAGACACAAACAGAAACTATCAAATATGGTGTCTCCGCTTTCGTTTGCCTGGGAATTTCAAATATACCTCCCTGGTGCACCAAAAGTGTTTTTCTCGGCCGGAGCAGCATTTGCTGCCAAACATCCAGCAATAGCTTCGAAACCAAAGGAGCCAGGAGTGAAAGACATAGCTGGCCTGAAACCTCCTCAGGGGAGACACAAACAGAAACTATCAACTTTGGTGTCTCCGCTTTCATTTACCTGGGAAATTCAAATATACCTCCCTGGTGAACCAAAAGTGTTTTTCTCGGCTGGAGCAGCATTTGCTGCCAAACATGCCAAACGTCCAGCAATAGCTTCCAAACCAAAGGAGCCAGGACTGAAAGACATAGCTGGCCTGAAACCTCCTCAGGGGAGACACAAAAAGAAAATGTAAACTTTGGTCTAATGGCTTTCGTTTGCCTGGGAAACTCAAATGGACCTCCCTGGTTCACCAAATGTGTTTTTCTCGGCCAGAGCAGCATTTGCTGCCAAACGTCCAGCAATAGCTTCCAAACCAAGGGAACAAGGACTGAAAGACATATCTGGCCTGAAACCTCCTCAGGGGAGACACTAACAGAAACTATCAACTTTGGTGTCACCATTTCGTTTGCCTGGGGAACTCAAATGTACCTCCCTGGTGCACCCTAAGTGTTTTTCTCGGCTGGAGCAGCATTTGCTGCCAAACATGCCAAACGTCCAGCAATAGCTTCCAAACCAAAGGAGCCAGGACAGAAAGACATAGGTGGCCTGAAACATCCTCAGGGAGACACAAACAGAAACTATCAACTTTGGTGTCACAATTTCGTTTGCTTGGGAAACTCAAATGTACCTGCATGGTGCACCAAAAGTGTTTTTCTCGGCCGGAGCAGCATTTGCTGCCAAACATCCAGCAATAGCTTCGAAACCAAAGGAGCCAGGACTGAAAGACATAGCTGGCATGAAACCTCCTCAGGGGAGCCACAAACAGAAACTATCAACTTTGGTGTCACCGCTTTCATTTGACTGGGATACTCAAATGTACCTCCTTGGTGCACCAAAAGTTTTTTTCTAGGCCGGAGCAGGACTTGTTGCCAAACATGCCAAACGTCCAGCAATAGCTTCCAAACCAAAGGAGTCAGGACTGAAAGACATAGCTGGCCTTAAACCTACTCAAGGGAGACACAAATAGAAAATATAAACATTGGTCTCAAGACTTTCGTTTTCCTGGGAAACTCAAATGTACCTCCCTGGTTCACCAAATATGTTTTTCTCGGCCAGAGCAGCAATTGCTGCCATACGTCCAGCAATAGCTTCCAAACCAAAGGAGCCAGGACTGAAAGACATAGCTGGCCTGAAACCTCCTCAGGGGAGACACAAACAGAGACTAGAAACTTTGGTGTCACTGCTTTCGTTTGCCTGGGAAACTCAAATGTACCTCCTTGGTGCACCAAAAGTGTTTTTCTCGGCCGGAGCATTTGCTGCCAAACATGCTAAACGTCCAGCAATAGCTTCCAAACCAAAGGAGCCAGGACTGAAAGACATAGCTGGCCTGAAACCTCCTCAGGGGAGACACAAACAGAAACTATCAACTTTGGTGCTCCGCTTTCATTTACCTGGGAAATTCAAATATACCTCCCTGGTGCACCAAAAGTTTTTTTCTTAGCCGGAGCGGCATTTGCTGCCAAACGTCCAGCAATAGCTTCCAAAGCAAAGGAGCCAGGACAGAAAGACATAGCTGGCCTGAAACCTCCTCAGGGGAGACACAAACAGAGTCTAGAAACTTTGGTGTCACCGCTTTCTTTTTCCTGGGAAACTCAAATGTACCTCCTTGGTGCACCAAAAGTGTTTTTCTCGGCCGGAGCAGCATTTGCTGCCAAACGTCCAGCAATTGCTTCCAAACCAAAGGAGTCAGGACTGAAAGACATAGCTGGCCTGAAACCTCCTCAGGGGAGACACACACAAAAGCTATCAGCTTTGGTGTCACCACTTTGGTTTGTGTTGGAAACTCAAATATACCTCCCTGATGCACCAAAAGTGTTTTTCTCCTCTGGAGCAGCATTTCCTGCCAAATATGCCAAACATCCAGCAATAGCTTCCAAACCAAAGGAGCCAGGACTGAAAGACATAGCTGGCCTGAAACCTCCTCAGGGGAGACACAAACAGAAACTATCAACTTTGATGTCACCACTTTGTTTTGCGTTGGAAACTCAAATGTACCTCCTTGGTGCACCAAAAGTGTTTTTCTCGGCCAGAGCAGCATTTGCTGCCAAACGTCCAGCAATTGCTTCCAAACCAAGGGACCAAGGACTGAAAGACATAGCTGGCCTGAAACCTCCTCAGGGGAGACACAAACAGAAACTATAAACTTAGGTGTCACCATTTCGTTTGCCTTGGGAACTCAAATGTACCTCCCTGGTGCACCAAAAGTGTTTTTCTCGGCCGGAGAGGCATTTGCTACCAAACGTCCAGCAATACCTTCCAAACCAAAGGAGCCAGGACTGAAAGACATAGCTGGCCTGAAACCTCCTCAGGGGAGACACAAACAGAAACTATCAACTTTGGTGTCTCCGCTTTCGTTTACCTGGGAAATTCACATATACCTCCCTGGTGCACCAGAAGTGTTTTTCTCGGCCGGAGCAGCATTTCCTGCCAAACGTCCAGCAATAGCTTCCAAACCAAAGGAGCCAGGACTGAAAGACATAGCTGGCCTGAAACCTCCTCAGGGGAGACACAAACAGAGACCAGAAACTTTGGTGTCACTGCTTTCGTTTGCCTGGGAAACTCAAATGTACCTGCATGGTGCACCAAAAGTGTTTTTCTCGGACGGAGCTGCATTTGCTGCCAAACATGCCAAACGTCCAGCAATAGCTTCAAAACCAAAGGAGCCAGGACTGAAAGACATAGCTGGCCTGAAACCTCCTCAGGGGAGATACAAACAGAAAATGTAAACTTTGGTCTCCACTTTCGTTTTCCTGGGAAACTCAAATGTACCTCCCTGGTTCACCAAATGTGTTTTTCTCGGCCGGAGCAGCAATTGCTGCCAAAAGTCCAGCAATTGCTTCCAAACCAAGGGAACAAGGACTGAAAGACATATATGGCCTGAAACCTCCTCAGGGGAGACACAAACAGAATCTATAAACTTTGGTGTCACCATTTTTTTTGCCTTGGGAACTCAAATCTACCTCCCTGGTGCACCCAAAGTGTTTTTCTCGGCCGGAGCAGCATTTGCTGCCAAACATGCCAAACGTCTAGCAATAGCGTCCAAACCAAAGGAGACAGGAATGAAAGACATAGCTGGCCTGAAACCTCCTCAGGGGAGACAAAAACAGAAACTATCAACTTAGGTGTCACCGCTTTCGTTTTCCTGGGAAACTCAAATGTACCTCCCTGGTTCACCAAATGTGTTTTTCTCGGCCGGAGCAGCGTTTGCTGCCAAACATGCCAAAAGTACAGCGATAGCTTCAAAACCAAAGGAGCCAGGACTGAAAGACATTGCTGGCCTGAAACCTCCTCAGGGGAGACACAAACAGAAACTTTCGGCTTTGGTGTCACCACTTTGTTTTGCGTTGGAAACTCAAATGTACCTCCTTGGTGCACCAAAAGTGTTTTTCTCGGCCAGAGCAGCATTTGCTGCCAAACGTCCAGCAATTGCTTCCAAACCAAGGGACCAAGGACTGAAAGACATAGCTGGCCTGAAACCTCCTCAGGGGAGACACAAACAGAAACTATCAACTTTGGTGTCACCACTTTCATTTGACTGGGATACTCAAATGTACCTCCTTGGTGCACCAAATGTGTTTTTCTCGGCCGGAGCAGCAATTCCTGTCAAACATGCCAAAAGTACAGCGATAGCTTCAAAACCAAAGGAGCCAGGACTGAAAGACATTGCTGGCCTGAAACCTCCTCAGGGGAGACAGAAACAGAGACTAGAAACTTTGGTGTCACCGCTTTGTTTTGCGTTGGAAACTCAAATGGACCTCCTTGGTGCACCAAAAGTGTTTTTCTCGGCCGGAGCATCATTTGCTGCCAAACATGCAGCAATAGCTTCCAAACCAAAAGACATAGCTGGCCTGAAACCTCCTCAGAGGAGACACAAACAGAAACTATCAACTTTGGTGTCTCCGCTTTCGTTTACCTGGGAAATTCAAATATACCTCCCTGGTGCACCAAAAGTGTTTTTCTCGGCCGGAGCAGCATTTGCGGCCAAACGACCAGCAATAGCTTCCAAACCAAAGGAGCCAGGACTGAAAGACATAGCTGGCCTGAAACCTCCTCAGGGGAGACAGAAACAGAATATGTAAACTTTGGTCTCATGGATTTCGTTTGCCTGGGAAACTCAAATGTACCTCCCTGGTTAACCAAATGTGTTTTTCTCGGCCGGAGCAGCATTTGCTGCCAAACATGCGAAAAGTCCAGCAATAGCTTCCCAACCAAAGGAGCCAGGTCTGAATGACATTGCTGGCCTGAAACCTCCTCAGGGGAGACACAAACAGAAACTATCAACTTTGGTGTCTCCGCTTTCATTTACCTGGGATACTCAAATGTACCTCCCAGGTGCACCAAAAGTTTTTCTCGGCCGGAGCAGGATTTCCTGCCAAACATGCCAAACGTCCAGCAATAGCTTCCAAACCAAAGGAGTCAGGACTGAAAGACATCGCTGGCCAGAAACCTACTCAAGGGAGACATAAATAGAAAATATAAACATTGGTCTCATTGCTTTCGTTTGCCTGGGAAACTCAAACGTACCTCCCTTGTTCACCAAATATGTTTTCCTCGGCCGGAGCAGCAATTGCTGCCAAACGTCCAGCAATAGCTTCCAAACCAAAGGAGCCAGGACTGAAAGACATAGCTGGCCTGAAACCTCCTCAGGGGAGATACAAAAAGAAACTATCAACTTTGGTGTCACCGCTTTGGTTTCCTAGGGAAACTCAAATGTACCTCCTTGGTGCACCAAAAGTGTTTTTCTAGGCCGGAGCAGCATTTGCTGCCAAACATGCCAAACGTCCAGCAATACCTTCCAAACCAAAGGAGCCAGGAATGAAAGACATAGCTGGCCAGAAACCTCCTCAGGACAGACACAAACAGGAGCTTTCAACTTTGGTGCCACCGCTTTCGTTTGCCTGGGAAACTCAAATGTACCTCACTAGTTCACCAAATGTGTTTTTCTCGTCCGGAGCAGCAATTGCTGCAAACTGGCCAGCAATACCTTCCAAACCAAGGGAGCCAGGACTGAAAGACATTGCTGGCCTGAAACCTCCTCAGGGGAGACACAAAGAGAAACTATCAACATTTGTGTCCCTATTTCGTTTGCCTGGGAAACTCAAATGTACCTCCCTGGTGCACCAAAAGTGTTTTTCTCGGCCGGACTAGCATTTGCTGCCAAATATGCCAAACGTCCAGCAATACCTTCCAAACCACGGGAGCCAGCACTGAAAGACATAGCTGGCCTGAAACCTCCTCAGGGGAGACACAAACAGAAACTATCAAATATGGTGTCTCCGCTTTCGTTTGCCTGGGAATTTCAAATATACCTCCCTGGTGCACCAAAAGTGTTTTTCTCGGCCGGAGCAGCATTTGCTGCCAAACATCCAGCAATAGCTTCGAAACCAAAGGAGCCAGGAGTGAAAGACATAGCTGGCCTGAAACCTCCTCAGGGGAGACACAAACAGAAACTATCAACTTTGGTGTCTCCGCTTTCATTTACCTGGGAAATTCAAATATACCTCCCTGGTGAACCAAAAGTGTTTTTCTCGGCTGGAGCAGCATTTGCTGCCAAACATGCCAAACGTCCAGCAATAGCTTCCAAACCAAAGGAGCCAGGACTGAAAGACATAGCTGGCCTGAAACCTCCTCAGGGGAGACACAAAAAGAAAATGTAAACTTTGGTCTAATGGCTTTCGTTTGCCTGGGAAACTCAAATGGACCTCCCTGGTTCACCAAATGTGTTTTTCTCGGCCAGAGCAGCATTTGCTGCCAAACGTCCAGCAATAGCTTCCAAACCAAGGGAACAAGGACTGAAAGACATATCTGGCCTGAAACCTCCTCAGGGGAGACACTAACAGAAACTATCAACTTTGGTGTCACCATTTCGTTTGCCTGGGGAACTCAAATGTACCTCCCTGGTGCACCCTAAGTGTTTTTCTCGGCTGGAGCAGCATTTGCTGCCAAACATGCCAAACGTCCAGCAATAGCTTCCAAACCAAAGGAGCCAGGACTGAAAGACATAGGTGGCCTGAAACCTCCTCAGGGAGACACAAACAGAAACTATCAACTTTGGTGTCACAATTTCGTTTGCTTGGGAAACTCAAATGTACCTGCATGGTGCACCAAAAGTGTTTTTCTCGGCCGGAGCAGCATTTGCTGCCAAACATCCAGCAATAGCTTCGAAACCAAAGGAGCCAGGACTGAAAGACATAGCTGGCATGAAACCTCCTCAGGGGAGCCACAAACAGAAACTATCAACTTTGGTGTCACCGCTTTCATTTGACTGGGATACTCAAATGTACCTCCTTGGTGCACCAAAAGTTTTTTTCTAGGCCGGAGCAGGACTTGTTGCCAAACATGCCAAACGTCCAGCAATAGCTTCCAAACCAAAGGAGTCAGGACTGAAAGACATAGCTGGCCTTAAACCTACTCAAGGGAGACACAAATAGAAAATATAAACATTGGTCTCAAGACTTTCGTTTTCCTGGGAAACTCAAATGTACCTCCCTGGTTCACCAAATATGTTTTTCTCGGCCAGAGCAGCAATTGCTGCCATACGTCCAGCAATAGCTTCCAAACCAAAGGAGCCAGGACTGAAAGACATAGCTGGCCTGAAACCTCCTCAGGGGAGACACAAACAGAGACTAGAAACTTTGGTGTCACTGCTTTCGTTTGCCTGGGAAACTCAAATGTACCTCCTTGGTGCACCAAAAGTGTTTTTCTCGGCCGGAGCATTTGCTGCCAAACATGCTAAACGTCCAGCAATAGCTTCCAAACCAAAGGAGCCAGGACTGAAAGACATAGCTGGCCTGAAACCTCCTCAGGGGAGACACAAACAGAAACTATCAACTTTGGTGCTCCGCTTTCATTTACCTGGGAAATTCAAATATACCTCCCTGGTGCACCAAAAGTTTTTTTCTTAGCCGGAGCGGCATTTGCTGCCAAACGTCCAGCAATAGCTTCCAAAGCAAAGGAGCCAGGACAGAAAGACATAGCTGGCCTGAAACCTCCTCAGGGGAGACACAAACAGAGTCTAGAAACTTTGGTGTCACCGCTTTCTTTTTCCTGGGAAACTCAAATGTACCTCCTTGGTGCACCAAAAGTGTTTTTCTCGGCCGGAGCAGCATTTGCTGCCAAACGTCCAGCAATTGCTTCCAAACCAAAGGAGTCAGGACTGAAAGACATAGCTGGCCTGAAACCTCCTCAGGGGAGACACACACAAAAGCTATCAGCTTTGGTGTCACCACTTTGGTTTGTGTTGGAAACTCAAATATACCTCCCTGATGCACCAAAAGTGTTTTTCTCCTCTGGAGCAGCATTTCCTGCCAAATATGCCAAACATCCAGCAATAGCTTCCAAACCAAAGGAGCCAGGACTGAAAGACATAGCTGGCCTGAAACCTCCTCAGGGGAGACACAAACAGAAACTATCAACTTTGATGTCACCACTTTGTTTTGCGTTGGAAACTCAAATGTACCTCCTTGGTGCACCAAAAGTGTTTTTCTCGGCCAGAGCAGCATTTGCTGCCAAACGTCCAGCAATTGCTTCCAAACCAAGGGACCAAGGACTGAAAGACATAGCTGGCCTGAAACCTCCTCAGGGGAGACACAAACAGAAACTATAAACTTAGGTGTCACCATTTCGTTTGCCTTGGGAACTCAAATGTACCTCCCTGGTGCACCAAAAGTGTTTTTCTCGGCCGGAGAGGCATTTGCTACCAAACGTCCAGCAATACCTTCCAAACCAAAGGAGCCAGGACTGAAAGACATAGCTGGCCTGAAACCTCCTCAGGGGAGACACAAACAGAAACTATCAACTTTGGTGTCTCCGCTTTCGTTTACCTGGGAAATTCACATATACCTCCCTGGTGCACCAGAAGTGTTTTTCTCGGCCGGAGCAGCATTTCCTGCCAAACGTCCAGCAATAGCTTCCAAACCAAAGGAGCCAGGACTGAAAGACATAGCTGGCCTGAAACCTCCTCAGGGGAGACACAAACAGAGACCAGAAACTTTGGTGTCACTGCTTTCGTTTGCCTGGGAAACTCAAATGTACCTGCATGGTGCACCAAAAGTGTTTTTCTCGGACGGAGCTGCATTTGCTGCCAAACATGCCAAACGTCCAGCAATAGCTTCAAAACCAAAGGAGCCAGGACTGAAAGACATAGCTGGCCTGAAACCTCCTCAGGGGAGATACAAACAGAAAATGTAAACTTTGGTCTCCACTTTCGTTTTCCTGGGAAACTCAAATGTACCTCCCTGGTTCACCAAATGTGTTTTTCTCGGCCGGAGCAGCAATTGCTGCCAAAAGTCCAGCAATTGCTTCCAAACCAAGGGAACAAGGACTGAAAGACATATATGGCCTGAAACCTCCTCAGGGGAGACACAAACAGAATCTATAAACTTTGGTGTCACCATTTTTTTTGCCTTGGGAACTCAAATCTACCTCCCTGGTGCACCCAAAGTGTTTTTCTCGGCCGGAGCAGCATTTGCTGCCAAACATGCCAAACGTCTAGCAATAGCGTCCAAACCAAAGGAGACAGGAATGAAAGACATAGCTGGCCTGAAACCTCCTCAGGGGAGACAAAAACAGAAACTATCAACTTAGGTGTCACCGCTTTCGTTTTCCTGGGAAACTCAAATGTACCTCCCTGGTTCACCAAATGTGTTTTTCTCGGCCGGAGCAGCAATTGCTGCCTAACATGCCAAAAGTCCAGCAATAGCTTCAAAACCAAAGGAGCTAGGACTGAAAGACATTTCTGGCCTGAAACCTCCTCAGGGGAGACACAAACAGAAACTATCGGCTTTGGTGTCACCACTTTGGTTTGTGTTGGAAACTCAAATGTACCTCCTTGGTGCACCAAAAGTGTTTTTCTCGGCCGGAGCAGCATTTGCTGCCAAACGTCCAGCAATAGCTTCAAAACCAAGGGAGCCAGGACTGAAAGACATAGCTGGCCTGAAACCTCCTCAGGGGAGACACTAACAGAAACTATCAACTTTGGTGTCACCACTTTCATTTGACTGGGATACTCAAATGTACCTCCTTGGTGCACCAAAAGTGTTTTTCTCGGCCGGAGCAGCGTTCGCTGCCAAACATGCCAAAAGTACAGCGATAGCTTCAAAACCAAAGGAGCCAGGACTGAAAGACATTGCTGGCCTGAAACCTCCTCAGGGGAGACACAAACAGAGACTAGAAACTTTGGTGTCACCGCTTTGTTTTGCGTTGGAAACTCAAATGTACCTCCTTGGTGCACCAAAAGTGTTTTTCTCGGCCAGAGCAGCATTTGCTGCCAAACGTCCAGCAATTGCTTCCAAACCAAGGGACCAAGGACTGAAAGACATAGCTGGCCTGAAACCTCCTCAGGGGAGACACAAACAGAAACTATAAACTTAGGTGTCACCATTTCGTTTGCCTTGGGAACTCAAATGTACCTCCCTGGTGCACCAAAAGTGTTTTTCTCGGCCGGAGAGGCATTTGCTACCAAACATGCCAAAAGTACAGCGATAGCTTCAAAACCAAAGGAGCCAGGACTGAAAGACATTGCTGGCCTGAAACCTCCTCAGGGGAGACAGAAACAGAGACTAGAAACTTTGGTGTCACCGCTTTGTTTTGCGTTGGAAACTCAAATGGACCTCCTTGGTGCACCAAAAGTGTTTTTCTCGGCCGGAGCATCATTTGCTGCCAAACATGCAGCAATAGCTTCCAAACCAAAAGACATAGCTGGCCTGAAACCTCCTCAGAGGAGACACAAACAGAAACTATCAACTTTGGTGTCTCCGCTTTCGTTTACCTGGGAAATTCAAATATACCTCCCTGGTGCACCAAAAGTGTTTTTCTCGGCCGGAGCAGCATTTGCGGCCAAACGACCAGCAATAGCTTCCAAACCAAAGGAGCCAGGACTGAAAGACATAGCTGGCCTGAAACCTCCTCAGGGGAGACAGAAACAGAATATGTAAACTTTGGTCTCATGGATTTCGTTTGCCTGGGAAACTCAAATGTACCTCCCTGGTTAACCAAATGTGTTTTTCTCGGCCGGAGCAGCATTTGCTGCCAAACATGCGAAAAGTCCAGCAATAGCTTCCCAACCAAAGGAGCCAGGTCTGAATGACATTGCTGGCCTGAAACCTCCTCAGGGGAGACACAAACAGAAACTATCAAATTTGGTGTCACCGCTTTGGTTTCCTAGGGAAACTCAAATGTACCTCCTTGGTGCACCAAAAGTGTTTTTCTAGGCCGGAGCAGCATTTGCTGCCAAACATGCCAAACGTCCAGCAATACCTTCCAAACCAAAGGAGCCAGGAATGAAAGACATAGCTGGCTAGAAACCTCCTCAGGACAGACACAAACAGGAGCTTTCAACTTTGGTGCCACCGCTTTCGTTTGCCTGGGAAACTCAAATGTACCTCACTAGTTCACCAAATGTGTTTTTCTCGTCCGGAGCAGCAATTGCTGCAAACTGTCCAGCAATACCTTCCAAACCAAGGGAGCCAGGACTGAAAGACATTGCTGGCCTGAAACCTCCTCAGGGGAGACACAAAGAGAAACTATCAACATTTGTGTCCCTATTTCGTTTGCCTGGGAAACTCAAATGTACCTCCCTGGTGCACCAAAAGTGTTTTTCTCGGCCGGAGCAGCATTTGCTGCCAAATATGCCAAACGTCCAGCAATACCTTCCAAACCAAGGGAGCCAGGACTGAAAGACATAGCTGGCCTGAAACCTCCTCAGGGGAGACACAAACAGAAACTATCAAATATGGTGTCTCCGCTTTCGTTTGCCTGGGAATTTCAAATATACCTCCCTGGTGCACCAAAAGCGTTTTTCTCGGCCGGAGCAGCATTTGCTGCCAAACATCCAGCAATAGCTTCGAAACCAAAGGAGCCAGGAGTGAAAGACATAGCTGGCCTGAAACCTCCTCAGGGGAGACACAAACAGAAACTATCAACTTTGGTGTCTCCGCTTTCATTTACCTGGGAAATTCAAATATACCTCCCTGGTGAACCAAAAGTGTTTTTCTCGGCTGGAGCAGCATTTGCTGCCAAACATGCCAAACGTCCAGCAATAGCTTCCAAACCAAAGGAGCCAGGACTGAAAGACATAGCTGGCCTGAAACCTCCTCAGGGGAGACACAAAAAGAAAATGTAAACTTTGGTCTAATGGCTTTCGTTTGCCTGGGAAACTCAAATGTACCTCCCTGGTTCACCAAATGTGTTTTTCTCGGCCGGAGCAGCATTTGCTGCCAAACGTCCAGCAATAGCTTCCAAACCAAGGGAACAAGGACTGAAAGACATATCTGGCCTGAAACCTCCTCAGGGGAGACACAAACAGAAACTATCAACTTTGGTGTCACCATTTCGTTTGCCTGGGGAACTCAAATGTACCTCCCTGGTGCACCCAAAGTGTTTTTCTCGGCTGGAGCAGCATTTGCTGCCAAACATGCCGAACGTCCAGCAATAGCTTCCAAACCAAAGGAGTCAGGACTGAAAGACATAGCTGGCCTTAAACCTACTCAAGGGAGACACAAATAGAAAATATAAACATTGGTCTCAAGACTTTCGTTTGCCTGGGAAACTCAAATGTACCTCCCTGGTTCACCAAATATGTTTTTCTCGGCCAGAGCAGCAATTGCTGCCAAACGTCCAGCAATAGCTTCCAAACCAAAGGAGCCAGGACTGAATGACATTGCTGGCCTGAAACCTCCTCAGGGGAGACACAAACAGAAACTATCAAATTTGGTGTCTCCGCTTTCATTTACCTGGGAAATTCAAATATACCTCCCTGGTGCACCAAAAGTTTTTTTCTTAGCCGGAGCGGCATTTGCTGCCAAACGTCCAGCAATAGCTTCCAAAGCAAAGGAGCCAGGACAGAAAGACATAGCTGGCCTGAAACCTCCTCAGGGGAGACACAAACAGAGTCTAGAAACTTTGGTGTCACCGCTTTCTTTTTCCTGGGAAACTCAAATGTACCTCCCAGGTGCACCAAATGTGTTTTTCTCGGCCGGAGCAGGATTTCCTGCCAAACATGCCAAACGTCCAGCAATAGCTTCCAAACCAAAGGAGTCAGGACTGAAAGACATCGCTGGCCAGAAACCTACTCAAGGGAGACATAAATAGAAAATATAAACATTGGTGTCACTGCTTTCGTTTGCCTGGGAAACTCAAACGTACCTCCCTTGTTCACCAAATATGTTTTCCTCGGCCGGAGCAGCAATTGCTGCCAAACGTCCAGCAATAGCTTCCAAACCAAAGGAGCCAGGACTGAAAGACATAGCTGGCCTGAAACCTCCTCAGGGGAGACACAAACAGAAACTATCAACTTTGGTGTCTCCGCTTTCGTTTACCTGGGAAATTCAAATATACCTCCCTGGTGCACCAGAAGTGTTTTTCTCGGCCGGAGCAGCATTTCCTGCCAAACGTCCAGCAATAGCTTCCAAACCAAAGGAGCCAGGACTGAAAGACATAGCTGGCCTGAAACCTCCTCAGGGGAGACACAAACAGAGACCAGAAAATTTGGTGTCACTGCTTTCGTTTGCCTGGGAAACTCAAATGTACCTGCATGGTGCACCAAAAGTGTTTTTCTCGGCCGGAGCTGCATTTGCTGCCAAACATGCCAAACGTCCAGCAATAGCTTCAAAACCAAAGGAGCCAGGACTGAAAGACATAGCTGGCCTGAAACCTCCTCAGGGGAGACACAAACAGAAACTATCAACTTTGGTGTCTCCGCTTTCGTTTGCTAGGGAAACTCAAATGTACCTCCCTGGTGCACCAAAAGTGTTTTTCTCAGCCGGAGCAGCATTTGCTGCCAAACGTCCAGCAATTGCTACCAAACCAAAGGAGCCAGGACTGAATGACATATCTGTCCTGAAACCTCCTCAGGGGAGACACAAACAGAAACTATCAACTTTGGTGTCTCCGCTTTCATTTACCTGGGATACTCAAATGTACCTCCCAGGTGCACCAAAAGTTTTTCTCGGCCGGAGCAGGATTTACTGCCAAACATGCCAAACGTCCAGCAATAGCTTCCAAACCAAAGGAGTCAGGACTGAAAGACATCGCTGGCCAGAAACCTACTCAAGGGAGACATAAATAGAAAATATAAACATTGGTCTCATTGCTTTCGTTTGCCTGGGAAACTCAAACGTACCTCCCTTGTTCACCAAATATGTTTTCCTCGGCCGGAGCAGCAATTGCTGCCAAACGTCCAGCAATAGCTTCCAAACCAAAGGAGCCAGGACTGAAAGACATAGCTGGCCTGAAACCTCCTCAGGGGAGATACAAAAAGAAACTATCAACTTTGGTGTCACCGCTTTGGTTTCCTAGGGAAACTCAAATGTACCTCCTTGGTGCACTAAAAGTGTTTTTCTAGGCCGGAGCAGCATTTGCTGCCAAACATGCCAAACGTCCAGCAATACCTTCCAAACCAAAGGAGCCAGGAATGAAAGACATAGCTGGCCAGAAACCTCCTCAGGACAGACACAAACAGGAGCTTTCAACTTTGGTGCCACCGCTTTCGTTTGCCTGGGAAACTCAAATGTACCTCACTAGTTCACCAAATGTGTTTTTCTCGTCCGGAGCAGCAATTGCTGCAAACTGGCCAGCAATAGCTTCCAAACCAAGGGAGCCAGGACTGAAAGACATTGCTGGCCTGAAACCTCCTCAGGGGAGACACAAAGAGAAACTATCAACATTTGTGTCCCTATTTCGTTTGCCTGGGAAACTCAAATGTACCTCCCTGGTGCACCCTAAGTGTTTTTCTCGGCTGGAGCAGCATTTGCTGCCAAACATGCCAAACGTCCAGCAATAGCTTCCAAACCAAAGGAGCCAGGACTGAAAGACATAGGTGGCCTGAAACCTCCTCAGGGAGACACAAACAGAAACTATCAACTTTGGTGTCACAATTTCGTTTGCTTGGGAAACTCAAATGTACCTGCATGGTGCACCAAAAGTGTTTTTCTCGGCCGGAGCAGCATTTGCTGCCAAACATCCAGCAATAGCTTCGAAACCAAAGGAGCCAGGACTGAAAGACATAGCTGGCATGAAACCTCCTCAGGGGAGCCACAAACAGAAACTATCAACTTTGGTGTCACCGCTTTCATTTGACTGGGATACTCAAATGTACCTCCTTGGTGCACCAAAAGTTTTTTTCTAGGCCGGAGCAGGACTTGTTGCCAAACATGCCAAACGTCCAGCAATAGCTTCCAAACCAAAGGAGTCAGGACTGAAAGACATAGCTGGCCTTAAACCTACTCAAGGGAGACACAAATAGAAAATATAAACATTGGTCTCAAGACTTTCGTTTTCCTGGGAAACTCAAATGTACCTCCCTGGTTCACCAAAATTGTTTTTCTCGGCCAGAGCAGCAATTGCTGCCATACGTCCAGCAATAGCTTCCAAACCAAAGGAGCCAGGACTGAAAGACATAGCTGGCCTGAAACCTCCTCAGGGGAGACACAAACAGAGACTAGAAACTTTGGTGTCACTGCTTTCGTTTGCCTGGGAAACTCAAATGTACCTCCTTGGTGCACCAAAAGTGTTTTTCTCGGCCGGAGCATTTGCTGCCAAACATGCTAAACGTCCAGCAATAGCTTCCAAACCAAAGGAGCCAGGACTGAAAGACATAGCTGGCCTGAAACCTCCTCAGGGGAGACACAAACAGAAACTATCAACTTTGGTGCTCCGCTTTCATTTACCTGGGAAATTCAAATATACCTCCCTGGTGCACCAAAAGTTTTTTTCTTAGCCGGAGCGGCATTTGCTGCCAAACGTCCAGCAATAGCTTCCAAAGCAAAGGAGCCAGGACAGAAAGACATAGCTGGCCTGAAACCTCCTCAGGGGAGACACAAACAGAGTCTAGAAACTTTGGTGTCACCGCTTTCTTTTTCCTGGGAAACTCAAATGTACCTCCTTGGTGCACCAAAAGTGTTTTTCTCGGCCGGAGCAGCATTTGCTGCCAAACGTCCAGCAATTGCTTCCAAACCAAAGGAGTCAGGACTGAAAGACATAGCTGGCCTGAAACCTCCTCAGGGGAGACACACACAAAAGCTATCAGCTTTGGTGTCACCACTTTGGTTTGTGTTGGAAACTCAAATATACCTCCCTGATGCACCAAAAGTGTTTTTCTCCTCTGGAGCAGCATTTCCTGCCAAATATGCCAAACATCCAGCAATAGCTTCCAAACCAAAGGAGCCAGGACTGAAAGACATAGCTGGCCTGAAACCTCCTCAGGGGAGACACAAACAGAAACTATCAACTTTGATGTCACCACTTTGTTTTGCGTTGGAAACTCAAATGTACCTCCTTGGTGCACCAAAAGTGTTTTTCTCGGCCAGAGCAGCATTTGCTGCCAAACGTCCAGCAATTGCTTCCAAACCAAGGGACCAAGGACTGAAAGACATAGCTGGCCTGAAACCTCCTCAGGGGAGACACAAACAGAAACTATAAACTTAGGTGTCACCATTTCGTTTGCCTTGGGAACTCAAATGTACCTCCCTGGTGCACCAAAAGTGTTTTTCTCGGCCGGAGAGGCATTTGCTACCAAACGTCCAGCAATAGCTTCCAAACCAAAGGAGCCAGGACTGAAAGACATAGCTGGCCTGAAACCTCCTCAGGGGAGACACAAACAGAAACTATCAACTTTGGTGTCTCCGCTTTCGTTTACCTGGGAAATTCACATATACCTCCCTGGTGCACCAGAAGTGTTTTTCTCGGCCGGAGCAGCATTTCCTGCCAAACGTCCAGCAATAGCTTCCAAACCAAAGGAGCCAGGACTGAAAGACATAGCTGGCCTGAAACCTCCTCAGGGGAGACACAAACAGAGACCAGAAACTTTGGTGTCACTGCTTTCGTTTGCCTGGGAAACTCAAACGTACCTCCCTTGTTCACCAAATATGTTTTCCTCGGCCGGAGCAGCAATTGCTGCCAAACGTCCAGCAATAGCTTCCAAACCAAAGGAGCCAGGACTGAAAGACATAGCTGGCCTGAAACCTCCTCAGGGGAGACACAAACAGAAACTATCAACTTTGGTGTCTCCGCTTTCGTTTACCTGGGAAATTCAAATATACCTCCCTGGTGCACCAGAAGTGTTTTTCTCGGCCGGAGCAGCATTTCCTGCCAAACGTCCAGCAATAGCTTCCAAACCAAAGGAGCCAGGACTGAAAGACATAGCTGGCCTGAAACCTCCTCAGGGGAGACACAAACAGAGACCAGAAAATTTGGTGTCACTGCTTTCGTTTGCCTTGGAAACTCAAATGTACCTGCATGGTGCACCAAAAGTGTTTTTCTCGGCCGGAGCTGCATTTGCTGCCAAACATGCCAAACGTCCAGCAATAGCTTCAAAACCAAAGGAGCCAGGACTGAAAGACATAGCTGGCCTGAAACCTCCTCAGGGGAGATACAAACAGAAAATGTAAACTTTGGTCTCCACTTTCGTTTTCCTGGGAAACTCAAATGTACCTCCCTGGTTCACCAAATGTGTTTTTCTCGGCCGGAGCAGCAATTGCTGCCAAAAGTCCAGCAATTGCTTCCAAACCAAGGGAACAAGGACTGAAAGACATATATGGCCTGAAACCTCCTCAGGGGAGACACAAACAGAATCTATAAACTTTGGTGTCACCATTTTTTTTGCCTTGGGAACTCAAATCTACCTCCCTGGTGCACCCAAAGTGTTTTTCTCGGCCGGAGCAGCATTTGCTGCCAAACATGCCAAACGTCTAGCAATAGCGTCCAAACCAAAGGAGACAGGAATGAAAGACATAGCTGGCCTGAAACCTCCTCAGGGGAGACAAAAACAGAAACTATCAACTTAGGTGTCACCGCTTTCGTTTTCCTGGGAAACTCAAATGTACCTCCCTGGTTCACCAAATGTGTTTTTCTCGGCCGGAGCAGCAATTGCTGCCTAACATGCCAAAAGTCCAGCAATAGCTTCAAAACCAAAGGAGCTAGGACTGAAAGACATTTCTGGCCTGAAACCTCCTCAGGGGAGACACAAACAGAAACTATCGGCTTTGGTGTCACCACTTTGGTTTGTGTTGGAAACTCAAATGTACCTCCTTGGTGCACCAAAAGTGTTTTTCTCGGCCGGAGCAGCATTTGCTGCCAAACGTCCAGCAATAGCTTCAAAACCAAGGGAGCCAGGACTGAAAGACATAGCTGGCCTGAAACCTCCTCAGGGGAGACACTAACAGAAACTATCAACTTTGGTGTCACCACTTTCATTTGACTGGGATACTCAAATGTACCTCCTTGGTGCACCAAATGTGTTTTTCTCGGCCGGAGCAGCATTTGCTGCCAAACATGCCAAAAGTACAGCGATAGCTTCAAAACCAAAGGAGCCAGGACTGAAAGACATTGCTGGCCTAAAACCTCCTCAGGGGAGACACAAACAGAAACTTTCGGCTTTGGTGTCACCACTTTGTTTTGCGTTGGAAACTCAAATGTACCTCCTTGGTGCACCAAAAGTGTTTTTCTCGGCCAGAGCAGCATTTGCTGCCAAACGTCCAGCAATTGCTTCCAAACCAAGGGACCAAGGACTGAAAGACATAGCTGGCCTGAAACCTCCTCAGGGGAGACACAAACAGAAACTATCAACTTTGGTGTCACCACTTTCATTTGACTGGGATACTCAAATGTACCTCCTTGGTGCACCAAATGTGTTTTTCTCGGCCGGAGCAGCAATTCCTGTCAAACATGCCAAAAGTACAGCGATAGCTTCAAAACCAAAGGAGCCAGGACTGAAAGACATTGCTGGCCTGAAACCTCCTCAGGGGAGACACAAACAGAGACTAGAAACTTTGGTGTCACCGCTTTGTTTTGCGTTGGAAACTCAAATGTACCTCCTTGGTGCACCAAAAATGTTTGTCTCGGCTGGAGCAGCATTTGCTGCCAAACGTCCAGCAATAGCTTCAAAACCAAAGGAGCCAGGACTGAAAGACATAGCTGGCCTGAAACCTCCTCAGGGGAGACACAAACAGAGACTAGAAACTTTGGTGTCACCATTTCGTTTGCCTGGGAAACTCAAATGTACCTCCTTGGTGCACCAAAAATGTTTGTCTCTGCTGGAGCAGCATTTGCTGCCAAACGTCCAGCAATA
Source organism: Laterallus jamaicensis coturniculus (assembly GCA_022605575.1). Taxonomy (NCBI): domain Eukaryota; kingdom Metazoa; phylum Chordata; class Aves; order Gruiformes; family Rallidae; genus Laterallus; species Laterallus jamaicensis. Next base: position 3,966,114 of record JAKCOX010000014.1, read on the forward strand.
GCTTCAAAACCAAAGGAGCCAGGACTGAAAGACATAGCTGGCCTGAAACCTCCTCAGGGGAGACACAAACAGAGACTAGAAACTTTGGTGTCACCACTTTCGTTTGCCAGGGAAACTCAAATGTACCTCCTTGGTGTACCAAAGGTTTTTTTCTCGGCCGGAGCAGCAATTCCTGCCAAAACGTCCAGCAATTGCTTCCAAACCAAGGGACCAAGGACTGAAAGACATAGCTGTCCTGAAACCTGCTCAGGGGAGACACAAACAGAAACTATCAACTTTGGTGTCACCATTTCGTTTGCCTTGGGAACTCAAATGTACCTCCCTGGTGCACCAAAAGTGTTTTTCTCGGCCGGAGCAGCATTTGCTGCCAAACATGCCAAACGTCCAGCAATAGCTTCCAAACCAAGGGAACAAGGACTGAAAGACATATATGGCCTGAAACCTCCTCAGGGGAGACACAAACAGAAACTAGAAACTTTGGTGTCACCGCTTTGGTTTCCTAGGGAAACTCAAATGTACCTCCCTGGTGCACCAAAAGTGTTTTTCTCGTCCGGAGCAGCAATTGCTGTCAAACTGTCCAGCAATACCTTCCAAACCAAGGGAGCCAGGACTGAAAGACATTGCTGGCCTGAAACCTCCTCAGGGGAGACACAAAGAGAAACTATCAACATTTGTGTCCCTATTTCGTTTGCCTGGGAAACTCAAATGTACCTCCCTGGTGCACCAAAAGTGTTTTTCTCGGCCGGACTAGCATTTGCTGCCAAATATGCCAAACGTCCAGCAATACCTTCCAAACCAAGGGAGCCAGGACTGAAAGACATAGCTGGCCTGAAACCTCCTCAGGGGAGACACAAACAGAAACTATCAAATATGGTGTCTCCGCTTTCGTTTGCCTGGGAATTTCAAATATACCTCCCTGGTGCACCAAAAGTGTTTTTCTCGGCCGGAGCAGCATTTGCTGCCAAACATCCAGCAATAGCTTCGAAACCAAAGGAGCCAGGAGTGAAAGACATAGCTGGCCTGAAACCTCCTCAGGGGAGACACAAACAGAAACTATCAACTTTGGTGTCTCCGCTTTCATTTACCTGGGAAATTCAAATATACCTCCCTGGTGAACCAAAAGTGTTTTTCTCGGCTGGAGCAGCATTTGCTGCCAAACATGCCAAACGTCCAGCAATAGCTTCCAAACCAAAGGAGCCAGGACTGAAAGACATAGCTGGCCTGAAACCTCCTCAGGGGAGACACAAAAAGAAAATGTAAACTTTGGTCTAATGGCTTTCGTTTGCCTGGGAAACTCAAATGGACCTCCCTGGTTCACCAAATGTGTTTTTCTCGGCCGGAGCAGCATTTGCTGCCAAACGTCCAGCAATAGCTTCCAAACCAAGGGAACAAGGACTGAAAGACATATCTGGCCTGAAACCTCCTCAGGGGAGACACAAACAGAAACTATCAACTTTGGTGTCACCATTTCGTTTGCCTGGGGAACTCAAATGTACCTCCCTGGTGCACCCAAAGTGTTTTTCTCGGCTGGAGCAGCATTTGCTGCCAAACATGCCAAACGTCCAGCAATAGCTTCCAAACCAAAGGAGTCAGGACTGAAAGACATAGCTGGCCTTAAACCTACTCAAGGGAGACACAAATAGAAAATATAAACATTGGTCTCAAGACTTTCGTTTGCCTGGGAAACTCAAATGTACCTCCCTGGTTCACCAAATATGTTTTTCTCGGCCAGAGCAGCAATTGCTGCCAAACGTCCAGCAATAGCTTCCAAACCAAAGGAGCCAGGACTGAATGACATTGCTGGCCTGAAACCTCCTCAGGGGAGACACAAACAGAAACTATCAAATTTGGTGTCTCCGCTTTCATTTACCTGGGAAATTCAAATATACCTCCCTGGTGCACCAAAAGTTTTTTTCTTAGCCGGAGCGGCATTTGCTGCCAAACGTCCAGCAATAGCTTCCAAAGCAAAGGAGCCAGGACAGAAAGACATAGCTGGCCTGAAACCTCCTCAGGGGAGACACAAACAGAGTCTAGAAACTTTGGTGTCACCGCTTTCTTTTTCCTGGGAAACTCAAATGTACCTCCCAGGTGCACCAAATGTGTTTTTCTCGGCCGGAGCAGGATTTCCTGCCAAACATGCCAAACGTCCAGCAATAGCTTCCAAACCAAAGGAGTCAGGACTGAAAGACATCGCTGGCCAGAAACCTACTCAAGGGAGACATAAATAGAAAATATAAACATTGGTCTCATTGCTTTCGTTTGCCTGGGAAACTCAAACGTACCTCCCTTGTTCACCAAATATGTTTTCCTCGGCCGGAGCAGCAATTGCTGCCAAACGTCCAGCAATAGCTTCCAAACCAAAGGAGCCAGGACTGAAAGACATAGCTGGCCTGAAACCTCCTCAGGGGAGACACAAACAGAAACTATCAACTTTGGTGTCTCCGCTTTCGTTTACCTGGGAAATTCAAATATACCTCCCTGGTGCACCAGAAGTGTTTTTCTCGGCCGGAGCAGCATTTCCTGCCAAACGTCCAGCAATAGCTTCCAAACCAAAGGAGCCAGGACTGAAAGACATAGCTGGCCTGAAACCTCCTCAGGGGAGACACAAACAGAGACCAGAAAATTTGGTGTCACTGCTTTCGTTTGCCTGGGAAACTCAAATGTACCTGCATGGTGCACCAAAAGTGTTTTTCTCGGCCGGAGCTGCATTTGCTGCCAAACATGCCAAACGTCCAGCAATAGCTTCAAAACCAAAGGAGCCAGGACTGAAAGACATAGCTGGCCTGAAACCTCCTCAGGGGAGATACAAACAGAAAATGTAAACTTTGGTCTCCACTTTCGTTTTCCTGGGAAACTCAAATGTACCTCCCTGGTTCACCAAATGTGTTTTTCTCGGCCGGAGCAGCAATTGCTGCCAAAAGTCCAGCAATTGCTTCCAAACCAAGGGAACAAGGACTGAAAGACATATATGGCCTGAAACCTCCTCAGGGGAGACACAAACAGAATCTATAAACTTTGGTGTCACCATTTTTTTTGCCTTGGGAACTCAAATCTACCTCCCTGGTGCACCCAAAGTGTTTTTCTCGGCCGGAGCAGCATTTGCTGCCAAACATGCCAAACGTCTAGCAATAGCGTCCAAACCAAAGGAGACAGGAATGAAAGACATAGCTGGCCTGAAACCTCCTCAGGGGAGACAAAAACAGAAACTATCAACTTAGGTGTCACCGCTTTCGTTTTCCTGGGAAACTCAAATGTACCTCCCTGGTTCACCAAATGTGTTTTTCTCGGCCGGAGCAGCAATTGCTGCCTAACATGCCAAAAGTCCAGCAATAGCTTCAAAACCAAAGGAGCTAGGACTGAAAGACATTTCTGGCCTGAAACCTCCTCAGGGGAGACACAAACAGAAACTATCGGCTTTGGTGTCACCACTTTGGTTTGTGTTGGAAACTCAAATGTACCTCCTTGGTGCACCAAAAGTGTTTTTCTCGGCCGGAGCAGCATTTGCTGCCAAACGTCCAGCAATAGCTTCAAAACCAAGGGAGCCAGGACTGAAAGACATAGCTGGCCTGAAACCTCCTCAGGGGAGACACAAACAGAAACTATCAACTTTGGTGTCACCACTTTCATTTGACTGGGATACTCAAATGTACCTCCTTGGTGCACCAAATGTGTTTTTCTCGGCCGGAGCAGCATTTGCTGCCAAACATGCCAAAAGTACAGCGATAGCTTCAAAACCAAAGGAGCCAGGACTGAAAGACATTGCTGGCCTGAAACCTCCTCAGGGGAGACACAAACAGAAACTTTCGGCTTTGGTGTCACCACTTTGTTTTGCGTTGGAAACTCAAATGTACCTCCCTGGTGCACCAAAAGTGTTTTTCTCGGCCAGAGCAGCATTTGCTGCCAAACGTCCAGCAATTGCTTCCAAACCAAGGGACCAAGGACTGAAAGACATAGCTGGCCTGAAACCTCCTCAGGGGAGACACAAACAGAAACTATCAACTTTGGTGTCACCACTTTCATTTGACTGGGATACTCAAATGTACCTCCTTGGTGCACCAAATGTGTTTTTCTCGGCCGGAGCAGCAATTCCTGTCAAACATGCCAAAAGTACAGCGATAGCTTCAAAACCAAAGGAGCCAGGACTGAAAGACATTGCTGGCCTGAAACCTCCTCAGGGGAGACACAAACAGAGACTAGAAACTTTGGTGTCACCGCTTTGTTTTGCGTTGGAAACTCAAATGTACCTCCTTGGTGCACCAAAAATGTTTGTCTCGGCTGGAGCAGCATTTGCTGCCAAACGTCCAGCAATAGCTTCAAAACCAAAGGAGCCAGGACTGAAAGACATAGCTGGCCTGAAACCTCCTCAGGGGAGACACAAACAGAGACTAGAAACTTTGGTGTCACCATTTCGTTTGCCTGGGAAACTCAAATGTACCTCCTTGGTGCACCAAAAATGTTTGTCTCGGCTGGAGCAGCATTTGCTGCCAAACGTCCAGCAATAGCTTCAAAACCAAAGGAGCCAGGACTGAAAGACATAGCTGGCCTGAAACCTCCTCAGGGGAGACACAAACAGAGACTAGAAACTTTGGTGTCACCACTTTCGTTTGCCAGGGAAACTCAAATGTACCTCCTTGGTGTACCAAAGGTTTTTTTCTCGGCCGGAGCAGCAATTCCTGCCAAAACGTCCAGCAATTGCTTCCAAACCAAGGGACCAAGGACTGAAAGACATAGCTGTCCTGAAACCTGCTCAGGGGAGACACAAACAGAAACTATCAACTTTGGTGTCACCATTTCGTTTGCCTTGGGAACTCAAATGTACCTCCCTGGTGCACCAAAAGTGTTTTTCTCGGCCGGAGCAGCATTTGCTGCCAAACATGCCAAACGTCCAGCAATAGCTTCCAAACCAAGGGAACAAGGACTGAAAGACATATATGGCCTGAAACCTCCTCAGGGGAGACACAAACAGAAACTAGAAACTTTGGTGTCACCGCTTTGGTTTCCTAGGGAAACTCAAATGTACCTCCCTGGTGCACCAAAAGTGTTTTTCTCGGCCGGAGCAGCAATTGCTGTCAAACATGCCAAACGTCCAGCAATAGCTTCCAAAGCAAAGGAGCCAGGACTGAAAGACATAGCTGGCCTGAAACCTCCTCAGGGGAGCCACAAACAGAAACTATCAACTTTGGTTTCACCGTTTTCGTTTGCCAGGGAAACTCAAATGTACCTTCATGATGCACCAAAAATGTTTTTCTCGGCCGGAGCAGCATTTGCTGCCAAACATGCCAAACGTCCAGCAATAGCTTCCAAACCAAAGGAGCCAGGACTGAAAGACATAGCTGGCCTGAAACCTCCTCAGGGGAGACACAAACAGAGTCTAGAAACTTTGGTGTCACCGCTTTCTTTTTCCTGGGAAACTCAAATGTACCTCCCAGGTGCACCAAATGTGTTTTTCTCGGCCGGAGCAGGATTTCCTGCCAAACATGCCAAACGTCCAGCAATAGCTTCCAAACCAAAGGAGTCAGGACTGAAAGACATCGCTGGCCAGAAACCTACTCAAGGGAGACATAAATAGAAAATATAAACATTGGTGTCACTGCTTTCGTTTGCCTGGGAAACTCAAACGTACCTCCCTTGTTCACCAAATATGTTTTCCTCGGCCGGAGCAGCAATTGCTGCCAAACGTCCAGCAATAGCTTCCAAACCAAAGGAGCCAGGACTGAAAGACATAGCTGGCCTGAAACCTCCTCAGGGGAGACACAAACAGAAACTATCAACTTTGGTGTCTCCGCTTTCGTTTACCTGGGAAATTCAAATATACCTCCCTGGTGCACCAGAAGTGTTTTTCTCGGCCGGAGCAGCATTTCCTGCCAAACGTCCAGCAATAGCTTCCAAACCAAAGGAGCCAGGACTGAAAGACATAGCTGGCCTGAAACCTCCTCAGGGGAGACACAAACAGAGACCAGAAAATTTGGTGTCACTGCTTTCGTTTGCCTGGGAAACTCAAATGTACCTGCATGGTGCACCAAAAGTGTTTTTCTCGGCCGGAGCTGCATTTGCTGCCAAACATGCCAAACGTCCAGCAATAGCTTCAAAACCAAAGGAGCCAGGACTGAAAGACATAGCTGGCCTGAAACCTCCTCAGGGGAGATACAAACAGAAAATGTAAACTTTGGTCTCCACTTTCGTTTTCCTGGGAAACTCAAATGTACCTCCCTGGTTCACCAAATGTGTTTTTCTCGGCCGGAGCAGCAATTGCTGCCAAAAGTCCAGCAATTGCTTCCAAACCAAGGGAACAAGGACTGAAAGACATATATGGCCTGAAACCTCCTCAGGGGAGACACAAACAGAATCTATAAACTTTGGTGTCACCATTTTTTTTGCCTTGGGAACTCAAATCTACCTCCCTGGTGCACCCAAAGTGTTTTTCTCGGCCGGAGCAGCATTTGCTGCCAAACATGCCAAACGTCTAGCAATAGCGTCCAAACCAAAGGAGACAGGAATGAAAGACATAGCTGGCCTGAAACCTCCTCAGGGGAGACAAAAACAGAAACTATCAACTTAGGTGTCACCGCTTTCGTTTTCCTGGGAAACTCAAATGTACCTCCCTGGTTCACCAAATGTGTTTTTCTCGGCCGGAGCAGCAATTGCTGCCTAACATGCCAAAAGTCCAGCAATAGCTTCAAAACCAAAGGAGCTAGGACTGAAAGACATTTCTGGCCTGAAACCTCCTCAGGGGAGACACAAACAGAAACTATCGGCTTTGGTGTCACCACTTTGGTTTGTGTTGGAAACTCAAATGTACCTCCTTGGTGCACCAAAAGTGTTTTTCTCGGCCGGAGCAGCATTTGCTGCCAAACGTCCAGCAATAGCTTCAAAACCAAGGGAGCCAGGACTGAAAGACATAGCTGGCCTGAAACCTCCTCAGGGGAGACACTAACAGAAACTATCAACTTTGGTGTCACCACTTTCATTTGACTGGGATACTCAAATGTACCTCCTTGGTGCACCAAATGTGTTTTTCTCGGCCGGAGCAGCATTTGCTGCCAAACATGCCAAAAGTACAGCGATAGCTTCAAAACCAAAGGAGCCAGGACTGAAAGACATTGCTGGCCTAAAACCTCCTCAGGGGAGACACAAACAGAAACTTTCGGCTTTGGTGTCACCACTTTGTTTTGCGTTGGAAACTCAAATGTACCTCCTTGGTGCACCAAAAGTGTTTTTCTCGGCCAGAGCAGCATTTGCTGCCAAACGTCCAGCAATTGCTTCCAAACCAAGGGACCAAGGACTGAAAGACATAGCTGGCCTGAAACCTCCTCAGGGGAGACACAAACAGAAACTATCAACTTTGGTGTCACCACTTTCATTTGACTGGGATACTCAAATGTACCTCCTTGGTGCACCAAATGTGTTTTTCTCGGCCGGAGCAGCAATTCCTGTCAAACATGCCAAAAGTACAGCGATAGCTTCAAAACCAAAGGAGCCAGGACTGAAAGACATTGCTGGCCTGAAACCTCCTCAGGGGAGACACAAACAGAGACTAGAAACTTTGGTGTCACCGCTTTGTTTTGCGTTGGAAACTCAAATGTACCTCCTTGGTGCACCAAAAATGTTTGTCTCGGCTGGAGCAGCATTTGCTGCCAAACGTCCAGCAATAGCTTCAAAACCAAAGGAGCCAGGACTGAAAGACATAGCTGGCCTGAAACCTCCTCAGGGGAGACACAAACAGAGACTAGAAACTTTGGTGTCACCATTTCGTTTGCCTGGGAAACTCAAATGTACCTCCTTGGTGCACCAAAAATGTTTGTCTCTGCTGGAGCAGCATTTGCTGCCAAACGTCCAGCAATAGCTTCAAAACCAAAGGAGCCAGGACTGAAAGACATAGCTGGCCTGAAACCTCCTCAGGGGAGACACAAACAGAGACTAGAAACTTTGGTGTCACCACTTTCGTTTGCCAGGGAAACTCAAATGTACCTCCTTGGTGTACCAAAGGTTTTTTTCTCGGCCGGAGCAGCAATTCCTGCCAAAACGTCCAGCAATTGCTTCCAAACCAAGGGACCAAGGACTGAAAGACATAGCTGTCCTGAAACCTGCTCAGGGGAGACACAAACAGAAACTATCAACTTTGGTGTCACCATTTCGTTTGCCTTGGGAACTCAAATGTACCTCCCTGGTGCACCAAAAGTGTTTTTCTCGGCCGGAGCAGCATTTGCTGCCAAACATGCCAAACGTCCAGCAATAGCTTCCAAACCAAGGGAACAAGGACTGAAAGACATATATGGCCTGAAACCTCCTCAGGGGAGACACAAACAGAAACTAGAAACTTTGGTGTCACCGCTTTGGTTTCCTAGGGAAACTCAAATGTACCTCCCTGGTGCACCAAAAGTGTTTTTCTCGGCCGGAGCAGCAATTGCTGTCAAACTGTCCAGCAATACCTTCCAAACCAAGGGAGCCAGGACTGAAAGACATTGCTGGCCTGAAACCTCCTCAGGGGAGACACAAAGAGAAACTATCAACATTTGTGTCCCTATTTCGTTTGCCTGGGAAACTCAAATGTACCTCCCTGGTGCACCAAAAGTGTTTTTCTCGGCCGGACTAGCATTTGCTGCCAAATATGCCAAACGTCCAGCAATACCTTCCAAACCAAGGGAGCCAGGACTGAAAGACATAGCTGGCCTGAAACCTCCTCAGGGGAGACACAAACAGAAACTATCAAATATGGTGTCTCCGCTTTCGTTTGCCTGGGAATTTCAAATATACCTCCCTGGTGCACCAAAAGTGTTTTTCTCGGCCGGAGCAGCATTTGCTGCCAAACATCCAGCAATAGCTTCGAAACCAAAGGAGCCAGGAGTGAAAGACATAGCTGGCCTGAAACCTCCTCAGGGGAGACACAAACAGAAACTATCAACTTTGGTGTCTCCGCTTTCATTTACCTGGGAAATTCAAATATACCTCCCTGGTGAACCAAAAGTGTTTTTCTCGGCTGGAGCAGCATTTGCTGCCAAACATGCCAAACGTCCAGCAATAGCTTCCAAACCAAAGGAGCCAGGACTGAAAGACATAGCTGGCCTGAAACCTCCTCAGGGGAGACACAAAAAGAAAATGTAAACTTTGGTCTAATGGCTTTCGTTTGCCTGGGAAACTCAAATGGACCTCCCTGGTTCACCAAATGTGTTTTTCTCGGCCGGAGCAGCATTTGCTGCCAAACGTCCAGCAATAGCTTCCAAACCAAGGGAACAAGGACTGAAAGACATATCTGGCCTGAAACCTCCTCAGGGGAGACACAAACAGAAACTATCAACTTTGGTGTCACCATTTCGTTTGCCTGGGGAACTCAAATGTACCTCCCTGGTGCACCCAAAGTGTTTTTCTCGGCTGGAGCAGCATTTGCTGCCAAACATGCCAAACGTCCAGCAATAGCTTCCAAACCAAAGGAGTCAGGACTGAAAGACATAGCTGGCCTTAAACCTACTCAAGGGAGACACAAATAGAAAATATAAACATTGGTCTCAAGACTTTCGTTTGCCTGGGAAACTCAAATGTACCTCCCTGGTTCACCAAATATGTTTTTCTCGGCCAGAGCAGCAATTGCTGCCAAACGTCCAGCAATAGCTTCCAAACCAAAGGAGCCAGGACTGAATGACATTGCTGGCCTGAAACCTCCTCAGGGGAGACACAAACAGAAACTATCAAATTTGGTGTCTCCGCTTTCATTTACCTGGGAAATTCAAATATACCTCCCTGGTGCACCAAAAGTTTTTTTCTTAGCCGGAGCGGCATTTGCTGCCAAACGTCCAGCAATAGCTTCCAAAGCAAAGGAGCCAGGACAGAAAGACATAGCTGGCCTGAAACCTCCTCAGGGGAGACACAAACAGAGTCTAGAAACTTTGGTGTCACCGCTTTCTTTTTCCTGGGAAACTCAAATGTACCTCCCAGGTGCACCAAATGTGTTTTTCTCGGCCGGAGCAGGATTTCCTGCCAAACATGCCAAACGTCCAGCAATAGCTTCCAAACCAAAGGAGTCAGGACTGAAAGACATCGCTGGCCAGAAACCTACTCAAGGGAGACATAAATAGAAAATATAAACATTGGTCTCATTGCTTTCGTTTGCCTGGGAAACTCAAACGTACCTCCCTTGTTCACCAAATATGTTTTCCTCGGCCGGAGCAGCAATTGCTGCCAAACGTCCAGCAATAGCTTCCAAACCAAAGGAGCCAGGACTGAAAGACATAGCTGGCCTGAAACCTCCTCAGGGGAGACACAAACAGAAACTATCAACTTTGGTGTCTCCGCTTTCGTTTACCTGGGAAATTCAAATATACCTCCCTGGTGCACCAGAAGTGTTTTTCTCGGCCGGAGCAGCATTTCCTGCCAAACGTCCAGCAATAGCTTCCAAACCAAAGGAGCCAGGACTGAAAGACATAGCTGGCCTGAAACCTCCTCAGGGGAGACACAAACAGAGACCAGAAAATTTGGTGTCACTGCTTTCGTTTGCCTGGGAAACTCAAATGTACCTGCATGGTGCACCAAAAGTGTTTTTCTCGGCCGGAGCTGCATTTGCTGCCAAACATGCCAAACGTCCAGCAATAGCTTCAAAACCAAAGGAGCCAGGACTGAAAGACATAGCTGGCCTGAAACCTCCTCAGGGGAGATACAAACAGAAAATGTAAACTTTGGTCTCCACTTTCGTTTTCCTGGGAAACTCAAATGTACCTCCCTGGTTCACCAAATGTGTTTTTCTCGGCCGGAGCAGCAATTGCTGCCAAAAGTCCAGCAATTGCTTCCAAACCAAGGGAACAAGGACTGAAAGACATATATGGCCTGAAACCTCCTCAGGGGAGACACAAACAGAATCTATAAACTTTGGTGTCACCATTTTTTTTGCCTTGGGAACTCAAATCTACCTCCCTGGTGCACCCAAAGTGTTTTTCTCGGCCGGAGCAGCATTTGCTGCCAAACATGCCAAACGTCTAGCAATAGCGTCCAAACCAAAGGAGACAGGAATGAAAGACATAGCTGGCCTGAAACCTCCTCAGGGGAGACAAAAACAGAAACTATCAACTTAGGTGTCACCGCTTTCGTTTTCCTGGGAAACTCAAATGTACCTCCCTGGTTCACCAAATGTGTTTTTCTCGGCCGGAGCAGCAATTGCTGCCTAACATGCCAAAAGTCCAGCAATAGCTTCAAAACCAAAGGAGCTAGGACTGAAAGACATTTCTGGCCTGAAACCTCCTCAGGGGAGACACAAACAGAAACTATCGGCTTTGGTGTCACCACTTTGGTTTGTGTTGGAAACTCAAATGTACCTCCTTGGTGCACCAAAAGTGTTTTTCTCGGCCGGAGCAGCATTTGCTGCCAAACGTCCAGCAATAGCTTCAAAACCAAGGGAGCCAGGACTGAAAGACATAGCTGGCCTGAAACCTCCTCAGGGGAGACACAAACAGAAACTATCAACTTTGGTGTCACCACTTTCATTTGACTGGGATACTCAAATGTACCTCCTTGGTGCACCAAATGTGTTTTTCTCGGCCGGAGCAGCATTTGCTGCCAAACATGCCAAAAGTACAGCGATAGCTTCAAAACCAAAGGAGCCAGGACTGAAAGACATTGCTGGCCTGAAACCTCCTCAGGGGAGACACAAACAGAAACTTTCGGCTTTGGTGTCACCACTTTGTTTTGCGTTGGAAACTCAAATGTACCTCCCTGGTGCACCAAAAGTGTTTTTCTCGGCCAGAGCAGCATTTGCTGCCAAACGTCCAGCAATTGCTTCCAAACCAAGGGACCAAGGACTGAAAGACATAGCTGGCCTGAAACCTCCTCAGGGGAGACACAAACAGAAACTATCAACTTTGGTGTCACCACTTTCATTTGACTGGGATACTCAAATGTACCTCCTTGGTGCACCAAATGTGTTTTTCTCGGCCGGAGCAGCAATTCCTGTCAAACATGCCAAAAGTACAGCGATAGCTTCAAAACCAAAGGAGCCAGGACTGAAAGACATTGCTGGCCTGAAACCTCCTCAGGGGAGACACAAACAGAGACTAGAAACTTTGGTGTCACCGCTTTGTTTTGCGTTGGAAACTCAAATGTACCTCCTTGGTGCACCAAAAATGTTTGTCTCGGCTGGAGCAGCATTTGCTGCCAAACGTCCAGCAATAGCTTCAAAACCAAAGGAGCCAGGACTGAAAGACATAGCTGGCCTGAAACCTCCTCAGGGGAGACACAAACAGAGACTAGAAACTTTGGTGTCACCATTTCGTTTGCCTGGGAAACTCAAATGTACCTCCTTGGTGCACCAAAAATGTTTGTCTCGGCTGGAGCAGCATTTGCTGCCAAACGTCCAGCAATAGCTTCAAAACCAAAGGAGCCAGGACTGAAAGACATAGCTGGCCTGAAACCTCCTCAGGGGAGACACAAACAGAGACTAGAAACTTTGGTGTCACCACTTTCGTTTGCCAGGGAAACTCAAATGTACCTCCTTGGTGTACCAAAGGTTTTTTTCTCGGCCGGAGCAGCAATTCCTGCCAAAACGTCCAGCAATTGCTTCCAAACCAAGGGACCAAGGACTGAAAGACATAGCTGTCCTGAAACCTGCTCAGGGGAGACACAAACAGAAACTATCAACTTTGGTGTCACCATTTCGTTTGCCTTGGGAACTCAAATGTACCTCCCTGGTGCACCAAAAGTGTTTTTCTCGGCCGGAGCAGCATTTGCTGCCAAACATGCCAAACGTCCAGCAATAGCTTCCAAACCAAGGGAACAAGGACTGAAAGACATATATGGCCTGAAACCTCCTCAGGGGAGACACAAACAGAAACTAGAAACTTTGGTGTCACCGCTTTGGTTTCCTAGGGAAACTCAAATGTACCTCCCTGGTGCACCAAAAGTGTTTTTCTCGGCCGGAGCAGCAATTGCTGTCAAACATGCCAAACGTCTAGCAATAGCTTCCAAAGCAAAGGAGCCAGGACTGAAAGACATAGCTGGCCTGAAACCTCCTCAGGGGAGCCACAAACAGAAACTATCAACTTTGGTTTCACCGTTTTCGTTTGCCAGGGAAACTCAAATGTACCTTCATGATGCACCAAAAATGTTTTTCTCGGCCGGAGCAGCATTTGCTGCCAAACATGCCAAACGTCCAGCAATAGCTTCCAAACCAAAGGAGCCAGGACTGAAAGACATTGCTGGCATGAAACCTCCTCAGGGGAGACACAAACAGAAACTATCAGCTTTGGTGTCACCACTTTGTTTTGTGTTGGAAACTCAAATGTACCTCCATGATGCACCAAAAGTGTTTTTCTTAGCCGGAGCAGCATTTGCTGCCAAACGTCCAGCAATAGCTTCCAAACCAAAGGAGCCAGGACTGGAAGACATAGCTGGCCTGAAACCTCTTCAGGGGAGACACAAAAAGAAAATGTAAACTTTGTTCTCATCGCTTTCGTTTGCCTGGGAAACTCAAATGTACCTCCCTGGTTCACCAAATGTGTTTTTCTCGGCCGGAGCAGCAATTGCTGCCAAAAGTCCAGCAATTGCTTCCAAACCAAGGGAACAAGGACTGAAAGACATATATGGCCTGAAACCTCCTCAGGGGAGACACAAACAGAAACTAGAAACTTTGGTGTCACCATTTTTTTTGCCTTGGGAACTCAAATCTACCTCCCTGGGGCACCCAAAGTGTTTTTCTCGGCCGGAGCAGCATTTGCTGCCAAACATGCCAAACGTCTAGCAATAGCGTCCAAACCAAAGGAGACAGGAATGAAAGACATAGCTGGCCTGAAACCTCCTCAGGGGAGACACAAACAGAAACTATCAACTTTGGTGTCACCATTTCGTTTGCCTGGAAAACTCAAATGTACCTCCCGGGTGCACCAAAAGTTTTTTTCTCGGCCAGAGCAGCATTTGCTGCCAAACATGACAAATGTCAAGCAATAGCTTCCAAACCAAAGGAGTCAGGACTGAAAGACATAGCTGGCCTGAAACCTCCTCAGGGGAGACACAAACAGAAACTATCAACTTTGGTGTCACCGCTTTCGTTTGCCTTGGAAACACAAATGTACCTCCCTGGTTCACCAAAAGTGTTTTTCTCAGCCGGAGCAGCATTTGCTGCCAAACATGCCAAACGTCCAGCAATAGCTTCGAAACCAAAGGAGCCAGGACTGAAAGACATAGCTCGCCTGAAACCTCCTCAGGGGAGACACAAACAGAAACTATAAACTTTGGTGTCACCGCTTTCGTTTGCCTGGGAAACTCAAATGTACCTCCCTGGTGCACTAAATATTTTTTTTTCTCAGACAGAGCAGCATTTCCTGCCAAACTTCCAGCAATAGCTTCCAAACCAAAGGAGTCAGGACTGAAAGACATAGCTGGCCTGAAACCTCCTCAGGGGAGACACACAGAAAATATCAAGTTTGGTGTCATCGCTTTCTTTTGCCTGGGAAACTCAAATGTACCTCCATGGTGTACCAAAATTTTTTTTGTCGGCCGGAGCAGAATTTCCTGCCAAACATGCCAAACGTCCAGCAATAGCTTCCAAACCAAAGGAGCCAGGACTGAAAGACATAGCTGGCTGAAACCTCCTCGGGGGAGGGAAACGCAGTGAGGCCAGAGCGGTCTCAGGACCTTGTAGGGGCTCAAGGACCCAAGTTTCCCCCCTCTCCCTCATCATGACAACTCCGCAGTAGGAGGGGACAGTCCCACCAGCTCAAACAGCGCAGCTTTTAGCAGCTATGGGGCAGAGGACACACCTCCTGACAGGATAGAACCCTGGGAACAGCTCTCCAAGGTCCTGGGATATGTTACTGATGAAGCGCGTGGGTTTGGAAGCAAAGCCCCAACAGATGAACCCCACCAGAGCCGAGGAAGCAGCACCGTGAGGGCTCATTGCACCCAGAGGCCATGTCCCCAACGTCCCCATGTTTTCCCCCCAAGAGCCGATCCCTCTCCGCCATCTCGATAACGGGACCTCCAGCCTCCCTTCTCCAGCAGCACCCTGCAATTCCGCATGGATCCCCTTAAGCCCGGTCCCAGTCCCAGCCAGCCCACGCTCACCACGCCACACAGACACGTTTGGCTTTCTCATCCCAACAAATCTAAGGAGCTCCCCCAAAGAGAGAGCTCCTCCCGCGGCAGGACTGGGATTGCCCTCGCTCCTCTGGCCGCCAGATGACATCCCCATGGTCCCTTCAGGCTTGGTGAGAATCCCCTAGGGAAGAGTCTGTGCTCCGGGACCCGTCTTGCCCGGATCCAGCTCTGAGCTACAGACCCCACTGATGCGTCAACGCAGCTCCAGTCCCAAACAAAGAGCTTCATGCCAGCAGGGTTTTTTAAAAATAATTTAAATATTTATTGTAATAAAATAAATAAACATTTCTCTTTTCACATTTAACACAAAAAACAGAACAGCAAAAGCAACCCTGGGTTAGAGTTCCTGCCTCCAAAATTAAGGAGGTGGAGTAAATAAGTAAAATGAAAATGAAAACTAAAACAGTGTCACAGTTTTGCGTGGTTGGGTGCTGGGAAAGAATGGGGGTGTAGAAAATGGCTGCTGTGAGGAGCTGCTGGAATTCTCTACAGCTCCAAAGGGTAAACAATTCAAGGCCAGAGTAGAGACACTGTTAAGAGAAAACATATAGGAGAAAGCAAGGAGCTGCATTTTGCCACCGGAGAAGGGAGTGAGAACATGTAAGGAGCTGTGCAGACACCAAGGCTGGGGAGGGCAGGGGAGGAGGTACCCCAGGTGCCAGGGAGAAAGATGCCCCTGCAGCCTGTGGGGAAGCCCCATGGAAAAGGCCGAGACTCCACCTGCAGCCCATCGGGGGGCTCCATGCTGGATGGAGCAGGTGGAGACATAGAGAAGACGCTGTGACCCTTACGTTGGAGCAAGCCTCTGCCAGCACTTGCAACCTACAGAGATGAGCGAGAGAGAGAATTGTGCCCGAACAGGTTTGCTAGGGGGAGGCTTGCCATGGAGGACTGGAGAGACGTTGCTGCCTACCAGATGTCCATTCCAGATTCCATCCCCCCACAGCAGGGCAGATGAGGAGATAAAGCCCGGTGGGAAAAGGACTCACGTTGGAGATGTTCATGGAGGACTGTCTCCTGTGGGTGGGACTCCACGGTGCAGAAGGGGAAGGGGGTATGGAATGAATGCCCCCCCGGCCGAGAAGGAAACCAACTGGCAAGGAACTGACTGAGACTGGGAACAAATAACGGGATTCTCAGTTACTTCATCATGAGCTGTTCTTCCTTTCCAGATCTTAAAACACCTCTACCTCCCCCCCTGCTCCCTTCTTAGCAGACTACACTCCAGTCATGATTTCACTCCCTTTTTTCCCCCTACATCTTAGCACAGGAGGGGCAGGGACTGGGGGATGGGGGTTTTGATCAGTTTCTTTGCAGTTGGTTTCCTTCTCAGCCAGGGGGGGAATACATTCCATAACACCTTCCCCAGCTGCATCATGGGGTCCCACCATGGAAGACAGTCCTCCACAAACGTCTCCAATGCAAGTCCTTTTCCCACAGGGCTTTCTCTCTGGCACTTGGGGTGCAACCCACTCAGCCCGCCATGGCCATGGTGTCTGCACAGCTCCTTACATCTTCTCACTCCCTTCTCCGGTGGCAAAATGCAGCTCCTTCCAGGTTGTTTTCTCCTATATGTTACCCTCAGAGGTGCTATGAATCCATCTCTGATTGGCGTGGCCCTGGTCAACAGTGTTTACACTGTGTCAATTGTTCACACTTTGGAGCTGCAGAGAATTCCAGCAGCTCCTCACAGCAGCCATTTTCTGCACCCCAGTTCTTTTGCAGCACCCAAACATGCAAAGCTGCAACAACAGGTTTTCTTCTTCTCTTATCTCATTTAACAGACAAAAACAAGAATAACAAAACCAACCGAGGGTTGCAGGGACTTCCCAATGGAAAACTAAAACAGGAATCACCCCAAGGTGACCACAATAGCCACAGCAGCTGCTGATGGAGTATTTCCCATGCCATCTTCCTGCAAAGAGAAGGAAAGAGAAAGCCATTAATGTAGGAAGTCAGGGCAGAAAGGAGGCACAAATACCCGGTTCGTTAAGGATGGGGAACACAGCTCTGCCCTGCTGAGGCCACCCTGAAGTGCTGACCCCAGCAAGCGTGCACCCAAGGAGAGGTACAAACCCTCAGCCCCTGCCCCAGGCTGCTGCCTTCACTCCCCCGGCTCTTTTATCCACGTGGAAAAAATCCAGGGCAAAAAGCTCTGGAGCTGTTGAAAACCTTTGCTCACCTGAGTGAAGGTCATGGGCTCATCTCGGGAGATGCAGTCTGCGTATTTGCAGATGAAAACCCCGCAGTCGCTGCCATTCTCTTGCTGAGGGATTTCCTAATGAAGGCAGAGGAAGACAGAGGATGTTCCCTTACCTCAGAGGACGAGCAGCAGGCATTACCCACACCAGCCCTGCGATAACCGGACCCAACTCCTGATGCGCTTCCCACTCCCGCAGGCTCAGAGGTTGCCCCAGCTCTTGGCACACCCAGCTCTGCACAGCGCCGTGTCTCTGGAATCAAGACTTGAGGCCTCGCTTTTCCCTCTGAGGGAACTTCCTGAGAAACACTGGCGCCAGCCCCTGCTCTGTCACACACCGGGCTCTGTGCTCCAAGCCAGAATCAATCATCATCCCAGAGCTGATTTTTGCAGCCTACATTCTCTGAGCCTTAAAAACTTATGGAATGGGGGCAAAGCCAGATTCACCTTCATGGGGCAGACTAATTAAACAAACCCCAACCCCCCAAACAGCAAAGAGAGCACTGGGCCAGTGAGAGGAGCCTCTGCTTGTAAAGTCCAACCCAGCGCAGCTTCCCGCTCCGCTCGCAGCCGGAGGTGGTGCCATAAGGACAGGAGAAGCTTCGGGCTGATGACTTGGGCTGAACGCGGACGGGTTCAAACTCTTGCGACAAGGAGCCACAGTTCACTTTCCAAACCCAAGCAGCGCTCACTTACATGGGGCTCCATGCTGTGAAGAGTCCACTCAGACCAATCCAACTTCACCTTTCTTTTTTCCAAGCTCTCTTCTTGCAGGAATTCCCTGTTTAAACCAAAAGAGAACAAAAGATCCCTCTTTATCTCCATCATTTAGTCCCACAAAAAGGGAGCTGCTGAAGGAGACTCCCACAAAAGCACAAGCTCATTGAGAAACCTCCCAAATCATGTGTTGTCAGAGGAGGAACAGGAGAACCAAACAAGGAACTGCAATGCCCAGCATGTACCCACATACTGGGCGCACCTCCAGGACAAGTAAATACAAAAGCTTTTGGGCTAAGGAAGTTCCCAGGCTTGGGGCTCTCCCAGGAAAAGCCTGCTACGAGACACTGGTCTTGAGGGAGAACGTCGGCAGTACAGATCACCCACAGTAAGGGCAAGAGGGGAGGTGGCTGGGGAAAGCTGGAGGGAAACATGGAGCGCTGCTTGTTTTAAATGCGGAATAGAACAGCAGAGGTGCAGAGACACAGAGACGGAGCGTGTCCCAGAGCTCGCTGCAGCAGAGAGGCCAAACCCATGGCACAAGGATGAAAGAGCCAAGCGAGGAAGAGGAAGGGCGTGTGAAGAGCCGGGGCAGAGGGGGACGATGCCAGAGCAGGGAAGCACTCGATGGCACACAGCTGGCAGGAAGTGAATCCAACATTTCTGTTTGGTTATTGACCAGATGCAGGAAAAGCTGTGGTCATGTTCCGGGGGCAAAACCCCCAAACCTTCTCCCAACTCCCAAGGGAAAAGCAGCGGCTGAGCGGTTACTTACAATAACACCTGGCAGATCTCATCACCGTTTTGTCCCAGGGAGTCATAGTGCCTGATGCTCTTCTTTCTGACATCTATGACCTGTCGTTAAGAGACGACCCTCAGATGAGGCCCAACAGCTCAACACATAGATGACTTTCCTTGCAGGCTTTTCCTCCCCATCCAGCTCTAAGTAAAAAGCTGGGTTTGACTCACCCCGAGCGTCCAATGACACCTCGAATTAACTGGGACAAAAATTATGTCTTTGGTGAAAAGATCTACTCCTTTGCTCCATCGTTTCACGGCACTGTAGCCTCCACAACACAGTTTGACATAGAAGAAAGTGTTAAAAGCGAAGACTGATGGACCTTTTTTCCTGTTGCTTCTGTCCACCAGAAGAGCCATGTAGAAATGAATGACCTGCATCACAAAGAGTAAATTGAAGAAGTAAAATAGGACGCTAGCTTACCAAACAAAAAGCACAGCCCCATGCCTTGGCTGGCCACCTTTACTCCAACTCCAGCTGTGGGTATTCTCCATACCGCTCTCAGCTGCTTGGGTCAGAGAATTTGGCACTTGGTTATCTCTTGGTTAGATAAAAATACCTCTTGCCCTCTCCCATCATCTAGGACTAACTCCTGGGAGCTGCCTAACACCAGTAGTAAAGGACCTCCCAGAAACTCCAGGTCCTTAAGTACCTACAGTAAGAACTGTGCAGAGATTTCCAGGCTCTAAAGATCACTAAATCATTCTGAGATGACTTCTGTCCCCAGCAAAGTGGGGGGGTTGACACAAACACTGAAGTAAAGATCACACCCCGTGCTGCGGGGCCTTACCATGTCATTCAGCCACCGAAGCTCCTCCAGCGTCTGGATGTCCTCACAAGTGACCTTCAGTTTGAAGGCACTGCTGAGGATCTCATCTGGGTTTCCGGCGCTGAAGGCGGCAGCAATCTCCTCCTCCATGGCCTGAAACGAGCGATTAAATGGGGAAGGCCTCATGAAACAGGGCGCTGAGCATGCTAACGGACAGACGGACAGCAAACACCTTCCCCGCAGGATGCTGTGGGTCTCGCAATGCCCAGGGCTATGTCAACTGCTGAAGGCATTCTCCGTACCAGGGCAGCTAAGACAGGAGCCTGCAAGAATTTGGCTTCACGGGGGGAAACTGAGGCAGCGACATGGGAGTTAGGTGGTCGCGAGTCCCAGCTGTGCACACACTTAAAACCAGTGCCAGACCTGAACTTTGCAGCGTGAAGTCACAGCTGCCAGGACGCTCTGCAACAGGTTCATGGCACGTGCTTAAGATTTCCAAGCCAGAGTTCCTTGCAGCTGTTCCACAGCCTCTGCTTTGGGGGACCCAGTATCAGCTACAGTACCTTGGTGAGAGAAGCAAAGGTCCCTGGTTTTCCCCGGGATGTTGATTTCTTCCCTTCATGGGCAGGTGGCTTTTTGGGCACAGCAAGTGGCAGATTTGGTAATCTCTCTTTTGAAGTTTCAGATCCATTCTGTTTCTGTTAGACAAAAGGACATCAAGCTAGCAAGCAAGCAGAGATTTGTTTGCTGGGGGACGGCACAGAGAATCTCGCTCGTGTGTAGAACTGGGAGTGGGTTTGCACACACATATCCAACAGGCAAACTCCAAAGGTGCTTTGTATTTACAGTCCAAGCGTGTGCCTGGGTAAACTTGCACCCCAAACAAAACGGAGGCAAGGGAAGCAGAGAGATTGGCTTGAGCTCGCGTTTAGAAGCCCAGGAAAACCCAACCAGGACAAACACAGAAATCACTGAGTCAGCACCGTGAGGAACACAAAGCTTTCTGATCACAAACAGCCCTATTGTCCTAAAAAGGGGAATAACCAAGAACCCATGCTTACCATCGCCATGGCTTGTTGCCCTGGTATTCCGTTCTTATTAGTGTTTTCTCTTGGCGTGTAAGACCTGTGGGGAGGGGGAGAGAGAAAGAGAGAGAGAGAAGTGAGCTGGGGATCCTGCCTAATTTGTAGAATTTGCCCCCCTCCAGACAAGAAATGCTTTTTCAAGGCTGATTCTGACCAGAGCCTCAGTCACACACACGAACGCACGACAGCGTCGTCTCAGCTCCCAGCACCATTCTTTCACCGCCCCAAGATTGGGTGAGGAGGAAGAGCTGGGAGCTCCCTAAACTTTCACAGGATCACAAGGTTGGAAAAAACCTTTCAGGTCCTCAAGTTCAACCATTCCCGTCCTAATCTAACCCATCTCCCTGAGCACCTCATCTACCCTTTTTTTAAACACATTCAGGGAAGGTGAATCAGCCCACTCCCTGGGCAGCCTGGCCCAGGCCCTGACAACTCTTTCAGGGAAGAACGTTTCCCTCCCATCTGACCTGACCTGGACCTGGCGCAGTTTGAGGCCATTTCCCTTTGTCCCATCTCCTGTCCCCTGGCTGAAGAGACCATTGCCCACCTCTGTGCACCCTCCTGGCAGGTCAGTGGAGGTTGGGAAAAGGTCTCCTCTCAACCTCCTCTTCTCCAGACTAAACATTCCCAGCTCTCTCAGCCAGTCTGCATAGGATTTGCCCTCCAGCCCCTTCCCCAACCTGGCTGCCCTTCTCTGGACTCGCTCCAGGATCTCAATGTCCTTATTATGGTGAGGAGCCCAGAACTGGACCCAGCACGCGAGGTGCAGCCTCACTGATGCCCAGTACAGGGGCACAGTCCGTTCCCCAGACCTACTGGTCACGCTACCCCTCTTACCTGATCTCATTTTTCCGGGACCACTGTGGGCTGCACACGGCTGCACGTTTGATACCTGCACAGAAAAGTGGGAACAGGAAAGCAACAAGTCAACTCCCAGTTGCCACCAGCTCTCAGGTTCTGGGTGATAAAATAGAAACCAACTTTTAACAACAACCATGTGATTAGGAAGTTCAGCCTCTGGCAAAGGGTTTCAATACCACGCACAAGCCTCCCAGAGCTGAAGCAGGGCATTTATTGCGTTTTAAATCCTGGGCTGCACATGGCTACACAAGAGATTTCGGGCCAAACCAGATGCTCCTCCAGGCTCAGCACAGCTAGCCATTTTCCACAACAAAACCGGGTTTTCCCAAACTCTAGCATCTGCTCCCAAATAATTTCAAACCCCACACGATTGCATCCCAAAGTACCGATGCAAAACTCTTAGTAACAGGCAGGGAAATGAGGGCTGGGACAAGATGAGGTGTCTGCCCTCCAACACATGGTATTACAACCACCAGCTTACGTGGATTTGAAGCTCTGCTGTCACAGAGAGCCACCAACAGCATGAAAAAAGGACTAAAGAGCAGCATGTAACTGCAAGCCTGAGGTAAGTAGTGGGCACCTAAGAGGGTGCAGTAATGTGTGACCCTCCACAAGTCCAGACAACCAGATACTACGTCATCCTGCTGTGGTGCAGCTTCAGTCTACCTACCAGGTGGGACAGATAGGAATCCTAGAGATACTCACCGGTCATTGCTGTCCCAGATGGAAAGGGATCTCCTCCAAATTTTTCTTTGTCCAGGTGGCACATAGTTGTCATTGGTTGATTGGACAATTTTGGAAGACTGCGCAATGCGGCAAGATGGAGCAAAGATGAAACATGGCTGTAGACTGGAGCAGGGGAAAATGATGGAGCACTGGAAGAAGTTGGAGCAGTGGACAAGTCCAGAGCAGAGGGGAAGGCTGGAGCATTCAAGGAGGCTGGAACACTTTGGTACAGGAAAAAACAAGAAAGAAAAGCCACAACATTTATAAGCATGGCACTTGTTATCGGCACGTATCAATTCACCAGACAGGAGACAGGTTATTCCTACACAAATGACTACATGTGAGAGAGGAGCCACAGCTAAAGCAATAGAAATACCTAAAGTACAACCAGACTGTTTCATGCCTGGACAGAAACACCCTGCACTGCTGTCATGACAAAACACAGCGGGCATTTCTATGCAGAGGCCCTTCATACTCAGCTGGGCGACTCTGAACTGGGGCAGACCAGAGGGGCAGGAGTCAAATTTGTCACATTAGTGTGCCCCAAAGAGAAAACGGCCTCTAAGTTGTGCAAGAAGGACCAGGGGAGGTGGAAAGGAAGAGAGAAAATCCCGGCATTCCCTGTGTTTACATTACATTTCACGTTCCCAGACAAAACAGGATTTCCCATCAAGGCAAAACTCATCAGTGTCAAACACGAGGAAGATCAATTCCCTTGAATGGTGTGACAGAACAGCCAGCGCTGGGGACCTTCAAGCTACACTGCCAGCACTAGAACTAGATGCTGCTTCTCTTAACACAGAGTAGCAAACAGTAAGTCTCCAGTCCCAATTACACCAGCTACAAAGTCACCACCAAAAAGACAGTGCTTATTCTCCCTGTCATTACCTGTTGGTGCTCGTCCCCAGTGCATCAGCCGGGCGTGTAGGGGATTGTCCCTTCAGTTTCTTCAGGAGCCGTTTGCACATTTTCTTGCCTCCTTGCTGAACATCCTGCCAGAATGGAGGGGGGCGGGCATTAGGACCTCAGCCTTTAAAGTGAACGTTTGTAATCTGGGTACAGAGCAAACTGCACAGGCTGTTCCCAAAATACTGGCATGTTATTCCAGTTGACTTTAGCAGCACCTTCACTTTCTGTCAGCCCTGCTCTAGGAACTTGTGTCCCACTAGAAACCACAAGAATCCCTTCTGCAACTCTCTCCTCTAATGGGAGGCTCTTCTCTTCAGCTGTGCTCTGCCTCATAATTCAGGAAAATCACATTCCTGTCAGTCCAAGTTGTGATCGGGTGCTGTGAGTCCCCAGGGTATCTTAATCGGTCTCCACAGCTGGTCAGGCCCTGCTTCTCCAGTTCTTCTCGCACATAAGCTAGGTTTATCAGGAATTTTCCAAGAGTTGCTTCAGATAGCGGAAGGAAAGGACAGGGAAAGACCCCCTCAGGTGGATTATGAGCAGCTGAGCGGGTTTCAACCTCCTTTTAGAGTTGCTCTCTGAAGACCACTGCTGAGCTGGGTTAAGGACAACCCAGTGAAATGACTCTGCCACAAACACACGCTTGGTGACCTGGCAGTACAGTGCCACGTCCCAGAGACACTGGCGGGAGGGTCCTGCCCCAGCCCACTACTACCAGTTTCCTTCCAACTGCCAGGCCCTTCCACTGCCAAAGGCACCTTTCTCCCCCAGCGCACCTCCTCAGCAGCACAGGAAAGCCTCCCCGCTTTGCTCCCTCCGACACTGCTGGATCCTCGCCGAGTCTGCTCCTTAATGGCAGGCTTCGGCAGTAAGGTGCTGCACAGAGTCGACTGCACACAGTGTTTGTTGTCCCTGCTTGGGCTAAAAACAAGGGCAAAAGAAACAGCCTCAGGATGAGGTTCTGGCATGCACCACCCCGCCCCAGAACCAGCCCGCCCCAGAACCAGCCCGCCCCAGCTGGTCGGTAAAGCGCCTCCCCCGGTCTGAAAGGGGACAGACGCGAAACCTTTATGGGACAGGAGAGAAAGAAGCACAAGTGAAAATCCCAACAACTCCTTTGGCTGCAGACCCTGGGGCCCAAGCCCTAGGGCGATACCGAAGGCTAAAGAGCCACAAGGGAGCCTCACTCACAACATCCGGACCCCAGCTCTTCTAAGAGCCAGGTGTGCTGCCACCAAGGTATAGCTGCTGCTTGCCTCAAGAATGAAATCAAAAGCAAGCCTCTCAGAGAAGAAAGTCAAAGAAAACAGAAGGGTTTTACCTCACAAAAGGAGCTGTCTTCTCCCAGATGGATAGTGCTCCGTTGCCCAAGGGAGTCCTGCAAGTCATTTCAACTACGAGAGAAGAGCGTAAGCCATCAGTCACTGTAAAAGGGAACTGAGGAGGTTGAGGAGGTTACGGGCAAGAGCTTCCCCAAAGGTCAGTGTTTCCTTTCTCCCCTACATCACCATATTCCCTGTGTTCCTTTACTTTAGAATAGTCTCAGATTTTCTTATTGACAACTACAGCAAGTTGTGCTTCGCACGAGGTATCGCCAGGCTGAACCCCAAATTCAAACCCAAAAAGAGTTCTCGGAATCTAACACCTCAAATCAAACCAATTTCCTTCTGGCAAGCTGGCAGTGGCCATATCACAGCTGGAGCTGGCTGCATCCAAGGCAGCTCCAGTACTGAGATGCCGAGCTAAACGCCCGGCCCCAACCCAGCAGCAGCGCAGGGATGCGGGGAAGAAACTGAGTTCCCACTCCAGCACTGCCAGACTCTACCAAGGTGCGATGCTGCAACAACCCCTACGTGAGCCGAGGGGGAGAGTTCCACCACACACAAGGAAGAGCGCAGAACAAACAAGCTCATGACTTGACATCAGCCTTACCAGCCTGCACCGTTTCATCCTCCTGCACAGAACTTCTCTGTCTTTTAACTGGAGGGTGAGGAGAAAGGGCCTGAGTCTGAAACAGAAACAAACAAAGCACCGGCCTGACTTTAAACTGAACACCAGCACAAGACAGCAGAAACTTCCAGGACAGAGGCAGCTCTGGTCCGACTTGGGGACCGGGATTTGCTGGTTCAGAGTGCAATAGAAGGATCTGTGCAAGATCTCTGACCAGCACGCTGCCCTTTGGGATTCATTGTTAATACGGGCTCTCTTATGCGCAGTGATTAAACCCCCTCAGGCTTCCTGCCCAGTAACCCTCGGGCAGCTCCTCAGTATTCCGGCGCTCAGCCCTGACTCCCACTTCAGGAGAGCTGAGCCACTCAAAAAGGTGAGGGAAACCGGGTCTCCCGCTCACATCGTGCCATGACAGCCAGCAGCACCTGCACAGGCACCTTCCTCCTTCTGGGACTGTGCTCTGCACGGCTGCTGGGAACTACTACTGGGGCAGACAGTGGCTCTCTCCACAGGACGCTCCCTCTCCTCAGGGACACAGAAGCCACAGGCATGGCATGGCCATCGCTGCCCATAGCAGGGGGGCTAGGACAAAATGGATCTCTAAGGGCCCTTCCAACCCCACAAGCATCCACCACCTCTTACTGGGAGCTCTGCGATACTGGCAACCGTTAACACCTGCGAAAGCATCCCCCTTTCTCCACAAGCCCTACGCCGGGACTCCCGCCCGCTGTATCCCCTCACACACACACAGCCCTCTGCTCCTGCCCCGCGCCCGCTCCCAGGGCCCGTTTCTTTTCCAACTCCCCGCTTCCCACAGGGAAAAGCCAACACGGGGTGCGGATGGGGGGGCGGGTTTGCCAGGGGCGTTCCCGGGGCGGGGGGACACCGAGCTCCGCTCCCGCCTGGGCTCTAACGCCGACCACAGGCGGGACAAGCGGCCGAGGCGCCGCGCTCCGGGCGGGCTCGGAGGGAAGGGGGGGAGAGGTTCCGCAGGCCGCACCCCGACAGGCCGCGGGGTCTCAGGGACGGGGCGAGGCCCTCGGGCGGCCGTACGCCGGCGGGGCGGCTCGCTGACCTGGGGGGCGGCCTCTGGAGCGGCGGCGAGGCCGCGGGCGGCTCAGGGGGCGCGGCGGACAGCGGCGGACAGGGCGCCGAGGGTCCCCAGCAGCCATCGCTACATGGGCCCGGCAGCCCGCGGCGGAAACGCGCCCTTCCTCTGCGACGCCCGGCACCAGCCGGCACCGCCCGACCGCCCCTCCCACGAGCGTGCGGAGCAGCCCCCTCCATTGGCTCCTACCAATGCCTGTCTGGGGAGGGACAGCCCAGGGAAGCGCAGGGGCGGGGACAAGGGGCGGCCACGCATGCGTGGTGCTGCTCCCCTCCCGCGGGCGGGGCCTCCCTCGCCAGCGCCGGGCTGGGCTGGCCCAGGCTGGGCTGGGCTGGGCCGTCCCCTCCTCCGGGTGGGCGGGAGGCTTCCCTCTTCCCCCCGCCTTCGGACAGCCCCGGGCGGGGCTTCGGCGGGGAGCTCGGCGCCGAGCAGGCGCTCGGGCAGGTTCCTGGGCAGTTTCCCCTCCGGGCTCCTCCCCCCGGCTCCGCGCGGGACAGGCCGGAGGCTCGCGGGGCTTACCCAGCCCTTGGCTCATCTCGACCGGCTCAGCCATGGCCGAAGGCACGACTGAGCGAGAGCGGCGGGTGGGCAGGACGCGCTGCCCCTGGCAACGGAGCGGGGACCTGGACAGCGTGTAACGGCCGACCCGGCTGCCCGGGCAACGCCGACGCGCAACCGGCCGCTGAACCCAGCGGGAAAGGCCGAACGCACCGGCTGGGAAAAGCCGAACCCAGCGGAGCGGAACGGGGAGGGTCTCGCCTTTCCCGCTGGGTTCGGCTGGTTCCCGGAGCCACCTCGCTTCCCCCTGCCCTGACCCGGCCAGAACGGCGGGGATGCGGGGAGGGAGGGTGCTGCACAAGTTACACTGCCAGCACTAGAACTAGATGCTGCCTCTCTTAACACAGAGCAGCAAACATTAGGTCTCCAGCCCCATTGACACCAGCTACAAAGTCACCACCACAAAGGCAGTGCTTATTCTCCCTGTCATTACCTGCTGGTGCTTGTCCCCAGTGCATCACTCTAGCATCTTTTCCCAGCAGCTATTTGAAGAGCTGTTTGAACACCATCTTTCCTCCTTGCTGCAGGATGGGATGGTTTCCCTGAAGGGAATGCTTTCCTTGAAGGAAACCATCCCATGTGTCCCGTGCCATGGTCTCTCCTCCTACCAGCCAAGAGCTGGTGGCTGTTCCTTCAGAGAGAGCTCAAGAAATGGTTAAAAGGGCCAACCTTAAAAGCAGGTAAAGGTCCAGCAATAGCTTCCAAAGAAAAGGTGCAAGGGCTTAAAGATGTTCCTGGCCGGAAACCTCCCCAGGGAGCTGATCAGAAGCCTCAGTAAAGTTGGGGATCAGGGCATTCTTAGCCACAGGAATGATCCTAACATTGCTTGATTTAAACTTCAGGCTCTACCAGCATCCACATTCCAAGCTTCTAAATGTACAGCAATAGCACCAAAATAAAAGGGGTGAGGGCTGAAAGATGTTCCTGGCCTGAAACCTCCCCAGGTACCACACTAGAAGCACAGGTAATATGGAGCTCAGGGCATTCCTCGCCACATGAACAGTCCTAACAATGCATGAGATCGATTTCAGCCGCTACCATCATCCAACATCAAACATGCTAGACATCCAGCAATAGAGTCCCAGGGTTTTTAACACCTCTAGCTGCCATTTTACCAGAGGCACTACAAGTTAGAGAGACATCAGCAAGCACACATTAACCGTTAACAAAATGGAGCTTCACTTAAACAGACCTTGAGAAACTCTGGGGTTTGATGAACAGGAACATCAAGAAGGTTTCCAACCAGAAGAGATATTCTCCTCCTGACCATATTTTTGCTGGGCTGGAATTAATTTTCATGTTGGCAGCCTGTTGGGGAAGGCAGCAGGTCTGACAGCAGTCTGATTCTCCTCACCAAGACACAGGCCCTGCTGGCAGCCTGGCTCTCCTCACAGCAGACACAGGCCCTGTATCAGCAGCGTGGCTCTCCTCACAGCAGACATAGGCCCTGATAACATCCTCACGTTCCCGTGAGACAGGAAAGTTTCTCATGCTGAGAGAAAGTTGGTAATCACATTCTCAAACCGTGGTGGCCTTGAAGCCAGGGGTACAGACTGCCCTAAACAAAGCAGGAGTTGTGGGAAGGGATTTGGGAGTGAGTGAACATGTCAAGAGCCATCCATAATAAATGGTCGACACAGCAGGTGTGCAGATACTTTTAGACATCAAAGGTAAACTAACAATGTTTAGTTATAAGATATGCTTATCAGAACCCATTATAATTACTAATTAATCAGTTTGGTGTGAACAATGTCTGTAAGCAATTAGCAGTTTTTTAGCTTGCCACATATGATAAATGACTCGGTCCCAAACAGGATTTATAACCAAATTGAACAATTTATTAAACGAATGGAAGCAAGCAAAAAGCACTGGGTGCACTGGGAGTCTCTGCTTCACCAAGATTTATCACAACTGGGGGCTCGTCCAGGAGGGCAGTATTTCCTGAATTCTGACTTGATCAAGGAGGGGCACCCCACGATTTGGTGGCTCCTGATCGGGTTGGGTCGGGACTAACGACATCCCAAACCTGAATAGAATCAAGCAAAGAATCAGATTTTTTAATGAGCTCCCTTGCTGGCTGCAGCAGTTTTTGCCCATAATGCTGCGTGCAAAGACCTGAACGAAGATGCAGTCGTAAAGCGTAAGGTGTTTACCATTCGGCTGCCCAAACGAAGAGGACAGGAGTCATGTGCGTAGGCATATACCGTTCAATTGGATCCGAGTGAAGACGACAGAGTCGCAGGTATATTGCATATACCATTGGATTTGGGTGGGATTCGGTTGCCTGTGTGTGTAAGAGTCTGTGACTGAGATGGAATGTAGTTCCGGAGCGAGTGCAGACGTCTTCTAACCGCGGTTCCAATCTCCTGCAAGGGACTTGGCTGGTGAATGACTGAAGCAATTCCTATAGGATTCGTGAGTGGGTGATAGGTCCTAAACCCCCTGCAAGACACTCTTACTGGTAACCGAGGGCTGTAGGAATTGCCATAGTAAAATTCCTAGGTGGGTCAGATGACAGACCCAGGGACCAGAAGAAAAGGGAGCAAATTATCAGACATCCATTAGGAATAATGATTAAAAATTGGAATGACAGGGGCCCCAGAAAAGAAAAAAGTAAATTAAAATTAATTCAAAATTGCATGATAGAATGGCCAAAAAGGCCTTTAAGACCACATGTTTTTTGGCCTGGTTTTGGATCTTTTGAAGACTGGATTTGTAGGCCTTGAATACATATGTTAATTCAAAGGAACCTTATAGTCAAGAGGAGAGCGATTATGCAGGTTTATAGATCAGAACTTTACGCCCTTTTCCAGCCTCAATACTTACATTAAAAACAGATAAAAGGTTTGAGGAAAAAGAAGATAAAAATGAAAAGGGAAATGAAGAAAAATGGGAGCCATTTGATAATATACTACCACCACCATATCTTAATAAACCCAGCGGTGGCTCCCCTCTGGTGGCCGTGGTATTTCCACCTGTACCACCATTGCCTCTGCCTCCACCATCGAAAGCACTAGAATGAGACCAACCTCCAGCTGCATGTACAAGAAGTAGGACTGCTATAGCTGAGGGAGCTTCTCTATATCCCGTATGACAGGTACCCCTCGGAGGTAATCAGGGAGGCAGTGGGTTTGTGGCAGTGCCATTAAACACCACAGATGAAAGGAATTTTATGAAAGAAATGGGGAACCTCGTTAGATGATCCCATTGGAGTAGCCAAAAAACTGGACCAATTCCTAGGCCCTAATGCTTATACCTGGGAAGAAATACAGTCCATTTCAGTGATCTTGTTTACTGCTGAGGAGAAGGGAATGATTAGACAAGATCAAATGAGGATTTGGGAAAGACAAAATCAGGCAGGACCCCCGGGAGATCAGAAATGGCCAAATGTGGACCCCCACTGGGATCATCAGCAACCGCAAGGAAGGAAAAACATGAGGGATTTAAGAATGTTAATTATACGGGGAATAAGGGAAGCAGTTCCGTGAGGACAAAATATTAATAAAGCACTGAAAGAACATCAAGGGAAAGACGAATCTCCCACCGAATGGTTGGAAAGGTTGAGAAAAAACTTACTAATGTATTCTGGAATTGATCCAAATACAGTGGTTGAGACCGCTCTCCTTAAAATCCAATTTGTGGCTAAATCCTGGGGGGATATAAGAAAGAAATTAGAAAAATTGGGAGACTGACAAGAAAGAGGATTAGTGGAATTACTTAGGGAAGCCCAAAAAGTCTATGTTAGAAGGGATGAAGAAAAACAAAAAGCGAAAGCGAAAATTTTTTTAGTGGTAGCGAGAGAAAGTCAGAAAAATAAAACTCAGCCTGGAGAAAAGAAGGAAAAAAGAATAGAACAGACACCCCGGGAACAACCATATGGAGAAAAACTTACAGTCCCCGTCTGTTACTACTGTAAAAAGAGGAGACATGTTCAGAGGAACTGTCGTCAGCAGGCACAAGATGAAAAAATGTTTAAAGAAGATTAGGGGTGTCAGGGGCTTTATCTTTTGGGGACTTCAACATCAACAAAGCCCTTGATAAAATTATTAATTGGTCCTCATAAAGAGGAAGTTTTATTCTTAGTAGATACTGGTGCAGAAAAATCAACCATTCATAAACTTCCAAAAGGAATCGAAAAAGGGAAGGACTATATGTCCGTAGAAGGAGCAAATGGAGAACCTTTTAAAGTGCCTATTTTAAAAGATGTAAAGATAGAAACAGAGAAGAAAATTTGCTTCAATCATTTACTTTTGCTCCCTGAAGCAGAATATAATTTATTAGGAAGGGATTTAATTTTGAAATTAAATTTGGGCATTCAGAGTCAAGGGGACAAATTAAAGGTTAAACTGTACACTTTAACACAAGAGGATGAGGAAGCTATTAACCCCTCAGTGTGGTATAAGAAGGGGAAATGGGAAAATTAAAAATAGATACCACAAGCATGCAAATAATAGACCCGCACCTCTCAATCAGAATCAAGCAATACCCTATAGCTATGGAGGGACGGAAAGGATTAAAACCTATGGTTGACAGACTTTTGGAACAAGGAACTCTAGAGCCATGTATGTCACCTCACAAGACGCCCATTTTCTCTGTAAAAAAACAGATGGGTCATACCAGATGGTGCAGGACTTAAGAGCGGTAAATCAGCGAAAAATTACCAAATCCCCTGTGGTGGCAAATCCTTATATCTTATTGAGTCATATATCTCCCAAACACACTTGGTAGAGTGTAATAGATTTGAAGGATGCTTTTTGGACCTGTCCTCTGGATGAGGCATCCAGAGATGATTTTGCTTTTGAATGGGAGGACCCCGATACGGGACAAAAACAACAATTAAGATGGACTGTGTTACCACAGGGGTTTACAGAGTCACCAAATCTATTTGGACAAAGTTTAGAAAAAATCCTACATGATTTCACTATACCCAAGGAGGTGAAGTTATTACAATATGTAGAAAATCTATTAATAGCAGGAAAAACTGAAGAGGGGACCCAAAATGCCACCATTACATTGTTAAATTTTTGAAGGGAAAAGGGATTAAAGGTGTCCTGATCTAAGCTACAGTTTGTAAAGCAGGAAGTAAAATACTTAGGACATTGGCTGAGTAAGGGGAAGAAAAAGTTAGATCCTGATAGAGTATCTCGGATACCCCACAAACTAAAAATGAAATTAGACAAGTATTTGGTTTATTAGGATATTGTAGATCATGGCTTGAAAATTATAGTGAAAAGGTAAAATTCCTACACAAAAATTAACTAATAACCAGTTTAAGTGATTTATTGAAGATGATCAAAAATTTGAGGAAATAAAAATGACATTAATACAAGCACCTGTATTGAACCTCCAAGATCTAGAAAAACCTTTTTATTTATTTGTAAATCCATCAAACCAGACTGCGTATGGAGCTCTTACTCAAGACTGCGCAGGAATCAAAAAATCCGTGGGGCATTGTTCTAAATTACTTGATCCAGTAAGCAGGGGATGGCCTGCTTGTCTCCAAGCTTTTGGTAGCCACAGCATTATTAATAGAGGTGGTTAGGAAGATTACCTTTAGCACTCCTTTAGAGGTATATACCCCACACAATGTCAGGAATGTTTTGCATAAAAAGCAGAGAATGGTTAACGGACAGCCGGATCCTAAAGTATGAAGCAATATTAATAGACTCCCCAGACTTAGAATTAAGAGTGACCTCTGCCCAGAGTCCAGCACAATTTTTATTTGGAGAACCCCTGGAGGAATTGCAACATGATTGTTTATAAGTAATTGAGACCCAGACTAAAGTGAGGCCAGACATAAGAGATACTGAGTTGGAAAATGGAGAAGTGTTGTTTATAGATGGCTCCTCACGAGTAATAGAAGGAAAAAGAAAATCGGGATATGCAATAATAAATAAAAACTTAGAACTTGTGGAATCAGGACCTCTGAGCCCATCATGGTCAGCTCAGGCCTGTGAAATGTATGCCTTATGTAGGGTCCTGGAATTATTAGAAGGTAAAAGTGGAACTATATTCACGGATTCTAAATATGCGTATGGGGTGGTCCACACTTTTGGAAAAATTTTGGAAGAAAGAGATATGATTAATACTCAAGGGAGGAATCTAATACACCAAGAATTAATAGTAAAAATTTTAAGGGCGTTAAGAGAACCAAAAGAAATAGCAGTGGTACATGTGAGGGGACACCAAAAGGGATTAGATTACAAAATCAGAAAAAATAATTTAGCAGATAAAGAGACTCAGGAAGCAGCCCTGAGGGCTACAGTTGCTAAAATTAAAGCAGTACAGACAAAGGAGGACAACAGTGAAGAAAGAAGTGAGGAAAGAAAAAAGAAGTTTACCCCTAAAGAAAAAACAAAACTGGAGAAAATAGGGGCTAAACTATTAGGTGGAAAATGGGTACTGCCCGACAAGCGAGAAATGTTGCCAAAAGCATACACCAGGCAAATACTGGAACGTTTGCATACACAAACATACTGGGGTACGAAGGCGTTAAGTGAACACTTTCTTAAACAATTTGGTTGTATTGGAATTTTTGAAATAGCAAAGCAAATTACACAAGGTTCCTTAATGTGTGTCCCGTTCCGGAATAGCCCGGTCAGGGGCAAGATTCTTTTATAATTCCCAGAGTGAGATTAAGACACAAACGAGGTCAAATGCTGCATCATAAGGAAGTTTATTACAGCAAAATTGGCGAAAGGTACAAGAGAGAGAGTTAGAGAGAAAAGGGAAAAAAGAGAAAGAAAGGTAAAGAGTTTAAAGTTACAGGAAAGTTATAGCTACCACCACTGGTTCCCGCGATGACTTGGGGGACCGCTCGACTTCACTTGTCAGGTGGGGGAAGTTCCTTCCTTTCTTCTTTCCTTCGTTCCTTTTCTTCCTTCGTTCATTTTCTTCCTTCCACCGAAGGCTGCTTTGCTCAACTTTTTATAGAGGAGAGGTGTTTGGAATTTGTAACACCTATACATATGCATAAGCTGTCCAGCTTCGTATTCAAATTAGTCCCAAGAAGTCATTTCCATAAACTCCTCCCAGCTGGACATTGTCACTATCAGAGGTATCTCTTCTAACAACCTCCAAGTGTCAAATGGTCCTTCGTAATTGGCATTAAAGTTGATTTAGTCCTTGGAAATGTTTCCTCCTTACATTCCTTGCACAAGGCTTCTATTGATTAAGACTAAGGTCTATTCTTTGTCCAGACCTTGGAAATGTAACTCCTTAAACCCCTGTCTTCAAAGCATCCTATTATTTATGGATGCTCATCCCACTATCAGTCAGAGACAGGCATCTATTGAAAGATTTACAGTTTTCGAAACTTTGTGGCTGGTACCAAGGAATTTCCTTGTTGCTGTTTTCTGTAGTTGTGCTTCCCAGCACAAAACCCTTACACTGTGGCACCCACAAAACTTGGGGAAGGTA
The DNA here is from genome assembly GCA_022605575.1 of Laterallus jamaicensis coturniculus. Taxonomy (NCBI): domain Eukaryota; kingdom Metazoa; phylum Chordata; class Aves; order Gruiformes; family Rallidae; genus Laterallus; species Laterallus jamaicensis. The sequence goes on from JAKCOX010000014.1 coordinate 4,000,287, forward strand.
GAAAGACTGAATCAAACAATAAAACAACAATTAGCCAAATTGATGATTGAGACACAAATGCCCTGGACAAAATGTTTACCATTGGCACTTTTAAACATAAAAACAAAACCACACAGTGAAACTGGATTCTCACCATATGAAATGTTATATGGTATGCCTTATTTTCAAGGAATGCCGTTGGGGAACAATGTAATTGAGGATCACAGTATCCAAAAAGATATAATTACCATTGGAAAAAGATGAATAGAATTAAGAGAGATTTGGATGGTGGCCCAAACACCACCTTTGGGGTTTGCAGTCCATCAGTTGGAACCAGGAGATAAAGTTTGAATAAAAACATGGAAAGAAGAAAGCTTATCTCCTCTCTGGGAAGGACCTTTTCTTGTTTTATTAACTACAGAGACGGCTGTGAGAACTGCTGAAAAAGGATGGACAGATGTGTCATGACTGAATAGTCCAGTAAAGGAGTGAAAAATCATGTCAGAACCCGTAGAAACTAAGCTAACAATTAGAAAAAACCTAAAGAGGCCAAAAATCAAAAAGAGTATAAGCTAAGTTGCTGTGGGAATTTTATTGTGGTTACTCCTGGGAAAATAGTAAACAAAGGGACACCCGAAAAGGTACCTATTGGAAATACACAGAACTTTTGGGACATAGCCTACAAATTAGAAAATGACTTATAATTCATTTGGGTACTAGGAAAAGGGACAACCCTTAAGATCACAGAGGAGGGCAAGACCAGATAAGGAACCAGTGTTGTGGCTAGGAAGGTCTGCTGAGGGCTGGAACCCCTTCGGGCTGTGACCACTGAACACTATGGCCCTTACCGGACCTCTTCTAGTTCTACTTGGGGTGAGTTCCTTAACCCAGGCTACAGCAAACAATTGCAGTCAATGTGTGGTGACTGCCAGGAGGGGAAGGAGAAGCTCCCAAACTTTGGTGCATCACACGGTTTATGAGTGTAAAGATCAGAAAGTGGGAAGTTGTATTTATAACCAAACCCAGTATGCTCTATGTAAAGAAGGTAACGAGACTGTATGCTATGATCCGAAAGAACGTCCTTTTCAATATTGGGTAGAAATAAGAACAAATTCGAAAGTAGGGAGATTAACTGGAGCAAGTGAGTTTATAGCCAATTTGAGCACATCAGTGTCATTTATTTTTAACATATGCGATATTATAGATGATGATATGAACACTTATTGTGGGAATTTAAAGTGGAGACAGTATTATAGAAAACAATCAAAATATATTTACACAGGTGGACGTCAATGTCCAGTAGATTTTGATCATATATCTGGTCAACAAGCAAAATATCAGAAAACTTATGTGGAAACAGAGGATGGTCTTGTGTCTGTTGGGATACTGTAGGCTGGGGATATGAAAGTCAATGTGGGAATTTACAAGCTTCAGTCACAAGGATGCAAACAGACCGAATTGTACAACCTGTAATTGTAATCCAGTAAACTTAACCCTCACAAATCTAGAAATTTGGAAACAGAAAAAAATAAATCAAATTGGACTTAAGATACTTGGGCTTGGAATAGACCCAAGTATAGTTATTAAAATTGCAGAGACACTGTTGGAGGGTGGTTCCTCCCCCTCTGGGAGCCCCTGGGGCACAGCCCACCACAACCGTTTGAGTTCGTGTCTTGCCCTGGGAGGATTTTGGGCCAGATGGACTCCCAAAGTGTGCTCCAACTCTGTCTCTTGGGAAAGGTTTGCCAATGCCGGGCTGACACTGACCCTTGCTGAACTCAGTACCACAACCACCGATCCTGAGAAGGCCACGTGCCAGGAGGGAACAGAAGCAGCTGTGACAAATGCCCCAGTCGAGTTGTCACCCTCGTAGCTGCCTCATGCTATCCCTTTGAGACAGAGCAGGGTGACATGGGGCAAGGCTTACCTTTGAGATGCTCCACATAAGATGCCACTTTCCTTTTTTTCCTGGCTGAGATGCAGGCTGTGCTTACAAAGGTGGGATTCAGATAAATCCTCTCTTTCTGAATTTTGTGGGGCTTCTTTCTGCCACGCTTGAGAAAGTCACCATCTGCCCTGACTTTCTGGCCAGAGTAGTCCCTAAGCGCCTGCTGGTAGTAACTAGGAGACAAGAGAGGGCGTCGTTGTACCATGAAACACAGCAGCACCCGCGTGTCTGGAAAGGTCGGGTACCTGGGGGAGTTTAAACTGCAGAGGGGGGTGAGAGACACATGAGAGCGGCTTTGTAGAGTGGGTGCCAGAGCTATGCAGTGCTTTTGGATGTCCAACTAGAGATGGAATATTTCTGGAAATCTAGTCTTGATGACCCTGTGTTCTGTATGTTTTGTTCGATGAGGGACAAATGTCCTGATAAAATGGGGACCTGCCTTCTCTGCCTTGGAGAGCTAAGGCAGCTCACCTGATAATCTGAAACAGAGTTCTACGAGGGTACAGCTGCCAATTCCGCCAGCTCCAGGAAAATGTTGAGGAGGAGGATTCCTTTGATGTCGGCAGAATCGAAACTGATGGAGTCATTTTTCTCAGAGGCTGGAGAGGAGGAGAGTGTCAGAGCCATGACTGAACCTTGTCTTACCTTCACAGAGCTCAAAGGGAACAGAGATAATAGAAATAAATGAACAGGTAAAAGAATCGGTGCAGCATACATTGTTATTTGACTCTTTTTATCATGAAATGGACTCAGGAGTGAAATATTAAATTCCCACAGTTGCTAAAAATCTATTTGTAAATCTTGCTGATAATATTGCTAAGTCATTGAATATAACAAACTGTTATGTTTGTGGTGGGACAAGTCAAGGTGAAGGATAGCCATGGGAGGCTATGGAGAGCAATATAAGTAATCCTAAAGTTTGGGAAACCATGGGGAAGGGTCACAGGAAACACCAATGGGTACTTCAAATGAGTATAATTGGAAGGAGTTGTTGGCAAAATCTTAAAGGGAATGGACAACAAGTGGATAATCTGGAGTGTGAAGGAGGTTATTTATGGAATGAGACTCGAAATAGCTGGGACAAGTGGGGAAGCCCACTGGAAATGAACAATCAATTGAAAAATTGGACCAATGAATCAAATATACCAAATGGCTGGCAAACTCCTGAAGGGTATTATTGGATTTGTGGCAAACTAGCATATGCATATTTGCCAAAGAATTGGGCAGGATCTTGTGTGTTGGGAACTATAAGACCCAGTTTATTCTTGTTACCCATAAATCAGGGAGAGCGACTAGGTCAGGTGTATACTGAAGCTGATGAGATAAGAGAAAGACACCATAAAAAGAGCCTGCAAATTGGACATTGGAAAAATAACAAATGGCCTCCTGAGAGAATAATTGCCTATTATGATCCAGCTACATGGGCAGAAGATAGATCCTGGGGTTACTGGACCCCATATATATGCTTAATAGAATAATTAGGTTACAAGCCATAGTGGAAATAATTGTAAATAAAACTGGAGATGCACTTGGATTAATTGCAAAACAAAACACCAAAATGAGAACTGCTTCATATCAAAATCGCTTAGCTTTAGATTATTTATTAGCACAGGAAGGGGGTGTTTGTGGAAAATTTAATCTTAGTAATTGTTTAGAAATTGATGGTGAGGGAAAAGCTGTAAATGAGCTTATAAAAGAAATGAAGAAAATTGCACATGTTCAAACTTGGAATGGAATCACCTCAGGACAGTATGGGGGACCTTGTGGGAGGTGATTGGCTTACTAAAATCGGGGTAATTCTATTGGGGATATGTGGAGGATTGTTAATAATTCCATGTTTAATACCTTGTTTTACCAGATTGATACGCCCAGTTATACAAGAGATGCAAATATCTGCAGTACCTGTTGACCCAGAACCAGGGAAAGAGAAAAACCATTCCCTGATGATAATCAAGACAGAAGAAAATCCAAAATTAAATGAATTTTCTGTCTCTCTGCAATATTGCCAAACCCAAGAACTTAAAAAAAACAAGTCAGGATCCAACATTCTTGATGAAAGGAACTTCTTGTGAGATTTTTCCTGTGGGGACTTAATTTCTGTATTTCATCTAGGAGTAGGAGGGCTCCTAGCTTTCTCTTTCAGATGAAATCCTTGGTTTGAGTTTGAGCTTAAGAAAAAACAAAACCAATGAGATTTACAAAAAAATATTCCAGCAGCTAGCAGCAGAACAAACATGGGATGATGATTTTGGAACTTGATGACAACAGTGGAGACAGAAGAGGCCAGAATGACTTAGAAACTGCAGGTCACTAAAAACAAGTTTCTTGTCTTGTTATTTCTAGCCAAAGTCTCTTTATAAAGGAGTGTTCCATTTTTGGAGGTGCATATGTTGAAAACTTCCTCTGCAGAATACACTGAAAAAACAATTCTCCCTGCAGTAGTCTGGGGGGTCTTTGGGTTTGAATTTTTGTAACACAACTTTCCTGCCACACTGAATTTCCATTTCTATTTCTGGTGTGCTGCCAGTGCCATGCCTTTTCCCTGAGGTCTGGTTTGGCCTTGAGACAAGTGACAGAGAGAGAGCTGGTGAGGTGCTGTGGGGCATTCTTGGAGGCCTGAGGATGAAAACCAGCCATGATGGAAGCATGCCAGTCCCCTAAATATCGTCCATCGCCAATTGTTTACAACTCTTTCTCCTATCTGGGTTCTACTGATAGAACAGAGCCCTTTGCCCCTCCTCCTGCCTTTGAGAGGGGTTTGCAATCCTACATGCTGTCTCCAGCTAAGCAGACCGGAAGCAAACATAGTTTTTTTTCGGGTTACCTGGAGGAAAATGCTGCCATCAAAGCAAACTCCCATTCCATTACCTTTACTCACTCTTTTCTATGGCAATATTGCAGACAGTTAACTATCGTTTGACTAGATTCACTAACTGTTTAGGACTCATCAACCTCTGTTGTTTGTAAGGGTGAACACGAAGGCGGGTACTCCCTCTGCCATGGGAGTGCAGAGTTTGGCTCCTGATTAGTCTGCAGAGTCCTGCACATGGGACACAACAACCCTGAGCATCACAACAGGCTTGGGGGAGACTGGCTGGAGAGCTGTAAGGCAGAAAAGGACCTGGGGGTGGTGTTGGGTGACTGTAGGCTGAATATGAGCCAGCAGTGTGCCCAGGCAGCCAGGAAGGCCAATGACATCCTGGCATGTCTCAGAAATAGTGTGGCCAGTAGGTCTGGGGAGGGGATTGTGTACTCGGCATTGGTGAGGCTGCACCTCAAGTGCTGGGTCCAGTTCTGGGCTCCTCACCATAAGAAGGACATTGAGGTTCTTGAGTGAGTCCAGAGAAGGGCAACCAGGCTGGGAAAGGAGCTGGAGAGCAAATCCTATGAGGAGAGGCTGAGGGAGCTGGGGATGTTCATCATGGAGAAGAGGAGGCAGAGGGAAGATCCTATCACCACCTGCAAATACCTGAAGGGAAGTTGTGGAGAGGTGGGTGATGGTCTTTTCAAGGGGAAATGGCAAGCAGCTGTGCCAAGGCAGGTTTAGAATACGTATTAGAAAAAAAATATTATTGAAAGAGTTGTGGCCTGGAACAGGCTGCCCAGTGAGGTGATTCAGTGAATCCGATTATTCTTCTCTGTACTCCTGGCCACTTTCCATTTTTTCCTCAGGAGCTCCTGTACTCGCTTCATTCCCGCCTGAGCCCACATGGTTCTCCTTGTGGTCCTCTGGCCTCACTGTGGGAAGGGATGGCTTTTTGTCCAGACCCACAGATACAGTACACCTATAAAAACCCAAGAATGGGAAAGTGTCACATTGCGCTGTCTCTGCCAGATGGTAGGGCAGCCAGTACACAGAGCCATTCAGCTTACCACCAGCAGTAACAGGATGTACCTTTCTGCCTCAGCACTGCCACTCAGACAACACCATTACTTGCCAAGGACTGGCTGGGAGAAGCACCCTAAAATCTGCAAGTGCTCCTCAGACATTGATGCCATTCCTCCTTGAAGCAGAGTGACACTCTCTGCACTTCCAACTGGCAATGCAGCTTCAAGTCAAAATTATCCCAGGTGTCTGCTAATGTCAAACTACACTGAGCTCACTTTTTTCCCTCTGTTATTATGAAAGGCTTGATTGCCTTGACTCTTGTTCACCTTCCGGCTGTTCACAAGCACCATGAAATCTCCTCCAGTCAGTCACTCTAGAAATCCATCCATTTCCTGGGCAAGCACTGTAGGCAATGTGAGCATTTGTGAAGAGAGCCCTGACTTTGAATTATTAGTCCATGCTGTATTTTTCAGGGGCCTTGGAGATACTGAAGCACTTGACTGTACAGAAAGGCTGGACGCAGGCAAGTGGAAAAGTCTCACCTAGGTCAGAATGAGCCCGTTTCTGGGACTCTGTGAGTTTAGTAAACTGACTGCAAGTCTTCGTAGGGATCACATAGAAGATAAGAGCAGTTCCTAAGCTCTAGAGACACAACACCCATTTGAATTCTTGTGGTTTTCTGAGGCAGGACAGACACAAAAAGCACATTCATTCACCTGCCTTTCAGAAATGCTGTGAACCTGCACTCACCCTATGTACAGGCACCTTTCAGCACCTGGCAAACACCCTTCTTAGACGTGGCTCTGTGTCCTTTGGTATGGCGATGGGACGAAATCGTCTCTCTCTGTACATGCTAAATCGTGATGAATCGATTTGTTCATCTCCCTTTTTCTCGGGTGGATGTGGCACCTTGAGATTCTTCCTGGGGGGGAGATGACAGGTGCATGTACCAGCCACAGCTTCCACAGAGCTCCTCTGGTTCAAACCACTCAGTTCCTCCTGCAGAAACATTTAACCAGGTCAAACAGGCTCTGCAAAAATAGCTACTGAGCATAGGAAATGCACCAGAGTCTGCCTGCACTTCACATTTAGGAACACACAAAGATCTGGAACAGCCCTGTTACTTCATGCTCTGAGGTTTGGTCATAAAACCAGTCCTGGGCTATGCCCCTTTCCTTTCCTTTGCCAGGCTACAGGCAGATTGCTTGAAAATGTCTCCCCCGATACAGACAAACACTGTAATCCAGGTACTGCTCGTCCCCATGCAGAGTTCTGGTCACTAGCAGACAAAATCCTGATCAATCCCTACAGCCCTGCTCTGCGCTCTCAGCTGACAAGCCAATTCCCAAGCAGCCAGCATCTTCCAACAGACAGATCCCAGGCATCAATCATACAAGATGTCCCTCCCAAGCCTGTGTTCCTACAATTCCTTTTACAGGAGCCAAAACTGGCTGCAGAAACAGCGTACCAGGTGACATTTCCATACACTCAAGGTGTTTCACAAAACCCTCTGAAGACCTGGCACCAGCCAGGGCCAGAGATGGGGGCAGGTTGACTAAAGTCATACAAAGGGAAGCCTTAAGCTAGAGTTCCTGTGGTGCTGTTTTTCAAACCCCTTTTCCGCCCACAAGTGCTGCGGTAGATACACACGTGGGTGGCAGTTCTGTATTTTGGTAGCTACAAGCTGTCTGTCTTTCAGAAATGCTGTGAACCCACACTCACCCTACGTACAGGCACCTTTCAGCATCAGGCAAACACTTACCCTTCTTAGACGTGGCTCTGTGTCCCTTGGTATGGCGATGGGAGGAAATAGCCTCTCTCTGTACATGCTAAATCGTGATGAATCGATTTGTTCATCTCCCTTTTTCTGGGGTGGATGTGGCACCTTGAGATTCTTCCTGGGGGGGAGATGACAGGTGCATGTACCAGCCACAGCTTCCACAGAGCTCCTTTGGTTCAAACCACTCAGTTCCTCCTGCAGAAACAATTTAACCAGGTCAAACAGGCTCTGCAAAAATAGCTACTGAGCATAGGAAATGCACCAGAGTCTGCCTGCACTTCACATTTAGGAACACACATAGCTCTGGAACAGCCCTGTTACTTGGTGCTCTGAGGTTTGGTCATAAAACTAGTCCTGGGCTATGCCCCTTTCCTTTCCTTTGCCAGGCTACAGGCAGATTGCTTGAAAATGTCTCCCCCGATACAGACAACACTGTAATCCAGGTACTGCTCGTCCCCATGCAGAGTTCTGGTCACTAGCAGACAAAATCCTGATCAATCCCTACAGCCCTGCTCTGCGCTCTCAGCTGACAAGCCAATTCCCAAGCAGCCAGCATCTTCCAACAGACAGATCCCAGGCATCAATCATACAAGATGTCCCTCCCAAGCCTGTGTTCCTACAATTCCTTTTACAGGAGCCAAAACTGGCTGCAGAAACAGCGTACCAGGTGGCATTTCCATACACTCAAGGTGTTTCACAAAACCCTCTGAAGACCTGGCACCAGCCAGGGCCAGAGATGAGGGCAGGTTGACTAAAGTCATACAAAGGGAGGCCTTAAGCTAGAGTTCCTGTGGTGCTGTTTTTCAAACCCCTTTTCCGCCCACAAGTGCTGCGGTAGATACACACGTGGGTGGCAGTTCTGTATTTTGGTAGCTACAAGCTGTCTGTCTTTCAGAAATGCTGTGAACCCACACTCACCCTACGTACAGGCACCTTTCAGCATCAGGCAAACACTTACCCTTCTTAGACGTGGCTCTGTGTCCCTTGGTATGGCGATGGGAGGAAATAGCCTCTCTCTGTACATGCTAAATCGTGATGAATCGATTTGTTCATCTCCCTTTTTCTGGGGTGGATGTGGCACCTTGAGATTCTTCCTGGGGGGGAGATGACAGGTGCATGTACCAGCCACAGCTTCCACAGATCTCCTCTGGTTCAAACCACTCAGTTCCTCCTGCAGAAACAATTTAACCAGGTCAAACAGGCAGTGCAAAAATAGCTACTGAGCATAGGAAATGCACCAGAGTCTGCCTGCACTTCACATTTAGGAACACACATAGCTCTGGAACAGCCCTGTTACTTGGTGCTCTGAGGTTTGGTCATAAAACCAGTCCTGGGCTATGCCCCTTTCCTTTCCTTTGCCAGGCTACAGGCAGATTGCTTGAAAATGTCTCCCCCGATACAGACAACACTGTAATCCAGGTACTGCTCGTCCCCATGCAGAGTTCTGGTCACTAGCAGACAAAATCCTGATCAATCCCTACAGCCCTGCTCTGCGCTCTCAGCTGACAAGCCAATTCCCAAGCAGCCAGCATCTTCCAACAGACAGATCCCAGGCATCAATCATACAAGATGTCCCTCCCAAGCCTGTGTTCCTACAATTCCTTTTACAGGAGCCAAAACTGGCTGCAGAAACAGCGTACCAGGTGGCATTTCCATACACTCAAGGTGTTTCACAAAACCCTCTGAAGACCTGGCACCAGCCAGGGCCAGAGATGAGGGCAGGTTGACTAAAGTCATACAAAGGGAGGCCTTAAGCTAGAGTTCCTGTGGTGCTGTTTTTCAAACCCCTTTTCCGCCCACAAGTGCTGCGGTAGATACACACGTGGGTGGCAGTTCTGTATTTTGGTAGCTACAAGCTGTCTGTCTTTCAGAAATGCTGTGAACCCACACTCACCCTACGTACAGGCACCTTTCAGCATCAGGCAAACACTTACCCTTCTTAGACGTGGCTCTGTGTCCTTTGGTATGGCGATGGGACGAAATAGCCTCTCTCTGTACATGCTAAATCGTGATGAATCGATTTGTTCATCTCCCTTTTTCTGGGGTGGATGTGGCACCTTGAGATTCTTCCTGGGGGGGAGATGACAGGTGCATGTACCAGCCACAGCTTCCACAGAGCTCCTCTGGTTCAAACCACTCAGTTCCTCCTGCAGAAACAATTTAACCAGGTCAAACAGGCTCTGCAAAAATAGCTACTGAGCATAGGAAATGCACCAGAGTCTGCCTGCACTTCACATTTAGGAACACACATAGCTCTGGAACAGCCCTGTTACTTCATGCTCTGAGGTTTGGTCATAAAACCAGTCCTGGGCTATGCCCCTTTCCTTTCCTTTGCCAGGCTACAGGCAGATTGCTTGAAAATGTCTCCCCCGATACAGACAACACTGTAATCCAGGTACTGCTCGTCCCCATGCAGAGTTCTGGTCACTAGCAGACAAAATCCTGATCAATCCCTACAGCCCTGCTCTGCGCTCTCAGCTGACAAGCCAATTCCCAAGCAGCCAGCATCTTCCAACAGACAGATCCCAGGCATCAATCATACAAGATGTCCCTCCCAAGCCTGTGTTCCTACAATTCCTTTTACAGGAGCCAAAACTGGCTGCAGAAACAGCGTACCAGGTGGCATTTCCATACACTCAAGGTGTTTCACAAAACCCTCTGAAGACCTGGCACCAGCCAGGGCCAGAGATGAGGGCAGGTTGACTAAAGTCATACAAAGGGAGGCCTTAAGCTAGAGTTCCTGTGGTGCTGTTTTTCAAACCCCTTTTCCGCCCACAAGTGCTGCGGTAGATACACACGTGGGTGGCAGTTCTGTATTTTGGTAGCTACAAGCTGTCTGTCTTTCAGAAATGCTGTGAACCCACACTCACCCTACGTACAGGCACCTTTCAGCATCAGGCAAACACTTACCCTTCTTAGACGTGGCTCTGTGTCCTTTGGTATGGCGATGGGACGAAATAGCCTCTCTCTGTACATGCTAAATCGTGATGAATCGATTTGTTCATCTCCCTTTTTCTGGGGTGGATGTGGCACCTTGAGATTCTTCCTGGGGGGGAGATGACAGGTGCATGTACCAGCCACAGCTTCCACAGATCTCCTCTGGTTCAAACCACTCAGTTCCTCCTGCAGAAACAATTTAACCAGGTCAAACAGGCAGTGCAAAAATAGCTACTGAGCATAGGAAATGCACCAGAGTCTGCCTGCACTTCACATTTAGGAACACACATAGCTCTGGAACAGCCCTGTTACTTGGTGCTCTGAGGTTTGGTCATAAAACCAGTCCTGGGCTATGCCCCTTTCCTTTCCTTTGCCAGGCTACAGGCAGATTGCTTGAAAATGTCTCCCCCGATACAGACAACACTGTAATCCAGGTACTGCTCGTCCCCATGCAGAGTTCTGGTCACTAGCAGACAAAATCCTGATCAATCCCTACAGCCCTGCTCTGCGCTCTCAGCTGACAAGCCAATTCCCAAGCAGCCAGCATCTTCCAACAGACAGATCCCAGGCATCAATCATACAAGATGTCCCTCCCAAGCCTGTGTTCCTACAATTCCTTTTACAGGAGCCAAAACTGGCTGCAGAAACAGCGTACCAGGTGGCATTTCCATACACTCAAGGTGTTTCACAAAACCCTCTGAAGACCTGGCACCAGCCAGGGCCAGAGATGAGGGCAGGTTGACTAAAGTCATACAAAGGGAGGCCTTAAGCTAGAGTTCCTGTGGTGCTGTTTTTCAAACCCCTTTTCCGCCCACAAGTGCTGCGGTAGATACACACGTGGGTGGCAGTTCTGTATTTTGGTAGCTACAAGCTGTCTGTCTTTCAGAAATGCTGTGAACCCGCACTCACCCTACGTACAGGCACCTTTCAGCATCAGGCAAACACTTACCCTTCTTAGACGTGGCTCTGTGTCCTTTGGTATGGCGATGGGACGAAATAGCCTCTCTCTGTACATGCTAAATCGTGATGAATCGATTTGTTCATCTCCCTTTTTCTGGGGTGGATGTGGCACCTTGAGATTCTTCCTGGGGGGGAGATGACAGGTGCATGTACCAGCCACAGCTTCAACAGAGATCCTATGATTTTCAACGATTTGTTCTTTGATGATGGCCTCCTCATCAATGACGTGTTCTCTATCAACAACATCCTTCTTGACAATTTCTTCAACAATTTCTTCATCTAAGATTTCTTCCTCAATGGTCTCTTCAACAACTTCTTCCTTGATGATTTCTCTGATGTTTTTGTCAACAAGTTCTTCTCTGACATTTATTTCAGCCTCGTCTTCTCCGTCATCAACTTCGTTGTGTTCTCTGTTGTCACCTTCTTCATTGTTGTCATCGTCGTCATCATCTTCTTCTTCTCTGCACTCCTGGCCTGTTTCCATTTTTTCCTCAGGAGCTCCTGTACTCGCTTCATTCCCGCCTGAGCCCACAAGGTTCTCCTTGTGGTCCTCTGGCCTCACTGTGGGAAGGGATGGCTTTTTGTCCAGTCCCACAGATTCAGTACACCTATAAAAACCGAAGAATGGGAAAGTGTCACATTGTGCTGTCTCTGCCAGATGGTAGGGCAGCCAGTACACAGAGCCATTCAGCTTACCACCAGCAGTAACAGGATGTACCTTTCTGCCTCAGCACTGCCACTCAGACAACACCATTACTTGCCAAGGACTGGCTGTGAGAAGCACCCTAAAATCTGCAAGTGCTCCTCAGACATTGATGCCATTCCTCCTTGAAGCAGAGTGACACTCTCTGCACTTCCAACTGGCAATGCAGCTTCAAGTCAAAATTATCCCAGGTGTCTGCTAATGTCAAACTACACTGAGCTCACTTTTTTCCCTCTGTTATTATGAAAGGCTTGATTGCCTTGACTCTTGTTCACCTTCCGGCTGTTCACAAGCACCATGAAAACTCCTCCAATCAGTCACTCTAGAAATCCATCCATTTCCTGGGCAAGCACTGTAGGCAATGTGAGCATTTGTGAAGAGAGCCCTGACTTTGAATTATTAGTCCATGCTGTATTTTTCAGGGGCCTTGGAGATACTGAAGCACTTGACTGTACAGAAAGGCTGGACGCAGGCAAGTGGAAAAGTCTCACCTAGGTCAGAATGAGCCCGTTTCTGGGACTCTGTGAGTTTAGTAAACTGACTGCAAGTCTTCGTAGGGATCACACAGAATCTGAGATTTGGGCAGTTCCTAAGCTCTCCAGCTGCTACACCCATTTGAATTCGTGTGCTTTTCACTACTGGCTGCAGCCAGGGGAATTACTACAGGATCCCACCTTACAGGAAGAGCGGTTAAAAAATACCTTCTCGCCCAGGTGTAAAGTCTTGCACCTGGGAAGGAACAACCGCATGTATCAGTACAGGCTGGGGGATGACCTGCTGGAGAAGAGCTCTGTGGAGAAGGACCTGGGGGTCCTGGTAGATGACAGGGTGGCCATGAGCCAGCAGTGTGCCCTGGTGGCTAAGAGAGCCAATGGGATCCTGGGGTGCATCCAGAGGAGTGTAGCCAGCAGGTCAAAGGAGGTGATCCTCCCCCTGTACTCTGCCCTGGTCAGGCCCCACCTGGAGTATTGTGTCCAGTGCTGGGCTCCTTGGTTCAAAAAGGACAGGGGTCTCCTGGAGAGAGTCCAAAGAAGGGCTACGAAGATGATTAGGGGCCTGGAGCATCTCCCCTATGAGGATAGGCTGAGTAAGTTGGGACTCTTCAGCCTTGAGAAGAGAAGACTAAGGGGGGACCTGATTAATGTCTATAATTATCTGAAGCAGGGGATGCAGGGGGAATCAGCCAGCTCCTTTTCAGTGTCTGTTAGGACAGGACAAGGGGCAATGGCTGTAAGCTGGAGCACAGGAAGTTCTGCACCAACATACGGAGGAACTTTTTCCCAGTGAGGGTGACAGAGCACTGGAATAGGCTGCCCAGGGAGGTGATGGAGTCTCCTTCTCTGGAGAGATTCAAGACCTGTCTGGACGCCTATCTGAGTGATATGTCCTGGGGAGTTTGCTTTGGCAGGGGGGTTGGACCCGATGATCTCTCGAGGTCCCTTCCAACCCCTACAATTCTATGATTCTATGATTCTATGATTCTCACCATCTGAAGAAAACTCTGGAAACTACAGGGAACTCAGCAGCACTCAGGAGAATTCTGTCACTCTCGCTTCCACCAGAAACATGCAAGTGGTGTCCATGTGTTACCACCCCAGCCCTGTTCCCCCCACTCAACTGCTGAGGAAGTGCTGGCTGTCACCCAACCAGACACGTCCAGTGCAAACACGGTCCCTGGCTGCACGCACTCAACAGAGCAACTCAGGAGGCACACACAAGCAGGGGGCTCGGGTGGCAGCCTGGCCTGTGGGACCCTGAGGGGTAAGCTCAGTTCTGCATGTTTCAAGGGACACATGAGGCTCTACTGAGCTGTGGGGTGCTGGGAACATTCCAAAAGAGGAAACCAGGGATAAACTTGCTAAGAAGCAGGACACTAAGTCCTTGGGAGCAAACAACGTCCATTTATCTCCATACCTGTAGCAAGGAGATGCTCCCTCCACCTTAAGGAACGCAAAGGATCCACTTCTGCCTCCCACCCTGCAGCGCTTCCAATGTCTGTACTCGCAGCATGTGCTCAACCGGTGCACTGAAATCCCATTGAGGAAGAAGGTGAGGCTGAATGGGAAACCATGGTGCCTCTTGGAGATGAACTGGAAGCTTTCTGCAATCGCAGAGAGGAAAGGGTTCACAGAAACAGGTTATGCTTTGCTGTCAGCCTCTTTTCATTATCACATCCCATCCCCACAAAAGCAGCCAACCCTCTGAGGTCAGGTATTTTGGCTCTCGGCTCCATTAATCACGTGGCAAAAGTCCACCTCCTTCCCACACCACAGCACTGGAACTTCCCAACCCTACACTACTAAGCTTGGCACGCCTGTGACAAGCAAATCCATCCTCACTTGGGCCGCTCACTCTGCAATGCAACAGAACCCAGAGCCTCAGGGCCCAGCAAGGTGCCCTCTGCCACCTCCCTCGCCAGAGTGTGCAGTATGCGCAGGAAGATTGGTATGCGTGTGCCTGCATTGATGGGGCTGTGCAGCACCAAGCCAGAGCTCCTGCAGTGCAATGCAGGCGTTCCTCAGTGGGCACCTCCTTGCAGAGAGCAGCCAGGCTCCGGATGGGGACAGTGCCCATGCCAGGGGCTCTGGGCCCGCACTAATACACTTGGACTCATGCCCACATTTTTAGGCAGTTGCCTGCTTCAGCAGAGATTCTCTGACTCTGGACCCTTACCTCCTTCCAGCAGGTTGCCTTTGTAGACACAAAGGCTCGCTCCTCCACAGTGCTGCTGATACACTGCGATCTCATCCCTGTCATCAGCAGCACTGCGAGATAAACGCACACGTGTCCCTAGAAAGACCATGGTAACTCGTGTGTTGCTGCGGAGCTGGGACTGGGGGAATCCTCCAGCATTCTGAGGCAGGAGAGACACAAAGAGCACATTCATTCACCTCTCTTTCAGAAATGCCGTGAAATTGCACTCACACTACGTACAGGCGCCTTTCAGCATCAGGCAAACACTTACCCTTCTTAGACGTGGTTCTGTGTCATTTGGTAGAGGCAGGGGATGAGGTGGTCTCTCTTGGCGCATGCTATTTCCCACTGCCTGGATGTATTCATCTCCCTTTTTCAGGGGCAGATGTGGCACTGGTACTATAGGATTCTTTATGGGGGGGAGATGACAGGAGCTTGTACCAGCCACAGCACCCACAGAGTTCCTACGGTTCAAGCCACTCCATTCCTCCTGCAGAAACAATTTAACCAGGTCAAACAGGCTCTGCAAAAATAGCTACTGAGCATAGGAAATGCACCAGGGCCTGCCTGCACTTCACATTTAGGAACACACATAGCTCTGGAACAGCCCTGTTACTTCATGCTCTGAGGTTTGGTCATAAAACCAGTCCTGGGCTATGCCCCTTTCCTTTCCTTTGCCAGGCTACAGGCAGATTGCTTGAAAATGTCTCCCCCGATACAGACAACACTGTAATCCAGGTACTGCTCGTCCCCATGCAGAGTTCTGGTCACTAGCAGACAAAATCCTGATCAATCCCTACAGCCCTGCTCTGCGCTCTCAGCTGACAAGCCAATTCCCAAGCAGCCAGCATCTTCCAACAGACAGATCCCAGGCATCAATCATACAAGATGTCCCTCCCAAGCCTGTGTTCCTACAATTCCTTTTACAGGAGCCAAAACTGGCTGCAGAAACAGCGTACCAGGTGGCATTTCCATACACTCAAGGTGTTTCACAGAACCCTCTGAAGACCTGGCACCAGCCAGGGCCAGAGATGGGGGCAGGTTGACTAAAGTCATACAAAGGGAGGCCTTAAGCTAGAGTTCCTGTGGTGCTGTTTTTCAAACCCCTTTTCCGCCCACAAGTGCTGCGGTAGATACACACGTGGGTGGCAGTTCTGTATTTTGGTAGCTACAAGCTGTCTGTCTTTCAGAAATGCTGTGAACCCGCACTCACCCTACATACAGGCACCTTTCAGCATCAGGCAAACACTTACCCTTCTTAGACGTGGCTCTGTGTCCTTTGGTATGGCAATGGGACGAAATCGTCTCCCTCCGTGCATGCTATTTCCCACTGTCTTGATGTGTTCATCTCCCTTTTTCAGGGGTGGATGTGGCGCTGGAGCCATAGGATTCTTCCTGGGGGGGACGTGACAGGTGCATGTACCAGCCACAGCACCCACAGAGCTCCTCTGGTTCAAACCACTCAGTTCCTCCTGCAGAAACAATTTAACCAGGTCAAACGGGCTCTGCAAAAATAGCTACTGAGCATAGGAAATGCATCAGGGCCTGCCTGCGCTTTACATTTAGGAACACACATAGCTCTGGAACAACCCTGTTACTTCGTCCTCTGAGGTTTGGACATGAAAACAGTCCTGGGCTATGCCCCTTTCCTTTCCTCTGTCAGGTTACAGGCAGATTGCTTGAAAATGTCTCCCCCAGATACACACAACACTGTCATCCAGGAACTGCTTGACCCCATGCAGAGTTCTGGTCCCTAGCAGACACAATACCTATGCTCAACCCCTACAGCCCTGCTCTGCGCTCTCAGCTGGCAAGCCAATTCCTAAGCAGCCAGAATCTTCCAACAGGAAGCTTCCTGGCATCAATCATACAAGACGTGGGTCGGGTGGCTTCTTCCCCATTTCAAGGGCAGCTCTAGGCCTCTTTTGGGATGAAATGACAACAGAGTGATGAGGCCCTGAAAAGCAAGGTATACTAGAGAAGAAATTCTGCAAATGCTAAATGATCTGGATTCAAGCTTAGCATCACCTCTTTATGCCGTAGGACTGACTGAGCTGTCTTCACAGTGTTAAGCATGGAAGAAATCACCTTAAGCAACCACTGCTTGAACAGATGCCAATTCCTGTAGAAACACTCCTGAGCATCATGACACAGAGTCAACGTGTAGCAGGAGGGACCTGTTCATATACTGACTGCCACTCAGCAGTAGCAGGTCACAGTCCCATTCTAAATTTAACAGTCCCACAGAAATATCACACAAAGAAAATCACATTTTTTTGTTCTAAAACAGAAGGCAAATCAAAAACTGACTTGAAAGCAACCAGGTACTGCTCAAGATCGCATTTTTTACTCCCAAATGGGAGTAAAAAAGGATGAGCCCCTAAGCAGGAACAGTGGCAGCAGGAGATGCTCTAGGATATGCACCAAGGGGCCAGAGGTGTTACGTGCACACTTTCTCTGTGTGTGCTTTACACACAGCACATGGAACACTGGGTGAAACTCACCGTTTGCAAGCAAGCAGATGGTTCTCCAGCCACAACTGCCTGGAACCCAGCCTTTCTGGGACCAGCTGGTGGATGCGGCAAGTACACAGGTCTATCACCTTCCACTGCTCTTCCGGATGGTTCCACCTGAGTGAACAGAAATGTAGGTCACTGAGGTAGCACATACTCTAAGGGCAATGCCTGAGCTCGCCTTCTGTCCATCTGTCATCGGACAGCTTGACCATTAGCGTGCCTAGACCCAGTGGAACATGCAAGAGACATGCAAAACCACAAATTCTTTTATATATATATATATATATATATATATATATGAATTCAGAGAAAAGAAACTTTTCAATCTCACCAGTTCTGATCTCTGAAGGTGTGTTCTTAACCTAGGATTGCTTAAATATCCCGGCAAGTCTTTGTCCATAATGCTATTCCTCGTTGCAAGAAATCTGAAAAGAAATTGATGCGCACACACGTAATCCCCTTGAGAGCCAAATTCATGCAGCTTAATTTACAAAGACTTTTCCTTTTGGCTTCAGACAGGCAGCAGCCCTGGTGCTTACCACACTGGTCACTCTGCACTACCATTTACTCTGCCAGGGTCACACCTTAACTGCTTGTTCAGAGAAACCCATGTCTCTCACTGGAGCCAAGACTTTTCCCACCTGGCTGGAGCTCTAGGTACTACTTCTCAAGAGAGACCTTCCCACACCACCCTTTTCCAAAGGCTCTTTTGAAGAATCCAGGCGTGATATAGGGAGGTTCCAATCTCAAACACAGCTTTGAGGTGGGTTGTACGGCCACGATTAAGTTCCGACACTAGTTCCTTATTCAAAGCATCGTCCACAAAACCAGGACAGGCTATGTTTTGTCAGGGAGAGCCGCAGAGGTACTCGGTTCCTCGGTATCACTGACACACATCCCCTCGGGGAAGCCTAGGTGCTCAGAAACTCACAACCTGGGCACCTGCAGCCAGGCACTGCCACAGGGCAACACCTGGCACCAGTGCTTCCCTTCCCTGTCACCCCACCTGCCCGCTCCCAGAACAAAGGACCCGCCTCGGCACAGGACTCTTGGGCACAGAGAGCTGCTGGGTCACGAGGCATTTGCCCCTGCCCAGCCTGACCCGTAAACCCCTGGTCCCCGCATTTCCCAGGCAGGGCAGTCTGACTCTATACAGACCGCACACCCCTCCGCCCCACTCACCTCAGCGTTGGGCCACTCAAGGCAGCAGCGTCCCAGGGGCAGCTGCCAGCTCTCCAAGAAGCCAATCTACAGCTTCTGAAGGAGCCAAGATGACTCTCACTCCAATGGACAATAGCGTACTTCGAACCAAGGGCACAGCCTGCGACACCCAGGAGCACCTCCACTGGTGCCCCTCACAGACTCCAGCAAAGCTGGTTTTGTGCTGCTCCCCAAAGCTTGGGCTGCTCCCCTCGAGTGATGGACCAACCAATGCCCCACTCCTTCTGTGAGCCAGGCACTGCTCCAGCCAATAGGAATGACCAGCCCCCTTTACATAACAAGCACCTGTGACATGGGTCTTCCCGCATCACAAGTCACTTACACTAGGCTAGGCATTCCTGAGTCTCCAAGGAGCAGCACAGCTCCCTACTCCTGTGCCAAGGGCAGCCCACGAGGAAACCGACTGCTGGGCATCTGCACCACCTTGAGCGACGAAGAGTCCTGGGGAAGCCGCAGGGCACCAGGAGACACAGTGCCCAGTTACTGCAACTTACAAACACTGACTTAAATCCTACTGAGCTAATTGAGGTTGTTGGGACGAGTATGTGCCTCTCTGTAGAAATGGGGACAGCCAAAAAATTGGGGTTTTCTCCTCACTGTGATTCAAGGTGCTGCGACCATCACTGATGGGCTCGTCCCTGGTCAGCAGCAACTCTGGCCTTGAATCAGTCAGTGGTTACAGTCTGGGGCCTGCAGAGAGCTTCTAAGTGCTCTTTGCAGCAGCCATCTCGCAGCACAGCTACACAAAACTGTGACAGTAGATAAGTTATTTGCAATTGCAACTGCTAACAATAATGTTTAGAGCTTGTGCCTATCTTAATTTGTAATATAGCAGGGGAGAATCAGACCACAAGTGTAAGTAAAACCTTGGTCCATTGCCATTTATTCAATAAAATAAAACTGGGGAGGGAGGGGGGTGTTTGGGGGAGGGGTTGTTTGATTTAGGGTTTTGGGGGGGGGTGTTTCAGTTGTGTAGCAACTGTTCTTAAAAGCATTGACAAAGTGTGATGAAGTCACAAAGGAAGCCAGGCAGTCACTTTTCACAGTTACCCACCGCAGCTTTGGCGCTGATACTACTACAGTGGACAGCTCTGGAAGGGATATAGGGGCTTTTTATCATGACAGTGAAACACAAAGAAAAAAGATCTGTGAGCACAGTCCTCTGTTAGTATTTGAATGCTGGTAAGGTTCTTGAATTAATTCCCCTCCCCTTTGGTAGGAACCAGAGCAATTTTATTAATCTGATAAGATGAATGCAATTTTATTAATCTGATAATAAGATTAATTAAATTGCTCAAGTTTCTAGCCAGCAGAGAGTGATGACAACCCATGTTCCTGTGTGCTGTAGCCAATGAGGCACCAAGACTTGGCTTTTTAGAAACTTTTAGCCAAACTCCCAGTCAGAGCTGCCCCAGGCACATGCATCTCTTCTCCCGGCAGTAGCAGCAAAAGGGCGATTTTGGCTGCCTTAGCAGGGAGCAGAACTGGTGGCTACATGCCCCGAGTTCCTCCAAGGAAGCTCCCAGCAGGGTGTTGCGTGTGGCAGGCACATCCGTGCCCAGGAGATGCCTGGGAGGAACAAGGGTTTTCTTCTGTTTTTCTTCATCCCTATATCAAATTCCTACCGTGTAATTATTTCACAGAATCACAGAATCACAGAATCTTAGGGGTTGGAAGGGACCTCAAGAGATCTTCGGGTCCAACCCCCCTGCCAAAGCAGCTCCCTACCTCATATTACATAGATAGGCGTCCAGACGAGACTTGAATATCTCCAGAGAAGGAGACTCCACCACCTCCCTGGGCAGCCTATTCCACTGCTCTGTCACCCTCACTGTGAAAAAGTGCTTCCCCATGTTGGTGTGGAACTTCCTGTGCTCCAGCTTACAGCCATTGCCCCTTGTCCTGTCCCCACAGACCACTGAAAAGGGGCTGGCCAATTCCCCCTGCCACCCATGTCTAAGATATTTATAAACACTAATTAGGTCCCCCCTAAGTCTTCTTTTTTCCAGGCTGAACAGCCCCCGCTCACTCAGCCTTTCCTCATAGGGGAGATGTTCCAGGCCCCTAATCATCTTTGTCGCCCTTCTCTGGACTCTCTCCAGAAGGTCCCTGTCTTTTTTATACCAGGGAGCCCAGAACTGGACACAGTATTCCAGGTGGGGCCTGACCAACACAGAGTAGAGGGGGAGGATCACCTCCTTCGACCTGCTGGACACACTCTTCCTGATGCATCCCAGGATCCCATTGGCTCTCTTGGCCACCAGGGCACACTGCTGGCTCACAGCCAACCTGTCATCAACCAGGACCTCCAGGTCCTTCTCCACAGAGCTCTTTTCCAACAGGTCATCTCTCAGCCTGTACTGATACAGTTGGTTATTCCTCCCCAGGTGCAAGACTTGCACTTGTTGAATTTCATTAGGTTTCTCCCTGCCCAGCTCTCCAGCCTGTCCAGGTCTCCTGCTGCAATTTGGCAGGGTAAGGTGAAAATAAAAAAAGCAGCTTGCTTCCCTCCACTTCTATGGGAGGGGAAGGAAAACGAGCTCGGATCTGTTCAAACTGTAAGCATGCTGCTCTTTATGCACCAACTGTGGGAACTTTGTCAAGGAAGTAATAAAAGTCTGCCTCCCCCAAAGCCTCCAGGCAACCTTGTGTAGATCCAGGCCTGGAGGTTGGTGGCACTGCCTCTAGCAGGGGGCTTGGAACTCTCTGATCCTTGGGATCCCTTCCAACCCAGACCATTCTATGATATTAGGATTCTATGATCATATTGTCTTCCATCAAATTTTAATGAAAACCCAAAATATTTAAGTATTTGTAACTTCTGCCTGATAATTTTGACAGTGCTCCCCTCTAAAAGGAAAAAAACATCAATTACTCTGAAGCACAAACATACCTGCTGCAATGTTGCCTCCTCACATCCTGCCCTGCAAAACTTGGCTAAAGTGGCTTTCAGAAAGATGTGTTCGTGCAGCGAGGCATTCCTGAATATCAAAACAACACAGGCAAAAATCAGTCTGCCAAGTTTAGAACTTAGGAAGCATCAGAAAAGAGTCCGGAAGGGAAATGGCTTGGTAACCTCGTATATAAGTGCAGGATATTTTTCTACCCGAGAGGGGTATACTACAGCCTGCAACACTGGCACCACAATACACTGCATTTCACTCCACCTTTCCTGCAGTGTCTCTGAACACATTCCATTCTGTGCATCATACATGTTCTGCCCTGTGCTACGGTCAACTGAAGATTTATGAATTCAATCAACATGGAGATTTCCAGGCACAACTAACCCAGCAAAAGCTGTGACCTTACATATCCAACAAAGTATCTTATTTGCAGCCCTGAGTCCCCATGGAAGGGACTCTTTTTTTCCTTCTGACCAGAAACCAGTATAGTCCTTTACCAGTTACAGCCTGTGCAAAGCACCGAACAGCAACAGAATTCCTCACATGTATTCCCACCATAGACACAACCTGTTTATGTTAAACAAACCAGTTCAAATGGGAGAGTCTTGCATTCTGCTCCCATGTCTGCAGTTGCATCTAAGCAAGCAGAGACAGTGGCAAAAACACAGTTATGTAGAGGGCAAGAGTTGACTCTTGAGGACCTGAGGCCTACACTGTGTGTCTCTGATTGTGTTTTCCTCCAGTCTAGCTCAAAGTCTGGTGCAGTCTGCCGAATAGCCAGTAGTGTTTCTAGCTGTGGGCTCCTGAAGAGATCTTCCAGGTTTAGTTCTAACTGGAAGGAATTTGCACCTGGAAACTGTGTTCAGGGCACTATGTACAGTTCCCCATCTTTAACTGGGTTTTTTGTACCTGTCATTCCTAGCTGTGCTACTAGGCTTGCTTGGGATCCTATTTCCACAAAACACAATGCATGGCATATGCTCCCAAAGGGTGCTGACAACAGACTGAATGTTTTGGAAAAAACAGCCCAGTGAAAAAGACCCAAAAGCAAAGAAATTCCTTAGGAACATTTTTTACCTGATGAAATTTATATATGGTGAGGAAAACAGTTCTTCTATGGCTTCTGTTACGTGGGCCATCCTGACTTTTTCAGATGTGCTGCTCTGGCCAGCAAATTCACAGATCTCAGCGGCCCTTCTGCAGATATGAAGGCAACGCCTTGCATCACCAGACACCGCTGCCACCTGAAAGTAAACAGGTAAACAGTAAGTAAAGAAAGTAAACAGTAAACCTGAAAGTAGCAGTACTTCCTACACCGTGAAAAAAAGAATCAACAGACAACAAAACCCATTCCTGACCACAATACAGGAGAGCAATGCCACTGTGAACTCTGTTACTAGGATTCTAGATGTTGAATAACAATCTTATTGATCAAAACCAACAGAAGCAACCCTCCCTCAACAACCTCCTCCCCCTCCCCCCCCAATGTCATCATCACAAATTCAAAACTGAACTTTTTTCTACGACCAAAGTCGATGCTGATAACCTATAAAAGGCTGAAGTAAAGAATGAGAAACCCTCTAGAAAATCATATTGCAAGTTACTTTTCTGAAGAAAAATCATGCAGCAAAAACACTGCAGATCACTAATTCTAACAAAACATTGGTTGCTTCATAACAAAACGAACACTTATATTTACTGCTGATATATTGATGAAGCACAAAAAGTTTAAGCATATACTGGCTGACAGATGCTGTAACATATTTAATAGATTAACATATGATTGCTAACATAAGACATTCACATACCTGAACTGGAGAAGCTACTGATCCCCCAGTGCATTCATTACTTTTTTGTAAAACTGAGCATTTAGACTGACAACAGAACAGGTACTATACATTATGCTGAGGCTTGAAGCATCTTAAGGCAATGAATTTGGGTAGTTCTGTACGTTTCTTTCATTCTCCAATGACTCGCACTGCTCCAAACACCAGAGAAAGCTGACATCTTACTATGCATTATCGTGACTCGTGCTGCCATGTCTCCAGCTCCTGCAATATACTGCTGCCTTCTCAAAGGTGGAAAAAGGACACTGCTTTAGCAATGCTTCCTGCTAAAATATCCTGTATTCCTTGCAGGGAGCATAACATACGAGCTGTTACTTGCACCCCACTTTGTCTCCAGTGCAGAACACATGAGCACAGAATGAAGCCTGACTTCTGCCACAGAGCTCGCCCCTGCTGCTTGCTATGCCCCTTACCTAACACAACACAAAGGACAAATAGGACAAGCATCTGTCCTGTGCTTACCAGCTGAACTGCATCCTCTTCAAACACACTGATGTTGTTCAGTCTGGATAAAATAATTTGCTGTATCTCTCTGAAGGTGTGGGGCTCAAAGGGCATTCTGGTGAAGCACTGTGGTAAAGAATACAATAAAGGGAGAAGCAGCTGTAGTGCTTGAAAAATCTCAACAGCTCAAGCATAGTCTGTACAGTTTTATTTTCTCTGCTGGGGACAGTCCCTCTCTCACATCTTTCCCCTCTAAGGGATAGGCTTCAGTCAATTCTTCCACTTCATATTTGTGAAACAAACGTGCAAACCCACAAAACTGTGACTGAGGACTCCTGCTTGGACCTGCCCACTGACAGGCTTGAGGAGCAAGCACTGCTGCCAGAATTCACATTTCTCTTACAAAACTTACTGTAAACCTATTGTAAACTACTTCTCTTACCATCATCAAAAGATTTTAGTATTACAATGCATTTGTTTACAACTGTTTACACTTATTTGTTCAATACAGTAACAGCAGAAGCTATGAAAAAGTGGTGTGTGGGAGGAGGACGTTTTGAGAGCTTTCGGGGCTCCTGCTCAGGAGCAGGAAGGTGGGTTTCTGCCCGTTTTGTGAACAGGGTGGCTTGTGTATGATGCTGCCCTTTGAGTTTTGTAACGGAAACTGTGTAATTATGGTGTGACCTCCTGAGAGTGAATAGGGGAAATTTGAAAACAAAACCAACCCCAACCCCCCAAGAAACCAACCTCCCCCCCAAAACACACACACACACAGGAACTACCTCAGGTTTCTGTATCTCAGCACCTTGAGCTTGTGTATCCCTTCTGGAGCTTTTTGTCTGCCTTGTAAAGCTGAGACTTGGAGCAGCGCTTTCTTTCTAATTTTTTTCTTTTCTATTATTTTTTTTCATAAAAAATTTAAAAACAACAAACCCCAAGTTGGGAAAAAAATGGATCTCGAGCGAGGTTGGAGAAGAAAACCTTCTCATGTGTCCCATGCCATGGTCTCTCCTCCTGCCAGCCAAGAGCTGGCGGCTGTTCCTTCAGAGAGAGCTCAAGAAATGGTTAAATAGGCAAAAAAAAAAGGAAAGAAAAAAAAAAAAAGAGAAAAACCCACTCAAAGCATTGATGCCACGTTTCCTTCTACGGCGACGTGTCTGTGTGTGCCCACCACAGCACGGGGAGGGAGGGGGTAAGAGAAGGAAAGGGTGGGTTTTTTTACAAACAAAAAGGAAAAGACCCAAACCAGAAATATATCCAGCTACCACGAGCCTGGGCTTGCTCCTTGCTCTCTGTTGCTTTCTTTTGAGTGTCATGTGTTGGTCCCGGTTCCCCCAGCAGTCTCCTTGCCTCGGGCACACGATGCTGGGGTGTTGGGGAGGGGGATGAAGGTGGTTGGGGGTATTTTTTGGGGGGGATGGAGGAGCATCCCTTTACCTGGTGACTTGGGGAAGAGTTGACATCGCACAGCCGCCTCTCCCTGGTTAGTAAAGCCAAAAGGTTATTAGCAGGTCACTAATTGGGCTGGTAGCTTCCAGCAGGGTGGGTGTAAGGGCAACACCGGTGGGGTAAGGCCAGAAAGGGGTTTGGGCTGGGAGGTGGGGGCCAAGCTCCTACCACCCACCATCCCCAACCCATGGAGGGGACTCGCTCTGACCCAGACTCGCAGGCTGAGCCTCCCCCTCCCCACCCGCCCCCGCGTCCTTTCTGCACAGGCAGGCAGCCTGCAAAGCCGGTGGGGGAGCATCCTGTCGCATCCCTCCCCAGCCTCGCTCTCCCCTCAGCACCAGCTCCTCACCTCCAAGAGGACATCTCCTAATGAGACATGGGGTCCTGCACCCACCTCCTCACCCAGTCATGAGGCCACCTCTCCCCCCATGGTGGTCTCAGCACCCTGTAGGGGCCCAAGGACCCAAGTCGCCCCCCTCCCCCTCGTGACAACTCTGCAGCAGGAGGGGCAGTCCCACCAGCTCAAACAGTGCAGCGTTCAGCAGCCATGGGGCAGAGTACACACCTCCTGACAGGACAGAACCCTGGGGAACAGCTCTCGGAGGACCTGGGATCTGTTATGGATGAAGCCCGTGGGTTTGGAAGCACTTTGCTCTGATAACACGGCATTATTACTTGGCATAGTAACTGGGGCAGGTGAAGGGGCACCCAGAAACACAAACACATTCTCCATGGCAGATGTTTTCCCTTTTTGAATCGGACCTGCTTTAGCAGGGGCATGGACTAGCTGATCTCCACAGGTCCCTTCCAACCCCTGCCTTTCTGGGACTCTGCTTGTCCAGTAGGAACCAGAGCTGGAACAGAGTTGCTGGGGCCTGTGATTTTGCAGGGCAAGGGGCAGGAGCCGTGCCAAGTGGGTGGGTGCAGCACACAGTGCCCAGGTGAACTTGCCCAGGAGAAACTGAGCTGTCCATGGGGCCAGCAAGGCCCAAAGCACACGGCCATGGCAGTGGGCAGCTGGGCAAGGCCAGCCTGCAGGGATGGATGTTGGTCTGGGAAGGTGCTGCTACGCCCTTGGGGAAGACCAGGCTCAGGGCCCAGCCCTAAAGCTAAGCCCTCGAGAAGGAGAGAGCAGGAGAAGCAAGCTGACAAATGAGTGTGGGATCTCCCAGTGCAGAGAATTCAGGCAGCTTTATTCTGCTGGAGAAGGAGGATGAGTGCCAGCACTCTGGGTCGGCACAGGGCTGGTCCCGTGCTGTCATCTGGGCCGGCTGTAGGGATCTTGGACCTCATGTTGGACGTGGGAATGTTCTTGCACCTGCTCAGGCTCAGGGGTGCTGGAGCGGCTGCTGCTCTCGAGCACGGGGGAGCCACAGCAGGACCCTGACTGCAGCTGGCTGGCAGTGCTGGAGCTACTTGTGTCAGGTGCTGGGGAGCTGTGGGATTGCTCCAGTGCTGCGTGGCTGGGGGTGCTGGTCTCAGCACTCGGTGCTCTTGCAGGGCTCCTCTGGCGATGTCCCCTGGGTCGGCTGTAGGGCTTTTTGGCCCGCCATTGGAAGCAGGAGTGGTGTCACAGCTGCTCGGGCCCAGGGCTGGCAGAGCGGTCTCGCAGGAGCTCGGGCCCAAGGGTGTTTGAGTGGCTGCCGCTCTCAAGCACTTGGGAGCCCTGGGGCAGCTGTGATGCCACTATGCTGCCAGTGCTCGGGCTGCTAGGCCCGGGTGCCTGTGGGTCATGTGAGGGCCCTGATGCTGACTGGCTTGCGGTGCTGGGGCCGGCGAGCTCCAAGCTGGCACTGGAAGCTCTAAGGGAAGCAAGGAAGTGAAGGACACGGTCCGGCACAGCAGCATGGCCCAGTGCGGTGCTGCCAGCCTTCCTGAAGCAGAGAGGCTCTGCCAGGCCTACCCTGGGCACTCGCTGCCAGGCCTTGCCAGCCCGGGCCTCTGCCCAGGGGCACCCAGGTGCTTTGCCTCTTACCAGTGGCTGGCTGTTCTCTCCAAGCTGGAGCAGAAACTGTGGGTGCCCCTGGCAGCACAGGAGCAGCACAGCAGCAGTTGCCAGGGCCTGGGAAAGCAAGCAGGTTAATGGCTATGAGGACAAAAACACCTCAGCATGGGCGGGACCGTCCAGCAGAGCTCTCATTTCCAGTCCTTCTGCTTAGAGCCCTTGGCCAGACAGGGATGCCATGGAAAACCCTGGGGTGCAGCTTTGACAACTTACCCCTCGTTCTCTGCCTGCTCCCTGCCTCCCGGACAAACGCACTTGCTGGCATCGCAGCGGCTGTGCCTCTGGTTCATGGCTGGGTAGGTGTGCCTTCCCTCCCGCAAGGGCAATCTGATGGAGAAAGGAAAATTGATGAGCCCTTGGTGCCCCAGCATCAGGTAGATGTAGGGCATCCCTACTGTTCTGCAGGGGCTGTCCCTGTCTCGGCACAGCACTTGCACCTTCCTGTTTTGTGACATGGGCAGAAGGACACCAACCTTGCAAGGACTTGGATCCCCATCATGAACATTTCTGTCTGGAATCCTTCCCTGTCTCTGCAGAGGGGGCACACAAAGCAAAAAATGCCGGCACACACAGCATGTCCCTACAGGAGAAACAGGAGCATGAGGCAGGCCCTGGTGCTGCTGAGCACCTCCAGTGGCCTGGGGGGTGAGGGAAGGGCTCCTACCTGGATGCAGCTCCTATGGAACCAGGCGTGCTTGCATGCTGGGCACATGATGGTGCCATATGACGGCCTGTGCTCCACAGGATCCAGGCAGATGAGGCAGGTGTTGTCCGCCTCCTGAGTCTCCACCTCTTTCTGCTTGGGATGGTGCTCCCAGCAGAAGGCCCTCGGGCAAGAGGCAAGGGATGGGTGAGGCGGGAAGTGCTTGGAAGAAGGGTGATTTTTAATGTGTATACACATTGCAAAGGCTGAGGAACATTACCTGTATAGCACAATGTACTGGGTGATGCATTCACCCGCCACAGCACAGGGGAGATGGAAGCTGCGGTTGCAGCCCCCCTCCCAGCAGGTGATGGTGGCCCCGCTCTGGCCACAGACAAAGCAGTCCTCGAAAGAGCACAGCAGCCCCCATCAGCAGCAGCCTCAGGGCCTCCACGGCCAACCCCACACCTCTGTGCAGGGAGCAGGATGTGGCCACTGCTGGGCCACAGCCTGCAGATCTACCTGGCTGATGAGGCTCTTGGGCTGCAGCCCCTCTGGAGCTGGTGGGAGCAAGGTGTTTGCCCCAGAGCTGGTTGGAAGGGCTGGGCTTCCTTTCTTGGGCTCGGAGTTAAGTTACCGCAACTTTCTACTTGTGCAAACCTTGTTCTTGTCAGGTCCTCACCTTGCACGCTGCCTGATGGATTGTGCGTCTGACATCCTCAGGGAGAAATCCAAGGAGTCCTGAATTTTTAGGGCCTCTCTGAAACAGGTTGGTGCTAAAAAACTGCAGGAAAGATGAGGAGCTGATGAGTGTGTGGCAGAGACTGCCTGTCAGAAAGCTGGCGGGAGCCCTGGGGGAACTCACCAGGCAAAAGAGATGGGTGCAGACCCCTTGTTGGTTCAGTTTACACCCATAGAGTTCCAGGTCAGCCTCTGCCCGATGACACAGCATGCATGAGGGGAGAGAGCAAAGGCCACTGAGAATGAGCACTTCTGCGAGGCTGGGGGAAGTGTCCCTGAGGTGTTGGCTCAAGGGCCTGCTCTGTCCCTGCCTAGCTGTCAGCTCGGCAGGCTGGAGGCTTTGGAGAAGAAGGGGGCGCAGCAGGCAGAGCTGCGCCAGCAGGTGCCCGCTGCCTGGGCCCTGCTTGCTGAGGAAAGGAGGGCTTGGTTCTTCCCCACGGTGGTTGGGAACTCCTGCCTGCCCCTGCCCCTGCTCTCGACCCCATGCTGAGTGTCCCCCCAAGCCTGCTGCCAGGCTGTGGGAGGGACACTTTGCTCTCACCTAGATCCATTGAGTCAGAGGCCGCCTCCTCGCTTGTGCTCATCGTGACTGTGCGACAGCTGTGAGTGTTTGGAGATTCTCTGTCCCAGCAGTGCTGGGCTGTCTCCTCCAAATACTCCTCTGCTGACTCTGAGGGAGAAGTGAGAAGCGGGTGAGCTGGCAGTAGAGGCCCAGAGCCCTGAGGTGTGGGGCCTTGCTCCTCTACCTCCAGCCCCGTCCCTCCCCTGCCCTCTCCTCACCCTCCTCAGGTCGCACTGACCCACGGCCTGGCCTGTTGAGCCTTTTCATGGGCTTGTCTCCACGGGCCAGAGTGGCTATTGTCCAAATATGGGCAGAGACGCCATTGGCAGAAAGGTGCTCCTCAGGCAGTGCGACTGCCGGGCTCTGGCCCTGTCTGAGGGAACTCTGTTCCTGCCCCGGCACAGGGAGTGCTGCCGGCAGGCTGGGGAAGGTGATCCTCTCTGTGCTGCACTGTCCAGGCTACGTCTGAAGTTCTGCCTGTGGGTCTGGGCTCCCCGGTACAGGGGGCAGAAGCGACCTTAGAGCCTGGCCCGGGCTCACACCTCTGATCCGCTCGGACACAGTGGGTGGCTGGGACACAGCACAGGACCTCAGGCCGTGACCTCAATGTCGCAGGGGCCCATCATCTTTCTCCTGGTCTCCTTAGCCCTTTGGGAAGGCAATGGGTGGGAGGCTTGATCAGCTGGAGTGTAGCAAGGCTCAACAGGGGGATCTGGACCGGCTGGATTGATGGGTTGTGGGTTGTCAAGCACTGGAGACGGCTGCCCAGGGAAGTGGTTGACTCGCCATCCTGGGAAGCATTTAACATCATGTAGATGTGGTACTGAGGGACATGGTTTTTGCGGTGGGCCCAGTACTCTTAGGGTATAGGTGTAATTTGCTGATCTTAAGGGTCTTTTCCAACCCACATCATCCGAGGATTCTGATGACCATTCTGTTGTTGCACCATCACCCTTTGGCTTTCATTCAGCTATCGACCGATTACCATTTAATCAGTGCTTAATCATCCCTAAAGCCCTTTCAGTTAACCCTTCAAGGATGACCTCTCTTGAGTAACTTGCCTGTGACACTGGAACAACCACCAGACAGTGTCTTGGGCACCTCCAGGACCGGAAACAAGTACCATGGAATCCCGTGTTGGAGAATCCAGGACCAAAATGTCATTGGGGACCAAGAGAGAAGCTTCCCAGGCGTGCAGGACAGAGGCTTTCCAGGCCACCTCCTTCGGCTCCTGCTTTTAGAGTGTCCTCTGAAAAGCATGGTGTCCTCTAAAAGCGTGACTTCACCAAAAGCAGGCCCTGCCTGACCTGCCCATGGAGTGGCTTTCTTCCATTGTGTAGCTGCAGCGGTGGACAAGGGGAGGGCTGTGGATGTCACGTCTCTGGTCTTCTGCAAGGCCTTTGTCACCAGCCTCCATGACATCCTTATCTTTCAATTCCTTTTCCCAAAAGCGGGGCTGTTGCCTGGCGTGCAGGATGCCAAGACAGCCCTGAGCAGAGTTACTGGATTGATTCCCTGTCCACACAGAGAGATGGGCGCACGGGGGTAACTGCACACAGCTAGCCCACCACACACTGATGTTATTTTTTTACAGCATCAGAAAGACTTTGGCTTTTAGATTTAGTTAAATAAGGACTTAGGGTTTTTAGTTATTTTTGCCCTAGGGTTATTTTTAACAATGCTCTCCTTTTATTACCATCCAGAATATTTTTTATTTGTGGGGATAGGGCCTGGCCCATTATCCCCTCACACATAAGAGGAGGTCCATGTAGCCTAGGTCAGCTTTCTGTTCTGACCCCTAACATATGGCGTCCAGCAGGGAGCAACATGCAATTCAATATATGAATTTTAGGTGACGCCATGAAGCCAGGAAGCCAAGAAGCCATTTTAGTAGGTGAAATCACCCAGATTCTATACATTTCTTACTGCAAATGTGGCAAGCTAAAAAGCTGCTAATTGGTTACACACACTGTTCACACTGTATTGACTGGTTAGTAACTATAACGAGTTCTGATAAACCTACCTTATAGCTATATAATATCCTTAGTTTACCTTTAATACCTAAAAGCATCCACACACCTGCTGTTTTGACCCTCTTGTTATGGTTGGTTCCTAACATGTTCTGTTACTCCCAAATACCTTCCCATAACTGCTTCTTGGTTTAGGGCAGCCTGTACCCCTATCAGCAAGGCCGCTGTGTTTGGAGAATGGGATTATTAAGATCCTCTCTGCATGAGTAACTTTTCTTTTCTCATGGGATTAGAAGGATATTGTCAGGGCCTAAATCTTAGGAGAAGAGAGCTAGGCCACTAGCAGGCCTGCTGTCCTCCCCCACACTAACATGATCTATGATTGTACAACATCGCCTCTCCCACTGGGCGAAGCATGGTGTACAGGCCTACAGCCACAACTGTGATATCAAGCAAAATTTTGGTCTTTTGGTCAACATTTTACGGCCTCTCTTTTGTTACCAGGAGCAGTCACTGCAAAAGCATTAGCTACTTTAGGTAAGTTTGCTTGTTGGCTTGCAAATCAAACGAATGCTGTTAGCAGTGCACTGTCTGGCCTTTTATTAGATGTAGACAGCGTTCGTCATGCAAAACAGAGCTGCTATAGATTTTTTGCTTTTGGCACAAGGCCATGGTTGTGAGGATTTTGAGGGTATGTGTTGTAAGAATCTCTCAGATCATTCTGGGTCTATTCATGCTAGCATTCAACAGCTTAAGGATGGAGTCTCGAAACTATGACAAGATGATGGATGGGATTGGTTGGACAAAATTTTTGGAAGATGGGGATTATCTGGATGGTTGAGAAGCTTGGTAAAAACTTTTGTTTATGCCTTGGCTGTTTTTGTTTTTCTACTTCTTCTTTTACCCTGTCTGTTGCAATGTATGCAACATTTGATAAATCAGTCTATAAACAAGATTCTTTTTGTGTAAAAGGAAGGGGGAGATGTAGCACAAGGCCTGAAAGAATCAGATAGAAGTTCCAGCACTTTGCAGCTATTAGACACAGACGTGCTGGTTTGTTGGACACAAACCTTGGGAGAGTTAAAATAACAAAGAAGAGCTGGTTGATAAGGGACGAAAGAATGCTGGGACGCGAGACATCTTGACACCAGAGACACCGGAGGCAGGATAAGAGGACCTGGTCAGCCTTGAAAGGGAGAATGAAACATGCTTTAAGAAACAAAACCAGAGTATGTGTAAAGGTTGTGTGATTAGGCCTAAATGCTTTTTCTAATAATGTTCGTAAGTGTTTTTAAACCAATCAGCAAATAGTAAATATAAGAACAGCTTCTGCACGCCAATGAAACTAAGGCACACGTGGGCTTTACAAAATATATAAACTTGTGATTTGCTACAATAAAATGACAAATAGCTTGCATCAAGCTGTGTCCCATCTCTTAATTGCAGCACCCAACGTCCCAATCTTTTCCCCCCAAGAGCCGATCCCTCCCCG
Source organism: Laterallus jamaicensis coturniculus (assembly GCA_022605575.1). Lineage (NCBI taxonomy): Eukaryota > Metazoa > Chordata > Aves > Gruiformes > Rallidae > Laterallus > Laterallus jamaicensis. Next base: position 4,032,910 of record JAKCOX010000014.1, read on the forward strand.
CCACCTCAATGACGGGACCTCCAGCCTCCCTTCTCCAGCAGCACCCTGCAATTCCGCATGGATCCCCTTAAGCCCGGTCCCAGTCCCAGACAGCCCACGCTCACCACGCCACACAGACAGGTTTGGCTTTCTCTTCCCAACAAATCCAAGGAGTTCCCCCAAAGAGAGAGCTCCTCCCGCGGCAGGACCCCGATTGCCCTCGCTCCTCTGGCCGCCAGACGACATCCCCATGGTCCCTTCAGGCTTGGTCAGAATCCCTTATGGAAGAGTCTGTGCTCCGAGACGCGTCCTGCCCGGAGCCAGCTCTGAGCTACAGACCCCACTGATGGGCCAATGCCGCTCCGGTCCCAAACAAAGAGCTGCACATCAGCAAGGCTTTAAAAAAATAATTTCAATATTTATTGTACTAAAATAAATAAACATTTACCTTTTCACATTTAACACAAAAAACAGAACAACAAAACCAACCCCAGGTTGGAGTTCCTGCCTCCAAAATTAAGGTGGGGATGTAAACAAGTAAAATCAAAACAAAGTTAACCACTGCTCCTAAACCTCAACTTGAACCTAAAGGGGTGGAGTCGTGTGTCTGCTGCTATTCAAAGAACATTTCAGAAGGAAAACTAAAACAGTGTCGCATGGTTGGGTGCTGAGAAAGAGTGGGGGTGCAGAAAGTGGCTGCTGTGAGGAGCTGCTGGAATTCTCTGCAGCTCCAAAGTGTAAACAATTCAAGGCCAGAGTCACTGTTAGGAGAAAGCAACCCGGAAGCAGCTGCATTTTACCACCGGAGAAGAGAGTGAGAAGATGTAACGAGCTGTGCAGACGCCAAGGCCGGGGAGGGCGGGGGACGAGGTACCCCAGATGCTGGAGAGAAAGATGCCCCTGCAGCCCGTGGAGAGACCCCATGGAAAAGGCTGAGACCCCACCTGCAGCCCGTGGAGGGGCTCCACACTGGATGGAGCAGGTGGAGACACAGAGAAGATGGCTGTGACCCTTACGTTGGAGCAAGCCTCTGCCAGCACTTGCAACCTACAGAGATGAGCGAGAGAGAGAATTGCGCTGGAAGAGGTTTGCTGGGGGAAGGCTTGCCATGGAAGACTGGAGACACATTGTGATTTATTGTTGCCCACCATAGCAGCGACCCATGGAGGGGCAGATGATGAGATAAAGCCCTGTGGGAAAAGGACTCAGCGTTGGAGAGGTTCGTGGAGGACTGTCTCCCATGGGTGGGACCCCATGGTGCAGCACACGGGGCAGCACCACCCCAACACACACACTGTAGCACAGGGTGGGCAGGGACTGGGAGATGGGGCTTCGGTCAGTTCCCTGCCAGTTGGTTTCCTTCGCGGCCAGGGGGGCATTCATTCCATACGCCCTTCCCCTGCTGCACCGTGGGGTCCCACCCACGGGACACAGTCCTCCACAAACCTCTCCAACGCTGAGTCCTTTTCCCACAGAGCTTTATCTCATCATCTGCCTCGCCGTGGGTCGCTGCTATGGTGGGCAGCAATAAATCACAATGTGTCTCCAGTCTTCCACGGCAAGCCTTCCCCCAGCAAACCTCTTCCAGGGCAATTCTCTCTCGCTCATCTCTGTAGGTTCCAAGTGCTGGCAGAGGCTTGCTCCAACGTAAGGGTCACAGCATCTATGTCTCCACCTGCTCCATCCAGCGTGGAGCCCCTCCACGAGCTGCAGGTTTGGTCTTGGCCTCTTCCATGGCAGGTCTCCACAGGCTGCAGGGGCATCTTTCTCTCCAGCACCTGGGGTGCGTCCTCCCCCGCCCTCCCCGGCCTTGGTGTCTGCACAGTTCGTTACATCTTCTCACTCCCTTCTCCGGTGGGAAAATGCAGCTGCTTCCGGGTTCTTCTCTCCTATATGTGATTCTCAGAGGCGCTATGAATCCATCTCTGATTGGCCTGGCCCTGGTCAACAGTGACTCTGGCTTTGAATTGTTTACACTTTGGAGCTGCAGAGAATTCCAGCAGCTCCTCACAGCAGCCACTTTCTGCACCCCGGTTCTCTCGCAGCACCCAACCATGCAAAACTGCGACAACAGGAATCTCCCCAAGGTGATCACAACAGTGCCCGTCTCACAGCAGCTGTTGATGGATTATTTCCCATACCATCTTCCTGCGGAAGTATGGCATGTGTTTCTGCAAAGAGAAAGAAAGAGAAAGCTGTTAATGTAGGAAGTCAGGGCAGAAAGGAGGCACAAACACCCGGTTCGTTAAGGATGGGGAACACAGCTCTGCCCTGCTGAGGCCATCCTGAAGTGCTGACCCCAGCAAGTGCACACCCAAGGAGAGGTACAAACCCTCAGCCCCCACCCCAGGCTGCTGCCTTTACTCCCCCGGCTCTTTTATCCACGTGGAAAAAATCCAGGGCAAAAAGCTCTGGAGCCGTTGAAAACCTTCACTCACCTGAGTAAAGGTCATGGGCTCATCTCGGGAGATGCAGTCTGCGTATTTGCAGATGAAAACCCCGCAGTCGCTGCCATTCTCTTGCTGAGGGATTTCCTAATGAAGGCAGAGGAAGACAGAGGATATTCCCTTACCTCAGAGGACAAGCAGCAGGCGTTACCCACACCAGCCCTGCGATAACCGGACCCAACTCCTGATGCGCTTCCCACTCCCGCAGGCTCAGAGGTTGCCCCAGCTCTTGGCACACCCAGCTCTGCACAGCGCCGTGTCTCTGGAATCAAGGCTTGAGGCCTCGCTTTTCCCTCTGAGGGAACTTCCTGAGAAACACTGGCGCCAGCCCCTGCTCTGTCACACACCGGGCTCTGTGCTCCAAGCCAGAATCAATCATCATCTCAGAGCTGATTTTTGCAGCCTACATTCTCTGAGCCTTAAAAACTTATGGAATGGGGGCAAAGCCAGATTCACCTTCATGGGGCAGACTAATTAAACAACCCCCAACCACCCTAACAGCAAAGAGAGCATTGGGCCAGCGAGAAGAGCCTCTGCTTGGAGAGTCCAACCCAGCGCAGCTTCCCGCTCCGCTCGCAGCCAGAGCTGGTGCCGTAAGGACAGGAGAAGCTTCGGGCTGATGACTTGGACTGAACTCGGACGGGCTCAGACCCTCGCGACAAGGAGCCACAGTTCACCTTCCAAACCCAAGCAGTGCTCACTTACGTGGGGCTCCATGCTGCGAAGCGTCCACTCTGAACAATCCAACTCCACCTTTCTTTTTTCCAGGCTTTCTTCTTGCAGGAATTTGCTGTTTAAACCAAAAGAGAAGAAAAGATCCCTCTTTATCTCCATCATTCAGTCCCACAAAAAGCAAGCTGCTGAAGGAGACTCCCACAAAAGCATAAGCTCGTTGAGAAACCTCCCAAATCACGTGTTGTCAGAGGAGGAACAGGAGAACCAAGCAAGGAACTGCAATGCCCAGTGTGTACCCATATACCGGGTGCACCTCCAGGAAGAGGAAATACAAAAGCTTTTGGGCCAAGGAAGTTCCCAGGCCAGGGGCTGTCCCAGGAAAAGCCTGCTACGAGACACTGGTCTTGAGGGAGAACGCCTGCAGTACAGATCACCCACAGTAAGGACAGGAAGGCAGGTGGCTGGGGCAAGCTGGAGGGCAACAGGGACCGCTGCTTGTTTAAAATGCGGAACAGAACAGCAGAGGTGCAGAGGCACGGAGACGGAGCGTGTCCCAGAGCTCGCTGCAGCAGAGGCTGAACCCACAGGACAAGGATGAAAGAGCCAAGCGAGGAAGAGGAAGAGCGTGCGAAGAGCCGGGGCGGAGGGGGACGATGTCAGATCAGGGAAGCACTCGATGGCACACAACTGGCGGCACGTGAATCCAACATTTCTGTTTGGTTACTGACCAGAAGCAGGAAAACCTGTGGTCGTGTTCTGGGGGCAAAACCCCCCCAAACCTTCTCCCAACTCCCAAGGGAAAAGCAGCGGCCCAGCAGTTACTTACAATAACACCTGGCAGATCTCATCACCGTTTTGTCCCAGGGAGTCATAGTGCCTGACGCTCTTCTTTCTGACATCTATGACCTGTTGTTAAGAGATGACCCTCAGATGAGGCCCAACAGCCCAAAGTCTAGATGACTTTCCTTGCAGGCTTTTCCTCCCCATCCAGCTCTAAGTAAAAAGCTGGGTTTGACTCACCCCGAGCGTCCAATGACACCTCAAGTTCACAGGGACAAAAATGATGTCCTTGCTGAAGAGATCCACTCCTCTGCTCCATCTTTTCACTGCGCTGTAGCCTCCAGAGCAGAGTTTCAAATAGAAGAAGGCGGTAAAAGCGAAGACTGATGGACCTTTTTCTCTGTTGCTTCTGTCCACCAGAAGAGCCATGTAGAAATGAATGACCTGCACCACAAAGAGTAAATTGAAGAAGTAAAATAAGACGCTAGCTTGCCACACAAAAAGTACAGCCCCATGCCTTGGCTGGCCACCCTTATTCCAACCCCAGCTATGGGTATTCTCTATACCACTCTCAGCTGCTTGGGTCAGAGAATCTGGCACTTGGTTATCACTTGGTTTGATAAAAACACCTTTCGCCCTCTCCCATCATCTAGGACTAACTCCTGGGAGCTGCCTAACACCAGTAGTAAAGGAACTCTCAGAAACTCCAGGTCCTTAAGTACCTACAGTAAGAACCGTGCAGAGATTTCCAGGCTCTAAAGGTCACCAAATCATTCTGAGAAGTCTTCTGTCCCCAGCAAAGGGGGAGTTTGACATAAACACCAAACTAAAGATCACACCCCGTGCTGCGAGGCCTTACCATGTCATTGAGCCACTGAAGCTCCTCCAGCGTTTGGATGTCCTCACGAGTGACTTTTAGTTTGAAGGCACTGCTCAGGACCTCATCAGGGTTCCCATCGCCGAAGGCGGCAGCGATCTCCTCCTCCATGGCCTGAAACAAGCCATTAAATGGGGAAGGCCCTTGAAACAGGGCACTGAGCACGCTAACGGACAGCAAACACCTTCCCCGCGGGACGCTGCGGCCCTTGCAATGCCCAGGGCTACATCGACTGCAGGAGGTATTCTCCATACCAGGGCAGCTAAGACAGGAGCCTGCGAGAATTTGGCTTCACAGGGGGAAACTGAGGCAGCCACACGGGAGTTAGGCAATCGCGAGTCCCAGCTGTGCACACAGCTGGTTGTAATATGGATGTTTCCATCGGAGTTGGCTTAAGGAATGCAAATCAAATGCTGAGTGTGGCAGTAGGAAACACCCTGACTCGCTACAGCATCACCTGGGTAGGACTCAGGCTGGCACAGGAAGAAAAGCACCTGGTTTGCCTTGCACTAAGCATCCCAGGCAGACTTCCTAGAATCTATAGCTAGCTCTCTCCAAGTCAGTCCTCAACAGGGAGGAAAGGAGGTGCTCGGTTACATCAGGCACCACTGCAGCTCCCAAGAAGAAGAGCGGCCAAAATTCCCACAAATTGGGGAAACATGAACCCCTGCTCCCTGCTAATGGAGGAACTGAGTTGACTCCCCTGACCACTGTTACATGGGGTGAAACTGTGCCCAGTGGGCTTACAGGCCTCTGCCCTCAGGTTAGCACAATGGAAGGAGCGTGTGTGGCACAACAGGTCCTTAAACCCAGTGCCAGCACTGAGCTTTGCGGCGTGAAGTCACAGCTGCCAGGATGCTCCGTAGCAGGTTCATGGCACGTGCTTCACATTTCCAAGCTGGAGTTCCTTGCAGCTGTTCCACAGCCTCTGCTTTGGGTAACCCAGTGTCAGCTACGGTACCTTGGTGAGAGGAGCAAAGGGCTCTGGTTTTCTCCAGGATCTTGATTTCTTTCCCTCAGGGACAGGTGGCTTTTTGGACAGAGCAAGTGACCGATTTGATAATCCCTCTTTTGAGGCTCCAGATCCATTCTGTTTCTGTTAGACAAAAGGACATCAAGCTAGCAAGCAAGCAGGGATTTGTTTGCTGGGGCACAGCGCAGAGAATCTTGCTTGTGCATAGAACTAGGAGTGGGTTTGCACACAAACATCCAACAGGCAAACTCCAAAGGTGCTTTGTATTTACAGTCCAAGCGTGCGCTCGCATAAAGCTGCACCCCAAACAAAATGGAGGCAAGGGAGGCAGAGAGATTGGCTTGAGCTGGTGTTTAGAAGCCCAGGAAAAAACAATCAGGACAAACACAGAGATCGCTGAGTCAGCACTGCAAGGAGCACAAAGCTTTCTGATCACAAACAGCCCTATTGTCCTAAAAAGGGGAATAACCAGGAACCCACGCTTACCGTTGCAGTGGCTTGTTGCCTTGGTATTTTGTTCTTATTAGTGTTTTCTCTTGGCATGTAGTACCTGCAGGGACAGGGAGAGAGAAAGAGAGAGAGAGAGAGAAGTGAGCTGGGGATCCTGCCTAATTCTCAGAATTTGTCCCTCTTCAGACAAGAAATGCTTTTTCAAGGCTGATTCTGACCAGAGCCTCAGTCACACACATGAACGCACGACAGCGTCGTCTCAGCTCCCAGCACCGTTCTTTCACCGCCCCAAGACTGGGTGAGGAGGAAGAGCTGGGAGCTCCCTAAACTTTCACAGGATCACAAGGTTGGAAAAGACCTTTCAGATCATCAAGTCCAACCATTCCCATCCTAAGCTAAACCATATCCCTGAGCACCTTATCTACCCTTTTTTTAAACATGCAGGGAAGGTGACTCGGCCCCCTGCCTGGGCCAGGCCTTGACAACTCTTTCAGGGAAGAACTTTTCCCTCACATCTGACCTGACCCTGACCTGGCACAGCTTGAGGCCATTTCGTCTTGTCCCATCTCCTGTCCTCTGGCTGAAGAGACCATCACCCACCTCTCTGCAACATCCCTTCATGTAGGAGGTGAGAAGGTCTCCCCTCAGCCTCCTCTTCACCAGACTAAACATCCCCAGCTCCCTCAGCCACTCCACATAGCATTTGCCCTCCAGCCTCTACCCCAGCCTGGTTGCCCTTCTCTGGACTCGTTCAAGGACCTCCATGTACTTCTGATGGTGAGGAGCCCAGAACGGGACGCAGCATGCGAGGTGTGGCCTCACCAATGCCCAGTACAGGGGCACCATCCCTTCCCTAGACCTGTTGGCCAAACTATTTTTGATACAAGCCAGGATGCCATTGGCCTTCCTGGCCACCTGGGCACACTGCTGGCTCATGTTCAGCCTGCAGTCACTCAACACCCCCAGGTCCTTCTCTTCCTGACAGCTCTCCAGCCAGTGTCCCCCCAGCCTGTAGTGCTGCATGGGGCTGTTGTGTCTCTTACCTGATCTCATTTTTCTGGGACCACTGTGGGCTGCACACAGCTGCATGTTTGATACCTGCACAGGAGAGTGGGAACAGGAAAACAACAAGTCAACTCCCAGTTGCCACCAGCTCTCGTGTTCTGGGTGATAAAATAGAAACCAACTTTTAACGACAGCCATGTGATTAGGAAGTTCAACCTCTGGCAAAGGGTTTGAATACCACACACGAGCCTCCCAGAGCTGCAGCAGGGCATTTATTGCGTTTTTAATCCCGGGCTGCACATGGCTACACGAGAGATTTCGGGCAAAACCAGATGCTCCTCCAGGCTCAGCACAGCTAGTCATTTTCCACAACAAAACCAGGTTTCACCAAATTCTAGCATCTGCTCCCAAGTCATTTCCAAACCCCACACAACTGCATCATATAGTACCGATGCAAAACTCTCTTAGTAATGGGTAGGGAAATGAGGGCTGGGACAAGACGAGGTGTCTGCCCTCCAACACCTGGTATTACAACCACCAGCTTACATGGTTTTGAAGCTCTGCTGTCACAGGGAGTCACCAATAGCATGACAGAAGGACTAGAGAGCACCACGTAACCACAAGTCTGAGTTAAGTAGCGGGCACCTAAGAGGGTGCAGTAATGTGTCACCCTCCACACGTCCAGACAATCAGATACTACGTTGATCTGCTGTGTGGTGCAGCTACAGTCTTCCTACTATGTGGGACAGATAGGAATCATGGAGATACTCACCGGTCTTTGCTGTCCCAGATGGAGAGGGATCTCCTCCATATTTTTGTTTGTTCAGGTGGCATATAGTTGTCACTGGTTGCCTGGAGAATTTTGGAAGACTGGACAAGGATGGAACATGGGAGTGGGATGGAACACAGGAGAAGACTGGAGCAGGGGGAAACGATGGAGCACTCGAAGAGGCCGAAGCAGTGGACAAGGTTGGAGCAGTGGACAAGGCTGGAGCACTGCAGAAGGCTGGAGCACTGTAGAAGGCTGGAGCACTGCAGAAGGCTGGAGCACTGCAGAAGGCTGGAGCACTGCAGAAGGCTGGAGCACTGCAGAAGGCTGGAGCACTGCAGAAGGCTGGGGCATTCAAGGAGGCCAGAGCACTTTGGTGCAGGAAAAAACAATAAAGAAGAGCCACAACATTTATAAGCATGGCATTCGTTATCGGCATGTATCAGTTCACCAGAAAGGAGACAGGTTATTCCCACACAAATGTCTACATGTGAGTGGGGAGCCATAGCTAAAACAACACAAAGACCTAAAGTACAACCAGACTGTTAAATCCCTGGACAGAAACATCCTGCACTGGTGTCAGGACAAAACACAGAGGGCATTCCTGTGCAGACGCCCTTCACATTCAGCTGCGCGACTCTGAACTTGGGCAGACCAGAGGGGCAGGAGTCAAATTTGTCACCTTAGTGTGCCCCGAAGAGAAAACTTCCTCTAAGCTGTGCGAGAAGAACCAGAGGAGGTGGAAAGGAAGAGAGAAAATCCTGGCATTCCCTGTGTTTACATAACGTTTCATGTTCCCAGAAAAAACAGGATTCCCCACCAAGGCAAAACTCATCAGTGCCAAACAAGAGGAAGATAAACTCCTTTGAATGGTGCTACAGAACAACCAGCGCTGGGGAACTTGTACCTTCAAGTTACGCTGCCAGCACTAGAACTAGATGCTGCCTCTCTTAACACACAGCAGCAAAGATTACGTCTCCAGTCCCATTTACACCAGCTACAAAGTCACCACCAAAAAGGCAGTGCTTATGTTCCCTGTCATTACTTGTTGGCTCCTGTCCCCAGTGCATCAGCCGGGCATCTAGCAGATTGTCCCTTCAGTTTTTTGAGGAGTTGCTTGCACTTCTTCTTTCTTCCTTGCTGAACATCCTGCCAGAATGGCGGGGGGGAAAGAATTTAAATAGGGGATCAGGACCTCAGCATATGAAGCAAACATTTGTAATCTGGGTACAGAGCAAACTGCACATGCTGTTCCCCAAATACTTGCACGTTATTCCAGTTTACTTTAGCAGCACCTTCACTTTGAGTCAGCCCTGCTCTAGGAACTTGTGTCCCACTACAAACAGCTACCATTCCTTCTGCAACTCTCTCCTCTAATGGGAGGCTCTTCTCTTCAGCTGTGCTCTGCGTCATCATTCAGGCAAATCCCATTCCTGTCAATCCAAGCCGTGATCGGGTGCTGTGAGTCCCCAAGGTATCTTAATCGGACTCCACAGCTGGGCAGGGCCTGCTTCTCCAGTCCTTCTCCCACGAAAGCTAGATTTATCAGGAATTTTCCAAGAGTTCCTTCAGATATCGGAAGGAAAGGACAGGGAAAGACCCCCTCAGTTGGATTATTAGCAGCTGAGCAGGTTTAAGCCTGTGCCATCCTTTCAGAGTTGCTACAAGCTTAACTGCAAGCCAGAAAAGAAGAGCAACAGCTTACACACCACTAAAACTATGAACCTAAAAAATCGCCAAGTATCTGCAGGACAACAAACACTGAGCTCCTTCCTCAGCTCCACGTGCCAGAGCACAGCACGCAAACCCCAGTGAGCCAAACCCAGCACACAAGAGGAGCCTGCTGTCAAGGGAAAAGAAACACCAATGGCTGCACAGGGTAAGGAAAGCCTTTGCTAACCTCTCCTGCAGATGCTGCTCTTGGAGCAGCATCGCTGATGGAAGCCGGGCGTCTCCGTGCTACTTCTGCTGGTACTGCCACCGGAACAGGAACCTCTTCATGCCCAGAGATGGCGTAATCCAAAAAACAAAGGCAAGCCACATGAGAGCATGATTTAAGAGGGGATAGGATTGCCGTTTGCATGGAAGCCCACCTCCTTAATCCCACCCAAAGCAGTGGGATTCATTCCAAGCTGCACACCCTTTTGCAGTTGCAGACACCCTTTAGTTCTCCAAGTCCCCAACCCAGCAACAGCGCAGGGATGCAGGGAAGATACCGAGTTCCCACTCCAGCACTGCCAGAAGCTACCGAGCTGAGATGCCGCCACAACCCGTACGTGAGCCGAGGGGGACAGTTGCACCACACGCCAGGAAGAACGCAGAACAAACAAGCTCACCACTTGACATCAGCCTTACCAATAGGCTCGAGTTCTTCATCCGGCACAGTACTACTTGGTTCCTCAACCTCAGGCTCAGAAGAAAGGGCCCGAGTCTGAAACAGAAACAAACAAAGCAGCGCCCTGAGTTTAACCTGAACACTAGCACAAGCAAGCGGAAACTTCCAGAAATGGAGGCAGCTCTGATCCGACTTGGGGACTGGGATTTGCTGCCTCAGAGTGCAGCAGAAGGATCTTTGCAGGATCTCTGACCAGCACACTGCCCTTTGGGTTTGGTTGTTAATACGGGCTCTCCTACGAGCAGTGATTAAACCCCCTCAGGCTTCCTGCCCAGTTCCCCTAGGGCAGCTCCTCAGCATTCTGGAGTTCAGCCCTGCCTCTCGCTCGGGGAGAGCTGAGCCCCTCAAAAAGGTGTTCTGAACAAACAAATAGTCAACAGGGCTCACAGGGACAACACTGCACCTCCGAACCAAACTAAGGGGTCAAGCAGCTCATGACTAGTTTTTACACAGCCAAAGTCCTATGAGAATCCGCTCCCGGACCGGTGGATATCGAACTGAGCAGACAGGGCTTTATCCAGAGGAAGCGGACGATTTTTCTCACAAGGTCACGTATTTTGCTTGCTCCTTCCTCAGCTCCACGTGCCAGAGCAGAGCACACAAACCCCAGTGAGCCAAACCCAGCACACAAGATATGCCTGCTGTCAAGGGAAAAGAAACACCTACAGCTGCACAGGTTCAGGAAAGACTCTGCTAACCTCTCCCGCAGACGTGCGAGCAGCATCGCTGACAGAATCCTGGTGTCCCGATGATTCATCTGATGGCACCTTCACTGGAGCAGGAACTGCTTCACGCCCAGAGATGTCATCATCTAAACAACAAAAGAATAGCCACATGAGAGGGTGACTTAAGAGGGGGTTAGGATTGCCATTTGCATGGAAGCCCACCTCCTAAATCCCACCCAAAGTAGTCGCATTCATTCCAAGCTGCACACCCTTCTGCAGTTGCAGACACCCCTCAGTATTCCAAGCAATGCCAAACCTCAGAAGAACAGGAGCTATGAACTACCTCTGTCATGGGCGGCACCTGCTTGTAGATTTTGTGGATCCTGCCCATTAGGATGTTCCACAGGCGACTGTGGGCTGAGGAAAGAACACACAGAACAGGGATTTACAACCATGGGAGAGCTTCACACAAACAAACTTCCAAAGCTAATTGCTGGAGTTCTCCTTCCAAGGCCTCCCGGGATCATCCCAGACACACACACAGCCACCGCACTGCATCCCCTGCCTCTCCCAGCCAAGGCAACGCTAATTATCCCCCTACAGTGGGATAATTCCCTTCTCTCAATGCTTCGTCATCTTCTACAACTTCCAGACCTGCCGTCCCCAGCCACCCGTGAAACAGGAGAGAGAGAAGCACAAGTGAAAATCCCAACAACTGCCTCGGCTGCAGACCCTGGGGCCCAAGACCTGCGGCGATACCGAAGGCTACAGAGCCGCACGGGGGCCTCACTCACACCATCCGGCCCCCAGCTCTTCTAAGAGTCGGGTGCGCTGGCACCAAGGTGTAGCTGCTGCTTTCCTCACAGCCTCAGCCACCTCTGGAGATCATCTGGCCAAAGCCCCGCTCCAGCTCTGTGCTTCTCTTTGCTGGGCTGAAGTCAGCATCCCCCAACCAAGAATTCAAAACTAGACCCACAGAAAGGCCAGTCCTTCTAGTAAATCAGAAACTGGTTTATGCCAAACGGTACCCAACTTCTTTTCAGAGCAGGTTTGTTGGGGATTTTGCTTTATTAAAAAAAACCTTTTTTCCTGTCCAAAACACTATCTAGGAGCTTTTCATACGCGTTACAGGTCTCAGCCTCAAGTTCCACGCTTCCTCCTACCCACAGACCTTTAACCTGGTCTAATCTCGCCCGTCTATGAAACATCTGGGTTTAAACGAAAACATTTCAAATGAGTTGGGAGGGTAGGAAGGAAAAATAAAAAGCTAATGAAGACCTCCCTTAGGGGAGCAGCCCAGGAAACCTTGGAAAACCATCACTGTGAGGACACTGAGTAGGCAGCATGGAGTAAGTTCAGGAATGAAATTGAAAGCAAACCCTTCAGAGAAGAAAGTCAAAGAAAACAGAAGGGTTTTACCTGTCCCAAAGATCAATCGTCTCCCAGATGGAGCGTAGATAGTCGTCCCAGGGCAGTTCATCTACAAGAGAAGAGCATAAGCCATCAGTCACTCTAAAAGGGAACCGAGGAGGTTGATGAGGTTACGGGCAAGAGCTTCCCCAAAGGTCAAAGTTTCCTTTCTCCCCTACGTTGCCATATTCCCTGTGTTCTGTTACTTTAGAATAGTCTCAGATTTTCTTATTGGCAACTACAGCAAGTTGCGTTTGGCACGAGGCATTGCCAGGCTGAACCCCAAATTCAAACGCAAAAAGGGTTCTGAGGATCTAACACCTCAAATCAAACCAAATTCCTTCTGGCCAGCTGGCAGCGGCTGTATCGCAGCTGGAGCTGGCTGTATCTAAGGCGGCTCTGGTACTGAGATGCCGAGACAAACGCCTGGCCCCAACCCAGCAGCAGTGCAGGGATGCAGGGAAGAAACCGAGTTCTCACTCCAGCACTGCCAGAAGCTACCGAGCTGCGATGCCACCACAACCCGTACGTGAGCCGAGGGGGACAGTTGCACCACACGCCAGGAAGAACGCAGAACAAACAAGCTCACCACTTGACATCAGCCTTACCAATAGGCTCGAGTTCTTCATCCGGCACAGGACTTCTGGGTCGTTTAACTGGAGGCTGCAAAGAAAGGGCCCAAGTCTGAAACAGACAACAAACAAAGCAGCGCGCTGAGTTTAACCTGAGCACTAGCACAAGCAAGCGGAAACTTCCAGAAATGGAGGCAGCTCTGGTCTGACTTGGGGACTGGGATTTGCTGCCTCAGAGTGCAGCAGAAGGATCTTTGCAGGATCTCTGACCAGCACACTGCCCTTTGGGTTTGGTTGTAATACGGGCTCTCCTATGAGCAGTGATTAAACCCCCTCAGGCTTCCTGCCCAGTTCCCCTGGGGCAGCTCCTCAGCATTACGGAGTTCAGCCCTGACTCTCGCTCGGGGAGAGCTGAGCCCCTCAAAAAGGTGTTTTGTACAAACAAATAGTCAACAGGGCTCTCAGGGACAACACTGCACCTCCAAACCAAACTAAGGGGTCAAGCAGCTCATGACTTGTTTTTACAGCGCCAAACTCCTATGGGAATCCTCTCCCGGACCGGTGGATACTGAACCGAGCAGAGAGGAAGCGTGTGATTTTTCTCACAAAGTCATGTCTTTTGGTTGCTCCTTCCTCAGCTCCACGTGCCAGAGCAGAGCACGCAAACCCCAGTGAGCCAAACCCAGCACACAAGAGGCGCCTGCTATCAAGGGAAAAGAACCACCTAGAGCTGCACAGATTCAGGAAAGACTCTGCTAACCTCTCCCACAGATGGTGCTCTGGGCGCAGCATCGCTGACAGAAGCCCGGCGTTTCCTTCCTTCCTTTGGTGGTACCTTCACCGGAGCAGGAACCTCTTCACGCCCAGAGATGTCATCATCTAAACAACAAAAGAATAGCCACATGAGAGGGTGACTTAAGAGGGGGTTAGGATTGCCATTTGCATGGAAGCCCACCTCCTAAATCCCACCCAAAGCAGTCGCATTCATTCCATGCTGCACACCCTTCTGCAGTTGCAGACACCCCTCAGTATTCCAAGCAATGCCAAACCTCAGAAGAACAGGAGCTATGAACTACCTCTGTCATGGGCGGCACCTGCTTGTAGATTTTGTGGATCCTGTCCATTGGGATGTTCCACAGGCGACTGTGGGCTGAGGAAAGAACACACAGAACAGGGATTTACAACCACGGGAGAGCTTCACACAAGCAAACTTCCAAAGCGAATTGCTGGAGTTCCCCTTCCAAGCCCTCCCGGGATCATCCCAGACACACACAGCCACCGCACTGCATCCCCCGCCTCTCCCAGCCAAGGCACCGTTATTTATCCAACCACAGTGGGATAATTCCCTTCTCAGAGTTCCATGCAAGGACTCACACACTTGACCTGGGCACACCTTTGCCATCTTACAGGCCATCCCAGACAGCGCTGCTGGAAAACCTCTTTGCAGCGGGAGAGCAGCTGAAGCCACCCAAGGTGGTTTCCCTCCGACCGCTTCGCCCGCCATTCCCAGCGATGGATCCCTGAGGGAAACTGGGTCTCCCGCTCACATCGTGCCATGACAGCCAGCTGCGCCTTTAAAGGCACCTTCCTCCGCCTGGGACTGTGCTCTGCACGGCTGCTGGGTACTACTACTGGGGCAGCCAGCGTCTCTCTCCACACGACGCTGCCTCTCCTCAGGGACACAGAAGCCACAGGCATGGCATGGCCACCGCTGCCCACAGCAGGGGGGTTGGAACAAAATGGATCTCATAGGTCCCTTCCAACCACAGAAACATCCACCAGCTCTTACTGGGAGCTCTGCGATACTGGCAACCGTTAACCCCTGGGAAGGCATCCCCGTTTCTCCACATGCCCTACGCCGGGACTCGCCTCCACCCGCTGTATCCCCTCACACACACACAGCCCTCTGCTCCTGCCCCGCGCACCCTCCCAGGGCCCGTTTCTTCTCAAACTCCCCGCTTCCCACAGGGAAAAGCCAACGGGGTGGCGGGGGGGTGGGGGGGGGGAGAGGAGCGGATTGCCAGGGTCGTTCTCGGGGCGGAGGCACACCGAGCTCCGCTGCCGCCCCGGGCTCTAACGCCGAGGAGAGGCGGGAGAGGCGCCGCGCTCCGGGCCGGCTCGGAGGGGGGAGGGGGGGTGGAGAGGGACGGGGCGAGGCCCTCGGGCGGCCGTACGGCGTCGGGCGGCTCGCTGACCTGGGGGGCGGCCTCTGGAGCGGCGCCGAGGCCGCGGGCGACTCGGGGGACGCGACAGACAGCGACGGACAGGGCGCCGAGGGCCCCCAGCAGCCATCGCTACATGGGCCCGGACAGCCCGCGGCGGAAATGCGCCCATCCTGCCCCACGCCCGGCACGGCCCGGCACGGCACGGCCGCCCCTCCCACGAGCGTGCGGAGCAGCCCCCTCCATTGGCTCCTACCAATGCCTGTCTGGGGAGGGAGAGCCCAGGGAAGCGCAGGGGCGGAGACCCGGGACGGCCACGCATGCGTGGTGCTGCTCCCCCTCCCGCGGGCGGGGCCTCCCTCGCCAGCGCCGGGCTGGGCTGGCCCGGGCTGGGCTGGGCTGGGCCGTCCCCTCCTCCGGGTGGGCGGGAGGCTTCCCTCTTCCCCCCGCCTTCGGACAGCCCCGGGCGGGGCTTCGGCGGGGAGCTCGGCGCCCAGCTCGGGCAGGTGTTTGGGCAGGGTGCTCTCCGGCTCAGCGGGTGACAGGCCGGAGGCTCCCGGGGCTTACCGAGCCCTCTGCTCATCCATCTCCCGGCGCTCGGGGCCTGTCTCCTCTCCCGCTCCCGCAGTACCCACCGGCTCAGCCATGGCCGAAGGCACGACTGAGCGAGAGCGGCGGGTGGGCAGGACGCAGTGCCCCGGGCAACGGAGCGGGGACTTCCAGACCGTTTAACGGCCGAACCGGCTGCGCGGGCAGCGCCGACGCGCAACCATCTACCGAACCCACCCGGGAAGGGCCGGACCCACCGGCCGGGAAAGGCCGAACCCAGCTGCGGTGGTTTGGCCCTAGCCAGAGGCCAAATACCCACCGAGCCACTCGCTCACTCCCCCCTTCAGCCGAAAAGGGGAGAAAGTAGATATTAGGAGGCCTAGGACTTGAGATAAGGACAGAGGGATCGCTCTCCAGTTAGTGCAATGGGCAAAACAGACTCAGCACAGAATAAAGTGATTTATTACTACTGCAACTAATACACCCGGTGAACCGGAACGAGATAAGAAGCGGCCAGGTCTTAAAGCACCTTCCCCCACCCTCCCTTCTCAGCACACTTAAAACTCATGGCGATTTTACTCCCTTCATCCCCCCCAACATGGCACGGGGGTGCTGACATTCGGGTCCAGACCCCCCAGCCTGGTCCCCCGCAAAGTCACAAGTCCCCCAGCAAACCTGATGAGGCATGGAGCAATCTTCACAGGGTATAGGTGTCTCTGCTCCCCATCCCCATCCATGGGCTTTGGGGGGACACCCATTTCACCATGGTCTTCACCATGAGCTGCAGGGTAGACTCTTTTCACATTCTTTACACACACACACACACCCACACACACCCCCTCCTGCAGGCCTGGCCTTGGTGTCTGTGCAGCTTGATATATCTTCTCTCTCCCGCTCCAGTGGCAAAGTGCCCCTGCCAGCAGGTTTTTTTCTCCTATATGTGATTCACAGAGGCACTATGACCAGTTCTGATAGGCTGAGTCTCGAATTCGGCATTGAATTGACCATGTTTTCAAAATATGGGGCTTGCAGAAAGCTGTAGCTGCGGCTTACAAAAGCCTCTGAGGCAGCACAGCCACACAAAACTGCAACACCTTCGGACCGGAACCGGGCGGGTTTCACCTCTCCCACTGGGTTAGGCTGGTTCCCGGAGCCACCCCGCTTCCCCCTGCCCTGATCCAGCAAGAATGGTGGGGATGCGGGGAGGGAGGGTGCTGCACAAGTTACGCTGCCAGCACTAGAACTAGATGCTGCCTCTCCTAACACAGAGCAGCAAAGATTACGTCTCCAGTCCCATTTACACCAGCTACAAAGTCACCACCAAAAGGCAGTGCTTATTCTCCCTGTCATTGCTTGTTGGCTCCTGTCCCCAGTGCATCACCCAGATGTCTAGGAAATTGTCCCTTCAGGTTTTTGAGGTGTGTTTGCACTTCTTTCCTCCTTGCTGAACATCCTGCCAGAACAGAGGGGGGAAAAGAATTAAAAGTTGCTTCAGATATCGTAAGGACAGGGAAAGACCCCCTCAGTTGGATTATGAGCAGCTGAGCAGGTTTAAGCCTGGCCATCCTTTTAGAGTTGCTACAAGCTTAACTACAAGCCTGAGAAGAAGAGCAACAGCTTACACACACTGAAACGATGAATCTCCAAATATCCAGAGGACAACAAACACTGAGCTCCTTCCTCAGCTCCACGTGCCAGAGCAGAGCACGCAAACCCCAGTGAGCCAAACCCAGCACACAAGAGGAGTCTGCTATCAAGGGAAAAGAAACACCAATGGCTGCACAGGGTAAGGAAAGCCTTTGCTAACCTCTCCTGCAGACACTGCTCTTGGAGCAGTATCGCTGATGGAATCCTGGCGTCTCCATGCTTCTGCTGGTACCTTCACCGCAGCAGGAACCCCGACACACCCAGAGATGGCATAATCTAAACAAAGGCACAGCCACATGAGAGGGTGATTTAAGAGGGGTTAGGATTGCCCTTTGAATCAAGCCCACTGTTGCAGTTTTGCATAGCAGAGAAGGCTTTTTGTCTGCCTTGTAAAGCTGAGACTTGGAGCAGTGCTTTGCTTTTTAATTTTTTCCTTTTCTTTTTTATTATTTTTTTCATAGAAAATTAAGAAAACAACAAACCCCAAGATGGGAAAAAAATGGATCTCGAGCGAGGTGGGAGAAAGAAACCTTCTCACGTGTCCCATGCCATGCTCTCTTCTCCTGCCAGCCAAGAGCTGGTGGCTGTTCCTTCAGAGAGAGCTCAAGGAATGATTAAAAAGGCCAAAAAAAAGGAAAGAAAAAAAAAAAGAGAAAAAACCCCGATCCAAACATCATTTAAAAACCCACTCAAAGCATCCAAGAACCAAGGGAAAGAGGAGGGGTGGGGAGCAGCGTGGCCCGATGCCGTGTTTCCTTCCACGGCAACATGTCTGTGTGTGCCTGTGTGCCTACCCCAGTGCGGAGCGGGGGTGGGGGAAGGAAAGGGGGTTTTGTTTGAAAAACAAAAAGGAAAAGACCCAAACCAGAAATATATCCAGCTACCATGAGCCTGGGCTTGCTCCTTGCTCTCTGTTGCTTTCTTTTGAGTGTCATGTGTTGGTCCCGGTTCCTCCAGCAGTCTCCTTGTCTCTGCACATGATGCTGGGGTGTTGGGGAGGGGGATGAAGGTGGTTGGGGGTATTTTTTTGGGGGGATGGAGGAGCATCCCTTTACCTGGTGACTTGGGGAAGAGTTGACATCGCACAGCCGCCTCTCCCTGGTTAGTAAAGCCAAAAGGTTATTAGCAGGTCACTAATTGGGCTGGTGGCTTCCAGCAGAGTGGGTGTAAGGGCAACACCGGTGGGGTAAGGCCAGAACAGGGTTTGGGCTGGGAGGTGGGGGCCAAGCTCCTGCCACCCACCATCCCCAACCCATGGAGGGGACTCGCTCTGACCCAGACTCGCAGGCTGAGCACACACCCCACCCCCCCCCCCCGCATCCTTTCTGCACAGGCAGGCAGCCTGCAAAGCCGGTGGGGAGCATCCTGTCGCAGCCCTCCCCCGCCTCGCTCTCCCCTCAGCGCCAGCTCCTCACCTCCAAGAGGACATCTCCTAATGAGACATGGGGTCCTGCACCCACCTCCTCACCCAGTCATGAGGCCACCTCTCCCCCCAGGGTGGTCTCAGCACCTTGTAGGGGCCCAAGGACCCAAGTCCACACTTACCTATTTTCAGGATTGGACAATATTTTATTGTACACTAGAAAGCCATTGTGAACTTGCACCGTTGTGAGCTGACACTGGACATAAAAAACCTTAAGGCTGAGAAGTCCACTACTGCACAGCCTCTCTTCTGCCCTTAAAAGCCTGCAAAAAGTAGGAAATTATGAACATGTTCAAGTCTTTTCTGTCTGAAATAGAAAGAGGACAGTGCAGCTACTTAGCTACTGTGATTAAATGCACTTCTAAAATTGTTTATTTAGCAGTTAAAGCTTTCTTGTCCCTCTGCCTTTCCCATTTCCACCATGTGAAAATTTATGTGCTATGGGGAAATTAATCAATCAGAAATTGAGAAGGTAAATTTGAGGTTTTCCAGAAGCGTTTTGGATACCTTTCTACCATTTGTATAGCCTTCAGCTATACAAGAGTCTCTGGACATGGGCAAACTTCCTAGACTTTTGGCTTTGAGTCTACCCATGAAGCCTTGGCAAGAAGCAATAGTGCTGGCGAAGGGAAGGTCCATCGTTACCCTGATGATGCAAGTAGTAGGTGTGTGCTTTAACAGGCCTAGAGCGAACAGGCAGATCTCCCCATCCAACCCTGACTTTCAGAAACCAAAATGAGATTCAAGAACTGTGTTTTATAAACCAATATACTGAGATTTATTCTCTTACCTTTGTTATAAGATATCCCACCCATGTTGCTGACCATTCTGCAAAATTATCACCTAATTTGCTTAAGCAAATTGGTTTCTTCATCTTCGACCAATTTACAGCCTTTTGATAACTCTTGTACCTACAATTTTAAAACATCCATTTAATAAGCCTAACTTTTCCATGTAATATAATAAAAAGTATCACATTAATAATCATAACCCCCCTAATTAGAATCATAATTAGGTTACATCTATATCTTTAAAAAAAGAATTAAGAGAGTATTTTCAGTAGTCAACTTCTTTCATTCTAGAGCATCTTAAAAGAAAACATGAAATAAAACCAACCTAATATGTTACCAGAATTTTTAAGTATACTTCAAAGTGCTGTTCAAATATTTTAAGCAATGCCACTGAACAGATATTTGAGCATTACGTTTTTGGCAGGAAAAATCCTAGAATATACATGAAAGCAAAGAAAAGCCTAA
This sequence comes from Laterallus jamaicensis coturniculus, assembly GCA_022605575.1. Taxonomy (NCBI): domain Eukaryota; kingdom Metazoa; phylum Chordata; class Aves; order Gruiformes; family Rallidae; genus Laterallus; species Laterallus jamaicensis. The sequence goes on from JAKCOX010000014.1 coordinate 4,052,944, forward strand.
TTTGGTTTTCTACAAAGGCAAAACCTATCACAAATGAGCATGGCTGTCTTCATAAGGCTACGGAAAGGTTGAGTTGATTATTTTATGTTAAGGTCCATTCATCATTTGAAGTTTTCCTCACTTATTTTTTTTCATTAATTCAACAAAATGAAAAGTCAAATTAAAACCCAATGAGCTCCTGCTACTTCTATAAATCGTACCAGTAGAGGGATATTAGTGGATTTGAGCACAAACTCAAATCCTAGTGAGAATTTGTACAAAGAAAACAAAAACAAAACTCTCAAAACATCGTATAAGACAATGCTTTCGATAGACAGATCTGAGCAAAGTATAAGCTCAGAATTTTGCTTGTTTGATTTATAGAGAATTACATGAAAGGAAGTGCTAATTCAGCTTTATGAGAAAGAAGTTACTTGAATTTTACATATATATGTATCAGTCTACAGAAAAGTAACAATCACAAAGCCAAATGAAGTTACTGCTAGCCTGGAGGAAAAAAATAAAGTGTTGAAGTTGTCATATACCATGTATTTAAGTGAGGTTTCAAGATGTCCTGCACCTGCTCAGGAAACCTCCTCCAAAGCCGGGATCCTGGGCAGTCAGTGTTTGTCTCTCTACAGTCATAGATAGACAGTAACTCCTGAAAAGGCATGGCTTACATGACCACGTTAGCATTAAAAGTATTTCATGACCACAGCATTAATAAAAACTGAGGCATATACAGGAAAAAAAAAGATAGGGGTTATAGAATGCTTGATTCAGAAGCAACTGCAAAACTTTGATCCAACATTGTTAATCCCCTATTACTAGGCAGTGTTGATTTCATCTACTGATTCTCCAGATTCTCCAGTTGGTGTTTGGACATTATCTTGTATTCTTCACATCTGCCAATAAACCAGGGCGAGCAGTCTGATTCCTCCTTGTGCATAAGCTAATGACATTTTCTTATTACAGTGACTCTACAGGACCACTTGCTTTCTCCTGGTGCAAAGAATTATCCTGAAGTTTTTATAAAGATATTAACAACAAAGAAACAAAAAACACCACAACTCATCCTCCCCATCAAGTCAGCTTGGAGGTGGCAAACCAGTACAGAAGACTAGAGTATGAAAATAAGGGCAGGCTTCCTTTCAGTTGCTTCTGAACAGCATAAGCTGAAACTTTCTTAGGGATACTCATTGCTTTGCATTTCTACCTATGGAACCTGCACCATTTCTAAGTCAGTCTCGTGACTGCCCCTTGAACCACTATGCATGGACTGTTAGTTACCTCTGAAACATCAGATCTCTCCTAAAATATTGTGACAAAAACGTATCTCTTATTTGACAACTCCCCAGAATTCTAAGTGAGCACTGAGGAGCGTAAAAAATAATTTCCCTGAAAAACTTTTTACCTTGTAATTTAAAGCTGTATGGAATGAAGTTTCGAATACTTAAACACGTACTTCACAATGCAGATTTATATTGCATAATATATTCGAATATAGTTCTGTGTGATAGGAAATAATTTGTGAAGAGAAAATAGGATCTAACCATATATCTCACCTGAATTGCATATGCTGCAGAATCCTGAGCATGAACATTTTCAGCATAAGCAAGGAATGCTCTGGTCAGTTCTGTTAATAATCCATAGACAAAATTGGGATCCTCACCAGCCTCAATCACAAACAGAATGCCAATTTTGTTAAAACAGAGTAACAGCTGTACCTTTAATCTGCAAATAATCACTCCAAACCCTGTCTCTGAACTGTTTTAGATGAGAAAGCAAGTACAGATTTTTTCAAAGGGTCTAAACAGAGCAAGTTCCCAAGTACTTTTAAAAAACCCTTAATGCTAAACAAACATTACTACAACACTTCTTACCACAACTGTGAAATGTTTTCCTTGAGTTTCACTTGTGGAAAAGTCAAGCCTGCCAGGATCTATGGCTCCCAGTTGACCTAAACATCCTCCACAAAGTAGCCGGGCTTGAGAGTTTGCATCCTGGCAGCCGATGAGAAGCACAGTTACCAGCTGGGAGATGACTGGCTCCACGCTTTCGCTGTCTGTTACAGACTTGACCCATTTTTCCTAGGAAGTTGTAAAACGAAAACTAATTATCCCGCAGCTTTATTTATGGCAATCAAAGAAATTTTCCATCTGTGACTCACTCTGACTTCACACTTCATGTACGCATGACTTCAGGTTAGTGATTCAAGTAGTGTCATTTTGTAACCAGAGCTAAATTGCCCTAAATTGCTTTTTATGCAAAGAAAAACTAAACAAATTAATAAGAATGAGGAATTTGGGCTTCAATTTATAATGTTGTCATGGCCAATAATGTATTTAATTATCATCCATTGATCTACTAATACTTTCTTTCCCTGTCTTACTAAGAACTCTCTTCTTGCCTACATTATCTTCTTCATTGTCTGCTCCTTTTCTTCATTTGTTCTGGTATTTCCTCCCACTTTCTTTCATGCAGCTCTTGTCACACCTTCTGATTTAGCTGCCAAGCTGCTATCTTTACTATTTCCCATTTGTTGGCCATTTCTTCACTCTCAGTCCTACAAAGCCCAGGGTTTCAAGCCCTTTATTCAATGCCCATCATTTTAAGTGGACATCCTTTGTTTTTCATTTTGGCCCAGCTTTTATTTCCCAGTTCCACATTTAGTCCAAATACAGACATATTTTTCTCTAAATAGTGTGAGGATATTTACCATTGTTATACTTAATGAAGACTGAAGCCACAGCCAACATAACAGAGCAAATAGTTCCACAAGCTTTGGAACTAATTAAGTTTGATTCACCTCAACTATCTTGCTAGACTTCTAACAAAGACAGACATGACATTTCATGTTTAGACTTCTGACTGAAGAATGTCCCACTATCTTGTAGCTGATAAGGGGACAGGTTTTTCCCCCCCTCTCTTAATAGGTCATACACACCCCTCTGGGCAAATAGCCACACAGATTTGAAAAGCAGTACCTTCAACTTGTACATGGCTGTAAGATTCATTGCAATATGATCAATGGATTAAAATTTTTGAGCACAGAAGGCAAGGGACAAGAAAAAAATGACACGTGTGAGGTGGTCACACAAATGTTAATTCTTTTAGGTATTACATTCACCTGCAAAAACTGAGTGGTTTAATGCATTAAGTGTCCTGATGCAAAAGCCATATGCATTCTAACAGATTAACAAGCCCACCCAATAGACTGCTGAAATGGACTGCTTAGACATGCTGAAAAAGACCCCTTCTCCTCATTACATTAAGAAACAGCTAGCTTAAATTGAGGAGAATAATGCAGTTCATATGAACATCCAGTAACAGTAAAGAGTTTTAGATTATTGGTTTGGATACTAAAGTTATTTTTAATTTTACTCAAGGAGGTTTTCTATACCTGGTTTCTATATAGTGTTTCCTTCAGGCTGGTAAGTGCATGAATACAAACATCCACGTTCTCATGCTGAATAGCTCTCATTGATAGCTGCAGCATTGTCTGCAGGTCAGTGCTTTTGGAGGATTCCTGAACAAGACATAAGAAGTTCAAATTAAGTGTAAAAGGAACATGGTAAAGCAACATCTCACAGAACACAATTGAGAGCACATACAAACAACTACATTTCTGCTTGCTTTCTCACTTAGACCCACATACCACAGTCTTCCTATTTTTAGAAAGGCTTTCTTCAAAAAGGTGCTACATTTACATTTTTATGTAAATAAAACCTATTAAATCAGAAAAAACATGCTTTGTATGGAGTACCTCATTATCTAAAAATCAAATTAGTTTTTACTTTTGTTACTTGATTCCCACTAAATAATTGCTACTTCCCATCTATGACCTAACCATTCTGAGGGCAAGAAAAAGAATTTACTACTAAAAACAGGCCAACTTTATTACCTTGAGAGAGAATACAAAAGAAGAATCAAATTGAAAGTAGTTTCTCTTGTAACACAATCATTGTCATAGCTGATGCTACCATATTTTTTTCTTATAATCTCTTTAGTCTCAAAAAATGGAAAAGTCAGTATTCAGGAGATGCTACAGAAACAGGTATGTTACACCCGAGCATATTTTACTCCTAAATAAGAATCAGAGCCTGTTTCAAGGTATTCCTTTAAGACACAAATTCTGTTTTGTTGTGGAGGCAGAAAAATACTGTTTCTGCTTGAAAATAAACTTTAGATATTTTCTTCACTTGCTATGAATTCATTTGATGCATGAAAATAAACAAGTAAATAAATGAAGCTGTACCTTTCTCTATTCCTGAAGGACAACTTGAATTTTTTTTAGTTCTGGAATGTCAGGCAGAAAATATATTTCATGCAAAAAGTCTCGCACTGCATCCCTAACAGTTAAAAGAAAACAATTGCAAAAACCAGCAAACAGTAGCTGTGTCAGAAAATTCTTAAAAACCCATGCCGAGAAAGTCGTCAAATATAATGACCAAAGGCTTGGAATGCAGGAAAACCTTTTTAAGGAAGGAACTTATTTCTCTTGTTATTCAACTAAGCCACAGGTATTTTTCCTCTATACTTCAAATTACTTTCTCTATTAAAGACAAAAAATTTCATTGCAAGGTAGACAAGTAGGATTTTTATAGAACAACAGACTATTCTGTAGAACAATCAGTTCTCTCATCTCAGTGCTGGACAATTTTAATTTAGGGTTACCCCCATTCCTATTACTGGATTTAATCCATAGTACTGAAAATATTTGATACAGTACCTGTTCTCAACTATGAGAAAGTAAAACACTCCCGTGGTTTCCTTTGGTTGGATATGTATAAGGGGCAGTAACGCTACTATCACATGACTAAGGCAGGAGCCAAGGTATGAGTGGTCCAGACTTCTAACAAAACAATCCCATGCTCTAAAGTAGAGAAGACAACAAAACAATAGTAACCAATGATTCTGCCCTGCTTAAAGACTTTCTAGTAGGTCATGAGAAGCATTTTAATTTTTTTTCAGCTCTATAGTTTATATCATTGGTCTAGAACAAAACCAAACAATGGATTCAAGGACAGAAGTAGCAGGTATATCCCTGTTTGGGAGTACAATCAGTTCACCTGCAACACAGTCCTGGAAGGTCATCCTTGTAGCGCAGAGCTGTTCTCAGCACAGTCATCATCTTCACTCTTACTGAACTGATGTGTTTGGGACCCATGAGCTTCATTAAAGACATAAGACTGTTTAAAGCCTAGACAGAGAAAAGTCATTTTAGAGTATTAGGTATTCAGCAAAACATATACAAGCCAAACTTTCTAATAAAACCAGCCAACTCTGTTTTAATAAATCAGATCCTGTAAGAGAGCTAATTCAGTTTGATGTTTCCATAAAGAATTAGGGGTTACAGGAAAAGAGAATGAACGGGAACCTGTAATGACAGCATTGTTATTTAGGCTGTTGACAGATTGATGAGGGAAGAACAACCAAAAGGTTAACACTAAAGGAGTTCATTAACACCAAAGCCATTAATGGTTATAGAAGTCTGTTATAAGACATGACTGACTGTATGTACGAAGTTTTCTCGGCTGAAAAGAGCAGATTTTGGAAATACAAAGGAAAACAAGCAAACACCACAAAAAAGCCAAAGCCAACGCAACACCAGAGTTGACATAGAACTTCTGGTAGAAGCGATGGTTAAGCTTCAGGGAACAGGTAATAATAGCTCAGTTGTCAACGGGACTGAGGAAAGACAGAAGAGAAATACTGAGAAGCAGAAAAAGCAGGAGGTATTTCAGTCCCAGGAACACCGTACCAAACAAGGTAGTGTAACATCCAGCATGACAGATCAATAACACAGGAAGGAACTTGAGCTTGAGGAAAGAGCATGGAAGGGGAAACTCATCGAGAACAAAAAAACAGAACAGGAAAATGATAGAAACAACAGCAGGTGCAGCAGAGGAAATGATACACAAAGGAAGAAACAGAGAAAGCATGAAGCCATGAGGCTATAAAAGCACTGAGAAGAAAAAGCTTGAAAAAACAGCAGAGAAAATCCAATGCCATCAATGCAAAGGCTATATACATTCTAATACTGAAAAAATCCCTGCAGAAATTACCTGCACTACTTCTCTGAGGTGGCTCAATGGCCTGTCATGTGGCTAGAAGCACTGCCTCAGGAGAGCAGAACTTTCAGACTTTGTCTCAAGCTGTAAGCTCTAATTTTTGTAAATGCTCTCTACTGCAAAGCTGAAAGGAGTTGTTCTGGGAGGAGCAAAATCAATAAAGCCCAGTTTCACTTGGATTTGCATCTTATTTCCTCCAGCATTGCCATTCAGTGTGCTTATAACACTGTTCCCTACAGCAACTCCTTTTCTCCTGCATTCCCTCACCCTCTCCACTTTGTTTCTTTCACGCATATGAGATACAGACTTGGATTCCTCCTCTGTAGTTACTGGTTGACTGACTTGCTATATGGCTAAAAGATGTATCTTAGATGACCATTAAAGAAAAAGCACAACAACAAAGCCCCCAGAACTATTAAGCTTACACTCATGCCCTACCCATAGTGAGACCATCAGTTTTCAAGAATTATGAGGAAATCTTAGTATCTTTGAGACTTCAATGACAGTTGCACAATCACATAAGTAAGTCTGGAATATTAAAGTAGCCTTTGCTTAACTTTAATAGTCAAAATGAAGTTTACATATAATTTTTATATCCTCAATGCCAACACTGGAACTCAGTAACTGCATGTTAAAAAAAGCCAAGACACCAAGCAATTTAGGTTGCAGATAATCAGCCTATAGAGGTAAAAAACCACAAATAATCTTACAATTAACACATTCCCAATCTTAAGCAATTAGAAAGTATGAAATGCTAATTCTGAAAAACACATGAGAAGAATCCCAGATACACACACTGCTCCTTAAGACATATCAGCATTAATGAGAGACAGGTTAGGCTGTGGGGTTTTTTGTTTTGGAAGGATTTTGGAGGTGTGTATGTGTGTGCATTTGTTTAGGGTTTTTCCTGTTTTGGTTTTGTTTGTGGGTTTTGTGCTAAGGAACACTTAAAATGAATGCCAGCCTTTACTCCACTTCATGCCTTAAATAACTCCAGAGAATGTTAAGCTATCTTCATTCTCAGATTGGAGAAAAAAAAAGTATGGAACAAAACTGAACATGAGTATTTTGAGAGCCTTACCATTTGTTCAGGTGATGTTATTTCTCTGGGTCCCTGACAGGGATCATCTTGAGATGCAAAAGAAGCCAATAATGACAGACCATTGAAGACTTGTTGATAGTGTTCTCCTATACGCAGCAATAATTCATTACGCAGTCCTTGGGAGTCCTGGCTCAGTAAGCTGCTCAGTTCTATCTCAGTCTCATTCTATAACGAAATAGCACACAGAAGCCAAGTCCTCATTTCATCACAATGAAACTAGCACTTTGAGACACAGGAGGCACTGGGCTGATTTACCACAAAAATAAAAGAAAATGTTTCCAACCAGCTCAATGCTAGATAAACTGTTTTTAAAGGTTTTAAGATCACAAAATACCTTACAGCAGTTTCTAAGAGACAATAGAATATAAATAACAAGACGAACAAAACTTCTCCACATTCCATTTATCCAGCTGTACTTTATAATACCTTAACTTCCATAAACCAAAGAGCTCACTATTCTGCAACTGTTGCTCCTAATCTGCATATATAATAGAGCAAACGTCAATTTACCTTGAAGTAATGACGTGCCCGCTCAAGCTCATCCTTGGAGCAGGAACAGACCAAATGAGAGAAGATGTATTTGAAGTTACTGATCAAAATCTCCCTTTGGTTTCCATTCAGCTGCTTTGCTATGGTTCAAATAAGTGTGGAGGCTGCAGGACTAGCCTTGGCTGCAAGGTCAGGAAGCAAAACTTGTAGGGTAAATTAAGAACAACACTTAATTGAAAAGAAACAAACAAACAAACTACCCCTCTGAAAACCCAGAGCTCAGCATTGTTTCATTTGTGTCACTACACCCCCACACATCTCTAGTCATAAGCTATGACCATAGGAATGAACAAAGAAGAACTTGAATAATGTGGAAATACTGAGCAAAAATGCACTTAATTACTTAAGTGAGCTACCATTTTTTGTTGTCATCCAGATTCTCCACAAAAAAACCTTAAGAGCAAAAAGCCAACCCAAAACAAAACACACAACAAAAACCCAACACACATAACGATGCTCTCCTAACCTACCAGTCAACTAGATGACTGCTTATTAATAGGTCTGCATTTATCATCTACCAACAAGCAAAATACAAGTATAAAACTGTTAAGCTTTAAATAAAACAGACATCTAATCAGATCAAAAAGACATCTATCTACAGCACAATAATTTCTTCATGGGAAACAAGACAGCAGACACCATGTAAAAACCACACCTCACAACAAATCCCTCCAAGAGCACTAACTCGTTAATATAAATCTACTCCTTGAGTACTCTAGACCCTAGATCATCATACTTGAATTAGCATTGGAGCTATCACTGAAACTCCTTAATAAGGCTGTTCTGTATTTCAGCTTCCAGTTGCAGCATTCACAAAGTATACTATATAACAACTAGAGAAAAAAAAAATATCTGCAACATTTGCAGAGAACACATGGACTTAAATAGAAATCCACAAGTGCACGCACAACAATAAAATCAGGAGTAAAAAAGACCGACAAACCTCCTGAAAGAAAGCGATTTAGGTCTGGAAAACCACATACATTGGCGATCTCTGATAACATACCCAGAGCCATTGCTCTCTGGTGAGCAGCTGTTTGTTTCTGTAGCTCATTACCCTGGCATGGAGCACTTAGTACTGCCATCTGGCTGGAGTGCAGGGATTCCACTAGAAACTAAGCATGAAGAAACAAGTATTTAGTATTATTTTTCCCCTTCTTTGCTCCCTAAAAATAAACACAAGAATTTTCCTAGATAGAGCCATAGACCAAAATTAAACCAAGCTACTTTAAAAAAAAAAAATAACCAATGACAACATCAAACATTAAGAGCAATATAAACTGAAATAAAACATTTCAAGCATTATTACACTTAGAAAAAGAGCAATATAGAAAAGGAAGGAACAGAGAAAGGTACAGAAGTAGTGACTTAGTACCTCCTACAGAAATGCAAAGTGACAATAAAAGTAAAGTCACATACCTAGCTTTACTGAACTGGGCACTTGGTTCTCAAGGAGAGTAAGAAATGGCTTGAAAACACAGGCTTGTACAGAACAGGATGTTTCATAAGCAGAAGTCACAGTAAGGCTACTACATAAAATGTCTTAAGTAACGTTTAATAGCAGAGTCAACTAAGGAAGGTTGTACACTGAATGTACCAGAGAGACAACAAGATAATTTCCCCAACTCTCACAGCACAAGCCTCCTTCACTAGCTCAGAGTCATCTTTGATTTGATTTCTGAAATGAAAACAAAAACAAAACTGCTTTAATTTAGAGTTTACCTAGAAATGGGTATTTCTTCACTAAGTTCTCCAGCTATCCTGAAAGTACCGTTAGGACAATTTAAGGAGCTTCCTCACTAAATGATCTTTTTCTTTTGCAGAGTACCCTCAAGTTCTATTAAATGTCTGAAGTTGCATTGGGCAAGGTGAGTCTGGCATATTATAAAGAAACCGAGGACAAGATACAATAGGACAGAAGACACCAAGACGTATCAAAAAAACATAGAGAAATGAGAAAGACTAGCAGACATATGGACAAACATGATGTGTATTTATCAGATAGAAACAACTAATTATTTTTGCTGCATATACCACATTTCTTATTCATGTTTTTCTTCTAGTATGAAGTCAAAAAAGCAGCATTAATACATACAAGAGAGCTTTGGGAATTGTACTGCAGGACTGCACACTTTGAGTACGAAGCAGGAGAGAAAATCCTTTAACACAAGTAGCCCAAATTACTTCATGGGGACTTTGTAAGGCCCAATGATAAACAGATTTTCTCCAATCCAGATGAAAGTTTCTTGGGAAGAGACACAGAAGGAACACACAGCGTGACTGTGTTGGGGTTGCTATAGAGAAAAAACCAAAATGAAGCAAATCATTACTTGATTTAGACTTTGAACAACATCAATCACCATAAGAAAAGCAAAGAAAATAATTCTGAGAACTATCATTTCAGAGAGATATTAGGTTTCAGATACTTCAATATACTTACAGAAACTCTGTGCAGTTTTTTGACTCAAAACTAAAGGATCAAACCCAAAAGCAGACGGGATAAAAGAATCATCAGGATGGCTGCAAGTCCAGGGCAGAGACAACAATCCACATAGGTTATCAAGAATCTGGTTGCTCAGTGGTATTTTCACTAGAAGGAAAAAAAAAACCCCAAACAACAAAACAAAGTAACAAAAAATGATGCTTTTACAGCTCTGTATAGTTTATAAAACACAAGCCCATTTTATGTACTTTTTCCTGTCAGCAAAGAGTAGTATCACTATTTCCAAATGTTGATATTCTACATTTTAAGCACACAATAAATGATGTAGTGCTGCGTAAAAAATAAAACCAAACAACCTAAAACAACCTCCCTCTACAGATTTCATTAACCAACTGGTAGCATGTAATACATGAGCAGCAGAATTAATTCAACTTTGGTATCGCTGGACTTGAAAAAACACACAAACAAAACCAACCATGCAAGTACTTCATCTTTTTGGCACACTTTGTACATGCCACATTTATTGAAGCTGGTCAGAAGCTCTGAAATCTTTAGATTAAATACCCTGCCTCTGTGTGTTTTCAAAAGAAAACCACTTAAAAATAATAGTTTTTTATGCATATTCAGTATCCTTTGTCTAAAGACAAAGACCAATAAATCACGTTCAGAGAGGTATGAAGAGAAAGCTCTTCTTTAACATTTTTTTTTATACAGGAATTTGAGAGATCTATAATGTTAGTACCTCCATCACAATAGATCAATTTAGTCAGATGCATTCCCGATTTACAAATCCAACAGGACATGCTAGTTTAAAGGATTTCTCACCTTGAGCATACAGCAAAGCATCAAAGATTTTCACTATTCTGTCAATCACTCGTTCCAGGTTAACAATCTGTGTAGCAGCCTCTAACAGGTTTCTACAGACTTTCACTGCTCGTGTAATAAAGTCAGAGGAAATCCATGTGAATTGTCTGTCCACCAATGAATCTGAAGAGCTCAGAGTACTCTTACATGTGTCAGAGTTACACAGGTAAGTTACTTTGTGATCTATACTGTTAAAACAGAAATCATACAACCAATGCAACAGATTATAAACATTTAATAGTGTACTGCGAGTATGCAAAGCTACTGTGGAAACGTACCTCCTTCAAAACTCACAGGACTCATCCAACACCTGTCCTGATACGTAGACAAGCTCCACACAAATCACAATATCAGGTGTAACATAGTAACGAGCAGTCTCACAGTTTCACTTTGGTACCTTTACCTGATTTGTTGGGGGAGAACAGTGAACTATGCACAAAGCAGCTGGTTGCAGAATCACAGCAATCCCTTCTACAGTCTGAAGAATATCTGCTGTCAGAATGTCTTTCTCGAGGATTAATATTAAGGATGCAGCTTTCTTTGGGATGGCATTCCATAACGTGCTCTTCAATTTCATGTCCAGGGGACTAAGTCTGCAATTTGACCATATGAATTATTTTCCAACACATACTTTTTTCTTAGAAAAGATAAAGCACCATAGCAAAAGCAATGCTAATCCATGTAGGACACAGGGTTAGGAAAACACCAAATGAAGCGTTAGCTTAAATGTGCTCTTTGGGAGAGTAAGATACTAACTTCTGAGTATGACACAAACAGAACTTACCTGAAATGCTATAAAGTTATAACCATGATCCCTGGAAGGTCAGAGTGATCAAGGGTGGTTCCCAATGACTACAAAAAGGCAAACGTTACATCCATCTTCAAGAAAGGCAAAGATGACCATCCAAGGAACTACAGGGCTGCGAGCCTAACATCAGTCCCTGGGAAGGTTACAGAAAAAGTTCTCCTGAAATTAATTTCTAAGTCCTGCAACAAGCACAAAAACACCCCTGTGCAACAGAGCAGGTTAAGGGCCGACTGGCTAGCAAGCACCTTTGGAAAAAAGGACTCAGTGGACTTTTGGAAGTGGAATATAAGAGCCATGTGACCCCGTTGCAAAGAAGGTCAACTACATAGTGAGCTGTATTACCAAGAGCGAAGGCTGATCATGAGCTCGCCTGGAGTACATAATGCTGGAGCCGGTTTTGTGTGCACATACACAAGAAAGAAATGAACACAGAATAATAGAATATGCTAGAGCAAGCCTGAGATAATCAGGGAGCTGAAGTACAGAACAAGCAGAGGATGACATAACTCAGCTTTGCTCATCTGAGAACAACCAGACCCAACTAGACCTGCTTCTCAGAACAACCTGACCTAACTAGACCTGCTTTAAGCACATCCAGTGGAACAGCACAGTCATGTATGTGATTCTGTCTTTCTGAGCTTTTCTGTTTTCGATGTGTGAAAAAGAAAATAACTTGCATTGAACGTACTAAAAATACAGCATTTCCAACTAAAGTTCACCTTAAAATCATCTGTAAAATCTGATCCCTCAAAACATCATTTAGATCTTTTCCCAGAAAATCTTTCCATGTGGCTTTTATGAAGAAACTGCCTCACCAAAAAAAAAGTAATTTGGGATTATTCACTACCTAAATAGCTATAAAAGTAGCTATTGAACAAGTGTCATACATTACAGATGTAAACAGTTTCTCTGGATGCTTTGTTGGTAGGCTTAGTCATTGTCTTTTCTCTGGAACTTCATCACTGCTGCTGCTGCTCCACCCATCAGTATCAGGAGTACCTAGCTAGTTCTGATGAAGCTCCTGAAAGATTTCTTCTGTTTGTGTTCTTAATGCTGTATAAAGTGGACTCACCGGATACCGAGATGGACAAACAACAAAAATAGCATGACGTATGCTATACCTTACTTCTCAAAGACATGGCATTATTGTTTCTGACTTAAAATACAACATTTCAAAATCTTATGGTAACAAAGTTCTTAAAAACCTTCCTCTTCATAAGTCATCACTACAGGATGAAAACTGTCATAAGCAGTAAGTTTCCTGTGTTCCCAGGAGAATGCAGCTTGTGCAGCTCTTTCCCAGTGCTTGCCATAATAGCTGGCTACCCAAAGCCATCAAGAGAGACACACTCGGTTTAAGAGACAATAGGTACAATACACATATTGGTGTACAGGGGAGAGGGAACACTCAGCATATTGACACCTCGTTAGTTGAACTCAAGCCTTGGGCTGCCTGTCCACAACAAATATGACTCAAAGTAAATGGTTAGAAAGCAAGAGCAGCTCAGATGAAGGGAAGTAACTCATAAAGCTGTCCCTATGTGAGTGTACTCTGTACTCCCCATTCTATATTATGATTGCAAACAGACCTTAGTGCATGCATAGCCTCTCAAGAGTTTAATATACCTGAAAATACATGGTCCAGCTGCGTTCAACTCGTTCAAGAATTCTGACGTAAAAATATGCAAAACAAGTGAATAACAAGGTATATTGATCTAATTGTGCAACAAAAAATAGTATTTCCTAGATTTTATTCTTTGCACAGATGTAGGTTTTTGTACATTATCTCTTCACTTTGTAAAGAGAGTTCTTAAAATTAACTTACCTCTTGTTCTTCCTGAGTTCCCAGCACATTCACAGAAATTCCACAGATGGTGTTGATAGGGACTTTTCTTACTTGTACAGCAGATTCATAGCCAGTTGGAACAAACTCCACAAAATATTGCAGTGTATGGCAAAAGGCAGCTTTCAGCTTTTCAGACTGAAGACACCTAAACACATCACCTTCAAAAAATGCACAGTGCTTCTCCAATAGCATATTCAGGTAGACGGGTTCTGTATTTTTGCCTTTTGTTAGTACTTCAAAAATAGAGCAACTCTTAAACAGAAAAAGTAAAGAACAAATGACATCACAGATGTTCTTGTGCAAGGTGTTGCAGTTTGGGCTTGCGGCGATTCGGAGAAGCTTTGTTATGATCCAGTTACTAAAGTCTAGGACAATAAAAAGAAACAACAAACAAAAAATGAAGATGAAATCCAAAACCACCTATTACAAACACCTCCTTGAGATCAGGTTGCTCAGCAGTAAACCACAACAAAACTCCTAGAGATGAATGTATTTAGGCTTAGTAAACAGAGAGTCTTCACTTTGACATTTGTTCGGCAAATCTGAATGAAAAAGAAAAGGGAAGGAGGCACATGTGGGTGGAAAAAAAACCCCAAACAAACCACATCAGACAGACATTTTAAACAGGTAGTTCCAGACATCATCTTCTGTTAAAAGTACTCCCAGGCAATAAATGTGTACAGCATCTCTCATCAACATGAGCCAAGTAGTGTCCTTAAGCAACAGGAACAAATAAAGTCAAACTCTGTCCTAGTAAGTGTCCATTTTCACAAGTGCAAATAAATTCAATATATTAAGCTCTATCATAATATCCACTTCCTTCTAAATCCATAATGCTGAACTTAGGAGTCTGGCTGGTCCTCGGTTTTGTTCTTTTCTATGATCCCATTGTCAGAAAAGTTAAATCCAGAAAATATCAAACTTCAACTGAAACATTTTCAACAAACTCACCACTGCAACGGTTTCAGTTTCCTCCTGATTTCCATCCACATTTACAAACATAAGCGGGGAAGATTTCATGATATGTTGAATAAAATCAAGCAACATTACAGAACTTGGCTGTGAATCTGATTTCTTATCAGTTCCAAAAAAAAAGAAAAGAAAAAGATATATTTCTGAATTAGCATTGCAATAAAACAACTTAACAATTTTATTTTCATACATAAAGCGAAAGAAGAAATTTATTATATACAATACTATGATATGGTATTAAACCTGTGTAATTATCAATTAGGAGTGTAAAAGCCTTTATTTGGCATTCTGACACTTATGAAGTACGAGGCTTGTCAGAAGGCTGGAATAAAGGCCAGGAGGTGGTCACCTCTGTGGTAGCTGTGGAAAGGCTCATCACTGTTCACCCACTGATTGTAAGCAGGAACTTGAAAGCGGTCAACTGAGGTGGGACACATGTGCTGCTGCAGTAGTACTGCTACATCCTAGCACTGAACAATAATTGGCAATGATACTGTGGTGCACTTAGAAATTAATTTTTCCAAAAATCATTTGTTGAAAAGACAATGACCTTGATGTTGGAAAACCACTCAAACAATGGAGGTAAGCAACTGGTCAGTGCTTTGCCTATGCAAATGAAAACATCTGGTGTATGAAAAGAGGTGCTGCTATGGTGAATTCTCAGTCACTGTTACAGTGAAAAGAATTGCTAGGTGTTTGATGTACTTGGAAGTGCTGTTTGTAGTGTTTTAAGTGTGCCAGGCATGGAAATGTTGTTGAGGTCTGGTACATTGTATTAAAAAGATCAATAACTAGTAGTAGTATATGCTTTCAGTATCACTTTGTGTTTGATAGGGCCATGTTTTTCTTCTATGTTGCCAGTAATATGGAAGAAAAAAGAATGTTTGCATAACCCCCCCTTATGTTCATTGAGTCTGTGTAGTTACTAGTTTCTTTCAACTTCAGCAAGGAAAATTGAAACATTTTCTTGCTGGGTTGTTGCTTTACTTGTGCCATTGTGTATGCAGCATGATGGGTCTCAAAATTCAGTTCTTTTAACTCCTTCAATCTGAAAAAAAAGCAGCGTGATTAATCTTCAATTGTTAAATATATTTTCATGCAGCCCATCTGACTTTGAAAGTTGGAATGGGAATGGAATGGGAAGGTGTGTTTTGTTTTCTTCTTTATCAAGCATGTGGGAAATGGGCTTTGGTTTTAGAAAGGTCAAAAAACCCAGTTTTTATGGTTTTAGGTCAAATGTCAAGCTCATGAGTAGGACTGAGAAATCAGTCACTGAAATGGAGATGTTGCTGCATGTGGGAATGCAATGGCTTCTTGGTGCTGGACATGGTGACAGGGGTTGAATGACAGCAGAGGGAACACATTAGAGTGCATGTGCCATGGGGAACTCATTTTTTGGTAGTTCTTGCTGCTGTGTCTTGTTTCAGGTATATGTGCATTTTGATACGTGTAATGCATACATGATGTCATCCCATACATGATGTCATTGGCAAATAAATGATGTAATTGGCAAATAAAGCTCGGGTTTGATTTGCCTCAGGAAACAGCGCAGTTCTGCCCAAGTCCCTCTGGCTCTGGAAGCCCACTATGTGCAGAAGCCTGGGCACCATCCCTGCAAATACAGGCTCTTCTGTCCTGCGCTGTGACACACACCTTCCCTCCTGGCTCCTTTGGCCAGAAAAGCCCAGCACCTACTCACAGCAGCACACTTATCGAGGGAATTTTGATCCAAAAGCCCTGAGGAACTAAGAGGACACCCACATTAAAAGCCATCTCACATGGGAGAAATCAAGAGGAGTTTTGCAGCTCAGGGCACCCGGCACAGCCCCACTAAGGCAGCATCGCCTCTCCCACAGCAAGAGCTGCTGAAGGGGAAACAACCACGGCGTCAGCACCCAAAATATGGAACCCCGCAGGTTCCACAGCTCTCATAGAGAGCTAACCCTGGCTAGGCAAGAGGCTCTTGGCCCACTGGTTTCTGCCCAATACACACTGAACAAAGAATCACCCACAGAGGGTCCTGGGTCCTGTGCCCCAGGACACCCGGGCACAGACAAGACTGATTGTCCCCAGGTTCCAGGCACAGCTGGTGGTGCTGGGGCAGCCCTGGTACCTTCACCAGCCCCAGTGAGAAACCCCTCATTTCATCACTGACTGAGTCAAGCATGCCCACAGAGCCAAGGCTGGGTCACCCATCCCAGGGAGAAGGTAGGAGGATTAACTAGGTCATTAACAAAACACTTCTGACCACATGACAGCACACTGCAAGGCAGCAACATACTCACACCCCCCTTAAAAGGACTCCCCTCGTCCCTTGCAGGGGGGCACAGGTCCATGAGGGCAGCAGAACCACACACCTGGGTGCTGTTGCAGGTTTGCTGCTTGTAAAACAAACTTGCTGTGCAAAGCTGGCAGCCTTACGGGCTCGGGCACCCAAGGTGCCACCCCACGCACGGCCCCACGGTCATGGCTGACATGCAGGATTCTAACACAGCTCTTGGGAAGAGCAAGCAGAGACAAACAGGGCCCCAGCCTCAGCGAGACTTCTCCAGCACAGGGCTGCTTTCCTGTCACAAAGAGCCACGTACAGCAAATCCCCCTTTTCACCAGCTTCCAACCCAGCTACAGGCTGACTCTCTGCCTCCTTGTTTAGTTAAATTTAGGCTGGGGGAGATCACAGACCCCATCACTGCCACTGAGATCACTGCCACCATCCTGCTGGTTGGACATCTCAGAAAAACCCAAGCCCCCAGTCGGCTGGCAGCCCCCAAGCTCTGTGCTCTGCAGACAGAGGTTTGGGTCTCTGTAACAGGAGCCCACTTGCCCCACCTTGGCCCGTGGGACACACCTGGCCCTGCAGTCACCTCCCCTCAGTTTACACACGAACCAAAACCAGTTTCATTTACAGGAGGAAGAGACAGGCCCCTCCAGAGACCATGAGACTGCAAGTTCTTTGGCTTCAGGACAGCCTGACCCACCCCCACCATGATCCCCAGCCTGGGGGAGCCCATGGGGTGGTCAAGCCCCACACTTGTACTGACCAAGAATGATTGAGTCCCAGCAGGATGGCAAGACATCAGACAGCCCCAGGTGCCCCTCGGAGCCCCAAGCCGCCTGCACAGTGACTCTGTGACTATGAGAGCTAACACATGTGCATGTGACAGGGATATAAGCCTTGGCTGGCGTCACATCCAGCAGACACGTTAGGCCAGAGGATCCCTATGTGCCCAGAGCCCAAGAAAGCAATGCCTGCTCTACAACACAAAACACCAGTGGAAAGAGGTGTTATTCCCGACTTGGGTGACACCACAGCGGGAGATCACACACACGCAGGATTCACTACCCAAAGAGATGGTGGAAAACATGACAGGAAGGTCCCGAGAGATGTGTCTGAAGTCCCACTACCAGGCTGGGTAACCTGCAGCACCAGGCTCCTCTCAGCTCTACCAGCATCATCTCTCCTCGACTCCTACATTCAAACCTACAGTGGGGGAAGGGTTAGGAGGATGGGGTGTGGAGCTGTGCTTAGGCACCTTCTCCCCTCCCAAGCCTGTCACTGCACAGGCAGCAAGTCTTGAGCAGCAAAGTTTTTGCAGGAAACCAGCGTGATGCACACAGCTGGCATCCTTTCAGCTTGAACCCTGCCCATCACCCTGGCACAAGCCTTTACCTGGGTGGGGGCAGCTCTTGGTACCAGTTGTTTCCATCCGCAGCAAGTGCTCAAATGCGTCCTGCTCTGAAGGTTCCAGGATTTCCTCTAAAAAAACATCCAGCCTCACACCATCCTGCTGCCGGGGGCTCCCGGAGGCGAGGCAAGCCCGGCTGGAAGGCCTGACTCCCGTTTTGGGTGTCAGGCACCCCCACAGAGCCCACCGCTTTTGGGTGACAGCAGAACCACCCCCTCCCACCCCCCCTTCGACAGCCACCACCACACCCCACACACACACCGCCCCCCACCCCCGCCCCCCCAACACACCCACACACAGCCCGGGGCAGTGCAGGCCGCTTTCCCTTCCCTTCCCTTCGCACATCCTGCCTTCCCCTTCCAGTCCCAGCCCCGCACTTGCCTTGCCCCATCGCTGGGATGCAAGGCAGCCAAGCAAATGGCAGGGCAGCCCCGGGGCACGCTCCATAGCACATGGGGCTGGGTGCTTAATGCACAATCAGCACGTCAAGCACCCAGTGAAAGGAGAGGCAGAAAGTCAGCCAGGGGCACTTAACCACAAGACAGCCCCCACCCCGCGGCCATCCTGCCCCAGCCGCCACATCCATCACCCTGCCTGGCCTGGCCTGGCCTGCCCAGGGGCTTCTCGGGGTCCTGGGGAATCTCTCACCTGCACCAGCTGCTGAGGAGCTACCGGGGCCCAGGCAGGGCAGCCCCGGGCCGGGCAGGCCGGGCACCGTGCACCAGGAACCGCGGCCGCCGAGCAAAGGTAGGAGCAGGGCCGGGGCCGGTGGGTCCCTGCTCGATGTGACATTCCTCCCCCCCCCCCCCCCCCCGCTCTCCCTTCTTCTCCCCCAACCCCCTCCCCTCCCCCGTCGCCCGCTCCTGCTGCCCCCTCCCAGCCCCGTTCTCTGGTCAGCATTACCCTTCAGGTGTCCTCGGCTGGCAGTTGAGCTGCTTCTGATCAGCAAAGTGTTTCTCTGGGGATGGGGAGAGCCAGCGCTTTCCTTTTTGCTCTCAGACGGCCGATCCCGTGTGTGAGACCAAGACCGGGATCTTTGGGCCCAAGGGAAACTGTCGGGCTCCACCCATAGTTCGTATTACAGCTGCTGCTGCTCATAGGCACCCTGGCCATCCTTTGCTTCTTTCAGCAAGCTGGTTAGAAAAATAGGCCACAGCTCTTTTGTAGGGCCCCAGCCGCTGAGCCAGGCCTCCCAGAGCCAGGCCTTGCTGTCCAGGGGCAAAGAGCCAGAGAGGTTTAGTACCATCAGGTAGGCCCGAAGCCGGGGCCTTCATTAGCTGCTTCTGGAGTGTTTCACATGCAGTCTGAGCTTCGTGAGACCAAGGTAATGGAATAGAATTCTTTCTCCAAAGTTCATTAAAAGGTTCTACTATTATTCCATAATGACAAATCCATAATTGACACCAGCCTGTGCTTCCCAGAAGGGTTCTGAGTTCTTTTACCAGCTGGGTGTGTAGGGGTGTGTGTGTGTGTCTGCAGATGGCTTCTTTTTGTTCTTTTCTCAATTCTCCTTGCCCTCCCAACAGTTGGTGGGCGTCAGGGATAAAAAGAGAGTTTCTTCTTGCTGCTGCTTAGCTCCCTCCATTGCCAGTTTGTTGGTTTTCCTCCTGTGGTCTGTGTTGTGGGCTTCTGGTTTGCAGTGACCCCACCGTTCCTGCTGTAATGAGAATGTGACCGAGTTTTGCCATCATTGAATAAAATGTACTTGATGAGCTGTATCGGATTCAGCAGGTGGGAACAAGTTGTGAAGCAGGCTTTCTTTTGCACTTGGTCTCTTGCAGCTAACAAGGTTCTTCTTCCACCTTCTCTTTCTGCTTGCCTTACGCGTTACGCTTCTGCCTATGGAAGCATGTCTCTGTTGTAGCTAACCTTCTAAGCCCCTCTCAATCAGCTGTTCCTTCCCTTCCTGCTTACTGCGGTTGTCATCAAGGTGTCCCTGTTGTATTCAGCAAAAAAGGCACTGCTGGCTGCTCCTGAGAGGCCAGTCCTGAAGATGGAGCCCATAGTGCTAGGTCATGTCACTTACTTTCATAGAATCATAGAATTGTAGGGGTTGGAAGTGACCTCGAGAGATCATCGGGTCCAACCCCCCTGCCAAAGCAGCTCCCCAGGACATATCACTCAAACAGGCATCCAGACAGGGCTGGAATATCTCCAGAGAAGGAGACTCCATCACCTCCCTGGGCAGCCTATTCCAGTGCTCTGTCACCCTCACTGGGAAAAAGTTCTTCCCCACGTTCGTGCGGAACTTCCTGTGCTCCAACTTGCAGCCATTGCCCCTTGTCCTGTCCCCACAGACACTGAAAAGGAGCTGGCTGATTCCCCCTGCATCCCCTGCTTCAGATAATTATAGTCTTCTCTTCTCAAAGCTGAAGAGTCCCAACTTACTCAGCCTATCCTCATAGGGGAGATGCTCCAGAGATTCTCCTCTCTTTGTGTAGTTTGAATCAGAGGAATTGTTCCTAGCCTGTGTTGAACCTGAGCTACGGTCCCCTTCTTTCCTTGCTAACTCCTTAGTCAGAGCCCTGCTCCCAACTTTGTTTAGCATCAAGTGAGTAGTTTTTCTTCTGTGTGAGCCTGTTTTTACCTCCATCAGTCACAAGATCATAACTGAACACAACACTGAACTGGGACTTGGTTTCTTACCCCAGCTGGACACATCAAAGGCCTGGAAGTGGTTGGGGGGGATATTCTTTCCAAAATAGGCATTTTCAAAGGTTGGAGGGGCAGGTAGTTCTCTCAGCTACGGGTTTCAATCAGAGATCTTGTGCTTCGGAAGGCGGAAGTCTCTTCTGCCCTTCCCACATTATCGACTGCAGATGGCATTGATTCATTCCAAAGGCATGGACAGGGGTGAGATGTTGAAGTCTGACGAGGTTAAAGGAGGATTTCTTGGTGTTTTGGTCTACTTTTAGGTTTATTTTTACCTCACTGAGCATAGCAAGGTGAGGAAAGGCATACTTACCTGCTTGCCCAGGAGGAAGCAGACACGTCTTAGCTTCCTATACCTGCACAGGACAGGTGAAAAGAGAGCAGCAATGTACCTGTTTGAGCCTTTTCCAACAGAGGGAAGATTGCTTCCACTGTTTCCAAAGAGTCCCACCTGCAGATGCCTGAACGTAAGGGTTGGGGTCCCACGGTGTGCAAAAGGGATAGGGAGGGACTAACAAGTCCTGCGTTTCCAAATGCTCTACCCAGAGGGGCAGCAAGTTGGGCTCACTGCAAACTCTCAGCTGCAGAAAACCTTCACTTCCCCTTCTCTCTTGTGTTGTTTTCTTGTTTAAACTGTCCCCATTCCCTTTTCAGCCATGACTGAAAGAATGTCTAAAGCAGGGAACTATGGAAAGATTTCATCCCTGGAGAGGTCGGGGGAGGGTGGAAAGCGGAGGGGGCTGCAAGGGGGCAGTTTGGAAATGGGAACCCATGTGGCAGTGAGCATGCAGGGCCGGCTGATGGGAACAAGTGATGGAGAAGGGAAAGAGCTCTGCCTGGCCCAGCATTAGAAAGATGAAAAATCTTTAGCTTTTGGGTTTTTTTTTTGTTTTTTTAAAGGAAAAACACCCTCTGCTTTTGCAACTCTTGTATTTTCTAGAAAGCGAGATGCAGACGTCTTCTGCTCTGTGTTGCAAGCAGCAAGAAAAAGAATTTAGATTTATTAAATTTCCCTCTTTTTTTTTTTTCTGTGTATGTGTGTACTGATGTGTGGCAATCGGCAGGGAGCAACACACAATTCAATATGAATTGTAGGTGAAGCCATTTATTAGGTGAAATCACACAGATTATATACCTTTTTTACTACCAACATGGCAAGCTAAAAAACTGCTAATTGGTTACACACACTGTTCACACCATATTGATTGGTTAGGTTTATCAGAGCTCGTTATAATTACTATCTTATAGCTAAACATCTTTAGTTTACCTTTGATACCTAAAAGTATCCACACACCTGCTGTTTTGACCCTCTTGTTATGGTTGGTTCCTAACATGTTCTGTTACTCCCAAATACCTTCCCATAACTGCTTCTTGGTTTAGGGCAGCCTGTACCCCTATCAGCAAGGCCGCTGTGTTTGGAGAATGTGATTATTATGATCCTCTCAGCGTGAGTAACTTTTCCTTTCTCATGGGAACAGAAGAATATTGTCAGGGCCTAAATCTTGGGAGAAGAGAGCTAGGCCGCCGGCAGGCCTGCGGTCTTCCCCGACAATTCCCCCTTTTTGTATTTGTGTTACAAAAACTGCCTGTAGAGATCTCTGCAGGGCCCTTTGCAGGAAGCTCAACAAACATGGCAGCAAGAGTAAGACAACCAGGACAATTGCTAAAATCAGCAATCTGTTTTTGGCCATTGACAATATCCATCCTGAAATTCCCCACTCACAAAACCAATTGTCCAATCCAAATAATCCATTTTCTTGTTGTATCTTTTGTGTTTGATCTGCTAATTTCTGCATGCTGGCATGAATCGATCGAGAGTGGTCAGACAGATTCATGCAGCACATGCCATCAAAATCTTGACACCCATGACCATGAGCCAGCAAAAGGAAATCAATTGCTGCACGATTCTGTAAGGTGGCATGTCTCACAGAATCCACATCTGTAGCTAAGTGCCTTAGCTACCTTTGCTGTTGTATTTGTTTGCTTTGCCAATCAGGAGTGTCGTGAGTGTTTGGGTGTAGGTAACAGCAGCTTCTCTTCTGGTACAGGCACCCAATGTAGTCCATGGCCTTAGGCTGTGCGGAAGTCACTATTTCACTAATTTACAGGCGTATTTCAAAGACAGTTAAATAGTTCAGTATGTCCCATAGCAAAATTCAAGTCCACCGTGGCTGCAGTTGGAACACTTGACTTCAGTTACTGGGATCAGGATCTTGCCCTGGCTTATGCAGGCTTGCTCTCTTCTGAATCCACAGCTTTATCCACTTGGCTGGTATCCACTTGGTTCCTGTATCTGTAATGACATAGGCAGATCTCCTTCTCCAAGTTAGTACCTGTAACTTCAGTTTTTTACCTAACAGCTGACATTGTCTTTCTTTGATCCCTTCCAATCCTCCTCTAAAACTTACTCCATGTTTCACCATTGGAGGTACCAAACTGTCCTGTGGCAGACTTAAAGAGTTCAGAACATAAAGAACTTTGTTTAGTTGATCAGCTGGAGAGATGTCCTTCTCTCCCCCTTTTTGTTTGTGAAGCAAACGCTTGAGAGTTTGATTCATATGTTCCACCATGGCTTGGCCTGTGGGTGAATGTGGTGTCCCTGTGACATGGGTAAAATGCCCATAACTGGAAGAAGGTTTGTGTTGCCTGTGCTGTATATCCTGGGCCATTGTTGGTTTTGATTTCACAGGGTACCACAAGTGCTGCTACGGCAGAGCACACATGGTGTTGGATGCTTACTTGATTTCCCTGTTTGTGCAGTGGCCCACACTGCCAGAGAAAAAGTATCTATACAGACATGGACATACTTTTGCCGACCAAATTCTGGGACGTGTGTAACGTCCATTTGCCAGGCTTCTAGTGGGCCTGTGCCACGAGGATTGATGCCAGGGGCAAGGCGACTGGTGAATTGCTGACAGTCCAGGCATGACTGCACAATCCCTTTAGCCTTGGCAACCAACAGGTGGTATTGTCATTGAAGCACCTTTGCAGATTGATGAAAGAATTCATGCAATCTCCGAGCTTGAGCAAAGCGGTCTGCTGAGGGAGCAGCCCATGCTGGTGCTACCAGCCTGTCTGCTCTCTGATTACCTTCTGCTAGACCTTGAGTTAGTCCAGTGTGGCTATGAATATGGGTAATAAAATACTGATGCTGTCGGTTAGACAGTAGGAGCCATAATTCTTTAAACAACCTATACAATCTTTCATCTGAAATTCCTTTTAATAGTGCACGTTCCATTCAGGTAACTATTCCCACCATATACAGTGGATCACAGACTATATTAACCACTTTGTCTTTCCACTTATCAAACACTTTTACAACCACCTGCAACTCCAACTGCTGATTGAGGCTTGGGCTCCTTTTAATGTCAAATCCTGCCATTTTCCATTCTCTTGCCATGTACTTGCAGCCTTCTGAATTCTACCTCCTGCATCAGTAAACACTAATACCCTGAACCGGACACCCAGGCAACAAGGGCTTTTCTTCTATTTGACAGTTATGCACTACTGTAAAGATTCCATGTGGTGGGTAATGCACTTTCACTTCCCCTGCATAGTCTAATAATGCTATTTGCAGGTCAATACTGTTCCTCAAGGCCCAAGCTAAATACTCTGAAATATGGGTTCTCTTTTTGGCTGCATTGGCAAGAATACCCATTCTAACAACCTTAAGGGATCTGTGTCATTAGTCCACTGCATTATAATAGCAAACACATGCTTTCTTTGAGTAATGACTGTGACTCCTATGTCCCAGTCCGGATCCCATCAATGGGTACTAATAACTTCCAGGGCCTTTTCAGCTTCTCCTGACAGGATTCTCGGTGCTCCTGCACCACCTCCTCCCTTCAGCAATGTCACTAAAGGTTCCAGTTCCCTATTTGTAATGCCACACAATGGTCTAACCCAGTTAGTATCTCCGAGCAGCTTTTGAACAGCATTTAACATGCTGACCTCAGCTCGGATCTCAATCTTTTGAGGAGTTATGGTACTTTCATCAATCTGCCACCCCAGATATTTACACATTGGCTTCTTTTGAATTTTCTCTGGAGCAGTCTGTAACCCCTTGCTTTTCAAATGCACTGTTGACTCATGAATCAAACTTTCAATGTCCAAGTTTTTTCCCGCAATCAGTATATCATCCATGTAATGATAAAAGATTAGACCAGGATGTGCTTTTCATACTGGAGCAAGTGCCCAGGCTACATAAGCCTGGCACATAGTTGGTAAATTTTTCATGCCTTGTGGCAGCACTACCCAATGATACCTTCTCAAGGGTTCATTTTTGTTTATAGTAGGGACAGAAAAAGCAAATTTTTCATAAATATCAGGGTGTAAAGGGATAGTGAAAAAGCAATCTTTTAAATCAATTATTAAAATGTCCCAATTTTAAGGTATCATGTTCGGAGCTGGCAGACCGGGCTGCAGAGCTCCCCTACCTTCCATTGCTTCACTGACTTTTCTTAAGTCGTGCAGCAAGTGCCGTCTACCGTCCTTGTTAGGAATGGTGAAAATAAGCGTGTTCCACGGACTCGTGGAGTGTTACTGGGTCTGCATTTGCCTCGGGGAGAAGTTCCCCTTCAGTCAGCGCATTTTGAGTAACACCCTTCCAACGACCTGCGAATTCTGAGTGTGGTACCAGCCCTCCATCTCCCCCCGCTCCCCGCCCGTCCCCAGGGTCCCCTTCAGTTTGAAGCATTTTTCGCGTTCGGACGCCACCTTACCTTCCCAGGCTTCGTCGACCAGTCTCTCCAGAATCTCTGGGCCGCCCGAGGGCAGAGGTTCACCAGGCGGCATGGGCGGGAGCGGTGGCTATTGAGACGGAGCGGGTCCCTGAGGCGACGGTAGGCGAGGCGGATTCTGGACCGCCCCTGGAGGGCTTTTGTCCGCGTCCATAGGTTCTGGAGGTGCCGCGGGGACAACACTCACCGCTGCATTAGTCGGTGTCTCTTCGTATTCGTAGTCTTGGGGACGAGGGGCGGGCGGTCCCGGGACTAAGGGCTCAAACACTTGAACAGCAGGGCGTGCCGTTGCCGCGGGAGCCGCCCCGTGGCGGCTGTCTCCCCTGCAGACCGCATCCCATAATTTATCCCCCATCCCTCGCGAGGCGTTTATGTTAAGCACTAAGTGCGGTTCGACTAGAACTCCATGATCACGACACCACCGCAGCAGACGCTTCAGCATCGGCTCATCGTATGTTATGCCTCTCTTTGAAAGGATTTTTGCTAGAATCCTGACTGGCCCTTTCCTGGCTTGATAACTTACTCCCCATAGCTGTAACAGCTGCTCACCTTCTCAGCCGTACTGCTGCAAAGGGCTGTTTTCTCTTTGTTTTCCCCTGTCCTTGATGCGCTGTCTGGCTGCTGAAGTGACAGTTTCCAGCTGCTTTTTCTCCAGAGCTTCGCTGACTCCCTCGGTCGCGGTTTCAGGAGATCGTCGGTCGTAGGTTCAGGTCTCTGCGGTGCGAGGAGAACGCTTGGACGTTGGGACCTGCTCATCCTCCGTGCCGGGTGAGGTGCGGATCTGTCTGGTGGGCCAGCAGCACTGGGGTAAAGCTCAAGTTTTGGGTGGCCATGGTATGGTACGGCCAAAACAAGACAAAAAGAAAGTCCCCCTTGCTGCCCCCAAGTGCTGGAATGATTTCCTTCCAGGTATACCCCAAGTGAGTAATATTTCTAGCCGAAATGAGGAGGTATTCCTGTTCAGAGCCAGCTGAGATTGCCTCTGAAACCTCCTGGACGCTTCGAAGAAGCGCTGTAGCAAAAGGGTGAGCTGGGCCTGGAACAGCTGCTGGAAAGAGCAGCTTCCTTGTCCTTGAGCCGGGAGAGCAGTCTTGGGAGATGGAAGGAGCAGAGGAGGGCTCCTTCAGCCTACCTCAGCAAAGATACTCCTCTGATAGGAATTCAGCATTCAGCAGAATGCAGGCCATTGAAATGGAAATGCTGAAGGACTGCAGCCATGGGGGTGCCAGAAAACCTGCCATCAAATTGCTTTAGGTGAGTCGACCCTGGCCATGCGGTCTCCGGCAGAGCCAGCACCTGACAGCAGTCCAGAGGACCGCATTAGGCTGCGTGCCACCACCCCCACTCACTGAAACTTCAAAGCAATATTTAAGGGCAACTTTCCCTCCACGGAGATTCCTGGCTCCGTGTTACGCTGCAGCCAGTGACATCTATCTGCAACTTCAAAGCTCTGTTGCATTTAACAGCCTCGAGGTGAACTTCTGCTCTTTGACCACAGCATGTTTAGATGCTCCAGCTTTTAAAATTGTTTCCCTAGGAGGAGTAACTTGCAGAATCTCATTTCCATCTTAGGTGGAAAATGAAGAGTTAGACATCTCATGTGGTCCTAAGTTCTGTTTTACAAGACTCCCAGTATGGCTGCTTCAAGACATGCTGCTAACAAGGAGATTTGGGTGTATTTGTTGCTCAAGGAATTCTTAGCCACCATTCCTCCTTTCTGGTTTCTTCTATCGTGTGATGGAAGTGTCAGATCTTAATAGGAAAATTACGCGCATGGAAAGAATACTTCTGTTCTTATGACTTTTTATCATACAACCTTTCTCAACAGAATTTTTTGGGGGAAAAAAACCCCTCAGACTGGGAAAGTAGCTCTTTCCACCTCTCTGCTGCTTTGTACTAAAACTCAATGACCTGCAGTCAGTAAATGTTGACCTGTTTGACCAATACTTACAAATTACTGGTGAGCACATCTTGTGCTTTAAGTTTTTCCGGTTCTATTTTGCCTGTTTAGTCTGGTCTTCGATGGATCCCTGTCTCTATTTTGTTAGGGAGATGGAAGAGTTTATTTTGTTACTTTCTCTTAGAAAATTAGGTTTATGCCATTATCAGTAGTCTGCTAATGTTGTCTCGCAACACCTTGTAAATTGAGGTCAACATGGGTATGGGAGCATTTTGTCAGCAAATAATGAATTTGTATCTCTGAACACAAGACTTTCTTTTGCCTAACTTGTCAATACAAATCAAGTGTAACTTGAGAGTTTTCTTTTAGCCTGGTCTTTATTCCAGCTGATCTTGTGTTCGCAGGATACTGTATGGCAGTTCAGCTGCACATCCCATGTTCTTAGTGCACTGCAAAGTATGAAATACGCAGTGACATGAAAGGAGAGAATAACTTGTTCTGCTCTAGCAAGTTTGTACTGGTCCAGAAAGAGAGGACTCATGGAAACCAAGGATCTGCAGCTTCTAAGCACAATTCAAGGAGGATTTATGTGAAGTGCTTCTCCATCAGATGTTAGGGATTTCCTTTCCAAGCTGTTCTCTTCAACTTGACTATTAGCATGACCAACAAGTTCTAGCCTCCCCCCTGACAGCCTAATCCGTACTCATTCTTCTGAGATGTGGAAAAATACCCTTCTATGTCCCCTGGGATTGAGGGATAGTTCTTACACGCACACACCAGCTGATGGCGCTGAAAAAGTATGCTTCCTGAACAGAAAAAATTGCAATTGGAGGAAACTGCTGGAGGTCTAATAGTCAGGCTCAAAAGAGGGCAAACTTCAAACAATGGCACTGGCCATCTGGTATTTTTCCATGCTGATGGCTGTACCCCTCAGCTCCAGAGTCCAGGAATGTTGCGGTCAGTGCAAGGATGGCAGATGCAGGCAGCCAAAGTCAAATGCACTGGAGTTCCCTAAGCCACCAGAGGTGAGGGGCATTACTTGAGTGCTGCACTGTTTACAGTTCAACAGAGGAAACCTAGCTCCTCTCGAGCTTAGACTGAGCTGAACGATTCAGGTAGATCCTGTACTTTAGAAATAATCTGTTACCTGGAATCTCATGGATCATAGAAGCACAGAGTGCTTAACATCCGTTGGAAGGTAACAGCTTCCAACCCATGTTCAACTTTTAAACAGTATCTGAATAGCTAAGGTTATGACCAGCTACATGTGTAGGAAGGCTGGGAGACCCTTTTCAGGAAAGTATCTCCTAAACCATCTTAGGCTTCCCCAGGAGAGCTTTGCAGCGGTTGCAGATGTGTACCACCCTAGGAAGACCCATGTAATCGTATTCAGTGTCATCTGCTAAGGGCCTGGCCAAAGTTTCTAAAGCTTCTCTTGTAAGACAACTGAAAAATTGCAAATTATTCTCATTAGGAAGGAAAAATGAGATGCTGACCTGAGCTAAACTGTGTTTTCTTTGCAAGACGAAATGACAGCTCAACCTGCATCCTGTCTGTCCCGTGTCCCTTCCTATGCTGCTCTGACAGCACCCTGTGATCTGCCTGCCTCTCGATGTACTGGAGAGTGATGGATTGACCGACCACTGGGCTGTCTTACTGGCACAGGAGGACGTGGGATTAAAAACCACAAGAGTAAATCCGACAAGAGTCATAAAATTTTGATTTCTTATTCAATTTTATTCATTATAATATAAATATTATCATTAATAAAATACAACAATAATAATATCCAGAATACTGTTTTATTCTAGAACCACAATAGTATATGACAACAATAGTAAATCCAACAAGGGTTGGGTTTACCATTGATTTACCGCCTCCCTTCCCCCGCCCGCAGCATCTTCGCCCGGCAGCCCGGTGGGGGCTTTCCCCGCCCGGGCTCTGCGGGGCGGGGGCGGCAAAATAGGGGGGGTCCCGCCGGGGTGTGCGGGCACGCGGTAGGCATGGGGGTGGGGGGGTGCCCTCGGGGCTGGCAAACGAGGACGGAGTGCGGGAAGGGTTCGGTGATCGGGCCGGATCCATCGGGTGCTGCCCGGCCGCGGAGCCGCAGCTCCCAGCACCGCCGCCGGGATGCTCGGGGCTGGGGAGGGGGGATGGAGTGGGTACCGGGGAGGTAAATACGCTAAAATCCCATAAAACGGGCACATCAGAGCTCAGGCGGCAGGGGAACAGACCCAGCGGGTCCTTCCCATGGCATTAGTTTGAAATAACTGTCTGAACCGGCGAGACCAAATGAAAAACAAATAAATGCGAGGCTCCGCACCGGCCCCGGGGACCGTCAGGGCGAGAAGGGCCCGGGCAGCGGGGCCTCCGCTCGGCGTTGCCCTGCATGAAGCGCCGGGCGGGCTGCGGGACACGGACGGGTCCTGCCCGGCTCCCCGCCCGCATCGCTCGGGCCGGGCCCGGGCTGGTGGCTGTGGCAGCGAAGGGCCAGGCCCGGGGAACCGGGCCGGGACAGAAACGCGCCTGGGAACCGGCTACAGGGGAGATGGAGCGACAGGGAGATGGGGCTGCGGCGCTGCGACCCGGGGGGTATTTTCCCCCTTCTCCCCTTAAAAAAAAACCCAACCAAAAGCGTACAAAGCACCCCCAGAAAACACCAAACAGAACCCCCACCCCCCCGGGGTCAATCTTTGCGCTCACTGGTGCGCTTCGGGCCGGGGAGGCGCGGCGCAGCCCGTCAACAGGCGCTTGCTGCGGACCTGGAGGCGCAGCGGCCGGGACGCGGGTCGGGCTCTGCCACCGCCGAGGGCGTGGATACACCCGTCCGCTTTTGGGGCGGAGAATAACAGTCATCATAATGGGAAAGTCACATCCCAACCAGCCACCTCAGAGCGCGGCCGGGCGCTGCTGCAGGTCCCGGTTCCCAGGCGCTCCCCTCCCATGCTTCAGCCGCTGCTTTCGGGGGAAGATGGGAACTGCTCGGTCGCAATCCCTAAAACGCAGGGCGAGGAACCGCGCTCGACCCGGTTCGAGCAGGGCACGGCGTGGCTGGGAGCGGCCCCTCCGCCCGCCGGGCAGCGGCTCCAACCCGACGGAGCTCACCGGGGGGATGCCGGCGGGAGAAGCAGAGCAGCCCGAAGGATGCTGCTGCTGCTGCTGCTGCTGCTGCTGCCCTTACCCCGAGGGCCGCCCCCCCGCGCCCCCGGCGGGCAGCGCGGGGGGCTGGGAGCCGGAGCCGACCTCCCCCGGCCCGGCCGCCCCAATCACTACGCCGCCGGGGCTCTGGCGTCACCCGCCGCTGCCAAATTCGCCAGGAAATGATTTTAAAAAAAATAATAACAATAATAATAATGATGACGGTAATAATAATAAAACTCCCTTTCCTCGCTGCGGAGCCGGTCTGGCCGGGAGCGACACAGGGTTCCTTCCCTGTTACTGTTCCCTCACCGCTGGCCGTTGTCCCCCCCAAACCTACCCCCCAGGGACCTCCAGCGCAGCCCCCCGGGAGGACCCACAGTGCAGCCCGGCAGGGCGGGGAAGCGGGGGCCGAGCCGGGGACGACAGAGGCTGGGGCAGGGGCAGCCGGCATTGCTCCCCCCACCCCGCCCGCATCCTCTCCTCTGCCGACCTCCTACACCCAAAGCCCGGGTTTCCCCGCTCCCCCTTCTCCCCCGGCCCCCTGCCCTTGGGGCTGCGCGGCGGCGCAGGGACCGCGGCGCCCCTCGCCTCTTTCTGCCGCCGGTGGGGGGGGGGGGGTCGCAAGCGGCGGGCCGGGCGGCGTCTCCTCCGTCGGCTGCCGGGCGCGGAAGGGGCGGTGGAGCGGGCCTCTCCCGGGATGGGCTGGTTGGCCCGGGCAGGCCGGGGACTGGCGCTGGGCCGGGCTTGGTGGGAGCGGGCTGGGGCTCGGAGGGCAAGTGCCCCCCGCGCTGCGGAGCTGCCCGCCCGCGGCGGAGCGTGCCCGAGCGCCTTGGGCCGGAGGTGCCGGGGTGGAAAGGGGAACAAGAAGAACAAAAAACCAAGTTAAAAAGCACGGAGAACCAAGCGGGCTTTCTGAAAGACCCGCCTTCTCCCTCCGCGGCCGAAGCGGTTTCCTTTCTCCACGCACCAAAAGCTCCGCCGCAGCCCCCCAAATATCCCCCAAGCGGATGTTTGATTCTCTGTTTTTCTTTCTTTTTGTAGAGGGGTGAGTACAGAATGAATGCGGGCGCTTGCAGGTAAGTCCCCCCACGCCTCGCTCTACCCACAGCCCGGAGGCTGCCGGAGCCCGAGGGCCCGTCCCGCTGCAGCAGGGCGGCGGCCAGCCAGCATCACCCCGGCCCCGCCGGCTCCGGCTCCCCCCGTGCCGGGCCGGGGGTCCGGCTGTCCTCTCCCCGCCGCCGGCGGGGTGCTGGCACTGCGGCCGGCGCCTCTCTTCGCACCCAAATCTCGCGTTTTGCACCCTCACTTCAAACCCTTTGCGAAAACAAATGACCCCTCCCGCCGGGACGGACGATTTAAGCCGAGGGAGCGATTTAATTCCCGCGGCTCAAGTGGAGATTTCCAGCCGGCCGGCTCGTAGGATTTTACTTGATGTTTTTATTCCCTCCCGTTGCTTCCCGTCCCCGCTGCCCGCGTTTAGCGAGCCGGCTGCCGGCTCCGGTCTCGGCCGCTAAATGCCCCGGCGGCACGGCTGGGGTTGTTAATGGGATTCATTCACCCCTCGGGAACATCAGCAAGCCACGCTGGCTGCTGGAGGCGAGCAGCTTAGCTCCGCTCCGCAGCCGCTTCACACGGCTGGTTAAGCAGCTCTGCCCTCAGTTCTCTGCCAAGCCTCCGGGGAAGGGGGCTGCGGGCCGGGCCGGGGATGCGCCCTGCTCCCCGCGCACACACACACACACCATTTCCCTTCTTTTCTCCATTTTTTCTCCCTTTTTTTTCCTCTCGACAAAACGGGCTCCGACACATTAACTTTTAGGGTTTTTTGGGGTTTTTTTTGTTACTACCGTTGCAAATTATTTCCTCCCCCCTTCTTGCTTAATAAGGGAGCTTCCCCAGGTCTGGAAACACAACTGGTTATTTTGACTTGACTGGCAAGTGATGTCATATTGTTAAGGGAGGGGGGAGACAACATGTTTTAGCAACAGTTAGTAGCGCCATGTGGTGGAGGTGACGCCTCTGCCGGTGCGGAGGCGAAGGCAGAAAACAAATACTGCCGGCCGTGCACGCAGACTATTATTTACACGCCAGCAGTGGGGATTCTTTTATTCTTCCTCTTTTATATTTTTTTTTCTGCTCCTGGGTCTTTGAATCAAGGAAAAAACTGGACCCGAGCAAACGGGACGGAGCTGGGTGGGACCCGTAGCCCCCGGACACTCTCCTCCAGCGAACTCCCCTTCCCGGGGAACCCCGGCAGCTCCCCCAAGGGGCCACGCTCCCTCCCGCCGCCCGGGGAACCGAGACCCGGGGGTCGAGATCTCCCGGGGCGGCCGTTCAGCATCACCCCCCTGCCCCCATCGCCGTTCCCCCGAAGTGGGACCCGCGGCGGCTGCGAGCAGGGAGGGCAGGACAAACTCCGTGAAAAGAAAGAACAAGAGGGCGAGCAGCGCTCAGCCCCGCCGGGCCGCCCTACGCGCCGCCGCCGGTGCCAGCGGGCGGTTTACGGGCCCCGGGGCGAGCCGGGGAAGGTGACAGCCCGCCGCCGGGGAGGGGGCTGGGAGGGCCGGCGGCGGGCTGTGGGCGTACCGCCCCGACACCCCCCTCCCCCGGGGGCCGCGGCAGGTAGAGGACCGCCAGCCGGTGCGAGCGGCTCCCGCCCGCCCGCCGCCCGCAGGTAGGAGCCCCCGCACCCCCCGGGGCGGCCGGCACCGGCTGCAGCGGGCAGCACCGCCCCTTGGGTTTATTTCCCTGGGTGTGATTTCTCGGGGGAGGGGAAGTTCTCGCTTTCTGCCTTTTTTTCGGTGTTTTCCTCCCTACGGTCTGGGCTCCGCTTGGCTTTTCTTACCCCTCCTCCCGCCCCGGTCTTGCGTTGCTGGCACGTATTAAGGGCTGCGAATAGGGTTATCAAGTTACACAGTTGCCTCTTCACCACAGGACCCTATTGAAGCTCAGAAAAAAACACCCCAAGAAACCCTCGAGGAACAAATCACGGAATACTCAATTGTTCCTTATTTTCTTGGTAAATACCGTAGGCGCCTTCTCGCTCGGCCCCCATCCCGCAGACAATTTCTGCGGGGCACGTCCCCGGCCGTGGGAACCCGCAACCAAAACCTCCCTGCCCGCTCCCACGTTCCCTGCGGTCTGCCCGCAGTCTGCCCGCAGCCCCCCGGCTCGGCTCGCTCGGCTGCAAAGAAAAGGGAGGAGAAAGCTCCGAGCCGACCCCAGCCTGGCCACAGAACACAAAAAAAAGCCTTTTGTGCAAGTTCCCAAAGAAAAAGCGTGCGGGAGGCAGATAGCGCCTTCCCCGTTTCTCTCTCGGCAGCCGTGATTGCAGCCGATACCGGCCGCCTAATTGGGCTCGGAGCAATGTGCAGGCGGACGGCGTCACCCTCTGGCTGAGGCGGGTGAGACAGCGGCGGCGCAGGGTCAGGCCCGGGGGCTGGGGGTGGCTTTAGCATCCCCCCAGCCCGGCACCGCCGGGGACGGAGGCGGGAGCAGGGCGGGGAGCGGGTGATGCGCGGGTGCGGTACCCCGGGGGTGCGCAGGACGGGACCGCTCACCTCTGCGCTGTAGGAGGCAACGTCACCTCGCTATACAGGCCCGCAGACACGCCGGGAGTTCGTGTCTGCTTGTTCCGGCCGTGCTTAAACGGGTTTATTTGTTAGCGAGCCCCGTCAGCGGCACGGCTCAGGCCGAATTCGAGACCGGGCCTATCAGAGCTGGTCACAGCGCCTCTGGGAATCACATACAGGAGACAAAAACTGCTGGCAGGGGCACTTTGCCTCTGGAGCTGAGGGAGAAGATGTAACAAGCTGCAGACACCAAGGCCAGGCCGGCAGGAGGGGTTGAAGAATGTGAAAAAAGAGAGTTTCCCCTGCAGCTCGTGGTGAGACCATGGTGAAACGGGTGTCCCCCCACAGCCCATGGATGGGGACGGGGAGCAGAGACACCTGCACCCTGTGAACATTGATCTACGCCTCAGCAGGTTTGCCGGGGGACTTGTGAATTTGCGGGGGACCAGGCCAGGGGGTCTGGACCCGAATGTCAGCACCCTATGGCGGGGAGTCCAGCTGAGAGGCCTGTGGTGAGGAGATGGCTCCCCGATGGAGAGGACTCACACTGCAGAAGTTGTGGATACGACTTCCATTTGTATGGCCAATGTGGCTTTATTTATAGTCTCATGGCTCATAATAAGGAGAAGCCTGGAATTCTGAAGGAGGAGTTCAGAGCATCACCAAACATAGGTGGGTTTCTTTTTTAACTCCTGTGTTTCCTTTTCTTCCCTACCTCACCCTTGCCATCCTGGGCAGCAGCAGCTGATGAGGTGTTTGCGTGTCTGGCCTTGAGAAAGCCTCTGGAAATGTGGGAGGAGGTGTGTCTTTCAGCTACAAAGGGGTGTTCTCCTGCCTACAGCTCCTGGGGAGGTGGTGATGGTGGTGTTCTCTCATAGCTCTGGCTCCTGGGGTTAGGTAGAGGCTGAGCTGCCCCAGCGCTGGGAATATGGGTGCTATGGGTGACAGAGCTCTCTGTGAGGATCCTTGTCCTCTGGCAAGAGGGGTGTCTGTGTGCTTGGGAGGCTGCTGGGGACACTGTGGAGCCACGCTGGGTGCTGTTGGAACCCAGCATGGGGAGAAAATTGGATAAAAACCAACCCCAAGTCCCCTTGGGCTGCAAATATTTAGATTATTTCCAGTGGCCAGTCACTGGTGGGGAAGCCTGGGGGCATGTGGGACTGCTGACATGTGGTGGCTTTTTGTAGGAGCTGGGTGGCTGCTTGTGCCTGGGAGGAAAGGGCTCCTTCCCACCCTGGAGGCTCGGGAGCCACCGGTGCCACGGAGGAGATGCTCCCTGCTCCCCCTCCCTGCCAAGCCTGGCACCGGGTGGTTTGGGATCCAGGGCAGTAGTGAAATGCCCCGGTTTGGCTCCTGGTTGTTTTTCTGTCTCTGGGTGACATCTAGTGTGTTGCTGCGAGTTCCCAGACAGAGGCCCTGGTGGAGGATGTCAGGGTAGGGAGAAAGGAGCTGACCTTGCTATTAAGAGGCAACAGAAATGGAAACGTTTCAGCCTGTTTCCAGCAGTCGTCTCTGGGGAGAAAAAGCTTGCTCTGCTCCATCAGGCCCCTGTGGGCAGCTTCTCCCTGCTAATTATCCACTTGATGCCACACTGAAGTTGTTTGATTTATCCTGTTCTGATGATCTTGGATCAAAAATTATCATCTTGAGTGGGAAGACTTTGGGGCCAGATCATGTTCTGAGTCCCGAGGAATCACACTGAGTCCAGCCCTGTGTTCCCAGCAGCACCTCTTTTGAGAGGGAACTTCTTTCAAATCTGCTCCATGCTCTGAGCGGGGTCCTGTGGAGGAAGGAAGCCCCACCATTGCACGGCTGCCCCTCGTGATGGGGGAGAAGCAGAGTAATTCTCCAGATTAGTGAGCTTTGCTTACAGCTGGAGAGGAATGAATGTTTTAAACCCTCTTGGCTTTTTGGCTGAGATCAAACGTGGCATCGGTTTCACATCTGTATCCTTTATCTGGGGAGTGGGGAGACTAGCCTTTCCTGACACAGGGCATGAACTTGATCTCAAAGGGCTCTCCTTCACTGTTTCTCCCCCTGTGCCGCGCGATCCTGCTCGGTGATCCCACTGCTTTGCCTGCACGGGAGGGAAGGGGAGGAGGAGGATGAGAACAGCCCGGGAAGCTGAGCTGGATATTTGCAGAATGAGGAGAAGAGCACATGTGAAACGTGGCTGGGGGTGGATCTGTGTGCTGGAGGGCAGCACGGTGACAGCAGGCAGCCATCAGGATTGGGATGTATGGATAGTCCTGACTGGCCACGGAGCGATGGGCTCCACCAGTTGAGTCTCCTCTGAGCTGTTGTCTTGTGAGCTGCAACTGACAGTGTATCTTGGAAAACCCAAACAATGCATCTGCTGCAAAGGCATAAATCATCCCAGGTGCCACCTACCTGTGCCCCAGCGCTCCCCTGTGCCACACACCGTGGCTCTCGCTTTGTCCTGGAAGCGCAGGGCCAGGAGGGAGCTGACAGCCGGCATGTGCTCAGTGTGGGTGGTGGAAGGGGCTTGATAGCAGGCACTGGAGCTAATGATTTAAATCATTAGCACAGGGCAGCTGCTATCGACTTCAGCCAAGGTGCTCCCATTGTTCAGGCCGGTGTTTTCCAGCCTCTGCCTATGGAGATGCCACTGGGTGCTGCCTTGCCAGGGCTGCAGTGGTGGGATGCATCAACGAGGCACTTCCCAGAAGCTCTGGGAGCAGAGCAGAGACAGCTGAAGGCTTTCTGAGCTCCGCCTTCAAGTGCTTTTTGGTGATGAAAGTGGCTGTTTCCTTGGGATGGGAGCACCTGGATTGGATTGCACATCATCCCCTCTCACCCATTCCAGCTTTGGGGTGCTGAGCGTGGGTGAGCTGTGCCTGGGCTAGTGTAGCACACGTTGCAGCAGTGGTTAAAGCTGGGGAGCGAGGCTGGTGTGCCCAAACAGGGAAGATTGGCATGGCCGAGACCAGGGCCAGGCTCTCTCTCAGGGTTTCTGCACCCTCCATCTATTCGGTCTGTATTGGGCTGAAGGTGCTGCTTTCACCTTCCCCATTGCTTTTCCTCTGCGTGCTGCTCTTGGTATGTGCTAAGGACTAGTCCTCAATGGTGACAAGCTGCTGAGCAAAAGAGCACCAAGTACTTCTGTCTTGCACCCAATAGAGGGAGATGGTGCCTAGTACAGCCTGCGAGCCTCTTACCCTCTTGGGGCCAGGCCTGGTACTTGTTTGAACAAAATCAGCCTGGGCTGGCTCTGCCCATCCTTGCAAAGTGGAACCCCTGTGTGTTGGGAGGAGGTTTTGTTTGCTGGGCCAGAGAGAGTGAAATGCAACCTGGGAGCAGGGCTGGAGCCCAGCTCACCCCCCATGCTCCAGCAAGTAGCGTGCAAAGCAGCAGAGCTGCAGCCAGCACGTCTGCTCCTCAGAGCTGCCGCACATCCGAGCAGCCCCTTGAGCTGTGTTGTTCCAGCACAGGCAGCTGCCAGGTCAGTGGGTGGCTGTGATGACCATACCCACAGGGTCTCCAGGAAGGTCCTGTCCCCTTTGGATGCTGGAATAGACGGTGCTGGGAGGCAGAGTGGGTTGTGCTTGACTGCTGTGGGCTCCCAAGGCCTGCTGGAACATCTGGCTGAGCCACTGCTGGGGACAGGATGCTGCAGTGGGGAAAATTGGAGCTGGTCCACCAGGCAATTCCTGTGCTGTGGGGTATGTGCATGGTGTATACTGTGTGGAGTGTGTCTGTGGATACAGTCTTTTTTTAGGTGAAATGAATCACTACCACTTCCCTCTGGGCTGAACCTTTACCTGCTCCCCCAGCTCAAAGCCAACACTGCTGCTCCAGAGCACAGGAACCTCTTCCCAGCGTGGTGAGTGGACATTGCCCAGACCTCAAGAGAAAAGCCTTTCCCCTCACTCTCTAATGAAATTGCTCCCTCCCCCTTACCCATCTTCCCACTCACTTTTTGCCTGCAGTTCCAAAGGCTGGTTGGGCTGCTGCTCTGCCCCTTTCCCTTGTTTTTACCAGCTGTTTTGGAACCCAGTGGGGGGTAGCTTGGGACAGAAACCTGTCCAGCCCACAGAAGCCATAGAAACACTTCCTATGGGGCTCTTAAAAGCAGGAGGGGTTTTTTGGTTGGTTGATATTTCTTTTGCCAGACCCCAAAACAGTCATTTCCAGCACAACAGGCCTGTCACCACCAAGCCAGCTCAGCAGAGTAGCTGCAGGTCCTGCAGGATGCTGATGCTTTGGAGGAGGCAGCTGGGCTGCTGCTCTTCCCAGCATGCACAGGGGAACTGGGATCAGCGTGGCCACTGCAGGCATCCCTCAAGGCTGTGCTTTCCTTAACTGGTTGGTCTCAACCCTTGCCTGCTGGCCTGTTCTCAAGGCTTCTAAACAAAGCCCATCCTTCATTTGGTGAAGTGGCTGCATTTTCACTTTTTTGTAATGAATGGATGTATTTCTTCATAAATCACTTGATGTTTCCACCAAATTAAGAGGGAAGAGATGGGAGGAAGGGAAACGCCCCAGTCCTTGTCTTGGTGACTTGTCATGCCTGCTTTTCATTGACAGACCTTGTTAGTAATGTTTTCCAGCCACCCTTCATCCAGGGCTCAAACCTCTCTTTTAAAGCCCTGCCATGTTAAAAATTGACATGTGTTGACTTTGGCCTGGGAGAAGCTGGGCCCTGGCTGTAGGTAGGAACTGCACGTGTTTAGTCTGGCTCACATTTTATTTTCCCCTTTCATCAAATTAGTTCAGCTGTACTTTTTTTCTGAAGAAAGAAAAGAAAACCTGTTTGACAATCTGAGGCTCTGGGTTAGAATTGCAACATTGCATTAAAACAACAAAAAATAGCTTACAAATGGGGGGCTGTGGCAGGCTGGGTGGGGATGGGGCCACTGGAGCTGGGATGGGAAAAGCCATTGCTAGTAAACACCATCTCCAAGGAGGCACAGAGGTTCCTCCTGCAACCCCACAGCCTTGGAGGTTTACTTCATTTGTACTAATTGAGGGTAGTTACATTTAGACTTGATGAAATTAGTGCTGTCCTGACTGTGACAGGGGTTTTTTCCCACCTTCCTCCTGGTTCAGTCCATGCAGGAGCCTTGCAGCAGGTACCCGAGTGTTTCACTCCAAATCTCAGTCAGGGATATGCTGCAAGCCCAGTAAGGTGATGGCCTGACTGTCCTGGGAATGTAAAGCCAAGGGAATTCTGCTTCTCCCTTCCTAGGTGCCTGGGATTAGGAGCCATCTGGTGCCTTCCATTTGGGTTGCAGTTAGGATCCACCCAGCATCCATCAGGGATGAACTCCATCCATCCATGAACTTGTTGAGGAGGAGCTCCCGTGTGCTGGGAAGAGCATCTCCTGCTCTCCCAGGGTTTTATTGACCCCTTAGTGCCTTGCAGTGGGTGGCATCTGCTCATCCCCCTCCCAGTCTGTTTCCCCAGATGGTCTGGGGTTAAATGCATATGGTCCTCAGATACATCCTCCAGCAGTTGTAGTCAATGTT
Source organism: Laterallus jamaicensis coturniculus (assembly GCA_022605575.1). Lineage (NCBI taxonomy): Eukaryota > Metazoa > Chordata > Aves > Gruiformes > Rallidae > Laterallus > Laterallus jamaicensis. Next base: position 4,092,758 of record JAKCOX010000014.1, read on the forward strand.
CAACTCCAGCTCTAGCATTTGATAGCTTTGCCAGCACTAGCCAATCCTAGTCCTCTAGTATCACACCAGAACTGGCGTGATCCTGACCTACAGCCGTATCGATAACAGAGTGGGAAAAGGAACACCTCTAGTGAACTTGTAGGAAGTGATAAAGTGCAGTGTTAAAGCCACAGGGTTTCAGGAAAGGAGAAAAGAGTTAAGACCAATAATGCCAGAGAAGGGATTGTACATGAATGGCATAGAAACAAAGCAAGCATTTCAAAGAAATGTGGTGAACAGATCATACTATCACATTTAAATGCATGGTTTTGTATGAAGGGTACCCCAGTAAAGTGTTTTAATGTGCAAGTTTGGCTGGTTTGGGAAGTGCTAAGACAAAATACAAGTTATTTGAAAAACAGTTTCAGATCCTGATGTCATATTAAGGAACTCTTTTCTGGTTGGTTTTCTTTTTTCTTTTTAACAAGAGATACTTTTTTCCTGAGCACTAGCCCACATAGGCATCCTCAGGCACCCTACTCAAATGAAAGGAGCAGGACGATGCCTGCCTGTAAACTTCTATTAGTTTACAACCTTAGATAATCTTAATAACATTTATGTTCTTGCCAATATAGAAATGTCAAAGGTCTGAAGTGCTTTCAAATTGAACTAGGACATGAATCATACATTTTTAACAAGATAAATTATAGGTATGAAGCAGCTTTCTATCCCTACTGAAATTCACTATTGTGCTTTCCATTTGCAGTATGTGTGTATCACAGACAATCATAGTGGACAGAAGCAGAATCTGAGAGCACAAACCATGGAGATTCAACCCATTCTGTTCTTTATAATGAAAATTATTTCTTTATTTTGGCAACCTCTGGGCTTTTGACATCACTATGGTATATGCAATATGCATTTGTGTTTCTGTGGGAAGCTGGGCAAAGGTAGAGAGATGGAAAGTGTTTTATAACAGAGGAAGTTGAGATATAAATCTTGATGAAGCTTCAGCTTACTAAGAATGTTCGTAGGGAGAAGAGTTTTATGTGTTTTGTCTGCAGAAATACATCGGTATCTGTTGGACTAGACTTATTTTGCAAAAGTAAATAAAATTACACCTCCCTATTTCCTTTCTTTCCTTCCTTCCTTTCTCAGCCAGACACTTTATTTGACTGTAGGAAAAATTAAATACTGAAGGGTTTTTATTATTATTTTTTGCCTGTGAACTACTACCTTCTCAAACAATGCCTTTTAAATGTCTACTTGATTGCATGTGTACCTTTTGTTCTCAGGTGGTGTGCAAATGCTTTAAGCTGTAGCAACAAGAGTAGCTGGAAGTTTGTCTGTTTCGTGACCCAAAAACACAGATTGCAGAGGGACTTAATAAGGATGTGATTCACAGGAAGTCACCAGAAAGCTGTGGGAGAGTAAGTGGACTGATGAACTGGTGGTACAGTTACAGAAGTGCTTTAGCGTGTGTTTGAACTCAGTCATCTGGTCATCCCAGAGGCTGTGCTTTGCTTGGCTTCCCTGATCATTTCCTTTTGGATGAAACTCAACTGAAACATGTTCTGCAGGGATGCTCTGAACATTCTCCAACTAGGAATGGTCGTTTGGTCAGCAGGGTCCAGCTGCAGTGGATGTGAAACAACTGTGCAGCGCCTCCACACCAACTATTTAATTGGGTAGATCCATCCCTCTCTGGACTGTGTTATATGTTAATGCAGCCTGAGCACATTTTACAACACCTGGATTTTTTGGAGTCCACCATATGACAATCACCCAATCGTGATAGTTTTTTGTTTGGGGTTTTCTTGTAGCACAACTGCCCTCTGAACATGAGAGAACTGTGAACAAGACATAGATGTTTGAAATGTACTACTACGAATATTCAGGGCACATGGCTCTAAGGAAATAAAAGTTCTTTTCTTGTTTGCTCAAAATCTGAAAATCCTTCTCTCTAAAGGAAATCTCCTCATACATACACAGGCAATGTACAGACAAGTCAGGTTTCCCTAAGTATTGATCTGACCCCAAAGCATTCTGCATAAAATTTTGTGTGGACAATCTTTTTTATCTAGGAAAAATAAAGAGTGAAACCACTACCAGTCTCTGATTGTTTCATACTGAGAAATTTCACTTCATGATATCCAGGTTGTATTCCCCCCCAAATAATATAAAATCAGGTAAGAAATATTCATCTGCTTCATGTTGTACTGAAAAGAATTACTCTCCAGTTCCATATATGATAGCCATTTCTCACACCGTTTATTTATTGGGTAGCTCTTAGTTTGTTTATTTTTAATTATCTGTGTTATGACCTGAGATCATTAACTATTTCTCTGCAAAACAAGGTAGACCTCAATGATTTTTCTCCTGACTTGATAAATATCTAGAAGAATGTGAACTAATACATCTCCATATAGAAATCAGTCAAAGCTACTTTTAATATGTCATGAGAGTGTGGACAATTGGTTTCATGCAGATGTGTCTCTTTCAGGGTCGTCTTTAAAGTGTTTTATGGTGGTTCTTTTTACCTCCCAATAAAAAATATAGCAATAGAACCACTTAAATAATGTTTCCTTAGATATATGCCGAACCAGGCAAGTTGGGCAAGGAAGTTTCTGATTGACATCTTGTTTATTGAGCTAATAACAATCAGGCTTTTTCTTCAGGCTTCTATAGAAATACTTTGTTCAGCTTTGTGTGAAATATGTCAGTCCATATTCACAGGGAAAAAAAAATGGAGAGAGACTGCTAAAACTAATAAGGAATTAGCTATTTTAATGCAAAAGCCCAATGCACTCGCCCAGCAGCAAATCAAAAGGTAAGTTAGAGTTTCCTCCATTGCTCTATAGGTTATTCAGATTTTCCTCAAAGAGCTCTATCAAATACGCTGGGATAAGTTGCTCTAGAAACCTTACAGAGATGTTCTCTGCCTTCATATGAATTATTTAAAAATATTCTGGAACAGGAACAGGAAACTAGGCAAATGGCTTTGTCAAAGACTATAGGATCACATGCATTTTTCTTTTGGCTCAATGCATATTTAAATATTTCATAAGCAGTGAAAAAGCTCCACATACAAAGACTGTCATTACAAAGGGGAACATCCATATTCTAATAACAAAACAAGTTATACCCAATGGAGCAAAACCAACAAGAGACTGAGATCCTTTTCCCTCCAAAAAATAATGTTATCCTTTCCTCCATGTGAGAAATAGAGTGAAATGTTCTCAAACGGAGGACAGTACTTTGTCTGGGGCAAAGGGTCTAGCTATATTAATGGAAAGCAGCTGCTGCTATTTGCTCATGAACCAGAATGTCTACACTAATTTCAGACCAATATACTTTGGTGAACTGTATTTTTTTTTTAAAGGTTCACTGCTACTGTCTAAGAAATACTTGTAACAACTTTTTGCAATAATTTTTCAGCAAAATAAAACATTTTTCCCCAGGGAGGGAGAGCCAGAAACACAATGAACATCGTTCAAAGTGTAAGATCACTTAAAGCACTATAAGCCACGAAGGCCAGGAGCATTCCTGACTTTCTCTAGATGTGATGACACCTTGGTGAAAGATCCTGTTCTGAAATGGTGATGGAACATCGTTAGCCATACCGTTACCCTGTCTGTGGGCACTACACCAATGCTCTGTACCTGACCTGGGAACAAAGACAGAAATGTACTGTATCCCATTAGGATTTGTCTGTGCTTACAGTCTCTTACTTACATTGGCGCTAGATTCAGCATATTTTTCAATAGATGGACTTCAGTGTTAGCACTCTGTGGCAAACTAAGTGTGCAAGGCAGGGCAAATGGGTAAAGCAGGAATGGGGAGGAAAAAACCCAGACCAACTGAAAAAGTCTCATAAGCTTCTAAATTGCTTTCCAGGACCAAAGATTGTGGGTTTCATGCAATCACCTCCTACTAATTTGTGTAAATATTATATGCATACTATTTTAGGAGGGAGTATGACAGCAAAAATTATCTGGTAGGCAGGAACTGGTCCCCCTTTTTCTTCTTGCTGTCTTCCATCTAATTTGAAGAGGCAGTTTAGGCTGAGGTTTCCCTAGAACATCTGAAGTCTCACAGGTGTTAGAAAGGGACAGTATCACCTGTCTTTTCATGCTCCCAAGTATATAATTCTGAGCCTCCCCAATGCCTTCTGAACAACCCAATTCATCTAATTAATCCCTAGTTATCCTCTTTTTCTTTTTTTTTTTTTGGTTTTTTTTATTTCCCCTGAGTTCCTGAAATGAGAAGGGATTTGGTAAGGACCAGAACACTGTAAGACAAATCAGACAAGCATGTGCCTGGCAGCAGGGAGCGAGACACTCATTGGGGGCTCAGGACTCCTTCTGCCAGGGTGGTTTGCTCACCTCTGGAAATAGCTGCCACAGGCTCCTAAGGAAAGAAGTAGGTTTGATCTCTGGGTTCTGGTAAGACAGCATTTCAGGAAAGCCTGTATTGGGAGAAGAAAAAAATCCAGCAAAACAAGCAAGGTCTTTTAGGCCCCTTTCTGCAACTTTCTTCAAGTTTCCTAAAGCTGCTGCAAATTGCCTTCTTGGATCCCTGGTGATGTTTCCCCTTATCGAACAATAAGGGGGAATTTAACTAATTAACTAATTGCTGTTAGTCACATTTCTACTGAGAACCCAGCTACATCACTCTACCCGAATGCCTTTTGAGATGTAATCTGAAGAGCCTGCCCTGTGCCAAACCACTGTAGTAATCCTTGCTTGGGTGTGCTAAGGGACCCAATACGCCTGCAACATGTGCAGCATTGGAAAAGGAGATGACTGAGAGAAGCAAGAGAAATACCACAACTCCAGGAGAAGAAAGGCAGGCAAGGGTATGCTGAAGCTGCTACGTGCAGACCTCAGCCTGAGCAACTCTGGAAAAGATGTGCAAACAGTGGTGGTTATTGCTTCCTGTGCATGTATCCCCCTGAGAATCTCTGTGCCCACATCAGTGTGCTCATCGTGTTGTTCTCTAGGTGTTAATGGTAACAACTACAATTGCCTGTTAATGGTCAGAGGCCTCTATGAACAGATGTAAGCTGTTTCTATCTTCAGAAAAAATGAGTAAGTGGGGCTTTCAAATCCACAGAAATGATTGGCACATTTTCCTGGGTGTACATGGTGTGATACATATCCTATGTTCACGTTTCTGACAGTTTCCAATGTAATACAAAATGGCACTTGATTCATAACCGCATTAGAAAAGGAAAAGAAGGGAGCCCTGAAATAGATAAGGTGTTTATCTTCATAGCATAGTGAATGCTCCCTGAATAAGGTGTCAGGATGCTAAAACAGAGCCACAAAGCCAATAGATTTTATTAACATGCTTTGATCCATCTCTAGTGCTGCTTGATGTGTGGTTCGGAAGCCTTCCTAAGCCAGAAGTGTTATTTCTCTGGGGCTGTGGCTTTCTTTTATTCCTGTTAGTTCCCAGATCTTAGTGAAATACAAAGATTTGTCACAAAGAGACATATTAAGAATTCATAGTATCTATAGCTCACTTTGAAGATGTTCTAGTTTCATCCAGCAGAGTTCCCCTCACAAACAAACAATCTTACGACTATATTTTGAACTAATTTATTTCAGATTAACTGCACATTAGGTATGTTGCAGGCTCAGTAAATGTGAGCTATATAATAAGGAAAAAATGCCTTCTAACCATACTTCATTAAGTCTTTGGAATTAGCACAGAAAGAGTAATTTTGTTTTGCTTATGTTTTTGTCAGGTAAGATGCAAAATGAAGTGTGAAGTATGTAGTTCTGAAACTAATTCAGAAACCCTATTTTTCCAAGACAAAGTGCAAGCAAAGAGTACCTTTTAAGCAGTTGGAATGACTGACTTTTTTCATAAATAACTCTCTCTGTACTCAGTATAGTAAGCAAACTTCGAAGATAAAAAGAAAGTGAATTAAGCTGCCTCAGATGTATTGTGATTGGGGCAGGTACTCTCCGCAGTGAGCCCTGGAGTCCTCAACCCTTATCATCCAGCAGAGAGGATGTCATCCCACTCCCTGCAAAGACACAAGCCCAGGTTTGCTTCTGCAGAAAAACAGGGTGGATGTCCTGTGCTGTCTGCTACTGCTTGTAAGCAACCATCATACAAAGTCTGCCCTGTCAATGGTGTTACGTTAACATGGTTGTTCTGTATGTGACACCACTCTGTATCTCCAGGAAGGTTCTCTTTCCCTTTGGAAACAAGGAAGAAAGGATCACTGCTTTTAGCTTTGGGAGCATCCTCTTCTGATGGGAAGAAGAACAGAGCACAGCTGATGTGTGTGTCTGTTTCTCATCCAGTTTTGGAGTCAGGACTCAGCCAAAGCATTCTCAGAAGCACTCCAGGTCCCACGGAAGACATGTATCTACCTCACAGGTTAGATGTCTAGTTTTGCCTTCATTATAAAGTAGGTTCAGATCTGTGCTGAAAACTGTTTGGGTGAATGATCCACTTGGTACTCCAAAGACCCAAGCAGTAATAGAATACCTAGCTGCACAATCAGCAGAGTTTTTTTCTTTTTTGTTTTAGACACAAAGATACTATGTCTGCAAACTGAACGTCAACAAAGTAACAGGCATGTGCTGCTCAGATTGAAACATTCCTATCCAAGGCAGGTGCTGTTCAAATATCCCCTTGGAACACTGTCTCTGGTCAAAGGAGCATTAGCGAATTGAAATGACATTTTTGAAGAATCCTACAAAGCTAGTAGGAACCCTTTGCATAAGAGAAATTATTATTTTCTTTAGGGATAGTGCTGCAGAGTTTGCTGAACAGAGAGTATGTCAAGTGTACAGTTCCGTTGTTTAAAATATGAATAAAAGCAGGAAAAGATAGTTCTTCCTGACCAAGACAATTTTATTCTTTCAGGAGGTTGGTTTGGGTTTTGTTTGTTTATTTTGTAGTCAGAGGGGATTTTTAACTACCTTCATTTTTAAATAATAAACTTTTAAAATTTTTATACGTGTCTTTTTTCTTTTTTTTAAGGGGTTTCACATTGCCTTCTACTTAGTATTTTCAAAATTCTTGTGTGCTCTGAACTGTTTCTCCAAGTATGTATTTTAATTCTCACTTGCAGCACTCTTGCAGGCAATGAAGAGCTAAATTTTCTTCTGAAGTAATAGAAGATGTCTTAACTCTAAGGAAATGTTTTGTAGTGATTAACTGCAGGGAAGTATAAAGAGCATTAAAAATTCAGATCACAAGCTTACAGAAGGGTTGGACAGAAGGGACCTCCTGAGATCATCTAGTTAAACCCACATGCTCCAGCAAGACTGGCTGTCCAGGACTGTCCCCTGATGGGTTTTGAATATGGCCACAGATGTAGACCCCACAACCTCTCTGGGCAATTTATTTGGCAATACTCACAGTACAAAAGTGTTTTCTTCTTTTCGGATGGAATTTCATGTGCCCATTGTTTCTTGTTCTGTTGGTGAGCACTACTGAGAAGAGTTACTCGTTTGTCTTCATTGCCTCCCATCAGGTATTTATGCATATTGGTAAGATTCCCCTGAGCCTTCTCTTCTTCAGGCTGAACAGTCCTATATCTCTCAGCCTCCCCTCGTATAAAAGATGCTCCAGTGCCTTCATCATCTTAGTGGTCCTTCACTGGACTTACTACAGGAACTACCTCAGTCTCTTGTGCTGGGGAACTCAGAGCAGGAGACAGCATTCCAGGTGCAGCCTCACCTGTGATGAGCAGAGATGGATTGTCTCCCTCAACCTGCTGGCAGCACTCTTCCTGAAGTATCTCAGGATACTATTGGCTTTTTTCTCAGTGAGGGCACATTGCTGGCTTGTGATGAGTTTGTTGTCCACCTGGACTTCAAGCTCATTTTTGAGAAAGCCCCTAAGCCCTGGGGCTCAGAGCTTTCCATTGCCTGGGAACCTTCAATGGACCTCCATATATCTCCAAAGTGTTTTTCTCAGCCGGAGCAGCATTTCAGTCCAAACATGCCAAACGTCCAGCAATAGCTCCCAAACCAAGGGAGCCAGGACTGAAAGACATAGCTGGCCTGAAACCTCCCCACAGGGCCCACAAGCAGCACCTTTCAACCTGGGGCTCAGAGCTTTCCTTTGCCTGGGAACCTTCAATCGACCTCCATATATCTCCAAAGTGTTTTTCTCAGCAGGAGCAGCATTTCAGTCCAAACATGCCAAAGGTCCAGCAATAGCTCCCAAACCAAGGGAGCCAAGACTGCAAGACATAGCTGGCCTGAAACCACACCAGGGAGGCCCACAAGCAGCACCTTTCAACCTGGGGCTCAGAGCCTTCCTTTGCCTGTGAACCTGAAATGTACCTCCAAAAGTGTTTTTCTCGGCTGGAGCAGCATTTAATTCAATCTGAGAATGAAACACCACACAATTGTGTTGACAACCATTCAAACACATTTATTCATTCTTTAAGCAAACTTACAGATCAAGTAACTGCAGTGAAGAACAAAGAAGTCTTAGCATGACCCGGAAAATTTCAATCTAAAAAACCAAGAGTATTATAGAGGAAAATATACTAAAGACACTTAGTTTACATGGGAAAATATGGGCTCAAGAAACTCATCCATTAGGAAGTGTGTCAATTATTACTTTTCAGGAAACAAGGAATTGCACCAAACATTTCTACACAGTGATCCAAACCACCCTTTCCATCTAAGTCTTCTTTTAGCCTTACACCTTCTGTGTTTTACACTCGTTTCAATTTGATTTTTTTGTTTTAGTATAAACACTAAAAGTCAAAAGAATTGAGGGTAAAGTACCAAGGATTGTCCTCCTAGATTGCTATATACTGAAAGCCACAAAACTTTGTACTACATTGTTACGCTTACTTATCTTGAAATCATACATTTGTTTGCCTAGTGATCTGTCACGAGCAACATTCCAGATGAGGTAGATCTGAGAAATATTTATATCGTTACAATTATATAAATGTTGCAGAGGAGAGGGAATGAAGTTGTCACAGGAATTTAATTACCCTTTCAGTTTCCTTTCTGATATACCTCTGGAATATCAGATAGTGCTGCTAGCTGACTTTGTATAACCTGAGTTTTATCCCACTGAAATCCCTGAGGCACTATTCTCATTTTGTCTCATTAATCAATTTTTATAATGCCTTTTTTTTCCCAGCCTGATTGTAAGTAAATTACTTAAGCTAATGGGGGGGTGGGGGGGGGGAGGGGGTCTACTTTATCCTGCCACGTTTATCCTTCTACCACCAGTAAAGAGAGGTAGGTAAGAAATGTGCATGGAGATGTGTATTTCAGAGGCCCAGTGGGCACTGGGGAAAGAATTGGCTTTACTGAGAAGGTTAAAGAGACAAATTTGCAGCTAAAAAGCAAGTTCCATTAGTTCCATTTCTTCCAAAACAATGTGTTCTAAAAATGTAGCATTTAATTTTAGATATTTGATTGAGTAGAGGACAGGGCTGAACTTTAAAAGGTTGGCAGCTATAGAGTTTGTTCCTAGGAAACTTAAGACATCTCTTCCCAGTTTGCTAAGACTGACTTTATCAATGACTATCTTGCCTGCACTTAGCGGAGGAGCAAGAAATCCCTGATCACTAACTATAAACAGCTTGCATGGATCCCTTTCTCCTCGTTTCATTACTTTCTGCCTCCAGCATAATCAAAATACTCATGCTAATCCCCTTGCAGTACAGGGTAGAAACTCATGTTCAGAATTTGGACCAGAGAATGGCAGTTGTACCAGAAAACATCTGTTGAGCTTTGCTAGATAAAGCAACCTGGATCCAAACCCATCAAAAAATTAACAAATCAATTAATGATTTAAAAAAAAAAAACAAACACCAAAAACCAAAACAAAAAATAACATTACCCCCAAAAAAAGTCATCAAGGTCTTGCAGCAAAATATAGAAGGAAACTTTTTTAAAAAGTCAAATCAGCACCTTGGTTTAAATCACTAAGTTCCTAGAGGGGAAACTCTAATCACAGCCTCATTGCTATAGAAAAAATAAAGCTTATCCCTTAGAAAGTAGGGAAAGGTCATCATCCCCTCTTCCCCTAAATTCATCAGCTCAGCAGTAATGATGGGTCCTGAAGTATTTCAATAATTTCAGTTTCAGTGGTTGGCACTTGCTAATCAACATGCCCACAGCTCCTTAGACTCATGCATCCATGCTGGTAATTTTGCTGGACAGACTTAGGACAACTTAGCTCCCAAAAATCAGGTGGTTTCAGGCCAATATGGCCAAAGTAGAATCACAGTCTGGTAAGACTCAACACAGTTATCTGCCACTGCACAACACAAGGAAAAAAATTCTATTTAACATTTTAAACAAAGTATAATTGACCCAAGAAGTCCACGAAGACATCTGAGGATTCCCTTGACAAGATAAAAAAAATCAAGCCTTTTCCATGAATGGTCTGAATATCAGCTGCGAAGTGGAGAGGCTTTTCATACACATGGGTAAACGAAAACCAACCCTTTTTTTAAAGGGATTTGACCAGGCCACAGCCATGACACATTGACCAGAACCAGAAGCATAAGACAGTTCAGTCCATGAATGCCTTCTGGAAATCATCCTGCCCTGGAGTACACAAAACAGGCCATCCACAAATGGTCTATGGTCTGGCATCAGTCCCACAAAGAAGCACTAATGAGCCATCTACTGTAAACGAGCCTCATCTCACCTGCTGCAAAATCAAGCCAAATACTTCAGAGAAATCAGTGCTTGCTCAAAAATGTGCATTGACAGTCTGATGTGAGGCACAAACACAAGTGCAAATGACAGTAATAGGACAGACCTGGCTGGAGCCAGAACAAGAGATGCTGCGATGCAGTCAGATCGAAGTTATGTACACACTCATCTTGAACGATCCAAGATGAGTACTTCTACCAGAGATGGAGGAATGGCCACAGTTAGTGAGCTATCTCCTGAGCATCAGAGAAGTAAGGCTCAGAGAGGACTCAGTAAGGTGAAAATGGGTGAATGTCTTGTAGACTTCTTCACATCTATGTTGTCACCTGAGGAACAAAAGCAGGAATCAAAGTTTCCTCATCTTTGGTGAAGCAGTTTATCGATTTTCTTTTTCAGAATTAGCACACACTGGAGTTTCTGTTAAAATTAAAGAATGAATTTCTTCTTCCTTAATTAGCCTGTCGAAAGCATTCACAGAACCATCCTTTGCACAGTTCTGAAAGAGAAGAACAACATCTTTAACAGCACTTCTTCATGGTGAGCATTGTTATTTCAACCCAATAAGAATACAAAAGACCCATCTCACCACATACTGCCTATATTATGGTGAAAAAGCCAAGTCAGATGGGCAACGAATTGTGGTTATTAGGGACACAGAACAGAATCACAGAATCACAGAATTGTAGGGGTTGGAAGGGACCTCGAGAGATCATCAGCTCAGGTCTGGTTGACAGAAGAGTTGTACTGAAGGTTAGACCCCATCTTTAGAGTGCTCACAACTACAGATAATGGGTGAAGCTCAGACAGGGAGATGGAGAAGTGAGGATATACACACTTATTAGAGTTTTCACTGAGACTCTGAGCACATGGACATTAAGATAATACTCAGAGGCAAGAACATAACGTTACTTGTGGCAGCACAAAGCACTTATCAAAGCATGATGAAGTTTAACTGCTCCTATACTTATGATCCTCATAAGTCCCATCTTAGTCCCATAATGACCAACACATGCTGAAATATTTATCCAAAAGGTAGTAAACCAGGAGGCCAGATCCATGCTTTCCACATGGTTCTGTTTTAGTATTAGGTGAACTCAGAATATCCCTGCAGAATAAGGGAATACTGGGTTTTGGACTCTGACTCCATTTAAAATTGGGAGGCCTGTAGCTCCAGTTCAACTGAGAACATCCAATATACACAGAGCGCCGGACACCCAAACATTTCACAAGTGGGATAAATTCTAAGACGCCACGGTGAGTGAGAAGGTCTCTCCCATACAAGGACTGTGTTCAGAGAACAACACACATTGCTTCATGTCCCGGTTTGAGTTTGGGCTTGTCAGTGTACTTCCCTTGGGAGTTTTATAATGAGCTACTGAACTAGATTTATTTAGAAAGAATAGTTTCCGTAATCAGTATTACGCTTATTTTTCCTGAAGTAAAGTTCTATAGCAAATTTTTCATCAACCAAAGCTTGAAACAACAATAGCTAGTTTTGTTCTTTTGCCAGTGAGAAGTGAAATGTCCTGATTTACTTCATAGCTAACTGACTGTGAATGTGAAAGTGCTAAAAATACAAGTTTCTGCAAGTCAAATATGAATGGCTTTATTCAGTGTCATAAATATGAGCAACTAGCAGAGAAAGACCTGAATGTTCAGGAGAAGTTGTTCAACGGAGTTGGGAGGGGAGGGGGGAAAGGCACAACTGAAAAAAAACACCCCAACAACCAGAAAGCTCCCACCCAAAAAACCCAACCCCTAAACCAACCCAAAACATACTTAAGGGACCATCAGTCTGTGAAATAACAGAATAATGCAATCGTGCTAATGTACCTAGAAAAGTGTGTGCAATTTGAGGGGGGAAAAAAATCCCTCTTAGGTAACTGTTTCTGAACAACTCTTACTATTGTAAATACTTGTATCTTCATATGACACACCTATTAATATGGCTTTATTTAATATGTTTTAAGATAGGCATATCCAATAGCCCAACAGCTTCTTACTAACCTGGGAATCCTCATTCTGCTCTCCAAACATGCGCTTAAGAATTTCTCTAGGGTCTGGAATTGGTGGAAGAATTAGTATCTTCAGCCTTCAGAAAATTAAAAAGAAAATATTTAAATGAAATATGTATTATTTTAAAAATCACCATTTTAAAGTCATTCTTGGGTGCAGTCAAGAAAATTTTTGGAGTCAGCTTTGGCATCACTGGCCAGCCTTCATATTCTGTGTAGCTCTACTCAACGCTTATTTCTGCTCCCCAGACTAAAAGGAAACAGGAACGTTCATGCAGATGGGTTATAAATAACTTTCACTGCTGACCAAAACAACAGCAAATGTCCTTTTTAAAAAAAGATGCAGTAAAATATGCTTTATATACAAGCTTAATTTTGAATTTAGACTTCATTGCTTAAAGAGATGGGACACCATAGCTGTGCAACAAGACTAACAGTAAGCAGAAGTGCAACCGGAGCATATACATGGTCTATAAACCTAATTCCAATGACTGAGATGCAATGGTGCTGCCATTTTCATTATGTGATACATGATGTGGATAAAACAGATGCTACTGAAACACGGCAAAGCCAGATTTTACCTTTTCAGATAAACTAGTAGAATTATCGTTGACACTGCTACTATTAATGGGATGGTGATTATTAACACAAAATAGAACTTAGAGTCCATCTTCTCCCCTGGAAAATAAAAATTGTAGAAACTTAGGAATGTCTTGAGAGGCTTTTTAGGAATAAGGACAACAAATTAATTTTCTAATTCGATCATAGACTTGATTGTTTTGCCAATCCACTAGCAGTTTTGTAGGCATAGACTCATTTTTCAGAGCATGATATTACAATGTAGATAACATTTGGCAAGAAAATGCAAACCAGTGAGACTGCCAGAAAAACTGGCAGCACTGACCAGGGGTCACTGTGCAGCTACATCACGGCAGCCTCATCAACATATATAGCCCTACAGCAGGCAGTGATGGCACTGCTGAAGGACTAGACATCTCCTGAGCTCTTTTCACCTACAATTAAGAGAGTCACGTAGGAAGATGATCATCGACTCCCATCTGTTTAGCAGACAAAAGGTATGACACACCTTGCAGATGAAGAATAAAGTGCAACAAGTTGCAGGAACAAGGGCTCTCACCAATACTCTTTTCTTCGCTCCAGTCACTAGAGAGTTTGCTGCTGTAGCACTCGGGCTTTGGTCTTGCTCTTACTTTGAAGATGTACTTGCTGTTAGGATCAAGGCTGGGAATCGACGTGTAATTATTTTCAACCTAAGGTAAAAAGAAACGTTCATTTGCTTTGTTCCTATTTCCAGCCATTTACAAGCCTGTTTTCATTATTAATTTATTCCTCAATGTTTTCATGTAGCATTTATCCAGTACAGACTGCCTAAATAGAGATTCCAAAACTAAGATTTACTCTTATTAACAGCTACATCCATCACACTGCATTTGGCATTGACGATTAAAGACTCAGTGCCTGGACCAGAGCCTTTCTGTTTTCTTTTTTGCTTCCCAAGAAAGACTTGCAGTTTGCACTGTCTTCCTCTCTTTGTCAGGGCAGCGATGTTGGACTAACTTGGACCATACTGAAGTCTTCTGTGATGCCTCTACAGAGAGGCACACACTAGATGGGATCGAACTTCACTTACTTTTGATCCAAAATGCCAGTTTCCTGAGAAACATTTATATTATTTGAGTTAGCTAAATTTAGGCTAGGACAAACAGCTAGATTTGCTCCGCAGGAGACACCTGCCACTTAACTCTGAAGTTCATCATGCTGTTGACCATTCTGATCAAACAGTGCATAGGTTTGGCTATGCAGATACAGCCATGAGTACATCCAGACACTGGACTCATTGCTTTCCATATGCACACTAAAATCAGTGTACCTAAGAGCACACACCTATAAAATCAGCGCATTTAATAGCTCACACCCCTCCCACCCTCATTTTTTTTAATCCACTTGGTTTTTTGATATAACATTCCATGTTCTTGTGTGGGCCAGCAACCCATTTTGCTCTACAGCAATCAGGTCCAAGTCACATCATTCAAGAACAAGACAGTCATCTGACCGAGCGCAGACCAGCACCAGGAAATGCCAACGCCAACAGACCGAAGTCCTGTATCACTGAGGAACAAACAGGGCTGTGCACTGCAGTATGTGTCATGATTTTCCTGTTCTTACACATTACTGCTTTGCCCTAAAAAGTGATGGCAAAGATTCAGAAGACACCTATTAATGGAGCTGTACAGATATTATGTCCAGAAACCTGGTATGGAGAAGAATCTTATGGCCATACACTTCCAGCCAGTGCACCAGACCCCTTCACCAGCAGTGTAAGTATTTTTTTCATTGTTAAAGAACAAATAATTTGAGTTACTGTGAATATCAATGCAAGTTATAAAATATACATAGGAAAAACATCAGTTATTTGTAAGTAATAAAAAGTTACTTTAATTATCTGAGCGGTGTCCAAATCACCATTGTGATATTCAATTTCATAAAACAAACAATTTTTGTCAAAGGTGTCTGATATTCTCCATTCTACAAATATTTCATCATTAATCTTTGCCAGTGTAACTTGTCTTGGTGTAGCAGGTTTTACTGAAATGCAAAAAGGACATATTAGTTAAAAAGTATATTTTACTGCTTACAAAAATTGTTCAAGTCCTATGTTGCATAATATTACACTTATACCAGGAATGGAGAGAGGAAAAAGCACCAACAAGTCAAGAAAAGAACAAAACCAACCAAAGAATAAGAGTAAAAATGAGTGGAAAATACCCCCCTCCAACAACTACCTCCCAAACCCTGTCTATGTAATTGTCAAATCAAAGGCCAATAAAAGGGGAGAGAAACTTATAAAGTGCAAGCTTCTCAAACACAACAATACACCAGCAAACTTCTTTTTTAAGTTATTTTTATAACATGGTGTTAAACTTACCAAGGGTGGAAGGATTTTTACTTGTACACACAGGCCTTACTTCTTCAGAATCATCTCTAATCAAAATACTTACAGTTGGGTAAGTATTGGTGGATTTTGGGAAGCTAAGATTGAAACTACATCCAAAGATTCCTTGGTGCACAGAATAGTTGTTGCACTTCTTATGGGTTTTCAAACCCTCAAACCTATAGGAACAAAAATAGGTTTTCTTAAATTTCCAATGACATGGGCAGCAAGGGAAAAGCCTACTTTTAA
The DNA here is from genome assembly GCA_022605575.1 of Laterallus jamaicensis coturniculus. Lineage (NCBI taxonomy): Eukaryota > Metazoa > Chordata > Aves > Gruiformes > Rallidae > Laterallus > Laterallus jamaicensis. The sequence continues at coordinate 4,108,624 of JAKCOX010000014.1, forward strand.
ACCCGTGTTACAAATTCTAAAGGCTGATCTTGCATTAAAAGACATGCATATTTAAAAGCAAAGTAAGAAAGTTCTAATTTATCTCAAGCTCTAGGAAAAATATTATTTTTGTAAAGAGTGTCAGGTAACAGAAAGAGAGACAGGTTGTATCAAAGCATCAAATAAAACAGCTGCTTTCAGCTTTGGTCCATATTTTCCACATGGGAAAACAATTTCAGGGAAAAAATATTTCATTAAAATAACTTCCTGTCAACATAATTTCATTTCTGTGATGGTATGAGCTGATCAGTCTCCTTTAGCTATGCCCCAGGTATTACAGCTCTTGCTTGAGTTTCACCTATTGCCTGCACTTGCTTTTCAAAATGTAAGCATTTACCTCCAGTCACACAGAAGCTGGGACAACCTTCTCCCATGCTTCTTTTTGTTCTCTGAGTCCCAATGAAGATATGCCCATAGCTTTTTCTCCCAAGAAAACTGGTTGTTTATTTATATAAAAGTGATATAGAGCAAATCAGAGCTCTGTTAGGAGCCTAATAGCGAGTGACATTCCTCTACTTCACATCTCAATATACAGGGGCTGGGGAAGGCAAAAACCATCTGTCCTGATATGTAGAATGTGCTGGTTTTGGTTGGGATAGAGTTCATTTTCTTCACGGTGGTTTGTATAGTTTGGATCTGTGCTGAAAGCAGTGTTGATAAGAGAAATGTTTCCGTTATTGAAAAGCACTGTGCAGCACCTACAGAGCCATGACCCTTTCTGCTCCTCACACCATCCCACGAGCAAGTGGGTGGGGGGGGTGCATGAGAAGCTCAGAGGGGACACAGTGGGGACAGCTGCCCCAAAGACCAAAGGGATAGCCCATACTGTATGAGGTCATGCTCAGCATATAAAGTAGGGGGAAGAAGAAGGACTGGGATGTTCAGAGTAATGGCATTTGTCTTCCCAAGTAACCATTACGTGTGATGGAGCCACCCTGCTTTCCCAAGGATGGCTGAACATGGGAAGTGGAGAATGAATTCCGTGTTTTGCTTTGCTTTGCTTGCACGCACAGCCTCTGCTTTAGCTGTTAAAGTGTCTTTATCTCAACCCACAAGTTTTCCAACTTTCACTTCTCCAATTCTCTCCCCCCTCCCACTGTGAGGGGAGCCAGCGAAAAACCACGAAAGTCCTTTTCGGTGTGTGATGTGGGGATTGAAGAGTTCAAGATAACGACAGGTTTGACCGGAAAGTGCTAGATCAAATTTACAGCTGTTACTGCTGTTCAGCTATTAATTAGCAGGCTCCTGTGCCTGCCACAAGGCTTGCTTTCATTGCTGTATATTAGCGTCCAGTGCTTGTTAGTGGCCTTTCTTGTTTTCACTGTAGCACTGATCATCTACTGTGCTGTGCCTGGGATATCGATAAGAGCAATGGCGGTGTGTCTGGGCTGGCAGATGCCTGGGCTTCTTCTGTGCTGTTGAACTGGACAGGCTGGATGGAACTCCAGTGGGAGCTTGAGTCAAACGGACTGTGACCTAGGGAGGAATCCATGTGGGAGAAGGACACCCTGCAGCATCTGTGGCTGTGCATAAATTCATACCAGAGCAGAAGCATCCTGAAGCGTCTGTGCCACAGCAGGTATCGCGCTGAAGGAATTGTGGCCAAAGGGTAATTCCATACTACAGCATCAAGCCACCCGGAAGCATCTGTGGCTGTGCATGACATCATTCTGGAGCAGCTCAAAGCACGTGGCCATGGATGAGCCTGTCAGGGCAGACAGCAGGCCTGCTGGCAGCCTAGCTCTCCTCTCCCAAGATTTAGGCCCTGACAATTCTGTTCCCATGAGACATGAAAAGTTCCTCACGCTGAGAGGATCCTAATAATCACATTCTCAAAACACAGCGGCCTTGCTGATAGGGGTACAGGCTGCCCTAAACCAAGAAGCAGTTATGGGAAGGTATTTGGGAGTAACGGAACATGTTAGGAACCAACCATAACAAGAGGGTCAAAAACAGCAGGTGTGCGGATGCTTTTAGGTATTAAAGGTAAACTAAGAATATTTAGCTATAAGATAGGTTTATCAGAACTCGTTATAGTTACTAACCAACCAATATGGTGTGAACAGTGTGTGTAACCAATCAGCAGTTTTTTTAGCTTGCCATGTTTGCAGCAAGAAAGGTATAGAATCTGGGTGATTTCACTTAATAAAATGGCTTCATGGCTTCACCTAAAATTCGTATCAAATTGCGTGTTGCTCTCTGCCGGACGCCACATGAGCCCACTACAGAGCAAGGTTACTTCTGAAGGCACTGTGGCTGTGGGCAAGGCCACACTGGAGCCCCTGCTATCGCTGAAGGCATTGTGGCCCATGGAGGAGGCCATGGAGGAGCAGGTGGACCCGAAAGTGACTGTGGCTGTAAAGTCCATGCTGCAGCAGGTATCCCCCTGGGGAGACTATGGCTCACAGGTCAGGCTCCACTTGGAGCAGGTACTCCCCTAAGGGTCTGCAGTCTGTGGGTAAGTCCAAGCTGGAGCAGGGGCAAGGGTAGGAGTTCATTGCAATGTTAAACCCAGTGGTCTGGCCCAAAGGGACCGGGGGGGGAGATTGCAATAGGTATACCTTTGAATTGTTGTATCCTGGGATTTGAGTTGCATGTTATGGGAATTACTACAGCAGGAACCACCTGAGCCGACAGAGGACAAGCCTTGTGAGCAGTGCAAGTGCAGCACTGACCAACCTGAGTTGGCTCTCCTGCCCTGAGGGACCACCACGACAGATGGAGCCCAAAGTCTTGCAGTGAATTAAGTCAATGGACATTTTAATGACACTGTAAAGACATTTGACAGGGGTTAAATTAAAATTAAACCACTTTGTAATAAAAGATGTTGCTGCAGTGACAGCAATTAAGGGGTAAATTGAAAATATATAGCTCTTCTCTAAAGCATTATTCCATTAAGTATCCATACACCTAGAAATTCAGATTTTCAGCACCTCATTGTCACTGTTCTTACAATAAAGAAAGAAAAAGTAACAGTTGAGGGAGAGATCAGTCCTCCCTACATTTAACTAAAGCAGTGAGTTTTCTGCTGTTTACAGTCTGAATACATTAAATTGAACAGCTAGAGGAGGAGGAAAGAGTTTAGTTAGTTCAGGTATGACAGAAAGCTGATTTAAAAATACAACAAGGACCTTTGAGAAAGAAAACTTCAGTGTTTCTACAGAAACTAATGCAATCTGGCATTTCACAAGCCCCATCAACCTGAAAATGTATGCACAGACGGATCTTAATGCCAAGTTTTTGCTCACACCACGACTCTGCTCCTTTGGAACAAGAGTCTGTTTATGGCATTCAGCAGGCAAGCAAGGATGACGATAAAGAGATGTTCTCTATAACTTTCAAGGTGAAATGGTTATTTATGACATTGAAGATACAAACAAAACTACTGTTAAGTGTTATTAATGCATTCATACAATTTTCCAGTGATTTAAGAGCTGACACATACATTAGTGAGCGATCGTAACTTAAACAACCCATGTTTGTTGGGTTGTGAAGGAAACAATTAATATATTGGTCTAGCTCAGTTACTCATTATTCCCTCTTTGAATCCACAATTAGAAAAATTAGAAAACAATAGCAGTTATTTTTAAGTAGGCTACAGAAGCAGCCAGCACTTCACTTAATTGTTGCATCTATTTCCCAAAAAGACTTGGCAACTTCTTGACCCCTCAGAAGTGAAATTTTCCGTGGAACTGGATTCAACATTGACTTGTACACAATTCCCTGGGACCTTTCAAAGCAACAGGAAGCAAACAAGTAAAATGTGTAATGTAAAACTGAAGATTAGCGCTTAAAGCACTTCAGAGTTGGGAATAAAGAGTTCATACGAACCAGTAGAACAATGTGTAATTGGTGTCACTGCTTGCATTCTCCCCAGGATGCCACGTACAAACCATGTGCTCCAAATTGTGCCAAACACAGCTCAAGCCAACAGCAGCAGTACCTGGCATACCTGCAAGGCAAGTTGGAACGGTTACTTCAGATTTATTTTGCTGTTAAGAGTCCTCAGTTTCCAGAAATAAAACATACATAACTGAAACTGGCAGGCAACGATGGGTTACCCCTCAGCCCGAGCTGCCTGTCTCGGCACAGCCAGAGATGTATCCCAGCTGTTTATTGTTTGCAATAGCTGAAATCTCAACAGGACAACTTCTAAAGGCAAACTAACTGTAACAGGGAATCTCAGCTTCTACCACGTCTGACTTACTACTTTGAGTTACCTGTTGCTAAGGGCAAGGTGTTGGGTCAGGAAAATATTTTGGTTTATTAAACTACAGATACTTCAAAAAGGTGTTAAAGTAACTGGTAACTATAGTGATAGCATATAGCTTTGTTACAGCTATTACAGCCATCAAAAGCAAAAATAGGCAGCATTTAGTTATAGTATCTTCTCCAGATACAGTATTAATTTCTCAGTATTTGGCATATGGAAAATACCTGTAGATCTTAAGTATGGATAGAAGCAACACTGGGGTAAGCTGGATTGTTATTTGAGGCCCGTATACCTCTAGATATTCAACTTCAACATATTGAAAACCCAAATTACAGAACATAAATACAAATGAGTACATAGCAATTGTGAACAGAGCTATCAATGTATCTCCCAGGCAGAACAACTGTGGAATAAAAACTTTTATAGTCAAACTTGCATTTTTGTACAGAATAAGCTCTTTATATTGTGTTAGCATCATATTACACCATCTCAGGTATTTTTTTTTCCTTTTAACAAGTCACTATGTCTCCAAGAACCAAAATAAAATACAGTAATTTTATCAACAGTCCATACTCCTAGATTAGACAGATGTTTACTACACAGGGCAAGAGGCTCTATTTCCTTGCTGTACCTCCTAGCTTCCAGCACCCACCAAAATACGTTATTCCTTGAAATCTGCTTCCTAGCAGTGTTGCTCTGGACCCCTTATTTCTGCATGTGGAGAAACAAAAATACCATTTTCTCTATTCACTTTGCTATGCACAGCTTTATAGACCCCAGCCATTGTCCTCTGAAAAAGAGAGACCACTACTAGAATTATTTGTCAGTTATTAATTCAGAATTTTTATTAATTTTGTTAGATTAATCTCTCTATTTTAGGGACTTACTCTTTGTAATGAAAAATCATACAAAACCCCCCTAACTTAGATGTTGGTCACAAAATCAGCAGGCATAATGCAACTGAAATTATCTCTCATCCCACAGCCACAGCACTGCGGGTACAAGAGAAGTAACAAGAATCATATCACTGCCTTGGAGAAAAAGGTGATTTTTCATTGACGTGGTTTACATTTTACAAGTTTGCCCATAAGGTTTTACGCTTCAGAAGACTCCAGATATGCTTAAATGTAGTATAATTGTTCTCTCTAAAATCTAGCAGCTGAACTAGCACTCCTGTCTGCTATTTCCCCATTTCTCCAAGATTTATTTGCATGATATATTATTAAAATAGGACAGAAAAGATGGCCATGTCTCCTCGGGACAAGAGAGGCAGGTCTGTCCCAGTTTGGGCTGTGGCACTTTGTTACCTTTTGGCAGGAGGGAGGTCTCCACCCATTGGCTGGGCTCGCTGGTGTTATCGTGCTTGCATTCACTTCTCACTTTGAAACGCATTTTCTCATTCAAGAATGTCTCCGTCAGACGGAAGCGACTTTTAGTCCATTCCTGGGTTTAGATCAGACATATGGGAATTAACTGTTAAGGTGAGGGCACATTACTGCCCCTCAGAGAGCCTGAAGCTCAAGGCCAAATGAAACGAGTGGCTGATAACACACTGATAACATGGGAATTGCTCAGCTTTTCTCTCTCCTCCTCAAGCACACTCTTGAAGGAAAACCTGCTTCTACACCAGTGACCTGCAGACATGAACTATGGCCACACTCAGATCAAGAGACGGCTACAACGTGGGAGAAAATGGTTCTACAGCAAGTCTTCGTGGATAATGCAAAACAAGTGTGTTTACACTACAGCTATATAAACAGGAGTGTACAGCTCTAATCTTCATCTTTCTGTGTATGCACATCCGTGAGAGTGTGATGAAGAGGAGAACAAACATTTGAAGAGGTAACCAAAAAAACACTGAGAAGAGTTTGCATGGATTTAAGGAACAAAGCAAAACCAACAGCAAAACCTGCAAATGGCTATTAAATACAGCGATACTACATCAAGCTCAAGTAGTCCATGAGCTTCCATTTTCAGAAGAGTAGGTGTTTGTGTGAGAAAAAAGCTCACCCTCTTCTCATACCCTTTCTTGAGCATCCTTTACTGAGTTAGGGGATGTCTGTTACTTAACTGTTTGTTAAAAAAAGGTGTTTGTTTTGACCAAAGAATGGTGTAACCCTTGTGTACATTAAGAAAATAATAAATATTGGCACATGACAGGGCCAGGAGATCAAACAGCAGGTTCTACCAGCTGTAACGCAAAAAGATGTGGCAAGATGATATGCAGTCAGATTCATCCTGTCACGTGAAACTGCTGTCCCACAGCTCTTTCACTCCTGCTGACCTTAACGTCTGCTAGACCCCTCCACAAACTCGCTAACCAAGCAGACTTTCAACTTGTTAATTTCTTAATGAACCGATCAGAAGAGGTAAACAGGTTTCCGTTCAGTCAGCAAGTTCATCTGGCTCATCTACAGGTCTGGTAAAGATCATTAGAGAAAGGGGTGTCAAAAATTAAATATCACCCTTTTAGCAGTCTTAAGCCATTACATCAGCTCAGTTCTTTTCCAAAATACAGCTTTACTTCAAGTCCAGGATATCCTGGAGCTGTCAGAAAAGCGCAGCAGTCACCGCTAAGAAGCCATTGTAAACATCAGGCCATAAAAGGGTAATCAGGCTCAACAACAAAGCACAGTTTCAAGAGGCATCCTATCAATTTTAACTTTATCCAAGCTAGCAGTGCTGCTGACCTCACAGTCGATGTGTGTCCAAGGTTTCAAGTTCTGATGGTCTGGAATTCTAGACTGACAGCAAATTATCTTACCATCCATAAATTGTAAAAATACTTGTCCTACAGCCCCTTCAGTATGCTGATGATGATGCTCTTGAGTCCTGACCAAACAGATATTTATCCTGATGAAGGGTCACATCTGGGCTGCAAACCATCTAATCACAGGAATGACAGCCCAAAACTGACAAATTCTACTATTTCTGTTCCAGGAAACAAACGTGTTCCACATCAGGTTCATAACACAACCCCCGGGGGTAATTGTAAGCGCTGGCGCTGGGAGAGGGCAAACGCAGGAATACGTTTATACTTGGCAACACCTCCAGAAGACACCGTACTGTCAAACTGCAAGTACGACAAGGCTAATGCACACACCCCTTTCTTAAACTGAGCTCAAAGTTGGGGAGATTGCCCTGTGCAAAAGTCACATTTAACTCTTAAGGATGGGGACTGCCCTGTGTATATCGTATTTTTTCTAGAAAGATTCATAAGCAAAGACTGAAACAAGCCTTTTCACATTACTGTGACGGTGCCTCTGTGTTATCAATAGCAGCTCAATTATCAGAGAGCGACAGACAGATTTTTCTGAACTGCAGATACCCCACATGTTGGTATGACTCATGTTTGAGGTTTTGATCCCATGACAAGTAGTAAAAGCCGTATTAAAGCCATATATACACACATATGTTTACATTTCTGTATGTATATACATTTACACACAGTTTTCCTGCAATAAGACTGGAGCATAACAGAGTTTAAGGAGGTGATGCACTTACTCTTTTGTCCTGTGGGACCTCATCAATCACAATGTCGCTGGAATACTCCAGGTTGCAGCTACTGCTGACGTTCTCTGGGGGGTTCCATGTCCAGTTCAGGGTGCAGATTTGGATAAATGAGTAGTCCAGGTTGGATGGAGGTGGAAGAACTTTTGCTCCTAAAAGAAAGAAGTTACCAGTGTAACAACCCTGTTGCTCCACATTTTAACATCAATAATACTAACTCTCCAAGGGAGAAGACAAATAACTTCACCAGCTTGTGTTTGCTGTCAGATAAACTCCTGACCACTACATTGTTTCTGCTATTCCTGTTATGTCAGCTGATCATTCACTTAAATAATTACAAGAAATACGCACACACACACAAAAAACCACCAACCAAAAAAATGAAAAGTATTTTTAAAGAAATCACAGCATGCAACAGTGTAGGAATTTACGCTTGTTGGAGGAAGAGGAGTCGCATTTTTCAGGTCCTTTCTGCTGTGAGTTTGCATCGCACCTGCTAAATCTTTAGTAAAAATAGCATATACAGTTCATGGAACAACTCATACTTTATTCTACCCTAAAATTATCCATCCATACTGTTTTAGAGAGAAAGCTTAAACTGACAAGAGATTGTATCTTGCAAGCAACAGCTGTGTGTTAGAAACACAATTTAGCCCAATCCAAGCAAAACCGAGACTGTTAACAAACAACAAAGAAACCACAATGCTTTTTCAGTTACTCACCTATTAAATCCTTAATGCTGTGCTCCAGCACAGTAAGTAAAAACCAGTGTGGGATAACCAGTAAATTACTACTGGCACACTTCAGCGGTGCACTTTTTTCACCTCCCCAAAAGCAAGATAGAAGCAGAGTAAGAGCTGTGACTCAGAGATAGTTGTTGGGATAAATCCATTTGTGCACTGACCCTTCCTTACTCTTATGGGTATTGAGAAGGCTGCGACTCAGTGCAGTCACACAGACTGAAGGTTGTATTAAAAACCAAGGCAAATATGGCAAATAGAAAGCTGCCAGGAAAAATTAAAGAGTCAGACTCCAACCAATCGGTAATTCCCTAAGAAAAATGAATGTGATTCTTTTTTAAAGGTCTACTCTAATGTGCAATATTAGAAGATTTAAGTAAGAGGCCAAATGAGACTGCTTCTTCAAGGTTATCACAGGTATCATCACTGAGGCAGCATCCAGGGGGTTGGACCCGATGATCTCTCGAGGTCCCTTCCAACCCCTACAGCTCTGTGATTCTGTGATTCTGTGATCACCTATTTGACCGTGAACAGAAAGTACCTTATTACGCAGTAATTTCACAAACCAGTGCTGCAGGTCTTGCTCATCCTAGGAAATTTGCTTGTCCCAGGAAATCAGGCTCAACCCATGCCAACATGTGGGGAGCAATAAGGGAAAGGACAGAATAATTCCTCTGAGACAGTTTTATTGTCCAGGTCAGGGTGCAGCCCCATTTCCATCTACTAGCACAAGGAAGAGGGCAGACAGAAAGCCAAACCAGCAGGAATTCTGCTCGAAGTGTCTGTGAGACCATTATCTTACATTTCCTGAGAGCCAGAGCTGCCAAAGTTTGGAGAAAATCCATCAACTCCTGGAGCGCTCCGAGATGTTCGCATAGAGGACAGACAGTGGCAGGATCAGACGCTGTTACCATCTCTGTGTGTGCGTGGAAAACGTATGCTCGCACAGAAAATGACAATCACTCATTTCATAGAATCATAGAATTGCATTTATTGGTTTAATAATGAATGTGCTTAGCTTTTTTGAAGACTTAAAAAGTTTCAGGAATTGTTTGTTTGTTTGCTCAGGTTTACAGCTGACCTCGGGAGCTTACAAAAGAAATTTTTGTTCTTAGAATAATACAGCTTCTTCTGAGAAAACGAACCTAGCCAGAAGTTCTCTGTCAATTATCTGTTCCAATAACAAACACGCCAGGTTTTAGGAACAGCGTCGGGTCCTTGAGTTTACAAATACCGACTCCTTTAGATCATATTTAAAAAATACATTTATTTATCATGACTACGCAGCTCCAAGCATTCTGCCTTTATATGATCAAACGTTTGATTACCTACAAAAGCCACAGACCATTAAAAACAATAAAACAGTGTAATCCCTGATGGCTGTTCTGAAGTTCTATGCGTTTCCCTTTAATATGTTTGATTAGAAGTAATTGTGCTTAAGACTGCAGATTTTCAATTGCACAAAGAAGCAGGAATATTCGAGGTTTATAAACAAATCAATAAATTGTGTTAGCATAAAAAGTTTAAGTCTGGTAGGTTTTAGATTAGTCTATATCGTTCTGAAGCTCGTGCTTTAATACTGCATTCAGCTAGGGCTTGCTTTTGTTCATAGGCTTGGCTACTCTCGGAGAAAAATATAATCACAGAATCTTAGGGGTTGGAAGGGACCTCAAGAGATCTTCGGGTCCAACCCCCTGCCAAAGCAGCTCCCTATCTCATATTACATAGATAGGCGTCCAGACGAGACTTGAATATCTCCAGAGAAGGAGACTCCACCACCTCCCTGGGCAGCCTATTCCAGTGCTCCGTCACCCTCACTGTGAAAAAGTTCTTCCACATGTTGGTGCGGAACTTCCTGTGCTCCAGCTTACAGCCATTGCCCCTTGTCCTGTCCCCACAGACCACTGAGAAGGGGCTGGCCAATTCCCCCTGCCACCCATGCCTAAGATATTTATAAACACTAATTAGGTCCCCCCTAAGTCTTCTTTTCTCCAGGCTGAACAGACCCAGCTCTCTCAGCCTTTCCTCATAGGGGAGATGTTCCAGACCCCTAATCATCTTTGTCGCCCTTCTCTGGACTCTCTCCAGAAGGTCCCTGTCTTTTCTATACCGGGGAGCCCAGAACTGGACACAGTACTCCAGGTGGGGCCTGACCAACGCATAGTAGAGGGGGAGGATCACCTCCCTTGACCTGCTGGACACACTCTTCCTGATACATTGATCCCATTGGCTCTCTTGGCCACCAGGGCACACTGCTGGCTCATAGCCAACCTGTCATCAACCAGGACCCCCAGGTCCTTCTCCACAGAGCTCTTTTCCAACAGGTCATCCCCCAGCCTGTACTGATACAGTTGGTTATTCCTCCCCAGGTGCAAGACTTTACACTTGCACTTGTTGAATTTCATTAGGTTTCTCCCTGCCCAGCTCTCACTGGATGGCAGCACAGTGTCCTGCGTGTCAGCCACCCCTCCCAGCTTTGTATCATCGGCGTACTTGCTGAGGGTGGATGCTGTTCCCTCATCAAGGTCGTCAATGAAGATATTAAACAGGACTGGACCCAACACCAGCCCTGGGGAACACCACTAGTCACAGGCCTCCAGTCTGATTCTACTCCACTGATCACGACCCTCTGAGCCCGGTCTGACAGCCAGTTCTCAACCCACCTCACTGTCCACTCGTCTATCCCTTGTTTCCTCAGCTTCTCTATCAAGATGTTGTGGGAGACAGTATCGAAAGCTTTGCTAAAGTCAAGGTAGATGACATCCACTGCTCTCCCTCCATCCACCCAGTTGGTAATGACATCATAAATAAATAATTAATAAAATATATGTACAATCTAATAGTTTTGTTATTAGAATCTCATCACTACAGCAATCTAGCAGAATTCAAGGTCCAGCTATAAAATGCAGGCAAGACATTATTTCACTTGTATAAAACAAAACCACAGCGACGCTACCGAGGAGCTGATGCGTGGCAGTAACCAGCCCAGATTAACTGAGGCCATAGGAAACACAGAAAACATTTTATTTCTAAAAGCCCTGATGTGGAAAAGCCGGCAAATACTTTGCGCTGAGCAGGATAAACGCGCTGCAGGCTTCGTGTTTGTACTTCATCCTCCCTGGCTTCTGAGGGTTGATTTCATAGGGGTAAAACCAACTGACAAATCGCAACTCTCTCGTGTTTCAAGCTGCATTTTTGCGTAACGTTAGCAGAGAGAGAACTAAAAAGAAGAACCTTAGAGCCCCGGTTCTTATAAAACCCTCGGGCACACACACACACACACACACATCTTTCCGGTAACGAAACGTCCACACTTCCAAAAGAGGGGAAACCAAAAGTAACGGCAATGGGCAGCAAGGGAAGCCGAGCTCCGGCGGCCGCCGAGCCCCGCTGCTGCCGCTGCCCTACACGGAGAGACAAGCCGGTTTCTAAGCATGCCCGTCCCTTTGCCCGGTAAGAGGCTGGGCGCGCTACCGGCACTGCTCTCACGCACACACAGCTGAGGCGCTCCGGGCGATTCCCGTTACGAACTGAAAGCATTCTACTCAGAGACACGAACGCACCGAGCCCGCAGCCGAGCGGGCAGCGCAGCCCCCGCGGTCGCCCGACCCCCGCGGGACCGGGGGCCGGGCAGCGGCTGTCCCGCGGTGGCCCGGCCCGGCAGCGAGCGGCACCGCTGCCCTGGCTCCGCCGCCGGGATGGGCTCCCGGCAGAACCTGGGAGCGGAGCGGTGCGGACCCGACAGCCCGCCGCCCCTTCTCGCTCCTACCTGCCGCCGTCCCCGCGCCGACCAGCCAGCAGACGGCGAGGAGAAGCCGGCGCGGCAGCGGGGCTCCGCGAGGATCCATAGCTCCGGCAGTCCGAGCGCAGTCCTTCGCTCCCACGTCCCGTCGCGGGGGCCGGGCCAGACGGGAAGATCCGCGCCGCGATCCGCCCAGGTAACCCGAGCCGAGCCGGGAGCAGAGGCAGCGGCCTGCCCCCGCTGCCCAGGCAGCACCGCCCCGCAGCGCTGCCCGCCCCCGGACTGGGCTCCAGCCCTGGCGCCCCCACTGCCGCTGCTCAGGCATGCTCGCTGCCGCGGTGCCGGGCTGTCCTGCTGCCTGGGGAGCTTCCCAGGACGGTCCCCAGCCCCACGCTGCCCTCAGTTCCCTCCGTCGATGTCACCCCTCGTGTGACCCACCGCCTTTCCTTCCGCTCTCCGCTGGCCACCGCTCCCTCCCGCACCCGTGCCACGGAGACGCTTTTTCTTCCCCCCTGGAGCTTTCCGTGCCGTCCAGGAGCCCTCCCCAAACCCCGCCGGGCCCAGCCGCAAGCGCCGCGCTTCGAGTGTTGCCTGAGGTCCCTCTGCGCTTCCCGCAGGGACCGGAGCCAGCACCCCGCACGGCGCACCGCGCCGCTTCCCGGCTCCCGCCCGGGGCCCCGCCGCGCCCTCTGGAAACAACACCCTGCCAGCTGCCCTCGCCCTGCACTCCGCGCGGCCGTGAGCGCTACGCACACACACTCACGCTTCTCCACCCCCTTCCCCCCCCCTCCCTTCTTCAAATTCAAGTCGTTTCTGCAGTTCTCTGAACTAAAAATGCATGGTGCTCTTTCTCCAGTCCACTCCCACAGGTTCTTTCTACAAACTGAAATGCAGAAATGTCCTCAGCTTCAGCCTTTTCCATACACGCCATGGTCGTTTGTAACTTCGTTCTCGTTTTTATTGGTGCGACACAGCAAGTGGTTTCCCCAGATTCCCCCAAAAGTGGGAATATCAAGTGATATTTTGACGGATTCCAGGACAAGAAAACATTTGGGATAAGGCTTTTTCTTCTTTCAGGTGGCTAGCATGCTTGGTCCCAGGTGCCACCCAAATACAGGTAGTATCAAAGTTGTCCAGCAGAGAGGAAACTTTGGCTGTTCCAAGGCAAACCAAAATTCACTAGTAAAAATTACTTATTCCTAAGCAAACGGAGCATATCAATATTTACTCAGCTCTTCAAGGAGTTTTGCAACATCTCATCTGCTTTTTCAACGCTTAGAAAAAGGGAAGCGGATCTTTTTATTGATAGGGTGGGGAATATCCTGTGTTAAAGATTTTTTGTGTGTGTTGTGTTTTTTTGTTGTGGGGGTTTTTTTCTACTTGTTTGGTTTTATACTCCTGGGAAGCGGATTTAGCCCCAATTTCCTAGTTACTATTAGAAAGTGCCCAAGGGCCTACAATTATAATAAAATAAAAGTTATGTCTCCAAAAGATGGAACTCCAAAGTTGTGTGTGCCTTTGGAACATTTGGCTGGCTGGTTGGCTGTGCAACACCTACAGCCAGCACAGACTATGCCTGCTAGCGATAACCTTCGTAGAGTAAAGCTGATCAGCGACCTTCCCTCTTGCTTTTAGTTTCCATGCTAATGATTTCCTTCCTTCCTCCTTTTTGTTTTGTCCAGTCTTTCTCCTGGGAGAGCCAGTGCCAAGCAGAAATCCGATGGTTCATATGCATCTGGCTGCCTGCCCGTTGTTGGCAGCAGCGGCTGAAATGTTTTTCTCCAGCACTCTTCCTTCTGTCTGAGCGCCGGGCTTGTTGTCACATTCCCATCCTGGCACAGGGCAATCAGAACTCCTGTGAAAGCCTTTGATCCCTGCCACCTACCCGTGACTTCGCATTTCTCAATCTCACTGAGTCCTCCCTTGCATCTTTCTGTTGCAAATCTCACGCTTGCTCATGTTCTCAGACAACATGCCTGCACTGTAGCGACTGGAGCTCACATAGACACACCTTTGAAATCTTTAAAATAATCTGTTAAATAAGGACTTGAAGTACAGCTTCATCGTGCTTGGTGTAAACTGATTTACGATCCTGATGATGATCTGCCCTTGGCCACGCATTCCTGCTGCTTCCACCCACACACCTGAAGGTGGTGATCGTGGTGGGGCTGCACAGCTAGTTTGATGATGCGTTACAAAAAAAACCCAACCCCAAACCCTAATAATTTTCTTCTGTATGTGTTCCCTAAACCCCATTCACAGATGACACTGAGGCACGGTGTGGCTGCGTGATCGCTGGGTTAAGCAAGAGGCAGCAGTAACTCCGCAGCATGGGGCTGCGGGGAGTCGCCCCTTTTGGGAGGACGCGGATGGTGAGATTCTTCTTTCGGTGTTTCTGGTTTTGCAAGAGCTTCTGTGAACACTGCAGGTCCCAACGGACAGGATTTTAGGCTCTGCAGAAGCCAGCTGGGTTCAGTTCAATACAAGGGCAGAATCGATTAGAATACAGCTGGATCTGAGGCCCAAAAATCTAGTGAGCTAGTGAGCTGCAAACACCCGGTCTGACTCACAGGGCCTCTCCCTTTTTGATCTCAGCATTCTTTGGGGGACATCTAGAGCTTTGTGACAAACATGTCCAAAATGGCTGTGAACCCTGCTGCCTCTCTCCGAGGTGCTGCCCACGCATCACCAGAAATTACACAGAATAAAATCTGTGTCCTTTGAAGAGCTCTTTAGGGTAGGTATGGCACCACGTGCACTTGTGAAAAAAATTGTATCCCTGTCCGGTAAGTTGCTCCTGCAGCTCCATGCATCAACTTCTCTGCTCACAGGTCCCAAAATACCAGAGTCTGTTTAATTAATCTATTTATTTGGCAAGGGAGTTAACTCCTTTGCATCTTATTACCCATGAAGGAAGGCAGGGCAGAACCTGGCCCTATAGCTGTTTGGCCAAGGCTTGCGGGAACCCCATGCAGCGATAGAAAAAGAAGTCTGTCCTTTATCTGATGGCATGAGGTAAATAAGTGTAGTTATACCTGACTTCCATTACATTGTGTAATAGCTGATACAACTGCCTGAGCTTGGCATATATATATATTAGTATACTAGCCATTTAAATCAAATTAGTTGGAGTGACAATAAATACATTCCCAAAGAGCATTAGTCTGGGTTTGGAAATTTAAACTACAAATCAGAGCAAAAACCTGATCACAAACTTACTGAATACTCTTTAGGAAAGTGGGGCAATTTGCTGAGACATTTCTGTTCACGCCTTATTTCTGTTTATAACTGCAGGCACTTCTGTGTCTGTCTCAGGTTTCCTCGATGAATCGTGCTTTTGGGATCCTCCTAGCTGGATGTGGGACATTTGGATTCCTTCAGTATTTCTGAACCAACATGTTCTATTTGCTGCTGAATAACTGAATGTTAACAATTCCGTTTGGTGTCATTATACTGCTGAAGATTTATTTCGGTAATCTAGAGGCAGCATCTGCAATACCTCATTTCACCAGGTTTTAGTCCCATGAATCTTACGCTGCTATTAGCTTCAGATCACTCATCCTGTTCTGTGAAAGGGAAAAAAACGCCTAAGCAAAACATGTTTATTGCAACACTTATTTTTCCTGGTTTTGTAATCTTTTATTTTTAACCTGGAATATCTGGATTGACTGAAATGGGATTTTAACTTGGCTTCTTGTCAAAATTATTGATTCCTCAAGAAAACGAAAATAAAAAGACCAATACAGGATGGTATTACTTGGTGCCAGAGGTACATTAGTTAGGGGCAAACAGGATGTACCGTTGTCACACACAGAAGGTTGAACAGGGCTTGTACAACATGCATATTATATGTAACATGCACAATAAAAGCATTTCTGTTATGAATATGTAGTACCAGGTGTTAAATTTACATGAAAAGAGAGTAAATTACATCTAGAATAGCTGAAATATGTATATATCATACTTGGCTCACCATTGCTTGACACAAGCACATTATTTAAAGGTTAAGTACCCCAGTCTGTGGCTGCCTAATAATTAGCTGTACACAGTATTCATCAACGCAGTATGAACCCCTGTTTAATGAGGATTCAGCTCAGTGAGCATCCAACAAACACATGCCACTCTCCTCAAGTGGGCAAGCTGAGTAAGATGTGGTTTTGTAAAAGACTGTCGAACCCATGACTTCTACTCCTGTTTTCCTCCAGTCTTTTGGGTATCATGTCAAATTGTAGGGTTAATTGGAAGCCTGATGTGAGGCCCATGGGAGCCTTGTCTCTATGGGAAGGGAAACCAAACGGATCTAATCTACTTCTGAGACAAAAGGTGTTGTGTTTATGTAAGCTCTTACTCTATAATCAAATACCATGTGGCATATATTCAAAAGGCTTCTGGAACAAAAGAAGCACATGACACACTACAGATATTTTTCCACCCATGATTTTCCATTTGTTGGTCTATGTCATGAAAATTTGTATCGTCAGAAGAAATCTACAACATAGAGAAACACGTAGGAAGATAACCTTGGGTGCAGCAAATTCTGGGTTCCAGATTTTTTGGGGGGAGAGAAATGTAACTCTGAAGTTCTCTGTCTTAAAATACTAATTTCTAATCTCTCTGCAGAGAGAAAAGCAGTAAATCAAAGACAGTAGATATTTACACTTTGCTTATAAATCTCTAAAAGCACATCCTTGCACATAAAGTGCTGGCAGACCCTGTGTTGCTTTCTATGTCCTATTTGCAAACAATCTGGCTCTAACACACATCATTATCCAAAAACAGTCCTGATGCTGAGAGTAGCCAAGTGCTGTTAATCCTCATTGACAGATACTTCACCCTGTTTCTTCTCCTTTTATGCAAAACAACTTGGTAATTGCAAAATGACCAGTGCATCCCTTCTGGAGACCTGTAATCAGAGGGGTGTGTGTGTATATATATATACACAAGCATGTAAAGTATGTATGTGTAGTTCTACTGATATAGAAAGAGCACAGGTTAGGCTGTAATTTGAAATATATCTACTAATTTTTATAGACCAAAAAAACCTCCCGACATTCATTAGGCAGTATAAGAAAAACAAGAGTGTTAACGAATAACAAACATTTATATTCTTCCCAAAAAAAGGCAGCAAATAGGAAACACTCGATGTGAGTACCAGCTACATAAACCAGGCATATATTTAGTATGCTCCCCAGGTAGATCTGTCCTTTTATCTGTTTGAACCAGAAGCAAGAAAAAAAATCTGGAGAAGTTATTTAAACTGGGACAATTACATGGGAAAAGGAAGAGAAAACAGCAAACACCACCTTCTTCGCATTGCGGTTCAGCTACAGCTGTAAACTATCTAATGACTGCTCCCTATCATTTCTAGATTGGTGAAAATGTAAAAAAAAAAAAATCAATAATAAAAAAAAAATCAGGCTGGTTTGTTACCAGTGGTTTTTTAACGTAAAAAGGATTAAAAAAAGAACAGACTTGCCTTGGAGATTTTTTTTTCTGTTAAAAAACCCAATCAAATTATGATTGGGTTCTGCAGGACAGAAGAGAAATCCTTAGGGCATGATCATTTTTCTTCTACATCAAAACTCCACAGAAGTGTGTATTCTGAAATGTCCTGACTGCATGCCTTCTAATTGGACTGGAATTAAATACTTTTTTTAGCTGAATTGCCAAGACAGCTTTCCAGTGTATTAAAATGAAATGACAGGACAACTTCACTACCCACAATAAATCAAGAAGTTCGGGCAAAAAAATTCATCTTGGACCATTAAAGACATCCAATGACTAGAGTAAGAATCTCACTGCAGTTCCAGCAACAATAAGGAGTAACAATTGAAAACTGATCCAACAAGGTTATTTCAGAATATAAATGACAACAAAAAACATGATTAAGCATTTCAGTGAAATTCCAGGAAAACTCTTAGGTTAGCTGTGGTATTTAAAGGAAGGATAGTGCAAGACCTTTTGGATGTCCACATCTCATCATTGCTCACTATATTCAAGATACTGTATCTTTAGTACTGAAGTTTACTCCCAAAATACCTCATAATGTATCTGCTATTAATCAGCTCCATCACCTCCTAGCCAAGTAACTTGGAATACTCTTACTATCTGCCTCTGAATATTATCTGCTGAGGGATGAAAATCAATAAGGTAGTAACGATGTTTACACACACCAGTCTCTCTTCCTCTTTCTGTTAAGATAAATTCAGAGCCTGCTGGACATAAAGACACATACAAGCAGAAATGTGGTCTGTTTGTTACATATGTGCATCTGTATTTTGCTTGCAACAGCAAATGGGTGAATTTACAGATCACAATGTTATTTTCTCAGAAGACAATTAATTTTAGGTATTTAGAATTGTGCATAAGAAGCATTTTAAAGGTAAGCCAGTTACTATTCAAAGGTATTTTGTGTTACAGAGATTAGAAGCTGAACATTTTACAGACACTATAGCCAAGCCAAATATCCAGCTAGAGTCCTTTTATTATGGCATTTTGTTACATACCCTTAAAAACTACACCTTTCCCATAGGAACTTTTGGAACCATATTTACAATTTAGGGGATTATGAAAAACATGGATTTAAAAATGAGGCTGGATAAAATTATTATCCATCTGTTTTCTTCTTCCTGCATCTGAAACAGTCTTATTAAAAAGGGAGAGAGGTAATGTAATAATGCCTTGGAGAAGGGAAGAAAAAAATTAAAAATTGTGGAAAATAATATTTTCTCCAACCACCTGTCAGACAAAAAGAACAGACTTTCAGAAAACAGATCTGCTTTAACAGGAGGGAACATGGATGAACATGTGTCACATGATAAAAACCCCTCAATTTTGTACGAGTTATTTTGATGTGCTGGTTTTGGTTGGTTTGGGTTTTTTTAAGCACATCTCAGATTATTAGAATTTTGCTGAAAGGCATTAAAGCACTTTATAATTCCCAACCAAATTTAAGGTGTTTATATTTGCGTGAGACCAGGAGTGGTAGAACTCTCATCAAATGACAAAGCTCCTCAGCGAGTACAAATCCATCCTCCTACAGCCAGGAAAGGTCAGGCAAAATTGAAATCAGCTATTGTAAGCTGAGCTCTCATGAGGGTTAGCTTAGAAATATCTGCCCAGAGGATGTATGAAAATTGTAACTTCTGACAGGTTTTAGTGATTCCAGTCTAGGACACGTTTATTCTCATTGTCTGAGTGCAACAGGGGCATCTGGACCCCAAGTCACTTTTTAGAGGAGGAAGGGTGACTACAATTTCTCCTTCATGTTCACTGTCCAACAAAGCTTTTAGCAGCAGATATGATATAACGCTAAATTCTATATACTCTATGCTCCCTGTATTTACAAAGTAGCTTTACATTTTATTATATTCCATTTTACAATTTTACATAGTACTGTTATTTCAATTCATAGTTTGGCAATTCAATACATATTTAGATAACTGCCTTACCATGTCCTGTTATACATTTACCTTTAAAAACAAACAAAAAAAAATAGTAGAAAACAAGCACAGTGGTGCAATGTCCAGGCACTTTCAATGTTGCTCTGCAAAAGAAGCAAGCACCCTGTTTGAAAGCACGGCAACTGGGTTTTTTTGGAAAAAAAAAATCATTTAAAAAAAAATGAATCTTTGCTCATCATGGAATTTTTTAAACATCCTTTGTACAGTTCCAAGTATTCCTGAGAAAGCTCTGAAAAATATGACTGATATGTTTATATTTCAGCAGTGGGTCTGAGTGAACAGTAATTTCCATCACCAGATGTTCCACTGATGGCACAGAAGACGTGTAGGGAGTCATGCATCCACGGCGAGTGCATTGTATCTTCATGGTAGATCTAGACAAAGCCAAAATAATCAGAAATTCAGTATGAATTTCAATTCAATGTTATAATCAAGCTGTTTAAAAAGATAGGCAAAGGAGATATCCAACCTTGTCTTCAAAGCTGTTTCTCAAAGGCAGCATAACAAAGAAATGAGAAAGAAGAGTAATTTAGTGATTTTTGCAGCATTCATACATACACTGCTCTGTGTAATGAGTTGCTTCTAGTGACAACTGTCCAGCATAAGAAAGAACCAATTCTCTCTCTAGACATTTTTTTAGGATATCTTGGCAGTAACAGAATTCTAATAGTTGAGTTTTTCCATATGGATAGGGACTACCTGCAGCTAAACACAGCAAACGCTCACTACAGCTGTGTCACATGGCAAGATTTTGTACTTTATAACCTGAAGGTCTTACAGCACAGGATCTAACTGGACTTGGTAAATCTGCTCTAACTGGACTTGGTAGTAGATCTGCTCTAGAGCTGACTGTGTATTTGTTTTCCATTTTGTTTTGGGGCATTGACAGTATTTAGAAAAGCCTATGTTATTTGCAACGAGAATCCTAAATTAATGTATTACACCTTCTATGTTTAACCAAGTAATTTTGCAGAAGAGGAAAACATCTCCATTAAGTTTAACTTGTTAGACACTTAGGTCATTTGATGGCAATACAAAGTTCAAGTCAGCAGTTATCTACATAATATTGTACAACCATAAAGAACAGTGTTAATAAACACAATATTTTAAGCTTATTCTAATGCAAGAAGAAAGTGAAATGGGTATCCATCCCAGTGAGCCCTTCACTTTGACATTTCAGTTTCTGTTAAATTTTCCCCATTAACGAAAGACAACAACAACAGTGGATTTGTAAATCTAGTAAGATAATAGGGAGTGTGCTTTAACAATGCTTCTTTGTTCTAAGATAATCTTAACTACTGTACTGCAACAGGACAAAGCTGGGTGATTTGTTTGAGATTTGACTATTGCAGAATTCAGAAACCACAAAAGTTCCAGCAGCTGCATGCAAATTAAATGTCTTGGAAAGGTTTACTTGCAAACAGCTTAGAGCAATCAGGTGGCAACTCCTATGAAAAACCATTTCTGAGCAAAATTCAGCAGTGGAGGATACATGGTAAGCAATGCACATGAAAAAAATGAGTGTGCCAATTGTGCAAAATTAGTAGTTTGCACACCAAGAAAATGCTGGTCATGAGCGGAACAGCAGTCAAATCTAACCAAAGGGGGATGCAGCAGTCACTTGCTCTGAAAGGGATCCTTCCTTATACACCTTACAACAAAATTCAGCCCCATCATGAGACTGTTTCCCTGAAAGTGTAACTGTGCTCTTCCAAAAGAAGTACTTGATTCCCATGAGCAACGTAACTTAGAAGTAGCAGCCTGGTAGAGGTGTTTTATTTTGCCACTTCCACACTTTTGCATTGGTTTGAACGACTGCTCAACTCACTGTGGAATTCACTATACATTTTAAGAGACTTAAAATGTTGCTTTTTAAATTAATAGTCACACACTGACTGTATGTTGAGTAACTGAGAGATTTTGAAAACATCCTTCTAAATTTCAAACACTGAGAAGCACGATGCAGTCTGTACCGTTCATGTGCTTGATTCTACAGATCATACTACTGACATGAGGTACGTGCCTGTTCGTGGATGATGTCAGAAAGCTCTTTCACCATATCCCGAAAGTTCGATTTTAGACCCTCATGGTACTCCACTTGATCCTCCTTGATGAGTCGCTCGTTGAGATCCAGAGCAATTCCACAGGCTTGTATAAACTTCCTGGAGAGGAAGAGAATGAACTTCAGGCATTACAGTAGCCCCATCTTCTACCAAACAACCAGAGAAACAAATCTCATTCCCCACCCCCATCTCCCCTTTCTCCAATGTTTGGGACAAGTCCTGTTTTCAAGGCATCCCTGGTGCAGTGGATCAGGGAACGGGGAGGGCCCGCAACACAGAACTGCGCTTTTGGCTGGCACTCCTGGGAGCCTGGCTCCTCAGTAAATGGGACATACACGCCTGCAGAGCAACCTCATGGTCTGGTACCTTCTGTCCAACCTGCAGGACACAGAGCCTGTGGACCCAAGAGGAGCCCAGGCAGCCGCACATAGGGTCACAAAGCAGAGGGAGGTCACAGTCAGGCCCAGGAGACAAATCAGTTGTACAGGGCTTGACAGATCTGCATGTGATGTTGTATGTGTGCTTAAGGTCATGTTGCTAACAGCAGACACCCCCAGAAAGAAGTTTAGATCATGAGGAGCTGCAAAACTGTTTTGTTGCTTTGTGTTACTCATTTTCCTCAATTCACTTCACACACACATTTCTTTTTTATAGACTATAAGGAACATACAAGCATGACAGATTTTCTGGGATTTTTTTTTCTGCATGAAATAGAGATTGTGTTTGTCCTGGCTGCACGGGAAGGCTGGAAGGTGAACCCGCCTTCCCTCTGTTCTGCATCCATATGTGGCAGGTACATGGGGACTGTTCTCTTGTTTGTCCCATGGTTTGCTAGGTTACTCGGCCCACTGAAGGAAAAGTAGGGCTGGCTCAAACGTTGCCTTCTCCACACAGTGACCGAGGGCAAAATAGGAGTCACCAGCACCAGGTAATCAATACAGGAGCTGGTTGGCAATTGGTTGCTCCCAAGACAGCCCAAAAAATAGTGTGGCAAAGGTGAGGTGAAGCAGGTGCTGCCGGATTCTATCCTGGGAGACACTTTTAAGTTGGGAGGTAAAGCTTCCCTAAGGGACAGAAGTTAGAAAAACACCTGTGAGAGCCACAAAGTTTCAAAAATTAGCAACAGAAACAATAACTCTGATCACCCATAAACTGGAAATGCTTTTGCTTTAGAATATTTCAAGTTCATCACTATCTAGTAAAAAATCCCTTTGGAAAGACTGGGAAACAATGCATAATACGCAAGATCCCTGAGCACAAGACTATCAGCCATCTGGTTTTCAAACATACTTTCTTCACATGACAATTTCAAATATCAACCCCCACAAACTGCTGAAGCAAGCACTCCGCTACATCTACCCATGGAGATCACAGCCCTGGAGCTTGGGAACTCCTGACATACATCATTACACTGGCTTTTCTCCTAAGTCTGAGTGCCCACAGGACCTGGATGTTTATAAGGCAAATCTGAGCATTTCAGCATCTGCTCATTTTGGAGACAGACAAAAAAACCAGCAAAGCAGGTACCATGTTCCAGCCAGCTGGCTGGTTTTCATTGCATTAGAAATCGTACCTGAACATTTCTTTTAACTCATTCACCTTCTTAGCTGGGTATTTGCTGGACTGGCTGTCACTTAGGAAAGCTCTGGCATAGGTCAAGGGACCTGCATTAACCTAGAACCAAAGAAGTAAGAAATAATGCAAGAACATCTGTTGAGCTGCTACAGGAAGTTATGGAGGAAATAGCAATCTTTTTATTTTAATTTTTTTTAAAAGTCATTAGTGTATTATTTGAATGCCACCTGCTCTGGTTTAATAA
This sequence comes from Laterallus jamaicensis coturniculus, assembly GCA_022605575.1. Classification (NCBI taxonomy): domain Eukaryota; kingdom Metazoa; phylum Chordata; class Aves; order Gruiformes; family Rallidae; genus Laterallus; species Laterallus jamaicensis. The sequence continues at coordinate 4,132,213 of JAKCOX010000014.1, forward strand.
TGTCAGTAGAGGCACCTGAAGTTTAAAAACCTAAGCATTATTTTTCTATCTAGGTTTTTTAAGACCTAGATAAATGGAGATGAAGAGAGATGCAAACAGTTTCCTCATAGTTTCTTCTAATTTGCCTTTGGAAAAGCAGTGTGGTCTGAGCCTTAAGGTCATTTATCCAGCTTGAGAAAAGTCAAGTTCACAAAACAACTATTTATGCCTGATATTTACAGTATAATCTTTAAGAATTAAATAAATTTCAGCATTTACCCATGGCCAACTAATGTGCAATTGCACATGGACTTGACACTGTAAACACCACCGGACAAAATGCTTTTTCCTATCAGCCACCCACTAATGTACCGCTGTATGCGGTAGGGCGAGCTGTGCTGGCAGCCTGATGGCTGCAGAGCCCCAAACGAGGCAGTTAATGATTTCTGGAAAGTAAATGGGCTGCCTTGTGAAAAGATTACTCACTCAGAGGTGTGTATACAAATGTAATTTTGAGCTGACATCAAGCCTTACCTGCACAGAAACACAGCCTTGCAATTTGAGCTGCAGCTGGATCATGTCAACATCACCAGCAGAGCAGAGCTTCTGCAGCTCTGCTGTCCTGTCCTTTATCTCATCCATAGCGACATCAATCGGTTTCAAATTAACCTGATGTTCATAGTTGACTGGGATTCTCTTCTTTACATATGGAAAGGAATTCAAAGCTGGCAGAAACAGCAAAAGTAGTTTATAGATTGAAAAGTCATGGAGCAAATAGCAATACACTTCATATAACATATATGCGAGCAGATTCTTGCCCTCAGGGTTTTGCAGAGTGTGTTTGAAACCCTGAACAAGGCTACAATTTATCAGGACAATTTATTACTTTGTAAAAATTTGCACATGAAAACATAAAGTAAATTCCCCTACTGACTAGAATATTGTATCACAATTCTGATTAAGTAGCTGGAAGAATTACAGACCCCTTTTGGATATTTCAATGAGCTAAAATAGTCTAAAAAATAGTTTCTGATACATACTGTCTGACATTCTAGTGCTTGTACTTACTGGTTAGAATGGTCCTTTTTTTACACTGCTCTTCCACATTGCCATGCTTTTTTCCAGATAAAGTGTAAGGAGTTTCAAATACAAATCTGTTGATGTTATGATTTCTTTCAAATTCAGTCTTTCTTTCAGACATTTCTTTGTCTTCAAAATAGGGCTTCACGTAAGTCACTTGAATATGGGCATACTTAGGATCAAGGTCTTTAACATTCACCTGTGAAATAAGAGGATTACTCACTACAAGTACAAAGGTTAATAATTTATAATTTATCTACTGGGATCTGATTTAAACTGATCCCTTGCTGACCCAGCTGCATTGCATACAGGTGAATGACACACCTAACTCTCCCTTTGGCCTCAGCTCTGATGTCTGGACCATCTGCTGGCGAACACACGAGACAAGAAGGCATGGCACAAGAAATACCTCACCCAGTGACAAATGAACTGCATCAGTAACAGGCAGCCATGTCTCCTTATCCATCAAAGCAGCACATGCCTGAGCTACTCAGTCCTCCTAATATGACCACATCACTTCCAGGCCACGAGCGAATGCATATACCGTGCTGTGGCATGCAAATCTGCAGGCTTTGGGGTCACCAGCATTGCCTTTGGTAACTCAGATATATCCATGGTTGCAAGCTAAGAACGTGCAAATCCCTTGCAGGGAGCATAAATGAGTATCCCATGGGAAAAGGAAGGAGTCATGGCTGCAAGGCTGCAAAAGATTGTCTTTAGACTTGCAGTGTCTAAGCAACAAGTCATTCCTCTTGCAATCATCTGCTCCTCTGTGCTGGCTCCTAATGCTTCCCAACAACAGGGCTCAGCAAGATGTGGGTTGCATTTCCCATCTATAATTCCCAATGCATTTATTTCCACCTGGGAGACAAGTCAGCGCCAAAACTTGTCAAGTTGTGCAAAATATCCACACAGGAGCATGAGGATGTGAGGGGCAACTGGAAGCAAGGTGCTTGCCCCAGGAGGGTGGAAGAGGGGCTCACTCCTCCATTCCTACTGGCAAAAAGAAAGGATGCTGTGTCATCTCACATCGTCAGCTCCACAGAGCAAAGTTCATCCTTCGTGCACCACTTGCACAATGCTTAGAGCAGTGCAATCCCAAACCCTGACAGTATTAGAATACAATTGATATTTCTGTCATGCTCATCAGTGCACTCTGGTGTATGCAGCCCTGATGGTCACAATCATTTTGTCAGCTTGCTCATACAGTTTAACTCTACCTTGTTAGAATCCTGGATAATCTTTACAGTCTCCGATCCAAATTTTTCTCCATAAAGTTTAAGAAGTCTGAAGGAGATCTCAGAGAGACCTGTCAGCTTGGGTTCCTTATAGATGTATTCCTTCCCATCTTCTTCTTCAAAGAATGTCTAGTGTTAATCGCAAACAAATAGTGAGGAATACTATGAAAACATTGATTTGCTACTTTGAAAGCAAGTCTCTACTAACATTTCAGAAGCTCAAGAAGGTTTAGAAAGCTATGGCTTGCATAAAGGCTTACTGAGCTTGGCCTGTTTAATAGTTTCCTTCAAAAATTGTGTTGAATAAAATAATAAAATTCCTCAACCAACACCATCACATCATTGCTGAATGCAAAGGCTTGAGTATGACCAGTGAGAATCCAAACAATGTGGAATATGGGTCTGGCAGCAGTTGACTTTTGGGAAGGTTGGAAAGAGGCTAGCAGGAAATAAAAAACAATCAGAAAAACAAGGCATAGAGAGGGAGCAGAAAGACACAATGTTGAGGAAGCCCTGACAGCAGAGCCACAAGAACAGTTCCAAAAGAAGGATTTTATGTAGGCCGAAAGAGACTTCAAGCAATAAATAAAGAAATGGGTTTCCTCTGCTTTGATTCCTCTTGTATTCGGGGAAGTGGAACTTGGTGTATTTGCTGTAGAGACAAAATTGCACTAAAGCTTGTGCCTGCACCACCAGTCCTCCCTATAATGGAAATAGCAAGAAAGCTTCATGCTTTGGCAAGCTGTTCCAGCCAGAAGTTGTGACAGAGCATTAAAACTGTTTCTGTGGAGCTGGTATATAACACCAGCAAAGCTTTAAAGTACAAAATTGGATCAAGTATTGGTTGTCAAGATGATATGTTGCATACCCTAATTTTAGGGGCTGATCCAGTTATTTCTACAGCTGTTAGGAAATTAAGCAGACAGTTGTTTCCTTTTATCTATTGCTAACCTTATTTACTTTTTACATGTCCAAAGCTGAAGATGAGACAAAGACAAAAATAAAATGTATGTTTGATGCCGCAAAAGTTAATGCTCCAGTATGTTGTGTGTGTGATGAAAGCAGTGTTTGAAGGCACAAGCCCAAGACAGTTTCAGGGATATTCATCATCTCTAAAAGAAGGAAGGAGGAAAGTTGGGGCTAATATAATTTACATAGCATTTTCTAAAGAGGGGTCCTGCATCTCCTCTATGGTTACGGGTCCACAAGTGGGAGCAGATAGTTCAGAGACACAAGGTTGATGAGGGGTAACACACTTTATTAATTAACTGCTATAGCTGGAAAATAAAAGAACCAAACACAACTGCTTTTAGGCTCATCAGATATAAGATCGTGCTCCTTCTTGAGACTCTGAGCCCCAGATCACGTTCATTTTTCCAGCAGCCTCAGCTAACAAAAACTACTATCTATCTCTACAAGTATGCAACCAACACCACTACATATTTTGCCTCCAGCTTCTCCTGTAAGCTTTTACTCTACTAATATCTAGAAAGGAGCAGCAATTATCTGTAATATAAACAGTTAATACTACTGTTTATATGCTATGGTTATACACTGTTAGTGGTTATATGCTATATACACTGAATAGTGCTTGTGTAACTTATAATAACTATAATTACCCTGGTGTTTTCTGAACCAAGACCGAGCGAGTTGGTTATGAAAAGCCCACCAGCAGAATCACAAACTCTGTAATAAAACAAATGCTCCTGGAGAGAGACACAAACTCCCACCTCAAGGGTGCAATATCGAAACGCTCACACAGACGTGCCAGTGGCTGCACCAAAGGAGCTAACAGGGATTTCAGCTTCAGGTCTGCCAGAGCAGCAGGGGCCAGGGTGCCTGGTGAGGGGTAGCTGGCAAGCCAGTCTGTATACTTACTTGTCCATAAAAGGCCACTCTGAAAAAGGTTCCAAGAAGCCTCTTCCTTGTGTGCATTACTTCTAGTATCTTAGCATATGCTCCATGAAGCGTTCTGTATAGCTGAGTGAGTTTCTGGAAATCAGATCTCGACATCGTTAGGGCAGAATTTGGAAGCAGGAAATTCTAGCTAACGTTGGGTGCTACTGCGATATCTGAGCATGATCTTTTGGAGAATTCAAACCAGAATTTCTAAAGAGGTTGAACTCATGCAGGTTTTATTTTAAAAGCCTCAGTCTTAAGGACCTGGTTAGCTTCAGGTCTGAAGGGTACTCAGGCTGCAGTAACACCACTATATCTACATGGAAGGCTGAACCTACTGTTCCCTGAGTGAGCCTTTAACGCTTGTGGTATTTTACTGAGAATTTTTTTTTTATTAAAAACAGCTTTATGATGAAAAAAATAGATCAGGGCTTCTCCTAGTTTCAATTATATAGTTGGATGCTGTCCTGATATAGAGGGGGGTCATGGGAGAGGAAGCAACAGCCTCACTGAAGCAGGGGTTGGGAAGGAGGAAGGCTGGTGACAGCTTCCTTCCTCTTGCCACTGAATTGCCTTCAAATCTAGTCTTTCTTCAAACAGGTCTCACTCTATTTTTAACCCTTAAAACACTGGAGTCTCAAAGAGAATCTGGCTTTGAGGAGCATATGGGATGATGACAGCTTGATTTTACGGGAAGGAAAGTGAGAATTATGTAATAACTATGAGTCTCCTATGTCTTTAGCTCTACTAATTGCCCTCCAGGCCATTGCTTTCACTGACTTGTTTAATGGCCATCATTGAAGCACTGTGTCTGCTTTCCTGACACTAACTCATTAACTCACAACTTCAAAAATAATAAAAAAAAATAAATCCTCCTGCTTTTTCTTCACAATCTAGAAAATTCCACGGTGTGTGCAAACTAGTTTAAAATACCTACCTCAAATTCACGCCGCTTTTCATAAATAGGAATGATCAGCTTGGAAACTTCAGAAATGGCTTCGTAACGCTCTGCTTTCCACAGGCCATCTACACATTGCTCCAGCAGCTCCACCAGGACTTCCTAGGAGAGCAACCAGTGAGAGTTAGAAGAGAAACCCATTTTAACTTCAAGTACTTTAACAGGTCCCAACATAAGTAGCTCCATGTTTTCCTGGCCTTTCCAAAGGTATTCTAAATTTTGGAGAAAAAAAATAAAAAAGGATAAGTCATATTTTAAAACTTTATTACTCTTAATAAATCATTAGCACAATAGCCAGCGAGTAGGTCTTGTCTATTTAGCTCCCTCTCCAAGAGAATGCCAAAACTTTGGGAAGGTATGGAGATGACAGCACTGGAAGTCTAAGAAATAGGTCTAAGGAACATGTGTGCAGTAGCAGTGGGATGTGATGTAAAGGACTCTCAAGCCTAGTCTTGATGGGAACTGGGCTGCAGGACCACCTTGCTCAGCCACGTGGACCACACAACGCAGTTTTACTGGGGCAGTGCAGAAGTAATTGTGAGACTTCATGACTCACAGGAGGGTCTACCCACTTCCCCAGCACCCCGCTATGGTTTCCAGATTGTTCTGCTAACGTGGCGTCCTGCAGCACAGCCTTATTCAAGGGGAACCTAAGCTGATCTCTCACTGGGCAGAGTTTGGCTTGTGTTTTGTCCCTCCTTAGAAGTATCATGCTGTGCTGCCCTGTGCTTTGCATAACATGACAGGCAATAACTGTGGTATAGCTTTTTCAGTCTCAGAGCTAGAAAAGCCTCAGAATGGAATCAAGAGTTTATACCAGTTTTACCTATCTGAATCATGCACCGAAAATCCTTCAGTGCAGGTACTTGCAGTCTTCCTTACAGAAGCCAGTGCACAATTATAATTTGTTAGTGCTCACATGAAGTCTAAAATTAAATCTTAATCAGTGATCAAATTCCCTGTGAGGACCTCACCTCACTGTAATGTACATCCATCATCCCACCATCTTCTTTCATTGCACCTTCTTCATCAATGTTGGGAGTGATTTTCCTGAAGGCAGCACACCCACTGGGGAAGAGCTCTGTGGCAGAGAAAAGCAAGTAGATCAGTGGAATAACAGATCTCAAATGCATCATATTTTAATAGCCTGGGAAAGAGTCTAGCTGATAGCAAAGTCCTACAAGTAGCAGGAGTCCTGACTCACATTTTTCCTACTAATTAGCTATATGAGCCCAAACATGTCAGAACGTCCCCAGCCATTTGCCAGGGGAGTCATTCCTTGTATGTAACTAACACCAAGCACAACAGATTTCTCAGTGTGCTGCTATCTGGAAGTCATCTTTGACCAACCTAACCAGCTGTGACCAACCAAAAGGAGAGAGGACCAGGGTATATCTTTGTGCAGAAGATGCAAGAAGAAAGCTATTGCTGGATGGTAAGTGACCAGAGTTGTACACTTCTAGCAAAAAGCACAGTTAGGTCTCCCAAAATTCTGAGTAGTTCAGCCTTTGTTGAACCCTTTCCAGCCTACGTAAGTGTAAAGACTGACAGTGACAGGCATAACTCCATGTATTCACTTGATTTTCCTTTGAATTTGTTCCTCTTCCTTTTCAGCAGTTCTCCTTTACCACTTGTTGGGGTGAGCATCCTCCAGGGTGCAAATAAAAAATTTACCAGCTCTCAGTACTCTCAGCAGCCATATGGAATGCACATACGTGTCCGAAAAACAAATCCTGATTTTTCCCACTTGGCCACCGCAAAGTACAGAATCTGGAGGGACTCCAAGCCCCCTGAGCAAGACACTTAAGACCTTTCCAGCCAAGGCAGTGCATGTAACCAGCATTAACGCAGTCTTAACTTTCTGAAATGTTAAGTGTCCGTTTCAGCAATTACTCCCTTACAAGGAAACGAGAAATTAGGTCAATATATCAACTGCAGAACAGATATTTAAAAGAAAACCTGCAAAGTGGTGTTGTGAACACACAAGTCTGTCCTTCCTTCCTGTTTTGCATTAAACCACAACACTCTCTGATTATTCTTTACATATTTGTATAGCTAGGCTACAGTCTCATTTTTTGACTGAATTTTGACTGCTTTATTCTATAGTTTTCTGTACTGACTATAGTGATATTTCTGATTAACATATTGACAGTCAGTTTTTAACATGGGCTCCCCCTGTGAGCACATTTCCTAAGTCCTTATTTCACTCAGCAATGCGACAACATGACTGTCCAGCTTAGTAAGTGTCTGTGTATGAACAACTGGATTTCTTTCTTAAAAGATACTAATTTTCTTCTAGCTTTATCCACTGCATTTTTTCCTTTTTAGCTTGTCTCTAAAATAATCATTTACCAAACTGAAAGAAACCTGTCTTCAAAAAGCTTCTGATTCCCCCCAAACCCATCACTGTATCGTCTTCCTCGTGCTGCCCAAACAGCACACACTTACTTTTCCTGTGCAGAAACTCTGCAACGAGGGCTGCTACGTGAACGTAACACATGGCTGCCTGCAAAGCACAAGGGGAAAATTAACATGACATCTGTATATCCATCTTGTTGTGCATCGTGCTTCTGATTCCATGAATTACCTCTGAAAAGTCTCCATTTTTCACATGTATCTTTGCCATACTGTCCAGCCATGTTTTCCGGAGCTCCGGGGTGCTTGCGTAAGATTTGGCTAAGCTGTACTGTAGATCTATCAACATTTCTGGATCCTTTTCATGTTCTTTCATTTGAGCAGTAGCCATAAGCACTGTGCGGATTCTTTTTGTCAAATCTTTGACTTCAGAGGGAAAAGCGGTTGCCTGACACAAACCAAATATAATTAGATGCAAATACAGAAATAAAAGGCTTTGCCAAAGAAAGACTATTGCTACCCTTTCAGCCAACACTCTGCTTCCTGCCAGGCTGAAAATGCTTAGGACAGAGGAGATAAGGTAACTGGCTTTGGCTTATTGAACTCACGCTGCGTACAGTGCAGGGTACTTCACATGGAATTAGAGGCTTTTCAATCTGGGCGTGCATGGGGCCAATCTCTCTTGGCCATGTGCAGGATGCCAGGTTGGCTGTTCCTCTGCTACAGTGAGGGAGGTACTTTGACATCCTGAGAAGTGAACAGGTATGAGAGCAGGACAGAAGTGCTCCGTGCACGCAAATGTCCCAGGATGTGACTATAAACCATGTCTGAAGTATTTTTCATGTCATTCCACATCCGGCTTGCTAGTTTCTGATGTGGTCACTCTTTGGAGCTTCCCACCACAGGAATTTAATAAAGAATCACATGCTCTAGTCTAATCCCCTGCTCAGAGTAGGGCCATCACTGAGTTAGAGCAAAGCTTGTCCAGCCAAGTTTTATAATCTCCAAGAACAGAAATTTCACCTCCTTGTGCACCATGTTCTTGGGAAAAAGCTTTTTCTTTCAGTAAAGTTGGAATTTCCCTTGCAGCAACTTGTGCCCATTGCCTCTTGTCCTCCACTCCACACCTCTGAGAAGAGCCTGACCTCCCCTCTATAACATCCCTTTCAGTAACAGAAAGCAGTGATTAGGTCCCCCTGCAGCTTTCTCTCCTCCATAGCAAGCCTGGCTCATGTTCCTTCTCCTTGGGCTGCTGCTCCCAAGCTATCTCTGTGCCCATGCATGGCATCCTCTCCAGTGTATTGAAACCTCTCTTGTACTCTTGCACTTCTATAAAAACATAAAGTGGATATAATGATGGCCTTGTGACATAAAATATGATCAGCAAAGTATGGCTCAGTGAAACCCTTATGGCTCACTTGTGTACAGAAGAGAACTGTGTTCTTTGCCAGGTATATCCTAACTATAAATTTCTAGTAGCACAGTTCAACACCTAGCTAAGGTTTCCATTCCATCTTTAGGTCATAGGATAATCACAGAACAGTAAAAACACTTCCCATTTTCCTCTATCATACTTTGGCAGCTGCTCTGTCTGCAGTGGAGCATGCAGTTATGATATATTGTTCAGTGGGTGGGGTAGAAGCTGTTAATTCTAGCTCAAAGACAGAAAATTATTTTCCAAAGAAACACAACCATTAATCTCCAGGAAAGAGTGCTTTCTTAACATTATTGATACTCAATTAATTAAAATTAATTCCTGCTAATTATTACCTTCAGGCAACAGTAGTACCGGACCCTCCCTTGTCATTCCTCTCAAAGCTGGGAGATCTTGGAAAGCAATTTGGATGCCCTTGCAAGCAGCACACTTTGCACAATGTAACCTTAATTGCAGAGCTCCCTCCCATTGGCGTGAGGCCTTATGGATGGAGCATGACCTGCCTGTGCAGCTGGCCCAATTGCTGTTAGCGTAATAACTGTTTATTGAGCAAACACAGCCCAGTAAGTCACAGTTCCACTCGTTATCTTTAAACATGGTTTCCTTGAGTGCATCCCCAGTCTGGCATTAATGGCTGACAGCACATGATGTGATTTAACATCTCCAACTTACCTTCATAGGCCTGTCGCTGTTTGCAAAGTTGTTAATGATGAGCAAGGAGTCCTGAAATCTCGTCCCACCACTGAGTGCCACATCTGCTATTAATTGGCTCACCGCAATTATTATCTGCTGGGACACAGTAGGGACTTTACTTAAATGAGCCCTAATAGAGGAGTGTTATTGTCACACTTAGATTAAATGCTCACAGGAAAACATCTGGTCTTTCTCACAATGTCAGCAATGTTGTTGTGGCTTTGCTGTCACATCTCCCAAGCCCAGATACTGTCCAGAGGATCAAGCTGTTTTGCTGAACACCAACTTCACAGAATTAACAACACAGCATTCAAAATACAAATCCCCGTTTCTACATTAGTTACCTTCTTCCACGATTCATTAAAATCCAGACAGTACTGATCTGTGACCTTAGGTACCTAAATTTGCTTCAGAAAAACAATGCTGCAAAAGCAGCTCCAGAAAAATCCCTCTTCCTGCCATCCCTTCCACCCCAGCCAGGCTAGCCTCTGAGGCCGAGGTACATCTTGTGTCTGTGATTCCCAAAGCTCATCATCTTAGAGTACTTGATGGCAGCGTATTTTACCCTGGGCAAATGACCAGAAACAGGAATTAGGCAAAGCCTGGAAATCAACAATGCAAGATCCCCTGCAGACAGGAGGTGACTCACGTTGAAATACCTTTTCATAAAGCCCCAAGTGCCCTCCTCTCTACCTTTTCCCCAGTCACTGACCTGAAGATGCGTTCTCAGAAATGTTCGCCTTTTGGTGAACTCAAAGTTATTTCTCATCAGAAGATACAGAAGAGCAGAGGCTTCGTTCCTTGTGGAGGACACCTTGGAAGTGCAGCACTTCAGGATCTCGTAGCAGAGGGCAGCGCACATGTTCACCCTTCCCTTGAAAAACGCTGAGGGAAACTTCACAAGAGACGTGCACATATTAGGAAATACACCATTAAATTACATCTGCAGAGCTCAGATGGGCATGGGCATGGGGCCACACAGTGGGTTCCAGCTGGGACAGCCTCAGTAGAACATCTGCTAGCGTTCTGAGTCTGAAAATATTTGTGGGAATGAATTCAGGACCTATATTTAATCATGTTTCCTAGAGTGATGTGAACTTTGTTGTCATACTTTTTTGGGATGTGCTTGTGCATGTGCATCTATCCCCTCCCCCACAACTTTTTCTCATTGACAAATTCTAACCAAATTGGACAGACAGAAGTTTTATGTTCTCGCAGAAGCTGTAAGCACCAGCAATAGGGTAGAGAGGAGCGATCCCACAGACATTCCCACTAAAGGCTTCCATCTGGAAGATCAACAAATCTGCTGAAGCCTACCCAGAAGTCCGACCCCACTGGGAAATGTGACCTGCAATGCCTGCATAGCTACTTCTACACATCCCCCCAAAAACCTAATTAAAATCATGACTGCTCTCTGGAATGCAAACAAGAGACTTGCTTGTCCTAGGGAGCCTAAAATACCCAGTGACCTTCCCTGGACCCCCAGACAGAACCAGCCCCAGTGAGCAGCAGGATCAGGCCAAAACGCAGCTACCTCAGTCAGCAACAGGGCTCAGAAATTTGCAGCAGGGTGACAAAAAGCAAAAGGGGAAGACCAGCACTCCACCCCGCCATAGCATGCCTGCTACCTTACCAAATCCCTACTTCTAAGCATTACTGTGGGGGCATGCTCAGCTGTGCCTCAAGAGCAGATGGCTGCAGCAGTGCTTCGCCCTGGCGGGGCCTCCATGCAGGCCTCCTCCAAGCAGGGGCTGCCAGCATGCATCTGTCTGTCTGCAGTCATAAGCTGTGGCTAGCAGGCAGGGGGTACCATACGTGGCTTCCTTCCACCCCAGTCACAGCAGGCTGGGCACAGGGAAGCAGGAGGAGGAAGGGTTTTGAGTTGGCACGCAGTCACCTACACAACCACCACAGGGACCTGTCTGGAGCAGGGTGATGCCAACACCTCCCGGCAGGAGCAGAGGCTGTGTCAAACAGGGACACTCTGCTCTCTCTGCTGTGGCTGAGGACCAGCCCCAGTGAATTTTCTGGCACAAAGGGGCAACACAGGCACCCATGCTTTTTGTCTGTTCATTCAAGACCCAATGGCCCTTATAGGGCATGATTCATGGTCCACTTCTACCTGCCTCACTACCTTTTCCCCATGGGAGATGACAGTATATACTGTCAGAGAGTTCACTCACAACCTCCAAGTCAGAGCCTGGAACTGTTACCACAGCCCTCTACTCATTACATCAAGTATATATGATTCAGAACAGCTTGTAAGTACTGCTGCAGCCACAAGCATGGCGTGCTGGTGAGAGGGTCTCAAAACAGGAACCGAGGAGCTGTGGCTAGCAAGATTACACCATTGGGATTACACCGAATCACACAGGTTACAAGGCAGACTGAAGACACTGACCTAACACTTGGGTGCTCACTGCCTTTGGCAAAAAATATTTTCAGAAGAAACGATGGAAGAAAGAAAAGAAAGAAACAAATATCATAGTAACAGAGGGCCAGGAGGATCATGTGTGCACTTGGGAAAGAAGAGATTAAGTAATTGCTGCCTGTTGTAACGCAATCCTTTTCCCACAGCAAGATGGCATCACGCTCAGAGCTGGGTCCAGCTCAGAGCTGGACACAGCAATGTGTAACTGGGCATGCACAGGCAGCACTTGGGTTGGCACTTGTTCTCAGTGCTGCTTGCCTACAGAAGCTTTTCAGACATTTCTAACTTGATGCCAGAGAGAAAAAATTTCCCTGGGGAATTTGTTGCAGAAGAAGCCCTGCACGCTCCCCACTGAGCCAGCTCTAGAGGAAAACCCATGCCTCATGGAGAGCCTGCATCCCTGTGCAGCTCCTTCTGGAGACCAAGCCCAAGCAGATGCCATCACTCCCAGTGCCAGGCTCAGGGCAGCAGCCCCAGGGTGAATGCCTGCTGGTGATCTGGGCAGGTGCTGCCTGTGACAGCAGAATGTGAGCTGGGAAGAGCTGCAAAACAGCACGTGTGGTGATGACCCTGTGTGCACTGGAGGAACACAATTCTCATTCAGCCCTAACACAAAGGACCAGAGCAGGAATCAACACAGCAAGCAGATCCCAGAGAGGCCTTGGCACAGAAGGACCATGAGGGGAGGGGAGCCACAGCGGCAGACAGGACATGCCAAGTGCCCTTCACAACTGCACCGGAGGCTGTAATGATGCTGCGCCCTACGAGCACTAGCAGGGAGGGAAAGCACAGCTTCACATGGCTAGGGGAACTGCTAATGGACAGGGAAAAGCTTCCCAAATCAGCTGTTGCATGAAAGGAGCAAGGCTCTGCTGCCCTGGCCCTTCAGGCCTGGGATTTGTGATGCCTCTAGCATGTCCAGCTAGTGTCAGTGCTCCAAGGGACAGGCACACATGGAGGGGGCAGCTACGTGGAGTTTCCATCAGTCTCATCCACATGTCCTGAGTTGTTCTTTAATGCAGAGCAGGCTATCTCAGCTATCTCCGTGCATGTTTTCCTTCAGAATCTTAATTTCAAGACCATTCCCAAGAATGTATTTATGTATTTAACTGAAAGTGAAGCTCTGAAAAGATGGATTTAGCTGTTAGCAAAAACTGTAGCATTAAAAGAGCAATCTAACTTTTGGTTTTTTCCCAGCCAGTAAAAAGCAGAGACAGCTTCCTTCCCAAATTCCCAGCACAGATGCATGCAAGCAGGATTCATTTTAAACCCAAAACCAAACATGCAAACAATTACAGAACTTGTTCGTTCTTTGCTTTCTTGCAACATTTTCAAAGTCTTTTGCCTGTCAAGTAACCAGATTTAATGCAGAAAGCAAGCTATTTTTAAGACGTATTTTGGGATGCAGAACAAATCTCAGGAACTTCTTCCCTTCCAGCAACCATTTGCTGTGACCCTAGGTAAGAGGAGGGTTCTTTTCATTGTAATTATTAGCTAAAGAAGGCCATAAAAATCACATATTATCTATTCTAGCTGCATCAAGGGTATAACCCACTTTTGGTTTTATTGAATTTATCACTAATTTATAGCTAACAGTGATCTGCAACCCAAAAGCAGTGCAGCTTTCCTCCTTCCAAACCAACTTGCAGGGAAAAAAATGTCATCCTTGCACTTTTCATGAAATGCAGTGACCCACCACTGCTATTTTACTGTCACTTCATGCCTTAGAAAAGCACTTCAGAGGACATAAAAGGAAGTTTGGGACTCATGTGGTTATGGAGCTGGCAAAGAAAACACTTCCTTATAGATACCATCTGCTGGGTTCATATCGTGCTTTTACAGAAGCAACACTGTGTCCTGTCATAGCACAAATGTGAGAAATTAACTGAAATCAAACTTTTGTATTTTTGAAGTCCCACAATGCCAAACTCAGCGTGGATTCAGGCTGACATAAACCCAAGAAAATGACCCCACTGCCCATCCTTCCAGCAGCCAAGAGTGCAATCTGCATTGCTGTAATCAGCGTTTTGGAAAGTGAGTGTGGAACCCCTGAAGGGCTCAAGGTTTTGAAGGCTGATGGTAAGATCAGATTCAGCAGGTGTGCAGGTTTGGCTTTGCATTTAAACAACAGAAAATCTGCCAGGAAAGCAAGAGAGATACAGATATTTCTAGCTAAACCAACTTTTGACTGATAAGGGGAAAAGGTCTGAGTGGGGTGCATGCAGGTCTGCAGCAGGATGGATCTCAAGGCTCAGCAGATCGCAGCCCAGCAGAAAACTCAAAAGAAAGGCAGAGCAATAAACTTGTGTTAGACCCTGTAGAAACCCGGAGTGATTCCTGCCAGCATGGGTTGCCAATCTGGCAGGCTTTCAGAAGCCTCATGGAAAAATATCTTTGAGAAGACCACGCTGCATGGAGCCAGATAGGTAGCTAGCGAGGCTCCTGTGATTTCTGCTTCTCATGTGTTTGCTTAGGACAACCCAAAATTCAGCCCTAGACAGACCCAAACTAGCTCTTAGCTTTGCTATGGGGTTATAGTAAAAGGCACACAATACAGACAGTTTTCACCTCTGAAAAAAACGTTGAGCAGTCTCTCTTTGCTCTGCTGCTAGTGCAAGACCTCCTTTGGAGGAAACGTCTCATTCACATACTGTGCTCTGCCTGGCTGCAATCTCACACCACGAGCATTTGCCTCACTAATGAAGCATTGCATTCAAGTGCTTTGAGATGGTTTAATTAATTTTCAATTGAAGATAACCACGCAGCTTGCATGGAACGAAGTTTGCACGTACTGCTCATTGAGAAGCGGCAGGTTTTGACAAGCATGAAGGGAAATGTCAGCAATAGCATCAGTCACTGCCCTTATGTGGTTAGCTGTGACTTTGATGCTTCTTGAGCATGTACCAGGGCTCAGAAAAGAGTAGAAAGAGGTTCAGCAAGCACTATCCACTTCCAAACACAGCAGCTTGTCACTACAAGTATTATTCAGTCAATAGGTTTGTCAGTGGTGCTGACAGTTTGGGGCAAAGATTCAAAAAGCACTAGCTTTTAGCTGAACAGATACTAAACTTTAACAGCAGGTTTACCACCAAGGCAAGTGAGGGAATTCCGTGTGATTTCTCCTTTTGTTTCCTCATAAATATTTGAAATAGATAACCTGGGCTGGGTTTTAAATCAGTGAAGAAGTTGTTTTCTAAAGCATATCTCAAACCAGCACAGAATATCAGTTTAACAGGAGTTAAAGCACACCAGTCTCTTCCATCATACCTGTACAGATCATCCTGCACCTCTGGAGTCATAAATCACATACCTTGCTAATGAAAGCTCTCAGAGAGGCGAACACATGCTTCAAAGCTGCTTCCGACTGCCCGTTTTTGAGAAAAGCAAGATGAATATCAAAAACCTTCTTCATGAGTGGATTGTGGCCATCGTTGCTTAACAGCTGGGTCTGGAAAGTAATGAGAGAATTTCTTTTGCAGATACGCTGTGCCCGAAGCTGGAAATGACAGAGATACTTTTGCACAGTCAATCACATCAATTCTTAAACCAGATAAGGAACCTTCAGTAAAAATATAACCAATAAATGTGAGAACTAGCACAAACTTACACTAGCTGTTCAGAGGCTATTTTTATAGCAGAGAATAAACCAAAAATATTTTATCACTTTTGCATCACTAACTCCAAAACCCAGCTGAATAATCTGTACAGCATTCACCAGTTGCCTAGAGTTATTTTAAATAAAACAATCTGTTATCAACATAACTATTACACTGCTTTTTCCATTTCTTTTCATTTGTTTCAACAAGTGCTTTCTTTGTAGTCCAAAAGAAAGAGGAAAGGGAAAAAAAAAAGATTATCACATCTTTTCACTGGACAGATTCTTTGCTGTAGTAAGTCAGTACACTTCTCTTGTCTTCTGAAGAGTTTTGACAGTTTGCACCTCCCTTTGCACCTATCTCCCTTTCCCCCCTTCCCTGAAGAGAGATGGTGAAATGGAATTAGTTGTAGAGGATTAATATAGTTGAAACCAGAGTTATCTTCACTATACCTGCTGTTGTGCTTGCAGCTGCTGCATGGGAAGCCTGGCACATCGCAGCCATGCAACAAGGACAGGGATGCCCCATATCCATAGGAGATCATAGAATCACAGAATATCCTGAGTTGGACAGGACACATAAGGATCATCAAGTCCAACTCCTGGCTCCAGACAGGGCCAGCCAAGTCAGAGCATGTGACTGAGGGCATCGTCCAGATGCTTCTTGAACTCAGCTAAGCTCAGTGCTGTGACTGCTTCCCCAGGGAGCCTGTTCCAGTGCCCATCCACCCAGAGAGTAAAGAACCTCTTACCAACATCCAACCTGAACCACCCTGGCACAGCTTCATGCCATTCACTCAGGTTCTATCCCTGGTCACCAAAGGGAGGAGATCGGCACCTGCCCCTTTGCTCCCTCTCATCAGGAAGCCATAGACTGCGATGAGGTCAGCCTCCTCAGCCTCCTCTTCTCCAAGCTGCACAAACCCACAGACTTCAGCCTCTTCTCATAAGACTTCCCCTCCAGACCCTTCACTGTCCTCACTGCCCTCCTCTGGACAATCTCCAATATTTTATGTCCCTTTTGTACTGGGGCACTCAAAATTGTACCCAGTGCTCAAGGTGAGGCCACACCAGCTCAGTGTAGAGCAGGACAATCCCCTCCCTGCACTAGCTGGCCATGCCATGCTTGACACACCCCAGGGTACAGTTGTCCCTCCTGGCTGCCTGGGCACACTGATGGCTCATGGTTAACCTGCTGTCGACCAGGACCCCAAATCCCTCTCAGCATGGCTGGCCTCCAGCGTCTGACCCTGCAGGCTGGATGTGGAGCCAGGGTCACCCTTTCCCACGTGCAGAATCCAGCACTTGCTCATGTCAAACTTCACGCTGTTGGTGATTGCCCAGCTCTCTGATCTGTCCAGGTCTCTCTGACAGGCTTCTCTGCCCTCAACAGAGTCAACAGCTCCCCCCAATTTGATGTCATCTGCAAACTAACTTAAGACATCCTCTAGTCCCGTGTCCAGGTCATTTATGAAAACGTTAAAAAGAACTGGGCCTAAACTGGAACCCTGGGGAACCTCACCAGCCAGATTCAACCCCATTCGCTATCATCCTCTGGGCCCAACCCTTCAGCCAATTTCCCACCTAACACATTATGGCTTTGTCTAGTTGTATGCTGGACATTTTGTCCAGCAAGACAGTGTGAGACACAGTATCAAAAGCCTTACCAAAATCCAGAAAAATGTCAACTGCTTTCCCTTGGCCAACCAGCTGGGTGACCTTGTCACAAAAGGAAATCAAGTTGGATAAACAGGACCTTCCCCTCACAAACCCATGTTGGCTGTGACTAATGACTTCCTTGTCCTTTAGGTGTTTTTCAGCAGCTCCAAGCATGACTTTCTCCATAATTTTACCAGGCACTGTGGTGAGACTGACAGACCCACAGTTAACAGGGTCTTCTTTCTTACTCTTCTTGAAAATAGGCCAATAGTCCCTAGCTCACTGTCAGTCCCAGCAATACTGGGGCCGCATCAGGTTTGTCTTTTGACATCCAATACACATCTTGTAGCAGGGTAAGTTTAGGATCCAAACGAAGCTCTTAGCTGAACTCATTTCACTCTGCCAGTAAGAACAGCATCAGCACTTTCACTGCAGTGTGGAGCACACTTCTGTGCGGTAACACGGTATGACCATAAAAGCAAAGCAGAAGCCCATTAAAGCGGAAGGGAATCCAGTCTATCCTGTGGTTTGACAATCACATTGTTTTGTGGTTCAGCTATATTCAAAAGGAGGCAACTGAGAAAGTCAAGTAAGTTTTAACTCTTGCATCTAAATCCTTCTGCTGCTGCCGAACTTTTACAGAGTAATTTAATATCTGCACCAGGATGGTTTTCTTTGCTCTCTAACAAAAGCAGAGGATATGATGACCTCTCTCTTCATGTTGTTCAATCCATCTATATAGGTAATCTTCATTGTCTGGAGTTGGTCTTGTGACATTAAGCAAGACATGTTGCTATGAGCAGGATTCCTCCAACCATACTTTTCCAGAGCTTTTCTGGAACAGTATTTCAGGATTTTGCTGCCAGCCTGGGGTTCTGTTCACCACAGAAGCTTTGATTCTTGTAGATGGCAAGGACAGCTGGGAATGTGAATCACTATATGGAGAACACCATGTGGTACTGGTCCTATCTGAACTGGTAACCACTGTTGGCGTGCCTCAGCCCCAGAGACATTTCTGTACAATGAATCAAAGGAATGTGGGCCTTGTTTCCAGGCAATTTAATGGTAGAAAACAGTGACTGTTCTAAGAACACTAGACCTTCATTTCCCTTTCCTGTAGTCCCTCCTTTCTATATGATGTACATTTCCTCTTATTCTATTTTTGTCATGTCTACATTCATGGTGTAATATCCATGTAGTTTTCTATGGTTTTGCAGTTTTGAAGAAACTGCAAGTATGCATAAGAGCAAAAGTACTCTGAGAGCCTCCAAAACAAGCTGTGACTGATTTGCTTTTGTAAAGCCTTCCATAATCTGCCACTCAAAGAGAATGGGTCATCAAAATTAGCAACCATACAGAAATACAGCATGCTTTTCTACAATATTTTTTATATCAATACTGACCTTGAAACTCTGAGTGAAGAACGAGATGGTGTCCAGGACTGTCAGGCAGACTTCAGTGGCAATATTGCCTTCCAGTAACGCCTGGTGCACAATATCTGCTTCTGAAGTGCCTGCATCTGCAGGTGGAAAGTAAATCAGTACGAAACAGTGCTCAACACTCCAGCTCCCACGAGATCTCAATGCTGACATAGATAAGCTTCTCCCCTTACACTTCACTGGGTTTAGGAGATGAGGTAAAAACAGCAAGATGCTGAAATCACCAGCTCCATCCAGAGAAACTATCTCAGCCTGATGCCAACCAAGAAAAGCAATGTCAGTATTTCCCCTTAATCTCACTGTTTTTAAAGCCAGACAGAGAACAAGGTGCACAAGTTGTATATGCAGAGGAGAAATGGCAAGGTGTTTCAATGAGGCAAAGCTTACCCACGTTGGAGAGGCTTAGAGCAGATCCTAGCCCATGTCTTTGCGGGGGCAGCTCTCCTGGCTGCCCTGCCCACCACCCAAACCAAAGCACCACCTGCACACCCACTCAGCCAAGGACCCGAGCCAGGACAGGCAAGAGGAAAAAGCTGCACAAGGCTTAAGTCCCAGGGGTGATTCTTAAGGGGCTTGTTCAAATATCATCTGCACCAGTCGAGGGATGTTGCAGGGAGTAGCAGTGACCACTGTAATTCTGCAGGGTTTCACGATTCTGAAGCAACAAGCAGCAAGTGGAAAATGGCTACATGCAGTTTCCAGCAGGTTAATATGCCATAGTCACAACTCATTTGGCTGTACATACTGTGGTTCAGCGTAAAGGAGGTGTCCAAGCTGCCCAGATGCTGGAGCCGCACCTGCATCACCCCAGCTCTGCTGCGGAGTGCTGGCATCGTCTGGGATTTCCTATCGGCTCCTGTGTGCTTGGATAACCAGGCATCATGCACCCTGCAAGGGGAAGCGAAGACTCGCAGGTCTGGATGAGCAGCAGCGGCCACGCTGCCACAGGATTACATGAGGCACTAGGATGCAGACCTGGGCTGCCTCTAATGCACCAATCTGGATTTATCCCAGACAATCCCAGCAGGAATGACCAGGCTACCCTAGTCTTGCCTAAACCAGATGGCCCTAGAGCTACTGAAACAGGGAACAGCGGTGCAGCCACAACTCCTGTCTCACCTGACACCGACTGTGAGGGACACTGCCAACCTGCGCAGGCAGCCAGGAGCACCTGGGCCAGGGGGTCTCATGCAGGAGCTGGAAGGGAGGGAAGGGGCAGGGTGCTAAGCTGAGGGGACTCTGCTTGTGGCATGGCTCTGAGCAGAGGGGCCACCCAGCATGGCTGCGCAGGCTCCCTTCCTGCCTTGGCTGTGGCAGGGAGCACGGGGACAGCCCCCCACCCTGGCCCTGGTTGGAAGAATACAGTACCTGGCAATGTTTCTCTTTCCCACGTATCTGAAGTGAAATAAGCACACCCTAGAAAGCAAATAAAATATGTATCTGTAACAGATCTCGCAGATCAGGAACGGTCCAGAACACTTAAAATCTGCCCTGTCCTTGTCTGTGGCCACACTCCTCCATGCAGGAGGGTTTGGGGTCTGTACAAGTTACTGAACCTTGCCCCCTTGGCTTCCACACCCTACAATAAGCACATCCCTGTCGTGCATGTTCCTCTTAGTCTGTTCTTCCAAACCCTCTGCAAAGCTGACGATGGGGGGGCTGCACGGTGAGCCCTGATCCTGGACTGAGCACAAGCCACCATCACTGCACGGCAGTCCCTCAAGAGACACCAGCTTCTTCTCAGAAGGAGAAGGACCATTTCCTTGCACCTTGACCAGACTCCTCTGGTGCTACACAGGACTGCATGGCCCCATGGAGGCACACCACACCCATGTCTTCTTTTTGGCCAGTGCTACCCACATAAAGGGGCAGCATTTGGATTTCAACTGCACGATACTCACTCCAGAAGCACAAGGACATTGATCAGCTCTTGGGGTGAGAATTTGTTCCAGTAAGCTAGAAGAGTATCTGGAAGAAGGAAGGGGGGAAAAAAAGGGTCCACTGAAATTTAAAAAAAAAGATACAAGGAGAGCCTTACAGACCAAAACCATCAGTGATGGTCTCATGTCTTTCTGTCTGTCTGCCTCACAATGAGCAAGAGCCACCAACCTTCAGATATCATCTTCACGATGTAGAGGTAGCACATCAGGAGTGTCCTGATCTCAAACTGATCCAAGCGGCTGCAGTGTGACACACTGCTCCTCGTGGAGCTTCTGCGGACCTAATGGAACACAGACTTGATGGCCAGAGGCCCCATGTGCCTGGGCTGCACCCAAGCAGAGCACAGTGCTAGCCACCGTTCAGCGCTGGCACAGCAAATCCAGTACATACCAGCACCCCTCCTGCCCCCCTGCATGAGCACCTCCACAGCACCGAGCTTTGGAGACATCTTATCCTTGGGATTTTTTTTTCCATCCTGTGATGGGCACTTTGGAAATCCCAGACACACGGCTGAATGCTTCTCTGCCCACAAGAAAGGTGTCTGGGCAGAGACCAGTGGCTTATCCAGCAAAACACACAGTGGTCCTGTGTTCACTTCCCTTGCTCTCTGCAGCGTCTTTGCTCCCCAACATTTTTTAATTCAGTTGTTGTCAAACAAAACACTTCATTAGCTGCCACAGTTTAAAGCAACAATTTAGCTGTCTCTTGAAATGTGCAGTTATTTAAAAAATGGGAAATTTCCATTTAAGAACTCTTTCCCCCCCCCCCCCCCTCCGATTTTTGGAAGTGTCTCTTTTCTTCCTTCTTACTGACTTACAGAAAGATAAGTGAAATCCTGCTGGTGAGTCAATCTGTGTGGGATAGACTTGGGCTTTGTCTGGTGGGAAACACAACCTTTAAAGCTTTACCAATTTCTTTTGCATTCTCTGTGCTCACCCTAGCTGCATCCTCCAAGTGGATACGATTAAGCTCTAAGTAGGATGCTTCTCTGAAAGCTGGGCCTCATATGTTTGGAGAGCGATCCACAGACCTTATTTGTTGTTTATTCTGGGACAGACTGTGGATGTGAGTCATAATGAAACAGAATTAAACATTCTATTTAGAGTTGGACATACAGTGCTATAGCCAGAACTTTCTGTTGAACATGTGCAACTATCAAGTCAGCACACAACTCAGGCCGGGGGACGGGTGATAAGCAACGCATCTAGCTCTGCAGAGCAGTGTGGAAGCTGCACGTTGCTTTTAAATGGCTTTGTGGGCACAGCTTTCCCTAACAGAAAAGCTGTTTTCCGCACCTCGGATGAAGATACCTTCATGAACACAGAAGAGGCTGCCTTGCTGTGCGGGAGAGCTGAGCTGCAAGCAGTAACGCTTTCTGCAAACCCCACCAGGTACTGCTGCCAGCAGTGATGAAGCTCAGAGCGTTTCTGAATCGGAGTGGTTTTGATCGTCAAGTGTTTGGCTATACTATACTTGGTCTGGTAGTTTCATGATTCCTGTGAGAGAGCTTGAAAGGCCCCACCTCTCCTAAGCGTGTCAGGACACACTCAGCCCATAACATCTTTCTTTGCCTTGCTGCTTGTAAGGGCCAAAGTTTTTTAAGATGCTTCAATGATTCATGCCAACGCAAGACATCTGGAAAGCGCCTTGAGGAAAACCAGAGGCTCGTCTCCACAGATATCTGATTTCTATGCACACAATCTGCCAACAAGGACAGTACACCCTGTCTGAATAGTGGGGTCAGAGCTATTTGTGCTGTGACCACAGGCATCTTCTGCAAATGTGGGGCTGTGGTTTATTAGCCTGGGCTGATTTTCCTACAAATACCTCATCATCTCTTGTCAGCGGTCACTGGCAATCTCCCATCATGGCACTTGGCCTCCCAACCGCATTTGGAAACCAGTTGCTAGCACCATGGGCCAGGCTCAGGCCCATCCATGCACAGGGAGCATGACTGGGTATGGGTAAATGCACCATAGGAGATTTTCCCCAGGTTTTTGTCTTGTCTTTTTGAAAAACTAAATTGTCAACAGTTAGATTTTTGGCTCAGAGATGTTTGAAGAGGGAAAGCATACCAGACCCCTGAGTCTGACCTGCTCTGCTAAACATGAATCTGTTTCCGAACAGAGATATTTATAAGCTGCTTTTTGAGAACATTACCACAGGGAACTCCTTTTCCCTTTCCTTTATTTAACACAGCCTACAGTCCAGTGAGGCAAACACCATGCCTTCTAACCCCAGATACATTACATTTTCACTCTGATCCGGAGAACTGGTTGCCCCCTCTGAGTTCAGGGATCCTTTTGAGTCCTCTCGCTTTATCATGTGGCCATTTGGAAGTGCTGCTCCACAAGCTGAAAAAAACCCCAAACCCCACAGTTTAACCCCTTTGCACAGCACTCCTCAGCATATCAGAGACAGCGAGTGGGGGATGTGATTCGGACAAGCACATGCCAAAGCCCCATGTTGAAAGCTGATTAATCTGGAAAGGACAGTTGGGCTGACACCGTGTCCAGGGAAACACATACAAATTCTGAGAGGTCTCTTAGCAGATGACTATTTCAGATTTGAACTAATGGGTCTTGGGTTTGATAGTAGTTAACTTCAAAATAAATGGAAAAGGTAAAGTTTAGGAAAAAAAAAAAAATTACCTTGATCTTTGTCCACAATCAGGCTGGATCTATTTGTGGGAGATGCAAAACTGCACATGAAATCATCCCTGGATGTCTGTAAAGCAACATAAGGTTTTTGTGACCAATGAAGATAACACCTACTCCCTTATAGAAAAGGAAAATAAAATTTTTTAACAAAAAGCCGCTGTAAATTAGAGCAGCGAAGAAAAAAACTAAAACTATTTCCTTCTGTAACAAGACAAATGACTTGGGGAAGAGAACAGAGAATAGCAAAACATATTAAAGTAAGTCACAGCAGTGTGCTCCTTTTGTATTTCATCACTTGAGTTGAAATTTTTGAACTGTTTTTCTCAGCTGTCTCTTTTATGCTGTTGTTTTGCCTGAAACAAGGAGGAAATTCTAGTCCAAAGGCTAAGCCTGCCTGGGAACTGCACACAACCCTCAGGCAGACAGGCAACTACACAGAACAGCTGCTGGAGTTCAGCGCTGAGTCCTGTTGCAACTCATTGCACTTGGAGGGACTTACCTCACCTCACACCACTGCACATACCATAAAGACACACGTTAAACCATAGCAAGCAAAAGGGCAGGGACATTGTACCCAGGGCTACAGACAGAACAAAAATCACAGGAAAAGCCAAACTAAATGAAACAAGCATGTTACAGGGCAGTGGGGAGAACACCACCATGCTTATTTCTACAGCTGAGCCTGGCTGCAGGCAGTGGGAGTCACTCAGAGGGTGTGGTGGGAGAGGAACACTAAGGAGGAGAGCGGAGAACATCGCTGGGCTCTGCTCACCGGGCTGGAGGCAGCTGCAGACGAGTAGAGTGCCTCGTGGCTGGCCACTCGCTGGAGGTTCTCCAGGAGCAGCCCAAACAGCGGCAGGTAGAGCTGGGCTATTTTTGCCTGCTGGTTCTGGAAAAAAAAAGAAAGGTTGAGAAAAATTTAGAGAGCCCAGGCTCTCAATGGAGGGAAATTGAGCTAAAAATACCTATACATTTACATGCTGTATATGGTGTATGGGGACATGGGTTGGTTTGGCTTCTCACATCCACTTCCAGGGCTTGAAGGTGGGTATTACCCCTCTTAGCAGTGAGCTCAGGGCACTCAGGAATTTTAGGGGCTGAATAGTCATACAGGATGTGTGACAAACTAAATCCTGGATTTCCTAACTCTTTAACTGGCACTTCACTCACATGGCTTGATTTTCAAGCACAACACCCAGGAGCAATGAAACAACATTCACTCCTTGCTTGGTGCTGGTTAGGAATGGCTCCCAGTCAAGAATTACCCATAGCAAATGCTTCTAGTTAAAAAGTCTGTAGGAATGGATTCATTTGGATTAACTGATACAGATCAAAAATGGTCTGGTTGATGTTCTCTAAATGTAGGGTGCTCTTTTATTAAGAATTTATTATTATGGACTTGACAGAAAGGCTAAAAAATATAAATTCCATTTAAGGCTTGCAACTTGAATGGCACATTTTAAAAATGCCTCTCTTAGCCACCTGAGATCTCCTTGGTCAGAGGGAGACTACAGCCCCTGTCACGCTCAGCCTGTCCCGACCGTGATGTGATTTTCTGCTTTGGTGTCTTGGGATGCTGGTTGGGCATCCTGCCCTGGCTCCAGGCAGTTTCCTGGTCACGCAGCCCACAGCAGCCCACAGAACAGTCCAGCAGGACAATTTTAAGACAGTTGGTGCTTTTGAGAAGGTAGGGAGGGTGCTGTACGTTGAGGGAGCAACAGCTCCTGCCTTAGGGTCAGGGTTTTCAGGCACCTGAAAGAGCAGAAACAGGCTGCCTCTGCCCCAGTCTTGGCAGAAAGCTGGCAAATCTCTCCTGAAATACCAAGTCTTGCCAGCTACCCTGAGCTAGGAGTTTTGTTTCTAGGCTGTGTAAGTTACCTCACTGCAGAGAAAAGCAAGTCCACCTTCCACTCAACCCTTCCAAACAGGCAGAGAAGGGAGAGGAGAGGAGCTGGCTCTGGGTCCAGGCAGGAGGTGGGAGCCAGGGCACGTTCAGGTCACTTGTCCCACCCTTGGTTCCCAGAGGCTAGCCACATTCCCAGAGAAGACCAGCAATACAGCACACTGGGAACAATCTGAAGAGCTAAACTCCTGACGGAGGCATGTATTCAGCCAAGAACAAGGACAGGTAGTGTCTGCACAAGTAGCTCAGCACTTCCAAGGACACAGGGGTCAGCAGGGAGCAGAATCAAGGAAGAAAACAAGCCTGTCTCCAGGCTTTTCCAGCAATATCACATGCTGAGCCTCTGACCAAAGAAACCTGAAAGCTACCCAGCGGAAATCCAGCATCTCATGAGAATCCACAGATCCTCTCTTCCGATTCACTAATTAGCAAAATACGTAACTGACTTGTAACAGAGATCAGTCCTGTTTCCTAATTATAGTATATTAATGCAGGATATTAATTTAAGCCCAAGACCGGAAGAACATTGATGTTGCATAATTTTGTTGAACAGACTCTTAGCTGATGACACTCTCAAGTTCCTTAATGGCTCAGGGCTTTATTTTCTAAATACTCAGCCTGAATAAGAGTGCAGCAGTTATCTGACTGCATTGTTTGTGTTCCTAGATAATTTCTCAGAGCTCTTATTGTAATGCCATAACTATCAGTTACTTCGAACATTTACCTAAAAAGTAAAGAGAATACCCATGGTGCACCAGGCAAGATCAACAAATCTGATGTGTGCTTTTTCATACGATTAAAGAGCATTACTTCTTTTAAAAGCCAACAAAATATGCCTGACCTTGTGCTGGTATCTGTTGTCGAAGGCATGTTTTATCAAGAGATTTTTTAAGACTGAGATGGCTGTGTATCTGATATCGTAGTTGTCCTGCAAGGCAACAGAGGCTTCTCTGAGAAGCATCCCCACCAGGAAATGATGCCTGCAATACTCATCAGTTAAACTGTATTCGAGATTTACATCTGAAAGAAACAGCAAGGCAATGGTTAAGGGGACTGTTCAGAGCAAAGCATAATGGTCATGTAAGCCAAAACAGTTCATCAGTACAGTTCATCTCTCTCTCCCCTACAATGCACTGATCTTTTAATAAAGCTTAAACTGGCTACTGTGTTCTCCACCATGGAGTTAAGTCATATGAAAGAACTTGGTATCTTCCCGTTTAGTCTAAGCATTAATTTCAGCCCTCACAGTTTCATCAGGAACTCAAAGAGGGATTTTTGCAGCGTGATGCTTTGCAAACCTTAGTGCTCTGTAGAGTAATTTGCAGTCAGAGATGGATGAAATGGGGAAAGGCAGCATGACTTATTGCCTGGGGTCTGCTCTGCTTCTGGCTGGGGGTGATCCTGTAAGTCCCCCAACTACCCACGCAGTGAAGGTGCTGACCTTCACGGAGCAGCTACTGGGGGATGGGTAGTGGGCAGTGGAGATGGTGCTTTTATCGCGGTCACACAGCCCCAGCAGTGTCACCTCCACAGCTTGTTCCACATGCTCCACGAAATCTGCATCCCTTCTGCCAGGTCAGAGAGCAGAGCAAAGGCAAATACTCCTGCTGAGACAAGGGATGCAAACAAGGATATGGTGCCTAGCGACACCTACCACATCCTCCAGCAGTTTACACAACTGGGCTTCCCAGCCCTGCTGCAAGGACCAGGGTGCCAGGGCAGGGTTCCAGGCAGCTGCTTGCCAGAAACTGAGGCTCCATTAGCTTCCCACCAACCGATATTGTATACAGCTCCTCAAAAGCTGCTCTGACTGACAGAAGAAAGGCAGCTCAGTGCCTGATCACCTCAGTTAGCTTAACTTCTACACTGCGATACACATAGATTTGGTCTATATACTGTGATCAAAGGAGCAGCTGCTACAAGGCTAAGGCATCGTTTTCACTGACTGCCTGGATAACGCAGCAGAGAAGTGACAGACAGAGATTTCAGCACAGGATGTGTGTGCGTTCAGGCTGCTACAAGTGACCTTGCCCCTGACACCATTATCTCTGTCAGGCAAACCACCACGTGCCTAATCAGAGCTGCAGCAGACCCTGTTTGACTGTTGCATTATGGCACCAAGTCTCCCAGAGGAATAACCCCAAAGCTGCATGTTCTTCCCCCACAGGGTACGAACGCTGGCTGCTCAGATCAGACTTTTTTTTAAAGCCCTATAGGTGTGAGAGTTTTTCTGTGGTAAGGCAGGGTACATACACACAGAGCTTTGAAAATCCCAGCCAAAGGCTTCCAACAGCTCTGGGGCTGTTAAAGATATTTTTAAGTTCATCGATTCATAAGTAACATTTGCTGGTTTGTGAAGGTCCGATTCAGAGGAAAGAGAAAGCGTTGTGGAGCGTTATCTAGCTTTCATTGTTAGTCATGTTAGCAAATACCCAAGTGTTACACATCATGGTTATTCCGTTAGTTGGATGCAAGCTAATTGAGTTGAAGCTGCATGTTCGATTTGACATTGGAGGATTTAGAGATTCTGGTTGGACCTGGATTCTGGTGAACTGTTCCCCAGCAAATGAAAAAAAATTCTAGTTTGTGTGTAAAAAGAAACGTGATGAATAAAAAGACAATGAAAATAAACGGAACAAGTAACACTCTAATCTTGGAGAAATGAGACAGTACGTCATGTTTTAATGTTATTCATAAGGCTATTGCTTAACTTCCAGCTTCTGGCCATCTCTTGGATTCTTTGCTACCGTAAGACTGCAAAAACAGTTCTGTGCTGCTGGTTGTGAGAACAATCTCAGGGTTTTGCTCTGGATGGTGAAGCACACATGTCCCCCAGGTGAGGCAGCGGAGACTCAGACCAGCAACCAGCCTTATTAGTTGAGACATCTCAGAGAAACTGCTCCAAGATGACATGCTCCAGCTCAACAGGATGTGGTCACAGGGATGTGCTCTGCCTGCAGGTCCATCTCCACTAGCTTCTGCTGCAGAAGTCATCTTTATCCACCTTCATGGGGGCTATTACTTTTCCCAGGAACAGCGTAGTAGGAGGCTGGGCACATCCCCCCCATTCAGACAAGCTGATAAGAGGGTGGAGGCACACCAGCAGCACATCACCAGCTCCTTGGTGATGTGCACACTGCACCTCCTCCTCTCTGAGCCCACTGTAATCACAGGTCTTTCTGTACAAGCAGGCAACTGAGATGCACCACTACATGCACCTTCTCCAGCAGGCAAAGCACAGGCACCACTGCAAAGACACTTCTGCCCCCCGAGGACAGGCTGCTCTACTGACAAGAGATGTGTGTGAATGACAGTTGCTATCGCTATTTTAAAACACGTGTTGTAAAAGTAAAGCCTCAGCTTGTAGGTCCTTGTCAGAGTAAAACAGAGGAGGAAAGATGAGCTGCCTCTTACAGCTCTTCAGTTTAACCATTATAAATGCAGAGGTGACTGTTAACAGAGAAAGAGCATCTTTGTTACGCAACGGGGAGGCTCTGTGGTTGTGTGTTTTCTCTTTCTCAGCCATTTCTAGCAGCGTGCTTTGTTAAAGTACGCCAGACAAGTGGTCAAATTGATAGGGGTCTAAGATTAGCAGCTGATTCTAAAAGCTCTGAGTGGTCAGAAACATGCCAAAATAAGGGAAACCTGACAGTTTCTGCAGCTTCTGCCACCATAAAGGGAACCACTTTGGGATTTGTATGGCTGCACCCTGAGGTACAACTAAAGACGCATCAAGAATAAATTCACTGGGGTAATGGGGTAATCCCAAGCCTCACTCCCCTCTCTGGTATTTATCTTGCCAGGCTATTAGCACCCAAACCTGGCAATCTTTACTGCATTTAGTTAGCAGAGATCAGAAATCAGGACCCAGAGAGAGTGAGGCTATGTCTATATCAACCCTAGGAGGCCGGTGAGGCACGCTGCTGGGCTCAGCGCTGTGTCCCCGCACTGTCTTTGGTGGCACAGCCGGAGCATCCACACCTGCACAGTGCCCTGCAGCAAGCAGCATCAGCACCGAAGAGGACATGGTGTGACAGTAGCCTGGAGACGTGGTGGTGTTGCAGTAGGTATTCACTAAGGATCAATATGAGCTCAAGTTCTTCACTGGCTGCCTTCAGCCCAGGTTTGAATATGAGCACTGTGCACTGCTATGCTCTTGTTCGAAGTGAAAGCAGAAGGTAACCTAAAGCCCTTCTCACAGCCACAAAGAGAGCTGGCAGTAGAGCAGTGGATTCAATCTGTTCTCCTGTATCTATTCTCTACAGCAACAATTGACGATACTACTCAGGAGCGCTGACACCTGTGAGAACAAAGGATTGCACTTGGGCAGTTTGTGCATTTACTGAACCGGGGGCAGTTGCTTTCGGATATTGTTAATCCCATGCAAACTTAAATATAGGAAATACTTAAAAGGACTGATTGCATACCACTCTGGAGCACAATTATGTAAACCTGCCAGAAAAGCATCTTTTCCTGAGGTTAATGCAAACTGGGCTAAGTAGGACATAAATTTCCTTGACACCAAACCAAATCCATCTGGTCAGAAGTCATCAAGACTAATAAACTGTAGCACTCTACCCAGAGAAAGGACATACCTTGAGCTCTTTGCAGCTTAGGTTTGGAAAAGGTCATTGGTAAGTTGAGAGGAATGTAGTGCTCATGATTGCAAATGGTTTGAAGAAATTCAAACTTGTATTCAACCAGCAGCTGAGGAAAGAGAGGGGTGGGGGGGGAAAAGGCAAACACAAACTGTGGTTATGGTTTGACTAACTCCTTTGCTTCCAGTTCAATGCATTTATTGCACAAGGACAGGGAATCTAAATAGTATCTATGAAACTCAGTATAATTAGCACATTTTTGTGTTGCTCCCCCTAAGTGTCACTGCATGCAACTGTCACTTAGGACTCTACCTTGTTCATCAAGACTTAACCAACCTCTCCTTTAGTTGTGATTTTTTGCATACAGGCTCCCCACCCAGACAAAGAGGTTTCTGTCTCCACTCTGCAGGCTCAGTGTCTTAAAGGTCTTCAAGACTGGCCTAACATAGTCACCACAGAGCTTTGACTGATGCAGATATGTTTGACTGCAAGCCACCTTTCAGGAAATATACTGCTTACCTTAGGGTCTTTTGGGCTGAATCCAGAAATGTAATCATTTATCAAGTTAAAAACAAATCCTCTGTCCATAAAGGTCAAGCAACGCTGAAGGAAAAAATGGCAACATGTGACCAATCATTAAAAATAAAAGCAATCACCCTAAATCATCTCTATACCATGGTCCCGCCAGCAGACAGATTTGGGCTGCTTTTGACTTCCCAAAATGTACTTGATTCGGTTTCTTTGAAATGATTTGGATGACCTCACATCTTCAGCAGACAATAGAAACATTTTAAAAGACAGCCCACATATTTCTTGTCAGGTTTTGAACAGTTACTATGCACGACTGAAAACCCCAGATAACATATAGAATATCATATCTCTCTTGGAAAGAGACTTTCTTTTCAAGGAAAGCTAGTCTCCTTCATGACTTTCATCGATGAAGAAACCAGAGAGATGAAAAAAACCCAAACTCATTTGTTTGCTTGCTGCTTATTTCCAATTGTTGAGGTTTTGTTTGTTTGTTCTGGGCTCCCTGGTATAAAAAAGACAGGGACCTTCTGGAGAGAGTCCAGAGAAGGGCGACAAAGTTGATTAGGGATCTGGAACATCTCCACTATGAGGAAAGGCTGAGTGAGCTGGGTCTGTTCAGCCTGAAGAAAAGAAGACTTAGGGGGGACCTAATTAGTGTTTATAAATATCTTAGGCATGGGTTGCAGGGGGAATTGGCCAGCCCCTTCTCAGTGGTCTGTGGGGACAGGACAAGGGGCAATGGCTGTAAGCTGGAGCACAGGAAGTTCCGCACCAACATGGGGAAGAACTTTTTCACAGTGAGGGTGAGGAAGCAGTGGAATAGGCTGCCCAGGGAGGTGGTGGAGTCTCCTTCTCTGGAGATATTCAAGTCTCGTCTGGACACCTGTCTATGTAATATGAGATAGGGAGCTGCTTTGGCAGGGGGGTTGGACCCGATGATCTCTTGAGGTCCCTTCCAACCCCTAAGATTCTGTGATTCTGTGAAGATTCTGTGATTTTGGGGATTTTTTTTTTTTTTTTTCTGATAAAAGCCTGGGAGAAGAGGAGAAACTGCTGACCTTCAGGAAGTTTGCCAAGCTAAAGTTTACATTCCTGGACTCTTCAGGGATTTCGTTGTAGCGAATGGTCACATGAGGAATGATGGCAAGCAGCAACGAATGCAGGGCATGCTGGTAGGAGTCAGGGAACCGCTGACCCCTGGGCATCTGAAACCAAAAGCAAGTTGTACACTCAGATGAGCAGCTGGGGAGAACTGAGGGCAGGCACAAGTTCCCTTTAGCATTTGTTTATGTTGTTCCCTAATAATACCTTGGCACAGAGAAAGCACTGGCTGAAACTGCAGTAGCTAGGAACAGAAAAGGAGGTTTCGGGGGCCATCAGGAAAACTGGAATTTTTAAGTTACAGTTGAGAGTGAGAAGGAGACGAAGGGAAAAGTGGGGAAAGAAAAAATCTGATTGGCTTCTAAACTTGTCAGGGCTTGTTTGTTTTTTTTTTTTAAATAAATAGTTACATAGCGTTTCAGAAAAACTTTTGGAGAAGAGTTAGTTTGTGATGGCTCTGAAATGCAGCATCAAACTCATTTATTTTTACCTTGATCTTGTTTTCTTCCAGTAAGTACATTGCCATTGACTTCGCCAGTGCTTCAAAGAAAAACCACGAGTACTAGAATGAACAAATACTACTGTTATTCCTCTCAGCAGGATCGAGCATGTCTGGCTGTGTGTGGAAGCAGCAGAGTGGGAGGGAGAGCTTGCATTCAAATGGTATTTTGTAATCACAGCTGTGCTTGCACAGCGAGCTGGGCACAGGTGCTTTTGCTACCTGGAGGAGTCCTGCCAATCTTGGACAGGGAGTAACTCCATCCCCTCTGCACCCCAACACGCCCTGTAAGGACCCAGCAGAGTTTGGGGTACAAACCCTGCAAAGAGGAGAGGCAGGACACAGCCTACCTTCTGAGAGTCACACCTCATGTGCGGCTGGGAAAATAAATAGTTAAAAACTGGCAAAATGCAAAGCCCTTTGCTGTGTCCTGCAGTGAGCCTAAACACAGATGGGTTCCCAAGGGATGTGGATGCACAGAGCTGTCCTCGTAGCTTTGCTCCTGCAGTGGGTTTGGATGTGTGGAAGCGTTGGGCTTTATACCAGACCCCTTTACCTCCCTTCCACCCTTGGCAGCCAAGCACCACTAATACTTCACCTTGAGTAGTTTATTGATGGCTAGAAAATCTGCTGACTGCTTCAAGATCGTAGCCATGGAAAGGACCAGGATTTCATGGGTCATCTTCGCCTGAGCAACACTGGGTTTCTCAGCTCGAAAGACATACTGAGGTAAGAGAAACAGTGTCAGCAGTGTGCCTGCTCCCAGCTGGAAGTCTTGCAGAGCAGCGTGTCAAGACTGACCTTTATGAAGGACCGCAAGTAGTGGTCTAGACCTTCTTCATGGCACTTGGACACAATGTGCAGGAGAACCCTGGGGAGAAAAGTGGCTTGTGTTCAGCATGTAAAGTGAAGACAAGTTCCTCCAGCTCACCAAAGCAGACACCATCTGTGTCCTACTGGGCTCAACCTCAAAAGCTTCACTGTTGGCACAGCCTGATTTGCAGGCAGTCAGTTCTAGCATGCTCCTCTGGCTGTTCCATCTTTCCCACAGCACAGACCCTTGGCAGAACGCTCAGATCTGTGGTGGCCAAAGCCTCTTCACTTCCGTGCTGACCAGGTGTCACCCAGACTAGCTGCCTTCAATGCTTGAAGCTCCCAGCATAGAAGGGAGGGGAGGTGGAACATTTCTCTGCAGGGGACATACCCTGTTCTTTGGCCTCTGTGCACACCTGGGTTAAAGCCTGTCACTGCTGGAATTCACACTGCAGTGTGCACTGGTTACCTGAACGATGCTCAGGGTGTTAACAGAAATGTTAAGTTAGTCCACCCTGCACCTAGTTCTCTTTGGCTTTGTCTACAGTCATACCACATGCAAAGCAAGCCCACTTATCCCTCCTGTACATGCTACAGGTTCATCCACACCATACAGCTGATCAGGTCTGGAGGTTGTTCTCACTAGGACCCTTTCCTGAATGATAAGACAACTGACAGTGAACAGCTATGCTACCTCATCAGGTCTGCAAAATGAACACAAAACCCCTCCAGAATCTCCACTGAGAAGCGAGGAAAAAAAAAAATTCTCCCCTGTTGTTATACCCTGATACTTTCCTGCACCCCTGAAATTACTGATTTTGGGAAGGCTGTTTTTTTTTTTTACAGAATTAACATAATATGCTCCTTCTTACATGCACTGGATTTTTTTTGGGTTGTTGCCTTGCAGTTCACTAGGGACAGGCAGACCCTGGAAAACATGTCAGCCTTCTGGAAGCACTCCAGGCAGCTGATGAAGGCAGCAAGTGCCTGCTTTCCCCAGCCAACACTGGGGATTTACATTCCAGTCCTAGCCAGAGAGAACAACAAACTATTGCACATTGTCACAGACCCCACAGGCCAAACCACAGGAAGGAGTTTAAAAGCCATTTATCAGATAAAGTGGATTTTAAATTCCACTCTGAAAGTCTGGATGAGGAAACAGTTGTCATCAAACAGAAAGCTATCGGCCAACTCAAAAGCATCAGGCCAAGCTTTGACAAAATGTCTGGCAGCAAAGGTGGGAGCTGGTCACACAGCAGGTATCTGGGGTCACTTCTTTCCCTGTCCTTGTGCTCTGGTGATTCAAGCAGAGTGGGATTACAGTGTTCTGCACAGGAGTCCCCACAACCGGCACCACATAGTGCCAGGCCCCACGTCTCTGGGGGACCAGAGCCCTGGGCTCGCATCTCTGGGGTTCAGGGCTGTGACTCCAGCATCACTGGAGCAAGATGCCGGTGGTACATTGACTCTGGGAGGCACTGTGCATCCAAGGAAGGTCTCCACGGCTTTGCACCCAGCATCCCCCTTCGCGCTGCAGCGCTTCACGGAGGAAGGATGTTTGGATGCATCCACCCGTTTAGGGGTGTCGTGGCCAGAGCTAGGAAAGGGAGGTATTAGCGCACCCTTTGCTCATTTCGGGCCCTGCACAAGCCCGCGCACGGCAGTTCCCCTCTGCGGGGACCAGGCCCTAGCCGGTGCTGCCCTCTTGGGGCGGCACAGCAGCGCTGAACAAGCGCCTCTGCTCTCAGGTTCTGAGCCAGCACGGATGCGTGGCTGTTCTGCAGCTCACCGCGCCCGGCTCCGGGGAATTTTTAACAATATTTCTGTCACAGGGGCCTGGAGCGCCGGGATGAGACCGCGGCATCACTCCCGCAGGGAAACCGCATCTGCCGCCTGCCGCTGGGATGTGCCTGGGTGCTCCGGAGCTTTTGGATGCTCCAGTACATTGGCTCCCCACCAGGAAACTCTTTTTCTTTTGAAAAAACAAAACAGAAGTATCTTTAAAATACCGCATTTTCCCCTAGGCAACCTGCAGGACAAGGTCCCCGTGCCACCCAGATGTGGCAGGAGAAGCAAGCAAGCTGCCATCTCACAGCGTGGGGAGGCCCATGCTGTCACTTAGCACCTTGTCCTGGGAAACCACACCCTGCTTTGCACTGCAGCTTGTGGCTTTGCATTTTCAACTGAAGAAAAGCCGAGGGTTTACCAGACACTCACATGGTACAGTTGACAGCTACTTCATCTTCCTGGGTCACATTTGTAAGGACTCTAAATAGTTGCATAAGAATTACAGGTAGAAACTGAATCATTACTTGGATCTCCATGGCGTGCAAACACTAAAACAAATGTTCAAAACACAGACACTTTTAGTTCAACATTCTGCAGATGTTAAGTATTAATAGTCCACAGACATTTCTGGGGCAATAGGACAGGGTGTGGCAAACACTGCAGGGTGTGGGCTTCAGCCTGCCAGAGGACAGGAGGGCTTGAACCTATAGCAGCCCTCGCTGCCTGCCTTCCAGCTGACAGATCCCAGCTGCATGCCTTCAGGGAGCAACATGAATCTCTCATGGCAGGTATTCATCCTCCTCTGTCCCTATGCAGCTATGACTTAAGTAGAGGTCACGTGCTATGATTTGACCTCATTAACCCAGAATTGAAGGCTGAAGTTTTGCTCCTAATTCTTCTCACTTGTGACAGTTTTGTGAAGTGACTCAACTCCCATTTGCACAAATGTTTTGGAGCCTGGAAACCCAATGCCCGATGACTTGCAGTGAGGTTTTTTTCCCAAAGAGCACAACTTGCTACCAGAAATGGAATTTAAGTGACTCAGTGAAGGTCAAGCTCATCTGGTGCATACAATCTTCACCCGTTTCATAGACCTTTTTTCTGCCTGAGTATCACGATATGAGTCTAGGAAAGACAGTAACTTTGCAGTTTTCAAATCTGCAAATCTACTGAAAGGTTCTTAAATACATGTCTAGTTATTTATATATATAGGTGTTGGTGGCAAGAAGCTCTCACTTGTGTTTAGCACACAAAAGTGCAGCAAGGTCACTGTGGCAGGGCAGGGCTGGGACTTACCCGGTCCCTTGACTAAATGCTCACAACAAAGCAACTCTTCCTTTAGCGCTTAGCCTCTGAACCTGCCATTATTTCTACTACTTAAAATATTTACATGTTATCTGAAACACACCCAGTAACTCTGTGATGATAAATGCCCTCCACTGGAAGTGGAGCTGTTGCTACAGCAGCACTGTCAAAAACAGGCAGTTATGGAAGGAAACAAGGACAGTAAACAGCCAAGAAATATATTCCCTGCAGAAGCCTTTCCTGGACCTGCTCCAAAAGCCTTACTCATGCCGCTGGGATTGCTGAAAAGCTGGGTCATAGACCATCTGTGGCCAAATTTAACTAATCGATAATCTCACAGATCTTTTTCAGCCTGAAAAAAGAAATAACCTTGCTTTGAACGGAAAAATACTCAGAGCCAAAAAATTGTGTGCTACAGTTTAAAGGTTTGAATCTGGTCCTGTGTGAGCTCACCGGGAGGAGGGTTTGCCATGAGTGTGGCAGAGCAATGCTGAGTGCTTGTTTTACCTGCTGTGAAAGGCAGTGGGGAACAGCACACAGACAGCAGGCAGGTCAGTGAGCAAAAGGAAGGATCTTGCAGGGTGCACTGGTCCCAAGGCTGGAGCCAGGCTGTGTTCCCGCAGAGCAGGGCTCTGGGTATTTACTGATGGTCTGTAAGAACACAAACGAAGCCCACCAACAGGCCTTGTTCACCTTTAGGCATTTAACAAGCTCTCCTGGGACTTCCTTAGCTCCTGCCTGAACCAGCTGGCAGTACTGGAAGAATTTGTGCAAGTGCACATCCTGGAAGAGAAGAAAAACCAGTTCAATGCAGCAGCCTCAATATTTGTCAACCTCTGCTCTGCAGCTTATGCCCCAGAGTTTGCTGACATACTTCCAGCACTGGCCCATGCCCCATGTCACTACCACTGGCACCCTTGGTCCCCAGCTGCCATCTCCCAGGACTACAGCACCACTCCTCGCCTTTTCCAACATACCCAGCCACTGCCCATCCCCTGGCTGCCCACTAATCTTGAGATTAATCACAAAACTGCCAGCAGTATTAAAATTCTCCTGTGGTTGCACCACCCTGAGCCCTAATCCCTTTCCAACACTGGCCCAGAGAAGCAGAAGCCCTTCTCTCCCAGCTCTGACCTTTGAGACTGCCTCACCATCTGCCTCACTGACCACCTACCATCCACTGGAGACAGACTCCCCTTCTCATGCTTCTCTATTCCTCCTCCCTCCATGGTTAAAAATTTAATTACTGGGTTATTTAACCCTGAAAAGCAACTGGGAATGTAATTTCCTGAGGAGTGAAACTACTGTGCATCTCTCAGTGCTGCACAGAATCAGTAAGACCCTAAAATAGGTTTAGATGATGCTGAAAGTGAGTTGCTGCAAATATAAATGCAGCTGATTACATCGAGCACAGGACAACAAGCTCTACCAAGGGCACTTCCCTGTGCTGGGGATCTTTGCTGCACATCACATGAAGCTTGGCAAAGTCCATCACGGCCATAAGATGGCAGAACATGTGAGGGTTTGGTTAAACAGTCTGAACTAGACTCAGAGGGAAATGGGGGGCTGTCTTTTCTTACGTCTTCTGCTGTCAGAAAACTTTTTTTTTTCCCCTTAAACTCAGCGAACAACCCAATACCTGAGAAAACTGCCATTTGCACCAGTTCTCCTCTCTTTTGCATCATCAAAGCAGCTCATTCACTCAATTGTTTCCTTGGTCCTGCCATTTCCAGTGCAATTGGCCTGGAAAACATCAGCCTCTCCCGAGGCCCATTCACTAACACAACTGTCTCCTCACACCTGGACAAAGGAGCAGAGCCCTGCAAGTAATCCCAGACCTGCTGCTACAGAAGTATCTCAGTGCTGCTCTGCAAACACATGTACCTCTGTCCCACAGCACCTACAGTACAGCAGCCATAGAAATACAGCAGTTGTTTCCTCTCCATTTGTGTCAAAGGCCTTTAAGAATGAGGTGGGTAACTTACCTGGGTGTAAATGGTTGAGTCCAAATGGATTCTGATTTTAAACAGTGGCTTTGCTCCATCCACCCACTTGGCATCCACGCTGGGCTGCTGTGAACAGACAACATTCAAGCACTTGGTTTCAGACTGTGGTGAGAAGGTGGCTCTGTGCAGACACACACCTGGTCAAAAGGTACCAGTTGAGGTGTAAGGATGCCCCCCCCAGCGCAAAAACCAGCAGCACGGCTGCAGCCATGGCAGGGCAGAGTAGGTCCCCAGTCTCCTGCTCTGCACCCTGTGAAACAGCCCAATCCAGCCTGCCAGATAAACATTCCCTGCAACCTATGTAACCATGGAAAGTGGAATTAAAAGCATCCTGTCTCTTATCCCTAAGAACCTCAAGCTCTGGGGGCTGCCCTGCAGTAGGGATCTTTCCAGCTGAGGAGAGCACCAACAGAAGCCCAGAACTTAAAAGCTGTAACAAAAGCTCAGCTTTCCCCATCCTGTTACGATTAAGTCCGTTTCAATTGGCCTTCCTACCCTCCGTGACTCTGTGTCCCCGAGACCCAGGTAGCCAGGTGGAAGGTTGGATGAAACAGGCAAATGCCGCTCCAGGGTGACAATCCGCCCATCCTTCAGCAAGGGGACCCAGGCAAATCCCACTGCGGAGGCAACCAGCAATCAAAGTCAGCAGACACAGTGATTCACGTTCAGCTCAAGCTCCAAGCTTGTAGAGCTGGGTTTCACCCTGAGACATTCCAACTCGTGGTTGTGTGAGCAGCTTTAACGAGGCTGAGATCGATTGTGTCAGCCTTGTGAAAGCAAGCTTTACACAGTGACGTGGTGGATAAAATTCAGACAGGGCTCCACCAAGATCAGGAATGGGTTGGAGGGGCAGAAACAATGTGTGAGTCCTGTGCATCACGAGAAGGGTCCTTCAGTCACCTGAGGACTGGCTGAAAGGAGAGGCATCCCAACCAGTAGGACCTAGGTGTGCTCTGGCTCTTACAGGTGCCTCGCAGTGGCAGGATCAGTCCCTGAGGCCCTGAGCTCACATCAAGTTTTTGGTGGTGACTTGACAGACAATCGCCCTTCATGCAAGCCAAGAACACACTGAGAGAGCTGTTAGACTGCAGCAAAAATCTGAGCTTTAGTACACACTAAATACTGTGATTTATTCCAGTTTAGACCTACAATTGGCATTAGGCTGTTTTCAAATCAGAAAATTCAGATAGGTTAATATTTTAATCCAGTATTTTCTCATGTTCCTACATTTATTCTATCTTGGCTTCTTAACCTCCAACAGAAGTAATTTAAGCAGTGAACATACCTTGAGTTTCAACGGTGTCCTGTTTTTTCGATGTTGCCTTTGTATTAATTTCACAGCTGACATGATAGAAGGTGAAAAGCAAATGATGCTTTTGATGGAGGTGAATTGGAAGCTCAATTTTAATCTAAAATGATATCATGATAGATAAGACTGTATTTTTAATTGTGGAGTAGTATTTTAAGTTCTACTTAATTTCACAAATGCTATGTTGTATGCAGTTACACAAGACACATTCTTACCCATCTTAAATAACTCTTAGCTAATGTTTTCATCACATTTGCACGTTTCTTGTTAATGGGGGTGTGTGATTGGAGTGCACAAAGCGTGACAGTAAACAAACAGGCATTAAAAATTGACAGTCTCTACTTTTGCTGGCCCCTTCTACCAAGGCAAAGGGCTGGCAGTTGTTTTTACCCATATTTCACCAAGCCCTGGGAAAAGAGGTATCCTGAAATGCCCTTTGGCTTTCTAGCATCCAGGAAAAGCTGTTATTTCTCAACACTTCATTTTTACCTCATCGTAGAACTCTGGGCTCTGGTTGTGATGCAGCACAGCAGCATACGCATTTGTGGTCAGGAGATGACCTCCAGGTTTGCCATATATACACTGGAAACACAAACAAAGAGCTGGATTCAGGGTTGCTGCCCCTCTAAATTAGCCAGCCAAATTAAAACAGCACAGGAACTCAGAGCTTTCTTACTGTCTTGCTCAGCCTGACTGGTGTACAGTACACAGCAGCGAGCCCCAGGTCCCTAGAAGTAACAGACACCCACCTTTAAGGGTCTGGCATCAGCTTCATCTGAATCCCTGAACTCCACACAGACAGCAATATTCCTTGCCTGAAAGGGGGGAGAACAGGAGGATAAGCCCTTGCCACCAGTCAGCAGCATCATCCCACTGAGCCTGGCTGCAGGCTGCTCTCCAGATCACTCACCTTTGCAAACACCTTCTGGTTCTCATACTTCAAGTGCAAGGGGTAGACATAGAGGTGGTTTTTGTAGACAGTGAAGGGATAACAGTATTTTGCAACTTCTGGGACAAGCTCCTCCACTTCGATGGCAATGTCCTCACAGGTCTTCTCAAAAGGTTTTATAGGAATATAAGAAGCTGTGACACAATCTAGAAAAGAAGGAAGGATTGGGTAAGTGCATGCCCCACACTCATGGGAAGCACAGCCCATGTGAAAGGAAATTCATGGGTCTGAACATCTGCCATCGCTCTGGAGCATCCAGTTCCCTTCACACCAGAGGATCATGTGTGTTGACCAGGCAGCAGGACTTGGACTGCTCACATTGAAATTGTTACGTCTCCCCCTGGTCATGCCACATCTGTGGTTCCCAACCACATTAGCAAGAGAAGATGAGTGCATGGGCACCACAGGGCTTTGTTCTCCTTGCCAACGGGGACTGCACTTTCCTGTAGCTCTGAGCAAAGCCAAAGTGTCTTGTGAATGACACATGTCTGGGCAGGGATGGCTGCTCTGCCGTGGACCTGTACCTTAAATCCTCCAGGAATCTGACCTGTTTTGTAAGTCACACAAACATCACTTGACTGAAGCAGACAGGCTACTGAGATGATGACTTGAGACTCTCACTACATCAGTCATTTTCCACTCTGGTTCAGAAAGGTGTTTGACAGTTATGCTGCCTCTAGATAGCAATGTGCAAGTCCTGCCTGAATAACTGAGACTCACATCCACCACAAGGGTGTGTTTATCTCAAGTGATGGCCTTTCAAAGAACAAAAGATTTAAGTCCACTAGAAAAACCTTTTGAACAGGGGACCAGACTACAGAACCCATGACAGGAGCTGCCAAAGGCCCATGGGGTAACAATGAACGCATCACGAGTCCTTTCTTTGCCTCAGTTTCTTTAAATGCAAAACAGAGATTCACAGTGCGAAGCTCTCTGGTGTTATGGATCAAAAATGTTATTTGAGATTGGTGTAATACCAACAGCAAAAGCAGGCAGGTGGCTTCCTTTAGGATGTGATGGCTAAACTGCAAAACGGATGGACCCCTTAGGTAAATCTCTACACATTCCTCCACAGAATCCATCAGAAAGACTTAGAAGTCAGTGTCTGTGCTGAATTCCTCATTTCTTATTACAGCCCTGGGACAATCTTGTTAATGAAACAGCAAAACTCCCTGCAGAAGCATTAACCCTTGAGGCTAGAGCCATTAGCATTTATTTTAAGATACAAGATCCTTACTTGTGAAGTCTAGTGGGATGTCTCTGATGACGATATTTAACTGAGCTGGAATGACCTGCAGTTTTGTCTTCTCTGGTCTGTGTTAGGAAGAAAGGAACAAGAGCGTCAACCTTGAAAGCTCAGGTGCTGAGCACATCAGCAGGGCTTTTTGTTACCCTCTGAGTATGTCAGAAATTGTCATTCCTGCTCATGCTCACTGTTCAAAGCATATACTGAAATGCCTGCACAGCCTCTGTGCCAGGCTCTTACACTTACTTCTTATACTCTCCTAGAAGCTTCAGCATATCTTCATTAGACAGCTTGCTGCTGTCTTGCTTGTACAGAGGTGAGAATTTTCCTTCAGCATCAAGAGTGCCCTGTGAGTCTTTGAAAACTGGTCTGCAGAAAAGAAGAGTCACATTTCTTAAACACTGGGGAACAGGCAGACACAGAGGTCTTTCACACATCAGGCTAAAGGGCAGTTTATCAGGCAAGAGATTCACTGGCTCGCAACAGCTCTGAGAACTTCCAGACCTCCCAATCACCCTCCCATCATCAAGTGATGCTTAGATCCCCCTGAGACTGCAACCTGCAGTGTCACGTAAAACTGGACAGGACATCCCCCATTTCCCTTCTCCCCAGCCAGGTGAGAGGAGCATGACCAGCTCAGCTCCAAGCCTGGTCCACAGTCACAAATGCCCTTTGATCACCTTCCTAAAATGGTAAAGTATCTTTCTAGTTGCACATGGGGTGAGAGCATGGGGATCCTCTTAGGAAAGTAGTGCACAATAAAGACCAGCCTCAGAACATACATCAGCTTCCTTCTGAAGCCAGAGTAGGAGACTGGACTCTGCCCTAGATGAACAGCATCTTTGCCCCTGGCTATAATACAAAGGCTGTGACTGCCTGTGTACAGTAGGACCATGAAAGCACTTGTACTCCCTTTCGGTGCAGCTTCCTCTGAAATTCCATCCCATGGTGACAGCCATCTGGTGTTCCCATGTCATTACCTTTTGTCAGCACCAAAGAGCAATTTAGGAATAGGAGGCAGTGGCAGAAGAGGGACAGACATGAGATTACATGAGATTTAATGGCGTTAACACTGATGTATTTTATCAGACCCAGTAAGAGAACAGTGAGCAAACTGGATCACCATCTCCAGTCATTCCCAAGCACATTAATTAAAGATGAGTCTAATATGGGAGCCAAAACCCAGCTGATTGCCACCACCAAGCTGGGAGGTCCTCCGCTCTCATCCTGACCCTGGCAATGGCTGGTGCCAGGAGGGAATTTCTACACCAACTCCTGCAGTAGCACATGACAGGGTAATTCGTCTCCAGGAATGTTCAGCCCTGATAGCAGCAGCTACAGGTCAGCAAGAAGGTTACAGCCTTCCCAGCACTGTTTACTTTTTAATATTTTGTTTCTAATTCTAGATGGAGCATCTCAGGCCAATCCCCATTCTGTCTTGGGAATTGGAGCCAGATTGCCCTCTGCTGCAACTTGACTGACTTCAGTCACTTGGCCCTTCACCCACCCGCCCAAATCGTGTCCCAAATAACTCTCAGCAGCACCTCCCGCCACACGCAGCCCGAGGTGACTAACCTGGCAGCCCAGCCGAAGGGCATCCTGTACTGCCCCAGACGGCTGCACACCTGTTTCGCCACCTTATGGACCTTCTGGGCTGTCTGCAAAACATGAGAGAGGTCAGCCTGATTCCACGATGCCCTGGAAAAGGTAGAGTGCTGTCCTCTCCAGGGAGAAGAAACTCCCCACACCCCAGAGTGCACAGCTGCCCAGG
This sequence comes from Laterallus jamaicensis coturniculus, assembly GCA_022605575.1. Lineage (NCBI taxonomy): Eukaryota > Metazoa > Chordata > Aves > Gruiformes > Rallidae > Laterallus > Laterallus jamaicensis. The sequence continues at coordinate 4,175,394 of JAKCOX010000014.1, forward strand.
CACACAGCACAACAGGCACCGAAGGAGTTGACAGACATCCCGGTCACTTATTACTTTTTCAAAGCAACAGCAAACATGCTGTGTGTGCAGTCAGAGTAAAGCTCCTCTCAATCCTGCATGAAACTGGAGTTATTTTCCAAAGCTAATTGAATCATCCTATACAGGTTTACAAAGTGTGCCGAGTGAATGCCACCACAGAGATTTTCCACACTGATTTTCCAGGGACTAATTTTGTTCGGCTGCAGCATGGCAACATCAGCTCCACCTGGAGTGCAGAGACCGATGCCAGCAGGACCAGGACCAACAACCACCCTTTGCAAAAGTTCCCCCACGGCACTCTACACAGAGCAAAACAGAGGCAGGACGGGGACAGGCAGAATGAGGGGTGAAGCTCACATTCTGCTGGTACTAAACCACCGTTGTTCCCAGCCTGTGTGAGCCAGGACCAGACCAAGCCACTGTGTGTATCAGTGCACCCCCTTTCTCTGGGGATGAAGGGTCCTGCTCTTTTGTTGCCACTGTTGTAGTGTAATGGGAAAAGGTCCTCCTGCTCCAACTGCTCAGACCTTTCTAAAAATCCTCTGCCTTCTTCCAGGGGAAGGAACTGATTTTCCCAGCATGGCACAGTTGACGCCAACCCACGGAGAGCACAAGTAGCAGAATGAAGACCAGTGTTTGCCAGAAAGGAGCTCAAGAGCAGCAGGCACAAACCAAGCTCCAGACCACACTACTCCCCACATCATCCCAGCCAACATCACTAAGCAAATACTCTCACAGCCCCATCCAGTACCTTCCCTGGGTCTGAGTTTTTCATATACGGCTCTGCACAGTGCGTAATGCTGCCCTGCAGCACCTTCTCCACGCGGGCCACCAGGAAGATCTCCACATGTGGGTCAGTCACAGAGAAAACCCCCTGCAACAGACAAACAGTAGGCTGTCAGAGAGCATGATACCCTCCTTGGCCCAAATCATCTCACTATCCCCTCACAACCCACACAGACACTGGTCTGGTTACTGCTGCAGATGGGCCATGGAAGCTCAGAAGGCTTAAGCATGGCCAAGTCAGTGAAAAACTCTACCTGGTGCTTCGCATGTCCCTGCCAGTGAGCGTGAAGTGGTAACCAGCTGAAACACTGACTAAAACATGACAAACCTTCACAGCTCGAGAGAAAGGCTGACACTTGCTTCTCCACAACACATAACCACACACCGCAGTGCTGCTGAACATCCCCAGCTTTAGCAGAGATATAGAATGAGAGGAGAAAGTCAGTTCTTCACCCGTTTTATGTAGCGCAGGCAGGACTCAGGGATTCCATGCACAAGGCTCTCGCCCGGCGAGCGTCCATTGGTGCCCTCTGCTCCTGATACAGAGTTATCGAGCAGCATGTCACGCACAGACGGAGGGTTCAAGTCCACATGGAAGTCAGCTGAAATCTTGCAATTATTTTTCAGGTCAAATAAAGCCAAGCTTAGGAAAAAGGGCTCAACCTGGAAATTTGAGTGAATGTACATGTCAAAAAAAAAAAAGCATGTTATGGGCTCAAGAGTATTTAACAAGCATTGCCTTCCCTGCTAGGTTTGCCTCCTACATCTGTTTGTTCATTTCTGTACACCAGCATCTTACAGAATTCTTACAGACATTCCATCTTTATTTGCTTTACAAACACACAAAACCATGTTTTTCCTCCATCTTTTTGCACTTCATTCTAGTCAATTTGAACAAAGCTACTTTAAAACCATCAATGAACTATAAAGAAATAAATCCATAGGGATTTTTAGATTAATTAAGTTGGGAAGAAAAGATTACCCAAATCCATCGGAGCTATTTATCCTTTGCAATAAGGAAGAAATTAAGAGTGTTTATGTTCACATGCTAAAGTCCACCTAACTTATTGTCTGCAAGACACTCAAAAGGTTCCTCAGCTGCTATATGCTGGGCAGCACAGGAGCCAAGTTACCTCTCCCAGCCAGGAGAGATCAAATACAAGACTAGCGCCACTGAGGAACTGCATGTACAAAATGCACCAACTTATTGGTGGCTGCTGACCTTGACAATGCAAGGCAAGTGGCAACAATTCCACGTGCAGCCAGTACGTCTGGGGAGGTGATTGTGCCCCTGTACTCAGCATTGGTGTGGCCACACCTCGAGTACTGCGTTCAGTTCTGGGCTCCTCACCATAAGAAGGACATTGAGGTCCTCAAGCGAGTCCAGAGAAGGGCAGCCAGGCTGGGGAAGGGGCTGGAGGGCAAATCCTCTGAGGAGCGGCTGAGGGAGCTGGGGGTGTTTAGCCTGGAGGACAGGAGGCTGAGGGGAGACCTTATCACTGCCTACAACTACCTGAAGGGAGGTTGTAGAGAGGTGGGTGATGGTCTTTTCAGCCAGGTGACAGGAGACAGGACAAGGGGAGATGGCACAAAGCTGTGCCAGGGCAGGGTCAGATTAGATGTTAGGAAAAATATTTTTACTGAAAGAGTTGTCAGGGCCTGGAACAGGCTGCCCAGGGAGAGATTGAGTCACAGCCTCTGGATGTGCTTAAAAAAAGGGAGATGACATACTTAGGGGTATAGTTTAGCACAGAATGGGAATGGTTGGACTTGATGATCTTAAAGGTCTTTTCCAGCCTTGTGATTCTGTGATTCTGTATTTTTAATTTAAAGATCCTAAGAGGCATGTGTTCATGTAAAGGTTAAAGTAAAGGCCTGAAGATAAGGCCATAGTGTGTCCAACATGTTAACAGCCTAACTTGGAGGCATTACATCAATACTAAAATATCCTGATTAGGTCTGACTCTGTGCCAGGTTGGGGATGAATAACAAGGATCTCTGCTATCAGCAACATATTCATCTGCTGGGAGTTACTGAGAACGAGCCTGGTGCGCTAACTGTGAGCTGCCAACATGAAACCATCACAAAGGAGCCTCTGCAGTTCTAACAGGCATCAGACAGAGCACCATCAGCAGAGCCTGGCTGGTGTCAGTGCCGCTGCCTCCCCTACAGCTATCTGCTGCTCTGGCACCCTTGTATAGAGCCTTGACTCCAGCCAGAGAAAGTGCAGGACATGGTAATAGACATTACATTTTGGTAGGAATGAATGAATGGCAGCTCTGAAAATCCAAGAGCTCTGAAAATCCAAGAGCTTTTTAGGCTAAGGCAGAGCTTTGGCATGGTAACAAATGCATATAATAAAGTGGCTGGGAATACAGTTAGGCTGGGAGTCAGAAAAAGGTTTCAGAACAGGGAAATCCCTTGTATTAGGGGAAACGAAATAAAACACAGCAGTGAGTGGTCTGGAGATGGAGCTTAATCATCTACCAAGAGGACTTTCACAGGGACCCAGAATGTGGCAGACGCATTGTTCCTCATTCCCAATGCCTCTGAACCGCTGGTTTCCCAGCAGTCCCAGTTCCTGGCAGGATGAAGCGCATCAGGACAGACCTTGTCCCCAAACACATTTCTGGAGCACTAAAATACCAAGGCAGACAAACCCTGCAATGACCCTGGGCCAGCCACCGCCTGCCCATGCCCCCATTGGAGCAAAATGGGATGATTTATCCACATAGATTAATCTGCCAAGGGTTTTTCTTGCCAGTGAGGAGAACAAAGACAAAGCAGGACATGCCAGAGGTTCCCTTACATTGGTTGGTCCTCCTTCTGACCTGTCGCCGAGCTGAGCAAGGAGGTTGAGGGAGAAGTCCTGGCAGCACACCACAAAGCGCCTGCTGCACTTTTCCTCGAATGGCTTCACGTCTGGCTCAATCCCTGAGAAGTCTAGCCTCTAGAGAGCAAACAAACAAATCCAGCCTCATTAAAAAAGAAAATAAACCCTGAATAATGTTAAGGGATCACAATACAGCCAATACGATCTTAATAAATATTTTTTAGAGTGGTACAAAAAGTACAAGACATTCACAAATGAGTGTCATTTGGTGACGTTACACAAATGTGTTCAAGACATGAATTGATGGGGATGTATCAGTTTTTAGCAATCTGGTTTGTAGAGCACAGAAAACTAAACCTCAGAATGATTTCAGTTCCTTCCTGCTTTGCTGTAACCCTGGGGATCTTCCCAAATACCATTTAGAGCTTGGGGAAGAAAGCGGAACATAAGCCGTCCTTACACTCAGAAAAGTATCTTCCACTTTGAAGATTTGACTAGTTTAAGAGATGGTCCCTGTGCCTGAAATAGAGAGAAGGCACATGCTGTTGGGATTGTGAACAACATCTCGAAGTGGAAGGCATTTCTAGATGCACAGAAATAACCAGCTTGGTTAGAAACAACAAAGACACTCTGCGGAGCCGGCTGGGAATTCCAAACAGTCTTGATTATAATTGCCTCCTTCCCAACCACAACACCCACATCTGGTCTGTGCCTTGACATCTGCCCTTCCCAGAGAGCAGGCAAGCATGTGACCAAAATACCATCATCCAGATAAGGACCCTCAGCCCTCACCATGCCAACCACACGGGCACGGGGGACACAGACACCAAACACCCCTAAATATCAGCACGCCCCTTGGTGACAGTCTGGCACAGTCCTATCCATTCCCCACCTCCCTCTGCCAAATCCTGCAGAAATCTGCATGCCAAACTCAAGGTGCTGGTATCTCATGACCAAATAATTTCAGCAAAATAGGCTGCAATTGTTAATCTAGTTCTGGGAAACAATTGTTTCTCCTGTTTCCCTTTGGTGAGAAAGGCACCTCGCAGGCATATGTTCCTGTTCCTAGATCGCTTAGCACCGTGCATATAAGCATGCACATACCCACTAGTATTGACTAGGGTGGTGACATTGAGTGCCCACTGTTATAGCAGATCCAACTTACACCATAAAAAAAGAGCTCTGAGAATAGAGGGAAGGTGCTGAATTCATCCTTAATCATTTGGTTAAGTACAAAGGATACCTTAAATACTCTGCACTGAATAATATTTCCATTTGTATTATCTGACTAGAATATAGGAAACTTCTCAAAGCTCCTCTTTAAAAAGAACGAGCTTCCTGGATGCTTATCTTCTTCCTGTTAAAGAACTTAAAGAAGTGCCAAGAGAAAAATCTCATTTTGTACCACTAAACCTTTTAAAGACTAATTACATTTCCTTGTTAAACCAGAATGGCCTTTTTCACAGGTGTGAACAAGCCAAAGCATGACAGAAGGAGGGCCAGAAACTATGAAATAACTTGGAACGATTCTCTCAAACCATGTTAACAATTGCAGCTCATTCCACTGAAATCGCACACCTGGAACTCAGCAGAGAACTCAGGAAAGACATCAAAGCCAAAAAGAAAACAAGCCAATGGGTAATGAACCTCTCCTCCTTTGCATGAGGAGAGCATAGGGTGTTTTTTAGTCTGTTCGTATGTCCTCTACGTTTGAAAACTCCCTGAAGACTGAGGCTCTCCCTCTAAACGCCTATCACTGTCTTTAACATCACTGCTCCCTTCTCCAGGCACACTGAGCCCATGCAGCATTGAAGGTGTCTTTAGAATAGCACTTCTACTGCTTCTGCAACCGAGAGAACCTCCCAGGCCCAAATATTGTGTTTGAAATCCAACAACAGGAAGATGCATCACCACAGAAGCCAGCAAAGTTGGAGGCAGGCCATGTGTGGGGCTGCTGTGAGTCCTCCCTTTGAGTTACCACCTGAATGTTGGCAAATTGTTCAGCTCTCACTGACAGGGACATAGGCTGCGCTTCTGTTCTCTGATTCACGGAAAAACACACCACCCCTGCAGGCAAATGCTGTGGCCATGCAAGGGAACAGGGGAGGTGTGACACGAGGGGGGCTCTCACAGAGAGCACAACCTCACATACACAAACATGGGGATGTTTACCTGGACTTCTGGGTCAAAAGAAAAGAGGTTTTGTCTTCCATCATTTCTGCTCAGTTTGTTCAGCTGATCTGTTTCTCTTCCATACTAGGACAAAAGGAAAGCATTGATATTACTGCCTGGCCATATAGAGGCAAACATTTGTTATTGGGAAAGAATGGAAGCAAAACAAAAGAAAAAAATTTCCACATTTGCTTTGTGATACGTGAGATGGTGCAAGGCTGCCCAGCTGTGGTCACCAACACGGTGCAATGACAGCAAGGCTACGTGGCTCTGCTGAATGAGAAAGCAGGCAGAAGTAGACAACCGCACTTCGGATCATATAGGAGGCGATTCCCCACTAACTGCCTCTCCGCTCTCACGGCCAGGACCTCTGCTGAGCATGAATCAGCAGTACCAGCCACAGCGGTTCTTCCTTGAGTGCCCCACACATGGAGGTGAGTAGCATGCAGCTTTAAACCTTGGAGCTCCATCCATGAGACAGGTAGATGAGATAACGAGACCCCAGCAGTACTTGGGGCCTGCCCAGCTCCCCCAGAGCTGAAAGCACAGAACGTGAAAATCCCTTTCTAAAGACACGCTGGAGAGAACCAGCTACAGGCCGGGAGAGTGATCTCTGCAAACACGATACCTTCATCAGCTCTGGATGCATGCTTCTTTCCAGGCTCTCCAGGATGTTCTCCGATTTTCCCTGTGTGCTTGATTCATCATCTGAAAGAACACAAAAACTAGATGTTTAAAACAACTGCAGGATCACCACTCTGCCAGAAAGCATCCTGCAATATTTTCTTACAATAGCAGAGAAACAATGTATGGAGTCTTTTCCATTCCTCGGGAGTAAGATTTTTCCATACATTACTAGTACCAGAGTCTAGCATTACAGCCTGCTAGGTCTTTCCAAAGCAGAACTTCAGCTCAGAGCCAAATTTCCAGGAGTCTTGAAACTTTGCCATGAATTTCCCATCCAGATGAAGGGTCATGTTTCCCTCCACTTTTATTCCTCAGATTATTGTCTACATTATACTAAGCATAATATCACGTGTCAGCCATAATTCTTCCTATTAATCCAGAAAACAAACTTATACACTGCTCCAAGCACACTGCTGGCATCCTGCTGAAGCAGGGTGAAGGGAGGTGTTTGTTTATAAACTGACCTTGCACAGACTCCACGTTATCTTTCTTCTCTTGCACCAACCCTTCGGTATTGCTCTGAATGATCTTTCTCAGCGTTACGAGCCACTCTTCCATTTCCTGCTCCGTCTCAGCTGCCAGATAGTGGCTGTACTTGTCTATGGTCTTCAGTTCAAAGGCGTAACGGCGCATTTTGGGACACTGAGCAGACAGGAGAAAACAAGAATGAGACTTGTATTACACTTTCCTCAACAACTCAGCACGGTACCTGCCGTAAGGTAAAACACCCTAAACCAAAACCCCAACGGACACAACACAGGCACCCTCCTTTGCACACTGCCTCTCCTGCAGTAGTCACAGCGGGCTCCGTGGCTGTGATTAAGCAGTACATGGCTCCACAGTTGCCAGATACTCTAGAAGCAGAAGAAAGCCAAACTGAACCACAGACAATGCACTGAAGAACAGGAGCAAGCTCCTTCTTATGTTATTGGCATGGTAATATTTACCCAGAGAAGCCAGGAACTGGATTTTGTCTGACACAATAAGTAATGTTGCTCTCCAGGACACTTAAAGGCATCTATCTTATAAGCAAGTGGTTTGATGTAACATTTCTGAGCTCTGCTGGCCTTTAAACAGCATTTTCCAAGCATAAGCCCAGGCAAATCTGATGCAGCTTGGGAAGCACACCCTGTACATCACCGAGGCATGTGCACCACTGCTTTTATTGTGTTGGGGAAGATGAAGGGTAACACACAGCTCTGACTCATCCACACTGAAGAAAACCACTGGAGTAGTACAAGCTGCACTGTACCAGCTCCACCACGCTTGGTGCTTGAAGCTTCTGCAGAGACAGCAGTGGCAGAAGTCACAGAAGCCCATGGTTGCACGTCACTCTCAGCGTAACAAAGCAAACCCAGGTTTAAGCCCTGTATAAACACCCATTCCTAAAACCTTACAAGCCCTTTGCAGGTCATAAATCTTAAAAGGCTGCACATTGGCATGGACCTATGTGGATGTAACTTCAGAAACGAGAAGCTGCTCTGTGGAGCAAACTGAGAAAGAAGGTATGACTAAGTCACACCAATTACTCACAGGATCCAGCCCTCAAACTGCCTTAGAAGGCACCTTACCTATGATAACCAGGCAAAGGAGATGGACAGAGCAGGGAGTCAGCAGATGACTTAACAATTAAACGTTTGCATTTTAATCTGACAGCAGTTCTTCCACTTGCTGCCTTCCTGGCCAAAAGTACAGCACCCTTCTGAAACCCCTAGCCTGCCTTTTAATCAAATTGTCTGACAGAGCAAACCAGCTCTGGGTTAGTTTGCAAATTCATGCCTTCACCTCTCGATGGCTCAGTCCTTGAGAAAGCATTTCTGTCTTGCAGCTAGCAATGCTTAAGCTCACGAGTGGCCAGGCAGAAGGCACACCTACCTGAACAACGTCATTGCAAGCATCCAAGAAAATACAGCCTTTGGATTCTTTTGAAATTTTCTCATCTTTGTAGGAGTTAAGAATATAGGAGCCATCTGTGAGCTGGGACAAGTAGAAATACCTCCTCTTGAATACCTGCAAAGGAACAAAGTCTTGTTCACACAAGTGTTCACCCTGTTATATATTTTACAAACCACAGTCTCAGTACCTGCCCTCCTGCTACTGAGAAAATGCCTTAACAAGAAACACGATGATCCCAGAGGGTTGCAGATTCACCCCTTTGACTATGACTTGTTTTTGTACAGAGAGATTTCATCATCTTCTTTAATTTTAATGTCTTGTTGTTGTGATAAGTTTGCCCATCTAAAGCAAAGCCCCAGGGCCTTGTGCTTGTCTCTCAGCTGGCTCCAGCCTCATTTATCTTTACGAAGAAATACAGCACAGTAAATTCAGATCAGCATATTGCCCAAAGTTTCATCCCACCCTAGAGCAGGTATTTCCGGAGCCTTTTTGATAAAGTGCTCAGTTAGAATTACAAAGCAATTCTCCAGAAGATTTTGAACAGACATGTGGAAACTCCTATCACTCAAATGCAACCCAAGGGATACCACAATCCATTCAAATGCTTGGTTTCTTTGTTAGGCTTTTTTTTTTTTTTTAAATACAAACCTATTTTCATGAACTGGCTTTGGCTTCGTGTTCAATTCTTACCTCAAAAAGCAGTAAGTTTAGAAAAAGTGTTCCTGTGTTATTGATGCTTATGAAGACCATGCATTAATTAAGAAAAAGCTCCCCAGTATCTCAGAACACTTTTCTTCATGGACAGTAACTCAGGAGAGCATTTTGGCAGTGATAATGGCAGCACCATATGCTGTCAGGTCTGTAAGGAGGAGGGTGCATTTCACAGTTGCTAGATATCTGTGATAGGGGAATCATGAAGGAAGCTGGGGCAAGTGGCACTGTATTTCCACTGTTCTGCATATCTAGAAAATAAATTAATCAATGCAGCATTTTTCACACCAGATGGGAGTCTACTAGTACTTTCCTGCTCCCACTATTACTGACACTAGCAAATGTTCAATAAACCCACTCATTCACACAAAACTGTAGGGGAGCATTGTGCTCTGATGGGTCACCTACAGCCCTCTAACAGGTAACCTCTGGCACCATTTAGCCGTAGAGATACCCCAAGGGTTGTTGAACTTATAGTTTTATAAGGTTTAACTAAATCTTTAGTTCAACAAAACATTAAAATACATGGAAATCTAAGCATGCTAAATATCAAGCCAGCTTAAACACTGATTTAATGCTTCACTGAATCAATCTCAAACTTTGGCAGTGGATGCTGCAGAAATCCATGATAGATCTCCCTCCCTCGATATTGCAGGGTTGATATCCCTTGTGGGAATGGGATTTCACACTAAACCATTTGCATCTTCTGAATTCTGTTCAAAGGGGAATGCAGAAGCAAGCAGCAATCGCCATTCCTATCATCTTCCCTCCTTGTAAGTGCTGCTGTCAGAAATAATTGTCAGAAGACTACGACCATTTAAAATGAATACCCTAAACCTAGAAGCAGAGACATCCCTGCTGATCAGGCCACAGATGCTGTAGGTGAGCACAGCAATTGCAGAGGGATGGCTAGAAAACCAGGGGAGTCTCTTCAGGTAGCGATGAAAAAAAAAGGAGAGAAAAACCTGATGCCACAGTTGTAATGCAGCACACCTGAATGCTGCAAAACTGACAGCAAGAGAGCCAGGCCAAACCAGGGAAGTTCTGTGCAGCAGAAAGGTGACTCTGAAATAAAGGTTGGCAGCTGTAGGCTAATTACAGTTTGCTCCTAGGCTGATGCTCTACAAAATGCACTCTGCACATATTTAGCAATAGTGTTGAGGTACCAACAGCTCTGCACAACACAGCATGGAAAGAACCAGCACCCAAAAGATGGGCGCATCTGCTTCAGCAACAACACAGCAGCTTCTCAAAGAGGTGAGAAGGCTGAAGACCTTCAGAGTCCTCAGATCTCTTGCATGTGCCTTGGATGGTGCTTTGTAAGACACACAAGTGACCAGGACCAGCTCAAAAAACAGCTACTGATTTTTGGTACTTTGGTATCTGAGTTTCATGGGAGACTGTGGATCTCTGAAGCCAGTTTCATTCAGATAATGCCTCTGAAAGATGTGCCTGAGATGTTGGGCACTGAGCCCAACAGTCCCACAAGAGGCTAAGTCAAAAAAAGACCCAACTAACTGCTTTGAGCGTGCATGATGCCTCTTCCAGAAGTGCAGGAATAGCTTCAATCTTGCTGCTCGGAAAAGCAGAGGGTCAGAAAATTCTTCTATTGTCTTCAAGCTCATGAGCAGTCATCTTAAAATTCATGTTAAGATTAGCACTATGAATGGTCCTCTTCCATCTCTCATGAAAGCATAAGTCATCAAATTGAGCCTCAGAACAACCCAGCTTTCTGAGATTTACCAACATCCTTACAAAGCAGCCTCACTGCAGCCATCTTTCCACTGCACAGCAGAGCATAACTCCCCAACATTCCCTCTAAGCTGTAACAAGGCAGCTGTGTGGTGGAACAGCAGATGGACTCACTGCCACAGCAAAAACCTGTGGTGGAACTATTAAAAACCTCCATTGCAAAATCTAAGCAGTGCCATGATGGATTACATACAGCGGAGAACAGGAGACAATGCAGCTGTTGCTTCTAGGTCAGCAATGCTCCATCTCCTCAGTGATATCACCCCTGCTTTTAAAGCAGAGACATGTCATTTCAGTTTAAAGCTGGCCTTCATACATATTTCCTACCAGCAACGAAACTATCACTTCAGTAAGCCTTTGCAGGACAGCTCTTTCAGTTATTTGAATTGCCTTCCTCTTTTGGGCCTCAGTGCTCATCCAGAAAACAACCTTGGTTTACTAGAACATGCTTTACCTCTTTGTTCAGCTTGTCTGCCATAATTTGAAGTGCATCAGTCTTTTATTCTGGGGGGAGGGAAGGGTCAAAAGCTGTTACCAGACATGGTGGGTTTTCCAGCTCACCTTGGAATACTCTACAATGCTCACCCAAATCCAGATCCACCTGTCAGCACTCCCAGCTTTAGGATGTGGTCTGAACTTAACCTTGGTACCTCGTTCTCAGTGAGCATCAGGATGGATTGAACTCACCTTCATGGTAACAGTGATTGTGCTGTTTACATTTGCTTTGTGCAGCCAGCCTTGCTTTATCACACCACCCTTCTGGGAGCACAGGGATGAGGAATCCTGAAAGAAAGCCAAAGATCAGAAAAAAAAGAGGTCAGGTGAACAGCCTCCCACACAAAATTCCCCTTAGACACAAGGAAAATGCCCACCTTGGAAAGCAATATAGTTTAACTACAGCAATACAGTAACGTGTAGAATGTACAGGCAAAACAGGCTCATTTGAGTGACCCTTAAACAAGAAAGATTACATCTGCACTGACAGAGCTGCACAGCAGTTTTGCAATGAGGAAACACACACTGCTTCTCAGGCAGTATTTCAAAAACCTGGGGAAGGAGATTTTCAAAACAGGCTGGTTAGAAAGTTGCCAGACTTACTTTGTTGTTTCCTTTTGCATAAATCAACTGTCCATTTTAAATTTAGGGAAAAACACTAAACTCCAATAGCTCAAATGTAACAAAACAAAACACAGAAGCTTCAAGTGACCCAATCAGGCTACTCTTGGCACACCAGCTGGGATTTCCATCTTTGCTCCTGTCCTGTGGTCCTGGAAAGGGAGAACAGCCCTCCAACCATGCCTAAATGTGATCTTCACTGGGGAGGAGGGAAATCAGATCCCAGTGTGGTGAGAAAAACTCATCCTGGGGCTTCCAGTGACTCAGCGGCAGAGGTAGATCTGAACACTCTGCCGATGAGCTAGGAAGGGACTGGTTTATATCACCTCCTGCACCCCAAATGGCAGGTTTTCACTCTTCTCTTGTCAAACTTCCAATGACAGAGTGAACTGTCTAATGCTTTCTTTCATCAAGAGATTTCTTTTACTTGAATTTCCATTACATAACTCCAATGCAAATGCTCCATCAGGAAACTGTAACAGAATCCTTTACATATGGCCATACCAAAAATTATCTGCCAAAGCACTGGGAATATTTTTCCACAACCAACATCAGTAACTTGATGTGTTTGAGTATTCAGGATGCTGAACAGAATAAAAAAAGGCTCCATCAAGTTCTGATAGCATTGTTTTGTCCTTTTTGCCATTTTCAGAGGCATGCTGATAACGTGGTATACACTTCTGTCTCCAGTCCAAATTTGATTATTAATTAGATTATTAAACTGAAGTTAACAATGTAATGCAAACTGACAACACAGTTAAAAAAAGGGAAAGTCAAACTGGAAAAGTTTGCTGGGACACATAGAGCAACTGTTAGAAATGTGCATGAAACAGGTATTTCAGATCTTCACTGCTGCAAGGAAGTTCCCTTTTCCTCTGTAAGCTCCTCATCATCAGCAGCATCTTGGTGCCATGTGGATTTTAAACAGCTGGGCTAACCTCTTCTCACCACAACCTACACCTTCCTAACCTCACGTGTGTGAATTAAGCTTCACGTGGTACTTGAAACAGAAAAACGCTGTTTGCAGCACATGCCATGTGCACAGGGACACGTGGCATCGGCCCACATGACCACCAGTTTGAGATGTCCCAATTGTCAGAGCCACTAGCTCAAGCCCATGGAAGAGCTTGGGGCTGCAAATCTTCCCCATAACCAGCTGAGCACCAGCATGCTGACTGCCAGAGGAAGCAAACACCTCTGAGCATCTGCAGGGTGCACACAGAGTGGAGCTGCCAACTGCAAACGCTGGGTAGAAGTGACTGGTTAAGAAGTGCAGGATACATGATAGAGTACTAAACTTTTTGAGAGGAGGACAGCTTAGCTGAAAACCAAATTGCCCACTTTTAATTAAGCATTTTACTTGGTAATTTTTTGGCTTCCTTGTTGTTTGCTTTTTTTCCCCCCTTTGCTGCTGCAGTGTTTCAAGTGAAAAAGCCAGGAGAAATATTATGACTAATGTTCCAGGTGATTTAGGAGACCCTTGGCTCCAAGAGATTATCTTGCCATACTTTGAAACAAATCACCATCTCAGTTTTGGTCCCATCTTCGCAGTACAAAGCATCTCACCAGGAAACCATTCCTGGGAACTGAATTCCGACTTTGCATTGTGAAATCTGCCTCTGGACAGAACTCAGAGTGGAATATGTAAAAAACAATTAATGGCACCTTACCTCGTCCTTTTCAAAGTCTTCATCAATTTCAAACACGTGGCTTGGAATCTTGTCTGGCCTAAAGGACTTGCTGAAATCACAACACATTTTCATTTTTAATGACTGGGAAATGAGGGTTCTCTGAGCCAGCAGCTGATGCTGGGTCCAGAACCAACTGACAAACTGCAGTCCACAGAGTGCAGCAGCACTGTCCTCCTGGAGGAGATGGATTTCAAGAGACTTAAAGCCCTTTATAGCTAGAGATAGCTAATTTCTGAGTCTGTTTCATGGAAATTAAGCACAAGTGGTATGTAATTAGCTTTCTCCACGTTAGCTGACTCTCTGCAGAGTTTTTGCTGACTCGCATTTGTGCAAGGCAGAGATGCAGCAGGCCAGTCTATCTTCCATCTTGCTAAAAAGGAATCAAGATCAGATGGCAAAGTTGTTAATAAATTTTAATATGACTTGACCAATAGTGTTGCCCCATTGCTGCTTCACTTCCTTGAGATCCTCAGAGCAGAAACATCACAGCCAATTAACCAGAAGCTGCATTTAACAAACTGCCAGCACACAAGCAGTCAGAACCGTGCTCCAGACATGCATGGAGCATGGAGAGGAAGAGCAGAGCAGGCACCACGACTGAGAAAACAACAATCCAGTGGAAATACAAGATGTGTGCACCTGCCTGAAAAACCTGATTATCTCAGGCTGGAATCACTGCCACAGCCCGGTGTTTCAGAGCATAGAACTCTCCAGCCAACACCCCCAGTGGCACTACACCGCTGGATTGAAGGGGTGCATCAACTTCTCTGTAGCAGGGGGCACAAACCGGATCTGCTTGTTATGGAAACACCGTGTCTAGCACACAGACAACATCAGCCCAGGGGGACAAGGACGCTCCCAGTTTGGGATGAGCAGACACCATTTATCCTGTCACATGCCTGGACTGCAGTCCATCCTCATCCCAGATGCAGGGGGCTGTCTGCATGCTGGTGGACAGGATGTGAAGTAATGACCCATGCTGGCAATATCATCAGGAAAAAAATCTGGCAATATCATTAGGAAAAAAATCACTATGAGGGAGGTGGATCACTGAAACAGAGAGGTAGTGGAGACCCCATCCCTGGAGACATTCAATGTCAGGCTCGATGGGGTTCTGAGCAACCTGATCTAGTGAAGATGTCCCTGCTCACTGCAGGGGGTTGGACTAGATGACCTCTAAAGGTTCCTTCCAACCTAATGCATTCTATGAGTCTATGATCAGCATCTTCCTGTCACGACTCAGTGATCACAGAGTGAGAACACTAACCCCTGGCTCTCTAGCCTTCAGAGTGACATGCCTGTGGAGAGCAGGCAGCCTGCGGGATAGGCATCAGGAGAAGGGCAGCTGTCTCTCCTAAGCTGGATCAAATCACAGCCCTGTGACCATGTATTAGTATTCCAAGGGAGTATGACACTTACCACGGCAACACCCGAAAGTCTCCCGAGTATTCCTCATACTTGTAGTTTACCACGTGCCAGTCCGAGCTGTAGGTTTTAATGCACTGAAAGGAAAACAATACATCTCTTTGAATGCTCCAGCAAGCAAAACAAAACCACACACAAGTCTGAAAGGTTACAGGCTGCATGGTGAGGTAAGCACAAGTGGAAAGGGTCTGGACCAGCTGCTTCCCTGGTTTTGAAGTGCAATACAGAATTTCATAAGGAACCTTTTCTGCGCAGAGACAAAAATCACACAGCATCTGGTCTGCCACACAGCTACTGATTTTGCATTTATATTACTCCAAGGCCTTAAAAAAGGAGTAGTGATCCGGGAGGGCCCTGTTTTCCAGAAAGTACCCATTTTCTGCCCTCAGAAAGGTAGTGCCTCTAACTCAACATCAGCCATCACTTGGCATTTGGTGCCGCTGTGCTTGGAGGAAACTGTCCTAGAGAGCAGCACTCCACAGAACAAACCCACGGTACTCAGGATGCCCCAGTGAGGCTGTGTAGCCCACCCCTTGCCCTGCTGCCCACTCACACCTTGCAGCTCAGGCAGGCAGTGCAAAGGCACACACCTTGTCTGCTGTGTACAAAACTCACACAAGAGCCCTGTGTGAGCGCTACCTTGCGCGTCCAGACTGCCAGTGACCAGTGCTTCCTACACAGGAAAAACTGTGACCTGTAGCCTCAGAGGCCAGGAGTGCCTTGCCTAAGGGAGAAGGTGCTTTATGGACTTTTGCCCCCACCTCTTTGATGAAGAGACTCTGAGCTTTCTTTAGAGCATCTTCTGGCACTGTAGACTGGACAGTCCTTCTCTGCCGACCGATGACTGAGATCTGCAGGGAAAAGGAGAAGATGCTTTCAGTGCAAACTGTCAGTAGTGCAGCCAAAATCAACACACGACTAACAGTGGACATTTTCCAAGGTAAGCAAGACTGGAGATGAATGAGACTCAAACATGAGAGACAGACGGTGCAAACTCACAGATACATCTTCAATTGGAAATATCAGCAGGTCCCGGAGGGGATCACTGTAGATCTGAACCTTACGCTGAAGGATCACGTTCTCATAGTCCAAGGGTTCAACCACTTTGGTTTTTTCCTGCAGGAAAAACAGAACATGATGAAATTTACTTTTTTAATAAATATATCTTCTTAAAATAGAAAAAAAATCTAGAAAATAACCAGCAATTAACATCTTGTGCTTAATTTAGAATTTCAAATCGTGTTCCCAATGGACTGCTCATTAGCTCTGCAATCTGATACTCTCATGATGCAGGCAACCACTGATGTGCATGTTTTGCAGAGGGAAACTAAGGGTTAAGTTATTTGTGCCTGGTAATAAGCTACAGGAAGAAACAAAACACTGCACTGCTCTGGTCCAAGCACAGTCTAATTTCTTAATGGAGCAAGAAATCCTCCTGGACAGGCCACAGCTTTGACAGCTGCAGGCTTCGGCATCTTTATGAATGAGCCACTCACCCATGCAGCTGAGAAGAAATACAGCTTCCGACTCTGCCTCTGCTCAGCTCAAAGCTGGTTGTGCTCGAGGAGCTGATGAGAGTCGTGCTCTCTCTGGAAACACACCACTGGTGAGAAAAGAGCAAGCCAGCTGCTACGACCTACAGAGCAGGAATTTTGCCCATGGAAGGAAGAGTGGGACCCCTCTGGAAAGATAGGAAAGCCCTCTCCATAAATTACACCTCAGCTGCGGCCAAAGGCTGGAAAAATCCAGGGCCTGGTTTTGCTCTCACGCTTCTGGGAAGCAAGAGGAGCTTCTCCAAAATCCCTGGAGTCATGAGTAAAAACTATTAGGAGAATACCATTACGTTCACTATTGCAATACTTCCGTCCATGTTACAAGTCCAGAAAACAGAATTTCAAAAATATGTGAGAAAAACACAAACTTCTGAAGGAGGAAAACATCATCTCAGCTGCCCAGCCCCAGCCTTCAGACTTCATAAGCTAGAGTCAGGCATTTAGCACTGCAGTTGTGAAAATTAAAACCTCACACCAAAAGCAAACCCAGGTCTTTGTATGAATATGAATGTTTATCATAAAAGGGGAAGTAAATTCAGATACATCAGCTTTGCCTTGCTTTGAATCTTGACCAAAAAAGCTGTTGAGGCCTGGCCATGCCATGGGCACTGTTTATGAAACCCTTCCATCAGCCATGTGATGCCAGGATGGTACAATGTCTTTGGAGATGACACCCAGGCAGGAGAGTGTGTCTGGGCTCTCCATCCTCAGAAGAGGAACAGCGGATGCTTCCCCATCAGCAGCAAACCTTGCCCTGACGCCCCGCCCCAGCTGAATGGTTTTGCCAGGATGAACTATTCATGTCGCTTGTGCCCTGAACTATAAATGAGATCAGAACAAGGTCTGTCACCAAGGACAGCAAAACCTGTGGCCTGAGAAAATGCATCCAAGGTGAGCATCAGCAGCTCAGCACCATATAACACCTCTGGGTAAACAACCACATGACTGAGCATCCAAACAGCTCGATATTGTCTGTCACACGCGAGATAAGCCAAGAAATAAACATCACTCTTCCAAAAACAAGCAAAGCCAAAGGGTTTCTGTCCTGTGCCTTTGGCTCCCAAGTCTCTGGGATGCATTAAGTAATGTCTTCAAGGTCTTGGCAGCAAACATGAGCCAGGGTTTTGCTTTAATGACAAGTGAGCATCCAGTTCCAATCCACTGAAATGGAGCTGGTGCTGGGATGGCAGGAAGACATCATGCAGGGGTAATTGCCCCAGACAGGAGCTATTTGGTGATCATCATGTTTTTATCTTGTTTCAATTTTTTTCTGAAGCATCACAGGGAATCTTAGCACTGTGATATCTTTCCTACACCAGCACCCTTGAAAAAATCAAAGAGCTGTAGAAAAAAAATTCTTTCCCTCTCTGCCTCTGGCTTCTCTCAGCCAAAGGACCAGCTTCACAGAGTAGAAGCGGTTCCTGTATCCCAAAGCACGATGGGTGCGTTTTTAGTCCATTCTGAAAGCAAACAGAGATGAAAGCTTTTCCCTACAGCACTTCACAAATGCTAGGTGGGCACCTTTCATGCCGTGTTTCCCAGGACTGCATCCCAGCAGCAGAATGACATTGAAGCATCGCTCTGCTGGGGAGCAGCACAGACCCTATGTGCAATTAAGGCCTGTTTTACTAATGTGAACAGCTGGGTCCCGTGCAGGCCTCTGGGCAGAGTGATTTCTGCATAGCCTTTTGCTCTCCTGTACTTCTGGTTGTCCACAAAGGCTGGGGAAAA
The DNA here is from genome assembly GCA_022605575.1 of Laterallus jamaicensis coturniculus. Taxonomy (NCBI): domain Eukaryota; kingdom Metazoa; phylum Chordata; class Aves; order Gruiformes; family Rallidae; genus Laterallus; species Laterallus jamaicensis. Next base: position 4,193,786 of record JAKCOX010000014.1, read on the forward strand.
TAGTCTCCCACCCCAGAGAGTTCTGCACTCATGGTGCCTCTTTTCCACACTGTAGGAATCCAGCAGAGATTAGCTCAGACATCTGACACAGTTCCCTCTCAATCACTCTCTGGAAACTTCTCTTTGCTGCTTGCAGAGTCCTGAAAGAAACCTTGCAAGCCTCGGTGAAGTGTTAGCACCAGTGTTAGCATTGCAGGCATCCTGGGGGAAGCCCACCAGGTGACCAGTGGGAAAGACAAAGGTCACTTGGCAGAGAAACCACACTGGGTGCCAGAGAGGCTGGGTGCTGCTGCCCAGCTCTCCTAGCCATGGAGGATTTAGGGTGTGAGATGACACATGATGCTGGCCCTGGGACACATGGAGAGCCTCTTGCTCTTGCATCCAGGACCGGAGCTGCATGGGAATCTCATAAAGAAAGAGAAGTCCCTAAAACCCCACAGGTAGACAGAAAAAAGGAACTGCTCCACTTCAGGAAAACACTACATGCTGCCGAAAATTTCCCCAGCTTTGCAAATTGAAGAGGATTAACAGGACATTAATGAGCTGCTCTCCCATTCGCAGGCCAGGCATCCTCAGAGCTTGGCCACCCCAGACAGGACCCTACAGCCCAGGTGTACAGCTCTGCCAACCTCCATGATTTACTTTTGTCGCTGCTAATCACTGCAGCAATCCCAGCAAGACTCAGCAGCATAAGATGGTTAAAGCAGTGCCATGCCTGACTGCTGCTTTCACCGCCCATGTCTGCCCTTGCCCTGGCAGCAGCTGTAATGGTGAATTAGATTCCCTCTAAGAGCCTTTCACACCTCTGAGGCATTTTAAATAGTGGTGGCTTGGGGTACACAGCGCTCAGGCCTTCCAGTTACACAATATGTTTGGTCCTGAAACTGGGACACTGTTTCTGAAGTTGTTCTTTTTAAAAGTTGGGTTGTTGAGAACATTTCTCTTCTAGCTTTGACATCTCTGATGACCAGCAAGACAAAGTCCCAGCAGTGACCCTCATGGGATTTGATGAAAATTAAAAGGGTAAGGACTGAAAAAGATCCTGCATCCCCACGAGAGAGGCTTCAAAACCTGTTCTGCACTGCCCACCACAGATATGAAAAAACTTCTTAAAATAACTCTCTGTCACTTCCACACTTGGGTTTTAGCGATTTTGGACAAAACATGCTGTGCAGGCTGGTGCTGTGACCTGTACTCCGTGAGGCCATGCTGTGTCCCAGATCAACAACCCAGCAAGCTCCAGGGATGTGTGGCTGCAGAGCTGTCAACCCCAATGGGCTTTGCAGCACCCACAGACTGGCTTGTCCTCCAAAGCAGTTCAAAATGTAGTCCCTAGCGTTCTCCTTACCCAAGCTGTGTGATTTCCCTGGTTTAGCACACAGCAGCCCTCTATCATCTGCAGCACGGCGTTATGCTGGCCGTACTCACGCCCAGCACGACACAGACAGTCACGACACAGACAGGCTGTCACGACAGGAACCCCAGCCATGTCTCTAAAGTGAAAACAAAAGATGTAGGTCAAGCTGTTTGCAAGTGAAGCAGCTGCTCGCAACAGGATGCCTCCTATCCCCTGCCCACCATCGAGGAAACACAGGCTCCTCTGTCCATCCCAAAACATGCTGGCTACCCATGGGGGTCAGGCATGCCCGTGCCCCTGCAAACAGAGCTGCAAAGTACAGTTGGAGCCACCGCAAATATTTTCCGACATCCGTTCCACCCTAGCACCCAGTGTCCCAACAGAGCTGCAGGTAAAGCTTTAAGCTCTGAAAATAAGATTTCAAAGTCTTAGTTTTTCTCACGAGCCTGGTTAAAGCAGAGACCTCCCTGCATCCAGGGCTCAGCCTCGCTCTGCCTGGAGCTGTCACAACAGCAGATGGCACCCACCAAAGTCATTAGGAAAGCAGAGGAAGAACTATTACACTAAAGCAATTAGAGTCTTAGAAACCACAAATTCCTCCACAGGGAAAGCCAATATCCAAATACAAAGAAGTGCTGCCAGTCCAGCAACAAAATCAACCCATTTCTGCAGGAAGAACCGTGCAGCACTGCCAAAACCATCCCATTCTCCAACACACATGCAGCAGCTAGTCATCTAGGGTGGACATATGGGTGTGCTGGGATGGTCCTTCAGTTCCTCCAACCTCCTGTGTGTCAGCAGTGTGGGCAGGTCTGGGTAAGCTGCCTTTTCCCGCAGTCCCTACAGCTGCAGCACCCCAAGCACGCACGGCAGCACCTCCCAGCCCAAAGCACTGCAGCCCACTGCACCGGAATAAACATCAAGATGTGTGGGAAAGACCTCACAGTGAAAAAACATACACAAACACAATTAGAATAAAAAGATAACAGGAGAGCTGTGTACTCTGCCATCTGAGCTCACTCACCCCTCTCAAATAAACACTGGTTCCAATCCCACACACCAGCTTGTTCTAAAAAACACATTGCAGGCACCAGCTCTCTGCTTCTGCCCTGAGACTGCTGCTCCCCTGGGTGCAGGGCACAAGGAAGAGGGTCACCTGCAGCACTCAAGCCCCCATTCAGGCTGGGTCACGAGGCTCTGCTTGGACACCAGAGCCAGCAGAACAACAGCCTATCTATTTGGGCATTGACTCTCCACCAGCAAGCTGGCTGGCATTTCAACAGGAAGCTCCGTGAAATGACTTCAAACAGCAGCATGCCCACAAACACCAACGCAGGGCTCTGCCTTCGGCCAAGCAAAAGCACAAAGAGCCTGAGACATGGAAAACCCCGAGGAAAGGTTCTCGTCCTCAGCGCCCCGCTCATCCTGCCACCCTCCGCCAGCCCGAGCACACATAACCACTGGATAGAAACCACCAGAGAGAGCTGGAAGGAAAGGTTTAGCAAAGGAGTTACCCATTACCCAAGAGGAGAAACTTTAAGAAGTCAGATTTAGTTGTTACCTTTCTGTATCCATATACAAAGCTTCCCCAAAAATCCCTCGTACTTGTTCTATAAACACATGTTCACAGTGACAGCAGGAGATACTTGTGCAAGGGAGTACAGGAAAGGCCATTTCTATTTTAAATGTTTATTGCCTGAAAAACAGCCACCTGTCTCCCAGTGTATCATACAAACGTGCCAATGTTTTAATTGCAATTATGTTTTTAAGGTTTCCCTGCAGTTCTGGTCTCCCAGAGTTATGACAGGTATAACCAGGGTGATATGAATTTACAGAAAGTGAAAGAAAAATGCTTCATTTGAGGATCTATTTTTCAGAACAGCAGCCAAAGGAAACCCATCAGAAAGCTTTTGTCTTTTCAGTCCTTTCAGGCCAGCTCTCCTTTCAAACAAACAATATCCAGAGGAAACAACTCGAGGGCAAACCCGGCTGTTTGGGCTCTGCTTAAACCAATTCACTTGGCCCATCACATCAACACCACGGTGTTTTCCATTGCATGCCGGAAGCCAAACCCAGAGCAACCCCCAACCCTGGTGCAGGAGCTGCACCACGATCAACTTTCACTTCTCAGGGCGTTAACGGCCGGCACACACACACACTGCTCCATCCTTGCACAGCACTGCCAGCCCCACGCTGCTTCCTCCCCACCTTCCACCAACTAATATGCATGTTCGCAGTGCCCAGGACACACGATGCTTTCTCACTTCCTTAGAAACAAAGCGCACCCCAGCGCGCCCATCCCTACTCACCAAAGCAGCTAGAGAGACACAATGCAAATGTTAACAGGGATAGGTCTTAAGAATATCATAGAATGCCAAGGATCATAAAGCTCCAACCCCCCTGCCACAGGCAGGGCCACCAACCTCAGGCCTGGATCTACACAAGGTTGCCCAGGGCCCCATCCAACCTGGCCTTGAACACTTCCAGGGATGGGGCATCCACCACCTCTCTGGGCAGCCTGTTCCAACCCCTAACCACTCTTTCTGTAAAAAACTTCCCCCTAATATTCAATCTAAATCTTCCCTCCTTCAGCTTTAATCCATCCCCCTTGTCCTGCCATTATCTGCCCTTTTAAAAAGTTGATTCCCCTCCTGTTTGTATGGTCCCTTCAGGTACTGGCAGGCTGCAATGAGGTCCCCCCACAGCCTTCTCTTCTCCAGGCTGAACAAGCCCAGCTCCCTCAGCCTCTCTTTGTAGGGCAGGTGCTCCAGCCCTCTAATCATCCTTGTGGCCTCCTCTGAACCCTCTCCACCAGTTCTACAATAGCTGAAGGAGAGGAAATGGCACGGACCACATGTACATTTGGATGTATTGCCTCAGAACCTACATCTGTTCCCCAAAATTTAGCAGGCATTTTACAGCATCTATCCTCTGCCACATTTGTTACCAACCTGCAATGCACTTAGGTGGAAAGCCTAGCAAAGCCCAAACTTTAAAACAAATCCCAGTGGACCAATAGGTGAAATGAACAGAAAATAGGAGGCAAAGACAATCTGGAAAATTGATTAAAAGCTGAAGGGGCCAGGGAGAGGGAAGGAAGCCTACAACTACCCTTTGGACATGCTAGTCATGATCAGATCCCTTCTGGGCATTGGCCCAGGGCAGAGAGGAACCACTTCCCACCACAGTGTGCAACCTGGAAATGCAAAGATACCTCACAGGCAGCAATGAGAACTCCTCATTTTTTATTTTCCTCATGGAACTTGATGGTACATGGGAGAATTTAAATGGGAACTGAGAAAACTCATTTGGCAATCCATATGGGCACATGGAACTGAGGAATTTCTATCCTTAGAAAAGCTTTTCCAAAACCAGGAATTCAAAGATCTTGGGTCAGGGCTCTCTCAAATTGTGTGATCTTTAAAGGTTGGGTTGGGTTTTTTTTAAAAAGACATTTGTGACTTTACTTTTTCTGCCCTCAGTTCCTACACTGCCATCTGATTCTATGATAAATGCTCCAACTCAAGCTTGCTGTAAGGCTACAGAGCTTAATTTAAAAAATTCTCAGATTTACACATAATTTGTCAGGAACCTAGCATAAGAAAGAACAATTAAAAGTTGGAAACCCTGAGCTTGGCTACCCAGTGCCTGAAATCACCATAATGCTGCACAAAACCAGGAAAAAAGTATGTGCCCCAAAGACTCTGCGTTCAAAAGCCCAGGAGAAGAGGGCAGAAGTGGAAACCGAGATGAGGGAGGAAGAGCGAATGGCAGCAGTGTGAGTCAGCACACACAGTCACAACACGACACAGCCTCGCCGCTGCCAAGAGGTTGGTGTGCTGCTCAGCAAAGCCACATTTTTAGGAGGAAATCAGAAAGGAAGCAACAGAGCAGCTCTCACCAAGTGCCGGGGAGCTTGTGCCTGGGGAGTCCACTGCAAACCCAGCGCTCAGGTGGATGGAACAGCGGGGCCCAGGGCAAGATGCAGAGAGGGGCTACGATGAAACCACAGGGATGAAAAATGGTCAATAGAGCTGGGTATGAGCAGGCCAAAACTATTTTTAGACTGGCCAGAGAGAAGGAAGTTAAAAAACACGAGAGGAATGCCCAGACAGGAATCCTAGCTGTGGCTGGAGGCACAAAAATGCTGAGCTTGAGGCCACAAGGGAAACATCTGCACCTGGGACGGAGGAGAGAGACAGGCTATAGGACAGACATACAGACACGCTGAGCATTCTGTGAAATGCTGAGGGAGGAAAACCTGTTGAGGAAGAGCAGGGGAAGCAGGGACAGGGCAGGGTGTCAGGAGTCGGTCCAAGGTGCTGCAGGGATGGGTGGGATGGGGGATGCAGGTTTTGCTCAGCTGGGGAATGGGCGGTGCTGGAGGCAGGTAAGAGCAGAGAAGGTGTTATGGCAAGCGGGGCTTGCATGAAAGCTGGGGCTGTGCAGCTGTGAGAGGCAGGAGATGGGGAGAGGGAGGCCAAGAGGTGATGGTGGAGTGCATGCATATTGCAAACAAGAAAGAGGAGCCCCATGGGCAACCAGAAAGGGGAAGGATTAGGTGAGAAGAATGGGCCTAGAGGGTGAGATCAGGTGCCAACACAGCTCACAGCAAGGCTCTGCAAAGCCCTCGTCACAGGCAGCAGCAGAGCCAAGCAACTCCCAGAGCAGCACTGCTGGCAGCTCTGACGACACTCCAGGGTCCAGCTGCAGGACAGCCCACTCCCTGATCACCCAGATCCTGCATCCCAGAGTGGAGCTGGCAGCCCTGCCTTACATGGATGCTCACAGCACACAGATGCACACGGATGCTCTGTAGCCAAGAAAGAGGAAAGCAGGACACAGGCTTGCATGCGCTGGACAAACAGACAGGAGCAGATCTATGGCATGACAGCCCTCTGAGGACTCTTGTCTCTCCACAACAAGCAGATCCTCCCTCGGGCAGGGTGAGGTCCCTGAGGAGTCGATAGGTGATGCCTTCAGTGGGTGCCACAGCACCTCCTTTTCCCCTGCAGTGCTCATGCTATAGAAATCCTGGAAGGCAATGTTTCCCCAGCTGTGGTCCCCAACACCCTCACAATAAGCTGCAGGACTCACTTTGTCTCTTTTACACCCAGAAGCACATATATGGGGCTAAGGGAGCCCAGTGAGTCGACACCAGGAGACAGAACTACAAGTGCATCATTTCCAGGGGCGTCATTAGACAGCGGTCTGGGTGAGAGCCCCCACACTCCCTTCTCCATCCAGCAGTTATGTGCCAGACTGTGCCATGCTTCAGCTCTGAAACAGTGCAGACAGCACAAGGCTGCTGTACCCCTCTCTCCCCTTGCTCTGTGTTAAATGGAGATGGATTTGTCTGACAGGAGCTCTCAAAGAAATCAAAACCCATGTGGTGCAAAAGGGGAGGATGGGTGCACAGTCCTGGCACCCTGTAAGAAAACACTTGCAGTGAAAGTGACTCATGCTTTCCATCTGAAAGTTCAGAGAAAGAGCCTGCCCCCTCTCCTGCACTTCCCTCTATCTGGCTCAAGCCCTGTGCAAAAGCATCTCATGGACCTACACATCCTTCCTCCTTGCAGCAGAACCTCACCCAAGAACTGCAAAGGGCGTACCGAGCGCTGGGTATTTTGTAACTTGGTTGTCTCCAAGGTAATGCCCGATTCTCTCTCTAGTGACAAAGAAAGTGTTTGCTGTTACCAGCACTGTCTCTCAGAGAGGTGCAGGACATCAGTGCAAGACACCAGCTTGGAGAACACTTGAAGAAACAGGAAAAAAAGATTTATGTGAGCGTAGACATACAAACATTTACCTGTCCTTACTGCTTAGGCCTGGCAAATAAAGCAGATTCAGGCTTTGAAATGTCTTCAAACTGGCTTAGAAATTACAGGAAGTCAGGATAATCAGCACATAGCTCTTCATTTCCCTCCCAATTATTTAGAAGCTCTACACTTCACAGCCTTTAGCAGATCACATTTTGAAACTTAGTTCTGCAGCCACAAGAGCCAGGGCTGTTGTTTTTCCGGAAAGCTTGAGATTCTTGCATAATCAGTTAAGCAAAGGAACCAGCCTTCAGAAGGAAGCTGCGTTGCAATGAAACAGCCACAGTTGGCAGTCAACCTGAGAGTGACTCAGCTGCCCAGCAGTGCTGCTGCTCCAGCCTGCCTGTGCTTCACCTTCACACATCATCTCTGCAAACGATGCTCTGGACAACTGCAGGACCTACAGGAAAAGCTCCGTTGGAGGTGAGTGGTAGCTGGGGGCATGGTCCATCTCTGGCACAAGCACACACTCCAGGTGATCCAGAACCGCTCCTGCACAGGGCAGTGAATTAGGAAAAAGCCTCCGAGATTGCTTTCAATACCCTTGTCCTGTGTGCCTTGGCCTTCCTCAGGATCACCAAGTGATTCTGTGAGAGAGACATCAGTGACCGCTCAGTACAGACTGCCATTGTCCCCAGATACACCACCTGAAGCCCGCTGTGTCCCTGCCCACGCAGGTACATCCTGGCTCACTCCAGCCCTCTTGCACAAAGAGGGATCAGTGTATCCCTACGTCAGCAGAGCTGCACCTGCATCCAGCTGAACATCTGCCGCAGAGCTTGAGAGATATAAAAACACAGCACAGCTTTGATTTTCTCCTCTGAAAATGATAACATTAATAGAAATTGGCAAAAAGGTACTGTTTCTATGGGACAGCTGAATTTCTGCCAGATACGACTTCTCAAAATATTGTGTAAGCACAGGCATGCTAAAAAAGGAAAGAGTAATTACAATGACAATAATATGTTATTTATATAAGTTCATAACTGGAGCATCCCAAATTGCTTTTCAGCTGTCACTGGAATTTCATCATTTATTTATGTAACATGTCAGTTTTCTATTCAGCATCCAGTTCCAGAATAGCCAGCTTCAGAACATCTTTAAGCAATTAACTGCACATAAGCAGAACCCCTCCCTTTCCTGCTGGCTCTTAAAATCTCTTGTTTTTCACTCAAGAAACCACTTGTGCGCAGGGCAAAGCCAAGTGCACAGCCCCTCCCTAGAGCAAGCAGGCACGACTGCTCCCTGGCTGATGCGACTTGCACTGAACGGAGCAGGAAGTCCCAGCACAGTTTTGGGTTGCCTGGGCAATGCTACAAGCAGCCCCACAGTGAGGTCAAACCCCAGAGATGACACTGGTGGTTTAACCAGCTCAGGAAGTTGCTAGTCTCAGCCCTCATCTCAGCTCCATCTTCGGGCTGCAGCGGCTGCAGAGTTAAATTTAGCTCTCTGCTCCCCAGCAAAGTCAGGCCAGCCTGCGGCTGGGCCCTGCAAGGCTTCAACCCACCTGCAGTCAAAATGCTGCCGTTGACAGCAGCGCTTCATAGAATCATAGAATGGTCTGGGTTGGAAGGGACCCCAAGGATCACAGAACTCCAACCCCCTGCCACAGGCAGGGCCACCAACCTCCAAGCCTGGATCTACACAGGGTTGTCCAGGGTCCCACCCAACCTGGCCTCCACCACCTCTCTGAGTAGCCTGCCCCAGCACCTCACCACTCTCTCTGTAAAAAACTTGCCCCTAGTATTTAATCTAACCCAACTCTTCCCTCCTTTAGCTTTAATCCATTCCCCCTTGTCCTGCCATTATCTACCATTTTAAAAAGTTGATTCCCCTCCTGTTTCTCTGCTCCCTTCAGGGACTGGCAGGCTGCAATGAGGTAGCCCCACAGCCTTCTCTTCTCCAGGCTGAACAAGCCCAGCTCCCTCAGCCTCTTTTCATAGGGGAGCTGCTCCAGCCCTCTGACCATCCTTGTGGCTCCTCTGACCCCTCTCCAACAGCTCGACATCTTTCTTGTATTGGGGCCCCAGATGTGGACACCTCCCTGTCTTCTCTGCTGCCACCCCTCTTCTGATGGAGCTCAGGATACCATTGGCTTCCAAGCTGCAAGAGCACCCTGCTGGCTCATGTTATGTTTCTCATCCACCAGAATCCCCAGGTCCTTCTCAGCAGAGCTGCTCTCCAGGAGCTCTTCTCCCAGTCTGTATCTATGACTGGGATTCCTCCAGCCCAAGTGCAACACCTGACATTTGGCAGTGTTGAACCTCATTAGGTTCACCCAGGCCCACCTTTCCAGGCTGTCAGGATCCCTCTGGATGGCTTCCTTTCCTTCTAGTGTGTCACCCACACCACTCAGCTTGGTGTCATCCACAAACCTTCTGAGGGTGCACTCAATTCCATCACCAACATCATTGATAAAGATGCTAAAGAGCACCAGTCCTGAGACAGACCTTGAATGTTTCCCAGGATGGAGACATCCATACAAGCTCCAGGACTATGCAAAAGAATGAGGGAGTGCTTAGGGCTCCCAAGGCACAGAGGAAGTGGTAGGACTGAGAGGGAAACCTCTCAGAGTTGGATGCAGTTTTCCTGGATCCCCAGACTGCCACAGAAAGCGACTGGCTGTTGGCGGCTAGGTTTGCCTCCCTGAAAACCAGCTCTGTGGGCATTCAGCCCACCCCAGCCAGAACCATGATCTCCCTCCAAGAGATGGATGCTGCCTTCTCCCCTCCTGACCACCTGCCCCTATCACAAACTGTCTCCCCGTGCCCCCTTCCCAGCTGGCACAATGCTCCCCACCAGTCCACGCTCCAGCTAACTCTGTGTCCCTGAGGGCCAAGCCGCAGAGCCACAGGCTTTGCAGGCTGGCAGAGCCCTGGCAGGCATGGAGCCAGCCACCATGCCTAACTGTGGCTTCCTCCAGACCAAGTGGGAGATGTGCCCTGCCCCACACAGACACTGCAGTGCAGCTCCAGACTTATCCCAGGCTCCTCTCCTCTGCCAAAATACATGGTGTTACAGAGAGCCACTCTGACACAACCAGCTCTTAACACCATGCAGGAGAGATGTTATCTTTTGGGCTGCCTCTGTGCAGTGTCCCTGCTCCAGGGATGTCACCCAGCACAGAACCTGGAGTAGGATGATGGAGCAAGGAGGGCTCTGGACCAAAACAGGCAGGGTCTCCTTCCACAGGCTCCCCAGGGACAGTCCTGTGGCAGGAGATATGAATTGGGGAGAGAGAAAAAAATTGCATTTCATCCAGAAAGGAGAGGGGGGTGAGAAAGGGGTCAGGAATGAGCAGACCTGACCCCATTAGAGAAGCAGCGGAAGGCAGGGAAAAGCTGTAAAGATAAGTCAGGGCTGTGCTGAAGGATAGAGGAGCCAGCAGAGGAGAGCTTTGATTTGTACTTTTTAAGGCGATGAAAAAGATGGAGATGGTGGCAGGGAAACACACTCCAGCATTTCTGAAACGACTGCAGTGCCCTCAAAGGCGTATGAAACTTGCTTTCCTTCCTTGGACGAGACAGGAGTGAGGAGGCCAATTAACCAGGGAAGCTAAAGCACACACGTGCTCCAAGCCTGGCTGCTGTTCAGCTGCCGTGTGTGACTGTGCCGTGCATTCTCAGGCCACAGAAATGTCAAAAGCTTCGTGCAATTCTGCAGCATTAGAGATAATAAATCAGCATGCAAAGGGCTGAGTAAAATGCTGTAAGAGCCACCCAGCTGCATATATTAAAGGATGCTACAATGTGCACTACAGAAGGTAGCCCAGATTCAAATACTCCTGGTCCTTGGGGGTGCCCTCCAGATACCAGAAAAGGCTGAAGCAAAGCCCAAGAGCCATACCCTCACTGGATTTGGAGTGCGCCAAATCCCCAACCGCATTGCTGGCATTAGCTGCAGGCACCACCACCAGCCATCTGTTCCAGGCGTTTCACTGCATTGACGGTGGCAGATGCTGGCAATGAAGGGACACTGGCATTGTCACAGCGCTGTCCCTGGAACAGAACGAACCACTCCCAGCCTGCCCATCAAGTGCTAAAACCCCAGCCACAGGACTAGCAAAGTGTGCTAAGAGGTATATGCAGATGCGTATAAGGGCTGGATGCTTTGCTCTCTCTTCCTAGAGCTTTCCTATTCTGGACAAGCAGACACAGATGTTTGAAGTGATGCCTTGCCACTTCAAAAGTGATGCCCCTGTCAAAAGCTTGTCATAGCTTCCAAAAACCTCGAGAAATGGACACACTGACTACAGGTCATCCTGTAGTACCCATTTCTCAGCACACAGGCGTGTCTGGGGGAGCAAGGTATTAGCTCTTCTGGACCAGGCATTGGTCAGAGATGCCAGAGGTTTGCTAAGTGGTCCCAAATTGCTGCACAGTGCACTTGGGGCCTTGGTTCCCTCCACAAAATAGTGTCCTTCACTAATAGTGTGCACAACCAGTGAGTGCTCAGGCAGGAGCAAACCAGGCCGCTGCCATGGCACGCACTGCCCAGGGCTGTGCCCCGGCACTCACCTAGCGCTGAGCTAAATTCAGCCCCTTACAGCACACAAGCCCAAATTCAGGAAAGCATGTGATTCATTTAAAGAATGCATTTAAGTGTTTTCTTGAATAAGCCACTGTGAGCAATAATCTCCCCGTAAGCACTTCCACAGAAGTCACCCAGCGAACAGAGGTAGCCGACTCCGGAGACACCCTGCTGCAGCAGGCAAACCTGCCCTGCCTGAACTGAGGGCACAACTCCCACCTGCTCACACAGGGACAGAATTTCCTCTCATGTCTCATATCTCTTTCCCTGTGCAAATTATGCAAACACAGTGTATTGACTGCACCCAAGGGAGAACATGCATATATTCCCTGTCTCTCTTGAGTACTGAGATCACTAGAAATGCTGCATATAGTCTTCACACTGATCAAAGTGAGTTTAGCTTATTAAGAGAGGATTCTATGCAGAAAGCTGATTTATTTTCTGTGAGTATAAATTCAGACATTAATAATATAGTTCAGGCTGAAAAAAACCAGCCAAACCACAATAAGAACAAAATGCCTTTTTGCTTCCAGTCAAAACCTTCTTAACAATCACTGTTAAGGAGCTTTTTATCTCCTTTTTGCATCTGCCTGAAACTGAGCCACCCATACAAGCCCAGCCCAGCCAGGATCAAAGACTCATCTTCTCCTGGCACACCACCCATCATCTCATGGTGAGGTTTCAGGAAGCGCATCCCAGAGCACTGGGTAGCACAGGGTGGCAGAGGCTCAGTTTGAATACCTCAGCGAGAATCAATGCAGTTGTTTGCAGGCAGAGGTTCTCTCACACCACAGCTGCTGGGAGTTCATGTGCTGGCAGATGTACAGCTGAGAGCTGTGAGTGTGCCTGGGTGGCACCAACCTGCACCTTGGGGTGCCCAGGGACACACCAGTGAGCTGGCAGACATCCAGTATGGGCAGAGCCTGTGTGGCTGCTCCTTCACAGATAAGGTGCTCTGGGTTTGCATCCTTTGTAAATCTCTAAGGTGGAGCAGTAAGTGTATCTACAGTTCATCTGTATAGAAATGATCTAAAGAAAATCAGATGAATTGCGAGAGACTTAAAATTGCCACCAGATTACTAGTTTTGGCAGCACTGTGGGAAAGTGGATTGACTGGGTTTTGTCAAGTGCTTGTTCCTCTGATCTCACATCTCCCACACATTTTATTTCTCTGTCACGACACAGAGAACACCACCTTTGGAAAACGTGCAACTAGCTTGAGACACAGCTCTCATTGTGGGAGCCCAGCCACTGCCGAGCACATCACTGCTAGAGAGAGGGCAGGCATGGGGGAGCTCTGGCTCAGCCTCTGCCTTACTAGCACACAGGCAACCAGCAACCATGTGCAGCTGACTGGGGTTCTGAGGCAGAAGGTAAAGCCTTTGCTGTTTTCCTGGCAGTGCCACAAGACCCAAGGTTACAGATCTCAGGCACACGCATGTGCGGTCCTAAACTGCTCAACTCTACAAGACCCCACAACACCTTCAGGGGGAAAGCAAAGATGAGGTGAAGGAGGGATGCATGGGCATCAGAGCGCATGTGTGTGCATCCTCCTGGCAAGGGCTGACCTCTGTCTTGCAATGCTTACAGGGCTGCCCAGATCCCACGTTGGCCAGCACCTTGGTGCAGGTTTCTCCTGCCTTGCTGCATGACTTTTCCATCAATACTCAGCAACACCCTGAGTGTGAAGAGGATGGGCGGAGGGAGATTGCACGGAACATCTGAGTCAAAAATCACCCACTGCCAAAGGTCCCTGGCTGCCCTCCTCGAGGCCTGGCCCAGATGTCTATCTCCAGGTATCACCAGCACTTTGCATTCTGCCTCTGAGGTTGCACCTCTAGCATAGTATTTTACCTGTGGTGTCCCAAGGTTTAAGCTGGAGGTAATCTCTTGGTTAAGAATGGTTTAAGTTATCACATTTAGGCTTTGACTGTTCCTCTCTAACTTAATCTTAACATTTTCCTTTATCTCTAGCTTGCCATTTATCCCACCTGCCAACTTAATGCTTTCTCTAAACTTATTTCAACAGTGACCTTGTTTGTCAGTTACTCTGCTAAAACCCCACCCAGGAGTTATAAACAGTAGCACACATCAGGGGCTGTTCAAGGCTGAAATTCATACAATCTGCCCTCTGGCTTCACAAGGGAAAGTGCATGCAGAGAACCAGGGTTCCCACCTGTCCTGGCTGCCTGCGGCACCCCTGGTGCTCCTGACCCGGCTCTGCAGGGCTGCGCCTGCTCTCAAGGGATTCCCACCAAACTCTTCTTCCTCGCCAAGACCTCCCTTACGCAGCCTGTCTGTAAACATGATGCAAGGCCAGAGCGACTGCCAGGATGCTGGGAACACCACCGCAGGAAGAAGGAACAAAAGAGCCCCGAGTGTAAGCTGCAAAGCATCCTTCCCCAGCCATGGGCACTGAAGTCTGAGCTCCCCACCACAGACCACACTTACTTTCACTGCTGCAGCTCTGGATTACAGCTTACACCATGACAGGAACAGCACTGACTGCATCCTAGCAGATGGACCAAAGGGCGAGGGTGGGACACAGGCACTCCAGGACACCTTGGAAAGGGACAGCCTCCCTTAGCTGCTGTCCAAATTCCCACCAATTTCACCCCAGCTTTGAGAACCGAAGAGAAACATAAATATTCTCTTGGTGCTAACAAACAGAAACAGAAAACCAAGAACGGAAACAACACTGCACCTGCGGGGCAACGCGTTCAGGGCTGTGTCCTGCCAGACGTCACGCTTGCTCAGGCTGGCTGTGCAGGAGCACAGAGCTCCTGGATGGAGATGCGTCTCCTTTAGCACACAGACCATGGCTCATAGAAGCTGACCGTTTCCACGACATGAAAAGCTTTCCTCACCAAGGCATTTTCACTTACTTGCATTTCAGTCACTGACTACAAATGGGTTCTTACTCCAGACAGTTCCTTCTCTCAAGGGAGTGCCTTGAATGCCCAAAAAGCTGACCTCAGTCTGCACATTGGAAGAGCCTTATAGTTCCCACTCCTCTTGCGGGTGAAGTTGTGTGCTCTGGTACATGTAGCATCATCTCTGCTCCCCACCCCTTCACCTCATCCATGCTCACCACCACAAATCTTCATGGTTTTGGCACCACAATTACCCAAAAACAACCACCGTGGGTGTCCCCAGGGTGCTGGAGAGCATTAAACTACTCACATGCTCTTACTGACTTTACACCAGCCCAGGCTGCATGGAGGGAATGGGACCTGCCAAAAAGGTCCCTAGTGCGACTCCAGTCTGCTCCAGGCTGCCAGAAAGCCCCAGCTCCTGACTCCTCAGGACACACCACACTGCATGCTGCCAGCCTGCTCCATCCACCCACCAAGCACTCTCCTGCTCCCCACCAACCACCCCCTGCTTCCCAAGGCAAGGTGAGCTCAGCTGTGCCCCAGGAAGAGCAGGAACTGTATCCTCCTGGCACACAGCCCACATGGGGGTCTGTGGCTTCCCCCTCTGCCAAGGAGGGGGCAGGTAGGCAGGGGGTGTGCTTACACCCTGCTCTGCAGCTGCCCAGCTCATCTGAGCCTTGCCTTAGGAGTGTGATCAGAATTTATGGCTTCTCAGTCCCCTCCTGTCTCCACCACTGCACACCATTGCTTCCCGGGATGCCCTCTGCCCCCTCCCTACAGCCAGCACAGCAGCACATAGACATCCCCTCCTCACACAATGACCTGGGAGTTGCGCCTTTTTCTTGGAGCAACTTGGGAAGCAGAAACCTCATCCCTAATCACTGAGGGTGGCCAAAGCACCATCTGAGACAGTCTGGTAAGTTTATGCCACCTCCTGAATGCTGCAGCATCTTATAGCTCTTCCTAGTGATGCAGAAGTGCTGGGATTTATCCCTTGCTGCTGAACAGTCGAAAGCAGAAACTCTGCCAAGCCCTAGGAATCAGAGACACCTGCCCTCACCCTCCTCCGGAGCTTGGCTGCAAACACACTGTGCTTTGGGGATTTGCCTGTCAGAAAGAGAAAGGGAGAGCTGCCAGGGACAGCGTGACCAATGAAACCCAAGAGAGGATCAGAGAGAGAGGCTGCTGATGGATGTTGGGCTCTGCCGGCTCCTTTGCGTTGCTCTCAGGTTTTTTATTTATTTTCATCCGCAGTCCCACCCATCCCTTCCCTCTCTGACAGAAGGCACCTGGCACAGGCACTGAGTAACCATTTGCCTGTAGGATATCAAAGCTCTTCAGGTCCTACACAAACAATTTCATTTTTAATGAGAGGTTCCATCAGCTCGTAGAAAGCATTTGTCCCTATGTATTGTTGATGAAAGAGGGAAAGCAAAACACGTGGGAACCCGTAAGGATCCCTGAACAACTGCACATAGCAAGTAATAGCTGTGGCACTGGGAAATCAGACTGGATTATCACCATGGCTTTCTTCAGCTTTAGAAGTCAGTACACTGACAACAAAACTCTGTTTTTAAAAGAAAACTAGTAAAATTCTCCATTTACTTAACAGCACACACTGACTGTAGAGAAATAAGAGGAATTATTCACTTGTACTGCACTTTCTGTACATCCCACCGACTAACCTTCCATCAAAGTCAAGGTCAAAGTTGATTACGTGCTAGAGTAATTCAATGAACAACAGGGAAATACATCCAACGATGCCCAGGGAAGCTCTGAACTGACCCCAGCATCTACCCAGGGCACGGCAGCTAACGTTTGCACAGCTGTGAGCACAACAAAGACAACCTGCTGCAGCATCCCACGCGCAGGGGTGAGATGCATCTGACGAAGCCCGCGGCTCTCGCCCCTGAGCGTGATTCCTGGGACACACGGGGCTCCCCGCTCACCCGAAAGCCTGTCTCTCTCTCTCGCCTTGCCAGGCTGTGCCCTTCAGCCCTGCCCTATTTATCTGCAGTTTTATGCTGCCCACACCCCAGAGCGGGTGAGCACCATTACCTGTTTGCTCGGTGCGCTGATGGAGTCTCATTAATTCCCACTCCCTCCACACAAGCGCCAACTAACCCCCGGCGCCAAAAGCGCCGGCTCCCCGCTATCCTCACACCTCCGAGCTGCGCTCAGACCGGCCCAGGGACGGCAGGCGGCAAGCAGGGTGGCAGGCAGGTTGGTGTGACACGACACATACAGAGGGGAACCCAAGGAGGGAATTCCGCTCCCGCCCGGGCCGTCCCCATCCCCTGCCTCGCTCAGCCGCGCCCTGCGCATCACTCGCCCAGTGCTTCCCTGCTCGTGCCCTGCGCAACCCCCACTCTGCTCAGCCCCGACCCAGCTCTGCCGCCTCTCCATCCCCTGCCCAGGCCCTTCCTCTTCCCCCGCTCTCCGCATCCCCTGCCCAACTCTATGCCCCTTCCCCAGGCGCTGCCGGGTGCCTCCCCGCTACCAGCCCAGCGCCGCGCCGCCTCTCCCGCGGGCCGGGCGCGGTCCCGCTCAGGAGCTGCCCAAGGTACCGCCGAGCCGGGCCGGGCCGGGCTGGGTCAGGCGGGGCTCCCGGCCGCGGCACCCCCCGAGCCCCGCCGCGCTCACCAGCACGAAGGAGCTCCGCACCGCCTCCGAGACGCTCTGCCGCAGCTCGGCGGCCGTGCCCGGCTTGCTGAGCCGCTTCGTGAACTTCCTCACTTCCGACATGGCGACATGGTCCGCGCCGAGCGCCGCGAGGCCGCGCAGAGCCGAGCCACGAGCGGCGGCCTCGCTGCCGGCGGGCGGAGCCGCTGGGCGGGGACGGGGAGGGGGCGGGGAGGGGGACGGGGAGGGCCGCGGCTCGGCCCGGCCCCGCTTTGTCCCCGCAGCAGGTGCCGCCCCGGACCCGGCTGCCCCCCCCTCCCCGGCCACCCGTCCCACCCCGGCACGCAAAGCCTGGGGCTGGGACTCGGCGAGGGACAGCCGGCAGCCCCCGGGCCGGGGTGGTGCCACGGGCCGCCCCTGCTCCGCGGAGGTGCCGCCCGGCCCCGGCACGGCTGCAGGGATACTCCCTTGATGGGGATGCGGGGATGCAGCAGCAGTTCGCCCAGCAAGGGCGCGGAGGGGCCGAGGCTCACTCGGAGGCGGGTGGCCTCTGGACGAAGTGACCGGGCGTCTGTGCCCCGAGGAGGCTCGGCGCCAGACCGGGAGCGGCGATCTCCGTGCTGCTCTCCCCGAGGCGTACCCCTGCTTTACTCGCTGCTTCCCAGTAAGGCTCGGCTGGATCCTGTCACCCAGCATCCCCAACTACCTGCTGCAGGGAAGTGCTTTAATTACAAAGGCCACAATCCCGTTCCCCTCTCTGGCTGCAAAACCACGAAGCAAGGGTGTGGAAAGAAGGCTGGAGTTAATTCCTCATCTTCGTTACTTTGTCATCGCCCACTGTTTGTAAGGGTGGGGAGTTGGAATTGGAACAGAGAACCGTCCATCCCATAGAGGTGCATTACAGCCTTACTCATGCATCTCTTGACTTACCCTGTGGTGAGCTGTGTTTTCACAGTGCGGTACCACACTGCATGAAGTTGTAGTCAAACCCTTAAGGAGTTTATATTCTGCCCCGTGGCTGATTAAATACCATTTCAAAGGGCTTCACTGGAATTACAGGCATGCTGTCAGTCACACAACAGAGAGAGAAATGATTTAGATGATGAGAACCAATCTGTAGGGGGTAATGAATACAGCTATTATGACCCAAATCATTCAAAATGTTATTTGCAACTTCTAAAGCATGCAAGCCATTGTTCTCCTTTTTAGCAGTTCACTGAAGGGGCAGCAGGCACCCTTTCACATTAAACATTGCTCTGACTTTTTACACCAGAGGCAAAACAGCTCTAAAAGTTTGTTGTTAATTATCAAATCTCTATTAGACGAGGGACAGGGGAAAAAATAAGTTTATGACTGGGAGAATTGGCATTTTCATCAACATAAAGCTGATCCAAATCTGCCCAAAGTAAGAAGCAAAAAAGCCATCATGACACACAATTCCAGCTGCAGCACACTTCCTTACACCCATGCCCAGGCAGAGTCTTGCAGAGGTCTAAACAACCACTTCAGATCGTCACACCATTCGGCTCCAGCGACTGCGCTGTGGTGAGCTGGGCTGTGCCTGTACTGGTAAGTGAATTCATCAGGTCTCAGCCGCCTGGCTGCGAGAGGACAGGTATGGCAATGATGCTGGATGCTTGCCACAGGATGGGGTAGCCCTGCTCATACTGCCTGCTGGGGAAAGCCTCTGGGCCCCCTTCTTCCCCAGAGCAGGCTGGGCACCGCAGAGCCCATGAGCCCACACGACACTGATGGCTGGGGGCCCATGTGTCATTTCTGCCTTTGGTTTGCCAGATTGGGAGCAGGGCTCAGAACCGCAGCGCTCACCAAGGGGCTGAGGGGAAGTGCTGTAGTGGGTCACTTGACAGGAAATAAAATCATCTCCAGAGCACCCACCCCTTGTTTATCCAGTGAGAAGCAAAAGGTTCCTGCTAAGATTATGAGCTTGGTGTGGTGCCAGCGAGGGGCTGCATCCGATGGGCTGCACATCAGCATCCCACCCAACTGAGCTGAGGTGGTATGGAACACCAGCAAAAAACGAGGCTGGGGGTGGTTTGGGGTGGTTTGGTTTTTTTCGAGCTAAACAAAAAGAAAACAGAAGGAATGGGAAGGACACATCACATGGGGAAAAACAACAACATGCAGCACGCTGTGACTCCCTCTGGGGACAACCAAACATCAGAATAAGAGTCTCAAGCACAGGGAGTACCAAGGCGAGGGGCAATGGCAGCCATAGCTCCACTGGGACAAGACAAACCCAAGGTTTACAAGAATTGTGATTTTCATCTCCTTCTGCATGGGGCAGAAAGGCCAGGGGTGGTTTGTCGGAATAAGAAAGGCACCCAAGGACACGCAGCAGTATTCTGGAGGTGCTGAAGAATTGAACTGCCTCAGACAATCAAACTTTCTTGAACTCAGCCTACTGTGGGGAACTTCATTTTCACCCCTTCAATGAGCCTTGAGGTCATTTTGATCCCAGGCTTTTCCAAAACATAACCAACACTGCAATCACTTCCATTTTCTTCCCATGCAGGCAGCCACAGCCTCTCTTGCTCCTTCAGGGATTCACTCTGAGCACCAACTCTGCAGCTGACCAGCTACAGCTGATGGATTGACTGCCCTTGTCCCAGGCACTTACTGGAAGCACAGGGACTGCAATGAGCACCAGCTTCTCTGAATAAAGAAAGTCTTTGCTGCAGGCTGAGACTGTCTTCAGGACACGCAGCTCTTCCCATTTGCTCTGCCTGTCACTCGCTATTCACTGAGTTCAGGCAGGGAATTCCTCCTGTGTAAAAAGGATTGAATTCAACCTGCTACTGGGTAGGCTTTGTGACCCAGCCAACCCAAAAGGAAACTGCAATAAAACATAAACTCAGAAAAAAAAAAAAAAGGGGGGGGGAGAAAAATAGGAAAAAACCCCACAAATTAAAACAAAAGAAGCAGATCTGCTGAAAGAACCTGGAGTTCCCAGGCAAAGGGACCTTGTCTGATCCAAAGCTCCCAGCCTGTGGCAGGTTTTGACTTTGGTTATAAACCTTAAAAAACCTGACCCATCCTTAGAGCGAGCACAGGATGAACGGCATCACACTAGGAAACACATGGAAATCTCAGTGTTCTGCACTACATGTGCTGACGGTGAAAACTCACAATATCAGGGTGTGGGCCGAGGGTTGTCCAGGCTACTTTGGCCAACAGCCAAGGAGGAGGTTTGGAAGGAGGTGTGTGCCCCACCACAGTCTTTTCACCCTGGAAATCCCAACATTCCCAGAGAAGTCAGTACAGTCAGGCAATCCCAGATAAGTGCAAAAGGAGACGTGCCTATTTACATTACTTTCTAGAAAGATAAATTCCTGTACCACATCCATTCTGCCCTTCAGACCATCTGGGGTTTATTTCCCGAGCCATCAGGGGTGTCTGCACCTTCCTGGCTGACTGGAGGGCGGGCAGCAGCAGCAGCTCACGCTGACCAGTGAGGAAGCATGCTGAAAGGCGTATCTGGCATGGGCAAACCAGCTCCCCTGCCATCTCCTCCCAGACCTGGTGGGCAGCACAGGCTGTAAGAAAACAGAGTTTGCAGAAGACATCACATTAGCTTGATAGTGGAACCCTTCCCGCTTACAGTAGCTCTATAGCACAGGGGGTGCATTAAGGAAAAAGCTGGGGTTTTTGGCTAACATCCATCAGTCTGCAGCTGAAACTGCTATAAGGTCTGGAACCATATGTAAGGGGCACTTACCAGCTCTGAAAACCTCCAAACAAGTCAAAGGGGCACGCTTAGGATTTAATTTCTCACAAGCCATTAAAGGTAACAGTCACTTCATATCATCAGGAAATAATCCTTTGCTTTACACTGCCTTCACTGGTCATCTGTGGGCCTTTGTAGCACCTGCCAGTGGGCCTGTACCAGAAAAACACTTAACTACAGTGATTAGCCTTAAGCAGGTGATAAATCCCAGAGCAGGATAGGAGCCTGCATTACTGCATCGAACCTGCAGGACTCAGTAACCCAGGTCTAGACATGGTGGGTTTTTTGCTGGTGAGGGAGAGGATTAGAAATACCCTTACTTCTTCAGTTTCCCAGCTTCAAAATTCCCATGGGATACAGCTCTGGTGTTTCAATGTATGTCAAACACTTGAAGATTTAAAAATAAATAAATAGGATGTGGCCTTACAATCACATCTCCCACCTCGCTTGCCAATGAAGCCAGGGCACAGACTGCTCCTGGACCACAAGTAAAGAACTTCTTACACATCCTTTTTTGTGTGTAGCTCATCCCTCCTGTCAAAGCAAGGGAAAACCTCTGTGTATTTGGGTAATCTGATTAGGCACCGCTCCTCAGCTCCACAGACAGACTGACAGCACTTGGGGTGCTCTCAGAAGTCCAGTTGTGCCACCAGACTGGATACGGCAGAGCAGCTGTTTGAACACTGCAGCGACTGTTGTCACCCCCTGTGTGTCATCTGTCCTGTCTACTGACTCGTGTCACTTACTGCTGGAGGTGTCACCAGGACTGTCAATAAGTGGTTGGCTCCTATACGCCTGCGAAGGGGCCGCGCTGCAGCTGTGCAGCCATAAAGCGCTGTGTAATTCAGGGATGCCAAGTCCTGGCTGCTAAAGGGCTGCCCTCTCCTGACGCAGGGGGTATGGTGTGGGCACAGCTCCTGGAAGATGGGAGGGATGACAAGTTCGAGCCCTGCGTTTCACAGAAAGGCACCAACTCAGCAGGACCAAACACTGCCCTGCTCTGTGCCAGGGCTGCCCTGCTCTGGGCATTCACCTGCTGCAGCTCCTGGGGATGGGAGTCTTGGGAGCTGCACTACATCCACGGCTGGTGGTGCATCCTGGGAGCTCCCACCAGCATCCACTGTCATGGAAAAGCATCCAAAGGTCTGCAGGGACCATGGAAAACTCCTCCTTGCATCGAGGGTCAGGGCAGCAGCACTAATAGTGAACCCCTTTAATGTCCCACACTGGCCCTAGTGTGGGTTGCCTCAAAGAGGCAACAAGAGCCCAGTGGCCATCGGACTTTTGTATTTTGTTGAAATGCAATTAAATGTTCTCCCAAGGTTTAGTTCCTGGAAAATTAGATACTTTATCATAAAACCTGATTTAAGAAAATGAAACCAAGAGACATGCTGCATCTGTAACACCTGCTGTTAACTATTTTCAGATATAGAACTGCAAATTAGACGGGCAGTGACTCCAGCACATCTCTAAATCTTAATTTTCCTTGAGGCTTTTCGTTGTTTTCTTTTTAAATTCTGCTACCGAGCGCTGGAGAGAGGTAAAACCTCCCCTTCCACTTCAAGTGGAATTTCCAGTGTTGCATTTGTGCCTGTTGCCTTTTGCCCACTGAGGTACCGTCTTTACCCACCAGGAATTCATACGTATGGGTAAGATTCCCCTGAGCTGCCTCTGCCCCAGCTTTCTCAGCCTCTCCACACATATCAGATACTCCAAGCTCCTCCTCATCCCAGTAGCCCTTTGCTATATGATACAGCAGCCCAGTATATTCACATCTCTCTTGCACTGGGGAGCCCAGCACTGCACGCTGAGGAGGGTACTAAGCTGTGGCCCTGTCAGCGCCCAGGAGAGGGGAAAGATCTCCTTTGAACAGCTGACATGTTCTTCTTCATGTTGGCCCCTTTTTTCCTGCATCCTGGATTACAACCAGACATGAGTGATGGGATGAAAGTGCTGAGTTTGTCGAGCTGCATGGTAACAAAGCAGAATCCAGCTTATGAGTATCTCCCTATTTATCTTCCTCTGTTTGAAGTCTTTAAAGATCATTTACAGTAACTGCCACACAAGAGGATTATTAAAATCTCAAACAACTCCCCTGAGTATCTCTAGCTTGGACAAAGTTGACAGCAATTAAGAGGAGAATATACACAGCTGCTGGACATCTCACTTGAGGTCAACCTGCCATTGCTGCTGGTGTCAGCCCAGCAGCTTACAGGACAAGTCTGGTGTGAAAACGCAGAAGAAAAAAAAAAAAGTGTTAAAATCTCCTTGTTGTTTCCTTGCCTGGATACGGTAGGCCAACGAGAAGACAGCACAAAGGGGTCACCATCATTCAAACAAATCTCTCTTGCAATGCAGTGTCAAGTGATGTGCTTCAGCCAGGCCCACAGAGGAACCTGTGCAAAGTGTCTCAAGTCTCACTGCTCCTGAGTTATCCGTCTCCAGCCAGCCAGGGCAGAGGCTGTAAGGGCAGCTGCGTGATCTCCTGCTCCTCATGCAGGAACACACACACCAGCTGGGGCTGCCTTTGCTTTGGCCAGTGGTCCAGAGGGCTGAAGTCCTGTTGTGAAGGGGATGTGTCCATAGGCAAATGCTTGGGCAAGTCAGGTGAAGTAGGCATGGAGAGCTGGGTTGATTTGGAGAGATGGGTTGATTTAGAGACCCGGCTCTACCACAGCACTCAGAAGTGTGCTGATCACAGGCAAGGGAGCTGTAGGCACAACAGGTTGGAGTGGGACCTGGTCTAGAAAAAGCTCTAATTTGTATTTATTCTGGAACTCCAGGTCACTGGAGTCACTTTGATAGCACCAATGTGGTTTTCTTCTCTTTGTCCATCACCTTTCTTGTTTCACAGATGACAACTGCCACACTTCAGCTCTCCAGGACATGGTACACAGATGTAATTCTCAAGGCAGCCAACTGTCCAAGAGCACAAGCCCCACTGAACTGGAAAAATCTACTAGTGAAGATAGATTCAGGGGTTGGATTTGAGGAATGAAAGGTTATCTTAGAGGGAGCACCTGCTGTCAACTGACATTAAATTCACACTCCAGAGGGCTTGTCAAATGCTGCTGGGGTTCTGAAAGTCTTGTAGGAATTTCCTGGCTTTCAGTAAAAGGTTAACTGTCTTCTGACATTAAAAATAACCAAAAAAACCCCCTACGTTCAAACCAGAGAATGGTGGAATAGAACAACGTAGAACAGCACCAGCCTGTCATCTGTGTACTCAAAACATTCTCAGTGCTCTGAATTAGTCCTGCATCCCATGCTTGCAGCCCTCTCCAGATGATATCCTATGCTGCAGAAATTTATGTAGGCTTACAGTCAAAAGCCAATTTTTATTTTTAAAAAAGTTCTTCTGATTTCCAGAGTAGCATTCAAGTACCAGGAAAGGTCTGAATGAGCACACAGAGTAGAGAGAGACAATGACTAGGCAGAACTTAGCAAAGATTCCATTTTGGTAACAACTTCATCACCACAATCAATTTTCTTCACAGTTCTCCTCAGGTTCAGCAGAGTACCTGTTTGAAGTAGCAGCTGCTAAGGTTACTGGCTGTTCCACAATGAGTCGATTCAGGCCATGATCAGAGCACTTCCAGTTCAGCACCCAATTAATTCTACTGCAGTAAGACCAGGCCATATTGGCTACTGCATCTTAGAAATTAGCACAGCCCCACCTACTGCTACGGACTGACAGAGCACCCAGTGACTGTAAGAAGTATTCCTTAAGATTTTTTGTCTTCAAAGTCTAACAGACCTTAAGGTCTGTTTTTGCTCTGAAATAGCATCACAGAATGGCTTGGGTGGGCAGGGACACCCCCCACTAGCCCAGGCTGCCCAAAGCCCCATCCAACCTGGCCTTGAACCCTGCCAGGGATCCAGGGGCATCCACAGCTTCTCTGGGCACCCTGTGCCAGGGCCTCACCACCCTCACAGGAAAGGATTTCTTCCTTACATAGCTGATCACCATATCCCCTCCTTCAGTTAAAAGCCATTCCCCCTTGTACTGTCACTCCTTGCCCTCTCCAGCTTTTCTGTAGGCCCTCTTAGGGGAAAATTAGGTGCTGAAAGGAAGAGTTCAGGCAGTGTATGACACTCCAATCAGCTCATTTAATTGATTTTTAGGAAGCAACTGAGTTATTTCCAACATCTCCTGCACAAAGGTCCTGTACAATGGCAATTCTTCCCTTCTGCCTCCCAGGAATTTTAAATCATACTCTCTAAAGAGAATTTTGGTAACATGGGCGCAGGTAACTTCTCTTACAAACAGAAGGTTAAATAGGCCCTTGGAAGGAGCAGTGCAAAGAGGAACTAACTAGCACAAGGAAAGCATTTTGACAGTCGTATCTGTCCTCCCATCCACCTTTGTGTTCAAGAGAACATCTTTTCTCAGTGCAAGGGCACTACCTGATGCACATAAAGTGAAGGTACTTGAACCAATGCAAAGCCCATATGAATTTTCCTCCAGCTTAGGTTTCTAGTAACAGGCAGGAAGACCACACATGCCACTATGGAGAAGGTACCTGTAGGCAAAGCCATGGTCTTCATACTGCATAAACCAGCTTCTTTGCTTGCACTTGTCACTGAACACACAGAACATCTATAGCAAACTCCAGGAGTGCCTGGCATCAGCCTACAGGAATCACTGTCAATTACTCTTCATGTATAACCTGTTACAGAAGCTCATTTTTGGAGGCACAAACCAAATGCTTTCCTTGTACGACCTCCTCACTTCTATCAATTCAGCAGAGCTCAAAATAACAACAAAAAGAAATCTCAAGATAACTTAGTTTGTCTCATCTATACAGGTAGTTTGAAAACTGAGAGCAAACCCTACTAAAAGTGAGTCAAAGTGCCATTTTTGTATTTATTTTGTCTGATGATATACCCCTTTCAACTACTTTCCTCGTTCAAAACAATTTTATGCAAAGTCGTGGTCAAATCCACTTGAGTAAAGAAGTAGATGTGAGAGACTTAGAAGTGAAAGACTTAGAAGAGAGAGGCCTTTCCATGCCTTCATTCCTCTTTCCACACTTTTGAAGCCTCTATCATATAACTACTCTAAATTCTGTTTAATATCCAGTTCCAGTACTCCATTCCCCATTACCTCCCAAAGCTGTCATCAAAAAAGTGACAAGATCAGGAAAAGCAGAACTCAAATTCAGCAAGTGCATGTGAGATCAACGACTTGAGAAACAGGTCGGAACTATTTAGACCACAGGCAAATTTATGAATGAAAATGGAAAAGAAGCAACAGTTTCCAAGTGTGTGACCAAGTTTAATGATACATCTGGTTCTCTGAAACATTCAACCATCAATAACATTTCATGGGTTATGATGCCCAGAATGTTATTTCATAGGTGTTTTATAGGAATATTTACAAAGACTTTCAAAACTCAGAGGCACTAAACAAATAAGAACTTAAAACTTTACGCTACAATGCTTAAAAAATGTAAACAGTTTATTTTACATAGTCATAAAATATAAGAACTTTCTAATGCAGCTTAATTTTATCTGGAAGGTGAACGTATCCTGGTGCCCGTGAACAAGGAATGAGAGAGTTCTTTACACAAGTATTGTGCTCCAGTGTGCAAAAAATTATATATAAGAAAGGAATTGAAAGTTCACAACAATTAGAAGACAACAGAAAAATTTTCACGTCCTGAAATTTATAAAAACATTTACACATGGTTGCTGACTCATCAAATACTTGCATAACTTAAAATTCTGAACAATAGCTACTGCAAATCCAAGATCTCTCTCAAATGGAATTTTGTGCAAAGATCAGATCATTCAGCATTTTTCCAGCTGTCCCTCGGATCTTCCCTTCCCACACCCATTCCTGACATCTAGTGGCCACAAGCACCACTAAAATCCTCTTGATATAGGTTCAGATTAGTGTATGTAACCCAAGGCACACACAGTTGTGAATACATTTTCGTGCAGAAGGCTGTGCAGGTTCACAATTACGTTGCAAAACAACCGTTCTTAGAAAGTTTAGAGCCTTGTGTTTGGCAGGATTATTCTTATACATTCCTTTCTATTCTACAAGCCCAGGTGTTAATAGGTAGACACTGCTTTCCAAGGATCCAATATTTGAGTAGCTTTAAAATAAAGATTTTAAAATAAATCAGCCTGTGACACTGTTGTATTAGATACTTTGCTTTTGCCCACATTATTTACGGAATTTCAATCCCACAGTACCATAGCTTTATGCTGTCAGTTGCAAAACAACTAAGATACATATTTCTTTTTGTTAATGAAGACTTTGATTGCTCCAGTAAAGTCAGCTGATAAAAGCACTTCTGTGTGATCTGTCTTCAAAGCTCCTTAATAAGGAAAGAGAATAAACTGTTAGTTCATTTAAAAAAAAAACCCAAGTAAAAATCAAGACATCATTACAAGACAAGCTATCACTGTGACACCCTTCTTCCTCTCTCACACGCCTGTATCTAGCCAACACTTCAAGGAACACCTGCAATTCTAGGAGAGGGACTTTTTTGCTTTATATTGGTACAGCCCTGCCTTCTAACAGCTCAAGTGTAAAAACAACAATCCTAAAGAACACAGGACAACAGCTACCCCACTCACTTCACACTCTCTCAGGTTTTAGGAATGCAACAACTGCCAAAATGTGCAGCAGCTAAGGCAGGAATATATATCTGTGCCACTGCAAGGACTTCTCAGCTCAAGAAACCCTTCTCCCAAACTGAAAGTATTCTACACAATCTTTTCCTTCAAATAGCATGGTATCATGTAGAGCTCTAACACCTACCAGAGGGTATGGTATCTGATGCTTCAGAATCTTCTCCCTTACTTTCAGCTTCCTGCTTTTCAGAAGTTTCCAGCGACACCATCAAACCAGGATTGGGAGCAAAAATGGCAGATGTGACCACAGCGTTGTGCGCTTCAAAAAGACAATCCAACTCAGATTACAGTCTTGCAAGGAATTGTTCATTTCACAAGAACAGCAGGTGTTAAGTTTTAGAAAATACCTAAGAATCTCACTGCTAGTGGCACCACGTAGTATCATAATTCAAGGAGCAACTGCCATGCTTTAATAGCTCAGGGATCTCAGAACCACCTGTAAATGCCCCAAACGAACTGGCAAGAGCTCCAAAACAGTTCCACATTTCCCAAAAACCATGCATGGAGCACATGAGAGTTGCTTTTTTGTTATTTACTTTTAAATCCAGCCATGAAAGAAAAAAAATTTGCATTTGTTTTCAAAGCCATTTTTCCATTAAGGATTGAAGGACTGGTAATTGTTTGATCACTACACTTACACAAGTTCTGCCAGCAAAATGTTACATTCATTCAGGATCTTTCACAGATTCTGGACAACCTCCTAGCTACTCTCCTGCCATCCCAATCATTCATCTGTAGTGTTTTCTGTGGAGAAGATTTTTTGACAGAGTCCCCTGATTGAAAATCTACTCATTATAATGCACTTGACAATAATTTGTTTAAACTAGATGAAGAGCACTGCTGAGCACATAAAACTTAGAAGATAAAAAATATTAAGTTTTTCAAATCATATGAGGTTCAACTAAACAAAGATACAAAGTTGATTTTTACCTTTAATACCTTCCCAGAAGTCATTACGGTCTCTTCTTACAGATGTAAACTTGCTCAAGTCATGGTATGTACTCCAAATATAAACATACTTATCTTCTGAACCACTTACAATGTAGGTAAAGTCATGGCTAAAGATTCAAAGAAGGAAAATCATTACTTTTCTCAGCTGTTGAAGAAACCATTACCACAGCTCTCTAGATGACTTGCAGCTTTACAAGTGCATTCAGGCTAAGTTCACAATTCAGATCTTTTGCTTTAGTGACTGCAGTTCAAACAGATAGACAGTCCTTCAAGGAACGTGCCTGCAAGTTTCCTGATGCTGTCCCTCTGGCAGAAATATTAGTTCTGATGAACAGTACACAGCAGCTGTTCTACCACAGCTACCAACACAGAAGTGGATTAGTTTAACAGCAACAAGTAAATGGCATAATCTTTAAGTGCAACTTGCAGCTGTTTTAGTCTGGAAACTGTGTGAACACCTGAGACTGTGTAACAGGACTTACAATGGGAAAAACACCCCACACAGAAGATAAAAGGCAGTTAATATGACTGTAACCAGATGACTGTGTAACATACACTGACAGAGACAAAACAGTACCTGCAAATCCAAGAGTTTACTTTTAATCTATGTACTGCATGAGTATGCCACATCTATACTTTTTAGACTATGCTACAGCCTCATAAGTAGAGATGACTTATTTGGGAAGTTAATCTTGAGCAGAGGAGCTGGACAAGATGACCTCCAG
The DNA here is from genome assembly GCA_022605575.1 of Laterallus jamaicensis coturniculus. NCBI lineage: Eukaryota > Metazoa > Chordata > Aves > Gruiformes > Rallidae > Laterallus > Laterallus jamaicensis. Next base: position 4,223,059 of record JAKCOX010000014.1, read on the forward strand.
AGGTCTCTTCCAGCCTCAGTCGTTTTGTGAAATACTGGGTCAGCCTTAAAGATACTGTCAAAGGCCAACAGTTGACAATCAAAGTTAAATTTGGCATCATTCCTTAAGCAGTGCCGCCCTCCTCTGCTCAAACATCCAGGTTAAACAGATACCCAAGCGTATTTCCACTTTGAATTCTGCAAGACTCAAAAAGGGAACAGAAGAAAAAAGCCTTTCTCCCACTACTTCCACTCTTTTACTACCTTAAAAACCAGTGTTTCCATGGCAGTCATAGCAATAAACTTAGAGAAATATCTTAGGCCAGCACAGAGAAAGAGGGAAAAAAAAAATCCAACTCAGATTTAGAAGTTGTTCCCTGACAGTGATGATACACTGGCAGTAACCAACAGCGTTGGACAACGGCTGGGTGACCAACACATCTCCAACAACACTTGACAAAATGAAGGAAATAAAACCTATTTATCACAGAAGAGAGAAAGGATGCAGTCTCCCAGCCCAACCAGTTCCAGAATAGTAATGGACATACATTGTACCGTCAGTACAAAAGGATTTGCTTCGTAGAAGCTCCCTGCCCATCTCCAGCTTTGTAATCCTTGACCAGAGCCTTCAGTTACCCATGTATTCCATGCCAAGTGACATTTCAGAAGCTCAGTTTCACGCCAAGCTAAACACATTATTTAAACAAAAGCCTCTGTACTTCAGCCACAGTACCTCCCAAATCCAACAAGTCCATGGCTGCAATGGTCTTACCTAAAGCTGGCTTTGATTTGGCTGCTGCTGTTGACATAACCTTTGTATTTCATAGATAAAGACAGATCTCTTAGGTCATACAATCTGATTCTGGAATCATTTGATGTCACTAGTATCTAGAAACAAAATTTAGAAGTGGAAACCATTAGGCATGCTGAAGTTCAAGAGAGATCACTGAAAGTCAGAATTGTTTTGATTTTAAAAGTCACATAAACAAAGAATAGGACAAAAAACCAAAACAAGATTTAGGACAACGTCATTTTTCTTTCTGGTCTTCTGTCCATTCAATGGAAGACAATTTCACTGTCATGGATTATTCTAACTGGGCTGAACCAGAACAGCTACTCTTTACAGAATTAAACTGTGGGCCCAAAGAACAGTAATTAATTTGCAAAGGTTATTTTAGAACATATTCCACAATAACCCAGCAGAATAGCTGTTCCAGTGAGACAAATTTTTGAAGAGTCACAACTTAGCAATCACAAATTACCATCACCCAGAGGCCACTATCTACTTCATAAACAAACTGGGCTTTTCTCTTGGGTGACACGAGTTTACTTTTCACATTTTTCCCAACAGAAGCTTAAATGTACTTATAAGGAACAGAGAAAGGGTTGTCAAAACATATAAAAGCATGCAGCTGATTAGCCCTTTACGGTACCTTAGAAGTGGAGTGGATTGCAGGTTAGCATAAGTCTCAAGATGACAGCAGGAAAAGGGTATAGGGAAGTAACAGACAAATACTTCTACTTATATAAACATTTTAGGAAATAGAATTGTACCAACTCTTGGAACACTATCACCATCAGATTACAGAACTTAATTTGTTCTCAAAAGAGTTCACACTGATCTGGATTTCATTACATCATCTAACATGCCAATGCACAGTATCTGCCAGAAACCCTAAGGCACTCTTGATTGCTGAATCTTCTATATATCTTTAGAATTAAGTTATTTCTGTGTAGTTGGTAAGAGTACAGTACAGATGATAGCAGCTGGTGATCTGCTACTCTAATACAGCCTGCTGTTGACCCCACATCAAGCCTTAAAGTTTGTTTATGAGTGAGAAACTCTTCAGCTTTAGCTTACCACTAACACTCAATAGCACTTTTTTTTTGGTTTTTTGCATGATCAGAATTTGACCCTTTGAACATAAGGCTTCCATTTAGACTGCAGAAAAATAAAAAGAAATTCTGAGCAGCAGAGCACAATTGTTCAGGTATCAGATTCTGAGCTTTCAGCATTTTTCTGTTTCTGCATGAAGCACATTTCCAAATGAATATTTGAAAGAGGCTAGTTATGCCAAAAAAATTTTTAACTGAAAGCTGGCTGTAGGCATTTTATCAACCTTACATTGAGCAAAGCATAATGTGATCAAAAAAAAAAATAATCTGTTTTTCCACTACTTCCTGTTCTAATAGTCTAAATCAGGAGTGTAGTGCTCATTTTAGTAGTGCTAGAAGACTTCTGATTTAAGTCACTGAGTATAAACAAAACAGCACAAACTTACTAAGCATTAACTATCAGACTCCAGCACTAAGCTGCACTGAAAGACAGTACCTTATTCTCTCCAGGCAAGGGTTCAATGCCAGTAATTTTTCTTCCAACTCTATTCCTCCCTCTGGTAGAACGCACGTGTATTTGTGTATGGTACTTCAAGTGCTGGAAAGAGATAATAAACATTTATCCTGATTCTAAAAAATGGTGTCAAAACTTTAAAATATTTTCCTTCAAATTCTAATAAGCTTGTTTCGTGGTAGTTAACTAAGTAGGACTTCAAAATCTATTATTTAAAGTGAAAAACAGTATCAAAAGCTTTTTACCTCTGTGTCATAGAAGATGCATCTCCCATCATACGTGCCTATGACGGCGTATTTGCCATTCTGACAGAAGTTGGCAGCTGTAATCAATTTTGTCTGGCCATCTACTTCATTCCATAATGCCACCTTCTTGTCAGGAATGTTCCAGAGTCGGAGTTTCCCATCCAATGAACCACTTAAGAAATACCTGTCATCCTGAAAGGAAAAGCTACATTAACCTCTGCTTGTGCTATGAGTATGCCCAGATTTCCTTCCCCGTTTCCAAACAGCTCTCTAGAAGCTCCCAAATAAGAGCACTCAGATGAGTTGATTACAATGCTTAAGGAGGCTGAAATGACAATGGTAAAATTAATGGTAAATGGAGTTCAATCTCTTAGATTTGTTCAAGGCTACACGAGCTGTGTGTGTACTTCAAGCCAGAAAATTGTTCACTGTTCCCAGAGTGACATTTTACCCTCTTAACACATTAGAAAAACACTAACTTGTCAGGAATTGAAAGCTCTTTTCAGAGCGCCTGATACATCTACCAGTTATGTTTGTCAGGGAACACTGGAAAAATGCTTTTCCTCTACTTCAGGTTTGTTAACGTTAGGAAGCTTTATTACAGAACTAGTTTTAAACAGGCAAATAAGAGAGCTTGGAATGGATCTCTGGAGGTGTCTGGTCCACCTCCCCCACTCACAGCAAGGATAGCCTGAAAAGCGTGATCAGGCTGTAAAGCGTTGTATCCTGTCAAGTTTTAAACATCCTCAAGGATTCTGTGGTCTTTGGGGAATCTGTTCTATTTCCTTATGATTTTTTTCACTAGTATTTAATCACAACATCCTTAATTAGAAATTAATTAGACCACTCACAAAAGGTTAAACCACATGGACACTCCTGGTGAAGTTCAGTGTAGATGAACATTTAGAAGTTCCAGAATACAGTGCAATAGGGATATTTTTAAATTGCACAAACTCTATTATTCAATTATTTATTTAATTGAAAACAAAGGGGGAGGGCTCTTGTAATTTCAAGAGGAAAATTTGTCCAGAAGAGAGATATGACACTTACCCTTGGATGGAATGCTATAGCAGTGACAAAGTCTATATGCTGAAAACAGCAAAGACATTCTCTTCTTGATATGTGCCATAGTCTGACAGTTTTGTCCATAGAAGAAGAAAGCAAGAAATAATTCTGTGAAACAAGAAAATTCCATGGTTATTAACACACACAAAAGTAACAGAAAATCCAGAAGCAACCTGATTGGTAAAATGTTGCCGATTTCTGTTGGAAAGAAATTCAAAACTCCACCCTTTCAGATAAAATGTTTAATGCAAATTATCATTACTGACTGGTGCTTTCCTCAAGCCCAGTACACAGACGCTCAGCCACAGAATATATTCTGGAAGGATCTCAATGGAAACACTAACAACATGGGAAGTAGTTAAAGTACTCAAAGAAGAAAGAGCACAACAGAGAAGGGAGACTCTCCTGCCTAAGACCCTTCAGCCAGACGGAGTTCTTAAAATTACAAACATATTCCAATGTGGAGAATTAACTGGGTAAGATTTATGTGAAACATTTTTTGCAAGTTAAACACAAGCTAATTCTCTGATTTTAAGATGTATGTATATCTGCAGCAAATTCAGAATCTGTAAATTGCATAAAACCAGTGAAGACAAGAAGAGTAGTAACACCATACATCAGAAATCACACCGCTCAGTGGAAATTCTTTCCACTCCAAACAATTTAACTCCACTCTTGAATACAAAATTGTAATTACTAGCTTGATTTTAATTTTTTTAAGACTACTTTAGAGAAATCCAAGAAGTTTTTTAATTTTACCACAACTACCTTCAAGTGAGAATAAGGGTTGTCTCTACAAACTTTTTGTCTGAACTTAAGAACTATTTCATATTGTTTAAAGCATGGTTCCAATGGCAGTTGGAAAAAGAAAACAAAATCACAGGAGAACTGTGAAGTCTGTATTAAGGTGCCTTACTTTAGACCAGGAAAGGTCAAGAAGATCTGCTGTATGCCCTTTATATTTGCAAAATGGTCGCTGGCGGAACGGAGCATTTTTATCATCTGGGTCTTCATCAACTCCACTGCAAATCTGTAAGAGAAGCATATGGAAACATTAGAAAATAGCAGCAGGAAAAATTAACAATAAAGCAATTACTGCTTACAAAAAGTACAGAGACAATTATACTTTGAAGAACAACTCTTCCAACTTTAAAATCAACATCACCAGCCTAAAAACCAACCCCATTCAATTTCAAGCACATCATCTTGAAATTCCAAAATTAAGAAGTTCCACATTTTCCATCCATACAGTTCTTATTCAATGGGATAAACTGGACAGCAATTTAAGCAAACTCTTATGATAAATTTTTAGAACAAATTATATTAACCTTGAAAACGGCATCCTGATTCAGAACATAAACTGTGAGCTAAAGTTTCCATGTTTCTCGTGCATACCAAGAACGTTAACTTCCCAACAGGAGAGCCTTTCAGAACAAACAGGAACTTTTAGTTTTACTCTATCCCTACACAAAAGCTTTCCAGCAAAAGCAACTCAACACCTCATCGCTGGCACGTGTGGCTAAGCAAGCGTATTCACTTACCTAAGGTAAAGAAATATTCACCTGCCAAAACACTGCACATTAAACAACACTGCTCCTTTGCTTTTGTCATCTGTTTCTTACACTGCTGGATACCAAGTACAGGGGAAAACCCCTTTAATTATTAAAATAGCAGGGTTTCTAAAGCATCTGAACACTCTACTAGAAACAGTACTCTTAATACTTTTAGTCAATCCTTGAAAGCTGGAGAGGGAGTGTTTACAAGGGCATGGAGTGATAGAACAAGGAGCAATGGTTTTAAACTGAAGAAACAGTTCATCTAAATCTGGCCAAGAAAGGAATTCATCCCTGTGAAGGTGGTGAGGCCCTGGCACAGGGTGCCCAGAGAAGCCATGGATGCCCCTGGATCCCTGGAAGGGTTCAAGGCCAGGTTGGATGGGGCTTTGGGCAGCCTGGCCTCGTGGAGGGTGTCCCTGCTCATAGCAGAGGGTTAGAACTGGATGATCCTTAAGGTCTTTTCCAACCCAAATCAGTCTGTGATTCTAAGTTCCATTTTATTCTGCACAAATGTGAAAAAAATAAAAATCCTAGGTTTTATCATGCTCCTGAGTATGTGTCAGCTTGGCCTTACTCAGAAAAGACACAAAGTCACATATTAACCTCAAGTAATGCTTTGAGGGAAAACACTAAGACAAAAGAGTGAACAATCAGGACTTCTTTTTTCCCCTTGAGCATTTCAATAAGAAATCTAGTCTGGGAGGCAGGTTACCCAGCAGAAGGTTGCAAGAAAGCTATGCAGATTTTGCAATGCATTAAGTTTAGTGTGTTAATTTCTTGCTTGCACCTCAAACACATGCAATCTGACTGAAGATGTTGCCTGATAAAGCAGTTCCTCTGTGCCTCAAAGACATAGCCAAGAACTGTTTAACGTATGTTTGGATAAAGCGACGATGATCTCACTTCTTCCTCTCCCAATATCTAGTGTACATACCCCTGCATCAGTATCAGACTTTGAAGAATTCAGACTCTCTTGAGATGGGGAGGGAGAGACACGGCCTAGAACACAGGCAGAAACACCACAGTCAACTCAAGTTCCCAAATAACTAGAATTTCTAGTGCTTTAGAGTTCCAGTGCCACAGACAAAGATACCTTCTGTGTTGTACTTCATTCGCATGTTATTGAAGTAGTCAAAAGCATTCTTTAAAACCCATATTCTTACTACATTGTCCTGTCCTGCAGATGCAAGTAATCGACCACAATGAGAGAATTTCATGGTCCAAACAGCACCCTGTCAAAACAAAAAGATCATTAAGTTATCTGAAGTGCCTTTTTCCATACCAAAAAGTCTTTCTACAATGTCAGCTGACAAGATTTAGGACACATACAAGATACCACAAGTAAAATTAATTGTAGATCAAATCACTGAAAAGTAATTGTTAAAAACGGTGGGTTGAACAATATACTTGTAAAAACAGCGTGAAAGAAACAGCCCAGACGACACACAACTGTAGAAGAGGAGCTAAAGGAGTTCAGAGTTAACACAGCATTCTATATTACACTAGTACAGTTAGTTAGCAGTCAGCAAGCCAGGGTTCTGAGTGACCTAGAAGCCACTATTTGACTTGCAGAACTAGCAAGTGTTTGTAGCTGCATTTCAAGTTAGTACAAGTTGTGCTAACACTTCTTTTTTTTAAACAGAAATTGAGGTTGGTTATATTGATTCAGGCAATTAAAATGAGTGCTATGTATATTTCTAAAGTTCAGAACTGGTGTGAGGATTTTGCAAAGCATGTGAGGACAACAATTCTTTCCCTTGCAAAGTCCAAAGAGTCAGTAGTCAATAAAACAAACACTGTACCACAGAAGCAATCTTCCATTTCCTCCTGTTATTTAATGAACAGCTATCAGGCATTTGACTCCACTAACCTAGGATCCTTTTAGAATGCTTTTGGGGAATTTCCTAGGTTTTAAGGAAGTGGATACTGGCTTGATGGATTATCAGTAGGACTGGAAATTTTAGTTGTGGATAACAAGCTTGAACTCTCCAGTCCCCAAACTGAGTGCTGTAGGTCATCATCCTTAGCCTTACACTTAATGCTGGGGAACTGTTTCAATTGTTGCCAGACAGTTGCTGTCATCAGAAGAATCTAGAAGTCAGGAGCACCAGAATGCATTTCACACTCTGAAGGGGAGCATGCACACACACACTGCCAACAGTGATGAGTAAGCTGTTTTTCTGCCTCATTCTTGATAGGTGTGTCTGTAAGTATCATACCCTGGTGTTCCCCCCTTGTTATCATTCCAATCTACACACTTCATTTATCTCTCTTCACTAGTGTCTCCAGAACCTATCTATCTGGTCTTTCTGTTCAATACATGTTCACATGTCCAACAGGCAGGGTAGTTTATTTGCTGCTGAGTAGGTCAACCTTGCCCATCTGTACTTGGTTCTGTTAGTGGAACATAGCCTATTTCAGCCTGAACTTTCAATAGCAGGAACCAAGACACCAAGTACCACCCCATACCGTAACTCTTCAAGGAAAAGCCATGGAAATACCCTGAAGCCTGCGTTATCTACAGACACCACCACCCCCTCCCCCACCCCCTCCAAAATCTAATCAAACTAAATGCTCACTTCTGGACAGAATGTTATTCTACAGAATGAAACTGCTCTTCAAGGAGGATAAACCTGACGGTCATTTCTGGAGGTCATGCAGTAGATTAAACTGAAAGCTGTGTCTCAGGTTGAACAGATTCATCAAAACCACAGATGAAATTTGAGATACCTACCATATGCTCTCCACTGAGATCCTGAACAACCTTAATTTGTTCAAAATCATAAGGTCCCTTGAAGCCATGGGCTGCTTTGAACTTCACTGGTCTTGTATATGGCATCCCTTCATCATCACTTGATGAGGGATCATCTTGATCTGTATGGAAGACTAAGAGGGACACAAAATCAGCAGTACATATCACAGTACACATTCAATCTCTTAGTAAACAATAACCAATACTTTTGGGAAGCAGATTAGTCTTGAAGTAGCAAATTTACATAGGCAATATAAATATCTTAAAAGCAAAGCAAGATACTGTTGCAAAGTCTAAATACACATCTACACTAATTTTAGGGTGCGGTGAATATAAACACTGAACTCTCAAAATAAGAACTGCTATCCATTTTTGTTCTGCCCCTTTCTTATGCATCAGGTCTTGCATTCAGCAGCTCCTGTGCTAAGTAATTTCTGTCATTTTAACAAGTATTGAAAATTACCCATTTCGTGGGATTGGTCTCTTCTGACTGAATACACTGAAACTACCTGGTGATCTGCCCACAAAGCATGAGAACTGCTAAAGAGCTGGGACAAACAGCCACTGGCAACGCATGATGCTGAAGTGCAGCAGTTCTATGGCACTTATCTCAGGCTGTGGTTATACTCTCTTACTGCAGTACTGGAAATCTGTCTAAATGAAACACTGAAGAAACAAGATAGGAAGAGGTCGGTTGTAGTTGGGAAACCTTTCAACAGGAGCTCAAGCCATATCAGAGTATCAGCAATGGCATTGGTTCTCAGAAAACAATCTGATTTTATTAAAGTATTGAAGACAACCACCACTTCTACCTTTGCTGGAATAATTTTCCAGAAGTTCACATTTTTTTTATCCAGACAGCTGTCTAACAGCACTACAAAAACTACAGTATCCAAGTGGTTTAGCTGAAAAAGTCTCAACTACTACTTTACAAGAATTCATCCTTGTGACCTGCCAGTCTCAGAATGCCTAAACTACAAGGTTTGACTCTAAAAAGCTGTATTAACTTTACAGTGGGAGAACACTCCAGTACGTGTCCTTCAGACAGCTTTGATTCCTAGAAGCCCAAGGATAAACACACGATCCTATCAGAAAACATATTAAAGAGTCAGTGCCACTGACCTTCATCCCGCACACTCTTAACTTTATTTACAGCACGTTCGCCATACTCTTCAGCCAGGTGCTTTGCTCGCTTCACAGATTTGCCAAGGAACTTTTTCAGTTGGGTCCTTAAAAAGCAAAGGCACTTTTTCAACACATAACACTGGCAAATTCCCATTTTTTGCTATTATGAACTAATTTTTAAAAAATTATTTTAAATGCAGGTATTGCTTTCCATTACCGCTGCTTCTAATAAGCATTCAATCTGCCAGTTTAAACCTTCAGTTTAACTGCAGAGCAATGGGCTTCTGTAAATTCCGGTATCACTTGTATTTCACAGGTAACTTGTTCAGAAGTCAGAAGGGGAGCTTCAGCTTAGGAAAACAAAACCTGCCTTTTCTTTGAAGGACATGAAACAGCATCTTACGTTTTTTGTTTTAACCTCCCTCCATCAGAGTCGGTTTGCTGTGTCTGCATTTTGTCCTCATCGTCAGACTGTGCTGCATCGTTACTAAGGAATACAAAGTGATCGTTTAATATTAAATCATAATGAACATAAATCAAAATGAAACATTACTGAAGTAGGATCTGCTCTTTAGGATCCATCTTTATTTCTTCATGAAACACAATGGAAAACCACAGACATGATGTTAATTAATAAACCAGATCATTCAATTCTTAGGCATCTTCATACTAAAACTGTACACGCTCTCCAAACACCAAAAAGATACACTGCAGCCCCTTCAACAAGTTTCAAATGTAAGCTTACTGTGATGCTTTGAAAGCTATGAGCAGACAAAATACACTACCAGAAGTCAAATATATTAATTGTAGTTAATTCTGAAACAGAAATTCATACACAGAAGAGTACAAAGCTACAGAAGTGAGCTTTCCAGCTGTAATTCAGCAACACAAGCAAAGGTTGTCTGACTTATAATTCACATTAATCTAGGCTTTTGAAAAAAACATCTAGACTGATTTCTTGATCACTGAGAAACTGTATTTTTCTATGAAAGCTGACAAGCAGATTCAGTAACATTAAAAGGGCTGAAAGCCCCACTGAGAACAGGAAAAACCTCACTCACAGCAAGCCATACTGATGGCTACAGATCTTCAGAGCACCAAAGTCTACTAAATTAAACGCTAAAAAGCTACAGGTGGTGATAGTACAAACAACATAGAGTCCTGGCACATAAAATGTGTTTAATTCAGTATAGAAATAACAACATTCAGCACACTAAGTGCTAACTGCAGTTCAGATGGATTTTCAGACATACTTCACTGTCAAATTTAAATACTATCATCAACTTTTAGTTAACTGAAAAGAATTCAATAAACAGCCTAGTTCATAAAGAATAGAAATTAGCACTTGAATTTAAAATTAGTCAGACAGATGGATTTGGATTCTCTTTACTTGCATAAAAGCAGCCTCCATGTGTGCAAAAAATTATGAGAGCAACAGTATGAGAAAGAGCTGAAAGGTATCATCCATCATACCTGACATATTCTTTAGTTCTCCTCATGATATGCAAAGTTAGGGGATTAATGCCTGTTGGCAACTTTTCTTCTGCCAAGCTCAGGGGTATTTCTTCACCTGTATCAAGGTTTTTTATCATTACACTTGCCAGAATTTCCTGTGGAAAAAAATTAAATGTGAAATCAAGATGAATTCATTAGACTCCAAAACCTAGAGCAAAATATAAATAATTTGGTTATATGGATTATTTAACTTAATAGGAAATTCTGTCGCTCACTATGTATTTATTTTACAAAGTTTAACTTAAAATTGCTTTAATGTGTTAGTGCAAACATTATCAACCACTATACATAGATGAAAAATTACATGTCATCACAAGCCTCAATTTCATAAATCAGACATGCAGCTACAATTAAAAGACACTGAAGTCTTCCCCTTTCAGATATTCTAAACAGCTGTAGTTTAGATATAATCAAAGACAAGAGTTAGCTACAGAGAAAAACCATTGTCTGTTTTAGCCCCAGCCTGCAGCTGAACACCAGGAAGCCACTCACTCACCACCACCAGCAATCCCTCCTCTACCCCCAGGCGTGATGGGCAGAGAAACAGGAAACAAAGGCAAACCTCGTGGGTTGGGATAAGGACAGTTTACTGGGACAGTAAACGGTGGGAGAAACAACAACAGGACTTAAAACAAAATATACAAAACTGGTCATAAACTATAGAGTTTCTCACCAAACTGCACAACTCAGAACGTACAGCTCAGATGAATCCTGAAGCCAGCCCGTCCCTGTGCTGCTGATCCGGGAGCTATGCCTCCCCAGCTAGCCCCCTTTTATACCGAACACGGTGAACACCCTCTTTGGCCAGTTTGGGTCACCTGTCCTGCCTGTGTCCCCTCCCAGCTTCCTGGCTTCTCCCCCCACCCCCTGCCTTCTCGTTAGCAGGGGAGTGTGAGAAGCTGAAAAGTCCTTGGCTGCTTGGCAACAACTAAAAACATCAGTGTGCTATCAACAGTGTTCTCATCCTAAATCCCAAACACAGCCCTGCACCAGCTACTAGAAATAAAAAGAATGCTATCCTAGTCGAACCCAGGACAAGCATTTAGATCTGGCTAGTACTACACAGATTTTAATTTTTCTGGAACATCTCATGAACACATACATCTGCACCAGTAAAAACAATATGGACAGTAGACAAAAATAAAAACTGTTAGCAGCCCAATAACAACTTCCTCTTATCATGATGATTTAATCTGAAGAATCTAATTTCTAATATTAGAAAATCATTTTCCTATTGACCCCTTCCCCCTTTCAGGTGAATGACAAAACGCCAAGCTTTCTGTTGTCCCTCACATTGAGATCACCTAACATGCTTGTGTAACTGCAAACACAAACTCACTGCATTTCAGCACTACCACAGCTCACACTAATACCGCATATGACTCAGGGAATCACAAAGTGCTTAGGTGGACAAAGCCAGCATGCTGTCACTCCTGTTTGCAATCCCAGTCACACTATACAGTAGTTCAGAGCGCAGAGTGATGTATGACTACTCCAATTCATTCCACAGACTGGAAAAACAAGTACAAGAATGTACTACGTACAAACCACATTCATTACTACCTCATCCGTGAGCTCTCTTCCAGAATTAGACCTGGGTCTCTGTGGTCCAAGTACTTCATTTGTTGTTTGTCCATCAGCTGCTTTCCCATTTTCCTGAAATGTTGCAGACAGAATACATTATCTCTACTGTAATACAAAGTCATAGAAAAAAAATACAGTTATTGAACATATAACTGTTTCCCAGTACCTGTGCAGTGACTATTTTATCTCCACTAGTTGCACTTGCCAAATCCAAAGAAGGCTGAGAATCTTTGGGCATACCCTCTGTCACTGTACTTGGAGTTAAAAGACCACCAGCTGTGAAGTTCTCCTGAGAAACTGAAGAAAGATTTGTATTAGAAAGAAGAGTATAACACTTGCTATAGACAGGCTGATGTCAGGATTGCTAGAATCCCAATATCAAAGTTACACTCCTGAACACCCTTTCGGACAAGGTTCTTTTCAAACATCAACTGCCACCAAAGCTGCCCTATCACTTAGATTTCATATGTAGCTGCAGGTACAGGCATTCTTTCACACAGTCCTCCTAAATCTTATTAGCAAATGTATCTTCTTCAAAATTGTTTCCCTACTAACCCAGGACTACTCATTTTCATGAGATGTCAGTCTACATCTTGACTTGTATTTCTATGCTAATACAGATTGCACACATTTTATTTGAATTGTGTAATTTTTTTTCATTTCTGTATCACAGCAGCCTCTTCTTGCTACAGAAGTAGCTATTTCGGATGGAACCATTAGTTTGCAAGAAAGTATACCAATTAGGAGCACTTGTAATGCAAATGGATGTTTCTCCATTATAAGAAGCTAAGATAGTTGCATTTTTTTTCCTCATTTACATGTCAACTAAATGAAAAATCATAAATTGAATGACTCTTCCACTCAAAACACAGAAGTAGTAACCATGAACTAGAGACATCTAAAATATAATACTTGCCTTCTAAACCAGGTTTTTGCACTTCAAAATCCAGTTCGCTCTTCTTCTTCCGGGGGGGCGGAGCTGGCCGTGCAGGGGGCGGTGGTCTTGGGGGAGGAACATTTGTTGGAGGTGGTGGCCGTGCTGGGACAGGCTTCTTTGTGCTAGCAACTATATCAGGTTCTACAGTAAGCTGCCTTGGTGGTTTTGCTGGAGGCATTTCTTCTGTTGTAGAAAGGTCTTTGGTAGATGAATCTGTAGCCACTTGTTCCAAAGTATTTGCCTCTTTCTTGTCTTTTATGTCCTCACTGTTTGATGTCTCTTCTTGTACTTCAGTTTCATCCATCTTATGGTCAGTTGCATTTGTTACTTTTGTTAGTTTGTGGGTTTCCTGTTGCTCTAGAGTAAATAAAATCTTCCTTGACTCCAAATCAGTGTCCTTGCACACATTCTGATACGTAAGTTCTCTAGGGTCCTCTTGCAATGATATTTTAGCAGCTAATACTTCTGGGATACTACTAACAATACCTGCTCCAGAAATCCAAGCATCTGAATCTGAAGTTGAAACAGTCAGTTCTTTTCCTCTTGTAGCTAAAGAACCATCATCATCTAGTTGTGCCTTCTGGCTTTCTTCTATTATACTGTCAATAATCTAAAAAATAAAGCCAAAACCATCCTACTGTAAAATAACAAGCATTCCTAGGGTACACTTACCAGCTAGTCTGTACAACACCCACAAGAGCACTTCCATTGTTGCTCTGTATACAAAATATATTGTTTAAAAATTCTAGCTGCAGAAATAGGCATAACTGAAAAACAAAGTGACTCATTTCAATTCCTCTTTAACAGACTCTGATAGAAAGTTAGAAAACAAAACCTGTTCACTCCTCAGTTCTCATGAGCTGCTAAGTACAATCCTGTAAATTACACAGATGTTTCAAGCAACACTGGTGAATCCTAAGTATGTTTTTAGAATGCTGTTGGTCCCCTTCAATGGACACTTTTACTAACATTAATGATAAATTCTAACCTGTGTTAACTTAATAGTCAGTCTTCATCCTGAAACTAGCTGGTATTTCTAGTGTGATGGTGGAAATACAAAGCTGTATTTAACTAACCTCTTTTGAATCATCTTGTTTCATTTCTTGTACAAAGGTTTCATTCCCAGCTTTGTGTAGCACGTTGTCCACATCCTATGGGAAAAATATGGTAGATACTGTAAGACGATGGTACTAAGTCCTTCAGTAAGATGAGCTACCAAGAACATAGCTACAACAAATTAAATAGCATAAAGGACAAGAATTCTACATTTTTCACGTAATACTACTGTCAGATGTTTAAATGGTAATGCACATTACAGATGAAAATTATTTCACAACAACATACAGGAAGACTGCATACTATCAAACAAAAAGGACAGTTATCTTAAAGAGGTTTGAAGCCCAACTAAAAATCAAAGGTAGCATGCAGTTTCGAGAAGCAGGCATTTAGTGATCTGCAGCAAGAAAAATCCATACTAAAATACTTCTTTATCAGGTTGTGGGAATTTTATTATCACTACATATAACAAACTTTTTTATAAATTCCCAGGTTAGTTCAGGGAGATCTACCAAGCAGTCCCAAATACGCCTTTGAGGTTCTGACAAGGATTCTTATGTTCTATAATTATTCCCAGCACACACTGTTTTTGCTAGCAGTTATCTTTGGTCAGGTCCTTCTGAAATTTAACTAAACCACAGCAGAAAAAACGAAACGACTGGCTACAAGCAAAACCCAGGAACTTTTTCAGAACATTTGGATGAATGACTGCATGAATATTCAAAACTGAATATATTATTTATTCTTTATATCCGTATAATCAACACTACTGGGATATTACACTACTGAAGTCAGCCTGCAGTTTAAGTAGTTTCAAGATGTGCAAACAGCATCAACACTACCAAAGTAATAATAAAAGCAATTCACTAAATTTTGGCCTTGTGTGCCAAAATGTAGTGCAGCATTGCAAATCTTACTTAATTGAAAGAAAAAAAAAAACCCCATACTTAAGATAGGTACCCCCTAAGTAAGTATATATAGCCCATACACAGGTTAAGTATGGATATTCAATACAAAGTCTTAAAACAACTGAAAATACTCTAGTTGCGAGTGAACATCATAAATCCCTGAAAAAACGGTAGGTTCAGAAAAGCGAGTAGTTTGTACCATAGAAGGATTCTGCTTTAACCAGAAGCCTGCTTTAACCTCAGTGACATAGTCTAGTGGGGACTTCATCACATGCCTTCTGTTCTATAGAAATTATTGATCACATTGCCTGTAAGCATATACATTACCAATATCGAGGGTGATAGAATCCTTGACATTGCAAGGGACCTGCGGAGGTCCTGTAGTCCTCAAAGAAGAGCCAACTAGAACAAGTTGCTCAGAGATGTGGCCAGTCAGGTTTTGACTATATCCAGAGAATACACATCATCTCCATGCAACTCGTTCCACTGAGCACCCTGCAGTGTACTTGGTGACCACAGTTGCAGATAAAAGCCAGCATTTGCCTCTCAAGAGAAAAAACTCCTCACAACTGGCTCAAGGAATTAAGTTCCTGAGTTTAAAACGTGAAGAAGAAAAGCAGCATGTCCCAGCTGATTCCGAGTTCGGACACAGAACTGCTGCTCTGCTCCTCCTTCCTGTCTGCAGACATAAAGCTCTCTTCTGTTGAGGTCAGCAGTCCTTCACTGTTCCACAATATTAAAGTCCCCAAAGGCTAGCTGTTACCATTATAAACTATTATTGTTAGGTTATTAATTTCATTCACCTTATACAATTTTGGATGTACACAAGCTACCTAATCTCCATGTTACACAGGAATTTTAAAAGACCTCCCAATTATTGTTTTGGACTGTGACAAGATTTAGAGCCATTGTACAGTGCATATGTTTAAAAGTCTAAGAAAAAAATATCTTAAAGACACCTAGCTAATCAAACAGAACCTTTACAGAGTACTTAAACTATAATGTTGTAAAAACCCCACACAACTTTTGCAGACATCCATCTTTGAGAGTTCTGACCTCAAGAAATGGCATACCATACAGACACAACTGCAATTATAGAAAAATTCTTCTTCCCTCTCCACTCCCCCTCCTTCCACAAAGTTTTCCTAATCTAAATTGAAGTTCTACTTGGCTTTATCACTAAAAATCTACCTACATGGTATGATGACTTAAATACTTAAGTGTAATCAGTGTCTACAGAAGCCCATTATATTAATTTCTAATTTTATTGACATTAAACTCAACATACCCGTTAAACTTTGGACTTAGGAAATATTTCTTACCCATTCCAAGAAAACCTATACCATTAGTCACACATTGACTCAACTGATATAGTACCAGGCAGAAAAGCAAGTACTACTTCCACCTTCAAAAACTTAGCTTTAACAACTGAGTTAGGAAAATACTAAAAAAATTTAAAACCTACATGCAACATACAGAACTTCACAGCTAACAATTAAGTCCACAAGACGCTGAAGTTTGTTGACCACACCAGGTTTAGTCAGAATGATAAAGACACGTCTGGAAAGGCTTAGACATGTAATAATCATTAATGAGACATGAAACAGAAGAAAATAGAGGGTAAGTCTCTGCTCTGTACGATATGGTATCAGTGTACCAAAACTACTGATTCAGAGCACAGCACTGCTGACAAATCAGAAGTACTATTTTCATTGCCATTTCCCAATACTTTGCAGAGAAAATGTCAAGACTTCTTTATGTAGCAGTGTTGCATCGCATCACCTTTGGCCCTTCTGAGACCAGGAAATGAGTGCTATTTGTACAAGGTTCCAGCTCCTCACCTACTTAATGTGTGCCAGATTCAGCTGCACTGTCTCTATGCATAGCTGTAGCATACCAATTACCTGCGTGGGAAGTGGCAATGCACTCTTATTAAGCTAAATATAGTGTTTTATCTTCACATAACCTAGAGGGGAGGCTTTTAAAGTACAAACACTAAGATTTTTCTTACTTCAAACACAGAAGAGAGCAAAACCAACAATTTCATATAAATCTAGACAAAAAAAACACAGCAACTTGCTTATTACTCACAAATAACTTGAAAGAGGGCAGTCTAGTAATTAAGTACAGCTCAATTAAATTGCAATATACCTTCCGGAGTAAAGTTAGCTTCAAGACATGTTAACAAACCCTAAATAAAAGTAAAGTTGAAACTTCAAGACAGAGAAGCACAAGAATTGCTACCTACAGCAAGGAAAGCATGTCATTTCCTATCTGCATAGATATTAGGACACATCTACTTTAGGCAGAAATGCTCAATTCTGTGTTCATAAACAAGCATTTGAGTGATTTTAAGAGTAACTCACCTTTAACACATGGGATCCAACCTTCATCGGTGACCTGTTAGAAAGAGAAGGCAGACTTTCTTAGATCAAAGAAAAAAAAAACTATCTTGACACTAAGTTTCATTTCATATTGAACAGTCTAAAGTGCAGACTTCCTTCCTGTTGGACTTTATAATCTTAAAGGTCTTTTCCAACTTAATTCTTTTGCAGTGAAAGTATATTTGATACTTTAGACAAGCAACAAAGCAAATGCTTCTTAAACCACCCCTTTGCACAAATGTCTCCAGATAGATTTAAGTGTCCAACTGTCTACAAGGCAGATCCACAGCTTCTACAATCCCTGAAAGTTCCTCAGCAGCATCTTCTAGCAATCATATTTCCACCGCCCTTTTCTAATAAACTGATGCTATTTCAAGTACACATCTGAAAACATTTTGCATTACAGAGAGCACAGGGTGAACATGAAAGAAACTAAAAGTCTCAGAAAGCAGAAGTACAAATTCTCCAGCAGCTCACAAATCAAGTGCCCGAACCCTAATCTGTAGAGTCAACACTACTGCAGCCATTCTGCCCTTCAGCCTCTCTAGGAAATCTAAGGGCTTGTTTCTAATTGTGATGCTCAGCATAAATACAAGTATTTGCATTGTAACAGGAAGGAACTAATTTTGCACTACTTTCCAAAATGCATACTCTGAAACAGTGAATTTGCATTAGCATCCACTCACACATAACCTCTCGTTTCACTAATTACATGAAAGAACAAGGTATCTTAGGGGAATGGTATCAACTAATTACTTCTCTTCAGGTCACTCAATCCAATCATTGAATAGTCAACTGTTACTATGTCCTGAAATTACATTTTCCAAAAGATTTTAATAATTCTAGAAGATATTTAAATATAGAGTCACATTGCTTACTCTCACTACAGGATGTTATTCCTATATAAAGAATTTGAAAGGCTGAAACAGATTATCTTTTGAGGTTCTTTCCAACCTGCTTTCTTCAAGTTATTTATTCTATTTGTCAGTCACAAGGAGAGATCAAGACACAGAGGACTTCCTGAAAAGCTTACTGCCAAATGAACTACACCCTGGATTGTACAAGCACCCCAGCTGGCTACCAAGGTCAGCAACACTCAACAACTTTGAGTGTCTTCTAGTACCAAGCAATACAGACACATAAAGATGACTGTCTTAGATTGTCCCTCCTGTCTCCAAAGCCATGATTTCAAGGGATAATATCTTCTGAAAACTATTTCCATTTAACTTTAAAGAATTTCAGTTCTTCTCTTTACTGTCTGAAGGCCTTTCACCACAAAAAGATAACATATATACAGCTAGGTTATCAAGTACATACAGTGGATTGATACATAAATTACAAATTATACACTCTTTAACACCTTAAAACCAAATATTGACACTTATGATGTATCTGCAACCTATTTTAAGGCATAATACTCTAGAAGGTGCTAACCCCAATGTGCAAAAGAAGAGCAAAATCTTTTGTCTCCCAAAATACCTTGTCAGGAAAAGCCAGAACCTATGTTATATTTCTGGTTACGGAAACATTTTCAGTTCTGCTATCAACCCTTGGATTTCCTTAGAAATAGCAGCAGAAGTAAGTGTCAGTTCATTAAGTTTACAAAATTAACAATGAAATATGTAATTACAACATGAATGCCTAGGCTTCAACAAGGTGTAGGGCACTATGGTACAAGGCACTGCTTAGACTTTACAACCCAAATAACACGCAAATCCCTCAACTCCAAATAGATACTTTCCCATTGTGATACTCACCAACAATTAGCATGTCACTTCTGGGAAAGGCAAATAATTCCTCCAATGGTAACACAAAATATGAGGTTCCAAAGACATTGCTACCCTTTCACATTTCTTTAGCTAATCAGTTTTGTGGAAAATCCGCACTCAGAGTAAAGCAGATGTTATTTCCCACTCTCATGATCTACCTTGGGAAAAAGCTGCTCAAGTGATAAAGGTCAGAGGTAGCAGGTATGGAATATAACACAGTGGTGGTAGTTTGATATATCACATACATGTTTCACGTTAAGGTGAAGCTTTGCCTTTGAAAGTACACTTTTAAAATGGTGCAAGAGTCCCACAACTGTTTGGCAATAATACCGATCAGTTCAACATACAGCCAAGTAAGCTCAATCTGAGGCAAGCTGCTAAACTATGGGTTTATAAGCACCTGCACTCCCTTAGAAATGAGCAGTTGCTGCTTACATGCTATTACATATATAAAGACAAAGTCAGTCATAGAATGTGCTTGGTAACTCAAGGCTCTTGTAGTTTAACATTACTCTGGAATGGTCTTGTCTTCCCAACCACGTGAAGTGTCCACTCTCCGCCACTGCCCAGTTTCACTTTATGACCACTCCTGTCAGGGATGCAGTATTTGGAAGGCTTGGGTTTTTTTTAAAAAAATTATATATAATGGCAGAAGCGTCTGAAAATATTTATATGAAGATAAACCCAATGATCAAATATTAATTTTGCTTTGCAAGGCCTGGAGCTTTACAGGGTTATCTGGCAAAACATCAAGACTGAGATATGCCACAGGAAGACATAAGGCAAAATGTAGCCATGCATTTTGAGAGGAATGGGGTTTCTGGCCCATTCAGATTTATTTCTCACTCCCATAAAATCAGGCCTGGGGCCTGAGCGAAGATACCTTAAGGCACAATTGGAATGCAGTAGAAGAGCAGAAGTCTGAGAACGAGATAAACTGCAAGAATGTTAACAACTGCCTTAAAAAGGAACAAAGTGACTGTGTAGTCTTAACCAACCATCAGCAATTGTGAGACACATGTAAGGCAGCTGAACAGAGCATCTAACCAATAGCAATGTAATGTAACTCCTGTACTGATATAGAAACCTATATCAGCTCTGTGTTTGAATAAACGAGCTCAGCACTTGATCACATTGATCCGAGTTGAGTCTGCAAAGCTTCAGCTCCATGCAACAAAAACCTAACTTTGTTATCTAGTATGATTGTCCAGTAAATAGTAGGATTCACAAGTTTTTAACAACACAACTTGCAGACCATATTTCACATAAAATAGTTCCAATGAGTTTTCTTACATATCACTCTAACAGTAGGTTAACAAAGGGAAGGGTTCAAGGTTATCTACAAAGATTAAACAAAATTCAAAGAAAAATCCAATTTCACCTGCACAAACATAGCCAGCTGCCTGATTAGTTTAAAAGTCAAATAAACTCCTGGAGGACTTCTATTTATTTAACTGTCAAATTAATTCTAATACTGACCAGACTACAGGAAGCTGCCATTCCCACTATCAGGCAGGTGCAGCCTCATACCTATTCAAAATAAGCTTCACATTCTCAAACCATCATCGCTAAGTTTTGTGACAGAAAACAAAACCTCTAGCTTATAAAAAGCCACCCACAATTATATGAATGACTGGCCTTGGTCAAGAACCATATGCCTGCTTTCCTGGGAGGATGCACATTGTTACAAAGCAGGTGTGCTAACAGGCAGGTGAAGAAAGGTTTACTTTGCTACGTATAACAGCGACACGTGGCACAGAACATACAGGTTCAGCAAATAGTCCACTAACCGTATGTATTGCCATCCTTCAGCTTGCAGAGGGCACACAACCTTTTCCTTCCCTCAAACCTATGGCTGGCCTGGAAGCTATGATTAGTTTTGCTGTGACTCCCTGTGGCAGCCCACACTTTCCCACCCACAAGGATTCATTCCTGCAACACTCTGTCCAGGCCACCCTTGTCCCTTGTGAAGCGCTCCAGGACTTCAGCTAACTCCGAAGGCAGACACCAGTCTTCAGTGCTGCAAGTCACTACAGCAGCACAGCTGACACTCCTCACTCCACCTGCATGCTGCTGCCATCAGTTTTGCATGTTGGCTAAAATACACACCAACAAAAAAGTTGCACGAAGCATTTCCTGTGAGTTAACAGGGCACAACTTAACTTTACCTAGCTTCCTATACAGAAAATCACGTTCTTCAGCAAAAGCATCAAAGCAGCTTCAAAAAGGAAGGACTACTGAACTTAGAATTCAAAAACTTAAGTTAAGGTACCAGAGGATGTGCTAGTTATCTACACTATCTCCTTAATCCAGTGCCTTTTCTTTGGTTTCTCATGATCATAATTTTCAGGATGAGTATGCTAGGAACAAACTTGCCCCTTGCTGTTAAGCATATGACGTTCAAACGATTAGGTTTGGCAGTTCTTGATTTCAGAGTGGGTGGATCACTTTTCTTATAAATAAAATATAAGAGGGTCTGTCACATGCCTGCATTCAAACAAGTGTGCCTTACTTCATAATTTCCTTCTCTCTAAACCTACATCCTCCTTCACGGGACAGTCCATGCTTCTACATTTCACAGTCTTTTTCTAAATCTCTTACATGGTTATACAATTTTGAAAGCAGAGTAACAGAGGTTAAATAAGGGCATCTTCTGTCCACACTACTACTCCCTCTCCAATCCTCTGTCTAGACAACAAATAGTTGCCTTCACTGGCCAGTCCACAAAGGCTGAGATCTTTTTTTCTAGGATATAGAAAAGTATATAGAAATAGACATTGTTTGTGATCTTAGTTATCTAAGAGATCAACACTCTTCACACATCCTGCCTAAAGCAGAATTACACATAAAAGGCAGGGTCTACAGCAGAAGCGAAGCATACAGGCCTAGCCAGAGGGGCTAAACTAGTCTCGAAACATCTGGTCTAAACACACTTCACCTTACAAAAGTCATCAGGAGACCTATCTCCTCAGCCCATTAACATCTGAAAGCAGCATTTTGTAAAAAGTTCTGTAATTTTTGCTAATTCTGGTGCTTTCTTTGAAAGAGTCTTAAACATCAGTACCTACTGACTTATAGTAGGAATTCGAACCTTACAACCAACTTAAAATTTCCAATCTCCCAAATCACAAGACAATAAATAAAATAAATATATAGCGAAGAAGTCTGCAAACAGTTGTCCCCACCTTTGGAATTTCTCTGTCAGCATTTATTAAACTTCCCCACACAGACCTGTGGGCAGCAGGGAGGAAGCTACAAACCCCACATTTTTAATCAGGTGAATGTATCTACACCACAGATTCAATAGCAGGCTGAATTACAGATTCAGTATCTGTACTGAAAACTAAGTTCTTCGATATCACCTCCTCACTTGACTCAAGCTGACCAGAGTCACTGATGCATCCTTACAGGTTATGGAAGAGCAACAGAAAAATTAAAATTCTGTTTTAATTTCTAGTGAGTGGCTTCATATTCTCAAGTTCTGCTTAGATGCAGGCGGGGGAAACCTGCAAAATCAGAACACATAGCATTATCTGTATCAAATAAAAAGTAGGACATGCAGGTGGTGAGATTTAATGGTTCACTTCTACCAAATGGTCTGGTTCCTCCCTCTTGCCTGTGGCTTCCCGCCACACAAATCCCATAGCTTCACCCTCTCCTGTACCCACCTCGCCAGGTTCCAGCTCTTTTAACTTATTGAATAGGTTTTGCTAGTTTTCAGCTGCTGTTAGTTAGTTTGGGTTGAAGTAACTCCTAAAAGAGTTTGATGGTCACTAGTGCCACGGCAAGGTAAGCACTTGGCGCAAAACCACACTTCAGCATAAGTGCTGTTCATTTGGCTCACCACATCTTACAGAACTACAGTCAAGACGTGCTTTTCACTGGGCTACATAAAAAGCTAAATTCAGAAAAACTTTAATACAGGATGTGGGTGTGAGGAGAGCAGATCTAGTCTTTTCTTTGCTCTAGGCGTCCGGTGACCACTGACACAGTGTCAGTGAAGCCCTTAGTCAATTATTAAAGCTTAAAATGGATAGATCCACAATCCACATGTCACTGCTCTTTGAGCATCGATGAGCAAACCTCATCCTGCAAGGTCAAATAACAGAGGTTTGGTCCACACTATATGCAAAGCAGAGCTGATACAAGCAATAACCTGTTTAGCGAAGAACCAGAAAGAGGCATTTGCAGTTTAGAAAGGAGTGTGTTTGCCTAACATCCAGGCCACGGCGGCAGTTAGCTCCAAGGTAGCAGCACTAGGAATGCACGTTATAAAAGCCCAGCTGAACCTGGCCTACACAGAGCCAAACGCCGACCAAACGCAAGGTGCAACGGAGCAACACCATGGCACACACATGACAGCGCAGGCCAGGAGTTGTTTCACACGCTAGCCTGTTGCTGGAGGAGCTGGGTGTCCTGCTCCCTCAGAAAGCCCGTTACTTTCCCCGTGTTTCCCGGATCAGCTCTGCCGGACCGAGCTCATCTCTGCGCGTCTCTCCTAACAACCGCATGCCGCCTGCCCAAGGAAGGCGGGTATGATCTCATCAGGATAACGGCTACACTACCGTCCACACAGCCCCCACAAAGTACACGGAAAACCGCCCCGCTTCCTCGCACCCCCTGACTCCGGGGCTCGGCGCTGGCTCGACCAGCCCACCGCCCAGCACAGCCCCGCCCGCCCGCGGCCGAGCAGCGCGCCGCCCGGGCGCAGAGCCCGGGGCTCTCAGGCGGGGGACGCGGGGCAGACCCACGTTCCCTCCCTCCCGGAGCCGCCCGACGGCCGCAACAGCCGGGAGCGGCCGCCTGCCCGCCAGGGCCGCGCTGAGGGGAGGGAAGGGAGGGGAGGGCAGGACAGGGCGGCGGCCGCGCCGGACTCACGGCGCGGGGGAGGCGCCCGCCAGGTGCACGTCCTCGGGCGCATCGTAGAACTCCTCGGTGTCGCTGTCGGAGGCCATGGCGGCGCCGAGCCGCACCGCGCCGGGCCCAGCTGCCGGCAGCGCAGCACAGGGCGGCCAGCACCACCTCAGGGCAGGACGGGCGGGCGGGCGGGCGGCGGCCGCGCGGCTCTCGCGAGAGCGGCGCTGGCCACGCCCCTTGCCGGGCGGAAACGCGGGCTGCGGGAGGAGGAGGAAGGCGGGGCCCGGCGTTCGCGGCGCCGTGTTTGCTCCCGCGGTGTGACGTCAGGCGCGCGGGACCGCCTCGCCGCGCGCGCCCCGCGACGGCGCCACCTGGCGGAGCAGCGCGGCGGCGGCGCGCGGAGAGCGAGGGGCCCTCGTGCAGCCCTGGGGCAGCTCGGTGCACCCCGCACCGCGCTGTGCATCCCGCACCGCACCCTGCATCCCGGGCAGCACTCTGCATCCCGCACCGCACTGCGCATCCCGCACCGCACCCTGCATCCCGCACCGCGCTGTGCATCCCGCACCGCACCCTGCATCCCGCACCGCACTGTGCACCCGGGCAGCGCTGTGCATCCCGCACCGCACCCTGCATCCCGGGCAGCACTGTGCATCCCGCACCGCACTGCGCATCCCGCACCGCGCTGTGCATCCCGCACCGCACCCTGCATCCCGGGCAGCGCTCTGCATCCCGCACCGCACTGTGCACCCCGCACCGCGCTGTGCACCCCGCACCGCGCTGTGCATCCCGCACCGCACCCTGCATCCCGCACCGCACTGTGCACCCCGCACCGCTCTGTGCACCCCGCACCGCGCTGTGCATCCCGCACCGCACCCTGCATCCCGGGCAGCACTCTGCATCCCGCACCGCGCTGTGCATCCCGCACCGCACCCTGCATCCCGCACCGCACCCTGCATCCCGCACCGCGCTGTGCACCCGGGCAGCACTCTGCATCCCGCACCGCACTCTGCATCCCGCACCGCGCTGTGCATCTCGCACCGCACCCTGCATCCCGGGCAGCACTCTGCATCCCGCACCGCACTGCGCATCCCGCACCGCGCTGTGCACCCGGGCAGCGCTCTGCATCCCGCACCGCACTGCGCATCCCGCACCGCACTGTGCATCCCGCACCTTCCATGTGCATCCCAGGCAGCACTCTGCACCCCGCACCGCACTGTGCATCCGGGGCAGCACTGTGCATCCCGCACCTCGCTGTGCATCCCGCACCAACCCGTGCATCCGGGGTTAGCACAGCGCATCCCGCACCTCACTGTGCATCCCGCACCTTCCATGTGCATCCGGGGCAGCACTGTGCATCCCGCACCTCGCTGTGCATCCCACATCGCACTGTGCATCCCAGGCAGCACAGCGCACCCCGCACCTTCCATGTGCATCCCGCACCTCGCTGTGTATCCCGCACCTCACTGTGCATCCCGGGCAGCACAGCGCATCCCGCACCTCACTGTGCATCCCGCACCTCACTGTGCATCCGGGGCAGCACTGCGCATCCCACACCGCACTTGTGCATCCCGCACCGCACTGTGCATCCCGGGCAGCACTGTGCATCCCGGGCAGCACTGTGCATCCCGCATCGCACTGTGCATCCCGGGCAGCACTGTGCATCCCGGGCAGCACTGTGCATCCCGCACCGCACTGTGCATCCCGCACTGCACTGTGCATCCCGGGCAGCACTGTGCATCCCGGGCAGCACTGTGCATCCCGCATCGCACTGTGCATCCCGGGCAGCACTGTGCATCCCGGGCAGCACTGTGCATCCCGCACCGCACTGTGCATCCCGCACTGCACTGTGCATCCCGGGCAGCACAGCACATCCCGGGCAGCACTGTGCATCCCGGGCAGCACTGTGCATCCCGGGCAGCACTGTGCATCCCGGGCAGCACAGCACATCCCGGGCAGCACTGTGCATCCCGCACTGCACTGTGCATCCCGGGCAGCACAGCACATCCTGGGCAGCACTGTGCATCCCGGGCAGCACTGTGCATCCCGCACCGCACTCTGCATCCCGGGCAGCACTGTGCATCCCGGGCAGCACTGTGCATCCTGCACCGCACTGTGCATCCCGCACCGCACTGTGCATCCCGGGCAGCACAGCACATCCCGGGCAGCACTGTGCATCCCGGGCAGCACTGTGCATCCTGCACCGCACTGTGCATTCCGGGCAGCACTGTGCATCCCAGGCAGCACTGTGCATCCCGCACCGCACTGTGCATCCCGCACCGCACTGTGCATCCCGGGCAGCACTGTGCATCCCGCACCGCACTGTGCATCCCGGGCAGCACAGCACATCCCGGGCAGCACTGTGCATCCCGGGCAGCACTGTGCATCCCGCACCGCACTGTGCATTCCGGGCAGCACTGTGCATCCCGGGCAGCACTGTGCATCCCGCACCGCACTGTGCATTCCGGGCAGCACTGTGCATCCCGGGCAGCACTGTGCATCCCGCACCGCACTGTGCATCCCGGGCAGCACTGTGCATCCCGCACCGCACTGTGCATCCCGCACCACGCTGTGCATCCCCGGTAGCACTACGCACCTTCCGCAGCACTAAGAACCCCACACCACACTGCACGCCCCGGGCAGCACTGTGCACCCCACTCCGCACTAAGCACCGGGCGCAGCACAACGCACCCAGAGCAGCACTGTGCATCCTGGGCAGCATTAGGCAGCCTGCACAGCACTATGTGCCCCAGAACCCCTTGCACCCCTGGGCTGCAGCCTGGGGTGGCAGGCCTTGATGCTGCAGCTGCCCGTGCATCCCCGTGCTGCGGCAGGTGGCTGTGCAGCGCTTGGCACCCATTTCCCTTCTCTCATGATCGATCCTGCAAGGTGTTTGCCCAACCGAAGCCACGCTGTCACCTTTCAAGTGATGAGACAACGCAGGCTGGTAATTCGGACAGGAATACCTACCTGTCCTGTTAGGCACTGACAAAACGCTTGGGTAACAAAGGCCAGCAGATATACAGAGGAAAATAAAAGACATCTGATTTTTCCACACCAGGCTGGCCATAGAGGGAAACCATAATGAGTGTAATGGTGAGAGACAGATGACAGAGAACTAAGAAATTCTACTTGAGGAATTGTTAAGAGGTTTTAAATGTATTTTTTCTCATTAACTTCTTTAATGAATGGTTGTAACCGGTAGCAGGAATTAAATTATATGGTTCCTTATTTGCTTTTCCTTGTATTTGCCTTCCAATAAATTGTCATGCAATCTTCCAGTTATTTTTCTTCTGCTGTCAAATTATGCATGGTCAGGCAGGAATAACTCATGGAGGGAAGAAGCTTCCCTTTGAAACCTGAAATGCTTTTCCTTTTAATGTCTACGCAGCACTAAGTGCCTGTTTCTGAGCCAAAGCCCCGTTCCATCACTGACTTGTGTGAGGATGACAAGTTGGTTGTAATTTTAGGTTTCCCTCAGTTATTTTCTGTGTGCCAACCACCCATCTCTGCTGCTCTCTGGCACCCTTAGCTGGGTCACAGCTCCTTTTCATGTGTCTTCTCTGACTTCTGACAAGCCTGGGGTTCCCCAAAGCAGCAACACAAACCAGAGATATCTCTCTCTATGGTTTAGTAGAGGATGGGTATGGTTGGACTCGATGATATCAAAGGTCTTTCCCAACCCAGTGATTCTGTGAGCTGTGCACTTTATTTTTGTAAAGTGGGTAAAAGCTTTACATATTTGAGCTTTGCTCAGATTGGCCAGCACACAGGTGCCTGTGGTTATGTGGGCAGGCACACACCCCCCTGCCCTTGCACACACATGTGGTGTGGGGCCCTTAAAAAAAAAATCCTGAAGCTTCTCAACCAAACCAGCAGAAGGGCTGGGATGACAGGAAAGGGACAAATTGGAAACACATGAGCAATTCTTCTGATTCCTCTTTAAAATGAGGAAGCATGAGCCTAACTCACACCTTAAGCTCTTAAAGTTGAAGGATTTGGGCAAATAAGTAGAATGATACCGACCTGTGATTCACTGCTCGCTGTTTCCACTCTGACAGCCAAACACCATCATCACATTAGAGTAAGTAAGATGGTCTCTAAATTATTGAAGACAACAGTGATGTAACCTTAGCTGGGAAGGCAGACAGCCCTAGAAACTGGGGGGGAAATGCTATTGAAAAGCATCTTGAATTGTTTATGGGTTTGCCAGTAACTGACAGCAGCTGCACAACTTCATCTTTTGTCAGGCAGGGGAAATGATATAGTTGCAGAATTAAGGAACAGTGAAATAAGAGCCCACTTCTGGCGTTTAGGCAGGTCTACATGATGATTAAAATTAAGCTTAACGCAGAGATCCTGACCTTCCCACTCTGCACCCACTTGCCTTTTGCATCGGTGTGGGCATCTCAGAGGCTGGCAGAGCCCCCAGACCAGGAAGATTATCGTGGCTCCACCATGACACAGCCCCACATGCCTTTGTCCATGGAGACAAGTATAATGTTGGCTATGAAGGTCTCATGTGAGCACTGTGAAAGCCACTGGCCAAGCCAGAGCCTGAACAAGAGCTGTTCTTACTGGCTGGCAGGTGCCCACAGGGCTTCCGCTCAGCAGGGTGTTGCTGGGGTTTTGCAGAGCCTTGCCAGGGCTGGCTGCTGTTATCTTTGCTCTTCATAGAGACTAGCAAGGGGACAATTGGGTGTAACAGGACAAAGTTTCCAGAGGTGGAAGATAAAGGTTATAATTAGTGTTTACAAATGACTTGGGTGTTTTCTCCCCAAGGTGGTCACAGCCCTTTCCCAGGCTGCAGGCAGGGATGAGTACTGGGGTGGCAGTGAGGGCTACCAAGGGCTCCACTTGCCCTGCTGTAGCAGCAGCATGCTTTGGCTTGGAAGGATGGTACTGGCCAGCTCTGTAAGGACTGGGCTGTTAAATCCTTGGGCTTATACCTAACATCATCCTGAGCCAGATGTCCTAAAAGCCAAATCCACGTGAGGGAAAGACGATACCAGTAAAAAGTCCTTCTGAATGGCAGACTCTTTGGCATAGCAGATAGTACATCTGCCAGGATTTTCTAACATAAAATCACACACAGCTGAATTACTTGAATTACTTTCCAGCTTCTGTGTACTGCTCAATGGATAATCTATGCATTTCACACCCAAGTGAGCACAGACTGGTCCCAGTGCTCCTTGGCTGAGCCTTATCCCCACTCTCCTCCTGAGGAGGTGATGATAGTCTTTATCTTCTTTGGCCCAGACTTGAACTTCCCCTCAGGACTGCTGTGAATCAGAGCTCACATGTCAGCTTGTCCCCAGCACCCTGTGGTGTCAGTAGGGCCCTCCCACCAAAATCACCACTGATGTGTGGAAGTTTCCAGGTCTTTTGCCTCTGCCAAGCTGACTGCTAGCATAAAGGGTTGTGTCTGCCTGAGTGAGCTGCTGCTTTTCTAGTTCAGAGGCCCAAGAAAGCACTGCAGTCCCTCTCACATGTTTCCTAGCTCATTTGCTAGCAGTGCTGATGTTGGCAGGTAGGTCTTGTCCCCACTATATCTTAGTATACTCACTGCAGACAGGTACAGGGTAGATTTGCAGCCTCTGCAAAATATTCTCAGTCTCCTGATTCATCTGGTCACCTAGGGACATAAGCTCTTGTAGCAAAGTTATTTTTTATCATTGTATTAAAAAAAATAAGGGCAAGAAATATGTTGGAGTGTGTTCCTTCCTGGAGCATAGCCACTGATGCAGCCCTGGGCAGAATGAGAGGCAAGGGTGAGATGTTCTGAAAGAACTGCTGGTCCTGTGTCACCCATGGGGAGAAGAGAGTCACAGTGAAGCCCAAAACATGTGGCTGAACATGTCTCTTTCATAGCATCCCAGGGATTAGAAATGCTTATCTGTGTGACCTTGCTCCCTTGGGATACAGTGTTTGGTGGGAATAGGAGAGACAAAGATGACCAGTTGATGGTGACTATGTGGAGCTGTGGTATGGCTTGGGAATGACATAGATGGTCAGATAAAAGAGTGTGATTCCCTCTGATTTAAAGTCCTATCCACCAAGCCTGTGCTGGTCTAGGAGGAGCAGGAAAACAGGAAAAGCTGCATACCTTGAGCACCAGGAGCATCTTTCTTTGCCAACACTTTGGCAGCCCATTGATGTAACTCCTGATTTCTGGTTCTGTTTGTGAGAACTGCTCCTTCCCAGCACTGCAAACTGCTGCTGACTCACTGCCACAGCTTGGGGAATTTCCCCCATACCAGCTGCCACAGCTGTCACACAGGGGCACCCTAGCACCTGCGCCATCCCAGGGAAAGGGGTTACTGTGAGGTTTGGTGGGGTCATGGCTGTTTTGCACTAGCAGCTTTGTGCAAACAGTGGTCACCCAGGATGAGGTGTAACCAAGCACTGAGCTACCAACATCCTGGCCCTATCCTTCGTGGTGTCCCGGAGCTTCTGCAGCAGCAAATAGCATCCTGTACACATCCTGGCCATGCTCAGGGGCACAACCAGCCATACACATGCATCAGTATGCAGATACACACACATGCAGCACGTTGTCACAGCTGACAAGGCCAAGAAAGCATGTCAAGGAGCAAGGCAGCATGATGTGGGATGCAGCAGAGGCTGGCCACGCCGTGAGGAGCTGTGGCTCAGCTACAGCCATGCAACTGCTGCTTGGGTGGCTGGACAGAGCTTGTATTAAGAAGTGCTTGTGTATTTTGATTTGGGTTTCTTGTATCTCATTTTACTTTCCCTTTCTTTTTCCCTGCTGTGGCTGCAGGTGGAGGCCTAGCCTATGAGCTGCTCCCCAGTGGTATCCCAACATGCTGATACACACCGTTGCTGCAGACCTATTGCAGAGCCTCCAGCAATTGCCACCACCCAAAACGGTGCTGGAGAGCCAGGAGGGGCAGTGGGAGGATGAGGAGAATTGGCTGTGAGAGGAAAGTGGAGGAGGGAGGATCCCTGCAAGCAAGGAGCCAAGCACCAAGAGGGAACTCCAGTCATCCTGCAAGGGGTGAAATACCAAGCGGAGAAACGCAAACATGGGGACAACCAGTGGAATGTGGTTCAACACCCACCCCCAGGCACAGAGGGGTGGGAAACCTGTGCTGGGAAATGCTTCCTATGCAGATGAGGGCTCCCATGCAGCCCTTTCTGGGCATCCAGGTGACAAAGGTGACAAACCTCCCACAAGCACCAAGTCAGATCACCACAAACACACCAAAAACACCCCCAAAAACCCCACCAAGCAAAATGTTCCCTGACGAAGGTGTGGAGAGCCAGAGACATTGCAACGTTGGCCATGGCTGCTTGCGTGTGTGGTGGGTGTGGAAACAGAGATGGTGCCATCTGCCAGCTGCTGATCACTAAGTCGCACTGCAAGACCATTGTGCCTGGGCTGCTTGTACCAGCAGCAATGAAGCAAGTTTGTATTCATGCAGGTTATGAGGCTGGCAGAGAGCATATGGTGCTCTAACACGTGCCTTTCCTTTCTGGGAGCATGGGAGGTTCTCAGCACCAGGCGTGCTGTAGGAAAGAATGTATCCCATATGGCTGTGAAATGCAGATATGGAAAATAATTTCCCCAGACGGCCTGGACAGTCTTTTTCCTGTCATGATTAAAAGGAAAAGGTGCTCCAACATAAAGAGACTTTGGAGAATTGATTGTGTTGGAGGGTTCAGGCTCTTGCTGACCTGCGTGAACAAGACAGGTTGAAACATCCATCTATAGGCAGGTTCCTCTTTATTTGCAGAATTACAGGCTGGAGGAGTCATGTCCCAGAAGGACATAACCTGAGGCATAGATGACTGCAGAGGGTGATGAGACTTTCCCGTAATACAACTTTTCTGGTCCCAGCAGTCCCAGCACAGCCCTGAAGCAATGAGGAGAGCAGGGATCAGGGTTGCAGCCTCCTTTCAGGCCTGTGCTTTCTGCACCCAGAGGTGCTCAGCACCAGAATTTTTTACACACTTGAAGCTACTGGCTTGATTTTTTTTCCTGCAAAGGCCAGTCCCACTGCGGGAAAGCATAGTGGGGGTGTTTCTTCCCATGGCCTGAGAGGGGAGAGAAAGAGGGGTTAATATCCACTGGGAAAGCAGTGCCCTTCTGCTCCTAGCACAGGATGAACCCAGGCTTCACCTGTCTCTAGCTCTGGCTCCATCCTGCAGGTGCAGGGGCACAGGGCCTGGACCAGCAGTGGCTGGAGGAACCAGGATGGACTGGGCAAAACTGGCAATGCCTGGGGCTTTTTACTTGCTTCCAGAACATCAAACTGGTTTGTCAGAAGTGAAATAGCCTTGTTGTTTTTAGGGGGATTTGTAGTTTTTAATTTAGCTATCCAAAATGGGAAGCAGGATGGAGTGCGGCTGCTAGATGGAAGGTGAGGAGCACACACAGTGCCTGCTGGATCAAGTAAGAAATGGTTGAGAAAGCCCCATCTGTCTTTAGAGGTGCCTTCCCAGAACCCAGACTGTGCATGGATTTGTATTCAAAGAATTTTCCTGCTGCTCTGACTCGCACTACATCATCTGCTCTCACAAATAAATGAATTTAGTTACACAGACTTTATCTTTATTCATTCTTCCTGGCATACTGACAATTTCTACATATGCAGATGAGTTGCCTCAGGCTTTGCCAATGCAAATGCTCTGTCCTCCAAATTTCCATGTTTTATTTTTGTCTGAAGATGTTCAATGGATCCATATGCTTTCATATATGATTGTTACATTTTTGTTTTCTCAGTGCTCTGTCCCTAAATGGCTAAAGTGTACTGCCAGTTTATGAATCAGAGTTGGTGCATCACCGTGTAGTGGAACCATGAGTTATGCTTTCCTCTGGAGATCTACTTTTGTTCTTCATTGTAGCTCGCTGAAAGTCATGATGAAAGCAATCCACACTAAAAGAGGATGTATTGTCTGTTCTTATAAGTAAGAATTGCAAGCAGCTTACTTCAAAACAAATTTTGTCATGTTTAAAGAGGTAGTTGGCTACTTGTGAAGTTTGAAAAAGAATAAAAAGTCAATGTAATTGTTGAATGAGAAAATATGTGGTGTTTGCTAACACTGCTTTATGGGACACTCTCACACTTGAAAGGCAAGTGGCAATAAGAAAGTTAATAACATTGCAGTGAAGGAATTACATTGCACAGTTTCAGTATTGGACCCAAATTCACACCAGAATGGTTACATTTGAAAAATGCTCACAAAAATCAGTTACATTTCCAAAGATATTATGTGGTGCCTGGAAGTTACAACTTTATATATGCCATTAATATGAAGCCAGTCAGTACTAAGAAAACTTTTCTGGCTCCTGGTCATCAAGCCTGTGTCCCATAGCCTGGACGCTGCCGCTCTGATGTGGCTCAGGGAAAACCCAGATGCTCTTGGGCTACAACCAGCAGGTCAAACCCTTTTTAACTGAGATTTTATCAGCTATTAGTCTCTGGTTTAGATTCCATTCCTCTGCAGAAGAATTGCAAATGGGACTTTGTTGCATGAAGAGAAGAATGGCTGTGAGGAATGTTTACTTGGAGAAAAATACTCTCTTTTGTCACACAAAGGTATCTGCTGGGCACAGCGGGATCTGGGAGTTGGCAGGTCTGTTGGAACTGGCTCTGATCTAGGGCTTGCAGCTAGGATTTCAGTATTCCAAGGTTCACTACTAAAACTTCTGCTTTCCTGACCAACCTCTAGTGGTCCAATGGCTTGCTGGGTCTGTGGGCTCAGGAATTCCATGTGCGATCTCTCCATGAGCCCAGATTTCCTGGTGTGTGTATTTGCATCTACTGGGACTGGGTTGCCAAATCTCTAAAAACCAGGATCCTCTTCCACAAATACACCAGCTACTTTCTCCAGCAGCTCTGTTCCCTGTCCATAAAATGTCCCTAAAACACCAAGCAAACACCAGCATCTGCTGGGAAGTCCCAGGGAAATGCTGTAATGCCCAACCATGCTGGCATGAGTCGGGGTTGCCATGGCAGTTCCAGCTGTGAATTCTCCTGCTTTCATGGTTTTCTGCCTCAACTTTAGCATTAGTTTAACCCCAGCTTATATATATGTGTGCTTTTGATGATAATTACTAATTATGTCTAGTGCCTTGTTCTGCTTTTTTTTTTCTTGATGGATTCCAGGTTCAGAGAAAATTAAATACCACCCATTGCTGCTCTCTCCAGTGCCCAGAAACAGCACGTGGTGAGTCCCTGCCAGCCTGGCTGGCCAGATGTGGGAGAATCACCTGAAATGGGCCTTTAGAGCTTTTATGCAAAGAATCTAACAACTCTGCTCACATAATGACCAGCCCCATGCCTGGAGGCGAGCTGTACTCTGGTGCAAGCAGCGATGTTCGCAGAGGACAGAGACAGGCAGAGAGAACTGGATGGTGGCAGAGAGGTGTCCATGAAGGGTGGCAGTAAAAGCTGGAATAGCATCTGGAAAGCAGAAGTGCTGGGGCCAAACAAGCCAGAAGACCTGTTTAGTCAGCTAGTCTGTTTAATCTCACCCTCTTTTCTTCTTTTTCCTTGCCAGCAGAGAGTGTCTTATTCTCCCGCCATGCTCTATTTGAAGGATAACACAGGGTGCAGCAAATTCCTGACATGCACTTCCATTTGTGCCCATTTGCTGCTTGAATATATTTTAATTAGGGCCAGGAGAAGCGGTTTATTTGTTTAGTTGTGTCCAGGAAACATGCCTGAGGGAGATCTCTGAACGTGACCACAAAGCTCATAAGGATTAATGGTAGATGATAGAACATTGGATAAGACTATTCCCATATTTGGGTCACTATCTGCTATTAATAGCATGAGCATTAAGTAAATGAATATCAGGTTATTATTTTTAATGAGAGTCAGTATTTACTTTTCAACTAAACACTGCTGAGGACCACATTAACATCATCATATGCTCCGGCAGACAGGAGAGCAGCTTGCCTGTCTTAGTGGTGGTGAGTTGAGCACAACCATCACATCTGAGATGGCACTATGTAGCCTTTGTATTTTATTCTTAGATAAAGCTGAGCCAGCAGAGAAGGTATTATTGGTGAGGATAAACCTCTTTCCTTCTACAGGTGTTGATATCTGCTGTGGAAGCTAATGGAGACATGGGTAGACCTTGGCAAAAACATCTCCAAAACTCTAATGCTGATACTGTTGGGGTTATCCAGCTGCTCCCAGCCCCTGCGGTGCTATGGGTGAGAAATAACACAGCATCCCTGTTGCTGACATTTGCACTTTCATTCTCACATCCCTTAATTTCCTGCATTAAAATAAAAAAAAAAAGAAATCCCAGAAATATTTAGGATCCACATGGAAACCCAGCTGTCCCTTACATGTGGTGGGCCGCTGTGCTGCTCAGACCCAAGTCTCCTCTCTGAACAGCTGCCTTCAAACCACTGAAGCCTTGCAGGCCTTCTTCCTGTATCCCCTTTCCTTTGCTGTTTGTCAGCTCTCCCTGCTCACCCACCACTCCAACCTGCTGGCAGGGCTTTCCGGGGCCAATTTGGCTTTCCCTGAAATGCTCTACTAAGCCAGAGGCTGGAGATTCCCAGTACCAACCGCCATGGAAATGAAACCAAAGCGAGGTGGTGGAGTCTCCTTCTCTGGAGAGATTCAAGACCCGTCTGGACACCTATCTGAGTGATGTGTCCTAGGGAGCTGCTTTGGCAGGGAGGTTGGACCCGATGATCTCTCGAGGTCCCTTCCAACCCCTACAATTCTATGATTCTGTGATATCCAGCAATAACTTTTCAGTTGAAACGGGGGTTGGCTGGGAAAGTCTGGTTATCTGTTCACTGCTCTGAGTCATGCCATGGGCCTGAGGGAGCTGAAACTACTCTGGGAATTCTTGCAGCTGTACTAAAAAGAGCTTGATTTATTGTGCTTACTTTATAGAGGATCAAATCTGTCTCTGGCAGTGGACAATAAATAACCATCTACAGGGATGCGGAAAGCAGCAATGACAAAGGATATAAAGCTGAAGGTGTTACTTAATGAGGCAACTATTTGAGAGTGCTGAAGTGTTGTGCACTTCACATGCTGCACATGGTGAGGCCAAGCTCTAGATGAGTCACCTCACTGGACCAACATCCACACCATCGTGGGACAGTGAGAATAGCCCTTGCAGAAGTCACTGCAAACCAAGACAGATATCACTGCTGATAGATACCGGGAGACAAGGCCAAAGAAGGGAAAAATGACCCTGTGTTCTTTGTGTGAGAGGTGAAGCTACCGGCATGTTCCTTATCCCATTATTTTATGGACTGCTACATTGAAAAGCAGGACACAAAGATGATTAGAGTGCTGGAGCACCTGCCCTACAAAGAGAGGCTGAGGGAGCTGGGCTTGTTCAGCCTGGAGAAGAGAAGGCTGCAGGGAGACCTCATTGCAGCCTGCCAGTACCTGAAGGGAGCTTTTAAACAGCAAGGGGATCAGATTTTTAGAAGGGTAGACAATGTCAGGACAAGGGGGAATGGATTAAAGCTAAAGGAAGGGTTAGATTGGATATTAGGGGGAGTTCTTTCCAGAGAGAGTGGTGAGGTGCTGAAACAGGCTGCCCAGAGAGGGGGTGGATGCCCCGTCCCTGGGGTTGTTCAAGGCTGGGTTGGATGGGGCCCTGGGCAACCTTGTGTAGATCCAGGCCTGGAAGTTGGTGGCCCTGCCTGTGACAGGGGGGCTGGAGATCTATGATCCTTGGGCTCCCTTCCAACCCACGCCATTATGATTCTATGACACCTGGTCCTCAGCAGTGATGGGAGAAAACTCAGGTGGTTTCCTGTCTCACCGCTCCAGACCCCTGGGGATGAGGAATAATCTGTGTGCTCCAGACAAGGACCAGTGTCCCACAGAAGTGGTTTTCCCATCTTGGGGAAATTTTCAATATTTTAGACTTTCATGTCCCTCATTAGCCAAAAATTCAAAATTAGGGAGAAATGGAAATCTCAGATTTTTTATTTTGAAAAAAGTTCCATAAATTCACAGATTCACAGGATTATAGGGTTTGGAAGGGACCTCCAGAGCTCATTGAGTCCAACCCCCCTGCCAGAGCAGGGTCCCTAGGACAGGTCACACAGGTCAGTGTCCAGATGGGTCTTGAATATCTCCAGAGAAGGAGACTGCACAACCCCCCTGGGCAGCCTGTCCCAGGGCTCTGTCACCCTCCCTGTGCAGCCTAGTAGGCAAAAGGGATTACTTTAAGATCTTTGTAAAGATCTTTGTTCTAAATTTACAGCTTTTCCTGGCTTTAAATAAAATCCTTGTAGTTGCTTATATACAACATTTTTCCCTTTGGTTTAATTTTGGATGTGTACAGCTAAATGTTAAATATGCATTACTAAGTAATTGAAATGTCATAGTCCTAGATTAAGCTCCTCTGGTGGAATTAAATTAAAGGTTTCTGCTCCTGGTTTAGAAGAGCACAGTGTGAATGTTTTATAGCAGCAGCAAAGCCAGAATTACAGGTTAGGCTCCCAATCTGTGTGCATGACTAACACCAGGAAAAACAAAAACAGTTTGAACTTTCAAAGGCTGCAGCCAAGAAACGATGAAGGAGATGTAACTTACTTTAGATCCAGCTTTCTACTGGAATGAAGCAGCTCCTGCTACAGCCCTGTGCTCTGGTGGTTTGGAGCTGGGAGTATACACCAGGGAGGATGCCTGGACTCTGTGTGGATGTGGTGTGTTCATCCCAGATATGCTGTGGTGCTTGGTTTTGTGGGACTGACCTTGTTACTTCTTGCAGATAAGACACTAAAGCTGTGCAACTACCTCCCTGTTTCTTGCTGTAAGTGATTTAGAAGCTCACACCCATAGCCAACTACCCTGCCAAGGGTTATGCTTCATTGCAAGGTCAGAGTTTCGGAAAACATTCATTGGGTACAGGGAAAGAAACCCCACCTAAATATGTGACTGCTGGCCATGCCCTCTGCACAGAGCCAGCCCAGAGCAAGCCATGCTCCCAGGTAAGTGTGCAGGGCAAAATGAAGACTCCCAAAGCATCAAGCCAGCCCTCCCTGTCACAGCAACTCTGGCCCTGCCGGCAGTGGGAGGTAAGTGCCTGGGAGTGGAGACTAAGGAAAAGCCTCCTCCAGACATTTCTGTGCCCCAGACGACCCTGGGAAGAACAAGAGAGCTACTTAAGTCTGCTCCCATATTTAGTACAGGAGGGAAATGCCATCCATCTCCAGCAGGAAGACCATGCTCGACCCTCCTTTCTGTGTGTTGCAGCGTGCAGTGACCTTCACTGGAGTGGGGGGGGGGGGGGAGGGGGGAATGCATCTGTGCTGGCTTTTGGGGAAAACATGGTGCATTTGTCACTGATGCTCTGATGCAACCGGGAACCCATCACCATCTTCAGCTCCGCAGTGGGATCCTCTGAGGATAGTGTTCTATGATGTCTGTCTAGGGTGGTGGTTATGGAAGGAAGCAGCTCCCCACTGTACTGGTGTGGTTTTGAACATTGATCTGATGAATGCCAAGTGGTGTGGTCGACACCCTAGAAGGAAAGGAGCCATCCAGAGGGATCTTGACAGGCTGGAAAAATGGGCCCAGGTGAACCTTATGAGGTTCAACACTGCCAAGTGTCAGGTGTTGCACTTGGGCCGGAAGAATCCCAGACACAGATACAGACTGGGAGAAGAGCTCCTTGAGAGTAGCCCTGCTGAGAAGGACCTGGGTGTCACAGAGGATGAGAAACTTAACATGAGCCAGCAGTGTGCTCTTGCAGCTCGCCAGGCCAATGGTATCCTGGGCTCCATCAGAAGAGGGGGGGCCAGCAGGGACAGGGAGGGGATTGTCCCTCTGCCCTCGTGAGGCCCCACATGGAGTACTGTGTCCAGATCTGGGGTCCCCAGTACAAGAAAGATGTAGAACTGTTGGAGAGGGTTCAGAGGAGGGCCACAAAGATGATTAGAGGGCTGGAGCACCTGCCTTACAAGGAGAGGCTGAGGGAGCTGGGCTTGTTCAGCCTGGAGAAGAGAAGGCTGCGGGGGGACCTCATTGCAGCCTGCCAGTACCTGAAGGGACCATACAAACAGGAGGGGAATCAACTTTTTAAAAGGGCAGATAATGGCAGGACAAGGGGGAATGGATTAAAGCTAAAGGAAGGGAGGTTTAGATTGGATATTAGGGGGACGTTTTTTACAGAGAGAGTGGTGAGGGGCTGGAACAGACTGCCCAGAGAGGTGGTGGATGCCCCATCCCTGGGGGTGTTCAAGGCCAGGTTGGATGGGGCCCTGGGCAACCTTGTGTAGATCCAGGCCTGAGGTTGGTGGCCCTGCCTGTGGCAGGGGGGTTGGAGCTTTATGATCCTTGGGGTCCCTTCCAACCCTTGCCATTCTATGATTCATTCTAAGTCTTTCACTAGCTGCCTTGCTCCTTGCACAGGCCGAATCCACCCCGTGGGGTTCGGCTGGAAGGTGCTGTTATCAGCTGGCCCCCATTTCGCTTCCTTCTCAGCATCTCAGCCACCTTCGTGACATGCCAGAGAGTACAATTTCCCATTTCCTTCCTCAGCTAATCCTGAAAGGGACAATAAATAACAAGAGGAGTCTTTTATAAGCGGATATAAAGTACTCACATCCGCAGCATGTTACTAAAGTTATACAGTGATTTGTTTTCAGAGTGTCTATTGGTATGAACAACATTTGGATAGGTCTGTGCTACAGTGTGTCTCGCTTCTCCTGCAAGGTTTCCTTTGCAGCAGTGTCCTTCCTCCTGGAGGTGATTCCCTAGAGCTGGAGCCGATCAGAAAAGAAACAAATTAAAAAACCCATTTTATGTGAAAAGAGAACAAGCCAAATGAAATTTTTTTTCTGCAAAAAGCCTCAACAAAGTTAAGATTCTTTACCTAAAAGAACAGGAGACTTAAGCATCTGTGTAAACACACCTTTTTCTAACAGCTTCTAACAAACCATTTGGATAAATGGCAACTGCTTGGCATGACCCAAATCCCTGCCAGCCCCTGTGTGCTTTGGCTCAGTAAGAGCAAGGGACCACCACATGCAGGCACCTGGTCCTGCTCGGGGATGGCACAAGCACTGACAGCAGCTGCTGCAGACGGCCTGGAGATGTCCGGAGTGTCCCCAAGCACAGAACAGAGCAGAAGGAGGTGGGTGAAAGGGCTGCTGGCAAAAGTCCTGTGCTGATTGCCTGACAGAGTGGGGTAAGGATCCTGGACAACCTTGGGCCATGTTGGTTAGGGACCAAAGTTGAAGGGTTCTGAGCACAGGCTGGTCCCAGCCAAGAGTGAGAGGAGTAAGGACTGGAGGCAGCAGGTGCCCAGACAGGCAGCACGAGGAAGGGGAAAATTCCAGATGTGAAGCAGTTGCAGGGCTTTCAGTTGGTATCACAGCAGCGTTGTGCAGCTGGCTCTGCAATGACCAAAAAACATCCTCTTTCCACAGCTGAAATGGTAGCACAGAGGCGGAGATGCTCACTGCCCGAGCTTGGGCAGGGAGCAGGACCTCTTTGGCAGGACAGCCAGACCAAACTTAAGAGTCCCTGCCTGGGCATAGTAGCGCCAGCTCTGAAACATGCAGTCCAGAGCCTGGGTGCATGTTGGAGGACTGCTCTGAGTTACACCAGAGCAGCTTATGCCAGCTGCTCACAATGCCCTTTTCTGGAGCAGCGCTGGCACCTCGCTTTCATGAAGCCCTGTTTATCTGGAGTGGGAAATCAGGATGCAAAGCAAAGCCTTGCAATTCTGGTGCAGCTCCCGGGGTAGAAGACATGCTGGAAAAACAGTCTTGCACTTGTGCATGGGCACAGGCTTGTTCCATAAGAAGAATATAACCTGTGTCTGCAGGATTGTGCTGACCACGCAGGATTGCAATAGCAGTCAGTAAGGACACCGCAGACTTAAGTGCTATTTACTGGTTGAAGGTGCCACACTGACAGGGCTGGTGTGTGTGCCTGGTCAGGCAGTTGCTCAACCCAACAGCATCAGTGGTAGAAACAACTGAGAGCAGTGCCCAGCTGCCGGGCTCACGGGCTACCTTGGCACACTTGGGGTGTGCCTGCGGGGCCAGGCTGCTTTGCAGCTGCAGCATGGAGAGCAGAGCCAGCCTGACCTGGCTCCCCTCTAGCAGAAGTGTCCTGAGGACAGCGTGGCTGTGACTCAATGCCAGCTCTGTGCAAAGGGCTGTAATGGCCACGCTCAGCGCCTGCTGAGCTAACAGGTCAGCCCTGGAGCACGGCCAGGCGGGTCAGCAAACCTGGGCAAGGGAGCAGGCTGGGAGCGAGCGCGGCTGCGAAGCCAGGCTTGGCTCGGAGCCCCCTCCCACACCTAGTCCCCATCGCCTCGGGGCGCGGTAACCGGCTGCCTCGCACAGGGACCGACCCCCCAGTGTGGAGCTAAGGCATGCTGAAGAGCGAAGCAAAGGCCCGCTGGGTGGGAGCAGGGAGGGAGGGAGGGAAGCGGGCGGGCCCGGGAGGGCAGCCCGAGCGGCTCCGGGCGCATCCCCAGACGGTGGCGCTGGGGCCCCGCGGTGAGCGCAGCCGGCAGCGGCCCGGTGGCTTTGAGAGCAGCCGGGAGGCGAGCCCGACTGCGCGCTGGGAGACGAGCCTGACTGCGCGCTGGGAGGCGAGCCCGACTGCGCGCTGGGAGACGAGCCCGACTGCGCGCTGGGAGACGAGCCCGACTGCGCGCTGGGAGACGAGCCCGACTGCGCGCTGGGAGACGAGCCCGACTGCGCGCTGGCCGGCGGCTTCTTCCGCAGCCCGCGGAGTCCCTGTGCGCAGCGCTCTGCGCGGTGTTCCGCGGGCGGGGGCACGATCGGGGGGCTGTACATTAACTGGGATGCAGCGGGGAAGGAAGAGGGTCGTCGCTACAGGTTTAAAAACACGGGAAAAGCGTTTATGGCCAGCAGAAATTGCTTTGGTTTTGCACTGTGCCAAAGCTGCGGACAGGCGGGGTTCAGAGGCAGCCCGCCTCGAGGTGCCCTGCTGCAGCCTGCCCGTGGGGTGGGGGCGATTCCCTCGGTACTTGGGCACTGGGGCAGGAGCACGAAGCCCCTGCACGCCCGCCAGTGCCTCTGCCCTCGAAGCCGGCCGGTCCTTCCTCGGCTGGGCTGCTGAGCTTGGCCCCCGTGCCACACCCCACCAGAGGCTTTGGGCAGGTGTTTCCCCGGGTCAACACGGGTTTGATACTCCGAGGGGAAAGAGACCACGTCCTGCCACTACTATCCGATAGTTAAAGCCATTTCTAAAAGGAAATGGATCATGTGTCTGTCCAGGGGATGGCAAAAGGGACTAACTCAAAGCCCTTTCTTTGCCTCCACATGGAGCTTGGGTGTTCTCACTCCCTTGGGACCTTTCTCCATGCTCCTCTCTGTGGCAGCTCTCAAGTTATTTTGATCTCTGCAAGAAATAAGGCCCTGACAGATTTTCCCAGCTCCTTTCCAGCAGTTTGATTCTTGGGTACCAGGTGAAATACTAGATGCAGCATGTCTGCAGTAAAACAGGCTGAGGTCTGCTCCATGTGCAGTTTGGCTTGGAAATGCAGAAAGCCCATGGGTTGGTTCTCCTGCACAGGTATTTCAGAAAAGCTGAAAGGCAAAATCAATTTTAAATGGATTAACTTCTATGAGTGTACTTCTGTTTTCTTGAATATATCTCAGAGGGCAATTTAAATAGATTAACTCCTGTGAGATTAGCTCTGTATCATGAATACCATGGAATTAAGGAGATCTTGTTTCATGAGGTCTCTGGGAAGGACACTGATTCATCACACAAAGCACAGGTCAGCACATGCCAATGTCTATTGGAAAAAGCTTGCTGTATTGCTTAGGTTTCTCCATGGTGCTTATCTCCCCTCAATGTCTCAACGCAGAGCAAACAACATTTCACTACACCTTTCTGCGGGCAGGAGTGAAAGGTAATTCTGGTGGGAGAGGAAAGTATCTCTGCTTCTGCAGTAATAATTTCCAAAAACACACTGCTGCAGGGAAGAAATGTGATTTGTTGCAGTAGAAACAGAGCGCTTCCCTTCTTTGGCTCCAGGGCAAAGCAGCCCCTGGGTAGCAGGGGCAGGAAGGGGTCTGGCACTGGGTGCTGTGCTGAAGATGGCACCTGTAGGCTCCTGTCTCACTCCTGCCACGTGGGCTGGGATGTTTCCACAGTGCCACAGCACTGCCATGTGCAGATGGACCCGCTGCGGGGGATGCGAGTGCATGAGTGCAAGAGTCATGCTGCAGGCAGGGGGGATATCTGCCACCAGCTCCCCTGTGGAATCATTGCACCTCTAGAGCCAAAGCAGCATCAGGACCTGAGCATGCTCCATTTGGCATACGGGCTGCTGGAATGTTGTCTGAATACCTGGTTTGGAAGGCAGTTTGCAAAGCCATGAAGGGCTGCTCCCACCTGGCACAGTGCTCGCAGAGCGATGATGCTGGTGTCAGGAGAATGGGCACTGCTGCAGCAGAATAAATCCTGTGAGGATTGCCAGGGATAAAGGCGAGTGGGCTACAGCACAGGAATATCTGTGAGGTCCGTCAGATCCTTATGTTAATAACTACATTTTTATCAGCTGTTGTCATTAATACTTAGGAAATTCCTGCAAACACATAGTTAAAATCCCAGAAAACACTCCTGCAGCTATTGCAGCCTTTAGATCTCCTAAAAAATGCTGCAGAACCTAACAGATGCCCATTCATGGTATGCTTACAGGTGCTTTTCAGTGGTGAACCCACCATCTGCATGGGGTATATGAAAGAAGGCCTTAGCACTGATGTCCAGAGTCTGTCTGGTGTCTTGACAGCAGGAATGGGCCATGCAAACGGATCAACTCCTGTGAGTTCAAGGCAGTTTCCTGTAACTGTAGGACCTCTGTACATTGTTGTAATTGAGACTGGGGTACATGAAGAGGCATCATGTGGAAAATCACATTCATTATGGTTTTTATTTCTTTCTGTCAAATGCTTCTCTGCAAGACACAGATTTTCTGATGTTTCTGAGGTGGCACAGCCATCGCTGCTTTTAGACATAAAGCCTTGCAGCCTAAGTGGGTTGAATGAAAGCTCACGGAGCAATGCTCCAACTGTGCCAATTCGTCAGGGTAAGCCACGGACCCATCTCTGTGCTGGCCTGGGTCCGGCAGCTGCTGCAGGCAGGGACTCTGATTCACCCTAGCTGTTTCCCCTGGCCATCAGGGCCTCTTCCTCAAATACCATCCTGCTTCTTCTGTGCAGGCCCCACATGGTGCTTGAAACATAAGATAGGATCTTCCTGCCTTGCAGATTTTAACCTCTCTTTTTTTTTAACAACAGCAATTCCACCAAGCTGGTAAAGAAAGACTTGCCCTTTCTGGGACCCAGGGAGATAAATTCCATGCACACAGCACAAAGAAATATGTCAAGGAATAGAAGAGGTAATAACCATGTATAAAAGGCCCAATGACTGAGCAACTACTAGTATGAACCTTGAATTACAGGAGGCAGG
Organism: Laterallus jamaicensis coturniculus; assembly: GCA_022605575.1. Lineage (NCBI taxonomy): Eukaryota > Metazoa > Chordata > Aves > Gruiformes > Rallidae > Laterallus > Laterallus jamaicensis. The sequence continues at coordinate 4,267,566 of JAKCOX010000014.1, forward strand.
CCCTTCCTGGAGAAGCAGAGGCTGCATGGGGAGGCTCACCAGTGCCAGCTGCCTCCTCCCCGGGGTGTGAGGCCTCAGAAAAGCCCTGCCAGACTACAATAAAAGCAAATATTGACATTTCAGTGAGGAGAGAAGAGAAACCTGTAAATAGCATCTGGGATGAAACTTTATTTAAGCAGACGGAACCTTTATACTCACAAGCAACGTGAAATCCAGCAAAGACCAAATGCCAGGCTGTAGCCTTTAAAGAACAAGACAAATGACCACAGTAAAGGACACATTACAATAAGTAAAGCTGAAATCGTCAGCAGCCCTCAGAGCGCTCAGAGGAAACAGAGGCTGCTTCTGCAGAGCCCTGGTACCAGCATCCTTGCCGTCACGATGCGAAGCACAGTACATGCAGCAGAAGCCAATTTCCAGCTCATGCTACTGGGGATGGCCCTGAACCAGACAGGTGATTTCTCCTCCTTCTCCAGTGCACGGCGATGTCGGCAACGTGGCTGCTTTGAGCTGTGGAGCAGCTGCACCAGGGGGATTTTCCACTGAGCTGTTCTAAGGCAGAAGAGCATTTGTCCAGGGGCAAGACTGTGGGGCTCACACACCAGCACCCCAATGCTGAATACAGGGATGTTCCCCCTGGCACTGGTGAAGTAAAAGAGACACCCACCTACCCAAGGGAGCTGGAAGGAGCTTCTCTTGTGTGAAGCAGACACCACAGAGCATACTCTAAATGGAAGGGGGCAAAGGCTGAGTAGGGCTGTATAACAGTGCTGAGGCTTGTGGCTTTCGTGCTTGGGTGGTGCAGGTCCTGGCTGGATGCGCTGGCAGGGCAGAGAAACATGCTCTGCACTTTGCCAGCCATTCACTTGTGCCTCTAGCTAGCACTAAAAATAGTTCACTTTCATCAGCCTCAATTTCATCACCAAAAGAGAGCAAGCAGATTGAATTCATCTAGTCTCAAAGAGGAAAATTCAAGGCTGGCTTGTTGCACTTATTATTTATACAGGATGGAAACCTATGGGGTGCAGCTACAGGGTCAGGCAGGGACTTCTGAAGGTAACTGTGGCAGTCTGTCCTTATTCCTGCTAATGGGCATCCATCCTGGCCCAGTGCTGCCTGTGGCAGCAGTTCTGCTGAGTCCAGGGATTACACCAACACTTTCCATTAGCCAAGCTCTGAAGAAAGCAAGCTCAGTGGGGTTTAAAGCCCATGCAACCCCCAGCACAGCACACTGAACTCTGCACGCTCACATGCAGAGGTTACTTGTTCATCACTGCATGGGTGATGGCCATGCAAGGGACTTTGACAGAGGATGGCTGCCCCAGAGCCATGGTCTCAGGGATGCAGCAAAAAGCATAGTCCAGTCTTTGTTTCAAAGAATTTAACTCAGGTGAGTGCTGGGAAGAGCAACTCGTTAGGAAATACAATGTTTGCACTTTAGATGGATGCATCTGGCCCTCAGTGAAACTGAGACTCTGTTGCCATCCCAGCCACTTGTATTTGATTGACTTCTCATCCAGGAATGACTTCTGTATTTCTGCCCATTCGTTAGATAAAAAGAATAACCATATTGCTTCAACCTGAGGGATCACCCAATTTTTATGATGATGTACACTAACACAGAACCAGTCAGGAATGGGAAACTTCAGGGCATTACTTTTTAAATCAGAAGTACTTTGGAAACGATCAGTGCCTTGATGCCCACCCCAGGGCTCTCTGGTGCATTGGTGCTGCACAGCACTGTGCCGAGCCCTCCTGTTACAGCATCATCATTCTACTCTGTTGTAGTTTCGTGAGGTTGGGTGCTGGAAAAGAACAGGGGGTGCAGAAAATGGCTGCTGTGAGGAGCTGCTGGAATTCTCTGGAGCTCCAAAATGTAAACAATCCAAGGACAGAGTCACTGTTGACCAGGGCCAAGCCAATGAGAGATAGTCATAGCGCCTCTGAGAATCACATAGAGGAGAAAACAACCCGGAAGCAACTGCATTTTGCCATTGGAGAAGGGAGTGAGAAGATGTAACAAGCTGTGCAGACTACCAAGGCCGGGGAGCATGGAGGAGAAGGTGCCCTAGGTGCCAGAGAAGAAGATGCCCCTGCAGCCCATAGAGAAACCCCATGGAAAAGGCCGAGACCCCATCTGCAGCCCGTGAAGGGGCTCCACGCTGGATGGAACAGGTGGAGATATAGAGAAGACACTGTGACCCTTACGTTGGAGCAAGCAGCTGCCAGCACTTGGAGCCTACAGAGATGAGTGAGAGAGAGAACTGCGCCATGACAGGTTTGCTGGGGGGAGGCTGGTGACCCCGTGGAGGACTGGGACTGAGAGACATTGTGATTTATTGCTGCCCCCCATAGCAGGGATCCAGGTGGAGCAGCTGATGAGACTCAGGTTGGAGAAAGTTGGTGGAGGACTGTCTCTCGTGGGACCCCACGGTGCAGCAGGGGGAGGGTGTGTGGAATGAATGCCCCACCCCACACCCCCCCCGGCCGAGAAGGAAGCCAACTTGCAAGGAACTGACCGAAGCCCCCATCTCCCAGTCCCTGACCCCCTGTGCTGTGATCGGGGGGAAGACGGGAGGGGTGAGGGGGAGGTAAAGGTGTGTTAAGATCTGGAAAAGGAAAATAGCTCATGAAGAAGTGACCCAGAACCCCATTATTGTTCCTAGTCCCTGCCCCCCCTGTACTGAGAGCGGTGGGGGGAAGAAGGGAGTAAAATCCTGGCTAAAGGGAAGTCTGCTTAGAATGGAGGGGTGGGGGGCAGGTGCTACTGAGAACCCCATTTTCCCCAGTCCCTGCCCCCCCTGTACTGCGAACGGGAGGGAAGAAGGGAGCAAGATTCTGATTAAAGTCTGCTAAGAAGGGAGTGGTGAGGGGAACATGTTTAAGATCTGATTTCATTTGTTTTAAGATTTGGTCACACTCCTGACTCCAGTTTTCTCTGTTCTTTTTAGTGTAGTGTAATAAATTAGAATAGTTCTTTCCTGCACTGTGTTGAGTCTGTTTTCGTCCATGTCGTTGCTGATAAAATGATCTCTCCTTGTCCTTATCTTGACTCCTAAGCCTCTTAATATATATTTTCTCCCCTGTCCAAATTAAGGGGAGTAATAGACTGGCTTTGGTGGGCATCTGGCCTCCAGCCAGGGTTAAACCACCACATACTTGAAGGTGACATCAGGGCTCTGGCTCAAGGTCTGACTGCTGCTCCCATGCAGATAACACTGCAGTCCTGGCTTGCAAGGGAAAATGCTAATGTGACTTTTGCTGCTTATTTGCTGTTGGCCAATGTCAGCAATAAGAAACTGCGAATTGTAGCTGGCTATAAAAAAGATGCAGGTAACTCCTCAGAGTAACTTCAGAAATCAAGGAACGTGACCCACAGACTTTCTGTAATGTAACAATACACAAATGTACCCACACCCTTTTCCAAATGTCCTTCCAACATCCTGGAAAGCCGACACTGATCTATCTGTCTCTGCTGCCACCATACCCTGGGCTGCACTGTCCATCAGCAAAGCTCCAGCCCCAGTTTGTGGTGCGGAAGCCAGGAGCTTGCCTCAGGACATGATGTTTGGGTGGCTCTTTATTCAGCGAAGGTCAGCAGGGATGGGGAGAGGCCAGCAGCTTGATGTATTATCTCACCCCGGATCAGGTCACTGTGCACATCTTGCATCTTTGTTATAGGGAAATTAAAATATTTTTTTAAAAGGAGTAAACTGGCAGATGCCAAAGTGTTTTGGCACTGTGTTGGGACTGCCTGCCCAGCCATGATGCCCAGGGAAGCATTGTGTATGGACGCAACTTCCAACCCCTCCTGGGGAGCCAGGCACCTCTTTAGCTGCCAGCCATCCTAAAAGTACATCCTTGCTCCATTTGGGGGTCATGGTTGATGACAGGTTGGCCATGAGCCAGCAGTGTGCCCTGGGGGCTAAGAGAGCCAGTGGGATCCTGGGGGCCATCAGGAGGAGTATGGCCAGCAGGTCGAAGGGACATGATCCTCCCCCTCTACTCTGCCGTGGTCAGGCCTCACCTTGAGTGTTGTGTACAGTGCTGGGCTCCCTGGGATAAAAAAGACAGGGATCTCCTTGAGAGAGTCCAGAGGAGGCTACAAAGATGGTTAAGGGCCTGGAACATCTCCCCTGTGAGGAGAGGCTGAGTGAGCTGGGACTGTTCAGCCTGGAGAAAAGAAGACTAAGGGGAGACCTTATTAATGTTTATCAATATCTGAAGGATGGGATGCAGTGGGAAATGGCCAGCCCCTTTTCAGTGTCTGTGGAGACAGGACAAGGGGCAATGGCTGCAAGTTAGAGCATAGGAAGTTCCACACCAACATGGGGAAGAACTTTTACCCAGGAAGGATGAGGGAGCCCTGGGACAGGCTGCCCAGGGGGTGTGGAGTCTCCTTCTCTGGAAATATTCAAGACTCATCTGGACGCTGACCTGTGCAGTATGAGCTGTGGAGCTGCTTTGGCAGGGGGTTGGACCCGATGATCTCTTGAGGTCCCTTCCAACCCCTACAACTCTGTGATTCTGTGATATACAGAGCTGGGTGTTTGCTCAGTGTGCCACACACCTGCTCGCACTCAAGGAGAGGCAGTTCAGGGCCTCCAGCCTGCATCCTCCTCATATAAAACAGCCCCTGACTAGGGTCAGGACTACCCTCCTCTTGACACAGTGGTGGCTCAGCCAGTGGATGGATTTGAAAGGTTTTGATTTGATACTGCAGAATGTCAGGCATCTGCCCCCAGAAGGCCTGGCTCAAAATGAAATGTTGCATTTCTTGGAAAGAAGTATTTCAGCACAACCAGAATGTTGTAGTGGAAAACATTGAGGTAGTAGATACCACGTTATCTCCTAGGAAAGTTCAACTAGAAAATCTGGAGCCGAGTCCTGCTGGCTGTGTACAGACACAGTGGCTTCCCAGGGCTTGCTCAGAGCAAAGTTGCATCATCTTCTCACATGCACATAGATTTGTTTTGTGCTCTCTTGATTGTGCCTTTTAAGATCAAGCAAAAAAGAAAAATCAACATTATGAAAAAAATAATCCTGTCTTCCTGGTATTTGGAAACTGCTGCTCTGGAGAGGAGTGACTTAGCTGTATCTACAGAACAACAGCTTGCTCCAGCACTCACCAAGGGGATTACAGGTGCCCAGGGCAAATTTATCTGCCTTTCGGGGGTGGACAGTGACTGCCAGGAGCAGGTCAACCTTGGTCACTGGAGCCTCTCTCCCATGGTTGTTCTCACACCACTGTCTGCAGAGAGGCTCTCAGCACCAGCACCAGCCCTTACTTTCTCTCCACATCCAGAGTGAGGAGCAGACCTGGCCTTGGACCACAGCTGGGGCAGGGGTCTGTGGTGTCCACCCCACTGGGCTTGGGGCAGGGAAACCCCTGGGCCGAGCTGCTTTCCCCAAGCCCTGCAACATCCAGCAGCCAAGAGCTTCAGACAGCATTGCTGCAGGGAGGACCTTATGTACCAGTACCTGAACCCTCCCATTCCCAGAGGTAACAGAGGTGCTGATAACAGACAATTTCCCATACATTCTGCAGTTTACATAGCGATTTGCTTCTAAGCAAATTCCCAGAGGGTGTAGTTGAATTGTAATTGGATATATGACATAGCAAAGGGTGTAACTTAACTCCTCAGAAGCCTTCTCTGAAGCAGATGGGTATCTTGGTGATGTCGGCATTTCCAGTCAAATGTTTCTTGAACAAGGAGTATTTGTTATCTAGATCCAGTGTTCCCTGTTCCTGGAGCCGGGTGCTGAGGCAGCAGATCTGAGCCAGTGGGAGGAACCGCCAAGGTGCAGGTGGCTTCAGGAGTGGTGGGACAGCTCGGGGCTGCAGACACACAGGGACAAGCACAGGCACATGCACAGGCACCACTCTGCTCCTTGCTTGTGGGTCACAGGCTCTGGGGGTTGAGATATGTACACCTCTTTTTTGTGTTTTTCTCAAAACGTGGATAACAGCTGGGGTGGTTTTTTTCTTGAACTGACTAGTTTCTGATGCCCTTATCAAGTAAATAATTTTTTCTTGAAATCATGTGCAATTTCAGTCATTCATTGTGTATGTTCTGAAAGGAAAAAAAAAATGTAGGAAAAAGAAAGGAAGGGAAAGAGTTGAGGTTCACTTTCCTGTCTGGCAGCTGCAGAGATGTTTCGCTGGGGGGTGATGTAGAGGCTACAACTGGCAGGTGGGCATGAAGCAAGGGCAGGCTGGGGACATCCCCATAGCTCTCCTGGCCCCAGCTGCCCTCCTTCATGCTCAAGGAGACCTGGAAGGACACCCCAGATGGCTCATTCCCAACCAGAGGAGAAACCTCCCAAAACAAAACCCACAGAAGGCAGCTTTGGGGCTCTGCACAAAGCAGGGCTCCATCTGCCCAGACTTCTTAGGCAGCATCTCTGTGACCAAGCAGAGATTAACCCGGGATGGAGCACTGAACTGCAGTGTTGGACTCACAGCCACTTTAAGGTGCTGGGTGATATAACAAGAGCTTCAATCACTGAAGAAAACAGAGATAAAACTAGCACTGGATGCATGTAGCATTGTGGCACATCTGGTGACATGGCACATCTGGTTATGTGAGTCACTTTTAAGCAGAATCTTTTTTGAAGGAGTGGGACCTCTGATGTTATGTTTGTGAAACTAGCAGAGGGGCTTGATAGCAAGGAAAACAACTAAAAAAATAACCTGAAAACAAGTTGGCACAGGGAACTAAATATGCTACAAATATATATATTTTGGCAGCAGAGATTTAGGGGCACAGCATCCACAGCTGATTTCCAAAGAATCACTAAAAACTTATTTTTGCCAGACAGTTTCTCCTTAGGGAATTGTTAAGGGAAAAAGATCCTGTGGGCAGCAAAGCAGTATCTCAACAAACTCCTGAAAAGACAAGCTGTGATTTTAAAGTTCGAGGAAACATTTTAAAAGGCACAATGCTCAGATGTGATTGGATTTCCATGGGTCTGTTTTCCCTTTGCTCCCTTGGAAATATCTGCCCAGCGAGTGGCTTCACAACAACAGGGAGGCTTGGACTTGTCACACAGAGTGAGAACTGCAATCATAGGCAGAACTGGGGTGTTATCTGACCAGTGCTGGCAATACTACCACTGGTTTTCCCAGCATTCAAAGGCTCTTAAAAGATTTATTGTGGCTGAACTCTTGGAGGTGTCAGCGTGTCTGCTGCTCAATGTGGGACCCATCTCCCCAAAGATCTGGACTACTTTTGCTTTGAATTAAACTTAAATAAACAGGATTAAAGAGCATTAACCCGAGAGATTGCAGGGTAGCAATCCAGCAGGGAAAACAAAAGCAAGGTGGTAACATTTGTGACAGCTTTCGAGTGGAAAGGCCCCGGAGGTTTTGTCTCTGTCCTAATTTTACACTATTGGTTTCATACCTTTCCTTGTATCCTGAGGAGTGTTATTACAAGGTATAAATAGCTGTGGCTGAGAACAGAGCAAAGCTTTGTCTCTTCTACAGCAGAGGCAATAACTATGGAGCATTAAGCAAGCAAACCCCCCTTGAAATAATAAGCAAAACTAATGAGATTCATTCACGCTTGTAAACACAATTACACTCCATGATGGCATGTGTATGTTCAAATGAATCTCAATCCTGGGCTGATGGGTGGATGAAAAGGGACCACTCTTCTCTGTGCTCCCAGAGAGTCTGGAGCAGGTGCCTGAAGGAGGCAGAGCCCAGCCCCAGCACTGGCTCATCCTCCTCGAAGTGGGGAGCAGCTTTGATCAGAGTTGTGAGGACATGAGAGTCACCTTAAACACTTCAAACTGATGCAAAGAAAGATACAGTATGGATGCAGCTCAGAGAGGGAGTATGTTCACGCCCACAACCATTGGTGTAGCTGTGCCTGAGATGGGCAGAACCAAGTAGAGCAGCAGTGTGTTCCAGGACATGTTCCAGAGCAGAAGCTCAAAGCTGGCGCCCTGTGTGTACCTTCATCCTGCCTCCTCCCCGTTTCTTTTGGCCACGTCTGTCCTGTCTGCATATTTCCTTGCCCAGCATCTTTTCCTTTCTGACCTTCAGGGTTTTTTCTTCTAGATCCAATTGCTCAAGAGCCTCCAGAAGCTGTCACAGGTCAGCAGGTGACCTCTTTCAGCTGCATTTTGTGTATCTCTTCCTAAAAGTTTCTGCTCCCTAGTCAGTCATGTTTACTCCCCTATCACAAAACTCAGTCTATTTTCATTTCTTACTTTACAACTTTTCTAGCATTGCAGAGAGCAGCTTTTTGCAGTTTTCAAGTGCAGGTACTAACACCTCTTCTGTGGGGATGCTTTTCTTGGCTGAATTTTAGTGTCAGCTGTTGCTCATGAGGCTCACAGAGGTCAAAGACAAGGTGCAGGACCCTGGCACGTGTCCCCAGTACAACTCAGCTCAGTCTTCTGGGATCCCCCAAGCTCTGAAATAACTCCTGTGGGTAGGGGGAGCCCAGAGCATCATTCATCCTCTGCTCCCACCAAATGGAACAGGTCCTAGGAGCCCTTCAGGATCATCAACACAAATGCCCCAGTTTGCCTTGCAGTGATTGCTGCCTTTGCTGTGCTCCATATTAGCTGTTGCAATTCACTGTTCTCCTGCTGTTGTTAAAGGATAATAAAATTCTGCCTGTTTTATCTTGGGGGTCCTGGGGAGGTGCTGGGGCTTTTCTGGCTGCCCTTGACTTCCCTTCATGCATTCCCAACCTGGCATTGGAGATTCTCTATTCTGGGACCTCTCCATGGAGCTGGGACCATATCCCAGCCTTGTCCTGCCATCACTGCTGGCCGTGACCCCCTGAGCACCTGAGAGATGGGAAAGTGAGCTTGGGCCAGCCTCCAAACTGATCCAGGGGTGTGAGAGATTTCTTACCCCAATGCCACCAGCCAGAAGTGGCAGAGGGGCTTAAATCCTTCCTCACTGCCTCTAGAAGGGAGCCAGCCATGAGCCAGCTGGTATTGCCATGGTATAAGGCTCCTCAGTGGCCTTTCTTTTCTTAGAAGTATTATTTTTCCAGTTTACACAAATAATATTTATCTTCTACATCACAGGCATTTCAAGGAATTGGCATTCAGACCCTTGTTTGTTCATCTCTTCCATGTGTGCTAAATGACTCATAAAATATACAAAATTAAATATGAAAGATCTTTGTGGAGGTTGCTGGATAGGATCCCTGGAGCTAAACTGGAAAAACTGTTTTTCCAACGGTGAAGCAAGACGACACTAACCTAAAAAACCCCAACCTTAAAAAAACACCCAGGAAAAGCCAGCTAAAGTCTAGAAAGTGCTGAGCAGTGGCTCTCCTGGAGCTGAGGCAGTTGGAGGATCCAAGTGGGACAAGTTTCATTGAAGATGTGATTTCTTTTGTGACATTGATACAGCTGGAAGAGCCAACACGCTGGTGGAGCTGCAGGAAGAGCCTGTGGGGCTGCAGCCTGCGTTCAGGTCTGAGGCAGCAGCCGCCATCTGGAAATGGGAACGGAGAAGAGGAGCCTCGGGGTTCACTGATGGCGTTGGGCAGTCCAGTGGTCTAGGAAAGTAAAAGAAGCTCCATCCCTGTGGAGCAGAGGCAGGACGTTGCATGGGTCGTGACACGGGCAGCCCTGCTGTACCTCAGTGTTGCGCCTGCAGTTTCCTATGGGCGAGTCACACGGAGCAGAGCTGGACAGGGAAACACCCTGCAGAAGGCTTCAAAGCTTTGGGGAAAAAAAATCTGACCTTTTTCCATAGTGAAAAGGTGACAGTTCTTTCCAGGTGCTGCCTCTGCAGTGAGCAGAGCTGCCAGAGCCCTTCCTCCTCCTTGCCTCCCCTGGCAAGCAGTTGGAGGTGCGGGACAGGGGCCCTTCTCCCCTCCACTGTGGCTCACAGGGGTGGATGTGGAGTGGAGACTGCAATTATGCCTTATGGGAGGCAGCTTCTGTAAAACCCAAATGCCTCATGCTGCTTCTGGCAAGCAGCAGGTTCACATCAGCTGGGGAGCGTGACACGAACCGCTCCTCTCAAATACTGGAGAGATCTCTTCTGGCAGCAGGGCGCTCTCCTTATGAAAAACAAAAGCCAGAGATTATTTTTAGCATTTTGATTTCAGAGGTCAGTACGTTCAAGTATTTATTGGATCTCCCCTCTTGCAAGGGTGTGTCCATTTATAGCTGCTCCGTGTCTCTGTGGTTTTTTCTCATTCGTTTGTTGAGTTCCAGCTAGAACAGGAAATTTTACAACCCTCCTCTGCACATTTTCCATGTTTGTACTATACATAGAGTAGCTGAGAGCAATAGAACTCATGGTGAGAACTAAATCATGCCTAGAAAAGAAGCAGATTGGGTGCGGTTGCTGTAGCAGGAGTAAATCATATCAAGTTGCTGCCCAGGAAAGGCCAGAGCTTCCACTGACTGCCCCAGTCTCCATCATCAGCACATCAGCAAGCTGCCAGGGATGCTCCAGGGACTGGGCATCATGGCTGCTCTCATCTCTGGGGTGCTGCATCCCCAAACCCTCCAGGCATGGGGATAAGCATATCTACCAGCTTTTTGTTTCTGACACCTGCTCTGGATTTTTCAGCCCCAGGATGGAGTCGCTCTGTAAACCCCAGGCAGGATGAATGAAGTTGGGCCAACATATATTCAAATCAAATAAATCTGCAGCTGCTGCTGAATCAGATTCAAAGAGCAATCGATTTTGGGAGCTACAAAGTGCACAGTGACTCGCACATTATTTGAAGTGGTCTGTGCTATTTGTTTATTATGCTTTTTAGCATATCATAGAATCATAGAACACAGAGGTTGGAAGGGAACTCAAGAGATCATCGGGTCCAACCCCCCTGCCAAAGCAGCTCCCCAGCTCATATTGCACAGGTTGGTGTCCAGACGGGGCTGGAATCTCTCCAGAGAAGGAGACTCCACACCCCCTGGGCAGCCTGTCCCAGGGTTCTGGCACACTCACTGGGGAAAAGTTCTTCCCCATGTTGGTGTGGAACTTCCTATGCTCCAACTTGCAGCCATTGCCCCTTGTCCTGTCTCCACAGACACTGAAAAGGGGCTGACCATTTCCCCCTGCATCCCATACTTCAGATATTGATAAACATTAATAAGGTTCCCCCTTAGTCTTCTTTTCTCCAGGCTGAACAGTCCCAGCTCACCCAGCCTCTCCTCACAGGGGAGATGTTCCAGGCCCTTAACCATCCTTGTAGCCTCCTCTGAACTCTCTCCAGGAGATCCCTGTCTTTTTTATCCCAGGGAGCCCAGCACTGTACACAACACTCAAGGTGAGGCCTGACCAGGGCAGAGTAGAGGGGGAGGATCATGTCCCTTCGACCTGCTGGACACACTCCTCCTGATGCCCCCCAGGATCCCATTGGCTCTCTTGGCCACCAGGGCACACTGCTGGCTCATGGCCACCCTGTCATCAACCAGGACCCCCAGGTCCTTCTCCACAGAGCTCCTCTCCAGCAGGTCACCCCCAGCCTGTACTGATTCCAGCAGTTATTCCTTCCCAGGTGCCAGACTTTACACTTGCTTTTGTTGAATCTCATCTGGTCTCTCCCTGCCCAGCTCTCCAGCCTGTCCAGGTCTCTGGATGGCAGTGCAGTGTTCCTGTGTGTCAGCCACCCCTCCCAGCTTTGTATCATCAGCACTTGCTGAGGGTGGATGCTATTCCCTCATCAAGGTGCCAATGAAGATATTGAACAGGACTGGACCCAACACTGAGCCCTGGGGAACACCGCTAGTCACAGGTCTCCAGTCTAATTCTGCTCCACTGACCACCACCCTCTGAGCTCAGTAATATATATAATTTTTTTTTTTTTATTTGGTTTCTGCAGGAGGGTTTTGCATCCTTGCATCTGTCTGCAGTCTACGGTCCCTGGCTACCTCGGAGGTGCCAGCCTGGAGGCTGCCTCCCATCTACAGCCTGGATAAGGGAGTGGAGGGCTGTGGCTCCTCAAAAAAGCTTCACTGACGACACACGTTCCATGTTGATGGCCAGACCCCTTCCAGTGGAGCGATGCTGATTTCTGTCTCTTTGGCTATGCAGGGGCTCCACACCCATGAAGGCTTTTAGCTGGGAAATGATGGGGAGAGATGATTTCTTAGGCTTCTTTAGCTAGAAAAAGACCAAGCATGTTTTTGGGCCTTCTCTTCTGTAACACAAGCAGTGAGCTGAGGTGCCTGAAACCTCTCACCTGGAGGTTGCTGCTCATTTAGACAACTTGCTCAGAAAGGTGTCTTTCTTTTAGATCCAGGTTAATGCTGTCACAGTCCCTATTTATACTCAGGGTTTATCTCTTAACCATGTCCTTACAGCAGTCCTCATTAAAATAGTGTTCATAGAAAAGGCAAGCAGTCCAGCACTGTCAGCATCAGGCCCTGGTTGAAGCAGGTATTACTGGGACATGTCTACGTTTCTGTTTACCTGCCTGGGAAGCTGTACCAGGCTGCTGGAAGGGGTTGCTGAAGAAAAGAAAGAGACAATGTGAATATATATTTAGAGAGAGAGAGAGAGAGAGACTATGCATATATCTCTACAGAGATGATTCATTATTTCAGAGGAACGGTGGGACATCAACTAGACAGTGAAACAGGGAATTTGACTTTAATGTCTTTCCACTTAGCAGCAGGCCACAATTCAATTAACAGTCCGATGCAGTGTGTTAAAGTGCAGTTCCTCACCGCCCCTCCCAAGCTACAGAACAAAAGGCAGGCGGCATCCAGGACACCTGCCTTTCTGAGCATCGGTGGTACCATGGGCAGGTATGAAGGATGCAGTGAGGCAGGAGCAGTGATTTATCTTTTCAGGCTTCCATACCAATAATGCAGCAGAACCAGTGAAAGTTTCTGCTGTCAGAAATGAGTGGTTTTAACTGTACGTCTATTTATGTGAAAAAAATAAATCACTGGGAGTACCTCAATGTCTTTTTTTTCTCCTGAAAAGCCTTTGGGAGGAGCCTCTGGGGCACTGCATGCAAACAGTTCATGCAAGGAGACTGAAAAGAGGGCTAAGCATTTGAGCAGTGATGCATGGAGACAGATCAACTCTGAGGATGCACAGGATTTTTCTCATTTAATGAGAAATGTTTCATTTTTTAATGAACTGACTTTCTGCCAGGGGGAGTCACAGAGGACGCACAGCACCACACTGGGATGCACAGGCTGTCCAGGAAATGGAGTTGAATATAAAAAATACAAAATTAATATTAAAAGTATTTTTAAAAGATGCTCTAAATTCCTCTGTGAATAATAATTTTTTAAAAAGGCAATAAACCCATCAATATTTTCAGGCATCCCTACCTTTCCCAGTGTGGCTCTGAGCATCCCAGGAGGTGGGTAACCATTTGTGGCGAGGGCACCCATGGTGCATGGGTGGAAAGGAACAGCAAGACCCCCTCCACCAGGTAGTGGCAAGCATGCCAATGTGGGGAGGGGACACAGAAGTTTGGTGTTAAATGGATGTGACACGCAGGCATGACAAGGTGGTCAGCATCCTCGGGAAGGCAGCCCTGACATCGAGGGGTCCTGCCCATCTGTGAAATGGCAAAGGGCCACCGACTGCATCCTTTTAACCATGGACTCGACAGGGCTGCCTGTGAGGCACAGTCCTTGTACTGAGCATGTGGCAACCTCTGCTCCTGAAGGGAAATAGAATAACAATTTCCTTCTGTCGGGGAAGACAGCAGGCCTGCTAGCGGCCTAACTCTCTTCACCCAAGACACAGGCCCTGACAATATTCTTCTATTCCCATGAGAAAAGCTACTCACGCTGAGAGGATCCTAATAATCACACTCTCGAAACACAGCAGCCTTGCTGATAGGGGTACAGGCTGCCCTAAACCAAGAAGCAGTTATGGGAAGGGATTTGGGAGTAACAGAACATGTTAGGAACCAACCATAACAAGAGGGTCAAAACAGCAGTTGTGCGGAGGCTTTTAGGTATTAAAGGTAAACTAAGGATGTTTAGCTGTAAGATAGGTTTATCAGAGCTCGTTATAGTTACTAACCAATCAATATGGTGTGAACAGTGTGTGTAACCAATTAGCAGTTTTTTAGCTTGCCACGTTTGCAGCAAGAAAGGTATAGAATCTGTGTGATTTCACCTAATAAAATGGCTGGCTGGCTTCCTGGCTTCATGGCTTCACCTAGAATTCATATATTGAATTGCATATTGCTCCCTGCTGGTCACCACATCCTTCTACCCTCTCTGCCCAACCACCTGAATTAGAGCTTCCCTGGGGATCCCTCCCTGGCGCTGAAAGGAGTGCTAGAGGAAAGCTAGGAGCTGATGTCTAGGGTGTCTGAAAGAGAACGGAGTATCCACCTTGCTAAGCCACCCAAACTGCTTGATGTGCAGGCTCCAGTTGTCACCTAAAAAACACTGAAACTGAGCCCAGAAATCAGAGCACTGGACAAAAGGCAATCAGGGCCCATTTCTGCACCTCTGAATTTAATGGCACAAAGAGGAGTGCTGGCTGCACTTGCTCATCAGGTGCTTGCAACTATTTCCAGGAGCCTTTCAAGGATATTTGGAAAGTACTTGCTGTATAGTTTAATGGAAATTGATTTCAATGGCCTGGTGAACCAAATGAAACACAGGAATGGGACAGGGATCACCCAGGAGATCTGTCCATAGGGTAGAGACAACCCCCTACACAAGACAGTGAAATGCAGCATCCAAAGTAATACAAATGTGAATGTGTCTGAAGAGAACAAAAAGCAGGTGGCATCCAGGACATCTGCCTGTGTTTCTGAGCATCAGCAGCACCACGATGCATTTCACTATGGGCAGATCTCCTGGGTGATCCCTGTCCCATTATGGAGGAGCGAATGTTTACAGCCATCACCACCCTGCAGCTGGGGCCAGCAGTAAATAAGGAGTTTGGAAAGCAATTGGCTGCGTTCACCTCCAGTATTTATTGTGCTGCCGAACACCTAGAATTTCCCTGCCAATACCAATGACCTGTAATTTACAACCCCCACTTAATGCTAATTTATTTTGTCTCCATGAAGGGAGGATCGAAGGCTGCTGAGAACTTCTGCCAACACTCAGAGAATCGGATTTTAAAATTAAAATAGTATCTCCCCCCACCAAGGAACAAAGGGTTTTCCAGGCACTGGAGCACAGTGATCAAGATTTCTGTCAGCATTGACATTTGCTCTACCCCCTCTTTCTCATGCACAAAATTTGGGGTAATGCATCAACAGATAAAGAGCTTGTATATGAGCAGCTGTCACTCATGCAGCCTCTACATGGCAGTACACTATGGGAGATCAACTAGAGATAATGAAACCTTAATATGGCCTGACTCCTGTTGTTTACACCCAGATGTGCCTCCCTAAATGAAACCCATGTTTGAAAGCTCATGAAGAGAGTAAATCTCTGTGATCAGAACAGAGAACCCTGGGCAGACCTTATGTATCAATCCATCTGCTCTGAACCTTGCAGAGGACCTCAGGTTCTTTCCCTTCTGATACGTGGCATGTTGTACCATTGTTTTGTCTTCCCTGTGCCATTTACTCAGGCTCAGTGGGGGGCTCTAAATTTCGCTTCTGATCTCTCTGGTCTCATGGGCCATGGTCTTGCCAGTCCAGCATGTCTGTAGCTGAAATGTTCCCCTGTTAATAAAGTATTGGACTGAACAGCTGTTTTGGTTTTCCTTCACAGTCAATATCCTTGTGCAGGACAGAAAAGTAAAGGCATGGACTTGTGGTGCAGTCACAACTCAAAACTGAGGATTTATAGCTGTACAGCTTCTGCAGTAAAACCCCCTGCAACGAGGTAGCTGGACACTGCACGCTGCAGTGTCTCAGTGGTGCAAGCACGTTTCATCTCCTTAGTATATCCCTAAAAAGATAAATTAGCAAAGAAACCCTTCACTGTTGTGCCTGGAGTGCAGTTAAGCCCTAGTAGATGTGCCTAAATCTGTCTAGGGGAAGGAGAGCATGAGTCTAATGTGTGCTTCCTTTGCTTTCAGGAATGTCATGATGAGGCACTACATTTTATCCTGTGGCAACTCAAAACTTGTTTTTTGTGGCATTGCTTTTGGCAATGTCCTCTGGATAGTCCTGTGTTATTCCCCCTCACAGTCTCTGGGAGGGAACTAAGCTGCTGGTGAGCTCAGCTGATGAATTGAGTGCTTCCACATCACTGGCAGTTACTAAATTTGCTCCACTTGGAACCATTGAGCTGTTCTTGCTTGGAGACAGATTTGTTAATGTATTTCCTGATGGTAATCAATAATTTATTTTATATTCAATGGTGATCTTTAATTAGGAGTGAACCTAAAGACAAATTGTTTGGGTGTAAGAACTATCGATTGCTGCAGAAAAGCCCCCTTAGCGGCTTGTATGCTGGAGAACAGGAGTGTACAGTTGCTTGTATCCCTTTTGTGATGTTAAGGGGGAGTAAAAGGGGTCTTTTCTGCCAAGACATAGCTAGGTTGTGTCATAACTAGTGATTTTGTGATTCTGACCAACTTCAGTCAGATTTTAAGACTTTCACATGATCATCACTCCAGAAATCCATGTGAGTGTTTGCAGAAGACAAGCAAAATCTGGCTTTTAATATTTTCTTTGTGATACTAAAAATCATATAACACAGAAGTTTGGTCGAGTTTTGATACCGTAGTGAAAAATGATAATTTATTAAGACATACAGGCATTGTTAGAGTTCCAAATTGAATCACAGAATCACAGAACATCTGGAGTTGGAAGGGATCTCAAAAGACCATCTAGTCCAACCCCCCTGCCAGGGAAGGATCACCCAGATTAAATCACACAGGTGGGTTTGAATGTCTCCAGAGAAGGAGACTCCACAGTCTCTCCAAACAGTTGCAGTTAGGGCTAATTTGAAGGAAAGAAAGTTGCCTTGCATTCTTCTCTATGGGAAGAAGTTCTCAGGTACCAAGCTGGCATATGGATTAAGTCCTGTGGCTTGAGCAAAAAAGCTGTACTGCGCTGCTGCGTTGCCTCATCAAAAGTCATTGCTCTCCCTACTGCTCCAGGGGGAATTACATACACCAGCCCCCCATCTGGCACTGCATCCTGCCCAAACTGTGCTGGCTGGAGCAGCTTCCTCTGCTGGCACTTGTTCCTTGTCCATCTTCACCTGTGGGAACAGGAAGGAAGATGAAAGTGATCTTCTTTATCCTTCCGCGTTCCTGGGGAGATGAAGAGCATTTAGCTCTCATTTCCTCTTTGTGATAAGAAAGTCCTGCATCATCAGTTTTAGGAATAAAAAGCAAGGTGATTTTAGTGAAGTTTGACAGCAATATATATATATATATGTATATATATATATAAATACCTGTTGTATTCCCAAAGCTGACCTGCAAGGAAAGGAAAGGAAAGGAAAGGAAAAAGAGATTGATGGGAATGATATTAAAAGTGCTGTTGTAGTGCATTTTGGAAATGTGTGGGTATTGGATTCTGCTTTTTTCCTCTGACATTGGTTGGAAGCATTTCCTTACTTGTACTTCTTCACTCATTGCCTAACAGTGAAAAAGAATTATATTTGGCTACTTTTTTTCCCCCCAAGATTGTAAGTCAGAAAAGATTACAAACCTTGTAAAAGAGAGGGTAAAGATCACAGAATCACAGAATCACAGAACTGCGGGGGTTGGAAGGGACCTCAAGAGATCATCGGGTCCAACCCCCCTGCCAAAGCAGCTCCCTATCTCATATTACACAGATAGGTGTCCAGACGGGTCTTGAATCTCTCCAGAGAAGGAGACTCCACCACCTCCCTGGGCAGCGTGTCCCAGGGCTCTGTCACCCTCACTGTGAAAAAGTTCCTCCGCATGTTGGTGCGGAACTTCCTGTGCTCCAACTTGCAGCCATTGCCCCTAAGGTGGCTTAGAAAAATCAGATAACCAAGACTTTGGACTTTCTGAAACTCTGTGACTCAAACTTGAGATTTCCACCCATCCCTGGCCTGTATCAAAATGTATGTAAGAAATTAAGAGAAAGAGCAACGTACTGAAAGAGGCTTTGGACTGGAACTGACAGGCTGCAGTTGGTGAAGGTTGTTATTTGTCAGGTGTTTATATGCTTAGGGAAGACTTCCAAAACTATTTAGTCGACTGAAGATGAGGAAGTCCTTCTTAGAAATGTAAATGTTGCAATCACACAAGTATTTGCAAGACAAAGTGGGTAAAACTGTCTTGTGTGTGCACCGTGATGATCACTTTTACCCTGAGCAGTGGGCCTCTGGCACTGAAAGAGCTGGTCCTGTCTTTACTCCTTTACAAGATGCAGCAGGGAAAATTTACTGATGGTTTTGTTTAGTTGGGGTATTTTTTTTTAATAACTCAACCATCAATTTTATTATGTATGAGTTTAAAAACTAAGATTAAAATATCCATGTTACTTTTATTTATTCCTTCGTGTTCTCAAACTATAGAGGTTATCGTAGCACCAGATGTAAGTGGTGTATTTAGGTCAGCTACTATCTTTGCAGTTGCTATGTTAAATTTTGCAACCAGTCCAAATTCCTGAGGCACTTAAACCTTCCTCTTGCACTGGATGGCCTCCTTTCTGCCCGAATGGGAGTTGTACTCCCTGCAGTCGTCTTCTCTGATTTCCCTGTCTCTCCTTCCACTCCTTTCACATTTCATTTATCTTCCCAAACTCCTAAGGTTCACATCAATTGTACCCTGAATGTTTTTTGCTTTTCATTTTCCCCACACATGGTGAATTTTAATGCTTAGTGGTCAAAATAATTCCCCCTTCCTACATATTTTAATATTTTGACTGTGTCTCTCCAGTGAGATGCTCCATTTACATTGGAAATGTTTCTCTGAGAATGGCAATGATGCTTATGCTGATTTCTTCCCTGTTCCACTGCGGTTTTGCCTGGTAGAGAGAGGCAGGCTGTCAAAACAGCCTGTGATTCTCTGCTGCCCAAATAATTATAATTTCCATGGTGAGAGACTGTATGGAGGGCAGAGAGATGAGGCATCAAGAGGGCAAAGAAAGATTAAAAGCAGCATCAAGAAAAATTAGTCTTTGTGTTGGTGTTTTAGCTTAATTTATCCATTTTTGGAAATGACTGCGGATGGTGTAGAAAGGTTGAAAATCAAGACCTGCATATGCAGGCTCTAAGTGTCTTATAACTGAAATTTGAAATACTAATGCTCTTCCAAGCACAGGGGGTAAACTCTGGTACTGCATAGATCTGCAATGTGAAAGCACTACTTCTGCAAGGAGAGGCATTGTTCACCAAGTTTTAACATATTTTCATTGTCATTTTCTTTCGAGGGTTGCCTGCAGCTGTATCTAGGTGTATCCAGTTCTGGGCTCCTGGGTACAAAAAAGACAGGGATCTCCTGGAAAGAGTCCAGCAGAGGGTCACAAAGATGATTAAGGGCCTGGAGCATTTCCCCTGCGAGGAAAGGCTGAGAGAGCTGGGACTGTTCAGCCTGGAGAGAAGAAGCCTGAGAGGGGATCTAATCAATGGTTATCAATATCTGAAGGGTGGGACCCAGGGGGACATGGCCAGCCCCTTTTCAGTGGTCTGTGGAGACAGGACAAGGGGCAATGGCTGCAAGTTGGAGTGCAGGAAGTTCCGCACCAATATGTGGAAGCAGAGCACTGAGACAGGCTGCCCAGGGGGTGTAGAGTCTCCTTCTCTGGAGATATTCCAGACCCATCTGGACTCCTCCCTGTGCGACCTGTCCTAGGGAGCCTGCTTTGGCAGGGAGGTTGGTCTTGATGTTCTCTGGAGGTTCCTTCCAACCCCTATGATTCTGTGATTCTGTCTGGGCAGGCATGGCTGCAGCTTGGCAAGCTTCAGCCAGCTCTGACCCAACCTGCACTGGAGTGGTGAAGAAGTCAGTGCCTACTTCTCTGCCCTATAAAGTGTGAGGCAGGAATCTGGCATTTTCATTTTCCGCTGTGGGCACCAAGGGTGTCTGGTGCTTGCAGCTCTGGGCAGGGAGAGAGGCCATGAGGCCATCCTTCCCTGCAGGAAGGAAATGGAAGTAGAGTCTGGGAAATGGGAGAGTCTTTCCTTACTTGTGTTCCTAGAAAGTGGCTAGTACCTTCTGGGTGGTACTGGAAGCAAAGATGGAGTTGGACACTTGGTAGAGCACTGCTGGGACTGCAAACCTCCTTCTAGGGCTTTTTATTTTGGTAACCTTCTTGGGGAAATTTCCAGCTCACACTGTGGGAGTAAAAACACCAAGAACAGGACATAGGTACTCTTCATTCTGAAAAAAACTTTTTTTTTATGAGGCTTCACCAGCCTCAGCAAACATTATTTATTGCTGCTCAGATCCCTGTCTCCTCTCAGAGGCTGGGCTAACAACACTCACGGAGCTGCTCCAGATGGTCGGCCGCTGAGCAGCTTCTGTCTGCACATCCTGGCCTGTGAGATGGGACGCCAGCCTGTGGAAACAGCCATGAACTGGCCGCCTGCACTCAGCAGATGTTACTTTTTACACTAGGTTATTAAAATGACTTGGAAAAAAGGGGTTCAGTAGGATTTGTTGTGTGTTAATGGGGACCAGAGTAGTCAGTGAACTTTGGACGTGTGCTGTGCATGGCTGGAATCAAGCCATCTATACCTGTGGGTGAGGAGGGGAAGTCAAGTGATTTAAAAATACTTAATGTCTTTTATCACAAAGTATTTTTGGTGTTTGCTGCTTGACACATAACGCATCTCACCTCTCATGTTAGAATGATTTTAATTTCGTCAAGCTGTTACTGTGGTGTGAATGTGCAGATTTATCAGAAACAGGACATTTTCAGCAGTGAGAAAGTATACATTCTGAAAAGCACCTGTTTTCTGAACTGCAGGATGCGAAAGACAAGAGCAAATAAAAGTGCTTGTGCAGCACATGAGCTTGCTTCAAGAGCTGGAAGGAGATTGGTACATCTCTGTCTGCAGCACTGCCCTCTGAGCAGGGCTCATTGGTGGTGCAGATCATCCTGGCGGGTGATGCAAGTCAAACCAGCTGGAGAAACACCTTAAACAGATGTGCAGTGGTGCTCCACTGCTTCACTGGCTCAAATTGAGTTCACCTATCTACAGACTCTACTTCGTCACAAGCAATTGAAGCTTAACAGAGCTTAGTTCCTCTTCTACCCAAGTTCTGTGTTCAACTTCATAACAGATTCTGTTGAATTTATGGTGAATGTTCATGTTGAATGTTCCTAGCTCAGGTGGTGGTGGGTTTGTGTTATCATTTCCTTTTAGATAAAGTCAAGTTGTAAAATTCCTGGAGAGGAAATGCCGTTGTTGAACGGCTGTCACACTCTCTCTGCAATCACTGTCATGGGTGCAAAACGACTGCCAGGAGAATATAAACATGCTCTGTCTGAGCCAGTAATTTTGTTCATTCCTTATACTGCTGTTAGATGCTGAAAATATACTTTGCCACAGCAGATTGTGTTCAGTGTTGTTATCAAACATCAGGTTTGTGAGCGTATTTAGGCTGATGTTTTGAAAAGACCTATGCTATAAGTAGACTTTAATAGAAAATGTTGGTGATTACAGTCTTGCTGTAAGTAAAGTTATGTATAAAAACTTACCTTGTAAATTGCTTTAAGTGAGTAATTTTGTATATTTGCCTTGTGTTATGTGTATACTTTGAGTTGCCTAACAGAGTCTACAGCAAATTTAAGGAGGATTTCTTGCAGAGCAATACATAACAGAAGTGTCAAAGCCTTTGTAGAAAAATATGCTTAGAACAGTTGGATTAACATAAAAATCTCATTTAGGTGACAGTAGTACACGTGTTTTCAATAAGAAGCCTTTAGTCACCAAGCCTAGGTCTTCTGAACAGAGCTTTCCAGCCCTGTGCAGCTGGGCTGTCACCTCCTGGGACTGCCAGAGGCACATCTGTGGCTTTCAGTGCTGAGAGGTTCCAGGAAAAGCCTGGGAAAACTTGTGTGGTTTTCAAGGTGGGACCGTTAGAAGAAAGCTGGAGCACTTGATTTATTTGCCAAGTCCTTAGCAACAAGTCAGTATATTCAGCTGTGAAATGAGATGGGACCTGGGCTGTGGAAACCCCCACCTACTGTCGTGCAAGGAAACAAAGAGGGTCAGAAAGTTTCTGTGTGGTTAGAAGGGTGGGACTGGCTTCGGCTTGAAGTGTGGACAGGAGCCCATGACAAATGTGTATTGGAGACGTTACCTTGCCTTGTCAGGAAAGAGCTGCAAGAGCATGGTATCTAGAGGGGGTGTGTGTTTAATAGCTGCAGTCTATTTATGTGGCGAATTTCACTTTCTAATGGAAATAACCAAGTGAAAAGGTGAAGAAGGACTCTCTCACACAACTTCCCCATCATAAGACTTTGTGAGTGAGCACATCCCAAGACTCGAGTTCTGCTGGGAACGTCTGTGAGATACCCAGCATGTTGCTACGCCCACATCTCTTCTCAGCAGAGGTGTGTCCCACCCGAGTTTTGTAAAGACAAGTCAAGGTTGGTGCTGACTTGTGCAAGAGGTCATTTTCAAGGACAGAAGTAGGAAAAATAGACACAAAATGTGTTTTCTTCTGCAAATGAGATACTGGCTTTCTTGTCAGCTTGAGTGTAGCGATGAGTTGGTTCTCTGTGCCTCACTTTGCTTCAGCTGCTGTTAATGATGTTAAGAGAACAGACGTGAACCTGAAACTGCCCATAGCAAAATCTGTTGGAGAGTTACTCAACCAGAATCTCTTTTGCTCTCAGACAGATGATGCGTTCCCTTTGATAAGCCAATTAAAAAAATTTCCAGATAAAAGATAGCTTTAAAAACAAGGAATGTTGGAGATCTGCAGTTCTCAGGTGGTGTGGTATGGTCTCAGGTTTTACTTACCCTTTCCTTTAGGGTCAAAGCTGGCATCTTTTAAGCTGAGGATGTTTTCCAAGCTGAAGTTACAGAGCTTCTATGAGGACATGGTTGCAGTCTTAGCTGGAAGGCAACCTATGGCTTCATAATTAGTTTTGCCATTAAGTTCTGCCCTGAATCGCATTGCTGAAATTCCTGTAACTTCATTAGGGTTGACTGGGTTTAACTAAAGGCATTATTTGCCCTAAGATTACCTATAGTCAAAAATTTGCTGAATGTTAGGGTTCAATAATTAAAGGTGTTTACAGGAAATAATACAGGCAGAATGGCAGAAGAACAACAGCTCCCAAGTCAGAGCTGCAGCTGCATGAAAGAAACTTCAGGGTTACCATCCTGCAGCATTACAGGAGCAGGTGAAGCCATTCTGAGCTTTTCAGTAGGAAATGCTATGGTCAGGAGACCAATTTGGGGTTGCTGTTTCACTTGTCAGTAGTGCTGGTCCCATGCTAATACCCTGAAGAACACCAGGAGATATCTTTGTACATTTATCACTCAGACCTGCTAAGTCACCATGGACTATTGCTGCTCTTCTAGCAGCTCTCCTGATGTGTGGTGCTTCTGGAGCAGAACTCCTGCCCTGTCCATCCCTCCCTCCCTCCCTCCATCCCTCCCTCCCTCCCTCCATTGTCTGTCTATCCATCTTTCCCTCCCTCCATCGTCTGTCCATCTGTCCATCCAACCATCCCTCCATTGTCCATCCATCCATCTAATCCCTCTATCTAATCCTCCGTCTGTCCATCCGTCCTACCGCCCATCATCCCTCTCTCCCTCCCTTCCACCGGCCCCCCGCCCGCGGGCAGAGTCCCCTCCCGCTTCACCCACCGCCCCGCCCCCCACTAGCTCCGCCCGCCGCGCACCGCCCCCTCTTACCGTAGCCTTTGGGCGCATGCGCACGGGCCCGCGGCCTGCCATGTTGGCGCGGGCGGTGACGTACAGAGTCGGGAGGCGGGGCCGGGCGGTAACGGGCGGGCGAGGGGCCGCGCTCCCGGGCCGCGCTCGGGACTTTGGAAACGCTCCGGAGCGGGGCCCCTGGCCAGGGCCGGGCCGGCAGCCGCGGCCCGCAGGTGAGGGGGAGGGGCGCGCTTCCTGGGGCTGCCCCACTCGGGATCCCGGAGGCCCCGTGTCCTGCGGGGCCTGCGCGGCCGGTGGTGGCGGGCCGGCCAGGAGGGGTGTGCGGGGCGGTGGGGAAGGGGCCGCTTTCCGCCGGGAGGGCTGCCCTGGGCGGGGAGGGACGGGCGCGCTGTTTGCAGCGGGGCTGCCCCGTTGGCAGCGGGGGCTCCCGGCGTGCGGGAGAGGACGGGTGTCCCGGCCGCGCTGGAGCGGCACCGTGTCGGCCCGGGGGATGAGCCGGCGTGAGAGGCAGAGAAGGAGCGGGTGCGCGCTGCTCGGTGAGGAGTGCCCTGCGGGAGGGAGGCACGGGGGGGCAGGCGTGCCGTGCCTCCGGGAGGGAGCGGGGGCCGCGGGACGGGGGTCCTGGGCGGGGATGGCGGGGAGCAAAGCGGGACGAGCCCGCCGGGGGTCACAGCTGGCGCTTTGCTCGGGACCCGGCTGGTGTGGGTCGTGTCTCCGAGAGTGTGTCCGCTCTCGTGTGCCAGGCATTGTTTGGCTCTTACCGCCGTCCTGTGCTTCCTCCTCCCGGCCCGTTCTGCCCACCGGGGTTTATTGTTCCCTGGCATGTGAACAGGCCGGTTGAGGTCTGGGTGCAGGAGGGAGTTTTGGGGGTTAGTGCTGGGATGCAGCCGGTAGAAATGGGGGTGTATCTGCGGGTTGTAATTAACTTGCCGGTTTCCTTTTCTCCCTGTTCAAATGTAATTTGGGCCAAGCTCTGTTTGCACTGGGTACCGTTCAGGGCTTTTTGCCTCCATATGAAAAGTACGATATTAACTTGAGAGCCCCTGGAGTCTTGGCTGGGGTCCTCTGTATAATTCAGGAGATGCAGGGTGCACATCTCTCTTAGATTGGTATGGCTGAGGTCTCTTTAGCCTGGATGTTCTGAGTGTTAATGAATCTGATGCTGACTTGGACCCGCTGTGAAGCCTGCATCAGAAATAGCTCCCTTACCCATTTAAATATGGCTCATGCATTTGAATAGAATGCCACAGAGGAGTCTTCCTTATTCTTTCCCCAGTGAGCTACACATAGAGATAATGTTAATGAAGAACCTTCAGGGCACTCTCCTCACTGCTCTGATTTCATGGTAAAGCCTGTTCTGCAATCCTGTTTAATACTAGAATACGCTGTACCGAGTTGATAGTAAAAAAGTTTGGGTAGTAACTAGGACTGAATGCTATCCTGAATGCAGTTCTTGTGATCTCTTTCATTCTGTGATTTTCAGAATTGTATTTCTAAACATTTTCTTTGCCTCTGAAGTTCAAAAAAATGTAGAGACCTGCCAGTGCAAATTAGCATGCGCTCTGTTTCAAGGAGCCAAGGCTATCTCTAGTGAGCTTTGCTTGACGCCAGGCGTCAAAAATGAGTTCAAGTGACTTTGCTGCAGCCAGCTTGTTGGTTTGGCTTCTTTTTGATGCTAAAGAGTGTCTTCTGATCTTTTGTAAAAGATTCACTAAACTGAAAGTCATCTGAGGCCATAGTTCAACTGTACCTAAGTTGTAGCAGTAACAGTGACTTGGGGAATTCTGTGACTTGTGGTGTCACTGGTGGAACTTCCAGGGATGCCAGGCATGAAGCAGATCGGCACACTTACCCAGCCCGAAATAAAAAAAGGCATCATGCACAGAATCCCTGATCCAGTTTGCACCGTGGTCCCAGAAATCATAGCAGAGCACGTCTGTGAGGATCATCTCAAACAGCCTGTGAGGATTTGGCTTGCTCAAAGCAGGGCTGAGTGGGGTGAAGCAGAGAGGGGGCTGTGTTCAGCTGGTATTGCTAGAGAGGCAGTGCGAGAGGTTGGTGATGCATCCTTCATTAAGGGCTCGGCAGGGAAGTGAAATAAATGTAGGTGCTGCAGAAGGGGCAATGTGCTGCATGTGAACTGGCTAGAAGCACAGTGGGATGGAGCATCCAAAGTAAAGCTTTGCTTCCTCCCCCTTTAATTCTAGTAACCTCAGATGAGCTCGCTCTTTTGTTTTTGCAGCAAGCTGAGGTAAGTGAGGGAGTTGCTTAAAAAAAATCAACAAGCTGTCTGAAGTTGAGTGTGTCTCAGTGTGGTATGATTCTTGTGTGTGTTTCTTTGACAGTGGCCATCAAGCCCGGGAAGTCCGGATCTAAAGGCATAACCTCTGCAGTCTGAATTAAATGTTCCAATGATGTTACCTCAAAGGCTGTATGTTCTTCGTGTGGTCCAGCTAATTAGGAAGACGTAATTAGTTCACCCTACAGAGAAACATATTGGGAGAGACTCCAAATGAATTTGCAGTGTGTTCTGCTGGGAGTGTTTCTGCTCTCACTACGGTATCACCTCCACAAACACCACGAGCAAAGCTGTCCAGAAAATGCTCTGCTTTTTCATAGTTCTAGTGGTGCTTAGTACACATCTGTTTGTTTAAAATTTTATTTCTTTACTCTTCTAGTTGATATATCTGTGCTGGCAAAACTTTCTGAGAAACTGCACTATGGCAAAAAGTGAACAATTATGAAGCATTTGTTTTAAGAGCTAGCAGCCTCAGAGAGAGTATTCCGTGTTGTTTTACTGCATCAATAGTACAAACCTTTTCTAATGACTCTCAATAGCTTATGAAAGTTGACTACAATGGCCTTGGGCTAGGTTCATAGGGCTGGATGCCTTCATCACAGATCTGGCATAGTGTGTCCGGGTGTCAGTGTGAGTGGGAGGTAAAAGCTTAAATAGATGGGGCAACATATGTTCTGCTTTCCTTTCAAAGTTCTCTACTTTCAGCTTTTTAAAATTCTTACAACTGTATTGCATTGCCAGAATACTGGATGGAAACATCTTTATGGGTTTCTTTTTAACTATTTCTGATGTAACAGGTTTCTTAAAATTGGGAGATTAGAGCTTTATGGATAAATTTAAAAGGGTAGCGTGGAAGAAACGTTTTTCTGTATATTTGCTATTCCTAAGCAAACTGTCTTTGAAAGAAACTAGGAAGTATTTAA
The DNA here is from genome assembly GCA_022605575.1 of Laterallus jamaicensis coturniculus. Classification (NCBI taxonomy): domain Eukaryota; kingdom Metazoa; phylum Chordata; class Aves; order Gruiformes; family Rallidae; genus Laterallus; species Laterallus jamaicensis. The sequence continues at coordinate 4,294,461 of JAKCOX010000014.1, forward strand.
GCAGTGCTAGACAATAGTTTCTGGAAGAAAAGCTCTGCTTTCAGTGGACAGTTGGTAATTGATTAATTTGCTTGTTTCATCTGAACTATTTTCATAAACTGTCTCCAAGGGCTTTACACAGTAGTGTTTTGGGGTTGAAAGTGTGGCTATGCTGTATCATGTGGATAGCTGGTATCCTCTGTCAGAAGGATCTGGCAAGGGAACTGAGCTTTGAGATGGGAGATACAGGAAATTGCAACGTGTGATGGCATAGTGTTGGTGACAGGAGTGTTTCAGAAGTGTATTTCTTCAAGGTGTTTTTTGGATTATGATGTAGAGAGGAATCTGTCAAGCTGGGACAGAATTTAAGTCTGACTCCTTTAATTGGCCTGTGTGTTTCAGAAGACTGTCAGTAAGAAAATTAAAAAGCTTTTCCGTGTTCAGTGTCCCGTAATGAATTTGATTCTTCCATGCCTTTTTTAACAAGCTGTTTTTAAGTGGATCAGCTGAACTGGCCTTTTGAAGAATGCAGCAGCTATTGGTTTGAGTTGTCAATGCTTGTGCTTTAAATTTGCTGTTGGAAATAGCGTCGTTTTGTTTCCTTTTGTGGCAACAGTGCTTTGTTGTAAATACTAATGACACTTGTCATATGATCTCGTAGCCTTTTGTTTTAACTTCTTTGTGATTGATGCAGCTGCTTGGTGATGTGTGTGTTCTGTAGTTGTGAAATGAGTGAGGTGTTTGGCAATGTCAATAGAGTGCGTTTTTAAAGCTATTCTGCTTGGTTCTTTTGGTATGAAGTATTAAAACCACGAGAAACTTATGTGCGGGTGAAAGTAGAGCTGAAAACAGATTGTGTACAGAAGTTTTGCTTTTCCCCATCATGTAGTTGCTTAATTTTGGGGGAAAACATAAAACTTTTTTCCATATTAAAGAGCATCAGCCTCACCAGGTGCCCCATGCCTACTTGAACTGTCAGGTTGTGTGATCTCCTGTTTCTTTCTGAAGGAGCTGTGCTCTGGAGGGGTGTCTGGGCAGGGAAGGGTCCTGGCCGGGCAAAACTGCTCGTGCTTTTTTTATGCAGGTGTGGATGGGACCAGAAGTGGAACTGGCTGTCAGTAGTCAAAGCAACAGGACTATTTACCATGATGTCAGACACCTTCCTTTGGCTCCTTCTGCCTACTGGCATATGTTCTTATTTGTCCTGCCTCTCTGAAGTCTCTTTATTTGCCTGAAGGTGGGAGGTATAAGCTGCTTTAAGGTGGAGGTCCCATCTAAGCTGTTCTACCTTGAAGAAGAAAAACAGTTAATAGAATCATAGGGGTTGGAAGGTTCCTCAAGAGATCATTGGGTCTGACCCCCCTGCCAAAGCAGCTCCCCAGTTCATACTGCACAGGTCGGTGTCCAGATGGGGCTGGAATCTCTCCAGAGAAGGAGACTCCACACCCCCTGGGCAGCCTGTCCCAGGGCTCCCTCACCCTCACTGGGGAAAAGTTCCTCCCCATGTTGGTGTGGAACTTCCTACACTTCAACTTGCAGCCATTGCCCCTTGTCCTGTCTCCACAGACACTGAAAAGGGGCTGGCCATTTCCCCTGCATCCCATCCTTCAGATATTTATAGACATTAATAAGGTCCCCCCTTAGTCATCTTTTCTCTAGGCTGAACAGTCCCAGCTCACCCAGCCTCTCCTCATAGGGGAGATGTTCCAGGCCCTTAATCATCTTTGTAGCCTCCTCTGGACTCTCTCCAGGAGATCCCTGACTTTTTTATCCCGGGGAACCCAGAACTGGACACAATACTCCAGGTGGGGCCTGACCAGGGCGGAGTAGAAGTAGAGTTGATGCAGACCAGAGGTCCCATGTTTTAAATCAGGGGTAGCATGACTTGAGTGTCTGTCCCAGCTCAGAGGACTTAAAAGTAAGTGTTTTAATTGCAGTGCAAGTTCAGCATGTCAATGTGTCAGTCATGTTATGAATGTAGATTTCCATCGTTGCAGGGAAGTGAGGGTAGAACTCTGTTCCTTTATTATTGGTGAGAATATAAACGGAGAGGGCCAAATGTATCAGTCTCTATCATTCAGAAATTGATGAGGAGGATTTAGCAATGTGACAAATTTGAAACCTGTGGTAATTGTGAATGAGCTTGATGACACCACCCTCTGGTCAAGTGCAAACTATTATGAGGAAGATGAGGTTCCATGTCATGAAAAAAATAAAGCAAGACTTTTTGAAGTGTACAAGTGGTAACAACTAAATATTAGAGAGAATCCCTAGGTTGAGGAAAACAGGGATAAAACACATGAATTTACACTTCATTCCTTTTTCCTGATGGTTTTATGGGATCTCCATATGAGTGGTCTGTTCTAGTTTCAAACTGAATGTGTTCTGTATGCGTTTTATCTGGCATCATGGGAACTTTGATTCTTTTGAATAAATGACCTTATCTGATAAAGCTAATGGGAAATATCCAGGGGTATGTTAAGATGATGATCTGAAATATCCAGTGGGTTTTTACTGGCATAAAATTTAGCTCTCAAAAGTTGAAGCTCTATTTGTGATACACGTTGTAGCATATTTTTTAGATATTTAAATAATTTTGTAAGAAATTTCTTATTTATTTTTTAATTTTACGCCTCTTAAAGTTGTTTTGGACAGAACATACACACTTGGAAGCAGAATCTGATGCCAGAGGGTTTGGAAGTAGTTCGGTGCTGCAGGTACCTCATCTCTGGGTGGTCCTGCCTTGTGCCCCCAACCTCATGCTACAGCTTCCTTGGCAGAGCTAACGCCTGTGTGATTGCAGGGTAATTTCTTTCATGCTGCTTATCTCATGGGAAACTAACCCACTCAGTAACACTGTTATCATTTTGCTAATTCACCCTGTGGCGACACCTTGCTGTTGCTCTCACAGGTAGAAGCAGGAATGATGTGGCTGGAGGTGAGTGGAGGGAGAGAGCCTGACTGCTGCTTTGAGAAAATGCTGCAGATGGAGCATCAAACTCAGCACCTGAAGACTGGGGCAGTGCTCCAACTTCAAACTAGTCATGTTTCCAGATGCCTTTAAAGGGATGTTCCTGGGACTGCTGTTCCCCAGCTAGCTTTCCACCTGTTTAGAAGCTCAGTGATCCACCTAAATTCCTTCCTTCAGTAAAATCTTCATACGAAAGAATTAATTCTGCACTACAGTAAGGTAGGGGGGAAGCTTTTGTCTCTGCTGTGAAGGAATCAAAGCACTGCCTTGCATCTTGCTCATAGATGTTATCTGGCTCCTGAAGGAAGGCAAGAGAGAGAACTGGGTTGCTCTTCTGCCTTGTCAACGTTTTGCCTCTCGGTTCTTGACTCTAAAGTAGCTTTGGTGTTATGAAACAGCATGGTTCTGGGCAAGTTTATGGCTGCCCACAGATTTTGAATAGAAGTGAGTAGCACATCCGTTATTTAAAGAAAGCCATGAGTGGCACTAGAATCCTGCAGACGTTATGTTATGCTCTGCGTCTCTGTTCTGCTAAAGTGATTATCTGCCGGGGGGCCACAGTTGTAAAAGACTTATATGAATAGTTTGTTTTCTCTGCCTCCCCTCCCTGATCATCTTAGTGGGTAACTTGAAGTAGAAGCAGCCAGAAGTTAGAAAATACATATGTGATTGCCTTGCTGACACTTCTAGACAGGCAATAAAATATAGTTGTTCATGTTGGAAGCTTTTAACAGGAGCAGAACGTAAGCAGGTTTGTTGTCTTTAATGCTGAATTTGTAATTTAGCACTGATGATGTTTTATCTAGAAATCTAAGCTGGGCTTGTGTGTTTGCTGTTCTAAGCTTATTTTTACACAGTGGAATTATAGTATTTCCTTCAGGATATTTGAGATATATTTTATATAAACTAAAGACTTTGCAAGCTTATGACTTCGAACTGGAAATCATGAATTAAACACTGCAGCAGAAGCTACAGAAGGATCAAGTGATAACTCTAGATAATTCAGCAGTGTCGAATCAGAATTTACTAGATTGCTTGATTGCCTTACGTTGCTCCCTCGGTGGCTATGCAAATCAGTCTCTTGTGGCTGCTCACATTTGTCACGGAGGAGTAATGGTAAATGTGTACGCATTTGCTCTCTGGTCTTCGTTAGGCTTGGACAATGTAAAATGCTGACAGCTCTAATTGTAGAAGGGCTAACGTGAGGAGTTTTGTAATTCAGGTACTGTATCTTTCCCCTGAGCCTGAAAACTTTGTCCTTAATGCCCAAACAGGGAGATTTATAATTTAAAGGAGAGAGTAATGAGGTGATAGTGTTGTCAGCTGTCTTAGAGTTGATGGAAGTGTCATTAACTCAATCATTTATCTTAGTGATGGTGGTGGAAGGTTGACTACATGGTAGAGTTGGCAGTGAGGCTCTAAATGGAACATGGTACAACTGCCCTAGCATCTCCTTTTAGCAAGAAGATAGGGAACAAGAGGTGGTGGGTTTTTATTTTCCTACGACATTCCTTTTAAAAATTATATTAATAAAACAATCTTGCTGATCTATATGCCTGATGGTATGGAATTCTAGAAAGTTTGCTAATTTTGGTTGATACTAAATATTTATATTTCATACCTAACTGTTTTATAAATAATATTTTAATCACTAATGAGCAATTATACTGTATAACTTTTGGTGAGCGGATCTAACTTATGTTAATATTATCCCATCTAGTCGAGCCTCTGGTTTAATTCTTTTTCCCCCTCTGAAATTGATGGTACTACTTAAGAGCCATGGTGGTAGACCAAGAGCTTGGTGTGGTAGTGCTTCACATGCCTCGTCCAAAATGGCAGTTTCTGTTCCCAAAAGTTGTTACGCTGCTGTAGTCTTTCACCTGTTATTTTAGTAGGGTTTGTGTGCAGTGGTGGGTGGGGTGAGTACAGCAGAATAACAAAATGGTTAATGTCATAGGCAACATCTTAGTAAGCATCTGGTCTAACTTTAGCCTATGCAGGTGGCACTTTTTTCTTTCAAAACAGCCTTAGGGCAACTTCATAGATTTTACCAGCATGTCTTTCCTTTCTTCAAGGGTGAAGTCTTCTGGGCAGTATTGCTATAGGTGCTCATGTGGGTGTCCTGCTTTGTGGAGCTCTGCGAGTTCTGTCTTCTCTGAGGGTTAAGGGAAATTACTTCCCTGAACAGGGCTGAACAGTGGTAACCAAGACTTGTCTTCCTCTTAAAATTCATTCCTTGGATGATGACGAGTATGACAAGAGCCCTAATTTATTTTGTGATGCCAGCAGGAGTTTCTTGCCTGTGTTTGTTGCTGGCCATCATTCCTGGTTTGTAGGAGGAGTAAGTATTTTGGTGGGGGGACCGTAAACCTTACCTCTGGCAGCTGAGACAGTTATGTGAGCTCTTCCGCAGAATGCCAACCTAAATAAGCTGGGGTGGTTTAAACAGCTGAAACAATCACTCTTTGTATGGGCTGATCCTAAGTAAATAGGTTAGAGGGTACTTGGAGCAGCTCAGCTGGTACCCTTCTGGCAGAGAGCAGGGACATGCAGCTGAGGATGCTGAACTGTATCTGGAGGAGGAGTCCCAAACCCAGGGCTGAGATTCACAGGTGGAAAGAAGCTTCTCTCCTGAAAATAACTCTGCGATGACAAGTGAATTCAGAGCATCTCAGAGCATCTGTGGGGGATGAACGGGGCTTGGACCCCATGATCTCTGATGATCTCTTCAGGTCCCTTCCAACCCCTATAGTTCTGTGATGCTGTGAATGTATGTTCTGGTTAGGCTGTAGTAATCCGCTGGTGTGGAGTGAAAGAGGTGGTTCAGTGCAGACATGGTTTGTGGGATGCTGGGGGTGGCTGTAGTTCTGGCCCTGGCCTGGCAGTGCTGCCAGGCTGACTGGCGCCGTGGAAGGTGGTGTGGGGTTGCTGTGCAAGTGTCCTGACTTCCCCATGTGCTGTGCTATGGTTATATTGCCCATACTAGTTCAGATTGTTTATTCATTAGTAAAATTAATGGTAGGAGGGAGTTGGGCTGGCAAACTCAAAGAGAAGAGGTTGCATGGCAACACTCTACAGTCCTGAGCACGGAGGCAAGAATAAATAATGGTGGAGAAAGAAATGGGAGAATGAAAAAAAAAGAGTGGGTTGGAGGAAAAATGGTATCTTTGTATTGACTTTTATTGTTGCAGTGCCATCCCAGATGTGTCTAACAAGTCTGACAGTGTTTCAGATTTTCATTACTGAGAGCCTTTCATAAGGCCCTCCTCTGTAACACGCTGTGTGTCACTGGAGTAGCCTGGCACGGCTTTGCAGGGATGCAGCTTATGCAGAATGCCCTCATAGGGGATGGTGGGAAGCCTGGATCTTATTCCTGGTTTTAGAGATGTTCTTGTCACCGGCAGCTGCTTTCTGACTTAACTATCTTTCTGGCCATCTTCACCAAAATGACCTAATTGGCTTCCAGATGACTTGCCTGTGTCATCCCTGACACTCTTTTAATTACAGAATGTGGGTCTTGTTGATGCCTGGCATGTGTAGATCCACATCTATGAAAAGCAAAATAATTTGTCAGGTTTTAAGGAGGAATATGGAAAGAAAGCAAGCTTCATGAAATAAAAATTACCCCTCTAATCCTCAGGTAACTCCTTTGCTTTGGTTAAGAAGTTTGAATGACCCATTCAAATGTTTCATTCTTGTAAATCCATTACTCTTAGTTAACTGGAAGTTTCCTACGTGATTTTGTTGCTAGCATTGTTTCATTGTTTAACTGGATGAATAACTTAAAGTCAGCAAGAACTTGTGATTGGAAAAAAAATGCTTGTTCAATGAATTGCAGAAGTGACCCTCACTTGTGGGTGCTAATTGAATGTGAGAAGGTGAGTGGCCAAGTGTAATGCTTCAACTTTTCTGAGAGGAAATGCAGAGGAAGCAGAAGTGGGCAGTGTGTTGCCAGCGTTTCTTCACTCTGCTTTGTTAGAACGAATAAAAGAAGAGACTGCAAATGACAATACTGCTAATTGCTCTTTGCATTTTAGGGTGGCTCCCTGCTTTTCCTTGTCAATTGGACATGCTATCTTTGAACCTTAAAAAGAAAAGTCACTTCCTACTCCCCAGTTGTTAAGGTGACTTCCCGTGGCTGAGGAACCTTTGGCTGTAACTTTGTGCTATTTCAGCTCTGCTGTGGCTGGTGCCCTGTTTGTGAGCCCCGCCAGTAGCTTCCTGCTGCAGTAGCAACTGCAGGGTGAACGTATGGAAAGCATCCTTGGCTTAGTATTGTGATGCAGTGTATTACTTCTTACCTCCTCTGACTTGTACGTGTTTTGTGATTCCCATAAGAAGGTGGCTGTACTCCTGAGGTACGCTGACCCATGGGTTTCAAAGCAAACATTCTCTGACGTTTTTTCTTACACACTGTTGTTGAAATTGGTTTTTATGTGAAGCTGTGGTCCTGTGGAATTGTGTATGAAATACTCAGTACACGTGGAAAAGAGCAGGGTGCCACAGACTTGTAGTGAGTTATGTGAACTCTCCCTCCAGGCAAGAAGTGGGGCTGTCCAGTTTTCCACTCACAGCGGAGACAGAGCTCAAAAGAGCTGCAGAAGCCAATAGTTAACTCTGTTGGAGGTGTTGTACTCTGCAGTTCTATAGAATAACATCTACAGTGAATAATAGTGTGCAAAAGTTTGTGACAATTTTTTTTTTCTCTTCCTGAACCTTATTCTAGATGTCAAAATTAACCTGGACTACTTGGGAATGGCGAAACATAGCCCTGGGATCCTGCCATGAACAGTAAGAAAGTTGAGATACTTTGTGAATGCAAATAACTAATTTCTTTTTAATGGCTAGACCCCAGTGGAACTGTTCCTGTTCAGTTACCATAGCCAGGCAATGTGGGTTTTAGTTCAGTGAGAATGTGCTCCCAGCTTTCCATGCAGCTCAGGGGCAGTACAGTAAGTCAGAAGGGGTGGCTCATGTGGGAGGTGCTTTTTGGGAAGCAAAACTGGGGAAATCTGCAGCCAGTATGGCATTGGAGGTGGGAAGGCTTCTGTGAGTGGTGTGTTATGAAATTACTGAGGTGGTAACTGAAATACTGCTTTCCTGTAATATGTGATTATGGTGTGACTTCATTGTTACCTAGTGTAACTCCAGTGTCGTGGGATATCTTGAACACAAATTACTTTGAAATGTGACTAGACAAATATGTGGAACAAAGTAAATTGTGGAGTGGTAAAGACTATATTCTGGATGCAGTGTAGTTTTTAGGGAAGTCCCTGAAAGGCTGGCTGAGGGAAGCTGTTGGAGTGTGGTTTTGTGTTTCAGGTATCTCTCCTAAATTGGCTGCTTTTATACAGGTAGTGTGGCTAATAAGTCTTCTGTCTGACCTTTCATATTGGGCTTGTCTGTGATGTTTTCTTTGTATGAAACATAGAGTTTAATAGATGTTGATTAAATGGTTTATGCATCCAAGAAAGCAGGCACCTTTAAAGATACTCTTGAGTGTTGATAAGAATACTTTGTGTTGGTAGCCTGAAACTTTGTAGTTAGAAGGATATGTAAATAAACACTGATGTATGTACATGCTCTGTATTCTTTATATAGCCATTTCCAGATGTTGCAGTAGGCATTCTTAAATTGATGCACTGAAAATTAGTCTGATGAATTTTCCCAGTACAAAATAAATGACTTCTGGGAGACTGTGTGGGTGAGTAGCATATTTGTAAAGTGTAAATTTTCAGCAGATGATGGTGACGCTATTTGTCAGCCTGCACTGGGACAGAAATTAGAAGACTTTTGTGTTGTTAAATATCATCATTTGGAAGTGAACAGCTCTTGGAAGCTTTTGTATGTAGACTCTTCACAGCAGTTTAAATGCTTAACATGCAAATGTTCTAATGAGAAATACTTCACTTTTTGTAGAACACTCTGACCGTGTTGTGTTTAATTCTTCCTTGGGAGCAGGGCTTTCAAAAGGTATTTGACATACTTGAAATGTTAAGCACTGTTAAAATGTTGAAGATGTCAGAACTCTCCTTTGAAAAATGATGTAATTGTTGAATTGTTGTGGATCAAATAATGTAGCCTTAGGTAATTTATTAGAACAATTGATAAAGGCACAGGAAGCTTTTTAGTTCTTTGTATAAAATAGTGTATTTAACTCAGGGAGATGCTGTTAAGAGTGACTTGCTTTTAGTTTGCTGAGAAATTTGTTCAGCTTAGCTGAAAAAGATAAGTGTATATACTCGTAGATTATTAAGCAGCTTCAAAGTCTTACCAGAATGTGGCTGAAGCTTCAGTTTGCTTTTGCTGATCATGGATAGACCGAGCTATCAGTTAAAGCTGCATTGCTTGCAGGTAAAATATTAATTAATTTTAAATTGCCCTTTTTAGCAAGCTTCACTGTTTGAAAGGTAAGGCAGGGAACATTGCTTGTGATTTCTTGTGGTGTCGAGAAGAAACGTATGTAATGCCAGAGAGTCTGTTACCTGCAGCCTTGTCCCCTTTGGTCCCAGGCTGGTGTCGCTTTGTGTGGTGCTGGTCTTGTTAGAGCTCAGCCTAATAGGAGAAAAGGCCTTTTGTTCCCTGGGGTTGGATTGCACCGTGCTGTAATTGCTGAAGCTCCTGGTTTTGAGAGCATAATATAGGGTCATCCAGTATGGCATAGCATTTGTATGCTTCCTGTGGTGCCATTTGAAATGGCAAGTGTTTGACTTTGATGTGATTCATAGGCAGTGTATTAATAGTTTTATCTTCTTCAGAGAACTGTTTTTCCTTGCTATGAGTGCAGTGCTATACTGAAGAGCTTGGGTTTTTAATATAAAATATTACTGAAGACTTACAACCTTGTGTGAGCATACTGAAGCTTGGTTTATTTTGTGTTCCTAAAGTAGGTCGAATAAAACATTTATTGAACATATTTCTAAAGTGCATTATCAAAGGACATTGTGTAACTGCAGTTAGGAAGCATGGTAGCATTGCTTCTGGTGGACTGAACTTCTTTGCTCAATGCAATTCCTAAATTTCCGTTAGGATAAGATCTAGAGTTGTATTTCAACAGTTTGTGGCTTCCTTTACCATACTGAGTTTTTCAAAATGCAGTACCTTGGTTGACTGAAGCAAACTGGTAGCTGCAGTGTTATCTCCTGTAGTCTCACATACGGGGTTTTTTTGTGTGTGGAGTTGATTTTTATTGAAAATGTTTAAATACTGACACTTCTGGTTCGTAGGTGGAAAACAGTAATGATTCTGCTTGTTAATAATTGATTGTCAGGTGATATCTGATACATGCTAATGCTGCTCTCAGGTAATGCAACTCTGATGCCTGCTATAAAAACTGGAAGGCTATGCTAATGTCCAGAACTGTGTACAAAGTTCACCCTGAACAGTGCCTGCGTCAGGCTATTCTGCATCTTACTTGTCAGATAAAACCGCCTTTTTTAGGTGTATACTTCTCTGTATTTAGAGAGAGATTCTAATATTACTTCTTACTTAGAGATTAGAGCAGCTTTTGGTAGTGTAGTTCAACATTAGATTTCCTCAGCTGCTGTTCAAAGGGACAATGCTGCTTTCTTCTGCTCCTTGCATGGTCGCTCTGTGGTGCCAGGAATGTGTGGCTGCCAGTCGGTGAGTGGGATTGCCTTGCTCCTCTGATGGGAGGCAGCACTAGCTGTGCTGGGCACTGCTTGCCTGCCAACAGCCCTTTGGATTCGATATTAGGAAAAATTTCTTCACTGGAAGAGTGGTCAGGCATTGGAACAGGCTGCCCAGACAGGTGGTGGAGTCACCGTCCTTGGAGGTGTTCAAAAAACATGTGGCACCCCAGGACATGGTGGTATTGGGCCGATGGTTGGACTTGATGATCTTGGTGGTCTTTTCCAACCTTACAGGTTCTGCTATTACTGCTGAATTGTGCAGCTGGTTGGTTTGTTAAGCTCAGCATGAGGTAGGCAAGTGGTAGTTAAACCAATTGAAGTGTCAAACTGCATCCTTCATTAATGTTTCTAGGCTAGAATTTAGGCTCTTGCTCCCTGTGAATTTAGTCCACACTCTGGTTTTCTGTAGTTCTGTTCAGGCTTTAATTTTCATTGGCTACTGTGCCAGAGAAGGGACAGTGTTACTGTTGTAGGTCAGGATAAATAACAACATCTTCCAGTTTGTGAAATTTCGAGCATCATTTGAAAGCAACTTGCCTTCTATAGAAACGAAGTGCTTGCTGAGGTCTGTCTCCTGCCCTGACAAGTGTAGCTATCATGTTCCTTGTGTGCTCATATGTTTGCCCCTTAGAATGTTTGGTCATTTAATGGCTTCCTAGACTGTGCCCTTCATGGTATGCTCTTTGACATGTCTTGTGTCATTAACTTGCTGTTGTTTCTGAGGAGCTGACTGTAACTCATACGAGTAACTTACATAACCCATGTGCATCATCTGTCAACTTGGAAAAGTCTGGAGCATTCTGATAGGAAATTCAGGCATAAACATTGAAATTTCACAGTGTGCACACTGTGAAAGTTGTGTGTTCTGGCATATGACCAACATGTGGAGTGTGCTTGTTTATTTTATGGAGTTGGTATTAGGAGTACTGAAATGCAGATCAATTTTACATATGTCTTAACCACACCCCTTTTACATTGTTCTCCTAAACTCATGCTGAAGGTTGTTGAAATAAATATAATTAATTATATAGGGAATTAATAATTTTTCAAAAATACTTGTACTTGCTTTTGTGTATCTGATAGAATGACAGCAAAATATAACAGCAGACACCACAGTCCAAAGGGGTCTGAGGGACTTAGAGCAGAGAGACATTCAGCCCCCAGCTCCTGGCAGGGGGAGGCAAGTTAGTGTTGGAGATACAATTTGCCATTTTGGTGGACATGGTGTCTGTAAAGTTGTAAGTGTCTGTAAGTGGAGGTGTGAATTTCTCATATTCTTGCACTGGACATGTAGAACCGCTGGTGAGGATGGTGACACTGATAGCAGCTCTGTTGTTAAGAGTTGAAAGGGAATGAAAAATTTCCTGAGGATAAAAAAAATTTTGATTTTTGGGATGGTGTTTGAGCTATCTGAATTTTTGTGGTAATGAGAATTGTAAATACTCCTCATTCACTTGCTGAATTTTGTACTTTATTGAAAGAAAATCAGTCAGTTGCAGGTTTCAGAACTTTCATGCACCAGCTTACCTGTCCTGCACTATTTATTGCCTTTAGCTTTCTCCTGTGTATAGGAAAAAAAAAAAAAAGTAGCATTTCTCATGATTTTTTTACTGCAAGCCAACTCCAGAGAGGTGGTTTGTGTTTGAAAAATATACCCCAGATTTTAAAGAAAAGTTCAGGTTTCACCTTGCAGTATAATTGTCTCAGCTTGTGTTCACAAGTAATGTGAGCAGACAGCATAAGCTGTTGTGCTAAAAGAAACCTTCAGGTGAGGGGAGAAGGTAAACAGAAAGGATTTAATTTTTGAAATCACTCCAACAGCTCTTTATTTGAAACTAAGCAGCAGGGTTAGAGTTGTTAGCAGTAGTGCTGGCTCTATGTGAATAGTTTGGCCAGTCTGATGTGTTAGGCAGTCTCTGTAAGAAGGTGAAACTGCTCTTTTCAGGGATTTGGGTCTGCTTTTGTCAGGAGCAGCACAAATTTACTCTGTGCTGCTAACATATCTCCAGAAAATGTAACACACTCACAGTTGATGTGACCTGTTTAGGGAAATTCTGTAAAATGAAAAGATTAAAAAAAACCCAGCCCACTTTTGTTTGTAGTTAACAGCTGAAAGGTCAAGTTTTCTTCCCAACCTTTAAGTAAGCTGGAGTGTGCAGTGTAGTTGATCTGCACAAACAAGCCACCTTAATAAAGATGACATCAAAAGAACATGGGTTTGACCTCACCAAGCAGGGGCGTGGAAAGAAGATACTTCAGTATATCTACAAACCCATCTGTAGCCCAAGAGGAGCTAAACATTTTTTAATGCCAGCCTGGGAATGTTGTGAAGTTGAGGAACGTGTATCTTTTGATCCCTTCACGCTGCTGTGTAATGTTTGCCCCACCAGAGAAGCCTGTGCAGTGCCACAGGCTGGTACAGTGAGGGGCAGCAGTACCCATCCTTTTGTGTGAACCACACTGCACATCACGTAGGGCTTTGCAGATCACTGTTTCTGAGGAGGATAGTAGGAGAGCAGTCCAGAGGTACGTGGTACTTTGTCAATGTTAGTTTTATGATAAGGGTTAGGTAACACATCTTGTTTGCTCAGCAGGCTTCTTTAATAGAGCAAAACCTGAAGTTTATTTGAAACAAGAGGATGTCTTGAGGTGCAGCAGCACCAGGAGTTAAGAACCACCTTATTCTACCAGCTGCTCTAGCATCAGTGGGAGGGAGTGGGCAAGTTCAATGCTGTTAAACAATTCTGTTTGATGCTGTGTTTTGGCACACTTAAAAGTACTGCAAAGCAAACCCTGAATTTATAATTCATGCTTACAAATATCATGTGTGATTTCCTGCTACTAAATGTCTGAACCTACTTAACAATTTCAGACAGGCTCCTAAACCAGCATTGCTTGTGAAATACTCTGAATTCAGAATTCTTGTAATGGAGCAGAGCAGGAGGGGGGGAGGATTATTTGTGTCAATTTCTTTTTTCTGTTGCATATAAATTGATATTTCAAGTCTGTTACATACATTTAGTACTTTGCAACCATATTTAAAAATACTAATTTGTATGTTAAAAATATTAATTAAAAAATAGGAATTTCTACTGTGTTGGGCTTTAATAGCAAATTGGTTTAAAGAAATAGCTAATTGATACAATTTTTTTATCCTTCAATTATCTCAATGTAAAATACATAAAAGATCAAAAATCAGAAGTATGGCATTTTTCAGGGATATTGCATAGTTAATATCTTTCAATACTTGCTCCTAAATGATACTGTTACAACTACCTCCCTGTCCCTTCCCCTGAAGTTCAGAAACTTGAATCTGGGCTGTAGTCTTGTCTTTTTGGTAAATGGCTGTAAGATCTCATACTCTTGAGACATAAAAAAAGAGTAATTTTTAAAATCAACTATATTAAATCTTAAAAGTGGAACTCATTAACATTTTTGCCTCTTCTGTGCAAATGAATGTGATTGTCTTGCACATAAATAATTTGAGCTGTTTCACCCTCTTAAAATAAAAGGTGGCTTTAATGAGTCACAGCTTCCATTTTAGTAAATTGTTCATGGGATAGTCAGGCTCAGGAACAACTGGGTTAAACCAAGAGATTATTTGAAAAATCTAGGGCATGTGCTCTCTCTGTTCACTTGATTAGTTTTCATAATTCATCCTTATTTCCACAGCAGAGAGTGGTGTAACACATGCAAATGAGAAGCAGCTTGCTTTCTTTTGTGCTCCTTTATCTCTGTAATTTTACTAGAGAAAGTATAGTGAAATGGGGAAAATCATATTGTGTGTGACTGTTCAGAATGAGTCTTGGTTTGTTTTGTGAAGATCCGTGGGATCTGAGAGGCAGAAGCTATTTTGGGGTGTCTGTCTGTGACTCTGCTTCAATTCTGTTCTGTTTGACTACAGGTGCATGAAGAACAGAGGAGATCTTTCCGCTTCTCAGAGATGATGTGGAGAGACACACTGTGAGTAACTGATGTGTGTTTTCTAAAAAGCCCAAAACACTAATGGGGCTTTTTTTTTATTTTCTGGACTTAGAATAACTCTGATGTTTGTGAGTTGTTTCTCTTGGTTCTGGAAAGTTGTGAATACAGAGCCCTTCAAGGAAACTCTAGACAAAGCTAATTGTTGAAATAAAGAACTGGAAGACAGGGCAACAGAATATGGATGGTTTCATAAACGATTAACAGTGACTCCTGATTTTTCTGTCGTGATCAGCCTACCAAAGGCTTTTACTCCTGGCTGCTGAATTTGGTCTAGATGTCAGTTAAAACACCTGACTTTGGGTAAATGGGTAACTTTGGCAGGGTTAACTTACAGAAACTCTTCTGTTGAGCTTATAGATGCTACCTGTTCTGCATGGCAGGTTAGTGTAGCAATTGTCCTTGTCTAATTTGGATTGGATTGGAAGTCGTCTGTATTTGTAATAAAGAAGATGGGAATAGTAGCAGAAGCTTTTTTGAAAGTGTTTTGTTTCTGTCTGCTGAAACACAACTGTATTCTAGGAACACACAGCTAAACTTTGGTCCCATATTATTGCAGGAAGAAGCTGTGTGGCAGAATATAGCTGTACTTAAAGATTTACTTCTGTGGAAACAAGGTCATTTTTTATGCTCACAATTAGGTGATGCAGTGCCTTGTTAGATGGACTGCATAAATACGTTGTTTCTAGTGCTGAAGACTCATCAGCCAGCTCTCTCCTTTGGGGCAATTACTCCCAGTGTTTCCTTTTCTTGCCAAATTTCCTGTAACAGCTGAGAATTAAAGCAGCATGTTGTTATTTTAGGATTTTCCATGACAGTCTTTGTGCTTACTTTTTGTTGTTTTAAGCATAATAAAAATAATGTGGTCTCAAGTGCTTTGTTTTAAACTATAAGCTTTGATACTCTGGAGCTACTGCTTTGTTCTGCTGATAATTAGCTGGAGAATGGTGCCTTTGTGGACACCTTCAGTGCTTTTCTTGGCACCGAAGAGCTCAAGTGAGAAAAACTCCTGTTACCTCAGGCAGCTCAATTCCTTTTTTTTTTTTTTTTCATTTGTAGTATTAATGTTGCACCATGAAATTTTGGGGTTTTTTAATTGAAAAACACCCTTTTTCAAGGATATTTTTAAGTAGTTGCTTAAACTTCAATGTAGGAACCTGTTTAGGTTCTTAAATGGGATTTGCCTTTTTTGTTACCTAGAAAAGGCTTTTAAACGGTTTTTAGGCTTCCCTCATCCTGGAGCCCTTTGTGTATTTTCATGGATACAGGTTTCTGATTTGTTAGTTAGTAGCTACTTTAAAATATTGTCATTAATGCTTAATTTCTGCATTCTGGGATGAGGTTCAGCATCTGTAAATAGTGGCTTTAATTTAGGTGAAAATCTGCTTCAAGATAATGTTGACTTGTAGTCACCTGTCCCTTGGCTTTTTCAGGCTCTGCTCGCCAGTTCAGCTGGGCTGCAGGAGGATTTCTTTGTAACAGTCGTGGCCGAGAGCTGGATTTCTTTGTTTATGAAGCAGCAGGAGAAATCCTTGTGCTGACTTAACCAGGAGATGGTGCTGATCTGATTTATTCTGTGACCTTGAGATCACTATGTGGCTGAAGTCCATGACGGCTTTGACACAATTGGCTGAGTAGCAGTGATAAAATGGAATATTATTAATAATAACAACAATAATATTAAAAGAATATTTAAAATAAAAAGACTATGTTCTGTGAAACCATTTGGGAGTAACCAGGTTAGTGGATTATTTGATTCCTTGGTCATGTCGCATGACCATGTTTTCAGATGCTGGTCAGTGCTCAAGCAGAGTCCCTGGATTTAATCTGTTGGGCAGAACTTCCTTCTGCACTGCCTTAAACTTCAGTGTCTGCTCCTAGACTGGCTCTGACCCAGCAAGTCAGATAGGATTTGCTCAGGGTCTGCTACTTCCTTTGGCTGCTTCTTTCATGGATGACACTGTTTTCAAAAGAGCCCCTGTTTAAATTCTCCAAATTAAACAGCAGACTTCTGTGAGTCCTGAGGTGAGAGGTTTGATCAAAGTCTTGGTTTGATTCAGATTCTTTTGATTCAGTTTTCTAGGCTGTTTCCTTAGGATAAAGGGGCTTTTGCATAACTAGAAATCTTTACTTTTTTTTAAAGTTTTAAAACTCTTGCTGTAGCTTTCTAGAAGATGTAAGGTGAATGAAGGATGGAGTTGTGTGCCTGTCTGGTCTGTCAGGCTTGTGTAAGTTAGATGTACTTGAGACAGGTACAATGTATTAGACAAGTACAGCTGTGTTTACCTGTCAGCTGGCTATCACTCTACAGAACTTGGAAAAACTTGCATTTGAGAAATAACTTCATTTAAAAAAAAAATAAGATACCTTCATTGTTATCAGCTTAACACTGCAACTTGACTGATCTTTTGTTTTAAGCAAAAAATACAGTTAAGGTATAAATGACTCAAGTCTCAGTCCAAATACTGTAAAATATTTTTCATAGTGTTGCCACAGCATGTGTGCTAGATAACATACATTTTTCTTTGTATATATTTACGGATGTTGACTGTATGTTAGTGTGGTGATTTTCAGAAAAGGCTCTGTATGAAAGCCCAGCAGTTATTTTGGGGGGTTAACATTTAAAGCCTACAGATGGTTGCTGTTAAGGACCATTCAGTTGCATGGCAGTCAGCTTTTCACGGTCTTCAGCATATGGCTGGGTCAGGTTGTGCTCTGGTACTTAAGGCAGCGGATAAGGCTTACAGCCAGTGACACCCACCATGAACAGTGTTTCTGGATTTGCCTACATTAAGACTCCTCTGTGTCAGCATTAGTAGCTGCAATAACAGGTAATATCTGGTAGTTTCATTAATTCTTATGGCACTATTGCAGGGGTGAATATAGGCAAGATAAAATGGCTTAGCTTGTGAATTGATTAGAGTTTAGTCCTTGTTGCAGGGTGGAGGTGCAGGAACTATTTTTTTTCCCCAGTTCTACCAAGTCATAACCTTGGCTTTAATGTCTGTGCTGCAATATCTGTTTTTGTGAGTGATATTTATACAGCTATATAAAGTTTGTGGGATGTGTAATGGAAATTGCTATTTACCTGAAACTGTTGTTTTTACTGTGGTTATTACTGTGCACGTAGGAATGTGCAGGATTTCTGGTTGAAAGTGGAAAAATGTTTCACCTTTGAATGCTTTAGCAGCAAGCTTTAAAGAGCTCAAAATATATATTGCAAATTAGTCCATGAAGTTAAAAGCCAGAATGTACAATAGAAGATTTTTCATTTAGTAGTATTGACTCCTGCATTCATAAACTTCATTAATTCTGGATGATACCAGATAATATTTTACTTAAAGCTGTAGAAATACAATACTTAAACCAAACAGAGATACACACCCCTGCCCTGTGCTGATGTTTTTTTTTCCTGTCAGGCTGAATGAGGGTGCCTTGTTCTCCTTGACATCTGCCCATGTCTGAGTCTAATTTGTACAACAGTAATAGGTACTTGAGCTGTGCCCCCAGTAATCAGTAGATTAGGGGTGTATGTGACAGGTTGGACACCGAAGGGACATGCTGTATCTAAGCTATTCAGTTTCCTCCTGAATGGGCTAATATGTTCCGCTGGCCTTCCCTGATCTTAGTAACCATATTAAACTTTATGCTCTTAAGAAACCAGCTGCTGACTGTCAGTTATTTTACCAGGTTATTTTCACTGCTAGTGAGGATAAAGTGGAATCCAAATGTCAGGAGTCCTGTTATCTTCCTGGAGATAATACAGGTTTTTCTTTTAGTTGCTTTTGTTGGGTTGCTTCTGTGTGCTGCTTGTTTGGTTTGGTTTTTTTTTTACATGCAATGCTTATCTAATCAAACTTTTGTCAGTGGAGTCTATTTCACCAGGGTGGATTTATTAAGTGTTGATGGGTGAGCTCTGATATGCTGAAGTTTTAGCTATAGGTGACTTATATTGGAGAAAGTCTTTGAGGGATGGAAAATGCAGCTGATGTAGAAGTCTTGCACAGAACACTGAGGGTACTGTAAATCTGTAAGGGCTCAAAACATTTTAAGAACACTTCTGCATCAAATTGATGATTTTGGGACAACTAATAAACTTTATCTTCCTGGAAATACGTGAGAGTTTACATTTGGTTCATTGTGTGTATCTAGGCATGAAACACTTGATCAGCTGACTTACATGAAATACTCTATTGAATTGTAAAACAATGTTTTGATATACATCCCTCAACACTGCAAACATTCTGCTTTCTGCTACTTAACTTCCAGTGTGGGGGATTGAGGCTGACCTTGCCTGCTGCCCCAACCAGTACCTTACATACTCCCTAATGTACTGGAGTTTAAGTAAAACTGTGTTCTGAGCTTTTTTTAAAGTCCAGTTTCTATTCTGCATGTCACTTAATGAGTATATAAGCAGACAGGTTTGGTTTTTTTTAAACTTTAGTTACATAAATCTTTTCTGTAAAATGCCACTTTGTGTTTGCCTTGAAATTTAACAATGACCCTGGTATTGTCAGACTTGTCACTCTCAGAGTTCAAATTAAGAAGCCGGTAACTGCCCAAACACGACTTGACTTGAGAGCCAAGGGCTGTTAGGGCCCAGATGCCAGTGCAGTTAGGCAATGAAATAATCCTGATTTAGCTCCGGAGCACAGAGGCATGATTGTGCTTCTGCAGAGTCTAGGCAGAGGTTGAAATTGCTGAATGGTTTTAAGATTATAGGTTTGATTGCATTAAGGTTGTATAAAGGCTTTTCCTATTCTAGAAGTTTATTTTGCTGTCTGTACAGGGCCTTATTAAAGGTTGCTGTAGCTCTGCAGTAGAACTTTCTGATTTTGTGCAGGAGTCCTTCTGAATGATTTTGTAGATGTGTTTTAGCATGATGAGGGTAAAGCAGTAGCTCTTTATGAGCTTTATACCCCTCACATTGGTAACGCTTCCATTGCCAGCTTGAATCCTGCATGCTGGAGTGTAATTTTTACAATCACAGAGTGTATTTTTTAATCACAGGGGTTGGAAGGGACCTAAAGAGATCATTGGGTCCAACCCCCCTGCCAAAGCAGCTCCCCAGTTCATATTGCAGAGGTCAGCATCCAGACAGGGCTGGAATCTCTCCAGAGAAGGAGACTCCACACCCCCTGGGCAGCCTGTCCCAGAGCTCCCTCACTCTCACTAGGGAAACGTTCTTCCCCATGTTGATGTGGAACTTCCTATACTGTAACTTGCAGCCATTGCTCCTTGTCCTGTCCCCACAGACACTGAAAAGGGGCTGGCCATTTCCCCCTGCATCCCATCCTTCAGATATTTATAGACATTAATAAGGTTCCCCCTTAGTCGTCTTTTCTATAGGCTGAACAGTCCCAGCTCACCCAGCCTCTCCACTCTGTGTGCTGTGCAACCTAGTTTTAAAGCAGAATCGTTTACATAAAACAAGAATTACTTGCACTGATTTAAAATATGGTTTTCTATAAATATGGCTATAAATTTTGTGTTTGGAGTTCAGTGTAGTGGATCCTGTTCTATTCGGTCTTGCTTCCTTTTCTGCATGTGCAGCATACCTGGAATTACACCGCCTCTAAATGGCATTTCAGGGAGTCTGAACTCATCCAGCATATGCCTACTGCTGAATTTTAATGTATGTAATATGAAATGTGGTGGTGGTTTAGTAACAGAATCTTCCTTAAATTTTAGTCTTTAGACAGTTTCACTCATCTTTTGTTTTTAACAAAACCAAAAATGATCTCTTTGATCTCTTGCTTTTGCAGCAAGGAGCCAAAACTGAATGAATAGCTGTGATAACAGTATGCTGATTTAAAAAAAAAACCCAAACAACATGGTAAGGAACAGTGTTGTAGTGTCCTGTCAATCAGACAGAAAAATGCATGGGGAATTTATTTTAACATGTTTTTCTGATACTTGTTGCTACACAACCTGAGTCAGCGGTTGTTGCATTTGGGTGTTTGCGGGCAATCAGAATAGCCTCTTGATGGAAAGGCCTGAACCTCTGCTCTTACCCTATGAGAAAGATCTGCAGTCAGCTTACTTCTCTTGTTGTGGTTAGTTTTGATGGCATTTTTGAGTGGAGATAATCAGCTTTATGTACCGGGTTTGCGGGAGGCAAAGTCCTACCTTAGCAGTTGCACCTGTAATGCTTACCTGTGCTGTGTCAGCCTGGACTGCTGGTTCTTGCTGCCAAGGCTCACAGGTAGCCTACCTTACTGGATGCAGTCTTGTGCTGAAATAAAAACCTGCAGAAATTCATGAACTCTGTTATGAATCTGCTGTGAAGCAGACTTCTCATTTTTTACCTCATCCCAATGAATGATTCTGTGACCTTCTCTTCTTTTGAATTTGATTATGCTGTGCTTTTACTTAATTCAGTGTGTGTGTGTGTGAAAATGCTCTGAAAATACAGCTCAAGATGTAGTTTGCAGAAATTCTCTTTCACTAATATGTTGTTTGAATACCTGACCAGCAATGCTAGTGTACAAAACTAGGACAAAACATCTTTCATCCAAAGTGCTGGTAACTCATGCAAAAAGAGCGCAGGTGCAGTGGGGATCTGTAGTAAATCAAACTGAGTGACTTCACAGTAAATAGTTGTGATGTATCAGCACTCTGACTGTCAAGTACTGTGTGTCATTGCCAGCTTGGTGGCTGGTTTGAAGGAGAAATTTTTTTTGAGGCACCCTTGTGCTGGAAGGGTCACGTGAAAGAAAACAGAGGTGCTTTTTGGATGGTTTGCCAAAGGTTGATCTAATTAGAGGGGAACAAATGTTGCAAAAGCAGCAAAGCTGAGCCCCAAAGGGCATTAGGAAGCTGGAGTATTGGATGGATGCACTGTTGTAAATTAATGTGGCTGAAGGCAGAAGGACATTTGAGAAGTTTCAATGGTTTAAATATGAGCTTGTCTGAAACCAGAATAATTTAATTTTGCGAAAGATGGATTTTACCCAAGTTGATAACGAGGGAGAAAAGGTTGCCTCTTGAAGATCTTGGAGAAGTAGTTCTGCAAGGAATTGTTGCCTATTTGACAGTAACTCTTCGTACAGGCAGCATATATTTGTAAAAGATAGCTTTATTTTTCATTTTTATCAATTTATCAAGTCAATCAGGACCGAGTCATTTATCAATATAACTGCATTTGTTTAAGGCTCTTGCTAGCCCGAGTGTGTAAATTCCTTAGAGAAAACGCACCCTTCGTGTTCCCTGTATCTTCAGTCTCTTGCCAAGGGGAAAAGACCCTGTAAACAAAACACTCTTTATTCCCTGCAGCAAAGAAATTACCAGTCAGGCAAAATTGCACATCCCTAAGCGTAAATGTAGATCTAGCCAAAGGCTCAAAGTAGCACGTGGATAGAAAAGAAGAAATGAAAAGATTATTTTGATATAAATGTTGTCACACTCACCCAAGGCTTTCTAATACTAAAATGTCTTGAGACCTAGTTCAGCTTTGGAATTTCACTTTCATTCTTGATGCTTTGGCAGAGAGAATGCCAGTGCAGTGATTTTTTGGTTTTTTTTTTTCAAACACAGAATGTTTTTGCTGTCCAGAATGTTTTGTAGTGACAAAAGTGACTTAATGTTGAGTTTCAATGGAAAGTAATTAAGCTCATAACATTTTCTAGGAAAGAAAATGAAAAGGAAAACAGTGCATCCTTGAGAAGAGAGTATGTTCATCTCTGCGGCTACAATTTAGGTATTGGAAATCCATTATTAGATTCCTCTTGACCTTTTCTCTAAGTTGGACAAAAATGAACATTTAATAAATAAGAAAACAATTAAATTTTCTCATTTCATTTACTGATTGTTCTTCAGATCAAGCCCAAGTCTGCTCTCATAGCTGTTTAGACTTCTAACAGTTAAGAAAGCAGCGAAGCTCTGATGCACCAAAGCTTCGGTTCTTGCACTGAAAGGGAATACTGTGACTGGATTTCCTCCTAGATGTTCTCCTTGTGTTCATGAAGTGCACGTGATTACAATACAAGTTAATTAGAAATTAACATCCTAGATTTGCCTTTGCAATCCAGAAGAAGACTAAAATTTATGGTAGTCAAAGGAGTAGCAGAAATACAGGCAACGCAGTTGAGGGGGAAAGAGTAAATTCATGCAGGAAGAGTTCCTGTGCATTAGGTTTGGGGAGGATTGGGATAAGGGGTTTTCATGAGATTGACACTTTTTATATATTTGCAACTTCCTCCCTGCCCCCCCCCCCTTTGTATGACATCAGACTTTTCTATTGAAGGAGTTTATTGCATCAGTCTTCTTTCTTCTGCTTTTGATAGCTGTGACACAGCAAAGAGCTCAGGAGGTGGTACAGAGATGGACAGCCACAGATACGCTGTGTCTGAATACCTTCTAGAACGGGTCTCATCTGCTTTGTGGCTTTTTGTGGCTCATTGTTATTTCCTGAAACAAACCTCCAAATTTTCTTAGCAAAACCCAAAAATGGACTCAGCAGCTGTTTGCTGCAACTTTATTCTCATCAAAAATTTACACTTGATCCCCTTTGGTCAACGGGGGAGTTTGTAGCTTGGGCAGCTTGGTTTGTTCTGTGATCAGAGGGGAGATCTTGTCCCTGCGTCGTGACAGGTATGTTGCAAGTGCCTGAACTCCTGCAGAGGCATCTGTGGAGTTTTTCTAGGAGCCTGGAAGCCTTTTTTCCCCATCTGGAAAAGTGAGGAATACTGGAAGACCTAAGTAGCAGATGACATGAAGAAATGAAAGGACTAGTTAGTGAGTTGTAAGCTAATTTGTTCATTGTGTGATGGACTATGTAGTTTTTCAAATAAAGTGGGACAATACCCTGCGCCCCAAGTTCTTAACAATTCACTAATCCAAGATTTCTGTGGTTTTTTTCTGATAGATTTGATCCAGATTTGTTGCATCTAACTTTAGGTTTTCAAAGACCAATTTTAGAACAAGGAAGCAATAATAGTTACTTCTCAAGTATCTCAGAGTATCCCCAAAAGATTCCTGATATGGCTAGAAAGAATTATGTCTTAAAATACACTGAACTTAGTGATTTTTCTCTTGATAACACTGCTTGCTATTTAATCTTTTTGTGATTTAACTCTTGTTAGAAAGAAAACCCACACATTTAGTGCAAGAGGTGAGATATACTATCCTGAAAGAAATTCCAGCAACCTTTATTTCGGTGGTCTCCTTTCTTGGAAAAAAATTTTTACAATTGTTCCTTTATTAAGTGAGCCTGGAAGTTCTAAAATTGTTTATACTTTTATCTTGTGCTGTACTTTTCATGCCTGTAGTAGTAGTTTTCACAGAATCATAGAGCAGTTTGGGTTGGAAGGGGACCTCAAAGATTATCTAGTCCCAACCCCCTGCCATGGGCTGGGACACCCTCCCCTAACCTGGGTTGCCCAAAGCCCCATCCAACCTGTCCTTGTCTGATTTGATCAATTCATGTTAGAATGACTGGTTTAATTCTTTCAAAGAAACTAGAAAAATCAGTGTGTTTCCAGTGCAGTATCTTTCTGTAGAAAACATTTGTAGATGGATGCTAAATCTTTTTAGTTTTCATGCTTTTTGGGAATCAGGAACTTGTTGCTTGTATGAAAAAGAAAGAAAAGCTTAGATGTCTGAGGTTTATAATGAAATAGCTGCTAGCAGAAAAGTTTCTGATGCCCCTTTGTAAAGGAGCTTAATTGTGCCAAGAATGTTAATTTTGATTTGATTCCCTTTTTTATTCTGAGGATGCGACAGGGAAATAGAGCAGTGTGAATATGAGTGATTCAGTAGGGAAACAGTGTTGGTAGGATTTGTTTTCCCTTGTAGGTGGTTACAAACATTGCTGCATCAAATGGCATTGTTCATGACTAGTGATTTTCTGTTAATGCCATTTCAGACTTCCACATTCTTCATTTTGATAATGACATTTAAGCCTTTTTTTTAAGAAACTGTTTTGAGCATTTTTCTTCAGGATAAATGCTCAATTATTTCAGTTCCAAAGGTTGTGTTGACATTAAGCAACCTTCTTTTTTTAGCAAGTTTAGATCAAAGAAATCGAATAGCGCCACTTCTGTAGTTTCACTGACTGATCATGGGTACTTTGGTCTCAGTCTAAACCTAATTCATGGAAAAACAGTTTAAATTATTAAAGTTATACTTTGGCAGTAGCTAAATCATTCTTGAGGAATGATCAAACTCATCAGTATGCTGCTCTCTGCTTCTGGGGGGGGAGGTTTCAGTGCATGTTTGATCTTGGATTAGACGCAACACATTTCCTGCACTGCTTTTTTTTTTTTAAATAGGCACACAAGTGCCTTTTGTCTGCTGGATGCATCTATGGTGATTGAGTATATTCAGTCTCAAGTTTCACTTTTCAGCCTTGTGTATGCGTGGAATTGCTGTATAGTGCTGTGGCTGGGGGAATGCATCCAGCCTTTGAGCTGTGTTTTGTTCAGTCGCGTTTCTGCTTGGCATGAAGAATGGCTGTTTAATGAATAATGCTGGGACACCCCAAGGGTAAAAAAAATCATAAAAGCTTTCCTTAGAGCACAGTTATTAGGTATGTGTTCTCTCAGAAGCACAGAGTTGTAGGGGTTAGAAGGGACCTGGAGAGATCATCAGGTCCAACCCCCCTGCCAAAGCAGCTCCTCAGGTCATACTGCACAGATAGGCATCCAGATGGGTCTTGAATATCTCCAGAGAAGGAGACTCCACCACCTCCCTGGGCAACATATTCCAGTGCTCTGTCACCCTCACTGTGAAAAAGTGCTTCCCCATGTTGGTGCGGAACTTCCTATGCTCCAATTTGCAGCCATTGCCCCTTGTACTGTCTCCACAAACACTAAAAAGGGGCTGACAAATTTCCTCTGCATCCGGTACTTAAGATATTTGTAAACATTGATTAGGTCCCCCCTTAGTCTTCTTTTCTCCAGGCTGAACAGCCCCAGCTCTTTCAGCCTCTCCTCACAGGGTGGATGCTCCAGGCCCTTAATCATCTTTGTAGCCCTTCTCTGGACTCTCTCAAGGAGATCCCTGTCCTTTTTATACCAGGGAGCCCAAAACTGGACACAGTACTCCAGGTGGGGCCTGACCATGGCAGAGTAGAGGGGGAGGATCACCTCCTTGGACCTGCTGGCCACACTCTTCTTGATGCCCCCCAGGATCCCATTGGCTCTCTTAGCCACCAGGGCACACTGCTGGCTCATAGCCAACTTGTCATCAACCAGGACCCCCAGGTCCTTCTCCACAGAGCTCTTATCCAGCCGGTCATCCCCCAGCCTGTACTGATACATGGGGTTGTTCCTCCCCAGGTGCCAGACTTTACACTTGCTTTTGTTGAATTTCATCTGGTTTCTCCCTGCCCAGCTCTCCAGCCTGGCCAGGTCTCTGGATGGCAGCGCAGTGTCCTGTGTGTCAGCCACCCCTCCCAGCTTTGTGTCATCAGCACTTGCTGAGGGTGGATGCTATTCCCTCATCAAGGTGTCAATGAAGATATTAAACAGGAGTGGACCCAGCACCGAGCCCTGGGGAACACCACTAGTCACAGGCCTCCAGTCTGATTTTGCTCCACCGATCACAACACTTTGAGCCCCGTCTGACAGCCAGTTCTCGACCCACCTCACTGTCCACTCATCTATCCCATGGTTTCTCAGCTTTGCTATCAGGGTGTCATGGGAGACAATATCAAAAGCCTTGCTGAAGTCAAGGTAGATGACATCCACTGCTCTCCCTCCATCTACCCAGCCTGTTATGAGAACATAGAAGGCTATGAGATTGGTTGAGCACGATCTCCCCTTGGTCAATCCATGCTGACTACTCCTCATGACCTTCTTCTTTTGCTTGGTGATGGCATCCAGAACAAGCTGTTCCATTACCTTTCCCGGGACAGAGGTGAGGCTGACTGGCCTATAGTTACTCTAGGATCCTCCTTCTTGCCCTTTTAAAAGACTGGAGTGACATTGGCTATCTTCCAATCCTCAGGCACTTTTCCTGTTCTCCAAGACCTGTCGAAGATGATAGCAGCTCCGCAATCACTTCCACCAGCTCCCTCAGCACACGTGGATGCATCCCATCCGGGCCCATGGATTCGTGTGCATTAATCCCTTTGAGCTGCTCCTGGACCTCCCCTACCTCAACTAGAGGGAAGCTCTTCATTCCCCAAACACTCCTATTTTCATCCAGGATCTGTGGATCCTGAGGAGCCTTTGAAGTGAAGACCGAAGCAAAGAAGGCATTTAGTATCTCCACCTTCTCATCATCCCCCGTTACCAGGACACCCGCCTTATTCAGCAAGGGACCTACATTATCCCTGCTCATCCTCTTACTATTCATATACCTGGAAAAACTCTTTTTATTGCCCTTTATGTCCCTTGCCAGTTTCATTTCCAGGTTGGCTTTAGCCTTCCTAGTCGTGTCCCTACAGGCCCTGACAACATCCCTATATTCTTCCCAGGCGCTCAGACCCTGTTTCCACAGTTCATAAACCTTTTGCTTGCCTTTGAGTTTACTCATGAGCTCCCTGCTCATCCACGCAGGTCTTCTGCCTCTCTTTCCCGATTTCTTACTCAAAGGGATGCACCTGTCCTGTTCTTGGAAGAAGTGCTGTTTAAATGTTACCCAGCTCTCACAGGCCCCCTTTCCTTCTAA
The DNA here is from genome assembly GCA_022605575.1 of Laterallus jamaicensis coturniculus. Classification (NCBI taxonomy): domain Eukaryota; kingdom Metazoa; phylum Chordata; class Aves; order Gruiformes; family Rallidae; genus Laterallus; species Laterallus jamaicensis. The sequence goes on from JAKCOX010000014.1 coordinate 4,321,659, forward strand.
CAGCATAGCCCACGGGATTAGCTCTTCCAAAATTCAGGGTAGCTATCCTGCTTTTTGGCTTCTTCCACCCAGGATTTTGAACTCTATCATTTCGTGGTCACTTTGTCCTAAGCTGCCCCCGACCTTCACCTCCCTAACAAGCCCATCCTTGTTAGTAAGAACAAGGTCCAGCACCCTTGTAGGTTCCTGCACCATCTGTAGCAGGAAATTGTCTTCAACATAGTGCAGAAATTGTCTGGACTGAATCCATCTTCAAAGGTTCCAGTCTCTAGTAATCCCAATCAGAGCCTCTTTACTACATCCTATTTCCCTCTTGTTATTCTGCTCTTCTTGATTTTACTGAACAGTCGTGCCTCTCTGTCTGTAGCAGTGATGCTTCAGGTATCTTCTCTCCTCCTCACTAGGTCCATGAATTTACACCCTTTGTTCTTAGGCATGTGCACTTGAATATTTTAGAAATATGTTTTCATTTGAAATGGAGTGTTGGCATTTTCATATGAAGCCTTTTGAATATATTCGTGTGAGAGCCAGAGTTAGAAAATAAAGAACTGGAAAAAATCCAATGTTGTTTTTTTTTTGAGGGAATGACAAGTTTCTTATTTATTGGACACTTGTGTTGGTCACATCTGGTCTCAGTATGGTGTGTATTATAGTGTTTGGCTTGTTTAGGAGGAAATGATTTCTTAAGCTCAGTGGAAGAATCAATCTCTCCTGTAAGAAGTTAGTTTCTCCAATAAATGCTTTTAATTTTTTGATTTCTTCAATCATTGGAAATGATTTGAGAATTAATAAAGTAAAAACTCACAGCTCTAGTGTTGAGTTGCCTTTAAATAAAATACCTGGATTTTTTTTTGAAGATTGACTAAGTAGTGTTTTCTTTGTAATAGAAAATTTGATAGAAAAGCAAAAGATGCTCTTGTGTGCCTAGAAATGTATGTGCAGTCTTGATGAATATGTTTGAAACATAATATAGGATGTACTGGGGTAGTTTTGGGGTTTGAGAGGAACAGTGGTTTGAAGTAGAAACAACCTCTTTCACACACATAAAAGCTGGCTTTTGCTTTTGTTTCAGGGGTGGTTCTAGGTTAATTGCAGTTAAAATCCCTCTGTACATGGCTTCTGGATGCTAATGTCTGTCCCAGTGTAACGCAGTGCCTTTGACACAGGAAATGTTTGCAACTTGATTTTGATGTGGGAAACAAATAGATGTGGATCTGAAATAGTTTGTTGCATGTGAAGGGAGTGAGACTCCTGCAGTTGATGAGATGGCGAAGCTTGCAAACCGGGCTGGGCTGCTTGGAAACTCTGGGCAGTCTGTGCTGCGTTCAGCACCATGTGAACAGGTTTGCTGAAAAGATGCAGCTCTGGAAGGTTCTTCAAGTGGTGATGTGTTGTAATGTCAGACTGAATGTCACTTCCCCTTTTGTTTCCATATCTGTCTCCTGTCACCCAGGTGGACATGCGTTGGGTATAACTGTTCTCTTGATGGCAAGTGGTGACTGTTGTCTCATGAGTCATTGTTTCCCTGCTCAGATTGGGGTTCCTTTGAATTCATCAAGTTAAGGAGAGGAGCTTTAGCCAAAGTGATTTTATGGTAAGCTGCCTTCAAGTCCTAAATCTAAAATACTGTACTCAGAGAGGGAGTATAGGATTTGTCTTTCTACACATAATTTATCCATTGTGACCCTGTATTTAAACTGAGCATATCACTTTTGGGTACAGACCAGCATCGTTCTTAAATTGGTAATGCACAGGACATTGAAAAACTAACTCCTGTTTTTTCATGAATCATGTACTATGCAGCGTAATCTGCCTTGGCTAGCAGCTAATCATCTAAATACATTTCTTAGAGAAAATACTCTTGGTACTAACATTAATCAATGCTTACAATGATCAATGTCCTCCCACATAGTCAAATAAGGAAAAAAAATTCATCATTCTTTATTCATAAAGGGAAGGGGAAGAAAGCAGAAAACTTTTCCGTGGGTGTATCTGATTAGTTTTATTCCACTTTCCTGATAAGTGACCTAATTTTGCAAGGGAAGCAAACCTTTTCATAGAATCATAGAATGGCAAGGGTTGGAAGGGACCCTGAGGATCATAAAGCTCCAACCCCCCTGCCACAGGCAGGGACACCAACCTCAGGCCTGGATCTACACAAGGTTGCCCAGGGCCCCATCCAACCTGGCCTTGAACACTTCCAGGGATGGGGCATCCACCACCTCTCTGGGCAGCCTGTTCCAGCCCCTCACCACTCTTTCTGTAAAAAACTTCCCCCTAATATCCAATCTAACCCTTCCCTCCTTCAGCTTTAAACCATTCCCCCTTGTCCTGTCATTATCTGCCCTTTTAAAAAGTTGATTCCCCTCCTGTTCCTCTGCTCCCTTCAGGTACTGGCAGGCTGCAATGAGGTCCCCCCACAGCCTTCTCTTCTCCAGGCTGAACAAGCCCAGCTCCCTCAGCCTCTCTTTGTAGGGCAGGTGCTCCAGCCCTCTAATCATCCTTGTGTCCCTCCTCTGAACTGTCTCCAACAGTTCTACATCCTTCTTGTATTGGATGCCCCAGCTCTGGACACAGTACTCCAGCTGGGGCCTCACGAGGGCAGAGTAGAGAGGGACAATCCCCTCCCTGTCCCTGCTGGCCCCCCCTCTTCTGATGGAGCCCAGGATACCATTGGCCTTTCGAGCTGCAAGAGCCACTGCTGGCTCATGTATGGTTTTTTTGTGATGCTAAATAGTTTGTTAGTACCTCTTACATGCAAAACCAAACGAACCCACCCCCCAAAACTTCCCAGCCTGAAGAATTTGCACGTTTGTACTTTACTTGAAGGGAACAAACTCCTATACCTGAACACCAAAAAACCACCTTGCATTATAAAACCCAACTAAAAAAACCCCAACACAACCCACTTCCATATTCCACTTTTTTAATGTTAGAAGTGTTCTGTGTGGGTATGCTCATGCGTGCAGCTTCGCAATACATTTCTGATGATTCCATTGTCTTTAGGCATCTGGGATGTCTCTGTGATCCAGGTTTTAGTTCATTTGGATGCAAAATCAGGCATATCTTTAATTGCACAGTAGTCGAGACTATGCTGGAAAAACAGGATGCCCAGTCTTGCTTGGGTGTTCACTGCATGGGAACATCACTAGGTTTTTCATCTGAAATGGGTTTGTTTTGACATGCTGCACTTCAACCTTGCTAACGTTATTAAGCATGTCTTGTAAAAATGAGAAGTGCCAGGTTATATTTGCATTAGCGTCCTGCCCTGGCCAGTGAAAGCTGAGGCAGCTATTAAGTCTTCACATGCTCTTCAGAGGTATAGAAGTATCCTGCAGGACCAGTGAAGGCTGTTGAAGGGAACAACTCAATTTATTAGACAGCTTATTCTTTTACAGCCTGGTGACTACCAGTCCCATAAATAGATGGACACTGAAATCCAGATATCAGTATGATTCCTCCAGGAAATAATAAATTTAACAACTGAAGATAACAGTGCACTGTTAAAATGTAGAAGTATGTCTGTCACAGAAAACCTTCAGCTATTAACTACTACTGTTCTGCCTTGTTACAGTGTGGTGTGTATATTTGTGCTGACCTTCCTATGACATTTCTGAAACTTGAGCCTCTTGCTAATCTCCTGCCATCTTCCCAAGCAATGTTATCACATCCAGTGCCATCATGTTGGATTCCAAACATTTGCAGCATGTGGCTGCCCTGTTCCAAATTCTAGACTTCTAGTTTCATTCTTCTGCTCCAGCTCACCTCTTGAAGGCCATGTGAATCCAGGCTGACAGCAATGCAGGTGGAGGTCTACCAGCCAAGGAAGGAAAAGTAAATTGAAGTGAATATGCTTAATCTTCAGATGCTTCCAATTTACTCCCGTTGTCTCAAGAGCATAGAGGTCATGTATCAACAAGTCAGCAAGTTCCTCAGCAGCCCAGCTGGACAGGGATAGCAAAGCCCTGTTTGCAGTTCCTTAAATGTGGATCGATGTGACTTGAGTGAGTCAGAGCGATGTGGGAGTAAAGCAGAACAGGAGAACTGAAGCAGGGGAGTGTGCAGGCTTTGTAAAGCCATTCTCTCCTGGCTGGAGCAATGTCTTCAGCTGTTGTCTGGGTTCCTCTTTGCTCTCCCAGCGAGACTTTTCTCCTCTCTTGCTTTGTTTCCCCCATAATTAGAGCACCAGTGTGACTGTTCAGTTCCGTTTTCAGATAATTAAAGCTGGGCCCGTACAGTAAAATACTTAGTAGGCTGTCTCAGGTTTTGCTCAGGGGCTTTGCCAGGACGTCCCTGGTCTGTCATTGTAAACAGGACATCCTCTTCATCGCTGCTGGCTGCTGGGGTGTGACAAAGATGTTGGCTGATGAGGAGTAATTACGTGATGCATGCTGGCTTGATCTGAAGTTAGCCTAGCCATCTCTCTGCTATGCATGGTTTGGGAGTGTTTGTTAAGAACAGGAATGGCCTTGTTCTCTGGACAGTTAATGTACTGGGCTATAAGACCATCTACAATGCAAAATGGGATGAAAGGGAGGCAGAAGGAGGGTAAATGAACTGAGTCACATTACTGGAATTTGCTGTTGAAAAGAATTTGTGTTCAACAACTGAAAGTGAGGGCTCAGTGACAGTACTTAATTTTTCTTGTTCCAAATGGAATATGTACCCTTTGGTTTCTCTATGCTTACATCAGGTTACAGCAATGAAATAAAAGCTTTATCACATGCATTGCCTTGTGCTGTTGATAAAGGATAATCTGAAGTAGGCTGCTTATCTGCAAATACTAGAATGTAGTTATTTTACCTTGAGGTGCTGGAAATGATGGCTAATAGTATTTCATGATTAAATGGGTGTTGCCATTGATTCCTCCTCCCCCCAGTGCATTTCAGGACCCAGCAAAATTTTGTCATGTTAAAAATAATTAAAAAAAAGTCCTACCAGCTGCTTTTTGTGCAGCAAGCTGTTGATAGTTTGCTTATGGTTCTGCTTCAGTTAAAGAATCAAACAGAAAAAGGTATGTTTGTGCATGTTGTTGCTTGATTGAGAACATGAGCTGGAACATAATTTTGCAGAAATTTGATGAGGAGCACTGAAGAACAAACACTATTCCAGAGTGTGTGTGTGTGAAACTCCTCTGGGTCTGCTAGCTGCTGGCACTGTTGGTTTCCCTGAGTAGGTGTATTTTTCACTGGACAGGTTTTATTTCAGAGCTTACAGAGACTACAGGCAAATGTTCACCTTATCTTGAGCTACCAACTGCATTTTGCTTCAAGTTCAATACTGACCCTATTGAATGCATATCTGGCCTATTGTCCTGCCTCCCTCCTGGCCTAATCAGACTGCTGTATCCTGTGCTTTTGCATTTGGAGTAGCATATGGCTGGCTCAGCAGAGATTTCCCAGGTCCCCTCAGAATTAATCTTGCCTTCTTTTCCAGTATATGTGATTCAGTGGCCTCAAAAGCTTGGCTTTCAAGGATTTTAGTGTCATGAAGGTACTGAGCTCATTTGATATTGCCTTTGAATTGCTGAACACCAACACTGCTTTCAGTTTAAGGTTTGCTAAACTGCAGAGATGTATGCAGTGGCAGCTATAGGTGTCTGTCAATATGTGGCCAGGCAGGAACAGCTGATGTCAGTGATTGGTGGTTTGGTTTTTTTTTTTAAGATTTAAATCTGATTATTTTAAATCTTAATATATGCTTTGTGCAGTATGCAGCATGACTTCTTCCAGGTGGCTGCAGTCACATTATGCCTGGTCTGACTTGCTATCAGGATTATTCATGCAACTTTGGTGTTGTGTTAGTTATTTCTGACGTTCTTGGAAAATCTTTCAGGCAAATGACGTGGTGTTACAGCATGACTTCTGGTAATGTTTGTGATGGAAATAATGTTTTGTACTTCTCATGATGAGTGTGTGCCCTTCTGCAGATGATCATTATGCTTTGTATGGGCAAAAGAATTCCAGCATCTCCAGAAACCAAAATTCTGAATTTAAGAATGACTTTACAAAACCTTAATTGTAAGAATATGTTAGAACAAAATTTTGCTTACTGTAAGATTTGCTTTGTTTGGAGGTCAGAAAATTATTATACAGTGAGACATAGCTCTGTAAAGAGCTGACTATATGTAACTGAAGGAACATGCAAAGGCTTGTGGAAAGGTGGTGTGAGCGAGTGGGGATGCTTATAAGATATCCTTGTATTTCAGCTGTCTTGTCTTGCTTTGGCTAGTTGTGCATAGGTACCTGAGCATGGTCTTGAATTTCTCTGATCTTACACTAAACTTTGTAATTACATTTTAAATTCATGTGATTAAACTTGTGTAGTTCAAGGTTACAGTGGAAAACTGCCACCCAAAATACCCCATTTCTAGGTCAAAGATTGACTAAGTTCCAGAATTGGTAGATATACATGTATTGTAAGAAACAGCAGAGCATCAGGCTTGGTGCACTTAGAGTCAGTTATCCACGTGCTCTTTTTAAATGCTATTTCATACCCAGTTCTCTGTCTTCTTTCTTCCTTTACTGAAGATGCCCTGCTTTTTCTGTCTGAGAAGTTAGTGGGGAAAGTTTGATGTCCAGAAACAGTTTTATATTGAAGGCTTATCTTGGAAGCAATCAAAAATTTCCTGGAGTCACAGTTTCAATTTACCCTTCCTTGTTTGCTTACCAATACATATTACATCACACAGATCCAGGCATAATACAGAAGGAAGTGTGTTTATAGTTGTTCTTATGTATCCATACATGAGTCCTGCTATAGTATCAAAGAAGCTTTGGGAAGTAAGGTTGAAGGAGTTTGCTGGCCTTTTATGTGACTGCTTCAGTGACCTACTGTGCCTCTCAGTTCAGGCCACTCTTTGTAATTACTTTTCACAGTTGTTTCTGTGAATCTGTTGTAAGAAGAAACTGTTACTGAAAAGCTGCTGGTGTGATAGCTGAAGCATATTACATGGCTTCCTATTGTTTCACCAGACATCTGTTAGTTTCATTTGAAGCTTTCTCTTTATTGTGTTGGAGAGCTGCTGGGTAATAAATCCCAGTTTGCCTTTGCCACGCTTCTTGTGGCATTACAGACTCCTAATGTGTTTCTTCTCTCCTGTCCGTCTTATGTGCTGTTAACTCCAATCTACAAATTGTTCCTTGTACACAAGCCATTTCACAAGTTTGCTTGTCCGTTTTAGTCCCTGCCTTATCCAGTTCCATTGCTGTAGCTGGTGAGATGGGGCAGAATGGCTCATCTCTCAAACCAGGTAACGTGGGGGAGCGATGCTGCATTGTCAGTGAGTAGGTTAGGAATGTTAAGGCTGGGCACAAGCTGGGCTGGACTTACAATGGTGTTAAATCAACTGAAGCTGTAAAAAAAAAAAAGTCATATTTTGCATCAGTGTCCTATGGAAAGTGAGGGGTTTCCAGCTACTCCTTTTTTTCCAATTTAAAACAGGAATCTATGAAAACGAGTATTTGTCTTGTAGAACAGTTCATGTCAATACCAGAAGGTGGCATAACTGATTTTCCTAAATGTGATTTGATTGCAATAATTACACTGGATGCTGCTAACGTTATTTTAAAGATATCTGTCAAACTTTGATCTAAAGAAAGCTGAAACTGGTGAATCATAGGATCACAGGGGTTGGAAGGGACCTCAAGAGATCATGGGGTCCAACCCCCCTGCCAAAGCTGCTCCCCAGCTCATACTGCACAGGTCGGTGTCCAGACGGGGCTGGAATCTCTCCAGAGATGGAGACTCCACACCCCCTGGGCAGCCTGTGCCCAGGACTCCCTCACCCTCACTGGGGAAACGTTCTCCCCCAGGTTGGTGTGGAACTTCCTATGCTCCAATCTGCAGCCGTTGCCCCTTGTCCTGTCCCCACAGACGCTGAAAGGGGCTGGCCATTTCCCCCTGCATCCCATCCTTCAGATATTTATAGACATTAATAAGGTCCCCCCTCAGTCTTCTTTTCTCCAGGCTGAACAGTCCCAGCTCACCCAACCTTTGCTCATAGGAAGAGAAGCCTGTTTCTGAGGCTGTCCTTTCCACTGTGGATCAAAATGTACTGGAATGTACCTTAAAAGTAGGTCTATCTTCCATTCAGAGATCCGGGAGGATCGATTCCTAGGGCAAGTGTATTAGACAAAATTGGCAGGCAGGCATTTTGGTAGTGGGGTGTTGGTGCCTGGGTACCCTGTGTGGGATGAGGTGGTGCTGGGATTGATTTTCGAGTTAAACCCATTGTTGTCTGAATAGTAAAATTCCTCAGTGTAAGGACTGAACCAAAACTTCGGAAGTGCTCGGACATGTGGGATTGTTTTTCTTTCCTCCAGCTCCCCCTGGCAGGGAAACTCTGGCATTACAACTGTGTTAAACCTGCAGAGAAACTTGTCCCAGCTGAAAAGCCATCACGGTTGTTTAGTATTGCATATGTATGCATAAAAAAGATTTTTCAGCAGATGACTGCAGCTGCAGAAGGTGCTGAAGTACAAATATTTCTTGTTTTAACTGCCTTTTATACAAGTGTCGCTGAGCCTCACAGCTGTGTGATGCCATTTCACCCCCAGGACCTCCATGCCATGCTTATTTATTGATTTTGTTTTTTCTTCCCTATAATGTGGTCCCTCCTGAGCCTGCTGTGATTCATTAGAGCAGCACAGGTGAGTGATATGGCAGTTTTGCATAAAAGTGTAGTGTTACCTGCAGCACTGTTGGGTGTGTTACTGTTTTGCTGCCTGAACTGCCAGGAGGGCAGGCGGAAGGGAAGCGGCTCAGCTCTGCTCTGGGTAGCTGGCGCCTGGGCTGAGCCCTCTGACCAACCTCTAGCCAGTCCTCTCCTTCCCACAGGTTCACCAATTTTGATTTTTTTCAGTTCTGTGCTTGAGGGGCAGTTTGCTGAGGGGAGGTGATGTGGTCACACGTACAACACTATAGAAATGCTCAAAAGCTGCCCAGACAGTGCGGCGGTGCTAGTAAACCAGCTCGGCAGTGGGACCTGCGTAACCCACTATGTGGACATTTCTGAAAGCACTGAAACTCAATTTTCATTAGGAGTCAGATGCTTGAAAGTTTAAAATAAAAGTTCATAATCAGGAAACTTGAAAATGTTTGATTTAAATATTTCATTTTAAAAAATCCCAGTGAGATCAGTGTTCTTCTGTGGTCCTTCCCAGTAACAGACAGCTTGTGCTTAGACTTTTTTCACTACATACAATTAATTTATGCAAAGCAGCATGTCCTGATTTGATATTAAATTATTCAGATAGTTACATTGTCACTACACAGGGATGTTCCAACTGCGAAGGTGTTCCAGTCTGCTAAGTGAGTATCTTAAAACTGTCACTTTAAATCTGCATTTGGAAATGAATTCATAGCTGGTACATTTGCCCACTATAAACTTGAATGAAATAATAACTCACATTTTTTGAAACTCTGCCTAGGAAATATACAGTTTTCTTTAAATTTAATATTCTAGGTGCTGGAGAAGCAACCAGTTTCTAATTTTCTTTCTGTAATTTAATGATTACTCAGGACTTTTGTCATGTGACAAATTAGAAATAGAATGTAACTATTCCAGAGATATGCAGCTGTTTAATATGCAGTGTCATTTTTGTGATCACCCTATTTTTTTAATCCTCAGGAAAAATCTAAATGTAAGCAAGGTATGCATTTTGAGTCTCATGTATTTAAAATGTTAATAGCCACTAGGAATGTGCTAATTCTGTGGCATGAACATACTAATTGACTGTACATCCCCCAGACCTCCACTCAGCTGAATGCCAAGGGCTGTGTCTTTTGGGTGCTTTGTGTGACAACGTTTAACAGTGGGAATTTACAGAAAACATCTTTTTGCTGTAGAAGATGAATAGATATCTTCTGAAAAGGTAGTATCCAGTGCTGCAAAAATCTTGCAATTAATGCTGTTCCTTAGGGCTTAGGTCTGCCAGGGTGGTTACAAATTGAGGTGCAAATCTCCCTTGAGCTGCAAACACACTTTGTCAATGTCTTGGCCTCCCACCAAGAGAAAGAACTTGTAAAAAACTATACATTTTTGTCAATTTTCACTGCTGCCACAGGGAATGAAAGAGCATAAAACCAAGACGTGGTTTGCTGAAGAAGGGATCCAGAACAAACCAACCGTGGAGTTTCCCTACCTTTTCTTTTCAGAAGGAATCTTTGGACTACATTTCCCTTTGTCAGATGGGTGGAGTTGATTCCTGATAGCTTATGGGGAGGGGGAAGAAGTAATGTCAAGCATGTGAGTTAGTAAAGACCCCCCTTTGTGTCATGTGGCTCATTTGGATGTTCCAGCTTGGGTACTAACTCCACCTGTTCCCATGGCATTTAGCAGGAAGGATCTGTGGCCTTAAAACTTCTTTTCTATTGTAGAGAAATAGTACTTTTTTTTTTTTTTTTTTTTTACATGGATTGAATCTGTGTAAGCACCTTGGGGTTTTTTGTGACTGCTTAAAGGAATTCAGCCTGTAGCAACACAGTGGTGGTGGCCCATGGGGCAACAGCTTCAAGATGCGTTCCTGCTGTTGGCTCCAAGGTTGCACATGGTGATTTCAGACAACCTGGACTTACAGCATCAGCATCTTTCTCTAAAACCTTTCCAATTTCATTCTGTGTCAGAGTGTTCCCGGAGGGACTCTGCCCTTCAGATAGAGATGTCAGGCTGCCCACACTGGAAGATTTGTGGATCGTGAGTTAGCAGGCTGGAGCCATCAGTAGTGACTGCAGTGGGAGTTCCTGTGCTCAGAAATAGTTAATCTCTTTGTCTTTTAAAGAAACTGCCTCATAACAGAAACCCCCAAGGAGCAGTGACCAGTGTGCTTCCTTCTTGCCTCCCCGTCCCTGCAGTTTTCAGTAGGGACTGCTTGTGTAGGTGGGCAGGACCACAAACTCACTCCTGTGGATAAAGACAATCTAAGTTTAGGGAATGCCAAATGGCTGACAGATTCCATGTCAATAATGGAAGAATGAAAGAGAAGAAAAAGCTTGCAAACTTATTTTAAGAATATTTAAAATGTACTTTAATCAGCACATGACTAGTGTGATTTGCAGTTTACTGTCTGGAGTGCAGGAAATACTGAAGTTGTTAGTGGCTGGTGCTCAATCCTAGCCTTCTTTTAATTACTAAATTGTTTTAATATATTTGCATCATATGACTCAGATGTGTAAATGTGTTTAGGCATACTTTACTAAAATAAATTCCACAGCCAACAGACCGTAACAGCTGTGGAGAAGTTGTTTAGAAATAAATTGTAGTTCACAGTTTGACCTTATAAAAATAACTGTTGCTTCAGACTAATTATTTTCAGCAGGGTCAGTCTGGCTGCTGTGACTGTGCATTCAGATTTCTGTGGTGATTTATTAAATATAATCACCTGAGGAAGATGAGCACAGTTCTCTGAATAAATTGGTGTTAATTCAAAAGCATTTCTTCTTAGCAGTATGTTGTCAGCAGAGTATATGGGCTTAGATCAAAAGTTGGAAACTTTAATTAACTCACTTTGGTTTTACCTCCGAAGTGTTTTAAGACCTTATTTTATCTAATGCCTTTTATGTAAGAGTAGTTTGCCCAAGCAAAGCTGAAATTTAATTTTTTTTTCCCTTATTATCATTTGCAGCGTGCCATTAAGTTGTTAGTGCATGTTGTCTCTTGGAAGTGATTTCTTGCCTTGATTTTAGAGCAAAGCCCTTCAAGAGTACACACAAGAAAATGCAGAGCATCTCTAGGTGGGATAATATGAAAGCTAATGTCATGGCAGAAACATGCACTTAGGAGTAGTTTTGCAGTATTTCTGAGACTTTGTGTAGTTACAAAATATACCTGAAATGGAATTTACTATTTTAATAAATTAACCTGTCCAAATATTAAAAATGCTAGAGGGAGGGGGCTTATTCATTTCTTGTGTTCTGCCTTTTCCTGTTAGATTCTGGGAAGCTGCCTTAAGATTTAACCTAAGTTATATGTCTAAAATAATTCTAAAAATACCAGATTGTGATGTGATAGGAAATGGTGTGGGTTTTTCTGTTGCTGAATAATTTCAGGCGTTTCATACTTAGGCTATCAAGATATTTTTCATGTTAATAAATGCTGCTTGCAATGACCAGGGCTGTGGGTTTTTGAAGAATGCGTGTGGTGGAGAAGGTTTTTACTCTATGATTATTACTTAGTCAACTGGCTGCTGCTACCTCTTTGGTCTGCTGAAGGTTTATACATTTTGATAGTCTGAAAAATCACATGAGAACTCGAACCTTTCTTAACTGAGGTGTCTGGGAGGGAAGGGGAAGTGGCTGTGTCAGATGCAAGATAAAAATACATGTAACGTATAGATAAAAATAAATTACATATATATAGTGTGTGCATATATAGTGTATGTGCATATATATGTACACTATATATACATACACACTATACAAACATATATATAGTATGCATATATATATTTATCTGTAGAAATTAATTGTCACTGAAGTGATGCATCCTAAAATGTTACTGCACCAATTTCCTCATTTATATAGGAAAAAAGAAAGAAGGCTGAGTGGGTGGATGGCAAACTGCAGTACTGCTTGTTAAACATGCAGTACATGCCCTGACTGCTGAACTTCATAGAGTCATAGAATGGCGTGGGTTGGAAGGGACTGCAAGGATCACAGAGCTCCAACCCCCCTGCCACAGGCAGGGACACCAACCTCAGGCCTGGAGCTACACAAGGTTGCCCAGGGCCCCATCCAACCTGGCTTTGAACACCCTCAGGGTGTTCACCACCTCTCTGGACAGCTTATTCCAGCCCTTCACCACTCTTTCTGTAAAGAACTTCCCCCTAATATCCAATCTAACCCTTCCCTCCTTTAGCTTTAATCCATTCCCCCTTGTCCTGCCATTATCTACCCTTTTAAAAAGTTGATTCCCCTCCTGTTCCTCTGCTCCCTTCAGGGACTGGCAGGCTGCAATGAGGTCCCCCCACAGCCTTCTCTTCTCCAGGCTGAACCAGCCCAGCTCCCTCAACCTCTCTTTGTAGGGGAGCTGCTCCAGCCCTCTGAGCATCTCTGTGGCTCCTCTGACCCCTCTCCAACAGTTCCACATCGTGTACTGGGGCCCCAGATCTGGACACAGGACTCCAGCTGGGGCCTCTGGAGGGCAGAGTAGAGAGGGACAATCCCCTCCCTGTCCCTGCTGCCACCCCTCTGCTGATGTCTTCATATGTGAAGATTTGGGGATTTTAATTTATTTTTCCTGTTTTATAAACAGCCCTATACCTATTGCTATAGGGGCAGGGACCTGTACTGCTGGCAGCAGCTCCACAGCAGAGCAGGTAGATGCAAACCTTGTTTCTCTTCTTTATGCTTTACAACTTCTGGTTGTTTCTCATTCCTTCGGGCAGTCAGCCCGATTTAAAAGTACTAAATGTATTTGGTAGTAACTATATTGTGAGCATCTCTGATTTAGGAGGCTGTGTGCATCTTGATGTCTACAGTGCCATTGCCTCCAAAAGATGCTGTAACTTATCTGGTGTCTGAGGACTGGTTTTTTTCCTCCAGGAATAAAGAAAATAAAATATTTGGGACAGCACAGTGGATAGTAAGTCAATGTCCATGTGTAACTGTCTTCAGCTATTTTGAAGCTTATTCCTTAATTTAGTTAAAACTAATTGAAAGGCTGTCTCTTTGTAAGATAGTTTTGAGGCTTCAACAAAAGTGGTAGCTTCAGTAAAAGTATTGCCAGGTACGTATTGCCCATTTTTTTTTCAGTACTTCAGTATTTGGGGAGTGCTACAGTGCTGCTGCGAGGGGACTCCAAACAACTGCACCAGTTTCCCTTGGATTCCCCTTCAGGCAGAGAGATCTGCTTTCCCTTCATGGGAAGTTTGGTATGAAGGCTTTCACAATATATGGTCAAGAAATTGTATTAATTAACTGACTCACATCTAGGGCAGCACTGTCAACACCATTTTTTAATTATTCTCTTCTGGTAATTGGAACAGCTGCAGTGTAATAGGTTGGAAAGCCAGAAGTAGAGACATGAGAAGCATCCATGTGATGGGGAAAGAGCTGAATGAGGAAGCCAATTAGGCTGTCAGTTTTTTAGGGATCCTGAAGATAAATGTTATGCATGCTTACTCCTATTCTGGTTTTCTGCATGTGTGCCTTTGCAGCCATTTATAAAATACTGAAATTACTTGATGTTGGAACAGTTACCATGTTTGAGCTCCATGACATTATGAATGTTTTACTAGATTTTTGGACATTTGGTTTTATTTTCTTCTGTATCATAATGGTCTTCTGTTGTAGTGTCAGCTCAGAGGGCTGGTCATTGTAAATAAGCTAGAGATCAGAGCAATTCCTTCCAATATCAAAACTAGCTTCTACCTTTAGTTTGGAGCGAGCTTTGCTAGAGCTAATATCATAACCAGAAGTTTTAATGTATAATAGCATATGTCTACTTTAAAATGGCTTTGTATCAGTGAACTTTTAGAACATAGGTGTTGGGGAGTGGGGGGTGGGGGGAAGAATCTCAAAAATCTGAAGAATTTTATTGGTCCTAAGGTCCATTTTAACCTGTTTTTCTGTGTTGCTGAGTTTGGCATATCTTGAACCAACAATGTATTGGTAGGAAATGGTCTAATGTTAGAGAACATTGTATTCGGGGGAGTGTGTGTTGATTTTTGGTGGGTTTTTTGTTTTGTGGTTTTTTTTTTGTTAGGTTGGAAGGGCCATTTAGTCCAACTCTATAAAGGTCATCTAGTCCAACCCCCTGTAGTGAGCAGGGACAATCTTCACTAGATCAGGTTGCTTGGAGCCCCATCAAGCCTGACCTTGGATGTCTTCAGGGATGGGACCTCCACTACCTCTCTGTGCAGCCTGTTCCAGTGATCTACCACTGTTGTGGTTTATAGTGAAAATTTTTTTTTCCTAATATTTAACCTAAATCGTGCTTTTCTAGTTTAAAACCATTACCCCTCATCCTGTTGCTGCCTGCCTACTTGTATTTTGACCTGTCTTCATGTCTAGTTGAAAATAGGACATGTAAATCACAGAGTCACTGTAACTGAACAGTTTTCTCTCTGTTGGGCTAACAGAAGTGTGAGGTTCTGGAAGTGCAGAAAACTTCTCAGGTCACACTAGAAAGGGTTTGCAAGACTTGAGAAAGTTTCTGCACAGCGTAACCCTATTTCTGCTTAGTGCTTTCAGTTCCTCCGATACTTGGTAGAGGAATAGAAGGAGGGAGGTGAGCAGCTGGTTAGAGCAGAGCAGCAGATCTTTTAACCACAACAAATCACTTGACCGAGCAAATATTGTTCAGTTTTGTTTTTTAAGAGTTTAAGGACTAAAAAAGTATGTTACATTCAATCTGTGCAAACTGATGAAAATCCAGTGGCATGGCTAGAAGTTAACTTCTGCTTAACTTCCCCGCAAAACTCATTCCAAGGCAGAGTAAGTATTTTCAGACAAGTCTAGATTTATGTTGCCACTTGGCTCTGATACATCTTTCTACCTGTGACTTTCATCTTTGAACAACCACGAAGGGAAGTCTTCTGGGGAATGCTGAGATGGTTTAGGAGTTGTAAGTGTACATCCCCAGAAATGTAAACATACTGGGCTGTAAGAGTAGAACCTGTATTTTATAATGGGGGTAGAAGGCAGCGAAGGCGTGCGTGTTGGCAGTGGGTATATACAAAACAAATGGTGGCACAGAGGACAGAAGAGGATATCAAATGGAACAGTAAGAGAATCACAAAGCTGTTTTAGTTGCATCCCTACTCTGAAGATCAGGGAGAACTTGCAGAGTAAGATGCTGTGATCAGAATGTTTGCAAGGGGCGGTTCTGTGCAGCTTGTTCATGTCCATGAGTATGGTGCTGCCCACCCGCTCCCCTCATTTGGGGCCAAATCTTGCTTGTCAGTCAATAGCAAAGGAGGATTTGGGATGTGGGGTGGAGGACAGGGGATGGGAAATGCTCCTTTAAATGCTCTTCTGTGTACCTTTTGTGGGATCAGAGCTATGCTGCTGTACAGCCTCTGTGGATAGCTTCTGGCCTTGCTGACAGCTCAGGTATGTGAAATGGCAGTGTGGCATCTTGCCTTTGGTCTTGTCTTTTTTTTTCTTCTTATGTCACCTGCTTGGTTACTTTATGGAGGAGTTTTCTGCAGCAGTGCTCGATACCCTGTTAGTTGCTTTGCTGTCAGTTTGCTCAGTGCAGCTTTGGAAATACCAGTGTGGAAATAATTGCTTACAGCCCCAAGACTTCTGATCCTCACCTTTTGTATACAGAATAAAAGACAAGTAAGAGACTCAGACAACAAGTAGGATCTAACTTTATGCAAGTTATAAATTGTAGATGCTTTTAGTCTTGGACGTGAACTTACTTATGAGAAAAATAGAGAACACAAGCCCCTTGAATGGTCCCAAGAACCCGTTTAACTTGTGCAGTTATCGTGGGACTGCAGCACTTCAGAGTTTTAAAACTTACAAAAGCAGATCTCCCTTTCGGTGTGTTTTCATAGCACTTGTCTAGGAATAACTTTACTCAGCAAGTAAGATTCTGCACAGGGCCCTCATGCTGCTTTTGGCTTTCAGTACCAGTTAATTTGGGGTCAAGAGGCAAATCAATGTCATGTGGGAACAGAGAATGTAGTAGATTCAGTGGGCACAAGGCACTCCAGGACATTAGATTATTTTCCCCATATTTTAAAATGTGTAACCAAACTTATTTTGAAGTCTTAATTAAAATAACAGAATGATATGCTGTGATTTTCTGTTATTTTAGGAATAGTATGTGTAAAGCATAGAATACATTTAGGTAATCTTTTCCCTGGGAATATGTAGCCAATTTGTGACTGTCAGGAAGAAAAAGGTTTGGTTTTGGTTGGTTGTTTTTTTTTCTTCTTAGGGGCAGCTAGGTGATTCATTTCTTACGTGGTTCTTTTGCAACTGAAAAGCATTTGTCTATTTTTAGAGTACTTGGCACTGCTACTCCCTTCAGTTCTGTAATTCTCTACTTTGTACCTTGACCGTTTGCCCAAGTAGTGTGTGCTGCTGTGGGATGTGAAATTGGGCAGTGACTGGGATTCATGCACTTAAAAAGAAAAAGTATACTGCTACTGGGTTTTCTGTAAAGGTTTTAATTAGGTTGCTTGTAAATTAAATGAAAAAGAAATGGGAATACAGCACCCAGAGGAGAAGTAGGTATTTGAGCACTAATGCAGCCCTCTGCGTTGAATGATATTAAGGTCAGAAGTGGGAAGTAACTGCTTTCTGGATGTGCACTGATTGACTTAGATACCAGTCAGTCCTTGGGAATGGGAATGACTGTGTGGGTTGGGTTGGCTTTTATTTTACTGGTCAACAGGGTATTTCAGTAGTTACTTTTTCAGAAGTGGCCTGCTGATTGTCCCTAGCCTCATTCTTTTATATGAGTAACTCTGATGTTAAAATAAAATGTGCAATCGGCTCCGTGGGGTTGGCAGAGCAGGGAGATGCTGACTTTAAAAGCAGTTGCCAGCTGTTTGCCCTGGCTGTGCTCTCAACACAAGGCAGGGAGGACAGCATTTGCTTATTGTATTTTAAGACAGTTTCTTTATGGTGGAAAATGCAA
Source organism: Laterallus jamaicensis coturniculus (assembly GCA_022605575.1). NCBI lineage: Eukaryota > Metazoa > Chordata > Aves > Gruiformes > Rallidae > Laterallus > Laterallus jamaicensis. The sequence goes on from JAKCOX010000014.1 coordinate 4,339,255, forward strand.
AATTGGGGGTATGAATTCAAAATCACGGTATTTTTCTTATGTGGTTATAACTACTGCTATCAAGCATCTCTTTCAACTCAACTTTTCAGCTTTCAGTGCAGAGAAACCATGATCTAGTAGTCTGGTGCTATGTATATGCATGAGACTGTACAGAATATTTACAATGCGTGCAGACAGGCATGGCTGTTGGCATGTAAATGCATGAATTCTTTTCCTGTAAGACTTTCTGTTAAAACTGCATACTTGCTCTCTGCAGGGCTAACATTTCTTAATATTTATAGCATATAAGCACTGTTGTCCTACACAGCAAATGTCTGTTCAGCATTCAAGTAGCAGTTTTGGTGAAATTTGTTGCCTGCATTAATGCTGCTCGTGTGTAATTTAGAACTTCTTCAAAGAAGTGGAAGAGCACTCCTCAATTGTTTGTCAAATAGGTGCATCTGGTTTTGAATTAGTCCTCAGCTCTGATGGTCCTGGGTCGTTTTAATTGCCTGTGGTTATGGTAACAGCTTCAAGTGCCCAAAACTATTTTGGGCAAACGTTTTCAGTAATGATGATCAGAAGCAGCAATTATCCCCAAAATAAACTAAATATTGTAGGTTTCATTGTTACAGAAACCTATCAGTGTTATTAAATGTTTAAAGTTCTAGAAATTCAGCTTCTGGTTCTGTTCTTTATTGTTGAGCAGCGTGACAGCGGTGGGGGTTTTTGTGTGTGATAGGATTCAACTGTCCTGATGAACAGAAAAACCGTCATGTTGTACAAAGACTCTTCTGAGATCTGTAGATTAAACATCTTGCTGTTGATTTGGTCTACTGTGGCAATATGCTAAAAGCAATTTTTGTTGTAAATCAGAGTTTTTTCCTATAAGGGAGTCCATATAGTTGTAGCTGTAACCTTTTTTCCCTAGAAGCCTGCTGCTCTCATGCACGATAGGCGATTAAATTCCCTGTTCCCTTTTGAATAGCTTGCCTTCTCTGCTCCCCACTGTCATCAGCCCCGGGAGGTCACCGAGCGGAGCAGGGAGTGGCAGAGGGGTCCCCCGTGGACACCTGTGTGACTGCCTGCTTCGTCAGTTCTTCAGGCAATTTGTATGCTGCTGAGGGGGGTGTTCGGAATTAGATTGTTGATAGCCTCCCTATGAGGACTGCTAATAGCAGCATGCTACTCTGTCTTCTGCAGCAGAGAAGCAGAGTGATATTTGTGTTCCCATAACATGTTGTAAAATGCATGAGATTTTGCACATCCTCCTTGGAAATGAGAATAGGAAAATGAGAGCATCCTGATCCAGAAGCTATTAGAAGAGCATGCAGAAACCTGCAGTGATTTATGCTTTATTTTGTCTTCCTAGCTATGGATTAGAAGGACCGATTTTTGCAATGGGCTTTTTCCATAATGGCATTCTTGTATTGTTTGGTCAGAGCTTGCACAGGAGGAAAACAGGCTGCTGATTTTAGTCACTGATCTCTATTAGCCGTGGCCTAAGGCTATGCTGAGATTTATATCCCATTTGTATTGTTGCAGCTCTAAAGAAGAATGTTCAGAGGATGGCAAGTGTATTCTGAGTAGGTATGTTGTTTCATTTTCATATGAAACCCATTTTTTTTTTCCTGCTTCCATTGGTCAGAAATGAGGTTAATAGGAAGAGAATATAGTACAGTGCTGCAGTGTCCCTGTTAAGGTAGAACAATAGCATCAGAAACAGTTCTTTAAAAATTAGCTGCTTTTATTATATAAAGCTGCATTGTGCTGGTGTGCACGGTGCAGTCTTTTTTTTTTTTAAACATATACTGCAGTCAGCGCTTCCCTAACGAGGTGGCACTATTGTTGAGTTAGAAGGATAGAATCATCATATTGCTTTAGGGGACAGCAGGATTTAAAAGGAGATGCCTTGCAGCCCTGTTTTACAGATTGGAAGCATCGGTTTAAGGGCATTGGCAGAATCATTTCCTTGTTCCTAGCAGCAGCCACTGCTGTGTCAGTAGCGTGTGGAATGGAAGTCCTAGTTGGTAGTCTGTTATGGAAACGCTGTTTACTGTTATTGTAGTACCGTGGTGACAACATGCCATTGAAATGGAAAACGAGCTCTCCTGCTATCTGGAAATTCCCAGTTCCTGTGCTTAAAACATCCAGGTCATCGCCACTTTCTCCAGCATACATGTAAGTGAGAGAAATGAGGATAATAAGGTGGGATTGCTTTTGTGAGACTACCCTGTGGCAGAATGCCCTGTTATATATTAAATGACATTGGCACTCAGAATTTTACCTTGTTTTCTATGTAGACCCCCAGATTTTATCCTGGATGTTTCATGATGGATGTTGTGTCGAGTCTTTCCCTCTTTGTTGAAATGTAGAGAAATTGTGCAGATTAAGCCATGTTCGTAATGATATTGTATGTGGTCATTTGAAAAGTTTGTGTTGCTGTTAATTTGTAGAGCAGATCTTGAATTGGCAAGTGAAGCTTTGAGGGAGGCTTTCTTTGTAGTGTATGCTAACGTTTCCTCCTCCTATTGCACTCAAGAAATTAAACATGGAATCACCTGTATTATACTGCACTTTTGTTCGTGTAAGTTCTCATATAAAAGAAATAATCTTGCTTTGGTCTTATTTTATTCTTGAAGGTCTTAGCCTTGATACAAATGGATGTCTTTTTTACAAACTTCTGGTAAAAGCTTAAAACATAAATGTAAATCACTCCAGTCTGGATGCTTAAATACAGTTGTGCTGTTTGTCCATGTAAAGTAGCTTCACATGAAAGAGTATCTTAATACCCATGGAAGCAGTATGCCTTTGTCTTGGCAAACCTCGGTGGAGCTTTTGTTCACCTTTTGTTGCTGTGAGTTCTGTGTTAGTCTATACAGGTGGCTTTTTTCCTTCTGTGAAATAAACCTAAGCATCCACTGAATTGCTTCTGCCTTTATTTAAGGAAGCAGCTCTCTCAAAATGAAGAAGAGTTGCTTTAAAATGCACAAGTAACAGTGTAAAAGACTTCCTTATCTGGAAATTACTATAAAGACTATTACTTTCCAATAGTATTCTAGCATGGTATTTACAATATTATTACTTCTAAGCTTGTATTGTATTTTTGTCTATAGGCTTATGCTTCTGCAGCTTTAAGAAATCGGTCATCCTTTAAGAAATAGGTACTTACACGTCCCTAAAATGTCATCTTTTTTTTGTGTTGTTGCTGAGAATTGCAATGAGAAGCAGTAGAGCTGAAAGAAGACAATGCTGTATGCGTGGTCACTATTGTTCTTGGTCAAAAGGGCTGGGGTTTGAGGAGCTAACCGGGCTCTGTGCAACCTGTGCCGGGCACGCTCCAATTGTAAGGTTATTTTTCATGGAGAGGCTTCAGCCTTTTCACTCACTGGATGCATCAAAGATGCTTAAGGGTACAGGAAAACAAGCTATTTCCAATAAATTGCTCCTTATTAAGAGTTTTTTTGAGAAATGTGGCTTAATACAAAGAATGCATTGGAATAAAGAGAGAGTTTTTAGGCTTTTGAACCTATTTCGGGGCAACTGTCTTGGGTGGTGCATGCTCTGGTTTTTGTTCTTAAACTGTAGTACTAAACGCAAGAAAAATCAGAAATACCTGGTGTGATCTGTCGGCTGCTGAAACTGATTAATTCTTTTGTGATTTTGTCTTTAATTTCTAATCTGGCTCTGTGTATGCTCTGCCTTTTATGATGGGGATCATGTAGCTAATTATCTCTGTGTTGAAAATATGTGAACAGGTTTAGTGATCATGCTTAACTGTAAGACACTGAGCTTATCTGGAGTATGAGAAATATGTGATCAGCAGCCTTAATTATCTTTTTATAATGAGCCAATACATCCCAGTGCTTATGGAGATGTTTCTTCACTAGCAGACAGTCCTGACATTATTAGGACTCTCAATGTTAAAATTATTCATATACTTTATAAGAAAGAATGAGAAACATTACATAATGGCATCTATTTGATTAGGCAGTATGTATTAACTGATAAAAGCAACCATGTAATTTAGGGTGACCAGGAAAATAGGTGATGGGATTCGCTATTGTCACTGTACAGCTTAATTTGCTGATATTTCACATGATCTGATGCTTTTCACATTCATATTTATAAGGTCTCAGGACTCGGGCAAAAGGCTCCTGATTTGAGTAAAAAATTTGGGACTAAGTGGTCTGTGAAATGGCACATGTGTTGATGTAAAATAAATGACCACAAAACTCTTGGATTTACAGACAAACGCTTCTGTACTTGATATTTTGGGTCTAGAGTACACAAAGGTATAGCTGAGCTTTTAATCCCTTTAATACTTGACATTTTAAGATTATAAAATAGATTTGTAGTATAATTAGGAATGTAAAGTAGGGGGATCTTATGGGTGATTTGGCTTTTTTTGCTACTTAAACTGAAATTCCACATTTGCACATATTTCTAGTAAAGTTGACCTTACCATTAACAGCTTCACCCTGGGTAACTTCTGTGGAGGTTAAACTGATTGTTGGGACACGCAAATTTTGCTAGCGGGGTGGGTGGGTTTTTTGTGCCTGATATCTACCTGATATCTGAACTCTGCCTCAGTTTCCCTGTATGTAAATGCTGAGACTGGTGGTCATGAGCACATTTGGCTGCTTGATGAAGCTGTTGTCTATGTACGAAGTGGCACTGTAAAGCCATGAACTGGTGGTGCAAGCTGCACAGCTGGGGCAGTTTAGCTGCAGTCTCTATTTGAAAGTTTGTGGCTGTTCCTGAGGTGGGGAACGAGTGTGTAGAGCTCTTCCCAAAGAGTTCTGTGCTGCAGAGAAACCGGTAGGCAGGTAGCACATGAAATGAAAGATCTGCTGGAGTTGAGCTGAATTTGTAGGTGAGGATGCGGTTTGGTTACTGGGAAGTCTGCTGGTTTTGCTGGGTCTGGTGCTGCTTTTCTGGTAATGGGAAGGAGCAACTGTGAACCGCTTCCTCTTGGCTGGTGGTTTTGTTACACACCAGTTACTTATTAGGGATATTTTCAGGATATCCTGACTGCAGGAGGTATCTTCACATTATACAGAGGGTGAAGGGATCCCTCTAAAGGAAAATGCAGACGTTCCCTGGCTTCTGGTGGAACTGGTCCAGAGTAGGTCAAGCTTTCCCCCAGGTTGATGGAGACATCCAGTAACATTGCATAGGGAAAATTAGATAGTATTGGAGTTGGAGCACTGGTGTGTGACCAATACACGTAGGTGTAATGCAGACTGGCTTAGTGTACCAGTTAAGAATATGCAGATATGTGTGCATGCACGTGCCTTCGTCAAGCTGCTTTACATTTCTTTTCATGGCATTGGGGTTTAGAATAGAGATTCCTTTTGTCAAGATGAGTGTGAAAGCTGTTACATGAAGTTTATGCTCCACTAGTGAAATCATATTCATGTTTGTGGTTGCTTTGACTATGTGGGGACAGACCAGGGTGACAATACATTGTATTATGGTGACAGGTGAGTAGCTTCAGCAAATTCCTGGATCGTCATCCAGTACATTTGGGGTTGGACCCGAAGATCTCTTGAGGTCCCTTCCAACCCCTAAGATTCTGTGATTCTGTGATTAAAAACTAAGAGGAGAATTCTGACTTAGAGGAGCAGTGTAATTTATATTGTTTTCTGAAGGTACACACATCTTTAACACAAGTGGAAGAAAGGTTTGTAGAAACCGTAAAGGCTAAAGTATTATGATGGATATCTGTAAAGTACAACAAATTCAGTAATGTAAAAATAGTTTTCAGAAATACTATGACATAGGTTTATTCTATAAATACTGTGACACAAGCTTATTCTATAAGCCTATGACATGTTAGCTATTTTCTGAAAAGTTGAATGTTTAGTTCCATGTTTTCAGTCTCCAACATGAAGTTTAAAAATAAGTAAAATGAAAAAAAATCTTAATGCAGAATAATCAATTTTAAAACTTAAAGCCTTCTATACTTTTACATGGAATACTGTGTTGATATTGTAAATGGAAATTATCCTTTGCATGTGTTTCTGTAAATAACTGACTAGTGTTAGGAAAAATACACAAATGTGATGCTCCAAATATATTGCTCTCAAAGGGGTTGCAACACAGTCTGTCTATCCTGAGCCACTTGTCCGACAGGAAATGCTTTGCAATAATGGAAATCAGTACTGTGCAGAAAAATAGAATAAATTCTTAATACTCTGGAGTAATCAGTTTTAGTTGTAGCTGCTTATGTAGGTCATATAGGTTAATGCATTTGTATCTTTTTTCAAATCTTTGATTTACCCCACAATGAGCTCTTTGAATTTATGCCATACAATAATATATATACTTAAATGGGAAAAGGTGTGTATGCATAATTCATCAGACCATCTGTATTAGGCAGCTCTCCTTTGTGAGACCACCCTATGAGTCTACCATCTTCATTGGGTTTTTTATTTCCATAAATAAACCCTTTTGTTGGGCTCCTGAGCATTTGACAGACGGCACTGTATTCACACTGAAATACTCACCTGCCTTTGGCAGTGTTTCCCTTTTAAGCAATTACTCCTGGATAGTTCAAATTTCAATGTGTTGAAAGTCAGTGTGCAGGTCACCCCAAATATTTTTGGAGCTATCCTGACCATGGATACAATCAGATGAATTGGGTGGGTGCACAAGAGAAGTGTTTTTTTTATCTGATAAATATAAGACTGCAGCAGTTTCCTATATAGAGTTCAACATTGTGCCTGCTGAGCTTACTTTTCCTTTTCCAATTATGGGTATTTCAGTAGATGACTGTAAATTCAAAGGGTGAAATTTCATTGCTGGAATAAACTGGGAAAAAACCCCATCCCTGGTTGTTGTGAAATTTCCCAGTGCTAGTGATATTTTTCTGGGCAGACCTTTATAGGTGATGCTGTGACTTACAGGTCCTCCGAATCACATTCCTCTTACACAGTGTGATGTAATATTGATGTTATGTTGTGACACGCTAAAGCGTCTTTATTGAATTATCTTTACTGTTACTCAGCTGTTCTGCTGGGATGTCAGTTCTGCCAGATTGTCGTTCTTGCCATTATTTCCTTGTTATGGTGGAAAAAATGGTGTTGTGCAATCACTTTCTACTGCCTGGCTTTTGTCATGTTATGCAGTGTTGCTGAAGCTTGGATGGGGATACCTATGGATTTTCATAAAGCACTTGGTGAATATTGGGGGTTTAAAATAATAGTCACTTGTTCTAAATGGTAATAGTGGGAATTGTAGTGTAATAATGTGCAGCTATAACACTAAAGTGGAAGAGCACATCCATATTATTGCTGTAATATTTTGTTCTGCGGTGACTGAGATTGTACAAAAATGTGGCACTTTTCCCATGGGATCGACAAGTCGCCCACACCTGATATCTGACATGCTTAGATTTAAGCTCTTTATAATATAAGGGGAATATACTTTGTGATACGAAGTAATTACACCACCTTCCACCACCCCTACTCCCCCATTCTCCCCAGAGATTGCAATAAAGCAATGCTAAAACAACTGTGAGAGGTGACAAAGGAAGAGGGATGGTAGAGCAGACCTAGGCAGCAGGAAGAGCGGCAGTTGATTAACAAACCCCATTATCAGAATGGTGTCTACTTTTTTACTGGCTCTGAAGCTATCATAATTAATCTGTGCAGCATACAGGGGGAAAAAATCAACACTCTGGAAAGTAGTCCAGCGAGATGTATATTCTGTGACCAGAATCTTGAATGTGCAGGTGTCACCTTAGACATATATGGGGTTTTGTCTCTAAGGAACCATTCTGCAAACTTAATTTCTCTGTGTATTAAAACTAAATTTAAAGACACATCAGGTAGAACTGCAATCTGCTGGTGCATGCAAAATGTTTATCCTAATTCCGGTGAATTACAAAACACTTAGTGAGCTGTCTTGCTAGTGTTATGACTTGCCTTTTGAACTTGTAAGGCCAGATATAAAGAACAGAGACAAGGATGTGCAGTTTCAGTCCAGCTGAAAACTGTGAAACCTCTGAGTGACTGTGTTTTTACCTTTTTGAATGTCAAGGGAATAAAGTGGGAGTTTTCCTTCTGTAGAAAAGCTACAAAGCATGTGCATTCACTTTGCTTTTTCTGGTTTTAATAGTAGGAATCAATAGACTAACACCAACTTTGGCAAAAAGTCATTAGAGAACCATTTCTAATTTAGCATCATTAAACAATCGGAGTCTGCAAATTTAAGCTACAAATGGCTCAGTGAATGTAAACCTTTTGTCAAATAGATAAATGTGGATGTGATACTAAGGCTCCCAGAGAGACTAAATACTGTTAGGAACAAAAGCTTTATAGTAATGACTGAGCCAAATATTGCTTTGTTTCTGTGGAAAACAAATTTGAATTAACCAGTGGGCTGTAATTATGCTGCAAACAGCTTGAGACCTCTGATAGTTTAGTTGCTTAAGAAGGAATTTTGAGGAATGTGTTGTCTGTGCATGGATCCTTGGGAAATCATGCTAAAAGGGTTGAGATGTTGCTCCGTCTGCTCTTTGCTGGCTTTGGTCCCAGTGTGACCTTGCTTTGAGGTGACACAAAAAGGTTTAAGGAATGTTGTTTCTGTGTTGTCCTCCTTTCCACTCCCATCCATAGGTTGGAACAGCAATTGCATCTTCAACCATCTGTGTGTTGCTGGTTGATGCTGTGGGCTTGTGTGCTTGGGCAGAAACTTTTTCTCAAGATGATGACTATGTGTTGATGTCACAGAATCACAGACTGTTAGGAGTTGAAAGGGATCTCAAAAGATCATCTAGTCCAACCCCCCTGCCAGAGCAAGATCACCCAGACTAAATCACACAGGAACGCATCCAGGTGGCTTTTGAATGTCTCCAGAGAAGGAGACTCCACAGCCTCTCTGGGCAGCCTGTCTCAGTGCTCCATCACCCTCACCTTTCTCCTTATATTCACTTGGAACTTCCTCTGCTCCAGCTTGTGCCCATTGCCCATTGTCCTATCTCTGGCCATCACTGAAAGATTTCACTGTATTTAAAAAATCAGAACAAACCCATCACCTTCCTCCCCCCATCAAAACCAAAAGAAAGGTAAAGGACTTCTATGCACTCCTCTCCAAAACTTTGCTTCTGGAAGAGCTGAAGTAGGTTACCACGAGCCTGATTATGGTTGAACAAGGTTTGGTGTCCCTGTCCTTCAAGACAGTTAGTGTATGTTGTTCCTTGCTCCTGTTGGGGACTCTGTTTGGGGATCTCCTCAGGTTACACTGCTTCAGTACGTAGTTCCCCTTTCTTATGGTGGTAGCTTCAGTGATCACCTCATGCTGGAACTGTCTCCAAACCGCAGCTAAAGTTGGAGACCTATCTGCTTCTTCTTGCTACCCGTCAGAGTGTGTCCAGAAACAGTCTTTGTTCTCCGCTGGATCAGAGGTTTGGAAGTCCCGTAGCCCCCTCCCTCCTATTGCTGTTGGCCAGGGCCTTGTGGAAGGACAGTGCTGCTTTTCACTGATTTGCTCTGCTATACAGAACAGAACACCCTTAGTTTAGGGGAAAGATGGAAAATGAATAGAGGAAAATCTGGTTGTTTGGTTTTTTTAATTTTAAGAAATAACATGTTTTTTTTTAATGCCTGTCTCCTGGGGTGGAGATGTAGAAGAGCTCAGTATGAAATTACTAAATAAATGTTTAGTTGTTTGGCTGTTATTGCTGTCCTTTTAATCCATAAGCAAGGTCAAGTGTGAAAAGTGAGGTATTCAAATATAAGCATGGAGCATTGCCCAAGGTGAGCAGTATCCCGCACTGGCCACTTAGGAAAATCGCACTCGCAGTAGTTAAAGTGCAGCACTTGAGATAAAGGTTTGCAAGCCTCTGGTTCTGGTGCCCCCTTTTTGAGTGGAAAGCATTAAAACAGCATCTTTAAGGAAAGCAGAAACTGATAAATACAAAGTGTTTCTGTTTAGGCTATCAGCCTCTGGTTCATCTATTAAAACCACAGCCTTTGAACTCTTGGTACAAGCAGCGACATCTGAAGCTGATAGCATGGGACTGGTAGTCATAATAAGAAAGGAAAAGAAGCCATGATTCCTACTCCTACTGCTTTGTGTGTATCACAGGTCATTTTGGTTGTGCCTTCCAGCGCTGTTCTCATCTTCATCCTCCTTTCAGATCTTCAGCAGCAGTCTGTCACAGTACCTGTATGCCCCCTAAACAAGAACTGAAGTCTGCTGAAATGTTGGCCTGTTAAAGAGAGGACTTAACTTGTTCTGCCAACCTTTTGGAATAGAAATGACCTTTTGTCTTTTCTAGCTAGAGCCACGTATCTATTTTAAAATGCAAACTGCATTTCCCATACAAACTTCTGCTGTGTTTTTGTGAGAAGAAACCATTAACGAATTGTAAAACTGCCTAGTTTTACTGGGTTATTGATACCACAAAGTATGTAAGTTAGAAACTCCTGTTAAAAAAACAGTAATAAAGGGATGAGATGTTATTTTAAGGGATGACAAGCGTAAGGATGGGATGTTATTTTAAGGGAGGACAGGATTTCCTGAAAGTGTATGTTGTAGAAGCTATGGGAGAGACGTTAAATACCACGATTGCATAATTTGGGCATCATTATATTAATATTTGAATTTCTTAATAGAAGCATGATGAGATTTTCTTTTATTCAGTGCTGCCATTTCAGTCATGCTTATTGAGCTCCTAGGTGGCCATTTAATTTGTTGGGGAATTCCTAAATTCATTACTCATGAGGCTGGAACATCTGTTCATAATGGGAAGACAGTAAGATAGTCAATACTTAAATTATTTTTTGGCAGACTAAGCATACTAAAACACTTTTTGGCAGATTATGCATTCAAAGTAAAGAATTACTCTGTGTCTAACAGTAAATGAAAGTTTCATTGTATTTCATTGTTCATTAACAGGTTCATTAGTAAAATGCATGCATTAGCTGCATGTATAGGATAGCCCTGTAGCATACTGTATTTATGATTGTAAAATAGTAAAGGTTTGTCTTGTAAATAAGAGTATCTTAATATGAAATTGAAATCTGGCTCTTTGCTGATAAATACCAGAGTACTGGCACATGTCAGAAGTGATTGCTGAAGATGCCATTTACCAGTGACCAGAACACTTGCAGTCATGGTTCATCGAACAGTAATTTGACAGAGAAAATAAGGTTATAATCCTTTCACAAACAAGCTGTTGAGCTTCACCAAATTAAGAATTCACTGTCTGGCCAATATGGCTTTGGCAAGCTTTTACTGAGTTATGTAAAGACTGTGGGTTTTAAATAAATCAGAGAACATGCACTCTGAAATATCTGTAGCTGTAGGCTGATCTCCTTACTTTGTTTTCAAAGACTCTGCTCTATGCTCTGACAATTTCAAACAGATCAATGGTTTGCTGATGTAAATGAACAAATCCCTAATGATAATTATAGTTGCCTTCTTTCTCTTCCATCGCAATGAGTTCAGCAACTTCTGAAGAAATCATCGTAACAGAGCATTATTTCATTTCATTCCTGCACTGAGCTCTGTACAAAATGGCAACTCTGTAATTTGAATATTCTAGCTGAGACTAAAACTTGTCATAGCTTCCACGGATCTCTGCTTGCCATGGCTGACCTGGATGCCTCTGAACTGTTTTAAGTGGTTAATATTTGTGAAGTGATTTAGAAAGAAACTTCCCTCTATGAATGGTGTTGTAACTCAAGGTAGTTCAAAAATATTTGTCAGGATTTGCTGGGAAGTTCTGCTACTTCAATTGTATTTTGAAGGAAGGTGCAGATAGCAATTAAGTTAAAGTGCACAACCAGATGTGTCAGGAACCTTCCAGCTGGGGGTCGAGCGAGTAACGCTCAGGTTCTGGGTCTGACTCTGGCGGCGTCTCCTGCTCTGTCCTGGTCGCAGGGTTGGTGGCTCTCCTGCTGTGTATGTGTTTCAGCTTCTCCTTTAAAGTCAGTTCACACAATTTCAGTAATTCACTGCAGGTAATCTAGAGAGGTTCCATGCAGAATTTGCAACAATCACAGAGAGAAGTCCTGTAAATGCTTTGGTCAGTCCATGTATTTGCAAATGGCTGATTTAGTATTCACACGGAATCCAAAGCTCCTGACTGTTTGTGCCAGTCTATATATTTATTTCCTTGTGCCACTTCTAATTGCAAGAGCTAGTAATTAAACCTAGAAACTCCTGAAGACCTAGTGAGGTTCTTTCCTATCATCTTTTCCTTAACAGAAGTGATCCAGGGGTCTTGTTACCCCATTGTATTTTGTCCCTCATTGTGTCAAGATGTAGGGGAATTATATACCTGGCAATACTTTAAAGCAATAAAATAGTAAGCAATACTATTGAATTGTTCCAATTTTAGCTCTGTTTTCTCTACTAGGGTCCTTAGCTATGGTTTTCCTCTGTCTGTCTATGAAAAAACTCAAAAAACTTCAAACCTAACAAATCAGTGCTTCACATTAGCTTGGCAAGGCTCCTGACCTGTTGTAATTTTTTTCTTCCTCTTTTTTTTTTTTTTTTTTTCCAAATAGAGCCCAAAATTTGGCTTCTATGGTCTTTCTAGCTCTAAAGTAATTGCTAATTGCACAGATTTTCAAAGAGTGTGTTCAGGTACCTTTTAGTAGATGAATAAGATTAAAAATTATGACTTTAGAGAGAAAATAAATGAAAGCAAATCTAGTGGGCAATCATCAACAGAAAGAAAATGTACTCTGTTTTTTTTTATAGTAAATAGCAAAACTATCTTCCTTCAAAATTGTCAGGGAATTAGGAAATTAAGGTGTATATTTAATATCCATTTAAGGCACATTCCATATATCATGGCAGCAAAAATCCTAGTTGGAATCGTTGTGAATTAACGTGGAGTCATGAGAAAAGCACATTTGGTTACAGTAACTTGTAAAAAAGTATGCTGTACTCGAATTGACATAAGGATAGAAAGAAAATTGTGACTGACAGCGTATTGTGTAATGAATCTCTGGTGCCTCTCCCTGAACTGCAAGCCACTGCTGCCCAGAGGTTGCAGAAAGAATCAGGCAGCTCCTCTGCTTTGCCATTGCAATGCTAATATTTATTTCACATTAAGAACAAGGGAATGTTTCAAATTTAATACTACAGTGTTCTACTGGCTCTAAATGTTCACAGTTTGAGCAGCTTGTGAGTTATTGCTGTGTTAGCTGTCTCCTCCAACTTTGTTTTTAATCCTGGCTAAAAAAGGCTGCCGCTGCACATCCTGTTTAATGGTTTCTATCGATCAGAACAATAAAATTAAATAGAAAATTAATTCTTTTTTCTTCTTTGGTAATATGCTTAATTGTGATATGCTATACTTAGAGTTAAAAAATCAATATGTTTACATTCATTATTATCTAATTAATTATAATGCTTAGCGGTCCTATGTTAATGAGTGTAAATAACACCTTTGGTAAGTGTCCAAACAGGACAGATGTATGTACTGTATTTTTATTGGGAATTTGGTCAGACAGAAAGCATGTTACCCATCTGTTCTGGGTGTGAATGGCAGAGTTATTTCTGAATATTCACTTTACAGCCCCCCAAACAGAAGTTAGATTCTGTGCAGTTTGAATTTCTTTGCAGGGCAGTTCTAAATGACTCTCACTGTATATGACACAGCACTTGGGTGTTGCAGTTTGTTTGTCTGTTGGTATCAACACAGCATGTAAGAGCTGCTGCTTTTTCACTCTGTCTTACAAAGACGGATTTCTCTTGTTGTGTGAAGATAAATGCTGAAACTGGTACAAAGCCAATGACAAACTCATGATTTCTGGTTCCTCTGGGAATGCTGTTTCCCTCTTGGTGAATGTCACGAGGCTGGGATGCAGGAGATCAGTGTGCTTTCGTCAGGTCTTACTGCTGACTTGCCAAACCCGGCTCCTCAATGTCACTCTGTGCATAATGGGAGAGGGTACTCGGCTTTCCTAGACTGTTCAGCTGCAGGAAAAAAGGTGGTGTATTTAACAGACAAACCAATTACCCCAACAGAACCTCTCCAACTTCCCCAATCTTTCTATGTGGCATGGTGGTTTTAAATATAAGTAAAAACCCAGTGTAGGAATAATATAATTTCGTTATCTTTACGTTTATTGGCATGGAGTCATGTGCAGCCAAGATGTGTTTGAGATTAGAAGTGTAACATTTCTATTCTGGTGGATTTTTATAACGTGGAAGTTCACAGTTTTTAATGTCTAATTCTCATACACAAGTTTCTGCACACATGTAACATCAAATGTGAAAAGGTAGAGTGAAAATCTCTTCTGCAGAAGAGCATCAAGTTGTGAGCTGCAGAGCTGCTGAATTAGTCAACTGCCTGTTATGTTTTGAAAGTTGGGTAGAGGAAATAGCTGCTTCCTAGCCACACCTGGCATGTCCAATGGGTGTGTAAGCATTGCACGTATTTTGCAAGATACTGTATCCTCTCTGTTGGCTGTGCAGTTGTAACAAGGCATCCTGTGCTCTGGAGGACCCTTAGGACAAAGCTTGGAGGTTGTATGTCATGTAGCCTGCTCAGGAAAATGCTTCTATTATCACTTGGAATAAAGGAATCCTCGTCAAGGTCCTGCATTCATTTGTAAAGCTAATGAAGTGTGCTGGCTGTCAGGAAATAACACAGCGTGGTGGATGTGGCAGATGTGGTAAAAAGCCCCCTCCAAGCAGCCAAGGAGGTTGGTTTACTTGTAGGTTTCTTTTCCTAATGGTTTTAACTGATGTGTACATCTTCTATTTTTTCTGAGTTTAGAAAAAGTATTTTAAAAGCCCCTTGGTACCATGGCTATCTGCTTTGACATTTCATGCAGTCAGATTCACAGAATCACAAGGTTGGAAAAGACCATCAAGTCCAACCAATCCCATCCTAAGCTAAACCATATCCAGAAGTCCCTCATCTACCCTTTTGTTTGAACACACCCAGGGAACACACTCAGCCCCTCCCTGGGCAGCCTGTGCCAGGCCTTGACAGCTCTTTCAGTAAAAGGTTTTTTTCTAATGTCTAATCTGACCCTGCCCTGGCACAGCTTTGTGCCATCTCCCCTTGTCCCATCTCCTGTCACCTGGCTGAAGAGACCATCACCCACCTCTCCACAACCTCCTTTCAGGTAGTTGTAGGTGGTGATAAGGTCTCCCCTCAGCCACCTCTTCTCCAAGCTAAACAGCCCCAGCTCCCTGAGCTGTTCCTCATAGGATTTGCCCCCCAGCCCCTTCATGCCAGTTGAAGCTGCAGTTCCTTCCTACATGTTTACAAGTCTCCCCACATGATTTAATACGTCTTCTTAGAAAGACACGTACAATTTTAGAGGCTGGGTGTCCTTTGAGATTGTTAGACTCTCTTTCCTTGGTATGATTTTATTAAAGGTAAAACAAACAAAAATCTCTCCTTCCCCCACCAAAACCCAAAACACCCTAGGACAAAGCCAAGAAGTACTTTGGGTCGTGGGTTAGCAACTGCATTGCTGCTGGGTTGCTTCATTTTATGCACTTGATGGGTGCCAAAGACAGTTTGGAGAGCCCTTTTTCTAGGGTATGCCCAGTAAAACTTTA
The DNA here is from genome assembly GCA_022605575.1 of Laterallus jamaicensis coturniculus. Classification (NCBI taxonomy): domain Eukaryota; kingdom Metazoa; phylum Chordata; class Aves; order Gruiformes; family Rallidae; genus Laterallus; species Laterallus jamaicensis. Next base: position 4,354,780 of record JAKCOX010000014.1, read on the forward strand.
TTTAAACTGCACTCTGGATTATTTTTTTAAAATGTAAAATACATAATTCTGTTTCACAGATGCCACAATTCTTGCATGCTGCAATACATCCACGTTTACTAATTTTTTCAGATGTCTGGGTCTTGGGTTGCTAAATCAGAAGTCAAGGCTATTGAGATGTACTCTTGTTCCTACGATCTGTTGTTACCTCTGTGTGTAAACCCACTGTTTCAAACCCATGTGCTCTGTGGAAAGGTGAATTTGTTTGGAATGTGTTTTCGTAGCTGACCTTATGTACTCATGGCTTTGAACAAGGCACATCAGTTCTATCAACGTAATGTGTGAGTTTCAGAAACTGCTCTACATAGTCTTAAGTTCCCAATAAAATTGGGGATAAATATTTTTTCCCAAAAAAAGAAACAATGTTTTGGAGGGGAGGAGGTGGGGAATGTATGAAAATTATTTTTCATCATCTGCAAATTCCAAGCCTGCCCTTACACAGTGATCACAGCCAAATCTTGGGGAGAGGGGAATTTCAGCACATCCTTGTCACCTATTTAAAGTAATTTCTGAAACTAGCTCAGAGGCCAATGTTTGCACCTGCATGCTTAAAATTGGAAAACTTGTATCTGAGATTTGCAGCAATTGTGTCAAACTGCTATGACTTTTTTTTTTCTTTTGAAACATGGAGTCTTTTTAATAATCTGTGGACTAACAGCTTATGTTTGCTAATTAACAGTGTGTATATATGCATTATACTGCTATGCATGCTAATAGGTAGTATATTGTATCACAGAAATTACAGGAACTAGTTATTGTTAATATTTCTGGAGATTAAATTTATTTACAGTTTATAATAATTGCAGGTTAGCATAGTTAGAATCTCATATGCATATCTCTTTATGTAAACCTCATTTGCATCTCAAGATTAAAATGGAAGGCTAATAATAGTGCAGTAATTCTTTAACAGTTCTACCTAAAATTAGCCCTTATGTAGATTTGGACTTTAATTGCTTGGAATCAAAAACACAAGTATTGACTTCACACCAACAAATCTTAAATTAAAATTATGAAGTGGTTGCCTGCAGTAGATTTCTTCTAGTTTTGTGTTTCTAAAGATAGGTTAAAGTTTCAGCCTAAAACTCCACTATGTATATTCTCTATTGGTATGCTCATATTTGAGCAAGGTAGTGCATGCCATAAGAATGGAATTACTGATGTAATATTGTGCTTAGAGCTTCAATCTTTTAGTTTTCCTAGGAAATCTGGTAAAATCCTTGATTTTGAAAACTGAATGAACCCCCTGCAAGCATCCTGTAATACTGAAAGCACACAGAGAAATGAAATAGTTTGCAAGTGTCTTGATAGGGGTGGAAGGAAAGAAAAAAATTCTTAGCCAAAACTTAAGTTTTTGGAGTTATGCTGTTTTAGGGACTGTTAACACTTTGCTTCCTTAGATTAGCTGAAGGGAACCACTAAGGACTGATCCTGCTGATTTTTGATCTGTAACCTCCGAGATGTTACCTTTCATCCTAGGATATGGTTTTAAAAATGCAGAAGCACTGAATGAAAATGAGTTTGGTCTTAAGGTTTCTTTGTTCTACTCTTTTTAGATCTCTGGTGGAAGAGGAGGATCCTCATATGAAAGTATCTCTTGGTAGCAGCGATATGGGCGTCTCTGCCCATCTACAGTCTTCAAAGACAGGGACCACAAGATTTTTCACCAGCAACACTCACAGTTCTGTGGTATTACAGGTAATTAAGTATTCTTGTATCAGTATTGTTCTGTAATGAGAATTTTGGCTGCACTAAATAGTGCCTCCACTCAGTAGACTTTCAGTCTAGTAATTCCTAAAAAGCCTAAAAACCCCATACATTAGTGTGCTGTGCTGACAATGCCCACAAGCAAACGTGGCTTGGAACTTCTTTTCCTGAGATTTAAAGATTCAACTTTTTACCAACAGCTTGGGGAGAAACCCTGGTCTTCTCCTTGGGTACTATCCCTTTCCACTCTCAGTTTCTACGAGGTAATATTTAAACTATGAAATAACAGCTGCATCAGAGAAACTCACTTGGGTATAACAGTGTTATGTGAATGCTTGTACCATCTCCTGTGTGAAAGCTGCCTTAGGGATGTGAACGACGAGAGCTCCGTGCTCATCCACATCCCTGTGGTGGCAGAGCCCTGCTGGGTTTGGTGTGACACCTGTGCTGGGACTGACTCTATGGCACTACAGTATGGTAGAAGGGATAAAAATGTCATCTAATAGATAAAAATCTTAAGTTTTGTCACCTTGATGCTGTCTGAGCTCTTATGTGAGAGTCAAACTTAGAGCTTGCTACTCTCCAGTGCAGACTTTCTCAGGAGTACAGACAGCTTCTGGATGCTGTGACTTCTTGGAGAACTGCTGGTGATTTTTTTGTATTTATTTTTTTTTAATTTGCTGCTACTTTAAATAGAATGGCTAAGTTTTGGGACAAAAATGAGAAGGTTTTTAAAAACTTATAGTCAGAGAAGCTACTGATTCCTTTTTAGTTCCTAAGGCTTGAACATAGTTTTCCCTTGTTTTTAAATTTTGGAACAATTTTAGTTGTTCTAGATATATTTTGCTGTGTCTCTTTAGGTTTTGTAGGTATATTAGTCTTGAGATACTTGGGTGCACTTGGAGTCATCCTCTTGTTGCAGCTTTTCTACCTAATGCTAAAGTTAGCCAACAGAGACTTTTTCTTCAATGGAAGATGGAGGCTACTGGCACAAATATAAACCATCCAAAAGAAAAACTCCTTAGACCATGGAGAATCCCTTGGCTATATTGTATATTTTGTACTAAAAAAAAATCAGTGAAGGAGAGAAACGGAGAGAACAAAACTGTAAAACACCTAATATAGAGCTGTGTCTTGCTCAGTTTGTACTTTGTTAGAAAAAGACTTGTTATGGCAAGGGACATAACAGCAAATTGTGATATTGGGAATCCTTGGCAAAGTGTTCCACAGCTTATCTCTTCCTTGTGTGATTTTGTTCTTCAAAATTTGAGCAAATGGAGAACTGGTAGGTAGAGCTGATTTTGTGCAAACTCCAAGGAGGTCAGTCAAGGCATGGAAGTATGGTAGCTTTATACAAACCTGTGCTTGGTGTCTGCAGGTTACTGAAGCTAATAACTCATTTTCATTTGCACTCTGGTGTTTTCTGTGAGACAAAGTTGAATATTCATTTCTCGTTACCTTGGCAGTTTTAAAGGCAGTTTTAAAAATACAGCCTCTCTTTAAGATAACTTCAGTTTTAAACCAAGGGGGCTGATGTCAAGACTTCTTTAAATGTTGAATCTGTAAAGACAATATTTACATTCTTCTTAGTACTAGAAAAATATCAGACATGCCCAGTTGAAAAAAATTGTTTTACGTTTGACCTTCTGTTCTGCAGTCTGGGAAAGAGGTGAGTGTTCCATCCATCTTCCAGTATCCCCAAATGGGCATATCCTTAGTGGAAAAACTTTAGGATGGTGTTGTAGATTACTTTCTTCTTTTAATACTGTTTGCTGTTATAGGTAATCCAGGAAAGATCAGATATAAAATGAGCTTAATTTGGAATTTTTGTCCTGTAAACTTAAGTAATAAATTTGATAATCATAGTATCAGGTGAGAACTTTCCTTACAAGCCCTGCTATATGCAGCCTCTTAGCTTCCAAACCACTTATATTTCCATTGCACACAAGTTTATTTGGAATGGGTGTATGTGTCCAGAAATGGTAGATCCAAAAAAACAATTGCTGTTGAAGTTGAAGATTACAAAACTAACTCCTTCCTGAAAACAGCCTAATTAGCAGAATAAAGCTACTTCCTAAGGCACGGTGTACTCAGCATTCCTCAGCCATTTCTGGAAAAGAATAGTTCTCCCATTGTTTTTCAGTGAATAATTATTATTAGTATTAGAGATAATGGCTGGAAGGTTGATAAATTCTTAGTGACATTTTGGCACTAGAGTACATATGTAAATAAAATAAGTATTGACCTGTGAAAATGAAACCTATTCCTACTCTTGTCCCAAATCACAAGGCCGCTGTGCATGATGCTGTTCTTGCAGGGCTTTGACCAGCTGCGAGTGGAAGGTTTGCTTTGTGATGTGACGCTTGTTCCAGGAGATGGTGATGAGATGTTTCCTGTTCACAGAGCGATGATGGCTTCTGCAAGTGATTACTTCAAGGCCATGTTCACAGGTGGGGTTTTGCTAAAGCAATGCATACTGCTGCTCTCCAAACTTCCATTGTTTGCACACTCGAACACGCTCAGTGCTGTGTTTGAGTCAACCCAGGACTGCAAGCAACTCTCTGTACTTGTACTCTCTCTGCTGTTGCTTATGTGTTTTTTAAATTAGTCTTGAACATTCTACTTTAATTTTGTATAAGTTTATGAAAATATTTCAACCCAGTGAAAATGCTCATACAAACTTACCTACGTGTCTTTTTCAGGAGGAATGAAGGAACAGGATTTAATGTGCATTAAGCTTCATGGTGTGAATAAAATAGGCCTAAAGAAGATAATTGATTTCATTTATACTGCAAAACTTTCCCTTAACATGGACAACCTTCAGGACACTCTGGAAGCTGCCAGTTTTTTGCAGATTTTACCTGTTTTGGACTTCTGTAAAGTGTTTCTTATCTCTGGGGTAAGACTTACTACTTGTTTCACATTTGCCATGATTAAAGGCCTTTTTGTTTGGTTGGGGTTTTTGTGGAGTGTGTGTTTTGGGTCTTTTTTTAAGAATGGTGGCTGTGTCACAGTCAAAGTTAAGTTTAAAATTTGCCATTATTCCTAAGTTGGATTCACAGAGAACAAATTTGCTTTGTAGTTTTCTTTTTCTTCTGAGTGTTATGTACACTGTGAGTTGGATATAAATGTTAGACTATGTTAAAATTATTCTAATTCCTAAGCGTATTGTAGTCTTGATAGAAACTATGCTAATCGTGGGTCCCAGATTCCTTACTGGATTTCTTGGTTCATGCCCTCACACTCTGTATCTTTCCATAAAATAGCTACTTAGTGAGTTAAACTGAAGAAGAAAGTGAGGCGTCTATATTAATACACTTCCTTGAGAAATTTTATTTTGAGGACTGTAGCCCATGATTGTAGAGATCACCAGAGAAACATCTTCTCTGTAAACCAGTGAGCTGGGTCATGGTCCTCTTGGGGATGTTTTTGGGGGATGACCTGCTGGAGAAGAGCTCTGTGGAGAAGGACCTGGGAGTCCTGGTGGATGACAGGGTGGCCATGAGCCAGCAGTGTGCCCTAGGGGCTAAGAGACACAGTGGGATCCTGGGGTGCATCAGGAGGAGTGTGTCCAGCAGGTCAAAGGGACATGATCCTCCCCCTCTACTTTGCCCTGGTCAGGCCCCACCTGGAGTATTGTGTGCAGTTATGGGCTCCTTGGTATAAAAAGACAGGGATCTCCTGGAGAGAGTCCAGAGAAGAACTACAAAGATGATTAAGGGCCTGGAACATCTCCCCTATGAGGAAAGGCTGGGTGAGCTGGGACTGTTCAGCCTGGAGAAAAGAAGACTAAGGGGGGACCTTATGAATGTCTATAAATATCTTAAGGATGGGATGCAGGGGGAAATGGCCAACCCCTTTTCAGTGTCTGTGGAGACAGGACAAGGAGCAATGGCTGCAGGTTGGAGCATAGGAAGTTCCACACCAACATGGGGAAGAACTTTTCCCCAGTGAGGGTGAGGGAGCCCTGGGACAGGCTGCCCAGGGGGTGTGGAGTCTCCATCTCTGGAGAGGTTCCAGCCCCGTCTGGACACCGACCTGTGCAGTATGAACTGGGGAGCAGCTTTGGCAGGGGGATTGGACCCGATGATCTCTTGAGGTCCCTTCCAACCCCTGGGATTCTGTGTTCTCTAAAGTGATTCCTAATAGGGATATTTCAAAAATGCTGGTTATGTGAGAAAAGTAGCTACAAGGATTTTATGTTGATTGCTGCATTTTGCTGCAACTAAAAATAGCTTTGCCTATGGGGAAGTATTGTTTCCCAATCACCACAATAAGTGCATCTGTAATTGGGGACAGCCCCCCAAGTAGCAGCCCTCTTTTCTACCAGTCATGGTTGGTTACAAGAATTAATACTTCTGTAGCACAGTTGCTTTTGTGCAATTGGAATGAATAAAAAGTTTGCCCTGCAAAGCAGTATACTGTGCTACCAATGCAGTAAAATCTATTTATGGCTTACAGTTGCCCTGCTGATTTTTATTTATTAGAGAGATTAAAATCTTAGGTCTGATCCCGCTCTTGAGGTAGGGGGAGCCTGGCCAACCTTTTTTCCCCTGCTTCCTTTCATTCCCTTTTTCAGGCTTGATGTCCTGTTTTGCTTTGTGGCTGTGCTTTGGAGAAGGATGCTGTGCTCACTTCAACTTGAATGTCAGACAGTTTTGCAGTTTTCTCTGTATTAAAAACAGACTTCTGTTTTAGCAAAAGCAAGAGAGCTCTTAAAGATTCAGCTTGTTATGTTATAACTGGCTTCTTGTGTAAGCTTTTTCTTGGGTTCTGTCTTTGTGGATGGGAAGAGGCATGTAAGCAAAGAGATGTGACATGAAAACACTCCATTTATTTCTTAAATCTTCGGTATCAGAGGTTTCAGGGTCCCTGCACTGACTGCACTCATTCTTGCATTATGCACAACTGACGCTTGAGTTATTTCTATAGTTAAAACAGTGCAATCTCAGGATATGGGTGAAATTACCTGGTTTTTAACTTACAGTATATAAGCGATGCCAATATATGATGCTTCCGAATCTTTCCTGTAGCTCTCCTAGCAGTACAACTCTTTGACCTGCCAACAATAAGGAGCAACTATTTTGAGGGCTGCAGAATGAGGTGTGCTGTCAAAGCAGTTCTGCCAAGAGACACACTTTGGCATTATTTCTAATGCTTCCTGGAGATTTCCTGATGTTAATGGTAATAGCTTATATACCTTACTAGAAATCTCACGAGTAACAGAGACACTGGTGCGTCCTACGTGAATGATATTATTTGGAATTCAGCTTTCTGAGAGTCTGTAATGAAAAAATAAAGCAGCAGGTATTGCTATAGGTCCTCAGAGTACAGGCTCAGAAATGTGACCTCCATAATGAAGACACCAGGCTGAGTGGTATGGTTAACGCAACAGAAGGAAAGGAAGCCATCCAGAGGGATCCTGACAGCCTGGAAAGGTGGGCCTGGGTGAACCTAATGAGGGTCAACACTGCCAAGTGTCAGGTGTTGCACTTGGGCCAGAAGAATCCCAGACACAGATACAGACTGGGAGAAGAGCTCCTTAAGAGCAGCCCTGTGAGAAGGACCTGGGTGTCACAGTGGATGAGAAACTTCACATGAGCCAGCAGAGTGCTCTTGCAGCTCGCAAGGCCAATGGTATCCTGGGCTCCATCAGAAGAGGGGGGGCCAGCAGGGACAGGGAGGGGATTGTCCCTCTCTACTCTGCCCTGTGAGGCCCCAGCTGTAGTCCTGTGTCCAGAGGTGGGGCCCCCAGTACAAGAAAGATGTGGGACTGTTGGAGAGGGGTCAGAGGAGCCACAAAGATGATTAGAGGGCTGGAGCACCTGCCCTACAAAGAGAGGCTGAGGGAGCTGGGCTTGTTCAGCCTGGAGAAGAGAAGGCTGCGGGGGGACCTCATTGCAGCCTGCCAGTCCCTGAAGGGAGCAGAGGAACAGGAGGGGAATCGGCTCTTTAGAAGGGTTGATAATGGCAGGACAAGGGGGAATGGATTAAAACTCAAGGAGGGAAGGTTTAGATTGGATATTAGGGGGAAGTTGTTTACAGAGAGAGTGGTGAGGGGCTGGAACAGGCTGCCCAGAGAGGGGGTGGGTGCCCCGTGTCTGGGGGTGTTCAAGGCCAGGTTGGATGGGGCCCTGGGCAACCTTGTGTAGCTCCAGGCCTGAGGTTGGTGGCCCTGCCTGTGGCAGGGGATTGGAGTTCTGTGATCCTTGGAGTCCCTTCCAACCCATGCCATTCTATGATTCTATAACATCCACCAAGATTTACACAAACAGGAGGACTCCAAGCTGCTAATAAAAGCAATCATTTTCATAAGGAAAGTGTTAGAGTCATTTAGGCTCTATAACACTATGATTTTGCTTTTAATTTTGGTGTATTTTCGGATTGGCCAATTCACTGAGAATTTTGCGATATTTTTTCCATCTTTTTTTTCCATTTTTCCATTTCTTACACCACTTATTTTATGTTGCTTAGATTTTTTTTTACCTTCCAAAATGATGGTTTGCCTCTCCAGGGTTGTCATTGCTATAAATGCCAACTTGGAATAAGGTCTTGGTGTGCTTTTGAATTGGGGATTTGGAGCTGCCTCCCTTTGATGGGAGGTGAGCCCCAGGGACAGAGTGTTGTCCTTTCCCCTTAGTTGGTAGGGCAGCTGCTTGTTTATTTTGCTTTCTTAGGGAAAGAATTACTTTCATCTTGTGTTATTTGGAAGGGTTTTTTTTCTATTGTTTGAAATGCTTGTATTCTAAAAGTTCCTTCACTTATGGTGACTCATGGTTTTGGTTCAAGAAATACCTTGTTTGATACCATGTTTTGAATGGGGTGAGGGTCACAATCAAGAGGAGTTTTACTGATTTTCCTAACTGTTTTCATTTATAGTGATGTCTAAGTGGACATAATTCTTTCTATAATTGTAGAGGAACTACAAAAAAACAGGTTAGCCTAGTTGTGTTCTCAGAAGCCTTGTATAAAGAATTTTTGAATTAACTTTCTTCAGAATTGGTTTGAATAGGAATGAGAGCTGGTAAGCAAACTTGGTTGATTGTGTAAAGCTAAGAAATGGTAATTAAAGCAGAGATTATGATTCCATGGTTGTACTAGTTTTGCTCCGTTCTTGAAGTAGCATTTGTGTAACACAGTGAGTTCTCTGAGCAAGTCTTGAGCTTATTTCTGCTGAAATTCTCTGAGAGCAGCATCTGAAAGGTGATGCAACCATTTCCAGATAAATCATAGAATACTTAATTTCTTAGGGAGTCCATTATTAACGAGACTATAGAAGTCAGTGTATCTAAAGCATAATGCAGAGCACTGGAATAGGCTGCCCAGGGAAGTGGTGGAGTCTCCTTCTCTGGAGATATTCAAGACCCGTCTGGATGCCTGTCTGTGCAGTATGAGCTGGGGAGCTGCTTTGGCAGGGGGGTTGGACTGATGATCTCTTGAAGTCCCTTCCAACCCCTACAACTCTGTGATTCTGTAACTGTGTTACTTTGTAAGACAGTATTGGGAATATTTGCAAAGAAAAACATAACAGCTTATATTGTTTAAGAAGTAGAGGCACCTTCAGAGAATGGTATGTGCTGTATCTGACTTGCAAGTATTCTGTTGTTTGTTCTGCATTTACACTCCTCTCAAGTAGCCCGTTGCTCTCCCCTTCCTTCTGCAGTAGGATGTGCAAAGAAACACTAGAATACTTCTTAAGATGTTTTCAGTCTTACTTTTAGGGTTGGTTGTAAGTGTTTATAGCTGTATGATAGACTAAGACTACTCCCAGGTTCACATCTAAATGCACCATAGTGTAATTACAATTAATACAAGTGCCATGGAGATGTTTTCTGAGTACCAAGTGCTAGAGAGCACACAGAAGTGTTTTGGCAAAAGTACAAGCAATGTACAAAATGGAGAAAGATGAGAAACCTATCAAGTAAATTACAGCACTCAGGGGAAAATCACAGGTTAATAGGGAAGGGAATGTTATACTTTAATTAAAGAAAACATTCCAAAACACTGAAAATTAATGTCTTAGCTGTACCTTTCATATAGCTATATAAGAAAATTTTATGCCTTCTATAATTGTGTTTTATTCTTTTATCGAAGCTAGCAAATTGCAAAATACTGAGATCTCTATTTGGAAGTCCTGTTTTATCACAGAAACTTGGTTAACTGAGGCTGGAGCGTGATGGTCTCAGTTTTGGGTGAGTGTGGGGTCTGATGCTGGGGCCAGCTTTGCCAGTCATCAGAAATTCACCTTTTCTAACAATGAAAAGGTGATTTTTAAAAAATATTTTCTTTCCCAAGCTGCTCAAATTTCTACTGCTGCTATTTCTGGAATTCTGTATATGGGATCCCACAGAACAATTGGGGATTTCAGGAGAGTGTAAGCTCTTTTAAACTTAGAGTCTTTGAAATGCCACATTGGGTGCTTCAATGTGTAAGCTGTTCAATCAAAAGCAAGTTAGATCCTGAAATGTTTTGAGGACTTGATTTGCTGTGCATGTTATTTCTCCTCTGTGCTTCAAGGTTCTCATGCTTGCAATTATTTTGCTCTGTGCTCAATTTTGTACTATTTTATAGTCAATTAAGTTTTGACAAGAGCTTGGGTAGTGATTGCTTCAAAGTTTCAAAGAATTGAGGCATAGAATCGAATCACAGATTAGTTTGGGCTGGAAGGGACCTGAAAGATCATCCAGTTCCAACCCCCTGCCATGGGCAGGGACACCCTCCACTAGCCCAGGCTGCCCGAAGCCCCATCCAGTCTGGCCTGGAACCCTGCCAGGGATCTGAGAGCAGCCGCAGCTTCTCTGGGCACCCTGTGCCAGAGCTTCAGCACTCTCACAGGGTGAAATGTTTTCCTCACACTTAATCTAAATCTGCCCTTCTTCAGTTTAAAGCCATTTCCCCTTGCCCTGTTACTCCCTGCCCTTGTAACCAGCTTTCCTGTAGCCTCTTTAGGTACTGGCAGACTGCTATAAGGTCTCCCCAGAGACTTCTCTTCTCCAGGCTGAACAAGTCCAGCTCTTCTGACTTGCCCTCATAGCAGAGGTGCTCCAGCCCTCTGATAATATTCCTCTGGACTCACTTCAGCAGCTCCATATCCTTGTACTGAGCACCCCAGAGCTGGATGCAGTACTTTAGGTGGGGTCTCACTGGAGCAGAGCAGAGGGGCAGAATCACCTCCCTTGACCTGCTGGTCAGGCTTCTTGTGATACAGCCCAGGATGCAGTTGGCTTGCTGGGCTGCAAGTGTTCATTGCCAGCTCCTGTTAAGCTTCTCAACAACCAGCACCCTTAAGACATTCTCCTCAGGGCTGCTCTCCATACATGCTGTGTATTTGTGCTTAAGACAGCTGCTTTGTCCCAAAAGTACTTTGGCTTTTGCATTTGGGTTTTCAGACTGTAATAACACCTTTCTTTTTTGAAAACCCTTTTTAGTATTTTTTGGAACTTTTACTTCTGCTTTGTAATGAGCAATTACAGTGAGTGACATGAACGAGCAGCTCTGCCCAGTAATCAAAGCCCAAGGAAAATAAGGCTTATTTAAAATTCTTGGCTTAGTTGCTTAGTTGTTTGAGCAGTTATGGCTTTTTGCTCTTTCTAAGAATCTTTACTAGGTACTGGCTTCACTGTACAGCCACTCTTACATTTTTCTCTGACATTTCCATCCCTCCCATTCATTTTAGTGGGATTTCCAGAAGTAGCAGTTCCTTCTGTTCACTGATGAGCTCCTGATTGACTGACTTCCATAGAGAACCATTTCTGGGCCTCTCAGAAGTACTATAGCATAAGTCAAACCACTGTTTAATTCATACTTGAGCAGTTTACATACTTCTGTTTCAATAGCTTTGTTGTATTTTAATGCTGTCCAATTTTGAATATTTGAGTAGAAGTAGCTGTTGCATTTCATTCTGGTGAAGGATTATTGCTTTTGGCTTAGGATTTAAGAATGTCTATATATTTTTATGACTGAATTTTTTGCAATGTGAGTTAGTCTGGTGCATTGATTGTTATCTTAGAGCACAGTAAAACTGGCAATATCCCTTTTGTCAAGGGAAGTAACCTTTAAGAACATACTTAATTGCTGGTAAGCCAAACAAATGCACAATTCTGTAAGTGTAATGGGGAGTAAGGAAGGATGGAAGAAACCCAAACCGGAGTGCAGCACAATTCTAGCAGATTAATTAAGGCAGGATAAAGTAAATTTTCCCAGAATTGTGGGGTTACTAGAAACTCCTGATGTCATGTTTGTCAGTCATGAACAGTCTGTAGTGTGTCCATAAATTTCTCAGATGTTAGCATTCCAGGAATAGATGGAACTGCATATTCACAGCATAACATCATTATGGTAATGCATAAACTAGAGGCATACCTGGCCCTTGATAACTGGCAGGTATTCTACCATAGGCTGAAATACTTCATTGCAACCTGAACACCATGTAGCAATGGTACATAAGCTGTGTCTGTCCTGCTTTGGTCTTTTAACTTCCAAATTTCCCTTTTCTGTATGCAGTAATACCTTTCTGCTGCATGCCTTAGTATGGGGAAAGTGCTGCTGGTAAGTGTATTCCAAAGTAGATTTAAATACAGTAACTCTGTAGCAAAAGTTCAGATTTGTGGTATACTGTCAGCTGTTTAAGGGGTGATTTATCTATTGGTTTATTTTTATTATACAACTTGAAATGTGAGAAGTAAGAATGTCCCGTTTCATGTACTTACATTGTTAATCCCAGTATGTGATTGATTTATGTAAATTTAAAACCCTAAAAGGAAATGTACAGAAATCAGTTTGATGCTCTCAAAAACAGAAAAAAGGAAAATTAAAATGTTTAAGCATCAGAGAATCTTTTGTAGGTCGTTTCTAGCTGATTGGATTATTTTGATATAAACAAAGTGGTCTGTCTTGTAATACAAAAATAATTCCCATGTACATATCATGCAGATATTTTTGCATTAGAATTCTTTACAGTCTGCCACATGCTCATCTTATAGATGCGACCTGATTACAGGATTTGTGTTCCTGGAGCTAAAGAATTAAATTTGGAACCTTTGCTGTGTGAAGGTGGCTCAGGATTTGTGAATGAAAACTTGGGATGGCTGCAGATCTTAACTCTAGGGCAAGTTAGGTCAGTTTATAGTGGTTTTATAAATTCTCCTATTCCTCTGCTTGTCAGACTTTTGAATTGCCTAGTATTAAAGGGCAAGGATCAGTATCAAAATATTGATGTGATGACCAGAAGGTCATTTGAAGCTTTTAGAATTCTTAGTCAGTCTGGTCAGAGTCCTCAATCTTTATAATCTTTTTAAAAACAACCACAAGATTTGAAGCTTAAATTCTTTTGGCATTACCAAAATGAGGAGCACAAGGTTGTGGAAATTGTCAACATTGTGTAGGGCTGATGTGCACAGAGACAGAAGGCATGTGCAAATGAAGCTTGGGTTAGAATAAGTATTGGGTGCAGAAAAGCTACACTTCTCAGCAAGAAGTGTTTGAAAAATTGACTTGCTTTACATATGTAACAGAGCTTGCTGAAATGAATTGACCATGTTCACTGGAGACCCACCTTGTTATGTCCCATCCCTGCCATCTTTCTTCTGCCTTGGAGCCTAAGTGACCTCAGAAATTTAAAGAGCCAAAGATGTAAGAAATATGGATACAGCAACAATGTAAAAAGAGATTGTTACCAAGATGTGGTCACTAGGAGTGTGGTTCCTAATCTAAGGCATTTCTTGTGCTGGGTATTTCTGAGAGAAATCCTTCTCGGTTCATTTAAAAAAAAAATTATACATATAAAATTAGAATCACTACCTTGTATTTCTGGACATTAACTTTGAACATATCTGTAAGAGCACCACTTTGATTTAACAAAGATCCAATTTTGCGTGTTTCTAAGGAATATATTCATAGAGTCATAGAATGACTTGGGTTGGAAAGGGCCTCAAACATCATCTAATTCCACCTCCCTACCATGGACCAGGGACACACTCACTAGACCAAAGCTCCATCCAACCTGGTCTTAAATGCCTCCACAGATGGGACTTCCACATCCTCTCTGGGCAATGGGATTGAACACTAAATAAATTGTCTGAAACCTGTGGCATTGGAGTGGTAGCTGTGTTGGTCACATTATGACAATACAGTTTTAATAATGTCAGAAGATGGACTGACCATTAAACTACTTTTGTGTTCTACTCTGTTACTGTGGGTTGATTGCTTCTCCCTTAACTGTTTTTTCCATGTCTGTCTTAAAGATATTTCCAGAGCTTCTCAAAGAAGTAGTGCTGCATAATTGCTATGTATCATCATTGTATAATGTATTTGACATAATTAATATATGCCATCAGCTTGTTACTTGTCTCATTTCTTCCTTCAAAATAAGGAATACATTGGGTCTCCCCTCGTGGTCATGAATATATATATCACACTGAATATTTATTTGCTTATGTGCAAATCACCTTGAAAATGATGAAATTCTGCTGACTATAGTTTTCATTGAATCTACATTATCATTTAGGAACCCAATTAAGGAAGCATTTTGATTCCTCTTTCTGTTTACTTAACAGGTTTCATTGGAAAACTGTGTTGAGGTTGGGCGAATTGCCAACACATACAATCTCACAGAAGTGGATAAATATGTTAATAATTTTATCCTGAAGAACTTGCCTGCATTATTAAGTACTGGTGAATTTGTGAAACTCCCCATTGAACGTCTTGCCTTTGTGCTTTCAAGTAATAGCCTTAAGCACTGCACTGAACTTGAACTCTTTAAGGCAGCTTGTCGCTGGCTGCGCTATGAGGAGCCTCGGATGGAGTACGCTGCAAAACTAATGAAGAACATCAGGTTTCCACTGATGACGCCCCAGGATCTTATTAACTATGTTCAAACGGTGGACTTCATGAGAACTGACAATACCTGTGTAAACTTGCTTTTGGAAGCCAGCAATTACCAAATGATGCCGTACATGCAGCCGGTTATGCAGTCGGAGAGAACTGCCATTCGGTCAGACAGTACTCACTTGGTGACGTTGGGGGGAGTGCTGAGGCAGCAGCTGGTGGTCAGCAAGGAGTTACGGATGTATGACGAAAAGGCCCACGAATGGAAGTCCTTAGCTCCCATGGATGCGCCAAGGTACCAGCACGGCATCGCCGTGATTGGAAACTTCCTTTACGTAGTTGGGGGCCAGAGCAATTACGACACGAAAGGAAAGACGGCAGTTGACACGGTCTTTAGGTTTGATCCTCGCTACAACAAGTGGATGCAAGTGGCATCTTTAAATGAGAAGCGCACCTTCTTCCACCTAAGTGCCCTCAAAGGACATTTGTACGCAGTCGGTGGTCGAAATGCAGCGGGTGAGCTAGGTGAGTGCTGCTCCTGAAGCATGGCTTCTTGCCTTGCTTTTTAAGCCTTCAAATACCGTGCTGCCCTATGAATGGGTGGAGAGGAAGCAAGTTGAAGTTGTTGTTGTTGTGCAGCTTCTTTCTGGAAATATTGTGAATGCACAGAGAAATTTGTCTGGGTACTGCTAGCAGTTAATTTCAGAAGGGTTTCCATAAATAATTCCAGGTACCTTGTGCATTAATGCGTAACACCCAATGTCTTCATGTTTACCATCAAACATGAAGTAAAGCGAGTGTGTCTGTCTACGTGTGTGTGGATGTACATTAACACAACTACATTACCAAAAAAAGCTGAGAAACTGAACCCCTACTTTACACTTGTAAGGTGAGAAGGGCTACGAAGATGATCAAGAGCCTGGGAACATCTATCCTATGAGGAAAGGCTGAGAGAGCTGGGGCTGTTCAGCCTGGAGAAAAGAAGACTGAGGGGGGACCTAATCAATGTTTATAAATATCATAAGTATGGGGTGCAGGGGGAAATGGCCAGCCCCTTTTCTTTGGTCTGTGGAGACAGGACAAGGGGCAATGGCTGCAGATTGGAGCATAGGAAGTTTCACACCAGCGGAGTTTCACATACATGCGGAGGAAATTTTTTACAGTGAGGGTGACAGAGCACTGGAATAGGCTGCCCAGGGAGGTGGTGGAGTCTCCTTCTCTGGAGATATTAAAGACCCATCTGGACACCTATCTGTGCAGGATGAGCTGGGGAGGTGCTTTGGCAGGGGGGTTGGACCCGATGATCTCTCGAGGCCCCTTCCAACCCCTGCAACTCTGTGATTCTGTGTGTATGACTTTTAAACTGAGACTCAGTTGAATGATGGTTGCATTGAGACACATTTTCTAGAAGAGTAATTTTGAAATGCTAAGTATTTCTTTTTTCTTTTTTTTTTCCCCCCTTAAGTGGACTAATGACTGAGTGATTTGTTTCACCCACAGATCAGTGATAATTAGATCGCCTGACATTCTGCACTTGATCTTGTGAATACATGGTTAACTTATTAAATAAGTTTGGGGCAATGCCAACCACAAATACAGGCTGGGTGCAGAATGTATTGAGAGCAGCCCTGAGGAGAATGTCTTAAGGGTGTTGGTTGATGAGAAGCTCAGCATTAGCTGGTAATGCACACTTGCAGCCCAGAAAGCCAACTGGATGATCTTTAAAATCCCTTTCAATCCAAACGGTTCTGTGATACGAGTGACTCTGTCCTACAGGCTCCTTTCTCCCACCCCTGCCTCCTTGCAAATGATGATTGATTTTACTTGACCACCAGAAAAACCACCCCAGTAATTTCAGGAGCTTAAGATGGTTGGAAACAAAGAATAAACACGTAGTAACTTTTAATGTAACAAAAACCTGTAGAGGATGGCATGTGTTAATCCATTGTATTTTCCAAGCCATAGTGGTTAGCATGTGCTGTCAAGTCTGTGAGCATACTCCAACTTGTGAATTTGTTGGGGCTTTAGAACTGAAATGTTACTTTGATTATGCTTGGAATTTTAGCATAACATTGTATCTAAACAAGATGAAAGGTTTATTTTATTTGCTGCTTTCAGCCCAATATTTAACTGTATCTTGTCCAGTCTTTGTGACAGTATCTCCTGCTGCTGAGATTTCCTTTTTAGAAAGGCACTAATGTCTGTGCAGTGAGAAACGTGTAACTGAAACAATACAAAACCTAATTAGTGCTGCAGCATCAGTGACTTTAATTGATGCATCTCAGTCATTCACATACTTCGGTTCACGATCACAACGCAGACTTTCTGAGGATACATGTAGTATGTTGCTTCTGCTACACACAACTGAGCTGCCTTTCTCAGGGGTTTAAAATCCATTGTAATGTTTGATGAAATGAGACATATAAAAACATTTAAAAACATAAATGAGACACAAAAATGCTTCCTGTTTCAAAAAACATGAGAAAAGTTACTTGTTTTCCCCAGACAGCCATTTATTTTCTGATACAGATCCTGAGGTTTTCAGAGTTTTTCTTGCATTCTAAATGCAAGCTTAATACCCTGTAAAAGACCAAATATACAAACTATTGTGCATTGATCTTAATCTGAAGTATCAGAAACCCTGACCCCCTTTAAGCTACTTTCTAATGGTATGAATTAATAGCAGGCAATCAGATTGCTGTCCTTTTGTACTGTGCCATCTAAACAGCATGTGGGAGTAAGAATGGCAGTGAAATAGTTGCAAGTCCAACAAAATCAATATGAAGTAATACTGTTGCTGTGCAAGTGCAACCTGTGTGTACAGATCTTCAAGTGCAGTGGTTTTCTTAAATTAGATCAAGTAGTCTCATTCTGCTGACCTCAGCTCTGCTGCAGCGTTAATTAAAATACAAAATTTTATCACCTGTCTAAAATTCTTCTGTAAAGATATCATTAAAATGCTGCAGCGATTTCCACACAGACCTGAAAGATGTCATTGGATCATTCTGTGGGAAGAGCAGTCTATAAATGTGGATAAATATTGTAGCTGTCTGATACTTTGATTTGGGGCTTCAGTTTTGTCTCTTGTTAATTGTGAGGCAAGTCACTTTTCATTTTCATGTTCCTGTCATAAAACTTGACAGCCAAAAGATGAAATCCAGCTTAAACTTCCCATTCCCTTCAGATGAGAAAAATTCTCAAACTTTTCATAGCAGAGAAGGTCAAATGTGTGTTGGACAGGTATTAAAGAAGTTGCCCTTGGGTTCAAACTAATTTCAATCTGTTCTTAGACAGGAGAAATTCCCAAAACCTGAATTCAGCTTTCCAGAAGACCAGCCCTTATGGAAAAGGTCCAAAAGATTACAGTTGCTAAAATGAGCTCTTTATTATTTTTTTTTCTCCTGAACTTACTGGAAGAAAAATTATGCTATTGTGAGGCTATCAAACCTTTCCAAACCAGTTTTTTACTACTTTCTAACTCAGTATGTGCTTTATCAGTAATAAACAACTGCAGTTTTATCAGTGCATCCAGCTGAGAGAAGTTTGGGTCGTTTTGAGACATAGGTGGTAATGCATTGGAATGTGCTAAATTTACATTGACTGAAATGAGAATTCAGATTTTCCAACCCTGTGACACCCTAGGGCTGTTGTCCTCCTAGGACTGTCTGTAAGTCTGGTGTCTGGAGAGCAGCACTTTGGCAGGAGGATGAGACCAGCCTGGAGAAGGCGGGTGTGCAGAAGGCACGGCTTTTTGGAAGAGCAAACCAGGTGTGGTTCGGGGTACTCCTGAAGCAGAGCTCACTGGTACTTCCCAGCTGACCTGTTGCACAGAGCACTGGATACTGTTTTCTTGACAAATAGGGTTTGTAGCTGCTCCTGAAAGAACTTGGTTGTGGTGCTTGATGGTAATGGCAGTAGCTGTGCCATTCAGTATTAGAGAACTTGTGCAGTTAGGTACTGTCCAGGTACTTGAGGCGCTGCTGTTGATAGAGGCTTGAGTGGAGCTTGAGATTTTTATGCATGGGCTTTTCCTAAGCACTTCAGCAGATGCCAGGTTGTGACTTAACCACAGATTCACCAATACCTTTGTTGTCATGCTGCAGTAAACACAGAAAGAAGGCTTCTAGTCTAGGGCAGGACAGTTACCTGTTCTTCTGCCCCCTGCCCAACAAATGGGCCCAAGTGCCCTCTATGGTGCTTAACCCTAAATTCAAACAATTTCTTATGTAAAAGCTTCTCTTCTTGAGTCTAACTAATATAATGTATATCTAAAATTATGTTGCTTAAGAAGAAAAATGTGTCACTACCCATTTGGGCTGTCTGTGTAGTACTGTGAATATCAAACTGAAGTGTGAACTGGAGGACCTCTTGCGCATGAGTTTGTTTTGAAGTGGCTCCTTGCTATGCTAGGGATAAAATTACTGAGAGCTCTGTTTAATTTAAGCAAGTACAGAAGCAAGTTGTATTATAGAAATAATATAACAAAATTAAAATCTTGGGGTTTGGGACATCACACACAGTTGCTAAGTGCTGCTCTAATAAACCTCAAGACACATTAGAAGCTACTGACAGAGAAGTGGTAAATATCTGCATACTCCTCAAATAGCATCACAGATGGCATGATAAAATGAGCGCAGACCGAGCGTCCCTTGGGCCTGCCAGAGCTTTGTGTCTTTCTGAGATTGCTTAATTCTATTAAAATGAGGCCTGCCTTCACTGGATTATGGTAATGAATAGATAGAAGTTCCACTGTTAAACATAAATAAAGCCTGATTTGAGTAATTCATGCTGTTGGGAGAATTAATCCATCAGTCACATGCTATATAGGATATATACTTAGGTTGACTAAAGAAGCAGTTCTTTTGAGTATTTTGAGAGTTGTGCTCAGTCTGGAGATGATCTGTAGAACATTCTGGCACAATTGATATGTGCACCTTTAATAGCTGGATTTTTGTGTATTTGTTTCCTCCTCTGTCCAGGGTGAGATCTTGTTAAAGGAGGAAATTGGATGACCTTGCAAGGAAACAGGGAAACAACTGCAGAACAACCAAACACAACAGTAGGGATTTTTCAGCTGGGAAATAATTAACTTTGTTGTAGAGCATCATAGATGTCAGACTTGAGTCTGAAATACTGTCCAGTAGTACTTCAGCTCAACTGATGGTAATCAAGAAAATTTTGAAGCCACATCAGACTGGGAGGGATCTCGAGCTCAGTGGCATCCTTTCTTAGAGAACTAATGTCTTTACAATGTGGTGATAGTGATGGCAGCGATGTATGTGGATTTCTGCATGTTTTATCTTCCCTCATTGAAGTGATCTTTCGGCTGTGGTTTCTCTCTGAAATGCCATCCATAGTGCAGGTATTGTCCAGCTCCGAATGGCACGTTCACCTGGTTGCTGCTGGCTTTGCAACTGCTTTGCACATACTCTGCTCTTCCCATCCTTATCCTCTGTTAAAAATGTAAATTCCTTGCCTCAGCGCAGCACCCTGGGAAAGGGGATGTCTTTGTTTCTGTGAGAGCAAGTAGAAGGATGATTTCGGTGCGGCAAACAGCAGGTCGGCGGGGTCTGCCATCAGGGTAGAACTGGGACAGCTGTAATTACTTGTGCATCAGATCTGGTTTTCCTCTGCTCTTGGAATTTCTGCATGTCTTTGTTTTCTTCTGATTGCTAAATAGAGCAGAGTGGAAAGGAGCTTTCCTTTTTAGAAAGGACTGCTGGAATGGATGAATCCACTCAGACAAAAAAGAGCGTGGGTTTATTTGGGGGTTGGGCAAGTACTGTGTGCAGTGTCAAGATGGCAGTACTGAGACATACAACTTTAGGTGTGATTTCTGTGATCAGTTATCTGTGCTTATACCTTTATTTAGGCAAGAGGCTGTCTCCAGCATTCATTGGCTTTATGGCTTTAAGTCCTTGATGGATGTACAAAGTCTGCAGGTATCAAATGGTAAAAATGCCCTTTTATTTTTAGAAGAGATTTTTAAATTTGATTTAAAAATTATCAAGCCTGACTTAAATTTGCATTGTAGAATAAAGCTTGAATGCCTTCTCACACCTTTCTTTGTTCAGATTTTGTCTACCTGTGTGCAGTACGAAAGGCAGCTCACCAAGGCCGAGGTAGGAAGCAGAGTTAACAAGAAGGCTTGACTGTAGGAAAGGTGTTTGGTGAAAGGCTGATCTTGGAGACTTGTATTGAGAACTTGTTCCAGTTGAGAAGGTTTTCTCAATCCCAAATTTGCCATATCAACAGTAGTGGGTGGAGACACTTGTCTTCAGTTACTTTGCATTAGGTTTTTTGGGGGTTTGCCCATTTTAGCCCTGGGATGGCTGCTGTAACTGGGAGTATGTGTGCAAGCCACTCATGAACCAGAAGCATTTGAGGCCATCATTACTATTTTGAAACAATTTCAATAATGTGAAATTAAACATGTCATACTTATGAATCAAGGTGTATAAATTGTTCTGGAGGAAACAGGAATTGAGTGGATTTTGTCTTACGAACTTAATTTTCTGGGTGAGCACTTTTGTATTACTTAAACTCATTTATTTATTAAGTTTATTAATTTTAGCTCCTGGGTGTGGGGAGAAAATAGTTACTTTAACCTTACATGACGCTGAATTGGTTGTCAAACAGTATTCCTGATGCTGGCAATGGAAGCTTCTATTTTGGGTGTGTCTGCATAAGGTATGAATTGCATGGGATTCCAGAGCGCCCTCCTGTTCTGCAGCAGTAAGGAGGCTGTGCATTTCACAGCAGCTAACGGCCAGTTCAGAAGGCCACTGTAATGTGCTCTGCTGAATTTGTCCTTGACTAGAGATTTTTGGGTGGTAAGACCAACCTTTGCCTTCCAAGATACTTGAAAGGTTTTGGTTTTTTTTTAAAAGCCATATTTGGAGCTCAGGATGAGGTACCTTATGGTCACTGTGAGTGTTACTGATTGCTGTACATCACTGGTCAGGCCAGTACTGTTAATTGGGCAGGCTTGTACTAACACTAACCAGCTTCTGCCTTGATAATGTCAAGTTTCTCAGCTTCTTTTTTTTCTTTTTGTTGTTGTCTCTTTCAGTTGAGGTGTAATCCTGGGTTGTAGGTCACTGGCTCAGGTTTTTCTCCCTCAATTAGCTAAAAATCTTGTCCTAAAGCAAGTAAAATACCAGTTTCAATGACAGATTGTTTTGTGCACATAGTTCATTAACATCTTTTCAGAGATTAAGCATCGTATAATAAGCATTAGAATATGATTCTTAATTTTAATTATTTAAAAGGAGATTTAATTTGTCTTTAAGATAACACAATTACTGCTAATTGCTTTACGCATCCTAAGGTCACGATACTACAACATTTGTCAGGATCTCTTACCCCTCTGGTCATATTGTACTAGTCAAGCTGCCAGTCTCCACAGCTTGTTCAGATCCATATTAAATCTGGTTTCTATTTTCTGTGCTTATTGCATATCCCTTTTCTTGCAAACATGCATCTCTTCTATCCCACTTGGAGGAGAGGATTCCTTCTCATCAGTGCTTTCTGCAGGGACACCTGGGCTCTGGACTTCTTTTTAACTTAGTGATTTAACTTTGATTTCTGATTTAATTTTGGTGATTTTCTTTGATGTCTTTAACGTTCCAATTCACAAAGAAAACTGCCTATATGGAGCTGTGTATCAAACAGGCACTGCTTCTCTCCATTTGAGATTCAGTGATGATGTGGTTTTTAAAAGCTTGGCTCTTGTCAACTGAATTAGGGACTTGCACGTGCTGTGCTATATGTTGCTGTGCAAGTACATAAAACATTGCAAGACAATAGAGAATTAGTTGCTGTCCCCTTTTGAGGGCACAGAACTGTTTCAGTGCAAAAGACCAAGAAGAAAATCTCTCCTGCCTTTCTGTGTGGGTGGGATGTTGCTGAAGACACGGGTCTGAGAGAAGTGTTCTGGTGGTCAGATATATGGGTGGCCCTTGAGACGGGTCTTAGGTTAGTTCCCTGTCTCTGTGCAGCAGACACTGAAGGGAGGTGTGCAAGAGGAAAGGGCAGGAAAGCTGAATTCACCCAGCTTTGCTGCCATTGTTTGTCCCACAGCTGTACCTCTGGCAAGGTCTGTGAGCTGGGGTGGGCTGCGTGTCAGGCAGCAATGGAATGAGACAAGCAGAAGGCAAGAATGCAAGAGGGTTTCTTCTTCCTTTCTTGTTCCCTGGGATGAAGCTTAAGGTTTTTCTGTATTGTCTGTTGACATAATGCTCAATGATTCCCTTGACACTTTCTCAGCTGAACAGTGTTTCTCATTGATACTTCCTCTGTTTGTGAATATATTACTGCCACTGCTGCTGTGCTCAAACCGCCACGCTGGCTTCCACATCTTTATATTCTTGTTTGTTTTAAACAGCCACTGTGGAATGTTACAATCCCAGAATGAATGAATGGAGTTACGTGGCGAAAATGAATGAACCCCACTATGGTCATGCTGGAACCGTGTATGGGGGATTAATGTATATTTCAGGTAAATTATTCATGCAATTATCTAATTTTTATGAAACAATTGCTTATCTAACTTTCTCTGTTTCAGTGGGAGATGACAAAAATTAGTCTCTGGTGGCAATCGATGTGCCGTGGTATGAGCAGCGATGCAAATTCATACGAAGCCAGTCAAATAGCACACACACAGCAGAGTGAGAATATTATTTTCAATAATATTGTTTCCACAGTCAATGAGAGCCCTGAACTCCAAAGCAGTTACTCACTTTGTTAGAATGAATTTTTTTGTGGTGACAGCACATACATACGTTTCTATTGCAATAACTGTTAAATGCATCCCCTTTGATACATTTTGGAAAGCACTGGAAATTTTAATACTTTTAAGAACATCTGTCTTCATTGAGTTAATGGAAAGGGATAAGTCTTCATGTTAATCACAATACATAAATGATGTCTCTACTTTCACTGGTCTTTCATGTGTGATGTGCTCAGTCCTATATGGCAGCGAAGTTACTGTTCACTCCACTTTTCTTTTTCCTAACTGGGAGCAATAGGTTTTCTGAAAATCTGGTATCTGCTCCGTTTCTAAAGGGTGTCTGTAGAGATCAGACCTAAGTCTGTTCTCCTGCTGCGATTTTAAGGGGTGCCCTCAAAGAACTAGACTGAAGTTCAGGCTGCTGAGCTGTGAAGAGCTGGTGGGGATATGAACTGGAGAAGGCTGATATTTGGGGTGTTTTGAATTAGGGGGCTTTGTTGCCCCCAGTAGACTAAGAGGGATTGTTCTAAAACTCACCATAAGGTACAGCTCTTCTTTTTTTCTATGAGTAGCCTGTTAAGGTAGCTTCTAACCATTGTGCTGCTGTTTGTATTTTTCTCCATTTTGCCTGTTTTGCTGCAGATGGCACGTGTATGCTATGGATGCTCCCTGCTGTGAGGTTTCTTTTTTTAATACAAATAATCCATATTTCTCTCAAATATCCCTGTGAATCTAGACACTTTGGGGATGAAAATGTGAAGCTAGGTTCCTTTCTGGTTAAAACCTCTGCTCTCTGATAGACTCCCAAGCACTGCCACTATGATGGCTGTCATTTAGTGTCAGGAAAAGACAGCCCCCCAATTTTTTCTGGCTTTAATTCATACTGTCCTGCTGGAGGCGTAAGTACTTTTTTGAATAACTCCTGTAGACAGTGTGCTAGCTGTGTCTGCTAATAATCTGAGAGTGACAATTCAGTGTTGAATGGTTAGCGCAGCAGGAGGTTGTTCAGTAGCAGTGTCTTCTCTGCATATTTTTTTAGCACCTCAGATACAGCTGCATTATGGTCTTAAACCATAGCTAATAAGCCCACAGTGTCTGAAATTGGTGTGACTGCTTTCTGACCTGCCTAGTGACCCTGAGGAAAGGTGGGATGTTTCGCTGATGGGAAATCGCCCTGCGATTTCCCCTGAAGCCTCTCCAACTGCTCTTGCAGGGAACCATGGAGAAGGTAAATACAGAGGACCATAGACATCTATTCACAGAAGAATACTTGAAATCTCTGTCCTCTCTTCAAGTTGATGAAAAATCTTTTCTGAAGAAGATGCTGCTATGTGATGGGACCACTTATTAGCATAGCATCAAAATTTGAAAGGAAAATGGATTCCTGCTTTTTTTTTGATGCAGAGAAATGAAACTTAGTAAACCATACAAATGTAAGCAGAGAAATAGCATTGCCAGAGTGAAGCATAGGTACAAAGATTTTGTTCTTTTAATCTGCCAGTGTCATCTCAAGGAAGTGCTGTATGAGACGTGGCTTCTTTCCATATTCAAGTTGAAAGGAACAAGGTACATAAAAATGTCCTTTTTAATGGAGTACACGTGTGATGGTAATCTAAGCAAATGTAAAAACATTTTAGGGAAGGCTGAATTAATTAATGCAAACATATGTTTCTGCTATTGATTGCTAATTAAGGTGAGCTCTGCTCTGATGTGTGTTTTGTTTTTCCAGGGGGAATTACCCATGATACTTTCCAAAAGGAACTTATGTGTTTTGACCCCGACACAGACAAATGGACTCAGAAAGCTCCGATGACGACAGTCAGAGGTCTGCATTGCATGTGTACTGTAGGAGACAAGCTATATGTTATTGGTGGAAATCACTTTAGAGGAACGAGTGATTATGATGATGTTCTAAGCTGTGAATATTACTCGCCAACTCTAGACCAGTGGACTCCAATTGCTGCCATGTTACGTGGGCAAAGTGATGTTGGGGTTGCTGTCTTTGAAAATAAAATCTATGTTGTTGGAGGATATTCTTGGAATAATCGGTGTATGGTGGAAATAGTTCAGAAATATGATCCAGAAAAAGATGAGTGGCATAAAGTATTTGATCTCCCGGAATCGCTTGGCGGCATTCGAGCCTGCACTCTTACTGTATTCCCACCGGAGGACAACACAGGGTCACCATCTAGAGAATCTCCTCTTTCAGCACCTTAGAAGCATCCCTTGACTTATGATGTTGTAGTTACACCTTTGCACTGCATCATGGAGTCTATTATTTTTCTTCAGTAGTTTCTGTTAGGCTTAGCCTACAGCATTTCGTACAGTTACTGGAAAAAAAAAAAAAAAGACCTTGACATTATTTGTGCTGTTTGTTTGGCCTAGAATGTTTGTCAAGTGGTTAACAAAGAGGTGTACTCACCCGAGCCAGGCATTTAACAATGAGAAGATACTGTCTATAAACTGTATGAACTAGGTACGTGATTAATGTTGTGTACTGGGTGTGAGGTACCTTATAGCTTACACTTGGAAGCCCAATGAGTCAAACTTGAAGACTTTGCATTGAACACGTTCCTTCACTAAATTTCATGGTTGAACTCCTTTTTTCCTGTCATTTTTTGACTGCTGATTACAAGGGGAGGTAGATCACATCAATGTGAACTAGGACAGAAGGCTGCCAAGGGGCCTGAGCTACCTCCCTCTTTTCACAGAGTACTTTCGACATATCTGTTTACCCACCTGACTTTGTGGGTGCTTTCAGAGCATATGAAGTTTCTTAGGCAGAGGGGAGAAATAAAATCCTTTTAAATTGTTAGCACTATACAGGGAGCAGACCTTGTAGAGGCTGAGAGTTTTTTATAACATGTATGGAGTGTTTTTTCCTGAGTCGCTTGAGTGATGCTTCAAACAAAAGATTTTAAATGTTTGGCATTTTTAATTGGGTTTTTTTCAGGAAGTGGCTTCCTCTTGCATGGGGGAGCACACACTATTAACAAATGGGAATTCAGTGCAGTTGTACATTGTATGCCTGTACTGAATATAGGTAGATAAGGGCTAGAAACATTCACTTGAGTCACTGAATTTGACCAAATCGTTCCATCAGATCAAATTAAATCTACCTTTTCTCCTTTGCTGTTGAGATAACTTGCATAGTATGTCCTCTGTATAGTCTCAGTTAATAAGGTTATTTAGCACAAAGTGCAGCTTCAGCAAGAGAGCTGCTTTTGCTCAGTGAACTTGGACTACCACGTTTTACCTTCTTTTGTTCAATAAAATTTTAACTGCAGTTATTCAGTCTAAGCTACCTCATTAATGTATTTGGTTTTCTTCCTCTGCCTCACTGTCTCCAGGATACGCGTGTGGGTAGATGAATTTGCTAGGAAACCAATGCAGAAGTGAACATGAGTGGGTATTTCTCACCTACTTTTAGAAAACTATTTTGGCCTGATGTGTTCATTTTATTATTAAGGATGGACAAAAGAACAAACTGTCTTAATTTCCCAGCAATGCAAACTTGCAGGAATCTTATCAGCTCCAACATCCAGGGTGCTGCTGGAAAACTGCAGTGCTGAGTGCTTATGGAAGGCTCATGCTTGTTCTGAACTTCCCATCATCTGGTACAAGTGGTTTTACTAATGAACACAGTCTGAGGGGCAGCATTTGGGGAAAACTCTTTCAATCAGCTGATTCTATTGTGCTATTACCAGTAACTTTGTAAGGCTTAGCAGACTTTGTTTGGCAGGATGCTGTTTGTGTTTTTCCTTGCTTGATGCAGCAGCATTAATGTGGTGTCAGTTTTGGAGTACTGGTATTTATTCTTTATCCAGTTTGCTCATACTGATCACTACCAAAATGTCTGTGTAAACTTTAGGTTTTCTAATTGTTTTAGCTAAAATCAAAAGTAATTCTTCCTCTTTAAAAAAAACCAAAACCACAACTTTGGGTAGCTGTGCAAGGTTGTTACAGGTGTTAATAGTGGCACCAGCCAATACTCTTGGAGAGTAGCCAGTCAGGATGAATTGACTCATCACTGTAAGAATACACTTCTAATGCTGTGCAAAGCACCAGACAGAAAAATGTTCCTCTGTGGTTTAAGCATGTCAGTCACTTGTGCCACATGCTACTAATTCTTTTTCCAGCTCTGTGACTGGATTTTAGAGCCTACTGGAGTTGAAATCCCCTGAAATCCATCGTCCATTTTTTACTTTCTTAAACAAAAATATATCCTGCTGTCTCTGTGCTGGGGATGAGGAGATGCACTGTTTAAAAGGGGGTATCTTCACCAGTTCTCCATTTGAAAGAAGCTTAGGGTGGGTTCTAACCACTGTGAAATGTTTAGAAAATAGGATGTCAGGGTTTGTGTCTGAGCCTTGAGACTAGCCCAGGAGCTGGTATATGGCCACAATGCAAAGATACTGTTTAGTGACTCATCTGTTCTCCTTGAAGTGGAAGAGATCTCTTTGAATGTTATTTTGTCATCAGCATTGGACACAGCATAGTGAATTAAATGTAGTGCTTCAATCAGGTTTATCTTTGAGGGGTTTTTTCTCATTATATCTCCCTTTGGATTAAAATGTTCACAATGGCATTAGTTAACATCTACTCACCAGGACAGGAAAGCAAATGTGAAAGATTTGCCCTTAACCAGCAAACTCTCTTCTTCTGTCATGCAGTGTAAACCAACTTGCTGCTCATTGCATGTTTCTGAACAAACCCTTTCCACCTCTGAATCCACAGCTGTAGGGGTGCATCGCGATAGATCAGATACTTGGCCTGCACTCTCAGTAAGGATGCTTTTATGAAGAGTAAGCCCCTTAGAGTGTCCAGGTGATAAGCAGCTGCCTTTTTCATAATTCTTGGGTGGTTTCATTTTTGCAGTCAGAGTGCCTAAAATAGAAGATCATCTGGATAAAAGCAATTAGTAGATATTTGACCTGAATCTGAATAAGATTGCATTAGTGTGCTAGCAGGGAGAACTGCTGGAGCTGTCTGCCTTCTCCTAATGATGGCAGACCCACTCTGCAATCTTAGAATTCATTTGGATTTGGCTTTTATTGGTGCCCAATTAGTAGTAAATGCCAGAAATGCTCACTTCCATATACAACTCCTCAAAAGGCCCAGTTGATACCCCAGCAAAGAAACACAGCACTCTGGCTCAGGACACCTGGGATGACATTTCTCTTGTGTTGTGTTTCAAAATAGGACAGGAACAATGGAGAAAAACCTGGGAAAACCCAGTTTATATGACATTTCTGTGCCCTGTTCACATCAAAGGCGATCGCCTGTGGATGTCAAGTTTTCTGTGGTTCCCCCTCCCCTAGAAACTTGTAGTAAGTCTGAGGAAAGTCCCAGGGAAAGAAATGTGTGGCAGGACCCAACCTATCCTGATGCATTTGCAGTCTTGGCATTCTTGGGATAATGAAGTTGTCATGAAGGGGTGAGAACTGGAGAAGCAGAAGGCAGCTGTTTGACCCATGGCTCTGGAATTCCCTTGTGCTGAAAAATCACTGTGAGTTTTAACCTCTTCCCAGGACAAAAACGAGTTGTTTCTCATACCAGTGCTATTTTTAAATTTTCAGTTCTGTTTCTGAGAAGGGGAATCTTCAAGGAGCAGCATGTTAGTATCAACATGTTCAAACCAGTAGTCTGATTCTTTAGTGGAATAATGGAAATCTTGGATCAGGGCAGTTTGTCCTAACAGGTAAGAAAAAAATTCTCCCCAAAGGCCTACAGCCTTTAATCTGATGGGCTGGTTGGACATCCAAAATAATTCAATGCCACAGCAATAAGTGCAATACAAAAGTCTGGAGAAATTGATAGCCAAAGATTTAGGGGATTCCTGATCTGGAAAGTTCAGAGCACTCTTTCCTACAAAGTTCACTCTACTCACTAGAATTGTTGTTACTTGTTTATTTACCCTCCAGCTGGTGATCACCTCATCTTTGCATTGGTGCCTGACCACTGCCCACTAGTTTGTTAATTCTTCCTTTTGGTTGCTGACTTCTCTGTTCCTGCCTCACCTCCCATTCAGAATTGTTAAAGCTGAAGCTTTTCTAGTGGCATGGTCCTCATGTCAAGGGAGAAAATACCCTACTACTGGTATGTACTATACTTCTGATAAATGCATTCTTGGAAACATATGATTTTAACCTAGTAAAAGATAGATGTGTGTTGAAGGAGTATTGCATGTCCCATTTCCCCCCACTTGCACCTTGTGTGGTGTTTTAAGTTGTGTGTAGTGATAGGTTCCCCAGAGATCTGGAGGGTGAGTCAAGCTCTCTCATGCAGCACTTTGCTTTCCATGCTTTGTGAAAGTGTTCTTTACTTGCATAGTGTGTGTAGCTTGTCAGGTATTGTTTATTTTGTGTTTTAGTTAAACTGTGAATGTTGGCTCTTCATGTACAGACGTGGGCAGAAAAAGAAGTCTCAGCATGCAGAGTTATGTGTGCTTTGCTTGGTGATAAACTCCCTGGTCCCGTGACCTGTTCAACTGTGGAAAGGTGATTAGTTCTGAGAACAAGCGTAGGGAGTCAGGGAGACTTTACTGACTGCCCCCACTTCACGTGTTCTTGTTGCTGGCCTTTTGCATGTCATGAAGTGAACTTCTTTTCTCAGTCTCTAGGCTCTGTCTTTGGATGTCCAGCCCTCCTGGACCTGCCGATTCCCTGCTCTGGGGAAGATGTGCTGGGATCTGTTTTGCAACATATCTTATTTGGTAAAACAGCATGGTTAGTTTTTGTGAGGACTTTCTGCATGAGTGATTCACAGGAATCCCTTGGAGTTAGTTTAATGACTAGGTGATCTGCAGAAGAAGCAAGCCCAGAAAACCTGGGAGTGGTGCTACAGCGTGGTTGACATTCCAGAAGGGATGCTCTGGAATGGGGATTGCAGCCTCCTCTCTGTGTTATTTTGGATCTTGAGTGCTGGGGGGGGTGTTCCTCATCTTTGGGAGCGTTTATTGCTGCTATTTGGGTTTTTTGGTTTTTATTCATGAAATGAGTAATGCCTCTCTGAATCTGTAGTGGGAGTGAAAGGTTCAGTTGGCTCTTTCTGAGCTAGCTGCCTGCTGTCAGGATATCCATATATTCATTAAAGTTTTCTATTTGGGGCTCTGTTTCCTAGCATTTAGAAGAATTCAGCTTGCACTGTGAAAAGATCTCAGATGAAAATGTCTGGGACTGGAAACACACAGAGCTAGGGAATTTGCAGAGTGAAATTATAATTCTAGGCAGGAAAAAAAAGCGCATTTTTTTTTTTTAGTCTGTTGGCATGTTTCATAGGTTTATTTGGACATAAAGCTCCCAAGACTGTCTGGAGCAATATATAAATAATGTGTAGTTGGCTTATGTGAACCAGAGCTCAGTTACTCATACCTGCTTGTGCTCCTGCCTGCCCTGTCTCCATGTTCTCCTCAGACTGCAGCACTCTGCACTGTCTGGGGTCTGTTTTCTCTGGGCAAGTGTATGAGCACTGCTCCAGTCTTAAATATTGCCTGTTGATTGAGTTCTAAAATAAATCTGAGCTTTGATCTTCTATCTGAAGTGTATGTTGGCTCTGGCCTGCTCAGATCACGTGGAGTTGGGGCATGAGGCCATCTAATTACCCCTTGCTACCCTGCAGGCAAATATTCCCAAACCCAGCTAAAATTTGTGTGCAGGAGGCAAATGTCTTCAGGCTGACCTAAAATTTTAGCTACCCTGGCATCTAAAGACAACCAGAATCTCTTCATCCTCTTTCAAGGAGGGTTGTGCAGAGCTGCTGAGCGTCTGGAAGTGGGTGAATACAGTAATTCTGGTGTGTTCTTTCTTGGCTGTTGCTTTTGCCCTTTTGTTCCTCTGTACCCCTGTGGAAATGGCAGGAGAGAAGGTCAGGTTCTGGTCATGCTTTCCAGATCCCAGAAAAAAGCAAGCTGTTTTGCTGTCACCTGTCTACACAACATTGTGGGGAAAAGACCTGTAGGAACGTTCCAGATTTTTAAGATGAAAGCACAGAGCAGCATCAGTTAATGAAGGAAAAAATGAACATTGGTCCATTTTAACCTGTGTTCCCCATATCCAGCATTGTTCCACAACACTTGGCCTCTGATGGATTAACAACTTTGCCTTTACCTCCCTTGTTCAACATCACTGTAAAAAGAAAAAAAAAATAAATGCTTGGTTTCTTTTCCATTTGTTTTTCCATTGCCTGTAACCTTTTTTTAGAAGTGTGGAAATAATTTCCCTTACATGTTTTATGCACTGAAATAAACACTCCACTGATCACCTGCGTCCCCTCCCCATGTTCTTTATGCAGTGCCTGACAGTGTATATTTTTTTCCCCCAAAGCTTTGACAGCTGTCACTAAATACCACCACAAATTACATAGCTCCTACTACCGTGTGCAGGCTCCTGTGCCACATCCTGAGGTGTGGGAAGGAGCGGTCGTCCCTTTTCTTGGCACAGTAGAACAATTCGCTTTGGAGAACAGACCTGCCCTGGGTCAGGCGTTTACACGCAGATGATTTTGCCCTGTGCTTGTTCACTTCAGTTTTGAATATTTGACTCTTTCTGGCACACATTGCCCATAGTACCTGTGTAGCTTTCATAGAGAGAGCGTGTATTCCTTGCTGGCAGAGGGGTAGGGCGCTGGCTTGAGAGGTTTACTCAGCTTCCCCCTGCAAGGCTCCCTTTCTGCCCACAAAGGCATTGCGAGAGCGATGCTCTCCCAGCTTCAAAAGAACATCCTGGTGTAACTGAAGAACCCACACCAGGGACAGGGGGACTGGATTTGGATGGAAAATCAAAGCAGCAGCTTAACTGCAGTTAAGAAAAGTTGAACCTCTCGATTTGAAAGCCATTGTCCCTCAGAAGGGGAGGGAGAATTGCCTGGACATAGGCATGTTTTGTCGGGAGTTCAGGGTATAAACAATGGAAGGGCTGTTGCTTTAATACAGTTAAGCCGATCCCCCCCAGTCTGCCCCAGTAACAGACTGGGTCTATTGATAGGCAACACATTTAGCAATGTGTATGGGATGTTGCAGGTGCTTGTGTAACAAACCCCTGGTTTTGCTGCTGTAATCCCATGAACAATGTCCAGGTCCCCATGTGTTCTTAGCAAATTCTAAATAATGTTTTAATACAGAATATACTTGGGGGGGGGGGGGGGCTTTGAAAATGATTTTGAAAGCTGCTTTCAGTATCTTAACTATTGTAGGAGTAGTGCATTTATTTGAGCCTGGCAAGGACACGTGAAATGCCAGGTTTTGGTTCATCATGGATGTATTTTTTGGCATCGCTGCTTTTCTCTCGAGATGCAAGGAGGGGGATGTTTCATCCTGTGGCAATGGGAAGGAAAGTAAGAAAGGGGAACATCAGATCCCCGCCAGGTTATGAGGTATGCTGACTGCACCTCTGCAATTTGGGACAATTTTATGATTTATGATCTTGTCAAATTGATCTTGTTTAATAACCTAGGAGGATTCTGTTTGGCCTGCAGTGACACAGTGCTGGGGAAGTTAAAAATAATTTCCTGCTCAGTCCTCAAGTATTTCTTACACGTTTTGTCTGGCTGTAGGCGGGTCGGGGCACGTGGAGGCGAAGCAGCTAGGAACGTGACTGACCTCCTTGTGTCACCAAGCATGTGTCCTGTACTTAGCCATGCTGATGAGCAAAAAAAAACCCTGTTTGCCTCTCTCCTTACTTCCTCCGTAAAGAAAACCCACCCTGTTTGTTAACGTAGATTTGCACTGACCGAGCGTTAGGGAGGTTTAAAAGGTGTCACACATTCTCCATCTCACTCCTGGGTTTTGCTGTCCCAAATGAATAAGAATTTAGTTCTTCATTAGCTCCGTGTGGCATGAGAAGCCACGCTGTTCGGTACACAGCTGCGCCTTGCAGCTTAGGGGCACTGCAGAAAATGCACTTCTTAAGGAGTCCCACTCTTATTTTCGTCTTCCACACTTTACACACAGACCTGAACTTCTGGAATTTAGATAACTTGATAGAGACAATGTGTGCCATATGCTGGTGGGACAAATTCCACCTTCATTAACAGTCTCCTGTCTGAAGGGAAATAGGAGTTATATTTTTGAGCAGCATAAAATCAGTTGATGAATTACAAATGAGTTAAAAATTGTAGGAATTCATTTTTACAGGAGCCCCTACTTCCAGTCTTTGTCTCCATGCACCACACAGAGGTGACTATGCAGTACCAAGCCATTAAAATCTCTTCATCTTTACTGCCTGGCAACTGGAAATGGGTTAGAATTAGAGGAGGAACATTCAACATGTGTCATCCTAGGGACTGGGTCTTGGTAGGAGGGTGTGATGCATCTATATTTCCCGCATTCTTTGCTGAAGGAAGAGATTTTTCTCTTTCCTGTTCCTTTTCTAAGGCACCTGGGCCCTCTGAAATGGGAGCAAATAACTTCTCACACTTTCTTGATGCTGGTTATCATTTAGAGTTTGAGGGACTTTTTTTCTCTGCCCCTTTGTTGATTTTTAAATTGGGTTTTTTTCCCCCTCAGAAGCCTTAACATCTTGTGATCTGCCTGAAGGTGAGTAGGTCAGGTTCAGGGCTTTTTGATGTCAACAGCTACACTGTTTGATGTCAAGACTACACTGTCAAGTAGCTTGGCCACATGTGGGAGGCATAGGAGAACCTATGCTTATATCTGTCAGGGAAGACAGCAGGCCTGCTAGCGGCCTAGCTCTCTTCTCCCAAGATTTAGGCCCTGACAATATTCTTCTGTTCCCTTGAGACAGGAAAAGTTCCTCATGGTGAGAGGATCCTAATAATCACATTCTCAAAACACAGCGGCCTTGCTGATAGGGGTACAGGCTGCCCTAAACCAAGAAGCAGTTATGGGAAGGGATTTGGGAGTAATAGAACATGTTAGGAACCAACCATAACAAGAGGGTCAAAACAGCAGGTGTGCAGATGCTTTTAGGTATTAAAGGTAAACTAAGGATGTTTAGCTGTAAGATAGGTTTATCAGAGCTCGTTATAGTTACTAACCAATCAATATGATGTGAACAGTGTGTGTAACCAATTAGCAGTTTTTTAGCTTGCCACGTTTGCAGTAAGAAAGGTCTAGAATCTGTGTGATTTCACCTAATGAAGCCTGGCTTCATGGCTTCA
Organism: Laterallus jamaicensis coturniculus; assembly: GCA_022605575.1. Lineage (NCBI taxonomy): Eukaryota > Metazoa > Chordata > Aves > Gruiformes > Rallidae > Laterallus > Laterallus jamaicensis. The sequence goes on from JAKCOX010000014.1 coordinate 4,389,197, forward strand.
TAGCTTCACCTAAAATTCATACATTGAATTGCGTGTTGCTCCCTGCTGGACGCCACATATATCAGATTAGATATAAAGAAGAAATGTTTTGTGATGAGGGTGGTGAAACACTGGAACAGGTTGCCCAGAGAGGGTGCCCCATCCACAGAAACTTCAAAGTCAGGTTGGGTGGGACTCCGAGCAGCCTGGTCTAGTTGAAGATGTCTCTGCTCATTGCAGGGGGGCTGGACTTGATGACCTTTAAGGGTCCCTCCCAACCCAAACTGTTCCGTGATTCTGTGAACCTCCCAAGGAAGCACTGGTGGGTTTATGAAAGCAGTTCCTGAATTGGTAGCAGTTACTGAATTGCTGCAGGTAACTGTGCTTGTTGCAGGAGTAACTGATTGAAAGTCTGGTGTGGTACCGAGTTATGTGGGTTGGGCTGTGAACCATCCCTGCTCCAGTGTGGGAGGTGGCTGCAACCTGACTGGGTGTCCCATTTAGCTGGTGCAGAGCTTCAGCCGTGCTGAAACTGCACTGACACACGTGGGGTGAGAGGGCTTCCCCATCTTCCAGGTGAGTAACTGCTTAAAGAAATGCAGCAGTGTCTCAGCCAGCTGTGTCCTGAGCTGAGAGATGCTTCTTGGGGGTTAATGCCTCTGTCAAAATGTTGCACGTGGCTGCTGTGGGATGTAACCATAGCCCCTGCCTGTACCTGTGCTGCTCTTGCAGAGAGTGATACACCCTTGCTCAGTTGTCTGTGTCTACTTGCTGACTGAAGGCGATCTGTGTGATCCCACAGTCTTCAGGAGAGAGACTCAACCAGACCAGCAAGTCAAGCAGTCTGGCCAGGCCTGGGAGCTCGTTGCCTGCAGATCCTGGCCAGCATGTTCTCAGAGGCATTCCAGGGGTGTGGATATTGGATAGCCCACGTGCCTTTCAGGGCTGGGGAGTGATGTGTGGTCAAAACAGTGTAAAGTGTCTTTCCTGGATGTGTGACTTGAGGGGGTTTTGAGAAGCTGGAACATGGATGCCAAGACCCTCACAAGGGAGACCCCAGGAGCCTGCATTGCTACCAGAGACACACATTTGAGCTTGTTAGGGAACGTCTTTGTTTTACCTCTTCCTCCTGGTCCCTGTCCCTTTGCTTGGAAAATACTCAGGTGATTCCATGTCTGACAACTGAGTATTTGAGGGGAGTGTTTCCCAGGGGCACCTCTGCTCCCGTGGGTCCCAGCAGCTCTGCCGCGGGGGCTCCTGTTTGTGTAGCACTGCGGAGGTGGCAGCAAGGAGGTCACCAGTGCATCAGCTGAACTACAATCATTATTTTAGACACTTTACTAACGATGGTGAAACTGAGCCAAAAATCTTCCCGTCTCAAAGAGCCCAGCCATGGAAAGCCACCTACTTTTTCTCTACAATTCAGTAGAATCTGGGTCTGTCTTGAAGTGCAGTCAGTTCTCAGACCTAAGTTTGCATGGCATCGCAGGGGTTAATGCCCATCTCTGCTTGCAGATGAAAACTTCAGGACTTGTAGGTATGTGGAAGCATGCAAAGTAGCTTGCAGTCCCTGCCTGTGTCTTCTGCTGTGCTGTCTGCTCTGTATTTAGACTGTCTTGTCTTGCTAATCACATCACATCTGTCAGCTGTCTGTGGGTAGAAATGAATTGTAAACAAGCTGTCAAGGTGGTGTGGGATGAATTGTTTAAAAAAAAAGCGGGGGGGGGGGAATCAAGCTACCTTGAATGACTAAATAGAAAACTTGAGTGGCTAAGTAGCAGCTAACACTTCTTCCATTTTCAGTGCTTGTTCCATCATAGCTGATGGTTTATATATCAACATTTGGTTGGAAAAATGTTCACTACAGTGACAAATGTATGGTGGGCTCAGCCCTGCTCCTTCTTGTTACCCGGAGGAAGTGCTTTACCTACCCTCCTCAACAAGCTCCCACTTCCCCTTTCCATCATTAAGACACTGGAAAAGGGTGCAGTACTTTAGTGGCAGCTTGTAGACAAGCCTCCCCAGTCATGTCCCAGCAATGTCTGTCCTAGTCAGACCTTGCCTGATACTTCTGTCCTCTGTTTACCAGGTTTGCCTAGTAGGAGAGCCCTGGCAATATAATCCTAGACAATATAAACCAAAACACATTCTGTAGCTGCTCAAGGAAGCTTTCCACTTTGCTCCATTAGTAAAAGTAACTTTTCTTTCTAATGACAATAATTCTGTTTGCTTTTTAGAATATCTGTCACCTATAATTATGTATTCACAGCTGAATCAAGTGACAGGCAAGAGGGATGTAGCGGGGGAACTGGTTTCCCTGGGTGGAAAAAGATGTGATGTTAAATACTCAGAACCTTTTCTGTTTAAGACTAGTTTCCCTTCCAGCTCCAGTGAACAATGTGGATGTGGAACAAGGCAAGATGCTTGTATGTGGGCCACAAATCAGATTTACCTGTCTTGAAAGCTGTTTCAAGTAATATTAGGCTCAGAAAAAACAAAATCTGGAGCATATTGCGTCACTGCAGGCATAGGGTGTGCGAGTTTTGTTCGTGGCTGGCACCAGGCACTGAGGGAGCTTTATTTTTTTACATGGAAAAATTCCCGGTGAAAGGACTTTTATGAAAGGTACAGCAATTTTAAAGCAATGTTAGTAACAATACTGCTTCCCTTTCAGCCTGTTTTATAGGTTCTTAGGCTTTTGCTGCTTGATGAAGGTGGAAGCCAGGGAAGCACTCAGGCTTTGTGTGCACCCTTTTGCAAGGCTGGTACCTGAGAGCTTTGCTGCCCTCCCGGGGCACAGCTTTCCTCTGGACAAGGGGCATCTCGCCTCAGCCAGGCTCCCTACAGGTGTGCTCAGCCTCATCTCTCTCATCTAGCAGTTTGGGGTGCCTCTGCTCAGCTGTGCTGTTTGGGCAGGTGAGCTCAACACTGGATGCCTTCTAGAGACTATGAAAATTCCTTGAGTCACTTCATTTTTCTCCATATAGAAGCCAGGTGAAGCAGAGAAGGTAAACCTGTGAATGCAAAGTGCCATTTTCTGCTGGAACAGATCCCAAGAGGGTCCCACTGCCAGGCTAAACTTGTAAGTCTGGGGCTTTGGAATTATTTTTTTACCCCCAAAGAGTTGTCCTTTATGTTAAAAAAGCATCATTACATTTCTTTTGTTACAACAATAAAAATAAACCTGTGGGTATGATTGGATTTTGTCTTCCTGATGCTCCTTTGCAAGGTAACTGGGTGCTTTCTCTCACCTGTAAGTCACCTAAACGAGTAGCCTGGTGCTGGTAAGTAAGGGATCTGGCCTTGAAAGAGGCAAGGAGGGGAAAAAGGGAGATCCCAATTTATGGTTGAGTCCAAACCAGTCCCATGACCAGCACACTTATGGGACATGCTCTCTATAGCCTTAAGAATTCACAATAGACTTGCTTTAACGCTTCTGTAAAATACACATTCTAAAATCAGTGTTTGTGTGAGACGAGCTCATGCTGCTTCCCACAGGCTGGAGTATTTCTGCAGGGATGATGGGAAAGCTAGGCTCACTTTGGAGCAACTCAGCAATCTTAGGGTGAAGTTCTTGTGATGAAGAGACACTGGAAAGCTGCAACTTGATAAATCAAAAGGAGCATGGCACAGAAGTGGAGCGTGCTGAGGTGGTGTTTCCAGGTGGCACATAACCCTAGGGAACCTGCTTTGGCAGGGGTGTTGGACCTGATGATCTCTGGAGGTCCCTTCCAACCCCTACAGTTCTGTGAATCTGTGAATAACCCTGCCAGGTAGGTATGGCTTGTGTCAAGGGCATCCAAGGTGTGGAAGGATGTATCGGTGGGTATGATGCAGAGGCTGAGGACAGGGAGGTGGGGGTGTGATCTAATTGATACATGCACAACATTATTGCTAGCTTTTGCATGTAGTGATTTGGCTGTGGGGTTTTTTTCCCCTTCTATTTTTGCTACTCAGAGAGTCGTGAAGCCATCGTTTAGTTTCTTTGATGTATTTTCCATCTATATTAGTCAGTGCTGTAGTATTAGATAAGACTAACCACGGTTTGCTAATGAGAATTACTGTATTCCCAGAGACAAACCAAGAGTATTTTTAGCAAGAGGACAGACTGACGAGACCACCAAGAGACGATGTGGTTGCATTAAATATTGCTATTTAATATACAGACATTTTGCAAAGGATTAGACACCATAAATCCAGTGCTTTTTCCAAGTAGGATAAGGATCACTTTGAAATTCAATAGAATTGTCCATTTTAGACTTCTCTGTCATTCATTATGTCTAGCCATGCTATTAATGACTTAGGTCAGGGACAGTTTGCTGTGACCTTACACTACACAAACCTCCAGGCAGTCCTTTTCCATCTTTCTCTCAGGACAGTCTGTTCAGGAATAAAGGCTTGGCAGAGAGGGAAACAAACTTTAGCTTTACTGATGGGGATGTGGGGGGAAGCTTATTTCTATGTGTAGAAGAGCCCCTGAGGCTGATGGTCTTGGGATACCTGGGTCTGATGGCCTGGGGCCTCTTGAGCTCTGTGTCCAGGCTACCTTAGAGAAGGTCCTGAAGTTGCTGTAGTAGAAAGGAACCTGCTTTGAAGCTGCAAGGGGGATTGAAAGACTTTCTTTAAAATAATTAAACCCAGAGATTTAGCAGTAACTGCGAAATGGGTTAATTCTCAATTGGAGTTGCCTCTTACTAAGTGTCTGATGGCATGAGAGCCGACATGCAGAGCTCCCACCCAACTGCACTAAATGAACTCCTGATGGGTTTTCTCCTCCAGCAGGATTAAAGCTGCCTTCCCCAAATTAAAACTGCTTTTTTTTCATGTAATGAGTGCAGCAGCAAAACTAACTTGTGGGGTTAGTTAACTGCTCAGATGACTCCTTGCATGCTCCATGGAAATGATCCTTGAAGGCTGGTTGCAAACGCTGAGCAGACCTGAAGAAAAAGGACCTGTGGGGCCCCGTAGCAGGTTGCTCAGCATGCCAGAGCACAGCCTTAGGGTCACAGCTGGTCACTGGGGAGCAGAAACATTGCTCCCTGAGGCCTCATCCTGGGACAGGAAGATGCTGCCCCTGGGACAACATGTTGCTGCCTCTTGCTCCGTATCTGGGTTCTGACAGCAGCAATTGCACAGAAAACATGTGCAGCCTGCTGCTGACTGCCCTCTGTGCTGAGGGCCCCAGCCTGCACCTGCTTGCACGTGGACGTGTCCAGCAGTGGTGCCCTGTTGTGGGCTCATGTGTGCAGTGAGGTCCCTGTGCATGGTGAGCCCTGTGAGCACGTTCCAGGCAGTGTTTGGAACTGTGAACCTCTCTACGAGCAGAAAACCCTCTTCTTTGTGTGCAGGGAAAGAGCCCAGGTCAGTACCTAGTTCTCTGCAGAGATTTTGAGCTGTTCCAGATGAGATATATATATCTCTGTGGTCTTTGGGCCCAAGCAGCAGCCCCCCCGCCAACCTCCCCCCTAGTTTTGTTGCTGACCATGACATCACGTGGTATGAGTTACCCCTTTGGTCAGCTGGGGGCAGCTGTCTTGGCTGTGACCCCCTCCCTGTGCACCCCCAGTCCTCTTGCTGGTGGGGTAGGGTGAGGAGAAAAGCCCTTGGCTCTTTGCAAGCGCTCTTCAGCAGAATCAAATGCACCCCTGTGTTATCAACAGTCTTTTCAGCACAAATACAAACCACAGCCCCATACCAGCTACCAGCTATGAAGAGCCCAAACCAACACAGTCATTTTGGGAGCCACAGACCTGATGGGTGGAGGGAAAAGTGCCCACCCCTGTTTTGGGGAGTAAGGGCACTAGGTCTGGAAAGGAGAAGAGGTCAGAGCCCCACCGGTGCAGTGCAGCACAGCACAGCACAGCCAGGGTGGCAGCTTGCTGCAGCTGCTGTTGTGACATGTAGAAGCGGAAGGGAGTAAAGTCACCAAGAGCACGAGTGCCAAGTAAGGTCAATATGTTCTCAAGGTGCAGGTTTGCTTTGTGTAATTGCTGCTAAATACCAGCACTGTGATATTTCCTGGTACCTGAACAGGCACAGGCTGCTCCTCTGGCTGGCGACTTGGGTTGAGCTTAGGGTTTGAGCAGGAGAAATACTAAAAGTACCTGAAACATTCTTTGGGAGCCTGCAGGCACACACACTAAATCCAGAACATCCCAGCAAACTGCCAACTCAGGCAATGCTAGTGGGCTCTGCAGGGGGAAAATGCAGTGGCCAGTCATCTGTCATCTTATAGGGCTGGGTTAGGAAAACCTTTATCCCCACCCTCCAGGTGAGCATGAGGAGCTCATGAGGAGTGTGAGCGATGTACTGAGCCTGGCTTGGTGGGAAGGAAAATACAGGATATGTTACAGGTGTAAGACATGAAGGAAAAGGAGAGCAGTAACAGGAGTAAGGGAGCACACAATGAAAAGGGAAGGTGTGCAGGGGAAATGATGCTTTTGTATTGCTTCAAGGACACATTAGGTTCCCAGTGGATCTGGGACCACACCCTGTCTGTCCTTGGATGTCCTGCATCTGACACAGCACCGGTTCCTAGGTTGCGTTTCAGCAGATCTCAATGGCCTGGGTTTGCTGGTCTGTGTGTCAGTGATGCTTGGGAGGGCAACTGCTGTGATCAGTGGGTATGTGGTGGGCACGTTGTGTCTTCCCAGAGGTGGATCTGTAGCAGCAGAGCTGAGCTCTAGTTATCCCTGGTCTCTGTGTTTGCCATGGCTGGGCATCTCAAACCCCAGGTCGTAATGAGATTGTCAGACAGAACAAAAAGTGGTATTAAAGAAAATTAATAAATGTCAAAATCTGTGTAAAATACCCCTAGTTCTCATTACTCATATGCAGCATGACACCCCCAGTTTCATCTTCCCTGGGTGACCACAGATAGGAATTCATTCAAATAGCAAGGAAGGAATTAAATTTTAATTTAACAAAAAGAAAAGGCTGCTAAGGAATCAGATTAGATTCTTAAATTAAATATAAACCTGTAAAAAGGCTTTCTGAGTGTTCCCAGCCTGTCTCCTTGATAATTCTCTGCAGTAATAAAACAAAATTGTATCAAGTGTCTGGCAAAGTGCTGAGGTGCCAAGCAGTGGGACAGAAGCAGGTTGGTCCTTGGTCCTTATGACGTTGGGGTTTTTTAAACAAACATGAACATTTGGGTTTGCCTCCTTGCTGGCGCTGCAGTTGATGCTTCTGGAGTGGCTGAATCTGCTGGCAGGAGGTGGGCTCAAGGCATGACCTGGGCTGAGCAGCATCTTTCATCATCTGCAAGGACTATACTAGGCAGCAAGGATTCCGGCTTGCATATAAAATATTAAATAGGGTTTTAAAAGCTCTTTCTCTAATTGGATCCGCAATTGCCCTTCCCCTGTTGGAAATCTCACTGTGATCTGTTGAAGATACCTGCGTCTGCTGCCCCATTAAAATGCCTTTATACAAATGCACGTAGCATGGGAAACAAACAGGAAGAATTAGAGATCTTTGTGCAGTTGCACAGCCACGATCTCATAGCAATCACGGAGACGCGGTGGGACAGCTTGGATGACTGGCACGCTGTCATGGATGGCTGTGTGCTTTTCAGGAAAGACAGGCTAGGGAGGCGAGGTGGAGGAGTTGCTCTTTATGTCAGAAAGCAGCTGGAATGTATTGAGCTCCACCTGGGGAAAGATGAACCATCAGTCGAGTGCTTGTGGGTAAGAATCAAGGGTCACGCTAGTACGAGTGACACTGTTGTGGGTGTGTACTATAGACCCCCTGATCAAGAGGAGCGGGCTGATAGTGCTTTCTATAAGCAACTAGAAGTAGCCTCGAGATCCCAGGCGCTTGTCCTTATGGGGGACTTCAATTATCCAGATATTTGCTGGGCAAGCAATACAGCCAGTCATATGCAGTCCAGACAATTTCTGCAATGAGTTGAAGACAATTTCCTGCTACAGATGGTGCAGGAACCTACAAGGGGAGGGCGGGTGCTGGACCTTGTTCTTACTAACAAGGATGGGCTTGTTAGGGAGGTGAAGGTCGGGGGCAGCTTAGGACAAAGTGACCACGAAATGATAGAGTTCAAAATCCTGGGTGGAAGAAGCAAGCCAAAAAGCAGGATAGCTACCCTGAATTTTGGAAGAGCTAATCCCGTGGGCTATGCTGTTAGAAGGAAAGGGGGCCTGTGAGAGCTGGGTAACATTTAAACAGCACTTCTTTCAAGCACAGGGCAGGTGCATCCCTTTGAGTAAGAAATTGGGAAAGAGAGGCAGAAGACCTGCGTGGATGAGCAGGGAGCTCATGAGTAAACTCAAAGGCAAGCAAAAGGTTTATGAACTGTGGAAACAGGGTCTGAGCACCTGGGAAGAATATAGGGATGTTGTCAGGGCCTGTAGGGACACGACTAGGAAGGCTAAAGCCAACCTGGAAATGAAACTGGCAAGGGACATAAAGGGCAATAAAAAGAGGTTTTTCAGGTGTATGAATAGTAAGAGGATGAGCAGGGATAATGTAGGTCCCTTGCTGAATAAGGTGGGTGTCCTGGTAACGGGGGATGATGAGAAGGTGGAGATACTAAATGCCTTCTTTGCCTCGGTCTTCACTTCAAAGGCCCCTTGGGATCCACAGACCCTGGTTGAAAATAGGAGTGTTTGGGGAATGAAGAGCTTCCCTCTAGTTGAGGTAGGGGAGGTCCAGGAGCAGCTCAAAGGGATTAATGCACACGAATCCATGGGCCCGGATGGGATGCATCCACGTGTGCTGAGGGAGCTGGCGGAAGTGATTGCGGAGCCGCTATCATCTTCGACAGGTCTTGGAGAACAGGAGAAGTGCCTGAGGACTGGAGGATAGCCAATGTCACTCCAGTCTTTCAAAAGGGCAAGAAGGAGGATCCTAGCAACTATAGGCCAGTCAGCCTCACTTCTGTCCCTGGAAAAGTTATGGAACAGCTTGTTCTGGATGCCATCTCCAAGCAACTGGAAGAGAAGAAGGTCATGAGGAGTAGTCAGCATGGATTTACCATGGGAAGATCGTGCTCGACCAATCTCACAGCCTTCTATGATCTTTTGGCCTTCCTTGAAAATCATGATGTTTCCAGTTGAGAGATTCAATGTGCTAGAGTGAGGAATGCCACCTATTTTTTTCTGGTGAACACTACAGTTCCTGGTGAACAGGTATTCTCTACTAGATGTCTCCTTCAATGTCTGGGCAGCTTTACTTGTCTGTGGAAGAGCCCACGGCCCAGCCCACTGCTGCTCAGGGTCCTGTTTGGGTGCATCAGCTGCCTTGCAATTGCAGAAGGCCTAGAGCTGGGCAGGGAGAAACCAGATGAAATTCAACAAAAGCAAGTGGAGAGTCTGGCGCCTGGGGAGTAACAACCACATGTATCAGTAGAGGCTGGGGGATGACCTGCTGGAGAAGAGCTCTGTGGAGAAGGACCTGGGGGTCCTGGTTGTGCTCTAATTAAAGTTTGCAGTGCAGCAAGCTCTGCCTGCAGAGGTGGAGGGACACCCCATGCTCTTGTCTTCCTGGCTTAGCAAAGGAGGCTTCAGAGGCCTGCCACAATGGAGATAAGGACAGAAGCAAAATAAGATTTAGGAATTTCTTCTGGGACTTTTCTAGGCAAAAAGGGTTTGTTTTTTTTAAATCGTTTTTTCAATTTTGCGACAGTTAAAGGTCCTTAATTAGGTTTTACATCAGGCTCTGGTGTCACTCTCCTGTTCTATGTTTAGCCCACCATGATAGGGGCTTCATTAAATAGATAAAAATTTACTATTTGTCCTTGTTAAAAGAAAAATCAGTGCTGAGTAATTTCACATGGATGCTAAATAGTAAATGAGTTGTCAAAACTTATGCCTGCTAAAGAGAGTGATTCGGTCTAATGCTGCTATATTTAGCCACTATATTTAGATTGGCCAATAATTGCAGTATTTAGGACCTGCTAACTTTTTTTAAAATTCTTTTTTTGTTTTCCTTGCTTTATTTGAATTGGCTTTAAAGTTTTCAGCTGGATCTCTCTTTTTTTATACTACTCACTTTCCAATATTTAAAATCCTTAAAATAGCCTTACAAATACTCTGCATTGCAGAGCTCTGCTGTGGCATTGATGGGTACAGAGTTAATTTTGGCAGGCATAAAAAAGTATGCTTGTGTAATCCTTAATCTTTTTTTTTTTTTTTATTTTTTTTTAATGGAGCTCCTCTTCTGCAGAGTGCTATCTGAGACTGGGGGTTGCTGGCTTTGGTCCAGGCATGTGGAGAAGCTCCTAAGCCCCTTCCCTGTGGTGGGGCAGCATAGCCTCCAGGTGAGCACTGACCACCCATCCCTAAGTCAGAAAAAACGGTACTTCCATCTTGAATTGATGCATTTTTGGTTCAACCCTAATTCCATATGGAATGGAAGTGGGGTTGAACCAAAAATGAATCAATATTCCGCTAAGAATTCATGAGGTGGATTTTTATTCAAGTCCAGTCCACAGATTTGTTACAAACCAGCCAAACAAGTGAGGGACCACACTGTCATTTGTCCTGACCAGCTGAATATGAACTTGGTGTTGGCTGACTGATTTTCTGGTTATTTCTATTTATTTCACTGGGATTACTAAAAGCAAATGCTGTTCTGCTACACAGCAGGTTGTCAGGAAAGAAACTTTATTGATAGATTGGGAGATTTGTCTCTATACTGATTTATTCTATCAAAAAAATGTTTTATGTGCAAAATCTGCAGTGCTTCTGGAAGTTGCCCTCTCCTCTGTGCTCACATCTGCAGATGGACAGTGCAGTGCTATCCTAACAGTGTGGTTATTTTCAGTCATTTGGGTAAAGGCAGAAAGCATGTGTGAGCATGTGGGTAGGACAAGCCTGGAAGCGCTCCTGGGACAAATGTTGGCTGATCTTGGTGCATCATTCCCTGCTCAGGCAGAGCATTGCTTGTCTTCAGCCAGAAGACACAGCACCAGCCATGCATGCTGGCAGGTCCATTTTCTGCCCAGTGACCAGCAGTGCTGTTCTGGTAATGCTTCCAGTCCCCGCAGCTTATGCAAAACCTGAGGTACCTACAGACATGGGTGCTCTGAGCTGCACCAATGTCCCCTGTGGCTCTTCAGCTCCCAGCAGAAAGATTCAGGAGGTTAATCCTGATTGCCATAAGACCTTAAGTTAATAAATAAATAAATTATAATATAAGGGCTTTGTCCAGGGGATGGGAAAAAACCAAACGTGTAGTCAGATCACATTAGTTCTACTGTTTAAAATATTTATTATTACTATTATTATTATTATCATCATTAATATTATTATTATCCTGTCAGCATAGGAGATCTTGATGTTTTTTCTAGTAATTCCCACAGAGAAAGACCTTTTCACATGTACCTGTGTGCTGCAGACTCTGAACGGAGATGCTGCTGCTGGTTGTGGGATAGTCTGGGCTTTGTGCTTTCACACTGATGGATTACTGGTTAGATAATAAGCCCCTGCTAGACAGCCACTGTGGCCATACAGTTTGTTCCACCCTCTCTCAAGGGTCTTGTTCTCCATGCTCTCTGCTAGGTTTAATTAAGGACAGCCCCAGTTGTGCATGGTTGCCTGTGATGCTGTGCACCCCCCAGGCAGCTGGAAGATGTTCCCCAACCTCTTCCCTCTCTGTTTGACTCCCGTTGCTTGCTTCAAGGAGGAGCTCAAGCTCCTACCAGAGCTCTTGTGTAGCACTTGATGTTCCCCAACACCTTTTGAATGGCTTCATCGCTGCCACCAGGCTTTGGCCAAGTTTTAGACCCTTTTCGCTGCTTAGGGTCTGTAAGTAGGATCAGCATTAGAATGGTTACAACTGTGTATTTTGCAAGAGAAAGGCTCTGAACGGTCCCTGATTAGGCCACATGCACTATAATGTACACAGACATAACATGTGGCATACTACACAGCGCTGTACGTACACCATAGCACAGCCTTGGGAAGGGAAAATTGGTGACCAAAGTGTCTGCAGTGCATTTTTGGGACTGCTTCTTCTGAAATGCAAAAGGATCAGCTTGGTGGGTAGATTTCCTCGGTCAAAATTAGCAAATCAAGCATGCTGAGAAGTCTGGGAGTTTTGCTTTCTATCCTGGGAAGCATTTCTAGAGGAGCTGGTGCTCAGCAAAATCTGTTGCTCAATGCTGACTCCACAGCTGATCCAAAATAGCAGTAATTTTCCCACAGTTATTTATAAAAGCTTTTTATGATTAAAAATCCTGTAAAAGTACTTCTACTAATTTCCTTTTATGCTCTGTCTTGTAATATTAATATTTTTTTTTTCTTCTTTTGGCCTTCCTTGAAAATCATGATGTTTCCAGTTGAGAGATTCAATGTGCTAGAGTGAGGAATGTCACCTATTTTTTTCCGGTGAACACTACAGTTCCTGGTGAACAGGTATTCTCTACTAGATGTCTTCTTCAATGTCTGGGCAGCTTTACTTGTCTGTGGAAGAGCCCACGGCACAGCCCACTGCTGCTCAGGGTCCTGTTTGGGTGCATCAGCTGCCTTGCAATTGCAGAAGGCCTAGGATGGTTTTGGATGGATGCCCTCCCCTTGGCCAAAGCACTGATCCTGCCCTGGGGAAACCCAGCAGTGGCAACAAGGAAGGTGCTTGTCCACCCTCCCCTGCATCCCCTGTGCTGTGTTTGGGCCTCAGTGAGCTTGCACCTGAGCTTTGGTCCTCTGGCCTGGGGCTTTTGGGGGTGCAGAGATGACAGTGCTTTAATCCAGGTCGCCGCTTGTCTGCAGGCACTGTCAGGTAAATGGAGTGCAAAAGCATAATCACTCTGGCATAAATGGGAGAGCATTAAAATTAATGCAGTTTGTTGATGTAATTGGTAGCTCGTTATGATGAGTGCTAAGCTTGCAATGTTGTGCTCTAGAAGCTGTCCTGGCTGAGCTTACCTGGTGTTGGGGCAGGGCTGGCAGCCCCACTTGTCCATCCTGGCAGCTGGCCATGCTGCTGCTCCTGCTTATTCCTGTGCCCTGATGGTCACAGCTGAGCTGAGGGAATCCTGCAAGCCTCCATGGCTTGGTGACCGTGGGCAGGTCACTGCAAGGCCTTCTGGATTGGCACAGGAGTTGCTTCCACCTGTCTGGGGCCTAAAGCTCTGCATCAGCTGTGCCTTTGCTGGGGCTTACTGTGGGACAGAGGCTTCGCAAATGTGGCTTGAACAGCTGATGTTATAAAACACCGTTTTCCTCTGCTGCTTGGTTTTTTAGACTTGAAGTCTAAAGAAAGCAGAGCGTTTCATACTCTGTGTCCTCCACATCTCCTTGCACAGAGGAGCTCAAATGCCACCTGGCCTCTCAGGCTCAGCACAGCACAGACAGCAGAGATGAGCCAGCAATACAGCAACCTCAGTGGGGCTGGTTAGCATGGCATCAGCGTGGGTAATAAATGCTAAGTCATGTGCACTGGAGACACTTCAGCAGTAATACTGATGGCTCTTCAAGAGGGATGATTCTGGTGGAGTGGCTTTCAATTTCTTCCTGGCCCATACGTCTCTCCTCTTCAGGATGGTGGTAGAAATTGCTTCATTATAAACTATTTCACAGCAGCAGACCTCAAAAGTTTCTGAATTAGAAGCAAATTGCACCGTTGATTACATCTTTTTTTTAGATCTTGATTCTTCAGGAGATGAACACGTTCCTCACTGCTCCCTTTCCCAGGGGCCTGGGGCAGTAATTACCAGCCTAACACAGGGCAGAGGCGAGCTGTGTCTCTTTGTGGCACACTCTGCTCTTTAGCAGCATTGGTCCCTCTAATATCATCATCTTTTCTCTGACTCTCAGCCTGACCATTTCAAGGTCTGGAAAGAAAAGGAAAGCCTAGCAGTACAGCATGGTTTTACACAGGGTTGATGTTATTTCTTGCTCTGCAAGACAGGTTTTTGCCTTGAATGCGAGTCTGCATGTTCCTCGAACATCATCACAGTTGTGTCGTGGATCAGGACCATTAGTGGCCACCGTGAACAGAATTGTCATCTCCAGTAACGTCTGTGCTCTCAGAAGTCCCATTTCAGCACAGCCTGCTGGTAATTCTCATGGAGCTGGTTCCTGTTGCTTGTTCTCAACTGCTCCACCTCAGAGCAGTAAGTCCCATGGGGACATATCCCTGACATCCACACTCTGGATTGATGAGAACAAGTGTATTTCCCTGTTCCACCAAGGTAGTTTTCTTATAAGGGAGTATGTCCTATTGGTCAGGCATGTTTTCCCATGGATGAGAACACAAGACATTTTATTCAGTTTTCCCTTTGTTCCTCTTGTCTGACGGCTCATTATTAGATTCTGATAGAACAAGAGAAATGCTAATTAGATTTGTCACAATTGCCCAGCCTCCCAAATATTGACAATTAGAAAGTGTTCCTCAGATGGAGGTAACTGTCCAATATGGGAACATCGATAAAGCCACGGAGCGATTAACAGAACACCCAAAAATGTATGGATACATCTAAAGCTGTCTGATCTGGGTCTTCTCAAAACAAGCAAGCAAATAATAAGGTTAGTCAGAGGACAGATTCATCACCATCATGAAACCAAATTGGTTTTTATAGGATCGTGTGATTGAAAAGATTCACGCAGGCTTATCTGGCTGGAGGCCAATGAGATATGATTGAAGGTATTTGGGAGACTGCAGCTGCCTCGCTACAGCCCACAATAATTACTTCGAGCAAGAAGGTTAGTCAATACCCACATACCTCTCTTGTTCCTAGTGCCTATAATTCATCTAATCCCACACGCACATCTTTTCAAAGGTAATTTTTGTTTCTCTGCACTGTGATGGAGGAACAGCAGGACCAAATGTGCTTCAACAGTCGTTCACATTGATTCTTGTGCTGGAGAACTCCTGAGGTGAAGGTAAGCTGTGCTATGCAACCACTGTCATCCATAGTAGAGCAGTTTGGGGTGTTTGGGTGATGTGGAAGAGGAAGGATAACGATGGGAAGGAAGAGTAAGGAGCGCTGGAAAGAAGAAGGATAACAAGGAGGCCTGTGTTAACACTTCTCCCCAGAAAACGCTAATATTGTATCTAATTGTCATGATTTTGTCTTGTCACTAGTTTCTGTGTATGGTGCTGTACCAGGTACCTTTGGCCTCCAGATACTTGGGCTGAGGGCATCTTCCCTTAGAGTGTGCTACTCTTCTGCACCTCCGTGTCGAAAAGGGTAGATGAGGTACTTAGGGATATGGTTTAGCTTAGGATGAGACTGGTCTTTTCCAACCTTGTGATTCTGTGTTCTAAATGTGTTTCTGGATCTAGCTGCCTATTTCTGACCATTTAATAAATTTCAGTTTGTAACATTTCCTCAATACCTTCCTGGAACAAGCAAGGAGCCTAAAGAAGTATGGCCAGCAATGGTTTGCCTCATCCCAAGCTTCGTCACTTTAGAGGAAGTGATTTATAGTATCAGCCAATTCTTGCTGCTGTCTCTGCCTTGTCTTGTTCCTTGCCAAATGCTAGAAAGTGGGTTGCTATTGTCTTAGGATTCTGTTTGGAAGTATCATTTCCATAACTAATTATGTATGAAATCAGACTGT
Source organism: Laterallus jamaicensis coturniculus (assembly GCA_022605575.1). Lineage (NCBI taxonomy): Eukaryota > Metazoa > Chordata > Aves > Gruiformes > Rallidae > Laterallus > Laterallus jamaicensis. The sequence continues at coordinate 4,404,700 of JAKCOX010000014.1, forward strand.
TTTTTTAAACACTTCAAAGTTTTTACAAGCATGATATAGAGTAATAATAGTACAGAAATAGACCAATATTTCTCCTTACTTTGACGTTACTATAACCACGTCCATTTACAAAATGATTAAGACTCAGTCACCACAATTGTGTTTCTTCTGAACATAGTTTTCAGGCTGTATTAATACTCTTATATTCAAAACCTGTCACAAAGAGGAGCGCAGGAGCTGTGAGGGTAGACTCACTGTGCAGTCTTATGCTGAACTTCAAGTTGTCTTTTGGTGAGTGACAGCATTACATAAAAGATCAAAGCCATTCCGTGTGCTGTGTGGAAAAAAGACCTACCTGCTCAAGCCCCCCAGACTCAATGAGGGAACACATTGCTTGGTTGTCTGTTTCTACAACTTTTCCTGGTCTCTTGGGGTTTTTTTTAATAAACATTTATTTATAAGTTGTAGGATTAATGCCTGAGCCACTTTAAAATGAACACCTGAGGATGCTCCAAGGTTAACAATCGTATTTTTATTTTCATAGTGTTCTATTTCAGTTATTAAAAGCTATTGCACCTGGTGATAACAGTTACCCAGAACAACAGATAATTGAATGGGTTTAATGGAGCCTTGATTTTAAAATACTTGCTTTGAATGACAATGTGCAGAGTTAAATAAATGATGGATGAGCAAGATTAAACGGAACAGAACTCTAATCTGCCTTATGTAATATAGGAAGCATTAATATAATTCTAAAATACCTGTAGTTAAAGGCTATGAATGTCATATTCAAGGAGAACACGGATGCCACTAGCAAGCATTATGTTCAGAGTCTGGGTGCAGTGTTACATAGAGTAGGAGCCCCTGAACAAGCTGAATTTGCAAGTTGAATGCCTGAACACATCTGTAGGAAAACTGCACAGCTGTTTTGACTCAATGGTAGTGGCAGCTCATGGAGGCATGGGTTAGTTTGGGGTTAACACCCAGGGCTTGTTGGATCTGCCTGGGCTCTAGCTCTACCCTCCAGTCCATGGGGCACTCAGTAGTACAGCGGTTGTGTCCCTTGGAATGGCCAGTTTTGGGAGATGAAGTCTTCAAATTGCCTTTTTAGAGCCCTTCAGATGTGAGGTGAGCATCTGGGATGAGGTTTAAGCAAAGACTCTCAGTATCATTTTGGAAATGACACAAGGTTGGCGAACCTGGCAGTGCCTCAAACCTGCTTTTAAACACAAAGTTCATTTAGGAATTTACAGATCTAACATGTTAATTAAGGCTTCCTGCATATGTACAAGTCCAGTCAAGTGAAGATGCCTTCTGACCACTGCTCTCGTCCAACAGAGCTATCTACAGCACTGGCTGAAATGACATATTTGTCCTGTGTTACTCTCATCTTGTGGAAGTATTTCCTTCTTCTAGATCTGCTGGGAGATGTTGTAGAAAAAAAAGGCAATCTATTCATATGAAATTTATTCTTTCTAGGCTGTAGGCCAGTGCTCAGTAGGTACAAACTATAGCAATTTGTAGAGTAATGTGGGGTTAGAAAGATGTTCCTGTTGTGTAACAGTCCAGAAAAAAATTGTATCAAAATAATAATGTGATTAATTAAGAAAGTCACAAGCTTGCCCTGATCTGATTAAGCAGATACAGAGTCACCAAGAAATCCAGTGCAGTCACTTCCTGACAGTTTTCAACAGGAAAACCCCACACAAGCCTGTAGTTAGGGGTAAAGCCAGAAATGCTTTAAAGAGGGGGTGATATTGCAGAGCACCATGCTCAATGTGGTCTGAGCCCCAGGGGAGGCCACATCCAAAGGCTTTATGCATCTGGAGCTGTGTTTGTGGACATGGAGATGCTTCTTGCAGGAGCCCCATTCTTTGTCCTGACCCTACACATCTTATAAAGATCTTTAAGTGTGGGTGGCAGAGGGAAAAAGCCAACCTCTTTTCAATGGTCTGTAGGGACAGGACAGCAATGGCCTCAAGTTGGAGCACAGGAAGTTCCACACTAACTTCTTCCCAGTGAGGGTGAGGGAGCCCTGGGACAGGCTGCCCAGGGGCTGTGGAGTCTCCATCTCTGGAGAGATTCCAGTCCCATCTGGACGCCGACCTGTGCGACCTGTCCAACGGACCCTGCTTTGGCAGGGGGTTGAACTTGGTGATCGCTGGAGGTCTCTTCCAACCCCTACAGTTCTGTGATTTTATGATCTCCATGCATCGCTCTGCAGGAACATCACAAGTTCAGTGTGATCTGGGGATACTGCTGGACAAATGCTTTCTAGAAGTTTTGTCTTTTTTAATTTTCCCATTTCATATAAGATGGATTTTAATTAGAAAAGGAAAGATATTATACTACGTGTTCTCCCTGCTGAGGCAGCTTTTCTCCTAGGCAAAACAGGGACATCCATGCTTGTATACAGTTGGGGCTGATTTTTTTCAGGCCACATTGTTAAGGATTCAGTTCAGGACTTGTGCACTGAGTCGTCTGGATCAAGAAAAGGACTATTTTCAGCCATAAGACTAGGATGATAAACAAGTCTCATCAGACATTTTTCAGGGTCATGGGTTAATAAGACCGTAAATCTAAGGGTAGCTTTTCTGAAAGCCATAATGAAATCATAGTCTTTGGCACAAAATGTCACCTTTATTGTTCCAACATTATTTATCTGAGGGGAGCGGTTATAGGTAATTTGTGAATTATGCAAAAACATGAACTCATGCATCATAATCTTAATGGAGCTTGTTTACATCATCTTCTTCTGCATAATTAGCAAAACATATGATCCAAGTTGTTCTCCTCATTTAGAGCCCTGTTTTGGCTGGTCGACATAGCAGAGTTAGTGTTGCCAAGAGCCATACTGGGTAATGTTTTCTGATAGATTTAGTGTGTGATATCTGTGCACAGCAGTAGGATCTGTAAATTTATGACAAAAGGATCAGGGCATCTGATCCTGAACAGTAATATCTGCTGGAAATGAAAGCTGCCATTCCAGCACTGGCATTTCCTCTGTGCCACGTACAAGGGGCTGTCATCAGCTGTGCATCATATAAAAGCCTGACATTGAGTGATTGATTAGCTCACAGCCTTGAGATTGTGCCTTCTAATTAGATATGCAGAGTGAATAATTTTAGTTCAATTAGGTGTTGCTGGCCGGATAACCAATAGCATAATGCATCTCTAGACTAAATATTATTATTAAACTCTTTCATGTGCTCAGTTACTGACACCTGGGTACTGGAAATTGGTCTTTTGGGTTGGGTTTTCATTTTGAGTTTTTTCCCCTACTTTGTCGTTATTTTACAGCATGCAGTTAAATTAAAAACAGCAGTAGATGTTATTTAACATCTTTCTGCACACTTTATAGGAAAGCCAGTGTTGTTTATATCTCTGTGGTTATGATACTAGTTCTGAGGCTGATCAAGTGTTTGTTGCAAATTGCAATTCTGTGAACTTCTACCTTTTTTTCTTGTTTTCAAGCCAATTCTGACTCATGCAGATGTAATAAGTTTCTGAGAAATTGTTTATGTAGCCTGCTCCAATGGGAGACTTATTGCAGATAGATCTCAATGAGTTACCGCTCCCCTATTCAGTCTTCATCATGTTGCGATGTGTAATTTGCTTGCTAATTATGTTGTTTGCTCCTTTCTTGGATTTATGAAGCTCTTTTAACAGCAAAAATTGGTAGGATTGAATAACCTGGATGGGCTCCCCCAGAAAGCCCCTGTCAGTAACCTGTCCTCTCCATGGCTGTCCCTAGTGTAGGTACTCATCTCCCACCTACTCTTCACCCCCCTCCATGCTCTTACACCACTCCTGCTGCCCCCATGTTCCCCAGGAAGGGCTATCCTGTTCCTGCCTTCCCTCCTCTCCTGCTTTGCCTGGGCGGGAGCTGGAGATTCTCCCACCTGAGCACCTGGTGCAGTGCCCCTGCCTCTCATCAGGGATCTTGACTCTATTTAAGCTTGCTGCAGGCTTATTTTCTGGTGATTTCCCTAGCCCCTAGTGTGAAGGGTAGGCAGGAGAAGGAGTTGTGGGCAACATATATTTGCCTGTTGTTGAATGTGCTGCTGGGAGGGAAAAATGTGGCAGTAAGAGCTTACACAGACTAGATTAGGAGAGAGTGGAGGGAGAAGAGGAGAGAGAAGACTGAATTTCACAGCACTAGGGCCACCCTGATCAAATCCTGTACTTGGCCAAGCTGACTGCAGCCACTCCCTCTTCCTGGAGGCCTTGAGCATCTCTCACACTTCAGGCAGAACTGAACCACCAAACTGGAAAAGGTGGGTTGTAGCCACTCCAACTCCAGCTCAGCCACTTCCTCGTTACCTCCTCTGGTAAATTCTTTAATAGCAGCTTCTCAGGGTATACTGCGGCAGCCTTTGAGTGAGCATACCCTCCATCCATGGGGAATGCAACCGTGCTTCTCCCTGGCACCCCTTTGTGTTTTCACCCTGCTGCACAATCTTTCTCCCTTCACTTTGATGCTGGTATCTTCAAATAATGACTGCTCATTAGCACAGCAGAGTCAGGCTTAAATTTCCCCAAATCAAAAGCCTTTTACAGCTCTCTGGTGCGTATGATCTGTCCAGAAGGTGTGTTTGAGCTGGGGAGAAGAGGTATGCCTTACACGCAGCAATGTCCTACATGGATAGGCAGAGAAATTCTTATAATCTTTTTCCTGTAAATGAGGTTCTTGAAAGTAGCTAGTGAGACCAGCACAGACTTTCTGAAACTGCATGTCTCACATGGAACCTTTCACTTTTGGAGCTTTCTGGTCCTACTGAGCCTTACTGGTGCCATACTGTAGTACCTGCTCCCATCCTGCCAGTGCTGCTCCAGCTATCCATAGGATCAAGTATCCTAATGCCCTCACTGGGCTCTGTAGCATTTACACACAATCAGTGGGTTTGGTATCTTATTAGTTTCTAAAAAAAAACATCCCTGAAACACCAAAAAAAACCCCCAAAACCAGTTTTCTTTGGTATTCCGGTTATAGGGCCAAGATTGGCCAGTGAGGCACAGTTCAGCTAGGGATGGTCCAACACTGATGCATTCTTGCTGCTTATGGGGGTGGAATTTTGCTGGTGTGATTCCTGATGCTGTGGGGCGGTGGCACGGACATTGTCCTTGATCATCTTCCCTCAGCACATCTCTGAGACCCACAACATATGGTGCTGCCACAGGGCTGTCCCACTGCAGGCACCCTCATGTCTATCCACCAGCTCCTCTTCCCCAGGTACCATCATGGTGCCTGGTGATGACCATGAAGCCTGTAGACAAGTGTCCTGGAGCAGAACAAGTGCTGAGGGGTCAACAGTGTGGGATTTTCATTCAGGCAGAGATCTGAGGAAGGAATGGGAGCCTGTGAGAGCTGGCTAACATTTAATCAGCACTTCTTCCAAGACCAGGAACGATGCATCCCTTTGAGTAAAAAAATCAGGAAAGAGAGGCTATTGAGTAAACTCAAAGAGAAGCAGAAGATCTATGAATTGTGGAAAAAGGGTCTGAGCACCTGGGGAGAATACAGGAATGTGGTCAGGGCCTGTAGGGATGCAACTAGGAAGGCTAAAACCCTCTTGGAAATGAAGCTGGCAAGGGACATGAAGGATAATAAAAAGGGCTTTTTTAGATACGTGAATAGTAAGAGGATGAGCAGGGATAATGTAGGTCCTTTGCTGAATAAGGCGGGTGTCCTGGTAACGGGGGATGATGAGAAGGTGGAGATACTGAATGCTGCCTTTGCTTCGGTCTTCACTTCAAAGGCCCCTCGGGACCCCAGATCCTGGATGAAAGTTGGAGTGTTTGGGAAACAAAGAATTTCCCCCTGGTTGAGGTAGGGGAGGTCCAGGAGTGGCTCAAAGGGATTAATGCACACAAATCAGCTGTCTGTTCAGCCTGGAAAAAAGAAGACTTAGGGGGGACCTAATTAGTGTTTACAAGTATCTTAGACATGGGTGGCAGGGGGAATTGGCCAGCCCCTTTTCAGTGGTCAGTGGGGACAGGACTAGGGGCAATGGCTGTAAGCTGGAGCACAGGAAGTTCCGCACCAACACGCGGAAGAACTTTTTCACAGTGAGGGTGACAGAGCAGTGGAATAGGCTGCCCAGGGAGGTGGTGGAGTCTCCTTCTCTGGAGATATTCAAGTCTCGTCTGGACGCCTGTCTATGTAATATGAGATAGGGAGCTGCTTTGGCAGGGGGGTTGGACCCGAAGATCTCTTGAGGTCCCTTCCAACCCCTAAGATTCTGTGATTCTGTGATTCTGTGAAATCCATGGGCCCTGATGGGTTACATCAACGTGTGCTGAGGGAGCTGTCGGAGGTGATTGCTGTGCTGCTCTCTATCATCTTCAACAGGTCTTGGAGGACAGGAGAAGTGCCTGAAGACTGGAGGATAAGAAAACTCCAGTCATTAAATAGGGCAAGAATGAGGAACCTAGTAACTATAGGCCAGTCAGCCTCACCTCTGTCCCGGGAAAGGTAATGGAACAGCTTGTTCTGGATACCATCTCCAAGCAATTGGAAGAGAAGAAGGTCATGAGGAGTAGTCAGCATGGATTCACCAAGGGAAGATCGTGCTTGACCAATCTCATAGCCTTCTACAATCTCATAACAGGCTGGGTAGATGGAGGGAGAGCAGTGGATGTCATCTACCTTGACTTCAGCAGGGCTTTTGATACTGTCTCCCATGACACCCTGATAGCAAAGCTGAGAAACCATGGGATAGATGAGTGGACAGTGAGGTGGGTTGAGAATTGGGTGTCGGACCGAGCCCAGAGGGTTGTGATTCGAGGAGCAGAATCAGACTGGAGGCCTGTGACCAGTGGTGTTCCCCAGGGCCCGGTGCTGGGTCCAGTCCTGTTTAATATCTTCATTGATGACCTTGATGAGGGAATAGCATCCACCCTCAGCAAGTGCTGATGATACAAAGCTGGGAGGAGTGGCTGACACACAGGAACACCGCGCTGCCATCCAGCGAGACCTGGACAGGCTGGAGAGCTGGGCAGGGAGAAACCCGATGAAATTCAACAAAAGCAAGTGTAAAGTCTGGCACCTGGGGAGGAGCAACCACATGTATCAGTAGAGGCTGGGGGATGACCTGCTGGAGAAGAGCTCAGTGGAGAAGGACCTGGGGGTCCTGGTGGATGACAGGTTGGCTATGAGTCAGCAGTGTGCCCTGGAGTGTGGCCAGCAGGTCGAAGGAGGTGATCCTCCCGCTCTACTCTGCCCTGGTCAGGCCCCACCTGGAGTATTGTGTCCAGTTGTGGGCTCCTTGGTTCAAAAAGGACAGGGATCTCCTGGAGAGAGTCCAAAGAAGGGCTACAAAGATGATTAGGGGCCTGGAGCATCTCCCCTATGAGGATAGGCTGAGTTAGTTGGGACTCTTCAGCCTTGAGAAGACTCAGGGGGGACCTAATTAAAGTCTATAATTATCTGAAGCAGGGGATGCAGGGGGAATTGGCCAGCCCCTTTTCAGTGGTCTGTGGGGACAGGACAAGGGGCAATGGCTGCCAGTTGGAGCGCAGGAAGTTCCGCACCAACCTGCGGAAGAACTTTTTCACAGTGAGGGTGAGGGAGCCCTGGGACAGGCTGCCCCTACAATTCTATGATTCTATGATTCTATGAGGGGGTTAGGGGGGGTGGGGGGTGGGGAAGGGAGGATGAGGCTTCCCCCACCACAGGCCCATTGATACTATTTCTTTGTTCCAGCACCCTGCTCCTTCCTGAAATCTCATGGGTCCAAGCTTGCACAATATTTCAGGGGATGCCAGGCTGTTTCTTTGAGACTGTTTATGGCTTCAAATGTTGTTCCCTTCACTGCATACTTCAGAAACAATAAAAGAGAAATGAAGGGACTGTTAAAGGAAAATGTTATCACTTATCACTTACCTACTCTGTGAGACATTTCCAGAATTGCTCCTCAGTGAACACTGCCCATGCTCCCTACACCATTTGCCCTGTTGCCTTCCACACGATGCACTCTTTGCTTGCTGGCTCCCCTTTGCTGGGGCTGGTTCCCCAGCCCTCTGCCCAGTGCCTGCCGAGGGTAGAACAGGGTAGGTGCGGGAGAGTGCGGCTGGGACCAGCGCTGCGGGCAAACACAGCCAGTGCTTTGGTTACTTCTGCATCTGTCAGTCCTGGCTAAAAAGCTTGACAAGGTGCTGCTCCTGCCTTAGCTTCCCATGTCACTGCTAAGGTTTTGATGCTTGAGGAAGCAGACCTGGAAGATGCAGGTCTGACCTTATCCTTCCTGATTATACATATGGCTCCTTCTAAGTGTGCAGATCATGAGCCAGCCCCGCAGCATGACCTGCTGGGCCTGCACCAGTCTGGGGGACAAAAATAGGGTGAAAACTTGTGATTAAAATTGGTCTGACCCACGCACACATGGAGTATTTCTGGGTGCATGAGTTTTCTGCATGCAGTCACCTCAGGGTTAGGGAAATTCTGGGCTGAGCCAGGTCACTTGTCAGGGGGATGCAAAAGGCACAGGCCCAGTGTAAGCACCCTTCCCCTGTCAGTCCTCATGAATTGGCTCCAGAGGCATTAAAGAAAAGCAAATGAGGACTTACTAGCAGGCAAAATGACATACCTTTCCCTGGCTTTGGTCCTGGGAACATCTGAGAAGGTTGGAGATTTCCAAAACTGCAGTTGGATGTGGCCATCCTCTATGGTAGCCATGGGACATTGAGCATCACACTGTAAAATGTGTATTCTCGACATTAGCAAAAGGTACCCCTTCTTTCTTTCTTTCCAGCACAGATGTAGGAGGCAGTAAATGAGACTAGTATTGATTTTTCAATTACAGCCCTTGGCTTGCGACTTCTACCATCTGCCAGGGGTGCAGGTACCTTTAAGGCATCCTTATTTTCAATCTTACTTCATAACCAGTAAAATATTAAAGGAGGGCAGGATAACCTTGTCAAAGGAATTTGATCCTGGTTTTCTGATTGTGTTCTTTATAATAAGTTTACAAGCTTCGTTGATTAAGGTAAAAGGATTATAAGAGAGACTCTGAAAATAACATGAAGAATTTAAAATCATCAGCAGCATAATTTATAGTCAGCATTGTACTGGTATGGAACAAGCTGATTTTAATACAGCTAAATTCAAGGTGAGGTACAAGGAAAACTAAATGTAGGCTGTGTTGGAAAGGTAGAGAAGTTTTTACTTTAACAGAGTATTTCAGAGGAGAATTTGTGGTTTACATTTGCCAGGTGCTTTAGTGTTTGCAGTGGCCCTGGGTGTCTAACTTGGGGGGGCAGTATCAACTCAGCTAGAATCAAACCCAGAACTGATTTCTGTCATCTGTGGCACAGAAGTGAGAGGTGGCTGTGCAGCTCTTGGCACCATTGCTGCTCCCACCACATCATCTGGCACATCCTCTGGCTGTTCCTTGGCTCCTCCTTTGCACAAAGGTCGTTGTCACCACACATCGCTTTTCTTTCCAGTGTAGCAAAGTCTTACAAACCTTTATACTGGGAGGAAAAGCTCTTTGTGCCAGTGCTCAGAGCTGTCAATGGGGACCGAATTTCTCTTTTACAATTTGCAGCTCTGCTGTCTCCCTACTCCAGACGTGACCCTGTTTCAGTAGTGGTCAATACTTCTGATGGGTGGAATTGGTAGTGATCTTGTGTAGGCAAGGGAAAAATCCATCTCTGAGCTTGTCATTAGGACACTGCTTTAATATCACCACAGATAAGCTTACCAGCTAAAAAGGACTTTCAAGGCATGATAAACCTCCACATGCGGAGGCTGTGGGCACAGGGCTGAGCAGGCTGAACCCGCTGACAGGTCTCACACATACACACTGGGCTGTGTCTCACTGGGAAGAGATCACCCTTTCAGAATTTACCTTTCTGTTCAATAACGTTTTGAGCTGACTCTGGAGCAGGGTGGTGCCAGCAACCCCCAACACTTTGTGTGACAGCTGCAGAGCAGCAGCCTGGGCTGCAGGGATGTATTTGGCTCTCCAGCATCTTCTGTGCAGCCTCACACGCCTTTATGATCTGTAGGTCTATTTTGGTGGGAAAAGAAAAAATGTTGATTTTTTGTGTGCATGTGTATGCCTGTTATTTATAGGAAAAGTAACAAAGGGAGAAGTTATTTCTTTTCATTCCTTTCTAATTGCTCCACACAGCTCTCCTAGCTTGTACGCTGATAGCAGTCATTTTTATGTGAGTAGAAGGGATTATTGATTGTTTCTTTATGGTTAGGTCTATCTATAATGTGTGTGAACACAAGCACCTTGCTGATCTCTCGGCTGTTGCATCTTGAATCTCTCAATCAAGATAGTTTTGTTGTTTTGAGGTGTGTTTTTTTTTAAAAAAATTAATTCTGAGGGCTGACAGGACCAGTATCTCCCAAGGAATTGTCAACACATTGTTAGAAATGATGCTAAGAGTAACATAATTTATCTCACAAGGTACTCCAGAGAATCAGGCAAAGCTTTCTGACTATCAAAAAAACATTACCAGAGGTTTTTTTTCACAGGGCTCCTCATGTATGTCTTTGGGATACATTGCAGATGCCCAGAGAGAAATTAGAGGGAATTAATGGACAATAGGAAATACTTGAATAGCTGGGCTGGCAGGGAGCACAGGCAGTAATTTTGTCCCATGTTTGCTTCAAGGCAGGAAACACTTATATGAAGATCTCTACCTGCCCTGATCTCAGGGATCCCATCCCAGGAACCCTGATGGACACATCTCCAGAGATAACAACCATCCAGCCCTGCGGTCATATCCAACCCTCCTGTCCTGTATGGGGAACCAGCATCAGAATGTGTTCAGCCTTGTTAGCTTCCTCAAGGAAGGTCTCTGCATGTAATTTGCTTTTTTCCTGGGTGGAGTTTCCTTGAAATCTGATTTCAGCCCAGTGCTTCTCCCAGGGAAACTGCAAACTCATTTCAGACTAACTCTTGAATTCATGAGCACAAAATCATTGCTAATGCTATCTCCCTGCCTTGCACTTCTGGTTCCTGTGCTGAAGGGGTGAAATTTCAAGCCGAGGCTTCTGTGGGATGGCTGAGAAAAAAAATAGCATTTTCTGTAGCTCATGTCAGGAGTTTCTGCTTTCATTTCCATCCCATTCATCACCTTGAGCTCATCTTAAAAGCCACCTATGGTGGTTGTGCTGTTGCTCAGCACGGTGTTTGTGACTGCGACTGTATTACCTGCATTCTTCACAAGGCCAACTTGTGAAACGTCAGGGAACAACCCCAAATCTCCCCATTCTCACGCTGTCTGCAGCTTCAGGGAAGCAAGGAAAGTGCTAATCACTTTGGGTAACAGGCATGCCTCAGCAGCTTCAGAATACAGACTGTTATATCACAGGATAAAATTAGACTCTGGCCCTGAAACCTTTCTGTGGCAGAGGAAGAGCTGTAGCCTTGAAGCCACCCACATCCCATGTAATTCTCTGGAAATTACACACTTTGAAAATGCCTGTCTTTCATTCTGACAAGCTTAAATCTTTTCTTATGGCACAAACTGCTCCTGCCTTCTTTTCCAGACTTAGTCTCCCTCCTCCTTTCTCTACCGTGCACCTCGCTTAGAACATTTTCTCCTAGAGCATCTTCACCAGCAAAGATCCTTTTTATCATGCATACAGCAGCCTGAAAGGGAGTGCAGGGCTGATTGTCAGCTCTGCCTAAGAGTTACTGCAGCCGATGTATTTATCTCCCCATCTCAGCTCCCCCTGGCAGTCCATTCACGGGGAAAAAATAAAACCCAGAAGAAAGCAAGACTGAAGCCTTGATTGTAAATAGGTTTTGCAGAGAGGCAATATTATCTGCTTAAAAAGCAAACAAGCAAACAAACAAAAATGCACACAAAGAAAGCCCGTCTCTCCTTTTGTCCTCTGAATGCAGCCTTGCTGCTCTTGATGTGTGAGTAGAAATGAGCAAACCGTAATATAATCAAAACCGGTTAGAGATAATGAATGTTTTGGTACCTGTGTTTAGTGACAATGTTGACTGCCCCTCCATTAACAATAGGTATGTTTTCAGTTCAGTGGAAGTATAATAAATCTATATCAAGTCTGGGTAGCTACCACTGATTTCCACTCCAGTGGAAGCAGATATCAAAGTCAGGTCTCTTATGACACCTAATCAATGATAAACTGCTTGATAAGGCGTATGCACAAAAAGTGCTAGAAACCCCAGCAGCCCCTTGTGAGCCTGAAACAGTCTGAGCCAACTTTGTGCAGTTTTGCAGGAGTTACAACCAGGTGTAATACATTATCCCTTCTAGGGCATTTTATGCCAATTGTATAGTGGACAAAGCAATGGGGTCACACACCATAAATCAGAACGGGAGCTGTACTTTCTCACTTGGCTTTGTGCTGATCCTTGCTCTGTCAAATTGGTCGTTAGAAGTGATGATTTAAAAAATGGTTTAAAAAAAAAGGAAAAAAAGTAATGTAAAAAAGTAAAAAATGTTTTTAAAATTAAACAGTGAAAAATTACTTTAAAAAGCATACTTCTCACAGCAAATTTCATCATCTTTCTCTGAGGTTTTTATTAAGATGAATATTGAAACTACTTAGACCTACAGTTTGGTAGAGAGATTAATCTGCATAAAACCACGTTAAAAACAAGGCACACTTATTCTAAGTCTTGAAAGCTAAAAGCCCTTTTCTGAAATATTTACATTTTAAAGCTCCATATAATAATAATGAAGCCAGCATCTTTAAAAAGATATTTGCTGTCCATGAAAAACCTTGGTTTTCCTTGGGAGTAGCATGTGTTCAGTGTGAGCTGGGTCTCCCCACTGGATGTGACACTGGAAAACAACGTGACTGGATCCAATGCCAAAGTCCCGGAGTGTCAACCCAGTTCTCCCTTTCTTCCTTGGAGAAGAATATGTTGCTAACAAGCACTCTTAGTGATAGAGTGTTTTCAAAGTTGCTGGAGGTGGGGACTCCGGTTTCACTCCCCCAGGGTGAGTGTAGCCCCCAGAGTGAAAGAGAGACTCAAATGAGGCTGGGAAATGCTCATGCTTGCAGTGAGATCATTAAAATAATCTCACTGTACATAATATCTAAGAAGAGTGTAGGTACCCTCCTGAGACAGCTGAGATACCCTTTAATAATGAAACACTTCACCTCTGACAAGCAGATCTTCTGAATTGCTAAGTTTTAGAAGAAATAATTTCTGGCTTGATTGGAAAGATCTGATTTATACCCAGATAAACACTGGGCTGGACTGAAAAACGTATCTTTGCTTGCTAGGAATATTTGTACTGTCCTAACACGAATGTGGGAGAGGATGGCTCCTGGTGCTGTGCTTAGAGGTGTTTTGAGTGTTTCTGTCATGCACAAGAGCCTGAAGAGACTTTGAAAAGTTCATTAGAGGATACAGTTCCACTCCCACTCTCTCCCTCTCTATCTCATGATCTCTTCTTGTCTATTCTCCTTTCTTTCATTAGCATTTTGTATCATTTGACACTTCATCAGGATGATGGCCTGTTTACTGTATGCAAATAATTCCTGAATTATGCATGAATAATTATGAATTTGTGTATTGGTTTCCTGAACTGGCATATTGCCATATAAAATTAGCTTCACTTGAATGTGAGCACAAAAACATGCCGACACAGTCAAATTAGAATTGAAGGAAGAACTCACCTTGAAGGGAACACAAGCTATTTAGCTGCTGCTAGAAAAGAGTAGAGTACAGCTGGAGATGCAGCCATAACCTGAGGATGTGGAGAAGGACTGGAGCGATGGTGTGCAACAAGATGTCTTTTTGCACTGTAACACCTCTTCTGGATCAAAGGTACCTTCTTCACGCTTGGTAACCCCTGGCTTGACTCATTCATCCATGCTGGTGGAGTGATTTGGTGCATTGCCAGAGGTCAGAGATGGCTATAGGACCTGACCCAACCTTGCACACCCCTTGTGAACAGCCTGGGGTGCTCACACTCTGTGTGATAGGAAGGAGTTATGATGAGGATGTGAACCCCTACGATTTGTGTTCTCATAGGACTGGGTGCGAGTTCTGGGGCTGACTAGGGGCGGTGTGCTCCTGAGGCCACACGTGTCTCTCTGGTATACCCTGTACCATCCAGGCAGCACTGTGGATGAATTACACTGGAAATTAAGTCAATTAATTAAATTGAAATGGGCTATTTAAATTTTATTTCTCTGCCATTATAATTTCCTGCAAAATCTCCTTCAGAGTGGCCAGCATGCCACTGATCAGGTGAACCAACTCACTTAAAAGAAGACTTCAAAAGCTGAAGGCACTTTGTTTTATCTTGCTACCAAGTGAAGTCCAGGGGTGCACCCGCAGTGTTCTGAGGTCTGGCATCATCATTGTCTTAAGAACTGCTGCCATGCAAAACCTCTCAGCAAACCCACTTTGTGTAGCAGATCTAAGAAGGGGAGGTGGGAGGGTGGTGGCAGCAGCCCTTTCACATGACAGAGTACAAGTACGAAAGGTCTTTTTTCATTTCTAATATTTGTCTCAAGATGATGTATAGAGAAGGACTGAAGAGAGATATTCAGTAGGCACAGAGTCCACTGAAGAACTGATCTCAGTTGGCAATGAAGTCCAATTCTGCTTTGAATCTCCTTTGTTGCTTCTAGGAAGCTCATTTCTAGGTTTATGTTTAGTGTTTGTAAACTCATGTGCTGTGTAAAAATGTTCCTGTTCCCCTCTTTGAATTTCCTGCCAGGACAGAGCTGGTGATAACTTGCTTGAACAAATCCCAAAAAAATCTGCACCAGACTCGGTGCATTGGTATTACAGTGCTATGTTCTGTCATGTGTGATAAGGTTTAATTAAAAAAATTCTTATTAATTCTGTTATCTGAAATATTATCTGAATTATGCTGTCTGAAATGGTTTGTAGGCATTTCAGCACAGGACCTCCAGGATGGAAACACTTGCTGTCCTATAATTGCAGGCATCCTTGGCTCTGCTCCAGATTTGCTGAGTGTGATGCTGGATCAAAGTTTGGTTTTCGGTGGGGATTTGACTAAACTTATAACTGCAGTAAGCAAAAGTTGACATTTTCTAAAGCATCACTTAACAAAACCCCACAAACACATCCCTTTTCTTAAAACCTCATCAGCAGACAGGTTGTTCTCCCAGTAAGTCTGTTATTCATCAGAAACAGAAATCACTGTAGTAACTTTTTCTATTAAAAAGGGTAAAAAAATCCTAACTCTGAGAGCTTTATTACTTTTTTGCATTAATCTGATTGCTTAGTAAATGAAGACATAATATTTGCTTCATTTGCCTTGCCTGCTTAGCCCAGTTTCATGGTGCCAGGGACATCCATCAAAAGGTGAGCTGCTGCTCCTTATCCCATCCAGCAAGTGACAAATATGACTAATTGAATCCGAGCAAATCCCCAACCATGGATGAAGTGGAAGGAGAATTTAATTACTAATTTTGTGGAATCAGCAGAGATAAGGCCCCTGTATGATATTTTACTTGTCCAGTATCAAGTTTCTTTCAAATTTGAACAGCTGAGTAACTGTAAAGGGCTTTCTCATCTCCCTTGTTTTTAAACCAGACTCCTATACCAGGATTCAGGACGGGAACCATATTTTGACTGTATACAAATGGTTATTATGCATAACTGAGCTGTGAACACTATGAGGGTGCTCTGGTTGCTTAAAAATATTCTGTTTCACCAGTGTTGTGGTGAGTCTTCCCAACTTCCCTCTTTAAACCCCTTCCTTGCCTCTGCCTAAGGAATGCTGACTGATGATAACGCTTTCCATAGCACCAACTTGCACTGGTTTCTAGGCAAGTGGCTTGAATCATACTCCTCACCAGGCAGCTCCAGAAGCCTTGCACAGGGTTAGTGGTATGCTGGCAGAAGCAGGCAGAGGTGCCATCTGCACTCAGGTGGGGAGGAAGGACATGCTGGGCAACTGGCAGAGCTGCTCTAAAAAGTGTCTGGGGAGTAGTACTGAACTGGTAACAAAGAGGAGTGTGGATGCTGAGACTGCAGCTCAGTTTGCATAGCATCATTATCATCCTGTGTGATTATTTCACCAATTCAGTGGTGCACTCCCTTTGTTTCCAGCTCAGAAAGTGATTATTGAGTCTGTGATCAAGTTTGATCAAGTTGCCTTTTCTGCTTGCCTTTCCCTCTCTGCAAGTAATCCTCTGACTCCTAAGAAGCCCCGTGGCTGAGCCTGGTGGGGTTGGAGCAGGGCTGTGTGTTCAGGAGGATGGAAGGGGTCTCTGGATACCCACATGGTCCTGGTTCACCCACTCCATCAGACACTTCCCTTCTCTCACTGAGTCATGATTCACCTCTGCCAGATGCTCTGGGTGCACTGGGTTATGCCTTGTCTCTTGATGCTTGTGATGATTTCATTAATAGAAATTCAAGGCAGGCCTCTCGGTTCAGACGTGGAGAAGCGCAGACATCTGGCACCAGGTCCAACCCACAAAGCTTAGCAAGCCCTGAGAGGGAGAGAGCAGAGAAAGGAAAGGGAATTTCTGGTTCCACCATCTAAGACAACCATCAGACTGTCAGCAGCCTCTTCCACCAGTGCCAATGGGTACAGCTTGCTGGAGGGCTGAGTTTTCACCTGCTGACTGTCTGCCCCTCTCTGCCAAAGCAAAAGGATGTTAAATTGGTATGGAAATGAGCCAGCAGCATCCTACATCTTCTTTTCTCATCCTGGAAGCTCACAGGAGGGTGAATAGGGATTTATGCTTTGCAGAGATCTGAGATATTTTTTTCCCCAAACACAAATACTCAGCCTACTCTGTTCTTGCTCTGTCTTTTCATATTTTTGCTGGTTTTCATCTGCTTTCTGTGTTTTTCTTATCATGACAATGGTGGTAGAAGCAGCCAACAATGCTGGTCTAATAAAGCTGCAGTTAAAATAGCAAAGAGAATGCAAATTAAATACCATAATAATTTAGAAGCTGTAGTTTCTATTAAATATAAGCACTTTCCATCTCAGCATTAGAACGTGGGTGGATTCTGTTAAATTTAATTATTTTCATAGAGGGCTGCAGCGTAAAGGTGTTTCACAAATTCAGACTGCAAATGAGGGTGATTTTTGTAAAAACAGCACAGAAAGGTGCAGTTGTTAAATATATGGATGATAAAGACTCAACCTCTCCTTTCCCTTTTCAAGTCTGCTTTCTTCTGATGTTGCTGTTCTCCAGAGCTCCCCGGATGAGTCTTTTCAGAAATATTAATTATATATTTATAAATATAAACACCAGCAAAGTTTGCTCCTTACTGTGTTGGAATGATTTTTCCTTTTGACTTCAGTCAGAGCTGGATCAAGCGCCCAAGAGCTGAGTGAGCCTTTGGGCTTGGACTTCAGTGCTGAACTGTAGATCTCTCAGCTGCAGCCTGTCTCCAGGGATGCTGCCAGTCTGTAGAAACAACATTTTTCAATATTTATGGTTTCAACCTGGACAGGTGAATGCTGAGGCCAAGCCTTGGCCAACTGCAGACATCTGCTTTTCTTCCACATCTTTTCAGGCAGTGAAGTATGTACGTTTGCAGTCTGTAACCATGCAGCAGCTCCAGGAACCATCCTGCAGCAACCTCCTCTCCCCAGGTACCATGCTTCAAATGGAGCCTAGCAATCAATCCTGTAGTTTTTTCGTGCCAGGGAATCCAAATCACCTTTGCAGTTTCATTTGTTCTGAATTTCCTTTCTGAGAAAGGGATCGAGGACGCAGGCCTGTAGGGATGCGACTAGGAAGGCTAAAGCCCTCTTGGAAATGAAGCTGGCAAGGGACATGAAGGATAATAAAAAGAGTTTTTTTAGATACGTGAATAGTAAGAGGATGAGCAGGGATAATGTAGGTCCCTTGCTGAATGAGGAGGGTGTCCTGGTAACGGGGGATGATGAGAAGGTGGAGATACTGAATGCTGCCTTTGCTTCGGTCTTCACTTCAAAGGCCCCTTGGGACCCACACAGATCCTGGATGAAAGCTGGGGTGTTTGGGAAATGAAGAATTTCCCC
Organism: Laterallus jamaicensis coturniculus; assembly: GCA_022605575.1. Classification (NCBI taxonomy): domain Eukaryota; kingdom Metazoa; phylum Chordata; class Aves; order Gruiformes; family Rallidae; genus Laterallus; species Laterallus jamaicensis. The sequence goes on from JAKCOX010000014.1 coordinate 4,422,637, forward strand.
CTGGTTGAGGCAGGGGAGGTCCAGGAGCGGCTCAAAGGGATAAATGCACACAAATCCATGGGCCCTGATGGGTTACATCCACGTGTGCTGAGGGAGCTGTCGGAGGTGATTGCTGTGCTGCTCTCTATCATCTTCAACAGGTCTTGGAGAACAGGAGGAGTGCCTGAAGACTGGAGGATAGCCAGTCTTTAAAACTCCAGTCTTTAAAAAGGGCAAGAAAGTGGAACCTAGTAACTATAGGCCAGTCAGCCTCACCTCTGTCCCGGGAAAGGTAATGGAACAGTTTGTTCTGGATGCCATCTCCAAGCAATTGGAAGAGAAGAAGGTCATGAGGAGTAGTCAGCATGGATTCACCAAGGGAAGATCGTGCTTGACCAATCTCATAGCCTTCTACAATCTCATAACAGGCTGGGTAGAAGGAGGGAGAGCAGTGGATGTCATCTACCTTGACTTCAGCAGGGCTTTTGATACTGTCTCCCATGACACCCTGATAGCAAAGCTGAGAGAGTATGGGGTAGATGAGTGGACAGTGAGGTGGGCTAAGAATTGGGTGTCGGACCGAGCCCAGATGGTTGTGATTCGAGGAGCAGAATCAGACTGGAGGCCTGTGACCAGCGGTGTTCCCCAGGGCTCAGTGTTGGGTCCAGTGCTGTTAAATATCTTCATTGACACCTTGATGAGGGAATAGCATCCACCCTCAGCAAGTGCTGATGATACAAAGCTGGGAGGGGTGGCTGACACACAGGACACTGCGCTGCCATTCAGCAAGAACTGGACAGGCTGGAGAGCTGGGCAGGGAGAGACCAGATGAAATTCAACAAAAGCAAGTGTAAAGTCTGGCACCTGGGGAGGAGCAACCGCATGTATCAGTAGAGGCTGGGGGATGACCTGCTGGAGAAGAGCTCAGTGGAGAAGGACCTGGGGGTCCTGGTTGACGACAGGTTGGCCATGAGCCAGCAGTGTGCCCTGGAGTGTGGCCAGCAGGTTGAAGGAGGTGATCCTCCTGCTCTACTCTGCCCTGGTCAGGCCCCACCTGGAGTATTGTGTCCAGTTGTGGGCTCCTTGGTTCAAAAAGGACAGGGATCTCCTGGAGAGAGTCCAAAGAAGGGCTACAAAGATGATTAGGGGCCTGGAGCATCTCCCCTATGAGGATAGGCTGAGTTAGTTGGGACTCTTCAGCCTTGAGAAGAGAAGACTAAGGGGGGACCTAATTAAAGTCTATAATTATATGAAGCAGGGGATGCAGGAGGAATCAGCCAGCCCCTTTTCAGTGGTCTGTGGGGACAGGACAAGGGGCAATGGCTGCAAGTTGGAGCATAGGAAGTTCCGCACCAACATGGGGAGGAACTTTTCCCAGTGAGGGTGAGGGAGCCCTGGGACAGGCTGCCCAGGGAGGTGGTGGAGTCTCCTTCTCTGGAGATATTCAAGACCCGTCTGGATGCCTATCTGAGTGATATGTCCTAGGGAGCTGCTTTGTCAGGGGTGTTGGACCCGATGATCTCTCAAGGTCCCTTCCAACCCCTAAGATTCTGTGATTCAATGAAATAGGAGGTGGCTGAGGGAATGTCTGCCTTTCCCACCAGCCAGCCCACTGAGCTGTATGTGCTGCTTATGTGAAGATATCGAAGATCCCAGTGCTCATCCATTTAGGTGCTCATGGAGTGAGCCATCTCCAGGTATGGTTGCACTCCAGAAATGGCCATGCTGAGCTTTGGAAGGCTGCAAAGCCTCCCATTTTGCAGACATTTGATCCAGTGTGGGAAGGCACAGCATCGCCTGCACAGCAGCAGCAGTACAACGTGAATCAAAGGAATGTCCCAGTGTGACACTTTCCATAGGAAACTCTAACCAGTCAGAATTATTCATGAGACAAAAACATACCTCACTGGATGGTGCAATTAAATTATGGATGATAGGGAGAATAAAAGAGAACAGAACAGTAAAGTCCCTTTCTAAACCTTCTGTCCATCTGCTCAGCAGCACATGCTGAAAACACTGACTGTCCCTTATCCATGGTGGGGTTTGGGGCAAAAGGAGTTGAAAACTTGTGCCAGTTGTCTGACTGGAGATACCTAGTGATGCTGGAGTTTGGAAATACCTGAATACCTGAAAAAATTGTACATGTGTTCTCAAACCAGGGCCCAATCCCCACAGGCGCCATGAATTGGGTTTTCTAAAAATCCACTGTACTGCTTGGAGGATTTGCATCCCTGTATGCTTTCCCACTTGTGTTTACATCAAGTACAGCAACTTTGCTGAAGTTGAACCTGAGATAAAAATGGGTATATGAGAAGAAAATTAACTTCCATATTATTTCATTCCACATAAGCAAAACAGTAAAAAGGCCTGGGAATATTTTTCATTTTTATGGTGAGAATAGAGTGAGGAAACGGATTCTGGGAACTGCTGATGCTAAACCTCATAATCTGTGTATGTGAAGCTTGGAGAGTAGCTGTTAGTAGATCTTTCAAGGTTAATGTAACTGGTTTTATTCTGTTGACTGAATAAATTATTATTTCCAAAGGGATAAGTTGTAATCCAGAAGTTAACACATCATTTCATCTTTGATAGTGTCTGTACAAATCTTTCATATAACCTTTCAGACAAACAGCCTTGCTAGCTCAGCACTTTTTATTGATGGATTTGTTGCAAAGCAAACTATTGTGGTGTATCTTCACGTTAGAACTAAAGGGGAATATTCTGATGAAACACTTTCTCCTTTGAAAATGCTAATTCATTGAATGTTAAATGTTCTGCACATCTTTTGCCAAAATGCATAACCCTTCCTTGTTGCTTTGCCAGTTGGCATGCTGAGAATCCTGGGTTTCTACACCCACTTTCCTGGGAATCCTGACTTCCAGGTATCCTTTGAAACAGATGGTAAAGGGTAAATTCTGCAAGCCTTGTGCTGAAAAGTCCCTCCATGGAATTTTGTGCATGCACTGACCTGACTTGGCATGTATAAGGAATGTGAAACCAGGGCTGGGAGGAAAGGAAGCGATGTGGTATCTGAACACGTGTCCTGGCTTCAGCAGGGATAGAGTTCATTTCCTTCCCAGTGGCTGGAACAGTGCTGTGTTCTGAATTTGGGATTTAGGATGAGAATGATGTTGGTAACACAGCAACATTTTTAGTTGTGGCCGAGCAGTTGAGGACTTCTCAGCTTCTGCCAGTGGGAAGGTGGGGGTACCCAAGAAACCAGAAGGGGGCACAGCCAGGACCTGGAACTACCTGAGCATTGGCTCCAGGTGGTGAGGAATTGTGCTGCTCATCACTTGTTTTGTGTATTATTACTATTATTATCTTCCTTTTTTGTCCTATTAAACTCTTCATCTCAAATGAAGAGGATTTTGTTTCTAATATTTTATTCTCTCCTCCATCCCACTGGAACAGGGAGTGTGGTTGTTTTAGCTGCCGGCCAGGCTAAAAAATGCCTGTGCACATCTTCTCTAGGAGCTCCTACTGTAGCAGCAGCCCAGAGCTTACTTACCCAGAGCTCAACTGGAATATGCTGCAAAGCAGAGTCACCTTCGGCTTTATGCACGGGGACAAAGAAAACATTTTTAAAGCAAGGCATCTTTCCAAATCTAATCAGCCAAAACATTTTAAAGCCTCACTGGTCCAGCTTGCACAGCTTTTTAAACTTAATTGGCACTATTAAGCTTGTAAGGAGGAGAAGGATGCACAATAATGCTATAGAATTATCCTCAAAATGTTTAGAGATACATCAATTTGCCTTTGAATGAGATGTAACAGTGAAAGAATATGGCCTGCATAATGCAAAAATCTTTTCTTTCTCACCAGGTTCTGCCAGAGGAGTTCCAAACATGAGGGAAACTCAGGAAGTTACAGTATCACTTTCTGTTAGGCTGGTGCTTTTTCATCTATGCAGAAGTCAATGCTTTCTGATGTTGCAATAAAATACAGTTTGCTTTCCACAAAACCAAATCACTGCTTTATTTTGTTATTGCAGTAGAGACTTGGAAAGAGAGGGGTTAGATCTGGGGTTTTGAGTGTTCTGGCCTGGGAAAGGTATCTGCTTTTAGGTAGATTTGCTTTCTTGTACGTCTCGGTGCAAGACCAGCAGTGCAGAGCTCTATCATCAGCTTCCTCTGCCCATCTCTGATGAAGGTTCAGCTGGCAAATGAATTTATTCCTTTCCTCATCCCCTATGGGAGATGCTTCTTCCCTGTGAGGGTGGTGAGGCCCTGGCACAGGGCGCCCAGGGAAGCTGTGGCTGCCCTTGGATCCCTGACAGGGTTCAAGGCCAGGTTGGATGGGGCTTTGGGCAGCCTGGGCTAGTGGGGGGTGTCCCTGCCCATGGCAGGGGGTTGGAACTGGAAGATCTTTAAAATCCCTTCCGTCCCAAACCATACTGCAATGCTGCCTTGCCATCACCCCTGTTCACAGCTCTGAAGGTGAGTTGGGAAAACTGCTTGGGCATGGCTGAAGCTCCTCTACTACTCAGGCAGGAATCTGCGCAACACGTGAGAGCTGTGCAGGGGAGGTGAGGCAGTGGAACAAAGCATTGCTGGTTTAGTGCCCACAGAGAAGCAAGGCCCCTGGATGAGTTTGTTACAGGAGCACACTAATCCCACTGAGGGGGTGGGATGTTCTCCTGGGCTTGAGCCCCACATCACTTCCAACCCCTCCCATTCAAGGTGCCTGCTGAAACCCTTGGGGCAGGCAGGACCTGGCTGCCTCTGCTGGGGCTTGCTGGGGCTGCTGAGGGCTGACTTTAGATTGCAGTCTTGAATTTAATCACTGTTTTGACAGCCTACAAAAAAAAAAATAAAATTGCTATTGGCACCAGGAGCAGAAGGAACATGAGCAGCCCCAAACAGAATGAACCCAAGAAAAAGCACTTGTCTGTCTGGGGGCTTTCTCTCTGCTGAATTTCAGTATCTGTCAGCATATGGCAGACCTTGTGTAAGACCTTCTCAGAAATAGATGGCAGGCATCATTTCTAATAGAAAGTATTAGACAAACTCATGAAATGGGTTCCAGGGAAAGGTGAGTGCTCTGAGTGGGTTTGCTTTCAAATGAGGTTCCCATAAATAACAGCTTTCCAGGCTTCAGGTGTGGTAATGATTTCGGCACTCCTGTCAAAGACTAAATGAGCTGAGACCCTGTAAGCCTCACTCCCTAGACTTGCATATCTAACATTTTGTAAGATGTAAAGTTTTCCCTGACTCTTTCTATTTACTTGTGTACATAAATAAGAAATTATATTGAACCTGTTGTACCTGTCAAGATGCAGCCCTTCTGGGGAAGGTCCCTGCGTGTATGTGGGGATGTGCTGAAAGAAAGGGAGGCATAACCCAACCACTGCTGGCTTGCTCTTTCTTATTTTATTTACAGAAATTGAATCTTTTTATGCTCACATGCCTCCCCTTTACTGTTCTGGGATACCTATCTAAACAAATCCATATCTCTGTAATGCAGAAAGGTGTGGAAGCTATACGCACTTCTGCACTCAGCATTGCATCATACAGGATTTTTCATAATTAGCTTCCTTCAGCTGTAGTTTTTCCTTGCAGTTTTCTGTTATCCAACTGGCATGAAAATCTCCTAACATTACCATAAGTTAACAGATTTTATTTTTTTTAATACCAGTGGCTCAAAATTGGATCCATAACTGTGTCTGTAGATCGTCTTCTGTGATGCATTGCTTTTTCTTGCCTGGCATTGAATTAATATGTGGGAAATAAGCTGGGACTGTTCAGTCTAGAGAAAAGAAATTAAGGGGAGACCTAATTGGTGTTTACAATTATCTTAAGCATGGGATGCAGGGGGAATTAGCCATCCCCTTTTCAGTGGTTAGTGGAGACAGGACTAGGGGCAATGGCTGTAAGTTGGAGCACAGGAAGTTCCACAGCAACATGTGGAAAAGCTTGTTCACAGTGAGGGTGACAGAGCCCTGGGACAGGCTGCCCAGGGAGGTGGTGGAGTCTCCTTCTCTGGAGATATTCAAGTCTCATCTGGATGCCTGTCTGTGTAATATGAGATAGGGAGCCTGCTTTGGCAGGAGGTTGGACCTGAAGATCTCTCGAGGTCCCTTCCAACCCCTAAGATTCTGTGAATCTGTGAAATAGGTATTACAAATTACTGCTAGTGCCACATGTGAATATGTAGTTTGCCATTGTGGTGTGTTTCACCTTTTGTAGCAAGCTTACAGGCAGTTTTATTGAGACATCTATTCTCCATCACTTGCCTGATAGGAACAGATGTGGGTGATTTTCAAAGCCCAGCATTTTAAAATCAGCATGTTTTAAGATTTTTAGGTTTCTCCTAAAGAAATAATCCTAGGAAAATTGAAGAAACCAGCCAAATATTTTAAAATTCTTCCTGTGAGACGATTAATCTTTCTCAAATATAGTTGTGACCATTAGTATGCTTAAATTACTATTGGTTTTATGGTAACACACACACCCCTGCCCCCATTTTTATTAGTTTATATTTTACCTAGTCTTTGCTCCCAGACCCCCCAATACCACAACTAGTTATACAAACAATTTATCGTCATACAATACATAGTCTTCACAATTTAATTAAAAAGTCAAGTGACATAACTACTTAACAAGCCCAGTGAGTGAAGATCCTGCCATTTTTGTGTCTCAAATCAGAGTACAGCCTGTCAGTTTAATCTTCTCAGTTTTCAGCTGATGCACCCATGGCATAACATCATGTTGGTATGAGAACTTGAGCATTTTCTAAAATGCTTCAAAGTTAGCCCAATAGCTGCTGGAAGCCTAGTTTGCATTTGTGTTTCTTATTGCCCTCAGCACTCTGGGCTGGTGTCTTCCTAGGCTGACCGTGTGTGGTGGCAGGTAACAATGAGTATGGTGACCCGTGGCTGCGTGAGTCCCTAAATAAACATCTTTTGAACACCTCTCGGCTCTTGCCACAAGATAGTGACATTTTCTGGATGTGGATGTGTTGTTTAGTCGTGTGGAAAGCCACCGGTTCCTATTGGCATATTGACATTTCCCTGCTATAAAACTCTTAATTTAATGTGTTCTACCATTTGTTGTGGACAAAGCAATGAGATCATTTGCCTGTTGCCCATGGAAAGGTCAGCTGCAGCTGCCTAGCTGGGGAGGGCTGGAGTGTGGTGAGGAAGAGCGCTGGCTTTTGTCTTCTTCTGCCATCACTCATTAGGATGTTGGGTTTTGCACAGGGTTATAAAATTGTCTTCTGCTTTGGGCCTTGGCTGGGCAGGCTGTCCCTTGCTGCGGACATCGGTCCTTTCCAAAAGGACCTACAGAGCTTTGCGGGTGACTGATCACAGTGTCTGCTGTAGGGTGCTGTTACCTGGGGTAGAGGGGACACTGAAGCCTCCCCATAGTGTTGTGGTTCAACCCCAGTGGCAGCTCAGCACCATGCGGCCTCTCACCCACCTCCTGATGGGATGGGGAGAATGGACAGATGAAGGCAAACATCGTGGGTTGGGATAAGGACAGTTTACTGGGACAGCAAAGGGAGGGGAAATAACAACAACAGGACTTTCAACAGAATGTATGAAGCTGGTGATACACGATGCAGTTTCTCACTGACCTGTGCAACCTAGACTGTACCATTCACACCTGTCCCAAACCCAGATGGTCCTGGAGCTGTGTCCCACTCCCCCACCAGACCCCCTTTATACCAAATAGGACGTCATGGTACAGAATACCCCCTTTGATTAGTTTGGGGGTGTTGTCCCAGCTGTGTCCCCTCCCAGCTTCCTGGGTGCCCCCCACCTTCTCATTTGCAGGACAGTGTGAGAAGCTGAGAAGTTCTCAAGTGCCTGGCAACAGCTAAAACATTAGTGGTTTAGTGATAGTGTTCTCATCCTAAATCCCAAATGCAGCACTGCACCATCTGCTGGGCAGAAAATTAACTCTATCTCTGCTGAACCTGGGACACAAGCGAAGGACAATGTCACACCTTGGCTGTAGGTGCCATCCGTGTATTGCTTCAGCGGTGACCAAGCCAGGTGCCCTGCATGGGCAGTACATGACAGTACCAAGTGGCTCACAACAACCTGGCTTTGCTGGAGTGTGCAGCTGTTTTGGCATCACCAAATTAGAGTCTTGTGGAGCTCCGGGTAAGTTTCCATTTAAATTTCTCACGATGATTCTATGAAAAGACATGTGAAGAAAGACTTGCAGCATGGCCAGTCATCTTTTGCCTTAAACTCAGTGCTGTACTTGTATGAGTATAAGGTTTATTTGCACCTGCAAGCTGTCTGGGTAGATGCCTGAGTGTGTCTGCCCTTACCTGTCCTGGGCAGCTTTATGATTTGAAAGATTTTAAACTGAAAGCAGGAATATGATTTCTAAGGTCAGATACCTTGTGTTGGGCAGATAACAGCTTGTGTGGACAGCTGTGTGTGGGCTCTTTGGGAGCCACTGGTGTTTATCTGGATCTGGCTCGGAGGGATGTGATTTCTAATGGGAGCTCTGACTTTTCCAGATTTTTCTTGGACTGCTGGAAAGTACCTCCCCATCCAGACCACCCCCTAGCACAAGCTTTAGCTTACGGAGATGGCTCTGTATTTTCTAGATAGCTGAAGGTTTAACTGTAGAGCAGATGTAACTGCCTCAGCAATAGTGGGACTGAGAGATATTTCATCACCATTCTCCATCCCAGTGGGGTGCACTGTGGCTCTCAGCCCTTCACTGTGTTTTCACCACCATTAATGAAAGGAGCATTTCGATGGCATGAAGTTGTCTCACTTCACTCTGTGGTACTATATAATTTTAGATAAATGCATTCTTGCGTTTTTCAGAAAGTTTATTTCTTATTTAATAGCATTCATTAAGACTTTTTCATCAAGTAATTTAAAAGCTTTTAAACTGAGTTTTGAATAGAATAGCAAATTACTGTATGACTGTATCAAAGTGGAGTTAAGCCAATTGTTCCCTTGCACCTCCATGTAACACAAAGAAGTCTTTGCATTCACCTAGCTAAAGCTCTGAGCTCTTTGTTCCTGTTATCAACTCATTGATCCCCTAATTCAATTAAATTTTTGCCCTGTAAAGAACAAAATACATGTGGGCACATGTCCTTTGCACTGAGCTAATGGATCTGTCATGAGTGCTGCTTTAGTCACCAAATTAACCGGAGTTAGAAAAAATTGCTACTTCTGTAGTAATACTCATCATTAAGTCTATGCAATTAATACACTGCACATATATTACAGCTTTATCTTCCATTGGTGTCTAATATCAGCCTGCTTGTAAGAGTTTTACCTTCTAATTTGTTTATTGATAGAGAAATTAAAAGAAAAATAAATTAAATCTGAGTATTGAGCATGGTACTTGCCTACAGCTACTGCAGATGTGTCCTGTTTGAATCAGTGCACTAATGTAAGGGTAAGAATATTTATATCATGATTATAGTGTCATGGTTATGGTAAGGAATGGATGTCTTTTAATAGTTTTTTTATTCAGTAAACAATATGTCTGAATACAAATGATGGGAAAAAATTGTCTGTGATGCTGATTCTTTCCTTCTTCCTTCCATCATGGCAGAGCACTTGCATAGAAGCTGGGAGTATATCAGTCAGACAAACAGCTGGAATGATCTCAAAGCAAAGGGGGATTTACAAGACATAGAGTTGGTGTTCAAATATCAAAGAGAGTAACCAAAGCATCCTACGAGGTGCAATGTGGATGTAGTGATTCTGGTTCTGAGCAGTGGATCCAGCTCATTTCAAAGTCTCCTGAATTTGCAGTTTGATTATTAAGCATCTTAGTAAAAGGAAACTGAAACTGTTACTTTCACTAGCTATTGTTCCATTCGATTAATAAATATATATTTTCTTGTTACAGACTGAAATAATTTCCATGATATGAACTTTAAAAAAAAGCAATATTTTATCCATGTGACTGCAAGATTTTAAAACATCCATAGAATGCTTTTTATTGAAAATGTGGGTTTTGTCTTAAACCAGAAGATTAACACATTCAGTATGAAAACACTGAGTCATTCCATCCTCCTTGAAACAAATTCTTTTTAAAAATCCCAGCATGAACAGAGTATGGCTGAAATCAGGGCACTTCTCTGGTATCTCTATTTTAATGAAAACAGCAATTTAAACACCTTCTGGACAGGTTCCTGCTGATGTTACTGAGACACCCTCCCACCATCTGGGGTTTGCAGAGGGGACCTGCTGTTCTTGGGGAGCCCTTGGCATCACGAAGGTGGTGAGAGTAGGGCTGTGGCCCTAAAACATCTTTTTAAGCGGCCCTGTGAAGCATTGGATGGATGCCCTGCTGTGCTGCTGATCGTCCTTGTGCTCTTTTTCCTCACCTATTGCAAAGGTGAGTCTGCTTCTCTCTCTCTCTATGTGCTCCTCAGGCTTCTCTGTGGATGTTTCATTAATCTGTGAGTTATTGGGAAAAAAAAACCAGGAAAAAAAAGCCCCAACCCCCAGGCCTGAGCTACGGGCAGGTGGCAATAATGGTCAATAGTGCTGCACCAGCATCACCTGGGTGTGCAGGCAACTGCCCCGGGCATGGAAAAGTGAGCATCCCTTAGTTGGAGGATGATGATCTGGTCTTAAAGTATAGCCAAGAGCAATGCATCTTCCCAGCACAGTAAACATCTTTCTGCCTGTTTCCCCTCTAGCATCTGCTTTTTCTGTTTATCTGAAAATGGAATTTCAGTGCACTTTAGCTGCACCTCAGTCAGCTGAAAATCTCATGGGTGGGTTTTTTTTGTAGTACCTTGAAGAGAAATAGCTGGAGTGCCCTGTTGTTTTGTTGCAGTTGATGTCTTGTGCACTGTGGTTTTAGGCTTCCTTGGGTTTTATGCTGGGAGAAAAATAAGCTGCATACAGATGGGAAGCTGAGACATGATCATGAGCTAATTGTGTGAACTGGCCAGGCCAGAGAAACCCATGCAAGCAATGCACTGGTCCTCCTGGTAATGATGCAATGAATTGTGGTCTGTGTGGGAGAGGGCAGGACATGCTGCCTGGTACTCTGCTAGCCTGATCACCAGAAAAATCTGTAGGTAAAGAACTAAATGTGTGGGGAATTGAAATTCAGTTCAAGCAAGTCTGAGTAGGTGTTTGTTCAGCAGATTGTTTAGACTTTAATCATGGTTAAATCTTTTAGTTAGATAATTGTTCCCCCAGCTGATAAGCTGAATTGTATTGAAGAACAATGCACTGACACATCTTCAGTAAGACGCAGTGAAGGAGATGATTTTGGATTCCTTTTTTTTTTAAAATTCCTTCATTATGTCAGTTCTTATGTTTTCTAATTAATCTGGCTGCACTGCATGCATTTTTCCCCACTAACACTTGAATACACGTTCACTGCCACTGCCTGTGATGCTATGGCTTGGGAAGCCAGAACTCATTACCAAAGGTTGAAACCTTTGTGTTGTTTGTCTTGTGTCAGGAGATGTTGTTCTACTTCCAGCTGTGCTGTGGGAATTGGGGCAAAATTCCTAGTGAGAACATGCCTGAGTTTTCCATTTGTATAGGATTTGGGGTCCATGTTTTTCACAGGCATCACTCTACTAAAAGCCAAGTTGCTGAGTGGTTTCAAAGTCCTTGAAGTAAAACTATATAAATATAGTTTACTATATTTTATATAGTAAAACTAGATATATATATATAGGTGGTTTTTTTCAAATGGAGATGGATTTAAGCTGTGCTTTGCTGTTTGTTTTATGACATTGCTGTGTGCAAGGGACAAGGACCATTATGAGTATAATGGCTTTTGCGTTGTCCTCCTGCAGGACACAGGCTGTTGCAGGGGTCTGTGACCCCCAAATGCTGTTCAGGGCATAACAGCGAGCCTCAGCCCATGCTGGGCTGGAGCTTCTTGGATGCTTATGGCAGCTGGAAGAATCACTGTTTGCAGCCAGTTCCCTGCTGCTCTCTGTGCTGATGTTACAGTGAGGAAATCTATGCACGCTGCAACTCATGAGATGTACCAAGTTCTCCACGTTGCCAAGGAGACATCCAGTTCTAGGCACAGCCCTAAATGTGCTTTTTGCTCAATTTACTTTGTCCCACTGCCCTCATGGACAATCAGTTGGGCTGCTGGTGGTGGGAACTGGGGTCACTGCAAAATCTGAGAGGGAAAACTGACTTTGGGGACATTGGCAAAGAAGAAATGTAGGAAGGAAATGGAAAACAAATAAGGAAAATGTAATGCATTTTGGTTTTCTTTCATGTGAAGGATGAAAGGCTTTGCTTTGAGTATTTGTGCATTTTGGGTTTTGTCATGCAAGTGTCAAAACCAGTGTGTTCCCATGCAAGGGACTGCAGTGTCACTGGACAAAGCTCATTAAGTTCCCTAGGACACCCCACAACAGGGCATTGAAATGGCTCAGGTGATGCTGAGCACCCAGGGCAAAGACAATGTGACCTGTGTTTATGTGTGGCACTGCCTTTGTGCAGGGGCTCAGCCTGCCTTGAGAGCAGCTTTTGAGCTGATACAGGGCACCCAGCCTGCAGCACAGCCTGCTCTGGGGAATGAAAATGGGCTTCACATCAAGCCTGGAGCTGGGTCCTCCTGCCAGTGAAATCAACTGATTCCAGGAGTAGGCAGACTGAGCCAAATTTGCTGCTCTCATCTCTCCATTGCATGGAAGCTGAATACCAATTTCAGGTTCACTTATCTTTATGGAGAAAGGCATAAAGTCTAACCCCTGATGATACCTAAGGTTCTTTTTGACAAGATCCACTTCAGGTGGGTTTTGTTTCTCTCATTTCATCAAAAAGTGTCTTAGTTGGCGACCGTCATGCATTCCTCCTTGCTCTGTAATTCAACCTGTGTGGAAACTTGCTGAGACCATAGTAGTGAGGTGGAAAATCTGCTTGGACTGGTAGTACATCTGCCAGATCTGAAACCTGTAAACGGTTGTCTGAATACAGCCCAAACCAGGGTTTCCAATGACCAAGTTCTGTCTGCACGTGTGACTTCAAGAAACTTTGCCCAACTCTGAATTCGGCCCTGTGTTGAGCAGAGGGTGGAACAGAGAACCTCAGAAGTACTTTCAGTCTAAATTATTATTATAATCTAAATTATAATACTGCAAATCTGATTTACTAATAATCACAGAATCACAGAATCGTAGGGGTTGGAAGGGACCTCAAGAGATCATCGGGTCCAACCCCCCTGCCAAAGCAGCTCCCCAGCTCATATTGCACAGGTTGGCGTCCAGACGGGGATGGAATCTCTCCAGAGGAGACTCCACACCCCCTGGGCAGCCTGTCCCAGGGCTCCCTCACCCTCACTGTGAAAAAGTTCTTCCCCATGTTGGTGTGGAACTTCCTATGCTCCAACCTGCAGCCATTGCTCCTTGTCCTGTCTCCACAGACACTGAAAAGGGGCTGGCTGATTCCCCCTGCATCCCATCCTTCAGATATTTATAGACATTAATAAGGTCCCCCCTCAGTCTTCTCCAAGCTGAACAGCACCAGCTCTCTCAGCCTCTCCTCACAGGGGAGATGCTCCAGGCCCTTAATCATCTTTGTAGCTCTTTTCTGGACTCTCTCCAGGAGATCCGTGTTCTTTTTATCCCAGGGAGCCCAGAACTGGACACAATACTCCAGGTGGGGCCTGACCAGGGCAGAACAGAGGAGGAGGATCCCCTCCTGTGACCTGCTGGCCACACTCCTCCTGATGCCCCCCAGGATCCCATTGGCTCTCTTGGCCCCCAGGGCACACTGCTGGCTTATGGCCTACCTGTCATCAACCAGGACCCCCAGGTCCTTCTCCACAGAGCTCTTCTCCAGCTGGTCATCCCCAGCCTGTACTGATAGAAGCAGTTAGTCCTTCCCAGATGCAAGACTCTGCACTTGCTTTTGTTGAATCTCAAGTACAGCTACTGGCTATTCTAAATGCAGCCTGCAGGGGTTGAGGGGTGGTGGGTTTTGGGTTTAGTTTTTGTCGCACTTTTTTATCTGTACATGAATTCATTAATAAAGAGAGAATAAAAAAAACCCCAACAAGTGACAAATCATGATAATGAATGCAAGATTGCTAATTGCCCATGGCTGTGTAAGCTCATTTCAAGCTGTCAGCAGCTGTAATTCTGCAATGGGCCACCCTGGCAAGTAAAATATAAAATCTGATATGTGTCTTTAAGTTGAAAGTAAAACCCTCTCCTTAGATAATCACCTTGCTTTCCACATTGCTTTTCCACCGGGGAAGAGACAGTTAAATGTGCAAGGCAGTGTCTTGCACTGGGGAGAAGTGACGCCAACTACTTCAGCAGTGTTTTGGGGTGACACAGGGTGTCACCAGAGGTAGGGGGGACAGCAGAGCAGTACCTGGGCTGAGATGGCCTCACTCTACAGAGCACCTCTGAGAGCAGCCTGAAAGTTAGGTGATATTTTATACCTTTTTTGCATTCTTCTGAAAAGACATTTCCCCCTCTGCTATCTCTGCTTTCCCTCTCTCATCTGCTGCTTAACTAGTTTCACAGATGTAATAGTTACGGTTTGCCATTAAGAATCAAATGGGGTTTGCCTGAAAGATGATGAAAATGAAGTATCCTGTAGTTTGTGTTTGGATTTGCTGTCTGTTTTCGGGCTCTCTGCAGTCAAGATTACATAATGAGTGGCAGGCCCCTGCTCACTCTTTTTCTTTGTTTGGCAATGGATGGGGAGTAGGAACAGAAAAAGTGAAGTTATATTATTGGAGACAAAAGCTTTTAAAGAAAAGCTGACACTGTTTGTGTGCACACCCTAACTACTCAAAAATACATGCACAGAATAAGAAAGTTAGATGAGAGTAGTAAAAATGCTGGGGAAGAAGCTCTGATGTTTTTATTTATGGAAGAAAGTATCTGGGGTGGTAGGGAGCAGCTGTTGGACAAGGACTGTGGCAGAGGTTGGTGTTCAGTCCTGCTGATAAGGGATGGATGGAGAAAAGAAAAGGCCACAGGGTGAAAGATGCACATCAAAAATTCAGAAGGAAATGGCAGGCAAAGGTTGAGATGAAATAGTCGGTTTTCTTCATGGCTGAGGTTGGCAGCCAGGACCTTGAGATCCTGCCCTAGGTACTGTGGTGCTCAACACCTGTTTTAATGATCTGGATAGGGAATAGCAGAACCCTCATGTAGACAACACAAAGATTTGTGAAGAACTATGGGGATCTTCAAAGAGAGATTTTAAATGAGTGAAAGACATGGGTGATAAGAGGGGAACAAACCTATTCTGGATTACCCTAGGCTGTGTTTTGCACTGAATGGTCTTCTTTTTTCTCCTCTTTGTGGCTATTGGTAGCTTCTTACTATTTCAAGGTTTAAAAATGTGTATCAGTTTCTTTCCTAAGCACAGGAAGTCAAAGAACTGAATTTCAGCTATTATGCCAAAGCAGCATAAATAGATGATCAGGCAGGAAGTGTGCACCCATGCATGTATCCCTGAGAGGGGAAAATTAATTCTGTTTCATATGATGACTGAGTTGATTAAAATATTTAGTAGTCTTTTTGTTCATACTTTATCATGAATATTTGCATTCTCCTCTAGGTAAGAAGGCAGAACAGACTTCCTTCTTGGCACTAAGTTTAAAAGTGACCCCGTTCGTATGTGTGTGTGCTTGATATGCAGCATGTGCAGTGCTTGCAGCCAGAGGGTCATGCAGATGTTCGTGTCTGCCCACTGTTTCATTCTGTCTCTACCCTGGAACATGTCTACATCTCTTGACTGACAAAACACAGCTCTCTTGATTGGTTTTTGGGGTTCTTTTTGCTCACATGGACATGGTGTAGGGCATGTTACAGCTTCTGCAGGATGGCAGGGGGGAGGATGGGAATTCGCTAAGAGTCCTTTCATGGACCCACCGTGGTTAGCTCAGACTGTAATGGCACTGAAGAAACCTTGGGGGTGTTTTGGTAGATAGGCTGTTCTGACTGTGTGGTCAAAGCCTGTTGCCTGCCCCCTCACATGTGCCAGGAAAAGGGGGTTACAGGTTGAAGGCCAAGCAGGGATGAGCACCCTGAGGCTGCTACAAGCCAGAAGGGTGAAAGGAGCTGGGAGGAGGTGGGTAAGAAGACACAGTTGCAGTTGGGGTGATGAGGATCCATTTTTTGGGTTGAGCAATGCTTAAACCTAAATCTTCAGCAAGCCCCTGGATCCTAAATTTGTCAGGGAGGTATCCTTAGCCACCCACTGAGTGTGTGTCTTTGCTAGACCTGAAGGTCTCTGGACAAAAGCTCTTTTCCACATGCCTGTCTTGCTCCCACTGATTGCTGAGATTTATTTGAGAACTTTTATCAAGTTCCTCAGAAGACAACCTCCTGACTGCCTGCAGGGGAAGTGCAGGAGAGTAATTTCTGACTTAAATTGTGATTAAATTTTCCTGGTCAAAAATACCTTGGAAACACTATTGCCTTTTCATCTAGTCAGATGTATAGCTTAACTGCCTTAACATTCCTACAGATCCATAACACCTGAATGATCATGGTATTAAAGCAGTATAAAGAGTTCTATAATTCAGTGCCACCTCATTATGGTTAAGAGAAATGTAATGCCAGCAGTGACAAATGCAGAATAACTCCAGTTGCTGATGGTACAAATTGGATTCAGCTGAAGTTTCACAGACGCTCAAAAAGCTGGAGAGCATCAAAAGGCAGTTTAGCATACTTAGGTGCTTGGGAATAGTTATATGGTAGATGGTGTTTCATGCTCATTAATCAAGGGTTAGGGGAGAAACTGAACTGTTCAACATTGATTTAAACTGTCCTTGGTGCTATAACTAAAATAGATCTTCCCCTTGCAGCCTTCCTTAAAAAGATAGCATGTTTTTAGATTGTATTGAGAGAGACTTACGTTCTGGTCTTGAGGAGTAATATTTTAGTTCTCAAACCAGCAAGGAGGGCAAGTTTTAGCTGATACAAACTGCAAGATGAAGTATGCAATGACCCGCTGGCCCATCTGAGGTCAGTTCTCCCCGTCGGCATGAGTAGGGAAGCTAGGGAATAGAGGAGCCGTGCCAGAAGCAGGGGCAGGACAGCTTCCAGGCTACCCTAGGGTCTGCTGAGCCAGCCCCGTCCTGTGCCCCAGCAATGCTGGGAGCTGGCAATTCAGCTTGGTCTGTCCTCAGAAATTTGGCCACTGTTGCAAAACACAAACAAGGTTTTAAAGCTGTTTCAGTGAGCAAAATAAGCTCAATTGGCAAAGGCAATTCATGCCAGAGCTGCACATCTCTGCTGTGCATCTTGCCAGCAGAGAAACATGGCAGTTAGAAGCAAGCATATCTTTGAAATATTCCACCACCAGCAGAGCTTGGCAGAGCCTGGTGCAAACCTGGCATGAGATGCCAGTTCCCTTGACCCCTGGAGTCCTAAGGGACAGATGGAAGCTAACACCAGATCTTTCCTGGACTCACTGATAAGCTTAATGAGGGCGCTGGGCAGAGGCAAAGCCCCTTTCAAACTCCCTGACAAAGCACTCCTTGTTCCCAGAGACATTTGAGAGAGGAAAAGCTATGCAAATTCCAACCCTCCAGTGTGGTTTTAGAAGTGTATCTGCTAATCGTGGGAGCCTGGGGGTGCAGCCCCAAAACAGGTTCCAGGTCCTGGTCACTGCAGACTAGGCAAGACTTGTGCCTCCATCAGGTTCATAAACCACCAAGTGCCCACTGTTGGTGGATGGATCCAGCTGTGGTCGGATCCTCAAGCATTTCAAGGCGGGAGAAAGGGTCTTTCCCCCCTCCCTACCCCCAGCTTTTCTGCTGAGTGCGATGTCCAAATCCTTTCAGAAAGGGAAATTGCAAACTGGTTTTCATTTTTGTGCTTCATCTGTTGGGCATCTTTGTCTGCTTTATGGTGTAGCATGTTCCATTTCACAATGCTATTAGCCATGAAAATGTGGATGTTTGAGACTTGGTGATTTAAGCAGGTTTAGTGCTTTCCTGGGGCCTGATATATTTTTTACTGCAAATGCCTCATTACAAAACTTTATTAGGAGGAACACTGCCATTGGCAGAGCTCTCTCTCAGCATAGCCCACATCAGAGTTGTATGTGACATGTCGAGGTTTATTTCTCAGCTCGTTATGCAGATTTTTAGAAGTTGGGCTTTTTGGACAGGGGCAGGAAGGATCTGTCATCTCTTACCTGCTGAAATTACTAACAGCCAGAAGCTGTCAAGTGATAAAGGGACAGGAATAAACCCAAGGAAGGGATAAGATGGGGCTGCTGCACATCAGTGTTGTACCACAGCGAAATTCCCCTCCATTCTCTCCTCACCTTTTGTCCTATAGGGATTCCTGTCATGAAAGCAGAAAATAAGGAATATAAATTAAAATGGGTTACTTAGTGAGTCTCTGCCAAGTTTAAGGAGGTCTGCCCAGTCCCTGGGGCCATCCCCTTTGGTCATTAATGTCTATTCTGCAGGGGCCATTTTTCTCTCCTGCCCTGTTCCTTCCCAGGTCATTGCGTTATTAAAAATCTCTTTGCATTGTTTCTGGAAGAAAAGAGCTGCAGAAGCTTGATTAAAATCTCTCAGAAAGCTGCAATGATAGCTCCAGCTCCTCAGGTAGTGGCTGTTTGTTTGGGGGGGGTGGGGAAGTGACAGGGGCTTGTGGGACTCCCGCAGTGGAGCTTCCTGGGCTTTGTGCTGCTGTTTGTTAGTTTTGCTTCTCTCCTCAGTGCTGCATGCAACAGTCCCTTCTTGTATAGCGAATACCACAATCAGCTCTTCCAGCTGTTTCCTTTCCCCCCGCTCTGTTTTCCCTTGTCTTTCAACATAACTATAGGTATTCATTAAAAATAGCATGAAAGAATGAATAGAATGGATAACTATATGTATATATACTCCCTTAATCCCCCAAGAATGCAATAATCTCAAATCCAGTTTATTTGGTGCATCCAGACCCTTACACCAGCAAGATGCATGTGGCAAATGAATGAGAGGGGTGTGAAACAGGGAACAGCGTTATAGAGATGGTAGGACAAGGGGAAATGGCCTTAAAGCTGCACTAGGGCAGGTTCAGATTAAATGTTAGGAAAAAATTCTTAGAGATATGGTTTAGTAGAGGACAGGTATGGTTGGACTCGATGATCTTAAAGGTCTTTTCCAACAGTGATTCTGTGATTCTATTACTGTCTCAAGGCATGAAGCAAAGTGCTGCTAGAGCAGAAACAGTGCCGTATTACCCTCTGTGATTCTCGCTCCTGAGAGCAGTGCTTTGGAGGGAGCCCAGGAATTCTCTGGAACCTGATGTTCTCCAGAACCCAGGTGCTTTGCTTGATGGGGAAGGAAAACCAGGAAAGAAATTACAATGAAAGGCAGAAAAGAAAGGCAAATAATCTGCTTGCTTTCTGAGATGAGAAGGACCTGTGGGGCATTTGGCAGGGCTTGTTGGATGAGGTGCTATCTCCCTGTCTCAGGGTACCTCACTAGTCCTGCAGGCATGCCTGCGGTCCTGAGGAGAACACAAGCCATGGGGCACACCATGCTGATGCAGCCTTTGCTGTTCTCACCCCTCTGGGGAGGCAGAAGTTTCTTTTCCCAGTCTTCTTTGTGCCACCGCTGACACCAGCGTTTGCCCAGGCATAAATTGCTCCTCCATGAATTACGTTCCTTTTCTCAAATTGCCTCCGCTGCTGATTGCTTCAAAAGAAATCCAAGGGCTGCCATGCCAGTTCTTAAATGAGTGCTGCTCAGAGAGCAACTCAAGAGCTCTCCAGAGAAGTAGCAAATAAAAAGTCTCTTCTGTTTCTGGATACCTAATCTGCTGTAAAGGAGGGCAGTGAGCCAGCAGGCTTACGGGGAGCCGTGTCCCCTGGTACGGTGTTGAGGACCGGGTAGGCTGGCTGTGCTGCACGGCTCGCTCAGACTGAGAGCTGGGTTATTCATTCTCCCTCTGTGCCTTGGCTTTCCTTTCAATTTTAAAAGCTATGTTTGAAGCCAGAGTGGCGAATTGGAGGCCAGTTGTGTGAAGACACTGTGGGGAGAGATCTGGAGCAGAGTAACGTCTGTGAGCTGGGTTGCATCTGGAGGAGTTGAAGCCTGCAGAGGAGGAGGGGGGAGGAATAAGTGGTTTAGGGTGGGAATGAGGTTGCTCTTTGCTGCCTTTGGCTGCCAGAGGGATGCTGGGGGTTGAGAGCTACTGAAAAGCAGAGTTTTTCTGGCGGAGGGATGCAAGCTTCCTGGCTACACCCTGCTGTGATGAGGATTTGGCACCCAAACAAAGACTTTTTTGTGCTGAGGCACTCTCTCCCAAAGGTCTGTTCGAGGGGAGAAAAATAAAGGGAAAGCAAAGAAAAACAGCCAGCAGAAATCCCTTAGAAAGAGCAGCTCCCGATTAACGCTGCGCTGCAATCTTTGAAAATCAGTGTTGACAATTGCAAGGTGCTGCACAAAGGAGGAGAATAGTTTGAATTGCAGGCACAGACCTCCAGATTCTTTGCAGGCATCTGGGCCATACTGCCAGCAGCTGGGTGAAAAGACACATCTCAAAGCGAGAAATAGAAATGTCATTGTGTGAATCATGGGACAGGTGACAGCCTTCGAAATCTTATTTAACAGTGAAACAGTTGAGCAGAATGCCCGAAGCTTAAGGGTGCCTCATGAGAGGTGTCTGCTCCCATCTTTTGGTGAGCAGCCTCAGAGCAAACAATGTCTTTTAGATGAAAATTTCTGGCTTGGCCAATGTAACTCTTACATTTACTCTTAAATTTTCCCCAGTTTTCTCCAGCTCTGAGTTTTCCCCAGCCTGACCGCCTCCGCACTGGGGCTGACTCCTGGGAACATCTCGATAGGGAGAGGCAGGGAGCTGCAGGCGCCTGATGTGAGTCACTGGAGGAGGACTGTTACTCTGAAGGGCTCAGGTGCCTTCCTACCCTCCATTTGGGGATATTTGATACCCCAGACCATGGACATCCCTTCCCTGCATCAGCCTTGTCACATTGTGAAAACCACATGTAAGTATGTGCTTGGATTGAAATGCCGTTGGTGGCCAAGATAATCCCTTTGTGGCTCATCATCCCCTATTTTCTCTCTTGACCAAACTTGCTTTTTGAAGTGTCTCTTCTCTCAGCTCTATCTTCCACCCCAAGTGCTGTGCCAGGGAGGAGGTATCCCTGATCTTGGATATCTCTCCTCTGGGTTTGGTGAGGTCTACAGTTATTGTCCACCAGCAGAACAGCGTGGTTGGCCACTATTAGTTTGATTTCAGTAGAGGAATTGGCAGCAAGGGCTCCACAGAGCCCTTTTGTCTGCAGTGACACAGACTGGAGTATAATTTTTCTGTAAGTGGGTGGAATTTGAAAATCAAATTTTTCACCTTGGTTCCACAAAATTATAGGAAATGGAAGAAAAATTAATTTAAAAACAGGAATAAAATGGGTGTTTGCAAACCTGATGTTTATTAAATATTATTTTTTATTCTCAGGAAAGAGCATGTTGGCTTTATTATCATCCAATTAGACTGTGTTGTCTGTATGGCTAAGTAATGACAACTGTATCCCCATTGCTCATCTCCCAACAATGTTTAATTTCCACTGAGAAGTTTCTTGCAATTCAGGACTAGGATTTCAGAGAACACTGGTTTTTTTTTCAGCAGAATATTATGAAGTGTTGAAGACTGAGTGGGTGTCACCTGTTATTTATAGTCTCTGTCTGGTACAAGTGATAAATCTGTAAAGACAGTGAGGATCATAGCTTGCAGCCCATACTGGTAAGGACATCTCTTACCTCAAAATTGAAAATTAATGTTTATTTCTTTTTAATTAAATACTCCATTAGCCAAAGACCGTGTTAAAATATGTAAAAAGTAGTAATTTAATCAATGCAACAACTGTAGCATTGCAGAAATAATTCATATGCAGCAAGTGCCAGGTTTTCTCTCTAAGTTCTTTGAAATGGAGAGGGGGAACACTCTTGGTTGAGATGACCTATAAATGTAAAAGTAGTATTTTTACTTGACATTGATGAGGGCACTTGAGCCAAACCAATGTCTTGATAATAACCTATATATTAATTGATTCAGTATTTTTATGATATGCAACGTTTCTCCTACACCCATCCTCTACTTCTCAGATGTGTGTGTGTTTCTACATATATGTATGAAATTATTATCAAAAGCAGTGGATTGTGTGTTCCTATTAGGCTTACTCTTCATGTTGATTCATTATATTGTTTGGTTGTCTTATTTGGGTTGTTCGTGCTCAGGCTAGAAGCTGATGGGACCACAGCAGAGGGCGTTTGCAGCGAAGGTTTTCTCCCGAGTGAGCCCTGGGTGAGATGGGTGGATGTTGGCAGAGTTCCCTTCCCACAGACACTTCACATCTCAGAGGCAACGAGTCCTTTCCCAAATGTGCCCAAAATGGGAAGGAAGGGAGGAGGGAGGAGGATCATGGAAGTAACCAAGTGGGGAAGTTCAGAGATTTTATTTTCCTCTTTGAAGCCTTAGGGAACCAAGATAAAATCTGGTTCGAAACCATCAGAAATAAATGTTTTCTTTCCAATAAAACAAATATTCTGCAGTCACTCCACTCCCT
Source organism: Laterallus jamaicensis coturniculus (assembly GCA_022605575.1). Taxonomy (NCBI): domain Eukaryota; kingdom Metazoa; phylum Chordata; class Aves; order Gruiformes; family Rallidae; genus Laterallus; species Laterallus jamaicensis. The sequence goes on from JAKCOX010000014.1 coordinate 4,445,102, forward strand.
TACTGGTACCTAGATGAACTTGACCAGAAGCATAATGTGCCTGATTTAGTATCCACATGTTCTCAGCAGGTACTTTCTCCCCTCCTGTTCTTGCCTCGCATGGTGTCAGTTGTACTGAGGTAATCAAGGTGAATTTCTGCATCCGTTTTCTTTCCCCAGAATAATGTGCCCAGTTGCATGATAGAAAAACGTCCTTTGTGAAGATAGTCTATCAGTTGGATTAGTTTACATGTGCTTTTAATGCCAAGGACCTCACACTGCTTAAAAATAATAAAAATGAAATGTCAAGCAAATAAAAGTTAATTAAACGCACAATGAAGGAGGCTTAATTTGAGTCTGAAAAGGAGCTGAGGATTTTGCAGAACATATCTACAAAGGTAACAAAATCCCCGACTGCAAGGTATAAAACATCCCCCACTCCCTGGCAAGAAATGACAATGGCACTTGGAAGAGCATCCGTACTCCAGACACCACCAGATGTGCAGGAGATTATTTGTCAGGGGCTGGGGAAATAAAAACATAGTGAACTGATACAAAAACTCCATGAATTGTTGTATATGATTAATATATTTGAAAATCATTGTACAGAGAGAGCTCTGAGTTATTCCAAGCACAAAGTCAGATCCTTTCCTACTGAAGTTGGTGGAGGCGTGTGTTTTGCAGGGAGATAGACTGAGCTCCAGGCTCTTCTCAGCACATTTGTTCCTGTGTTTCAGACATGTTGAGGCAGTGAGGATGGCCAAAATAGCAGGTGAGAGAAAGCTCTCACTTGCACCTGACCGGAGGCTGCTGCATGGACAGACACCTTTGGGAGTCTGCTGCAACAAGTTTTTTCCTGAATTGAGCATGGTAGTGAAGCTTCTCATAGGAATGCTTATTCCCCTTGCTGAGACTACATGAAGATAATAGAAGGGTAATAAAATGCTTCTCCATTACCATAACTCAAACAAGGATGCAGACAGCGGGTGTTTGCTCTGGCCCATGCAGTGCTCCCTTATGGACAGCCTCCCCAGGGATACAGGGTCCTGGTGGGGACCTCTGCAGGCAGAGGTGTCGTCTGTCCATGACTGTACCTGACCCTTCGGGAACACAGATGGGACAGGGAGTGCTTCTTTTTAAGAAAAAGAAGTACAAAAGCCCACAGAGCAAGGACTGCCAAACCAAAATGATGTGATGCCAAATCAAAATCATAGCAGTGAGCCATACCTCTCCGATGAGCAGCCTCCTGCACCAGCCAGGACCCCAAGCCTGCTTAAATGTCTCCAGCCAGTGGTCTTAAGCTTGAGACTTACTGCTTTGTAGCCAAAATAATGGTTTTGGGACTTGTTCACAAGCATCCCCCAAAAATGCTCACCCTGAGGGTTATAACTTCAGGTAGCACAAATGCCAGGAAGAGAGGGAGGGAGAAGTCTTTATTTCCAAATTGGTTTATGTTAATAGGTTGGATGCTACATTTCCTGATTAATTTTCAAAAGATGTAAGTTAACAGCAGAAGATATGAGACCTGCTGTAATTAATCTTGGAATCTACAAACCTTTCTCACCCTTGACTCATCACTGATGTTGTGCATTGGGATTATATGTGCTGTGGAAAGTGCTGAATTTCTTAATGGATGGGATAACATCATTTCAAAACCCAGGGAGTGATTAGATGACCAAAATGTCAGAGCTCCAGACTGATGGGTTTCTATCAGCCCCTTAAGTCTTTCTCTGCATCCTGGCAGTTTTTTCTTAGCATCATCTAGGAACCATTTAAGCCAAGGGGTTAATATTTTGGTAAACCCTTCACATTTAATCTTTAACAATATAACAGATTTGTTAATCACTGTAACAGATTAAACTTAATTTTCCCTCTCTGAGCTGACCTAGTTTGAAGGTTAAAATTATGCAGCCTAGATGAAAAAAAATTTTGGGGGGAAAAAAGTTCCCTTTCATCCTACTTGTATTACTCTCCTGTATGAAAGGAAGAGAAAATCAGTATCATCAGGAAAACAGATTTCATCTTGACTAGCAACTTTGTTTTGAAATGTAGTTATAGGACCAGACCAGCAGCACAGAAGACCCCTAAGGAAAATCAGCTGAGACTGTGCTGCAAATGCAAGCAGTGTGGCCTCTGGAAGCACTGCACTCCAGTCTGTGACTCCAAAGTGTCACATCTCACTCTGCTTTAGCTGGGGCAAGGGCTGGAATTAGGAGACAGGCTGGGAAACTGTTTATCGAAAACCCAGGCTTGATGCTGCTGGTTGATTTTGCAGCCCCTGACCTGAATGCAGTTTGTCAGCATCTAACTCTATAGATCTACTGATACCATCAAGGAGAGACAATGCCTTGCTTGCCTTGCTCCAACTACTTGAGTCCTATGGGTTCCTGGTAGCTTGCACGTGGCAGCATGAAGAAGGAGTAGAAATGAAATGTCCCCTTTTAGTGTGGACAGAGCAGCTTGTCCTTGCCATGGTCATTGGTGGGTTGGTGAGGTTGGTAGCATGCTCCCTTGTGGCATGGCAGTCAGTATGCATATAAAGCAGGTTAAGTCTGATCCATGGTCTGATCTGGTGATGCTTCTGCTTTTGAAACTCATCCCTTTGGTGGCCTCAGTACTGATCTAAGAGGCAGGAGCTTCACAGCCCTGATCTCACCAACGTGCTGAAGGTAAACTGTTTCAAACACCAGTTATCTGTGTCCTCAGAGCACAGGAGAAGTAGCAGGGATGAAGAGGAGGATAATAATGCATTTTTTCACTTTTATTTATCAATACTCAAAAAAGAAGCAGATCGTGTTACCCTGTTGAGGACCTTGTAATGCAGTGCAAAGAAAAACAGCCAAAAATGGTGCTGCTAGGTGCACAGTATGTTGTATTAAATGCATAAAGACAGTAGAGAACAGGCCCTTTGCTAGACAGTGGCATACAGCCAGTGAATACAATGATATATCAAACCTCTTTTTGTGGATGAGCCGTGGGATTACCTGTAGCATCCCAGATTTTTAAAAAAAGGGAATGCTTTGCTAGGCTTTCCCACCAGCAATCGATCGTGTGGGCTCTGAGTGAGCAGGACTGTTCAGCAGGAGCCTGCAGTAAGTCAGAGGCAGCACTGCAGAGAGCTGCTGCACCTGCTATGCTCTCCTCACCATGACGGTCTTTTCTGTGTCCCCTGACTGCTCACAGGTCCATCTCTTAGCAGGACAGCTTCCATGGACCTGCATGGAGGTGCCAGTCAGCCTGAGGCACGCAGGGGGTGGCATTGATTTATTAAATGCCTTTCCTAATTGAATGCCATTAGAGGAGTTTTAACCAATCCTGTGAAAGGGCATTTGTTTGGCTGTTGAAGTCATAAAAATTAAGTGACATTTGAATTACCACTTTGCTCCTTTCAGTTCTAAAGACGGTTCTATAAACATGTTTGCATTTAGTTTCCTTGCTTGAGACGTGTGTCTACCCCATGTCTTGTCTTGCAGGGGTGGCAACTAGGGTATTTCCTGATCCTGCCTCTGGTCCCTGTATCGCCAGTGACTACACAAAGCACTGGATGCTGCCTGCTCCTTTCAGATTTATCATTGCAATTTGCATATGGTTAATATTTGTGCCTCACTGACATAAAACTTGATTATTATTGGCCTTTATTAACTTTTTTTTTTTGTAAAAGTCATTACATTTCTTTATGGAGGTGTTTAAAATGTTCAGAACTTGATGTAGATGCTTTGATTGCATGCATAAAACTTGTAGGAGCTACTGTAATAAAGCTTTCTGAGTGGCTAGTAAACGTCCTCCTGTTCAGAAGGAGCTGGATGTGCTTCACATTTCCTGATGAGTGATTCATTGTCTTTAAGGAACTATTTTCCATTAATCAGATTGTAGCTCAAGTGCAACCTGCCCTGAGTGTCTATGTGGATTAGTAAAGGAACAAGTATCATTTCCTTGTGAGCCTGGAGCTGCTCCCGGCCGTGCTGGGAAGCTTCCACTGCTGCCTCTTGCAACTGATGATCCCTTCTGTTATAGGCTGTGTAATTCTCCAAATTTTCTCTTTCAACGAGCAAAGAAACAGAAAAAGTGACAAAGATTTAACGCTGAAGAGAAAACATTTTTCTTTTGCTTGCTGGCTGGGTATTATTGCTTCAAAAAGGAGGAAAAAAAGACTTCTTGTGCTTGCTGGACTGAGAACTCAATTCAGGAAAGAATAAAGCAATACAAGGGAAAATTTTTCTTCCAAATGCAGTAATCCATCCAAATAGGCCTTCCTGTTTGTCTGTGCAGCTCCAGTGAGCTCTTTTGGCTGCAGAGGGTGTAAGATGAGGAAGAATTGGACTGGACAAGGTTAAACAGTCTTTCAGTCCTTCCCCGGTACTGAGCTTGAAAGAATTCCGAATGATCTGCAATTTATCTTCCATATAGAGAGGTTCCTAGCGACTTATTTCCAGTTTGCATGTTCTGAACTAGATTCAGGAATGGATGTTGTGCAATTAATTCATTAATCAATCACGTATAGTAAATGGAGATTGTCTGATCTGAATTAGAGAGAAAAATTAGGCAGATTAATGGCTTTCCTCAGCTGCAGCAAAATCAGTGATCAGAGCTGGCGGAATGAACCACAAAATGGATTGCCATCGTTTCTGCAGACACAAGTGGTTTCTATTGTGTTTGGGGTCATCTTATTCAATGTCCATGAAGCAGTCAGGCATGTTGGCAAAGGTGGGATATTTCAGAACATCAGCCTGTGTGGTAATTCATGCCAGCCTGGTAATATCCACTTTTTTGTTGGCCTTTATCCTTTCAGAGGAGGAGGAATAGCTTGGTGTTTCCATCTCTCTTCCTGACAGTGCCCAGATGTTACAGGAGAAAATGCTGATGGAGCCAAGGGGTTTCATTCACAGATCACAGGGAGAGCCTCTGCCTACCTCCCAACCAGGGACCAAAGCCCCAGCTCTCACGGGGGGAGGCACCTCCCATGTGCTCTGATTTCTGATAGCACAAGGGGAGCCAACATGCTCTGTGGTATCCAAACTCATGGGCTTCAACAGGAAGGTGTTTGCTGGGCAAATTGAGCCAGGCATGGTCCTAGAAATGGGCTTTGCTGGTGGCAGCAAAGATGCCAGGAGCCAGGCAGAGAGTGCATCCTGCTGCTTACAGGAAGGGGCTGTCACATTACTGAACCACATCATCCCTTCTGCTGAGGAAGGGGCTAAACAACTGGGGTAGGACTGGAAAGCAGGAGGGATAGTGGGGGTTTTATGCTGCTGAGTATTTAGGAGATACAAATGGAAGAACTTGAATTCCTGGCAAGATCAGAAAATGCCAGTGCGGTGCACGCTCCCTGCTAATAGTCAGCTCCTGCAGCACCTGATGTGGGAAGCAAAATCAGTGAAGAGACCTGGAAGGCTTGATGTTGTTCTAGCTGGGCCTCTGAACTGGTGGTGCCCTCCTGAATGCAACAGGGGAAAACATACACCCAGGAGAGCGAGGCTGAAATGGTCTGTGAGCATCTTCCCTGCCCCAGGTGATAACAGTCACCCGCTGCCCAGAAAACCTCTCTCCTCTGGGGAGCAGTGAACACGGGGGAGAAGAGCAGCCGAGCTCATCCACTTGGCCATCATCACTTCCCTTTATTCCTGAGAGAGCTCACTGAATTTAGAGATCCCGAAAGCAACAGCCTGCCCAGAGCTGGGCAGATTTTGGGAAGGCAGCTCCCTGCCAGCTGCCTGCCTGCACCCCAGCAGGTCATCACTGCCTTGGTCCCGGGGAGATGCTGCCAGTCTTGCTGCTCAAGTTTTGTTGTGTACTTTTGTGCAAGCAAGTTGCCCAGTGAGAACACAGAACTGCAGAGCTAATCTCTGTTCTTAATTTGCCATTAATGTTTATTTTCAGCAAGTTATTCATGAAAGCTGTAGCACAGCTGTTCCACATTAATCTCTTCCTCCTTGAAATTTTTTCTTCGGCAAGAGGCAGTTTCTCTCTGTTTTTTTTGTTGCAGTATGAGAGACAGGAGTCTGATTTAAAGCACTTGGGGAATGGAGGGAGTCTATGGAGGTGGATTTTACCCTGTGGGAATTTGCAGAAGAGGTGAGCAAAGGAAACCCATCACCCAAGACCCTTCTGTCCCCTGTACCAGGGCAGTTTGGGGTGGGAGGGGAGTGGTTTGCTAGAGCACAGATAAAACAGCCTGATCTGAGGTCTGGGGGGAGAGGACTCAGTCTGAGTTATCCTTCCACGCTCATTGCTAACAGCTGTAAAAGCTGTTCATGGTTCATCTCATTTCCTACTCTAATGACAAGAAGAGACGACTGCTGAATGTTTCCTCAAAAATCGAATTAGGGTTGTGTTGGCCATTGCATCATAGTGCTGTTGGTTAATAAAGTTAGGAATTTCTTTTTAACTTTCTAAAATCACCTTTTTAGGTTTCTAAAAAAAAAATAAAATCACCCACTCCCAGGCAGCATGGAAACTTTCTGGAATGGAGCAGTGCAGCCCCAGTCACTTCAACAGGACATACCCATTGTCTGAGGGGATACACTGTAAGTAAGCCTTGTTCGTGTCCATTGCAAAGCTCTGACAAAGACACAGCCCAGTGCTGTTAACACAGGTGTCAGGATTGCATTACCTGGTTGACATTCCTTTAAACTACAGAGCTTGATATCACAAGCCTTAGCTATCGACATAGGTTAGGGACTGGCTAACGGGAGGCGTTTGGCAGCCCTTGTCCCCAGTGCACACCCTCCTGGGCAGAGACCACAGGGCTTGGCTTCATGTCCCGCCACTGCTCTGGGAGAGCCTCACAGTGCCACTGGCAGAAGGTTCATTATTTCTAGAACCATTCAGGAGCATTTTAATGCAGTAATCCTCACTGATACGGATGGAAAGGGTTGTGTATCAATCGATAGCGGGGTAGAGCTGGTGGATTAGGAGGGTTTTCTAATTTTTGTAATGAGTTTCTGGTGAGCAGTTTACTAGCTCTAGTGCAAATTCTTCCCTGGGAGTACGGTGATGTTGCAATAGCTCACTGATGATGTAGTCCTGACAAGAAGTTCTCTTTCTACTGGTACATTAAACATTAAATAGATGACTTGAATTAACTGGTAGCTTTTAATTTTTTTAATTATTTAATATGTTAAACAATATTTTCAAATAATATTTATACAAATATTATTTATTGTTTGGTTTAATTTTTAGTTATTTAACTATTATTTAATATTAACTACTACTTGAATTAACTATTAACTGTTAACTATTAAGACAAATTGATGCCTTTCAAAAAATAGAAAGCCCAATTTGTAATGCAAAGTCACTTTGTCCAGGTACTTTTAAACATTAGTTTGTGATTACTGTCCCCTTTCTCTATCCAGTTTCAGAAACATGTCTGCACTACTGTGATCTTTTTCAAAAAGTAATTTATTTTCCTGGCCAGTTCTATTTTCCCTTGTTAACAGGCTCTGAAATAGTCCAAAGCAGAAGGGGAATGGGCATTCAGTCAAAGCAAGGACTACGGGAAATGTCAAACATGTGAGCTGGTAAATGTTGCAGATCTCAAGATGGACAGTTTAGCGCGGACAGGAACTGGGAAATACATACAGCATCATTTCTCCTACAAATTTAAGAGTGAACCTTCCTGACCCATCCATCCTGTGTGCCATGCTAATAGATGTAGCACTATCTGGCAGTACTGGAACTGTGGGGTGGAAGGGGGAATACATCTTATTAGAAAATGTATCTTGTTAGAAATTACTTTATCCTTTGCACTTTTCATTTTTTTAGTCAACTGATCTGGAGCAGTCAATTTGCATTTACCCCATTTCAGTAGCCTGAAAGCCATCATGTGTTTCCAAAGGGATATTTTCCTGTTCTTTAAATCCTGTTGGAGTCTAAGACAGGGGTGCCCCTGTGACATTGAACCAGAAATGTGTTGCAGTGCTATTTGTAGACTAGATGGGCAGGATTTGTACCGGGAAGATATATCTGAGCAAATTTCAGGTGTGTAAATTCAGTCTCCTCATAGGACCAAAACCCTCAAAAGGTTCTTGGTTTGGAAAGGGGAGATGGGTTTTGATTTCCCTTGCCTCATTTGGCTGGGAAGGCACTGCACCATTAAAGTTAATTTTTTTCTCTCTCTCTTTATTCTTTTTTTTCCCCAATGACTACAAAAAGGATGTGAAAAGAAAAAAGAAAGACAAGCACATAAAGATGTACTGGAGCAACATGGTGCCTGGAAAAGTGACATCAGAAAAGAAATCACAAATGAGGGGAGGATTAAGTTAGGAGGATGTAATGGAAAGAAAAGTAAAATGTGATACTAGAGCAGGAAAATGGCAGCATAGGAAAGTAGAGATGGGACCAGAGTTTTGGGAGGAAGCCTTGGCTTCACCCAAATTTGCGGGAATTTTTCTGTTGACTTCTGTGGAGCCAACATTTCTGCCTTTCAGCTCTGGTGCCACATTTTGAATCATGAATATGATGCTTTTTCCCATCTAAGGATAACTTGGGGTAGTTAGTAACGCAGCTTTTGTAACTTGAGATGATGAAACAGTATTTAACATTCATTTTTTCTACCAACCCTTTCATTCTAGGTTTGATCTTTCATCCACTGAGCATTGGATTCATGTGCTCTAAATCAACTTCATTACTACCTATGCAGGCCTGTATGAGTGTCTACAGGAGGGGAGAAGCTCACCTGCTTATTGCCATCTGGCTCCGCTTTTGATATGGAGCTGAGAAGCATGGCTGGTAAATGTAACCTGGGAAAACAGTGTTCTGAGTGTTCTCATCTTAGATCTGTTCCAAAGATCAGAAAAAGCCAGCAGATGTCAACTTTGTTTAAGTTAATGAAAAAATGTTTGGGTACATTTTTAGCGAATACATCTCTGCATACATTAGTCACATAAATTGAATTCTTTAATTAGAGGCAGTAAGAGAAACTCAAAAAGACACAAAATGCAATTTGAGCCACAGCAAATTACAGAAACTTCACAAATTTAAAAAATGTATTCTTCCAGCAGCTTTTGTTATATCACAGCACTTTTTATTATTCTTCTTATTCTAAAGCAAAGGGTTCATGAGCTGTAAAGAAGGAGGGACCAGCTGGGGAAAAAGGGGATCTCCAGAGTATTTCTGTGAAGGTGGACTTCTCTAACATCCATGTGGTTGTGGAAAATTGGTTTCACTGAAAATAAGTAAATCTATAGGTTGCACAGACACTGCTTTTGTTAGCTTGGCATGTGTCCCGGGTGAAGAGCTCAGTGTCTCTGACCTTTGCTGAGAGCTGTGGACTTTGTGGTGAACCGGAAGAGTTTGTGTTGGGTACTCTCACCTGGATGTCCCCAGAAAGGCCAGAGTTCATACTACACTGAACACTGAGGCTTCCCATATGTCTGCTCTTTGATCTTCTACACATTGTTCACTTTTCTAAAAAGTACATGGTCCTTGGTCATGCTACCAGATACGTAAGCAGGGTTACCAAAATTAACAATACTTGGCAAATTATGTTTTTCTGCTGAAACTGCAAGGTCCAGTTCAGTGCAGGAGGCATGAGCAGAAAAGTCTACAGAAGGGGAATATACTCTATACTTTCACAAGTCCCCATACGCCTGCAGCCCTGATGTTGCACCCAGCTGCCACACAGCCTGACAGACATGCTGGAATGAGGTGCAATCCTTGGTTCCTGTAAAGATGCTGCAGTGTGATGGCTGGAGGCACAGTTAGAAAATACCCATTCCCTTAAAAAACAGTATTTTCCCCTTGATTGCAAACAGCCTTGGGCAGGTGACTGCACAAGGTCTGGGACAACTGCTTTATCACCCCAGTACACCTGACCTGGAGTAGGGGCTTGTGTGCAAAGCCCAGCATCGAAATTGCTGCCATAGTCGCGAAGCTTTGGGCTGTTCTGGGGAGACGTGGTGTGTTTTGTGAGAACGTCTCCTGAAAGCACTTGTGTTTCGTCGTGATGAAGAATGGAAATCTTTGAAATCTCAGAAGATACAGACTAAAAGCATGCCCCACTGAGGATACAGGAGCTACCCTGTGTCTTATCAAACAGCACATCAAGCACATACCTTTTCTTTAGGCAATCAGAGTCTTTCCTGAGCTGTCCTTTTCAGGAAGTCAGAGCAGAACTGAATTTCTTCACGTGAAATGGAAGTCATTTCATCTTGACACAAGTTTATCCTGATGTAAGGGCTAATTGATAGCTTGCAGGGCACTTGCGTTTTCCAGGCTGTTGGTTTCGCTCTAAGCACAAATTTAGTCAGTGATGAGAATATTTTGACAACTCTGCCTATCTGTGCTCAGGAACTGCAGTTTGGTGTGAATTTTCTGGGTGTGTTGACCCAGTTTTAAAGCCTAAAATGAGGATGCTGGAGATTAATATGGAAATACTGTAGCTGGCAAAATAAAACAAAGAAAAGGGTAAATAAGAAGTCGTACAGTACAGTATGTTCTGCATGAGAACTTTCAGGAGAGGTTTTGCTTAGCTGGCAGCAGCATGTTTTTGTCCTTACACGTTCTCCAGGAAGTAATTGTTAAAAAAAAAAAAGTGATTCAGCTTGCAGAAACATGTCATTCTGACCCACTTGCACATCCCCATGACCACATCTCTTCAGCAAATTCCTGCCTAACTGTAAACACACAAAAAGGAACATGTCAAATCAAACAAAATTAGTTTTGAAGAGAAGGCACATGTTGCTGCATTATTCCTTTGCCTTCCTGGATCTAATAACTGTCTCATTTAGAATTCCCTCTCATTCATATTTGTGGTCTTTATTTTTACGGGCTTCTCAAAGCTTATTTTTAGGCATCTTAAGGCTCATTCTTTAGGAATAAAGAAATCCTCTCTGGTTTTATGTGTCGTCATGTGAGCAGAGCTTATAAAACTGTGCTTGTTTTCTTTAGATGATATGACAAATTAGCTTCTTCCAAAACATTATGCTCTGGGGACTATTATCCAGGAAGCACAAGAGAATATTAGAATACATTACTGGAGCTCTGTGCAATACATGCATGTATCTTTTTCGTATACCAAGCAAGGTTTTAGAGTAGAAATGTTCAAATTGTTTAGCTCCAGACTCTCCTAACAGTGTTTTTGTGCTGTCCACAGAGTCAGAAAAAAAATTGCATGCTGCAAGATAGTCAGTTTTGGTGTGTGTTTTGATTTTGGGAAAGCATTTATACTGATTATACACAAAAATAGAAAAGAAGCTTTGTGCTCTTCTCTTTTAATTTTGTGATGCCAAACTGGCTATAAATAAAAGTGTGTTTCCTTAATAGAGAAGTCTTATCACTTTGCTTCACCATTTCTCTCTTCAGTAAAATTAGCTGGGTCACTAAGCCGTTGAAATGCAGTAAATAGGATATGGATGATGAGCCCAGCTGTGGATCTTGTGCTCCCAGGGATTGGTTGATTCTTTGTTCTTCGGAGCCTTTTGTCTCCTATTTCAGTACAGGCTAGGGGATGACCTGCTGGAGAAGAGCTCTGTGGAGAAGGACCTGGGGGTCCTGGTTGATTACAAGTTGGCTATGAGCCAGCAGTGTGCCCTGGTGGCCAAGAGAGCCAATGGGATCCTGGGGGGCATCAGGAGGAGTGTGGCCAGCAAGTCTAAGGACGTGATCCTCCCTCTCTACTCTGCCCTGGTCAGGCCCCACCTGGAGTATTGTGTCCAGTTCTGGGCTCCATGGTTCAAAAAGGACAGGGATCTCCTGGAGAGAGTCCAGAGAAGGGCTACGAAGATGATTAAGGGCCTGGAGCATCTCCCCTATGAGGATAGGCTGAGTAAGTTGGGACTCTTCAGCCTTGAGAAGAGAAGAAGACTAAGGGGGGACCTTATTAATGTCTATAAATATCTGAAGTATGGGATGCAGGGGGAAATGGCCAGCCCCTTTTCAGTGGTCTGTGGAGACAGGACAAGGGGCAATGGCTGCAAGTTACAGTATAGGAAGTTCTCATCAAGGAGCTCACAACTTACGGTATTGTCGCTGCATGTGAACTCACCTTGGCTGCTTTTTGTTCCAGTAGCTGGTGGGAAGGTGACATGGGTACCTGCTCATAGCTCCTCCTCAGAGGCTTTTTGGCTGGGGCAGAGGAATAATAACTAGATGGCCCCGATGTCCAAAGGCAACCGATTACTGGTTGAAGTGGGTGATTATGATGCTGAACACCATTCAGAAAGTTAACATCTTGGCAACTAGTTTAATTTTAAAACAGAACCTCATCCACAGTATGTTCTGTCTGCAGAGGAACTGTGCTATTTACATTTGCTCAAGCCAAAATATCAAATTTGGATCAGACTTCCCTTGCATCGAGATAATAACTGTGGGATTTCACATCTGGCCTTTCAGGCTTGGCTTACTTTAAGAAGGCACCAGCAGCAATTTCACTTTTTGAATAAAGCCATCAGAAATTGCTTACCAGGGTTTTGCAGTGTGGTGAATAGCTTCTTATGACTTCTAATTTTGGCTCGATAGGTTGGTTTCCTGTTCATCTCATTAGCTTTCATAATGGAGGGGAGAGTCTTAGACGACAAAAACAGCAAGGAAAAAATATTGTGTTGGCAACTACAGGCTGCGTGAGCATTCAGCCCGCCCCAAATGTGGGAGTCTGCAGAGTTACTGCAGAGAACAGCAATGTTCATAAGCAGATTACTGAGTCATGAGCATGTTTTGAATGTGATTACAAGCAGAGAGACAGAATTAGTCTTTGATTTCCATAAAAAATTAATGATGGAGACAGACAGGGACAGACAAATTGAAGAGTTCACTTGGTTAATTTTCTAGCCAGCAGCAATTGTAAATGTTCCTCTTATTTAGCAAAGAAAGATACTAAATCTACATTGGTTATGTTGGCCAAGGAAAACTATTAGTGTGCTAGAGGTTTACCTGGGGGCAAACTGTCAGCAAATTAAAAAAGCAACAACTTGCTCATTTTGGGACATTTTGATGCATCTTCCACAAGTGCAGTCAATTAAGAGCTCCTCTGGAAATCATGTTTAGCTGTCATGCTCCAGTGCCACAGCTCTGCCTTCCTAGGAGCAACAGGGCACTGATTCCCTCTATGAAAAGTACGGAGTCCAGTTGTGTTTTAGAAGGATATAATTGAAGTTGTGCCCTGTTACAGATGGGATGAGTTGGGATGAGGCCATCATTAATGCTACAGATGCAGCAAGGGAAATGTTTCTAACTTGTATTTTTTAAAAAATTTTATTAATAGCTGCAGGGAAGCTTATAACTTAAATAATACAGCCCTAGCAGTAGGTGTCTGAGGCAGGGTTGTGTAGTTCACTCCCATTTTCCCACGTTCTGGTTTTTTTTTCTTTCATTTACCAAGGCCTAGTTACTGATTTTAGCCAATATTTAACTATACCTTGCATCAGCCATGCTCCCTCGATTTTCACTCAAGGCAGTCAAAATGACACCATTTAGTAGAAATATCTACTGCTCCAGATAATTTGTGAGGAGCAGAGATGCTGTCATATGCAAAATGGAATTAGCTCTAATTTGTGTAAAATATCAATGAACACTTTTGTAGAGATTTCTTATCCAGATCTAATGTCCTGTGCTTAGACTATTTACAGATGTTTAAATGATGAGGTGATGAGTTCAGTCCCTAGTTAAGTACAACTTGCAACAGAACCGTAGAATATATGCTTTAGGAAGAATAATTGCCCTTACTATAGAAGACTTTGTTCTCAACTCTATGAAAGTTGTATTTTTTGTTTCCAACTTTTTTATAAAATCTTGCAACATGCTGACTTTTCATTAAAGCTGTTGTAAAGCATATGATGGAAATTAGCATTATCTGGCTGGCTGTATTCAACAGCCACTTTCTCTGTATAATAACATTAACAAAGATTCAGCTTGAGGATGGAAGTATTTAGAATGAGGAAATTAATGTAGTCTAGTTGGTTGCATTAATGTAAAACAGAAAAATTCATGTCCACTGTGTGCTAGGGGAAGAAGAATGCTGTAGTAACCATGGTACTATTTCTTTAGACACATTACAGAATTATTGGCAGTTAAATCACATATTTTGTTTCTGCTTTTATATTCTCTGTTATGATAGCGTCTGCATCAGCATCTTTGTGCTACAGAAGTGCCATAAATAATTCATGTCTTTATTTAAATAACTGGATTTATTTCCAATTGGCATGGAAAAGGCCTTTATTTTCTGTATCATTGTGCACAGTTGTTGTACTAGCCTCTTATTTCAAAATATTTGTGATTCACTCAAAACGCATCAGTAAATCAAATTACAGCAAACTTAGCCTGAAATTTAATTAGATGATCAACAATCATAGTTCTGTACCTTCCTAATGCAAAGAATCTTATTACAGACGGTTTGCAAGGCATTGTGTCTGCACCTGAATCCATTATTCTTGAAACAACATGGCAAAACATTTAAAAATCCTGTTGACTGCCCTGTGTTGAATAACAGTGGTCGCTGAGAGTCATTCTAGATTTAGTCAGGGATGTGTAACTCAGCAAAGCAGCAAGGAAGATAACTATTCTAATGGCTCTCCTGGCCCTGCACCCCTGGCTCTCATAGGGTTGGCCAGACTCTGGGTACAGGGTCCCTTGGGGTGAGCAGCAGTGGGGTATATAACAGGGATCTCCTGGAAAGAGTCCAGCGGAGGGCCACAAAGGTGATTAAGGGCCTGGAGCGTCTCCCCTGTGAGGAAAGGCTAAGTGAGCTGGGGCAGTTCAGCCTTGAGAAAAGAAGATTGAGAAGGGATCTGATCAGTGTTTATAAATATCTGAAGTGTGTGAGACAGAGGGAAATGTCTTAACATCTACGCTGTTCCTCTGCTCCTAGGAGTAGGTCCCAAGCACCTTCCTTTAGATTAGTGTGGGGCTGCTGTTCCATCATGGCTGTGCCAAGCTCGGCCACTCGTTTGTTTTCCAGAGGGTCCTCATATCCCACCTGTAGAGCATTCAGGCATGCAAACTAATGTGACCCACCTCACTTTGCCAGATACAGAGTAAAAGAATGTCTTTTGGTAGATTTTGAGAGAGCTTGGAACTAATTCAGCAGAAGCAGAAGCATCCTGCAAAGAACCACATTAAAAATAAGGTCAGAAACCATGGCCTGGGTAGAGAAAGAATTCACTTAGCTATGTGAAGTAAAATGGGTAAATTAAAGCAATCAAGTGTGGGGGTAGCCCCTACCACACACAGCACTCTACAGCTGGAACACAGGCGGCTCATATTCACATCATTTATTCCTGAAAGATGGATAGGTACATGGGTAAGGAGTTTTCAGGCGATTTGTAAAAAATATCCTCAGGCGAAGATGTGGGGTAGGCTGTAGCAGAACAGAAGCACAGGCAGGAAATGGCAGCAGAGCCTAGAGAAACATGGAGCAACGTTGATAGCCAAAAACCCAAGAGGAGCAGTGCCTTGATTTCATATTGCAAAGCCCAAAAAGACTCCAAGAAAAGTGGAAACCCTGCTGACCAACCTACAAGGAAGCAAATGGACTTTCAGTGTCCTCAGCTTTCGTTTGCAGGGGAAAGAATAACACAATGGCTAGGATCCTCCCAAATTTCACTTTCATTTTTATGTTCATGGGACAGAGTTGCAGTTTTCTTTAAGACTCTTTCTAAGTATTAGACTGTAATCCTTTCCTCCATCAGCTGGGAGGCCCCACCAAGCCCTTAAAACTTCTGTTACTTTAACAGTCCCCTTGTGTGTGGGAAAGCACAGAGAGGAGCTCAGAGATGAATGACTTCCGTGCAGGCTATATAAATGTGAGTAGCAGCTGCACATGACCATATTTCTATATCAATTTGTGTTTAGAGGTGGAACTGAGGTTATAGCTGTGATGTTTTTGCCTTTCTCAAAGGTGTGGAGGTTTCAGAGGCGGTAGAAGGACCATCTCACTGACTGAGGTTCACAGGAATGATATGATGTGACCTGTGAATCCCGTTCTCATGGTGCAAGCCAACCTGTGCTGCTACGGAGACATGCAGATGCTGCGACTAAATAGCA
This sequence comes from Laterallus jamaicensis coturniculus, assembly GCA_022605575.1. Classification (NCBI taxonomy): domain Eukaryota; kingdom Metazoa; phylum Chordata; class Aves; order Gruiformes; family Rallidae; genus Laterallus; species Laterallus jamaicensis. Next base: position 4,461,056 of record JAKCOX010000014.1, read on the forward strand.
AATCCCTGGCTGCACATACCTCCCAGGTAAACATCGTATGGAGCTGATAAGGACAATGGTCTTTGGAAATGTTGTATCATTCTTACCTTGCGTCTAAATAGTTGTCTGCCTTAGACAGGATCCTTCTAACATGGACTGACTTTGGAGAGGTATGCACTGAAGCCTCAACAAGCCAGAATCAAACCTCAATAGCCTTGATTGGGTCCTTAGGTAGAGATTGTCTACAATTACTAGAGATGGATTTTAATCAGTCGGCTAAGCTCAGAACTTGAGCAGGGGTCTTTGCAACATGGTCTGGGTCTGGCTTTTGAAATGCTTCTTATGGATAATAGCACTTCTGACAAGGTTTGTTTCTGGTGGAATTCTCACATCCACATCTCAAGCCCCAACTCACAGATAAATGAAAGAGAAAAACTTGGATCTTGCCCTGAGCACAGCTGGAAACCTGCCAGGAACAGAGTGTTGGAGGGGAGCCATTCTTCCAAGGGGACTTTGAGGTCATCCCTCCAGCTGGTGCAGACCCTGAACTGCAAAGAAAGTAGGTATGGAAGCAGGGAGATGGCATCTCTTGGTAGAAGCCCGTGACCTCTACGTTTATTGATTTATTGTGCACAGTCTGTCTGCTTCTCCTCTCCAAGAAATATTATCACTTCCCTTCCTCTGCTAAAAACCTTTACCTAAAATATGTCAAATGGACTAAGCCTCCATTACACATGCCATCAACCTTTCTCATTTACAAAAGAATATCAGTGTCCCTTGTTTGTCTAACAAAGGTTAAGTTTAACCTCCAGGGCACAGTGCAAAGAACATCTGTTTATTCAGATTCCTAGCCTGGGGGCTGAGAAGCACAGTTTCTATTTGGGACCTCTAGCTGACATTTGTTAACTTAGTTTGCATACATTTTAATGTGGTTTCTTGTACCCAGGGGCAGTTGTTTAGAGAATAATATGAAAGGATATAAATATATATATGGCCAAATTATTATTACTCCAAGTTATCCTTGCTGGAATATGAAGGAGAAAATTAGTTTTGGAGCTCTTAACATCCTCAGAGGTCAAAAAAAAAAGGGTTGTAGAGATGGACATGCTGGAATTCAGCAGCATATGAAGCAGACAGAAGGAGGAAAACAAGAAACCTGGTTGGTTTGAGGTCTTTGTCATTGCAGGGAGCAGCCTCTGTTGGGGAGTGATGGGTGGTGTCCCATATGTCAGAGAATGAAGAAGCTCAAATGGCTGTAAACGGGGGTTCTCAGCCACCTATGTGGCTAGGTGGCCAGATGTGCACACCATGTCCATGCCAAAAGTAACCACATCATGTCAAGCACTCCTGAGTCCTGAGTCACTCGGTAAGATCTCAGTCCCTTCCCCGCTGTATGTGGTTCCTTATCCATCAACACAATGCTACCTGAAGTCTGCAAAGAAATGTGTGTTTGTAAGAAAAGCCTATTTCCAGTAGAAATGATTCTAAAAATTATTTGGAACATTTTAATTGTTACTATGATTGTATAGAGCTTTGCTTAATGACATCTAAATATGGGGCCAAACTTGAGCTGACGGTGTCTCATTAATGCCAACGGAATAAAAAGTCAAATGTGCATCTTCTTCTGAGTGTTTATCTACCATCAGGAGCCTGTTATCTTGTGTGACAATGTTATCTGCCAGTGACTGTGTATCTATACTGAATTGAAGACAGATGTTTAAACATTCTGAGTGTTTCTGATGATCAGGATAACCAACAACCTGCTCGAAGGATCAGTGTAGTTTACGTAATGAAGTCAAATATTCAAACATGCTTCTTTATTGTTAGGATTTTTGCATGACAGAAGCAAAATGGGGGCATCTTAATGCAAGACAATTCTGTGACTCTGTGTCTGTGTATATACCTGTGCACAGAAGTGTACCCTGCCTATACTCTCCTTCTCTTCAAGCACTTCACTTTTCTGTAGTAGCACTCTCCAAAGATGAAAAAAAGCTACTGCTGGGTCCATTTTCTGAAGTAAAACATCTGAATGTCAAACTCTTGGTTCTGTTCCTTTCAGGGCTGATCCCATTGCCCCAGCCAGCCCCTTGCTCCCTGAGTGCTGCAAGTTAGAAAATGTGACTTCAGCCTCTCACCTGCTGCTTGCATTGCCCTGCACCCTCTCCCTAAGCACCTTCCCTGGCAGCACAGGGACCCTGATCACTTTTGGCCAGGCCCCAAGTGACCGTTCTTGTGTTCTTCACTTCCTTGTAGAGAAGAAACTGTTTCCATCTCTGAAACTGGAGCACACTCATGATCTTCTACAGCATTGCTGTATGAAAAGTCTCAAAAATTGGGAAAATCTCTTATATCTTTTTATGATAGACACCCTAATGAAAGCCCAAACCATTTTCAAGTATGCTTCTAATTTCCACGCTAACATGCTGTGTGTGGGAAAAGTCATCTGGATTTGTTTCTGCTTTTTAAAGGTGGTTTGATCCTTGTAGAAGTTTCTCTTGAAGCAGTAAATGAAGTTGTCTTGCAAGATGAGCCTTTCACTGCCACTGTCAAAAGCTCCTGCACCTCTCGCCTGCAGGCTACTTTTTCACAGTAAGGGTGACAGAGCACTGGGACCCAGAGGATTTGTGGAGTCTCCTTCAAGACCTGTCCAGACTCCTCCCTGTGCGACCTGTCCTAGGGACCCTGCTTTGGCAGGGGATTGGACCCGACGATCTCTGGAGGTCCCTTCCAACCCCTACGATTCTGTGATTCTGTGATTGAAAGAGACACCAGTGCTCCCAGCATGGCTGGCTGGGGTGCAGGGCTGGGTCTGGGCTGCAAACGCACTGCATCTCCGCCTGCACATCCACTTGTCAACACGACTGAACTGTCCTGGGCCATGCTTGATGGGGCCCACTACAGCTGTTCATAAGCAAAGTGTGCTGGGAATCTTGAGGGCATTTCTTCCCCTTTTCCCCAAAAAGTATGTTGATCTGTTGCTAGTAACTACAGAGCAGCCTGCAAGCAGACAGCGTGCCTTGGCTGGGCGGCATTTTTAAATTCATGTTAAAGCAGGCAGTCCCCTGGGCTACCATCTGGTGATCCACAGCTGAGATTTCCAGACCCATATTGCCAGAGTCAATCCACACAAGCCTCCTGACTTCACCCTGCCTCACCTGTAGGGAATGAGCCCTCCTTGGCAAGAAAGCAGTTTGACAGCCTAATTTGCGGGGATACTGAATTTTTTTCCCTGTAAGGAGGTCTGGTGCCTACCCAGTCACAGGCAAGCAAGAGCAAAAGCTTTCTTTCATCACCTGGTGAGCAAGTTTATAAAATTATGACCTCCATGAATGGATTGTTTGTGTCCCTGCATAGGTTTTTAGGAAAAAAACATGTTACTGCTTGGAAATCACACATCCACTTGAGGATGGTCATCTCCACTGGAGTATTCTATCCTCCAGCAGTTAGGAAAAAAATCAAACCCCTCTTAAGAGGTGAACAGAGTGGAAATATTCCTCCCAGTGTGAAAGGGACAGGAAGGGTCCCCAGAGAAGCTATTTGACTGCTTTTTTTGTGCTTGATGCTGCAGGAAGTAGCTACAGCTAAATACCTCCTCTGAGGTGGTTACTCTGCCACAGGAGGGGAGCTGGCTCCAGCTCTGCTCCGAACTGCATGGCAGAGCACGACCCTGCAGTGCTGCAGCTGCCCTGGCCATCCAGGGCACCAATCCTAGCACTGCCCCACTAGCATGGTCCCTAAGGGGTTGTAAGGCCCTTGATGATGCTCAGAGTGCAGGTCAGGGACACTGCATATACTCCCTGTTACAGCTCACAGGGATCTCTGATTTCCAGAGCAGAAAATCTGCAGCCTTGGTCTTCCATTTCACAGCATGCTGCTTCATGGGAGAGTTTCAAAAATGCACAGCTGAGCCAATGTATTCATTCAGGCAGTATGTGTTACATACAGTAAGTCAATGTACCACTGCCTTCAGGGTCCCATGGCCCTTGAGGTGCGTTTCATCGACTCTGTATACATTTCAGTATCACTCAATAGGGTGAAAGCTTATCATCATTAATTATGAAGGTTTATGTTGGCAACCACTTAGTTCCTATGGTTACATCTCTAAGAAATTGTGAAATAGGCACTTCAAGGCTCTGGGCAGAGAAACAAATTGACTGTTACAGAATTCATGAATGATAATAACTCATTTACTTATAATGCTAATAAATAATTGGTGTAAAATCATCTAGTGCAGCCTTAGAATATGTAGGGTATTTAAAGGTCAGCGCTGCTCTTAACTCTCCATTAAAACCCTCATATTGCAATAATGCATCCCAGACAGCAATTACAGTGTTTCAGAGTATTCGCTTAGCGAATCTATAATCTGGTGTGTTCCACAGGGCTGCCCTGCATGTGTTCCCCTGGCACCACAGCACGCTTTCGAGCCTGGGTTAAAACTGTGTTAGAGAACCCCATGATTCCAGACACGCCAAAGCTGTGCCGTGGGAACAATATACACTGTCTTATTGTCTTGTGCAGCCCTTTGTCCAGGCCACAGCAGGATCCTGAAAGAAATGCTGCTCTGGGGCAGAGAAGTGCTCCGTTGTTTGTCTGTAAGGTCACCCCTGTTTCTGCACCCCATCAGGGGACCTGAAGCCTTCTGGTCTTTGAGTTGTTTTTCTGGCTGCTGTTCTCCTTATCCCTATCTTACAGTCTCCGGCGTTACTGGGTCCTGGTGTAACTTTGTGCACAGCCCTGCTGCTTTTCTAACTCCCTTTCCCCCATATTTGCTTCTGCCTTGCATCCTTTGCCTTTTGTTACCTCTCCTCTGCATTTCTTATGTGCAAGCAGGCTTTTTAGGATGATCTACCGTGTCCTGTCCTATTTGTCTCACCAATCCCTGTAACAGTTTAACTTTTGTCACTCTTTCCCAGCACAGAACTTGCTTTATCTACAATAAATTTTTTATTCCTTTTTTCTAACTTGCTTTTTTTCCTACCTTCTCCCTCGAGAGCTGCCTTTCCACAGTGAATCCCAAGTAAAGGAACACCATCTGTTACTATAACAATGCTTTCATCTTTGCAGTATTCTGCAGCTGAGGTATCCTCACATTTTGGGTCTGTCCATCCACTGCCCATAGCAATGCCCAGTGACTGACACTGGTTTAGAGCTTACTGATATGTTGAGCCGAGTTTCAAGTATTCCTTCATGATTCCAGGCGAGAGATGAATCAAGATGAATCACGATGAATCACGCAGTGGTGAAGGTAGTTCCTCCCGTCAGCTGAACAATGAATCAGTTGCTATTTTTTTCATAGTAAAGATGCCATTTTGTATGTGGTACAATATAACATTCCCTGCTAAAATCACGAGGCTGAATACAGTGGGCAGTGTGTTGCCAGCTTACAGGCTATTACACAGAATGAATTTCAGCAATACAGCCTTTGGTGTAAGCAAATTTTGGGTCGGTTTAACAATTTGGAGGAGGAAGTCCAGTTCCAGATCAGGAGATGTCTGAAATCACCATCCTCTAGAAATGAACAAACAGGCTGTTGTTTCAGATGGGAAAGCAGACACATCACAAACCAAGTTTCCTTAAGTCTCTGTCAGTCCTGAAAGCAAACCCTGGACTCAGTTCAGCAGTACCTGTCCAACAGTACCTGTTGCTATCTGTTGGTGATGCAGTATATTAAAAAAGAGAAGAAAAGCAGAGACTGACATACCTTCAAAACTATTAATAGAAATATGATGCTACCTGTAGTCATCTTAATTGTATTTGCAGTCCATGTGTTGCATATTTAATGCATTAGCTGTGGTTCAGCATTAATTTTGGCCAAAAAAAAGTTACTTCTTTTTGTCCCTGGGCCAAAACCAAGATGTAGACTCTCTTGAGATAAGGTTGTAAAGCCTGGAGATGCTCCAAGCAGCTGGTTGCTTGTTTTCTGTCACTTCAAATTAGCAGGCTGTGCTATAGAGGGAGAGGAGACATCAAAGCAATGCAGGGAAGTTGATCTGTTGGGAGTTTGGGGTAGCAGGAGCGCAACCTTGGAATGAAGCCAGGGAATGGAGCATCAGAGCAGGCTTGGGCATGGTCAGCCCAGCAGACTAACCAGTTGATCTCCTAGAGCCACCCATGGATTTTCCATGTTGCTTCTTTGCCTCCTGTGAAATAGCAGCAGGCTTATTGCGTGTGCTTCATGAGAGCTCTTCTGACTGGGAGATTCTTGCATGGCAATGCTTGCAGGTTTCAGTGGCTCCTTGCTTGGATGAAGGAAGAAAATCGAGGAGGAAGAGATGGTGTAAGTCCCAATGATGTTTGGCTAAAGGGTCCCACCAGTTCCATCTCTGTTACACCCCCCCTCTGCTCCAAGTATAAAATAGCCATGTTCATTTATGACTTGACCCATTTGGGAAATCCTTTCACTTTCTTCTAGGTTTAAGGCTGAGAGATCTGCAACCAAACAGGAGCTTGTGTCCTTTATTCATTATGTCACTTCCAGCATTAGCTAAGTAAAGAAAATCCTTGCTTCACTTAAATTTAAAATGACACCAAATCATGATTCAAACTTGTAGTGACATTTATCCAGTTAGCTGATGTTTGCCATAGGTTGAAGCGACTCATAAATACAGTTGTCTTCATATCTCAGGCACATTTCTCAGTGTTCCTTGACAGTTATTAAGTGCATTAATTCTTCTGATGCTAATATCTGTGTAGTACTGATGAAAAATGCATTTTTCCCAGGGAGTTGTCACTTGGCAAATATCTCGATGGCAATAAATTAAAGTACGAACTAAATTTCTGTTGCCATGGTTTTCTTCTCCACTGATACAAGCAGTGACTGTATCTTCACTCCAGCAAGTGTAGAGATGCTAAACCACCATGTGGATCACCCTCAGTGTGTCAAACCCTCTCCTCTCCTGGCTCTCTCTTGCTGTTTACCAGTGGTGCTCTTGCTCCTTGTAAGTTCCTGTACAAATTATTCTTATAGAGTCTTGCTTCACACCCAGACCTAGGAGGGCCCCAGAGTAGTGAGAATAAGAAAATGGATGTTGCTGATGAGTTTCCCCATGCATCTGAGTGTTTCCCTGTGCCTTTTATGTGCCCTTCCATGTGGTCACCCTGATACAAGGCAAACCTTGCCAAGACTGCTTCCCTCTTCTTCACCCCACTGGGTGACAAGGCTAGCAAAGTGGGTGAACTCAAAACAGGAGGGATTAGTTTGGGTGCCTTCACAATATTTGAGTTTCCTCAGGCTTCCCAGAGGCTTTTGAGGGATTGCACAGAAACTTCAACAGATCCACTGAGCTGTGTCCTGCAGCAGAGTTTTGGCTAATCAACTGTGCTCTACCTTGCTGTTTCCCAGGGTCATAAACCAGTGCTGCTGTTTCAAAAAGAGTAGAGAGAAGCAATGGTCAGAATATGTCCCTAGACTCTGGGTGAAAGGAAAATATTCATTTGACAGGACCTTCTGCTGCGCCTGCAGTACTTTAGCTGTAGCATCATGTCAGTCCCATATGCCAGGAGACCTTTGCTCCGTCTGGTGCTTGATGAATAGCTCTGGTTGGAGGAAACGTAAGTCTTCAGGTCTGCTGCTGAGGTCTTCCATCCAGCACAGATCCTGCTATCAGCTAAATTCAGATAGGATCATGGACAGTGTGCAGAAGCAAAACTTACCAGCCTCCTAACCAAATTTTGAGATTTAAAGCAATGAAGGCAGCTATCTTGATCCAAATTGAGCACGATCCTTAAGCTGTGCATGATCCCTAATATGTATTTTTTCTCTTTTGTCTCAGCTTTGTCTTCTACTGCCCAGAGCAGGTGACCATCACCACTGTTTTCGCAATAGACCTCTTGCATGTGAAGGGAAAGACAGCCTGCAATTACACAGAAGACACTCTGAGAAATCAGTATGTGCATAACTTTTACTGATAATCTTGTTGTTAATGCAAAATCATTCACCCAAGAGAAAAATGGAACAAATGCAGCTTTGCAGAAGCTTGTTGCTTTCAGAAACAAAACAATAATGGAAATTGATTGCATGGCTGACCAGGTCTGTGCCGAGTTTCTTTCTTTGATGGACTGGAAATAGCTCTTTGCTCTACAGCTGGAGACAAAAAACCCCCTCTTTCTCCCTTAAAAGAAAGCCTGCAAATAAGTTGGGTATTTTCTCTTTTAAATTGTGAGTTTATCTTTGCTGCTGTATAGAACCACAGTTCTGTCTGGTTTTCTTATTTTTCTTTTTTCTTTGTTGGTTTTATTAGGAAGATATTTTTTTTAGCTCTGCTTAAAGTTATAAATGTAGGCAGGAACTTCTAGCACTGTTTTAGTCCATCTGAATACAGTTAAATATTTCTCTTTGAAACATAACCATACTGTTTTCTGAATCAAATAGTAGTAAAGTCATTTCTTTGCACTAATTCAAAGATAGTATCCTGTCTCTAAAGCAAATACCAATGATGGAGTTGCAAAGTTTCTGATCTAAAGATACATCAGTTTTACTAAATATAATTCTATGCATATTTTCAATGGAAAAAAATCCACTTCTGAGAGGCAAGGCAGAGCACAACCAAATGGTAAATTATTCCGTGTGGTATTTTTGGGTGACAGTGCTGGGATCCTTGGCAGCAGATGAGCTTGGTGTAGCTGCAGTAAAGCCTGCACCTCATCCTGCTACATGCCAGCATGCATGGATGGGAGCACCACTGCAGAGGGTGCTTCATCCATGCTTCATGAGGTGCTCATATTGATGGGATTTGGTTTGTGTTTGGAACGAGGTAAATGGCTCTGCCAGGAAACCTGGTTTCTGCAGCAAGTATTTAATGTGCTGCTCTTCCTTTCCTTTCCCAGGGGCCCAATTCTGCTTTTAAATCCTCATCACTCCTGCGTCCTTCCAGACTTGGGCATTGCATTTGTTATTGTGTCTAAAGCAAATGGGGAGCAGGGAGAGCGGCAATTTCTGCTGTTTGACAGCCTAGGCTTCCACTGCTGCCACCTCCCCCTCTGCTCGGAGAGATTTAGGGATGTGGAAGCAAATGGGTCTTCCCTGAGATCCTCCTTTTATCCCTGGTTAATGCAGCCAGACCTCACACTGCAGTAGCTACCCCAGGGTCTTGCAAATTGAGGAGTTTGGAAGAGATCAAGCCCTCGTAGACAGGCTGATCATGTATTCTTCCTGCATCATGATCTCCCCTGAAAAACAGCATATAAAAATACCACCAGGAGAGATTAAAGAGGTCTAATCTACATTAGTTGAAGCAGACTGGACTCTTGCTCCAGCCAGTGTTGAGCAGAAATACAAATCCTGGGTGCCAGGGTGCAATTGCTACCAGGCGACAACGCTTCAGATGACAGCCTCCTCAGAGTCCTATCAAGATTACAGCACTAAGCTGCTATGTGATTTTGTATTTATTGCTACACACTGGGATTTATTTAAGCAGAGGAGCTCAGCAGTAAAATTACCATTGATTTATGGTGCAAGCAAGAGGTCACAGTGAGATACACCCCGTGACATGGAGGTTTTCAACCTAAACAGAAAGGAGAGGCAGTGGAAAATTATCCGCATGGCTGCAAGTAACTGACAGTTAATATATGATATCCAGTTCTATATAATACACCCTTGAAAGTTTGATCACAGAGATCTGATGATAGTTTTTTCAAAGCATGTTTGTTAATAAACAACAAAGAGCCCCCCTTTTTTTTGCATGCCTTTGTCAGTGTAAAAGGAAAATATAGCACTACGGATCTTTTGCTTTAAACAACGGCACATCTATGATTCATACATTATTGAATGCTTCTATTTTTTCCCAGTGAACTTTTTTTATTTTATTCTAATATCACCTGATCTTTGTGCAGTTAATTCCCTTGTCACCAAGCCAGAGAAGTACTGACCTCAGAATTTCAGCCTTGGCAAAAAAAAAAAATTAAAATATAAAGATACAGTAGCTTAATTTGCATCACTCTTGCTGAAGGCTCTGCATATTTCCATTATAAAAACCCGGTTTCAGCAGGCTGGACAATATAGATTGGTGTGGCTGCATTCAGCTTTCAGGAGGGAATTTATTCTTAGAAATTGGGTCAAAGAATTTGGTTTGGCAGGACCGACTGAGAGCAGCTCTGGTTCAAAATAGAAAATTTTCAGGGCAGCTTATTAACTTCAGTAATTAGGTTAAAATGTTATTTTAAAAGTGAGAACAAACTTTCATCAGCTAAGTTATCCAGAGGTGAACTGAGATGTACGGGTGGAATAAACAAACAGGAGCCATCCAGAAGCCAGAAAACAAAGTAAATTGATATACAGATTTTTTAATATTCTATTCCTGTCTTGCTTCCTTAATCTTTCATAGTGTCAGTAAAATTGGGTCTTCCTCAATATGTATGTTCTCTGTGTGGTTTGCTCTGACATTGAAGATAAGGAGTTATAAATTATGTGTCTGGCTAATGGAGAAGGGCTGTGAGCCTCCATGGACATGGAGAAGGGCTCTGAACATCTACGGACAAAGGTGGAGATGGGCAGTTGGTATTATGATGGACACCAAGGCAATTTGATATATTATTTTATGGCAGTGGAGGAGGTGGTCAAAAGATTAGAGTCTAAAAATAAACACACTGAAATCCTGATCTCCTTTGCTTCCTTTTCATTCTGACCATGAAGATTTCCAGGGGTTCTGCAGGGAATATGGAAGAGTAGCAGCAGTGCCGGGGTGGTTAGTTTAACCCATTACAGCAAGGGCAATGCTATCACACACTCCACATTCACTTGTGTGCCTCCCGGGTACCTTCTTTAATGTGTCAGAGGTTCTTAATGATCCCAAATCCGCTTGTTTGAGAGTTTATTAATTGGGCAATTCTCCTAAGACACTCAAGTACACAACATTTCCGAATACTCCTCAATTAACTTTTTCCTTTCAAGGACTGATGACTCTAAATAACACCTTGAGTGCTGCACCGCATCCTTACCACACCAGAGCTGGGGACCTTGCACTCAGCACAGCTCTAGATCTGGAAATGTACCTGCTAAGAAGATTAAGTCTGCAGTGCTAAGCATTAAGCCCATCAATATTTATACAGCGGGCAAAATTCATATCAAACCTGTCAGGCAAAATCTGTCACAGTGGTGTTTCTAAAAGGTCACCAGCCTCGAGATACCTGGTTTTCACTTATAAACAGGTTCTAAGATGACTCGTTTTGCAATTTGAGCCTTAGTCTAGTGGTAAACTGCCGGCTTTGTTATTGAATGAATACCCTTGCTTGGGTCCATCTGCAGGCACTGCTCCTGTGCACGTGATGGATACCAAACTGTAGGATCAAGGGGAAAAGCTGGAAATGTTTTCACTTCAGAGAAAATGACGGATTTGTTCAACTGCCCTTTATCAGAGTTTCAGTACAAAAGGCAAACTCTCACCCGGCAGTATTGGCCTCAGTGATGTGATCTCTCTTCTGTGCAGCCTTCCCTTGACAGCAGTTACTGTGGGGAGCCTTGAGAAGAGCACAGGTACCTTTTTCAATATACTGAAATTCTTCGTTGAACATTACTTCGGCAATTATTGAATTGCAACTTTGCCCCCAGCATCTCCCTACTTGTGCTCTTGTTTTCCAGAATTGGACTGGGAGTGGGGCTTCTGCAGCCTTTAGGGAAAAGAAAGAAAAACAAAAAACAAGAGATGAGCCTTTAGTCTTGCCAAGTAGAAAGGGAGGTCCACAGCAACCATGAATGGCATGGTGGAGAGAGATCTGATATGCAGAGAGGTGTTAAACACAGCTCCTCTACTGAAGCACTGTTAAGTGATAGACATAACACCAAGGAAGAGGATACTGAAAGTTTAGAGAGAACTATGTAACTTGGATGGCGTCCTTCTCATTCCTGCCACCTCTGACAAGCACTGTCAGCTCAGTGATCAGCATCCCTGTCCCTGCAGAGGTACCTGTCCTTTTTCTTTCACACGAAGACATATGAACTAGGAAGGGAAATTTTCCTGATGTACACATGATACTGGGAGAGGAGGAAAACCAGCTTGTAAGAAAACCACCCAAGTGATGTGTTTTGGAGAGCAAAATCCCTCAGCCAGCTCATGCCCTGCCCATTGTGCTGCAGCTCACTGCTGCAGTGCACCGGCAGCATGCTGTCGAGCCGGTGATATGTGAGGAATGCAGGCAGTACTGATGCTGGCCATTTTCTGTTTTCTTTCCTTTGTCAGGCTGCAATAATGTAGTTCTGACTCGGCTTCTGTTTACAGCAAGTTATTAACCAACTGCGCTACCAGACCGTTATCTTATTAGTGTGGCACAAGAGTTTCCATCCTCATGACAATAATCTGCTGTAAAGGCAGAATCCTACCAAGTCACTGCATGACAAATACCCTCAGGTTGCTGAAAGTAATTGATATAAGCTGCAGCCGTGGCTAAGGGGAATTCCTGCAGAGGACTGTCAGGCTTCTCTCTGTCTCCTACATGATGTGACTCTGAAATGACAAGTTTAGAAACCACGAGTAAGGGAACTCCAAAGGTCCCAAAGATGTTTTCTGCTGCAGAAGCTTAGTAAGAAGGGGGTCCAGTGCTTAGTGGGCTCTGTGAGGCCCAGGTATCATGTTTTCTCTGCTAGGTGTAGCTAGGACACACATGCACCATGGCCCTGCTGCTGGTGCAGCATCAGGCTTGCTTGTTCCTTAGTGCAAAATTTCTGTGTAAGTGGAAAATGAAGAAAACATTGAAAAAACAGACATGGTGTTAGCACTTGATACATAACCTAAGCACTACATTTCCTTTGTAATCTGTCTGCTCTGTTACATAAAATTTGCTGGGTTTTTTCCCCCTGGCCTACAAAAAAACCCTATACATTTCCTTCTAATAGGAGAATAGTTGTACAGTAAAAATTTTCCTGAGGCATGGAGACCTTGATCCATTTTCTGTTTGGATCGATAGAAAGGTTGCTATAGATTTTGGTGGGGCTTTTGAGACAGACTCTATGTTTTACCCATTTTTCAGTGGATGAGTTCTTGATGCTGATGTGTACTTTGTTAAGGTTGACCCTCACCTTCTGGGAAGGAATGTGAGCATAAGAGAATAAAAATGGTCATTTCATAAGCTGAAAATGTACCATTAGAATATGAAAATTTGGATTGCAGTTGGTGACTGGCATTGCTCTGTCCTGAAGGCCTACAGGTATGACGGTTGAACTTGGTATTTTTCATCCATGGTGTAAAAGCTGCCAGCTCCTTTAAAATCTGATGCAATGTGACATTCGTGTCACGTTTTGTCTGCTTACATTGGTTTATGTTATATCAGCTGATGTGATATAACCAGACATAGCCTAATAGCTAGTGATGCGTAAAACAGGCTTTTTAAAAATCTTGTTCTTCCTGTGCTTAGGACAAATGTGAGATATCTCAACAGGCAGAATAATCTTTGGCTTCATGAATGTCACATCATCAGGGGTGGCTACCATAGGATATACACTATGTGTGACCCTGTAATGTTACCTATCTATATAGGCGACTCAGAATCATCTTCATCTTCAGAAATGACGATGAAACACACGAAATCCCCTCAATGGCACCAGTAATTCCCTGTTCTCCAGTGTGGTGGTTTAACCTCAGCTGAGAGCTGGGTCCCACAAAAGTTACCTGTCTCTTTAAGAGAGAGGGGGGCGAATGGAGAAGCCGTGGGGGAAGGGAAAAAACCCCCAAAGCCCCATGGGTTGGGATAAGGATAGTTTACTAAAACAGCAAAAAAAATACAAAGAACAACAGTGCTAACACTACTTTAGAACACAGAGCACACAAAACTGGTGATATACAATGCAACCTCTCACCACACCCCGCGACTAGGCCGCACCGCACCTCAGCCAACCCTGGGCCCGAGAGGCCACGCCACCGAGCAACAAGCCCGAGCCGCGCCCTGCCGGACCGCACCTGCCTCAAGCCGCCCACAGACCACGCATTTGGAGTGCTTTTTTTTCCTTTATACAGAACAGGCTATGACGTAATTGGTATGGAATATTCTCATTGGCCAACATGGCCCGTTGCTAAGTTGAAAGCAGGACATCCAGGCACCAGCCACAGTTTTTACCAAGGAGTTGGTGCCTGGTGGCTTAGTTCAATGAATACACACTGGTGGGCTCTTTCAGGCTAGGAAGTGTGGCAGGGGGAAAGCATGGAGAGCCCACATCCCAGCCCTGTATTTGAGAAATCCTGGGTGACGGAGCTGTAGCAAAATCTGCAGGGAGATGGAGCCAGAATGTCCTGCTGGCAAGCATCATGCACACCAGGGCTCTGTTGTAATTTGGAGGTGCTGTGTTTAAGTTGATCTGTGAGCAAACCCAGGTATTTGGGAGAACAAAATATGAAGCACAGGTAACTGCTGCCCGGCTGCTGAGGAGTGATGCTGCCAGGGAGGGAGCACGGGGCAGCTCTGGGGGTTAGAAACCCTCACAAGGTAAAAACCCAAAGGTGTGGGGTGGCTTGTTCAGTTGCTCTTTCAAAACTGACTCACAATAAATCTAAACACCGTAGCCCACAAGCACTGTATTTATTGTGTCATTCTTAATTTTATCACTGCCATAAAATAATATATTGAAGAGCCTCAGTGCCCATCATAACACCAATGTCAGGTGTAATAAAAGCAATGGGCAGGCAGGTATTCTGAAAAAGAGAGCCAAGGAAGCATGACCATTCTGAAACACCTGAATTTCTATGGCACGCTTCCTCCTTTAAGTGACGGGGTTAGACCAGCTGGCCACCACACCTAACCTCAAAGAACACATATTTTGTCAATTAGTCTTCATTTTGCAATGTGAAATACCGCTAGTGGAAAGGTGTCTAAGCAGCCTCTATGTGTACCATACTAAATGATGCATTTACAGCTGTGCAATGAAAAAACTGGGAAATGTATTTGTCAGGGAAGTGGTGGCAATTTGTACTTTGTATGAAAAGCTACTTAGGAACACTCTAAGAAAATCAGTGTGATACCTGTTTTTCTGCAGCAAGCCAGTCCTTGTCGTCATACAAACTGACACCTAGCCCAGTGCGGGGGCCAGAGTAAACTCTCAGGGCTGACACCAATAAAAAAACTGAATCTGTTCACTGAGCCTGCCTGCACATGCACTGAAGCATCTAGGGAAGAACAACCCCAGGTGCCAGTATAGGTTGGGGACTCTCCTGTTGGAGAGCAGTGTAGGTGAGAGGAACCTGGGGGGTCCTGGGGATCTGCAGGATGACCATGAACCAGCAATGTGCCCTCGTGGCTAAGAAGGCCAACAGCATCCTGGGATGTATGAGAAGAGGTGTGGTGAGGCGGTCCTTCTCGCCCTCTACTGTGCCCTGGTGAGACCGCATCTGGAATATTGTGTCCAGTTCTGGGCCCCTCAGCTCAAGAATGACATAGATCTCCTTGAAAGAGTCCAGTGCAGGGCTACAAGATGATGGAGGGAGTGGAACACCTTTCTTAGGAGGCCAGGCTGAGGGCATTGGGCCTCTTTAGCTTGGAGGAGACTGAGGGGTGACCTTAATAATGTTGATAAGTATGTAAAGAGCAAGAGTCAGGAGGACAGAGCCAGGCTCTTCTCAGTGATGGCAGCGATAGGACAAGGGGCAGCGGGTGCAAACTGGAGCACAGGAAATTCCAAGTGAATATAAGGAGAAACTTTTTCCCTGTGAGGGTGGCTTTTTCCCTGGGACAGGCTGCCCAGAGAGGTTGTGGAGTCTCCTCTGGAGACATTAAAATCCTGCCTAGACATGTTCCTGCGTGATTTAGTCTAGGTGATCCTGCTCTGGCAGGGAGGTTGGACTAGATGGTCTTTCGGGGTCCCTTCCAATGCCTAACATTCTGTGATTCTGTGATCACCTGCTACTCATCATCAGTGCATGGTGAGGAAGGTGTGGCTGCTGTCTATGCTGGGTAACCCTCAGCCTGGCGACAGGCTAAATTCACAGCCAAGCATGGCAGAGAGAAGGAGGATTAAGGGTGTCAGGAGATGCAGTAACCAAACCTGAGCTGGGAGATTGGCACATCTGCTCCTTTGCTCAGCATTGTTATCATAAATTGATTGCATCTAAGTGCATCTGCAGTGCTGTCACCAGCACTCTCCTGGACAGCTTCATCTGCTGTGCATCTGGCTTTCCTTCATGAATGATAGCAGTATTTTATTAGACTAGGAAAAAGTACTTGATAGAACTAGTGTTAGCAGTGGTTTAGGGAAACGAAATGAAACAAAACCATCAGATCTGCTGGGAATTTTATGCACAGGCAGTTTCAGCTGGTGTGTGTGCCTGTAGGGTGCCCAAGTGGGACTGTTGCAGTCTATAAATGGTGGGAAGGGTGGGATTGGTGACACAGAAAGCCCACTCCTCCAAGGCTGTGCTGAGGTTAGTGCTCCTCTGCACAAGCACATCTGGGCAGGGCCCTAAAGTAGGTACTTTGCATAGGCAAAGTTTAGCAAAGGTGGGTGAAATGGGACTCAGCCTATGCTTCTGTGGATCTTGATCAGGATTTGAACCTAGATTTCCTAAGCATCACGCTCCTGAGGCTTGGGAAGAGCAGAGTGGGGCAACTGTTTTCTTCTTCCTGCCCCGACTTGGGCTGCACACACAGCCACAAATTTGAACCCAGCTACCTGGAAATACGCCTTAATAGCAGCGCTGATCTGATTAGGCTGACAGCAGAGCAGAGACAAACATTAACCCTTCCCGCTAGTCATTACTGTGTCAAAAATACCTCTGTGACAGCATAAAGGTCCTTTATATTTTGGCTAGCTGCTTTCCCAGCAGAAGCCAATGATTAATTTCTATGTACTGCTCATTATTTTTTCAATTTAGAAACTTACAGTAATTGTTGTGATAACATTTAAATGGCAAGAGGTGGCTGAACTGTAGCAGCGTTGGTCTGCTCAGCTGTTTCCAACAAGATCACTTGTGTAACTTTTTTCCTAGAGATGTATTTTCCTCCCTGACACTATCTTGTGCTTTCTGTACCTCTGGCAACTCTGATGGGTAGATGCAATTTGATTACGGCAGAGCTTGTAGCACTGGTAAAGAAATCAGCGTGTTCTGATGTCTCCTTGCTGAGAAAATCTTAGCTGCCTTGAGCTGACTGCTCAGTACAGTGTGCAGAGTATAAATAGGACAGTGTTTTGAAATTATAAATAGTGATTGGATGAGTATGACAGGTAAACATTTTTTAACAACATTCTGCTAATTACAGCAAAAAGTTCTGACAAATGGGGATTTCTGCTTTTTTGGTCACTTACAGACATATATACACTCCTTCCATGGTTTGTCCTTGTGACACTTGTAGCTGCTCAAGCAGATAATGAAGCTACAAATCTGTATGCCTACTTTGTCTGATATCTATAGCTAGTTTCCTAAAGGGACAAAGTTCACTGCTCCAGAGAATGGTACAAAGTACCTCACTGAGACACTATCTCCCAGAAAGGTAAATACTGAACAGCAGAGGAAGGCTTTGGGAACTGCCCCAAAGGAGCAGAGGATTCAGTTGGGGCTCCCTCACATTACTGTTCACTGCTTCTCTCTATAGAGCATCTTTAGTATATGAACGTTTGTAAGTGCTGGTTCTCCAACTCCATGTGCTACACACACTGTGGAGAAGATGTAAACAACATCTACAATGCCAAGAGAGCTTGCCACTCTGTGACTAAGCCCAAAATATTGTGTTAACCATGAAGAGTAAATATCAGATAGCAGTTGTCCCTTCCAATCATGTTTGGGAATGGTGCCTTTTCTGCACTCAGAACTCTGCCAAAATGCTGTGAGAAAAAGAAATGTGTGCTATAGGCCTCCATTTCCCCAGCTCTCAAAGCCTTGGCACAAATAATTAAGTTATTCCTGATAATTTTGGTCTGCAGATCCAGTGTACACAGTGCAACAGTAGTGAGACAGTGGCGCACTGAACATTGCACTTAATGCAGGGAAGAGGATTGCAGTAAAAACCCTGCAGTAAAACATCGGTGGGGAGAGCCCACTGCCATGCATCACTGACCCTAAGTATTTCTGGGATCAGTGACATGGTCATTCCAAGCCTCTTCAGTCTGAACCTTGGATCAATCTACTGAGCCATGGGATTAATTCAGTGGCTGAAGCCTTGAATGCATTCCTGCTGCAGCTGGGGCTGGGGCCTTCCAAGACTCTGAGAAATTAAAATCTTCTGATTTCATTTCAAATTCAATAATATGCAGTAAGGTGGTGGGTATAATATATATAACTGAGTATTTGGAGGGAGGGGGAAAGGAAGGAACACCTTGATAAAGTCTTTATTACTATTTCAGTCAGATTTTGGTTAAAAAAGGCATATTCTACATGCAGTGAGCAGGGTCAAAGCCCACTATCCGGGAGCATAGTTTAAAGAAAAAAGACCGGAGTCCTTGGTATCTCTTGTGTGGCATCAGAAGTGTAGTGAATGGGATCAAACTGTCCTCAGTATCCCCCCTTCTGCACGGGTTGCATCTTCCACGTGTGTCATTGGAGGGAACTTCAGTGGGGTAGATGCTATGGGTGTTCAGAGCCAATGTTAGGCACAGTTATGAGGCTGCAGTTTCCAATTACCGTCTTATTTTGAAAACCTGGAAGTCTATGGAAAGCAGACTCAGATTTCAGGCTCCCAAGTCTATAAATCCTTCCATTGTTAATGTTTGTTTTCAGATCCAAGACAAATCTAACAGTTTGTGTAATGAAAGAGAGATATCTCGGTATCTTATGTTGTTTTGAAATCCCACTTGTGTGCTATATGCTCCTCCAAAATGCTCTTATAATATTTTTTCAACACAACAAGTTTTGTAAAGAGCTCTCCATCATTTTCTTTTGTGCTGAATCTGGCTATTTCAGCTATTTCACTCTAAAGCCCTGGTTAGAAAACTGGGCATTTCTTCTGTGATTTTCTCCACTGTGCTTTTCATCTCATCACTGAAATGGAAATATTTTACTAGTTAAATGGAGAAAAGAGCAGTTAAGGCAGATGCTGTTTCATCAACTGTCTAACACAGAGCTCCTCAGCATTCAGAGCAGTGGTTTACTGCAACAGATTAGGTGCACAAATTTTTCATGTGGAAGAAATTATTTCCGAGTTCCCTCTGAAACCCCATTTCTCCTGTAGCAAGATAAGTTAATGAAGAAATTTACAATTTAGTGTCTGTTAGTACTACAGAGAAGCTTATTCTGGCTCTCAAAAGTAGTTTCGTATTGCTTTCCATCATTTTAAACTCCTTCAGCCATGATATGGAAACATCAGCCTGTGATCATTCCAGCAGCTGAACCTTTCAGTTACTCTCTTTGCTTAAGCCAAAGGATGCCCTAAACTGATCGCTGGGTCTTTAACCAGGCATGTGTGCTCTTGGTACTGGTTAAAAAACACTTGCAAAAGGGAGAAGAAAAACGTTGAGCAAAAGCAGCACTTTTTCATCTGTCCATCTGTGGATTCATCTCAGTTGCTTCAGTCCTCTTCCTCCTTGTTGTACCAATGCAGAGGTCCTTTCCCAGCAGTGACGAGACCCTCTCGATGTCCAAGCTGGTCCCAGCGTGGCAGCAAGGTGAAAAGCATGACCCTCAACCTGCACAGTCCATGCTGCAATGTATCAGGGTTTGGTATGCTCTGTGACATGGATTTGGGGTCTCCCAGTGTGGGTCAAGTCATCTACCACCCGTCTGTTTCTGTGGAGCATAGAGCCCAGCCTTTCCAGTTGCACTGCAGCTAAGTTTTGATCTGAGAGCTGCCATGCCCCACACAGATGTGGGTGTGTTCTTCCAGGTCTTGCTTGCAGGAAATTATGCCGCTGGGTTTGGTTTCTCCTGAAAGGCAGCAAGTACATTCTAGTGCTGAACTTTTGTGCTTCCTGAAATGGATGCCCCCAGGGATTTTATTGAAAGGAAGAAGACAGATGACAGGGGAAAAAAATTGATTCACCGTAAAAAAAAGATTTAATTTTATTTCTAGATTAATGCTTTGGAAGTTTTCTTTCTGTCTTCTTGATAGTATTCTGTACTGCATTTCTGCTGTGCCCTTTCTAACTGGGAAATAATTAGATTGCTAAACTGAATGGTTCAAATATTATTCTTCACTGCAGTTTGATTTCCTCTGACACAGATATTATGTTACAGGCCTGTCTCAGGTGTCACTAGCTTCAGTAATCTCATTTCATTGGCCCAGTGTTGCACCCAGAGGTACCAGTGTTGGCCTTTACCCTTCTCCACCTCTTGCAGGGCTCAGAAAAAATGCCCCAGCTCTGACGCGGACCTGGGAGGGACAGTGGTTGCTCTTTGAAGCATGGGTACTGTGGGTTCCCAAAGGCTAAAGAGAAATGCTAAGCAAATTAACAAGGAGTAAAAAGGAATAGAAAAATGGAAGAGGAAGAACGCAGTTAGAAGGTTTTAACCAGTTCAATGTACTAAAACAGGAAAATGCAGAGACTTCTGTTGTATGCTCATTGAAAAGAGATTCAAGAAACTTCAGAAATACATTGAAGCTATTCTTTCAACTTCAGAAGCAGATGCATTTGATAGTGTATTTTCCAAAATATAAAATAAGGGATATGACTTTCAGGTAAAACTAAGTCTTTACAGTATACAGGTAAATCTGAAAGGAATACCAAAATTCAAGAAATACTCTAAAAGACTTCAGAAATGCAGAACACAGTGAAGTTATGAACTTAACTGAGTATAAAAACACCATCCCATAAAATATTAGTCTCAAGGGAGCCAATTGTGCCTGCAACTTGCAGTCTGGCAGTAAGAAATAATAGGTGCAAGCTAAAGCACCAAAACACGCAGTCTTTAAACCAGCAGAACTTCAGCACCCATGGGCTGTGCTGTGCAGCAGGGTGCTGTGCTGCTGTGCTGCAGTCCCTGCTTGCACCCTGCATCCATCTGGCTGCATGCAAGCTGGGAAGCGGTGAGCTGCAACACGCATCTTCTACTGTGTTTTGTGTAGGAACTTTTTTGATTCTGTTAGATTATTTATTTCTTTAACCCACTCATTTAGTTACAAGCCTGATCTTGGGGCCTGAATTAATCTGTCAGTGTTCCTCTTCAACAGCAAGAACATTTAGACAATTAGCCCACTGCCGAGGGAAATCTAGGGATCGTTGTCATTGGCTCTAATGACAATCCTATATTAAGGATGCTTTAGGAATAAGAAATCAATGAGACAGTGGTTTGAAATGACCCAAGGACTTTCCAACCCAGTGATTTAATAACATAGTGAATAAAAAAAAAACCTTAGTAAATACTACTGGCCTAGAACAGAATCTGCCCAGAGGAATTTTTTGATATTACTTCTATTTGCTTGTCATAATTCATTTCAGCTACATTTTTCCCTTTCTGTTCCCTATTTTATATTAAAGACGAAAAAAAAATTTCATGTTCAGTTTGAGCTTTTCATGAGCCTTTTTCCTCACTAGTTAACTAGAAAGGCATTAAAATACAAATAATTAATTAACTGCCAGAACAATTTAAGCAAAGTTTGAAAATGGTTCTGCTAACTGTAGATGTATGCCTGGAGAAGCAACAAGGAGAAAAATCCCTTACTTTGAGATGCATTTAAGTTTTTCCTTTCTTCTTTTGTGCAGAGATGAGCCTTTTTGATCTCACTCTTTTGTAAAGTAACTCTTCATCAGATTAAATATGAAGATCCCTATCAGAAAGCACTTGGCTTTGACAAGCCTGACAGAGTCCTGTGTAGCCTGCAACATGGTAATGGCTGGCAGTGAAATGAAAAGGACTTGGATAATGAACAAAGAGTATTTTTGTAGCATGGCTCATAAGTAATACAAAGGCAGCTCTGGCAATGTCTGTACTAATTACAGATTAGTTGCGATGTTGTAACAATCATGAGTATTAAGTGTGTGGGATGCTGAAATGTGTGGGCATCCTGCTAAGCCTGATCTCAGCTCCTTGCAACCAAAGTCCTGTCTGTCCCAGCTGGAAAGCAGGCAATGTATGTAGGTGCCTAAATATGTACTGGGGGTGACTAGGCTGGTGTATCAATTTTTACTATTTTTACTCTATTTTTGTTTGGCCATCCTAGCTACAAGCTATTTGAGCTGTCAGAAATCATGGAGGTGATGATGTGCTGCACAATTTAACAGCCAGCTGTCCTGCTGCAGCCTGGTGCTCTGGGTCTGCCCCTCATCACCAAGCACTGCCACAGTGTGGCATTTCCAGACCATCTCGGTGGCACTGAAGAGCAGGAACAGCAGTTTCCAAGCTGTGTTAGCTCTATGAAGGCATATGATTTTAGGACATAAATTAACTAGGGCTGCTGTGGCTTTGAAAAGCAGAGTTGGGTTCGAAAGGCTGGTAGCAAACCTTGGATGGACAATTTGGAGCTGCTTAATGGGAACGTCTGCAATGGGACAGCACTGCTGAGTGACTGCCTCTCTAAGGGACTGGCTTTCCAGTCTGGGTAGAAAGGGATGGGCTTAGGCAGCAAGATGTCAATGTGACTCAAACCTGCAATTTAATGCAGCCAGGTCCAGATGTGGAATTTGCTCCATTTCAACAGTTAATGATTTGGAAAATTATCCTAGCTCAATTTTCTGTTTCCTTCAAGGTTCTTGCTTCCTAGGTCTGGTTGATTATTTCCCTGGGCACCATTCGGCCTTGCCCACTCCTTGTCTTTCTATTCTCTAGACTTAGAGGAATTCTTTCTCCCTTTTCTGAAAGGGGAGGCCTTCTGCTCAGTTTCCAGATTCTTTAGGGGTATGAAGCGTGGTGGTCAAAAGCTGCTCTGTCTTGATGGTACCATGGGACTGTCTTACAGGTGAAGGTTTCTGTATTTAGATGGTGTGTAGTGAAGAAGGCAGTCCCTGTGCTGGGAGAACTATGCATAGCAAATACATCCATGGGTATTAACTATCCAACTCTCCACGGATTTGAAAAACATCTGAAAAATGTCAGCAAAGCTGAAGGCTCTCAGGCTGCAGCAGGGAAGGAGAATGAAAAATATGGGTAAAATTTTTGGGAAGGAGGGGAAGGTTTGGTTTTGGATTAATGTCTCTGGTAGCAGAGAACTGAGAGAGGACAGAAAACTCCTCTTGCAGTGTGACCACCTTCTCTAATCACATTAATACAGCTGTAATGAAAATAACATTTAGCCTGTCATTCTCCATACGATGCTCCCCCAGACTCCCCGCTTTGTTGCCACATTTTGGTGAACAAAAACCAGGACATTTTTCAAACATCTCAGTTGTATCAGTGAGAATAAGCTGCATTATGATGTGTTTGCTTTGGCACCAACTCTCCCTTGCTGTACGGCGCAGGGTGCCAGCAAAGGCTGAGCTGGAGCAGAGCCAGGGGTCTGAGGTACCTGCTTTGCTGCTGCCCAGGCACTGGTGAGCAATGGGGAGAGGTCCCAAAAGGCACAGCATCCCTCGCTCGGTTTCTCCAGAAGCTCTTCAGCACTTGGTGGCTCTTTATGCCAGCAAAGTAGCAGAGGATTTGCAGGTTCTGCTGTGAATAAATCAGGCTGGAGCTGAGGAGGCTGCCTGTCCTAACCACCATTTGGGTAAAAGATTTTCCTCCATGTTTGACAGGTTCACTATCTTGCTGCTTGCAATGAACTTTGAATAACATGATTTCCCATTTAAATCATGTTTTGAATAACATGATTTCCCATTTAAATTGAAATGACTATTTGTAACTGTGATGCAGGTTATTATTTAGTCCCACCAAACACAAGTCTGAAGTATACTGGAGAATGTCTGCTTCGCCCAACACTTTAACCAAGAATTTAATATAACAAAAGCCCAATTTTGTGTAAGTGAATATTCATGAGTTTGCACAATAGAGATGTTTATATCTGTAATAATCTTAAGAGTGCTCACTGTAGTTCTTTTCTTCCAAAAGCTTAATGGTGGCTTCCCAGGAGAGTCCACAGATGTAAAACTTGTGAGCAATACACAGGATTTTATTTAGAGGATGTTCTGAACAGACAGTAGTGTTACAGCCAGAGCCAGTGGTCACAGTGGCACACAAGGATGTTCCAGGTCTCAGCGTGGCTGTTGCTGGCATGGCTCCTGTCTGTGTCCAACATGGCCCAACAGCAGTAGCTGGGTGACTTTGCCTGCAGCTGAAGTTGCTGGGGTGTTGCTCTGAGAATGCCAGAGGTGATGAGAATTCCCTAAGTCATGGTTTTGGCAGCCCACTCATGAGCCAGGAATATGTCCAAGAGGTCACAATGAGAAGATCACAAGCCCATAGCTGCACTGAATTATATATATAAATGAATATATATTGCTTGAGAAGGTTTATCAGCGACATGTTACATGGTCCTGCAGAGAGTGAGGTGTCTTTTCACTAAACAAAGAAATGACCTGGTGTCCCCAGTCTGAAGTGTCTTGAAATGTCTTTGACTACCAACTCTGTCACCCAAGGTCAGGGGCACATTTGTAGAGGAATGAGCTCTGCTGTCATTTTTTTGTCTAACACACTGCTGTGCTGGCACATGAGCAGCCAACTGCCCTCCCAGGAAATGCAAACTCCTGAGCAAACTCCTGGGACCAAGGGAAGCTCTGTGAAAGGCTCAGCCATTGATTGCCCTCATGCTCTGGGATGGTGAATCTCCAACCAAAGCCTGAGCGAACAGCTACCCATCACATCTGATGACACTACCACCCCTTAACTCCTGCTCCATCAAACATTCCTGAAACTTAAGTAAGGAAAAGCTGTAACAGGGCTCAATATTTCCATTCACATTCCAGGTAAAGTTTTAAAAGCTTTTGGCGGGGGGTGGGGGGAGAGGGGAACAATAAAGCCCATACCCCAAAGCAGCCTTGCAAATACCACCTTTTTACAAACAAACCAGTCTTGTATCCACTCACTGTCAGCATCCATTGCATGTCAGTGTGCTGTGTGTTGAATAGCAACTGCCCATTGTGCACTGTTCTGTGCTTGTTCTTGATTCTGAACAAGAGATGAGAGCAGATGTTACCTTAGAAATTCGCAAAGATATGTCAGACCAGATGAGGCAGTACTGGGGAGGAGATGAAGGTGGGCACAGTGAATAGCTATTCTGGTCACATCATTCTCAGCAATATTCATTTAATAATGTGATGCAAATCTTGTTCTTTAATGGTAAGGGGTAAATAAAACAAGCACTTCTTATTGGAAACGTATTAGCTTGGGAAATCTGGCTGGCAGATTGCAATTTTAAGAATTGTCATGGGATTTCCATTAAACAACCTTGTAGGGAGACGCCTCCCAGCTGTAAGCCCCAACAAAGTTTGCTTTCAGAACATAACCAGCTGTACTGCTGGTGTGCAGAAGAGCCTAGCTGTCTGGGTATCTTATCATTTCAGAAATACCTGGAATATTTTAGTACCCATGAGCACCAAGCACTCTTGAATAGGTGATACTTCACCAACCAAAGGTGAATGTTCTATTCCTTTGTGTAGAGTGCAGCTGGTAATGGTATACAAGGACATTAAGGTGACAGATGTATGAAGTTAAAACAAAAAAACCCTAACAACCTCTCTTAGGAGATATTTTCTGAGGCCTTTGGTTTGTCCATAAATTCATGTCTGCCTTTGCTTTCCACAGCCAGCTTTAATTCTGTGCTGTTGGCTCAGCTCTGCTTTACAACTGGCTTTGGTTTAGTACAGATGTGCATTACAGACTATTTGAACTCACCTATTCCCACAAAAGTTACTTAAACTCCCTGCAGGTGACCTCCAGCAGCTCCTCCTCAGCTTGCTGCTTCCTTGGGGCCTGTCAGGGCCAGCTGAAGCCATCTGAAGATAGCTTAATGCACACAATTTATTTCTGCTGCTTTGCTGGGGTAATAATGTCCAATACTTCCATGGTCTCTGTGTCTGAATCGTTGTTCTCTTCAAGTAACATACATCCTTTCTTGTCTTTTCTTGTCTGCAAGCTTTGATGTAACGATTCCTCTAGCCACAATCATTGCATAGGACTCCACATATGAAACTTTCTCTATTACCATATTTTTTTATGAATGTACTAACAAGGCTTCCTTACCAGTTTGTTTATCCCCTCTTCTATGTTCTTGCAGGCGTTGCATTGATTTTGTGAGGTGCTAGCAGACTTGTATTTTCAAGCTTTTCCTTATGCTCCTTGGAAAAAAAAAATTAAACTTTTGCTTGCTTCTCTTAAACTCTGCATTTGGACACAAACTTTCCCGACATAACATGTAGGTAGACCTGGCCTAGCTTCTCATGGTGCTCTTCTCCCACCATTTATCAGAAATTTCTTTGTAACTCAGAGAAGGCAAAAAACTGACTGCTCTTGGCTCAGCATAAAGTTGTGGTGTGGAACAGGATGACACCATTCCCTGTCTCCTTTGCTGGACATCATGGCTGAATAACCAACGAGGCAACAATACCGCTGCTGTGCTCCATTGGCTCTGTACGAACCTATCTGTTGCACATCATCAGCAGAGCTCTGTTGATGCTTACACTGGTGGTTGTACATCCTGGGTAGTAGATAATAACAAAATTATTTGGGGAAATCAATGATGAAAGAGCAAAAGAGTCATGTCAGTGTGTTACATGGTGCTAGAAGATGTTTGGCTGTGGAATGAAAAACACTGAAACTATGGCCAAAAGTTCTGTCTAGGGACACAAGAGTAGGAAGTTAGTTGCTCTCTATTAAGAGGTGTCATTAAAAAAGCCACTTCTGTCTGTGACATTTGCTGACATGGAAAATCTAAGCTGCCAGATGTCATCTGAAACTTCCTATTCCAACTATGAATAAGCAAAGAAAAATATCTTGAAGACACTAGCCTTATGTCTCAGCTAGTGAGACATCTGAGGAAGGGACATGTAGTTAAGAACAATGCTTTGAATTTTTGTAATACCCGGGATAATTTTATCAGAGAGGGATTTATGTGGCGATGCATTACATTAGCCTAGTGCTGTGCAAGACGTGGAAATTAATGATGGATTAGATTTCAGAAAGCTTATAAAAAGAGTCTTGCAAGACCTTTAACCTTCAAATCGTTCATAGCTGAGCAATCCATTAAAGGAAGTATTGAAGTAATCCTTGGCTGGTACAGCAGTAGGAAATATGCTAGTGATTAATGGGTGTGGGTTACTTTCTTCAGAGTTTAATACATAGCTATACAGAAAATATCTCTGACAATGGCAGCCACGAGACCTCACTCAGTTGCAAGAAAAGCTGGATATAGAGTTATGGAAGTAGCATGCGTTTTCTGCTAAGAGCACCTAAACATTACAAGAGATGAAGGCACTGCCGATGCCCTTTGCAGCCTTCCTGCTGTCCCAGCAAGGTTGCTACCAGCAGCCTAAGACCATTTTTGGGGGGTTAGCTTCCTGTGGTTGCAGCTCATACACAAAGGCGCTTTGGCTTTGCTTTTGAAGTTGCAGGGTGCTGGCCAAATCCCCAGGCAGTGATGTCTCATGTGTGGCACAACGCAGGGGTCTCCAGGTCTTGGGGTGGCAACACTGACGTTTCACACCCACACGTATCCCTGACTGGGTGAGGGCTCAATTTCACCCGTACAGCGGTTTCCTCAGTGTCAGAGCAGATTATTCTGCTAAGGCAGCGATCTGACAGTCTTGTCTACACTGTTTTACGGAGCCTGGCTGCCTAATGTCACCCAGCATAATTTGCAGGGCTGGAAATAGAAGTTTAATGTTGGAAGTGCAAATCAGATTTTCCTGTCGGACACTCACAGGACTGGCAGCGCGTGGGGCTCACTGACTCCCCAGGGAACAAGATCACTGTGAAAAGATTCATCACCAGTGACGAGTGCTGGAATATATATATCTGCACAGAAAAACATTGCCAACGGTCTGCATTTTGAGCTGCTGGTGAGAGGCTTAATGCTGCAGAAAAGGAATTTCTCTTGTAACGCAGAGAAAATTCACTTCCACTGCCAGTGTGCCTTATTCTTAGTGGCTCCTTTTGCTACCACTGTTAAATGCTAGGTATGAGGCAAGGCAAGTTGGCAGCATCAGTTTTTATCAGCACTGTTGGGGAACTGCAGAGTGCTGAGGGCCATAGGCAGTGCTGTGGCCAGGCCAGCGTGGGCATCCCTGGTCTCATTGGGCAACCCTTGCAGCCATCCCATCGCAAGGGGCTTCTGCAGGCAGCTACATTGTGAAAACTGACCTGAAAGCATCACTGGCCACTTCTGAAGGAAGAGCAAGGATAAGGTGATGGCTGTTTCCACTCAGGTCACAGCACCGAGCTGAGCTGTAGCCATACCAGAGAGCAGAAGGCAATACCTGTCTCCCACGTTGCAGCTGCAACTGGCTCTGTGTCTGCACTGCTCCTGCAGAAGCAATGTCACCTGTGCCAGAGATCATGGTCATGCAAGGGCTAGAGTTTATCCTTTGTTAGATGAGCTAGAAATTCATCCCTTTACAGTTTTTCTGGTAGAAGAATCATCCATCTAACAAGCTGCAACAACCATTTCTGTTCGGATACAGGCCTTCAATTTGATGTACACTTGACGCATGCTTTCTGTTCTTTATAAAAATAATTCTCCAACTCATTCACCCACTTCTGACACGTTACCTTAGTTCAAATAGGGATGTGCTGCTAAATCCAGTTGCCTCCTATTCAGCACAACACATTGTTTGATGACATTTTTCATCACTAATCACAGGAGCTGTTTGTTTTATCACTGCATGAATGGCATTAACTCTGCTGACCAGCAAAGGCCATTACCCTTGGCTACATCAGCCTGAACCACACAGCAACTTTGAGAGTTTGCTTTGCCTCCCATCTTTCTTTTCCAGGTGTCAGGTGTTAGTGAAATGTGCAAGGGTTTCAGAGTAGTAATCACATCAATTTGAGTAGAGAACAAGCTTTCATAATTCACTGTACTAATGAAAATTATGATGACACCACAACAGAAATCTTTGCCAACCTAATCATCTCACACCACCATACCAGAGAGTTATTTAAGGACTAATGTTCTTAGTAGCATATACAATGCTTAGGAGCAATTTCTGAAGGTGATTAAGCGCCAAAGTGAAGTGAGTTGTATGGAGAATTTAGTTGTTGTTTGGTACGCATGCATTCCTCTAAGCACAGGCATTATTCCTGTTGTATGAGAGAAAACAAGTTCAATAAAGTATGATGAAAGAGAAAGTGGGGAAAACTAATGTTTGGGCAGAGAAGTGCTGAGGATTCAGTGTTGCTGCCATGCAGCATATCACTAGGAAAGATGTAAATGGGGATGCATAGTCAGTTTGCTGCTATGGAATTTCCCAACTCTGGATCATGAATGCAAATTAATTGAGGAAAAAAAGGGATTAGAGGAACCTTCTGAGGAAGGAGACATGATCTGGACTTTCTGTGGTGTGTTAGCTTGGCACCCATGCGGAGGGAAAAGGAAAGCATTCGTGGGTCCCCTGACCCTCTCCTGGTCTCTCTCCTGAGAAAGGAGAACTGGCTGCAACTGATGAGGGGAAGGCTGAGGTACTGAATGAGTTCTTTGCCTCAGTCTTCTCAGGCAGCCAGGATTCTCAGAATTCTCAAATCCCAGAACCTTGCATCCCTGGTCCTCTAGGTGGGAACTGGGGGAGTAAATCCCCCCCCACTGTAAGAGCAGAGCAAGTCCGAGACCGCCTCATGAGACTGAATGTCTACAAGTCTATGGGGCCAGATGACATGCATCCCAGGGTCCTGAAGGAGCTGGCTGATGTGGTTGCTGAGCCGCTCTGCATCATATTTGAAAAGTCATGGCTGTCAGGAGAGGTCCCTGGGGACTGGAAAAAAGGTCATGTCACTCCCATTTATAAGAAAGGGAGCAAGGAAGACCCAGGGAATTACAGGGCGGTGAGCCTCACCTCTGTGCCTGGGAAGATCATGGAACAGATCCTCCTGGATGACATGCTGGAGCACATGAGGGAAGAGCATGTGATCCGGGACAGCCAGCACGGCTTCACCAAGGGAAGGTCGTGCCTCACCAATCTGGTGACTTTCTATGATGGAGTGACAGCATCAGGAGATAAAGGGAAGGCGACCGATGTCATCTACCTGG
The DNA here is from genome assembly GCA_022605575.1 of Laterallus jamaicensis coturniculus. Classification (NCBI taxonomy): domain Eukaryota; kingdom Metazoa; phylum Chordata; class Aves; order Gruiformes; family Rallidae; genus Laterallus; species Laterallus jamaicensis. Next base: position 4,490,984 of record JAKCOX010000014.1, read on the forward strand.
ACTTGTGCAAGGCCTGTGACACAGTCCCCACCACATCCTTATCTCTAAACTGGAGAGATGTGGATTTGATGGGTGGACCATCCAGTGGATAAGAAACTGGTTAACAGACCGTAGCCAAAGGGTGGTGGTCAATGGGTCTATGTCCAGGTGCAGGCCGGTGACAAGCGGTGTCCCCCAGGGGTCTGTCTGGGGACCGGTTCTCTTTAACATCTTTATCAATGACATGGATGATGGGATTGAGTGCACCCTCAGCAAGTTTGTGGATGACACCAAGCTGAGTGGTGTGGTTGACACCCTAGAAGGAAAGGAAGCCATCCAGAGGGATCTTGCCAGGCTGGAAAGATGGGCCTGGGTGAACCTAATGAGGTTCAACACTGCCAAGTGTCAGGTCTTGCACTTGGGCTGGAAGAATCCCAGACACAGATACAGACTGGGAGAAGAGCTCCTTGAGAGTAGCCCTGCTGAGAAGGACCTGGGTGTCACAGTGGATGAGAAACTTAACATGAGCCAGCAGTATGGTCTTGCAGCTCGCCAGGCCAATGGTATCCTGGGCTCCATCAGAAGAGGGGGGGCCAGCAGGGACAGGGAGGTGATTGTCCCTCTCTACTCTGCCCTGTGAGGCCATATCTGGAGTACTGTGTCCAGATCTGGGGTCCCCAGTACAAGAAAGATGTGGAACTGTTAGAGAGGGGTCAGAGGAGAGCCACAAAGATAATTAGAGAGCTGGAGCACCTGCCCTACAAGGAGAGGCTGAGGGAGCTGGGCTTGTTCAGCCTGGAGAAGAGAAGGCTGCAGGGGGACCTCATTGCAGCCTGCCAGTACCTGAAGGGAGCAGAGAAACAGGAGGGGAATCAACTTTTTAAAATGGCAGATAATGGCAGGACAAGGGGGAATGGATTAAAGCTGAAGGAGGGAACGTTTAGATTGAATATTAGGGGGAAGAGTGGTGAGGTCCTGGAACAGGCTGCCCAGAGAGATGGTGGATGCCTCATCCCTGGAAGTGTTCAAGGCCAGGTTGGATGGGGCCCTGGGCAACCTTGTGTAGATCCAGGCCTGAGGTTGGTGGCCCTGCCTGTGGCAGGGGGGTTGGAGCTCCATGATCCTTGGGGTCCCTTCCAACCCTTGCCATTCTATGATTCTATGATCCCCAGCATCCAGCCATCCCCACGTACAATAAATATATGTATTTACTTCATTGTCTTTTGTGGGGAGCATGTGGAAGAAATAAACCACAAAGGTCTAACAGGGCAAAAAAGAGCATGAATTCAAATTAGTTCTAGGGAGCTGTAAGAACTAGTTTGTGTGATTTGATCTACTTCAAACTCTATCCCCAGCGGTGACTCATGAAACAGAATGTCAAACTACAGTAAATTCAAGGAATAGATACAGCATTAAAAGACTGAAGGAAAGCCAAAATGAATGTGAAAGTGGGCAGTCAAAAGGAAAAGGAACAAACAGGGAGGCTGGTGTGAGGATGGAGGGGCAACAAAGGGAATCTGAGGCAAGGATGTAAACTGGGGATGCAACAACACAATGGCTTCCACAGATATAATATTTCATTATACGTTCTTTGCTACCTTATTTGTAGGTATTGTTTCTGAAAAGAAATTTGAAGAAGTGTTTTGAAGGATGAATGGGAGCCTCAGGCGAGCAAAGGGAGAAATCTGTTCAGATCAGTTCCTCCTTGGATTGCAGACAAGGCCAGGGGAATGATACTTGGAAACTATTGTAATTCACAACTTGCATTTCCCACTCAACTAAATGTCCAATTCCTATGCCTCTGTGATGTACAGAAATACAATGTCTCACATCAAAGTCAAGCCATTGGTGGTACTTTTTCCAGAGGAGAGGCATTCCACAACCCAGAACCAGCTGTCCCAAAAGCACCCAGTTGGGTTTGTGCAGTTCTTGGTTTGGTGCTTCCCTGGGATGCATGGGCAGGGGACAAAAGCAGCCACAGCCATAGTAACCTCAAAGGAGGCCATGGTGACTGAAGTCTGAAAGGAAAATTCGTGGAAATCCACAAAACAGGCTGTGCAGCTGCTGAGGAAAGGCTTGATATCTTAGCAGCGCTCAGCATCCTGCTCTTTCTTGACTTTGCAGACCACTGTTCTCATCGTATATATTCAGGGCTGCTCACAGCCAGCCTGTGTGTGAAGGAAATGAGGCATTTGCAATCAGCCTAGCTTTTTATCCCCATGCCTGTCCTTGGCCATCCTCTAATGAAGTGTGACAGCATGGATTTTCATCAGCTGAATTTCTCTGGACTGTAGGACTATGTGGCTATACAGCAAAGAAAAACTGCAAGCCCAAAGGCACCATTGGCTTGGTTAGGAGAATAATTCTGCAGACAGCTCAACCCTCTCAGCTCTGCTGATATTTCTGCAGATCCCTTGGACAAAGATACACCAATCATCACTCTACAACCACCTATGTTCTTTGCTGCTCCCTATATCCAGGCAACCTGTGTTTCATCAGCAGTGTAAAAGTGATTTCTGTGTTACCTGGAGTAGTGAGAATGGATGTTACTGGTTTTAAGCATAAGTCAGATCCTCACAGGGTCAGCACAGGTGCCTCTGCCCTGTGTCACCCAGGACACCCAGGTCGAGGGCAATGACAATGGCTCTTCTCAGATTTATTCTCAGTCTGAGACACCTCACTGAGCAGAGGGAACACATACAAAGGCAGCTTCAGCGGCTTCAGCCCTGCTCAGCTCTGTGCCCTTTGAGCAGCTTGTGGATACTGGAGGACTGACTGCACGCACACGATAAGCTAAGCGCCTGTATTTATAAGGCATGAGGGCTCTTTTTATTGCACAACATACTAAAGCATTTACTGTATACTTCTCTCTATTGATCTAGAACCACTGTATTTCCTTTCTTGGGATTTTAAGCTTCTCAATTCAGTTAAGGCAAAAAGAATATATCTTTCCTGTGCAATAAGGCATTAAATTGACAGTGAAGTTGTTTCGCTCATTCTAGAGCAAAACCAGAAATGCCTGTGTATGCCTGGAGCCAGCAGTCACAAGGCTGGTAAAGCAGCAGTGACACCATATAGCTGCACTGCACTTTCCATGGGAGAGGGTGAGCTCCAGCTTCCCACCTGAAGTGCCCCCTGAGTGATCAAGATCCTTTAGCCATAGGGAAAAACCAGTGAGCACAGAAGTTTTTGGCAAGTTAGTTCAGTGCCAGTCTGTGCACTGCCTGAGTTGTTGAACTCTCTTATGTGCTGGGAATCTGCCCTCCGGGAAAATCCTAGGATTTAACCAAGAAAGAGGTGAGGGATGGGGTTTGTTTTTAAAGAGGACAGAAGAGAAATGCAAATTGGAGAACTCTTTCAGAGGAGCATCAGATATATGATGGTGCTCTTCAAGCCAGGTCTTGCATCTTAAATACAGTTTGCAAGGTTAACAAAATCCACAGACAGCCGTGCTGGGAGTGCTGAATCATTACATTTTACACAGTCCTTCACACTGTGAAACCTGGATGGTTCCCAAGAGTGACCAATCTGGAAATAAAAATGTGTCTGATCAATAAAATGAAATGGCTTGAAGAAATCTGAGTTTAGTGCTCTGCAAGTCCTAATTGGCTTTGCAAGTATCAGAGGTGACCTTGCCCTTCACAGCTTAGCTATTATAGCGGTGATCAGGGTTATTGCAAGATAACAACAGCGCAGTGGTGATCCTGGTGCTCTTGACAGCCCAAAAGACACTGAACATGGGAAAAAATCAGCAGTGAGAAGAGATGGAGAGAATGGCAAAATGTCCCAGTGGCAACGGGTGACCTGAGGTTTTCATGCCCTGCTTGTCCATAACGACTGTTGTTACATCAGATGTGGCTAATGCCTATTTATAGCGCTACATGCCAGCTGCTTAGGTTTTTTCAAAGATATGGGATATAGACATACAAATTGCAAACATGGGTGAAGTAATAAAAAGGCAAGTATACATATTCAAAGAGCATGAGCTACTTAAATACGGAAGTTAAACAAAATCCATCCCAACTGGCTTTCAACTCTCAGCCCCATGATCTAAAAGTCAATTGATTTTACTTACAGAATGCAAAAACCTCCAGAGGAAATGCTCCTCTCTTTTCAGCAGCATGTGTGGAGAGAATAAACTTCAAGGGCTTTATCGTGGTTAGCCAACATCCCAGGCATCTCCAGGCAGTCCAGAGATCTCCTTCCACAAGTGCTCTGGTCCCCTTTGGCACACGGACCTGCCCTTTCATCAGTACCATAAAGAAAAGGAAAGGAAAAATGATAAATAAAGGGAAATTTTACAGAATAGTAGGGGTTGGAAAGGACCTCTGAAGATCATCTAATCCAACCCCCTGCCAGAGCAGGATCTCCCAGACTAAATCACACAGGAACACATCCAGGCAGGTTTGAATCTCTCCAGAGGAGGAGACTCCACAGCCTCTCTGGGCAGCCTGTCCCAGGGCTCCATCACCCTCAGATATGAGACGTTTTTCCTCATATTGAGATGTAACTTCCTGTGTTCCAGTTTGTGACCATTGACCCTTGAACCTGTCACCAGGCAGAGAAAAGTCTGGTGAAATTTGCAGAGCAAAATGTATTGTGAGCCCTCACAGAGAGAACTGGAAACACAGCAGGCTCCATCACACTGCTTGACCTTAAAAAGTCTGGTGTGGGGGGTATTTCCAGGGATGCCCACGAGTATCCCCAAAGAGACGTTTTTGAACCTCTCTGCTAAAATGTGAGCAGAAGTTCCCAGGTTTCCCTTCCCTCAACTCGTGGTTCTGTGCTGACCAGGGAGGTTTGCCTCCCTGAGGACAACAAGGCCTGCCAGGCTTTCACTGCTGTTTGCATATTTCATTACCTGCATGTTGTAGCCTGGCACTAGAAACTCACTTTGAGCTAAAATGTGACATTTCTCCCTTGTAATGAGAAAATCGTGCCACTTGTCCACTTAAAAATTCTAATAATACAAATCCAAAAGTGAGCTTTGCATATTTGAACACTTTTAAATAAAACACTTGATGCTGATGAGCATGCAAATTATGACAGTTCAGGAGAGAGGTGGGAGAGAACAGTTTTACAGATTGCTCTCTCCACTGCTGCAGGAAAAGTGGTTGGGAAACTGAGTGCCAGCAACCTGTCTCAGGGCTGCAGACAGCGCAGTGACCTGTGGGACCTGAATAATTATTGGGTTTGCTATCCATACAAACCCTGTGCTTGAGCTACTGCTCTGAGTAGCCACAGCAGGCATTGCTTTGTAGCAAGGGTGGGTGTGATAGGGTATCTGCTGATGTCCATACTGACAGAGTCACTGGACCCCACCATGGGTCAGCTTTGGGGTTTCTATAGCTGGAAGCACAAACCAAGGGCAAGATGGACCCATGAAGGTGTTCCATCTGGAGGGACTCAGTAGGATTTCCCAAAAAGCATGCAAAGATGGAGACTCCATTGCACGTCTCCCCAGAGCCACTGCAGAGCTCCACTGACCTTGGGGTCACATCCTACTCCCATGGTGGTGAAGCCAGAGCCTTCAATCACACCATTTTCACAGGTGCTCACAACTTCTGCAGCAAGGCAATCGGCACCAGCCTCATGGCTTTTATTCAATTTGACAACACAGCAGCTACAGTGATAAGATTTGCTAAGCCTTGGGAGCATGGAATTGTCAGCAAAAGGATGGAGATCTCTTTTATTCTAAATCTCCACTTTCTCCCCCAAAAGTTTTATGCTTCTATAGCTCTAGCAATAAATCCATGGACATTTGAGGGCAAAAATGGCAACTAGTGACAAACAGTGGTGTCGGTGGTGATACGCTACTGTATAATCTTCTGATGGCATGGTAAGTAACTAGTGTCTTTTTCTTGTAACGTACTTATTACTTTATCAGGATAAAGATTAGAGACTACATCATGTTTCTTTATGTTTTTCACTTCCTATTAAACTCCTGGCTGCTTCAATGAGCCCTCTGTACACAGACTGACTGCGGACTGGTGATCTGTAACTTTCTCTAGTATGGTATTATCATTTCTCAAGTCCTGTTCAACTCCAGCTGTAACTTTTCATGGGCAAAGATGGATGCCATGAGCAAAACTGAGGCACAGACAAAATTTATCTCAATTTATCCTGGACAGAAAAAGTAACTGCGGGTACCTCGCTGAAAGCAAAATATACAGCTTGAATGAATTTACAATAAGTAAGAAAATATAGCAGGGAGAGACCATTTACTGTGGGGGAAGAAGGCAATATATGATTATAAGTAATTAACTTTAAAACAATGCTATTAAGCAAGTATAAAGGTGATTACCACCTTTTTTAGGCATTAAAATTACATTTATAAGCCAGTTGGTGTATGACACCTACCAATATAAAAGAGCTGGTTTTAATGCCTTGACGAAAAGGCTATGTATGTTTTATGCCATTTCCAGGGCTGGCAGCTCTCACAGCGATAGCAGAGGACAAAGGCAGGCCTGCAGCTGTCATGAGGCAAAGTCCACTGTCCTCAGGACCAGGTTATAAACACTGGAAAACAAAATGTCTTACCTAATCCATGGAGTAACTGCTGAGGCCAGATGAGGAATTAAATCAGTCCTTCCAGCGCTGGTCCCAAGCCCGATGCACAGACTCCTCTTCATCCCAGTGCTGCAGAGACACTGGCACAGACATTGCCAGTGGGCACTGGTTAGCCAGCAGGATGTAGTGCCAACACAGATTATTTTAGTGTAGATTCTAAAGGGAATCATTTTACAAAATGAGGCACCCGTAGATGTTTCATAGGCACTGGGTCTTTGCAACTTTGGGCTGGTTTCAGAGGAGCCATCTGGGTCGACTTTTGGCTCCTCAGCCCAAAATCACAATCCAACTCCACCTCTGTTCTTCTTTGTCCTGAGTCACCCTAGTCCTGGAGTTGCCCTGGACCCCTGTTCTCCACATCTCTGCTGTGGATTTCCGGGTTCTTTGAATGTGTGCACTGGGCATTATACAAAATATTCTTGCATGACACTAGTAACACTTCCCTGTCACTACAGTGAACACATTGCCCAGCACAGACACATCAACCAGCTCTGAACCCCTGTGATTTCACTAACTCTTTTAATACCTGGTACCACCTGTGGAGCTCCTGCTCTCAGAGGCAGGTGATTAGAGGGGGATCTCATTGTCTCTTTGCTTTCCTGAAGGGCTCAGAAAAAAGCCTGCAATATGCACACTGAAGACTTAAATCCTAGAAGGAAAGAAAAAAGTATCATCAGCTATATTACTTTCCAAATCTCATGATTTGTAAGTCAATATCGTGATGTCAAGGCATTTGGGCTTGGCAAGCAGTCTCAGAGCAGAATGTCCCCTCACAAACGACAGGCTGGGACATTTTCCAACACAGACTGTCCCTGCACAAGCACGTGCTGGTGCATTTCAGTGGTCTGGTGACCATGGGATTAGGCTTTGCAGTAACTGCCCTCTAAAGCAAGGATGCCTTAGTGCAGAATAGTTTAAGACTCTGGTGCTGCAGGAACAGCTTGGGGCCTCTGCCAGGAAGGATGCAGAGTTCCATGCCAGGAAAGTCATTGGAAAGAAAGCAGAAGTCTCAGTCCCTGCAGGTCCTTCAGGTTCTTCTGGCTCCATGGCTTAACCTCCAGGAAGGTGACCTGAGGAATTAAATCTTCCAGAACACAGATCAGCTGGAGGCAGTGCTCATACCACTTACTGTTTATCATCGGATTGCTCCAACCTATATATATGCATGGATTTTAAATAGCTCTTTCAAACAATAGCTGGGCTAATTACAGTCCGTTCTGAATGGGGTTTTCCAAAGCCTCAGCTGAATCACTACAGTGCAGACAGCTTCTCTCCTGCACAGCACAAGGTCTCCTGCTCCACCTTAGCTCCAGATCTTGTGACATTTTACATTAGAGAGGGCTGAGCAGCATGACCTCTCTGAAACAGCCCCATGCTCTGCTACAGTGCAGATCCACTCCAGCAACAACAAAATCAGCATGGCACTGGTTAAAAAAAAACCCAAACAACTAAACAAAACCAGACTGTAGCTCCAGGACATATGTGGCCAGTGGTGACCACCATCCCCACTCCACAGGGCATCCTTTCCTGTGGGCAGCGCCATGCCCAGTACAGCTGTGGTGGGATCAGATCAGCGCAGGAAGGTGCCAGGAGTAGGAAAGAAGAGCTTTAACCCAAGATTCCCTGAATCCCTTGATGAAATAACCACTGGCTCAATGGTTCCTGTGTTTAAATAAGTCACTCCTTTCCCATCAAGAAGAGGTTGGACTCTGTCTGTGAAGACTTTTACTCTCCCAACAAGTCATTCCTGTTGATCATAGTTTCTGGAAGTACAAAATATTGCTCTTGCAGTTAAATTCTCCCCATCAAAACAGAAGCATCCTTATTAGATTATTTAGAAAAGCCCATAATTACCACGGTTTAATTTATTAACAAGACAGGCAATTTAAAAACTGTCTTTGGAGATAATGAAATTGTGATAACTCTGAGAAAAAGGACATGAGCACCATGGAAACTGTCACTGACAAAAGCCATAATACTGCAGAGAGGTAGTTTTCCCACCCAGCACATTCTCTCTCTTAACATGGAAACAGGAGGGTATTACTCAGGCTGCATGTGATGCTGACAGAGAACAAAAGCCCAGTTTGTGGCTACAATGGCAGTTTCCTCTGGTTGCCACACCAGCTGCACGTACACGCCTGCAGCCCAGAGCACCCTGAGAGAGGTGATGCAGGATGCACTCGCGGGAAACTCCAGACCCTGTTGAAGATAACTGTTGTCTCCAGGCACTCTTCAGAAGTACATTTACTTCTCCACTGCCCTATTAGAAAAACAGGGGGGGCAAAAAAAGAGATAAAATGGTGGCTTCTGACTTCCTTTCTGGTATATGGCTGTTCACTAGCTGTGATGGACACTGAGGTGCTGAGCACTTTCTGTATAGCCCTAGGAAGAGCAAGCACCCCATCTTTGCTCCCTATAAAGTGTGTTCTTTTGCAACAAGAGACAAACCTGGGTGTCCCTGCAAGGAACAGGGCCAGCCTGCAGGAAATCCCTCTGTTCAGTGGCCCCAGGAACCTGGCTGAGCCTTTGACAAAGGGCAATGACCCTTCCTTGGCAGAAAAGCTGCTGCTAGCAGAGTAAGAAGGGGGATGAAGAAGGTATATTTAGATTAGGGGCCCAGCAGTAAGGTGTCAAGGGATGCTGTAAGATAGAGGTTTGAGAGGATGCATGAGTTCCCAGCACTGGTGCCAGAGCATTCTCTCTTTTTAGGGCGCAGAGACACATGCTGCTCTGTAACACACCCAAAATCTTGGAAATGGCAACACAAGACATGAGGAAAGTCCTATTTGCTGGTGACAGAAATACCTACGCCTCTTAGCTCAAGAGCAGCACTGCTGCCCTGTAATTATTCCTGATACAGAGCACTAGACAGCAGATATGTGCAAACCAGGCTCCCTGCCATTAGATACTTTAATGAGGAGGTCAGTGTATTTTGCATTGAGGGATTTGGGATTTGTACGTTAACTGGAGTGGCATGTGTTAGGAGGACATGTGAATTAATGACATTATTTATAACCCATCTCATTATCACACACAGCTTGATGCCTCAGACAGCCACTAATTCTCTTAACCAATTTCTATTGCTGGAAATAAAACTGCTTTGCTTCAGCTGTGATCTGTTAGAAGAATGCTGCTGTTGTTATTGTTTGTTTTTAAAATAAAAAGCTCTTTTAAAAGAAAGGCTCCATGATTACATGATGTAATTCCCCCGAGTCCAAGTCTCAGATACAAAAATATTCATGTTGAGTCTGATAAATGAACAATGAACAAATTACATGCTTGATTCCCCTGCTCTGCCTTACTTTTGATCTCTAATATTAGATTGCTCTAATTGTTTTCAGCTCCTTGTGTACGTACTACCAATACGTGTGTTGCTATAGAAATGTAAAATTCAACATATTGCCCCTCAGATTTTAAGAGATGTGTCCCTCCTTTTATTTCTCTCTTATTCTTGGAGACAAAAATAAGAAACGATCCTCTGAGAGGTATTAAAGCTTTGGTTATGATTTCAGCCTCTTCATGGAAGAGATTGTAGCATGGCACTGGCTTTTCTGACACTTTCAGCTGAAAGAGGAAACTCAAGCCTTATCTTTCTTATATAGAAAACAAGTAAAAAGGCACTTCTTTTGTTCCATATATCTATAAGTTTATACGCTTTTTAAGGACTCAGAAGAATAAGGAAGAGTTGTAAAGAAACCAGACCATTTTCCTAAACACAGACATCCAACAGCAAAATCCATTCTTCCTCCTGCCAAGAGAAATCACTATTTCCCAGGTTGGCTGCCTGAGGGCAATATCTCTGACCTGTCTTTAGTTTCCTCCTCCCAGACTTGCACACGAATGTCTGTGCACCTGCTGTTGGCTAATTAATGCTCACCTACAAAGAGGGGATGGATTTTTGCTCCTCCTGTAAGCTCTAAGCTGGGACTGGCAACACTGGGAGGACTTGGGTATCAATACAAAGAAGATGTCACCTTCCCCTATCTCCTCCAACCAGCCCCTCAGGGAGCTTGCACTCAAATCAGAGCCAAAACATCTTTATCTGCCCCTAACTGATCAGGAAAAGGGAGGGCAGACTGCACTGAGGTGGAGGAAGTGAAGGGCTGAGGGTGGAAAAAGCTTCTGCTCACCAGCGAGTGATGCCTTTTCTGCTCCTGAGAAAATAAACACAGGGAATCAATTAGCTCTGAATATAAGAGAAAATAATGTGACTTTATCAGGCACCAAAACTGTTTTAGTGATGGGAATGGAAATAAATTCGTTATGACTGACAATAGTGCTAATAAAGATCCATTCCCAGAGATGTGGAGGAGTGGAAAGAGCCATGTTCATGGCAGCACTCCCCACTCATTTGGTTTCCAAAGGAATGAAAGCAGAGCTGCTCGCTCACTGTGAGTGCTAAAGTGGAGCTAAAATGGAGACCAGGATGGACCCAAACACCATGCCAGGAAGGTGCCACATTACTAGTGATGGGGCTGGGCTCCCCTAGTCCTTCTCTGCTCCCTCGTCTGCTCACAGCTAGGCTCACTCCAAAGGGCAGCACAGGAGACAGCTCCTGCCTTGTGGGTGGGGAAGCCTTTTTTGGAAGGTGTTTTTGGAAGCTTCCTTTGGCAGCCTCTACATGCAGGTGCTATCTTAACTACAGCCTCCATCAGCTGGCAAATCTACCGCCTCACAGCTAATTCTCCATCCCTGCTGTACCACTGGTAGGCATCCCAGTGAAAAGCCCTGCCATGAAACCAGTATGGCTCTTACATCTCAGAAGCATCATTTCCTTTGCATACACCTCTTTTCAGACTACTTGGGGGCTTATTGAGCAGAGGGATAAGCATATTAGAAACTGGGAGGGGGAGGAGCTGATTTGCATCTCTTCCCTTGTCATGAGACTACCAGGATGGAGTATGGAAGAGGATTTAACTGCGTGATGTCTTCAGGCTAAAATGTCATAGACAAAGAGCACCCCACTCAAAGCTGGTCAAAGGACAGCCTTTTACTGGTCAAAGGACAGCCTTTTTGTAGGACTTTCAGAGAACTTTGCTCCCAGCAAGCTTTCAGACATCTTCCCCCATAAAGATCCATTGCTGTGAGCTAATCTGTCATGTTAATTTAATACAGCAGAGTGTGATTAGATTGGACTTCACCCTTGTTAAAAATCCCAAGTGCATACTGGTGACTGCATGCGGGGAAGGGAATCCTTCTGGGCACATTTACATCCTTCCTTCTCCCAATCCAGACTGTCTGGACAATTTCCTTGTAATGACTAAGTGTGGAGTTGTGTGACTGTCTCCAGGAGCGTGGCTGTAACCAAGTACGTGATGACACCACAGGTTTTGCTGCCTCTGGCTGGGGAAGAGCTTTATGTGGTTTTTTTGGGCCCCTGAGAAGCACAGCCTGACACCTTTCACAGGGTGACTTATCAAACCTGGCTGGAGCAACTCAAAGTCCTGCCTTTACTCCTTGGTGGGGGAGCTACCCAGGTACACACCACTAACCTGTCTACTAGGTTGCAGAGTAAAATAATGTTGCCTTCATACCTCCCTACCAATAGTAGTATAATGTGTGCACCATCACCCCTGCTCACTCTTCTAAGGATACGAAGCAGTGATGGCCGGCACAAAAGCCATTAGAAACTGCCATCTGCACAGAGCTACCTCAGTATTTTAGAAGTATGATCCCTATTGAATGAGCTGAGTCACAACCTCTTCCACCCATGCCTACAACCATTTGAAACTCCCTTTTCCATCCTTTTTTCCACCTCCACCAAAGTCCATTCCCCATCTTGGTGGCTTTTTCTCCTTGGAGCAGTTTTCTTTGTGAAGCAGTTTCCTGCTAAACACACACTGAAGAGATTGGGTCTGCCTGTATACTTTGAAGCTCTGTGAAAGACTTCTCACACTTCTTGAAGCAGCAAGTACCAGTAAGGAAACAAATTGGCATGCTGCTGTCTCCCAGAGAGCAAAATAAACTCAAGGAGAGCCGTAATTTTACATGACGTAAAAGGCAGGGTCATTAACAATAATTAAAGCACAAGCAAGCACAGAACAATATATCCTAATGGTCTGGCTACGGTGTATTAGCCAAATAAAGGGAAGTGAATCTTGAAGGCAAAACGCTCCCTTTTTCCTCCAAATCAGGGGTCTGTTCCAGGCACTGTACCAACTCCAGGCACATGCCACCCTGGCTGCGGAACTCAGGGTCTGGATGGATTTTCCTTGGCTCTGGATGGCCCAAAACCAGGAGCGGATAGGGAAATTTACCCTCCAGGCACTGCCAGGTTACACCCACCCAGTGCAACATGGGGTGTGAGGCACTCACCAACCCACAAAGACAATGCCACAACCAAATACTGCCATCCCAAATAAGCCCAGCACTGAGGGGAGTACAGACCCTCCCAGGGACCATATGGATGCAAATAAGCATCAGGAAAATGTTCTCCCTTCAGTTACAGCTCTTGTTTCTCCTTTACATCATTTCTGTCTAAAGAAGCTTTTGCTGTGCTGTACCACTAGGCCTAAATGCGTTGGTTTAAATGCAAACAGGGAAAAGCAGAAGAGGGTGAAATACCCACTCAGATGGATATTTTCAGATTCAGAAATTACCAAGCCAGAGGGGACCACTGTGATTATCCCTCCCAACACAGTGCCTCGGCTGGCCACAGCACCGCCCCACATTAATTCCTGCTGCGAATCCAATTGCTGTGGGAACCAGAGCACAGATTTCAAAGAGAAAAATCTGTCCGTGTTTGGGAAAATCTCCTGTAATAACGACTCGACCACAATTCTTCTGCAAATTGTTCCCAGAGTTAATCTTCCTCACTCCAGAAAAAGGTTTGGCTTTTTTTTTTTACTTCTTCCCCAGTTTGAACTAGCTTCAGCTCCCGTAGAATCTTGTTATATTTGGCCTACCACACTGCATCACCTGCCTTTTCCAAATTGCCCTCCATCACAAAGGCAAGTAAAGATGGCCTTGGCAATGTAGTCCAGACAGAATTAATTGTACCCAGGCAAATCACTCATTTTCAGTTCTTAGAAACATATCTTTCCTCCCTCTCCATCAGGAGGAGGTCGTGTACAGACTTCTCCTGTGCCAAATGCAACATTTTTTGACTTAGGAGATTGTCATCTATAATTACGAAATGTTTCCAGGATGTTTTAGCACTGACAGCCTAAGACCTCTATGTGTCAGTCAGATTGAAGTACCTCATGATATCTCAGCTTTCCTCCCCACAGATTACAAGAGGGTGCATGAGGAACCCATTGCCCTGCTTGCTCCTCCACAGGACACAGTAGCCTTCAGCAGTGGTCAGTGTCCAGTTTCTGTGCCATCTCCCAGCGCACATGTCCCCAAACAGCCATGGTCATTTCCTTCTGCGCTGTCAGATGGCATCTTGCCATCCCTGCCAAGACTTCCCTGCTCATTCTTCCTGTTTTCAAGATAAACAGATTATAGTCTAAGAGGTTAATCACAGGCAACAGTGACATCTTTACCTCACTATATGCTATCTTTACCTTTATGCACTTACAGCAATGAAGGCATCACCTAGAGTTTGGAAAAATATTCTCTATTAATTGAGATAGAAAAATTAGCTATAGAAAATAATTCTACAGCTTTCATGATCATTGTACTGAGATGCTTAGTAGCACTTTCCGACTGTCACCAAAATCTGTGGCACCCATCTTCCATCATTACAATCTAGTTTCTCGTGAATAAAAAATACCTGAGAATTTGAGTAACAAATTATTTTCTAGAACCGTTAGTAAAAAGCCTGATGAATATTGCTGAGTGTTTCTTCAGTGAAAGCTTAACTCTTCCTGGGACACTACCAAGTGCACAAAAACAAGCATAGAAATGCTGAAATTGCTGGCAAGGTGTCTCAGAATTACCGGAGAGAGATGCAAATCCTGCACAGATAAAGATATCTCTAAAAATAATGGCTCCTGATACAGCTCTGTGACCATGAGTGCCTCCCCCCTCAGTGTGGGCAGCACACGCAGGCAGTTGCTGCTCTCCTACGTCTGCCTTGCCACCACCCCAGGCAAGTGTGAGGAAACCATTAGTAAAATAGCAGATGAAATAACCGTCCCTGCCTAACGCCACGTACTAAGGAAAGGCAGGAAGCAGCTCCTGGGCTCTCCTCTCCTCTGACTCAAACTGAGATTTTCTCGTTCACGCATAAGGCTGCAGTAGAGGGTTGAACAGATAATTACCTTTCCCTGTTTCCTACTCTTCCTCTGCACCACAAGCCTGTTTAAAGGGCACTCAGAAAAAAGCCATCACAACCTAAATGAAAATAAACTATTTGGTAGACTGGTAAGGCAAAGTGATGTAGCAGGCATTGCACACTGGATGGAGAAAACATGGTGGCCTTTTCCTCCTCAGAGATTTGCCCCAGGGTCTCTGTGCTTGTTTTTGTAGTTTCATAGCTTTCTTCCTGTTGCTGTGGCAGGAGCAGTGCTATAGGCATGGTGGGGTTATTGTATATGATGCAGGACAGCTGCCACCTCCCCATCCATGTGCAGGAGGAGGCAGCCCACTGCCAGTGAACCAGTATCTCCCCTCTGTCCCAGGACTGAGCCCCTTCCCCAGCCCCACCGAGCAATGTCTGCCTCTCCCCCAGCATCCACTTCACAGCATCTCCCTGGCAGGAGAAAAACATCTGATCTCTCATTCCTCAGCTGGGATTTCTTTGTCTCAGAGAAATGATAAAATACCACAAAACAGTCTGCAGAACAGCTGAGGGAAAGAAAAGCAAACCCCCACCAGGATGACCCACACAAGCACTGGAGGAAGGGCAACACAAAAGCAACCACAAGCCCTTGAGATAGCACAACGCTGGTTTGGTTATAAACAAAATCTATTTATCATTGTGATGATGAAACAGCAAGCTAAAAGAAACATGGAAGAAGAGATAAGCTAAATTGGTCGTTAGGAGCTGGCAGGTCACTGGAAAACTGCCGTGTAAACAAATACGTGTTATCTGCCCAAGAAGAAACACCCCAAATAGTGTGAAACTGCCTTTAATAATTAAGCCTGCAAGAAGTGAAAATTAATAATTTATTCTTAACTAAACTAAGCTGTTAGCAGAACAGTTTTCCCCCATTACACATTTAATGATATATATACACTAATATAGACAGTTTAATTTGAGAACACTAAAACCCATCAGTCAGCCATGCTGTCTCTCCTCACACCTTTGCTGCTCTCCTCCTGGACACCTTTGCACTGGAGGAACAAAGAAAACACTTAATTTTGTGAAGCCTTTAAAGTATAACAACATCACAGTTCAAAATTAAAACTAATTTTGACTCCCTAACTGGAACACTGTGAGAAAATGATGGAAGGGGTGTTTCAGGGATTTCAACATTTTCTTCTGCCCTTTTTCATAGAACTTCTAAAGCACAAAATTCCTTGAAAACATCTCTTACATAACATTCCATTATAAATTATGGAATATTTACCATACCCTGGGGTTATGCTAAAAAAAAAAAAATAATTACAATGCAGTAAAAACCTGTCAATCATCCCCTTTAAAGGAATCCGGAACAAATTGGGCATTGGTACAGCTGAGGAGACAATACCGAGTTACAGTAAGAAGAAAATAAAATAAGAAAACAGAATTATTCATATTCTAACAAATCCCAATGTCTTAGGAAGTGCTCAGATATTGTGAGCAAGACTCTGCTGGTAACCAAGGGCTGTTTTGGAGCTGGGGAGCTCTGAATCCAACCCAGGGCTTGGCTTCTCCATACTCCAGAGAGCCTGATGTTGCTCTTAGCAGGGTGCTTGTCCCTCTTTGCACACCAGGTCACAGCTCAGTGGGTGACTCCTGGTCCCAGTACACCTCAATTCACCAAGTCACAGCAATCACAGTGAGACCAGCCCCACATTTAACATCCTTGGTAGAATCCCTGAGTAACAACCAGCACCATAAGGTGCCCCCAGGTTTTATATACAGTAAGAGACTGAATTTCTGGTTGTGCATGTGGGCTGTGAATGGCTTGTCACACCCCCACACCCCTCCAGTCCCTCTGCAGCTCTCAGTATTTTGAGTATGACGCATCTGGACCTGGTAGCTTTTAGTATTTTTCCCTTTCCTGACAAGTTCTGATAACTGCATTTTCCTGGCTTTATTTAACACTGTGGATACTTCTACTGAAGAGGAAAGTAGCTTTAAGTTTAAAAACATTAAAAAAAGAAAACATAGATTTTATGCTTTCCCCTTGGCTACGGTGCTTGCCAGTACATATAAATTCAGGACAGAGTCTGCTTCCCTATAAAAGTTTGATGGTATTCTCTGCTGGAAGGCTGACACGACATTGAATTCCAGATTCAGGAAATGTTCGACTCTATGATGTGTTTATAATTAAATTTATTTCCCTTGAATGCAACCGAGCGTCTCCCTGGCTTATTGTGCAAGGCAGCTGCATGTTAAGGATTATGCCTGTGGAATCAAATAGATTGATGACATGATTTAGGACCCATCTAGAAAGATTAATTGAATTAAATATAACTTATACAATTTACCTTAATCCTCCGAGGAGAGCCTGACCGACTTCACACCTTTGCTTTGCTCTAGAAACCTTATTAAAAGAGAGAGAGAAGGAGTGATTGTTTTATATACTTAATTAGGAGCTTTAAATGTTCAATAAATTACTACTCCTTGGAGGGGAAAATCTGAAATATTTATTGTCTCACCCCTTGTTTTGACTAGTTCATTTTTTTTTCTGCTTTATAAATCAGCAGGGTGACCGCAGACCTCATAGTGGGGCTTCCAGTTCCCCACAGTTCACATGACCAAACCCTCACCACAATGTCAGTGCCACACGCAGCCAAAAAGGCAAAAGAAATTGGCTTTCTCTTTCTGGGAATGCTGTGCTACACAGCAAAGCCTGTAGATTTGCCTCGACAATGAGAGACAAAATGCAAGCCCAGTCTGAGCTCAAGGAGCACGAAGGCAGAAAAAGCACACGCCCATGTGGGTGCAGTACCTGGTCCAGGGATGGAGCTGGAGGAGTTCTGAGCTGCTGATGTAACACTCACACAGGTGACACTGCCATTTCTCATGTTACCATTTTGTCTTCAAGCTCAAAATTGCAGACAGTTTATAAGTGTAATTTAAAGAGGACAAAGGCTTTCTCTCAATAACACTTAAGGGGCTTCCCCTGCAACATATGGTATCCATCAGTTCTTACAGAGCTTTCCCAAAGGATCTTGACGTTTTGGAGGACAATATGGAGGCTTACAGCTGTCCCCTATCTGCATTCCAGCTTCACACACCAGGTTCACTTTGACTGTAAAAGTGGGATAATGGCCTGGGGGAGTTAAGAGACCCTCTGGTCACCAGTCTGCACCTAACAAGGGTCCCTGGAAGAGGCTCTGAAGGACTGGCAACATGTCACTCTATTGCTTACATACTCTGTCCCATCACCTGCCCGTGAGGAAGAAAGCAAAAGCAATACTATACAATATTTTCAGGACAAATCATCAAGAAGTACATTCGGCTGCAGCAGCAGGGGCACATTGGTATGCATAAACTCACTCTGCAGCTTGGGTCTGGGCCAGGAAACAATATCTAACATCCCCATTGAGGTGGGAAATGGATTTTAAATCTCAGAATCTTCAGCCAAGTAATTAGATGGACAATAAAACTCACACCTCCTCACCCAATAGGTAGCCAAGGGCTTTTCAGTAGTAGATGCTTGATTTTTTTTCCTTGTAATATATTTAATGAGAGTAGCACTGAAATCTAACTTCTCATCACTTTCAGTTTGAACATGTCTTTAAAATGCATAATGCTTTATTAATTATATATTTAATTGCCGTGGCCTTGTAGGTACATTGTGGTCACATAATTATCTAGAAAGATGGCAAATTCACCAGACAAAACCAATGAGCTGCAAAGACTTACAAGTGCAGCATCTTTTAAAATAACAGCATGCTACATGGCTGTTCCAGCAGAAATGCCTGAAAGTTTAGTGCCACAGTATCTCTGCTATATGGTCTATTCATCATGTAAATATTTGTATGCATAGAAAGAGAGATGTTCTGCAAGGACACAGCTTGTAAAGCATTTATACATACAATTTGGCATCTAAATAAACAGCCCTCTTTTGCTTTCAGTTCAGATCTGACACAGAGCCACTAAATTTCTTCCAGATTTGTACTGCAAGCAGAATTTTGCCCATTGTTTCTCTAAGGCAGCAAAATTTCCAGCACTGTAGTTTTGTTCTGTGCCATCTAATTTGGATACAACTGATTGAATTTAAAGGTCAAAAAGTCAAGAAAATTGACTGGCTGAAAAAGGTAAAATATTTTTTTGAAAACCAATTTAAGAAAATTAAAGCAGCTCAGAGAAGCTCATGGAGCATTTTATGAAGTCTGTATTTCATAGGATGTAAAACTGAATCTAGGTGCCAGCAACAGCCTATCACTGGTCTTAGCATGTTTGCTTCAAATCAAAAAGCTATTTTCATAAAAAGCTATCTTCATCAAAAAGGTATTTTACTTCAAGCAATGTTGATGACCAGGAGAAAAAAAAATTACGCATGCACCTTTAAGTCCACAAAAACAGACACCAAAAAAAGAGCAAAGAACTGAACGTAATTCCTGACCCAAGCCATGGACCTGGCAGTTTGGAAACTATCTGGAGCCAGATTTCAGTTTCCACACAGGTCTCTTCTCCAGAATGACAATTATAGATCAAAGCCTTGAGCCCAAGCAGCCTGGGAAGAACATTTTTCTTACAGTACAGCCCAACCACATATGCAGCATTTCTCAGTAACCCAATACAACTTCTCTTTCCACCACACTTCTCTTTCTA
This sequence comes from Laterallus jamaicensis coturniculus, assembly GCA_022605575.1. NCBI lineage: Eukaryota > Metazoa > Chordata > Aves > Gruiformes > Rallidae > Laterallus > Laterallus jamaicensis. Next base: position 4,510,353 of record JAKCOX010000014.1, read on the forward strand.
TCACGCATCTCATCAGCTCAGAGGTGCAGGTAGAGCTCTTCTTGCACTGCACAGATGCTCTCTGGGTGTAGGATCAGAAAGATGCTGTCACCTTCAGGTGAGCTGGAGACCACCAGCCCCTGGGTAGCCTGGTGCAATGATAATCCCATCAATGCAAGGTCAAGTATTTACCCTTGTGCTGAGGGACACAGTGCCACCACACTGCTCAGTATCAAATATGTTATTTGCAAAGAAAATTCCTCCAGGATTGAGTCTTACAAAACATCTCAGACCTGAGCAACCCCCTTGGGCAGAGCATGCCAGGTAGTGCTCAGCTCTCAGATGCTCCACCTTTGAACATGGTGCAGGGATCCATGAGGGCTGAGAGGCACTGGGCCATCAGAGCACAATGGGCAATTCTGTGTCAGACTAAGTGGCACATTTGCAGAATCACAGAAAACGGGGCTGGCAGGCACCTCGCAGGTCCACCTCACTCATTTTCTTGCCACAGACAGGATCAGGTGAACCTCTGCCTATGAGATATGTCTTGTCTGCCCATAAACCCCTCCTCAGGCTATTCAAGTACTTCATTACATTGTCCACTAGGAAATTTTTCCAGTTATCTAATGATCATCTGATCCAATGATCTTCCCTGCTGCAGTGCTAACCCAGGATCTCATACCTGACCTGCAGAATCTTCCCTTCCCTCCCTGCTGGTGCCAAAAGCCTTCTGAGCCACTTGCAGCTGCTGAACACCAGTGTGTGTGTGTGGCTGAGACTCATCATTGAGTGGAAGAAGGATATTTATCAAAAAGCATTGGAATAAGTGCTCCTTCCCAAGGTATTTTTAGTCCACTTAAAGCTGAGTTCATTTGAAAGCAGCAGTGTCTCAAGTGATGGCCCCTGGTGCATCCTGCAAGACTTGAGTACTGGTGCCAGCCCCCTGAACACCCCAGAAATGAGCCCATGTATGTAACCAGACCTCTTGGTGCCACAGAAGAATAACAGGTCTTAGTGCTTTGTTAATTTTAAATGACCCTTTCTGAACAGTTTCTTTGGCTCCTGTACTGATTTACACCCTTCTGAACTCAATACCCTCAGTCCAGAAGCCAACTCTTTCACCTAAAGCTTGTGTTTGGCCCCAAGCATTGTAGAGCACGTACTTCGTGGGTTTGGTGCAGGAGCACAGACCTGGAGCCACTGGCATCTCCCCTGCACACGTGACAGTTGGTCTCAGATGCCAACAAAACATTTCAGTATCTCTGGGAAGGTCCTTAGAAGATTGTAGCCAGACACACACTACAGTACAGCCATCCTACCCCAAAATTCCACCCTGGCAGCACTCTTCACAGCATACACTAGGAAACTCCAGCTTTCCAGCTTCCAAGGCTTACCAGCTGAATTCAAGGTGGGAATGTCTATCTCATCTCCATCATTAGCATCCTACAAGAACTACTTTCGCTTTGTCCTTGGAGGAGGGGAACATGCATTATGCATAGCAAAAATTTCTCCATCCATCTTCCAGAATGCATTATCACTCTTGATAAGGGCTTTCCAAGTCACCAGTCTCATGTGAAAGGAAGGTGAGCTGACCCATGAATACCACATGCTGCAGCTCCAAATGCTCCTTGCTAGAAGGGCACAAAGGGCAGGAAGGCTATGTATAGACCCTACAGACTCTGCAACCAGGTGACTTGTGCTAGCAGGACTATGCCTGACCCTGTCCCTCAAGCTGTCTGTCCATATCCATTACTGCTGCACTCAATGAGCCTCTACAAGGAGCTGCAGAAGCAGGGGAAGGTACAGCTTCATGGGAATACCAGAGAAAGAGTAAAGATCGAAGGGATCTCCAAAGGTCTCTTGGGATTCCCTGGAAACAGCACAGTGAAAAAAAGACTAAATTTAGTGTATTATGCAGTGTCTTTGTAATGGGTAGCAGGATAGCCGGATGTTTAAGGGTGAGTAGCATACACACAGAGAGAAAACCAATTAAAGCTTTGCAGGGTATGTTATATAAGTGTAAACAAATATGTTAAAGCAAAAAGCGCTACTCTATTTTGCCTTCCATAGTGTAATAGCAAATTTCCTATTTCACTAATGGAATGTGTAAACGCAGCATGAAGCCTCAACCCAGACTCAGGGGGGATATTTTTACAGCTTGTAGAATCAGAGAAAAATACCTCCCAGAGACAAAAAGCAATGCAATCAGCCACGTCCGGCAGTTGGCTGCTCCCTTAATGAGCAGGCACCACAGCGATGTTTCCAAAAGGCCACTCCAAGTACAGCTCTGTTACAATTGTGTTCTAATCCCCCACAACCCCCCCATCAAATGCCAAAAATATTTATGCCTGCTGTATTACATTATAAATTTATATTTCTGAAAATTAATGAGTTATGACATTACACCAGGCATGATAATTGAACCTCAGGGCCCAGCCCCGCTGAAGCTGTTCTAGAGCTGTCTAACCAACAACAGCAGTCTTACTTTTGGGGGTTAGAGTAACCTCCAGATGGCATTGGGGAGGTTAAAAATAAAAAGACATCCAAGCCTATAGACTGACTTTTCACCGAGGGAGATGTCTAATTATACATTCTCTTTGCTTTTCCTTGCAACGTATTGGAAGCAATTATTTTAAATAGATAAAGGGTGTCAGTGAGGTTCAATTTTCCTCTCCATCAGCTGTGCAATATGGGCATACACAGAGTGCAGCCTTACTCAGCTGTGGATGTGTTCTGAAGTTGCGGTCTGACATTTGTGAGTCTCATTAAGTGCTCTTCCTTTGTTGATTTGTTTGGATTTTTGTAATTGCAGCACACGAACATTTTTAATTTTTCATATCCGCTCCTGGCATTTAATTTGAAGTGATCCTGAGTTTAGTGCCAAGACACGTATCAGAAATGACCTTCAAGCTTGAGAGAAAATCATTTCATTTTAGAATCCGTCAATAAGCAATAGGCAGAAGACTTGTACATTTAATAGCATCTATCAAACATTTTCCCTTAAGAACTTGCTGACCTTCTTGGCAGAGGCCATTCAACACACACCACTTCTACTCACTGCCTTTATCAAAGAGATAGGATTGCTACTAAGTCATTTCTGCACTCAAAAATTAGGTCAGCTATCAACAGCAGCAGATTACAGAACTCAAATGATCTGTTCTCTCTGCTTGATGGAAGTATAACAGTGGCCTTTCAGCGCCTTATAGCCAGGGCATCCTCATCTCAGCTCTGCTCCTGCATTACATGACTCGCCTTTTTAGGAGCACAATAATTTAAGGAAGAGGCTATTTAGCATCCTGCAAATCCACCCAACGGTTGTTACAGTCTGGTTTTGCCACCAGGAGACTGGACAAACAGCTTGTGAGATAATTTGCAGTGAATATTCAGAGGAGTTTCTCACAGTTTGCAGCTGTGGAAGTACGATCAGAGCCGGAACAGAACTGGCCCCAGTGAATTCCACAAGCACATTTGACAGAGAACTCATTTTCCAATATGCACATCACAAGAGGAAAGGAGGAAATTTTGAGTGGCAGCCTCTTCAATAATAGGTTTTTGATTGCATAGTAGGAAAATTACAAATTAAGATTTTTGGAAAGCAGGTGAGAAATTAAGTAAGGATCAGAAGCTCTAAAAACACATCCTATGCATGAATTACAGTTTTAGCAGAATGAAACGATCATGTTTCCAGAATTAATTCAGTAGCAACAAGCTTAGCAGAAGGTAAAGAGTTGCAAGTCTGTTCCTGTATTTAACTTCATAGCACACCTTCATTTTGTGCTGGAATCCCTTTCGCTTTCTCACCAGTAAGTCAGCTTTGAAATGTCTCAGCTAGTTATGGATGCTAAAGATGCACAGCTCTTAGATACCCTTGTCACAGAAAGGTAGCATGCAGATGTCCACAAGCCCTGAGCAGATGGTATGCCGGAGAATTTCTGCATACTGAAGGACCATGCAGAGTTAAAAGGAATTTTTATGAGCCCACCAAGAAGTAGCTGCAAGCACAGTTAATTTCTATCATACATTCAGCATAAATCATACACTCACAGAATTACAGACTGGTTTGGGTTGGAAGGGACCTTAAAGCTCCAACCTCCACGACGTGGGAAGTGACATCCTCCACTAGCCCAGGCTTCCCAAAGCCCCATCCAACCTGTCCTTGAAGCCTGCCAAGGATCCAGGGGCACCCACAACTTCTCTGAGCAACCTGGTATGAATGGTGGTGACGGCCTCACCACCCTCACAGGGAAGGATTTCTTCTTTATATCTAATCTAAATCTCCCCCCCTTCAGTTTAAAGCCATTCCCCCTCGTCCTGCCACTCCCTGCCCTTGTAACCAGTCCCTCTCCAGCTTTCCTGTAGCCCCTTTAGAGACTGGAAGGCTGCTATAAGGTCTCCCCAGAGCTGTTTCTTCCCCAGACTGAAGAAGACCAATTCTCAGCCTGTCTTCATAAGAGAGGTGTTCCGGACCTCTAAACGTACTATGGCCTCCTTTGGACTGTCTCCAACAGCTCAGTATCTTTCTTGTACTGGGCACCCCAGAGCTGGATGCATTTCTCCAGGTGGGGTCTCACTGGAGCAGAGCAGAGGGGCAGAATCACCTCCCTTGACCTGCTGGTCAGGCTTCTTGTGATACAGCCCAGGATGCAGTTGGCTTGCTGGGCTGCAAGTGTACATTGGCAGTTCATGTTGACCAACACCCTTAAGTCTTTCTCCTCGGGGCTGCTCTCAATCCATTCTCCACCCAGACTGTAGTTATGCTTGGGATTGTGCCAACCCATGTGCAGGACCTTGCACTTGGCTTTGCTGAATTTCATGCATTTCACACTGGCCCACCTCTGAACCTTCTGGGTGGCATCCCTTCCCTGCCCCATGTTGACTGTACCACATAGCCTGGTGTTGTCTCCAAATTTGCTGAGGAGGCACTCAATCCCACCATCCATGTTACTGACAAATATGTAAACCACTCCTGGTCCCAGTGCCAACCCCTTCAGAACACCACACATCACTGGTCTCCACGTGGGCATTGAGCCATGGACCACAACTCTTTGAACATGACCATCCAGCCAATTCCTTATCCACTGAGTGGTCCATCCATCAAATCCATGTCTCTCCAATTTAGACATGGATATTGTGTGGGAGAGTGTCAAATGCTTTGCAAATATGACAAGTCCTGTGTGTTGTGCTCCAGCACACTGGGATAGAGAAAAGGCTTCAAACCTTTTGACAGGACCAAAACAGAATCCAACTGGCACAGCTTTTCCTGAGCCCAAAACCCTTGCTCATGTCCCTGCTGGAAAAAGGAGGATCTGTCCTCCAGAGAATCCCTGGAGTGAGGTATGGTGATATTCTATTTTCTGGTTTACAAATCTACAAGGTGAATCACTGAAGATGGCATTTTACCAAATATTGCTCTCAGAAAAGACATTTATTAAAGAATCATCATCTCCTTACTGGAATTTGCTTTTGCATATTCATAAGCTGTAAGAATGGAGAAAGGAGGAAATCTATACCATTAATTCCTTCTGCAAAGCAATTCTTCATGTACAATAGGTATTTATGGGGACTGAAAACTTTTGGGGAAATAATTGTGTCTGAGCCAGATTTCCTCCAGACTCTAAAATTAATACTTTCACTTGCACAACAAAATAAATTTCCCAGCTTTCTAGGCTATCAATTTTTTTATGATTCTCAGCAGTGCTGGTAAGTGGAATTTGTTAAGTTAAAACTGACAGGTGGAAAGCTTGTAAAGAATACACTGCAAACACGCAGACACAGCAACAGGATTCACGTTTTATACAGAATAAATTTTGGAGTGGAAATACTTAAATCTTGAAGAATATACCCACAGAACTGCAAGAACAGATATTTTATTTGGTGACATCATGAAGACTCATTTCACAAGTTTGCATCCCAAGTTTGTGCCATCCAACGGTTGCAAAGGATTTTTTAAAAAGCTTATTCTGTTTAAAGCTGAAATTAAAACCATGTAATTACAAAGATGTAGCTATCCCTTGCAGTTCTCTATCCTGTGCCTTATCTTTGGTGAATAAAGAGAGTATTTGCAACTAATAGCAGCAACAATGCTGATTTTTTTTTTTTATATACAATGAATGTTAGACAAGATTTTCACTCAGTGTGAAAACAGGTATTTTCAAGCACTCATATTTTCATTAAAGCAGGAGGACAGTTTGGAAAAAAATCTTCATTAAAAGCCTCATGAGTTTTTCTACCATCTATAGCCTAGGAGATATTTTTCTTAATTCAAACTGCTACATAATACTGAAAAATTAATATTTTTGTAAAAAAAAGACTGGGTGTATGTTTTGTCTCTCACCTAAAAAGATAATGGCCTTCACCACCTTCTGCACGTCCCCACATGCTGCTGGCCACTGCCACCCCAGGTCAGCACTCTCCCACCTGCACCATCCCTCCTCCATCTATGCCTATCAAAAGCATCCACCTAAGATGAAGCACTTTAAAGAGAAGGTCCTGATCCCAGGAAAAAAAGCTCTTTTCCCTCTGCATTTCTCTTTCAAATGTCGGACTGGGTGTGCATTTCAAGAGCTAGCTGCAAATATCTGCAGGTGGAGACCAAACTCTCACTTTTGGGGCTAGCATAATAATGATAAAACCAACATACCCTCCCTTTTTGGCTGTTTGTTTATTATTAATTTTTTTTTACTAGTGGGGGAAAATAAAACCCAAAAGGTTTTGTAATTAAAACATTCAATCGTATTTAGAAATAATAAAGCAAAACCCAAACAAACATTGTCTTTCCATTCAGTTCAGAGCCCTATATATCAAGTGCAGATATTCCCTGCAAAAGTTTCAGATTTTAACTAATTACATTGTTAATCAAGAGCATGACTGCATTTTGATTGCATTTAGTTATCTCCCATCTCTTTCTTCTCAGTACAAAAAAAAAAAAAAAGATCTAGAACAAAAGGTTCCCATCTCTCGCCGCTGCTCTTTATGCACATCTAATTAATCTTGGGACTATTAAAATCCAATACAATGAGAAAGTGGTCAATACCCTAATAAGATAAACGAGCTCACACAGTAGTGAAACAATCAAATCAAACAAACTTCATCAAATATTCCACATAAGTGACAGAACAAGTACATTTCAGTGCCTGTTTTAAAATTCCCCGATGATGTTAAGATAGCCCTGTCTAATCTTGCAGAGAACAACGGTGGTGTCTCCCTACTGCATATGATGTATTATCTATACCCTTTGAAACTTGGAGAATTTATCTTTAATACCTTTCCAGATCAAACGCTTTTTGAAAATCTAAAGCAACTAGAAATGGCTATTCCCACTCCAAGACAACTCAGCATCCACGGATCAAAAGGAGCTAAACAAACATTTCCTGTCTGCAAACCTAACAAGAAAATCTTTCCAGTAGCAAAGCGATTCACTACATAATCACTACATGTTCCTTATCTCTCAGTAGCTTTAGATTTTCATATTCAGGAGTGAAATGGACATTATTTGAAACAGGACATTATTCCTGTCTTGATAATCATGTTATGTTTAGAGCCTGTCATGGGAGATTATTGAAATCCTCCTGAAATGCAGTCATGAGAGAGTAACTGGGTAGGTTATTTTTGTTAGTTACTTAAGAGTATTTGTGGGCAGCTTCTCGGAGCATAAATAACTGCTCCTTAGCAGGAGAACTGTCTCCTATAGATCTTCCAATAGTTTAATTGCCATTTTGAAGACAGAAAATTCACCCCCTTCATAGCCAGGCTCCTGCAGAATGATGGCTGATTAACGGTGCTCTTACTCTTCCCGTGACACACATCAGTGACACGGAGAAAGGCTCCGTGATTAATGCCCTGTGAGCTTATGTGCTGAAATCATGCAAAGCTCTCACAGGACACCAGCTGTATTCACCTCTGAGTAGCAGAGCAAAATGAGTATGTCTTTACTGCTTCCTGTGCTTTACCTCATCCACTTATCACCTTGGTGGGTATTACTTTGCCAGCAAACCCTCCCAACACAGATGCAGTTCGTATGATAAATTCATACCTCAAGTACACACCTCTAACAACCTCTATAGTGAAACAAGTTTCTTACTAGTGGCTGATCATATTTAGACTCGAATTCTCGCCAACATCACATAAATGGATTGATTTCATATGTCTAATCCACAAATCCCTGGCAGAAAAATCATTATGTGCAAGTTATAGATTATAGGCATTGAGCAATGTGCTCCCCGGAGCGATAGACCAGCTACCTGCCCAACGCCACTCCCATTCAGATTAATATTTTTACCAGTCTCCCCAGCAGATGAGATTTAGATCCCACGTTTGTGTAGGTAGCTACATTTTATGAGCTCATTCATCAAAAATTTGTCAGCATGACAAATATAAAAAGGCTCAAAATGAGTTCCCTCTCCAATCTTTGCAATCCACACCAGGCACCAGAGAATTATCAGTGGAAATCTAAAAAGCATATTTTAATTCAAATTAAACCCAAGTATAAATTGGACTTTTTAACCTGGAGCCTACTACAACCCAGTGTGGCACTCTGGGTGAAGGACTAGAGGTGTTTAAGGTTACATCATGCAAACTCCTCATCTTCCTGTGAGGATTTTCCTGCTGCTTGAGCACAGTAGGAACAGGAGATGGCCCAGGCTGCTGCTCCATCGGGCTTCATGCTGGTTACACTGGGGGTGCAGTAAGCCCTCATGCTATGCAACCCAGTGCATAAGCATCTGGATAATCCCCACGTTAAATTGACTTGAAAATCTCTGTGCTCTTTTCACCCCACATTTCTTGCTGCTCAGAGTAGTACTGGGATTGAGGAGATCACAGTTTTATTCACTTTTCTGCCGCAATGCCCCTGCGTGACCTTGCACAGACTCTGCTGACATTACATGCTATAATCCTGGAAATTCAGTCTCATCTTCATACTAGACATCCCCTCAAATCCCAGCCTGAAGCAAACCAACGGCCTTGACTAGGGAGACAAACCACAGCAGAAGACCTGACAGCAAGTTGTGCAGCACAGCACATGCTGCATTTCTCCTGCTCTATCTGCCCTCAGATCCTCTGTGCCCCATTTCACTTCTTCCTCAGACGTTAACACAGCTTCAAAATGGCAATTTCTGCCTCTGCTGAGCTGCTTTCTACACCCAGGTACTCAGAGTTCTTTGCCTTGCTCCACTGCTCTTCCGAGGAGTGAAGGATGGCACGCACCATAATCGGCTTTTCTCAAGGGTGATTGTGGTTTGCAGATCTTTAGAAGTGCTCACAAATGTCAGCATTTGGCAAGTTGTAGCACAGTTATCTGTCAATTCATATTAGTCACATTTATCATTTTCTGTTTGTTATAGTTTGCTGTCTACAAGACCCATGTTTAAAAATGTTACCATCTTACTCTCCAAATATTTCTAACATTTAGAGCAACTGAAAAATCACAATCAAGCATCACTTAACCCATTTCAGCTTTGGGAAAGACAGGCAGAGCACTTTCCCTACCCTCACGTCATCAGTGACAGAGCCTGCTTTCAGGAAAGCCAAAAACTGGAGGGTTTTTTCCCCCTGCTTATGCTCACTTTGCATGCTTTCAGCTCTGCTTCTTCAGCAGGAATTCAGTGCCAGGAAATAGCAAACTGGTTACCCGCTTTCCCTCTTTCGTCAGGCTGTGCTCCCCACCACTTTACACTCAGCAAGGGCTTTGCTTTCTCACCCCATGGTCCAATTTCCAGAATTCACACCACGCTGTCAGGGAAGACAGCAGGCCTGCTAGCGGCCTAGCTCTCTTCTCCCAAGATTTAGGCCCTGACAATATGCTTCTGTTCCCATGAGCCAGGAAAAGTTACTCATGCTGAGAGGATCCTAATAATCACATTCTTAAAACACAGCGGCCTTGCTGATAGGGGTACAGGCTGCCCTAAACCAAGAAGCAGTTATGGGAAGGTATTTGGGAGTAACAGAACATGTTAGGAACCAACCATAACAAGATGGTCAAAACAGCAGCTGTGAAGATGCTTTTAGGCATCAAAGGTATTTAGCTATAAGATAGGCTTATCAGAACTTGTTATAATCACTAACCAATCAATACGGTGTGAACAGTGTGTGTAACCAATTAGCAGGTTTTTAGTTTGCCACCTTTGCAGTAAGAAAGGTCTAGAATCTGTGTGATTCCACCCAATAAATGGCTTCACCTAAAATTCATATCGAATTGCGTGTTGCTCTCTGCCGGTTGCCATACCGCACAGTCCAGATAACAGTGCCTCAGATTGCTTTTTCCTGGCTGTGCGCACACACACACACACACACACATATACCCACACACACACCATGGAGATTAGAGGTATCCTGATAAGGAAAGGGGGGAAACAAGATGCAGCCCCACAGACCATGGAAGTGTCAGTCTACTGCAAAGCTGGGCATCCACCAGCAAAGTTTTTCTCCACGATTTTTGATCCCCTCCCTGAAGATGGGGAGAGACTCAAGAGGCTGAGAACTGCCCTGCCACCCTGACTGGTAAATCTGCATCACTGCAGGCTTGGCTCATCCCCATGGTGGCTGTAAATTTGCCTTTCATGGGTTTTGTCTGGAAATATGGACAGCCCTTGAGTGACAGACTCTGCAGAAGGTGAAGAAGGAATGGAGTCACAGGGTCAGTAGTATCTCCTCTGGCAGTGAGACCATTTTCCACTGAAAAGATGTTAGTGTTGTCTTACAGAATTTCTGCCAAAGTCACCGATTTGCAAAGTTCAGCACAGCAGCAATGCAAGATCTTTGCTGTATCTCTATCCCTTCGATCTCAACAGATCTTTACTGGTGTCTGATTTCTCATTGCCAGGGATGTTAGTGCAAAACCAGCTGATAACTCACCCAGTGCTGGAGGTTTCCAGTCCCCAAATGCCAGAAAAACCCAAAGCTTAACCCTGACATTACATGAAAACAATTGGAGAAACCTCATTGTGCCTCCAGACCGAGTGTTTTTGTGTGTGTGACCCCATTTTAGCAAACAAATAAATCTCACAAAATAACCCGTTAATGCCTTACAGTTTGTGCTTCCCAGCATTTCCCCTTTCAATTACAAAACTATACTAACATTTAAAAGGAAACCAGATATGTCACCTTGGTTGCCAGGGAACCTTCAAAGGTAAAGGCTCATTTCAACAGGGAGCATCCTGGATGCTGCCCTGTGTGTGTGGGAGACGGATATTTCACTGTATGCTGCAATATCATAAAGTAAAAAAATTCATAGGAGGCCAGTGTCACAAATACCTGGTATGTCCAGGGCTTTAGTGGTGCCTGTATTTCACTTCTCTGTGGGAAGAGTTACACAGCTAAGAGACTGCAGCATTTGCCCGCTCCCCTGCAAGTGCTGCTGCAAACTCAAACGCACCAACACAGACAGTGAAAGAGGGAGAGAACCAAGCTGTCCCAGATGCATTATCCCCTACACAGCCTCTCCTGGCTGAGCAAGAAACAGGGTTTGGAGAAAGCAGCCACCCCAAGCAGCTAACGCTTCCCAAAAGCCTGCAGCACCTTCTGCGCTGGAGAAAAACACTGAGGGAGATGCTTTTTTCCCCTGGGTCTGTGTAAGCAGGGTCTCCCAAACAGAAGGTGGGACTTTTTCTAAAGGAACAGGCAATCTCAGTCCTCTGGAACACTGAAACAGATCCCCCAGTTTCTGAATTTTCTTGTTCTTGTGCTTGTTTTCTCTCTGAAAACAGGATTTTTCTAGTGGCTTAAGCTCCTAGCAACAGCCTAGGGAGTTCAATCTATTCACACATATATATATATATTTATATGTATGCATATAAATGGTTCTGCAGAAACACATGGAGAGTCAAAATGACACACTTGTGGTGAAATCATAATATATTGGTTTAAGGCAGCTCCAGCCCCTTGCTGCAGCTAGCTTCCACAGGAGATACGTATTCAGTGTTCCTGGAAGAGGTTTTAAATCCCCGGCACTCTGCTCCCCTGCAGGAAAGGTGGCACAGCCCTACTCCCCAGCATGTTCTCAGCTCTGGGATCCGCCCCAACCCTGCAGACAAGAAGTATCACAGCTTAAGAGCAAGAAATGAAAAGGTCAAAGTCACCTGGGCAGGGAGTGGCAGAGAGCCAGCCTGCTGCAGAGCCAGCCCTCCCCTGGCAGACCTGGCATCAGCCTCTGTGGTTCCACTCCTGCTCCAGACCCCGAGGGAAACACGCGCTTTCTGACAGCACAGCCTAAGATGGTATGTAAACAAGACAGTAAACAAGACCCCAGAAAGGAGGGACAGCTCCTATTCTTTTCTATTTTTCCTTCTCCCCAGCAAGGCACTCTCTCATTTGTTTAATAACAATAAGGAATATTTGTGGGTGGTAACAGCATACCATGCTTTGATGTATATTTGATAACAAAGTTAATGTAAGCCCAGAAAGGGAAGGCTGCAATCAGAGGAAGGAGAGTTCTGGCTAGGAAATACGATCCATAGTAATACGATCCATCCAATTTCCAGCTCCATGTGTGTTACAGCCCAATTGCCAGAGAAACCCCTGATAAATCAGTGTCGGGGAAGTGGGAAGTGCAGTGCTGTTCATACTGCTGCACTAATCAAGGCTGTTCTGGGTCTGAGCTGTCACTGACATTATGCTCATCCTTGATGCACGATACTCTGTTTACCTCATTGCCATGACCTAAGGAAAGCTTTTGAGGAGGATGTCTTCAAGAGGAGAAGCAAAAAGTGCCCATTCATCATCACACTTTCCAGAAGCTTGCCAAACATCTCCGTCTGGGTTGTGAGTCCGAATGAATGCACTGCCCATGAAAACAAAGTACCCATAAAAACCCACATCCTTGCAAGAGTCTCTCTGCAGGCCAGGGTGGAAGAGCTCACAGACCTCAAGACCCCAGTCAGTGCCACAGTTTGGCTGTGAACAGCAGACCCAGCCCATCCTCCTTCCCACTGCCTTTTCGGACAGGGACAGTTTGTCATTCCCAAAGTTTTGTAAATCATGTTAAAAATGCTTCTGGAGGCACTAATCCACATGCAAATATTTGCTTAATTCACATAGCCACAGAGTAAATCAGGTGGGAAGGTGCCTTGTGGCCCTTCGCTGTGTACTTTGCGGATGAGCTTGGCTCCTCTTTCCTTACAGCCCCATTTTGCCTAGTTAAAGACAGCAATTAGTTCCTTGCCTCCAGGCTGAACAGCTCACTCAACCCTCCCCATGAATCCCATGCTCCAGCCCCCTGTGCTCCAGCCCCACGCAGTTCAGGATATGTGTTGCAATAAATAATAAAAAATACCCAACAGAAAAAAAACCACACCCCAAACGGCCAGACACAACAAAAAAAAAAAAACAAGCAACCCAATCAACAAATTAACAATGTAGGAAATTCAGAATAAAAATGCCTGCTTATTATCATATCTTCAACTTATAAAAGTTTCACCTTCTTAAATAAAATTCCATATCTTCAGCCTTTGAATTTATATTCTTGATCATAGCTCTGGAAAAATAAAACAAATCCACAACCAACAAAAATTTCAAAGACAAACAAACCAAGGCAAAATTTTAACACTGTTAGCCTGGCTCAGACTACCAGCACTTACAGAAATTGCAAATTTTCCCATGCTAATCCTGCTCATTCATATTAATGCATCAGAGATCAGCGTTGGTCTGATCAAAATGCATACTCAGTGTTGGGGGCTTATTTATTTAAAATAAGGTTTATCATCACAATGCAACATTAAGAGAACATTAATGCTGTGAAGGCAGCAAGGCTTGCTAAATTGCTTTGAGAATACTTACCCAGATTTAGGACTTTATCCAGAATACCTCAGAAGTCAATCAAGTTCTTTGTGGGTATTACAGACCAGGGAATTAGGAGTCATACCTGACACAAGGTACAAGTGATAATCTTTGAGTGATTTGGTAAAGTAGAACTAATCCAGGAAGGGACAAAGTTATGTCCAATACGCCCTGTGAGAGAAAACTAATGTGTCACATGAAGCGATGAAGCCAAAAAGTTTCTTAGTGTCACTTTGTCTGAAGAAGGGGAATAAAGCCAGTTAGTTCATGATGCTCTTCAAAGTCTACCATGTAAGACAACTTACAGAAATTCATTTAAAGGTACATTTCAATTCATTCTTGCACAGATAAAGTGTAGTTTTTGGAAAAGTGATGCTTAGAGAAGATGCAGGGGAGAAGGGCAGCCTGACTCTTCCCTTACACAATAGCTCATGTGAACAAAAGCAGCCTCACACATTCTGAAATGGATATTGTTCTCATTCTCCTGGATTATATAGTGCTTGAAACCTAATGTTAAAAAGCTAAGAGAGACGAGAATAGCTTGATGGATACTACAATTTCTCCCCTCCAGAAAGGATTTTAAAGCTTGCAAAGTTGATTACATTCTTTACGTTTTGCTGCTTCTGTGTCTGTTACCTCCATCCCCACTGCTCGTGGAGAGACCTTTCTCATAGGTAAAGCCATATAAAGCCTATATAAATACCCCTGCTATTTATATAGGGTTGGACATGAGAACTGCAAAATGCTGACTGCCAGAAAGGGCAGCCAAGGCAGACTCAGTTCAGATGGAAACACACTGTCCATCGGCAGGCCTTGTATCTCTCTTTATGCCCATCATCTCAGCTGATTTTGCTGTAATTTTCAGAGCTATCCTGTGAAATACACACCTCTTAAATAAGTATTTCAGTATTTCTCATTGATAAACCTGGTCTTTTGAAGCTCTGAGAATCTCAGCTACCATCTGAATGAAGCTTCACACATTATTCCAGCTCATTGCTGCAATGTTCTCAAGTAACGAAGCACGACACATAATCTGGCTGATCATTTAGCTCCAAAGGACAGAGAGGCAGAATGAAATAATAGCAGAAATTGTACTCCTGTCAAAAGATCTTTTTTATGAGCCATTCCAAAGAATGGATTTTTTCAGAATTTAATTTCCCATCCCACAGGAATCTACACATGCTCTGAATCCAGACAATCATGAGAACAAAACCTACTGAATTCAATGAGCCAAAGATTTATTCGGGGTTTTTTTCTTCTACCTCCTTCTACCCTTCTACCAGGGTAGGTGGTAGTTGATGCTCTACCTGGAGCTCATTTCTGCTAGTCTGCATAGGTAGTCACAGCAAGGCTTCCTCCTCTTTGCTCCAGTGTAAAGGGACATGATCCCTGCCTAAATCAAGCTTGTGCTTCATTAAATTCTACTTATAGCAGCCCTGCACAGCAAGGTGTTGGCCAAGGTGGGAAAAAGTGCAATGAGGGAAGAAACCAAGATTTCCCTGGAGTACCCAGAGCTACCCAAAGCAGGCAGACATCAGGCAATCAGCAGAAAGGCTCCCACTGTTTTAACTGGGCTTGAATTAGGGCTCTAATTATTTTAGTTAGCAGGAGGCACCCTCTGTGGGGCAAGGTAGAATGGAGGGAAGGAGGAAACCTGACTTTCCTTGGGCACCCACCACTTGTAGGACAACAAATTGCTAGCAGGAGATAAATGTGGCTGAGCTGCACACAGGATACACAGGAACCCAGGAGCATGGTGTCTGCAGAAGGTTTGGTTTTGGGGCAGTCTTTGCAGTGGCTCAAATTGCTCAAAAAGGGACACTGCCCCAGATCAGGGAGCCAGAGCAGGAGGGGAGGGATGCACCATCAAACCCTACCTCACCTCTGGACCTTGCTATGGAAACAAACTTGATATGCATGCCAACTTTTGCAACAACAACAAAAATATCTTGCAGTAGTGACCTACAACAGGAAACACCTTTGGCCTCAGTTGCCCTTTATGAGAAGAACTGTGCAACTTTCATCACACGTAGTTTGGGAGTTTCAATTCCACTTGTGGGGCTCCTTTCCAAATTACCCAGTTGGGTTTAGCCACTCCGCCTAGGGGAAGTCAGCTCTCCAGCAAAGAGGTTTCAGCACACACACATCTGACTTCTCCTTCCCTTCTGGCAGCATGAAATCTGTTTTCTCAGGTGGGAGTGGAAAGATGGTCCAGTGCTGTGGGCAGCTGTTCTGCACTGTGATAGCAACACTCCCCGTGTAACTACAGGGCCATGGGGAAGATGGGGAGAGCTCAGATGATCCAGTGAGCAGCGCAGACATGCAACATCCCCTGCAGTCCCCCCCACCAGGCAATACTCCTCACTGGAAGGCAGAAGGGGTAATCCCAAGGTAAAGGCCAGTTTAGCAAACATTTATGTGCAACGTCTCCCAAAACAAGGAGCTCTGTGCTTTTGACTCCCATAGGCATTTCTATACTGCTTTCTGCCATCTTCCCTCAGCCTTTTTGCTTGCTTAGAGTTTTAAACCTGGTTGCAAAAACCTCAGTACAACTTTCCACAGCACAGGAAGGCTGATGGATTGTTTTTTTTAAACCACAATGGTTTATAAATCCAGGGGGATGGGAGTAAAAAATGGCTGTAAAAATATATTCTGTTATTCTCCTGCCTCTGTTGAGCTCTGAGAAGAGCAGTGCAATTGTCTGTGTGTAACCTCAGCCATTCTGCACACTGTCTCTTCTTGCCAAATGACAGGAAAACATTTGACTCAAACAGCCCCTGAAAAACTGAAGAGCCCTTTCACAGCTCACATCCACTGCCACCACTCAGAACAAAACAATTACTAACCCTAAAACATTTCCATAAACGCAGCCATTGTGAAGCTGGCCCTCTCACACGCACCCTGGCTGGAGAAGGGACTGAAATAGCAGCTCGTTAAGAAACTCATTACAGCCAACCCACAGACATTTTTATGACCTAGTTAACGTTCGATGGCCAACATTAACAAACGTGGCTGTGTGTGTCAGAGCTCCTCCATGACACCAATCTTAGCATACCGCTGAGCGCTTGCTGGTTCCTTCAGCAGGGCTCTCAGCTTGTGACCAGGTCATTTAGGTGCTTGGCTTTAAAAACACAGGCAGAAGCACTGTGGCAGGAGGAAAGGCAAGGACAGGACTTTCTCCTTTCTATCTCCTGGTTCACCAGAAAAGAAAATTCTCAATTTGATAAGCTAATAGCTTATCAGCCCCTTATATGCTGAGCATGACATCATATGGTATGGGATATCCCTCTAGTCAGTTGGGGTCAGCTTTCCCAGCTCTGCCCCCTCTCAGCTCCTTGTCCACCCCCAGCCTACTCTCTGGTGGGGTTGGGTGAGGAGCAGAAAAGGATTTGGTTCTGTGTAAACAAAACATCTCTATGCTATCAACACCATTTTCAGCATAAATCCAAAACACAGCCCCATATTAGCTACTATGAATAAAATTAACTCTATCCCAGCCAAAACCAGCAGAAGGCTTCAAAAATCAGTTGGCAGATTTAGGTATTAGCAATTGGCAACTGCACTCAGGAGGCAGCACAGCCCTGGTTTAGTTTTGAGGTTGCAGTGACCTGGATTTTCCAGCTGCCACAGTTTATGTTCTGTATCAGGACACCTGGGATTAAAAGGTCTCCAAATGTGGGAGAAAAAAGGATTTTCCACCCTCCCTCCTGTGACTGGCAGCTTTGGGATCTCCTTGCTGCAAAGGGAGCAGAGCTCATGGATCCAGAGGTTGTCCTGCTCTGTCCTATGCCCTCAGAGCCCCAGGGCTTTCAGCACTATCCCAGGGAAAGTGTCACAAAAGGTTCATCAACCAAACAGGTTCTTCCCTATGGGGAAAAATAAGGGTTTTGACAAACACATATTTTCTAACAGAATTCTACCACAAGTTTTCTGATCAGTGCTCATCCATCTCTGGATACTGCTTTTTTTTTTTTTCCTCTAATCCCTATGGGCAACGGGAGAAGGAAGAGAGTGGGGTGGGATGGGTTACTCTTGGGATAGGTGCCTGCCTGTACTGCAGTCTGGTGAAACATAGCCTTGAGCCAGAGAAACTCCCATGCTCTTGGAAACTGGGTATTTTTACTGGTGGTTTGGTGTTTGGGTTTTTTTCCTTTAAGGAAGCAGCTGAAAGATGCATACAAAGAGATCCAGGGTTCGTAATAATCACAGAACTGCAGTCTTCTAAAATTAGCCACAAACTCAATGAGTCCTCCCAAATCTTGTGGGAGTGGAGGGGGCTTTTCAGATTTATTTAGTATTTTTTGTGTTTGTTTTTGCATGGCTTGATCAAGCCAAACAGCTTCTACTGGACAGAAACGTCAAGAATATCTCATCTCTTCTAACCAGAGGGGACTTACCTCTGTACCAATGAACATTTATTTTTTTTTAAGACTGTAATTAAGAAAAACAGTATTGCACCAAATAAACTTCCAATAGTGATCCAGAGTGAAAAGGAGAGGTCATGACCCAAAACAAAACAAAAAACCCAACTCTATAATTAAGTACCAAAACTACTGACATGGAGTTGCATAATTTATGCAATACATATATATATGAGTGTAGAGAAGGCCTGTTGCTGCAGGGACTTTCAGTGAAAGTGGCACTCACAGGAACACACCCAACGTTTATCTATGCATTCCATAACATGGCAGTATATCACAGGAACAGGTGTGACTTCACCTTACCTATAATGATCTCAGGCATGAAAAGTAATCGTGATGGACTAGTTAATTACAGCTTTCCTATTCAATAACAAAAAGAGATCCTACTTTGCTTTAATTTTAGTGTCAAAAAGGGGAGGTAGAGCATGAGAAGAGAAGCGGGTGAGAAATGTGCAATTTTGCTAAATATAATCACTGGCTTTACCAGCCCCTGACTGGCACACACAGAAAAGAGGATATTTCATGCAAATGGGAAACCCAGTAATTATTTCCTTTGAGCAGTTGATACCCAGGTCATCCCATGGGGCCGCTACCTGCCTTTCCACACACCGCTGCGCAAACGTCACCTTCCATCTCCTTCCTACACAGAGCCAAAGGGTTGTGTGCCCCACTCTGCTCCCTTTGACAGCAAAAGGGCTTTTGCTCCAAGCAGTGAGGGCATCCTTTGCACCCTGGAGCTACAGTTACAGATCTAAATAAACAGAAACTCAGCAGACATAGGAGATTAAGCAGGATCGCTTGAAAGGATTAAATTTGTGCCCACCCACCCCACTGTCATCACAGAGGAATCTCAAGAAAAAGCTCACAGCTTTTCTGCAAAGCACCAGCATCTGGATGTCAGTATGTCCAAAGGAAATGTAACAGCAGTGGGGAGCTCAGCTCAGACCTATATATAACTGAGCCTCCTTCGTGCTTTCAGAGTAGCCATACTCATCTCTCCTTACTTTATATTTCAACTGAGATAACTCAGCATGGTTTTCAGCTCATGCCCACACTAATTGTCAGTGCAACTAAGGACCCTGTTATCTAAGGACACGGGAGATGCTGCCCTCAACCCCTTGAGAGCTTATGAAAATATTCATGCAAAACCTTTTGCTTGCCTTTGCTTCACTTGACTTCCACTCTTCAGGCTTCTCTCCAACCAGCTGAAAGCAGAACTGAGCGAGCAGCCCTAAGTTTTCTCTCATGTCACCTCAACAGCATGAGAGATTGCTTGATGCAGAGCTGCAGAAACAAAGGATGACCTTGTTGCTGTCAAAGTGCATTCCCAGATGGCCAGAGCCTTGGCTGGGTCTCAGCTCTGCTGCACTCTGCTACTGCACATGGTGAAGCCCATGCGTGCTCAGGCAGCGTCTGTAGCCTGGCAGGGAGCAAGCAACCATACACACATGTCCTTGTTTGCCAACATGGAGCCTGGGTGCAACTATTTCATGCAGTAGAATGCATGAAAGGATGAAGGAGGCCTGCTCTCATGAGGAGTGGGGATGATCACAACACTGTGCTGTCTCAGGGAACTCAGATGCTACCATGAGAGCACATAGTGCTCTTTTTAGTTCACTGCCAACACTCTCAGGGCTGAAAAGTTCTTAGCTGGGGCATGAGCTCCCCTGGGACCTCTGCTCCCAACTGTATCTTATTTATAACTGCCAACACTGCCTAGAAATGGCTTTCTATAGGTGTGAACATCTAGGTTTCATGATCTGTCAAATATATCAGCAACTTTGTTTAGCCTGTTTAGCTTGGAGGCTGAGGGGTGACTTTAGTAATGTTTATAAATATGTAAAAAACAAGAATCAGGAGGGCAGAGCCAGGCTCTTCTCAGTGATGGCAGTGATAGGGCAAGGGGCAGCGGGTGCAAGCTGGAGCAGAAGAAGTTCCAAGTGAATATAAGGAGAAACTTTTTCTTTGTGAGGGTGACAGAGCCCTGGGACAGGCTGCCCAGAGAGGCTGTAGAGTCTCCTCTGGAGACATTCAAACCCGTTCCTGTGGGATTTAGTCTGGGTAATCCTGCTCTGACAGGGCAGTTGGACTAGATGAACTTTTGAAGTTCCTTCCAACTCCTCATGTTCTGTGATTGCTAAACTCTTACAGATATTTCACCAAACTCTACAAAAAGAAAAATGCTCTTGCATTTTGGGAGGTGGGGATGCTGTCTGGGAATGGGTCACTGCTTGTCCCCAAAACCCTGTTGCTTATAAGGGATGATTAATGAATTACTATTTAACTAAATGCCTTAAACACTTTTAATAAATAATTTATTCCAAAACTTCCCTGAAAGCTTGAGTTTCATCCTTAGCCTCCAGAAAGGGGAACACAGCACACAGATGGCTGCACCTTTAGGTGGAAAAGGTACCTGTTATACAGCATTAGAAAAATCACAAAATAGCATGATGCACATATTTTACTGCAAAATTCAGGGCAATAAGAAGATGCATTTGGACTATAGAGTTTACACACTTTTTACTTTCTGGTCAAACCAAATCACTTTGTGGTTCAGTATAATGTCACACGGTGTGACCACTTTTTAATTGGCTGTTCTGTCTAAGGCATGTAGTGCTTAGAAATACAGGTAGAGGCTAATGAATAATAAACCAGGAGCTTTCTTCCCAAATACTCAGCTTTAGCTCCAAACCTGCAAGAAGTGGTACCTCCCCTGACTTTGCAAGCACTTCAAAGCCTCACCTTGGCCGAGGCCTTAAAATCTAAGGCCAAATCCTAAGAACATCTATTTTAAAAAAAAGCACACAAACCCCCCACAATACCAAATAACAACAAACCCCAGAACCCAAGCTCTCAAGACCCAAGAAAATGAAAAGAAAGCAAAAGAATCTGACAGGCAACAACAACGAAGTACAAAGGGCAGACTGAGCATTTGCAAAACCTAAGGGACCTGCAGCACCCACCCGTCCTTGAGGAAAACACATGATCCAGCTGGATCCCATGGAACAGGGAGTGATAATACCAGAAGTTGCATTAGAGAGACTTAGGAAGGTGTATGCCAGCATCAGAAGAGACCTGTAAGCTGCTCTGGGGAGGCAGGGCTCACATCTCCATTCCCAACTTTCAGCCCCAGATGTTGAGCTAAGCACAGCAAGCCTGCTCAGAAAAAGTAGAAAATAAAGTGTCTCATACCAGCAACCCAATAAACAGCTCTCGCTGCTTTGTAGGTGTCAAAGCCAGTCATTTCATGACACTGCATGAGCTCTGTCCTCTGACAGTTGGTAACTGCAACCACTGCAGTTCTGACAGGCAGTTAGGAAACCATAAAACAGGGCATTCAGGAGCATCTAAAAACAGAGGTGCTAGGAGATCTTGGAGAGCAGGTCTGGGCAGGCAGAGCAAAGCAGATTCTGCAGACCACATATCCCGTACCCCACACCCACCTCATCAAAAAATGCATGCAAGCCAGTGTTCTGCAAAGTTGTCTTTGCAACTAAGCTTCTAGAGCAGGGTCTCTTCAAATGACCTTGTGTGGTTGCTGTAATGCAGAGAAGGGAGGAAGAGAGAAGCATCACCTCCCGCTTCACCCCAAGCAGAAACATCCTGCTTCAGAGGAGCCAACAGCTGATGCTCATTTTGGGTGCAAATTCCATTCACCAGCCTTTTGGCAGCTCTGGAGTTGGTAAGCCTCTCTCCCCCACTCTCAAAACTGTCAGTGTATTTCTCATTTTGTTCCAGCATAGGACAGAACCGGCTTCTGACCCGCTGGCTGTACCCACAAAGCAGAGCCTTGCCGCCTGCCAGCCTTCACCATGCCAGCGCTCCACACACAGCTCTCCCCCTGCTTCCCTGTGCTTCGAGGGGACAGATGGTGCCGAGAAGTTATAACCAGCTCCTAGGCAGCCTCCCTCAATTGGGCTTTGCAGGGGCAGAGGCGTAGACTGGAAGACAGAAATCACATAGTCAGATTTGGGTTTTGTAGAGTACCCAATGACCCTGTAATACCAAAGGTCCAGAGAGCAGATTATCAGGGGAAATATGAAGCAAGCACATTCCTTTTGCTTCATGATCTATGCAATGGAGACTTTAGACAATTCCAGCTCTTATTTAAAACTTTAGCTATTTTCCCCATTTTAAGATGAATCACAGGGTGATGAACTTGCCTACCAGCTAAGGGCACCAATCCAGCACTGGGCTGGCTGGCACTAAGCCCTGCTCAAAGCCCCACTGGCTTTACTAAGTCAGGTTCTCTGAACTCCCGTGTCCACATCAGCTTGTCATGGTGTAGGACTGGGATTTTTGTGCTGGCTCCCACAAAGCAGACTTATTTCCATTAGAAATTCTCCAGCTGTGCATTCAGGAAAGATTAGCCTGGTTTTACTGGGGAGAGGAAATAAGACTGAAATGGATGTCTCTGTGTGATGCAAACAGATCTCAGGATGGCACACACCAATAGAGGCTGCAAATCCAGAGCCAAACAAAATGTCATCTGCATTACTCAGCTTTTTACCATGGAAGCATTTAACATGTTAATTTGCTACAGTCATAGCAAAGTTTCCTGACTTGATCCAGTTTCACACAGGGCAAAGCATTAACAATTGTAAATTCCCAGTCTGTAAATTCAGGTGGGTTCCAGAAACAGCAGAAGTGACACATCAGAACAGATTGGTGATCTGGTCAATCGCCATCCATGTGGTATCAAAACTACTTCATGGTTTTGGATACAGACCCACTTAGCTTCAGTGATATGGGGTCCTAGATTCTGCATAGCTAGAACAAGACTTACAATAAATGGGGATCCCTGCTGGTGCCATACTGGTGAGCATCTAGATGTGAGGCAAATAAATCAAGGCCCCATGGGAGGTCGCTGGAGGAGCTGCAGTACCAAAAGTCAGGACACTCACTGCCAAACCCTTCCAGTTCCTCTGAAGGAGTTAAACTATTTTCTCCCAGCTGAGTCTGTCTTTCTCTTGAAAACACATCACAAACCTTCCTGGCAAATCAGCCTTTTCCTCATAAAATTGTTTAATCAAGATTTCCCATGCAGCTGGCTTGAGTGCATCCTTCCTATTGCATTAGTATATGAAAACGAATGGTATTATTGATGCAGGCAAAGGAATAAAAGGTGACTGAAGCAAGTTTAATTAAAGAGAAAGTTTGAACTTGAGCAAGAGTTAGTTAAACTAAGACATATCGATTAGCTGAGCTGGTTTTAATTATTACAAGACAGCCACAAGTTTACTTTGATATTGAACACAGACAATCCTTCAGATCACACTACCACATTTCTCTGACATTTCCAGTCACTGGGGAAATTGGTCAGGCTAAAACTAATAGAGGATAACCACAAGTGAGCCAAGGTGTCCATCCAGACACAGGCAGAGCTCCTGTCTTTAATGAAAGATCAAAGCAGATGCTGCCACACAGCACACTTCTGTGGGGTGAAGGAGCCCTAAGCCAGCTGTGCAACTGGCCCCTCAGAGCAGGACAGGAACGACAGAGTGCCTTAAATCATGTGGTTATATAGATAATGGTGTACTAAGAAAAAAAAAAGAGAGAAGAAAAACAAGAGTATCACACATCAGCCACTTTTCTCTTTTTTTTGTTTTTTTTAGAAAAAAGGAGGGAGGGTGGGAGGCAAAGAGAGGGTACACAGCTATCCCAGAGTGGTGTGGGGATGTGAAACAAAATGCAGCATTGTTTTCTTTTAACTTGAGTACAAACCAGGAGACAGGGAGTCAGCAGCCCCATTCCTGAAGAGAGAGCAGATCCACCAGGCCCTTCTGAGACTGCAATCTGCTCAAGAGAAAACTACTTTTCCCATCACTTGCACAAGACAACCCTGAGTCCCAGCAAAAAATGTGGGTGAAGTTTTTAAATATGCCTTACCCCAGGGGAACAAGTCAGTTCCAACAAAGCTCACAGAGCTCATCTTCTCTACTTAATGCTTTTCCTTTTGAAAGCACACTTTTTCCCCCAAATTAAGAAACATTGCCTGCATGTTAGCTCCATACCACGTATGACATGACAGGGATGCAGTTGCTAAGTGACTGCCATGGGGGGAGAGGGAGACAGAACTTTATGTTTGTAATCATCTGAGAGGATACGCCTGGCTGAGAGTTGATTCTGAGGAAATAGGAGAGGCAGAGAAATGAGCCCAGCCTCCACACGACAGATGAGGTTTAATCAAAAAGAAACAGCTTCCAGTAAGTTGTTTCAATACCTTGAACAATCTGATAAACAATGAGACACACAGCATAAATATGAAGCCCCTAGAAAACAGGTGAGGCTTTTAATCATGGAAAGCTCTAGTACAAGAGAGAAAAAAAATCAGGACGAATGCTGCCTAAGCAAAACAGGAGTGATAGCATCAGATGTGAAGTGCTAATTGAAATTATCCCAGTGTGGCTAAAATAATTAAGTTGAATCTTTGTTCTAATAGGAGCTAATTCTTCTCCAAAGGAGGCTGCCCTCCAGCGCCAGCTTGCACCCTGCCAGCCTCCACTGGTGCATCAAATCCACTCCTCTCAACACACAAAGTCTTCACTACCATGAGACTGGACATCACCTTTCCAAGAGGGGCTTCAGGTGCATCTGAAATCCCAGAGCTCTGAGGTTCAAGCACATCAAGCCCCTGCATGACACAGACCTGGAGAAAAGGAGGTCTAGTATCCAAGGCTTGCAAACCCCCTCACCCAAGCTGATGCCAGAAGGTAGCAAAGGGATTGACCATGCTTTTGGGGCTGGGGAGTTTTAGCTACAACTGCAGGCTCAAGGAAAGGCCCTCCCTAAAATAATGGTGCTTCAAACTCATCCGAAAATAAAGGTATGGAGCAAACCTGGCAGCACCTCAGGTACCTGCTGATTAATACATGGGAAATAATAGAATCATAGAATGGCAAGGGTTGGATGGGACCCCAAGGATCATAGAGCTCCAACCCCCCTGCCACAGGCAGGGCCACCAACCTCAGGCCTGGAGCTACACAAGGTTGCCCAGGGCCCCATCCAACCTGGCCATGAACACTTCCAGGGATGGGGCATCCACCACCTCTCTGGGCAGCCTGTTCCAGCCCCTCACCACTCTTTCTGTAAAAAACTTCCCCCTAATATCCAATCTAAACCTTCCCTTCCTTTAGCTTTAAACCATTCCCCCTTGTCCTGCCATTATCTGCTCTTTTTAAAAGTTGATTCCCCTCCTGTTTCTCTGCTCCCTTCAGGTACTGGCAGGCTGCAATGAGGTCCCGCTGCAGCCTTCTCTTCTCCAGGCTGAACAAGCCCAGCTCCCTCAGCCTCTCCTTGTAGGGCAGGTGCTCCAGCCCTCTAATCATCTTTGTGGCTCCTCTGACCCCTCTCCAACAGTCCAACATCTTTCTTGTATTGGGGGCCCCAGATCTGGACACAGTACTCCAGGTGGGGCCTCATGAGGGCAAAGTAGAGAGGGACAATCCCCTCCCTGTCCCTGCTGGCCACCCCTCTTCTGATGGAGCCCAGGATACCATTGGCCTGGCGAGCTGCAAGAGCACACTGCTGGCTCATGTTAAGTTTCTCATCCACTGTGACACCCAGGTCCTTCTCAGCAGGGCTGCTCTCAAGAAGCTCTTCTCCCAGTCTGTATCTGTGTCTGGGATTCTTCCGGCCCAAGTGCAACACCTGACACTTGGCAGTGTTGAATTAGGTTCACCCAGGCCCAGCTTTCCAGCCTGTCAAGATCCCTCTGGATGGCTTCCTTTCCTTCTAGGGTGTCGACCACACCACTCAGCTTGGTGTCATCCACAAACTTGCTGAGGGTGCACTCAATCAATGTCATCATGTAATCATCGATGTCATCATCGATGTCATTGATAAAGATGTTAAAGAGAACCAGGCCCCAGACAGACCCCTGGGGGACACCACTTGTCACCGGCCTGCACCTGGACATAGACCCATTGACCACCACCCTTTGGCTACGGTCTGTTAACCAGTTTCTTATCCACTGGATGGTCCACCCATCAAATCCACATCTCTCCAGTTTAGAGATAAGGATGTGGTGGAGACTGTGCCACAGGCCTTGCACAAGTCCAGGTAGATGACATCGGTCGCCTTCCCTTTATCTACTGATGCTGTCACTCCATCAGAGAAAGTCACCAGATTGGTGAGGCACGACCTTCCCTTGGTGAAGCCGTGCTGGCTGTCCCGGACCACATGCTCTTCCCTCATGTGCTCCAGCATGTCATCCAGGAGGAAATAGCCCTAGAAAGAGCTGGGTCCCTTCACCTCCCCAGGAAAGGGGTTCCTGCTACACCCCTCTCTTTTCATTCTTGTTTCTCACTTGCCTTTCCACACACAATCCCCTCCTACTTGCTCCAGCTCCTGCCTGCCAGCATGAGCCATCATTCCCCTCTGTGCCCGAGGCTCACATTAATTGGTTCCTTGCAGCCTTTCCCTTAGCCCCTCAGCTGCTGCTTGTATTTTCCAGCTAATCTTCCTGTGCCAGAGGGCCAAAGCCATCTGGTGCTCATCTCCACAACGCTCTTCCACCCTGCCCTGTGGTCAGCTTTGGCTACTGGCTGCAATGATTAGGAGTGATTGCACTTCAATCATCAGCCAGCCCTGCGGAATTCAGCAGCTTTGATTTTGCTTGAGAGGAGAAAAGGATGTTAGAAATATTCTAGGCTTCATCCCAGCTGGTCAGATAAATTTTTAAAAGCTTAAATGGAGTAAAGATTGTATTATGATTGAGGGTTACTTATTTTTTCCTCAAGGCTCAGTGACAATGATATGCTGAAGGCACCCAAACTGGGGCTTACAACCATAAACAGGAGGAAACCCAAATGATGATCTGAGCTGGTACAGAGTACAAGGGAAAACACCCAGTCACTGAATGAGCTTTTGCAATGCAAAGTCGTGTTTTAAAGGACATTGTTAGATTTGCTGCATAAAGATGAGAAGCTAAATCCATATTTAATTACATCCCTAAACAACAGCTAAGGAAGTGCTTCTAGTGAAAGCAGAGGTGAAAGTGAGGGTACAATTGTGTCCCCAGCATGAGAGGGGAGATCTGCTCTGTGCATTCCATCAGGGAACAAGTCGTGTACTCCCATCGAACACCAGTCTCATCTCTCAAACCACCCAATTACTGCTGCACACTTTCCATCCTATGGTAATTAAAATGCAGGCTGAGTCCTCGTTGGCTTCCCTTGGCTAAGTCAAGAGACCTAAAACACACTCACAAGTACTCTTAAAGTTCAGTTACTGCTGTTCATTCAGCAGAGCCAGGAACAAAACATCTCAGAGTCAAGAAATCAAGGAGCCTGACCCAAATTCCCTATGGTGACAATCAGGCTGATCTCAACCTCATTTTTCTTTAACTTCAAGTTATACAAAAAATATACAAGTGATCTATGCTCTCTCTTCAAATCAACACATTCAAAAATAATAGCTATTTCCTGAATGTGACTTTTTGTTTTTATCTCTGGAACTACCTGACAGAGCTGAGCTGCCCCCCATTTCCAGGCCTGCCATGCACAAAGGCTGCCCTGCCCTAGAAAAGGTGACTGAGCTATTTGCTAAAATCCAGCCAGTGAGGAGATCCCAATATAAAAAATTACAATACAGGGAACACTTCTGGTGCACATAGGTATTATGGAGAGATGGGGTTTTCAGTCTTAATGTTAGATGTATGGGTGCAAAAGAGACAACTGCTGAAATTAATGATTCCATACACTTTACTTCTAGACTTTGGACATTTTTCAAATCAAAGATCTTCCATTATAAACATAAAGTCAGTTGAACTTGCAGCTTTTTGTTTTATATATCTTTTGTCTTATTGTTACTGTATCCTGATTTATCCTGGCTAGGGATTCCTTCCATCATATCATGCTCCATATCAAATCCTTCTCTGAAAACATGATATACCAAATGGCACAGTCCCATACAGGACATCTTTCTAATAGACTGTCTGTCATACCTTTCATCTTCTTTCACATCAAAACACAAAACATTTCCAGGCACTCTAGAAAGCCAGCATGGTCTCCACAGCGTCCTGAGATCAATCTAGAGTTTCAATGTAGTTTTGTCAAAAAATATTAATGCACCTAATGGTAACATAATGAGGCCAGGCTTAACCCAGCTGAGTGACAATTAAAGCAGATTAATATTATTTCACAAATCCTGTCCTTTTGCAAAGTAGTCTCTTGCCTGTCTGCATGCCATATTTGAAGCAACAGTTTTCTCTGATGTGAAATTCTTCCTTCTCATCAAGACAAAAAAAAAAAGAAATAATCTACATTTGACATTAAGAACTTGAACCAACTTGATTTGCTCTGATAATCTGCAGCTTCAAGAAAGTTATCGTGTAAACCAGCTAATAGAAACATCAGAAAATCCTGGGACAGGGTAAAGCACATAGAAGCCTCTTTGGACTCTGGTTTCAGGTGAGAATGCTGCACAGAGGTAACGGCCCTTCCTTTTGCTCTCTGCCTTCTACACAACACTTGTGCAGCAATATTCTACATTGCCTCAGTTCCCTCAACTTTGTTTCTTCCTTTACCTCTGTATGTTTTTGCTGCTTTCTGAGTTCTGAAACCCATCTCCCAAAGCCTCCTAGACCTCTTTTATCCTCCAGGAGTCCCCCTAGAAAAAGGGTGGAGTGTCAGTTTTGCTGTCTTTAAATTTCCACTGTGCTGGAGCTGGAGCTTGGGCCCACTGGAGACATGCAGAGGGGTCTTGGTAGTAGTCAGAAAGGTCCTGAGCTCTGAAGGTGAAAGAAGGCAGGACCAAGCAGCAACAGCTGGTGGGACAGAGGTCTTTTCACCACTCCTGCCACCAGGCTCCACTCAAATTGCTTTCCACATCTGTGGATGTATGTCTGCAGCAAGAGCTGCTCCTGCATGGAACCCACAATGGGAGGTACGAACATTGCCTGGAGAGAAGGGGCAGGAGCTATTTGAATTGAAGGATGGATTTTTTTATCTTTTCAGTTAAGTGCTGTTCCTCTTTAAGAATATTTCACCATTTAGTTTGGTGGTTCTTCAAAGAAACCCTGGAGGCCCCTTCTTCCTGCTAGATAGAAAAATACCTTGAAGGAAAACAAATTTATTTTTTATAGTAAAACCATGTGATTCATATAAATGAATTAGACAAATGAATTCTAGAAATCAGACAGCATCCAGCATGATGCAAACATCTGTGCAACTTGGATAAAGAAGACCATTCAGAGCTACTGACGAAGGCTACCCTGCACGCTCCCTGCATGAAATGCAGCCCTGCATGCTCCCTGCATGAAATGCAGCCCTGCTTGCTGGAGGCCTGGACTGGAAAACCTGAGCCTGCACATGCATTTCTGGTTCCTTTCAAAGTCTCTTTGGCACCTCTAGTCAGCTCAGCAGTCAAGTAAGAAACTTGAAGGGAGTGAAGTCCAACATACCTGTTGGAAGACTCTCAAGGAGACTCCTGCAAGGACAGCAAACTCCCAAACCCAACAGCATCTGCCCAAAGAGCCTGACTCTCTCCATGTCCAGGAGATGGTGAATTGCATAGCCAGGCAATTGCTCAGAGAGGGACAGATCTGTTTGCTTTCCCACTGCTTCACTGAATTTGTGAAAACTGCAGGATTTCGTGGCATCCTTTCAAGCACCATAGTGCTGCAGGTAGAGAAACACAAACAAAAATAGGGAATTTTGGTTATTGCAGAAAAGAAAACAAACAAACAGAGCAACACCCTGAAGATGGACAAATTATAAGCAGCTGGAAGAGCAGGAAAGGAAGTGAAAAGTGCTGGTGATGGACATGAGAGAGTGCAGCAGAGCAAACACTTGCCAGCTGTGGGATGCAGCCATGCAGGGAGGTCAGCACACAGGAGGTGGCTGGCTTGTGCTCAGCAGGTTTCTGTTCTGGCAGTGAAAAACCTTGTTCTTGCCAGAACAGTGAAACTGGCCCAAGAAGCCACCCCTCCCAACGTGTCTGCCCAGGCACCCCCAAGGAGGCCACGTGCGCTTCTGCTCTATCTACCACAGCTCCTCTGCAAATTGACCAGAGCTCTCCAGTGCCTCCAACCATCATTTAAGACAGATCTCACTGGGTATCCAACCAACCATGAGAATGTCATTTACAAACAACCCATCAATTATCCATTTGCTAAAAAAGCAGAGTCAATTAGATACCTCCTGGGGTGCCTGGGTCAGTGAAACATCCCCGGGTGGACAGGAGCAGCATTAGATAGTTCTTCACATCTCCCATCTTTGTGCCCATGGGATCAGAAGCTTCATACTAGAACTATTTCTATTCTCATCTGTTAGCTTTTCATATTTGATTTCAGATCCAGGACAAATTTAGTTTAAGTCCTGATGTGCAGTGAATGCATACTCTATGTTGACAAATTATTAGTCTCACATATCATGCTGCTTGGTAAACCCAGAGAAGGCTACTTCCCATTCCCCATTGCAAATCAAAGATCATTTGCTTAGTAACTCTACACCCAGATGTATTCAGTGAAGCACAAAGTGTTGTTGTTTACCAGTCTGGGATAATGTCCTTGATCACCAGTCTGGGATAATGTCCTTGATCCAGCAGGACATAAAGCCTCCCCAGACCTGCTGCCAACTCCGTGTGTGGTGCTCTTCAGACAAATCTGCTTTAATGAATGTAAGGCAGAGAATCCCACTTGAGCCACAGTGACACATTCCAGTCCCACCTGCTGCATCACACCGAGTTACACAGATGCACTGGGTACCAGTAAGATGGGTACCTGGGTTTGCACTGATGAGAGATGAGCAATAAATTGACTGGGACACAAACTCTCAATTGGATGAACTCTTAGTAATTTCACATTGCTAAAATTCGTTCTTGCCAAAGCTACAAGAAGGCTAGATGTTCACCTGGTGTTCCTGCTGACTTCCTTCCTTGGGCAACTCCCTGTTTGGAGCTGGCTTGAACTTCTGTGCTCTTCATTCTCTATTCCTTTTGCTCTTTATTAGGAACCTATTCTGCATTGAAATTCCTTGGGTTTATAACAACAACAAAAAGCAGAGTGAACTTATGTGAGAATGGAAAAACTTCCAGCTATTCAAGATGACAACAGGTGGAGGTTCTGTCCCAGTCAAGAAAAATGTCTTTTAGGAACTGGTGAGAGACACCATCTTTTCTCATAGCCCCAAAATGAGATGTAAAATCTGAAAAGTGCTGCCTCTAAAATGGTTAGGTTATTAACTTCTGAGCTAAGAGTATTTGCTAAATTACAGCTTATTTCCAACAACAGGCATCTTTTATTAAGAAACTCAACTTGGATAATCAAGAACCACCCACTGTGAAATGAATGAAGCATGTTCTCTGGAGATACAAAGACTTTCTTTACCAGTACTGTGTCCCAAAAAAATGGTAATACATCCTTGACTTGGCAAACGTGGCTTTGGAAAATAAATGATATATTTTATTTATTGCAAGCAGATGAAATTGCTTGTTAAATTAAAACAGTCTTAAGAAGTAATAAATAATGAACAAACTACAGGCCTAATGGACCAACACTGAAAGCAGAGTCCCTCTCCCAAACTGTGAGCTCCAGCTGTGGAGAGCATTATTGATGCAGCAGTTACTCTGTAAGCTATTTCAGGCACCCTGTCTTCATCCCAGGACTGCGAGAAGATAAAGAAGAATGCAAATAAGAGAAGCTGCTAAGAAACCAGATAAGAAGACAGCATTCCTTCAAGAGCCTGGACATCACATGCTGACCCTTGGCTAGCCAATAATCCTGAAAGGGGAGCTCATGTACTTCACAATGTAACCAATTAGTTAGCTTGCTATTTTGAGTAAACCCAGTACAGGGTATAAATGTGTGTGGCTGTAGCAATAAATGGGCAACGCTTCTAGCACTTTAGAGGACTCTGTCGTTTACTCCGACGGTCTCCCACGGACTCCCTGCAACATCAGCTGACAACTTTAATGTTTCATTCAGAAGAAACTGTGAGAAAAATTAAGAAGGCTACTCTCTTCTCTCCTTTCAAGGAATCCTTAACGCTTACTAAATAAAATTTAGAATCTAGTTAAAGGATTGATGACAGCATGTCTGTCTCACTGGTGATGAGAATGAACATTGTTTGCCATCACTTTGTAGCATAGCTTTTGCAATCTGGCAGAGAGATCTGCAGGATGAATTTGCTGTTTACTAGATAATTCCTCATTGCAGTGTTGGCCAGGTTAAGTGACCCTGAGGTGAGCACAGCTGGACACAACTAAGCTTCACCCCAGGTTTCCTTCCACACAAAGCACAGTTTTGCATCAAGCTCCCCACCTCCCTCATGGCCAGGATTCCCCATCCTGGGGATCCTGCGCTCACCACTGCGCACAAGACTTCAGTGAGGAAACTTCACACAAGGTGGCAAACACAGTGAGAGCTCAAAATAATCACCTGTATATACAGGGAACAATCTGTGGAGGTGCTCAGGTCTCCCTGCAGGGTGTAGAGGGATGAAGATCCAGACAGTTCTGTAAAGTACAGTGGGAAAAAAAAAAGAAAAAAAAAAAATTAGGAATGTTTTTTTGAGGTGGGTTCTTTTGTTTGTTTGGCCTGGAAAGAAACAGATACATTTATCAGTACTCAGGTGTGCAAGAGGCTTCACTTTTGCACAAGACAGCAGTATCAGAGATCTGCACATTTGTCAGCTCTTAGCACCTAAAGGACTCCTAGTAGAACTTAGTTTTACCTCATTTTGTATCTGCCGAGCTTTGCTCACAGAACAGCAGCAAGAGGGATGAAATTTTCTGAGGGTGTGTAACCTAGAGGTTT
Source organism: Laterallus jamaicensis coturniculus (assembly GCA_022605575.1). Taxonomy (NCBI): domain Eukaryota; kingdom Metazoa; phylum Chordata; class Aves; order Gruiformes; family Rallidae; genus Laterallus; species Laterallus jamaicensis. Next base: position 4,543,281 of record JAKCOX010000014.1, read on the forward strand.
CAAGCCAGGTGTTGAGAAACTTCCACAGAAAAGATTTTTCTTTGCCATCTGTAAAAGCTCAGCTCTTCCTTCTACTACCTGTGAGCTTTGCCTGCCTTCTGCGGGAGCAGGGCACGGTCTGGCAGCAGATCTTTGCCAGTGCCAGCAGCTGTGCTGGGCCAAAGTGACCCCTCAGCTTCACAAGTCACAGCAGTGGGCTGTGAGATTTGCATTTGGACTGCCAACAGAGAGATCTGTTTGGAATGATTCTCCTGACCACATTATGAAACAGTTCCTTTCCTTCTGTTCTAAGCACATGATATTCTCACAAAGAAAAGTCAAAACCCAGGAAGTTTACTGTGCATCTCTAAGTGATACACCAGGACATACCCTCTATATCAATACAATGATCTGATCCAGAGGACACTGACATCAGCCAGCATTTTCACCTATGAAGCAAGCATACTCTCTCCAGCTTTCATGGTTGAGTCTTTACTTCCACAGAGGTTAAGGATGGGGGGGCACTTTTTAAAAAAATATTGCTGGATATAATTAAGTTCTCCTTTTTAATGATTGAGCCACTGTATTTTGAAAGGCAAATTTTCCCTCTTTTTCGCCACAGATAGAACATCGTTATGTTGTTTGTAGGAATTACGGTTTTTATCTTCCTGTCAACAAAATATGCATGCAAATAGAGTTAGATTATTTATAGAACAACATCAAATTAAACTGCTTGTATAATGACTTAAAACTGGTTATCGCCATCCTGCATAATATCTGTTTAAACACACCACTTGCAACAAGCTTTCCTAATCAAAGGAGGAAACAAAAACACAATGTCACTAATTTTATGCATGCCATAACGTGCTGTTCAGTTCTCAGCAGTGCAGCCCTGAGCAGTGTGGAAGAGTGATGTTGCTTCTACCAATATGTGCTCTTCAGCATCTCATAGAATCATAGGGGTTGGAAGGGACCTCAAGAGATCATTGGGTCCAACCCCCTGCCAAAGCAGCTCCCCAGCTCATATTGCACAGGTCAGCATCCAGACGGGGCTGGAATCTCTCCAGAGATGGAGACTCCACACACCCCCCTGGGCAGCCTGTCCCAGGGCTCCTTCACCCTTACTAGGGAAAAGTTCTTCCCCATGTTGGTGTGGAACTTCCCATGCTCCAACTTGCAGCCATTGCCCCTTGTCCTGTCCCAACAGACACAGAAAATGGGCTGGCCATTTCCCCCTGCATCCCATACTTCAGATATTTATAGACATTAATAAGGTCCCCCCTGAGTCTTCTTTTCTCCAGGCTGAACAGTCCCATTGTATTGTATTGGCCAAGTGTCAAGGCCCAGAAATGCTAATGGCAGTATTCAGGTACATCATCTTACTCCTGCTATGCAGTACAGGAGTCTCAGGTGAAGGCTGAGAGCTGCAGGAACAGGGTCTATTCAGACCCATTGAACCTACAAGCTCTACCCAGGTTGGGGATGGGAGGTTCAGGACCTCTAGGGTTATTCGGTCACACAACAGAGCATTTTAAACACCCACAAACCTCTGTGGGGCATGGGAGGGTTGGTAGGCAAAGGCAACGTGTCAGGCCATGTACTGGCCCACCCAAGCCAGCCAAGGCGCAGCAGCAGGTCTGTGCGGCTGGGACACAAACCAGCAGAGATGGGAAACCAACACTGCAGGTTGGTTTTCTCTGCACCCAGTCTCCTCGTTCTGGTTGAGAGTTAAGGTTCTTTCTAGCAGCTGGTACAGGGCTGTGTTTGGGATTTCGAGCAAGAACACTGATGGTAACACACTGATGTTTTAGCTGTTGCCAAGCAGTCAAGGACTTTTTGGCTTCTCACGCTGCCCTGCTAAAAAGAAGGTGTGGGTGCCCCTTGGGCACCCTGCAGGGTGTAGAGGGATGACAGGAGGGGACACAGCCAGGACAGGTGACCCCAGCTAGCTGAAGGGATATTCCCTACCACACAACTTCATGCCCAGTATGTAACTGTGGGGTGGGCCAGGAGGCAGTTCAGGTTGAGAACTAGCTGAGCAGTTGTAAACAGTTGTTCACAGGTGCTGAACAGTTGTTCTGTATATTCATCATTATTATTATTCTCTCCCTTTTCTGTCCTATCAAACTGTATTTATCTCAACCCACAAGTTTTACATATTTTTGGTTTTCTCTCTCAAATTCTCTCCCCCATCCCACTGGTGGGGCAGAGGGAGTGAACAGCTGTGTGTGGTTGTTTTAGTTGCATGCCTAGTTAAACCACAACACCCAGATAAGCTGTTGTTGCCCCCCAACAGCTCAGCCCCATGGCATTGCATTTGGCAAAGCTCGGTTCCCCACTGGAGCCTGGTGCTGGGCTGCTTTCTCTAGGAAAGCACCAAGCTTCTCCTTTTGAGCTGCCCTTCCTGGCTTAGCCTCATCTGCTCACATTAACTGAAAGCTATTAAAATCATCGAGTGCTCCAGAAATGGCTTTTGTCAGAACAGCAGTTGCATCCTGGCTGCCTTCCCTCTGGCCAGAGCTCCAGCACAGACCGTGAGGAGCCTCACCCTGACATTATGAAAGCCACCTCTATCCATTTCCAAGCTTTTCTCCTTGCCTCACGTGTCCATATGCCCGCGACAGAAGATGCCTTAGACCAGCAACAGAGCTACACTGAATATCTGAGAGAAGGGAGTTACCCACCCTAACAGCTCACACTGCGTTGCCTTCTCTAGAAGCCACAGGGAGCCCCAAACAAGCTGCAAACACAGCAGTTATTTAACAACAACAACAAAACTAACTAAAAAAATATACCCCTGCATACACTGTCTGGGCAGTTGCAAACTCAAAAGCCTGGTATCCAAGGGGGTGAGGGCAAGCAGCACATTTGGTGAGCAGGGCTTCAGGATGCAGGTGAGGAACTTGTGGTCCGGAGCAGCTTGCAGGAGCTCTGCACAGTGCACCAGGGATGCTGGCTCTGAGGGAAAAAAGGCTGCTCAGAGCTCATGGGGCAGTCCTCATCACACTGAAGCATGTGAGAGTCTGACAGGAAATAAATTGGACCTTCAGTCAACCATTTAGAAGTGTTAGAAACTCCCCAGTGTGGGTCATTTAATTTGGTAAGGAAAAAAAAAAAAAAATATATATATAGAGAGAGGTGGATTTCTTTTCCCTGCTTCCCTGACTATTTTTTCCTCTTGGGCTCACTCTGCTGGTGATGGAGGAGCTGATGCCATAGAAAAGAGTAATTTTGGTGGCTCCAGTCCACACAGAAGCAGGAATAGACTTCTCTTTTTATGAGCTCCTGTTTCCCCATCCCCCCCCCAACAGTTTAATGATGCTGAGTTTGAAGTGTTGCCATTTAGTCATAGAAGAAAGTGCAATGGGGCAAATTCTTACCTTTTTTATCTGGTGTTCACCATAACAACCACTCTATTTTGTGTCACTCCCATGCTCAAAAAATTATGCCCATCAAAGGACAGGTATTCATGCCCTTGCAAAGCTAATGCTGGTGGGATCAGGCATGGATTAGACATATGAAGACTAAAGCCTACCTGTCCTCTTAAATTCATCTTCTGACTAAATCCCACCCCCACACTCCCCTACCAAAATGAGCAGTAAACAACCCCTCATTCCCAAAGCTCTCCTTGAAAGGCAAGAGCAGTGACAAAGCCCATGAGAAGAAGAAAGAGACACACTTATAGATCCTATATGAACTTTTAGCCTTGCACCAACAAGAGCTATTTAAAATGGGAGCAAGTCATACCCACTGCCTTCAGTTCAGAGCAAATTCCCTCTCTCAGCATTTCCCAGCTGAACTTTAAAAGTGATTAATCAGCACAATGCTAGCTGACAGCAAGGCAAGAGGAGTTCCCTGGGCATTTCCTAAGCTGCCAGCATCCCTCCAAAAGCCACCTGGATGCACTGCTTCGACTTGCAATCCTCACAGATGCCTGAAAGGTGACAGCATTTCTAATAACATCTGCCTGTTCCTTGGGTAACAGATGAATTGCCTCTGATGACTAGAAGATTTCACCCACAGGTCTCAAATAAACCAAGGTGGAAAATCCTTTATTTGAGAAAAGATGGACTGATTGACAGCCTGGATGCTAAACGGGATTTAAAAAATTATTATAAAACTAAACCTACAGCAGTGAGAAAATAATTAGACTGAGGATAGAGTTTACATGTCCAGCTGAAACTGACAGCAGAGTGTTGGCATAGGATGGCTTCCTTATATCAAATTTTTGTATTTCTCTGCAGGTGTAAGGTACCTGGTCTGTACCCATGCATTGCAACCGCAGATCTCTACAGCCAAAGAAATCCCTTAAGGTCTGGGCTGGAGGACCCAGCTCCCTGCAGCTGGAGGTGGCCTGGGCAGCTATGCTGGCATGGAAATCCGTGGCCAAAACACCCCCAGCAAGGCCAGGAGCATCACGCTTCACATCACGCTTTCCATGCAGCTGCTCAAGGCTCACAGCAGTGCTAGCCCTGTGCTTCTCTGAAACCATAGCAACCAGAGATTTACTTTTAAAATAAAGAATTGCTACCTTTCTGGCAGAGAAGATAGCAGCTTCTGCAAGGAGTGAGCCTGCTGTCTTTCTGTATCCCTGGTCAAATTAGGGCCAAATTCAGGCCCTATCTGACTACATGATGGAAACCCATTATTAACAAGGCTGTGGGACTAAGCAGCAGAGGAAACATCTGTGCATATTTGAGCACAAATCCCAGTAGACCTGCAGCAGCCACTGTAAGGTGAACCCCTGGAAGAGAGAAGCACTTCCCAACCCACCTCCATGTCATTTGCTTCTACTGAGGATGGGTAACTGAGTAAGGCGGTTTCCTTCTTTCAGCCCTACTATGCAGGGCAAGTTCATCCCCTGCCACTGTGGTATGACCTGGGTGCTGTGGTTCATGGCTGGTACCCCAGGCAGGGCACTGCACTACTGGGGAGAAGATGTGCATAGCCAGGACTGCATGGCTAGAGCACAGCTGCTCAGTGCTATTATCTAGGGTCAAAAGCCCTGGACAGACAGTTATACAGTACTCTACCGAGATGGCTGTTAAAAAAGGAGATCTGCATCTCTTTGGGTAGGCAGCCCTTCAGCAAGTCCCTTTCCACACCCTCAAACCACATTTTGTGACCTGACAGAGGACGGATGTTGCTGGTTAATCATAGAAGAGCCCAGAGAGATTTGCTCAGCGGTGGAGGTAATCTGAGCAAGGAGAGGCACTGATATCTCTGGGGGGCATCAGGAGGAGCATGGCCAGCAGGTCGAAGGAGGTGATCCTCCCCCTCTACTCTGTCCTGGTCAGGCCCCACCTGGAATATTGTGTCCAGTTCAGGGCTCCCTGGCTTAAAAAAGACAGGGATCTCCTGGAGAGAGTCCAGAGAAGAGCTACAAAGATGATTAAGGGCCTGGAGCATCTCCCCTGTGAGGAGAGGCTGGGTGAGCTGGGGCTATTCAGTCTGGAGAAAAGAAGACTCAGGGGGGACCTTAATAATGTCTATAAATATCTGAAGTATGGGATGCAGGGGGAAATGGCCAGCCCCTTTTCTGTGTTCGTGGAGACAGGACAAGGGGCAATGGCTGCAAGTCAGAGCATAGGAAGTTCCACACCAACATGGGGAAGAACTTTTCCCCAGTGAGGGTGTGGGAGCCCTGGGACGGGCTGCCCAGGGGGTGTGGAGTCTCCATCTCTGGAGAGATTCCAGCCCCATCTGGACGCCAACCTGTGCAATATGAGCTGGGGAGCTGCTTTGGCAGGGGGCTGGACCTGATGATCTCTTGAGGTCCTTCCAAACCCTATGCTTCTATGAGGTCCTGGTTGCAAGGGGGTAAATAAACAGTTGTTTGGCTGGACCATCTGTAAGATGAAAGGTGAAAAAACATAGTCAGAGCCTGGAAAGCCTGACTGCGTGGAGACTCAGGCCCCACTTCCACCACCCTACCCCCCACCCCCACTTGACAGTTTTCATATTCTGACCGAACCATAATGTTAATAAACAAGGTATTGCATGTTCCCACTTTCATGGGCTTTTCACTGACATGTTGCTGGTTTTCATCCTTTTTAATATAAAACCTGAGCCCGGCATCAGGACTCTTCTGCAGTTAGAGACGACAGCTTGGAGTTTTCACTCCTCATCACAGCAAAAAGCATTAAGTAAAAGCTATTTTGTGCATGAAGTTGGATCTGGCCTTAACAGCTTTTTCTGCCCCAAAAACAGAACAAAAGAAAATAATTGAAACCAATATATTCTGGAACTACTTAAATCTTAAACAAGTAACAAAATGGTAAAGCCAAAAGGAGGTGAAAGTTTTTTTACTAAAATTTGCTCGGGCCTCAGAGCAGAACTTGAGAAAGGAGGGAACGCCAGGAGAGAGGTTTCTCTGCAGCAGGCTATTGTTGTACAGCTCGCAGATTGATCTTAAACACTGAATTGCCCCATTGTTAGAGGCACTTAAGACATAAAACCAAGCAGGAACAGGGTTTCCTTGTCCTGGCTGTGGGAGGCAGCTTTTAGATGGATTGTTATGCAAATCTGCCTCTGGCTTCAACCTGGGTTAAAAGCTGTTCCCCAGTCAATTAAAATCGGAGTCTTTGCAGCGGCCCTTGCACCGAGGTTAGCTTTCCATGGAAAGCGGGCTGGGACTTTGTGTTTTAAAAGCATGGCTAGAAGCTCCAGTCCTCTCTCTGAGATGGGGCCGGACACACACACACTGGAGGACCTTGGTGGATGTGAATGGGAGCAGTAGGTTTGCCCTCACCTGGCCACCACAGCCACCCCAGCAAGGCCTACCAGGAAATCCCACCTGGACCAAGGGCAGATGGTCTGCGAGAGTACAACCTGGCTAAGAGCTGAGATGGGGCACATCCATGTATCAGGCACATCCTTGGGACACAGCTCCTGGTTTTGTGGCAAGGTACTAGTCCAGAGCAGTGCCCAAGACCAGGGCACAAGCACAGCTGGCAGTTAGGGTGAAGCAGGAGCACTTCAGCCACAGAAACATTGTTAGCAGGCAGAGGTTTCCCCTCCAGCAACGTGACTTATCGGCCCATACATGAGCTGGTCAGTAAAATACATAAGTATGTTGTTAGTCATGATGCACAGCATGTGTGATGTGCTATGTACACGCCCTACAGAGGCTGGGTTTGCCTGGCTGCAAGCACAGTTCATCTCACACCCAGCAAAAATTGACAGAGGAACAGTGACACCCCACCAAACACTGCAAGCTGGTGAGCACCCAAGCTGCCCCAACCACACAGCAGCCAGGGGAAGCAGTGCTGGGGACTTGAGCACATTCATCTTGGGCTGAAGGATGGTGTATGACACAGCGCGTACTCCAGCAAGGGCAGCGAGACAGCAGTGGGATAATGAAGGATAATAGCTGTAGAGTTCAAAATCATAACAGTTCAACCTATGCAGAGGGTTGGTTTCCATGAGAGCCATTATCTCAGCTCCAATGCCTGGATGTCAGTGCTCCTATACCTGTTCCATTGGTTAAGTACACGGTTTTATTGCTGTTTATAGAAGTGCCTGCATACAGAGCAGCAAGGGAGCACATTAGCCAGAAAGTGCTCAGCTCACACCAACTGCTGTGTGAGAGCTTCCAGACCCTGGCCAAGCCTCTGAGAGGGCTGATAAGTGCATTCAGGAGGCTGCCTTAATTTCTAGGCTACAATCACTGGCTGATGTGTAAAAGCAAGTCAAATCATTTTTCCTTGTTGATGACTATTAATGTGGAAGGAGGTGTCAGAGGAAGAGGAGGCAAAGCCTTCCCTTCTCTTAGGTCATGCTTGGGCTGCTTTCCCCAGATCTCCCTTCCAGGCTTGTGAATATTTCTACGCTCTTCTACTTTCTATATTAAATATCACTGCTCATTAGCGATATGCTTTCTGGTGCACTCTCTGGGAGCCCCACAGGGGCTGATCACAGTGGGGTCTTAGAGCTTAGCAGCCCCTCCTGCCCCTCAATGATGGTGGATTCCCTTCCCAGCACCCCAAAGCCCAGCCCTTAAACCTCACTCCTTCCAAGTCTTCAGCTCTAAAACCAAAAGAAGCCCATAAAGAGGTGATGCCTGTGCCAGCCAGCTCTTGCCTCCTCTCACAGAGGCCCTCCTCCCAGACATGCAGATTTCCCCACCTCCAAAAAGGGAGAACACGGCACTGGCTGCCTTTATGGTGTGCTTTGGGAGCTACTGAGTAAGGTTAGATCCTCCCACAGCGGTAAGGAAGTATAATCTTGATTGCCTCTTCCCAGTGCAAAACTTTCAGCTTCTTTCCACAGGGCTGAAAGCAAAATTTGCATAATTCCTCCTTCAGATGAGACAGCCACACTGCTTCATTCTGTCTCAAGGGAAGCCTACTTTTCAGATAAAGGTAGGCTGCAAAGATTTTACTTTCCTTTATGTAAATATATGTGTAAAAGAAGAAGAAACCTGAGGGATATTGCAAATCATTCTCTAGACCGATACATAACTTTGCATGAAGAAAGTAGATTTGGAGATGGGTGACTCAGATTCATATGGTTGTGTCAGGATTTTTAAAATTATTATTATTTCTCTCCAGCTAATTGAAGAAAAATAAAATATTTGGGCTCAAGTTGTTCTGCGGAACAAGCTCTTCCCAAAGAGGGCCAGCCCTGAGGCAGTAACTGCATGTTAAGAACAAGGCCAGCGTCCCACTCAATGAGCATAGCAGAGCTCGCATGCTGTGGGAAGTTGAGGATGGGTGGTGAAGCACAGTGACTGCCTGTGCTGGCAGGTTGAGCAGAGGAAGTCTGTGACAGCAGAGCTGCTATACTGCTCTGCTCCCCCCACAGCCAGCACCCTGCTCCCAGCCTCATCATCCCACGGGCAGTTGAAAACCCTGGATCATGGGGACTCACCCAAAGCAGCTAGGCTCTCACAGCCTGACTTTTGGGATGCCAGCATCATCTGCTGCAGGGCACCCAGGTGCTAGGTCAGAGTGCAGCAAAGAACACCAGGAGGGAATGAGCCACCTTTGGGGAGCCGTATGCACGCTGCCATCTGAGCAGCAGCTGTCTCTGCTCCTCACCCTGTGCAGTATCTTCCTTGGCTCCTGAGGACCATCTTGGTAGGACACCTGTGTCCTCCCAGCAGCAGAAAACATTCACATATCCAGCTGTCACCCATGCAAGTCCACAGACACCTGGATCTTCACCTGATTCTGAGCTCAGAATTCCTCCCTAATCGCATTCAGGAAAGGCAACAAGAGGCAAGCAAGTTAAAAAGTCCTCAAACACTAAACAGCAGCGACACAGGGAGGCTCTGGGAATTGGCACATTAGATACTGCAGCTGCACAGGCAGCTCCTTGCTCATTTCTGCAGTTTCACTGCATGGTGCTTGGCAGCCCCACAGCATCCCACCGCCTGTGCGTGGGCTCATGCCACAGCAGCAAGTGCCCGGCGGTCCCCAGCTCACAGCATCCCCTGTGCCACCTCCACAAGCCATTCTTTGGAGGAGAAAAAAAAAAGGAAATGAGTAGGAGAGAACAACACGCAATAGTTGTATTTTTGTTTGCATTTAGGTTTGTTTGTCAAGTCAAATTGCCCTCTCATGGGGCTCAGAGCACTGAAACGCTGGGATATTTAACTGCCTGCCTTTCAAGGTTTACACCAGCCCCTTGGTACAGTCTGAAACTTGTACTGGAGATTGTTCCAGTCGCCCCCTGAAGCAGCATTACTTTAATAACATCTTTACAGCCCTAATGGATATCCTTGGTAAAGATTATAGCCCTGCTGTTAGAAATTTGTTGCAGGACAATGCTTACACAGTGATAAAATAGCTACCAGGGAGCTAGGAGTTGTGTTTGCATTCACACGTTCTGCAGAAACAGAAATGTGAGCCATTAGGAATTATTATAATTAGCATATGACTAATTCATTGGACTATTTTGGTTTCCATTTTATTTAGAAAAAGTCTCAGGACCATACATCATCTGGGAGAAGTGTATTACTGCCAAGCATGTAAATACCCAAGTTTCTAGTCTCACCGGTAGTTGCTGATAACTCTGTTCACACTACAGAATGTGCATAAACCATGGGAGCCAAACTCTTTCCTAGGAAATCACATTTCAGGCAAGCCTCCTCCCTATGCAAACCCCTCACACAGACAGCAAACAGCAGTTCCTGCCCAAATAGCTCCAGGTTTGGGTCCCCTCACTGAGAAAGGCAGTGACCAGAATCAGATCCCAGCTTTAGATTTCCATGTAGAAAGAAGTCTCATGCATGGACAAGGTCTGTAGCCAGCTACTGTAGTGCTGAGGTTTGTGTCTGGATCCTTCACAGAACAAACAAGTGAAATGGTCAGGTCCTTTCAGAGCCCTTCAGGAGCTACTTACTCGTCATATGACTGTTGCAGAAGTTCTGCAATAAATTGTACAGCATTAATGATCATCTAACTACGCCACCATGGAAAATTGCCTTAATGCTACCTCAATGTATTGATGAACGACTCATTAATTCAAATTATTGAATACTGGCCTTGCTTTCCTGCTAAGCTTGAGTGACTTCATACCAAATCCAAACAGCAGAGTGGTGCTCAAGCCATCTCTGAAATCAGATGGGCATGAGGACTCCAGATACCTGTGGACTTATTTGCTGCAATCATGCTGAGTAAAGGAGAAAGCACGAGGCTGCTCCAAGCTGGAAAGATCTTTGTGGTAAGAGGGAGCAGGTCCCTTTTCAAATCCAAACCATCACTGCATCCTACCCAAAGAAGGTCTTAATCCTTGAAGCTCCTTTGAACCGACAAAGACAGAATTTGACAGCCACAGGAACAAAGGCAGCCACTGTTTGGCCATGCTGCTTTTGTGGACACTGCTGCCTTGGTCAGAGACAGAGAAGAACAAGTTTCTGTGCAGAACCACTGTCCTTTTTGGTTTTCCAAGGTAGTCAGTAAAGTCTGGGAAGTTTTTACATCCTCTCATTCTGAAAAGAGCACAAGATTATTAATTCTATGCTAAAACAAACAAACACACCTATTTGGCTTGTTTTTGAGGGGAATACTAATGTAGTAAGTTACTTGATACAGGAATAAATTCACCACATTACCAATCACTTAACTGGCCAGTAAGCTTGCAATACCCACAAGCAGTGCTTAGAAACTACAGCTGTTTTGAACATAGCAGGAATCTAGCTTCAGATAGTAGCTGAGGGGTGACAGGTAACCTGCAGGAAATAGTTGAGATGGGGTCTTTTATATTCCATATTGGAGGCAACATCCACTGCCTGGAAACTGAAACTGTGTTCAGCCTCAAAATAAGCAGCAGTTTCCCAGCTTGGTGGGACACTAAACACCGAAAGAATAATGAAGTCTTGTTGAGATCTTTCTGAATGGCAAAATTTCATCTGAACCCAAGGAAAAAAAGTCCTTTGCAAGTGCAGGACCACATCAGTCTTGCTGCGTTCCAGAAGAACTGCACATAGAAGAGGGATGGAAAGAAATTAAATGTCACAAAAAAACCCTGAACAGGTCAGTGAGAGAGGTAAAGTGAGTAAGAAAAGGATGGAGCTCAGACTTTCCTATCTCATGCTTTCTCTCCAAGGTACTGGAGATGCCTTCCATACAAGCTTGATCTCACCCCACTTTGGAAGAAAAAAATCCCAGTGCAACCAGGTCTTCCCCACTGCAGTCCAGCTCCCAAGGGAAACTGAGCCTCTAGAAATCATTGAAACTTAAAAGTGTGGTGAGTAACAACCATAATCTTCAGCCAGGAGAAATTGCAGCACTGATTTTCATAGAAGTAGAATTAGATCAACTCCAGCTACTAGGGAAAGTCTTCCCCAATAATCGTTATTGTAACACAGGTCTCTATGGCACCAGCCACCAGCACACTGCTAACCATTTCCATATAGTTCATTAAAACAGCACAACCCCTGCAAGGGAGGAAGCATTCTTTCCTCCCAGTGTATAGCACTAAATGAAGACACAAGAATTGAAAGGACTCACCCTTAGTCTCCATGAGCATCATGGCAAACCTACACACTCTCAACTCCATCCTCTGCCTCAGAGAGGAACCAGCCCCTTCACATTGTTCTCAGGGCTAGGGTGGGGAACTACAGGGCAGGTGATTAAAAAGGGAAGAATAGCTCCTAGCTAATAACAACTTCTGTCCCTTCTTTAAATTACTGAGGATCAGGTGTGACACTGAAGCAGTATAGATAGGAGAGGAAATAAAAAACCCCACCACAACCTTAAAGTGATGAGGATTAGCCAATTATATAGTCAGGAAGCTGTGTTAATTAGTGACTCTTCAAGAGAAGAGTCAAAGGACTTTGCAAACACAGATAGAAACCGATTTTAACAAGCAGTGGGAAGTCCCAGTGTTGGAGAGGCATCAGCAGTGCAGTGTCCTCTTCTGGCATCTCAATTACTACTGGGGATGGCTCCAGCAGAGGCTGTGCTACACCAGAGGCAGCAGCCACCCACCACCAACTGAGTGCAAGCCAGCGATTAGTCTGATTCATTTTTTTGGGGACTGTTATGATATTAAAATGAATAATCATGTAGCTGGGACTGGTAAAGGATTATTCCCTACAATAATAGTCATAGCTCTTTGTGAGCACCCAAGAGCACCTGGGTCATCTGATCACTCAGAAGTGGCCCATCGTCAGTGGATCAGAGAGGGATTGATTTTCTCTTTTTCTTAATGATGATGCATAATGTAGCAGCTTTCTGCACTACTCAACAGAGACCCAGGCTGTTTAAAAGAGATCTTTGTGCAGTTGCATGGCCACGATCTCATTGCAATCACGGAGACGTGGTGGGACAGCTTGGATGACTGGCACGCTGTCATGGATGGCTGTGTGCTTTTCAGGAAAGACAGGCTAGGGAGGCGAGGTGGAGGAGTTGCTCTTTATGTCAGAAAGCAGCTGGAATGTATTGAGCTCCACCTGGGGAAAGATGAACCATCAGTCGAGTGCTTGTGGGTAAGAATCGAGGGTCACGCTAGTATGAGTGACACTGTTGTGGATGGGTACTATAGACCCCCTGATCAAGAGGAGCGGGCTGATAGTGCTTTCTATAAGCAACTAGAAGTAGCCCCGAGATCCCAGGCGCTTGTCCTTATGGGGGACTTCAATTATCCAGATATTTGCTGGGCAAGCAAAACAGCCAGTCGTATGCAATCCAGACAATTTCTGCAATGAGTAGAAGACAATTTCCTGCTACAGATGGTGCAGGAACCTACAAGGGGAGGGCGGGTGCTGGACCTTGTTCTTACTAACAAGGATGGGCTCGTTAGGGAGGTGAAGGTCGGGGGCAGCTTAGGACAAAGTGACCGTGAAATGATAGAGTTCAAAATCCTGGGTGGAAGAAGCAAGCCAAAAAGCAGGATAGCTACCCTGAATTTTGGAAGAGCTAATCCCATGGGCTATGCTGTTAGAAGGAAAGGGGGCCTGTGAGAGCTGGGTAACATTTAAACAGCACTTCTTTCAAGGACAGGACAGGTGCATCCCTTTGAGTAAGAAATTGGGAAAGAGAGGCAGAAGACCTGCGTGGATGAGCAGGGAGCTCATGAGTAAACTCAAAGGCAAGCAAAAGGTTTATGAACTGTGGAAACAGGGTCTGAGCGCCTGGGAAGAATATAGGGATGTTGTCAGGGCCTGTAGGGACACGACTAGGAAGGCTAAAGCCAACCTGGAAATGAAGCTGGCAAGGGACATAAAGGGCAATAAAAAGTTTTTTCAGGTATATGAATAGTAAGAGGATGAGCAGGGATAATGTAGGTCCCTTGCTGAATAAGGCGGGTGTCCTGGTAACAGGGGATGATGAGAAGGTGGAGATACTAAATGCCTTCTTTGCCTCGGTCTTCACTCCTAAGGCCCCTTGGGACCCACAGCTCCTGGATGAAAATGAGAGTGGTTGGGGAACGAAGAGCTTCCCTCTAGTTGAGGTAGGGGAGGTCCAGGAGCAGCTCAAAGGAATGGATGCACACAAATCCATGGGCCCGGATGGGATGCATCCACGTGTGCTGAGGGAGCTGGCGGAAGTGATTGCGGAGCCGCTATCATCTTCGACAGGTCTTGGAGAACAGGAGAAGTGCCTGAGGACTGGAGGATAGCCAATGTCACTCCAGTCTTTTAAAAGGGCAAGAAGGAGGATCCTAGCAACTATAGGCCAGTCAGCCTCACTTCTGTCCCTGGAAAAGTTATGGAACAGCTTGTTCTGAATGCCATCACCAAGCATTTGGAAGAGAAGAAGGTCATAAGGAGTAGTCAGCATGGATTCACCAAGGGGAAATCATGCTCGACCAATCTCATAGCATTCTATGATCTCATAACAGGCTGGGTAGATGGAGGGAGAGCAGTGGATGTCATCTACCTTGACTTCATCAGGGCCTTTGATACTGTCTCCCATGACACCCTGATAGCAAAGCTGAGAAAGCATGGGATAGATGAGTGGACAGTGAGATGAGTTGAGAACTGGCTGAACGAGGCCCAGAGGGTTGTGATTCGAGGAACAGAATCTGACTGGAGGCCTGTGACAAGCGGTGTTCCCCAGGGCTCGGTGTTGGGTCCAGTGCTGTTAAATATCTTCATTGATGACCTTGATGAGGGAACAGCATCCACCCTCAGCAAGTGCTGATGATACAAAGCTGGGAGGGGTGGCTGACACACAAGACACTGCGCTGCCATCCGGAGACCTGGACAGGCTGGAGAGCTGGGCAGGGAGAGACCAGATGAAATTCAACAAAAGCAAGTGTAAAGTCTGGCACCTGGGGAGGAACAACCCCATGTATCAGTAGAGGCTGGGGGTTGACCTGCTGGATAAGAGCTCAGTGGAGAAGGACCTGGAGGTCCTGGTTGACGACAGGTTGGCCATGAGTCAGCAGTGTGCCCTGGTGGCCAAGAGAGCCAATGGGATCCTGGGGGGCATCAGGAGGAGTGTGGCCAGCAGGTCGAAGGAGGGGATCCTCCCCCTCTACTCCGCCCTGGTCAGGCCCCACCTGGAGTGTTGTGTCCAGTTCTGGGCTCCCTGGTATAAAAAGGACAGGGATCTCCTGGAGAGAGTCCAGAGGAGGGCTACAAAGATGATTAAGGGCTTGGAACATCTATCCTATGAGGAAAAGCTGAGAGAGCTGGGGCTGTTCAGCCTGGAGAAAAGAAGACTCAGGGGAGACCTAATCAATGTTTAGAAATATCTTAAGCATGGGGTGCAGGGGGAATTGGCCAGCCCCTTTTCTTTGGTCAGTGGAGATAGTACAAGCGGCAATGGCTGTAAGCTGGAGCATAGAAGTTCTGCACCAACATGCAGAGGAACTTTTTCACAGTGAGGGTGACAGAGCACTGGAACAGGCTCCCAGGGAGGTGGTGGAGTCTCCTTCTCTGGAGATATTCAAGACCCATCTGGATGCCTATCTGAGTGATATGTCCTAGGGAGCTGCTTTGGCAGGGGGGTTGGACCCGATGATCTCTTGAGGTCCCTTCCAACCCCTACAATTCTGTGATTCTGTGAAAAGGATTTGATAACAGCTCACGCCTGAAGCAGTTGGTTTTTTTCCCCAGGCAGAGGGAATAGCAGAGCAGAGAGTTGGACAAGTCACAATTAATTTACTTGTTCTTTTTATATGGTTACAATCATCTCTGTTTATGCTTAAGTCAGGGAAGCTCAAATCATGGACGTGGATTTGTTTAAGAGCACCAAGATGGGTTCCTTTAATGTGTTACCTGCGCCTTCTTCTAAAGCCATTTAAGAATTGGGGAGGGAGGGAGGGAGGAATAATCTAAAAGACTGAGCAGAGCTGGTTTAGGTTTTGTTTATCTCCAAGTGACCACTAACTTTGAGGTAATTCTTGAGGTTTGTTGCACTAACCAAGAAAAGCAGGTGATATAAAATGAGGGAGCCTGCATTACCTGTGTAGACAAAAATGCTTTCTCAGCAGAGACTTGTTCTTGCTGTGCTTGTCCTAGACCATTATTTTCACTTCCCTGAAATGTGCTCCATGGGGAATCTTACAGGGAGTAGACATCGCTTTTGGTGAATTGTATTGCACACGGCTGTGAGTTGGAAAAAAGCACTGCAAACACCGAGATGTGACAGATGTCACATCCCCTCACACATGCTCCTCAGCCCAAACAAGTGTGAAACGTAGAGGAAAGTGCTCCTAAGAAGTGTCAGAGGGAAAGAGCTGCCCCACAAGCACAGGAAGTGGAGTCCCAGAGACAAAGACCTGCTGGTCAATGCCCCAGCCTGTCCTTGCCAGCAGCTTGTTGACATAGTGACACACCGGCCATTATTGGACATGATTTTGGGCACAATAAACCTTTGAAACCTGAGCAGTAGCTTCCAGAATCCCCTGGAACAAAAAAGCAACTGCTTCAAGTAATAAACCTTGCAAAGTCCAAGTCTTGGTGTGATGCTCTGGACACTGCACAAAGGCTGAACATTGTGATGTTCTGTGGCTGCCAGTGTAAGATGGCTGGATTTTGTCACTCCATGTCCCTTTCCACCCCAGGTAGTGCACCCAGCTCCACCAGCCTGTCTTACAGTGCTTGAGGGGTTACAAATGATGCACAGGGGCTCAGATTGTCAGCACCCACAAGCACAAATAGGGCCTGTCTTGGAGTTTAATCACTTCATGAATAGAAAACTCTTCATATTTCATTAGGATCTCTCCATCTGTTAAACACCATCCCAGAGAGTTTGGTGACACTTTTAATGAAGATGTGAAGAGGTGCATTTGTTTTAGATATAATCAGACGGATGTTTTATTATGAATTAATGAACTATGGTGATTAAAAATAATCCAGTTTTAGAATACCACATATTAACAATTACTCCTGACTGAAATCACAACTGAGGAAATGCTAAAGAACTTTCATGACAATGACTGGAAGCAGAAGATGAAAAACCAGTGAGGTGCAACAGGATGAGAGGTGCCTACAGGCCAGGCTTGGGTATCCCAGGCTGAATACAGTTGCCCATACTACCACTCCACATCACTACAATCTCCTTTTCACTCAGATCAGTCATCAGGGGCTTCTCACGCCTTTCTCCATCTTCCCAGCCCCTCTTCACACTCATGTGTCCCCACTCCCCCATCCAGGGGACCCCATAAGGAGCTGGGGAGGGTGAAAGGACAGTAACATCAACAGGCTCAGAGACAGACATAATTGACCTCTTCATGCTTGCAAAACGTATTTCAGACTCCTCTCCCTCCTGACCTGGGTCACTTTGGCCAAGGCTGCTTGTCCTAGAGGCATTGCACAGAATGGGATGCTCTCTGATGTAGGGCTACATCTTTCCTTGCTCTGAGGGGACAGTTCCATGGCCATGCTGAGCATCAGCAGCATCTGACGAGCTGATCCTGAGCTGGGGAGTCCTGCATCTGCCCTTCCCACACTTTCCAGTTTAGAAAAGATTTCTCTATTTTAGCAGAACCCAGTGCCAAGGACCAGAGGCCACAGAAAGCAGCTATTGCAGTTTCCATAGGGGTTTCCCAGTTTCTGTGAAGCAGTTTGCAAACAGGGAGGTCTTTGCCCTAAGAGTTTCTGTGAAAAAGTTCCAAAGAGTTAAATGAAGACATGTACTCATGCCATGGGTGCAAATCCCTTATTTCCTCCTGTTAAAATAAATCTGTTCCAAATCATTGTGGCTTCCCAATGGCTGCCGCCTCATCTTTCTGCACTTCAGCTCTCCATTTGGCTTTCTTTTCTGTGTTTATCCTCAACAGTGTGTGATCTCTTTTAGCAGCCTTGAAAAGAAATGGAGATAATCATTTCATGGATGCATTTCCAATGACTACATTTCCCATATTTGCTCCTCTTGTTTTTACATCCCACTGTCCTCACTGATATTTTTGCAGTGACAAAATGTAATGTGTTTCCTTGTTTTACCAAACCTTTGGCATTTGCAGCTCTGGTTAGCAGGAAGGCTACACTGTAAATCGTTCATAGGTGCTCTGGGACATGCAAGTCAGGCTGGAGAACCCGCTTCCCCACCAGTGGGTTGGGGAGAAGCCAGTGTTATATTCTTGGTGGCCATGGTGGTATGCAGACGAGGTGAGCAGGCCTGCAGGAGCCTCAGGATCCACGGATGCAGGGCAGGGCCATGTGTCATTTACACTGTCAGAGCTACTCCACAACCTTTGGACCGGCCTCTTGCTGAATTATGACACAGAGCATTGCGCTGCATGGGTTTATGGCAAAGTGGGTCAGAAGGAGCATATTAACCAGCAAGTTGTGCTTCCCTATCCCAATCTCTCCTCTGGAGAATAGGGAGAGGCAGATCCTGTGCAAACATTGCTTATATGAACTTATTCTCAAACCTTTCATTACCCAGGAGCTTATTTACACAGAGAGCTTTCATAGGCCATAGATGAAGTGAGAAACAATACTCACCTCTTTGCCTGTGATTACCATGGCCAAACAGCCCAGCAAGGTCAGCGCAATCATGATGTAGCAAACCTTTATCCTGACACTGTTCCTTGCTGCGTCAAGGACCTCGGACCTGCAGAGGACAGAGCAGAGTTTCCCTCCTGCAGCAGCATGTGCGAAATGAGATCATGGGGAGCTAGCTAATGAATCCTCAAGTCTTCCAGTAACTGCCTCCAAGTGTATGATGTGTTTCAGCCTTGTCTTTCTGGAAGACTCAAAAGATTAGCCTATGGGGGAAAGATTCATCCATCCTCCCACACGGGTGGGGTATTGCCAGCAGTCATCAGTAACAACAGGAATAAAATCATGCTCTTCTGCCTCCTTTTATTGAATGTAAGAGTTAACACCTGAAAAATTATAAGGACAGGAAAGTCTTCTCATCATGCTAATAGAATTATGAGAGGCCCAGCTCTGGGTGCTGCAGGGCAGGGCACGGTGTGCTGCACAGCACCAGGAGAATGGGGCCTCTGCCACTACAGCCAGGCAATACCATCCTCACTGGAATAAAAGCACATGCATGGTGTTTTGGTTAAGAGGAATGGGGAGTTTTCATAGAGCAATGGGGCACAGCAAGTGGTGACTGAGTCTGTTGCCACATCCCCATCCCAGCTGCATGTGGTGCTCTGAGCCCTGTCCTGCTGCAGCGTAGCCCTCTGCCAGGCAGCTGGCACCAACCCCACAAGCATCTGCCTGTGGTGGGAGGCAGAGCCTGAGCTGGAGCAGACAACTCCACCGTCTGTCTGGAGTTGTCTTCCTGAGCAGCTGAGCAGACTCAGCCATCGCTGGGAAATCTGCACCACCTTCCATGAGCGATTTGCGGCATCTATCCAACAATTCACACTTGCAAGAGCCTGCAGCATGGCAATGAGTCATTCATGAAATCATATCCAGCCATAGATTTACTTACACCTGCAAGGGGAAGGCCAGCTGGAAGAGTCCCCAGGATGCCACAAGTCAGGAAGCACTATGTCTCCATAACTGAGTGACAATACTTTAACAAAATAGAATCATAGGGGTTGGAAGGGACCTCAAGAAATCATCAGGTCCAACCCCCTGCCAAAGCAGCTCCCCAGCTCATATTTCATAGGTTGGCATCCAGATGGGTCTTGAATATCTCCAGAGATGGAGACTCCACCGCCCCCCTGGGCAGCCTGTCCCAGGGCTCCCTCACCCTCACTGGGGAAAAGTTCTTCCCCATGTTGGTGTAGAACTTCCTATACTCCAACTTGCAGCCATTGCCCATTGTCCTGTCTCCACAGACCACTGAAAAGGGGCTGGTCAATTCCCCCTGCATCCCATGCTTCAGATATTTATAGACATTAATAAGGTCTCCCCTTAGTCTTCTTTTCTCCAGGCTGAACAGTCTCAGCTCACCCAGCCTTTCTTCATAGGGGAGATGCTCCAGGCCCTTAGTCATCTTCATAGCCTCCTCTGGAATCTCTCCAGGGGATCCCTGTCTTTTTTATACCATAAAAAAAATACCTCGACAAGGAGGTAAAACCATATCTCAGATGTGAGGAACTTGTTGCAGATGTCTGTCACAAAAGCTGTGTAACCCCCCAACTTCTCTTTAAAATTTATGCAGTATTATTCGTTGTCAATCAATAAGATCCAGCAAAGCATGCAAAAACCCAAGGCAGTGTGTTCTGAGTTACAAATACACTTGTCTTGCAAAAGACCCTTCAGATTAGTCTGAAATGGTGTCTACAACATGGGAATCCACTTTACTTCCTGGGGCATGATAAAAAGTACACATTCCTAAAAATTCAGGCTTTTTTTGGACACCAGTAGCAGCAGGTGAAGTGAACATGGAGGACCACTAATCCTCACTATGTGGGCACAATTCTAGGTAATTCTGGTAGACCAGGGTCTCAAGCTGCATGTTTGTATCCAAATGCATCATTCAGACAGATCTACTTACGATATGTGCCTGGGAATGTCCTCCTCCTTTTTATAGCGTCCTGCCCATACTAATACCTTTTTATCAAAATTTGTAGGCCTTCTATCATTTTTGAAGGCTCTGTAACCTATAAGAGAGTTTATAAAAGAAAACAATTAGCTGAGTTAAAGCAGAGCAGAGGAAAAAGCCTATCATTATAGGGGGTAAAAGGACTGAAAGTTCAGAACGGCACTTTTCTGTGAGAGCCAAATGTGCTTTCTAATGTCAAAAGGACGTAGCAGCTGGCATGAGATGCTTTGTTACATTTGCAGTTTATTTAATTTTGCTTCCCCCCCCCTTTGGTTTAGGTAGCTTTTCAACACTTCTAGCCTTCCTGATTAAGGGGGGAAAGGATGTGGGGCTGCAGCACCCAAGCCTGGATGATGCTCTCACCCTGCTTGTGTCTTGCTTTAAATGTCCCAACCAGTGAGTTAAGCAAGCTACCAGCAGCACTAATAACTCCTCAACAACTCCTTCTGAAAGCACTGATGGAGACAAAATTTGTTAAAACACAGCCTGGTGGGAGGCTGGTAGTTGTTCTCATGCAAGCTGGGTAGTGCGTTACTGTACTCTAATGATGATACATTACACCCCACCGGACTACCAGGGTGATGCTATTAGCCTGCTGTCACTGTAAGCACAGCGAGGAAAGGGCTCTGGCTCCCCTTGAGGGAAACAAGCCCAATGACAGGCCACAGTGAAGGCAGTGGCAGGGGGACCCTGCAACTATAGGATGAGCAATGGCTAGCTCAAATCTCGGTTTTTGCATTGCACACCTGTACAGGTGGTCATCATGAGGTAGCTAGGACTGCTCACACCCAGGTAGGTGCACCCAAGATGCTAAGTTACATCATCCTGTGCTTGCAAATGTGGGACTGGTATTTAGAAATGCTCTTTGGGTGATGAGGGCATGCAGGAAGGGGTGGGCATGAAGGTGGCCCCAGTCTCAGCATTCTGCAGTCCCTGGCTGTTGTTGGATTGCTCATGTTTGGCTGAAAGAAAATCATCATCTCTACAGAACAGGGCACAGGGAGCATCTCTTCCTGCCTCTATTGAGATGGTGAAATTACACCGAGTGCCTTGGTCCCAGGTCATGTGAATGGCTGAAAAATCCCAGGTGTAAATCTTGGCACCCAGACCCCCAGGTAAATTTAACATCCTGCTTCTCCCATTTCTCTTACAGATGGCAGTGAGACCCAGAGAGCTACATCTGAAATATCAGCAAGTGTCTGAATGAGATTCACAGCAAGCAGTAAGATGGCTCCATCCCAGAGAAGACAAGGGTAAAGCTCTGCACTGGGGACCCACAGCCAGCCATCCCATGGGAGCACAAGCAGCCCAGCCTTGCTACAGTGAGGCGTCTGCAAAGGTACAGCTGAGGACATGGTGGTACAGATCTAAAGAAAAACTACCTCCATGACAGGGAGCTTGCCCATGTGAGAGCAGCCCACACCTGCTGCCTGCCACAAAGACACCCAGTTGTGCATGTAACCCGACAGGGAGCGTTGAGGGGGAGCAGAAGGGTGCAAATCTGGCACTTGCACCAGCCCTGCACAGTGGGGACATGCATCAGTCCTCCTCTGGAAAGCTGGCAGCTGGGTGGGAAGAGGAACATTTTTAAATTTTTTTGTAATTAACAGGTTCCCTGACATGAAGTATCCATTTGAGTTTGTTGTCGCAGGAGGACAACTATTTAACACCAAAAAACCCTTTATCCCTGTGCACTGCTCTAGTCAGAACATTGCTACAGGTCTTGGGAGCATTTGCAACCCCAGGAGATGTTGTGCTGTGGTATCATGGCCACACACAGCAACGCATCACCTCCTCGCTCTTTCCTCCCTCCATACTGCAGCACGAAACAGCGACCAAAGCCTTTCTACCCACCTGCATTAGCCACCTGCAAGGATGCATCCTGAGCACCTTTCGCTTTGTCACCAACGCCTCTGGCAGGGTACAGGACCAGCCGAGCCACCCGCTGCCACAGCCCAGGGCTGTGCCCCAGCAGCCTCCACAGCATCCTGCAGCTGTCACAGGGCCGTTTGCCTCCAACGCTGGCGTGGGAGCGCGCAGGGAGATCAGCAGGAACCCAGAAGGCAGCTTCTAGGAGTTACTAACATAAAACTACCCCTTCCTGTAAGAAGGGAGTAGCATTCATTTCCACTCTGCTTGCCAACAGTTTCTGCTGTCGTCACGATGACTAGTTGGATTTATCACCTGTGTTTACCAAAATGACACACCTCCCAGGCTGGGCGGGCAGAGATCACTCTGCCCTGGCCTCTCCATCCCAAGGAACTGCTCAGGAGAGAAAGGGATATTTTACTTTATTTTCTCAGTCCTTACTGTGATGGGACTGAAATAGGACAGTGCGCTCTATTTCCCCAAAGATAGGCCTGCTGCCTGTTAATTAGCACAGCCAGTGAAGCTGCTGGGGTTCTTCATTATTTTTTTAGCTGAGGACAATCCCACAAATCGGTTGTGTTAGGCTTTTGTGAAGAGGAGATTCACAGGAAGGAGAGGAGCAGATGGGAAGTTCATCTCACATCCAGACTGCAAACTTTCCTGGCAAAAAATTAATATATATATATTTGAGATATATTTCAGGTTTAAATCAGTAAAATAAGAAATTATTTCAGAAATCCTCAGGTGATGTAGTATTTGTCACTCAGTAAAATTGCCATTGAAATGTAATGCTACCTATAAAGTATTGGACCTCTTTGGATTCAGTCTCCATGAAGTCTGGATAATGCTGGATATTTTCCACAACATCAGCCATTCTAACCAGAAAGGGAACCAAAACCAATGCT
Organism: Laterallus jamaicensis coturniculus; assembly: GCA_022605575.1. Taxonomy (NCBI): domain Eukaryota; kingdom Metazoa; phylum Chordata; class Aves; order Gruiformes; family Rallidae; genus Laterallus; species Laterallus jamaicensis. The sequence continues at coordinate 4,566,388 of JAKCOX010000014.1, forward strand.
ATTTTATCACTTTGACATTTTTCCTGTGTTTTGTACAAAATTATCCCTGATGGGTTAGGAAATGGAAATGCAAAATACTTGTCTCATTTGGAGCAGTGGGGTATTTACTCTCTTAGACATACAAGGCTCTAAAGCTGATTTACAATGAGGAAAAAAAATTCAATTTGAAAGGGAAGAAGCAGTTGCCAAAAGGAAAAAAATCAGAACAATTTAGTAATACTATCAAATGCAATATTGCAGATAATCAAAGTGTGTCTAAAAGCAAGTTAAAGAACTGCAAGGGAATAAAGCTTGAGATGTCGGCAAGGACATTCTTTAAGGGCTCAGAGGATGAAAGATGTGAGACAGATGCAGCTTCAGCTACCCAGCTCCATGCCCCAAGGAAAAACTCTACAATTTATAGAGACATCTTATAATTTTTGAGAACACCAAGTTACTGATATTGAGGAAAGAAGAAACTCGCAGCAGTGACAGCTTTTCCTCTTTCATGAAAGCTCCGTGATGCATCTGGACATAACACAACGTGTTTATCTTCATTTGCTACTAATTTGGTAAAGCAAATTAGACCCATTTCCAGGTTAGGAAGCCATAGAGAAAAAATAAATGGTGGTCTGAGCTTCCAGCTGCAAACAAGACCTGCAAACAAGCAGAAATCAGTGGATGAGATTAAGATGGAAGAAGCAGAAGTGAAACCTGGTAAAGTTACAGAGATTGTGTCCTGCGGAGGATTTCCCTGGTGGGCAGAGATAGGTGTGAGGAGGAGGAAGGGTGCATTTATAGCATGCGATTTACAGGGCTCAGTACCCTGAGCATCTCTGCCGGCTCACCTGTTACCTTGCAGAAAAGATGCTGAGTGGGAAAAGAGGCATTGCATACCTGGACATCCCTTGGTGGGTAGGAAGGGCTGGGGGGCAGCAGATGGAACGTGCCGCTACAATGGTCACTTCACAGTTGGAGGCATTCAGCCACACTGGAGCTCTGGCTGTGCACAGCATTTTCAATTTAGCAGACACTCTCCTACATGCTCATTGCAAAAGAGTCCTATTATGGCTTTGATGAGAAAAAAAAAAAAAGAATAGTTTTATTTTATCTTTTAATTTCTCAAATGCAGACAGAAACATGGGGTTTTCAGGCCTCCGATGCTTATCCATCCAGAGGCTGCCAGTTGTTTCCTGTAGAAGACACACCAGCTAACAGCTGTGTTAGTCACATCTGCTGCAGGATTTATTATGCCAGCATTTAGAAGTGCAAAGACACAAAGGACCTCATGAAACCACAAAGGCAGTTACTTGTTTCTGAATTTTGCTCGTTTCCCTGGCACCACGAATGCTTAATGCTGGGGTGAGTTTTACTGCAGTGCACAAAAGCTCATAAAAAGCTATATACACCACTGTGTTAGGAAAACAAGTGTTCCCTTGTGCACTGTGGATCTCACTCTGGCCCAGAGCATCTTTAATCCCTTCCTGAACAGCAGAGAGATGCAAAATGCTCTGGGAGGAAGGTAGCCTTGTGTGCAGCCCGATGGCCTTTAGTCCTCCTTCAAGATGTTCAGACCAGTACAAGCACATCCCCTCCTGCCCAGGTTACAAGACATCCCCACGAGGCTCATCCCTTCACTCTACTCACCAAGCCACCGCTTGATACCTACCAGTGACTCATTAGCAGAGCGCAACCATTATTTCATGACCATTAAGCTCACAGACAGGGAGCTTATTGTGTCGCTGTAACAACTTGCTCAGAGATGCAGAATTAGCAAAACTATACTTAAAGGACCATCAACTCCTCCACCCACAACCTTCTGCCAGGAGGAAAGCAGGATCTCAGCTCCGCAGCAAGCCCTGGACAGTAGAGATAACAACTTGCACACTAACTGCACAGACCTTCCCCAGGTTTCCTCTGACCCTCACTGCAAGGGGAGAGCACAGATCTGAAGGTTTCTGAGTTAACAAAGGAGCCGGCTAGCTCAGAGAGCAGGGAATGGTTTGCAGCTGAGGTGGTGGTGCTGCAGACTCTTGCCATTACTGTTTTCTGTGCAAGAGCAGTATGCAGCTGTAACACTTGCTGCACAGTGGTGCCAGCGCCAAGGATGGAAAACTGAGCACAAAGCCTCACAGGATTCCATCCTGGTTCTGCATCACTGTCACAACCCTTCTGCCACCTGGAACCCTGCTCTTGCAGCACGGCCTCACAGCCAGTCATCCTCCCCTCCCTAAATGTACACAAAAACTTGTGCCAAAGTGAACTGAAAAAACAAAACATAAAAAAAACCATGGCTCTTTGTAAAAATCCTCCTTGTTTCCTGGCTGACTTTATACTGTCATTCCCAGTACTTTAATTCTGATTATTGTCAGTCTATTGCAGCAGTGAGAAACTTGGGCTGGGGTTCTATTCACCTGCCCTTTTTCTGCTTTCAACAACCACAGAATCAGAGAGTTTATTCCTCCAGAAGCCACAGGTTCCCACGCATCTCTTCACATCTCCTAGTTAATTTTCATAAGATTGCACAATTCTTCTTTTCTTTTTTTCAGTCACATTCAGAGGAGGATTCATGGGAGTATTCAACCGTAAAAGGTATTACTCTGTAAAGCTGTTTTCATGTGCAGTGTCCTCAAAATCAAAGGGCTTACCATCAGGCTCTGTTTTGCATGCCATGCAAACTTTTTACATGAGGGCTATGATGAGGAGCAGAAGATAAGATTATCTTTAAATTCTTTGCCTTCCTCCATCTAATTAAATATGCAGCAGAGCTCTGCCTTGGTTCCTAGAGAGATAAACAAGCAATCTGGGATGGGCTCACAAAATTCTAAGTGAGTTGGGGAAATATCCCTCCATGAGATTGTGTATTCTCCAGGAGCACAATTTAACACAGCAAGAGCAAAGAATTGCTTTGAAATGTCTCACTCACCTGCAGACTCGCAGCCCAAGAGCCTGTCCCTCCCCTCCTGGGTCCCCAGAGAGCAGCACTCCCAGGGCTTCAGTTCACTCCAGGAGGTGAATCACATCCTCCTCATATCAGGAAATCTCCTACCCCAAGGAAACTCAAATGCAAATCCCAAGAAACTAAAATCTCCTTAACTATTTCTCACCACGACCAAGTCAAATCAAGAGAACCATCCCAGCATCTTACAGCAGAACCAGGCTCAGAGGGTTTGTAAAGAGCTCTGAAAACAAGCATCAGCATGAGGTTTTAATCACTTCAGGACACTCAGATTCTTTTTTTTTAATAATCTTTAGTGTTATCCATAAAACAAGGCATCTGCTAAAAGAAAACAGTGACAAGGAAAGAGTCCCCCTCCTCTTGCTGTATTAAACTTCAGCTTTGCTTTACAAAAGAAATTAAATCATTATTCCTCTATCCAGTTACTGAAAGGCCCAGCATTTTGTACCAATATTGTCTCTGTTCCTCCAAATTTGATTGTACCACTACCATTTGAAAAATCTTGCCTAGCAACCATAAATGCACTAAGCTACACAACAAAAAATAAAATAAAAAACTCTACAAACTCCACTGAGTCTGGTAAATTCTGCCTGCTTTATTACCATGGGAGCTTTTTGGCACCAGTCTCTTAACAGGGAAAGATAACTGATATACTTGGTATTCGCTACAAGTGGACCAGTCACTTGCCCCAGGTGAAGATGTGAGATGTTCTGTAGGTCTGCCACAGGAATGAGCAGAATTTGGCCCCAGTGTGTGGTTCTGAGCAGAAGTGCCCAAGTATAAGGATCTCCAAATGATCCTTATCTGGTAAGATTCATCTTCTCTGCCATTAAGCACATTTGTTCTTAAGGAGATTAAACCCAAATTATCAGTCTGGATGTTTTCCTGCTGAAGGCACATTCACCTCTGGAACAGCACAAGAACCCATTCCTACCTCTCCTGATGGTAACGGAATTGCCTACAAACAAGGGACACTGTTGTAGCCAAGAGGACCCATAAGCCATGCTTGCTTTTCTCCCTTCCATTGGCTCCAGGTTTCTAGCTAAAGTATAACAGAATATTTATTGGACACAGGAATGCAATTATGAATTGTCTTAATAGGAGCCAAATTCAGCAGAGTATATGAGCTGGACCTAGGGTGGCTTACCTCTGCAAACAAACGCTAAAAAAGGACCTGGGATGGGTCTGACGAGCCCTTGGGATGAAGGACAGGGTTTATAACACCTGGTGTCAGAAGGACAAAGCTCATGGCAGCTAAACAGAAGTTAGTCATTGCTCTAGAAAATCCCTGGTATGACCTGTGCCATGGTTTAGGATGATCATATGGAGGCAATAAAAGGGCACGTCACCACACGATGTGACTTGGCACATGCTGCAGCCGCCTATCAACTGGCTGAAACATGGGGCTGCTGCCTAAGCACAGATTCATCGTGGAGAAGCAGCCAAATGCAAGCAGCAAAGGTCCCAGGACCCATGGGGAAACCCTCCAAGGTGTTCAGGGGGCTTTAATGAAATTGCAGGGTTTATTACCAAAGTAATTAATGCACTACCCAATGAGCTTTGAGCGAGGCCTATGATTTTTTGAATGACTAATTGGACCGTACAGCAAAAATATGCAAAACTCTGAAAAGCAAACAAACCCATCAGAATCCTCACAATTTACGTTTAGATTCAGTTTGGAGAACCATTGCATTTAAACCTTTCCCACATCTGTTTCCCCAGCTGAGTCTGAGGAACACTGACAAGGATAGATTCATTCACTTGTCACTTAATGATTTCCTTTCCTGAGAAAAATGGCATTGTCTTCAAAAACAGACGCTTTTAGAAAATTTTTCAGTCCATTAGTCAATAGTTTAAAGAAAAAAGAAGCCTAATTTTAAAAGACTGAACAATTCTTTGAGGGAATGTCTTTTCCTCACACTTGTAATAGAAGGATGCCTTACATTTTTCCCAGCTCCTGCAGAGAAGTCACGTAGCATTGATCAGGCCAATAAACCTGCTGACATCATTAGGAGCCCCAGCACTAAGGGGTCAGATTTCCCCTTTCAGTGACTGGCAGAATATGCATACAATCAATATGGGAGTAAACGTATCCCTGGTAACACAGGGGAAGGTACTACCCTGGGGACAGTTTGTCCCAGCAGTGCACACCACAGTACTCCAGAACAGGGCTGGGTACCTCCTCAAATATATCAACCGTGTCTTGACAATCCCTCTGAAGAGACCATAAAACTCTTCCACAATCTCTTGGGTGAGAAACAGCCTATCCATAGGATAAGTTTTATTCCCATCAGCTTTTGAGTGAACAAAGAGCATCAGGGAAACACATCTCTGAAAGATGGGACAGGAGAGTGAAAGGCTCCTGTCACACAGGGCTTTGCATGGTGTTCCAGGGTCTTTGGGGAGAGTGTGGTCTTGGTGCCTTATTCAAACCACTGGCTACACCTGCCTGCACTCTTAGGGACTGGCTCATGCATGCTGCCAGAGGGCTTGGACTTGGAACTTGTGACTCCTCTGCTCCTTGGTTGCACAATTCTTTGCACAAGCGGGAGCCAGGCAGTTACTGGAGCTCCAATGTAGTAAGGCAAAGAAATAATGAGGAAGAGGGAAAAGCGAGACTCATCTTGAGAGCAGCTATACACTGATTATATAATGATTTGAGTGGGCAGTGAGGTGGGTTGAGAATTGGCTGTCAGATTGAGCTCAGAGGGTGGTGGTCAGTGGAGCGGAGTCTAACTGGTGACCTGTGATTAGCGGTATTCCCCAGGGCTCGGTGTTGGGTCCAGTCCTGTTTAATATCTTCATTGACACCTTGATGAGGGAACAGCATCCACCCTCAGCAAGTGCTGATGATCCAGAGCTGGGACACTGTGCTGCCATCCAGAGACCTGGACAGGCTGGAGAGCTGGACAGGGAGAGACCAGATGAGGTTCAACAAAAGCAAGTGTAGAGGAATTCTGAGAAGGAACAACCTCTTGGTTCAGTACAGGTTGGGGGTGACATGGTGAGGAAGAACTCTGTGGAGAAGGACCTGGGGGTCCTGAGGGCTGACAGGGTGGCCATGAGCCAGCAGTGTGCCCTGGGGGCTAATGGAGCCAATGGGATCCTGGGGGGCATGAAGAGGAGTGTGGCCAGCAGGTCAAAGGAGGGGATCCTCCCCCTCTACTCTGCCCTGGTCAGGCCCCACCTGGAGTATTGTGTCCAGTTCTGGGTTCCCTGGTATAAAAAAAGACAGGGATCTCCTGGAGAGAGTCCAGAGAAGAGCTACAAAGATGATTAAGGGCTTGAAGCATCTCCCCTATGAGGAAAGGCTGGGTGAGCTGGTGCTGTTCAGCCTGGAGAAAAGAAGACTAAGGGAGGATCTTATTAATGTTTATCAATATCTTAAGTATGGGATGCAGGGGGAAGTGGCCAGCCCCTTTTCAGTGTCTGTGGAGACAGGACAAGGGACAATGGCTGCAAGTCGGAGCAAAGGAAGTTCCACACCAACATGGGGAAGAACTTTTCCCCAGTGAGGGTGAGGGAGCCCTGGGACAGGCTGCCCAGGGGGTGTGGAGTCTCCTTCTCTGGAGAGATTCCAGCCCCGTCTGGACACCGACCTGTGCAATATGAACTGGGGAGCTGCTTTGGCAGGGGGGTTGGACCTGATGATCTCTTGAGGACCCTTCCAAACCCTGTGATCCTATGATTACAGGGCAGGGAAAGGAGGGAGGGAGATGGGGGGTAGAGGAGGTGCAGAAAAAGAAATTACACCCTATACAAATAGGACTTCACTTCTTTGGCAGTAACACGCAGCTGCCCTGTGTTGTCTGGACGACGTATGTCATGAAAATGTATACATGAAGCCATTGCAGTGAGCGTTCTTACTGAAAGAGAAACTTGTTGAAGAATAGAGCTTATACATACATTACATGTTTCCAGTGTGCTACCCACATTAGGTGGGCAACTCTCTTTTGCTTAAACTTCAGTAAATCATCTCTCACAGGTACAAATACTATGCTTGGAGAACTGGAGATCCTTAAAAAACAAGGTGAGGTGGAGAAGGAAGTCGGTTAAGTGGGTGTGGTATCACCAAGTTCACATAGAAGTCAGTGAGAAGGTCATCTAAGAAAACCAGATGCCTGCAGGGCTTGAGTGGTAGAAATGGGACAAAGAGTCCACAGTGCAAGTTTATCTCTTTGGGGTAAGGATGAGGATTCCTGGCTGATTTTCTTAAACTTCCAAGTAGATGCTGACATAGAAAAAGCTGATGAAATTCTATGATGTACAAGTCTAGTCATTCCTGTAGAGAGAAAACAATTTTCATATTCTCATATAAGACAGAATAGCCTACACTGATCTGGTTACTCAAGAAAGTTACTCAAGAGGAAAAGGAATAAAGGAAGAAGTGAGAGGAATATGCCTTTTTCTTGACTAATAGATTACAAATGGAAAAGGTACCATGGTAGATATGCCTCTCAGAAACTTGATGCCAGAGAAGAAGGGCAGTCAGGTGGGCTAAATCACGACACTGATACTTGAACAAAGGGTATAAACTGCTCATGATGGATGCCAAGGGCTACACCTTTCCTAGTGCTGTTCCTCGTACCTGCCGGCAAAGGGGTAGGGGTTGTCTCCATCCTCACATTAGCTAATGAAGCACACAAGGTAACACAAACAGCCAGGCCACACAGCTCACCGGGCTCCTGCAGTGCTGCTGGGAGGTTTAACTTTGGGCAATAGCTGCACAGTCATTAGTGTTTGCAAAACAAGTTTCCAGGGAAGCAAAATTACACACTGAGGAAATAATAAGCAGCAACGTAATCTGATGTGAGAGGGAGATCATTTCATTACCTGAACCAGGCCTCATTATTCACCATTCCCTGGCAAGAGCTGATAAATGCAGGCTAATGAATCTCAGCACTCCAGACGAGCGGGAGGAGTGCCGGCTTGGTGCTGCCGCATGCTAAGCAGCACCAGAGAGTCCAACTTTCAGCTAAAAGTCTACAAGGTAAAACACAAACTCATATTGCAGCACTGCAGTGAGAGGAGAGAGGGGTTTTACTAACTTCTAGCTCAGTTTCGCAGAGTAACCCTGGCTGTGAGAACACCATGGCTCTTATCAGGCCCAGACAGATGAAATAAATGTCACAGGAATAACAAGGGAATTACTATGTGCTCTGTATGCACCGGTGATAAGTGCAAAGACCAGAGTTGATTCTTTAGGAAAGCCTTCCAGGACCAATAGTATCAGCTGGAGGCTTCCCAGACTGTCCCAGCAGTGAAATATCACCCTGAGCCTGGTCATGAAACTAGGAAGACATCAAGAGAGGCAACAACATCAGCATAGAAAAATACAGTTGCAGGACCTTTGTGGGCTTCTGAGGCAATTTGGTTTCATCAACACAATTTCCCATTGGCTACTGTGGCTATTCCTCCCTCTAAAAACCCAGGAAAACAAAAAATACACTTTGTGTACAGTGTACATACACTGTACACAAATATTAAAAACTAACAGAACAAAAAAAAAACCCCACAAACCAACCTACAAAACCCTAAGCAATTCTAAAGAAATCATTAGAAAATGAGAGAAAACCTTTTTAACATGAAGTTGCAAAGACTATCAGCGTTTTTTCTATACTTTTTATATTTCACAAGCAACGTGGCTCCCAATTTTCATCCAAAGAACTAGAAGGCACCTCTGGAAGGAACTTAGAGGCTAACATAAGATGAGAAGCTACTCTGAGAGGAACACGAGTGTCCTGACATTATGGGGAAATGCTGCCCTCATCTGTCTTCTAGTGACAGGTTTTAGTTTCCTGCCTACAGCGCCTAAACTGTTCATTTCCATAAGGAAAAGGTGACTCCACTGTTACAGCCAGCACCAAAGTCTGTGTCAGGACCTCTATTTGCATTAGAGCCATTAAGCAATGCTGTCGTGGGTAACTGGAGTCAATAGGGCCATGGTGCTGCAATGGAGTTTAACTGTAGAAACATCTTGATTCTCTGTATTAAAGATAGTCTTGGCCCAGAAGGAAGTGACTTATGCATTCTTTATAAGACTAAACCAATCCAATAAAACATATTCCCCAATGCCAGGAGAGCAGGAGTACTGAGGGGCAGCACTCAGTACTGGGGTTCAGCAAGAGCAGTACTGGGGCAGTACTGGGGTTCAGCAAGAGCAGAGTTGCTCCTGCAGCAATTTGCATGCCTGTGCACCAGGCAGCAATCTGGGGATCTGGCTGCCTACAGCCCAGATAGCTACAGAAAGCCATGGAGAGCAAGGCTGGTTTACCTCTTTCATCAACATCAGTAACAATCAAACACATACACATGCAGAGCAGAGGTGCATTTGAATCATAGAATGGCATGGGTTGGAAGGGACCCCAAGGATCACGGAGCTCCAACCCCCCTGCCACAGGCAGGGCCACCAACCTCAGGCCTGGATCTACACAAGGTTGCCCAGGGCCCCATCCAACCTGGCCTTGAACACCTCCAGGGATGGGGCATCCACTACTTCTCTGGGCAGCCTGTTCCAGCCCCTCACCACTCTTTCTGTAAAAAACTTCCCCCTAATATCCAATCTAAACCTCCCTTCCTTTAGCTTTAATCCATTCCCCCTTGTCCTGCCATTATCTGCTCTTTTAAAAAGTTGATTCCCCTCCTGTTTAAAAGCTCCCTTCAGGTACTGGCAGGCTGCAATGAGGTCCCCCTGCAGCCTTCTCTTCTCCAGGCTGAACAAGGCCAGCTCCCTCAGCCTCTCCTTGTAGGGCAGGTGCTCCAGCCCTCTAATCATCTTTGTGGCCCTCCTCTGACCCCTCTCCAACAGTTCCACATCTTTCTTGTACTGGGGACCCCAGATCTGGACACAGTACTCCAGATATGGCCTCACAGGGCAGAGTAGAGAGGGACAATCACCTCCCTGTCCCTGCTGGCGCCCCCTCTTCTGATGGAGCCCAGGATACCATTGGCCTTCTGAGCTGCAAGTGCACACTGCTGACTCATGTGAAGTTTCTCATCCACTGTGACACCCAGGTCCTTCTCAGCAGGGCTACTGCTAAGAGAACACCATCTGTGGCCCTCAAGAAGGTGATGTGAAGGAAAAACTGAAAATGCTTATTGCATAAAAGTTTAAGATTTGAAGCTGGAAAATTACATCTAGTAAAGGAAGTATAGCATTACCCAGTTCTGTAGGAGAAGGAGCATCTATTAAACTTCTGTGAGACAATGGCCTTAGCCCGCTAAGTTCCTCAGGAAGTTCTCTGGCTGATGAAAGCACAGATTACAGTACATATCTGTTAGTACTTGCAGAGCTCCAGAGGACCACAGCTCTCAGAGCAGATGGAAATGCTTCTCTATGAAGGCCTGTGTCTTTTAGTTCTTCTAACAAAGTTATCCCAGATGAAACTCCAAGAGAAGAGCAGGGAAGTCCAATTCATCTGGTTCACAATTTACTGACCTTTCTCCTTGCTTATACTTCCCCCCCAGAATCCCATTCCTTTTGATTTTATTTTGTAAATCCTGCATTTAATCAAAGGCTGTGCCTCCAAAATTGACTGTACAGTTGCCTGGCTTCTTAATGTCTGGATCATTGTCCCAGCACAGCAGTCAAGTCTCATCTGATGGCATTAAACTGACTATGGAGACTCAGGGCAGGAGTTTGCAGTCAGCCCCACAGTTTGGATTCCACCTGCATGATTCCAGGTCTCCCACAGCAGTGTGATCAGCTCTCACCCAGCCTAAGCCTGGAGATGGCCACAGACACTGCATGGCCACAAGCTTTGTCCAGCCTGGCAGACAAGAGAGGGCAGCAAGGCTGGATGCTGCCTACTTCAGGAGGTCCACACTGTAGCATACAGGCTCTTGTGTCCCCATCAAAGGGAAGCAGGTTGACCAGAGCTTGTCAGAAAGGTTTTGACCTACACAAAAATTCTCATTTGCATGTTTAACAGGTTTGTTGAAAAAAGCCTCAATTAATTTTGTATCTAATTGCATTTTAGTTTCCTAGATGAAAACTTCAAAACAATCCTCCCAAACTGGTTTTCCCAAGTGATCTTTTCCAAGATCCCAGAAGTAGTGGTGCGCTCAGGACTGCCCCACCTCAGACCCTCCAGCTAGGCCCAGGACTCACTCAATGATCATCCTCCCATCCTCTTCCAGGTCACCAACTCCAGAGTCTGGTCAGTGCCTTGGCAATCAAAATCTCTCATTACAGCCTTTCTGCCCGGTACCTTAATTTGATGTGCCATTTCACAGCCCAGTAGCTCTATCTGAACAGGTGGAATACAGCAGATTCCTCTCATTATTTTAGTCTTTGTCAAACAGCCAATATTAATTTGCTGCACTCTACATAGTGATAGGTTTTCCCCCAAGCATTTCCTTTCCTCCGATCAACAGCTGCATCAAATACACCACTGTATTACTCCTCCTCACGCTACTGTCTGCCTTCCCAGCCTGTCCTGTACATGGGACAAGTGGTTCAGCTTTTTGATTCCTATTTGGTGTTTGCTTATTTGCTTCCTCTTTTCCTTTAAGAGTGCTAGAACAATATTCAGCAAAGGAAAACGTCAGACTAAAATTCCCAGGGGGCATTCACTCAAGTTTAATCATTTTGGTCATGTAATACCTGGGAGAATTCTACCTACCTTTATGCTGGCAGCATTATATAAACATATATGTGTGGCAACGAGCTGCCTTGCACGCTTTTTCTTCTGGCTATGAGAGGGGATCTAGGTGCTGCAAGCACTGAGGTGAGTAGATCTGCTGTACCATGCACCATCAACGCACTTACACCTGGCTCCTGGCTAGAGCCTTCTTAGTGCTAGAGCATGAGAACTCACCATCTCCCAGTGACTGTCCCCACAGGCTGGATGCTGCCAGCATCAGGGTCTCCTCCATGCCAAACTCTCATTTTCAAAGAGAATCACTGCATTTCTTATCACCATTAAATGGAATTTATCTCACAGCAGTGGGAGTTCTCAGAGGCTTGAAGAGCCATGAAGGAGGGTCTGAGTATCTCACTGAGTTACAAAATGACTCCCAGGAGTTGCATGCATGCCCTGTCCCTTGCTGGAGAACCTCCTCCCCTGCCTGTCGGCCCTGGTGGCAGTGGCTCTTGGCCAAGGCTCAGCAACTGAATGCACTCCATGCTGCAAGGGCAGTGACAGAAAGGTTAGAGCTCTGCCTGCCTTCTTCTTCTCTGCATTCGCTTTAGGCAGTGGTGGTGAACATTAACTAGCTGCTTTCTTGCAAAATTCCCAATTCATCTTTTTAAGTGAATTATCTTTCTTTTACCTTACTTTTTATATAACACCAGTGGAGAACAATTATCCTTCCTGAGGAGGGAAGCTGGGATCATTGGTGCTTGTTCCACATTGTGGCACTCGGGCTGCCCATAACAAAGCTAGTCATGATTTCTTTGCTTCTTGGTTACAGTAAGAAAGTCTGCACCAGAAGTTCTGCTTTCCTGGTTGCTTGAAGAGAAATAAGTCCAGAACTCAGAAGATTGTGCACAACAGGGAGATGTCCAGATGAAACTGCATTCAGTCTCTGTTGAACATTAATCTCTTTGCATCTGGCAGAGCACTCACAAGAGAAAATTCAATAGGTTTCTCATGGCAATGATCTGCTTTTTTTTTTTTTGTAAATGATTTAAGGTTTTCAAATATGAATCACATAGTTCAAGATTTGCTCTCCAGGACAGCTGTATGAGAATAAACCAAAGGTCCAGGCCAGGCCAGCATCTTGTTTCTGAAACCACCCTGATGTAGACACCCAAGGAAGAGCATAAAAGCATTGGAAACATTACAAACCTGCTTTCCTAGTATTCTCAAAAGTTTCTTGAGCCAGAAATAGTATTGTTGTTAACCTTGTTGAGGTTTGGGATTTTTTTTATTAGGGTTTCTGAATGATTTTTGAAGGCATGTGACCACTTAATACCAAAGCTTTTGGACAGGGAGCTCCACAGCTGGACTGAGCATTGGACAAAGGATTCCTCCTTTCATTTGAAGCTGCCACATGGTAAATTCCCATCTTTTCTCTGGTTCTAAAACTATTAGAAATAGTGAATAAACATTCCTTCACCACTCCTCTCCATTCCCACAGGTGGCTATGGGGTGTGTTCTCAAGCCCTGATTTTTGCAATGCAAAACCCTTGTTACTTTTGCTTGCTTGCTGAGCAGATCCTATTCCAATACTCAGGCTGTCTTTTGGCCCATTCTCCATAGATCTTCAAATATTGTCTGTCCTTTGGGCTGAAGGAGTGCACATCTGTCCTGGTTTTGACTGGGATAGAGTTCATTTCCTTCCTAGTAACCCTTGGAGTGCTGTGTTTTATCAACATCATTCTTATCCTAAATCCAACATACTGATGTTTTGTTTGTTGCTAGGCAATGTTTATACCAAGTCAAGGACTTTACAGCTTCTCACATTGCACTGCCTGGGAGAAGGGTTAGGTTGCTTCTCTGGTTCAGCTCTAGTGCCTGTCACAGTCATTAGAGTAGATGCAGTACCTGTTGTGGGGGTTAACTTCTGGGTGGTATTCTTAAACAGTTGTCAACCCTAAACAATACCTGAACCACATTCTAGTCTGAACATCTAAGAGGTGCTCAGCATCCTGAAGAGCTACTGTAATTAGCCTGGAGAAGGGGGCAGTGAGGGAAGGTGTCTCTCTGCGGCATTGGTTCTCCAAAGAGAAGAGGTGTTGTTATTAACAGTGTCCAACAGATGGCTCCCCAAGTATGGGGTTGCCAGCAATGCTGAGTACAAATACCAGATTAGTGACCAACAGGTTTATCATATTTTAGATCAGGATTACAGAGTATCCCACAGTGATAACCTTGACCCGGTTTGCAGAGATAATAAACAGCACAACAGGAAACATATATTGCAAGCAAGGTGTTAACTTGACATAACAGTGAGAACAAGCACAACCACCTTGAGAGCAAATAAATCAACACTGTAACCAACAAGCATTCACCTAATATAATGAATGCTTATAGCACATCCGTTCTAATGCACTTTGGTAAGATTGGTTACCTCAACCCATCGTGCTTCGTGTTGGGCACCAAAAGGAACGTCCTGTGTAAGATGGCAGGCAGCTAAAGCACAGCCATTCACTCACTTCCCCCCCCAAGCAGGATGGGGAGGGAAATAAAAAAATACACTAAGAAAAATGATAGGAGTGGTGGGTTGAGATAAAGACAGGTTTGGTTTGTAGGACAGAAAAATAGATGATGACAATAGTAATAATAATAATTGAGTATACAAAACAAGTGATACACAGTACAATCACCCCTGCTGACTGATACCCAGACAGATCCTGAGCTGTGGTCACACCCCCAGCCAGTTTCCCCCAAGTTTTCAGCTAGGACAGAGTTAGTTTTCACAAGAAGTTGGGAGCAGACACAGTCAGGGTAGCTGACCCAAACTAGCTAAAGGGATATGTGATACCATGGTGTCATGCTATGGTTATTAGTGTGGAACTGGCAGGGGAGGAGTCATCACTGCCTGGGAGATGGACTGGTCATCATGCTCTGGGTAGTGAGCAAATTGCTTTGTATGTTCTTTTATAAGCATTGTTATTTTACTCTTGCTTTGCTGTTCGAGTATGCTGTCCTTATCCCAACCCACAAGTTTTACCTTTTTCATCAGGTTGTCCCACCACCCCCCCCCTCGATGGGAGGGGAAGAAGCAAGCAAACGGCTGAGTCTAAACCACAACACTTGTTTGGCACCCAATGTGGGGCTTGAAATGCTGACATAGCAGATCTGATCAGAGCATGTTAAAACAAAGCTGCTACAAGTATTTAAAGTATTACTTAAACAGGTGCTGGTCACAGTGGTGGCTTGCTGGTCACATGGCTATGGTATGTAAACCCTTAGTTAGTGTATATACTCCCTTCAATGCTGTTGATCACCTCTGGGAGAGGGGTCCAGATTCTCATTTTACTACACTGTGTAGTACTGACTTCAGATACAACAATATCAATAGCCACCAGCTTATCTGTATGTGGCATTGCTGTCATGTCTGTACCTCAGATGACATCTCTTAGAATTAATAAATTGATTCATAATCAGCACCCCCCACCCCCAATCTATGGAGAAGATAGGGGGAGGGGCGGATACTTTCTCTTGCTCTTTCACCTTCCCTTTTCCTTTCAGGCTGGTTACAGCAGCCTTTGAGAATTTTGAATACCTTGGGATGTTCAAACCAGCCCACACCTATTTTTATGTCTCCAGAATGTATTTCAAGTCCTTCTTAGGGTTACAAAAAATTGTTTCAGGAATACCACCCAGAGATCTGTCCTAAGGCTGAAGAACCATGGGTGGTATGTCCTCTGATAGAATATAGGCAGGTATCTAGAGAACTTCTCACCTCCAATGGTTTGGAACTTTACTCCCAAACAATTCTAGGACCCTGATAAAGTGAGAATGTTTTCAAGGAAAATGCTGTGGCAATAAGCACATAACTTAGATCCTGGCCTGGGCCCAGTGCACTGTTGCTACCCAAAGCCTGGCAACAGACACTATGGCTACTCTGGAAAGAGGCAGTGCAGCTAGCAAAAAAAAAAGCCAAACAAAAAAACCCAACCAGCCTCATTTAAGAGCTTCTGGCTTACTACAGGCACTCTCACTGGCAGTGCTGTATGGGAAAAGTCCATAACAACAACCAAAATATCAGTGTTATCAACATCATTCTTATCCTAAATCCAAAACACAGCACTACTACAATTACTAGAAAGAAATGTAACTATCCCAGCTGAAAGCAGGACAACGTCATATTCAAGAAGCACACATACACTTCACCTCCACACTGACTCCATACTTCAGTGAGTTGCAGCTTTAGTATTTCATAATAGTCTGAGTTATTAGACACTAATAACTGGTAAATCAGTTCAAGAAAATTATCTCAAGCCTTCTTGAGATTAAGGAAGAAAATTTTCTTTCAGTAGCTATGACTGTTGTGAGTCAGCCTGACTTTGACTGAGCAGAGTCAGCTCAGGTAAAGCTGCTATTTCTCACTGCATTTCCTTCAGTAGAAAATCCAGTTTAACCTGCTGCTCCATCTTCCCTTTCACCACAGCTTCCTAGTTTCTCATCACCTCCTCCCCTGCTTGGTCAGAAGTTGCTGTCTGAGTCATCCAATTTCTATGGCTTTAGGGGATCTACTAAGCAATCCAATCCTGTGACAAAACCTGCCAGCACTGTTTATTTATTTTGTATTTTAAACAAATAATTACACCAAGTTAGTGTAGACTAGGGTCACAGAGTCATAGAATGGTTTTGGTTAGCTGAAAGAGACCTTAAAGTTCATCTGTTTCCACCCCCTTGACATGGGCAGGAACACTCCACTAGCCCAGGCTGCCCAAAGCCCCATCCAACCTGGCTTTGAACCCTGCCAGGGATCCAGGAGCAGCCACAGTTTCTCTGGACAACCTGTGTCAGGACCTCACCACCCTCACAGAGAAGAATTTCTTCCTTGTATCTAATCTAAGACTATTATTTTAAAGCCATTACCCTTTGTCCAATCACTACATACCCTTGTAAGAAGTCCCTCTCCAGCTTCTTGCATGGCAATGAGCTCAACAGCATTGCTAATAAAGCACCAGAACTGGAGACTGTGATTAACATACTCAGCCTGGCTCTGGCCAAAGGATGCAACTTGAAACTGCAGCTGTGATGAGCACGAACTGATGAACCAGGTCCAGTTCACAGTGGGTGAAAATCTCTCCCCACATGCAGGTCAGATGACACACATTTCATTTCCCTCTGCATCACTGAATAGATTTAGGGACTCTTCCACGGGGACAAAAGACATGACAAGGAGAACCAGAGCCAGGAGCTGGTCTTCTCCCCCCTAGGTGCTCATATACCCAGTTAACCTGTATTTTGTTTTATAGAAAACTAATCTACAGGAATGAATGAAAAAATACTTACATGGGAACAATTGGTTACATACATCATCTTCTTACCTCATTCCCTTCCTCAGCTGCCATTTGTCTAAAGTTTGTGGACTTCAGTAATTTTTTCTCCTCCCTTCTATTTTCTGTCCAAAAGGCTAATGTACACAGAGGGTCTGAAACTTCCCTGGGACTCACAAGAACCTGAGATTAGATATTGGTTCCCCAAATCTTCTCAAGGGATTGCTAAATATTAACTTTTTGAAAATAACTGATACTATTAAGGTAACCTTCTCTCTTCTTTTTAAAGAGTTCTGCCAGCATTTGTCCTTTATGCAACACAGAGTTTAATTGGTAAAAGATTTGTCTCATCCTTCAGACAGTTGTTACAATAATTTCCTCATTCCAAATCAAGAAGCTAAAATGTCAGCTTCTCTCTCACCTCCATTCCAAAGCAGGTCAGTGAAAAATTAACTTAAATTTCAAGAGACAATTATTAAATCCTATGATTTTCCTTCTTCAGCACTTTGTAGCCTGTATTTACTGACTTTCCAAAACAAAGAGCATTTGGACTAAAAAGCAAACATCACAAAATTGGGTTCTTCCTACAATGTAAGACTTTTTGCCCCAGTAATTTCTTTGGAGCCAATAGACATAAATTTGTTTCAAATGAAATTCAGTTTGACCACTTGGGGATTTTTCTGCTGGATCGAACTTGATGGAGTATTTCCAACCCATTCACAAACTGACTCACAGGAAATAGAAGATTTTGCCCTTAACAGCTGGGCTGTACCATCACCTCTTCACTCCTGTACAGCCCCCAGCAAGTCAGCTCAGCTCACACACTGGTACCTCTCATTTCTCATTCATCCCTCTCCAAACATCTGTGCTGCAACTGACTGTCATGTCACAGAATGTTCTGGGTTGGAAGGGACCCCAAGGATCACAGAGTCCTAACCCCCCAGCAATAGGCAGGGTCACCAATCTAGGCATGATCTAGATAAGGTTGCCCAGGGCTCCATCCAACCTGGCCTTGAACACCCCCAGGGACGAGACATCCACCACCTCTCTGAGCAGTCTGTTCCAGCATCTCACCACTCCCCCCAATATCTAATTTAACCCTTCCCTCCTTTAGCTCCAATCCATTCCCCCTTGTCCTGCCATTATGCTCCAACCCTCAGAGCCTGAGGTGCTGTGGTGTCCACACTGAGTATGGCCATGGATCTGATGCCAAAGAGAGACACAGTGCTCTGGTATAAACAATGGAAAGTTAGATTTAAAGCTGAAACAAGGAAATGAAGCCTTCAGTTATAAACACATGTGGTGCTTTTGCATCTATGCTGATGCTTCTTAAAGAACTGGTTTTTTAAAAGCCATGAATGGGACATCTCAGCAAGGTGACGTTATCCACAGGCATGGAGGGAGACAGGGAGAGGCAAGACTGTACTCTGGGGACTTGGGAGTGCACAGAGCATCACAAAATTGCTATGTGGGGCTGAAAAGATACTTACTAGGACAACTGGTCTGCCATGATAGCCTGTGTTTGCAGAGCCCAGAGCGGCATCATCAGGGCAGCCGCGTTCCTGCTGTAACGCGGTCTCGAAGCCAGGCAGGAGCTCAACCCGCGCACCAGCTTTTCTCACAGTTCGGAACCGGATAACAGCAGCCTTTCCCTAGGGCCAGTCTGATTCCAACCTGTCAGCTTTACGGCTGCTGCTTTATAATGCTTTTATAACGTAGTCTCCAGCGCCCGGAGCGGGCGGCCCAGCACCCGCAGGAACCGAGCAGGAGACACGAGCAGACGCTGCTCTCTGCTGGTTAGTATCCCACCACGCAGCCCAGCTAGAAAGGGGCCCACTGCGAACTGAGGATAGGGTACAAACAAAGTTAAACAGTCTTTTTTTCTCTCTTTTTAAAATTTGGCTTCCTGTTTATGAACAGTCTCACAACAGACATAACTTAGAACCTCTATGTTTGCTTTCGTAAGCCTGACCACTGACTAATCATTTGTCATACATATGTAAATGCCAGTTGAAATCCCTTTTAAAATGCTACCCTGTTATAGATACAGCCCTGTACACATCTCTGTTCTCTTCCCTGACTGAAATATACTTGCATTTTAAACCAATCCAAAGCTGATCTACTTTCTTGCTACTTCTATTTTTCTCTTTCCAAGAATTTTCCTCCAACTCCTGTTTAGCTGGATCCAAAGTAGAACCGTTTTCTTCCCCCCAACCCTAAGGTAAAACCCCCCAAACTTCTTGCATCTTCACCACCTACTCACCACAGAGCATTGTCACTTACCAGGAAGACAGCACAGGTTGACACCGCTCATTTTTCAGACTAACAAATACCAGGATGTCAGGCACCTACCTGCATGGGTGAGGAATGTGTCCAGGTCTGCTGGACCCAGTGACATCCAGAGCAGCATTGAGGGACACCGCTTCACGTAAGAGTCAGGGGTTACTGAACAATGCTAGCTGCAGGGTCAGAGCTGTGATGGGTGTGGAATGCAAATGCCAACTCCTAAATACACTTTGAGACCTCTCAGCAGATGCCAGCAGTCAGCTCATCCAAGAGAGTAACTGAAGTTGGATCTACCGGGAAGATGTCAGACACGGACATGAAGAGAGGGATCCCAGTTCTGTCAGGGGTCAAGAACACCAATCCTGCCTTCAGGACTGGGAGATTTTCTTACCTTGGAGAAAAGGGAAAGCACCAAAACTGGATCCTCAGACCATGAGAAATTGTCTTTTGTTGTTCTTTCGGGAGACTTTGATAGTGCAACATCATGAAAACAACTTCTAGAAACCCGTAAGACAAGTCCAGAGCAGAAGTCATCTCAAAGGGACCCTTTGTGCAGCAGGAGCTTCCTGCAGGGCAGTAGATGGCTGGTATTAGTCTTCAGTAACTCTTTTGCTCAAGCAGAAGATTCTGGATTCTTTCTGAAGCTGGTTTGGCCAGCCTCTTGGAGTGCTCCTGCTCATTACTTTTCTGATTCCCTCTCACCTTCCCAGAGCCTGTGTCTTCCCAGGTATGAACTGCTGCCAACTGTGGCAGTTCCAATGGATGGTGTACCAAGAGATGAGCACCTCAGGGTTCAGCTCAGACTCCCTCCCACTCCCCAGCTCTCCACACATCATGGCCAGCAACAGCACCATTTCCTGCTGGTTCTTGGCTAGACCATGACTCTAGAAAAGATGGGGCACAGGAAAGCAGTGTTCTTTACCAGCTTCTGTTACAGGCTCCAATCCCACAGGGAAATTCCCACTCAGTTATTTTCTGTATTTTTTGAGCCTGCTGGCTATTGCACTGGATGTTAACTTCTACAAGAAAAGGTTTCCTGGAATCTTCCCAGTTCAATCTCCCAAAGATTTAGGATCATTAAAAGAGTTGGTAGTACTTCCGACCAACCGCCTCCCACCAAGTCCATACAAAAGCCTGAAGTCTCATTTTCCAGCTCCAGAGCCATTAAAAAGAGAAAAAAAAAAATCACATTTTATTTGCCATCATGTGTTGATTTGTCACACAAACATCAGTATAAAACATACATCTAGGTATGCAGCTTGGGCAACAAGCCACAAACCACAGTCTTTCGTGTCCAGAAATAGCAACAAAGCCCTGAGAGGAAGTGACAACTAGAAACACTGCTGCATTGTTCTCAAGGAACCATTATCACAGAGACATGTTCCTCTGCATACAAAAGGTATTCACACAATCCATAGGTGATTTTCTTCTTTTTCAGGAACTCATTTATGAGTGAATGCAGGTTCTCTTAACCTAAGGCCCTCCTACCTACGTAGGAGCATAAGTCTGTGTTACAAACTTCCTACCTTTCAATAATCTCATTATTTCAGCACATTTTGGAGTAACAGCACTACAAGGCACTTATAACCTTATAAAAGCTTACTTGGGGTAAAGTTGTGATTCTTTTGGCTCTACCACAACATAGGTTATGCTGTTCAACTCTTTAAAATGCACTTTGGGTCTTGTTCAGAAGGGAAAACCCAAGCCTGAGTGAAAGATGCAGGAAAATAACTGATAGGTGAAGCCTTGATTGCTGTAGGGAGGGCGGTTGGGTTGGAATTGTGATTACTATTTTATTCTGCAGAGCCTAGTGACAGAAGATGGAAATATGGGATATTTAAATTATAGACAGATGAATGCTGAGCATGGGGTGAGACACTGAGATGGCTCTTTGTGCATCCCAAGGGGAATAATGAGAAAGAAGCCATGTCAAGGCCTCATGCCCTGAATGGCAATTTCAGGCCACTCAATATTTAGATGTACAACACCATACACACACACACACACACTGCAGTCAACATCAAATCCTGAGCAGCCTCACAGCACTAAGCAAGGCTTAGACAGAAAAGATATTCCTGTTCCCTGAGCTACATTGCCAGGCAGCAGCACACCCATTCACCCCTCTGCCAACAGCATGCCACTGTGGGTGGCAAAGGGCAGCAGAAGGTAGTAACTGCCTGTAGCACACGGGGCATGCACCATTCAGCTCAATTTTTCTGTAGCTGGGGAGCACCAGAACATGTCTTCATTCTCTTCCACACCCATATCTGCAGTCCAGCTGGATACGGGTTGGATGGGGTTAAGCATGCCCAGCCCATTGGCCTGAGGAGCCTGCAGTGCATTTCCTGCCCTCTTAACCTAAATATCTGGGGAAATCTCCATGTCTAACTCACCTGTTCCTCCCCAAAACATACAGCACTAAAAATAAATAACATGGCTGGCTTTCATTCAGAGGCTGGGGTTGGCAGAGCAGGGGGTTGATTTGCTTTTTGTTGTCATTTTGCATCGTCACTTTCTAATAATCAAAGTAAAAAACCCACATATATGTATTAAAAGTCTGTCATCCAAGTGGCCATCTCATTGTTGAGTATATACAAAGGCAGACACAGTAGGGATCTCATGTTCTTTTTCCTTTTTGGGATCTACGATATGGCTGTATCTCTCTCCTCGGTGACATTCCAAGTAGGGACCCCAGTTTGCAGCGGGCCTGCAGCAGCTTGCAATGCGCTGGAAAGCAAGAACAAGAAGTCTTTGATGTCTCACCTTAGCCTGGGCTGGTTTTAAAGCTTAACAAAGCTGTAACTCTACAGATGTCCTACAACTAAACCAGTGGCAAACAAATCCGAGTTTAAAATAACTTCAAATGCCTTTGGGTTCAGTAGATGATCAGAGGGCTGGAGCCTGTCATCATAAGACAAATGCTGAGAGAGGTGGGGTTGTTCAGCCTGAGAAGAGAAGGCTCTGGGAACACCTTATGGCAGCCTGCCAGTACCTTAAGAGACCTACAAGGAAGCTGGAGAGGGATGTGGAGGGGCATGGAGTGATTAGACAAGAGGTAATGACTTTAAACTGAAGGAAGGCACATTTAGATTAGATATTAGGAAGAAATACAAGTGAGGGTGGAGAGGCCCTGGCACAGGGTGCCCAAAGAAGCTGTGGATGCCCCTTGATCCCTGGCAGTGTTGAAGTCCAGGTTAGATGGAGCTTTGTGCAACCTGGGCTACAGAAGGGTGTCTACCCATGACAGGGGAGTGAAACTAGATGGGCTATAAAAAGGTCCCTTCCAGTCCAAACCAGTCTGATTTTGGACACTGAAGCCAAGAAAGTAGGGAAAACCTACCAACAGGACTCTTTGGCAAAGCTTAACAAGAAGAGTATACTTTGGATCTCACACTTGCTAGTTTCTGTGAAGAATGGAAGGAAAGACTACAGGAAAAAAAAATAGGGATAGAAAGTACTAGAAACTCTTCACAGAATTTAAAGCAACTGGAACAGCAGCACAAACTGGAGGGGAGGAGGGAGGAGAGGGTACAGAAATCACTCAAATATAGGGTGCAATCCCAGAGAATTAAAAACTTTACCTTCTCAGAACACAGTAAGGTAAGTTTGCTTCTGAAGCAACTACCAGATATGCATTTTGGCCTCAAAAACAAGTTAATGAACATCTCAAAGTACTGAACATGTTTTTGAGAAAAAGGCACAAGCATTACTGATAATGCCAAGGAAAGCAAAATTTGAGGCTATGACAGCTTTTTTGTGCCCTTACCTGACAAAGATTTCCTTCAGCTTTAACTATTTTTACAATAGCAACGATGGGAATCCAGATGACACAGAAGATAATCATGCACCAGCCAACAGCAGTTCCCCAGGTTGGATATAACACTGATCCGTAAGTGGGAGGTGAAAACGTGACCAAAGACCAGACCAAAATTGCCTATAAAAAAGAAAATGGCAGAAAGTTTAAGAGAAAAGAACAGATTTCCAGCTAACTTTAACCATATTTCCAAGATGGTTAAAAAAAGGGGTTATCTACAAATGCTGCATGGTTCCCTCTTGCTTTCTGAGTGTGTGACGATGGCTGTGCAAGATTTGGTGTTCAGTTATGGTCAACTAGTAAGACTTGGAGAGGACACTGACATGCACCTTACCACTCTCAGTACATCTGTGTTTAAACAGGACTTGATGTCAGGGTTCTGTTGAAATCTTTATGCTGGAGAACATATGTTGCTGCACAAGCCCAAGTACCTTTCTTCCTATAGTTTATATTGCTGCAGAAATAAGATATTTTTTAGGAGCAGCATTTTCTGAACTGGAGTCTGACTGGGTAAAGGTAATGTGCTGTCCAGAGTGACTTGCCACTGCTCCTGGATTTCGGATGTTAATCAAATCTCTCATAGTAACATAATCTAGCCATCTACACCCACAATTAGAAGTACAGGAGTAACAAAGACACACACACAGCAGGACCAAAAAACCCCAAGAAGTCTCAGACAGGGGAACAGCTGGACATCTAAAGAGCAAACCCAAGCCAGGGACTTGTACTGGAAATGGGATTTCCCTCAAAGGTGGGGAAAAAAAAAATAAAATCTGGGGTTTCAAAGCCTTCTGCCTGAAACAAAGGTAAACCTGCTGGTAAAATGGACTGTCTATCACTAACAACTGTTGTGAAGGTCCAGCCCCTCCTGGACAGGACCCAAGGAGGGGTGGTAACTATCAGAAGCACAGATAGCACATAGTTTGCTTCACTAGCACAGCCAATCCCTTCCTTCACACAGAGGGCCTGGGCATTCAGCCCTGAATATTCACAAGCAGTCCTCTCCAATATCAAATTCAGTTTTGTCACACTAAGCACAAGTCATCTACACTCACCATTAACAGCACGGGAGTAATGAAAAACCAGCACAGTCTCCACCACAGCCAGAATGAACGGCTCTTCTTTCCAATCATCATTTCAATGTCTTCAATGAACCTGTTTCCTCCTGTTGAAAGACAATTGCAGGGGGCACTGTGTAAAGCAGGTGCCTCGCTGACAGGTGTGGTTACTCAAAAGGGATAGGAGAAAGGCATGGCCAAGGTCAGTTCCCCCAGTTCTGTAGTAACTATTAAAGCTTTTCAGGCAGTTTAGTTATAAATTCTTTAATGTGGTAATTAAAGCTTAATATACATTGTGCCTGGAACCACATGGTCAAATAATGGATTTTTTTTCAATGTAAATAACTTACCATAAATGTAGATGATGCCTATTATCTCCAAGACAGCTGCAATAAGGATTCCCCATCCTGCACAGAAGTGATCTATTAGGTTAACCCAGTAAATTCCTGCCTGTAGGAATACAGAAAATAAAAAAGGTAAAAATGAGGTCAATCATTCCTATTCCCAGTGCAGTCTTTATGCAAATAAAGTAAGTTGTGTTGTTCAAGCCAGTTTAGCTTATCACCAGTCTGAGTTAAGTTCCCATTTGTAAACATTATTTTGCTTACTGTAGATCCACGTACTCATCACAAGAGATATGTATATGCAGAGTCTATATAAACAGCTGAGAGCAAGATTTAAATTTGGAGCTTACAGCATTAAAGCTGGTGCTGAAGTCTTAATACTGAACTACAGCATCAGGTATACCAGTAATCAGTTCTGAGAGGCTTGTAGACTCCTACACAAACACACACACACATTCCACGTGGGTTAAACACAGCTTTAAACACCAGCATACAGCAAAAGGATCAAAGAGCAGGAAAGAAGCTTTAAACCATTCCACTATCTTACATCACATGTCCTCTGCAAGCTTCCCCGCCATCATGTTTCATAAGTTATGTGCTTTGCTTGACCATACAACTATCTAGTCACCACAGTTATCTTCTTCACACTCTGTCTAATTGCATATGTGAAGTCTGCATCTCTGGATGGAGTTGTTGCAGTGATCCTTCATATATCTTTGAAAGCAGTTGTCTCAAGAAATTTTACACAGTATATACACACACACATATACATAGGAGAAGTAGCCATACAATCTACAGATGCTTACAAGCTAATACATTACAATGTGAATAGGCCATTTCTCAAACCCTGCCCTGTTTGGTACTCAGTTCTGAACAAAAGAGACCCCACCAGCATCTGTCAGCAGTACCCACAGCATTGTGGACACACAGTAAGCACATGCTTGAGATGACACAAAACCTCCTGAACTGAGGAGCAGTAAATCAGGGTGCTGGTTCGCAGTCTCTGTACAGACTTTCTATCTAAAGGCACATCTCAGTTCAGTAGTCACAGAAATACTTAGGTTCTTCAAGCTTCCTTCTGATAAATTCTTATTTGCATGTCCAGGCACACTGGCAGAATTCACGAGTCCCTCAGATCAATCCATGCAAGCAGGAACAGTTGGAAAGGATATTTTGACCCAAGTTTACCATTTACAGCACAACTAAACCCACCACCAAAAGTGAACTTAGAATCTTACTTGAGTGACACAGATAAGACCAAGCAAGAAGAGCAATATGCATACACCCAGCGTTATGGGGATTCTTAGCTTTTTCATCACTTCTGGATATATATCCTGTATGGTGGTTGTAAGTGTTTCTGCAAAGAAAGAGGCGTGGGGTTTAAGCAGCACAATTAAGAAAGGTAACATTCATTTGAAAAGCACCGGGTTTCTTAAAGCACCCACTCACCTATAGTGGCAAACTGGGAGTCAAGGCCCAAGAGCAGGAGCATGAAGAAAAACAAGAAGGACCACAGAGGAGAAACTGGTAACTTGGAGAGAGCCTCTGGGTAGGCTACAAATGCCAGATCAAATCCTGAAAAGCAGTGGAAGGAAGGAGGTTATTGTCATGCCTTGGTTAAAGCAAGTCCCAACACCAACAGTGTGACAATCAGCTTACCTGAGTCCACAACCTCCGAGACAGGCCTCTCGGACACAAACGCCATGTGTCCCAGGATGGAGAATATGGCAAACCCAGCAAATACGCTGGTAGCACAGTTGGTTACACAAACCAAAATAGCATCTGAGTAGCAGTTGTTGTGGAACTTATTGTACGAAGACAAAGCAACAAGCCCCCCCCACGCCACAGACAGGGAGTAGAATATCTGTGTGGCCGCATCTTTCCAAACCTACCAGAAATAAGAATATGAGAATTATTGTAGGAGTTATGGTACATATTATAAACATTTAAGCTTGCCCTCTGTTGAGTTTCCAGAGCTTTTCTATGTTTAGCCTGAATACCTATTTCTAGTTCATTTTAAATTTAGAGTAAGCGGGATATGGCGTGACCTCGTAATCTCAAGCACAAGCAGTATTTTCTCTCATTTCTGAAGGTCACATGACAAGTATGCTGCCAAATATATAAATCTTACTGGGCTAACCTTGAAGAGACTTAGTTCATTCACATATACGGGTTGTCAAGATAGAAACCTTGTCACAGTGCCAATAAATGAGGAAAACCAGAAGCATGTTGCAGGAGTGAGACCTTCCACGTGCTCTCCCACTAGTGTTCCTCACACTGTAACCCAGAAAAGCCACTGCTGCCTGTGCTACAGCCCTCAGCACAAAGTGTTCACATAAGGTACCACAAATATTTATCATGCTCTATGTCTGGTTTTGGTAAAGCTAAACTAATGTTGGCATAAGCCAGAACACAAAAAATTAAAACCCAGACTTCCTTTGCAACAAGGTGCCCTTCCCAGGCCACCTCATTTCCCAAGCCAATTCCTAGGCCAAGGCAGAGCCTGAATTTCAACCTCACGTGTCCCACCAACCTTCTGATTAAGTCCCCTGAAATTATTAACAACAAAAGCAAGTGGGACACATGAAAGAACAATTCTTGATCCTACAAAAAGAACCTTCTCAGCAGGCCTTACTAAGATTAAACTTCAACATGACTGCTGAGAGCTGCTCAGAGGAAATACCACAGCTGTCATCACTATCTGATATGGGAGGGAGAGACAAGAGAGTGGCTAATTTTTAGGTTATGAGTATCTGGACTAGGAGTTGCTAAAAAAACAGAAGCCAGCTGCAGAGACAAAATGCAGGGCAGGACGTGAAGAAGCCCCTGGCTGGATTAAAAAAAAAGCTGCTCTGTGACGAGTCTATAGAGCCACAGAAGCATGTCACGGAGTGACACTACCTCTCACCTCTGCCTCCATCAGCTTGGTGATATTGGACTGCCTCCCAATGTAGTATTCAATGCCATCCAGAGCACCTTCCAGGGTGGCACCTCGCACCAGCAAGATGAGCAGGATGACATAGGGGAAGAGCGCAGTGAAGTAGACAACCTGCAGGAAGAAGGGCAGGAACACACATTAGAAGTGAGGGGTTGCACAGACCTCCACACTGAAGGAATGGCTAAGTTTTAGGCTAAGGTCTGCTGGTGCAAATGAAAAACAGGTGACCAGGGAAGTGAATGCATGCCAAGCACTAAAGCATCTGGCTTAGCAAGTTCTGGAGCTGCATTCCAGCTGAAGCAGAAGGCCCAAACCACATATCCACTTTTCAGGTAGCACTTGACCAGTTTCATAAATGTGCTTTCTGACATGATTTACTGCTGTAGCAAGGCCTGGACTTAACTACCCCAGACATCTCTTGCTAGGCAATGCTTCTAGCAAATGCAAACTGAAAGACAGACAAAATTCGGTGACCAGGATGGAATTATTTCCTGCTATATCTGGGAAGGTTTAAAAAAAAAAAAAAAAAAGAAGAAGAAGAAGTAAGCCATTCTGGAAGCTTTTGTTACTGGGAACAAGGACTTTTAGGTTCTTTCAGACACAGATACTTTTTGTTGTTTGTCTACACAATTTCTAGCACAATGGATCCAGGCCAGAAGCGGAGCTAAGCAGTGCTATCATCAGGCAGGCTACATTCAACAATACGTTTCTCAAGTCTCAGTTTCAGTGTTACGCAGACAGGTAATTGACCCGGTACTGCTGGTTACGCCAAGCCATAGCATTGCACCATCATACAGTGAATCTGCCATTTCTGAAGATCTCCTTTATTTTTGCCTGTAATACTCAATGCTCACAGCTTTTCATCTTTCCCTTCTTCCTGCCCAGCTAGAATCTTCTGAGTCTTACCTTACTCATCAAAGAGGCTTACCTTCATGCCAGAAGCAGATGACAACAGGAAGAGCCAATTGCCAGGAACCCAAAGAATGCAAGTTTAAGAGGAGCCACGTGGTACAACAACTGTGACTGGGAAAGTACAGATAATTCCACCCTGAAGTGCTGAGGAAGAGGGCAGAAAGCTCCAAATAGAAAGCAGAATAGGAAACATTAGATTGAGGAGGATGGGCAGCAAGCAACTACGGAAAGACACAAGGACATAAGGAGTCTGGGGGGATGGGTGGTGCAGGAATCAGTGCAGAAAGGGCAAGAGAAAGAATGAAGGCAACAGAATGAAGTAGTAAGAAATGGAAACGTGGAAAATAGAAGCGTGGACATGCAACATGGTGGTAAGAAAAGAGCAGGGGTGGAAGGAGCTAAATCACAAAAAAGGGCATCAGGTAGGGAAAAATGAAATTCAACCTGCCTGAAGTCTGGACAGGAACCAACTAACCAAGGGAAAACTCCAGACAGACATGCTAGAGCCCATGGAAATGGGGACTCACAGAATATACTGCGTTGAAAGAGACCCACAAGGATCATCAAGACCAGCCAGCTGAGCCCAAATCTGAGAACAAGCACCTATGTGCCTGGGTTCTAAAAGCAGCTTGAAGTCTTGAGTACCATTTCACAACCTGTCAGGAACCTGCACACACACATCTGTTTGCAGGACTTGACCTGTATTGTCCAAACATCTGAACTAGTCTGGAGGTGCAAATAATTACCGGGTGTTCCCAGGGTGTGTGCGTGCATGTGCCGTCACAGGCATCTGTCCATCATAACAGGCTCAATGACTGCCAAAGCTCAGCTGGAATCACCTGCGTGACGGCAAGCTCCCCAAATCCATGGCAGCCCTCATGGAGCCAAGAGATCCATCTGTAAGTAACTGCTGTGTAGTCAGCACTTTACTCGTTTTATGTACCAGGCCCAAAGCCAAGGAGCAGAAGGCAAGCCTAACGCTGAGTCCAGCAGAGAGTAGGCAGTTAGCACTGCAGCCTGCCTTGTGCTAGACCTTCCTGGGTCTAGCTGACATTGGAAGGGCAAGATCAGGCCCAAAATCTGCTAGCTCCTTCCTAGCTTACCTTTCCAGAAGATTTTATTCCTTTAAACAATGCAGCTCCAACAATCATCCAGGAGAGGAGGAGGCAGAGGGCCAGGTACCACACAATGTTACCGGTCTCGTCCAAGCCACTGGAGCGCTGAAGGGCCACTTTGCTGCAAATGCAGAACACTGCAGTGAGGAGGGACAGGCAGCACTTCTTGAAAGCAAGCGAGCTGGGTTTTGCAGATATTACAAGACCCTGTGTCAGCTTCCATAAGGGTGCAGATAGAACTGCGTGATTGGTGCTGAAAAATCTTGAGTATTTGACTGCATTTTTCCCCTCTTTTTAAAGTCTACCAGCCCTCATCTTTGCAGACACCTCCCATCAGGCCTGCCTCAGCTCTTGTGTGTTAACTATGAAATTCTGATGGTAAAAGAGCCCATAAGAAGAATCAGCTCCCAGAAACACAAAGCAAATTGAAACAACATGGCTAAAAAAATGGTAATTTCACAATAGGCCCAGATTCAGAATAAAAGTGCATCTATTTTGCACAGTAACTCTTGGAAAAACTATATGCTATACATAAAGATGCTAAGTAGTCCCTACCAAGACTCTAGAGAAGAGGACTTCTTTAAAATGGAGTAATTTTCAGTTTGCTACAGGTTGACTCTTGCTTTTCTATATATTTTTAAGATTTTAATGGCCTAGAGTCATCGATTAAATTTTAAGTCCCCTCTGTGCAGGCTTGCATGCCCACCTCCCTTGACTAGATTGTTTCTGAACAGCAAGATAAGGCATAACATGGCCTTGTAACATAATACAACACATTATAAATGCACTTTTAGCTATTTCTTTAAGTATTTACTTACTTCCAGTATTGCTCACTGGGAAATTGCACTGGTTTGTAGTTCATGGTACCATTGATACACGTGAGATTGTTGCTCATGATGAATGAGTAGTTTGCATGAATGATTTCTTCACCTACAGTTGCATTGCAGTCACTGACTGAAAGCAAGCAAGCAAGAGAGGGATTTACACAGTGATGGCTATTTTTTTTTAAAAAATCAGAATATTTTTAGCAGATGTGTTTTCTGAACAGCCACAGCTTCAGTTTGCCTACTAACAAATATTTAGAAACAAACCTGAACGATCACTAGGAGTTGTGACATGTTTGGTGTTTTCCAAAGTAACAACTCTGTGTGGTCAGCTCCACCTTACATTTATTGTCAGGAATATTTCCAGAATTCAGAACTGAGGATAGTTAAGACTGTAGCCTAAATTATGATACAAAAACCTTTGTCCCCAACCAAGGTTACACAGATACCATCCTCTAACAACAATCTTATTACAACAGGGGGTTTACTAGAGCTCTTTAAACATTTGAGGGTGAGGAAAGGGGGTACAGGTGCTGTTTGGGTTTTATGGGTTTAGTTGAAGTTCTGGCAAGAAAAATTCCAAAGAACACCATAACATCATTTACATGAAAAATGTTG
This sequence comes from Laterallus jamaicensis coturniculus, assembly GCA_022605575.1. Lineage (NCBI taxonomy): Eukaryota > Metazoa > Chordata > Aves > Gruiformes > Rallidae > Laterallus > Laterallus jamaicensis. The sequence continues at coordinate 4,597,135 of JAKCOX010000014.1, forward strand.
TTGAAGCCTATTTCAGGACGCCTTAATCACTGCCGGTTTACATTCTTCTAGCACTTACAAATTCGGGGGAAAAAATATTTGTTTAGCCCATATGCAGGAGTCAAGTTTTTGTTCAATATCAACTTCATTTTATGAAACGTATGAATCTTCGAAGATGTTTTTCAGATGTATGGTTAAGAGTAAGGAGGTGTAATAAAAATATAAGGAATTTGTTTCCAAACCAGCAGATGGGGAAGGGGGGGGAAATCCCCCTCTTGCTCCTTTTGTCTTTGTTAGAGTTGCTAATGGGCAAAACCCCAGGAGACTACCTCCTGATAAGGTGGCAAGATACCTAATCTCAGAGTGGCGACATCCTGCCGAATCAACAAGATCTCCTTACTCTTTTACACTGGGTCAACATGACTCAGTGAGGAAGGAGACTGACCCACAACGCAGAGGAAGACCACGACCTTTAGGACCACAGGACCAGGACGACCCCCCCCAGTAACAGCATGCGCAGCCGCAGGAGCTTATCAGGATGTGCTATGCATACCCGGAGCTACTGGACTATAAAAACGGGTACTTTGGCGGGGTGAAGTGCGCGCCTTTGGAGGGAGCAAGGGTCTCCCGGGCCGCCCAGCGCTGTTTTGCCTGCTTGGTAGCTTGCTCAAATAAATTCTCTTTGGAAACTTTGTAAATTTGTCACGACCGTTTATAACAATTTGGTGCCGTGACTCGGATACAGATCAATTTGGTCGGGGACCCGAGCTCGAGGGGGGCGCCCCATCTTCGGATGGCCCTCGGGTGACCGATCCCTCGTCCAAATCCTGTACATCCGAACCCTAAATTTGGACAAGCAGGCAAAAGAATCCGCGGTACCCCATAATTTTTGTGCACGAAGACCCGAATGAAGACTCAGGATTGAGTAAGTATTTGCGTGTTCCGTTCGGTCGGGGTGGGTTTCCTGAGGTGCAATTAACTGAGACGTCCACCGGACTTAGTGGTCCACTGGACGAAGCGAGTGTGGACTCTCTTGTAGTGCGGTTCCCATTGCCCGCGAGGGCGTGGGCCACGAACGAGGGGAGCGAGTGTGTGTGTGTGCGGGGGCACCTCGGAAGATGGGACAGAAGAAGAGCAAGCCTTCTGATCCCATGGGTGGTCCAAAGATAGGGCTACCCGATACACCGTCAGACAGTCCCTTAGGGTTAATGATTGCCCACTGCGGGGGACTGGCTGTCTAGGCAAGGAAAGAGTAAAGAAAAGATGGTACATTATTGTATGCAGCTATGGAGTGGAAAACAAATAAGAGGGGACCACCTATATTGGCCCATTTTTGGTTCCTTCGAAGATTGGATTTGTCACGCTTTAAGAACAGGAACGGGTCCTGCCCGTTTTGTGAACAGTGAGGTTTGTGCCTCTTTGAGTTTTGTAACGTAAGCTGGTTAATTATGATGTGACCTCCTGAGAGTGAATAGGGGAAATTCGAATACTAAGGTCTGGCCCTCTCAGGATGTGTTGCCCCTGTAAAATCTGTATGCAAACTGCGTAATGATAGGATGGCCGCCCCTAAGGCAGTCAATACCTGTAACAATGTCTCTTCGCTGGCCGAGGGGATAAATAAGTTATACAATCTTGGGATGCACTGAGATCGTCCCTCACCCAAGGGACAAGGATTGGGTGAAAAACTGCTGGTTCCACTGAATTATCTGGGCTGGCTGAATCAGTGCAAAAAGGCTGTGTGTATTCAAACATATATCAGTGTTGGAGGCAGGGCATCCCCCTTGCCGCTCCGGGAGATCCGGTCCACCTTAAACCACTGATTTGGCATCTCCCTGAACACCTTGAAAATCTTTGTGAAAAGCCTAAAGTAAATTATTCTGCAAACAATTGATCATAATATTCACTGCCCCAACCAGCAACAACAGCCTGTTTTAACGAAGGGGGAAGTATTACAAGAAATTGTTACTTATGGCACTAAGATGGGATGTTTAGAGCAACGTTTAAATTTGCAGCTCTGGGTTTGCCAGGCATGGGGCTTGGGTTTTTTTTTTCTTTTCCTTTCTTTAGAGAAGGATGCCCCCCCGCCCCCTTCGACAAACCAGTCCTCAGCGAAAGGATCTGTGAAGGGAATTAGCACTAAGTTCACCTCGCCCAGCCCTAAATGGGCAATTCACAGAGTATTCGCACATTGGGAAACTTGGTGGAGCGGCCAAATTAGTAGATTTATGAAATTTTCTGATACCACCAAAACACAGGAGGGAAAATCTTCTGTGCCTGCCAGTCAGTCCTTACTCAGACTCGAGGAAGAACCTGATGGATTTAAACTAGAAAATGTGGGGGGAATTTCAGGCCAATCCACTCGCGTAATATCCACCTTAAAATGGCCTGACCAGCACACTGACCCAGTGTGGTCCCAGGCACAGACCTATAAATTTCACAATTGGTATGGAAGCTCAAGTAAGTGCTATCAGCAAAAAAAAAACCAAAAAAATAAAAAAATTAGGACTGACTGCTACCCAGGAAAGAAAAAAAAAAAAAAAAGTAATAGGAATAACTGGAATCCCTGAAAACAGACGAATTAGTACTGTGTGTGTTTGGTCTTCAGGGGAAAACCGAATGTCTAAGATTAAGGTTGTAATTGAACCATACTGAAATAATATACTAGAATTTGATGTCCTAGCAAAGTCTGGGAACTACCTAATGGAACAGTGTAGAACTTTGGAGCCCCGTTGTGTGAGGTTCCAGTACTTAAAGACTGTTAAGTCACCTCCTTCTAGAATAACGAGCATTAATCAATATATTTTACCATCTGCTACTAAGGAGGGGATCACAGAGGTGATCAAAGATTTGGACACCTGTGGTACTGCAACCAGAACACCCTGACAGTGGCAGCGGTCCACAGGGAATCAAACAGTAACACAGTGCCACTCAGCCACTGGTGCTAACACTGCTGAACCAGTCGGTCAAACACAAGCTAAAGATGATAATTCCCCTTCGAGAGGAGGATAATCATCAATCTGTGTTCACTTGGGAGTGAGAGTACAATATACCTTCAACCAACTTCCCCAAGGATGCAAATACTCCTCTGCCATTGTCCATAGTGCACTGGCAAGAATACTGAAGAAAAATTATATCCTTAAAGATTAATTACACCAGATTTCTAAGCAATTCACTTTTGAGTGTATGTATGTTTGTGCGGTTCTCCTCTTTTAATCACAGGACACACATGGTGGATCTATGCACTATCATTGTTCAGGGAATTAAGGAATCTGTTCCCAGAGGACAAAGCATTAATAAAGCCTTTAGGGAACACCAAAGGAAGATGAAACCCCCACTGAGTGGCTAGAAAGGCTGCAGAAGAATTTGCAGCTCTATTCGGGGTTAGACCCTGCCACTCCTGTAGGACAGGCCCTGTTGAAAACTCAGTTTGTGGCAAAATCATGGGTGGATATCAGGAGGAAATTAGAGAAGTTGCAAGACTGGCAGGAGAAAGGATCAGATGAATTATTGAGGGAGGCTCAGAAGGTGTATGTGAGAAGAGAGGAGACTCAAAAGAAACAGGCAAGGGTTTTGGTGACAGCAGTCCCAGAAGGACAAAAGGTGGCTCCAACCCGTACAGGGGGAGCTGGTGTTTCAAGGCCTAGGGGAAAACTCCCCAGGGGCCAAAGTGATTGGAAACAGGTTGAGTGTTTTTATTGTCAGAGAAAAGGGCACATGAAAAAGCACTGCATGAAATGCCTACAGGATGAGCAGATGTTTAAGGAGGATTAGGTGGGGTCAGGGCCTCTATTTGCTGGGGACCCATAGGAAAACAGAGCCCTTGATAAAGTTGAAATTGGGTCCCCAACACCAAGAAGTGGAGTTCCTTGTGGACTCCAGGGCTGAAAGATCCACAGTCCAAACAGTGCCCCGGGAATGCTCTCTTTCCCCGGAGAAATTGCAAGTAATAAGAAATACTGAAACCTGAAATACAGACTGGGAGTTTTGGTTCTCTGGTCTTGCTTTTGTCTGTCTGTTTCAGTGAGAGTAATAGTTTGCAACTCAATTTTTATATAGGTGCTGCATCATGGTTGTAGTTGTAGAAAAAAATCTAGTATATGGAATATACAGCCTTGAGCTTTTGAACAATATGTTGATGGTTCTTTGATTGTAAATGGCATTGAACCAGACAATGTGATCTATAAAATGATACAGGGTTTTGCTCAAATGATAAAACTTTTCTCATGTGATTAACACACAAGGGAAAGGATTAGTCCATGAAAGACTCATCCTAAAAGTCCTCAAAGCATTACGAGGTCCCTCAAAAATAGCTGTAGTTCATATAAAAGGACACCAAAAGGGACTAAATCACACTGTAAGAGGGAACAATTTGGCCAATGCAGAGGCAAAACGAGCAGCACTGTTAATGATTAAAACTTTGGAGAAAAAACCTGAAGGACCAGATAGACAAAATTTTCACCACCCAAGAGATAGCCAAACTAAAACAAATTGGAGCAAAAAGAGAAAATAATAAATTGTTGCTGCCAGACGGCAGGGAAGTACTCCCCAGAGGAAGAGCATGGAAGATGTTAAACAAACTACACCTTAAAACTCACTGGGGAGTTCAAGCCTTAGTAGATTAATTTGAAACAAACTATGCCTGTGTGGGGATACACAGAGTTTAGCAAAAAGAATCTTGGAGGGATGCTTAACCTGTTACAAGGTGAATAAACAGCAACTCAGGGAAAGGGTACCAGGAGGGTGAGGGTTGACAAGGAGACCTTTTGAAAGAATACAGGTTGACTTTACCGAACTCCAAAAGGTAGGAAGGTATAAATACATTTTAGTTTTAGTAGATCATCTCACTCACTTTGTGGAAGCCTTCCCGGTAGCTCGTGCCACCGCACGAACAGTAGTAAAAATAATATTAGAAAATATTGTGCCAAGGTATGGAAACATACCTGTAGTTGATTCAGATGGGGGACCCCATTTTACCTCTAAAGCAATCAAGGAAGCCTTAGATCCTTTGGGGATGAAATGGGAATACCATACCCTGTGGCACCCACAAAGTTCAGGGAAGGTGGAAAGGATGAATAGAGAAATTAAACAACAATTGACCAAACTGATGATTGACACTAAAATGAACTGGGTAAAATGCCTTCTGATGGCCTTATTAAATCTGAGGACACAACCCTGGACAGATATAGGAATCTCCCCTTTTGAAATGTTGTATGGGATACCCTATGACCTGGAAATGCCAGCCAAGCACCCCAAAGTTAGCTATAGCAATACACCGGGTCAAGACAAAGTGTTGATTAAGGCCTGGAAAGAATCCTCACTGATCCCTCGTAGGGAGGGACCCTTTCTTGTGTTGCTTACCACAGATACTGCGGTTTGAAAGGCCGAATGAGGTTGGACTCACACTACCAGAATAAAAGGACCTGTTCAAGAATCTCGTTGGGAGGCAACAAGGAACCCTGACAACCTGAAAGTCACCTTCCAGAGAAAGACTGATGGGTGAAACTATCACACAAAGGACTTAATGAATGGGACTACATTCTGCCCAATTCCTGGTTGTATATGTTACCCTTTTGTTTGTTTTAAGTGTAAAATGTGTAAGGACAATTGGTGGGTTCATTGTAGAAAAGGAAATTTTACCCCAGATATTTGTGAGGAGTGTTATTTGGCTGAAAGAAAATTAACAGAACTAATACAAAGTAAAAACCGGACAAATTATCTGGAAGTGTAAAGAGTGGTGGAAAGTATACACAAAAGGTGTAAATCCAGAGCTTGGATGTGTACACTCTAATGAGTATAGGGAGGCCAATCTGGAAAACAGTTAAAGTGGTGTGCCAAAAACAAATTTAGCCCCGGAAATAAAGAATAAAAATTGGGAGGCATGTAACACTCGCAAAAGGAGAGAAGGGAGAACCCCTGAAGACTACGACTGCTGCCAAGAAGATGGAACACCTTGCTGCTCCAAGCAACGGAGTAGGCAAAGGAGGCAGAGACGTAAGGAAATTGTGGGGAACCAAAAACCTTCAATACAGTTGCGAGAAGGCCCCCTACATCTAGGTCCGGGATGGCACATAACACCTAAACCCAAACCTCCCAAACTAAAATACCCGAGAATAGCTACCACCACTCTGAAGTGGTCACCATCGACCCACCAATTCTCCTAAAAGGGGTAGTAATACTTTGAGTATACTTCCCCTTGACAATATTCAGATAACTACAAGGGGATCAAGCTTTAATTCCACTCTATGTCAGCTAGTCCTGAGGCCCCTATGCTGGGAATATATGGAATTTTATATGTGCCTTAGTTCAAATCCTGGAAAGGGGTACTGCAACTTCCCTAATCAATATTGCTGCAGTTATTGGGATTATGAGACCATAGCCCCTAGTTGGATACCATGGGATGATATATAGATAAATACCTAAGGATCCAGTGGGGTCCATATGGGTGCATCCCACTGCAGGGGTGGAGAGGACATGGAAACTGTAAATATCTCTTTTTAGATGTTACCCAATCCATAGATAGAGGGTGGACAATTGGAAGAATGTGAAGAATAAGGTATTGGGGAACCTGGAACTGATAAAGGAGGCTTAACAAGGATGGTATAAATTGTGGGCCCTGGTTAACTGCACTGTTGTCATCCATTGCTGAACCTTTAATGTTGTTGATGCTTACTCTAAGCTTTGGGCCTTGCATTTTGAACAGAGTGATTGGATTAGTAAAGAGTAAATTAGAGTCAGCCCATTTAATGTTGTTTAAAAAAGCAATGCGAACACCTAGAGGATGATGAAACCAGTCAAGGAGAGACTCTAATTCTCTCTCTAGCCCGAGAGACTGTTACCTGGTTTGAAAAACAAAATGGTAAGAACTAAAAGGGGGGAATTGTAATAAAAATATAAGGAATTTGTTTCCAAACCAGCAGATGGGGAAGGGGGGGGAAATCCCCCTCTTGCTCCTTTTGTCTTTGTTAGAGTTGCTAATGGGCAAAACCCCAGGAGACTACCTCCTGATAAGGTGGCAAGATACCTAATCTCAGAGTGGCGACATCCTGCCGAATCAACAAGATCTCCTTACTCTTTTACACTGGGTCAACATGACTCAGTGAGGAAGGAGACTGACCCACAACGCAGAGGAAGACCACGACCTTTAGGACCACAGGACCAGGACGACCCCCCCCAGTAACAGCATGCGCAGCCGCAGGAGCTTATCAGGATGTGCTATGCATACCCGGAGCTACTGGACTATAAAAACGGGTACTTTGGCGGGGTGAAGTGCGCGCCTTTGGAGGGAGCAAGGGTCTCCCGGGCCGCCCAGCGCTGTTTTGCCTGCTTGGTAGCTTGCTCAAATAAATTCTCTTTGGAAACTTTGTAAATTTGTCACGACCGTTTATAACAGAGGTTAATAGTAACAATCATATTAACACTTGGCAACATGTTTCCAGCTACTAACTACTAGTTATCTCAAACTTCACCTTTTGCCTTAAACCAGTCTGATATGGAAACTGAGGAGATAAGTGTTTGGCCATACACATACTGCCAAACATCAGGAACAATAGCGTGGAGATGCATTCTAAAGAGTTAATGAAGTGTGAAACCAGTGCCTTGCTGGTGCTCAGGATTACCATAGCCGCAGGGGAGGCACGGGGGAATTGAAGAATCCAAGATAAAAGCTATAGCAATAACTCTTGCTTCAGGTAAGGAAGGTATTTACTTTGCCATGGGGCCTGATGAAATGGGAACACAGTATTTCCAGGGACTATGGGTACGAGAAGAAACCTTGGATTTTAAAGGAGGAAAAAAAGAAAAGCCACAGGTCTGGCTCTTGTACTGTTTCCTGGGAGAAATTACAAAGTACACCCATCCAAAACAGTAATCCTAAACCCTATCTGTTAAGTACAGTACCTAGTCGTGTTTTGCTGCAGAGATGATCTGCCCAGGAAAAGCAGTCTGACCACGGCAACACTTTTTGAAAGGAGGCAAACAAGTAGTAGAGCGCGTAAGCGATGATAACGTTGTAGTAGATCGCTACAAATGTTGAGATGATGACCATTGTGATGCCCACTCCTGGGGAAAAGAAAGATGTAATGTCTGAATTACCTCAAACCTGGGTTGAAACACACAAAAAAAAACCCCACCACCCTGTCCTCACTTGGCTTCTTGACTTTTAAAGGACTGCTTAGGAAAAAGTTGAGGTTGGTTTTTTGTTTGGTTTTTTAACAGCAACCAAACAGGGAAAGGGTAAAAGCCATGAAATGGGGGTCATGATCCAAACTGACCATCTCAAATGTGGTTTTGACAGACTTTAAGTCAGGCCCACAATAAAATTGGGCCACTTGCTAAGTCCAACTCTAAAGGAGAAGTTCAATATATTCCCACTGAACTGGGAGAGAAGAAGCTTTGATTGCCTAATAAAGTAGAAGAAACTATACTAAAACTACAACTGAATGAAACTATTTTAAAGATTCCATTATAATTTATAGCTTTGCCATTAAATAAGAAAAAACCCAGAACAGTAAATCTATGTTAATAATACTGTTGTTCTTCGTTGGAGTGAACTTTGTTCTGTGAGTTAGGGAAAGTCTGTTAAGCTGTCCAAATCGTCTTAGAGTCTATGTTTAAGTTTATATCTTCACAGACACATGAACTATTTGCCATGTCTATAGACTTTTGTACTCAAGTTAAATACACTGCTCTTGTGAAAGGTTGTTTGCGCTGCACACCAAAGACTGGCAAAAAGCAAGTGTTTAGTTAACCAGCCAGACAATAATCCCTTCTGTTTTTGTAGAAGGTGACAAGTAAAATTCTTATTGCATCAGAAAGAAACTTCCTTGTTCCTCTGGTAGATAAAGAGGACAAACAAGACCATTTGCATAGTCCTTTACACCCATCAGTACAGGACCTGGATGGATAGGGGTGGGTAAAGCACAAGGTTAGTTGTTTCCAAACACACAAATCTCCCCCAGGAAATTCAAACCCTCGCAGAGAGCAGTTTGCCATTGCACCACTACAGGGTGCAACGATTTCTCTTAGGATGAGAGGCACCTTGCCCTACAAAGCCAGAGCCTAGCCTATTTTATCACGTCAGCAGATGACTCCCTGGGCAATGTGTTGGGTGAACATGGCAGAGCATCACATAAAGGAATCAGACCCACGTGCCTGTGCCAATGCTAGCAGCCAAACACAGAATGAGCCCATCCAAGACAGATCTGCCCTGCAAGCTACACAGGACATAGTGTGTCACAAAACAGTGATAAAAGTCAACTTCTAAAAGTTACTTTCAGTCTGTCACACACAGTGCCAGGTGTTTAACTGAGGTATTCCCCTCACACAGCAAGCTGTGATTTCCTTCTGCCCAGATGACCACAGTTAGAATTGTATGCTCAGGAGAATCATTGATAACTCCCCTCATAATTGACAGCCTTCTTGGGGAAATCTTTAATCCCCAGCTGTTTATTAATGGAACAATGAGGAAGATCTACCTGATAACGTAATACTGACCTTGTAACATCGGGGATATTCTTTACGTGGAAGCTGGCCTCTCAGAATTAGTAACTTTGAAGAAATAATTAACTCACATCTGTTGATTGCTAGAATTTTTTTTTTTAAATCTAAGAAAATATAACAATACCAACCTTGAAACAATGGCAATATTCTCCATACAGAAATTGGACCTAAACTGGCAAACTGTCCAAGGGAGCACTCCATGAAAAATAATGGCAAGCCAGCTAATGCCAACATCAGGGTGTACGGGATTAGAAAAGCACCTGAGAGAAGGGGAAAAAACCCAGCCACCACCACAAACACAGAAAACAATGAATCTTTCAGTATTCACTACAGATCTATCACATTTTATACTCCCCCTTTTCCCCCAGCTCAAATATCCCACCGTGGGTTTTCTTGCTTTTTGCAGAATACAGAGATTTGTTTATAAATCCTGTTTTCTGTAAACCTAAATACTACCCACAATGAAGAGACACAGATTATGAGGAGAACCGGTGGTTTACATGGGATGGCTTCTCTTTTAGGATTAAAAGGATCTTACAAAATCTGTTGAAAAAACACTGCTCTAAATACAAGCAGGTGCCTACAGCTAAGCAGCGTTCCATCGGCTTTGTAGTTCATCTTCCTGCTTTTAATTTAAAAAGGAACAGAACCATTCCTTCATGTATTTAGCTGTGATTTGCCACTGCCCAGTTTGAGTAGCTTCTAGACATCAAAGCATGAAATTTTATTTTCTATGGTTGGCTGACTCCTGTGTCAAACAACATCTCAGCATGGCTCTTGTTTGAGTCCATTTTAAAGTGCACATTAACCTGATATCAATGACAGCCCTGTTCTGTGAAAGGGACTGGCACTTCTTTGTGTGGGTGCAGAAGACAGGGCAAGTGAGAGCACAGGTTTCCTAAACACAACCTGATATCCCCACAGAAATCTGTCTTCTTCACTTGCAGTGAACTTAAAGCAATTGAGGACCCAGTTCTGCAAGGAACTGCAAATACCTGCTGTAATTTAAGGAAGTAAATAGCCCCACAGAATTAACTGGATTACTCCTGTGTTTCGAAACAAGGATGTAACAGTTGTCTTTACCAATCATGGGCAAGAGGCACAGAGCGGGATACCAGCAGCAGCACAAATACTCTTTTAATGCAAAGCTTTCTGCTGTGGCCAATTTGGGAAAAAAAATCTAGTAGAAGGGTTAAAGTAACTTATTTTTAGAATTGTCTTCCACAAAGCTGTAACTGAACGTGGCGAAACATACTCCCATAAAACTTCTATACCAAGAATGCCACCTTGTGTTCTATCTGCAGCTGTATGGGATGTGCTGCATTTACAGTCCAGAATTTTACTTGCAGTGACTGTCAGGCAGAACAAGTACATCCACACAAGTTCTTTGGCATTTACACTCCTTAATTACCAGTGGTTGCCTGGTAAGAAGACAATGCTTCAGCATAGCAGCCAAGGAAGCCGGTGCCCCTGTTTGGCTTCGCACTAGTTCATTGTATAAGCAGGTAGAGGCTCTCTGCCTCTCATTTCCCAAGTATCTGATGGGGACAATTATTAAGCTTGGATAATTATTCCAGCTTAGCTTGTTTGCCTAACAAAACAAAGGTTGAGAGAGAATTCAATTGCTCTCTGTAAGCGTATCTGGGAGTTAAGCACTGGGAAGGGACAACAGCTATTTAGGTAAGTTGAGGACATTGGCACAACACATGTATGTTGGTCATGAGTAAATCAGAAAAGTTCTGAAATTCTCAGGTGGAAGCTTGCAATTAAAACATACCATTTCCCTTCTCAGCTAGTATCCAAAAAGCAGAGATGCTTCTCACTCCTCCTCCCACTCCCATCATGAGGCACTATCCCAGTTCCCAGGGTGATGCTCACACTGAGATTTGATAAAACATGCCCCCCATCAGGGCTGACCCTCCTCTCCCCTGGGGATAGCAACCTGTGCCCACCCAACACTGCCATTCCATACAGGTACCTCCGCCATTCTGGTAGGTGAGGTAGGGAAATCGCCAGACGTTTCCCAGGCCCACAGCATAGCCCACCATGGAGAGCAAGTAGTCGCCTTTATTTGACCAGTTGCCACGCTCCACATTCTCATCGCTGTCACTGCCATGGGCACCTTTGTCGTTTGACAAACTGAAGTCCTTGGAAGAAAAAAAAAAAGAAGGAAGACTCAGGATCACTCCACAGGCAAGAGGGGCAGTCATATCCTCATTTCTCCTTGGCATCATTTGGCAGGGCAACTAGGCAGGGTTGGCAGAGCCAGGTGTGCTCTCAGTCCAGCTGATCCCTGGCAGCACAGCATTGACCTGTTAGAGAGGCTCACACCAGAGAGTCCAAACAATCTTCATGGCCAGTTTCGCCCTGCTCCCACCTTAGTCCCTTGTGCTGTCAGCTCCTGGGGGCAGCACCTCCAGGGAGACTCCTCTGCCCTGCCCCTGCACACATCCAGACGCCCCATACCGGTTCAGATACCCACACCAGCACACTCCTGTATGTCCACTTTAAAAACACCTGCCCAGGTGCTCATTCCACCTCATCCTTCTTTACCTACCCAGTACCCCCCACACGCCCAATTAGTTCACACCTGGTCAGGTGCACTACACATCACCTGCTCAGCCTCCCACAGCTGCCCAGGTATCTATACCCTACTTGCCTGAGCACCCCTATGCCTACCTGGGCACCTAGATACCCTACCTGCTCACATGCTCCCCACCTGCCTGCGTTTCCACACCTGCCGGAGCACCCCCACATCTACCCGGGTGTCCCCGGCCAGCCACCTCCTCTGGCCGCCCTACCTTCTTCTTCCCGCAGGAGAGGAAGCCCGGCAGGCTGAGCATCCCCATAGCCGCCGCTGCCGGAGCCGCTCCGTTCTGCCCGCGCCAGCCGGGACGGCCTTTTATCGCGGCTGCCTCCCGCCCGCCCCCCGCCGCCCTGCCGGGAACCGCGGCCCCTGGGCTGCCCCGAAGCCTGGGCGGGGCCGCCGGCGATGCAACACCTCCCGCCCCGGGGCACCCCCTCGCCGCCCGTCCCAGCCCCGTGCCCGCTTCCCCGCCGCACCCCGCCCGCTGACCCTGCACCGGCCCTGCGCCCACTTCCTTGGGAACACCCACCTGCCTAATCCCGCTCGGCCTCCTGCCCACTTCCCCTGCTAAACACCCCCTGCCCTCCACACCTCGCCTTACCCCGATCCACTTCCCCTGCCACTCACCCCGCCCGGGCTCGCTCCCCTGGCCCGGGCTCCGCAGCCCTCCCAGCACCGCTCCCAGTCCACCTCTTGGCCACCTGCCTCCCCCGTGTGACATGTCCCCCCTGCTCCTTGCCCACTTCCCCCTCTGACAGTGCTTACACACCTGCCCGGCTGTCTCCTACCTACAGAGCTGCCACCCCCCACCACACACTGACCACCTCCTGAGCACCACACGCCTGCCTGACCCCACCACCTCCCCACGGAGCCCCTGACCAGCTGCCTCACTCACCTGCCCGGAGCCCCTGCTCACAGCTCCCCCTCCACCCACACACACCTCTCATCCCTTCTTACCCTGCTCCGTGGATTCGGGAAAGCAAAGGGCACAAGGGGATTAACCCATAAGGACATTTTAGCGTCTCCACACACCTTCCACCGCATCTGGCAGGCACAGAAATGGCAGGTCATAAAAGCAAAGCCATGCCAGAGGAGGAATTTAACGAGCAACGGCTTAAAGACCCTTTCTGAAGCAATCCCCTGCTTCAGGCACCAAAGCAGCCTTCTCCAGGCATACGGACACGCCGGAGGAAAGGGGCCAAAGCAAACTGCACTTAGACACAAAGGGACACTGGTTGACTGGCTGCTTAATTGCTTTCCTCCATTTTTACCTGATCTTTTTCCAGGGCACTTTCAGATCCACACCGTGACAAACGCACTTTCTGTCCTCAATTAGTGGGATCTTTTGTTGAGTAAAGTGCTACCTAGCACAGCTACATCTAGCCACTCTGCAAGGTGCGCCAGGAGGGAGAAGAGTGCGCGACGGCGTCCGAAGAGTAGGAAGGTAAAAATCAGATTGTATTTTATCACCTTGCGCAGCAGGCTCTCTATTCTTCAACTTTAGAAACTGGAAGGATGCAGTATTCTAAAGAATACTAAAGAATACTCCATCTTTAGAACAAAAAGCAATTGCAAGTGTAGTATCCTGGCAGGACACAGGGTTTGGGGAGAATAAATAAAAAAATGAGAAAACACTTCTTCACAAGCTGCTTGAGAATTCTGGATTCAAATGGCTAAGCCACAGTGCCAAACACAAACCTTCAGGCCAGTTCTGTAGGAAATAACACAGAATTCACAGAGAAATCGGTCCATATTCTTCCAAAGCTTATCTGAACTGTACATAAATTAAAGGGCCCTCTTTGACAATCACAATCTGAGTTATGAATTCAAAATAAAGTGAGATAGTGTCCCTACAGATACTGATGTTACCCAGAATCTAAACCAAAATCGTGCTATTCTAATCATGCTAATCTAAACCAAAACCTAAACATTCCCATAAATAATGCTGGGCCTGACAAATGCAACAAGTTCTCTTCCAAACTCATGATTCAGAACTGGCTATCAGCTTGTTTAGAAATGAAATGAGATGAAAAACAACCTGTTAGCCACAGCCTCTCCCTCCTTATTAGGATTAAGTGTATGTTGTAACATTGCGGAATCACTGACTGTGACATTCTCCCTCTGTAACTCAAGATGACTAAAAGTAAAACTATACTGGAGATACCACTCCTGGGATGCATCCTGTTTCTGGCCATGTGAAAGTTTCTTTTCTAACACGCTTTGTGTACTTGAAGTAAAAAAAATTGAAAATCACAGCAGGGTCAAGATTCCAGAGAGGAGCAGCAGAGAGATGAGTATCTGAGTATCGTTAAGGAGAGAATTGCACCAGAAGCAGGGCTTTATTTTGCCTCTGGGTTAGCTACACAGGTAAATAGCACAGCAACTCAGTTTGCATTCACTGGAGGTTGAGCCCATGAGGGTGAGCCCTGAAGGCTGGTTCCTCACAGCTAGCATAGCCACCCATCAGCCAAGCACCCTGCAAGGTACTGCTGGAATGCCTCGACTAGAAATACAGAGATAACCAGCAAAGTAAAAGCCAACTCCTCTACCAGAGAGGAGATAACCCATCTTCAGGCCAGCAGCATAACTGAGGTATCTAAATAACCCTTCTTGTTTGGAAAGCACCCCTAGATTACACTCCCCTTACTGAAAATTCTGTTAATCCAATGGAGGGGGAGGCAGGGGGAGGAGGAGAAGGGGGAGAAGAAAAACAGGGGGGAAGCCTGACCATTAATGACAACCTTAATGTGCTGACAACACAGCAAACAACTGTGACATTTCCTAGGAGCAGTGAGATACCTGTGTTTTCCATTTGGTTGCACCAGCGATACTATCAGACATTGGGTATTGCCCTTAGCTAACACAAACACAGCTATGGCGTTGGAAGCAGACGTATTTGGTGTGCTTATTTAAGAATACAATGATTAAATTCTGTTTCTTAATCTATATCTTCTGCAATAGCAGTGCTTACTAATGTCAGCACCTGGCACATACATTCAAAACTGATTCAGTAGACAAAGTTGGGGCTTATTTACCTCTCCTACTCCTATTTGGCAGGAGTTAAAGACCAGAAAACCCACACTGCAAATAGGAGCAATGGCTTTGGAATAGCATTAGTTCTGGCATCAAAGCAATAAAAAGAAATCACTGGTGTGTCTAGAAAGCAGGCAGCCCTCTCTAGGATAAAGTGATCCAGAAGAGGAGAAAGAGTGAATGCAAGAGATGCCCACAGCCTTGCCATACGCTCAGGTCCTGGAAGAACAGTCATGCACCTCAAAACTATTTAGGAGTTCTCCCATCTAGACAAGACCAAGAAGCTCTGGCAGCTGCACATGGAAGTGTCCACCTACCAGACATGAATGGTGCAGTTCAAAACAATGTCTGGCATAGCTGCAAGCCCAAAATAAGCAAGAGCTCAAGTGCAGGTGTAATTATTGTTGTTCTGCAAGACTAACAGTCAAGCCTACCAGCAGCACACAAGGATGCTACATGAAAAGCTGGTGTAGCTGGGCCTGTCTGCCTACAGACCAAACCATCTAATCTGCGGAGATCCCTGCCACAGGAATCAAACTACACAGAGCTACCATTCTGGTATGCCTGAGAGTGCAGCTACATGACATTTGCCCCACGTTACCCACTGTGGTGTTATGAACCTGTTCCACACCTCCAAACAACAAGGCATGTACCAGAGTGCATTACACGGTCATGATAAGGATGCTGGCACCTTCAGAAACAAAGATAGGAGTGAGGGACTATATAGCTGTAGGTACTGGCTGACAGAAACAGCCTTCACACATTTTATTCCAGCATCAGCACAACAGCTTCCCTATAGCTCCAGACAAGGACTGTGTAACTGAATCAAGCAACCAGAAAGAAAAAACACAACAACTAAAAAGCTAACAGCAAAACCACCACACCAGCCTTCAGGATCTGAGGAAGATGACCTAAATGATCTAACCATCCTTAAACAGCATGTAATTACTCTCATCTATAGCTCCACTCTTTAGAAGAGATCAGAAAGCCAGAAGGGACTCCTTTAAACTGGCAGATGAAACTAGGCAGAAAGTTTAGGCTGTTGGCTTCTGCACCAGCAGAAATTATCTTCTATAGTTAAACAGAATCAAGCCCCACAGTCCACCTGCTTAAGAGAGTATTAACCTTGATATAAAGGCCAAGTGATAATGAGTGAGCCAATTTCCTTGGTGGTGAACTGAACTCTGGGTGACCTAGACCAAGCCTTTACCATTAACTTAAAATAAATAATAAAAAAAATAAAATAAAGCCAAACCCACAATCAGTGTGCAAGTAGCCCATGAAAGCAAAGCAGCAATCTCCATCTGGTGAGAATTGTATTATTTTGCTGTGTGCCACCCACAAGCAAGGTGGACACATATTTAGAAGGCAGGCATAACGAGAAGTTGATGATGGTATTATCAAGAGCAGTACAGGCAATGCAAATTACAGAGACAAAGGCAATTGTTTCTGATTGCCTTTGCTATCTGCTATCTTGCTGCTTCAGAAAGGTACTTATGGAAGCAGACTTTCAGGGTTATAGCAAAACACAAAGAGAGCGGAGAGCCTCTTTAAGAGCCTCATGCCAATACTGGCATGCCTAATTCTGATGGCTCCCATCCAGCAGTTTATGTGCCTCAGATCAATGAGATATGAAGTAGATTCTGCTTCCAATCCTGGCGTTGCAGAAGTGCTGTAAATGCAAAAAATGTAGATGCCTTCTAAGTCACGCTCCCAGGAAAAGCCCTTTTTTATTTTGGAGGGCGGAGACTTGAAACCATATGGAGAGCAAATTTGCCTTCAGGTATTTTTAGCAGGCTGCAACCTGCAGTTAACATCATATACAGTAATCAGGTTAATGATGGGGAAGTTTTGCATATGCATGTGGGAAAGAAATTCTAAGACAGAAATAAACTCGCTCAGTAAAACTGAATGGGCTCTACAGTACTGCTCTTCTACACTGAGTATGGGAGAAACACAAGCCTCTTCAGGAACTCTTGGGTGAAACGCGCTCCTCAAATCCTTTGCTCCCTCAGACCAAAACTCTTTCCAGGATAACTCATCCTTCCTTGTAGCACCAGCTGTCTTCAGTCCCTGAAAACTGGTTGATTTCTCAGACATTACTAAAGCTGCTGCATGGGAATACATGACACTTCTGAAACATGGAGCTTCATCTAGAATAAGGAGCAAAACAGCCAAAAGAGCACTAAAGTATTCAAAGTAGGCTTAGAGGCTAGATGTTTGTCAACTGTACAAACCTCTGAAGATCTCTGTTGAAATACTGACTTTCCTAAGAATTACCAGAGCAACGTAGAAGACTGTATTTATGGCCCAGGGCACCTAATTCCCCCAGTTCTGCTTCAGCTTGTGGTCCAGATCACCTCAGCTTTCCCTTGACAGAGCAGCCTGGTGCCAAACAAACATCCAAGGCCCATAAGGCTGGTCTCGTTCCGCCTGCACTTCACTGACTATCCTAGAGGCATGCACCAAACCCATTCAACTTGCCTTGGAGGGACTGAAACACTATGTAAATGCAAAACCTCAGGTATTGTATCATGAAAGATATAAAACAGATGGAACTAATAAAAAGGAAGAGCTAGAGAACTAAAACCAGGAGCGTGTGATTATCGAAACTTAATGATCAGCAAACACATAGGTGTCAGAATATAATGATTTGCCTATTGGGAAATATTTCAGAGGCGTGGCCAGTAGATACCAAGGAGTCATTTTTAATGGAGTAAAATAAAGCCCAGGAATGAGTACAGTACTAACTTTCAAACATGTTGAACCAGTGCATTAGCAGCTTAATTTTTATAATTCATTCCCAGTTTCAAGTGTCAATATTTGGGGAGTTCAGCAAAGTTCTTTCTAGTCACATGCAATCTGCTTTTCCAGAGGATTACATAAACACATATTCTTGAAAAGTTTTGACTAGCAGCAAGGCTTTGAAATACAGGCATTGACTACCTCACAGCACAAAGATGACCTTTCAGCTCAGTCCCCCTTTTATTGAGGTAATTTTATACATTAACATGCAGTCATGCTATGACATCTCTAGGAGAATTATCCTTGTGATTGGCCTCCTTCACAACAGGATAAAAGCCAGGCTGACAGGTGTGCCCAACATCTTAGGAAGGGAAATATCTCCATCAACACTTTCCTTTGTGTGATACCTGTTCCCAGAGGTTAGGAGTTACTCTCAAGAATAGCTTCCCATAGAATGTTACAGGGATGCTGGAATAACAGTTACTTAGCCAAACACCTTCAGAATTTATTTTTAAAAGAGTTATTCAGAAGAACATGAATGATGGAGGGAACAGTTATTATTCTGCCCACTACTAACTAGATCTTCTACAGCTCTTTCTGTCACTACTTGGCAACCCCTTATAACATAAATCAGGCTTTTTACACTCCTTTTACAAAGGCTGAAGCATTTTATTCAGCACATGAACTGCAGCGGGCATAAGGAGTGGACCCCACCAATCCCAGAACCCATAATTTCTTTTTTCCTCACCATGGCACCTCCTCTTTAACACTTGAGAGCACATTTGTAGTCCCCTCAATCATGGAAGAAAGCTGACCCCTCCCTAGGTAATTCACAATTGAGCAGAAAAAGAACTAGAAACCATAAGTTATTTTAACACCCACAGTCTACACCCCAAGCATCACAAACCTTGCCACTCTCCTGGCTTCCTTTTCCAGTCCCTGAGGCTCTCTCCCTCTGGCTCAGGTTTTTCTGAGCTGCCAATCCTCAAAGTCCAGCAACCCCTCTTTTCCAGCAGGATGAAGAACAGCCATACTTTGCCCCCAACTCCCAGTGAAACGGCCAGAGCATCAACTAGGTGAAAGGAGGGTGAAGGCAACTCCTCCTTTCACATAGCCATGCTATTAACAAGGTAGCAAAGCAACACCTGCTTGGAGGTGCATCCTTTTAGCACACTCCCAAAGCACCTGCCTTTCAGCCAAAGGGATGCCATTTTCTGATGAAACACTGATTTTAATCAAGCCACTAAGAGTTGCTATTACTGAAAAACCCCAAGATTTTCCAGGCGACCTGACTTCCCTTGCCTAAACTCAGGGCCTACAGTGTTTCATCATTCTGGGGTTAGGCAGTATCCCAGCATGAAGCTTCTAGGATTAGAGTTTTGGATTACAGTTCTACTTAATTGCCACTTTGAGATGGTAATTTATTTCGGGAAAGAGCCCAAGTCTCTATCAGACTCCAAGGAGTGTCAGTACAGAAAAGTAAGGGACTGATTTGCCATGCTGATGTGAGGTCTCAATGCAGAGAGGAATTTCTCAAAAGACGCTCTGCTATTAGTTGTGCAGAATAAAAAATCATCTTTCCTAGCACTTCAATTAATTTACATGTCATTTCAGGATTTTAGTGCCCATGATACATGTGGGATCAGGGATCCCAATAGAAGAGAGTTTTCTCTCTTCGGCCTGCATGGCAAGCATCCCTGCACAATGAAGAGAGAGATCAGAAGATATAACTCTGTTACAATTAGTAGAAAAAATGTACATCTACCATTCCTAATATTTTGAAAAGTTTACAAGAACACTGTCACTTTCTACCCTGCTGAACTGCTGGAAGTATTAGTATACTCAGTGTTAACAATGGGCTTCCACCAGGTTACAGCTGCTCTGCGGTGTAAAGGATCGACACTTCTACACGTGTTTTACTCTACAGTTTAAAAAAAACAAACTACTATCCTCAAAACTGAGGAGGTTTCCTTTTCTTCATAATGTATTGACTTTTACATTGCTATTTTTTACTCCCAAAGAACCTGCATTTCCCTTAGATGGTTTTAATGTTCAAGTGAAAACAGTATTCTAAAGGCAGGATTTTCCCTTCTAGGTGGGGCCAGTTCACAGCATGTGATGGCACTCATCCAGACACTTACAGATCGGAAACTCTGCAAACTCTTCTGCAGTCATGAGTTTCTTTGCATAATCTTGGTCTGGCAATCCTGTACACTCCCACACTCCTCGTTACAACCTCTCCTTGACTGGCAAGTGAGGGAGTAACATGAGCACGGGAGCGCAGGAATGCAGAGTAAGGAACTGGGCTGACATTCTTTCCATGAAGCAAGACACAAGAACCTGTGTGTATGAACCTGGCAGGGAACACCAGGACATGTCACAGTGGCAGTGACTACTGAAAAAAAGGGATTGAGCAAAATATATATAAAATGTCTGATGGATATTTAGCAAATACTGATTCATAGAATACCAGTTGTGAGAAATTCTCCAGTAGTTAGTGAAAATCTTGTTGTGATGGCTGTACAGTGTCTGGTTTCTTATTGCCAAGGCTCATCTTCTCTCTGGGCTTTTTTAATAAACATTTGTAAAAGTCAAAGGAGAGAACCAAATTGTCTGCCTGTGGTGGGAAAGGTATATTCTATGCAGCACCAAGCATGAGACTGCTTTTAGAACTGTGGTAAGAGGCTGTCCAGATTTATTGCTGAGTCCCTGTAGCCAATAACAAGTCAAAAATAATAACAAGCGCCAGCATTTAAAGAACAGCTATTTCAAAACCAAGGCTCACCCTCGCCCCCCACTCCTACAAAAATATTGCCCGGAAAACCCAAAACACCATCAAATTCCAGCTGATACTCCAAGACTTAGTACAAATACTCCAGAGCCGTTGCAGTATGGAGAAATTAAATTGAAACAATCATTTTTTGAGTGCTAATTTAAAAATTGATGATTTGTGTCCAAACTGAATGATTCTGTATTTTTTGATCCTCACTTTGCAGAACACCATTAACTAATCCCATGTCCCATGTCACTTATTTTTACAGATGTTTGAAGGTAGCATTTCATTTACACCATTCTAGAGGTAGATATCTTCCAAATGGTAACCTTGCAAGCACTGGCTTCAGCTGTGCTTGTTCTGGTGCCAGCAAGCATCCAATTTGGGGAAGACATGTCAGCCTTACTTATACAAGATTTTATGGGTAGGAAATACTCCTGTAAGGCAGGACTTCTTTAATTACATGAAAGTTTGCTTTCTGCTTTGGAGTGAGGGGTTGGTTTGGCTGTTGTTTTTGATTTGTTCTGTGGAAAATGACCTTTGGTGTTGGAATGTGGTTCCAAAGAGAAGAAATTTTTCACCATGTAACTTAATCAATTGTACTCTGATCTACATGCATTAAAACAGAAAAAGGCATTACCTGAATCTTCCTGGGGGGTGAATCATAGTTGTTTTCTTTACTGGGACATTGAGCAAGGGCTGCAGGTATGTGTGCAGCGTTAAGATGACACTGATGCTACACTAGGCACTGGTAGTAGAAATGGCAACACATGGACACGACTCCTTCCAGTAAGAGGCTAATACTGGGTGGCTTTCTCTTTCAGAAGTTTCGGTGCTCCAATTTCATGGCTTTGCCCATATATACTGTTGCTTTACAGACTAAATTACAGTTTTCTGTCCAAACTTCTTTAACTAATATCCATTCTTGCCAAGTGAATGCTGGAGGAAACATCAGGGTAGAAAATAAAGCCAAAGAAAGAGGGTTGTGTTTACCCATTTACTCAGCTGATGAGAAGACAGGAATGTTTTTTTCATTTGCATTCAAATTACATGCACTTGAGGCTTGTCCTCTGTGTGTGTGAGGTTACTGGCTGAGACCTTAGACAAATAGATATTCTCATTCGTTAACCTCAAGATTACAAGGAGGTTGGTGTTGTTATGAAAGAAATGTTTTCCCGTCAAAGACTATTTGTGATACCGATTCAGTCAGAAATTCTGCCATATTTCACTGTTTCCTAAGGCCTTTCAGGGCTCACTAGCTCACTTGACACCGAATATGCTTTCTCCATGAGCATGCATTGGCTGATAAAGTGAGTGTGGATGGTAGAGAGGAAACTGAACCCTAGAGAGGAGTTCAATCTGCCACGCTGGCATACAGATTTACTGCTGCACTGATGTCTGTTTATATAAAGATTGAGGTTTGATCTTTCCTTATCTGCCTAAATCAAGGACAGATAACATGTACACTAATTTGAATATTTCAAGCTCAATAATTAATGACATGGACACTTGGTTTAGGCCTTTCATTTAGAAGGAGAAAGATTGCAAATACAGGAATGCAATCACTACATGGCATTGAACAGAGGTTTCACAGACACCCTAAGGTCACAGATGATAAACCAGACTGCAAATCACTAACTTGTTAGCTTTACTCCAAATAGCACAGGTATTTACCAACTTGGCACTTGGATCTTCTTTACTGGAAGAAGGTATCAAGCATTCTTCTTACAGGGTCAAGGAAAAAAAGTAAATATTTCTGTAAAGATTGGTTAGAATAGATGACCTATCCTAGTCAGATTTTGTGAGTAAGAGGGGTGTCTGTGACTCCAGAAGACACAAACCAGGAGTTTCAGGAAGGACAGATCTAGGTTATACAACCCAGTATGCTATGGAGAGTAGTGCTATTCCATTCCCCTGTCAAAACAATCAAACCACAATTTAATCAGTTAAGAATTTCCGCCTGCTACTTCAGACAGAGCATTGTTCCCCAATCTGACACCTCTGGAGATCAAATGTACTCTTTTTAACAACTGTAATTGTTCTAAATTAACTTTCCTTTCCTATTTTCCCCCTTTTTTTCCTCAGATCTTTCCTTTTACCCTTTGTCTCTTGAGACCTATCATATCTCCCCTTAGTCTTTGGTATTCCTAAGGTAAATAAACCAAATTCCTCTAGTCACACATCCATTTCTCTAGTCATTCCAACAGCCCTTCTCTGCACCTCTTCCAGTCTGGGTTCTTTGAACATGGCTAACCATAGACAGGGGCAAAGAGCGGGGAGGACAAGGATGCAACCTTTGAAGGCAGTCTAAGCATCATGTTTACATGACAGCCCAAACAGAAGAAGCAGATTCTCCAGACATTTGAAAAGCTATTGATCCTAGCAGGGTGATAAAGCAGAACCAGCAAGTCTGAAGTTTTTATCACTTTATATACATTTATCTGTTAGGTGGTTCTCTGGTTTATGCTTGAAGGTAGCTTCTATCTGGAGACAAAATGAGCTAAACTACATTTGCAGAAGTTTAGATCTTATTAGTCTGTTTTATGATGTGAAAAGTGTTTGAGAGGAAGTCACTGGTGATGTGACATGTCTTTATAAATAGAAAATTAATCTGAACTGATTTTCTAATGGAAAGGAAGGAAGGAAGGAAGGAAGGAAGGAAGGAAGGAAGGAAGGAAGGAAGGAAGGAAGGAAGGAAGGAAGGAAGGAAGGAAGGAAGGAAGGAAGGAAGGAAGGAAGGAAGGAAGGAAGGAAGGAAGGAAGGAAGGAAGGAAGGAAGGAAGGAAGGAAGGAAGGAAGGAAGGAAGGAAGGAAGGAAGGAAGGAAGGAAGGAAGGAAGGAAGGAAGGAAGGAAGGAAGGAAGGAAGGAAGGAAGGAAGGAAGGAAGGAAGGAAGGAAGGAAGGAAGGAAGGAAGGAAGGAAGGAAGGAAGGAAGGAAGGAAGGAAGGAAGGAAGGAAGGAAGGAAGGAAGGAAGGAAGGAAGGAAGGAAGGAAGGAAGGAAGGAAGGAAGGAAGGAAGGAAGGAAGGAAGGAAGGAAGGAAGGAAGGAAGGAAGGAAGGAAGGAAGGAAGGAAGGAAGGAAGGAAGGAAGGAAGGAAGGAAGGAAGGAAGGAAGGAAGGAAGGAAGGAATGCCGCGAGATAATCTTTCATTATTCCTTGCAAAACATTTTTTAGTTTTGTTGTAATTACCATTTTTTTCTTTCAACCTAACCTGAGCATTTGTATTAGCTCAGCCACAGAACAGAGAAATACACTATTTAGAATGAAAGAACAAATCAGGCTGGGAGTCACCTCTAGTCTAGCCTCCTGTCTAGGAGGCGAAAGTGCTTTCTACTTTTTTCATATGAAATGAAAAAAATGCCTGCAGTCTGAATATTGTAATGCCACTGAAGAGGATGGAGATCTAGGCTAAAGCAAGGACTTAGGTCTGTCTTAATCTGTCTTTTTTGCTGAAAATAGCTTAGAGAAATAACTTATTCTTGTCTCAGACTGAACAGAGGCAGTCAGTGATGTCCTGGAAAGTCCTGAGATCTACTTTAATGAACATCAGTAGTAATACAAGTGAGACTGCCAAAAAAGAAAATCAGAAAACAATTCAGTGCTTAAAAAGTCAGCACCAAAGCAAAGGCCTGATGGAGATAAGAGAAAGAAACAATAGTGAAATAGAATAGCTATAAGCTTCTAGCACCTTAAAATAATTTAAAGTTATGGAAAATTATTAAAATAAGGCTTTGACAGCCATAGAGAAACAATTAAACATGAAAAGGCAGATCAAAGATACTAATGTTTCTGAAGCTTGGAGATACAGTTTGGATATAATATGGCACTTCAGAGGCTCATCAGACAGAAAGCAGTACATAGGTCATCTTCCCAGGCCTGAGAAACACAATTTCTTGCCAGAGTAATGCCAGGAAAATTGAAGATGCTATTCTTCTGAGAAAAAAAACAAATCCAATAAAGAACCCAAGCATTTCCCTCCCCCTGACCTCTGCTGAGATGGCATTTGAGATGACACAAGAAACTGAAAAGTTGACAGGAGCCATTAAAACACAAAATAACAGCAACTACTTGCTCCAGAGTCACTTCTGTCTATTCCATGCCTAGATAATATGGTGGGTCAATCACGTACAGAAGTGTGACGACACAATGAAACTTCACAGTAACGTAAAAAGAAAGCTCTGTGATGTCCCTCTGCAATGACCTGTCTGTGAGTCCATCTGCTGTATCTATCCTCACTGGATTTGAATATAATTCAAAAGCTCTTTTGTGAGATCACAATATCTAATTCCTCACTTTTATTGATATGTGTCAGCCATTAAGGTTTGACCACACTTATTTTGTGTCATGTATGAAGAAAAATTTGCAGAGGCAGTAGGTGTGCTGTGTTTGTGTGTGTTGGCTATTTCCTCTTCTTTCCTCAACCAATTCCACATGATTCTTCTCCTGTTTCTTCCAGTTTGGACTGAGTGATGTGTAACCCAGACACCATTTAACTAACATACACAAAACCTAAGCCACATGCAATCACAACAGAAATTCCAATTTCACAGCAGGATGGTGAGAAAGAGACAAAGGTCAAGCTTAATTGTGGAAGAAGGATAACGAGCGTAACTTGTTTGTTTGACTAACACTATCTCCATTCCCCACCCCTCTAATGAGATGCCAAGCTTAGCTTGTGTACATGCAAAACTGAGATGAGCATGAGCCTTGTAGCCTGTGTCACATTGGTCAAAGACGTGCAGATGACCTCCAAGCCATTTCTATAAATACCTACTTCTTCCTCTTCCAGAAAGTCCATGATGGCTATTTCTTTTGAAGGATTACTCATGTTTACAGTTGCTGAAGAAAGCAAGCTATGTTAACAGTACTGAAACCCATCTGGCATGTTTTCCTGATGACAGGACCAGTTCTCCTTCTCTCTGTCAAGTTTTCAAACCTCAGGAATGATATGAGACCTTATATTTTTGGGCATCTGACTTGAAACACCTAGTGAGGGAGTGTGCTAAGTGTGTCCTCTGCCAAGGAAAGACTTGCACACCAGCAACCCTTTGGTATTGGGATTGATGACACTCTGCTCTAGAGAGGGGCTTTTTCAGAGGAAGTGGAGAAGGCTGTTTATTCAATAGCAACATTCCAGTATTGGCACCAAGTGGCACATATGCAGTTTGCTGTGTCTATGCAAAGTCTATTTTGGTGTGTGTGTGCCCAATCGCTGGCTGGCCAAACTGTCTCTTCATTTATTTATTTGGTCCTGCAGAACCATAATGTTAGCATCTATTTGTCTGAGCTCTGGCACATGCTTGAGCGTGTCCAGAGAAGGGCTACAAAGCTGGTGAAGGGTCTAGAACACAAGTCTTACAAAGAGCGGCTGGAGGAGCTGGGATTGTTTAGTCTGGAGAAAAGGAGACTGAGGGGAGACCTCATCCTTCTCCACAACTATGTAAAAGGTGGGGTTCAGTCTCTTCTCCCTGGTAGCTAGTGACAGGACAAGGGTAAATGGCCTGAAGTTGCATCAGGGGAAGTTTAGGTTGGATATTAGGAAAACCTTCTTCACTGAAAGGGTTGTCAGACATTGGAAGAGGCTGCCCAGGGAGGTGCTTGAGTCACCATCCCTGGAGGTGTTTAAAAGAAGAGTAGATGTTGTGCTTGGTGACATAGTCTAGTGTTGAACCTAGAAGGGCTGGATAGATGGTTGGACTCGATGATCTTAAAGGTCTTTTCCATTCTATGATTCTATGAATAGTCAGCATCTGAATTAAATTGCCAGTACAGTCTAAAAATCCTGTGGAGAAAGCCACAGAAGAACACCTTTAGCTATACATTGTATTCTTCCTGTCTCACTTCAGCTCTTTGTATGGCAAAATGCTTGGATACAATGATAGGTAGAGTCTCAATGGAGAAAACCTTTTAGAATAAACTATTTCCTCTCTCTTTTTAGAGGACAGATAGAGGTTGGACAGCAGTGGACTAACAGTTGGCCTAAGCTAGTATTCAAAGGGTGAATCTAGCTTTTGTAAGAAAATGTGATGATTTAATTCTTGTGTTTGTTCAAAATGAGAAAATATCATAAATTTCCTTCTTCTCTTATTTTATTTCCTCCTATTAAATACTGTTCCTTGGATCTATTTTCAAAAAATCAAATAATTTAATATTCCAGTGCCTAGTATGCTTTCTATGTATTAGACTACTCAAAGCAGGAAGGAAACATCAGATTTGTTCTAATTCTTTGTTAGACTACACCATCATCTGTCAGGTGCAATGCCTATCAGATTTAACAGCCATTCTCTTTTTTTATTTGCAGCTACATGCAGATCAAAAGGCTTCTGTATTAGTAAGGAGGAGATCAGAAAGCCAAGTGAGGATTAGGATTCCAAAAGGCAACATAAAATTCCTTTTCTTTCCCAAATGGGATATAGTAGGTCCTCATGGAAGCTGCCAGAGACTATTTTAGGTTACATTTCATCATATATATTCCCACAGACCCTTTGAAGCTTTGCTAATTGCTTTAAAAATTAAGCTTAAGCCAAGATAAGCCAATTTTTTTATGTTGCAAATTGTCTTTTCCTTGTTTTTTTCAAATAATTGTATTTCTGACACTGTCAGCAAGTCCTGAATATGAGAAAAATTAAAAGCCAACTCCCCTGCAAGTCCAGGTTGAGCTAAATGAATCATAGAATCATAGAATATACCAAGTTGGAAGGGACACATAAGGATCGTCCAAATCCAAGTCCATGCACCTTGCAGGACTATTGGTAGCTAAACCAGATGACTAAGAGCATCATCCAGATACACCTTGAACTCTGACAGGCTTGGTGCCATGACCACTTCCTTGGGGATCCTGTTCCAGTGACCAACCACCCTTTCAGCGAAGAACCTTTTCCTAATATCTAATCTGAACTTTCCCTGATGCAGCTTCATTCCATTTCCTTGTATCCTATCACATTACCAGGGAGAGGAGACCAGCAGCTCCCCCTCCACTGCCCCCTTTGAGGAAGTTGTAGATTGTGATGTGATCGCCCATCAGCCTTCTCTTCTCAAGATGAACAAATCAAGTGGTCTCAGCTGCCTCTCCAAAGTCTTGCCCTCCAGGCCTTTCACCATCTTTATTGCCTTCCTCTGGACGCAGTCTGATGTCCTTCTTATAGTGAGGTGCCCACAACTGCACACAGTACTCAAGGTCAAGCTACACTGGTGCAGTAGGGTGGGACAATCACCTCCCTTGACTGTCTAGTAGTGCTGTTCTTGATGCACCCCAGTACATGGTTGGCCCTTTTGGTTGCCAGGGTACACTGTTGATTCATATTCAACTTGCCATCTACCCAACCCCCCAGGCATCTTTCTGCAGGGCTGCTCTCTAGCCTCTCATCCTGCAATTTGTGTGTATAACCAGGACTGTCCTGTCCCATCTGGCTCTTGTTAAATTTCATATGGTTGGTGATTGCCCAGCTCTCCACTCTATCCAGATCTTTCTATGTGTCATCTCTACCCTCAAGGGAGTCCACACCTCCTCCTAGTTTAGTATCATCAGCAAATTTACTTAATGTACATTCAGTTCCTGTATCCAGGTCATTTATAAAAACATTGGCCCTAAAATTGAGCCCTGGGGAAACCCACTGGTGACTGTCTGCCAGCCTGATGTAACCCCATTTACTATCACCTTCTGAGCTCAAACAAACGAGTCAGCCAATTGCTCACCCAACATACTATGACTTGTCTAGCTGTGTGCTGGACAGCTTACCCAGAAGGATGCTGGGACACACAGTATCAATGACTGTGATTCTCCAAAGCTGTGGTTATATTTGGGCACACCAGACCTTAACACTGTTCCCAGCTTTGTGCTGTCAGGCAAGAGGAGATGGCAGGAGAATGGTGGCATCCAGCAGCCCAAATGGACTCCCTGTCCTTACTCGGCCATGTCTCTCCCCTGAAACTCAGCACAGCCTCCTACGTGCCTTCCAGCTATGCCTCCACATGCATTGCAGTTCTCATGACCCATGAGGGCTGAGGAGCAGGGATGCCTGGTTAGAAATGCCAATTTCACTATGCCACACGCTCTGTTCATGCTCACCGACCGATGTAACAAGAGAGACCCCCCCTGCAGGAAGGGGCTAAATGCAAGCAGCACGCTTCTTGCCATGTCTCCACTTTTCTTTTCCCTGGTCACGTTCACAAAACTGTCTATCATGCTGCCAAGTCATGGCAGGTGGAAATGCAGGAGGCTTTAATACTTGCCATGGAGCTGTGTAAATAGGCCGCTCCCAGATGCCATCAGATGTTTGGCTCTGGTTGTGCTTTCTGGCCGGTTTGTTTCAAAGGTGTGAGGTTTATTTTTTCAACTTTCCTTAAAGTTACTTGGCCTGGCATTGAGGAAAGTAATTTATTTACATAGAAGTGGCTGGAGTTTAGACATAAAGACAACCCAAGATAACCCTCCCTTCTCTGTTTTACCCAAAAGGAGTTTACTCAAGGCGTTTATCAACCCCTCTCCTCCCACTGACTTGCGAGCAGCACGACAGTGTAAACGGATTAGTGTGTAGTTCCACCTGCAGCAGTCACTGAGTAAAAGCCAACGAGTGAAAAGTTCAAGAAAGGAGGTAACCCTGTCACCCCACAAAGGTCTGGGGAACAGAGCTTGTAAAACACACGCAGAGCACAGCACTGGCCCAGCCTCAGAAGCAAAAAGCTGATGCTGCACTGGGAGGAGATACTCCAGCTCAGTAAGGACAGGTGTACTAACTCCAGGTTTTTAGCAGACATCTCCCTTCCAGTAAAAGCACAAGTTGGAATCATGAGGGTTGGCTCTGTCCCCACCCTGGGCACAAGAGGCAGCTCTTGGCCCTTCAGCTCTCTGTCTGTTTAAACCTCTGCTGTAGCTCTGTGTGACACAGGCTGGGAAAAGGGCTGTACTGTACTGGTTTGTACCATTTTGTACTGTTGGTGAGCTTGGACAGGTAAAAAATTTCAAAGTCTCTTTTCCTGAGACAAAAATATTGGACATTTGTTTAAAAAAAAAAACCTGAAAAAATTTAGCTTTGAATTAAAATTCAGAAATGTTTTTAAACCTAAAAATCCTCATTCAAGCAAACAGTAAAAGAAATAAAAATCAATGGGAATGCTAGTTGAGGTGGCAGTGAAAATTGTTTTCTGATGTCCTGTGTGGAAAACAGAAAAATTAAATTCCCTACTAGGTTTTGAAATGATGTTTTGCACCAGAAAACATCTTTGGTTTTCTTGGATACTGTCTAACCAAGCCCATATTAACTATTTTTGTTTGTTAGTCAATTCTGATGTTAAATAATTCCATGGTTCCTTCTAATTATGATTAAGTAAAAAAAAAGCTACAATACCAAGCTTGCTTTTATTAGGCTTGAACTCTATTTTTATCTGGTAACATCTGGTGCAAGCTGGTATGAGCATCTGCTTCTAATTTGTAGCATGTGTTAAGTTACAGCTTCATCTGTCCTATTCATTAATACCTCTACCACTCTAAATGTATTGAGCTAGTTAGTCTGTGTCTTGCTTGATTGGACTTTTTTTCTTAGCTGGTTTTCTATATAACTACATTTTCTAATATCCAACAGATTTGTTTGGGTTCTCAGTTTCAGTTACTTTTTATTAATGCCATTTTCAAGATCATAAAAACATTAGAGCTTTTGTCCAACAGCAGTCTCCTGTTTTACTGGGGCATCTTTCTGCAATACAGCTACTCTGCTCATGAAGAACAGTGTCATCACATTTAGAGACATAACCTCACCAGGGCTAGGCTGTAGCTGTAGTAACAAAGGTGGACGTGCTTATGTCTTTCATAGCTCATTCTCTGTATGTATTTAGCACTTTGGTACAGTTGTTCTATTTCTCTGTAGTTTAGTTGTATTCACTTTCCTGCATTTTTCTTCAAAAATAGGTGGAAAGATCATGCCTAAATTTGGGCCAAATGGAGGTTAGAGTGCTGAGAGTTAGACTCAATTTTCTTTGTATAGCTGGAAGCTCAGAGCAGCACCCCAAATCTGAAACAAAGACTCAAAATCGGGTAGTTGCCAGTTTGGATTCTGCTCAGAAGAATCCAGGTAGACAAACCCACAACATAAGTTAAATTTTGAAAACATTATAAGCATCCTTAATAACTTGATTGTCTTAGTACAACTACCTCTCTCAAAGACCAAACTGCAATATATTCTTGCAGTAACTCCCAGCTGCCTGAAGTAAAATGCCAACAGGAACTTGATGAAAGATCTGCAAGAAACAGCAATTTCTTTTTGACAGCCAGGATCTGACTGGTCTTTTATCAAGATCCAAGGTATAGAAGTATCAAACTCACTAACTTTCTGCCAGTCTAAATAATCCTCTGTGTTTATGGAAATGACAAGAACAGAGTAGGATACTCTGTTGGCTTCAACCAAGTAGGTGGACTTCACCTACTGCTCAGGCCTGTCTTTCTTGCAACTTCACAGAATCACAGAATGGGCTGGGTTGGAAGGGACTTTAAAGATCCAACCTCCCTGGCATGGGCAGGGACACCCCCTCACTAGCCCAGGCTGCCCAAAGCCCCATCCAACCTGGCCTTGAACCCTACCAGGGATCTGAGAGCAGCCACAGCTTCTCTGGGCAACCTGTGCCAGGGCCTCACCACCCTCACAGGGATGGATTTCCTCCTGATATCTGATCTAAGTCTGCTCTTCTTCAGCTTAAACCCATTACCCCTTGTCCTTTCACTCCAATCCCTCTCCAGCTTTCCTGTAGCCTCTTTAGGTACTGGCAGGCTGCTATAAGGTCTCCCCAGAGACTTCTCCACGCTGAACAAGCCGAACTCTCTTAGCTTGTCTTCATAGGAGAGGTGTTCCAGACCACTAATCATATTCATGGCCCTCCTCTGGACTTTCTCCAACAGCTCTATGTCCTTATATTGAGGGCCCCAGAGCTGGATGCAGTACTTTAGGTGGGGTCTCACTGGAGCAGAGCAGGGGGGCAGAATCACCTTCCTTGACCTGCTGGTCAGGCTTCTTGTGATACAGCCCAGGATACAGTTGGCTTGCTGGGCTGCAAGTGTTCATTGCCAGCTCCTGTTAAGCTTCTCAACAACCAACACCCTTAAGTCCTTCTCCTCAGGGCTGTTCTCAATCCATTCTCCACCCAAACTGTAGCTGTGTTTGGGATTGCGCCAATTCATGTGCAGGACCTTGCACTTGGCCTTGTTAAACTTTCTTCTCTTCAGAAAAAATGAATTAACTATTGGTTAACACAAGGAATTATGTCCTACAGCTGCAAAGAAATCACTCCTCACGTTCCCTCTTTCAGCCTCCTCTTCCCACACAGCACTGCCTTAAAGACATGGATGATCTTCGACAGGTGCCAGCAGTGGGGTGCAACCATTTTTGCTTTCATTTTGGTCTCTCCTTTTTCTGCCCTTGGTAAGGCCTGACCTGACCCTAAGATTAAATATTAATTAAAAATTGAAATAAATTAAAATCTGTTTGTTTTTTAAAGTAACTGGCCTACAATATTAACTCAATTACTGCTGCTAGAGAACAGCTGTGTATTGAAAAATAACATCTCCAAGATCATACTGAACACAAAAGATCTTGCAAGTCACATGCTTTGGCATACAGACATCACTGAAGCCACCATTTCTTATTTCCAGTCTGCCTAGACTTGGACACCTTGACAGGGATTTTGCTGGAGCTGGACTGGACAGAAGCTGCTGCCTGAGAATGCTGAGAAGTTGACGCCTGGTAGAGGACATTTAATATCTGACACAAAACACTCCATTACCTTGGTCACAGAGAGTTGTGCCTTTCCCTAGAGATCCCTCTACTTGCATGAATAATAGGTTTCTGCTCCTGTGTTTTTGCAGTGCCTACCACACTGACCTAAAAACCCCAACCATAGCATGGTGGCAGCCAGACCATGGGAGTATGTAGCGAAACACTGATCACACCAGACAGAGCACACAGCCACAGCTAGGATCCCTGGAAGGAAAAGGGATTACAAGGTCATAAGAAACAGAGGAGCAAGAACTTTTGAAGTATGAATTGTCATCTTTCAAAGTATCCAAAGCAGAACAATGTTAGGTATCAGATACACACACAGAGACAGGAGATCCAAGCCACAGCTGCCTTGCCAGAGCAATGTGAGGCCCAATTTTTACACTTTCATATACAGCAAACTTGTAACACTTGGGGAAAAGAAGACATAGGAAATTCTCCTGCAGTAGCTCACTCCCTGTGACATCCTTCCCTTAGAAAGCTTCCCCATGCTGTTCTTCAAATATGCAACTCCCTGCCCACGTGTTTGTTGTTAATTCACACAGGTTTTAACTCACCCTTGAAACTACCATGGGCTTGCATTTAGATAGCCCCAGCTATAAACAAGTATGGAAAGGATTTCAGCATTTAAATTTCAGCTCATGTGCCACATGTACTGAGGGACAGTCCTTGTCCCCAAGAGCTTGCTGGGCATGCTGATTAATGCAGACAGGTGCTGAGAAACAGACCCACACAGGAAAACTGATTTGCACTCTCTAACACCTCAGTGACGACACTACTGTTGATGAAACAAAAGGCATTCTTGTAAGGAAGAAAAATATCATTGTGTTTGCACTGCTAAAGAAATATGGACAGGAGCAGATTCACCAGAGAAATGCAAAGAGGGTGTAGGACCATCTGGCAGGTTCAGTGGCAGCTCATGTGGGAGCGGCACCCATTCCTGTACTGTTTTTCATCACCATCACTGTGGCATTCAGGTCAAGGTTGGTATGTATCCTGATTTTGTCTTATTAAATGTAGCAATATCAGTTACAGGAGCTTAATTGTTTGCTCTTTTGGTGCCATTTCTGCTCCTGACATTGATTTTTGTTTGTACTATATGTACATATAGGAGGGAAAGAATTACATAAACTTATATGGTGATGTCAATGCAATACAATCCAATCAAAGATAGTTTGTTTGAAGTACCATAAAAATTATATGAGTCCACAGACACTCATACAGTTGACAGTAGAATTTGTAAACAGAAAGAAATGTCTTGTATAAGGTGTTACAACGTTCTTAATCAGGAAGTTTTCATTGTTGTCAAGATCAGTTAGTTATTAAGTTTATTGTTAATTATAACCCTCCTAAATTTTATTCCATAGGATTCTCAAGATATAGGCTTTCTGACAACAATACCATCTCTGGGATAGAAGACCTTGACCACATTATGAGGTACGTGGAGGTCAGCCCATTGACCATGTACTAGTCAATGGACTGGGAATCCTGTGAGGGTGATGGAGCACTGAGACAGGCTACCCTGAGAGGTGGTGGACTCTCTTCTCTGGAGACATTCAAACCCACTTGGATGCGTTCCTGTGTGATTTAATCTAGGTGATCCTGCTCTGGCAGGGGGCTGGACTAGATGACTAGATGACCTTTTGAGATCCCTTCTGTGATTCTGTGATCCAGTGATCCAGCAGCACAGTCAGCTTAAGTGGTAGTGGCTCCAACTGCTTCTGATGACTTCAATTCTAGTAGCTTGTTCTAATGCAAATGTACTGCTTCATATTATTTGTAAATTTTTTATTATAAGACGAAAATTCTTAAGATTTAGTAAAACTTTAGCATGGTATTTTGCTCTAGCTAAAGGTACAGGGAGCTTAAACTAGGAAATGGGACTGAGCATGCACATTGCACAACGAACAATTTGTTCAGGCACTGATTCCTAATCTGTGAATACTCCTATGTATTATGTGAAATACTAATACAAGATCCTTCTTTCCTGTGATGCAATGCCCACACTTCTGCCAAGGTCTTACATGCATATGGATCTTTTGGTTGATGGTTATGGTGAATTCTGCTCATATTTCAGCCCTCAGACCGAAGTGTACCTTGCCACTGAGTACATGCCCTTCATGTAAACAGTGGTGATCTGTATGTTGTGAAGACATTTTGTACTCATCATTAATGCTGCAGTATTTCTATACTTTGAACATCTTCTGAAAGTCTGAGTTTTCACAGAATCCCAGACTGGTCTGGGTTGCAAGGGACCCGAAGGATCATAGAGCTCCAACCCCCCTGCCACAGGCAGGGCCACCAACCTCCAGGCCAGATCTGCATAAGGTTGCCCAGGGCCCCATCCAGCCTGGCCTTGAGTTTTCTGAGTTAATGTGTAAAAATCAAATCAATCATATTCTAAAGTTTGCTGAATACAGAATTTATGATTGCTTATGTACAATGTTCCTTTTTCATCATGAAAACACTGCAATAAATGTCCAGATTCATTAGGATGGCTGACAGAACAATGAAGAAAGTTAAGCTATGGCTTCAAAAGCTGGTCTTAGGACTGCACATACAGGAAACACTGTGAGCTCTCTTATTCTCTGAAGGGCTGAAATGTTGTAGGAAAACCACTTTATCTGAATATTGACTGGGAAACAAGGTCAAGTTCAGAAGTGTAGCCCCTGGACAAATTCAGAACCAGAACTCTGGACTGTAACCTAGAGCTCGAGGCTGAGTTTCAATCTGTCTGAGGTAAAATACAGTGTCTTTCTATGAGATATGTTGATTAGATTAGAAATCTGGAAGGGAATCATATTTGATCAAGAATGTTTTATGAAATCATGTACACAGTCATGAGCAGAAAGCAGCTTAAATCTGATAGTCACCGCTGACTGCTTGAAGTGCTGAAGAAATAGTTACACAGAATTGTTACTGGATCAGTAGGGAGAATTTGGTTTGGCTCTTGGCAAGGAAACACTTCTAAAGGTCACAGAATGCATGGCAAAGCTGGGGAGACAGCAAGGTGAGTGTCTCCAGGAAAGAAGTGGGGAAAAGACAAGAACTAACCGTCACGTCACAACCATTTGTTCTCTTGGGAGCAGGAATTCCCCAGTGTAGTAACGACCTGCCCTGATTCAGTGGAAAGGACTTAAAGGCTGGGGAATGGCAAACAACAAGCACACACCGGAAAGCTGCAAACAGAACTGGCACTGCAGGATCAGGATTTCATCACCTCCAGGAAAAGACAGCCTGAGCATTCCCATAGGGAATACTGAAACAGTCGCTCTTGCCCTACAGGCACATGACTGGATCCAATTGCAGAGGCCAAGAGTGGTAGAGAAACCAATCATCTGCCCTTCCCAGAAGGGGCACGCACAGCTCTCGGTAACACCATGCCCATAGTAGTTTCACAGGTGAATTAAAACCTATTCTATAAATAGCTATCAGTTGCCTAATTAAGTCCTGCAAACTAGATAGTCTATTTGTTTCATAATATGTTCCTGTAACAAATACTTCCCTTAGAGTCTTGGGAACCATAGAAAAAGCCTACCAGTCTCATTCTTGCAATTGCTGTTAGAACTGGCTGGAAGTTAGAACAATTCTCCAAAACAGCAGTAACTCTGTGGAGTTGTGTAGTGGGTCTTTGGCAACATTAATTTCAGATCTGTTCCCTAAAGAAATGTTTTAACTTAAATTATTTCAATTTTAATGTTACTTGCAATCCAATAGAATTAAAAATCTTGGTTTTAACATTGCTGCGAGGATGAAGTCATGAAATGCCTTGATTTGGTAAAAAAATTATCAAAATAATTTTAAAAGTTTTTATCTTTTAGAAGTAAAGTCTATCAGAAAAAAATCTATTATATTAAACAAAAAAAAATCAGCTTTCCATAATGATTCCAAAGAAGAGAATTATCAGAATTTCTAGACAGACATATTTCCTTTTTTTATTGCATTGTAAAAGTATGTGAGGTAAATGCAATTACTGGCATCATTTCACTTTCTCATGGCTTATAGCACTGTCTTACAAATTTTAAAGCAGAGACCATATGACTTGCCAGGCAGAACAGGGAACTTGAAACTACTAACATCCATCTGAGCCTGACACAGACCCACTGCTGACCAGTTTCCATCTTTTCTCTCACCCAGAGCTGTCAGGGAAACCTGTGGGAGGCTGGGATATGCCTGGAATGCAGACACATGCTTGAGAGGGCAACTTCAACTTGCTGTTTCCTCTTATATAAAACTGGGACAACTACTAAGCCACATATCTAACCTAGAGATTATTCTTATGTAGCATATTGTAGGGCAGAGCAACTTAATGCCTTGTTCCTGGTTGATTTAACAGTAGGAGTAGTGCAGTATTGGAGATTACAGGTGATTATCCCTAAGAGCTGGATGTACAGATGTATGTCCCTCAGTCCTGATAGCTGATGTGCCTCAGCACAGGCAGAGCCCAGAGCCCTTGCCACATCCTTCCAGAATCTGAGTGCAATGAGAAAAGACCCAGATGTTCTCCATTGTATGAACAAAAGTTACATCTCCTTAACCTCCCTACTCACCCACCAGCCATTCCGCCCTGGATTTTGTCATTTCAGGCCCAGACTGGAAGCAGATATCCAGTCAGCTGTGGGCTGCTGGCACATGTTTGCCAAACATTGAAATCAAAACTTGACCTAGTGCCAGCTTGCTCCCTGATGCCTGCTCAAGGATCACACTGAGTAAAAATATCAAGACCATGTACAAGGAGAACATCCATGGACTCAGCAGCCCTTCAAGACAAAGATGAACTTCTGGCAGCTTCTCAGAAGCTGATAGCAGACCCAGACTAGACTGGGGAGGAATGCTAGCAGCAGAAGGTAGTGGTACCAGCAGGTGACATGCTATTAAGTCTTAGGACAGTGTAGGCTCAAAGGGCTATATTTGGGTGTGGGGGAGGAGTGTTTTCTTCTGTCTCAAAACTCATGTACATATTCCTCATCCACAGTGACATCACTGAAAGGGTGGAGGAAGGGGAGGAGGACTTCACCTCAAGATAAAGGTGTTTCTGCTGAAGCAAAAAGTAAAGCTGAGACTGTGACTTCCTCCTTCTTCCTTCCTTCCTTTCTTCCTTCCTTTCCCTATCCCACCACATTCACCCCTTCTCAGGACTTCTCTCTGGCCCTGCACTTCAGGAAAGCTAAAACTCCACAGTTTGCTTCCAACCACACTTGAGCGCAGTTGTCATGTCTGTGGTATGGTTCTGCACAGCATTCATGGAGAGTGCCAAGGCGCAGTCATCTATCTCCTCACTAATGCAGCAATGAGAAGAAAAAGGACACCTTTCCTTCTGCATGAGAAAGCCCTTCCCTTAAAGGCTTGTCCCTTCAGGATGCTCAGCTGGGTCCTTCTTTACTTGCATATAGCTGTGGCCAGGAAGAAGCGTTCCCACTCATCTGGGCAGCCTGTTTTAGGAATCACACTCAGCTTGATCAGAACATCTTTGCTTTCTCAGCGCCCGGCCTGGTGAGGACAGTTCTCCTCAACTGGTGTTGGAGACCCCCACCCAGCTTGAGCAGCAGCAGCCAGGCATGGACTACAGACTGTCATCCCCTCCAAACTGCTCCCAGCAGGTCTCACCCCTCAACAGCCTGAGGCAGATGTCAGGTCTGCAGTCCCTTGGTGGACCTTTCCAAGATAGTTCTACTCCAGAGGAGGAACAAAACTGTTGCTCAATAGGGACAGTTTGTGATTGTGTGAGACAAAACTTCCAAGGACTTGTCACGAAGCCAGGAGCCCTTCGGCTGCCAGATCAAAACCAAACAATGACCAGTCCCTCTCCCTCCCCCATACAAAGATAAATACAACAGCAGCCTTTTTTTTAGCCCTCAGGTGCTCCCAGAAACTGTTTTCCTCCCATCAGCAAACCAAGTGACAGTAAAACCTGTGACCTGCTGCCTGGTGGGAGAAATAAAAGGCAGCACTGTCACGGGCGGTGTTGGATGTCATCCCAGAACACATTACTGAGCATTAGAGACATACCTGTTTAGAGGATCAAGGCCTTCAGCAAAAAGTGTAGAGGATTACACTGAAGCAATACTTGACCAGTTCTTCAGGAAGTACATCACAGATTTTTTTATGGCATAATTTGGGGGGGAGGGCAGTTATTCTGTGCAGTATGTGCAGGGACCCAGAAGAACATTCACAGAGTTACACCTACACAAATAATCGCTTTTGGTGACTCACACAAGATGTTTAGAGGACTGTGAGAAACAAAGAGCTGACCCTTAGAAAGTTATTACATAAAAAATTACTAGGTTTCCTACATCAGGCAGTGACAAAAAACCCCAAATACAGAAAGACAGCTAGAAGGAACTAAAGAGAAGTCTTCTGGGGAGGTGTCTTCTCCACTACAGAGCCTGGGGGAAGTTCAGATACAGGTATAATTACCGAATGGTTGATTTAGGGGTTTCCTTGGATTTATCTCAGTGCAGTGAAGAAATGTGTTTGCTAAAAAGTAAGAAAATTCCCATTGTAGGTCATTTGAAATGGGTTCTCTTCCTTGAAGGAGCTCTGTTATAAGACCTTTTTGTACATGTTGTAAGAGGGAGAAAGAGGGCTTGATGTTGAAGTTTGAAGGTGCTTTGACAGTCCACCCACACCCTTTCTTCTGAAAGAAGACTTACTGGCTTTACTGGTATTACCAAGCATTCCGAACAGCAGTTTCTAAAGGTGAATGAAGGAAGGAGTTAAAGGAAAGAAAGAAGCCACAGCTTCTGCCCTGGATAGACTTAATTTTCTTCCTAGCTGCTGGTGCAGTGCTGTGGTTTGGGTTTAGGATGAGAGCAATGCTGATAACACACTGATAGTTTAGTTGTGGCCATGAAGTCAAGGACATCTCTGCTCTTCACGCTGCCCTGCAAACGAGGTGTGGGTTGGGAGCACCCAGGAAGCTGGGAGGGGACACAGCCAGGACAACCCACACAAACTAACCAAATGGAGTAGTCCATACCATGAAGTCATGCTTGGCATAAAGTGGGGCTGGTGGGGGAGTAGGCCACAGCTCCAGGACAGTCCAAGCTTCCAGACAGGTCCAAGCTGTATGGGCTGAGCTGTGCAGTTTAGTGAGAAACTGCATCATGTATCAACAGCTTTGTTTATCTTGCTATGAAGTCTTGTTGCTGTTATTATTTCCCCTCCCTTTGCTGTCCCAGTAAACTGTCCTTATCCTAAGCCATGAAGATTGCCTTTGTTGGGTTTTTTTTCTCTCCCCTAAGAGTGGCTGCAAGGTGCTCAGCTGCAAGCTGGGGCAAAAGCTCAACAGCTTCCCAGTTTGTAAATCAAAGCAGCAAACTCCAACAGGTGGTGGAGGTGATGTGTTTGTTTGTTTAATGGCAGGATTCCTGTATTAAGCTCAGTTACAGTTACATGAGCCAGGAGCATCCCAGCATTACTCTGGTCACTTGTGTAATGGGTTTTGAGGGGAGGAAGAGGACAAGGTTAAGAAATTTGGAAGAAAATGTAAACAACCAACTCTCAGGTCTGACTGTAGGCAACTTGCTGCATTAAAAAATAAAAACACTCAGCAAACCATGTATTCTATCAGAAGGAAAACAAAATAAAAGCTCAACCAGTTCTGAAACTGAAGGTCAGGAGAAAGAAAGTAATCATGTCATAGGAGACAATAGAGAAGCATAATCAGACCCCAAATCAAACTTCAGTTCTGAGGAATGCAGCACTAAAGCTCTGTAAGAGTTCCAAGTCAAAAGGAAGATGGACTAGTAGAGATGGTTGGAAGATTTGCAGAATAGGAAAGAGAAGCTTAAAAAACCTAAAAGTAGAACTGACCAGATAATTCCTAACAAGGATGACTGACGACTCAGGGCAAGGTTGGTGTGGTTCAGCTCTAAATGCTGACCTGACAGCTTTTAAAAGGCAGCTTTGGTAGGCCTGCACAAAAGCAAAGAGGGAAAAAGGGAAAGCAACCTGAAGCATTGGGTGCTTCTCTCTCCCATCCAGGGTCACTGCAGTGAAGAAGTGAAGAAAACAGGCAGTATCAGGTTTCTCAATATTAGCCTTAGTCTTTGTCGGAAATGGCAAAAAATCTGGTAGGTTCTTGTTAAAAGGAACCTTACAGAAGAATGTTCCCTCTTGGCTGAAACGTGGTGGCTTCCTCTGTGTGTGTTCATTCTCTGTGCAATTTTTATCTCTGTTACTTCTTCAGGCTTGGAAAGTTAAGACATTAATACTACTAGGGAATTACAAAGCTTATCGGAAAAGCTCTGGAGCATTCCTTCAATTCTTGTATCTTAAGGGTTTATGAACAACCTACCAGTTCTTATTTATATACTCAAGTAATCATTTCTATTCAGATAGAAGAGTGACCAGGTTTTGTTAAAGGCTTTGTTGAAGGTATGGGTTTTGTTAAAGGTACAACAGAAAGACAAAGCAAATTTGCCACTTGTGACTGTGGACTCCAGTATTTAGCTGCAGCCTAGAAGTTCCCCTCAGGAGGGGCTGCTCTTTGCAATGAACACATTGACAGACACACCACTTGTAGAGTCTAATTATAGTGCACTATTCCTGGACTTTGTTTTGGAAGGGGACATGAAGGTACAGCCTGATGCTGCCTTCACAGTTTTAATGAACCACCAACAAAATTTCCTGCCAGACAGATCATCACCAGCAAAGATTGATGTATTTACCTGGGAGCTTTGAATGACCTCCATGCAGTGCGTGTTTCCCTTCTCTATGATCCATCTAACTGGTTTGTAAATAATACTGGTATCAGTGGCCCATGGGTGGAGGCTCTACTCTGTAGACGTAAGAAGATCAGCATTAGTGCCTGTGATACCTTTTGACTTCAGAGCATGTGAGTTTGTTCATGTACACCCTGGCACACGCACATTTCTTTTCAGCATGTTAGAATCATATTCAATCACGTGCGTCATGGCCTTCCAATCTGTTGGAAAACACAACTCAGTGGTTTGGAGGCTCTTATCCTCAATCCCTGCAGGCAAGTTCTAAAGGTCTACAAAGAACAATTATAAGACAGCAGCCTGATGCTACTCTCGGACTTGCATTTTCCTTGGACTTTTTGGGTTAGTTTTTTTTAGGATTCATACATCCAAAGTGGTAGAAACCCCCTGATTAAATTATTCCACAAGGGCTGGCTGAAGCAAGATATAATTCACCAGTCTCCTGTGCAGGAAATAACAGTAGACAATTACAAACCTTCCTCCTGTCTTAAAATCATGGAATTTCAAGTATGACCTAGGCATAGAGAAAAACCTACACTCACCCTAGCCTATGTGAACTGTCCTACTCATGAGCAGAGGACATACCTAACGGCACACCTGGGATAGGCTTTATATGAGCCAAATAACTGGGAGGCATTAAAGCCAGGCACTGAGGCCTCCTCTTCCTGTTAAGTTATGACTAACATAGATTCCAGCAAATAGAAAACAAGCTGCTTTGCTCTTAAATTAATTTACTATCCACATAGGTGCCAGGCTGAGTTAGAGTTTCTACTGCAATATGTAAAAAGGCTGGAATTGTCACATGAAGCTACCACAAGCATTTTCTAAACATACTGAATGTTTGGAAATTTTGGTATAAAGTAATATTCATATCTATGGAGATTGTCACGTGGGATCCTCTAAATGTGCTTTTTTTGTCTGAAGTTATGCAACTTTTAAACTATTATTATTATTATTGCTATCCCCATAGCAAACAACACTTTCTGCCTGCAGCAAAATGTCTCAAACACAGAAGAAATGTGTAATCTGAGATGGAATCTTAGCTTGTCTTCTGTTTTACCCTTCACTTCTATGCAGAATATTTTGAGAAGTTGTGTACACCAGAACTCTACTCTTATTGTAAGTACGTAAAAAGCATAAAACTCACCTTGCTCAAATTCCATGCTACTGGGGATGATAATATGGGCAACATATGATGACTTGTGAAGTCCTGTGCTAGTGTTCCTTGTGCTTGCATTAAGATGAAATCCTGGTGGACATAGCCATTGCTTGTAGAGAAGTAGTACATTCACTGCTGGAATACAATAAAATGGGCACAAGTGCACAGAGACTGATTTTGGGCACCTCCACTTCTGGGTGCCTCAAAGAAGATACCTAGGGTATCATTTGGAAAGCACTAAACTTTGAGGTTTCATCTGCCAATGACTACCAAGAGAAACTAAGCAACAAAATATGATGAATTGAAAGTTTAAGAACTTTAATTGTTTCAGCTATATTTTTTGGACAACACCAAGGCTCAGAAGGGATCATAGAAATCTGTTTATTCTTCTCCCAGGGAAATCATTTCATGTTACATAGACAGATTCCAGATGCGAACACACATTTCCCAACAGTGGTTGTATCTATCCAGATTACCCTGCACTCTCTATACAGCAGATTCCCTTTGAAGGGAAGGGTGTCACTGGAAGCCTGGCTGAGCGCCTAAAGCACGCAAGACCAATATACAACAGAGATGATTGATACCTACCTTGGGGAGTTATTCATGTCATCTACTTTAGTCATCCAAATGAGCACAGGCAGCTAAGAGCCCCAGTTCCTTGTGCAGACAATGCATGCAAAGAATCTTCAGATGACAACAAAGGGACGTTAGGTAAAAACCCACAGGAGTTTAGACCTTCCTCCAAACACATGAGTAGCTCCAAGCTACCTCAAAGAGGTAGCTTCAGTGCCAGGGGTATCTCTGCTCTCAGATGAGAGCACCCTACAGGGATTTTCTGTAGGGCATGAGCAGCTGCTCTGGCATCACCAGTTACTTTCTGTGAATATACATGTTGAATTACCTATCACCTCTCACTCAGCTTTGATAGTATTCCATGGGGCAGTGGGGTTTTGATAAGTATGTCAGTGGAGTGATTCAGTGAAAATTAATCATGCTGATTGATTGATACAGAGACAATTAATATAACCTTAATATAAGAATTTTCGTAGTTTTAAGAATAGACTGGTTTAAGAGCAAGCTGTAACTGTGTAAGCTGCTTGTGAGAGCAGCTGCAAAACTTAGCCATAACAGTGCAACAGTCACAGCCTTGAAGATAAAGAAGTAAGAATCTGTGTGTTTTTAGGAATAGATTAGTTTTGAATTTTAGCAGAATTTGGCTGTAATCACATAAGCTGTTTCATTAAAGTGGCTGCAAAACTTAGACATAATAGTGCAACAGCCTTGAAACTAGAGGAAGTAAGAGATAGAGGAGTCATAAATAATGAGACTAACGACCAATTAAAAGACAGAGTATATCTTGTTTTCAGTGTAAAGCTAACTAGTCGGTGCAGGTGTTTGGAGCCCAGATAAGCATGGAGAAAACCATAAAGAGCATGTGCTGAGAGCGAGGAAGATGACCAGCCTTCATCCCTGAAGACCACCAGAAGACCCCCTGAGTGTCATTGAGCATGCTCTGCCTGGGTGGAGTTAATGTAAATGGATTCCTGGAAATAATTTGCATAACCCTGCCTTTTCTTAGAAATTATCATGAATATGTATAGTTAATATGTATAAATATGAGACATTTGTCTTTAAGGCACACACACATTTGGAGGAGTGATGCCCTGTGTGCCCAGTGCTGCAATAAAGGATGCCTGCTTCATAGTCACCAAGGCTATTGAGTTTTGATTCCAGCTTTCCAAGCCATCAGTAGTTACCAGAGTGGAACTGCTCTACACTGAACTTTCAGTAACTTCAAGACTGCCAAACCTCATTCATTTTTATGATAAGCAGTAGATCCACCTATAAAATAGAAATGCTGAGCTTTAAAATTAGGCCTGATTTTCAATGTCTTTTTTTTCCCCTTTTCTTTTTTCTTTTAAGCACAAA
Organism: Laterallus jamaicensis coturniculus; assembly: GCA_022605575.1. Classification (NCBI taxonomy): domain Eukaryota; kingdom Metazoa; phylum Chordata; class Aves; order Gruiformes; family Rallidae; genus Laterallus; species Laterallus jamaicensis. Next base: position 4,641,327 of record JAKCOX010000014.1, read on the forward strand.
TAGTATTTTTATTACCACACTCAAGTTAAGCTTTTGTACTTTCCAAGCAGTTTTCTGCAGCAGCCTACAATTCAGCACTAGGTGGCCTCTTTCTTCTTTCAGAGAAGGTCTGATGTGTCATTAGATCATGTAAGGATCTAACCAAAAGCAAAAAAAAATTAAAAAAAAAAATAAATCGTTAAGCAAATTGACAGAATGCAGTTTGGTAGAGTTTTAAGATTAATATTGCAAAACAACTAATTGTTTCCTAACTGGAACGCATTCACTGTAATTCAGAAGACAGAACTGAATGTCTGTAACTTGGCTGGCAGCCTGAGCCCTGAAGAAATGTTTTATTTACCCAGCAACCTCCACATAATATTTTATTCCAGAAAAAACCCCACAGTGTCTCTTTATCCAACTCACAGATGCAAGAGCTTACAGAAGGGAAGAAGATGTGAAAGTAAAATACTTCTTCTCTGCTTAAGTTTTCCCAGGTGAGATCCAAAAACACATTCAGAGCCACACTTTCCCCATTGAATAAAGCTCATGCACTCCAGCAGCGTGTCCTCTTGCTGTCAAGGGGGCTGCAAAGTATGAAGTATTTAAGAGACTTTAATGGACAGTAAAAAAATCTAATGGGATTGAGGTTTCTAACACAGAGACCAGCACATAATAGTTCAATTGGAGTGTGCAGCTTTCTTCTCAGAAACTAAGGAGGAAATGAGGCATTGCCTACAGCAAGAAAGCACTCTGGCAAAATGGCTTCTGGACAGGGGTTCTAAATTTGCCTTTCAGTATTTCCCAACCACAGAAAGCACAATCACTTTATTGCAAAACCCCCGTGCTTCTGCGGGATAAGCTTTGCGCTAGACAAATGCCTGGAAGCACGTTCAGCCTCCAGAGCAGTATGTGCTGCTATGTGAGCTCATATGAGGAAATACAGCGTGTTTTGCCATGGTGTGGCTGAACATCCACTTTCTCCATCACTAAAAATGGGATGGATTTTCTTACAAAACAGGTACATGCTTCATGCCAGGCAGAGGGTGAAGGCCGGAGCCTGCAGACCCACTAAATGAAGAGCCAACCCTACGATAGCCTGCTTCTCCGGGGAGCCATATGGACACTCCCCATGAAAAAGAAAGTGGTTAGTGACTTCATTTGGTCATCACGTGGAGGAGGACAGAGCTCTCCCTTTGCCTTGCTGTGCTACTGGACCTCTGGCTTAGCTCCACTGCTTCTTTGCAGTATTTTTCTTCTACTACTATCTCTACAAGAGATAAGTACAGTTTAATCATAGAATCATAGGGGTTGGAAGGGACCTCAAGAGATCATTGGGTCCAACCCCCTGCCAAAGCAGCTCCCCAGCTCATATTGCACAGGTCGGCATCCAGACGGGGCTGGAATCTCTCCAGAGGAGACTCCACACCCCCCTGGGCAGCCTGTGCCCAGGACTCTCTCACCCTCACTGTGAGCTCTTCCACATATTGGTGCAGAACTTCCTATGCTCTAACTTGCAGCCATTGACCCTAGTCCTGTCTCTACAGACACTGAAAAGGGGCTGGCCATTTCCCCCTGCATCCCATACTTCAGATATTTATAGACATTATTAAGGTTCCCCCTTAAGTCTTCTTTTCTCCAGGCTGAAGAATCCCAGCTCACCCAGCCTCTCCTCACAGGGCGGATGCTCCAGGCCCTTAATCATCTTTGTAGTTCTTCTCTGGACTCTCTTCAGGAGATCCCTGGCTTTTTTATCCCAGGGAGCCCAGAACTGGACACAATACTCCAGGTGGGGCCTGACCAGGGCAGAGCAGAGGGGGAGGGGGAGGATCCCCTCCTTCGACCTGCTGGCCACACTCCTCCTGATGCACCCCGGGATCCCATTGGCTCTCTTAGCCACCGGGACACACTGCTAGCTCATGGCCAACTAATATATATACCCCAGTGAAGCTGAAGGCAAATTTCCACTACATGCTTTCATTAACTATTGGGTCTGTAAAGAGCTTGGAGACAGCAAGGGCAAAAGGAATGCTCTGTATGACAGCCGTAGATGTGAATGGCCATCATTACAGTATCTTACTATGATCTGTTCAGAGAGGATGTTAACTGTTACTGAATTTACTGTTATATTTTCAGTTGGTCTAACTCTCATACCTGCAGTAATGCTGTGACAAAGGTTATAGGACCAGCATGGGTGGCAACATGAACACAGCAATGATCTGTGATCCTCCGTGCTGTCATCTGCTCTGTGACCCAAGGAAAACCTGTGAACATTCCTCAGTAATTATTTGGAGGTTTTCAACAGACTCCTCATGCTGAATCCACCCTGTTGATTCCACGTGAACCTCTGACAATTTTTTTTCAAAGGGCAGATTTTTTTTCCTATGGTATGTCTTAGCAATCAACATAATTTCCCACCCAGCTTGGGTATAGATAAAATCTGCTCCTGCCTTCAGCATGAAGTCTGCATTCTTAGAGCTGAATTAGCTACAGGTTAGCACAACATTAAGAACTTTTCTATCTGTTTTCATTACCTGTTTGTGTTTCATCCTAGACAGTTACCTGCAAATTTATCAAATCTCAGCAGAAAGTCAGGTAGTAGCTAGGAAAGCAGTTAGTTATCTTGTAGTTCAGGTCCACATGGGACTCAGAGCTGAAGGAATACATTCCTGACTCTTCTGGGTAACTTCTTTTTTGGGTGTTCCAGTGGCTGAAAGAAAGATCTCTTTGCGTTTCTGCAGAGGACAAAGATCTAAATAAAATCAGATGAAAGGCTGCCAGATCCCAGGCTGAGAGCCAGCGATGTCCACAGGGCCCTCCCCAGTTGACATAGCACACTTAGTATCATGGGCTAAAGTCTTTTTTCTTCTTTGCTGTAACAACAGTAAGTTATATAAATTTAGAATTCTTAACGCCCAAACTCATGCTGGATCCTGACTTCCCATAACTGCTTGTCCTAGAGGCACAGAGGGAGCTTCCCAAACTTATGCTTGCTAAAACTGGAGAGATACTGGTTGTCAGTGGGGGAGAGGGCCAAGTTCAGATGTATCTTGCAGCAGGGAAATTAATGTCATGACCCTCATCCACTTCCATATGACTCTGCTTTGTCCCTGTGAAATGTTTTAGGGATTAACAGAGTTCTATCCGGAGCTAAGAATGTCAAATTCAGATTCCTTTTCATCTGAAGAGGAAGTAAAGAGTAAACAGCCACAAAAGCCAATGAGGGGCTGGCTCGCTCCCTGTCCCAGGCCTCTCCACTCCAAGACCAAGGTCCAGGCTCAATTTAGCTAGGCCTGTGCAATTGCCTGCTGGCTTCTTGCCCCACATCACTCACAATGGCAGACAGTCAACAAAGACAAAAAGAAGTAGTTTTGGGAAGCTGAAGGAGTTATACCACCATCTGTATATGATTTAACACACATAAGGGCTGACATTTGAAGCGGGGAGGATTACATGGAGCATGGGGAGGGAGGGAGGCAGGGAGGAATATCCTGTGGGTTATCAAGGACTGCAGTAGGGAGGTTTCTCTGGGCTTCCTGTGCAGAAGAGGTGTAACCCGCTGGTTCCCATCTTTGTTGGTCACAGTGGCAGGCGTGCCCCACTGTCCCAGAACCCTACAGCCCTACTTCCCAGTGGTACCACAGTGCTGCGAAGTGATGATTACAGATGTGGAAATGCTGGTGTGGGAGAAGATCTGCAAGCACCTCATTAGGTGAGGTGAATGCACAGGCTTGTTGCTGGGCATGCCATAGGGTCAGGCATTACATCCCTATAAACACACCCCCACACCCCTGCTGTGTTCCATAAACAAATCTCAATTTTTATGCTGGGATTTGGGGTTTTTTTACTTCCCTCTTTCGATTCAAATGAAACATAGCAAACAGGGGGTAGCTTTGGCTCTCAGCATGTACCTCAGTGGATGCTCTGGCAAACAGCATCAAGGCTGACTGCTTGTGGTGGTGTGCTCCCTGCTTCTGCTGAAGCAGTAACCACCCATGGCACTCACGATGGCTGCATTCAGCTTAAGTCAGACCCTGGGGAGACAGACAACAGCACAACAGCTAAGGGCCACTCATCTTGCTCAGCAGCTCAGGGTTAGTTGAGCATGCACCAACAAAAATATGGTTAGTATAAGTCAATCATTTTTCCCCATGAATAGGGGACAACCCAGGGCCCATTTTACTCTCCTGCACAGCAGTGGATTGCACATCAGGATCTCCCCTTGAGCAGGGACACCTCTCAAAATTACTCCTAGGGTTGAGAGAATCATTAACACATCAGATGCTCCATAAGTGAATTAGGAATAAGTGTGCTGGAACTTTATAATCTTAGCTAAGTGATATAAAGGATTGATTGTGCATATATAAGACATAAACCTTTAGACATAAACCATTGACCAAGTCTGAGACTAAGGCTGTATCCAGATGTACCTAAACTCTATGAGGAGTTCTCTCTGAGAACAAGTTCAGAACACAAGGGGGTCCTCTCTGAACCTCATGACTCAATGGGAGGGTCTCTGACAAGGGGGTCCTCTCTGAACCTCATGACTCAATGGGAGGGTCTCTGACAGTTTGGTCTGGCCCTGTTCTCTATACAGTAAATAAACAAGGATATCTTGCTATCAAATCTTGTTAAACTGCTGTCACATTTACCACTGAACTTTGTTGACTCGCTACCTTATAAAGTATAGTATAAAGCATACCGGTGCTTCTCTCTTGCAAGTGAAGTGCATCTTTTCCCAGCACTACTGTACCCACACCAGCAGTTATGTGGTGTTGAAGCCACCAGCCCTGGGCTCCTTCTGTAGACAACTATCTGGTAAGACAAAGCCATAGGAGACTTCCAAACCCTTCCCAGCAGAGCGCATGGGCCAGAGCATCAAGCCTGTTTCTGCTGCATCCAGCTGGATCCTGCAGCAGGCAGGCATGAGGAAAGCACATCCCAAGACTTTGCTGAATGGAGCAGCCCTTCCCAACAACAGCAGTCATTTTCCTTCAAGGGAAGGAGATTGGAGATGGGAGCAGCAAGTCTGTCAGCACAGAGGAAAGGCTGCCAGACCACCTCAATCCCCATGCTTCAGGTTTCCTGCGTTCCTGCCAGGACCACGCAGATATAGTATCCAAAGGTCCTCGGTTTCGTGGGGAAACATGAGCAGTTGCCTTGTTCTGTGGCACCTCTTTGACCTTTAGACAGGATAAGGGGATGTGTTGTGGAGGGCAGCAAGTTGTGGTAGTCAGCTGCAGGGTGGCAAGATATTACTGCCCAAAATCTGGCCTGAGGAACGGGACAAGTGTGCTGTGTGGGTACCAGTAGAGTCTCGGGCTGTGTTGACTTCTCAGGGAGAACATGCTGTACCAAACATTTCTTATTGCATATCTTGCATAAACAAAGCATTTAGCTAACCACCCAGCACTAGCTCATGCTAAGAAATGCCAGTGACTTTGCCTGCTTCCTGTGTTGAAGTCAGCTCAGGGTCACGTACAGGGTGCTCTGTTTAGACTGGGACTCTTTCTGTGATCCACTGAAGCTGAGAATAATCACCTACAGCTAGAAAAGGAAGCCAAAACCAGGAGTTGCTGTGCAAATATGACAGAGATGATTGACTCTTGTAGGACCCCTTCCATCCTTCTTTGGGGAAAGATGCACTGAAAGGCCCACAAGAACTCCAGAACGTTTCCCTCTCCAAAGAAACTCTGCTACCACTCGCAGCTTTGACTCCAAACCCATCAGCATTTCCACCTGGTAGGTCACAGCACACCCTTTCCACAGCAGGCTTTCCCCTCCACTGACATTGATGGCACCAGGGTAGGGCAGAACAGGTGTAGCCCCAGCCAAAATCCAGCTGTTGCTCTAAATTCATCCTGCCGGATTTGCAGAGTGAGCAAGACACTGAGCAACTGTGCACACCCCCAATGTCCTGCCAAAACTGCTCTGGGGTCCTCAGTACAGGAAAGACATAGTTGGAGTGAGTGAGGCCATGAAGCTGATCAAGGAGCACCTCTCCTTTGAAGACAGGCTACAAGAGTTGGACTTGTTGAGCCCAGAGGAGAGAAGGCTCTGGGGACACCTAATTGTGACCTGCCAATACTTAAAAGAGGTCGTACAGGAAAGTGGGAGAGGGACTGTTAACCAGGGAGTGCAGTGATAGGACAAGAGGAAATGGCTTCAAGCTGAAAGAGGGCTGGTTTAGATTAAAAATGAGGAAGAAATTCATCCCTGTGAGAGGGCTGAGGCCCTGGCACAGGGTGCCCAGAGAAGCTGTGGCTGCCCCTGTATCCCTGGCAGGGTTCAAGGCCAGGTTGGATGGGGCTGTGGGCAGCCTGGGCTAGTGGAGAGTGTTCCTGCCCATGGCTTGGGATTAGATGATCTTTGAGCTCCCTTCCAACCCAAGCCAGTCTGTGATTCTATGAATCTCTAAAGGGCACAATCTCAGGGCAGGCATGGGGGAGATGCTGCAGGGCTGGCCTGAGCAGGGCTCCCAGGCTTGTTCAATCTGCCAAGGGATGCAGGGCTTCAGCCTTAGACAGGCTGGATGGGTTTTCTAGGAGTGCCTAAGGGAGCACAGGGCTTGCAAAGGACCAGGGTAGGAGGTGGAATTGGGATCTGACAGACAGAAATTGTAGTGCTGCACAACTATTAGAATCATTTGCCTACATCAGCAAAATGCTCTCTCGAAAGGAAAAAAGTAGCTTCCACATTTACAAGGAAAAATGCCTGCTTAAAGTTTTGTCTGCATTCTTCTGAAGAAAACCCTGAAAAAAATAAATACAACTGTGAAAAGTATCCCCATATTTTTCCATTAAAAATGCCTGAAAAATCCAATGAGAAACTCAAGCACGGTGGCAGAAATGCATGGAGCGTGGCATTATCCAATTTGCTCTAAAAATAAACTCCTTGATACAGCACCTCCCCCACTTCCATCTCAGTGGAACTTCTGTTCCTCTCCAGACAGAAGGGGGGTTTATATTGATTTAACCACGCTACTCAAATTTATGACTTATTAGAGGTACAGGTTGGATCTGACAAACAGAAATCAGTTGGAAGCTGCAGCGCTGAGGTACTGACTGGCTGATCCCTGTTCTTACCTCTGTTGCAAAGAACAGTTATCAATATAGTGATAGGTGCTATATAAATATAAATATAATCTGACAAACAGAAATATCACAGTGGCCAGCTCAGAGGGCCACTTGGTTTGTCAGTCTTGGAGAACATGACTTTTAGGGCAGACTTCTTTTGAAACTGCCTCCCCTCTCAGTTCTGCCTTCCATTTAATAACCTTTTTTTCCCCCCTGCCCTGTTTTTAGTAGAGTGCAGCTGTCTCTGCTCCAGCAAAGGGTCTTTAACCCCTGCCCTTCAGCTGCAGGAGTGGGAGATGATGCATTGCTGCTGCTCTCTCCTCTGGAAATCTTTGCCCCTGTTTTCTCTAGCCTCTTGCAGGTGTAAACACAACAGGAGCTGGATTCAGGCTCCTGCAGTATTTCCCTATTTGCACAGGTCCACATACGAGGCAGAGTGGCACAGTGCTTGCTAAAAAACATTCTCTTTCAGAAGATCTGGACTGATGTGCAGAAAGCCACAGGTGTGCTGACCCACAGGGTGGGTGCAGCTGAAGCACAGGTACCCCTGGGGCAGGTGGTGTTGTACAGCTTCTGTTTTGGGACTAAAAAGATGACAGTTAATGGCACGGTTGTGTTCATTACTGACCTGTAGGGCAGCAAAGGTAAAAAGCTTCCTCAACCTCTTCTCACTCCCCTGAGCCTGCCACTTTGAACACCTGGCAATTTTCTTCTCCTGATGCTTTGTTTTGCTGTGAGATGACTGCGTGTTTGTGCTCATTGCTAAGCAATTAACAGTTTGTCCTTCCAGAAATATGCAACGCCCCAGACACTATTAGCTCCTCGGAACAGTTTCAACAAAAACATTCCAGGGGAGACACATCAGCTGCTCTTCCACTTCCTGGGACAAGCATCTCTCCAGCGCCATGCCCCACTACAAAACACCAGGCCAGGGAGAAAAGGGTCCTTCCTGGTCAAGCCCTCATATCGCCAAGTTCTGCACAAGCTTTTCATCTCGCATCACTCAGACTGGCATGTTTCTTGCACAAACCAGTTTTCAGAGGCACCAGTGAAGAAACTTACACCCACCTTATATGGTAAAGGATGGTTCCTGCGCCAGGTTCCCACGGTTTCCAGTGCTGGGACTTCCAGGGAAGCCAGACTCCTGGTTACCTAACTGGCAGGTATCATTTCTGACCCATGGACACAGAATGGATAATACAAGCCTCAAGAGTAACTCAGCAGAGAGAATTCCCTGAGGTAATGATCTTTTGGTCACGCTGAGCCACCTGGCCTGGGGCCAACCTGCTGGCAAACTGATCAGGGTGCTAACAGATCCCTGTTTTAGACTGAGCCTATCAAACACGATCCTTTCCCAAGGGTCCAAAAAGACCAGTACTTCTCCAGTAAGTGAAAATGTCAAACAATCATCAAACGCAACCTCAAAACAGAATCAGCCTTTGCCAAATACTCCCCCCTCCCTCTATTTTTTATTTACAAATGAGTAAACTCCCATACTGGGGTGTAAGCAAGTCTTAGGAGTCACTATGGTTTTGCTTCTGGGCATCAAGACAGAGTCACTTTGGCTTTCCATACACAGTACCCCAAAATTAGTGTTAGTCAACATTTAAAAGCCAAAAAGTCTAGACAATCCCCAAGTCCTTTCCCTGTGGGCTGCTGGACAGTGCATGGCACTCAGCATGCCTATACGGCAATGGGACGTAGAGCTCTCTTGGCATTACTATCAGAAATGACCACTCTGCATCGAAGCAAAGGACCATCTGGCCTGCAAACCTGCTGTGAGAAAGACATAAACACATGAGTGTGGTTGTGTTTTCCCCCAAGAATCCAATCCTGCCTCCAGCAGCTTGCAGAAACGTGTCTCTACCTGTCCTCAGAACCCCAGGTCTAAGCAAGCAGGAGGTATATTTGGTACATTTTACATTTACTTTATGCATAAAAGTAAAATAAAGATCAAAATATCTTCTTACAGATCGGTACAGGAGTATCTGCACTTTTTTATTTAGACTTTCTCTGGTGAGAATCTCTTAGAAAATCAGCTTAGGGTATAACATTCAGCACCTACAGAGTCACAGCTATCATGTAATGGTCCATTGATATATTTTATCTTTCTGTGTTACACTAAACACTCCCCTAATCTCAATTTAGCACAAGCCGATATTTAAAACGCCATCAAAATATTCATTTCCCAAAATCTTCCCTCCATGTTGAATAAATAAATCCCTATGTATAAGAAAACCAGAGTCTCCTTCAAACAGCTGGTGAGTGAATGGGCACAAAGTGACCAGGAGCGGAGTGTCACCACTACAGCAACAGCCACTGCACCATCACCCCACATCACGCCCCAGTGCCTACAGCAAGGACTCAGGCCCCCCTTCCCTGCCCAAAGGTGTCTCAGCATCTCTGAAGCAGCTCCCTTTCCTCAAAGAAGAGCTCTCTTGATGGCTGTTGAACTGATAAACTCGTCACTTAAACAAGTGGTGGAGCCTCTCCTGGAACTGGTTCCCAATGAAGCAGTACAGCAGGGGATTGATGCAGCTGCTGGAGAATGCCATGCAGATGCTGAATGGCAGCGCTGTGTTGATGATGCCAGTCAGCTGTTGATGATGTTCATATGAGCCAAGGCATCCAAAAACGTTAAAATGTGGAACGGGAGCCAGGAGATTAAGAAGGCCACAACCACAGCAGCCATCAGCTTCAGGACTTTGTCCCTCTTCTGCTTGTTTTTCCCAAAGTCCTGTGCTTTGAGCAAGTGCCTCCTGATGAGATGTAGCACGTGGTGATCACTGTCAAGGGGATGAAGAAGCCAAGTGCATTTTTCAGGAAAGCTGTAGCCACGGACCATTTTGCAAAGTTCTCATGAGGAAAGGCCATAATGCAAGCGTTGACCCCCAGGCTTTCAATGTAGTGAGTGTCACGGGAGTACAAAGTTGGGAGAGAAGACAAGGAGACAAAGCCCCACACAATCAACACCATAAAATAAGCTTGTTGCGGAGTTCTTCTCTGAGAGCGAACGGGATGGACAATAGCATGGTACTGGTCCATGCTCATACATGTAATAAAAAAATACACTGGCAAACATGTTGAAACACAGGATAGAACTGGAGATTTTGCACATCAGAGACCCAAAGAGCCAGTTGTACCCCTGCGCATCGTAGGCAGCCCAGAAGGGAAAGGTGGCGAGGCAGAGCAAATCAGTCACGGTGAGGTTGAAAATGTGGATGTTAGCAACTGGTTTTGTGTCACTGTGACGAGAAAGTACCACAACCACCACGCTGCTGCCAACCAACCCTAGAACAAAAACCACAGAGAAGAGTGCTGGAATTACTGAAAACTGATAATCTGAAGAGGTAAGTGGGCAAGGAGAGGGTGAGCACAACGAAGATGATGAGTTTGCCAGTGCTGTATAGAGGACTTGGAGAGTTTCTCTGGTGGGGTTGACCAAGGAGTGGTTGCTCTGCATGTTGGTGCTGGTGGAAAGGGAGGTTCTGCATGAAATTCACTTGCTAGCAGCGCTGTTCTATCCCATCGCTCACCTGCAGATCAGAAACTATGCATTAGACATGCACTCTGCAGTCCTCTTAGCTCTGAAATCACAGTCAAAATAAAAACAACCTAAAAAGGTGTCAGTAACGGAATGCTGAAGTGGCAGGCAGCCCTGCTGGACTCCTTTCTTCCATCCCTCTAATAGAACACAATTAGCCCTGGGGAGGTCACTGCACTTTTTAATTAGCCTGGCAGAGAAGCAAGCAGCTGGGTTTTATCTGTGACTACAGATGGTGCTTCTGTGGTCAGCAGAGCAGAAAGATTATTGACTCGAGAGCTGGAGGTGCTTTGGGAACTTCTGTGACCAAAGGCAGCACCAAAGATCCTTGTGATCCTTTCCTTCATTTTCTGATACTACTTCCAGCACCCCGCACCATCAAAATACTGAGGAAAGGCAGCACTTACAAGTGGGGACCAGGTACTTCACAGGTGAGGGTCTCCTGGGACTTCACAGACATGAAAGCAGCCTTTTAACAAGGCTCTTAGGAAAGCAACCTTTAACTTTTTAATTTATAAAGACATCAAAGTGCCTTGCAAAATGTTGTTTGCTGTCAGAGTCTCTCTTGAAGCAAATCTGCATCTCCTGCCTTCCTGACAGCTTTTAATCAGCAGAGTAAAAGAAATACTTCCAATGTAGATCCAAGCAATAGACAGTCAAGTACTCAGTCCTTGCAGGCATTGCTTTTAACTGTGGGATTTGCCATTAATTTGGAAAGAACAGTTCCAGTAGGGGAAATGTAGCTACAGAGCAGCTAAAATCCGAGAGCTAATTGACAAGTCTGTCTTTGTCCCAGCTCAACAGCTCATGTCTGTACTCTAAGCTGAGCATTTTTCAAACTTTAAGACTTTATAGTCAATAAAGAAGATATACTAAAATATTTATTTTATTTTACATAATAAAAAGAGGCAATTCCTATTTAATTAGTCCTTATGGAACCAGTCAGGCATTTAAGAATTCTCAAGAGGCCCTAAAAAAACCCAGAAATTTTGACCAAGACAAGACAATTGAGTTGGGTAATGAGCTCTCATTTAACAGAAGACAGCTGAATATTTCAAATGTATTTCTCTCTATTAACAGTTTAGTGTACCTGAGCTTATCTTGTGCTAAATGCAACATGCACAATGTGCCACTTTGAACATACTGACAAGAAGTTTAACTTTCATTATATTGTCTCAGCAGTGAAAATTTAATAGCAGATCATTACAGTACATATCTGCAGAGTGCTGGTATTTAAAGCCCCAAATACTGCACAAGCCCACATTCTGTAACCTTAAATCCAGTTTTTAAACAGAGGAAAACTTTCTGTCTGGGGACAGCAGAGTTCCTGGAGAGGGTCTACAGCCCCCTTTCACCCTGAACTCACATGTCCTGAACCCTCAGGGTAACCTACAAGAGCTGAAATCTTAGAACTAGGCATGAAGTGTTACTGTCTCACCACAGTGAGGCACCACACTATAATTCATTTTAGCTACATTACTGAGAACAAGGTTTCATTGGCAAACACGCTTCATGCACACACAACCCCCCGAAACAACTGGTGGTTTAGAATCTGCTTCTAAACTAGTCATTCCTGTTATCATTTAAGACAAAGTGAGGCATTTGATCACAAATTTAATCAAATCAATGGAAATTGTGTTCTAACAGCAGGCAGAAAACATACCTCTCAGACCTCTGGATGCAGCTCTATAGAGTTTCAGGCTTCTTTCTGTTTGCCTTTTAGCGAGTATCACCCCCAGCGATCTGCTCTCTCCTATCTTCCATTTTCCTAATGGGAGACTTTAACCTACATAACTCAAGAGCTGAAATATGAATGCCTGCCAGCTCCTTTTCCTTTTGGAAGCAAACCAGTTTGAGAATCCCCCTTTACAAGGCCACGTGAGCATGTGCAGTAAATCAGGAGAGAGGAACTGCAAAAAAGAAAGGCAGGCAAGCAAGAAAAAAGGCAATTCACACAAATATCTCCATGGGTTTTTGCTGAAGATCTCGGGCCAGGAAGATACAGCCACATGCAGCCCCCAGGATACATGCAATGTGCATGAGCTCCCGTGGCTCCGAGATTACCATGCAATCTGTGGAGTCCCGGCACTTTCTAATACGTTTGAGAGAGGAATAGGCTGTTAGTCCTGGCAGGACTGATCATAATGTGACCACACAGAGACAGGGAGTGGAGGAACATCACAGCATTCACGCCAGCATTGCCTGTGTAAGGGAGCCAATCCTCTTTCCCAGTCAGCAGGACAGGAAAGTCCTTGGGAAGACTTGCACGGTGCTGGAACTGAGAACAAACCCATGCGGCAGTGAGCAGGCTTGGCTCTGCGGCTTCCCAGGGGTAACACACAGCAAAAAGAGCAGATCAGCTAGGCTGCCTACTCACACCGACCTCCCCTTCACACAAAATGGAGTTTATGTGTCAGCTTCTTCCTCATGTCCGAGGCTCCTCCTGACCTCAGCCTCCTTTCCCTGGACAGAGCTCCAAAGGAGCTGCTGAAGGATCAGAACTGCCACAAAGCATGAGCCTTGAACACTTTGTCTAATTGTGCTCCTATTCTTACCCCCTCCAATGGATCCAATTCCTCATCTGATCCCAAGTTCTCACTCCAAAGCTCCATCTAGCCAATGTATAAGAACCCCTCCCTCTTCTACTTCCCCCACTATATCTTTCTTCTCCTGCTATTTCTGGCATTGCCTATACACAAATGGCTGTGAAACAGAAGGTCCACCTGATATGGACACCAACCTTGTTCCATGTAGTGCTGCAGCTGGGCTAATGCCCCTTGAAGACAAAGTTCCTCCTGCTTCCCCAGCCAGGCACATGGCTTCCAATGTCTGCACACAGGTCTGCAGCACCAGAGCCCAACACACAGCACAGCACAGGGTCTTCAGCCTTTTTACTATGCCTCTGGCTACAAAGGTATAAAAGCTGGGAGTTTTCACCAGAAGAAGACCTTTTTGATGTTGCATTGTGAGGAGCTCATGCTTCCTGGGGCATATATTTGGGGAAGGATTTTATGCATGTCTATTAGTCCAAGAAAAAAAAAAAAGTCACAATTCAAGAGAAGCAAGAAATTTTGCTGCATGTTCACATGCAGCACTCAGGTTTACCTTTCTTTTTTCAACTCCAAGCACAAAAGAGGTTACTAGAAGTGTTAAAAAAACCCCAACCAGCCCAAACAAGTCCTAAAACCAAAATCTTCCCCCAAGAGACACACATGCACAATCCAAATAGCAGCTTCTGATCAATTGTGCAAAAATTAAAACTAGATTCATGCACCCCAAGTCCTAGGTCTTGTTTTTTGCAGGGAGGTGCTGCCATCAGGGATGGAATATTAGGGAGAGGCAGCACACCCGATGGCACCAGCAAACTGTCAAAGCCAGCTCTAGCTCTTGTGGTTCAACTTTGCCAGCCTGCAGATCCTCAGAGCAATGTAGGATCCAGATGCAGACTGTATTCAGGGGCTTCATTTGTTCTTTTTGGAGAAAGTGGGGGAAAATAACCTCTCATAAATGTGCTCCGCAGGATGCATAACCCAGCAAAGGTCAGCATGGTTCTGACCTTTTTGGTGCTGGTGTACAGCAGGATGCCCCAACTCCCTGGTCCTGGGGCTAGCAGCTAGAGCTGGGGACCCAGCACCCACACACCACCAAGCAGCAGTGATTTCCATTGTGCCAAGCAACAAGCCTTTTGCACACAGGCTTTGGCCCTTTCACACGTCTTAATCATCCTTACCCTTGTTGCCCTGCAAGCCCAGGATGTCTGAGCAGCCCCATGGTGAGCACAGAGATTAGGTAGGTGGGAAGGCAAGGACAGCCAGCCAGCCCCAAGAAGCATAGCACAGTGCCCACCACACCTTGGGAGGGGCAGTGGGGCTGGGCTCATGGCGTGGAAGGGTTGGGAGAGCAGCGGGGACAGGCTGGGTGAGCTCCACTGGCATGTGGGAGACAGATGTCATGCAGGGAGGTGTCTCAGTGACACAAGAAAGATGTGGGACTGTTGGAGAGGGGTCAGAGGAGGGATACAAGGATGATTAGAGGGCTGGAGCACCTGCCCTACAAAGAGAGGCTGAGGGAGCTGGGCTTGTTCAGCCTGGAGAAGAGAAGGCTGCAGGGGGACCTCATTGCAGCCTGCCAGTCCCTGAAGGGAGCTTTTAAACAGGAGGGGAATTAACTTTTAAAAAGAGCAGATAATGGCAGGACAAGGGGGAATGGATTAAAGCTAAAGGAAGGGAGGTTTAGATTGGATATTAGGGGGAAGTTTTTTTACAGAAAGAGTGGTGAGGGGCTGGAACAGGCTGCCCAGAGAAGTAGTGGATGCCCCATCCCTGGAGGTGTTCAAGGCCAGGTTGGATGGGGCCCTGGGCAACCTTGTGTAGCTCCAGGCCTGAGGTTGGTGGCCCTGCCTGTGGCAGGGGGGTTGGAGCTCTATGATCCTTGGGGTCCCTTCCAACCCATGCCATTCTATGATCCTGACTCTCCACTGGCAGAAGGGTGTTAGTGGCAGCCAGCTGGGGACACTGAGGGGCCACCGCTCTGCCCAATTTCAAAGTTCCAAAGAGACAAACAATCCCATCTGCAGCCCCAGTGTCCAGCAGGTTTGCATTGTGGTTGAAGGCTGTGCAGTTAATGGCAATGGGCTCAGGCTCCAGAGAGAACTGCAGCTAGAAAGGAAGGTCTGCATTAATAAGTGCTTATGAACTGATCTGCTAGGAAGACAGACGGTATATAGTAACAAGAACTCCTCCAGTTTGGAGCCCTACACACACCTCTCATGACTACAGACTTCAAGGTTGGCAGCTGCATTTTACTGTGAGGCTAAACCAACAATTCACCTCGGCCAAGCCACAGCTTTCTTAGCCATGGCCTCAAGGCTGCACAACCAGCTTCTGGCAGGCACAAGCTTGAGTATGTTGCTTTTTCTTACACATCAGGGACAGTATTTCATACTTCAGCTTAGGTGAGAGATGGGATGAGGATTCTCTTGACAGAATCAGACCCATCTACATTGAAACAATGGAAAAAGATGACAGGAGATGAAGCCTCTGAAAGAAGCGCTCCACTCAAAAACAGGGAGGGCAAGAGAAGTAGCAGCAGAGAACGCCCTCTGAGATAGCTCAACTGGAAAAAGCTCAAGCAAAGCATCATTCAACCCACTTGGGACCTTCCCAGACACAAACTCGGCAGGCAAGATAGAAACAAGGCTATGGACTATTGTGAAGAATCCCTCAAAAAATCCCAGCACCACCAAGACAAAAAGCCCTA
Organism: Laterallus jamaicensis coturniculus; assembly: GCA_022605575.1. Taxonomy (NCBI): domain Eukaryota; kingdom Metazoa; phylum Chordata; class Aves; order Gruiformes; family Rallidae; genus Laterallus; species Laterallus jamaicensis. Next base: position 4,657,185 of record JAKCOX010000014.1, read on the forward strand.
CCCAAACCCAGCGGCTACTTAGACAATTCACTTTATCCTACAGGTGATAGAGGGGAAAGGGTGAATGGGGAAAAAGGCTATTAAAAGACAGCAGAATTTAGTAAGAGGAATCCTACACATTGAAACAGAAGACACTGATTCTCAGCAAGTAGACTGAGAAAGGAAAGAAACCCAGGAAGTACTTGCTGCTTCATCGTTTTAGTGTCCCGCAGCAGCAGCTTTCCAGGAACTTGGTTCATGCTTTTGCCTCCGGAGCTGACTGCTGAAAAGTCCATGTGGGAGATGGGGCTCTGAGCTGCTGCAGAACAGACAAAGGAGGCACCGCTTGGGCTGCAGGCAAGCGAGAGGGTCCTGAAACACAGCACACAGTCCGAATTGCTTCTCTCCAGCAGCTGCCTCAAACACAACACCCAACTACAAGCAGTCCCATTAAAACCCTGCAAGAACAGGGTGCACTGCAAAGGAGGGCAGAAATCACATGCTTAGAGATTTTGAGTGTGTCCCATTTAACTGAGTGATTTTAGATGAAGGCTAGATAGTCCTGAAGTTTCAAGAAAGTTGCAGGAACATTGAGGCTTCGCCTACCTTTTCACAGTCAAACCCAACAACATTGATTTTTACATGTTAAAAAAAAATAATAATCAGAATTCTATAGTTACCTGGGCACAGAGTGTCATAACTGTCCCAACCCCACTGCCAAGCAATAGCTTGAAACCAGCAAGGAGGAGACAGGAGTGTGAGTGAGTACAATGATGCTGTCCAACCACAGAGTATTTTTTCCCTCCTACTTCTGCATTCAGATTAAACATCATTCCATCAGCGTATATTTTATCTTTCTGTGCATATCACACTGAGTAGGACTACCCCAGAGCCACAAAGGTTACAGTAAAAGTACTGCTTTCCAGTGAGAAAGAGATCTAATAGTCACCGGGGTGGAGTAAAAGCCTAGTGAGTATAGTGCAACATTATAGGATGCAGAACACGTGGAGTCTCAATGTCTAGGAAAGCAAGGAAAGAGTACCACAGAATTAACAACCTAAGTTTGAGGGGAAAAAAAAATAATCAAAAAACAAAACCCAAAAAACCAAGAAGCAGCCACCTCCTTTCATCCAAGGGAGAAGGGAATCATTCAGAAGGGCCCACAAATGCTTTGTCAGTGGTACTACAACTTAAAAGCAAAACCATGCGTTATCAAAGAAAATGAAGACAGCCAGATCCTTCTCACTTCAGAGGCTGATTTGCTACTGAATGCCCATACGTTTTAGAGAGAAGAATCTTTCTGTCAGCAAAAGGGAAATAAGCCCCATCAAGCAGAAGAAACAGACAAACTACTGCATGGGCTATTTCCTTTCAAAGAACAAGAGACAAGTGGTAGCTCCAGCTCTCTGCAGGTGGCATTTTGGCGCTGGCAGCAACACAGGGGCAGTGCCAGAATGTGAATAATATTCCCTCTGCTGCAGGCCCACCTTCTCACGCTGCCCTGTCTCTTCACCAAGAGAGGGCATCAAATGCTAGCAACATGACTCAGAGAATTTAAGGCACCTCTCTAGTAACTAGAGAAAAGGTGCTACAGGTAATACTCAAACTGTCATATTTAAAGGAGGACTGAGGTCCTTACGCACACACCAACCCTCAACTCGTAAGGCACCAGTATAAAACTGGCTACAGGGCCCTTTTCACACTGGCATAAGCAGAATGGCAATACCACATACGCTGTCCTACTGGCTCTGGGCATATGTAAAGCTTCACAGCTCCCTGCCACAGGGTTCCCATGGGCTGTTGGATCAGGTTGCCTCTGCCAGCTTTGTCTGGAAAGAGGCACTTCTCTTAAAGGGGCTACTTCTATCCTGCAGCTCTACCCCCCACTGCAGCTTGGTCAGCTTTTCTCATGGCAACCAGCTTTGAATTCCTTGTGCAGCACACAGACCACACTCCTCACTCTTGTTTTGTTTAGACCCTCAAGGCTCCAGTTCCCCATGTGCCACTAAAGCAAAACCATTACCCTGATCTTATCCACAAGAAAGAAGCTGCACCAAAACAGAAGCATTGTTAGCTCAACACCCATTCTGCCAGCAACCCTTCTGAGCACAAGGATAGCATGTTACACAACTGCACCATTTAATGCAGCCTCCTTGGTTGTAGACTCCTTTATATTCCACTCTATGTGCCCAGCCATACACTTTCCTGGAAGAACTGAAGGCACTGCAACATCTGTTTGGCATACCTCAGCTGGTATTGGGGGCCCAATTTTGATGTCATTAGAGCACGGATACAAGTATTCAAGGAATACTTGCAATCAGCAATTTAAGTTAGGTCTGTATAACGTGCAGCTCAGTGAATCTGCACAAAAACTCTTGTTGGTGAGTCCCACTGGATGGATTAACTTTGTCTGCCAGAGGTTTAGTCTGCGTGCACTGGGGCGACCACCTCAGCCAGCTGAGTTGAAAGGTGTCCAAAAGTTTAAAAACCCAATTTGACAGGGCAGACAGAAAAAATGGAGCTCTAGGAGGTGAAGGTATCTGAATGAGACAAGATCTGCACTGCAGCAGTCTTCCCTAAACCACCAAAAGCTGAATAAGAAGCAGATACAGCAGATAAGCCAGTAAAACATCTGCAAGCATCCCTTTGCTAAACCGTCCCCCAAAAATGAACAGCCCCAATGTGGTACTGGTATTGATAGCTTTGAATCCCTAATACAGCCTTGCCTTACTTGCTTCACATCTTGGTCAATGGAACAAACTCTGCATAATCAAATCATCTGAAATCACAAAGCTGGAAAAGATTGGGGAATAAATATGAGAATGGCTCTGTTAGTTAACGTGGGGAGATAACAACCACTAAATAAGACTCATATGAAAGAAACAGTGCTGCCTTTCCCTTTCCTTTTCACTCACATGTCTTGAGGACATCAGAAAGCCAAATAGCATCAGCTTTCCTTAGAGTACCCACCAGAAGCAAATTATACAAAGCCAGGAAAACACTGCCTTTATCTGGAAAATCACAGAAAAAGTAAGGTCACAGGATACTTACTGGTAAACTGGGCTTTGCAGTTTTCTGACCAATGTTTAGTTAAGATGCTTTAGATGAAGAGTAGTCTTGCAACTACTACTCAAATGCTCAGTGGTGGAGTAACATCTCTCTAAAGCAGTGCTCCTCCATGTGCAACAGCCACACATTTGGGACAATGGGCAACAGTCCCTCAGCACTGTTTCTCCCCCAAGGCAGTGTCTCATTCAGACAGAATAAACACGGGTGAGATGCTGCCATCATTCCTCCTGTGCTCTCTCTCCTTTGACCACATAGCTGCACAGCGTCAGACAACACACAGGTGAACAGATGTAGTCTGCTGACCTTCAGCACTTGAAATCCAGGACATGGTTTTATTATTTTATTAATTATAAAGGAGGGCATAACCCCAGGCAAAACTGCAACATACAATGCAAAAAACTCCAAAAAGCAAACATTGCTATGAAGGAATTTCCACTCCTATCCAGGTAAACCTTCTATTAATTTTTACCCATCCCACACAAAGCCTGCACAAAGCAGCAGCAGAACTCATTTGAGCAGGATGGGTGAGCCAAGCCCATTGTCACTACACAGTGGGAATTACAACAAGGTATTTGAACATAACCGTTAAGGTGGATGAAACATACCCTCCCCAGGACCAAGCTGTTAAAAAGACTGCGATAAAGGACAACTCTTCTTCCACTTGAAATGCCAATACTGACTCCCTTTCAGGGACACAGAAATAAACCAAGTGTGGAAGGAGTTGATTAACTACAGAGATTAACCTTTGAGACCATTAGATCTAAGTAGTGATTCAGAAGCTTAGCAAGAACACTAGCACTTGTGTCACCAGCTGGCTCAACAAGCTACAGAAACACCAGCCCTCCACTTCCCAGCCTTGTGGTGTTGCCTGGTACCTGGGAGGTTCCTTTTGACAGCAGTTCCTTCCTTTCCTTCCCTTCCCATGCTCTTGCAAGCGCTTCTGCCACTGTTACAGGGAAGCTGACTCCCCTGCTATTAAACCAGTGAAGTGGCTCTTCCCATCTTTACAGCTCGCTGTCCCTTCTTTTCCTTTGGTACTCTGGAAGGCAGAGCAATGATTTGGCAAAGTTACGCTTGTGCCAGGCTGCAGGACGAAGGGCAAAAGAGGATGCAAAGAAACCAAGCACCTGCAAGGGCTCCAGAAGCCCCCCAGACAACAGCAGCTGTTCCCAGGCCCAGCATACCCTTGCAAGGAAGGAAAGGGCGTTTTATTTTTTCAGTTGGAAGCAGAAGCTTGGAGCAGTGCTGTGCTGAAATGTAACTCCTTGGATACAAAGTACTTTCCAACACACACAGTTGAGAATTACCTGGTGATCTGTTGGTTCTTTCTTCGCTAGCAGGGGACCACCAGTCTGCATTGGAGGAGACCCACTTGGGATGGGCTGGTCTGGAAGGGCCTTTTTCAGTTTGGGACAGAAAGGAGGACAGAAAGCCTCCCCAGGACTGAAAAGAATGTGCAGTACTCCTCTGGCTGCAGGTCATATCACTAATTAAAAAGCAAAACACCAAAAAAACCCACCAATCAAACAAAACCCACCAAACAGCATATGAAAGTGTAGCCAGACAACCTGATCAAAGACCACCCAACAGAGAGAGTGCCAGCTGTTTGAACCACTGGAGAACAGATGTTCCTTTCCAAGCCAATGGACCTCTCTCCATTAAACAACTGTTTTTAAACATCCTGTTAGAGCCTGGAACTGATCATTATAATTACTGCAACCAAAGCTCACTTCTTAGAGATACCACTGAGACACTGGGCCCAGATGTTGCCAAATCCCCAGTAAAGCCACCTCAAACTCCTTCCACTTCATCTGGCTAGTTTAGAAAGACCCCGAGGGAAAGGCAGGGGAATCCAGATTTCTAAAAACCTTTTCAGTTGGGATTCCAGATTGAAGGAATAAAACAGACCTCTTTCAGGAGGCACTCAATATCCAGTGCATCACTGAATGCCCTTAGTTATTCAGCAGGTCATGTTCAGCAGTTTTGAAGCACAGGCCCTCAGTACTACAAAAACTGGACCCAAAGAAAATAAGAAAGTTTATGTCCATGTCTACGGTTACACACACCTCCCTTCTCAGCCCACACCACCGTGAGCAGCAACTGCTTCCCAGGATGTAACCCATCACATTCTGCTACAGCTTTCTCTGAGAAAAGAGGAGCACCCAGGGTAAGGGGAATGCAATCACCTTCACTGTCTTGATCTTCTCTGGTAGAACAGTTCCCTTTTAGAAAAGTTGGGCTTAAGGTTGAGCAGAGACCTGGAAAAAGCAACCAAACTAGATCCCAGACTAAGGCACGAGTTGCACACATGAGAAATGCCACTTCTAAGGCAAGTTTTTTTCTAATACAAATCAATAAAAACAAACATGGGAATAAATTATCCCATCCCTCACATCTCCATCCCCCATATGTGCAGATGAATATCAGGGCTTTCCATACAGAGTAGTTAAATAAAGAGAATTTTTTTCTAGTTCAACTCTACTTTTTCCTATGCAGAGGAAGGAGTCATCAAGATAGTTCACCAAGCACATGTATTTAAACAAACAACATTTAGTCTAAAACTAAGATTTTGTGTGTGGTCTTTGCTACAAATTCTATTTGCCATTGTCAGCAGCATAATTTGATCAATCCCCTTCCTGTCTGAAGAGAACTAAAAGCACAGGAGAAAGTGAAAGCCTCGGCACTGTTATTAATACCTTGTGACTAAGCTACATTTGCGTTGGGATTCTTTGAAAGCAAGGAAAAGAAAATCTCAGTAACACAATGAATTCAAACACAGACTTGCTTTGCATGACTGTACTGGGGAAAATTAACAGGTTAGATAGCAATACACCTCATTTGACTGCTACGCTGTCTGTTTTCCACCGACAGGAACACAATACATGCAGCCATAAAGCACACTTTAACTGCAGGAAGTTTAGGGGAATTCTGTGCGTAGCTGAGCTTTGTAGAAGAGAAACTCCCCTCCCCTTGACTTTGCAAATGCAAGAAAGCATCTCTGTGTAACAATGACCCCTTTGTGTCATACATTAACAGTGTCAGAAAAATGAGACATAGGGCTCTCGCCTACTGTGCCACAGGCACCAAAGAAAATAGGAGTCAAGCGACAGTCCACTTCATTTGAGCAGGGTATTACACTGCTACCAGTGCCCTGGCTGCCCAGAACACCTCAGTGTAACGCTGAGAGCGGAACAGAATCATTTCCATGTGTGCTTGGGCTCTCACCCATCAGCGAGAATCTCTCTCCCAAATGGCAGAAGAGATGTGTGTCATGAATACCCCCATGAAACCTAACTGGAACACCAGAATTTGTGCCTGAATATTTCTCTGCATTGATTCCCAGGGCAGCACACAAGGAAATGATGCTCCAGGAGTCTCCCTAAATCAATAAAAGCAGTAGAGCCTGTAGCCAGCTCCTTCCCCCGCAGGTACTCACAGCTCAGAGTCCCCAAGTCGATCCATGTTGGCCACATTTGCAGGCAACTTGTGATGCACAACTCCTTCTTGCACCTCCAGTTCCTCTTTCTTCATGTGGGAAGATTCAGCCTGCAAAGCAAACAACTACCAGAGAAGAGAGACAAGTAAACAGAGGGTCAATGAGATTCACCTGCTTCCCACTTGCTGAAGCTGCTCACTCCCTTTATTTCGCCAGCACTGGAATGGTGGGAAGGGAAGAAAAGCAGCTCTGACCAGCTAAGCACCACAGTAGCCCCAGTAGTCAAAACAGTTACACTTTAACTGGAGCGTGATTAAACTCCTCTCCTTGGGCTGCTGCTATAGAGACATCAATGGTGCTGGGAAGCGAGTGCCAGCCAGGACAGAGCTGATCAGCCACTCCACACGGGCATCACAGCCGGGGTACGTGACTAGGGCACCAAGCCTAGAAGGTAATCCTCCCAGGGCCAAGGCTTTGGTGAGCTGGAGGGTGCACTGAGGCCAATGCCATCAGGTCACGCAGAATTCCGGCTCCACACTGTGCCAAGCTCCCTCCCAAGCATGACAGTGAGATTTATCTCCACGTTATGGAGACAGACAGATTTTCCTTTTCCCCTTTAGTAGGAAGGAACCTTGGGATGCAGCTCTCCAAGACGGATGTGGTTTATGCCTGTGACTCTTGTTCACATGAAGAGCTCCTCAGGCTCTTCTGTATCTGTACATTTGTTTTTCTGATGAGATTCTTCTTTTTCCTTTTACTATAGTATTTACAGAAAGGAATTAAAAGAAGAAAAAGGAGCTTGAGAAATCCAGCTTGCCCTTCATGTATTTGCATTGCCTCAACAGTGAAACTGGAGTCAAAACCTGATTTCAACTAGCACTGAATTGAAGATTTATTCACACATTTTTTTTAAATTTAAACCTGTATTCTATAGGGGCCTACTTGCTTTTCTGACCTCAGCAGTTCTTGTAAAGGCTAGTTTTTACCTCTGCCCTGTTGCCAGAGAGCATTTATGCATTCTGTAAACGCTGTCAATCAACTTACCACAAACAAAAGCCAGCTTTCATTTGGCTAAAAGTACAGAACACCAAATCGGAGGCAATAAGCGAGCTTTTCAAAACATATCTTATTCTGCTGTCCCTGTTCACTGACCATCTTTGCAGAACCCTCTTGCCAAAGTTTGCCTGATCCACTGACTCCACACAGTGCTCCTGTGACAAACGTTGCTTTCCTTTCACAAAAAAAAAGCCTTTCAGAAATCAATCATTCAATTTTACTTCAATGTTTTTAGAGGAAACAAACTGTTGATCACCTACCAAAGCAGGTGAAACAGGAAGCACAACGTATAACACACAATGCTTTGTAGCACAGAACTCACTTTACTGAAGTATTCCGTATACAGAGAGAGCTTTTATTTGGTATGCCTGAGGAAGTGAAACTCTGTTTGCAGGAACAAAGCTTCCCACTTGTACATGATCACCCACATGTGATCTGATATATAAGGAGCTCTTAAACTCTGGATTTCCCAAATCTCTCTAATAGGAAATTGTACTGGGGAAGGACCGACCCATGGTATGTATTCTCACACCCTCTCTCTAAGGATCTGCTGCTGCTGTCGAAAACAAGGCATGGAGCTGAGCCACATTTTGTCTGAACTAGTCAGTCCTTCTTACAGTTTCTTGTAAGGTCTAGAGTTGGGAAACAAACATTCACAACAACTCCATTAGTTGATCTAAATTGCTTTGAGTGCACTTCAACCACAGTGAAGTGGCCATTTCAGAACAGTTTCTGCTTCTTTGCCAGAAGTTACTGCCAGTTTCTACAGTTCCACCAGCTAAAAATCTGGCAACGACTGAAGAGTAACCACAAGTTTCTGTGCAAAGTCAGCCATACACACCCTTAAGCTGCCACTAGATTCAGTTTGTCTTGAGACTTTGCAGTGGGTGGGAAGAGAGTTTGCACAGCATCCAGCCACCTGTCAGACAGCACAGGGACAGTCACCTCCAGCAAAGGAGTAATACCCTGAGCAGGCATTTCACAATACGATCACAACTTTGTGCCCGCTGAAGATAGTTGAAAGACAAACCAACACAAGAAAGGACTTGCAGAAGAATCTGCACTGAACAGTGGCAACTTTCTTGAATGGATAGGACCAATCTTGCAAAACTCACAGCCTCATACAGTCAGCAAGTAAAGAGTGACCTCAGTTCTGACCTTATGCCGCAATGATTCATTTTCCTCTTGTATGAGACTGCTCCTGAGACGTTCAGCTTGAAAGTTCAAAATGACTGGAACTGGTAAGGAATGTTAAAGAAAAAAAAGGCAAGAACTTGTGTACTTACTTCTAAAAGCCAGCACTTCATACCAGCCATCTGCCTGTCAGACAGCAAAGGTGCCCCATCCATAGTACTATCAAGAAGTACGTGCAAGGCCGTAGGACAGTTTGGTTACCTGGGCGAACTTTGCACCTTACTGTCACATGAACTATTTCACACAGGCTTTGCAAGGATTTTTAGATGCTTCCTCTTTACATTTCAGAAGCAGAGGACAAGGCAGGTTATGTTACTGCATTAGTGTACACTAAAGAAACAGCTCAAGATGAGCTGTGTTCCAGCTGCAGTACAAACTGCAGTTGCCCATCAGCCAACAAAGTCAGAACTCGGTGGCGTGGGACAAAAGCTGTTGCTTCTGCCAGCATTGACAGATATAGTGACTGCTCCGTTGTAAAGAACTGTCACTAGATAACGTTGTGAACATATGTACCCAGAGAGGGGTCTAACAGGAGATGCTTAGTTCAGCACCAGACCACGATCCATGGTTGGTTGTGTAACTGTTTTGTACTACACCAAGCAAAGAGAAAAAGCACTTCAGAACATGATGTGCACAAGACTTGTAGTCACTAGGACAGGGATAAGTTCAGCATTAGCAACAAGAACACCTGTTTGCATCCAGGGAATAGAACATGCCATCAGATAACATCCCCTGGTAAATAACAGCTTCCTATTAAGTCTTGCCTCTGAACAACCACCTTAAAGCAAGAAGTTGTGTAATGCTATACTCTTGGCCTGCTTGAGGAAGAACTCCTGCGCCTTGTCATTGCGGCCGATCTGAAACCCAGCCAGAAGAAAGAGGGCTCACACTTCCATTCAGCCAGGACACAGGTTCTAGGAATGTTTGCTAACAATGACTTGCACTGCTTGCCCTGTAGGGTGGCAAGAGAAACATCTAGAAACAAGAGACTCAATTATGCTAGGAGAAATTCACAAATGCATTTGATCTGACCTTCTCTCTAGTCACCACAGTCTTGTTTAGAGGCCAAGGCAAATCAAACTAATGACTGATTTCCAGCTAAACCAGCGCAGTCTGTGTACTGGCATAAGATGTGGGTAACCCTATACAGGACCACAGTGTACTTCAAATTACTCAAGTCTAACAGATGTAGCCTGGAAAGGTTTCCATCTGATACATGATTCAGATGGGACACTCGTGCCTCAGGGAAATCAAAGGGCAAGGCAAAACACAAAGAAAAGCACTTCCAGAAATGTGCATAAGATTTTGACTCCTCCACTAACACCCATCACTGAAGATTGGCAATTAAGTAATGGAGTCAAGGAGGAAACATTGCTTCTAATGGTAAGAAATGAAACATGAATTCTTGATAGGTATTTGTCTATTCTGTTTGCCAAAGCCCACCACTTGCCAAGTGTTTTGACAAGCTAGTATCTGTTCCATTTTAAGACCATTATTCTGTTCTACTTAAAGCAAACAAAACAAAAAAACCCAGAACATTCACTCATTTCCTCTCCCACATTACCTTGTGCAGATTTGAAGCCTGCTTCTTCCCTCTCTTACAAAATAAAAGTCAACTCCAGCAACTTAAAGTTACCTTTTTTTAATTGCAACTCCCTTGTTGCTTTAACAACCACGGTGTCTGGAAGGACTGGCTGAGTCCTGCAACAAGGTTAGAGTGGAAGGAATAGATTATCCTGCCTGCTGATCCCCAGCGTTGCAGTTAAGGCCCTTCCCTGCACTGCTGCTCCCTGCTCATCATTCTGCATCGGAGCAACGGATTACTCCTACCTACACACAGGCATTTAGAGCCTCTTCCTGCCTGTTTCTTCAATTTGGACTGCTTTGAGCAATCTCATCATCCCTCCCATCCCAGTGTCTTCATGACAATGCCACACAAGGAGGTGTTTCCAAACCTTGTGATCTCTCCTGGTACCCAAATCGTTAACAAAGGCATGTTGCCTGAGGGGGCCCTGCCTTCAGTGTGAATATCCTGCTCCCAGCTAGTTGCATTTCCCTCTGGCCTGAGCTTCCCCTTCCTTATCCAGTTTACAAGCTTGTCATGTGAGTTTGCATCAATCTCCTTACTCTACTCCTGGTACATGGCACACAAATTGCTCGTCCCCTACCCACCCTCCAGGCCTGTCAAGAGCTCAGAAGGGTATTTCATTGCTTTCATTTCAGACACCAGGCTCCTTTTTAAAGCAAACACTACCTGAACAGGAAGGACAAGGCAGTATCGGAACAAGCTGGGTTTCAGCTTGTTCACTGTTGGCCGGTACACATCTTCCAAACGGCTGAAGAGACGTCGGTCCAGATAACTCCAGTTATCCCGCAGGGCAGCCAGGTCATAGCTCTGAACAAACTGCTGCAGCAGGTCCACTATCTTGTCCACCTAGGGAGGGCAAAACCAGGAAGACCAGAGTCACACGAGGGCTCTTCTGCAAGGACAGACTTGCTGTAACTTAACACTGCATAGCTTTAGCTGCACAGAGAATAGTATAATTCGGCATTTAAGGGTTAGCCACTTTCATAACCCAAGAAACACTGCATTTTGTATTGGCATTCTTCCATTCTGCAGCTCCTTTCAAACAAATAAATATTTTTGAAAAAAGGGAAACACAAAAGACGACATTGACAAAGACCACAGTTTTTAAAGTCTGAGTTGTTGTTTGCAAGTAATTCCACTTCTTTTTTTAAAAGAAGCCAGTTGGTAATCCCATTATGCCTGTTTCTTCCTTGAGTGTTGAAAGCTAAAGTGCAGCACCTGGGAAACAGTATTATTTTTAGATTAAAATGGGAAAAAAAGTTATGTAGCCAAGAGAAAGACCCGTTGTGCTGCAGTCTTTAAAGTTTAATAACATCTTTATCTTTATCTTTAATAACATCACCTACTAACGAGGCAGGCATAAAAGCTTGCAACAGCAGCAGTGGGTTTTTTGTCATTATGCTTCCTTGAAAATTATTCCTGCAACAGGGACTGTGATATATGTCCCTCTGGTTCGTGTTAACATGGAATTATGATTGGGATGCATAATGATATACCCTTGCATGGCCACGGGCCTGGGAGGGACAGTTTAGATTTTGCACGCACTGAATGAAGTCTGTTGAAGCAGCAACAGAACATATAAAGGATGTGCAAATCTTCGCCTAAAGGACCACAATGTAGGACATTGTGTGCATTGGGATACCTCTGGAGAAACAACTTGTCTCTGAAAAGCAGCAGAAGATCAAGAAGCAGAAGAGGAAGGCACCTGAGTCTGCAGAACCGGCTGCCCGTCGTTAGCAAGACAAAAGCTACAGCATGTCTTGTGGGGGTTACCTGCCCAGCAGTCAGTTTACACAGGGGGGCTGTGTTATCCCTGGAAGGAATATAACCCAGGGACTGGAACTGTTCGGGGTGCGTTTTGGTGGAGCGGAGACTCCCGGCGCACCCGGTGCTGACCGTGCACCCCAGCACCGTTTGCTGCCTTTATTCGTTTAATAAATTGTTCAATTTGGCTAAAATCCTGTTTGGGACCAAGTCATTTATAACCGGGACACTGCAGAATGGTGGTATGGGAATAGACTTTTAGTTCAGTGCCTTCCGATGGCTGAGACAGGCATTGGGGGGGGGAATAAAAAAATCTGCACCCTACATATGTTTAATACGTGGTTTGCTCCCCCCTCTTCAGTTAATGCCTTAGGACATCATCCAGCCTCTGTGTGGCTTCCTACAGAAAAAACCCCAAGAGACATGTGACCACAGCAGTCCCTTTCTGATTTAGCCTTAGACAATACCCCAGCTGGGTTGTTTGCTGGCCTCTAAGCAGGAGAAAAGCGCTGGTGCTTTGCAAACAAAAGCAACATGCTTCATGAACGACAAAGGTAGTGGCTACACTGCCGGTTTAAGTAAAATCTGAGCGTACCGAACCCTAAATGCAGTGGCCAGAGCCGCTGCTGCTGCAGGAGCGCGAACTCCTCACAAAGGACCGGAGCTGTGTTTTAAGACGCTGGCAAATTCTGCACCGATTTCCACACGCGCAGCGAGGCAGCCGGTGCTTGCAGCACCCAAACCGAGAAGCGGAGCGGTAAATCACTGGGTAAAAGCCTCATGGCCAGAGATGAGATCCAGGCAAAGAGATGCCCTCCTGTCACTGCCCTCTCCCACTCCCATCTCCCCGACTCCTCCCTGCGCGAAACACCTGGTGGCTTACAGGTCGGACCCCCAGGGCCCGCAGAGGGCGGTTTCGGGGGGCTGGCCGCGAACTGCGGCCCCAGGCGAGGGGACGGAGCCGGTCACCAGCCGCCGCTGCCCTGTGCTAGCGCCGCTGCGGAGCCGAGCAGGTGGGGAGCCGAGCATCCAGCCGGTTAAAGCCACACCACCCCCCCACTCCCCCACCGCACCGGGAGGCTGAGCCTCCATAAACGGCGTCAGGGCCGAGCAGCGACCCCCGCCACCGGGATGCTCGGGGTCCCGCCTGCACGGCCGTCCGGGCCCCGGCGCCCGACCCAGCCCGGGCGGGGGCGGCGAGTTGCCGAGAGCTCTCCCACCGCCGCCCGGTCTGCTCCCCTCGCTCGACCCTAGTAGCGAGTAGGTGGAGGGGCGCTCACAGCCTGCCCGGGAACCGCGTCCTGCCCGGAGCGGGGGGATGATACCGCCGCCCAGCCAGGGAGGGGGACGCGCCCGCCACTCACCCGGAAGCCCTTCTCCCGGTCCGCCTTGATCTCCGCGTCCAGCTGCTTCGGGGCAGCGGGGAAGAGCAGATACTCCCACACCAACTCGCCTGTCCGCTATGAGCCAGCAGTGTGCCCTGGTGGCCAAGAGAGCCAATGGGATCCTGGGGGGCATCAGGAGGAGTGTGTCCAGCAGGTCGAAGGAAGTGATCCTCCCCCTCTACTCTGCCCTGGTCAGGCCCCACCTGGAGTATTGTGTCCAGTTCTGGGCTCCCTGGTTTAAAAGAGACCGGGACCTTCTGGAGAGAGTCCAGAGAAGGGCGACAAAGTTGATTAGGGGTCTGGAACATCTCCCCTGTGAGGAAAGGCTGAGTGAGCTGGGTCTGTTCAGCCTGGAAAAAAGACTTAGGGGAGACCTAATTAGTGTTTATAAATATCTTAGGCATGGGTTGCAGGGGGAATTGACCAGCCCCTTTTCAGTGGTCTGTGGGGACAGGACAAGGGGCAATGGCTGTAAGCTGGAGCACAGGAAGTTCCGCACCAACATGCGGAAGAACTTTTTCACAGTGAGGGTGAGGGAGCCCTGGGACAGGCTGCCCAGGGAGGTGGTGGAGTCTCCTTCTCTGGAGATATTCAAGACCCATCTGGACGCCTATCTATGTAATATGAGATAGGGAGCTGCTTTGGCAGGGGGGTTGGACCCGATGATCTCTTGAGGTCCCTTCCAACCCCTAAGATTCTGTGATTCTGTGATTCCGCTGCCACCGCCATAGGGACCCGCGGCGACACCGACTCCGCCTGCCCGCGGGCTGGGCGGGGCGAAAGAGCACAGCCCGGCGCCAGGAGAACGGCGGCTCTGATCCGAACAGAACCAGTCGCTGATGAAAGAAGATAAAGTTAAGTAGCAAATGTCTATGTGACTGAATATTGTGTTGCATAATATATACCCAAATATTGATATTCTGTATTTAAGTTTGCTCTAATACCGGTTCTTTCCCCTTTTCTCACGGATAAGGGTAGCTGTTGTTTTCACAGAGACGTGGAGATAACTGAAAGTCAAAATGAAGGAAGAGTGGAGAAAACAACTAAGGCATATTAAAACATTAAGCTAGTCAGAGCAGAGAACAATCAGTTCTGATTCCTTCTTATGTTTAGTATCAGGTTTTGCATAAGGCTAAGAAATCTATCCAGAAGCTGGAGCAAACCTTGGGCTCTTTGCTGAAGATGAAAGGTACTGCATGCAAGTATTTGCCTTAGACAGAGTGCCCAGGCTTGGCTTTTATTTCTTTGTTAGAGATGGATGGGTACACAGCCCAGCCTGAGCCCCTTCAAGCATTGGAGCCATGGGGCTTAGGTCAAAACAGTAAGGGATGGGGCAAAAAGCCTGTGGACTCACAAAGCACTGCACCTCAGAAACGATCCGACTCTTGTTGGTTCCTACCCCCTCCTCAGCCGAAGTGAACGAAGAAAACAAGTAATTCGTGGCAGCAGGCGTTTCGGACAGAGTGCCTTCCTCACCCTGCTGCTGATTCACCCCCAGCACTCTGGGGCTCATGTGGGTCCCCATGCTGCATGTTTGGGCTCCCACTGAGAGGCTGCAGGAGCAGTGACGTGGCGCAGTGCAGGTCACAGCTGTCACGAGCACCCAGCACTGCAAGTCAGCACAGCCAGAGCTCAAACTTCAGCAGAGCAGTTCTGGTGTGAGTGGCAGGAGGATGGAGAAACTGTGGAGGATTTCCTACTGTAGGAAACACAAGCCTCTAGTTAGGAATTTACTGCAGTAGCAGCTGTTTAGAGAGATACTGTGATCTTGTTTTCTTTCAGCTTGGTGGGCCATCTTCATGCACTCCTCAGTTACCACCCTTGACACCATGTGTTACGCGGATCTAGCATGTGCTGTCAGCAGTTAGGGCAGCTCCTGCTGCCCAGCTTCACACGCTCCCCAATTTGCCTTCCATTTACTGGTGCCTTGAGTGGCACAAGTAGGTCTAGGGGCTGATGGGGTAGAGACTCGGGACATATTTAAGTGTCCAAATTACTGACAGCTAGAAAAAACCAACATTGCTATTCATGCAACTTGCACCTCCAATAATTTGAATCAATTAAAAGTCCCATTGCTTAAAATGAGCAATCTCTTCTCAACCCGTATCCTTGGATAGCTCATAAAATTCAGCCAGAGGTAGAAGGAACAGTGTGATAGAGCAAAATTTAAGGGATCACAGGCTGGCTAAGGATAGTTTGGAGGTAAACTTCCCCTTGTATTTACTTGTACAGTTAAGTATTTACTTGTATATACCTACAGTTCACACTGCTTGTGAATCATGACTTGGTTGTCTGGGGGGTTTGCAGGGAATTTGTTTGTTATGTGACAGTCACAGAACACTGTATTGACTGGTGCTTGCCTGGACTTTTGATTTGCTGGTTCTGTCAGACCAACATTAGGAACAAGGCATTAAATCGAAGTTCCTCAACAACTGTAAGCTCCCAGTATTGATAGTTACACTGTAGGAGAGGCAGAGCTTCTCCTTTCACATCATTTTTTGCCTAATGAAAAGCTTTGGGTCATGAAGGACCAATTGTTGAAATTATTCTGTTTGGTTGAAGGTGAGAAGGAAGCCAAAGGTGCTGCTGATGTGATAGTAACCTTTCTGCTCACAACAGCATCCTTCAGTCTGGAGGATGGGAACCCATCCAGCCTGGAGGATGTCAGGGAGGAATATGTTGAGAGGCACTTCAGCAATCACAGGTAAAGGCTTAGGCCAGTCAAGGAAAGGCAATAATACTTTGCATTGGCTTCTATCCCAGCATCTCTGAACCTCTTTGTCATTGTTACTGCCTTTCCAAGCAGAGGCCTTTCATTGTGACAAAAAGATCCAGAAATTCCTACAATCCCTTACAGGGCACGAACACTCCAAGCATGCTGTGGATCTCATTTCCAGTCAGCACTTCTATGTCCTTTCCCTTCTGTGTAGCTCATCTCCACCAAGGACTTCTTAGTCACCTGCAAAGCAAAAGGAGGAGGAGAGAGCTGGCTTGGGAAGAATGGCTCTGGACTCTGGTATGATCATGACAAGGATCTTATTAACCCAGTTAAATTGTTCATGTGGCTTTTTCCCCTGTTTTTTCTTTCCAGCACCGTAGCAGCCTCGGAAGCTGTGAGTGACAGTGACTCTGCTGTCCAGCTTCTGATCAAAAAATGTGAAAAACAAACAATGGACGAGGATGGGAAGCCAGAATTTATCCAGTCTCCAGGCACTTCGTCCCCAGATCCAGTGGAATTTGAACGGTAGGTGCACCCCACATTGCCTTGTTCTTTTTACTGTGTTTACGTTAACGCCATGCATCCCATCACTGCCATTCATGCTGCCGTGTTGGGGCCTGCATCTGCCTCCTAGAAGCCTTGTGCCAGCATCTGCAGCCCTGCTGGTGACAAAGCCCAGCACCTCCCAAATCCCTTGACTTGTGACTTGCATGTGAATGGACTCCCAACATCCCCAGCACTCCAGGCCGTGGAAAACCCCTGAGGATTTTCCACACATCCTTAAGAAAAAGAAGAAATTTTCTTTCAAGTGTGTCAGTCCCTGTGTGGCCACGCTTTGCGCTGTCCATGTGGCTTGTGGGGTGAAATGCAACATACCCACTGACAGTAGCTGTTTAACAGGCAAGCTCGGATAAAACAGAATCACAGAATGTGTTAGGTTGGAAGGGACCTTTAAAGGCCATCTAGTCCAACCCGCTGCAGTGAGCAGGGACACCTTTAACTAGATCAGATTGCTCAGAGCCCCATCAAGCCTGCCCTTGAATATCTCCAGGGATGGGGCCTCCACCACCTCTCTGTGCAACCTGTTCCAGTGATCCACCACCCTCATACTGAAGATTTTTTTTCCTAATATCCAACCTAAATCTCCCCTTTTCTAGTTTAAAATCATTACCCTTCATCCTACTGCTGCATGGCCTCATGAACAGTTCTTCCCCAGCTTTCTTGTAGGCACATTTTAGGTACTGGAAGGCCGCTACAAGCTTCCCCCAGAGCCTTCTCTTCTCCAAGCTGAACAAATGCAACTCTCTCAGCCTGTCTTCATAGGAGAGGTGCTCCAGCCCTTTGATCATTTTTGTGGCCCTCCTCTGAACATGTTCAAACAGGTCCATGTACTTCTTGTGTTGAGGGCTCCAAAGCTGCAAGTATCCCAGGTGAGGTCTCACCAGAGCAGAAGAATCGCCTCTCCATCTGCTAGCCACACTTCTTTTGAGGCAGCCCAGGATGCAGTTGGCCTTGGCTCATGACCGGCTTTTCATCCACAAGTACCCTCAAATCCCTAAGGAAGGTAGTCATCCAGAATGATTTACGCCCTGTGTGTTTGTGGTATCGCTGCCACTATCAAGTTGCAACCCTGCAATGGGGATAGATGTTTAGAATGTAGGAACTGCTGCACCAGATGAAATTCTCAGCTCTTTGTGTTCTGGGGAGGTGCAAGAACCAGAGGTAGGCAGATACTTTCTCCCACGGTGATGTCAATCCTGCCTCTGATGGTGTTGTTATGAGGAGCTTGAGCACTGTTGCCCCTTCCAGGAATAGACCCTTAGCTGTTGGAAGCTTGGAGTATGTTTTTTGTGGGATCAGAGCAGGGTAAGGCTGGTTGCAACAAGGGAAGATCATACGTATATAGTCCTCAGCCTGCAGGCTGAAGAATAGCAGTAGATACCAAAGAGCTCTCCTCAGTAATGTGTGCAACACAGAGGGAAGGAGAGGAACCTAAATACTTGTATGGTGGGTGTGAGTTGGTAACCACCTTTCCAATCAGTTTCTGAGTGCCTGTTGTGGGCCATAACAATGAAAGGCCACTGTTCTCATGTCAATGGTCCATGTATTTTAATCTGGGTTTGTAAAGGTAAAATGTCTGGGGGTTTTTCAAAGTTCCTGATATGCTAAGACATTACTCATCACATTATTCCCCTTGCTGTCAGGCAGCACTAGGAGGTACTTGAAGGTCATGGATGTTTTTCCAAAAGGATGAATGATCATTTACTTGGGATTTGAGAAACAGATGGATGTCTAATCTATCCTGGACCAACAAGCAGAGTCCATTTCACCCCAATCATTCCAGAGTTCAAAGCACTTACTGCAGGACAGTCCCCAGCTGCAGCTGGACTGCTTCCACAGCATCACCACCATAAACAAAACTATCCCCAATTCATCCTTCTCTTTTGCTCTGAACCGGTGCTTATTTATAAAATTCCCTTGGATCGCCGAGTTTTGCATCCAAAGGATCCTGTGGCTGTGCCAGCAGGTGGCACCAGCCCCCTGCTGCTGCTCCTGCTTTGGCTCCTCTGGTTGTCGGAGCTGGCTGGAGCATGGTATCGTTTGTAAGACCTTGAAATGCGCTGAATCGGGATTTTTCTCATCACAGACTGCACGACAGAGCTGTAAACACCTGACTTTCTCCTTCTTCACTCACAGGGAAGGCAAGGGCCTGTACTCTGTGCGTGGAGCCCGGCGCTTCCCCTACAGTCTTACAGCAGACTGCAGCTGGTTCCTGGCTAATTCTTCTAAAAACTGACCTTTAATAACAAGCATAAAATAATGGGGACTCTTCAGTCAAGAAAATAACAGCTTTTTTTGAGGTATTTGGGCAGCATCAGAAATGCTTTGAGCTTCAACAGACTGGGTTTTATTCCCATATCCAGCAGTAGGAGCTGGAGTGGTAGGGATAAACAGCACTCTTGTCCAGTACAGAATGCGGTTGTCTCCTCACAGCGGGGAAGGATGTGGCTGAGTCATGGTTCAAGCTTAATTTCTTCAGCAAAGCAGTCTAATGATGATTCACATTCTTCTGTTTGAGAAACTCTAGATCCTTTGTTTGGAGCTGGACATCCAGAATCTTCGGTGAGTGCAATACCTTACATGAGAACACTTCTGGTGCTTTGCCTCCAGCAATGGTGGAAAATATTCCAGAGTATGGAAACAGGAGTTTAAACATGTTTATGCTTGCGTGCAGAATTAAGATTTTCAATGTTGGTTTGCTGGGACAAATATTAAATAAATAAAAGACTGAACTTAATTTTAAATGTTACTTCCTCGTGCAATACCGCTCAGTTCATGGGGAAACGTGCTCGCTTGGGACATCTTCTAAGGAATCATTTTGAGCCCAACCTTAGTAACAATGACTCTAGAAACAACATTCATAGAACTCTTGGTTTGTATTCCTCTGATCTTATTATTTTCATCTGAGAAGCTCCAAGTGTTTAATCATAGAATAGAATCATAGAATTGTAGGGGTTGGAAGGGACCCCAAGAGATCATCGGGACCAACTCCCCTGCCAAAGCAGCTCCCTAGGACATATCACTCAGATAGGCGTCCAGACAGGTCTTGAATCTCTCCAGAGAAGGAGACTCCACCACCTCCCTGGGCAGCCTGTCCCAGGGCTCTGTCACCCTCACTTTGAAAAAGTTCTTCTGCAGGTTGGTGCGGAACTTCTATGCTCCAACTTGCAGCCATGGAGAGGGGAAGGGGGAAGACCCAGCCTAGGCTTGAATGCTATACTGAAATGGCTAGAGATCAGAGGAAGAGCAGAATTTCCTTAGGATAATTTCCATGCCAGTGGTGTAAAACATAGCCTCCCATGAGGGACTGTGATGTGAGAGCTTCACACAAAATTAAATGGAGCTCACTGGAAATCACTCTTGGATTGGGCCTCAACAGCCACAGTACAATGCTGAAACATCAATGTTGGGATGTACAGAAGTGGAATACACATAACCATCAGGCTTTCAGCAGGCTTGTCTGTAACACAGCAGTTAATGTGATGGTGACGTCCTCCACTGCTTACAGAAGTCTCAGTCTTAGCTGCAAGTCATAACATTTGGCTTAGTTTCACAGGGAGCTTGCTTAGAGGAGGGGTTCTGTATCCCTTGGCATGTAGTGGGAGAGATTATTCTTTGTAGTAAAGCTATTTCTTAATCTGTGCAAGGAATGCACTTCTTTCTGCCAGAGGATTCACTGAGTTCCACGCTGGAAATGAGCTGAGTTGTTAGCTCCACATTTACCTCTGTCATTTCAGCCCATCCCTCTCTTCAGGCAGTAAGAATCCTGTTGCTGTCTTGATAACATGGCTCACAGGACAAAATGTGTGAAATGGGAACTAATGCTTCATTTTAAAGAGCATTTCTAACATGGAAAAGGAGGCACACCCCTGCGTTGAGAAGTGCTGAATAGAAGAGCTACTAAGTACCTTATTCTGGCAGAGATCCTGTCTGTGGTGAAACTCCCTATTACTCTGTTAGGCCTAGTAGGCTAATGCTCAGTAGTCATCTCTACCCTTCCATTTTAAATTTAAGAGTGTTTACTGCTAGAGCTACTGATGAGGACTGGAACCGTCACAGTACAAAACACAGGGGCCTGTATGTGTAGTAGATGTTGGCTGTGTCTTCAGGTGGTTGTGGACTGCAAGGCCAAGCAATTTGAAACTCATGGTCTGAGAGAAAACCAGTTCCATCCTGTGTCCCATCAATTTGCTGAGCAACCGTGGCATCTGTTCAGAAGTTAAATTCCACAAATGTTGGCATACTGCTCTCTGGGAAGAGTACCTATTGTAGTTAACTCCTCCAAACATACACTCACCGTGGTTTCACACCTTGCAGTGTGCTCACGATGCAGCCAAGTCAATAGAAGACAGCTGCCACCAGAAGAGGCAGTCCTCCTTCCTCGCACGCAGTGAGGTGCTCCGCTGCTTGGGACCCAAATAATGACACAGTGAGTTGGTTCAGCTGGATCAGGTGGCAGAATACTCAGTAAAAACCAAACTTGGGACAGAAATTCTGGTTTTTCATAGTCAAAACAAGCTAAGATTATTTTTTAGACTAGGCTCATCTGCAGTCATCACAGGTTATTTGCATGGGTAGGGTTTAAGTAGTCTCTCTGCTTTGTCAAAATATGCACATGGTTTGACAGTGTCCCTCAAATACAGTGAGGTGTCTGATAAATATGAATGAATAGTTGGCAGATGTTCTGAAGGGCGAAAAACCTACATTACTACCTACCAAATCTGTACCATCAATTTTTCTAATCCACAAGTACTGCTAGGTAGACACGTTTTAATTGGTAGAAAGTAGTATTGTAGTTTGAAACTTTTAAGGAAGCTTGTAAGTTCTATGCCAAATTTTCTGTGGGCTGAAGAAGCACAGAATCACATGCTGCCTTTGGAACCCCTTCTAAATAGCCATGATGTCCACCTGCACAATAAAAGATGCTTCTGCATCTTCTTGGACATTTACTGATTCTGCTGCCCTGCAACCCTGGGAACTTCAATCTACCTTTGCAGCACTTATTAATTAATTTTACAAGTACACATTCCTACTACAATACAGCTGTCTAACATAGAAAGGTTTGTGCTGGGGCTATAATTCTCATACACTCATCTGATTGATCTGAAACATCTTGGCCGTGCTATTTTAAATTTTATGTATGTAATTCTTGCTAACTAATTGGAATTAATAATTTAAAAGATAGTGTATAGAGGATGAAATACAAATTCAGAATGTCACATTTTGTACTTCTGCTGTAAACCAAAAGAACTAAATGTCTTAGCACTGAGGGCTGACTTTTAGTGTCATCATTTTGAAACCTGAGCTGTGCTCTCCTGCCTTTCCCTGAAGGATCAGGGGAACGTGCCTCTATCCTACCTGCCTGAGAAGGTACAGATCTGTGCAGAAGACACAGGAAAACAGAATGGAAGTAGAGTCATTCCTCTGGTCTTTATCGGTGCCCACATTTTGGGTATTCGCCTTTTCTCTGTTGAACACTACTAACTCAAAATAGCTTGTTTGGCTTTTTACCTTTGTTACATTTCAGGTGCCTCATCTGACCAGCAACACGAACACTAGTTCCCCTTCCTCCTGCCTGGAACTACCAAAGCTCTCCTGAAGCTAGTATGGCCTTGGTGGGGTGAGGGAAGGGGTAGGTCAGGAGGAGAGATGAGATGTTTTGGGTCACACAGGTCTCCCTAGCTCAGTCCCTGACAGTATCCAAGACTGGTCTCTTGGGAAAACTATGGGAGTAGCAGAAAAGTAATAGTTTTAATCTAATTTATAGCACAATCTTCACATTCTTTAAAATTATTTAATTACTATCAAAGCTGTTTAACACTTACAATAGTGAAATCTCGCTCAGGAAAAATTGTTCAAGGTGACTACTTGTAAAATGCTTTTGGGGGGGGAAAAAGATTTAGTGTTTCCGGATCTTCTGGCTTCTTCTTGTGTTCCAGCAGAAGGTCAGCACAGCCCTTTCTACTCTGCCTTACCCAGGTTCAAGTACGGCATTGTTTCTTTGTTCCTCTTAACCCCCTGGGCCTGCGCTTGTGGCATAACCACCAGCAGTACGAGCCCAGTTAGGGAACAGAAGCCCCTTTGTTGGAGGGGAGTGGTAATGTTTAGGAAGGGAGAGGAGAGGTGGTAAGGCCATTTCGTCCTGAAACATGGGAGCGTCACGTTAAGTCTCTCGAGCATTCCAGATCTTCCCCAGTTTGAAGGGTGTTTCCATTGAAAGCTTGGGCTGGCTTGGAGCATTTCTTGAGCCAATTTTCACAGGGGTGCTTTGTCCCCTCGAGTCTGTCTCTGGACAGACAGAAAGGTTGGACAGTTTGGACCCTTCCTCATACTTTCTGCTCTTGTCAGAGCAGATCTGGGTGGAGAAGAGGGTATGTTTGGTCCTTGGGAACGTTACCACAGGTTCTGGTCCAGGAAGTATCCTGCAATTATGGCTTCTGGGCTAATTAATCTACAGTCCTTTGCTAGCTAAAAGCATCAGATGAAAAGTTACCTTATTAACTGGTCAGTGGTTATGGATGGATTTGTGAGGGGGAGGAAAGAAGCTTTTTTGGGGAGAAAGCTCAGCTTTTCTAATTCAAACAGTTGCCTTTCAGTTGTTTTATGGTAGTTGCCTGCAGAACCCAGCCTTGTTTGGGCTGTCAGGATAAATGTGCTAGTGTTAGCCCACTGTAGCCTTAATGTTGTGTAAATGATGGGTGTTTTGCTCTGTGCCTGGTTCAGGCTTTGGGCTTTTTTTTTTGACTTGCTTTTTCTTTCCTGTGCTGAATTGTTCCTGTCAGTGCCAGAAGGCAGACAGATGAAATGCCATTTAAAGGCTTGTTTTTAATGTCCTGGGCAGGACCTTCATCCTGGATGAAAACTGGAATATTTACTTATGCTACAGACATTTGAAGGGAGACAGAGAGAGAGAGATGAGGGAGGAAATAAAGACAAAGTTTTAGATCAGGCAGGGCCACAGCAAGCAGATAATCGGCAAGGTAGAGCCTTTGAGGAAAGACAAAGGGATCGAGAACACTGCAGATCTTGGGAAAGAGACCGTGGCAGAAACTGGAACAGAGACTGGGAGAGACACAGAGATAAGGAATGGGACAAAACCAGAGAGAAACCAAAACAAAGATAGAGACAAGGATTCAGAGTGGGCTAAAGATTGGGAGAGAAACAGGGACCAGGAGAGAGTAAGAACCAGAGAGAGAGACTGTTACAGAAGATGTGATAGAGAGCGATCAAGAAGCAGAGACAGAGATCGTGACAGAGAGAAAGACAGGGACTGGGATCGGAGCAGGGAAAAAGACAGAGAGCACGACAGAGATCGTGATCGTGACAGAGAAAGAGGAAAGGACCACAAAGATCAGAGTAAGAGCAGGAAAATCAGTAAAGAGATGAAGCCAGAAACACTGAAGGACACTCAGAAAACACAGAGGCTTCATCTTCCACCAATCAGTCGTAGAAATACAGATTTCCCACTGTCAGCATCTCCTGTACATACTGTATATTCTCACCTTTACAAACTCGCCTTACCAAACGTACTGACAAATTAGCAATTTTTGAACAACTGTGAATGAAGATACTCAAACAGATTAATGGCAAGAACATACTGGACTTTCACTTGCTGCATTTTGTGCATAATGTTTTTCTTCTGAAAATTCACAACTGAAATTTTGTTTTTCTACCTGCATCTTTATCTTAAACTTTCCATTTATAGTACAGAAATGGAAAAAGTCTAAGAGCATATTGCTTTTTAAGATTAGAAAGTTATGTTTTCCAGTAACTTGAATTGTAATTTTATAAGAGAATTTAATCCAGACTTTAGGAGCCATACTTTTACATCTCATTTCCATGATATTTTGATGTGAAAGTTGTTCCTACAGCACACGCTTTAAAAAAAAGAGGAGTCCAAAGTTGCTGTCATTTTACAACAGAAGGGTCGTGTGTATTTAAGAAAAGGCCACAGAAGAACAGTGTTAATAATTCCTTGCGGTGGACAGAGGATTTGAAAACAGAATGTTATAAGCTTAAAGTGCACTATCTTCCTTTTTATATACAGGTATTTTGTGTTTTGGAATCCATCTGTTTAGTGTATAGCTAAGAAACCAGTCATACTTAGTTTTTTCATGAGGTTGAGGGGTTTTAAATGTCACATTTTTACAAATCTGTAATTAAAGAACATCCAAGAGTAGCACCTTTACAACCAGCAAAATCTTTTAGAAACATCAGAAATTTTTTTGCAAAAGGTTAAGGCTACAAATGAATTGGTACACCAAAGGAAAGAAGAATAAGTTGGTTAAATAAGCCACTAAATCTTCAATCAAACTGATTTAGTGGAGTATTTTGGGGGAGGGGGGGAGGGTGGTTTGGTTTAGCAGAATTTTGCCATAGATTTAAGAAATATCCCTGGTTTATTTTACTGTTCATTCTAAAAGTGTTTTGCTTCTGAAAAAAAAAAAGTGTTACTGGTTTTTGTTAGATTGTATTTAGGCTGGTAGTTGTATATAAAACTCTCCACTGAGAAAGGTATAACTGCATTAAGCTTGGAAAGAAGAGTGGTGGTACTTCATGTTGCGATGAGAGGGGGAAGCTCTTCACTGTGAAATACATTACATCGCTGCTTTTCCATGTATTCTTCAAGTACATCATTCTAAAGTATGAAACAACCCCCCCCTTGCTAATTTATTTGAACGTGGAGATGGACAGTTGGGTTAAATACTTCGATATTTTTATAAAGTAGTTTTGGAAATGTAAACTTAAGATTCCTATCAACACCTGCATCTTGAAGACTACATTACAAGTGGCATGTACACCATGTATCTGACTACAGATTTTACAGTTCACATTGGTGCATCTTTGAAGTCCTTTTCCATCAAGGATTTGCTGGTTGAAAATGATCATCTGTATTCTGAACCTGTAGACAAAAAACGTTAACATGCAGAGGTGGTATTAAATGCAAACATCTACTGGGATGTAAGATCTTTTCCTTAATGAGATGTTTCTAATTTAAAAGACATTCATAAAAGTATGCAAAAAGCTAAGTGTGTTTGTTTAGGTACACTTGATAGAAATTTCTGTAAATTGTACTTTATATGGCAAAATATATTGCTGTACATTAAAATATGGGACTTCACCGGTTTTTGTTACTGTAAGTAGAATAAACACCTACAGAGAACATTTGTCCAATTCTTTGATCTGTCTGTGTGTATTATTTTCTAAATATTGCTACTTCTGAACAAGCCATGGGAGTCACCACAAGAGACTTATGGCACATGGGTTTTATTTCCTCATTGTTTAACCAAAGAAGTCTTGTGGGACATCACTACCTACCAGCTGAGGGTTAATTGTAGGTATTCTGCATATAAGATGAAAATATGTGTGTGTGAATTTCCTCTCAAGCATTCCCTAATTTGATCTGATTTATATGAATTAAAAAAAAAAAAAACTTAAGAAAAACTCAGTTCACACTATTCATGAATCCCTGGGCTTTGTTATGGAATCACAGAATCACAGGGGTTGGAAAGGACCTGGAGAGATCATCGGGTCCAAGCCCCTGCCAAAGCTGCTCCCCAGCTCATATTGCACAGGTCGGCGTCCAGATGGGGCTGGAATATCTCCAGAGATGGAGAGTCATGTCTTCTGTATTTGGCATCTGGTTTTAATACTAAAATACCTAACTAGGAGCAGATACGTGACAGGGGATGTGCAAACTGCTTGCGACGGTGACGCCTGTTGTGCGAGGTTGTGCGGATGCTTTCAGATGGGTCTTTGAGTGGAGACAGCATCCAAGCTCATCTTCATGCAATCAGGGAACACAGCGTTGTTAGTCTAGAAAAAGTGAACTTTCTTAATGGGCTTTGGATGAAATTTCTATCAAAGACCAGTTTTTCAACACTGGCAAACTACCGAAGTGTCTTTAATTCTGTAACTTAAAACTTGTGGCCGGAAACCTGGGGTGATGGAACCCGGGGCTGTGGAACCCGGGGCGATGGAACCTGGGGCTGTGGAACCCGGGGCTGTGCAACCCGGGGCTGTGCAACCCGGGGCTATGGAACCCGGGGCTGTGCAACCCGGGGCTGTGCAACCCGGGGCTGTGCAACCCGGGGCTGTGCAACCCGGGGCTGTGGAACCCGGGGCTGTGGAACCCGGGGCTGTGCAACCCGGGGCTATGGAACCCGGGGCTGTGCAACCCGGGGCTGTGCAACCCGGGGCTGTGGAACCCGGGGCTGTGGAACCCGGGGCTATGGAACCCGGGGCTATGGAACCCGGGGCTGTGCAACCCGGGGCTGTGCAACCCGGGGCGGTGCAACCCGGTGCTGTGGACTGCACTGTGTCTGGGGCAGGAGAGCTCCTGTCTCCAGCAGCACTCTCAGAGGGGAGGAAGGGAAAAGCATACAGCTGTTAATTTCGTATCATCACAGTTTCTCTTTTTCCTCTTAAAACCTCCACGGCACCCCCCGCGCTGCCAGCGACTGGGCACCCGTCGTGACGGCAGAGGAAGGTGACGGACACGGCAGCGCCCAGGGACGGGCGAGGCGCCCCCAGCCCAGCCCAAACCGCTTCTGCGGAGGCTTTTCGCGACACCGAGGCGGCCTCAGCCCCACCGCCGCCCCGCAGCAGGCCCCGCGCTGCGGCCCGGCCCCGCTCCGCCGCCCTGCTCACAGCACCGCGGGCTGAGGGGCTCCCTCCCGCTGCCCATGAACTCCTAAGCTTCCACCGTCGCGTTCCCGCCCAGCGGGGAGGCCTGGCGTGGAGACCTGGGAGTCCCCTCCCGCCCCTCTCGGCAGTTCCCCTCACGGACTGCGCCCCACCGCCCCGCGGGCTCCCCACATCCCGATCCAGCCCAGGCGGAGGAACACCGTCCCACACAGCGGCCGCGCTCTCCGCCGCCGGACTGCGATGTCCCGGGTGCCCGGCCTACGCCGGTAGGGGCGGGCCGGCCCGACAGAGGGCGCAAGCGCACGGCGGTCACGCGGGGGCGGTTGCGCGCCGCCGTTGGCGAATCGGTGGGGGTTTGTCCGGAGCGTTGGGCCGGGCTGAGGGGCGGCGGGCCGCTCTCACCGCCTCGCCTCGCCTCCGCCTGCACTCCGCCTCCGCTTCGGCTCCGCCTCTCCCCGTCTCGCCTGCGTCCACCGCTCCGCCCCCGAGGGCTTCCTCCGCCCGCCGCGCCGGGCGGTAGGCCCGGCCCCTCCCGTCTCGCTCGGCGGGGAGGTGGGCTACCTGCTCCCCGAGGCTTCTCTCCGCTGGGGCCGCCCCTCCGCCTTCCCGGCGGCCGCGTTGGGGCCCGCAGGCGCACGGGGCTCCTTTCAGGGAGCCTTAGGCAGCAGAGTACCCAGAGCCTCCCTCCCGAAGGCGGGTGTCGGCGGGTGAAATCCGCTTGTCGCGAGCAGCGGCGGGAGGGGGGGTTTCCCCTGCTCAGGCGGGTCACCCCCTCTGGTGCAGCCCCTCGTTCCCTCCCGGTGCTGCGGAGCCGCTGTTAACTGTAGTTATTTGGGGGGTTGCTTCCCCTCCCCTTTTTTTCCTTTCATGGATGTTGCCGACACTTCTTGCAGGTTTTATGGCTTACTGGTGAAGGAGACGTTGGTTCACAGTAGTCATGTCAGGATCAGCCCCAGAGGCGCCTCAGACCTCCGTTCCTCCAAGCACAGCCAGTGTACCTGGTCCTGCTCCGGTTGCTGTTGGACCTGGAGGCGCAAGTGACGTTTCCCTTGGTGAGCAAAATCTTAGCTTCACCAGCACAGGCGCCAGCTGTCATAACAGGAGATGATGGAAATTGAGTATACCCAGCTGCTTCACATACTTTACTCACATACGGAGGCACAATCTAGTGAAGGTGAAGTGGAAGACAGGCTCCATTATTTTTCCCCACCTGGTAACTCTGCAGAACCCCCTCTGCACCAGACCGCACCGAACACCAGTCAGGAAGGGTGGTCATCAAACAGCTCTGGGAACCAGTCAGTTTACCCAGCTATCTGTCAGTCGGGATTACCTCCTGACAGCAATTTGCTAAGCTCAAATGCACGTTTGAGCTACACTGACTTTCAGGAGCTCAGATTGATGGTATTTAGCGAGTCTAACCAAATGGATAAAACACCCAACAGTAGCACTGTAGAAGTCCCAGGACACAGTTTAGTAAAAGGTTTTGTTGGGGCGAATAAAGGAAACATACTTGTTAAAATTCGGCACTGGCACCAAAGCCTAGATGGGCACAGCATATAGTTCCTAAATTAGGTGCTTTACAATTTTATTCCTGATAGCAACATGTAGTGTAAATAAAGGTGAGTCACAATATAATGCAAAGAGCAGGTGATTAGAGTTAGAATGTGGAGGCCTGACCATGGGGAAAACTTAAGGCAAAACTACTGTTTTACAGTCTGGCTCTGTAGCTGTGTTAGTGTGCTGGTAAAATGTTTTATTGAAGCATAAAGCTGAATTGTTACTGCACAGAATAAAATACCTTTTCAGGTGATTTTTTTATGTAACTTTTTTTTTGTCCCTGAAGCAGGCAATATGGCAATAACAAAGATTTATCTTTAACAGTAAGTGAAAGTGGTTTCTTGATGATAGTTACTAGAAGTATGTGTAGCTGTATATTCCTCTGCGCTTGTTTTCAAGTAGTCAGTGTGGTGTGTTTTCTGTCTTGGTTTTGTTTTGGTTTGGTTTTTTTTAGTAACATTGATTCGACAGCCATCAGAACTGATAGGTGTTCCTCTTCAACAGCAAGAAGACAAGGGTGCTACCTTAGGGAAAAATAAGACGGCACCTGCCACTCCTTCTCTACAGTTCACATACCTGTTATTCACTATGAACACCTGCCCTGCTGCTGGAAGGACAGGACAGGAAAAACCCCTTCCATATGAATTTTCAGTGATTAGTGGGAGTGTTATAAATAGGTTCTTCTTTTCCTCTTTGTTTTTCCAAGAATTCACCTTATGCAAGGAAGTGACAAACAGAAGTTTGTGCCAAATAAGCTCGTTGGATACAAACCAGGATCGCCAACCTCCAGGTGAAATTTGGAATGTGTGTCATGATTGCCAGAGTACTGCCTCTGCCCAGGGTCCCTGGCAGCCAGCACAGCCAAATTCAAGTGTGCAAGTGCACAGTGGTACACAGGATGGAGTCACTCAGCAAAGAGAAAGATGCAACCGCATGGAGAGGGACCAAAGGTTATTCTTGGGAGGAGTGGCAAGATGAACATTTTTGAAGCCTAAACCACTGATACTGTAACAGTCCTGTCATTATCCAGAGTAAAATGTAACTTGGACACACTTTGTTTTACCTACAAGAAAAAGCAGGGCAGGTGGTGAGGGTTTGGTGTTTGTTAGAGGAAAAAACCCATGTGTTTCATTGTGGTTGTTGTTGGTTTTATACTCTATAAACAAACAGAGATTTCAAAACGTTTAACCAGTTCTAGAAAGCATAAGGTGACTAATACAAAAACACAGAGCTTGTAGCCAACAAAAAGAAGTCCCCACAGTCCATGGCTTGTACCATGTTGAGTAGTTTTCCTTTTTCTATTTCTCCCTTACTTCTCACCCACCGGTTGATGAACTTTGTGTTTTCCTGTAGGTGCAAGATCCAGATCTGTTGTGATGAGCTGAATCTTCTGGTTCCTTTCTGTACTGTTGATACTGATGTGGCAACAACTTTACAGTGGACAACTGCGTTTCTGAAGTACATTCAGGAAAGGCACGGTGATTCTCTGAAACAGGTTTTCAATCTAATTTATTTTTTGTTCTTGGGGAAAATGTGAAATGTTTTAAAACTTTCATAGCTAAAGTACACAGAATGCTTCTGCTTGATATCTTTTGTGAAGGATCTCTAGCTGTCATTGAAACTTGCCTTTAAACATGCTTTCTAAAATAAGCTTCCTCACAACAGTTTCAGTTCAGTGGTGTGACATCGTAAGATACTCTCAGTCAGGGGTTTCAAATCAGATATTAATTTAAAATTTTTTTAACAATTTTTTTAAATTAGCATGGTTCTTGAACATGATTCTGTCTGGACAACAGTGTAGACCTGTGATCCTCTTTCATCATCCCTCCCTGCCCTTCCCTTCTTACTGTTCTCTATTTTTCTGCTTGCTTCATGGAGTTGTCTTCTAGCCAGCTTTCATGAATGGGTAGTTAAGTGACGGATTTATAGCTACATGCCCATGCTAGCTTAAAGTGGGTGAGAGTAGTAAAGGCTTACATGCCCTATAAGCACCTCCCATGCAACCACACCAGTAGCTGCAGCCCCAGAGTAATTCTGGCTCTGCTAAGTATCTTCAAGAGAGTAGATGGAGTACATACAGGCCAGCCTGCTTGTCTAGATACTGGTATGGCTCCTCAGCACTTCCTATTAAAGGTGTAACATTGGGGTTTCTTTTCAAGACACTGGTGAAACAAACAAAACCATACATCTCAAGTAAATAAATACCTACATTAAGCATAATTTTTATTTCTTTTTTTTTGTATTTTGATTTTTTTTTTAGGAATTTGAGACTGTGTTCTTGATAAAACAGGCAAAAGAAATGGAAAGATCAGACTCGTTTGTAACATGTCCAATGCAGGAAAACATGCATGGCTGGGGATGCCAAGTAATGTGACCTGACCACCTTGAGTTGTGCAACAAATGTGGCCAACTAACAGTGGCCCAAACTGTATTTTATTTTTCTCCATTTACACGCTGAATAAGAATTGCAAACTATAACTTGTAAAACTATATAAATAGAGCTTTAAAGAAAACATTTCTTTATTCAAAATGGGAATGAAAAATGAACTACCAGCAATAGCAATGAGTGCTCTGTTAAAAGCACTTTGGGACCAGAAGCTACAAGAAAATGTCATGAAATATGACATGGTTTTTTCCCTTTTAGTGGTAAAAAAATGCATTCATTTATTTGCTTTCTGTTTGTGGTTCTGCTTTGAGGTTTTTTTGTTGGTTGTTTGTTTTGGTTGAGTTTTTTTTTAAAAGATGATCCAGTACAGCTAGGCCTAGCTGTAGAACACCAGTCAGTCCTGTTATTTTAATGACTAGATGCAAATATACTCTTCAAATGTAAAAAGAAATTAAAGTTACTGTATTATAATGCCCATTTTTTTCCCACTAAAAACTTAAAGACTATATTGGTTATGTGCAAAGTTTCTAAACTGTACAGATATTATGAAGTTCATACATAGTTTAACAAACTTGGCATTTTTTACATTACTTGGAGTAATGTTTTTAAATACAGTACTGTTTTTAATGCCTGTCACACAACTGTCCAACAGGTTCTTGTATTATTACTTCAGGCCAAGAGTGGCATATTGTGAACAGCAGATAATTTAAATGTAGAAATTCTTTTCATATTTATTATGACCAACTCCTTTGTTCTTAAGCTTTAGCATACTGGGCAGAAGTGTAACAGTGTGTGAGCTGAGAGAGGCTTTATTCATTTTTTTAAAAGAGATGATGCTAGCAGGTTTTAAAGTACAAAAAGGTCTCCCAAAAGAAATACTGGGTTAAATCACAGATATAGACAATTTTGCAGTAATTTATTTCCAAACAATCCTAGTAAAACCACTTCTGGAAAACAGTGTTCAGCTGAGCTAATTTGATGTGTGTAATGACACTTACAACATCGCAAAGAAAGGATTTAGAAAAAAAACTCCTTTTATTTTTACAACAGTTCATACAGGCTTTTGTTTTGGCTGGACTTTGAAAGAGCATCCTTTCTTACTTGGGATTTCATTGGCAATTACTGGGCAAATAGCTTAAGCAGAGGTCCTGAAATTGCTGTTATTCATTTCCTTTTATTTTCCTATGGAAATACATGAAAATTCTCCCCTGTAAATTAAAATATATACATTACACCTTTTGCAGATGTTGATTGCAAGAGGATTTCTATTTACCAGCCTTGGCAAATATTTGAGGTGCAGTCTGAAAACTGACAAGTGACAACATATACACAAGCTATGGTCTTTACTTAGGCCAGAACTGTAAAATATTAAAATACAGGATATTTAAACACCTCCTTTCCACTGCTGTTAAGTAGCAGTTAGATGCCCCAATCCCTTAACAACACCTATCTTAGCACACAAACCTGAAATCGGTGGGAGCAGCACCAGGAATTCATTTGACAAGGCTTGACTCTTTATATGACAAGTTGTGACCTTAAATACAGTTAGGGGTGTGATGGCAAAAAGCAACACCTCTTTCTCTTGCAGGCCTCTTGAACAAAGGGAGAAAGGGGATGTGAGGTTTTTTTAGCAGTAAAAATTCTGGAAAATAATTGGGGGGAGAGAAAATACGTATAAAGCATCTTTAATTCAAGTTTTCATCTGATGCTTTCTTTTTCATAGAACTGTGTCAAAGTCTCCACTTAATACAATAGAAGGAACATCTGTCCATTTATAACTAGGAGGATTCTGTCTGTTTCCTTACAATGCACTGTTTATTCAGTCACTTCTCCACTTTGTGTTTTGTTGTTTTATGATTTTTTGGAAGTTGATGCTCCAACAGCTCCCATGCAAGCCGACGTGTTGCATACGTTCCCTGAGCCCCAATAGCACCAGGAGTACCAGGATGCCCTGGAAGGCCAGGTTCACCCTGAGCACCATCACGACCATTTTTACTAATTCCAGGTACACCAGGTGGTCCTAAACAAGAAGGGGAGAAATAATACTTTAATTATTAATTCTTCCTTTTCTATTTTTTTTAAATGTATATATATATGTGTGTGTTGCTTCTAGAGTTCTTCAAATGCTTTTAGTGTCTGTACCTCAGAGTTGTTATGGGCTGTTGAGTACAAGGTGTTGAATAAATGTAGCCTGACTCTGAAGCACGTGTGTTGGATTTTTTGGAGTACCTGTGGATTTACTGGCAGTACCTCATATGGCATCACACTTTTGTTACTGCATGGAGAAGGCTTCAACTAGTGTTTAACTCCATGAGTAATAACAAGAAATGTGTAACCAAAATTATTTTACATCGTCCCTGAATAGTTTGCTCAAGGGACGTCCTGGATGTGTGAGCTCACAGCTTATTACGACAACACACAAGTGTCCCTCCTTCCGGCTTGCTTCTTAGTGGGAGGCCATCAGCTGCTTCAGTTCATTCATTGTAGTTGTAATTAAGATTCTGAATAAGGGAGGAGAGTAGAGAGCATCTCCCTGACAGCATAGACAAAGAGTTTCCTTTATTCATGTGTCTAATTTCAAAAATTTGCTCACAATGAAATTATGTTTTACCTACTGGCCAAAATAGTTCCTTCTATTATGTTTCTTTTTCCTTTAGATGCCAAACAAACATAAATCACAAACCACTGATTTCTGTAACAGCAAGCTCATGGAGCTTTCTTAAATACTGTCAAATATGATTCTGTCTAAATGAAGGACACCTATAGCAGGTGGTCTATAAACCTGCATTCCTGGTGCAATGATGGTAGAGAGATGGTACCTCAGTCTTTTTATCATGCAATTGCACCTGGTGTTGATCTCCTCACATCTCATGAGTAGCATGCATGCTCTCACTATCTTATATATTAAACATACATAGCTTCTTTTTAGACTCTTTGGAAAATAAAACATTTATGGATTAATGCAGTTATTTTATGGAAGAATCTAAGGGTGTGAATATTCTGGTTTTGTGAAGTTACATGGATGCAGAGGCTGTGTTTGGTGCCTGTAACTTAATCACTCTGCAGATGTAATCACAAGTAGAAAAGCTGCCTTTATAGGAAAGCAAAATAAAAAATATTCTACTGAGTTTCTAATAGATATCCATTACTTTGCATAAATTAATCTCTGAATCCTCAGATAAAGCATTTGTGACTTCAGGAGCTGGGATTGTAACTAGGTACAGAGCAGTAACACCACTCTCTCTCTCAAAGTCATGACTCTAGGGAATGGCAAAAAGAAATACTATCCCCAGTTTCTCTCATTTGATCCAGAAACATGAACTGAATTTTGGAGGACTACAACTGGTAGTCCAGGCTGTAGTGTTCTTTCAGCAGCATATCAAAAAGGCATCTATCCATCCGGAATGGATCCACCATTCTTTTGC
Source organism: Laterallus jamaicensis coturniculus (assembly GCA_022605575.1). Classification (NCBI taxonomy): domain Eukaryota; kingdom Metazoa; phylum Chordata; class Aves; order Gruiformes; family Rallidae; genus Laterallus; species Laterallus jamaicensis. Next base: position 4,691,951 of record JAKCOX010000014.1, read on the forward strand.
CTTAAATCTGGAGCTGGAGCCTCACTGTTGTTACACACATGTAGTGCAGCAGTTATTTCAACTAATTAGTTACTGCATGTGAAGTACCACTGAAAACAGCAACCTCCTGACACTGGCAACCATGTGGGAGCAGTTAAGGGTTCTGACTTCCCATCTACAAAAAGCTCCTGACCTTTCACAGCCATTAGTGGAAGAAACCAAGAACAAAGGGATATTCTGGCTGCCCCTGCAGCCTCTTCAACACTTCTCCAAAACAGCTAGGACTAGACAGGAGGGGTGTGAAGAGGGGACCTGCTAATTAAGTTCTGCTGCTCAAGTTGTCTGCACTTGCTGTACCCACAGGAAAATAAGCCTGTGGGAAGGGTTAGAGTGATTACAATGCACTGCTAGAAACATGAGGAGCTGCTTCTCTTAAGCCTTTATTTTAGCCATGGTCTATTAAATTATTTGCACAGCCTTACCTTGAAGTCCCTGATTGCCATCAGGCCCATGGATACCTTGCCCAACAGGTCCTGTATCTCCCTTTTCACCAGTGTCACCTTTAATCAGAAACAGACAATTTCAGCAGTGAGTTGTGTACTGCAGCTGGTTCCAGGGACATGAATGGGAAAGACCCAAGAGAAGCTCAAATTCCTCAGGATGCTGCAAGGATCTCTGCTCTACCCTCTAGATGAAAACTGCCCTCTAGAACTCTAGTAGTTGCCCAAGGCTTGATCTTTCCCCCTCCACCACTGACATTATTAGCACAAGTTGGCAATCTATTTCAGTACAGAAGAGTAGGGGGTTGGTTTAGTCTCACCTCTGGGACCCGGGTCACCAAGTTCTCCTGTTGGCCCTCTGTAACCAGAGGGACAACGAGGACCAGGATGCCCAACGCTTCCCATCGCTCCAGGAGGACCTGGGGGACCAGCTGGCCCAGGACAACCCATCATTCCAGGAGACAAGGGCTTTTGAAGGTTAGCAGCCAGCTGGGCAATTTGATCTGAAAAGAGCAATTAAGAACTGTGTGTCCAACACTTCCACTCTTGGGCTGTTTGTCCTCTGCCACCAATTGAGTGAGCTCCTGCAAACTGATGGCCAAGCAGAGCCACGTGCTTGGGCAGAGCCAGCTCCCTGCCACTGTTTATTGCTTCTGGCAGAACTACCAGAGATGTTGCCTCTGGCCTCTCAGCTCTGGCTTTTAATCATCTTTAGAGGGAGACTGTGGTCTGAAATCTGCAGGTTTTTAAGCCATTGATATTTCCGGTTTCCTAAACCACTTCAAAAGAAGTATCTTAATAATCAAAATAATAATCAAAACAAGTTTTCTGAAACAGTATTTCAGAGTTGGACTTCATCCCAAATGGTGACAAAGTAACTTCATCAGGTACTGGTGAATAGTCTGGTCAAAGAAAAGACCATGACTCCTTGGGAACTGCCTGGAACCCTGCTCCAGGGAGCTGGAGAGCAGAATGACACGGGTCAGGGCAGGTGTGCTTGCCAGCATGTATGTATGGAAGCTGCTTATGGCACACTTTGTATCTTGCCATGATGAATCATTAAAAAATACTAATTTGAGAAAAGAAAGACATCTCAGACAACAAGGTGACCTCCTGAAGTTTCCCTACATTAAAGGTCAAGATATCTTTTCTTATTAAGACAGAAACAACCATTCTCAGGAGTGATCGTATGTTCAGGATCTACTCATCTTCAACTGAATATGCTAATTAAAGTCAGATTCTTTAATACTCACTGTTTATCATTTCCCCACAGAGTTCTCTTATATGTTGTTCACTGGCCACTTTGCCCTGCAATTAACCAAAGAATCCAGCTTTAGACAAACCACATTATTGATGATCATCCCTGACAGAGGCTGCAGGACACAACACTCTTTTCCAGCAGCTCAGTAAGAAGCCCACAAGATCCCATGTGAAGGGGATGGGGGCGGTGTGTTCCCTCTTCAAAAGAGGATGGCTTCAGCTTGAAAGCTGTCGTATTAATGGCAGAGATTAATTTTAGTGTTAGGCCAGATATTTAATCTAGGGCTTATTTGGTCTTTCCCAAATGATGAAACGTAAGATCTGAGACCAAGACAGAGGTCTGACATTTGAAGCAGGAGTTATATTTTTCAATGACCAACTTCTAACTCCCCTCTGCAATGAGAACAGTGACCGCTTGTCCCATGGACACACTCTGTCCATACATCACTGTGGGGGAAGATGGGTTCTGGGGACTTTAATACTGAAACTTGTACACTCTTCATCTTTTCACACTGGTAAACACCTGCTGCAATCCTGTGCTTCCATGCTTGCTGCATCCTCTTGCCTGCCCGCATGCAGGACCTTATTCTTTTTTGAATACACATTCCAAATCCCCAATTATTCACTCCAGAGACTCATGACTGTGCCCCAGGAGCAGGTAACACTTACTGCGGGGCCAGGTTTTCCTGTGATGCCAGGAATGCCTTGCTCCCCTTGATGACCCATGGGCCCTGGGTGTCCTGGGATCCCTGGTGCTCCAGCTGTCCCATTAGGTCCTTGGACACCTTTTGGACCAAGTTCTCCTCTTTTTCCTGGTTGTAATGAAGTATATATTAAAAAAAAAAATCCACTTAAAACAGAAGTCATGGTCCTTTCATTTCTCATGGGGATTAGCTAAGGCTTTGGTCAGGTTTCCCTAAGTGATCTGGCTGACCATGTACATTCGTACATCACATGAGTGGTTTTACCTACATAGGTCATGAAACTAGGAGTCCTTGCTGCAGTAAAACTATCAAACACATCTGAATGTTCTGAATACCACCAAAAATTGCCATTGTCATAGATTTTATAGCATCACCGTGAAGAACACGTGATCCTAGGAGACAATGCCAGAACATGGTTTATGGAGAACCTTCATCAAAAGGATGGGATAAGCACGTCGACTCCCAAACATCCCAGGGCCTGAGCCAGCAATGTCTGACACGTACCTCTCCTTTCTGGCTGGGGGGACCAAAGGGACCCTGTTAGAAGGAAAAGAGAGATAAGAAAGAATGATCCTTTCAGAACATGCACATCTCAGGTTGAACCTCCCACGCTCAGGAAATGACAGGTACACAGCCTCTGACAGGCTTTTCCTACACAGGGGCCAGGAATGAGAAGAGGATGCTGAGTCCAGGTTCAGCCCTGGCACCTGAGGGAGAAGACTCTGATGCCAGGACTTGTCCTGGGTGCCAGTGCTGAACGCTGGTCTGGGCAACATGGCTACTTCTTGAGATGACCACAGGCCCCAAGGACAGAGCAATGCCAACTGCTCTGAAGAGAAAAATGACAACTGAGCATTGATGCTCCAGGCTTCTACAGGGGATATGTGGTTCTCTAGATCCATCTGTCATTTGAGGAGTCAATTCTAGTGAATTCAAGGCCACCTACCAGTTCTCCTTTGTCACCTGGGAGGCCATCTGCTCCAGCAATGCCCTGAAAGAGATACTGGGATTAACACTGCGCCTCTTGCAGCACAAAGATTATTGTCTCACCCTGAGCCTTAGACAGCCTCAGCTCCCAAGGGAGATGGGGCACTTGGCTCCTTACAGAGCTGCTCCAAAGCTGAACTCCACAGCAGCTGTTCCCCTGTTCCAGTGGCACTCATGGTGCAGGGCAGCTTGCACAAGGACCAGGTGCCCTTTGCAACAAGCTGGTACTTGAATGCAAGGCTGACTTAATATCTATGAGAGCCCTGATAGAGTGACCACAAATGACATCCACAGACAGGCACCGGCATTCCTTGCACAAGGAATCCAGATCTCAGGTCCTGCAGCTCTGGGTCTCAAATGTGTGTTTGCAATGACAGGTAAATGTTCAGTGTGCTGCATAAGTGTGTCCCTCTGGGTCTCCTCAGTGGAAAGTGTCTGCAGAGCAGCTTCATCCCACCCTTAAATAGAGGTGATCCACCAGTTGGTGAGGACCATCTCTCTGCACTCAGTCTGGGGACTCTAACATGAAGGTGGCTCTAAAGCTCTGGTGATGTTAATTTTATTAACAATTTGAGCATCGCTGGGGGCAACATGGATCTGCTGCCACCAGCTGCACAAGCAGTGGCTCCTCTGCTGTGGAGCTGACCTCTTACATGGCAATTGGAGCAGATAATGAACACTGTTACGGTGACAATTCAGCTTTTGAGAAGTATTTCAAGAGAAATGGAGGTGGGGTTGGTCTTTCCTGTAGCAAGAAAACAGGGACCAGACAGACACTGGTGCTGGTAAACAAAATAAGCAATGCTTGCTGGAAAAGCAGTTGGTTTTGGCAAAAACACAGCCATGTCTTAACAAAAGTCATGCATTTAATGAAAACTGGCTCAAAAGATCATCACTGAGGTTAATGCCACTACAGAAATTAAGGAGCAGAAAGTAAAAGGTCTATTAGTCTGCCGAGCTTTGAGGCTGGGACCAACCCTCTTCCTCAGGCACCTGAGAGCAAAGGAGCTTATACACAGCATGCCTCCTGGTTACAGAACACACAGCAAGTCTGGTGGGTTTATCACAGCCTCTGCTGGCTGCAGCACGGAAGTTATCCCAGCAGGAAGATGAGCTTTGCTTACCTGGTTACCTTTGGCACCAGGAGCACCAGTGGGACCCTGGGAATAAGCAAAAAAAAGAAGGTAAATGAGCTCAAACCGTTGTTTCGTCATGAATTCCTGGTGCAGTCAGACAGTCACTCATGCAGCAAGGGATTGGGGATTTAAGTCTCCCAACTGCCAAGTAGGAGGGACCACATCTCATTCATATGGCTTAGAAACAAGAAGAGATATTAAGCATCCTTGCTGGCTGAGTAGCAATCTCCGAAGTCACCAGTTTGTGTTGTGGAACAGTTTCTCAGGCTGCTAACAGAACAGCTGCCAGACCAAGCAGGACCTTCCAGCTCAGGCCTGGTGGTGTTCTGCTCACCAAGTCCTCACCCAGCCAGCCCAGAGAGACCTTTTTGAGATGCTGAAGGATGCACTGCTCCCCACCTGCCTGGCACAGGTTATTTACACCAGTCTTTTTCATACCATCCTCCTAAACTAAAATTAATTCTGTGCTTTTAATCCTAGTCTTTAAAACTCCTTTCACAAAAGTCACCTTTCACACCCATCCCAGGGGCAGGGACCTGTTTTGCTTCTGCCCCTCCACTCTTCATTATCATCATCTCACCATTGTGACCCAAACAGCAGTTTCAAAAATTCACAGACTAAAGGATGAGGCCCAGGATGAGACCAGTGGGCAACTGATCTCTGCCTTTCACACTCAAGGATATGAGGAGGAGGTGGAATTTATGGTATAAACCAGACAAGAACACCTTTGTACTGCAAGGGCAAAAAGTCAGGATGTTTTTTCCAAGGCTTTATTAGACTGTTGGTTTTCCTGGGGATTTAGTCAGGCATCTCTGACTTTGAGATCCACAGAACCACACAGCCACAGGAATAAAATACATGTAAATGATGAACTGGTCATTGCCCTAAGAATAATTTGGGAATCTTTAAAAGATCCTTCTGAATTTATCCACCTGGCATTCACAGAGAAGACACAATACATTTTCAGCCCTGTTTGTGACTTTGGGTCCATACAGCAGAGACAACAAGGTGTTCAGGAGAACCCCAAATATTTTTTGTCTACTGCAAAATCTATATGGGAAATTAAACCCTGAATTTCACCCTTCAGACAGGATTTCCACAGCACGTTCATCAATCTGGCATTTACAAACTGATTTCTTTTAATAACTAGACCTGGAGATGGCTCAGCAGAACAGAATCTTTGAGGGGGACGAACACACATCACAAGGGCATGTCATTCTGCTCAAGTCAAGCACTAAATAAGCTTAAAAAGGGGCAGATTTATATTAAAGAAAAAATAATTCTCAGCGAAACAGACAATAGACTGTGGAGATGCCAGAATGGCTGCAGCTATTTTTAACTCCCATTTTAGTTTTGCCAACTGCAAAGACGATAGATTCTACTCTGACATTATCAGCTACATTTATACCTCTGACTTCACAGAGTCCCAAGGCTCCATGGACATTTATGGCAATAAAACACAACTTAGTCCCCAAAGACTGTGCCCATGGGCAACATTCCCCTAAAGAAAAGCTTAGCTCAAGAAGTTTTGACTCAAAACTGTGATTTACACAGCGGTAGTGATTCCTAGCAGCAGGAACAAGTGACAGGACTCCAGGACCACCAGCTCCACCAGCCATCTTCATGTTTGTCACAGTCAGTAAACACCACAGGTTTTGGCCAAGCATCTACGATGCCAGTACAGAGCTGAGACAGCATCGCCCCAGGTGGGCATCCAGAGTCCTCAGGAACTTGATCATAATAAAAATCCTTAGGAAAAATATTTGCCTGTGGCTACCTTGGTCAGGAATAACAGCCAAACCCTTCCCCTCCCCAATACCCCACACCACAACAACACTTAAATCAACACTATTTTAAATCTTACAGCCAAACCCCTTGTATTTTCCATGCCTGCAAACTCCCTTGCCGATACTCTGGTTGATATTCCTGGCCACAGTCAGTGCCAGGGCTGTGAAGCCCCACATCAGCACCTGTTGTTAACTCAGGCTTGAGGGCATTATTATTCTTTTTTAAAGGAAAAAGCCACAGCTGATTTCAGGAGAACACACTGGGTTAGCTGCACTGCGGCAGCGTGACTGTACTGATCCTGTATTTGCAGTTCTCTCTGTAGGTGTCAGGACCAGAGGGGTGGGTTGTCCCTAAAGCAAAGCCAGGGTGGGATCTGCTGCTCTCTTTGTCCATCCCCAGCGATCAAGGCTGGTGCCTTCCACCAGAAAGACCCTGAGACCCTACAACCTGGGTCTTCCCAGCCCAAACCTCACGCATGGATATTCTCAGTGCTAATTGCCCGCACAGCCCTTGCTGCTGCCCACACCAAGAGGGACAGTGGGCACACGTGGCTGTCACTTGTGGGACTAGGGGGGCAAATGGAAGTTACCTGAGGACCCACTGCACACATGGAAGTGGAAAATTTCCAGCATTACCCAAACCTGCTACAGCATGCTTCCCTGGGGAGAGCTTGTAACGAGCCAGGGTGGTAAAACAACCAATAATTCCATCTCGGAGTAGCTACACTGAACTTCAGAGACAGAAATAAAACTTAGAGATAAAAAACCAAAACCAAATCTAAGTATAAAGTTTCACCCCTCCCTGCTTGGAGCAGCTCTCTGGGTACCAGGCTGCTCTGTGCAGGGGCCTCTTCTCCTCTGAACAGACATTTTTTCAATGCAGCGAAGCCTCAAATGCAGCCAGGACCCTGCAGCTCCACAATAACCCTCCTGTTTCACGCTTCCAGACTCAGTCCCTCCAAGAGGCTTTTTCAAACCTGCCTGGAGCCAGCATAGAAGAGCCATTGTGAAGCCCCCGTGGTGCTGCTGGGATGGCTCACACAGAAACTTCACTTTAAAGCTGGAGTGGAGAGAGCCAGCAAACACACAGCTACTGCTCTCCTTTACCTTGCTGGCTTCTTTTACATGAGCATGAATTAATTTAAATAAAAAGCTGCATTTATTCTGCAGCATGGGGATGAGTACGATGCTCTTCAGAAAGAAAATCACTGAGTAAAATGCAACTTAAAAATAATAAACTATCCAGAATTCCTAATCGAGCATCTGAATAACACAAATGCATGAATCAGCTCTCCTGCGCTCCCAGGGAGCAAGGTTTTGGTGAAATCAGGAAAAAAGCCCCAAAACAATTGGCTATTCTGGCTAGGACAGGATCCCAAAGTCTCTTTTAAACCACCTCTGCTTTCTAAAAATAGCTCAAGTTCCTGAACTGAAATGGAAACAAGGAGCAGAAGTGACACGATGCACAGAGTCCAGCTCCCTGCTGTGGGGTCGGTCCTGGGCATGCAGCAGCCTCAGAGGATGGACTAGGCCACCCAAGGCACCCACCTCTGCTGGGGTGATGTGAGCTACACCATGTCCAGGGCCCTTGTTATGCTCTCATCTCCCAAACAGAAACCGGTTACAGATGACTTCTCCTTACCCTGTCACCTAACTCTCCATGAATTCCAGTTGGATCAGGAAGGCCAGGTTCGCTGCAGGCACCTTTGGAACCCTGTTAAGAAGACAAAAAAGAGTGAGCTATACCTTGAAGTTCCAGGAAACCCACAGTCCACAGGCTCCATAACATGTTAGAAACGTCATTCGTCTTAGATCTCTCCTCTCTTACTCCCCTCGGGACCTTGCTGAGTCCTGGGATCACTTGCATCAGTCTGTACAGCTCATGGCCTTCTGCCCCATCACATCTCAGCCACCCTGCCAACGTGCCCCAGCTTTTGCTCAGCCCAGGTCTTCTGTAGGAAAATCACATCTGTGAATCCCGACCAAGTGATGCTCCCAGGAGGGAGCACCCAGTTTCACTGGGATCAGGACAGTGGTTGTGAACACTCCCTCAGAGAGGGGAGGAAGAAATACAAGGCTCTGCAGCGCAGCAAAAGGGAGGAGGAGTTCGCTGAGGACAAACAGGCTGGGAGCATCTGGATCAAGGAGGGGTGGAGGTGTCTTTACATAGGTCAAACACAAACTCTTCCTTTGCAAATACTAACTATAAATCGCTCCAGCAGGCACCTTATCTGCTACATGGAGTTAACAAAGGTGTCAGTCTGGTTCTGGCACGTGGAAAGACATCTCCTCCTGTCACTGCTGCCATTGCACACTTGTCTTTCCAGATGTTTGCTGCCTGCTGAAAACACAGCATGTGTGAAATCACCCCGGTCAGCACACAGACCTGGAAACCTCGGACACCGGGAGCTCCCATCGGGCCTTGAAGACCAAGTGGGCCCTGAAAAGAGACAGAAAAGCTCTGGTAAGGAGAGAGGTCACGGCCAGGTATGTCACTCCTGTAATCAAATCAGCTCACGGGTAACAGAGCATGGAGCTTGGGGCTGCTGACAGGCCATCTAACGCCGTGCTCAGTGCGTACTGAGCTCCAGTCATGTTATTGTCACTATTAGCAACAATGCTTGTTTGTATGTGTTGTCAGTGCCTAAGACATGCCACACTCCTGAGTTGGAAAGATCGGTGACAGCAAAATGTGATGGCATGATAGACAAGAGGCGTTAACGGGGAGCTGCTATTCCAGTATTATGCTTTTAATTGATCCAGTTCTGCAAGAAACTAAGGTAAAACGTGTGCTGCATGCAAGGAGCTGTGAAAAACAAACATATTTCATGCCTGCAGTACAGAAACAGGCAGCGTCTTGGGCTGTTAGTGCTGGTGTTCTTCAGAGCCTGGCTCACGAGACAGAACAGCAGCATTGCCATTACAAGTCTCTATTGCCTTCTACTGAGAAAAAACACATACATGACTGGATTTTAAAAAACCCCACACCCTGAGTAATTTAGGCATCTAAATCCTGTTTTGTAATGCATCTTCTTGAAATGGACACCTTAGGGAAACTTCCCTGGCCAGGTGGGATTTCAGCTTTGCCTCTGAGCCATCCCTGCTGGGTGCAGCACTAAGAAACACAAATAAACTTCCAAGTGGCCCCCCACAGGCAGAAGATCTGTCACCGTGAACTGTCCAACACACCCAGGGAAGCAGCTGTCTCCTAGACTGTAGTGCAGGTACGCCCTGCGATCCAACTGCATCTCCATCTTGCCCTCATTGTTAGCACTACAAGTTCTCCCAGGTAAGTGAGCATCCTCTCACTCTCCTTATTTTTTCAGGTCATCATGAAGAGGGAATCTTCCCATGATGTGTGACTCGATGTCCAAGCCAAACCAGCCACCTTTATCCCTGCCTGGCTGTCACCCTGTGCAGAAACCAGGCTCTGCTCTGAAGCCAGGGCCGATCTGCTGAAATGCCACAGCATCATCTTCAAGAAGCTAGAGAAATGCTCAGGGGGCGTTTGTGGTGGCTGTTCACACTTCTGTTCTCCGCTTGCAAGCCAGAGTTATGTATTGATACATAACTCAAGGAAAGTCACGTTGAAGTGCACCACAAACGACTGCTCTGTGCTGGTGCCTTGAGCAGCAACAGGACCCGACAGACACCAGCAGCCTCTGAATGGGCAGCAACCTCAGCGTGCACCTATACAGTCGAAGTGTTCTGAGACAAACAGTCCCAAAACATGGTGAACCCTGTAACACTTAGAATTGCCCAGGCTTAACTACTTTGCATCTAAATCCAGGTTAGAAATACACAGGGGTTCCTTCGTCTGCTGTTGCATCCATGGCAGAAGTCTGCACCAATGCAATTAGCTCTACACCATTTGATTTTTGGCTATAATGACATGATACCTTTTGTGGGGCCAGCTGTTTTGATGAAGAATTGCAGACACATACAACATTATTAATTTAGTTTATGTCTAAGGCTGATTTCCCTCTCCTTGGACATTGAAAGAGCAGCTCCTCACAAACAATAAATCACCACACAGCTCAATTCCTTCCAAGTGGCACATACCAGAAATCACATCAGACTTGCTGTGGGCTTTTGGGTTTTAAAATCAAATTAAGAAAGGGGGAAAAAAAAGAAAAAAACAGCCCAACCGAACCACTGGAAGGTCAGGTCCAACCACAATGGCAGCATTAGTTGAGGAGTCCAAAATAAAAGATATCCCAGTTTTTTCAATAGTGTGGGAAAAAACTCCCCACGTTTTTATCATCCAGAGATGATTTATTACCATCTTTGCAGTTCAGCAGGGACAGAACATGTAGCCATGCAGTTACTGTCAGGTTTGCATTGCATGTCCTGCAGCTTTTTATTTCTCAGGCTCCCAGGTGATGCAGGGAACACAGCAAAAGCAGGAACAAGATGCTCCAGTGAGGACCTCCATGGTTCTTAAACTCAGCCATCTCAAAAAGTTGTCAGTCCAACAGAGTAAAAGTGTAAACTGCTAGAGCTGGGGGGGGGGGGGGGGGTTGTTTCCTAGGGCTTGGATCTACAAGCTCACAGCCAGATAACACTGCTGCATTACTGGGTGGGAGAAGGAAAGGTGCAAAGGGATTCCCAACCTGAACACCCTATGGTTGGGAACTTCAGGGTGTTTCCAAGCAGCAGGGAAAAGCATGCAAGAGAGGCAAAAAGTTGCCAAAAGGACTACCAACTTTTTAAGGCTTCTCAACCCCCTCTCCCCCCATCAATCACCATGACAACGTGTGGGGCTGCCTGTTCCTGCCACCCAGGAACAGGCAGGGTTTCATGTCTCGTGCTGATGACAATGTATGCTGCAATAGCTTAACAGGGGTTTGCTTCATTAATGACTCGCCTTCAGTGTCAGACAAACCTTATTAGTACTGCCTAATCAGGGCATTGCTGACTGTCCATCCAGTCTCTCTTGTGTTACCACAGCAGCTCCACAAACCTCTTGGGCATCTGCAGCTTTTTTTGCAAACCAAATAAAAGGGATCACTTTGTGGTTGCACAGAGCTGAGAGAGCAGGATCTGACCCACTTACAGGGGAGTAATTCCTTTGCTGCCAAAGCTCCCCAGAAACAATACCAAGAGAGAACATGGCCCTTTTTTTAAATCCAGACAGCAGTCTCAGGTATTGAGCTCGGTTCTGGTCTCTATTTGATTTACAAGCAGCGTTGTACTTACAGTTGCTCCTCAGGGTCCTGGCAGACCTCTCTCACCAGGAATACCAACATCACCCTGCAACGACACCGAAGTGCTGTTTAGGAACCATGAACCTGCCTTTCCTGGAACATATTCCTGGATCCTGAGCTATTTCAACCCCAAGCTCCCTGCCCCATCCAACACACCACCCCACCTGCCTTGGGGGGCTTTGACCTCTGCTGCCATAGAGCATCTGTGCACAGAGGTGCCCACCCGTCTGGTTGGCACCCTGCTCACTGCATAGCTCCACACTGGGCTGCCTGGGGGGGTTCTCCAGCGTGGCTTGCACGCCTTGCCAGCAGCACAGCTCCTAAAGCATTACTGAAAGCTTTTATTTGTGTGGAGGAGCAGCGTGGGTGCTCCAGCTTAATGGATGCTTGTCAGGGCTCATGGGAAGTGTAAGTGATGGGGATACGTACAGGGACGCCTGGTTCTCCAGAGGGACCTGCCTCTCCCATCTCTCCAGGACTGTCCTGTGGAGGAGAAAGCAAATGCTCATTCAGGGCAAAACTTCAGAGTCATTTCTAGCCTATACAGCTACAGAAGGATGAGGGAGTTCAAACTTGGACCTGGAAATAAGAACAGCTTTAAACTTTCACAGATTTAAGGTCAAGAAGAGAACACTAAACTAAACAATGGACATTTAAAGAATAGATGGGCTGGATGTCCTGTCCTGGGACCAGTGATGAGGGAGGGCTGCCAGCAACTGGGCAGTGCTATCATATCCCACCTTAGACAGAGAGACAGGGATGCTCATTTGGCGGCACTCTCAGGACACTCATTTCATCCACTACTGCATCACCTGGATGCAAGAAGCATCCTCCTGCAGTGCTCTCTCATGCATGAGGGTTAGCAAGTATAACGATACAGGTGCAGAAGAGGAAATTCAGAAAGAAAGGAGAAGGATGGGAAACAAAAAAAGATGCTTTCCAGAACAGCTTTGTTCTGGACTGCTTTGGTCCATTTGAGACTTTATTTTGTCTCACAGGTAGGTGCCAATCAAAAGCTCCATGGAAGCTCCAGAGGCAAAGGAAACATCTCCAAAAAGTAAGATGAGATAATCCTGCTCCTGCTTGCAGATGCTCAGCCTTTTGCTCCCCAAAGATGAAGCCTGCTCTTGTGACAAAAGGGAGAATTCTTCCTTCTGATGTTTACTAAACCAGAGATGACTCTCCTGTGTAACTGAAAAGTCTTAACTGAACCAGGCACAAGAGCTGGCCCCGCTCTTGCTGAGACATCTCAGTCCTTATACCTAATGCCTGTTCCTCACTGTCTGGGGATCCCAGCCCTGGCAGGAATGCTGACACCATCACTTCAGGGTAAGCCCTGCCAGGCTGTATGTGTGAGCACCCAGCCCCATGAGTTGAAAAGCCCTTCCATGACAAGTTAGACTCAGACTCAGTTAGACAACTCAGACTCAATTTGCTTCTTGGCTCCCTTCCTATTATTGTAAGAGACACCCAGACTAATTTCAACCAATGGCAGATTTTATTCCTCACCATGCAAAAGGTCCTGTGCATCATTTGCATCTTAATTGGAGACTTTAACAGGCTTTTCCATTTCGTAAGCTATGAATTTTGAAGTTATACCCTAAACACCATGCATTTCTAATCATACTTATGACTCAGTTCAGAGACCAGACCTGCAAAAGGTCAGTTCACGAGATGCTGAGAACATCCCAGGAGATGTTCCACCCCTTGCCAACTTCTGCTACATCCTGCTTAAACCAAAAAATAACTCAAGTGACTTATTATTTCAGTGTAACCTCCCACATGGAGTTGATATGGACCGCAGAGAGGACAGGAGAGGAGATGTTTTACTGCAGAGTGAGGTTTCCTGAGGGTCGCAACTTAGAATGTAGGCACTGAAATCAAACAGCATAAACAGAAAGCTGCCTGGTGCTACACTGGGTATAAAATGACAATTGAATTTGTATTTAATCAGGTCTTACTATGGCAGAATGTGCATCTCTGTGTACAGGGGCTGCGAGCACAATTTATGAATCGGGGGGGGGGAGGGGGCGGATTTTTTACAGCTCTGAGGCCTGAAAAGGCAGCACGCTGTCTGTGAGGCTGTCTGGAGCTGCTGCTCACCCCTGTTCATCAACCGTGCCTCACAAAGCTGGGCAGGGGGGTTGGACCCGATGATCTCTTGAGGTCCCTTCCAACCCCTAAGATTCTGTGATTTGTGGGAAAGAAACAGCAGGGAGTCAGATCCCAGCAGTTGGATCTCCCATCTGACACAGGCTGCAGCTCTGCGAGGGATGGAACCATGGAGCAACATGCAGTGCAAGGCCTCTCTCTTGCTCACACAATTTGCTGGCACTTTCTGTGGGACCAAGTTCAGTGGCAGAGCAGCCACGGCTGTGGGGGCAGGAACAGCATGTTCCCCTCCTCTCTCATATTTGGCCACGTCAGGGGCTTTCTGTTTCGATAGCACGAGCTGAGGCAAACGGATGGCTGGCTGGAAGAGCTGTGGAGCCTACAGGAGACACGTACTGTATAGAAACCAGTTTAATCCCAGGGGTTTGGAGTGCTACTTATTTTGGGAGACAGACCCTTATATCTGCAGGTGGCATTTTTCCTTACCTTGAACCCTGGCATTCCTGGGGGACCCGGGGGGCACAGAGCTGGGCACTGCAAGGAACAGAAACACTCATTTCAAGCACACTCAGCGCATGCAGGGGAGAGGAGAAAAGCTCACAAGGGTTTCAGCTCTAAACCCACTAAACCAAATTAATCCATAGCATCATGTATTCTCTGGCATTTCCCTATGGCAGAGGGTCCTAAACCGGCCCTAAGCCCCTCCTGGGAATCCACAAAATAACGATTTATAAATGCTCTGCTTCACTCTGAGCATGGGCTGTGAGAAATTCTGAAGGCTGACAGTTGTCTACAGTCCAAAATGCTGGAGAGTCATGGTTCCCCAGTGAAACTGGCTGGGTATCTTGTAAATCATTAAGAGCATATTTAAATCTACACAGTCATTCACCCCTGTTGATTTCCATTAGACAACTTGCCTAACTGAAACAATGACAAGTGATAGGCTTTATCAGAAGGGGATTTATTAAAAATTATCCCAAATACCAGTAAGCTGGTATCTACAGATATCTTGGGGTGGGTGAGCCCGTGGTGGGAGCTCTAGTTTGACTGGGAACAAATCAGAACATTCATGGAAACTTAACAGGGACTTAAAAGGCTGAAATCTAAAAACTATAAATAAGGAGTGACATAGTCTTCTGCAGCTTTTAATTTGTTTTTTCTTCTAGAGAAACCTGAGGCTACACCTCTGCAGCAGAAACTTAATTTTCTAGTATATTCCACAGGGTAAATTCAATTAAACTTGCAGAAATAGTATCATTTTCTATTAACTTCTACATGATTTGCTATAAGACTGTCTAAACTGACTCTGAGCTTTTTTTGGGGCACACCGATTAGAAAGCCAAAGACGCTGTCACAACAACAGCTGTGAAATCTGGAAATGTCACTTCCATTGTTCACAGACTTAACACTCCCCTCATTCCCTTAAAAGAAAGGAGTCGAGACTTTCTCATAAAGAAGGAAGCCTAAACAAAGCATATGCCCATAGGAACCTGGTGCCACCATCCATGGAAATAAACAGTGCAATATGCACAACCTTTTCTCTTGCAAAGCAGAATTGGAAACAGATGTGTGAAAACCTGTTGTCATTTACCAAATGCTAAAGTTATTTTGGAAATAAAAAGAACGTATGCAAAACCCACAGTTTGGAAAGCAAACTGGAAAGCAGCAAAGATCAAGGAAAAGGTCAGCAGTAGCTTATCTACCTCCTTGAAAGAACATCTCAGACTTGTGAAGACACAAGCAACACTGCTGCACTCTGCAATATCATAGAATCATAGACTGGTCTGAGTTGGAAGGGACCCCAAGGATCAGAGTTCCAACCCCCCTGCCACAGGCTGGGCCACCAACCTCCAGGTCTGGATCTACACAAGGTATGGCAGTTTAGACCCATGTCTGCAGGCCTGAATGGTAAAGGGCCTGAGGTATGCCAATGAGAAGTCACAGCAGGCATTAAACCAAAAAATAGACATAAAGAAAAACCTACCTGAATGTCCCCACCACCATCGGGAAGATTGCCTGGAAGACCCTGCCATTCGGGAAACATGGTCTCTTCAAGGCAGCAAGACAGATGGCAAGTCACTGCTCTTCTTGGGGCACAGTGTTTATGGCCTGGTGAAACTCAGCCTGGAAAGGGAGTGCTCGTGGCAATCATGGGTAATAAAAAGTGCACGTTCTGGCAGCAAGAAGAAAATTCTGGTGCCCCCATGGGAATTTTCTCATATTTATCTGGGAATCAACTTACAGGAGGTCCGGGTGGTCCAGGAGGCCCTGGGAATCCTGGCAGACCAAAAGGTCCCTAAGAAGAGTGAAAAATAAGAAGAATTCCCCTTTTTAACCATTTCAATGAAAATGCAAAGGAAGGGGAAGGGTGGCTATCAAACACTATTGCACATTTCTGAATGTGGGGCAAGATATCTCTAATGGGACTAAACTGTGCCTTTCCTTAAAAAGTTTCTCCTTATATTCACATGGAACTTCCTCTACTCCAGCTTGCACCCACTGCCCCTTGTCCCATTGTTGCCATCGTTGAGAAGAGCCTGGCTCCAGCCTCCTGACTCTCACCCTTTATAAACATTAATAAGAATCATAGACTGATCTGGGTTGGAAGGGACCCCAAGGTCTCATTCTGATTGCCTATACGCAGAAGTTGGTTCTGACTTGAAGTCTGACAGGCTCCATCCCTCCCAAATTCTTCTTTCTTGCTCCATACAGAAACACAGCCACCCTTTCCTGAAGCCTACTGGCCACACAGATGTTCTGCTGCAGTGACTCCACAGGCTCACTGCTGCAGATATGGATGTACATACACCCTGTGCTCTCTTCCAGGGTGGTCCCTTAAGTCTTTTCTCATACCATGAAAAACAGTGGAAAGGAACCATTGAGGTACCAGCTCTGAACTTTTCATGCTGCAAAACCAGAGTGAGAGTTTCAGTGAAACAGGCTGCATTCGTCCAAAGGGCACGTGGGAGAGAGGGACTGGCTGTGGATCAATGAGGTTCTCTCTTCAGACCTGCCTTGCTCCCAGGGCCACTATGAAAGCTCACCACAGCAGGCAAAACAGCTCCTTGTTCACCATATACCAGGGAACTCGAAGGTATTTTTTTTACCTTCTTATACAAAAGAAAATGAGCTGCATGGAATGAATAGATTTTTTAAAAGTTGTTTAAAGGCACAATTCCAACAAATTTACTTCAGGCGAGCTTAAAAACCTCTCCCCAGTTCCATAAGGAACTGAACATTGAAGCAGGAATGCAGCATTCTGCATTTGATGCAGTCCTGTTGAAGCTCCACCCGATGCTGGTTTTATCCATTGCCAACTACAGGACCCAATTCAGTCCTTACCCAGATGTACAGAGCCAATGTGTTTTGTTTCTAAGGAACCATCAATTAAAAGTAACAAGACAAGTTTTTCTCCTCTGGTAAGTCCTGTGGCACAGCCTCCTACCTCTCTGGGAGGTGTATGTACAAAGAACTGCCTGCTGAAAGAAAGGTTGCCCCTTCCACTTGCCTTTTGTGCCCCTAAATGCAACCCATGCCTGGAAACACACAAGCCAGATTCTGATCCCTCACATGCCAAGGCAAGTTCGGGATGGCCACACTAATGATGTTGAGTACAACCAGTGTAAGTAAAAGCAGTGTCCAGTATCGCATATTTGAGCTTACTGGGGCCTCTCTACAAACATCAGGGACAGGGAGGTGATTGTATCTCTGCTCTGCCGTGAGGCCCCACCTGGAGCACAGTGTCCAGATCTGGGGTCCCCAGTACAAGAAAGATGTGGAACTGTTGGAGAGGGGTCAGAGGAGCCACGAAGATGATGAGAGTGCTGGAGCACCTGCCCTACAAAGAGAGGCTGAGGGAGCTGGGCTTGTTCAGCCTGGAGAAGAGAAGGCTGCAGGGGGACCTCATTGCAGCCTGCCAGTCCCTGAAGGGAGCAGAGGAACAGGAGGGGAATCAACTTTTTAAAAGGGCAGTGGTATGTAAACTATATTTGAACTTTTGCTCTTGTATAAAGTGAAGGAAATAAGGCCCTCTGCGATTTGAAGCGGCCTGGACGGGTAAGTTTCACTTTCATCCTGTGCTGAGGCCTTGGTTTGTATTAATGAAGAGACGTGCCAGTTACTGAGGGAGAAAAACTACCCATGGCTAAGAAAGGCCCCACGGGGAAGCTGTGGGGTTTTGTTACTGACTCGGGGGAGCGGGGTCGGGCCTGAGCCCCTCGGGTGGCTGAGGCCAGCTTTTTCTCCAAGGGAGAACATTTTTTCCTCATGTAAATTTCTGTACAGCTCCATCTGCCAGGTTACACCCCACCGGTGCCCGTGTTCCTGGCCCAGTCTGAGGGTCTAGGGGCCTCTACGGGCACGTTGGCACGCACAGAAGCCCGGTGCAAGCTTCTCCATTGCCTAGTTTAAAAAGGGGGACCAAGCAGCCACCTGCACCTCTGTCCCGAGGGGAACTGACCCACGCACCCAGCCTTGCAGCAGCCGGCAACCTCACCCCAGACAGCCAGGAAAGGCACTCGTCACATGCACGCACCCACCTCCCCCCCGCCCCCCTTTTCCACCTGCCCCCGGGACACAACCGATGTGCAACGGGGCAGGCCAGGGGGTGCACGACTTACCCGAACAGGATCTGGCCTTGCTTCGTGGCTTGGGGGTGAAGCTGGACGCGGGGGCCCCCAGGAAGCTGCCCGGCTGGAAGAGGCTGCTGCTGTAGTCATGGGCGGCCGGCACGTAGGAGGGGTAAGGGGGGATGGGGGGGTGGGTGGAGGGCTGGGCCCCCATGCTGGTGAGGCTGCTTCTCAGCGGGCTGGCACTCTCCATCTCCATCCCCTCCGACAGCGACACTTGGTACTTGATGCTGTCTGCCCCGGCGGGGGATGAAGGCAGCGCTGGGGGAGTCGGGGTCCGGGGACGCTTCTTGGGAGGGGTCGGGGGGAAGCCGAAAAGGTGGGAGCCGGAGTGCGAGGCCGGGGTGAGTGAAGACACGGAGGCGGTGCTGGACGTGCTGCTGCCTGGGTACACCGAGATGGCCCCGGGGGCGCCGGCCGCCGAGGGGTGCAGGGGTGTCTTGCTGAAGGGGCTGACGGTCCAGGTTGTGGTGATGGGCAGACAGTGCCGCCTTGCTGCTGTCCAGCCAAGGCATCCCGGGGCTGTGGATAAGATGAGGCCGGCCCATTGACTCCCGGTCAGGCGGGCTGTAGGAACACAAGAGCATTTGGGATCAGCGGGCTCAGCCCGGAGCGCCTCCGGGAAGTCCCCAGGCTCCCGGCCCGGGCAGCTCCCCAGCCTGCGGGCAGCCAGAGGGGAGCCGGGCGTGGGGAGACGTTTCACTACCCGGAGAAGAGCAGCCAGACTGGCGCAGCAGCCCCTTCGCCCTGTCCCCCCCGAGGGAGACGCCAGCCAGACCAGCGAGTAAGAGCCATGGGCAGCAGGAGGGGGACCCAGCGACCCGGGAAGGAAGTTAGAGGCACCCCCTTTCCTCCCGCCCCGCCCCGGGGAATAAGCACCGAACCCCTTTCTGCTCGGTCTTCCGAGCGAGCTGCTGCAACGCTCACTCTTCGGCTCCTAAAAGCACCCCCGAGTAAAATCCATCGCCGACTGGAATCCGCTTGTATTTTGCATCCGGGAAGTAGCCGTGTCTGAGAAGCTTTAGCCTGCGCGTACACAACTTCCCCCTCCTCTCCCACCTCCCCCCTTTTCTTTCCCTCCCCTCCGCCAGTCCTTGGTACATCTCTAGGGTAAAAATCCGCCCGTGCCTCCCTTTCTATCCTGTTTTCTTAGATCCCCTTCCCCCTGCGGCACACCGAAGCGGCCCCGGAGTGAAACTCCTCGGTCTCCACGTCGGACAGCCGCACGGAGGGGCCCGGCGAGCGGAGGCGGGCGGGGAGGGGGCCGGGGGTGCAAAGGAGAGCAAGCGGGTGCTGATTGACCCGCGGCGTGGTGGGCCATCCAGCGAGGCGGGTCCGTGGCCACCTCCACGGCCTCGGGCCTCCCACCCACCCCCGGACCCGGCGCGGGCGGCGCTCGGTGAGGGGTGGTGCTGCTAGGGGGTGGCTTTGGCGCTGCTGGCGGCTTTTAGGAGACGGGGGGGCTTTTCTTGAGAAGAAAACCGGCGGGTGACTGGAGTGCGCCTTGGGAAGGGTGGGGGAGGAGCCCCGCAGCCAGCGTGTCCCTCTGTCAAGAGGCGGGTGCGGAGGCAGGTCCGGGGAAGCGCCGGGGCAGCACCTGTAGGGAGAGACGAGCGGGTGAGCGGCTCGGCAGCCCCGGGTGCGCTGCCCGCCGCGCCGGCTCCCCACCGGCTCCTTTCCCCAGCGGTAAATGGACGGGGAGGGGGAAGCGGAGCCCCTCCCCGCTTACAAAAATACCCTCTCTCCCAAAGTCCTCGCCTTGCGCCCTCCAAGAGCAGCAAAGCCGCTGCCTGGGCCGGCTCGGTCCGGTCCCCGCGCATCCATATGAGCGCTGGCGCCAGCTGCCCGCGGCGCCGCAGACGGGCCGGGGCGCGCAGGGCCGGCGGCCGGGCCAGCCAATCCCGCCGCCCCACACCGCCCCCAAACGCCCCCAACCGCACCCCCGGCCCCAAACGGAGACGGCCCGGGGGGCGGGGAGCGCGGCGCAGACCCCTCCTCCGCCTCCCGTCCCCCGCCCCCAGCATCTCCGCCCGGCAGCGCCGTGGGGGCTTTCCCCGCCCGGGCTCCGAACGCCCTGAGGGGCGGGGGCTGCGAAATAGGGGGGGGGAGGTCCCGCCGGGGTGTGCGGGCACGCGGGAGGCATGGGGGAGGGGGGTGCCGTCGGGCTGGCAAACGAGGAGGGACCCTTTGCGAAAACAAATGACCCCTCCCGCCGGGACGGACGATTTAAGCCGAGGGAGCGATTTAATTCCCGCGGCTCAAGTGGGAGATTTCCAGCCGGCCGGCTCGTAGGATTTTACTTGATGTTTTTATTCCCTCCCGTTGCTCCCCGTCCCCGCTGCCCGCGTTTAGCGAGCCGGCTGCCGGCTCCGGTCTCGGCCGCTAAATGCCCCGGCGGCACGGCTGGGGTTGTTAATGGAATTCATTCACCCCTCGGGAACATCAGCAAGCCACGCTGGCTGCTGGAGGCGAGCAGCTTAGCTCCGCTCCGCAGCCGCTTCACACGGCTGGTTAAGCAGCTCTGCCCTCAGTTCTCTGCCAAGCCTCCGGGGAAGGGGGCTGCGGGCCGGGCCGGGGATGCGCCCTGCTCCCCGCGCACACACACACACACCATTTCCCTTCTTTTCTCCATTTTTTCTCCTTTTTTTTTCCTCTCGACAAAACGGGCTCCGACACATTAACTTTTAGGGTTTTTTGGGGTTTTTTTTGTTACTACTGTTGCAAATTATTTCCTCCCCCCTTCTTGCTTAATAAGGGAGCTTCCCCAGGTCTGGAAACACAGCTGGTTATTTTGATTTGACTGGCAAGTGATGTCATATTGTTAAGGGAGGGGGGAGACGACCACATGTTTTAGCAACAGTTAGTAGCGCCATGTGGTGGAGGTGACGCCTCTGCCGGTGCGGAGGCGAAGGCAGAAAACAAATACTGCCGGCCGTGCACGCAGACTATTATTTACACGCCAGCAGTGGGGATTCTTTTATTCTTCCTCTTTTATATTTTTTTTTCTGCTCCTGGGTGTTTGAATCAGGGAAAAAACTGGACCCGAGCAAACGGGACGGAGCTGAGTGGGACCCGTAGCCCCCGGACACTCTCCTCCAGCGAACTCCCCTTCCCGGGGAACCCCGGCAGCTCCCCCAAGGGGCCACGCTCCCTCCCGCCGCCCGGGGAACCGAGACCCGGGGGTCGAGATCTCCCGGGGCGGCCGTTCAGCATCACCCCCCTGCCCCCAACGCCTTCCCCCATCGGACCCGCGGCGGCTGCGAGCAGGGAGGGCAGGACAAACTCCGTGAAAAGAAAGAACAAGAGGGCGAGCAGCGCTCAGCCCCGCCGGGCCGCCCTACGCGCCGCCGCCGGTGCCAGCGGGCGGTTTACGGGCCCCGGGGCGGGCCGGGGAAGGTGACAGCCCGCCGCCGGGGAGGGGGCTGGGAGGGCCGGCGGCGGGCTGTGGGCGTACCGCCCCGACACCCCCCTCCCCCGGGGGCCGCGGCAGGTAGAGGACCGCCAGCCGGTGCGAGCGGCTCCCGCCCGCCCGCCGCCCGCAGGTAGGAGCCCCCGCACCCCCGGGGCGGCCGGCACCGGCTGCAGCGGGCAGCACCGCCCCTTGGGTTTATTTCCCTGGGTGTGATTTCTCGGGGGAGGGGAAGTTCTCGCTTTCTGCCTTTTTTTCGGTGTTTTCCTCCCTACGGTCTGGGCTCCGCTTGGCTTTTCTTACCCCTCCTCCCGCCCCGGTCTTGCGTTGCTGGCACGTATTAACGGCTGCGAATAGGGTTATCAAGTTACACAGTTGCCTCTTCACCACAGGACCCTATTGAAGCTCAGAAAAAAACACCCCAAGAAACCCTCGAGGAACAAATCACGGAATACTCAATTGTTCCTTATTTTCTTGGTAAATACCGTAGGCGCCTTCTCGCTCGGCCCCCATCCCGCAGACAATTTCTGCGGGGCACGTCCCCGGCCGTGGGAACCCGCAACCAAAACCTCCCTGCCCGCTCCCACGTTCCCTGCGGTCTGCCCGCAGTCTGCCCGCAGCCCCCCGGCTCGGCTCGCTCGGCTGCAAAGAAAAGGGAGGAGAAAGCTCCGAGCCGACCCCAGCCTGGCCACAGAACACAAAAAAAAGCCTTTTGTGCAAGTTCCCAAAGAAAAAGCGTGCGGGAGGCAGATAGCGCCTTCCCCGTTTCTCTCTCTCGGCAGCCGTGATTGCAGCCGATACCGGCCGCCTAATTGGGCTCGGAGCAATGTGCAGGCGGACGGCGTCACCCTCTGGCTGAGGCGGGTGAGACAGCGGCGGCGCAGGGTCAGGCCCGGGGGCTGGGGGTGGCTTTAGCATCCCCCCAGCCCGGCACCGCCGGGGACGGAGGCGGGAGCAGGGCGGGGAGCGGGTGATGCGCGGGTGCGGTACCCCGGGGGTGCGCAGGACGGGACCGCTCACCTCTGCGCTGTAGGAGGCAACGTCACCTCGCTGTACAGGCCCGCAGACACGCCGGGAGTTCGTGTCTGCTTGTTCCGGCCGTGCTTAAACGGGTTTATTTGTTAGCGAGCCCCGTCAGCGGCACGGCTCAGGTATCACAGAGCCGTAGGGGTGGGAAGGGGCCGCCAGAGATCATCGGGTCCAACCGCACACTGAGGGGAAAAACAAACACGTTAAACTCACCTGCTCACCTCCCCAAACCAGGCAGAAGCCCCCCTGAAAGGGGGATGCCAGAGCAGCTTCCCCACGTGGAAACTGTTTCACCTGGGGCACCTGTGCACCTATAAAAGCCCACCCCTGCCCCCTTCCTGCCCTTTGGGCTTTGCTTCCTTCTGCTCCTTTTGGCAGAGAGCAGATTGTTCCATTTTTATGGCCAATGTGGCTTTATTTATAGTCTCATGGCTCATAATAAGGAGAAGCCTGGAATTTTGAAGGAGGAGTTCAGAGCATCACTAAACATAGGTGGGTTTCTTTTTTAACTCCTGTGTTTCCTTTTCTTCCCTACCTCAGCCTTGCCATCCTGGGCAGCAGCAGCATCTAATGAGGTGTTTGCGTGTCTGGCCTTGAGAAAGCCTCTGGAAATGTGGGAGGAGGTGTATCTTTCAGCTACAAAGGGGTGTTCTCCTGCCTACAGCTCCTGGGGAGGTGGTGATGGTGGTGTTCTCTCATAGCTCTGGCTCCTGGGGTTAGGTAGAGGCTGAGCTGCCCCAGTGCTGGGAATATGGGTGCTATGGGTGACAGAGCTCTCTGTGAGGATCCTTGTCCTCCAGCAAGAAGGATGTCTGTGTGCTTGGGAGGCTGCTGGGGACACTGCGGAGCCACGCTGGGTGCTGTTGGAATCCAGCATGGGGAGAAAATTGGATAAAACCCAACCCCAAGTCCCCTTGGGCTGCAAATATTTAGATTATTTCCAGTGGCCAGTCACTGGTGGGGAAGCCTGGGGGCATGTGGGACTGCTGACATGTGGTGGCTTTTTGTAGGAGCTGGGTGGCTTTGCTGCTGCAAAGTCCTTAGGCAGCTGGCTTTTGGTGGTCTATAATAAATGAGCAGTTTCAGATGCATAAGTATATAGCCATTAACAGGCTAAAGATGCTGAATAAGCTAATGTACTTGTCACTGTTGCAGATCCAGACTTAGCTGTGCTGTTGTTTTCCTTAATAAACACTCGCTCAAGGAGTCCACAAGAAAAGTCTGTCATCCACCCAGTTGGTTGAACTTGGCTGAATGCCAAGTGTCCACCAAGCCCCACCGTCAACTCTTCTCCTCAGAGAATCAGGGAGAGGAGAAAAATGAGATGAAAAAAAAGAAACCCTCATGGGTCAAGATAAAGTCAGTTTTATAAAGAAAAAGCAAAAGGACACATGCAAAATAACGCAAAAGATTTATTCTCTACTTCTCTATTTTCAGCAGGCAGTGTCTGTCCACTTCCCAGGGATCAGGGCTTCAGTGTACATCACAATTGCTCTGGAGGATGAAAGCCTTTCCCTTCTCCTTTCTCCCAGCCTTTCATTGCTGAGCAGATGCCACAGGGTACGGAATCTCCCTTTGGGCAGTTTGGGTCAGCTGTCCCGCTGTGTCCCCTCCCAAGATCCCAAGTCCAACCCCAGCCTGGTGGTAAGGGGTGTGAAATGAGTCAACCGTACTGCTGTGACAGCACTGCTCAGCACTAGCCAAAAGCCTGGCATGTCATTAACACTGTGCTCACTACCTACACACAGAGGAAAATGAACTCCAGCTCAACCAGACCCAAGACAACCTCCACCCTTATTCCATACACCTGGCATCGTGCTAAGGTCCCACATAATTTAATACAACTTTAATATATCTTTTAAGCATTCAATTTTATTTAATTCTTATTAATGAAATCCCTTCTTACCAATACTTACAATTTAAACTGCATACTTACACCATCTTTATTTCCAACATACAGATTTAAATATTCTCATTAACTACCCTCTCTAATGATGGGGGTTGGACTCGATGATCTCTTATTATTAATTTCCCGTCATCTCAGTGGACTAGTGGTGTTCATATACTGTTAGAACTTTATCTGAAATGTCTTTTTGTTTGTATGGAAAACTAAAACAGCTAACAAGCCTCTGTAAAAAACAGAACTCTCTCTACTTTTCCACATCTCTAGCTGTTACAGGAATTGCAGAGGTAAAAGCATAAATCAACTCGATCAATAAATGAAGAATTGCAAATACTTTGAGGAGTCATCAGTTTTGAGTAGACTGTGTTAACCCCTACCTAACTGATTCTGTTCTGAAAACAGTTCTGAAAAATGATCATCTGAAGATTTAATGACTCCTCATATTTTTCCAGATAAAAAATTCTATTTCAACACATTATCATGTTCCTCCATCATATGCTTATCCTTATTTTAGCATGCTTTTCACATTTAGAGATTTTTTTTCTGAAAAATAGTCATAGGTTTGCTTACTTGAACGTATATTTACCATTATTTGTGCTTGTGCATCTGCATATTTGTTTGTTAGTTTTGTGAGGCTTTTTTCCAAGAAAAACATGTAAAATATTTCCTCAGAAGACATACAAGGAAGGAGACAGAATTGTCATTCTTAGATATTACTAACGTGACCCAAATAGGTTTCAATTCTTCTTGGAAGAATTCAGAAGAAAATACCTGGATCTAGGGACAGGAAACTAAAACTTAGTACTATATAAAATTAAAGTACTATATAAACCTATGTAAGATATGATCTTTGCCATGTGGGATGTAATTCATATTAAGCCATTGTTAAGGAGAATGGAAGAGGAGAACGAAAGGAAGAACATAAACTGAGCTCCTCTAATCCTGCGGGCTTTAACTCATAAAGTCATCCTCATTTGACCATTCACTTTGAAACAAAAGAGATGTGAAGGGCTCCACCACTGAGCTACTAAACTGCCAGAAATAAATGTTGCTAACTCCACAGCATGTCATTTTCAAAGTTCAACTCACAGTCCTTTGCTTTGTGAGCAGGGAGGAGAGAAAGCATTAAAAATACTATGGCTTGAGCTGTGTAACAGGCACAGGGAGAATGGAGAGTGATGGGCAGTTCTTCTGATGCTTCCTAGCCAGAAAGCAAGGTATAAGGGGGGAATAGATTATGCGGGCATAACATATTTTAGGGCTTCTTTAACATTGGTGAGCCATTTATTTAAGAATCCTTGGGCATTAGCACCATTTAGCCCAATCTGATCTTTTTTTTTCCCCAAGGATGCTTAGTCGCCAGGTAAGTTTCTAGCAATTGAATAGTATGTAAGAGTTAATGTAGCTCTTTCCTTCTCCTCCACATGTGTTCTCCAAGAGGGATTCTGGGGGGATAAAGAAGAATCTAGTAAGGTAATTTCTGTAAGAACACAGGAGATTAAATGCAAGTACAGTTATATTTGATATAGTGTAAAGAATTTATGAGATGAAAAGATCTCTGAAACTTGTAATGACAAGAGAAGAAAAAGTAGTGCTGAACAGCGGCCCTTTGATAGGGAGGGAACTTGATAGATCTTTCCAAAAAGAGAAAAAAACCCCAACTCTATATAGAGGTGAGTTCTATGGAGAGACACCATGGAAATAGGAAATTTGGATCTAAATAAGGGGAATAAGCAGACGAGAACTATGGCATTAGGGAAGGAGTTTTCAACAAATCCCTGAGAGTAGGATTTCTAGGAAATAATGGGGTACTGAGTCAGGTCCCTGCCGCCTGTCACAGACCGTGTAACAGGATCATTCAGTAATGCCACAACTGATTAATGAATTTGAATGCAACACTTGCATTTACCAGTTGTAGTGAATAGAATCATTTTAGATTCGGGACGTGTTGATTTTAAGGGTTTGTGTTTAAAAATAGACTTTTCTCTGAATGAGCAAACTGCTAAGGTTTAATTTTAGTTCGTTGATTTAGATTATTCTAGTAAACTTGACACTTCTGCTCTTTAATAACCACTTGAACAAGAAGATGTCTGTTTAGTGAGAAACAGTAAACTTGTGTACTTTACTGGTTTCTGTAAGCTACTATTTTTCCTCTGTTGTTGATTTAACCTTGTCCTTTTTTAAAAATTTATTTTCTGAATTTTATCAGCAATCAAACCTGCTATCAAAATTGAGAATGAATAGTTTCCTCCAAAGCAAATTGTCATTTGAACCACTCATGTTCAAGGACAGGTAGTGCTCAAAGAAGATCGCTTTTGTGAGTTCATACCTAAGTGAAGCTGAAGTATCTGGCAGCCACAGAAACAGTTTTTTAAGACTATTTTCTATTGTCGTGGAAGATGTTAGCTTTATTATTATATTATATTATAATATTAGATATTATTTATTATGCAGTGAGTTAAAATTTATTAAATGAAATTATAATAATATTTATAAATATTTATAAAGATAAAATAAAGGTGAAAACTGTCATACTGAAGTCAATTTCACATCCCAAACTTATAGAAGGGATAGCTCTAATGATGGGGGTTGGATTCGATGATCTCTTGAGGTCACTTCCAACCCTTATGATTGGGTAAATAATTGGTGTAAATAATCACAAAGGTTTTGTACTTTTTTCATAAGAAACCAACTGAGAACAC
This sequence comes from Laterallus jamaicensis coturniculus, assembly GCA_022605575.1. NCBI lineage: Eukaryota > Metazoa > Chordata > Aves > Gruiformes > Rallidae > Laterallus > Laterallus jamaicensis. The sequence goes on from JAKCOX010000014.1 coordinate 4,719,294, forward strand.
TGGTATCCCACTCGCAGAACCACAGAATTGTAGGGGTTGGAAGGGACCTCAAGAGATCATCAGGTTCTACCCCCCTGCCAAAGCAGCTCCCTAGCTCATATTACACAGATAGGCGTCCAGATGGGTCTTGAATATCTCCAGGGAAGGAGATTCCACCACCTCCCTGGGCAGCCTGTCCCAGGGCTCCCTCACCCTCACTGTGAACAAGCTTTTCCACATATTGGTGCAGAACTTCCTGTGTTCTAACTTGCAGCCATTGCCCCTTGTCCTGTCTCCACTAACCACTGAAAAGGGGCTGGCTGATTCCCCCTGCATCCCATGCTTAAGATAATTGTAAAAAGCCTCATGAGCATGCAGAGGTGGAGGTACAACAGCAGGACATGCTACCACAAGAGAAGCAAGTGTTAGAACACAGCAGGTTTGCAGCAGAGGTGGCTTGCACTGTGCAAAGCAAAAAGCGCTCCCAGTGAGAGGCAAGACGCACACGAAAAACTACATATAAACCCCTCTGCCTGAGGCCACTGCAGCTCAACCAGCAGAGCAGGTCAGCGTGGAGAGGGTAGGAACAGTGAGGTACATGTGTTGTGTCTGGTTGGTTTCTACCACAGGGCAAAACAAGAGAAGGATATTGGGAACTTCCCATCCTAAAAGGTCTTACAAGAAACCTCCGTAACATTAAAGACCTGGACACAAGTAGACTTCAGCAGAGTAAAAGAAATCTAAACATGAATGCTGTCTGTGTGAATGAGACAGTCAATGATAGGAAAATATCAGCATCCTGGTCTCTTCTATAATAGTTGTGTATTATGCATCAGTGCTACAAAGAAAAGTCTATAAACAGTTGATAGCAAACCTGCTGGCGTTTGAAAGGAAAATTTCACATCAGAGAAGAAAAGGCCTCCTGATTCATTTCAAATCCTAACAAAACTTGGCAAAGCCATGCAACCTACAAGGACTGCTAATATTAGGGGCCAGAATAAAGTAGAGATGTCAACTTACAAGGGAATTATGGCAGCAGAGCCATTGGTGTAGGCAAGAGACACACACACAGATATAGACAGCCCTGTAAGAACCAGGCAGAACAAGGATACTGCTGCCTACCCAGCCCAGGATTAGAAATACCTGCATTACATACAGCAAGTAGAGAAAACACCAAATGCTGCCAGCACGCTGCTTCCCAAGTCATGCAAAGAGACTATTGGAATTATGTCAGAGAAAAAAAACAGAGTTATAGTTTACCCACTCCTTCCTACTCAGACAGAGAGATCCTCACCCTATGTGTTTCTGGGCTGTTTTAGAAAACCCTCGTGGCAGATTCTTCACAAAGGGGCATTCATTATTGTTGATGCTGAGCTCTGTCAAGCTTCTTTCTTCACTTTCTGCTATTTAACCTAGAAAACTAGCCACATCTAGAAGCCACCCCTGTAGGTCCCTCATCCTCCACCAGAACCTGGGCATGCAAAACCACAACACTTGATCCACCTCTTGCCTTTGTGAAGCACATATTTAAGAATTACCATTAAAATCCACATTCCAACTGAAATTCCCCACGCTCCCTGGCTATGTACAGTCTGTTTTGCCCATTCTCTCTTCCAATTACTGTCCTGATCTCAAAGTTCTCAAGCCCCACATTGGGCACCAAGAAGGACTGTGGTGGTTTGACCATGGCTGGAGGCCAGACACCTACCAAAGCCACTCTGTCACTCCCCTTTTCAGCTGGACAGGGGAGAAAGTATATATTGAGAGGCTTAGGAGTCAAGGTAAGGGCAGGGAGAGATCATTCCACAATTAGTGTCACAGGCAAAACAGACTCAACACAGAGTAACACCCCCACCCCCCACATCTAATTGATTACACTGCATACACATACACATACACACACAGAGAAACCGAGTGGGATAATGAGAAGTAAAACCAGATCTTAAAACACCTCCCCCCACCCCTCCCTTCTTCACAGACTCAACTTTATTCATGATTTCTCTCCCTTCCCTCACCCCTCAGGTGTCACATGGGGAGATGGGGAATGGAGGCACTGGGGAGTTCACCACAAGTTGTTTTTCTTAAAGGGGAGAGGGGTCATTCCTCACCCCCTTCCCCTGATCCAGCATGGGGTCCCACCCATGGGAGACAGTCCTCCCCAAACTTCTCCAACATGAGTCCTTTCCCACAGGCCTTCAGCTCGTCACCAGCAGCCCCAGCATGGGTCACTGCTGTGGGGTGCAATCATAAATCAGAGAATGTCTCTCAGTCTCTCAGGCCCAGACTGCTCCAGCCTGGTCCCCCACAAGTCACAAGTGTCCACCCCCAGCAAACCTGCTCCAGCGTGGGCCTCTCTCTCCACAGGCTGCAGGTCCTGCCAGGAGTTCGCTCCAACGCAGGTCTCAGGATCTTCCATATGTCTGTACCCACTCCAGCATGGGGCCTCTCCATGGGCTGCATGGGCTCCAGCCTGGTCCCCCACAAGTCACAAGTCCCCCCCACAGCAAACCTGCTCCACCATGGCCTGCTCCACAGGCTGCAGGGGAATCCTTCCCTCCAGTGCCTCGAGCACCTCCTCCCCCTCCTTCTTCACTCACCTTGGTGTCTGCAGAACTTCTTGTATCTTCCAACTCCTTTCTCTTGTGGCAAAAAGCAGCCACTTGCATTTGTTTTTCCTCTCAAATATGATTCCCAGGGGCACTGTTGAGTGTTGCTGACGGGCTCGGCCTTGGTCAGCAGCAACTCTGGCCTTGAGCCGCCTGGGGGTTGCTCTGTTGGGCCTACAGAGAGCTTCTGGCTGCTGCTTGCAGAAGCCACCCTGCAGCCTCCCACCCCCACCAGAAACCCAACCATGCAAAGCCACAACAATTAGTTATTGAGGAAATCTAGCTGTTTTGGAGACAAGTTATTGTGTAAATGAACCTTGATCAGGGAAAAGAGGTGACTCGGCAGAAGTCAGGAAGGGTGGCATGTGGTAGAAAGAAAACAAATAGTCTTTAGCTAATAATGTTATGCTACTCTTATTTTAGAAGCAGCTTTTGCAGCTTTTGGCATCTGTTAGGCACTGTACAAATATCCTGGGACATTTGTCATGAGAGGAACGTATTAGAAACAACCACTCCCTAATCCTAAGAGATGCTGTGCATAAGTCCCCACAAAGCAAGGGAAGGCAGCTCCCCTGGAGCTCCACCTGCCTATGGAGAAACTGACAAGTGGAATGATTGGAAAGATTCTGTTAGCTGGCCAGAACTGAGCACATTCGGTCTGAGGTTTATTGAGGGCAATGAGACTCTGGGCTGTCATGTATGCACTGTGTGTCAAAGTCTATAATCCAGCTAATTTTTTGAGCTATGTGCAGCTGAGGGCACAGGGCACGTGCTGGGAAGAGCTAGTGAGAAGAAGATATTTAGTGCCTTGTAGCACTCATCAGCAGGTAACTGAGGAGGGACTCGGAACGATGGGATAAGCCAGAGGAAACGCTCCCACTTTGGAACACATCATTTGTTCTAAGAAAGAGCATGTTTTCTGCCCATTGGTGCCAGTAGCTACATGTGCAGAAGAGAGTAGCCCTGCTGAGAAGGACCTGGGTGTCACAGGGGATGAGAAACTTAACATGAGCCAGCAGTGTGCTCTTGCAGCTCGCCAGGCCAATGGTATCCTGGGCTCCATCAGAAGAGGGGGGGCCAGCAGGGACAGGGAGATGATTGTCCCTCTCTACTCTGCCCTGTGAGGCCATATCTGGAGTACTGTGTCCAGATCTGGGGTCCCCAGTACAAGAAAGATGTGGAACTGTTGGAGAGGGTTCAGAGGAGGGCCACAAAGATGATTAGAGGGCTGGTTGTCTAATCAGAACATTTTTACTCATTTTTTTCCCTCCAAGGTGCTCTCAAAAATCATTGAGTGAAACTGATTTAGTTTGCAAAGCAGGGCCCTTTCAGCACTCTGGCAGAATACCTACCAGCAGCTTGAGGTGGAAGTCTATAGTAGACACAGAGAAGCAATCTTGTCAACAGATTAGCACAACATTAAAAGGACGTTTTTTCGCTGGTTAAGCACCACCCTCTTGCTTCTTCAAATAGTAACTGAGAACAAGGAACCAGAATGTACCTTGAATGAACACCATTTTTTTCTGTTGCTTTCCATGGTTAAATTGAGCTTTAATACTGTCCTGAAAAGAAGGAAAGGAAGGAGAGGGGAAGAGGAGCTAAGTCAAATTGCAAAGGAAACTACAATGACCACCTAGGAAACTGCCTGACAAGATCAGAGTGCTGAAAATGAAAACCAGAAGCAGCAAGCTGAAGTCTGAGGGGGCTGCTAAGCCTTTCCAGAAAGGTGTGGAGGATGGAGAGCAGAGGAGGAAAAGCGCCCTTGGAGTGAAAGGGAAAATACACCCAAGAAGAGAAGACAATTCAGGACTCCTGTGATTCTGTGACAATGGGATTTCATTGCACAAGGAAGACCTCAGTGGAGAGTGCAGCAGCAAAGCTGCCTTGGCGCAGGGCAGAGGAATGGGGAGGCACTCGGGCATGCTGCCTGTGTCCCTGCAGAGCTCCTGCAGCCAGCCCCTTCCTTTCCCCTGGAGCATCACCACAGCCAAGGCAATGTGGGTGGTATCAAACCCTTCCTTATTGGCGTGGCCTGAACAAGCAGAGGGGTTCACAGGGGTGCCCAGCCAGCAGCTGTGCCTGCTGCGTGGCCCCCACGGGCAGGGAGAGGGCCCGGGGCCTGCTGGGTACAGGGACTGCCTGGGGGCCAGCACCCCAAAGGCATTCCTCCTTCCGGAAGAACCCGGCACAGCTCGGCCTCTGCTCTGGCTGCTGCTCTCTGCAGCGCTGGGACTGGCCTTTGCCAGGCTGCACAGCTGAAGACTGCATCAGCCTGCTCCTGGCTTCATGACACTGAGCAAGGGCTCTGAGAAGACTCAGAAAAATAAAACCAATTCAGGATTCCACTTGAGTCCTTTGTGTCCTGTGTCCTTGGGAGTGGGTTTGGGTCTGAAGAACCCCATGCTTTTCAGGGAAAGGAGAGTCTCATAGTTGGGCGACTCGGGGCAAGCGTGTGGCATGGAATGGAATAGAATAGGAGATGCTGTGTTCTGCCTGACGAGCTCTGACCTGGGTCTGAGGGCTCCATGCAGGAGAGCGGCTCTCTGCAGTGCCCTTCAGTCAGTTCTTCACCCAGTGCCCTGTCCACCTGCTCATCTCAGTTGGACAACTTGTCCAGAAGGGTGCAGTCAAAGGCAGTAAAGCTGTACTGAACCCCAGAATAACTATATCCACTGACTTCTCTTCACCTACTGGACAGGGGATGTTATTGTAGATGGATGTTAAACTAAACAGGACTTTCAGTTTGTGAATCCATGGAAACTAAACAGGACTTTCAGTTTGTGAATCCATGGACCTGACAGTCGCATTCCTATCTGAATATGTGATCACCTAGTATGGCTTTCTTCCTCCATTTTGGAGATTAGACTAACAAGTATGTTTTTTCCTGTCTTCCTCCCTCACTTATTGTCAATGGAAGAATGTTGGCTAGCTTCCAGTCAGTGGGGACCTCCCCAGGCTACTAGAGCCTTTTACTGATGAGTAAAAGGGATCCCACTGTAACATCCCTTAATTCCTTGAGTAGTCTGTAATGAATTTCATAGCACCCATTGACCTGTGAACACTGACTGATACAGCTAGTCCCTGACAATGCCAGTGTCCAGAAGTGGCAAGGTACTGTCCCTGCAGTCACGGTCACCTTAGAGCAGCTGAAGAAAGCCCTGTGGCTGTCAGTTCTGGCAGGGAGAGGAAAGCTCATCTGTGTGGACTCTGGGCTGAAGGGCTGGTTTCTGCCATGGCTTGAGTGAAGATGGACAGCACGGGGCTTGTCCTTAAGAGAGAGTAGTAGAGGAAGTGTCAGGGAGATCTGGCTGCTGTGCTCAGTGCATGGCCACCAAAGGCAGGGAGAGCAGCCAGGGCCTGCTGGGCCCAGGGACTGCCTGGGAGCCAGCCCCCCCAAGGCCTTCCTCTGCAGGGGGTGGGGCCTCGGTGGGCGGGGCCACCCCAGTGTCTGTCACCCCCATGTCACAGTGCTGTCACCTGGCAACGCAGCAGTCACAATGCCCCGGGGCAGTATAAAAGGCAGCAGCCTGCCCTGTCCCAGACAGAGCTGCCGCAGGGGCAGCTTGAAGAAGACGTCTCAGAGGATGTCTGAGGAGCCACTGCTGAGAAGACGGCACCATGCTGCTGGAGGTGGCCTGCCGCAAGGGAGCCTGCAGCAGGGCTACATTCAAAGGTCCTCTAATGGATACAAATGCTGCTTCAGCCTTGTGGAACAGAAGCAAGACCCTGATGACCTGAGGACCACCACCAAGGCCTGATGCTCTCAGGCCTTTTCTGCTGGAGAGCCATGGCCAGAGCAAGGGAACACCTTCTGGAGAAGCACTGCAGAGCTGACCATCCTCACCTGCCATGGAGCCAGGGGCAGCAGCGCAGCTGTAAGAAATGGGATGTAGAGAAGTAGCCAGGGGGAGGCGTGACCAGCCAGTGGGAGGAGGGAGCCGGTCTTGCTCACATGCTCAGGGAGTAGCTGATCGCCAGCTCTGCTGCTGGGGTCAGGAAGGAATTTTCCCCCGGGGCAGATTGGCACTGGGCCCCGGGGGTTTTTTGCCTTCCTCTGCAGCACTGAGCAGGACCCCTTGCCAGGGCCCCTCCGGCCCATCTGGGCTGGCTCACTGCCCGCTGCTGCTCGTGCCCCACGAAGGTGGCCTCTTGTGCCCTGCAGCTGGGGGGAGGAAGGCTTTTTTCCCCCCTGGCAAGCTACAAGCTGTGCCTGGGGTTTTTTGCCTGCCTCTGTAGCACTGAGCGCAGCCCTTAGTCAGGGCTCCTCTGGGCCCTTTTGGCTAGGTTCTTGCCTGCTGCTCTGGTACCTCCAAGGTGCCACTCAGGCCCTGCCTCTCTCCGGCTCTCTTGCCCATGGCAGGTTCATAGCAGGGAGCAAACTCTGCTCGCCCCTTGGCTCCATTTCCCCAGCAGTTCTTGCGTGTGCAAAACAGACTGGAAGGGCTTGGAAGGGCTCTGGACTTGTTTCACCATCAGGATGGAGCTGCTGCATTTCCCCTCTGCCTGCAGGCAATACAGGCCCAGCCCAGGAACTTTCAAGGGAGGGATTTTCACATGTCATTGGCCAAGAAGCACAGCAGCACAAGTTTGGGAAGGCCAGAAGGATGCTTCATCTCCTGCTTCCATAATCATCATCTTTCATGGTCTTTGTCTTGACCTTTCGCCATCATCTCTGTCTGTCTGTGTCATCATCGTCTTCCCCGCCTCCGTCTCTGTCGTTCCCTTTGCTTCCTTCGTCTCCTCCTGTCGCAGTCTTTTGTCTTGGTCATTTGCTGCCCTTTGGTCATTGTCATTGCCTTGTCACCTTCTCATCATCCACTGTCTTCGTTGTCACCTCCTGGTGTCATCTGCATTGTCTTCATCGTCTCCCTTGGTCGCCTTCTCCCTCCATCACTGTTCATGGTGTCGTCATCTCCTTTCATCGTCATCTCCCATCATTGCCGTTCTCCCTCATCGTCATTTTCTTCCTCGTTGTCTCCTTTCGTCTCCATCATCACTCGCTGCCTCCATCGCCTTCACCTCTCAGCAGCTTCGTCTTCATCCTCATCTCATTTCGGCGTTTCCCATCATCATCATCATCATCATCATCCACGTTATGCTGTCTCCCCCCCCCTTGCGCCGTCTCTCTCTCCCCCCCCTTGCGCCGTCTCTCCCCCCCCCTTGCGCCGTCTCTCCCTTCTCCCCCCCCCTTGCGCCGTCTCTCCCTTCTCCCCCCCCCTTGCGCCGTCTCTCTCTCCCCCCCCCTTGCGCCGTCTCTCTCTTCCCCCCCCTTGCGCCGTCTCTCTCTCTTCCCCCCCCTTGCGCCGTCTCTCCCTTCTCCCCCCCCCTTGCGCCGTCTCTCCCTTCTCCCCCCCCCTTGCGCCGTCTCTCCCTTCTCCCCCCCCCTTGCGCCGTCTCTCTCTCCCCCCCCCTTGCGCCGTCTCTCTCTCCCCCCCCCTTGCGCCGTCTCTCTCTCTTCCCCCCCCTTGCGCCGTCTCTCTCTCCCCCCCCCCTTGCGCCGTCTCTCTCTCCCCCCCCCTTGCGCCGTCTCTCTCTCCCCCCCCCTTGCGCCGTCTCTCTCTCCCCCCCCCTTGCGCCGTCTCTCTCTCCCCCCCCCTTGCGCCGTCTCTCTCTCCCCCCCCCTTGCGCCGTCTCTCTCTCCCCCCCCCTTGCGCCATCTCTCTCTTCCCCCCCCTTGCGCCGTCTCTCTCTCCCCCCCCCTTGCGCCGTTTCTCTCTTCTCCCCCCCTTGTGCTGTCTCTCTCTTCCCCCCCCCCCTCCTTCCCACCCCCCCCAGAGGGTTTTCATCAGAGGCTTTTCACGTATCACGGGACAAGAAGCACAGGGGAGCAAGTTTGGGAAGGCCAGAAGGACGCTTTGGGGGCCGGACTTTGGAAAACAGCCCATGATACCACACACCTCTTGCTGGCATCTTCTATTGCTTTTGGCTGGGGTCCCTTGCAACCCTCATACTTCACCTTCTCCTTCTGGAAGAACCCGGCACAGCTCGGCCTCTGCTCTGGCTGCTGCTCTCTGCAGCGCTGGGACTGGCCTTTGCCAGGCTGCACAGCTGAAGACTGCATCAGCCTGCTCCTGTCTTTATGACAGTTAGCAAGGGCTCTGAGAAGACTCAGAAAAATAAAACCAAATCAGGATTCCATTTGAGTCCTTTGTGTCCTGTGTCCTTGGGAGTGGGTTTGGGTCTTAAGAACCCCATGCTTTTCAGGGAAAGGAGAGTCTCATAGTTGGGTGACTCGGGGCAAGTGCGTGGCATGGAATGGAATAGAATAGGAGATGCTGAGTTCTGCCTGACGAGCTCTGACCTGGGTCTGAGGGCTCCATGCAGGAGAGCGGCTCTCTGCAGTGCAGGTCCTGGGCCCAGCCAGGAGGCAGCGGCAGAGATGGGCAGCACAGCTACAGCAGAGCTCTGGCAGGGATGGAAGGACCCCAAGCTGAGCTGAGCCATGTCCCCTGGGTCCTCATCTGTGTGGGTGGGGGTCCCTGCCAGTGAGGCATATGAGCCTCCCTACCCCAGGAGCCTGACAGAAGGAGCCCAGTGCTGGTCAGATGGTCTCCTGTAGATATTGATGGTTGCCCACTGGAGACAGAGGATTGGGTTGGTTGGACCTTCTCTATGATGGACTACTACTCTTCTCATGCTCTTCTATTTTAGCATGTTTTTTCCAAGATAAACAGCTCAGGCCTTTCCTAATTGGTATACAAGGATCAAAGAAAATATCTACATGGAAATGAACAGGTATTGTTCACCTCAATATTGCATCTGTAAGCCTTTAGTTGAGGAGCTTGTCCTTCAGCCTGGGAGCTTTATCTCTGAGGATAGGTAGTGTTAGAGATGTGGGGTCTTTCAATCCTGTGGAAACGCAGCTCACCTTCATGAACACAGAAGAGTTTAAAGAAAAGACTTCACAGGTGGTTGGTTTTTTTCTTAGGTTGTACAGAGGGTCCAATTTTCTCCAGGTGATCCACTGCTCTGCTACCATCACAATGTACAAGTCTCCTTGCCAGAACATGAAAGAGGCAAATGCTGAGGCTGGCACATGGTTCTGGGTGTTCAAGGTCTGCTGCTTGTTCAGGGGTGGGAAGAAGTGGCATTCTATATTTCCTCAATGTGTGCTGGCCAGCAAAGGAACAGGTAGGAATAAGCATAGCTTTGAACCAGTATGGTCAGCTGGAATGGACCTCCAGTGACCATCTAGTCCAACAGCCCGACCCATTCTGTGCTCACCAAAAGATCAAGTGTGGCATTAAAGACATTGCGCAATTGTCCTAACAATGCTGACAGGTCTGGGGTATTGACCACCTCCCCAGGAAGCCTCCCCAGGGCTTGGCCAGCCTCTTGCAATAAATGCTGTTGGTGCTGCTGCACCACTTTCCGAACTCTGTTTCAGGAAGGGTTGTTCCTGTGCATTTTTTTAGTAGCTCTTGAAAATGCATCTCATGTGGGTTTTGATTTTTTGAGGTGTCACTGGTGTTTAAAGTGTTGTAAAGGAGAAGATTCCCTAAAGGCAAATGAGACAGGTGCTGCCCTCCAGGAAGGGTTGTTATTCTGTACATAGCATGGGCTCTGCCATTGCTGGTGCCTGGTCTGAGGCAGGAGGTGGCTATGGCTGTACAAGAATGCCTTTGGAAAAGGCCTGTTTCATTTGTTGTGTTTGTACAGATCTTCCTACAATGTGCTAACGTGGCTCTAGCAACCTTGGGGTCATGAAAGCAAATTGCTGCCTGATGATTTCAAACTTGGATGCAAAAGAAAAGAAAAACCCAGAAAAAATTGAGTTTTCTTTGAATTACAGCTGTAGGAAAGAGGGAGTGCAAGTACTCATCTGGGTGGAAAGAAGACTCAGCTGTGCTGAGTTGGTGGGTTGGGGTTCTTTGGCTAGCTTTTTAAAAGCATGTAATAGTGGAGATCCTGCAGCTTCCCTAAAATGGCCTATACCATTACTTAGGCACCTTCAGTCAGAAATTTCTCAACAGAAATGTTCTTTTTTTGCAGTTCAAGCCCTTCTTTCCATGCTCTAGTTTTCTATGATGTCAAGAAGTGCATTCGTTCTTCTTGCCTTCAGATTTACAGGACCTGGCACATGGTTTTTCCTCCTGCTCATTCTCTGCATAGCCAGCAATGTATTGTCTCCTGCAGTTTGTCTCTGAAGGTGAAAATGCTATTCAGCGCCAGCACAGAGAATCAGATCATAATCTACAACCAAAGCCAAAGCTGCAACATAGTTTTCAGAAATAGATGAAACTCTTTTGCAAGGTGCTAATGGTGCATGTGAGCAGCACTGTCATTCACACCAGCTGAGTGCTGATACCAGCTGAGAGCAATTGCTGAGGGAAGGACAGAGATCAAAGCTGCTGCTACAAAATGCTGCAGAGAAACCAGGCACCCATCCTGCACTCTCTGTGTGCCTTGTGCCTGCACAGCACTGATCCCAGGCAGCCTCACTCTTGCAGTTTTGGCTTCATCACAGTCAGAAGATGTAAGCGTTTCTCCTGCTGTTAATAGAGATGCTGCTTCAGTATTGCACTTCAATTTTTTAATCTCTGCACCTTAAGTAAATCCTTTCAGACCAAGCCCCATTTCTGTACTAGCAGGATGTCCATGCCTGCTTGGTCAAAACTGTGACCATGGAGTTTGAGAACAAAGCTGTTAGAAATTTGTTTTGTTACCCAGAGGAGAATGTCTGTGACTCGTGCCTGTCTGCAATCCTTCCTTCAGGTAGGATGCTTTTCTGGAAGAGAGGTTGTCTGTTTTCTTTATTTTTAGAGGAACTACTGTTTGCTTTTATTGGTAGAAATGTGAGACAGTCTCCCTTGGTAATCTCTGTGTAACTTTCAGTCTCCTGTGCAGAGCCTGCTTATGAATTCAGATGTGGGAGGGGAGTGCAGTTTGAACTTTGGGGTTTTTTGGTTGAGGGAAACCTGAATTGTTTTCATGAACAGTCTTTGACTTTCTCATTTTCTGTTTTGAAATACATAGGGGAATGGAACCCCTATTTTAATTCCATCAACACAGGCCTTCTCAAAGATTATTATAACCCAAAAACACCAAGTCATGCCCAATTGCCTAGTTTCTATGAACAGCCCTGAATAATCTGGAAATGAATTTGATAGAAAGAGATTTCATGCCGGTTCCTGTAAAACTAGAAATATAGGATGACACTTCTCCTGTACCTTAGTCCCATTAAATAGTTACCTGCTGTAGAAAGCTGGATAGCTATTTTATGTAAATTCATTCTACTTTTCTGATATTCTCTGAGCAGCTGGCTGAGCTGGTCTAGCAATGCAGTGGTGATTTTTAATTTTGTCCACTGTGCAGACTTAACACTGGAATAGAATGGTAAGTGCAGTGTAAATGTTAGGAGATACTCTGCATGGTGACTGAAGGCAAAGTTACCTATTTTCTCAATGATCTCTCAAAAACCTCTCAGTGACATTCTGTTGCTATAATACAGACAGCTCCCTAAAGCATCTGAGCATTGAGTGAGTCAGAAAAAGTTGGGGCTTGCTGTTGAGAACTGCACTAACTGCAATAGGGCCAGTATATGGCTATGCTTATGATTAAAATGTTAGCAAAATACTCTCCCAGGTATTCTCGTCCAAAGGGGGAAATGGCAGTTGCTTACCAAGAAGACATCCCTGATTTGGGTGGGGGAGAAGGAGCACGGCCTGTTGACTGCCCCTTTGGAGTCCTCAATTTCTTCTCTTCCCCCCTGGGAGCAGCTCCCCCAATACCCTTTATACCCCAGTCTTAGTCGATCACCCTCCCAGGGGTGGTGTTTAACATGAATTGGGTGAAGAGTTGAGTACCTCAGCCATGTATGTGTAGCATGTGCTGCAGTTTCCTCAATAGCATATTTAGAGATGTCAACTTTCCTGTTCATTTTGCAGTTAATGAAGCCAAAGGTCTCCCTTCAGGCACCAGGGGCTTCACACTTGCGTGTAGAAACCGTCTCCCTAGTTACTCTGCAGTGTCTGGCCAGAGCTGGGCTGTGCTGCTGATGTAAGACTCCCTCCTTCAGCTGCTTCTCACAGCACCACTGTGGATCTCCATCCACAATATTTGCATGAGAGATAAGCAGACAGGGGTGTTTTTAACCTCTTGAGTACAATTCCCCCAGTCTTCTATATCAAAGAGACAGAAGTTTTCTGGTTCTAATGAGTCTTTGGATAATTTTTCTCACCTGTCTTTGTTTTATTATTTTGGCACCCACAATGCTCGTGATAGGCCTGGTGGCTGTGTTGGACCACACTGAAGACCTTGGTTGTTCCAGGGGAGGTGCTTGTTGAGCATCAGGCTCTAGAGTTCCACTGAGAGCTCAATGAAAAGTGATGGCATCAGGATAAAGGTTGACTTGTGCCAAAGGAGGAGCTAATCTGTCCGTAGAGACCCCTGAGGACCAGGAGGGATTTGCCAGGAATAAAGCTCTAGCCAGCAATTCGTGGGTGAGCAAGAAGTGCCTGTTGCTCTTGTAATGAAATGATTTATTGGGTGATCTTTTCTGGGTGACAGTGTGTGATGGGGACTGGAACAGGCTCTGCAGGCCTTTTGTGCCTCATTAAATTTGAGAGGTGCAGGTCTGGCTTTTGGGATCTTGTTCTACAGCTGAATCCCAATGTGTTACCAGCTGGTAGCTGTGTCTCAGTGGGCTTGAGGTAGCTCCTTTATCAAATCATGATGTATTGAGGCAGCAGGTTTTGGGGTGTGGGGGAGGGTCTGCCACCTAGCATTCCGTGTCAGTTAATGCTTCAAGGAGTCATGCCAGATGCAGTGTGCTTCTCCAGTTGTAGCTGCTCACCCGTGGGAAACCTGAATGCAGGAGGGCTCCTGGCTTAGGAGAGGAGCAAGTTGTTTGCTGTCTGCCAGGTGTTTAACCCTTTGGTGGGCTGGGCAGCTGAGCATCTGAGGCAGTTTTGCTGCTGAGTGTAGTAGGAGTAGAGTGTCACCTGAATTGGGGCAGGTGGCCAGTGCTTTGTTTCTGCTGCTGGTTTGGCAGTGCCCACTTTTGAATGTTCTGCTTCACACTGAAAAGGCATATGTCCCCCTTTGGTAATCTGCTTCAGGTAGACCCCTGAGGCTTCCAAGTCAGGCACAGCTTTGTCAGTCTGCAGGAGTGGGGCTTGTTCTGGTGCTCTGGGTGTCGCGGTAAGAGCATAACAGTTGGACAAGAGCTGTTCTAGACTACTGAAGGCAGCAGCTAAAACTGCTGACACAGAAGAAGGAAGGAATGACCCTGTGTTACAGAGCCAGAGCAAAGGCTGGCAGAGTTGCTCACATGTTTTTACATCACTATATTCCTACTGGAAAGAAGTGTCTGTGTGGACAGTTACTGCCATGGGCTTGGCTGCAGATTTGGCAAGGACTAGTGTAGAGCAAAGAACAAGAAACATCCAGTTGTTGGCTGTGCTGTGTAGCATGATTTTTTGTAGGAGACTGTGCTGCAACATTTCTTCCCAAGTTTTGGCTGATACCTGGGTAGAGGCTGTCAGTATTCCTTATAGGCTGAACCTTGGTGAGTAGAGCTGCTGAGTGCAAAGGAAAACCTGACCTGGGATTTCCTGTTTCTGAAATGTTGTGATTTAGCACTCAGGTATCAGCTCTTTCAGTTGCCCTGGCAAATAGAGCATCACCTCTGCAGGTTGGCTGGGCCAGCCCCTACCTGTGTCACTTGATAGCGGTTTGAGTAACTATGGGTGGGAAAATTCTTACCTAATGCTGAGCAAGGCCCGTTGCTGGAGGAAGGAAAATCTCACCAAGAAGACTCTTTTCACTCTCTCTTGTTCTTTTGTAGACTTCTGGCCTCATATCCATGCAGCATAACTTTTACCTGTGTTTCCAGGTGCTAGGTGCAGTGTTACGGTCTCTTCCTCTCTAGAAGAGCTTTCCTCTCCAGCAGGCCTTCACCAAATACTGGCTGTAAACCAATCACTGTACTCTCCAACAATTTAAACAAGCCTTGTAAGAAATGGGGTACCACATTCAGAGAAGGACTCTTTTATCATATACTCTTGGGCCTGTCTTCTTTACTCCACTGTGCCATGCAGGATTAAATTTCTTTTGGCATTAGAGAAATCCCTAGATGATGTCTTTTTTGTTCTTCAAGACATGTGCTTTATTTTACTAAAATATGGAATTGTCCCTATGAGTTGTTCCCTTTCTGTGCTGGATGTAAAGTTCCTGAGGACACGCAGTGTGGGCAGCCAGGGACTTGTCTGAAATCTCTTACATTTCTGTGCTGTCCTTTGCTTTGCTCTCCTTGCCCAGTTGTTAAGTTTTGGGGTTGGTTTTGTTTCAGTTCTTTCTTGAGTTTTTATATTTGGTTTGCTTATGCAGTGTCATGCAGCACCATGTTATGTGATTTATGTTAAATTACATTATTTTGGGGGGGGTGTTATTGTATGTTATGGTTTCTTACTATTTGATGGCACTCTGTGCTAAAGCTCCCTGGCAGCCTGGCAAAGCCAGAGAGCCATGGGAGTGAGCAGCAGGTACACAGGCCATGCAGCCTTTGAACCTTGTGCTGCTCGGCCAGTGCTGCAGGAAAAGTGCTGCTGTGCCTGCCCTGTGTATTGGTGCAGCAGCAGCTGCCTTTTTGCCTTGCCTTTTGCCATGCCACTTTCCTTTTCCTTGCCTCTTACCCCTTGCCTTGCCTTTTCAGTTTTGCCTCTTGCCATGCCTCTTGCCTTTTGCCCTGTCTTTCAGCGCTTGCCTTGCCTCCTGCCTTTCCTCTTGAATGTTACATTCCTTTACACTGCCATGCAGTTTCATAAGTAATAGAGGTGGTAGTGGGATGGTTGGACTAGATGATGTTGGAGGTCTTTTCCAACCTGAATGATTCTTCAGTTCTATGAAAGCGGGCTGTTAACGTCTGTGCTAGATGGCAGAGATCAGAACTGATGCTGTCAAGTCAAGCATCAGCATCCTCAAAACTCTTTTCAGCTACTCTAAAGCTTCTTGAAAGTTTGACTTTCATCTGGTGTGTTGTCCTTACTACTGTTCCCTCTGGTTTAGTTTCCATAATAGGACTCCCTCCCCTTAAACAGGCCGAAAAGCAGGTAGCCTGGCTGTGCGTCTCCTCCATGGCCAGCAGCATGCTTCCTATCTGTTGATCCAGCAGCTCAGCAGTCCCAGTATCCAAGACTGATGACAGGAGAACCTTGGATTGCTGGAGTCTTTGTTGAGCCTTGGAGACAGACAGGCTTTATCCTTTCTGAAACTGGTGGCAAATTTGCCTCAGTTGAAATGAGGAGAGCACGTGACCCTTCCAGGATAGTACTTTGTATAAATCAGTACGACAAAGTCAAGTAGATCAGGAACTTTCCTTCTGAGGTGGCTCTGACTGCCTGGATGCTTATAGTACAAACCTAATGGTGGAGATTGGTGGTCGTTCACACGCTTCCCTGCCCAAGAGGTTCATGCCTCATTTATCCCTCTAGGGAACAGTGAAAACCTTTTTATTAACAATGTGTACTTCTAAAATGGTATGAAAACCAAATTATTAGTGTATTTAAAGTGATTATCCCCTGTGCTGCTGGTTGGGACGAGCCTCGGCTGGGACCCCCAGCCACACAGTCTCCTGCTGAGGACCCAGGGGACATGGCTCAGCTCAGCTTGGGGTCCTTCCATCCCTGCCAGAGCTCTGCTGTAGCTGTGCTGCCCATCTCTGCCGCTGCCTCCTGGCTGGGCCCAGGACCTGTACTGCAGAGAGCCGCTCTCCTGCATGGAGCCCTCAGACCCAGGTCAGAGCTCGTCAGGCAGAACTCAGCATCTCCTATTCTATTCCATTCCATGCCACACGCTTGCCCTGAGTCACCCAACTATGAGACTCTCCTTTCCCTGAAAAGCATGGGGTTCTTCAGACCCAAAACCACTCCCAAGGACACAAAGGACTCAAGTGGAATCCTGATTTGGTTTTATTTTTCTGAGTCTTTTCAGAGCCCTTGCTAACTGTCATAAAGACAGGAGCAGGCTGCTGCAGTCTTCAGCTGTGAAAAACATCCCTGGCAGCCTGGCAAAGGCAAGTCCCAGCGCTGCAGAAGGCAGATGCAGGCACCTAGGCTAAACAGTGCCCGTTCCTTCCAAAGCCAGAACATGAAGAATGACCATCAGGACTGACCACACACAAAAGAAGAGGCAGAAAAAGATGATGAAAATGACCCAAAAAGATGAGGAGGTGCTGTGTGGTGCTGTGGCATCTTTTCCCCCATCTGGCAGCCATTGATGACAAAAGCATCCTTTTTGTATTCCCAAACTGGCTGGGCTGTGCTTCTTGGCCAGCGACGCGTGAGCAGTGCTCCTGTGCGTGCCCTGTGCTTCTCCTGCCTGCAGGGAGAGCTGGAAAGGGGCAGCCACTGCCCGATGCTGCAGAGCTCCCACTAGGAACTTGCCCGGGGCAAGAGAGCCGGAGAGAGCCAGGGCGCGAGTGGCACCTTGCAGGTGCCAGAGCAGCAGGAGAGAACCCAGCCCAAAGGGTGCGGGGGAGCCCTGACAAGGGGCTGCGCTCAGTGCTACAGAGGCAGGCAAAAAACCCCCAGGCACAGCCTGTAGCTTGCCAGGGGGGAAAAAAGCCTTCCTCCCCCCAGCTGTAGGGCACGAGAGGCCACCTTGGTGGGGCATGAGCAGCAGCGGGCAGTGAGCCAGCCCAGATGGGCCGGAGGGGCTCTGGCAAGGGGTCCTGCTCAGTGCTGCAGAGGAAGGCAAAAAACCCCCGGGGCCCAGTGCCAATCTGCCCCGGGGGAAAATTCCTTCCTGACCCCAGCAGCAGAGCTGGCGATCAGCTACTCCCTGAGCATGTGAGCAAGACCGGCTCCCTCCTCCCACAGGCTGGTCAGGCCTCCCAGGAGATGCCCTAGCCCTGTTCTCCCTCAGCCTGGAGCCATCTCAGGGGCTGCCCCGAGTGGCCAGGTGCCCCTGGCCTGATGGACCCTGGGGGAAAGTGTCCTTCCCTTGCACCTGCTGGGACACCTTGGTCCTGCAAAGCAGCGGGACCTTTGCCACTTCTCTACATCCCATTTCTTACAGCTGCGCTGCTGCCCCTGTCTCCGTGGCAGGTGAGGATGGTGAGCTCTGCAGTGCTTCTCCAGAAGGCATTCCCTTGCTCTTGCCATATCTATCCATCAGCAAAGGCCTGAGAACCTCAGGCACCTCCAGGGATAGGTGGTGGTTCCCATGCTGTGAAGAGCTTCTGCCCATTCCCCAAGGCTGAAGCAGGATTTGTATCCATCAGATAAGATTCCAGCGTAGCCCGGCTGCAGAATCCCTTGCAGTGAAGCACCTCCAGTATAGCCTGGTCCAGGCCTTCCTCCCTGAGGGATTGCAGCAGTAGCTCCTGAGGACATCCTCTGAGCTGTCTGCTTCAGGCTGCCCCTGCAGCAGCTCTGCCTGCGGGCCAGGGCAGGCTGCTGCCCTCTCTACTGCCCTGGACACTGTCACTGCTGGGTTGCCAGGTGCTGGCTCTGTGACATAGTGGGGGAGCCCCGCCCACCCAAGCCCCACCTGCCTCAGCTCTGCCCACCCAGGCCATGTCCATCCAAGCCTCACCCACCGAGGCCCCGCCTACCCAGGCCCCACCTGCCATCCCCAACCCCCACCCCCACCCAGGCCCCACCTTCAACCCCCAACACCCCCCCTCCTCCGGCCCAGCACCCTTGGGTGCTGGCCCCCAGGCAGTCCCTGTGCCCAGCAGGCCCCGGGCCCTCTCCCTGCCCGTGGGGGCCACGCAGCAGGCACAGCTGCTGGCTGGGCACCCCTGTGAAGCCCTCTGCTTGTTCAGGCCACGCCAATAAGGAAGGGTTTGATACCACCCACATTGCCTTGGCTGTGGTGATGCTCCAGGGGAAAGGAAGGGCCTGGCTGCCCTCGGCAGGAGCTCTGCAGGGACACAGGCAGCATGCCCGAGTGCCTCCCCATTCCTCTGCCCTGCGCCAAGGCAGCTTTGCTGCTGCACTCTCCACTGAGGTCTTCCTTGTGCAATGAAATCCCATTGTCACAGAATCACAGGAGTCCTGAATTGTCTTCTCTTCTTGGGTGTATTTTCCCTTTCACTCCAGGGGCGCTTTTCCTCCTCTGCTCTCCATCCTCCACACCTTTCTGGAAAGGCTTAGCAGCCCCCTCAGACTTCAGCTTGCTGCTTCTGGTTTTCGTTTTCAGCACTCTGATCTTGTCAGGCAGTTTCCTAGGTGGTCATTGTAGTTTCCTTTGCGATTTGACTTAGCTCCTCTTCCCCTCTCCTCCTTCCTTTCCTTCTTTTCAGGACAGTATTAAAGCTCAATTTAACCATGGAAAGCAACAGAAAAAAAATGGTGTTCATTCAAGGTACATTCTGGTTCCTTGTTCTCAGTTACTATTTGAAGAAGCAAGAGGGTGGTGCTTAACCAGCTAAAAAACGTCCTTTTAATGTTGTGCTAATCTGTTGACAAGGTTGCTTCTCTATGTCTATTATAGACTTCCACCTCAGGCTGCTGGTAGGTATTCTGCCAGAGTGCTGAAAGGGCCCTGCTTTGCAAACTAAATCAGTTTCACTCAATGATTTTTGAGAGCACCTTGGAGGGAAAAAATTGAGTAAAAATGTTCTGGTTAGACATCTTTCACACCATGTGTTTTTATTTGGGCATATATATCTCCATTTTTCATTTAGTCACTTTTAAACTTCGTAAGTATAGCAGAAATGTGTGAGAAAAAATTCATAGTACAGGTGTGATCTTTGTTTCCAGAGTTAATTTTATTTTATACTGCTCAATGTGTGGTAAAGGTCAGAATGAAATGAAATGTCCAAACCCTGATCCTCCCTGCAGTGATGCTTACAGCTTCTGCACATGTAGTTACTGGCACCAATGGGCAGATAACATGCTCTTTCTTAGAACAAATGATATGTTCCCAAGTGGGAGCGTTTCCTCTGGCTTATCCCATCCTTCTGAGTCCCTCCTCAGTTACCTGCTGATGAGTGCTACAAGGCACTAAATATCTTCTTCTCACGAGCTCTTCCCAGCACGTGCCCTGTGCCCTCAGCTGCACATAGCTCAAAAAATTAGCTGGATTATAGACTTTGACACACAGTGCATACATGACAGCCCAGAGTCTCATTGCCCTCAATAAACCTCAGACCGAATGTGCTCAGTTCTGGCCAGCTAACAGAATCTTTCCAGTCATTCCACTTGTCAGTTTATCCATAGGCAGGTGGAGCTCCAGGGGAGCTGCCTTCCCTTGCTTTGTGGGGACTTATGCACAGCATCTCTTAGGATTAGGGAGTGGTTGTTTCTAATACGTTCCTCTCATGACAAATGTCCCAGGATATTCGTACAGTGCCTGACCTGATTTCGGTTAGATTATTGCCATCAAATATTGAGGCTGGTTCTGGGAATACCTCACCCGGTACGTACATCTGGGCATTATAAATACAGTGGGGTGACTGTCACTTACACAACAGATCACCAGTGTAAAAATTCTGGCATCAGAATGACCTTGTGATCCTGGGACAGTGAGGAATATCTTAAAAATTCTGAACTGAGTATTTATTCCCATGGGTACGTCTAGAATAAGGTGATGCAGGTCAGAAGTGAGTCTGGGGAAGGGCCAAGGTTCTGCTGGGATCTGGATGCCCAAGGCCAACTTCTCCCCAGGCTCTACAGACACTTATTATTTGTGTGTGTGTGTGGGGTGGAAATAAATAAACAAACCTGTTAAACACCTTTTCAGATCTATTGATGACTACACTAGCCACAGGTAAATAGCAATCCCTTAAGCCAGTCAGGCCATTTACAAGTAGAGATATTTTGATTCACTCCAGAGACTGCTTCCCCCTGCAACTGTCCAAACCCCCTTTGGGATGAATGATGATATAACTGGGGCCATTGTAAATAAGATTTTCTTCCTCCAAACAGAAATATATGTTGCAAATGTTCAGTGTGGTGTTCTTCCTAATTTTG
Source organism: Laterallus jamaicensis coturniculus (assembly GCA_022605575.1). NCBI lineage: Eukaryota > Metazoa > Chordata > Aves > Gruiformes > Rallidae > Laterallus > Laterallus jamaicensis. The sequence continues at coordinate 4,739,800 of JAKCOX010000014.1, forward strand.
ATGAGAGACGTGCTGGCCTTCACAAAGCTCTGTTGCCAGCCAGTTTGAGATTCCCTGGAACAACCTATGTGTTAGGGTTGGTATACATAAGAATGAACCATGTGTTAAGAAAGAAGAGTGGAGAGACTTGAATAAGGACCCATCAAAATCAAAAGCTAGGGAGGGGTATCTTCAGAGAGTCCATAGGTTTAAAACCTGACCTTAGACTCCAGGATTCAAAGTAACAGGTGCCAAAAAATCTTGGGAGAGGGCAAGAACTTTTTAAAGTTCTAATTAATCCGTTGCTTTAGAGACATTTAGGATAAATGCTGTATGTGTCAGACATGGAGTGTGGAGAGCTCGGCCTGATAGTTTGCAGGTAATTACTTTCCAAAACCTAGCTGATACATACACCTTGATAAACCAGCCAGTGAAAAAGCCCTTTCTGGCTGTGGTGCAAGGCTGTTTAATGGGGCAAAGGCAGGGCAGGGTGACTGACTGAGGAGGGAGAGAGCAGCTGTGTGACTGAGTACAGCCCACACATCTTCGTAAGGGAAAAAAACGGGCTTGGTGGTGGGGGTTCTGCTGTCATTCTTTCAGACAAATGGGATGTGTTTGGAGTGATGTGTTTGGAATCAGATGCCAAACCAGCCAGAAAGAAAAACTCTGAAGAAGGTGTGAAAAAATAATTCAAAGAATTTAGGAGCCCTGTGCACACTGGGATCTTGTTTTGATCTTTCACCAGCCTGACAAGAGGCTGCCTGCAATTCTTTGGATAAAGGTGCTAAACTTTGTATTTCTGGTTTTGTTTTGTTCATTTTTAAAAATGCTCATGTGAGAACAAAGTAATTCTCACATAAGTAAGTAATAAGTAGAATATGTGACCTTTATATAGGTCACAATTCTGTCATACATATTGTGACTGCTGCAGTTAGTATGGTAAATCTGCTTCCTAATACCACAGGAAAATGTGCCATGCAGGTCTGGGGCTGGGCATATGTCAGAAATACAAGGTCTTCAGAAGCATAGCTGGACCTAGGGGTGTATGAAGCAATTTGTTTTGGCAGGCACAAGGCCTTCTGGCTTGACTTTTCTTTCAGTCTGAAAAAAATCACACTCCCTGGCTGTGTCAGCAGCAGATAATGCGGCTTCCAGAGCTGGTGGCTTCTAGAAATCTTGTAGAAATCTGCATCCCCGTTCTCTCCTTGATGCCCGCTGGCGCTTGCTGCTTAGGAAACTCGGTCCCGATGCTTGTGCGCTGGGGCAAACTGCTGGCAGGACCTGCAGCCTGTGGAGAGAGAGGCCCACGCTGGAGCAGGTTTGCTGGTGGGGGACGACTTGTGACTTGTGGGGGACCAGGCTGGAGCAGTCTGGGCCTGAGAGACTGAGAGACATTCTCTGATTTATGATTGCATCCCACAGCAGTGACCCATGCTGGGGCTACTGGTGACAAGCTGAAGGCCTGTGGGAAAGGACTCATGTTGGAGAGGTTTGGGGAGGACTGTCTCCCATGGGTGGGACCCCATGCTGGATCAGGGGAAGGGGGTGAGGAATGACCCCTCTCCCCTTTAAGAAAAACAACTTGTGGTGAACTCCCCAGTGCCTCCATTCCCCATCTCCCCCTGTGACCCCTGAGGGGTGAGGGAAGGGAGAGAAATCATGAATAAAGTTAGTCTGTGGAGAAGGGAGGGGTGGGGGGAGGTGTTTTAAGATCTGGTTTTACTTCTCATTATCCCACTCGGTTTCTCTGTGTGTGTATGTGTATGTGTATGCAGTGTAATCAATTAGATGCAGGGGGTGGGGGTGTTACTCTGTGTTGAGTCTGTTTTGCCTGTGACACTAATTGTGGAATGATCTCTCCCTGCCCTTACCTTGACTCCTAAGCCTCTCAATATATACTTTCTCCCCTGTCCAGCTGAAAAGGGGAGTGACAGAGTGGCTTTGGTAGGTGTCTGGCCTCCAGCCACGGTCAAACCACCACAGTCCTTCTTGGTGCCCAATGTGGGGCTTGAGAACTTTGAGATCAGGACAGTAATTGGAAGAGAGAATGGGCAAAACAGACTGTACATAGCCAGGGAGCGTGGGGAATTTCAGTTGGAATGTGGATTTTAATGGTAATTCTTAAATATGTGCTTCACAAAGGCAAGAGGTGGATCGAGTGTTGTGGTTTTGCATGCCCAGGTTCTGGTGGAGGATGAGGGACCTACAGGGGTGGCTTCTAGATGTGGCTTGTTTTCTAGGTTAAATAGCAGAAAGTGAAGAAAGAAGCTTGACAGAGCTCAGCATCAACAATAATGAATGCCCCTTTGTGAAGAATCTGCCACGAGGGTTTTCTAAAACAGCCCAGAAACAGATAGGGTGAGGATCTCTCTGTCTGAGTAGGAAGGGGTGGTTAAACTATAACTCTGTTTTTTTTCTCTGACATAATTCCAATAGTCTCTTTGCATGACTTGGGAAGCAGCGTGCTGGCAGCATTTGGTGTTTTCTCTACTTGCTGTATGTAATGCAGGTATTTCTAATCCTGGGCTGGGTAGGCAGCAGTATCCTTGTTCTGCCTGGTTCTTACAGGGCTGTCTATATCTGTGTGTGTGTCTCTTGCCTACACCAATGGCTCTGCTGCCATAATTCCCTTGTAAGTTGACATCTCTACTTTATTCTGGCCCCTAATATTAGCAGTCCTTGTAGGTAGCATGGCTTTGCCAAGGTTTGTTAGGATTTGAAATGAATCAGGAGGCGTTTTCTTAGTTTCCTCTGAGGTGAAATTTTCCTTTCAACTGCCAGCAGGTTTGCTATCACCTGTTGACTTTTCTTTGTAGCACTGATGCAAAATACACCTCTAGTATAGAAGACACCAGGATGCTGATATTTTCCTATCATTGACTGTCCCTGCATTTGAATAGAGCATTTCTAGTCTCATTCACACAGACAGCATTCATGTTTAGATTTCTTTTACTCTGCTGAAGTCTACTTGTGTCCAGGTCTTTAATGTTACGGAGGTTTCTTGTAAGACCTTTTAGGTTGGGAAGTTCCCAATATCCTTCTCTTGTTTTGCCCTGTGGTAGAAACCAACCAGACACAACACATGTACCTCACTGTTCCTACCCTCTCCACGCTGACCTGCTCTGCTGGTTGAGCTGCAGTGGCCTCAGGCAGAGGGGTTTATATGTAGTTTTTCGTGTGCGTCTTGCCTCTCACTGGGAGCGCTTTTTGCTTTGCACAGTGCAAGCCACCTCTGCTGCAAACCTGCTGTGTTCTAACACTTGCTTCTCTTGTGGTAGCATGTCCTGCTGTTGTACCTCCACCTCTGCATGCTCATGAGGCTTTTTACAATTATCTTAAGCATGGGATGCAGGGGGAATTGGCCAGCCCCTTTTCAGTGGTTAGTGGAGACAGGACAAGGGGCAATGGCTGCAAGTTAGAACACAGGAAGTTCCGCACCAACATGCGGAAAAGCTTGTTCACAGTGAGGGTGAGGGAGCCCTGGGACAGGCTGCCCAGGGAGGTGGTGGAATCTCCTTCTCTGGAGATATTCAAGACCCATCTGGACGCCTATCTGTGTAATATGAGCTAGGGAGCTGCTTTGGCAGGGGGGTAGAACCTGATGATCTCTTGAGGTCCCTTCCAACCCCTACAATTCTGTGGTTCTGCGAGTGGGATACCAGTGTTCTCAGTTGGTTTCTTATGAAAAAAGTACAAAACCTTTGTGATTATATACCCAATCATAAGGGTTGGAAGTGACCTCAAGAGATCGAGTCCAACCCCCATCATTAGAGCTATCCCTTCTATAAATTTGGGATGTGAAATTGACTTCAGTATGACAGTTTTCACCTTTATTTTATCTTTATAAATATTTATAAATGTTATTATCATTTCATTTTATAAATTTTAACTCACTGCACTCTAGGAATAAAGCTAACATCTTCCACAACAATAGAAAATATTCTTAAAAAACTGTTTCTGTGGCTGCCAGATACTTCAGCTTCACTTAGGTATGAACTCACAAAAGCGATCTTCTTTGAGCGCTACCTGTCCTTGAACATGAGTGGTTCAAATGACAATTTGCTTTGGAGGAAACCATTCATTCTCAATTTTGATAGCAGGTTTGATTGCTGATAAAATTCAGAAAATAAATTTTAAAAAAAGGACAAGGTTAAATCAACAACAGAGGAAAAATAGTAGCTTACAGAAACCAGTAAAGTACACAAGTTTACTGTTTCTCACTAAACAGACATCTTCTTGTTCAAGTGGTTATTAAAGAGCAGAAGTGTCAAGTTTACTAGAATAATCTAAATCAACGAACTAAAATTAAACCTTAGCAGTTTGCTCATTCAGAGAAAAGTCTATTTTTAAACACAAACCCTTAAAATCAACACGTCCCGAATCTAAAATGATTCTATTCACTACAACTGGTAAATGCAAGTGTTGCATTCAAATTCATTAATCAGTTGTGGCATTACTGAATGATCCTGTTACACGGTCTGTGACAGGCGGCAGGGACCTGACTCAGTACCCCATTATTTCCTAGAAATCCTACTCTCAGGGATTTGTTGAAAACTCCTTCCCTAATGCCATAGTTCTAGTCTGCTTATTCCCCTTATTTAGATCCAAATTTCCTATTTCCATGGTGTCTCTCCATAGAACTCAACTCTATATAGAGTTGGGTTTTTTTTCTCTTTTTGGAAAGATCTATCAAGTTCCCTCCCTATCAAAGGGCTGCTATTCAGCACTACTTTTTCTTGTCATTACAAGTTTCAGAGATCTTTTCATCTCATAAATTCTTTACACTATATCAAATATAACAGTACTTGCATTTAATCTCCTATCTTGCCAGGAGCTAAAAATACCTTCAATTTCAGCATGTTTTGTTGATGAAACACAGTGTTTTCCCAGTCTTACTAATACTCATAATGCCATATTGCCTCGCCTTTCCCTCTCTTCTCCCCTTCTTTCTTCTTCTCTCCAATAGGGTTATTCTGTTTTGTTCTCTTGCTAAGATCCCTGATTTCTCCCCACATTTTCACACACATACTTTTCTGTTCTCTCTTACTATTTTCCTGTTATGTCTGGGAATGCTATTCGTGGTGTTTGCATTTTGAACTGTAATAGGACGAGATGCTGAAATAAGAGCAAGGAAAGGGAGGTGATGACTAATGCCATCATTAAAGCAGTGGAATATTCTGAATTGTAGATGATTTGCACATATTATTTCTTAGTACAAAATAAACCAATTATATGCTGCCACACAATGGGCAGTGTGTCTGTAAGCAGATAGGTAAATCAGCCTGTTATAGGAGATGCTGTTAAGTTAGACTCAGAACATGGAGCTGCTTTGTGTGTTCTGGTTCTTACGCTAAACAGCAAAAAAGAAGAGTTTGTGTGTTGAGCTTTTGCTATGTCATTTCCTTCTATCTACAATTCAGGCAAGATAGCTTTTCTATATAGATCACAGCAATGGGTCCTATAATGCCAGTGAAGCAAAAAACATACAGATGCCATTAAAAGACAACCAATCTATGCAGAGCCAATAAAGTAGCAATTAGAGAACTTACATCTGCATAAGCTAAAATAAGCAAGAAGAGTTAATTAGAAAATCTTGTGTCTGCCTGTGGTCTTACAGAAATTACCTTACTAGATTCTTCTTCTTTATCCCCCCAGAATCCCTCTTGGAGAACACATGTGGAGGAGAAGGAAAGAGCTACATTAACTCTTACATACTATTCAATTGCTAGAAACTTACCTGGCGACTAAGCATCCTTGGGTAAAAAAAGAAGATCAGATTGGGCTAAATGGTGCTAATGCCCAAGGATTCTTAAATAAATGGCTCACCAATGTTAAAGAAGCCCTAAAATATGTTATGCCCACATAATCTATTCCCCACTTATACCTTGCTTTCTGGCTAGGAAGCATCAGAAGAACTGCCCATCACTCTCCATTCTCCCTGTGCCTGTTACACAGCTCAAGCCATAGTATTTTTAATGCTTTCTCTCCTCCCTGCTCACAAAGCAAAGGACTGTGAGTTGAACTTTGAAAATGACATGCTGTGGAGTTTGCAACATTTATTTCTGGCAGTTTAGTAGCTCAGTGGTGGAGCCCTTCACATCTCTTTTGTTTCAAAGTGAATGGTCAAATGAGGATGACTTTATGAGTTAAAGCCCACAGGATTAGAGGAGCTCAGTTTATGTTCTTCCTTTCGTTCTCCTCTTCCATTCTCCTTAACAATGGCTTAATATGAATTACATCCCACATGGCAAAGATCATATCTTACATAGGTTTATATAGTACTTTAATTTTATATAGTACTAAGTTTTAGTTTCCTGTCCCTAGATCCAGGTATTTTCTTCTGAATTATTCCAAGAAGAATTGAAACCTATTTGGGTCACGTTAGTAATATCTAAGAATGACAATTCTGTCTCCTTCCTTGTATGTCTTCTGAGGAAATATTTTACATGTTTTTCTTGGAAAAAAGCCTCACAAAACTAACAAACAAATATGCAGATGCACAAGCACAAATAATGGTAAATATACGTTCAAGTAAGCAAACCTATGACTATTTTTCAGAAAAAAAATAAATGTGAAAAGCATGCTAAAATAAGGATAAGCATATGATGGAGGAACATGATAATGTGTTGAAATAGAATTTTTTATCTGGAAAAATATGAGGAGTCATTAAATCTTCAGATGATCATTTTTCAGAACTGTTTTCAGAACAGAATCAGTTAGGTAGGGGTTAACACAGTCTACTCAAAACTGATGACTCCTCAAAGTATTTGCAATTCTTCATTTATTGATCGAGTTGATTTATGCTTTTACCTCTGCAATTCCTGTAACAGCTAGAGATGTGGAAAAGTAGAGAGAGTTCTGTTTTTTACAGAGGCTTGTTAGCTGTTTTAGTTTTCCATACAAACAAAAAGACATTTCAGATAAAGTTCTAACAGTATATGAACACCACTAGTCCACTGAGATGACGGGAAATTAATAATAAGAGATCATCGAGTCCAACCCCCATCATTAGAGAGGGTAGTTAATGAGAATATTTAAATCTGTATGTTGGAAATAAAGATGGTGTAAGTATGCAGTTTAAATTGTAAGTATTGGTAAGAAGGGATTTCATTAATAAGAATTAAATAAAATTGAATGCTTAAAAGATATATTAAAGTTGTATTAAATTATGTGGGACCTTAGCACGATGCCAGGTGTATGGAATAAGGGTGGAGGTTGTCTTGGGTCTGGTTGAGCTGGAGTTCATTTTCCTCTGTGTGTAGGTAGTGAGCACAGTGTTAATGACATGCCAGGCTTTTGGCTAGTGCTGAGCAGTGCTGTCACAGCAGTACGGTTGACTCATTTCACACCCCTCACCACCGGGCTGGGGTTGGACTTGGGATCTTGGGAGGGGACACAGCGGGACAGCTGACCCAAACTGCCCAAAGGGAGATTCCGTACCCTGTGGCGTCTGCTCAGCAATGAAAGGCTGGGAGAAAGGAGAAGGGAAAGGCTTTCACCCTCCAGAGCAATTGTGATGTACACTGAAGCCCTGATCCCTGGGAAGTGGGCAGACACTGCCTGCTGAAAATAGAGAAGTAGAGAATAAATCTTTTGCGTTATTTTGCATGTGTCCTTTTGCTTTTTCTTTATAAAACTGACTTTATCTTGACCCATGAGGGTTTCTTTTTTTTCATCTCATTTTTCTCCTCTCCCTGATTCTCTGAGGAGAAGAGTTGATGGTGGGGCTTGGTGGACACTTGGCATTCAGCCAAGTTCAACCAACTGGGTGGATGACAGACTTTTCTTGTGGACTCCTTGAGCGAGTGTTTATTAAGGAAAACAACAGCACAGCTAAGTCTGGATCTGCAACAGTGACAAGCACATTAGCTTATTCAGCATCTTTAGCCTGTTAATGGCTATATACTTATGCATCTGAAACTGCTCATTTATTATAGACCACCAAAAGCCAGCTGCCTAAGGACTTTGCAGCAATATTTTATTCAATATTGTATTGATTTAGCAATAATGGCACAGTTGATGGAACCAACACAGGAATATTGGAAGGCGTATGTCTAACAAATCATGCAATCGATTTTCCAATAGGTAACACATCACCAATCAGCTTTTAGAAAGCCTGCAGTGGTATCCAATTTTCTGCACATAAAGGTTTATCCTTGTTAGGACCAATAAGCAACCTTTCAGGACAAATTAGTCTGCACTTGCAATTGTTTCATCTGGTGACCAGAGAGTACTGTACAGATAACAGAGGCTAAATTTTGGCTCTTCAGCTATTTTCCAGGTGCTCAGAATAAAGAAAATGGAAGATCACAGAGGCTGAAATAGGCAGCCTATTCACACCACCTAACTTCAGTCATCTAACTACCTGAATTGGGAGCCTAGACTATCTGATGATGTCTCCAGAGAGCGATGGGAAATACTGAGGCTCTGCTCTCATTTCCAGCCTCTGGTGCTCCAGGGCGCTCTGACTGCAGAAGCTGCCCCAGCTCTTTACTCAGGCATCTTGGTCAGATGGGACTACTGTGCCAAAAGCATCAGTTGTGATGCAGTGATTTGCTTCTTACTGCTTAGGTGTGTTTGGTGTTGCTATATGAATGGGCAGAGAGGAAAAGTAGAACTACCGCTCTGTTTACTTGGATTAAGTTTTCTCTTCTGGGACACTACTCTGCAGCTGTCCAAGCCTCTGTATGTGTGGGTCTGCAGGCTGCTGCTTTGTCCCTCCACATGTTTGAATTCAGGGGTGGGAAGGCAGGCACGGGGGTCTTTTAAAATAACCAGTGCTTTTCTTTTTTATTTCTTTTTCCCTTGGGGATTTCTCTTTGTCCATTTTGTTCACTTCACTTGTAATACTGCTAATTAATGTCTATGCTGTGCTGTGCCATTCCTCCTTAAAAATAGCTGCACAAACAAAACAAATCCAGAATTACTTCTTGATTTCATTTAACCATAGTCATAAAAAGTCTCCTTTTTCCTCAGTGTACAAATACTGATATATATCTGATATTTTAATGTTTTCATCAAACACCCTCCCCAACCATGTTAGTATTAAATTCTGTAAATCCATCCAGAACATTCTTAGTTGTTGCTGGGAAGAGTTAAGAATTAAAACTGAAGTGAGACCATCAACTATAGCTGTAGAATATAGTCAGCTGCTAGTCACAAACCTTTCAGCTACATTTCTTTAAACTCCTTCTCCAAGATAAATGCATTTTTATATAGTCATAGAAAGGGTACTAATAATACCTGAACTTGGAAGTAAAGTTTGGTCACAGACAGGAAAGCCAAGTAGGACACAGCTGAAGGACCCCAGACAAAGAGAAATTGAGTTGGTCCTTGCTGATATGGCATGGTCAGACATCCTCAGGGATGGATAAGACCTATTTTGTTGTAACTACAGGCTGTGATAAGTTCTATATTCATATGATAACGCATATCATAAGAAGAGCATCTCCCACACTGTTCCAAGTCATTTCTATTCTCAGGCCTCCTTACTCTTGCTTTTGGTAGATGTGTGCTTGCAACAGTTTCTAGAACAGGAATTCTCTGAACAATCTGTTTCCTACTCTTCTTCAAGTCCTTTTGAAAACACTGGCAGACCTATTCCTCACTTGAATACAGGTAATTTTATTTTTTAATACCACTGAGAGTTTTTCTGTCTTCAAATTAGGCTCTGTGGAAAACTGACAGTTCTAACATAACCTTCAGGTGGTCACTGAAGCTTCTGTTTTATCAATGATAAGTTATCACTGTTATCACTTAGAGCAGTGATATTTGTTCTATTTTTTAATATTTTTTACTGACTATGAAGAGTTCTGTGCCTAAGCAGGGTAACACAAAACTTTGCAGTAGAATAGGTGATACTGAATTTTTCCAACTTTTTGAGAAGGACAAAACGTGGACATAGAAAGGATGACAAAGGATGTTGGAAGAACAGGAAGAATTAGTGATATTTTGGAAAGTGAAGGCGAATGATGTGGGCTGAGCGGGGTCGGGCCAGAGCCCCTCGGGTGGCTGAGGCCAGCTTTTTCTCCAAGGGAGAACATTTTTTCCTCATGTAAATTTCTGTACAGCTCCATCTGCCAGGTTACACCCCACCGGTGCCCGTGTTCCTGGCCCAGTCTGAGGGTCTAGGGGCCTCTACGGGCACGTTGGCACGCACAGAAGCCCGGTGCAAGCTTCTCCATTGCCTAGTTTAAAAAGGGGGACCAAGCAGCCACCTGCACCTCTGTCCCGAGGGGAACTGACCCACGCACCCAGCCTTGCAGCAGCCGGCAACCTCACCCCAGACAGCCAGGAAAGGCACTCGTCACATGCACGCACCCACCTCCCCCCCGCCCCCCTTTTCCACCTGCCCCCGGGACACAACCGATGTGCAACGGGGCAGGCCAGGGGGTGCACGACTTACCCGAACAGGATCTGGCCTTGCTTCGTGGCTTGGGGGTGAAGCTGGACGCGGGGGCCCCCAGGAAGCTGCCCGGCTGGAAGAGGCTGCTGCTGTAGTCATGGGCGGCCGGCACGTAGGAGGGGTAAGGGGGGATGGGGGGGTGGGTGGAGGGCTGGGCCCCCATGCTGGTGAGGCTGCTTCTCAGAAGGCTGGCACTCTCCATCTCCATCCCCTCCGACAGCGACACTTGGTACTTGATGCTGGCTGCCCCGGCGGGGGATGAAGGCAGCGCTGGGGGAGTCGGGGTCCGGGGACGCTTCCTTGGGAGGGGTCGGGGGGAAGCCGAAAAGGTGGGAGCCGGAGTGCGAGGCCGGGGTGAGTGAAGACACGGAGGCGGTGCTGGACGTGCTGCTGCCTGGGTACACCGAGATGGCCCCGGGGGCGCCGGCCGCCGAGGGGTGCAGGGGTGTCTTGCTGAAGGGGCTGACGGTCCAGGTTGTGGTGATGGGCAGACAGTGCCGCCTTGCTGCTGTCCAGCCAAGGCATCCCGGGGCTGTGGATAAGATGAGGCCGGCCCATTGACTCCCGGTCAGGCGGGCTGTAGGAACACAAGAGCATTTGGGATCAGCGGGCTCAGCCCGGAGCGCCTCCGGGAAGTCCCCAGGCTCCCGGCCCGGGCAGCTCCCCAGCCTGCGGGCAGCCAGAGGGGAGCCGGGCGTGGGGAGACGTTTCACTACCCGGAGAAGAGCAGCCAGACTGGCCCAGCAGCCCCTTCGCCCTGTCCCCCCCGAGGGAGACGCCAGCCAGACCAGCGAGTAAGAGCCATGTGCAGCAGGAGGGGGACCCAGCGACCCGGGAAGGAAGTTAGAGGCACCCCCTTTCCTCCCGCCCCGCCCCGGGGAATAAGCACCGAACCCCTTTCTGCTCGGTCTTCCGAGCGAGCTGCTGCAACGCTCACTCTTCGGCTCCTAAAAGCACCCCCGAGTAAAATCCATCGCCGACTGGAATCCGCTTGTATTTTGCATCCGGGAAGTAGCCGTGTCTGAGAAGCTTTAGCCTGCGCGTACACAACTTCCCCCTCCTCTCCCACCTCCCCCCTTTTCTTTCCCTCCCCTCCGCCAGTCCTTGGTACATCTCTAGGGTAAAAATCCGCCCGTGCCTCCCTTGCTATCCTGTTTTCTTAGATCCCCTTCCCCCTCCGGCACACCGAAGCGGCCCCGGAGTGAAACTCCTCGGTCTCCACGTCGGACAGCCGCGCGGAGGGGCCCGGCGAGCGGAGGCGGGCGGGGAGGGGGCCGGGGGTGCAAAGGAGAGCAAGCGGGTACTGATTGACCCGCGGCGTGGTGGGCCATCCAGCGAGGCGGGTCCGTGGCCACCTCCACGGCCTCGGGCCTCCCACCCACCCCCGGACCCGGCGCGGGCGGCGCTCGGTGAGGGGTGGTGCTGCTAGGGGGTGGCTTTGGCGCTGCTGGCGGCTTTTAGGAGACGGGGGGGCTTTTCTTGAGAAGAAAACCGGCGGGTGACTGGAGTGCGCCTTGGGAAGGGCGGGGGAGGAGCCCCGGAGCCAGCGTGTCCCTCTGTCAAGAGGCGGGTGCGGAGGCAGGTCCGGGGAAGCGCCGGGGCAGCACCTGTAGGGAGAGACGAGCGGGTGAGCGGCTCGGCAGCCCCGGGGTGCGCTGCCCGCCGCGCCGGCTCCCCACCGGCTCCTTTCCCCAGCGGTAAATGGACGGGGAAGGGGAAGCGGAGCCCCTCCCCGCTTACAAAAATACCCTCTCTCCCAAAGTCCTCGCCTTGCGCCCTCCAAGAGCAGCAAAGCCGCTGCCTGGGCCGGCTCGGTCCTGTCCCCGCGCATCCATATGAGCGCTGGCGCCAGCTGCCCGCGGCGCCGCAGACGGGCCGGGGCGCGCAGGGCCGGCGGCCGGGCCAGCCAATCCCGCCGCCCCACACCGCCCCCAAACGCCCCCAACCGCACCCCCGGCCCCAAACGGAGACGGCCCGGGGGGCGGGGAGCGCGGCGCAGACCCCTCCTCCGCCTCCCGTCCCCCGCCCCCAGCATCTCCGCCCGGCAGCGCCGTGGGGGCTTTCCCCGCCCGGGCTCCGCACGCCCTGAGGGGCGGGGGCTGCGAAATAGGGGGGGGGAGGTCCCGCCGGGGTGTGCGGGCACGCGGGAGGCATGGGGGAGGGAGGGGGGGGGGGGTGTGCTGTCGGGCTGGCAAACGAGGAGGGACCCTTTGCGAAAACAAATGACCCCTCCCGCCGGGACGGACGATTTAAGCCGAGGGAGCGATTTAATTCCCGCGGCTCAAGTGGAGATTTCCAGCCGGCCGGCTCGTAGGATTTTACTTGATGTTTTTATTCCCTCCCGTTGCTCCCCGTCCCCGCTGCCCGCGTTTAGCGAGCCGGCTGCCGGCTCCGGTCTCGGCCGCTAAATGCCCCGGCGGCACGGCTGGGGTTGTTAATGGAATTCATTCACCCCTCGGGAACATCAGCAAGCCACGCTGGCTGCTGGAGGCGAGCAGCTTAGCTCCGCTCCGCAGCCGCTTCACACGGCTGGTTAAGCAGCTCTGCCCTCAGTTCTCTGCCAAGCCTCCGGGGAAGGGGGCTGCGGGCCGGGCCGGGGATGCGCCCTGCTCCCCGCGCACACACACACACACCATTTCCCTTCTTTTCTCCATTTTTTCTCCCTTTTTTTTTTCCCTTCGACAAAACGGGCTCCGACACATTAACTTTTAGGTTTTTTGGGGTTTTTTTGTTACTACCGTTGCAAATTATTTCCTCCCCCCTTCTTGCTTAATAAGGGAGCTTCCCCAGGTCTGGAAACACAGCTGGTTATTTTGACTTGACTGGCAAGTGATGTCATATTGTTAAGGGAGGGGGGAGACAACGTCCTTTAGCAACAGTTAGTAGCGCCATGTGGTGGAGGTGACGCCTCTGCCGGTGCGGAGGCGAAGGCAGAAAACAAATACTGCCGGCCGTGCACGCAGACTATTATTTACACGCCAGCAGTGGGGATTCTTTTATTCTTCCTCTTTTATATTTTTTTTCTGCTCCTGGGTGTTTGAATCAAGGAAAAAACTGGACCCGAGCAAACGGGACGGAGCTGGGTGGGACCCGTAGCCCCCGGACACTCTCCTCCAGCGAACTCCCCTTCCCGGGGAACCCCGGCAGCTCCCCCAAGGGGCCACGCTCCCTCCCGCCGCCCGGGGAACCGAGACCCGGGGGTCGAGATCTCCCGGGGCGGCCGTTCAGCATCACCCCCCTGCCCCCATCGCCGTTCCCCCGAAGTGGGACCCGCGGCGGCTGCGAGCAGGGAGGGCAGGACAAACTCCGTGAAAAGAAAGAACAAGAGGGCGAGCAGCGCTCAGCCCCGCCGGGCCGCCCTACGCGCCGCCGCCGGTGCCAGCGGGCGGTTTACGGGCCCCGGGGCGGGCCGGGGAAGGTGACAGCCCGCCGCCGGGGAGGGGGCTGGGAGGGCCGGCGGCGGGCTGTGGGCGTACCGCCCCGACACCCCCCTCCCCCGGGGGCCGCGGCAGGTAGAGGACCGCCAGCCGGTGCGAGCGGCTCCCGCCCGCCCGCCGCCCGCAGGTAGGAGCCCCCGCACCCCCCGGGGCGGCCGGCACCGGCTGCAGCGGGCAGCACCGCCCCTTGGGTTTATTTCCCTGGGTGTGATTTCTCGGGGGAGGGGAAGTTCTCGCTTTCTGCCTTTTTTCCGGTGTTTTCCTCCCTACGGTCTGGGCTCCGCTTGGCTTTTCTTACCCCTCCTCCCGCCCCGGTCTTGCGTTGCTGGCACGTATTAAGGGCTGCGAATAGGGTTATCAAGTTACACAGTTGCCTCTTCACCACAGGACCCTATTGAAGCTCAGAAAAAAACACCCCAAAAACCCCTCGAGGAACAAATCACGGAATACTCAATTGTTCCTTATTTTCTTGGTAAATACCGTAGGCGCCTTCTCGCTCGGCCCCCATCCCGCAGACAATTTCTGCGGGGCACGTCCCCGGCCGTGGGAACCCGCAACCAAAACCTCCCTGCCCGCTCCCACGTTCCCTGCGGTCTGCCCGCAGTCTGCCCGCAGCCCCCCGGCTCGGCTCGCTCGGCTGCAAAGAAAAGGGAGGAGAAAGCTCCGAGCCGACCCCAGCCTGGCCACAGAACACAAAAAAAAGCCTTTTGTGCAAGTTCCCAAAGAAAAAGCGTGCGGGAGGCAGATAGCGCCTTCCCCGTTTCTCTCTCAGCAGCCGTGATTGCAGCCGATACCGGCCGCCTAATTGGGCTCGGAGCAATGTGCAGGCGGACGGCGTCACCCTCTGGCTGAGGCGGGTGAGACAGCGGCGGCGCAGGGTCAGGCCCGGGGGCTGGGGGTGGCTTTAGCATCCCCCCAGCCCGGCACCGCCGGGGACGGAGGCGGGAGCAGGGCGGGGAGCGGGTGATGCGCGGGTGCGGTACCCCGGGGGTGCGCAGGACGGGACCGCTCACCTCTGCGCTGTAGGAGGCAACGTCACCTCGCTATACAGGCCGGCAGACACGCCGGGAGTTCGTGTCTGCTTGTTCCGGCCGTGCTTAAACGGGTTTATTTGTTAGCGAGCCCCGTCAGCGGCACGGCTCAGGTATCACAGAGCCGTAGGGGTGGGAAGGGGCCTCCGGAGATCATCGGGTCCAACCGCACACTGAGGGGAAAAACAAACACGTTAAACTCACCTGCTCACCTCCCCAAACCAGGCAGAAGCCCCCCTGAAAGGGGGATGCCAGAGCAGCTTCCCCACGTGGAAACTGCTTCACCTGGGGCACCTGTGCACCTATAAAAGCCCACCCCTGCCCCCTTCCTACCCTTTGGGCTTTGCTTCCTTCTGCTCCTTTTGGAGCACAGAGTCGTAGGGGTGGGAAGGGGCCTCCAGAGATCACCGGGTCCGACCGCACAGAGGGGAAAAACAAACACGTTAAACTCATGGGAGTTATTCCCACAATCCCTGACCTTGCACACGGGCTGGAGATGGGAAGCAGAGTCATTTTCTTCTTTCTTTTTTCTTCTTTCTTTCTTTTTATTTTCCTTATGAAGGAGTTGGCACCGTAACTCAGCTGGGTCTTGGTGACACCTAGAAACATGTTCCTTACATCACTGAGATGACAAACTTCTCAAAATGATAGGTTATAATTTCCTGGTACTCTTACTGTACAGGAACGAAACTATTGATATATAATAAAGCAAAACCATTTAGGCTACCAAAAAAAAAAGCCATATAAGCATAAAGCCATCATATATTAGCTGAACATCGTTAGCCATACCGTTACCCTGTCCGTGGGCACTACACCAATGCTCTGTACCTGACCTGGGAACAAAGACAGAAATGTACTGTATCCCATTAGGATTTGTCTGTGCTTACAGTCTCTTACTTACATTGGCGCTAGATTCAGCATATTTTTCAATAGATGGACTTCAGTGTTAGCACTCTGTGGCAAACTAAGTGTGCAAGGCAGGGCAAATGGGTAAAGCAGGAATGGGGAGGAAAAAACCCAGACCAACTGAAAAAGTCTCATAAGCTTCTAAATCGCTTTCCAGGACCAAAGATTGTGGGTTTCATGCAATCACCTCCTACTAACTTGTGTAAATATTATATGCATACTATTTTAGGAGGGAGTATGACAGCAAAAATTATCTGGTAGGCAGGAACTGGTCCCCCTTTTTCTTCTTGCTGTCTTCCATCTAATTTGAAGAGGCCGTTTAGGCTGAGGTTTCCCTAGAACATCTGAAGTCTCACAGATGTTAGAAAGGGACAGTATCACCTGTCTTTCCATGCTCCCAAGTATATAATTCTGAGCCTCCCCAATGCCTTCTGAACAACCCAATTCATCTAATTAATCCCTAGTTATCCTCTTTTTCTTTTTTTTTTTTTTTATTTTATTTCCCCTGAGTTCCTGAAATGAGAAGGGATTTGGTAAGGACCAGAACACTGTAAGACAAATCAGACAAGCATGTGCCTGGCAGCAGGGAGCGAGACACTCATTGGGGGCTCAGGACTCCTTCTGCCAGGATGGTTTGCTCATCTCTGGAAATAGCTGCCACAGGCTCCTAAGGAAAGAAGTAGGTTTGATCTCTGGGTTCTGGTAAGACAGCATTTCAGGAAAGCCTGTATTGGGAGAAGAAAAAAATCCAGCAAAACAAGCAAGGTCTTTTAGGCCCCTTTCTGCAACTTTCTTCAAGTTTCCTAAAGCTGCTGCAAATTGCCTTCTTGGATCCCTGGTGATGTTTCCCCTTATCGAACAATAAGGGGGAATTTAACTAATTAACTAATTGCTGTTAGTCACATTTCTACTGAGAACCCAGCTACATCACTCTACCCGAATGCCTTTTGAGATGTAATCTGAAGAGCCTGCCCTGTGCCAAACCACCGTAGTAATCCTTGCTTGGGTGTGCTAAGGGACCCAATACGCCTGCAACATGTGCAGCATTGGAAAAGGAGATGACTGAGAGAAGCAAGAGAAATACCACAACTCCAGGAGAAGAAAGGCAGGCAAGGGTATGCTGAAGCTGCTACGTGCAGACCTCAGCCTGAGCAACTCTGGAGATGTGCAAACAGTGGTGGTTATTGCTTCCTGTGCATGTATCCCCCTGAGAATCTCTGTGCCCACATCAGTGTGCTCATCGTGTTGTTCTCTAGGTGTTAATGGTAACAACTACAATTGCCTGTTAATGGTCAGAGGCCTCTATGAACAGATGTAAGCTGTTTCTATCTTCAGAAAAAATGAGTAAGTGGGGCTTTCAAATCCACAGAAATGATTGGCACATTTTCATGGGTGTACATGGTGTGATACATATCCTATGTTCACGTTTCTGACAGTTTCCAATGTAATACAAAATGGCACTTGATTCATAACCGCATTAGAAAAGGTAAACCTGGCACATGACAAACAAATCACTAAGTGCCAACAAGTTCTTTACAGACAGAGTGGTGAGGTGCTGGAATGAGCTGACCAGGGAGGGGGTGGATGTCCCATTCCTGGAAGCATTCAAGGCTGGGTTGGATGGGGCCCTGGGCAACCTTGTGTAGATCCGGCCTGGAAGTTGGTGTCCCTGTCTGTGGCAGGGGGGTTGGAGTTCTGTGAACCTTGGGGTCCTTTCCAACCCATGCCATTCTATGATTCTATGATTGGTCTGGAGTGCCCTCTTTGGCCAGTTTGGGTCACCTGTCCTGGCTGTGTCCCCCTCATCTTTCTGGGCAACCCCTCTTCTCATTAGCAGGGCAGTATGAACAACTAAAAAGTCCCTGACTTCTTGGCAACAATGAAAAACATCCCTGTGTTCTCAGCATTGCTCTTGTCTTAACTCCCAAACAGGGCATTCCACCGGCTGCTAGAAAGGAATTAATTCTATCCTGGCCAAACCCAGGCCACCTCCCCACCTAGGGGAAATCCCCCCCTCCTGGGAGATCAGTGTGCTTATTGCAAGCAAACGGGCTTTGGAATAAGGACAGCCCGAGGCTAGGCAAGCCCATGAACTGACATTAAAACCAGCATGTTCTTGACAGGCATCTCAATGAGACCCCTGGGCAAGAAAATACCCTTGCACGACATCCCAGTAAGCCTAGGAGGGACAGCTGCTCACAACACAGGGCACTGTGGCTGCTGCTGCTCAGTCCATTATTCTTGGAAATGTAACGCAGAGGGCACCAGATGCACCCAGCAGACCCAATCTGAGCATGGTCCTGCTCTGTGTGAGGTTCTTGTGTGCTTACAGGCATCACCTGCTGTCAGAATACATCCCAGTGGCTGTTGTAGGCAGCTGTGGTATTGCAGGGATTTGTCCCCCCAGACACTGTCCTGTCCCACTGCTCCCAGCCTGGCCCAGAGCCCTACTGAAAGACAAGGACTGTGGCGACCGGCAGAGAGCAACACGCAATTCGATATGAATTTTAGGTAAAGCCATTTATTAGGTGAAATCACCCAGATTCTAGACCTTTCTTACTGCAAACGTGGCAAGCTAAAAACCTGCTAATTGGTTACACACACTGTTCACACCATATTGATTGGTTAGTGATTATAACGAGAATGTGATTATTAGGCTTCTCTCAGCATGAGGAACTTTTCCTGTCTCATGGGAACAGAAGAATATTGTCAGGGCCTAAATCTTGGGAGAAGAGAACTCTGCCACTAGCAGGCCTGCTAAGAAGGCTGGTAGAATTCTTAGTACTAGGAGAAGTAAGGAAGGGAGACAGCAGAACAAGTATTTTTTCCAGTACTGCAACTCAGCAATAAAGAGTTGACCCCTGAAGCCTGGAGAGACCACTTTTGAGTCCCTTCAGATAGACAGAGGCAATGGGCCTCGGGGGTCACGGATGTGCCTCCTGTTGTCCTGGTCCTTCCAGTCCTGGCTGGTGTTTCCATTCCTGGTTCCGTAAGTATGACAGCCACAGTAGCAGGGGATGGGGTAAGAGCCCCAGGGTGGTCTCTGGATTTCCAAATCTATGAACAAATCTATGAGGAAGCGCCTGTGGAGATAAGAGTGGCATATAACTGAACCATGGCTGCAGTGTTGGGCAGGTGAGATGCTGGGGCAGCACGGAGCACCCTGTGTGCTGTAGGGCAGCAGGCTTCAGGTGGGAACTGTGGGCACAGAGAGCTCTTGCAGAATGTGGGGTGCCCCACACCCCTTGGCTGGAGTTCAGCTTGTCTGCACGGGGTTCATCGCTTTTCACAGATTTCCTACAGCAGAAATCTTGGGACATTCTACCACTAACTAACTTGGAACGCCGTAATGCCCTACTTGCAAATGCTTCATGCAGCCATCTGACACAGAAGTTTAGCAAAACACCCTCCCGGCCACTCACCGTTCCCTGCTCCTCCACAGCCGGATGGCACAATACAGCAGCATCCCAAGAACCATGGAGGCCAGCACACCCGTGGTGACTCCTATGAAGTAGTTCAGCCAATCCTGAATCTTCATGGTGTGGGGCTTCCTCCAGCTGTCTGCCTCTGCAGGAACAATTGTGCACATTAGTGTGTGCTGGGGGCTCTCTCGGACCCTCTGGCACAAGTCATCCCGCTGAGCAGGACTCCTGAGGCCAGAGGGATAGCACGTGGGGGAGCACAGACCCATGTCTCCTTGGAGCAGCACGGACAAAAACCATCCCCATGTCAGGGAGTGCCACCCAGGGACAGCTGCACCTCCCCAGCCCAGCACCCACCCCCCCAGGGGACAGACTCAGGCCTTCTCTGGGGGCAGCTGAGCCACACAATAGGTCGCAGAGGAGAAATATTGGAGGAGAAGGAGGCACGTTTCCCATCATCTACTGAATGTATGAGCCACAGGAGGTCCCCTGCTTCTTTGCTAGAAGCTCCCAAAGGAAGTAAAAAGCCACGACGTACCCATGCTGTGTCCAGGTGCCTCAGTCCTGGAACCCAGCTGAGAAGCACCATATTCATCATGTGCAGCCACATCTATAAACAAAGCAAACCGAGAAGCTGTCAGGAGAAGGGACCCCCCGGACCTCAGACCAGCTCTGATGGAGGCTCTAAAGTGAGGCTTTGGGAGCCTTCCATAGGCTTCCAGGCTTTTAAGTTGCAGCATTGAATAAGAACAGCATGTAGAGGCTTTGCCCTGTAAATGTGATTGTTGCAACTCAAAAATTAGGATTTGGGAGTGGAAGAGGAGGGATTTTGACCCAGAGGGTGGGCAGATCTTGCAGCCAGAGGGGCAAGACTTTGGTGGTGTCAATAGCTCTTTTGGGCTTGTCCTTGAGCAGCCTGACTGAGAAGGTCTCTGAGCACAGGGCTTGCTGGACACCTCTCGCTCCATGCCCCTCTGACCAGGATGATTCCAGAATATTAACAGAATATTAACCCCTCAGTGCTCATTCACTCAAGGGATGTACCAATGCCATCTCCAGGTGGGTCAGTCCAGGAACCCAGCTGAGAAGTGCCATATCCATCATCTCCAGCCACATCTATAAACAACAAGCCGCATCTGGAGAGGGTTCCCAGCATTCCTCTGGCACGCTGCTGGCAATAAGCTCCACAGCCCAGAGGGGACAGTCATCCTCAGGTGACTGAGTTGCTGGCTGCTTGTACAATACTTGCTCTGCACCGATCGTTCGGCTGCTGTCACGAGGGTCAGTCGTGGGCACCAGGGGAGGAGCCCACCGACCCTCAGGGATCTTGAGTTATGGCCCCGAATGACTGAGGGACAGTGATTACCTGGCACGCCTCCTGATGGAACTGCTGTTGTTTCTTCAGCAGAGTTGGGCATGCTGTCATTTCCTCCTTCCTGCACCACTCTGTCCTCCTCAGCCTCATAGTAGAAACCTTTAGAAAGAAAGAGAACTAGCCAGTCCTCATCGGGAGCACAGCATCAGGAGGCAAGACACACTGACAACACCTATAAATCAAGCCTGGGATTCTGGGGGTACACCACATCACTAGTCCAAAAATGTGCTTCCAGTTTCCCAGCAGACAGCACAGCCAACCTGCTGAGTGACTCACAGATTGCACATCACCTTCTTGTTGGCACTTAGTGATTTCTTTGCCACATGCCAGGTGATGATGAAGTACTTCCCTCAGAGTCAACGGGAAGACACTGCAGCCACTGCAGCTGAGGAAAGGGCCCTTCTGAAGAAGCACGTCCCACCACGCCAACGCCATCGCACAGTTGGGGTGACAGCCACACACCCTGGAGGTAGGCCCCAGCTCTTGCAACAATATCCCAGGCTCGTTCCCAAGTGGCAGTGCAGAGCCCACGGTCCCTCACAGGAAGAGGAAGACCAAAGCACTAAACCACTGAAGAATGAATTCACAGCCACTCGATTTAGCTGCCTTCACCTTCAGTGACTGACCTCAGGCTGGGTGTCAAGGGGTCAGCTGTCCCAGACCCTGAGGTGTCACTGAGACACACTTTCTGCTTGTGAAGGCCGTGGCTTGTCCATACACCCATGACAAGTTTTCATTGTACGTTGCGATAAACACCATCGTGACTGAATAGCACAACGTATGAGGGTGTCTCGTAAGGACATGGCACACAGAGTGCAGGTCTATCTTTGCACAGCCACAGGAGGTCCCCTGCTTCTTTGCTAGAAGCTCCCAAAGGAAGTAAAAAGCCACGACGTACCCATGCCATGTCCAGGTGCATCACTCCTGGAACCCAGCTGAGAAGCACCATATTCATCATGTGCAGCCACATCTATAAACAAAGCAAACCGAGAAGCTGTCAGGAGAAGGGACCCCCCGGACCTCAGACCAGCTCTGATGGAGGCTCTAAAGTGAGGCTTTGGGAGCCTTCCATAGGCTTCCAGGCTTTTAAGTTGCAGCATTGAATAAGAACAGCATGTAGAGGCTTTGCCCTGTAAATGTGATTGTTGCAACTCAAAAATTAGGATTTGGGAGTGGAAGAGGAGGGATTTTGACCCAGAGGGTGGGCAGATCTTGCAGCCAGAGGGGCAAGACTTTGGTGGTGTCAATAGCTCTTTTGGGCTTGTCCTTGAGCAGCCTGACTGAGAAGGTCTCTGAGCACAGGGCTTGCTGGACACCTCTCTCTCCATGCCCCTCTGACCAGGATGATTCCAGAATATTAACAGAATATTAACCCCTCAGTGCTCATTCACTCAAGGGATGTACCAATGCCATCTCCAGGTGGGTCAGTCCAGGAACCCAGCTGAGAAGTGCCATATCCATCATCTCCAGCCACATCTATAAACAAACAAACCAACAAGCCGCATCTGGAGAGGGTTCCCAGCATTCCTCTGGCACGCTGCTGGCAATAAGCTCCACAGCCCAGAGGGGACAGTCATCCTCAGGTGACTGAGTTGCTGGCTGCTTGTACAATACTTGCTCTGCACCGATCGTTCGGCTGCTGTCACGAGGGTCAGTCGTGGGCACCAGGGGAGGAGCCCACCGACCCTCAGGGATCTTGAGTTATGGCCCCGAATGACTGAGGGACAGTGATTACCTGGCACGCCTCCTGATGGAACTGCTGTTGTTTCTTCAGCAGAGTTGGGCATGCTGTCATTTCCTCCTTCCTGCACCACTCTGTCCTCCTCAGCCTCATAGTAGAAACCTTTAGAAAGAAAGAGAACTAGCCAGTCCTCATCGGGAGCACAGCATCAGGAGGCAAGACACACTGACAACACCTATAAATCAAGCCTGGGATTCTGGGGGTACACCACATCACTAGTCCAAAAATGTGCTTCCAGTTTCCCAGCAGACAGCACAGCCAACCTGCTGAGTGACTCACAGATTGCACATCACCTTCTTGTTGGCACTTAGTGATTTCTTTGCCACATGCCAGGTGATGATGAAGTACTTCCCTCAGAGTCAACGGGAAGACACTGCAGCCACTGCAGCTGAGGAAAGGGCCCTTCTGAAGAAGCACGTCCCACCACGCCAACGCCATCGCACAGTTGGGGTGACAGCCACACACCCTGGAGGTAGGCCCCAGCTCTTGCAACAATATCCCAGGCTCGTTCCCAAGTGGCAGTGCAGAGCCCACGGTCCCTCACAGGAAGAGGAAGACCAAAGCACTAAACCACTGAAGAATGAATTCACAGCCACTCGATTTAGCTGCCTTCACCTTCAGTGACTGACCTCAGGCTGGGTGTCAAGGGGTCAGCTGTCCCAGACCCTGAGGTGTCACTGAGACACACTTTCTGCTTGTGAAGGCCGTGGCTTGTCCATACACCCATGACAAGTTTTCATTGTACGTTGCGATAAACACCATCATGACTGAATAGCACAACGTATGAGGGTGTCATGTAAGGACATGGCACACAGAGTGCAGGTCTATCTTTGCACAGCCACAGGAGGTCCCCTGCTTCTTTGCTAGAAGCTCCCAAAGGAAGTAAAAAGCCACGACGTACCCATGCCATGTCCAGGTGCATCACTCCTGGAACCCAGCTGAGAAGCACCATATTCATCATGTGCAGCCACATCTATAAACAAAGCAAACCGAGAAGCTGTCAGGAGAAGGGACCCCCCGGACCTCAGACCAGCTCTGATGGAGGCTCTAAACTGAGGCTTTGGGAGCCTTCCATAGGCTTCCAGGCTTTTAAGTTGCAGCATTGAATAAGAACAGCATGTAGAGGCTTTGCCCTGTAAATGTGATTGTTGCAACTCAAAAATTAGGATTTGGGAGTGGAAGAGGAGGGATTTTGACCCAGAGGGTGGGCAGATCTTGCAGCCAGAGGGGCAAGACTTTGGTGGTGTCAATAGCTCTTTTGGGCTTGTCCTTGAGCAGCCTGACTGAGAAGGTCTCTGAGCACAGGGCTTGCTGGACACCTCTCTCTCCATGCCCCTCTGACCAGGATGATTCCAGAATATTAACAGAATATTAACCCCTCAGTGCTCATTCACTCAAGGGATGTACCAATGCCATCTCCAGGTGGGTCAGTCCAGGAACCCAGCTGAGAAGTGCCATATCCATCATCTCCAGCCACATCTATAAACAAACAAACCAACAAGCCGCATCTGGAGAGGGTTCCCAGCATTCCTCTGGCACGCTGCTGGCAATAAGCTCCACAGCCCAGAGGGGACAGTCATCCTCAGGTGACTGAGTTGCTGGCTGCTTGTACAATACTTGCTCTGCACCACCGATCGTTCGGCTGCTGTCACGAGGGTCAGTCGTGGGCACCAGGGGAGGAGCCCACCGACCCTCAGGGATCTTGAGTTATGGCCCCGAATGACTGAGGGACAGTGATTACCTGGCACGCCTCCTGATGGAACTGCTGTTGTTTCTTCAGCAGAGTTGGGCATGCTGTCATTTCCTCCTTCCTGCACCACTCTGTCCTCCTCAGCCTCATAGTAGAAACCTTTAGAAAGAAAGAGAACTAGCCAGTCCTCATCGGGAGCACAGCATCAGGAGGCAAGACACACTGACAACACCTATAAATCAAGCCTGGGATTCTGGGGGTACACCACATCACTAGTCCAAAAATGTGCTTCCAGTTTCCCAGCAGACAGCACAGCCAACCTGCTGAGTGACTCACAGATTGCACATCACCTTCTTGTTGGCACTTAGTGATTTCTTTGCCACATGCCAGGTGATGATGAAGTACTTCCCTCAGAGTCAACGGGAAGACACTGCAGCCACTGCAGCTGAGGAAAGGGCCCTTCTGAAGAAGCACGTCCCACCACGCCAACGCCATCGCACAGTTGGGGTGACAGCCACACACCCTGGAGGTAGGCCCCAGCTCTTGCAACAATATCCCAGGCTCGTTCCCAAGTGGCAGTGCAGAGCCCACGGTCCCTCACAGGAAGAGGAAGACCAAAGCACTAAACCACTGAAGAATGAATTCACAGCCACTCGATTTAGCTGCCTTCACCTTCAGTGACTGACCTCAGGCTGGGTGTCAAGGGGTCAGCTGTCCCAGACCCTGAGGTGTCACTGAGACACACTTTCTGCTTGTGAAGGCCGTGGCTTGTCCATACACCCATGACAAGTTTTCATTGTACGTTGCGATAAACACCATCGTGACTGAATAGCACAACGTATGAGGGTGTCTCGTAAGGACATGGCACACAGAGTGCAGGTCTATCTTTGCACAGCCACAGGAGGTCCCCTGCTTCTTTGCTAGAAGCTCCCAAAGGAAGTAAAAAGCCACGACGTACCCATGCCATGTCCAGGTGCATCACTCCTGGAACCCAGCTGAGAAGCACCATATTCATCATGTGCAGCCACATCTATAAACAAAGCAAACCGAGAAGCTGTCAGGAGAAGGGACCCCCCGGACCTCAGACCAGCTCTGATGGAGGCTCTAAAGTGAGGCTTTGGGAGCCTTCCATAGGCTTCCAGGCTTTTAAGTTGCAGCATTGAATAAGAACAGCATGTAGAGGCTTTGCCCTGTAAATGTGATTGTTGCAACTCAAAAATTAGGATTTGGGAGTGGAAGAGGAGGGATTTTGACCCAGAGGGTGGGCAGATCTTGCAGCCAGAGGGGCAAGACTTTGGTGGTGTCAATAGCTCTTTTGGGCTTGTCCTTGAGCAGCCTGACTGAGAAGGTCTCTGAGCACAGGGCTTGCTGGACACCTCTCTCTCCATGCCCCTCTGACCAGGATGATTCCAGAATATTAACAGAATATTAACCCCTCAGTGCTCATTCACTCAAGGGATGTACCAATGCCATCTCCAGGTGGGTCAGTCCAGGAACCCAGCTGAGAAGTGCCATATCCATCATCTCCAGCCACATCTATAAACAAACAAACCAACAAGCCGCATCTGGAGAGGGTTCCCAGCATTCCTCTGGCACGCTGCTGGCAATAAGCTCCACAGCCCAGAGGGGACAGTCATCCTCAGGTGACTGAGTTGCTGGCTGCTTGTACAATACTTGCTCTGCACCGATCGTTCGGCTGCTGTCACGAGGGTCAGTCGTGGGCACCAGGGGAGGAGCCCACCGACCCTCAGGGATCTTGAGTTATGGCCCCGAATGACTGAGGGACAGTGATTACCTGGCACGCCTCCTGATGGAACTGCTGTTGTTTCTTCAGCAG
Source organism: Laterallus jamaicensis coturniculus (assembly GCA_022605575.1). Taxonomy (NCBI): domain Eukaryota; kingdom Metazoa; phylum Chordata; class Aves; order Gruiformes; family Rallidae; genus Laterallus; species Laterallus jamaicensis. Next base: position 4,765,623 of record JAKCOX010000014.1, read on the forward strand.
AGTTGGGCATGCTGTCATTTCCTCCTTCCTGCACCACTCTGTCCTCCTCAGCCTCATAGTAGAAACCTTTAGAAAGAAAGAGAACTAGCCAGTCCTCATCGGGAGCACAGCATCAGGAGGCAAGACACACTGACAACACCTATAAATCAAGCCTGGGATTCTGGGGGTACACCACATCACTAGTCCAAAAATGTGCTTCCAGTTTCCCAGCAGACAGCACAGCCAACCTGCTGAGTGACTCACAGATTGCACATCACCTTCTTGTTGGCACTTAGTGATTTCTTTGCCACATGCCAGGTGATGATGAAGTACTTCCCTCAGAGTCAACGGGAAGACACTGCAGCCACTGCAGCTGAGGAAAGGGCCCTTCTGAAGAAGCACGTCCCACCACGCCAACGCCATCGCACAGTTGGGGTGACAGCCACACACCCTGGAGGTAGGCCCCAGCTCTTGCAACAATATCCCAGGCTCGTTCCCAAGTGGCAGTGCAGAGCCCACGGTCCCTCACAGGAAGAGGAAGACCAAAGCACTAAACCACTGAAGAATGAATTCACAGCCACTCGATTTAGCTGCCTTCACCTTCAGTGACTGACCTCAGGCTGGGTGTCAAGGGGTCAGCTGTCCCAGACCCTGAGGTGTCACTGAGACACACTTTCTGCTTGTGAAGGCCGTGGCTTGTCCATACACCCATGACAAGTTTTCATTGTACGTTGCGATAAACACCATCGTGACTGAATAGCACAACGTATGAGGGTGTCTCGTAAGGACATGGCACACAGAGTGCAGGTCTATCTTTGCACAGCCACAGGAGGTCCCCTGCTTCTTTGCTAGAAGCTCCCAAAGGAAGTAAAAAGCCACAGCGTACCCATGCCGTGTCCAGGTGCATCACTCCTGGAACCCAGCTAAGAAGTACCATATTCTGAATATACTGAATAGTAAGAGGATGAGCAGGGATAATGTAGGTCCCTTGCTGAATGAGGAGGGTGTCCTGGTAGCGGGGGATGCTGAGAAGGTGGAGATACTGAATGCTGCCTTTGCTTCGGTCTTCACTCCAAAGGCTCCTCAGGGCCCACAGCTCCTGGATGAAAGTTGGAGTGTTTGGGAAAGAAAGAATTTCCCTCTGGTTGAGGTAGGGGAGGTCCAGGAGTAGCTCAAAGGGATTAATGCAAACCAATCTACGGGCCCTGATGGGTTACATCCACGTGTGCTGAGGGAGCTGGCGGAGGTGATTGCTGAGCCGCTCTCTATCATCTTCAACAGGTCTTGGAGGACAGGAGAAGTGCCTGAAGACTGGAGGATAGCCAATGTCACTCCAGTCTTTAAAAAGGGCAAGAAAGAGAACCTAGTAACTATAGGCCTGTCAGCCTCACCTCTGTCCCGGGAAAGGTAATGGAACAGCTTGTTCTGGATGCCATCTCCAAGCAATTGGAAGAGAAGAAGGTCATGAGGAGTAGTCAGCATGGATTCACCAAGGGGAAATTGTGCTCGACCAATCTCATAGCCTTCTATGATGTCATTACCAACTGGGTGGATGGAGGGAGAGCAGTGGATGTCATCTACCTCGACTTTAGCAAAGCTTTCGATACTGTCTCCCATGGCATCCTGATAGCAAAGCTGAGAGAGTATGGGATAGATGAGTGGACAGTGAGGTGGGTCGAGAACTGGCTGTCGGACCGAGCTCTGAGGGTCATGATCAGTGGGGAAGAATCTGACTGGAGGCCTGTGACCAGCGGTGTTCCCCAGGGCTCAGTGTTGGGTCCAGTCCTGTTTAACATCTTCATTGACACCTTGATGAGGGAACAGCATCCACCCTCAGCAAGTGCTGATGATGCAAAGCTGGGAGGGGTGGCTGACACACAGGACACTGCGCTGCCATCCAGAGACCTGGACAGGCTGGAGAGCTGGGCAGGGAGAAACTGGATGAAATTCAACAAAAGCAAGTGTAAAGTCTGGCACCTGGGGAGGAACAACCCCATGTATCAGTACAGGCTGGGGGATGACCTGCTGGAGAAGAGCTCAGTGGAGAAGGACCTGGGGGTCCTGGTTGATGACAGGCTGGCTATGAGCCAGCAGTGTGCCCTGGTGGCCAAGAGAGCCAATGGGATCCTGGGATGCATCAGGAAGAGTGTGTCCAGCAGGTCGAAGGAGGTGATCCTCCCCCTCTACTCTGCGTTGGTCAGGCCCCACCTGGAGTACTGTGTCCAGTTCTGGGCTCCCTGGTATAGAAAAGACAGGGACCTTCTGGAGAGAGTCCAGAGAAGGGCGACAAAGATGATTAGGGGTCTGGAACATCTCCCCTATGAGGAAAGGCTGAGTGAGCTGGGTCTGTTCAGCTTGGAAAAAAGAAGACTGAGGGGGGACCTAATCAATGTTTACAAATATCTTAGACATGGGTGGCAGGGGGAATTGGCCAGCCCCTTTTCAGTGGTCAGTGGGGACAGGACTAGGGGCAATGGCTGTAAGCTGGAGCACAGGAAGTTCCGCACCAACATGCGGAAGAACTTTTTCACAGTGAGGGTGAGGGAGCCCTGGGACAGGCTGCCCAGGGAGGTGGTGGAGTCTCCTTCTCTGGAGATATTCAAGTCTCGTCTGGACGCCTATCTATGTAATATGAGATAGGGAGCTGCTTTGGCAGGGGGGTTGGACCCGATGATCTCTTGAGGTCCCTTCCAACCCCTAAGATTCTGTGATTCTGTGATTCTGTGATTCTGTGATTTTGACCCAGAGGGTGGGCAGATCTTGCAGCCAGAGGGGCAAGACTTTGGTGGGGCAAGACTCTGCCACACTGCTGGCAATAAGCTCCACAGCTCAGAGGGGATCACCCGGACCCTCATACTAGCTCAATCCAAACTGGCTTTGCAGCAGAAACTGGAAGCAGCACAAGGTGGAGGGGCTGCCAAAGAAGTTCACAATGTGCCCCATGACACATTATTTGACCCATCCAATTCCTCCTATGTGATTCCACATGTCTGAGCATTGGAGAGCATTCATACAATTAGAGTATTGTGCACCAAAGCCAAGGTGAAAACACTTGAGGCACTTCTCTGCCCTCCTGACGCCCCATCTGGAGTACTGTGTCCAGATCTGGGGTCCCCAGTACAAGAAAGATGTGGGAGCGTTGGAGAGGGGTCAGAGGAGGCCATGGAGATGATCAGAGGGCTGGAGCACCTGCCCTACAAAGAGAGGCTGAGGGAGTTGGGCTTGTACAGCCTGGAGAAGAGAAGGCTGCGGGGGGACCTCACTGCAGGGACCTCACTGCAGCCTGCCAGTACCTGAAGGGAGCAGAGAAACAGGAGGGGAATCAGCTTTTTAAAAGGGTAGTCAATGGCAAGACAAGGGTGATGGATTGCAGCAAATGAAAGAAGGTTTAAAGTGGATGTTAGGGGAACGTTTTTTACAGAGAGAGTGATGAGGGGCTGGAACAGGCTGTCCAGAGAGGTGGTGGATGCCCCATCCCTGGAGGTGTTCAAGGTCAGGTTGGATGGGGTCCTGGGCAACCTTGTGTAGCTCCAGGCCTGAGGTTGGTGGCCCTGCCTGTGGCAGGGGGGTTGGAGCTCTGTGATCCTTGGGGTGCCTTCCAACCCAGACCAGTCTGTAATTCTATGAGGCAACAAATGATCATGGAGATCATCAGCATCTCATGGAGAAGAGCCCGCTGGACAGTGAGAAGCCACACCAGTGCTGCCCTCTCTGTTACTCCACAGCAGCCATGGCCTCCTGCACCTCCCTGCATGACATCTGTCTCCCACATGCCAGTGCAGCTCACCCAGCCTGTCCCCGCTGCTCCCCCAACCCTTCCACACCATGAGCCCAGCCCCACTGCCCCTCCCAAGGTGTGCTGGGCACTGTGCTATGCTTCTTGGGGCTGTCTGTCTGTCCTTGCCTTCCCACCTACCTACTCTCCATGCTCGCCGTTGGGCTGCTCGAGCATCCTGGGCTTGCAGGGCAACAAGGGTAAGGATGATACGGATGTGTGAAAGGGCCATAGCCTTCCATGCCTTCACCATCTTGCTTCTGCTGCTTCTGCCAGCATTGACAGCGGCTTATGGTAGGGCTTATGATGTCACAGCCAATCTTGTCCACCGCAGCTACGCCCAAGGTGTGCAGCTCTACCCCAAGCACCACGCCCCGGAATACAGTGCCCCCACATGTCACCAGGGGGGTTAGAGACTGAGCCTGAACTAAGGAGCATTTAGGCTGTCTGGAGCTTGAGAGCGGTGATGAAATGGGTGACTGTTTATGGGTGAGAATCGGGGGAAAAGTCAACAAGACGGCCACCTTGTCAGGAGTCTGTTTACCGAGTCAGGGTTTACCATAACTTGAGGCCAGGTGCCTCCCAAAGCCACTCTGTCAGTCCCCCTGCTCAGCCAGACAGGGGAGACAAGATGCACTGTGTGGGAAATGAAGAGCAGCCCTGGGAAAGAGACACAGTTGTGCTTCTTGCAAGGAAGCCGTGGGAGCGAGAGAGAAAGCGGTAAAGCAGGAGATGGCGTGGGCAGGGGCCTTGTAAGGGTGTAAATGTGTGTGCTGTCTTGTGGGGAGGTGCATGGTATTCTTTGTAGTGCTAAGGAAGGTTTGAACTAAGAGATGCCTGCAGAACAGTCCACCAGATTGGGACTACCTTTGTGATAAGGAAGTTGTAGGCAGTAGGCCTGACAGCAGACTCACTCTCCTCATAGAAGACATATGCCCTGACAATATCCTCAGCCAGTGAAGGCGGAGGGAACATGGAGACCGTGCTGCGCCGGGTCCTAGCGCACGCCCAGGTCTCAGCCCCGGTGACCAGCGGAGATGTGCTGTGGATCGCGGTGGTGGCGGGGAGGGGAGAGGGGTGCGGGGGTGTGCGAAAGCGGCACTGCGGGAAGTGAGACCTGCCAGAACATGGCGCGGCACTGGCTGCCTTGGCTTGGCTGGCTGGCAGAAGTGACGCAGAAGTGGGAGAACCCCCACCCCCCATCCATACGGACTGGATGTGGCAACTCACGTCTTGCAATGTCATTTGTCTGATGGGTCAGTTTGCAGCATTCGTCCCTATGTGATGCAGGTGGGCCAAGGCTGGTTACTAAGTAAAAGGATTTTTGATAGCGACCCTTGAAAGTGGGCAGCTTTTTAAAAAAATTAACCTGGAAAACAGAACCCCCCGTTTGGATTGATCAGTGTCTGCTTACTCAAGAAAAAATTGCCCGCCTACAAGATTTAATATGGGAGCTACTGACTGAGGGACATAGCAAGCCTTCCACAAGTTCATGGAACATGCCTATTTTTAAAAGATTGGGTTTTTTCACTATCCCTTTACACCCTGATGATTGAAAAATTTGCTTTTTCAGTCCCTTCTATAAACAAAAATGAACCCATGAAAAGGTATCACTGAGTAGTGTTCCCACAAGGCATGAAAAATTCACCAACTATGTGCAAGACTTATGTAGCCTGGGCACTTGCTCCAATCTGAAAAGCGCATCCTGATCCAATCTTTTATCATTATATGGATGATATATTGATTGTTGGCAAAACTTGGACATTGAAAGTTTGATTCATGAGTTAACAGTGCCTTTGAAAAGCAAGGAGTTACAGACTGCTCCAGAGAAAATTCAAAAGAAGTCAATGTGGAAATACCTGGGGTGGCACATTTATAAAAGTACTGTAACACCTCAAAAGATTGAGATCCGAGCTGAGGTCAGCATGTTAAATGATGTTCAAAAGCTGGCATTACGAATAGGGCATTGGAACCTTTAGTGGCATTGCTAAAGGCAGGAGGTGGTGCAGGAGCACCGAGAATCCTGTCAGAAGAAGCTAAAAAGGCCCTGGAAGTTATTAGTAACAAAATCAAAAAGACATATACTCATCGATGGGATCCTGTGACATAGGAGTCACAGTCATTAATCAAACAGAGCATGTGTTTGCTATTATAATGCAGTGGACTAATGACAAAGATCCCTTAAGGTTGTTAGAATGGGTATTCTTGCCAATGCAGCCAAAGCGAACTGTAACTCCGCGTTTGGAGGTGACAGCCCAGGTCATTATAAAAGGCAGCAATTGCATAATAGAAATTGCAGGAACAGAACCCACATTTATTGTTGTTCCAGTAGCAGCAGAGTATTTAGCTTGGGCCTTGAGGAACAGTGCTGCCCTGCAAATAGCTTTATTAGGCTATGCAGGGGAAGTGAAAGTGCATTACCCACCACATAGAATCTTTACAGTAGTGCATAACTGTAAAATAGAAGAAAAGCCCTTGTTGTCTGGGTGTCGGGTTCGGGGTATTACAGTATTTACTGATGCAGGAGGTAGAATTCAGAAGGCTGCAATTACAAGGCAAGAGAATGGAAAATGGCAGGATTTGATATTAAAAGGAGCCCAGGCCTCAACTCAGCAGTTGGAGTTGCAGGTGGTTGTACAAGTGTTTGACAAGCGGAAAGATGAACCGGTTAATATAGTCTGTGACTCACTGTATGTGGTGGGAATAGCTACCCGAATGGAATGTGCACTACTGAAAGGAAATTTCAGATGAAAGATTGTATAGGTTGTTTAAGGAATTATGGCTCCTACTGTCTAACCCACAGCATCAGTATTTTATTACCCATATTCGCAGCCACACTGGCCTAACTCAAGGTCTAGCAGAAGGTAATCAGAGAGCAGACAGGCTGGTAGCACCAGCATGGGCTGCTCCCTCAGTAGACCGCTTTGCACAGGCTCAGAGATCGCATGAATTCTTTCATCAATCTGCAAAGGTGCTTCAATGACAATACTACCTCTTGGTTGCTGGGGCTGAAGGGATTGTACAGTCGGTTTTGGACTGTCAGCAGCTCACAGGTGGCCTTGCTCCTGGCGTCAATCCTTATGGCACAGGCCCACTAGAAGTCTGGCAAGTGGATGTTACACACGTCCCAGAATTTGGTTGCCAAAAGTATGTCTATGTCTGTATAGATACTTTTTCTCTGGCAGTTTGGGGCCACTGCACAAACAGGGGAATCTAGTAAACATCCAATGCCACGTGTGCTCTGCCATAGCAGCACTTGGGGTACCCCATGAAAGTAAAACTGACAATGACCCAGGATATATGGCACAGGCAACACAAACCTTCTTCCAGTTATGGGGCATTACCCATGTCACAGGGACACCACATTCGCCCACAGGCCAAGCCATGGTAGAATGTATGAATCAAATTCTCAAGCGTTTGCTTCACAAACAAAAAGGGAGAGAGAAGGTCATCTCTCCAGCTGATAGACTAAACAAAGTTCTTTTTGCTTTGAACTCTTTAAGTCTGCCACAGGAGAGTTTGGTACCTCCGGTGGTGAAACATGGAGTAGGTTTAAAAGGAGGTTTGGAAGGGATCAAAGAAAGTCCATATCAGGTGTTAGTAAAAAATTAAGTTACAGGTACTAACTTGGGGAAGGAGATTTACCTGTGTCATTAGATATGGGAACCAAGTGGGTACCAGCCAAGTGGATAAGCTGTGGATCCAGAAGAAAGCGAGTCTCTTCCACACAGCCTAAGATCATGGGCAAAAATGGCTGCCTGCATGAGATGAGAAGCAAATGTTACCTACACCCAAACACTCCTGACACTCCTGATTCTGGCAGCGACTGCAGGGAGTAGTGTCTCCTTTTACCATCCTAACCATCTGACGCCATGGAACAGCACAAACATATGGGTGACTCTGGCTAGAGCACTAAACCAGACAACCTTCTGTGCATCACTGGCAATGCCAGAACAGCCATTTCAGACATGTCTGGTGGGGCTTCCACTTCCACATAACACACAGATTTATGCAAATGCTAGTGTTTTGGGGAAATGGTATTACTCTCCCAACAATGTATCGCATCTTATTAACAATGACCACAAGCTACCTGCGGCTGCAGAGCCACAGGAATTGCAAATCCTTGGAAGTGTACACAGCGTGACTGAAGGACATACCTGGCCTGAAATATCCCCATGGAGCCAACAAACAGCCCCTCTGACCCTGGAGCTCAGGGCTTTCCTTTTCCTGGAACGGTCCTAAGATCTCCCAATGTACTTTTACCAGCTCAGCCTGCTTTCACATTCAAGCATGCTAAACATCCAGCAGTAGCTCCCAAAATAAAAGAGCGAGGACTGAAAGACATGCCTGGCCTGAAACTTCCCTTTCGTTTATTAAAGATTCTTCACATTCAAAGAGAGTTAGTAAAGTGAGATGGTCCTAAATTAAAGCACAAAAACATCCCAGGTGCTTTGGGGTTTGTCCTTTCGTCATTTTTGTTCAAGTTCCCCTTCCAACCATTTTCCTGTAGAGGGCAGACGCTGACAATAATTTGAGGCTGGAGCCCTAAAGCCACAGCAAGCCTGCTAAAGCTGAGAACAGGAGTAGGATGTATTTTAAAACCATAGCGTCTGAATGTGTAAATAGGATAAAAGCTCTGCAAACGGCAATCATTGCAGCTGACATAAAAGAAGGAAGCTCGTTGCTGAGGGACAAAACATCCTACTTGAAAAACAAAACAAATCCCTTATTCTTTTCCTGTTGGACAGTAACTAATTTCAGTCCAGTTATTTATTTCAAAAGAAACTAACTTCCATGTCTGAAAACCACAGAGAAAAGTGGTTCAACACCCTAGCCCCGGTAATGTTGCCAGCTCCAAAGAAGCTGGAGGGCTGGGGTTAGGGCAGCTTTGAAGATTCAAATGGCTGGTTAAAGGCCTGCACAGAAGGACCAGGGAAAGACAAACAAGCCTCAAAGGCACAAAATTCCCCTTCCCAGACCTGATAGCATCCTTTAGCCACTTCAAAAGAGTGCAGGTCTGTTTGATATTCACTTTTCCTCCTTGAATTTGGAAAAATGTAAACAGAAAGCTGGGCCAGCAGCCTTAAGCCAAATGCAGGATCTGCAGAGGGAAGTGGGAGGGATCCGTGGCACAGCTGGCCTGGCCTGGCTGTTGTCAAATGGGAAGGCCTATCTGCTGCTGGCCCCTGTAGATCAAACAAAAGATACAGCCTCTTTGAGAATATACGACCATATACATTCAAGAACTTCCTGGCCTGACACAGAATTACTGTATAGGATTTCATGTCAGACCTCCTTTGCTAGGTGTCAGGATTTTCTTGTAATTCTTGAGAATTGTCAAACTTCTCTGAATAGCTCCACTCCTAGAATTTGCTGTGCCTCTAAACAGTCCTCAGCCTTCATTATAAAGAGAAACCTTTAAACTGCTGAAGAAGGAAAAGCCTTCATTATAAAGAGAAACCTTTAAACTGCTGAAGAAGGAAAAGCAAAAACTATAACCCTAAAGGATGCAAATCCAGGAAGAAAGCAAACATATCTCAGTGTTTATTATTTTTAAGTTAGTGAGAATTGTATGAACCATCTCATAGTTTGGTTCCTTACTCATGATACTAGAGTATCATGAGGATGTGAAGCCTATAATTATTTACTACTGGAAAATCAAAGAGAAACACCAATTTTCATAAACCTCAAGCTTCAGAACATAAGCCGAGCTCTGCTTCCACCAGGAGCCTCTTTTTGAAGTAAGTTATTTTAGAAAGGCTCTTTATGGAAATTGCTCTGAAACACCATGTCCTGACGTCTGCTGGCAAACAAGAGTAAATGAGCCACCAGTCGGGTTAGCAGTTCCTCGAGCAGCAAGGTGTCTGCCAACCAAAATATGTTGTCAGCAAATACGTGAATAATTCCTCAACTGGCTCACTGAAGAACCACAGAATGGTCAGGGCTGGAAGGGACCTGAAAGTTCACCAAATTCCACCCCCCTCCCATGGGCAGGGGCACCTCTATCAATCCTGTGGTGTCACCACTTTTGTTGGCTACTCTGTTAGAATATAAGGGGGTGAAAAAACCACTTTGCCTGAGCTTCTGTGAGATGGTATTTTTCCCCAGAACCCTTCACTAAGAGAAATTTCTCATCATGCCACCAACTCTCCACCTCCTTCCTTCTCTCTTAAAACCGGGTTCACTTTGCCCAATGCCAGATTTTGACATTGCAAAGAGGGACTTGTGAATCCCACCACTGCTATCAAAAAGACTCCAGGAACCAGAAAGCTAAGGAAAAAGCACCTTTGGTTAGTGAAATTTTTCCTTACCCCAAATTTTCAAAATTCAGGTGGGATGAGCTTGTAGGCTCATCTATGCATGCAGTCACTTGTGCAAACAGGGCTCTGCTGCAAAGGGCAGAAACAAGAGATCTAAATGCTCCTGTCTATATGCTCTCAGGCTGCCTCCCTTTGCTTTATCCTGTGCCTTACATTAAAAGGAATCTTGCTGTTTAAAGGTCGGGTCAGTCTGCAGCTGGCTATGAAAGGCTCACCATGAAAATACTTCAGTAGTGAGTGAGTGACTGGGTGGAGATGGCCTATGCACAGCCCCTCTGCAGCTGTTGTTTGGCTTTTTGTCTGAATAGATTTGGAAGCCTCTTCCATGAAGAGCTGATCTTTTCTCCTCTGCTACTTAATTCTCCCACTTTCATGTTTTGTACTTCAGAGCTGTGCTGCTTTGCTAGCCAGGGTCAGCACAAGGTCATGACTTGTGACATGAGGTTAATGTAGTTGTTAAGTAACAACATGAGTCTTTTCAATGGCATGAATATTCCACCCCACCCTCTCCCAGACACACACACATGCTTTCTGTCTCAGGGCTGAAACCTCATTTTAAGGTAAGGGTGATTGCTGGAGCCTCTCAGAACACACGCGGTGCAGTTACACATAATTCAGTTGCCACAAACCCAGCAAAAGAGCTGTTTAATGTGTAGCACTGAAAGACTTCAAATCACTTTAAAAAGTCGGGCAAATATTGTGACTGTGTTTTGATAGGTGAAAATGAGTAATAAATATTGACTGTACTGTTGACACTACCTTGTGAACAAGAACAGAAAAGTGTGGGTTGATCCAAATCTCTAAGTTTGCTGAACATCTGCAGTGTTCATTTATTTCAGGGGGGCTGCATATACTTAGGGAGCAGCTTCTGTGAGCTGGATGAGACTTTTGGAGATGCAGATGTGAAAATGTTGGAACTGTATTTCAAGTTTGCAAATTTTTGCACTTTGATGTGAGGATTGTTTTTGGGGTTTGAGAAGGAAGAGGGAGGTGAAAGAAAGTTGTAGAAAGTGTCAAGCCAAGATGCACCAGCATTTTTTTTTCTGCCCTCTTTGGAGAAAAGAATCATGAATGCATTATTGGATCAATGTCTTAATAGATATTTCCCATTTCTACCTTCTGTACATCAGATGAACATACTCCATGTAGTCTGTAACTGTCCAACATAAATGAGAGCAGGATACAGGATCAGATATTAGCATCATAATATGGTACAAGACTCCTGTTTGATAATCACATGCAAGTGTGAAAGGGGCTGGAGGAGAGAAACCCTATCGACAGTCTGCTTTGCTAATGACACAGCTTTGTCTGTGTCTCTGGATTCTGAAAGGAGTCTCTGAAAAGCTATTTACTTACCTCCCTTAATCTGATTGGAACCTTTTGATCTCAGCTAGATCTGACCACTCAGTTTATAAAATACAATTAAAGACAGATAAAGACTCTTGGGACCAAATAATTCAAATCAGAAGACCCTGGAAAAGAAGCCAAATGATCTTAAGGCAGAAACATGCAACTTCAGTGATTAAGATTGTAAATCCAGGATCACCCCTGAAAGAAGAAAGGGGCTGAGACAAGCTATACTGGATGCCTGGCTCTAAATATGAATCAGATGAGCGAGGCAAAGCAAACCAAACAGAACAACTTCCCTCCAAGAGAGAGAAACAAATATCCAAATCTATTAGTTTAACAGACTGCTCTATCATCTGCAGTAATCATATAGCTGCAGACTTGCAGACTCTTACTACTGTGTCAGATTTGTAAACCACCAGGTATTTCATAGCTCCGTTTCACAGTTATCAGTGCTGTCAGGAAAAGAAAGCAGATATCCAGAAAAGTAGATGTCAAAGTGTTTCAAAACAGCTGGTATTGTGAGACTTGGGAATGCAATGCAATTCTGGGCTACAGCGTGAGCTGCAAAGCTATGGCTTAGCTTTCCTAATTAATACTAGCTATGGCTTAGCTTTCATCATTAATACTAACCAGCAGAAATGCATACAGAACTGAATTCCTATTTGATGCAAGTCCTTCTGTGGGGTGCCCTACTCAAGAACACATCCAAGCAGGGCCATGCTAGTCATCAGAGATCCTCAGGTGTCAAGGACAGGAAAGGAAATCAAACTGTGTTGGTTTTCTCTTCAGTTCAGTTATTTCTCAACTGATGGGTGCAGTGGTGAAGCTATGGAATGAGTCCCAAAGGACTGGCACCTCTCAAGCACTGCCATGCTTTGGTTTCAGACCTCCAAAGGACTATTTCAGATGAACACAGAAAATAAATACACCAACTGACTATTTTGTACGCAGCCTAAAGCATTATTTCAGAACATCTTCTGTGTTGCTTGCTCTGTGATAGCTTTATAGTTCTTGATTGGTCTGGTGCTTTACAGAAACCAGAAGTACCAGAATTTGCTTTAGGCAATTGTCACTAAATTAGCTTTAAAAGCAACTGTCATGAACTTACAACAGCTGTCCAGTTATAAAGCAGCCTACAAAACATCTGTGAGAGCCCTCAGAGAAGGCAGTTGGTTCCTATATGACACAGATGTGGAGACAGCAGGCGAGTTAAACACAGCAGGACAATTAGGGGCCCAAGGAAGCTGGGGCTTTTCTTTCCTAAAGATGTAGTGAACTGTTTATGAGAAGCAATGGTCAGAACCAGATATAGAGCAAACTGCAGACAGCGCAATCTGTCTCCTTCTGGGGGATTTATAGTCTTGACTTGCAGCTACTCCTTTCTCCCAGCTACACTAAGTCTTCGCTGTATTCAAGACTCACCAAAGGGCTCAGACCCCAGGGTCTCCTCTCTGAATTCTGGCTAAGTGTGACTAAACAGGGCCTGGATTCAACAGCCAACTATCACCTCCAGCCCACAACAATGTCCTATCCCAAATCTTTTCTCCAGAAGAGCAATTCTCTGCTATTTACATCCTTGGCAGAAAGTAAGACAACGTTCCTCCCTCCCTGCTTGTATTTTTGTTACCAGATTCTTCCTCAATAGTCTCACTGTTGTCTTTGATCCCTGCAAACCCCTAGCACTGCACGTAACATGCATGCTATCAAGTGTATCAGTACTTAAAAACAAAGAATAATATGTTTTGTCCAAGTGATGATTGTTGGGGAAAATATTTATATCAAGGATGTAAACACCAAACAGAGAAATAAATGACGTACAGGGACATAGCTACACTGCACTATACTAAAGAAAAAAAAAGTAATTTGGTGGAAGAGTGAAACTTGCTGAAAGATAAAAATGCCTCTGAAGGGACATTTATCCCTAACAGTGTTCTTTCAAAACACCAGTGTTACACTGAATGGCATCTTTCATAATGTAGTAAGACATCACCAGACTTTTGAACTAATGCAATAGAATTTTTTTTACATACAATGAGGAGAAATTAAGAAAATAGCTTTTCCTAGTGAATACCTTTAAGTAAGATTTGTTTGGGTGTTTTTTAACTGAAATGAATTTCCGTAATTAATGTATGGAAATGACGACAAACTGGTCACGTACTATGCATCAAAACAACCAGACAGAAGAGCTATAGGACAGAGCCCAGTACAAAAATATGCCAGCAGAGGGTACTCATACCTTGAACATCCCCGTGCCGGTGTGCCTCGCAATGCTCCCGAGGGCTGGATGGATAGCACCGGATGACAGTAGGGGACCTTCGAGAATAAGCAAAATACCGAAGTGAATGATCCTGCCACTACGGAGCTTCATGAAGAGCAGCTGTGAGTAATGTAGCAAGAAAAAGAACATAAATCAAACTTCGAGAATGTTGCCAAAGACAATGATTTATTGGTTGTTTCCAAAAAGCTGCTCTTTAAGCCTCAGTCGTCTAGGACAAAAAGAAGGTCATAACTATTACAAAACAGCTAGATTGATGAAACTATCAGAAATATATTTGTTATGTTTTTGTAGCTAAAATTTTACAGCTAAGGGAACATTAGTCCAAGTGTAATTAGTATTATCAGTGTGTATGTGCTCATACCGACACAGGATTGGAAACAAACAACAGACTATAAGCACACTTTACCTGCACATGCTTACATGCATCACTTGGTATCACACACACACACCCCACAAAGTTTTTTGCTGAAACACTGACACCACTACAAGACCTGGGTTTAGAGCAGGGTTCATTCTCCACGAGCTTCCATCACAAGGGTAGGTGTTGAGTTAGGAGTAGCCAACAAAAAGCAAGCCCAAAACAACAGCTGCTCCTGAGGGAAAAGGGAAATTAAGCACTGAGTTGTTGGAAGTTTTTTAAAGGCAGTTTGAGAGCAGAGAGAAAGAAGAAAGGCTCATGCTTCAACCATTGCATGATCAATACCTTTAAGACCAACCTGGCACTTTAGCTGCCATATTTAAAGTAATCTCAACTTCTTGTAGTCATCAGACCACACACGGTAAGAGCTCAAAGACTCTTCTTCTAACTTAGCTTGGTGTCATATAAGGACAGGTATCTAACCTGCTCTTTAACTTACTCTCAGGAGTTACTTGCAATGTTATTTTAATCAAGCAGAGAACATAGCTGTTGCAGCAGCATCTCTGTAGCGAACGATTTATCAAATTCTAAGTTAAAAGTAACAGAACTTTGTTGATTGTCCAGTCCTGGAAAGAAGAGCAGGGAATTATATTAGTAACAGCATTTTTGTTTGTGCATTGGCCACTAAACGTAATTAATACTTTGGATTTTTACTTTGGATTGCAAAAACACAATAGACACATGCTGCTCTGTGCTAAGATACATGGAAGCAACATTTTGACACCAAGAATCTCCAGAAAAAAGGTATTTCCTTATGATGTATTTATAAGACAGCCTTTTAAGAAGTAAAATGTTATAAGCAGTATTTAATAATACAAAATTATGGATGCAGGTATACAGATGAGTAATTTGGATGTCACTCACTCAAGCAGGGATGCAGCATTTATGGGTTAGGCTTTATTTTTTTTAAGGTTTTTTAAACATACAAGGATCGTTGCTTTGACCATTGAATCTTCTGAAAAATGTAAAAAAGGATAATACTAGAAGCAAGTGCTGATTTCTGGTCTTGATGGTTTGTTCAATTTAGTATCAGTTCCCTTCCTTTCAGAAAACACACTGGGATATATGCCAGACAATATTCCCAGAGCAGTTGGTTCCTAAATACAGCTTCTCTGAGGAGGACCAACAGCATAGCTTTTGCATTTCTTACCAGTTCAGAGCATGGCTCCAGATTTCAAACAAAAGTGAATGTTAGAGTGGGCTATCACCAAAAAAGCAGTTTTAATTTGGGTGCAAGGTATGTACTTGCATACCTTGAAGAAGGCAGCCAACCAGATCCTGGGTTGCATCAAAATAAGTGTGGCCAGCAAATCAAGAGAGGTGGTTCTGCGCCTCTACTCTGCTCTACTACCTCATCTGCAGTACTCTGTCCAACTCTGGAACCCTCAGCACAAGAGGGACATGGACCTGTTGGAGCAGGTCCAGAGAAGGCCACAAGGATGATCAGAGGGCTGGAGCACCTCTCCTATAAAGACTGGCTGAGAGAGTTGGGTTTGTTCAGCCTAGAGAAGAGGAGGTTCAGGTGAGACCTCAGAGCCCCTTCCAGTCCCTGGAGGGACCGGCAGGAAAGATGGGAAGGACTTTTTGCAAGGGCGTGGAGCAATAGGATGAGAGGCGATGGTTTTAAACTAGAGCAGGGCAGGTTTAGATGAGACATTAGGATGAAGTTCTTCACTCTGAGTGCTAAGACACTGGCCCAGGGTGCCCAGAGAGGTGGTGGAGGCCCCATCCTTGGAGACATTCAAGGTCAGGCTAGATGTGGCTCTGAGCAATCTGATCTAGTGAAGATGTCACTGCTCACTGCAGCGGATTGGACTAGATGGTCTTTAGAGGTCCCTTCCAACCAAACACATTCTATGATTCTACTTCAATGAACCTTATAGAATAGGCCTGTGTTCTGTTTCACCTGACATCTCTTGAGCTTTTATTAAAATTACTATTAAAGGTATTTCTTCAGTACAGACAGCAGCAAGATTTTTCTTACTGTATGCATTAATGAATCTAATTCAGGAGAGAATGACTGATATAATCAATTGGGCATGGAGCAGCTTTCTTTCAGAGTTAGGTCCATCACAGGAACAGTGTTCAAAGCACAAACCAAAGATCTTTCTGTGAAGGTCTATTTAAAATATCTGCCTGCACATATTCTATTTGGTAAAGTAACTGCTTAATATCAAAATCAGATTCCTTAATTTTTTTGGTAAAAATATTTTTACTCCTTTCAGGATTTTAAAGCTCATGCAAGTATAGATGACTGGAGGGAGTCTTGCTGTACCCAAAACTCTTTCATTATGTTCAGACTGCGGAGTCTTAATAGCTTGAGCCAAACAAATTATTCATAGTTAAAAAAAACAAACCCAAACAAAACAAAAAACCAAAACCTGAGTAGCTTCTTTGGTAACTTCTGTGGAAGATAAATGTTTTCTTATGTTAACTCACCACTGGAATGTACTTAACAAGGTCCTTCTTCCTAAATCATGCATAGATTAAATTCAAGGCAGGCTGCTAAAACTGGTCAGAACAGTCTCTCAGGGCTGCTTACATTGTTTGACAAGAGGAGTCTATAGAGTGCCCATCAATATTCTTGTGTACAGAAACACAAGAATGTTGGTTTCTGCAAATCATGGTTTGAACATTCAGGGAGAGAACTGGCTGGAAGAGAATTAATATCAGAATATTATTTTTACTGAGTTTACCACTGCATCAGAGTTCAGCTTAATGGGGCAGCACAACAGAGGATTTCTATTAGTGCAGACAATCATAATTATGGTCAAGAAACGTATGTACTACATCCATGGAAACTCCCAGAAAATCTGTGGCATCTGGTCTGGAATTTAAAGTGGCAACACTACAGAATTACATTTCTCCAGAAAGGAGCCTAAAGCACACATTACAGAAGGATGTAGGACTTAACAACTGGGTCTGCTAAAAACCAGCCTGTGGTAACAGTTCCAAGATGTGGCAGAATTATTTTTTTAAATCAAGTATTTCTAGGAAAGGTTTATACTATTTTCACAGATGTATTGTTGTTGTGACACTTTAGATTTCTATTCTAGAGCTCACTAAAACCTGAGAAGTGGTCTATGGAAAGCCCTACAGTCAGGGTTATGGCGTCCTTTCCAAGCTAGCATATGGGGGACAACCACCAAAATTGTGCACGCTGACCGTAGCTCTCCTTCCTTCTCACATGATCTCTGATGGCACTGCAGCATGCAGGAGGAAACAGACAGAGCTGCAGGTCCCCTGGGAGGGTCTGCAGAATTCCTAACTGTCAGTTACAAAAATGTAACCTCGTGATTTGGCTATGGAGCATCTTGGTGTAGGAATGTGAGAGAGAACTCCTTCTCCATGCCACAATGGCATTTTCAGACAAGGCCAATTAATGGCATAATTGTACATTAAGCACATATATTTCTTATTTCTCTGATCTCTTTCTCAGTCCTGTGGCAGAATGAATTTTTGTGGATTAGCTTGTTAGTAGGTAGACCTATTTAGTGGGTGTCTTTGCTGGGAGGCAGTCTTGGCTTCCCACCCATTCAGTTAGGAATGTTTATATTTAGCTGTTTTCTGGAAACAGAGCTCCAGCTGCAGCACATAGCAATTATTCCGGATGGATCTTGGTTTTCCTCAGGACATGTCTTTTTCTTGGTGTAGACTGAACAGCCTCACTAGAAATATGTCACTTTGCCTGCACAGAGTTTTGAAGAACAAGTATCTTTAACCAGTATGGGTTCAGATCTATGTTAGACCTTGATGGGACTTGCAGCCATCACATATTCCTTTTCAGTCCTTTCAGGTGTATATTACTGTTATTAAAAATCAATTGTTGTAAATAGCAGAAGTATTCTGGGGCAATTTTAGTAACTAAAATCTGCAGGGAGAAGAGAAATCCCAAGGTCTCTCTCAGTGCATTTTGCCTCTCTAGCATCCTGATGTTGAGATGCTTCTTCAGTCTCTTGTACGATGGGGTATTAATTAAATGGACAGTGAGCTTCATTTTTCATTCCAGCAGTGAGTGAAAATCCTGTAACAATGCAGTAATCTTTATGGAGATATTTTCTACATACATATTTAAATTGTTTTGGCACCTGCCATGATGAATGGCTTGGTACAGAACTGATGAATGCAACATGCCAGTTGTTATGAGTTTTAGGATGATTTTTATTCTTTAACATTCTATGCATAGCTATCAAAGTGCATAGTCTCCCTGATGAGGGCTAGTTTGACATGGAGGACTTGATGCAGTAATTTCTTGAATACAAGCGTAGATGGCATTTGTGTGGCTGGATGAAATACAACCAAAAATAGACACTCTGAAAGATACTGTTCCTGAAAACTATTCTAAAGATGGTGCAGTGGTACACACCAAGGGGATCTCTGGTTGAGTCTTCCAAATGTAGCAGGATACAGCCTTTGTCCAAGAAACCCTGCTGAAACAGACAGTGCACCTCATAAGACTGGAACGGGCCAGACCCTATGGTTATCCAAAAGGTATCTGCTAGCAGACAATTCAAAATGAAACATGATTAAAATCCCTGACCTCATATCTACTGAGTACTTTACACTGATGATGGTGAGATAAAGGTGCTCTGTCTATTACCTTGAAATAATGAATAAGACCTGAACGTACTCCAGAAATGCCGCACTACATTGCTCTGTATTCCATAATCCAGACGTTCTCATTACTGCTGCTACTAAACCCTTGCGGCAGGGACTTATGTACATACACTAGGAGTAGTCCTGCAGACTTCCTGTGACTCCTGCTTCTCCAGGAAGACTGCAGCAAGCTGCCACAGTCTTTAAGGGGAAGAGTTTCCTGTTAGGGACAGGATAATACCCCTTGACTTACGCAGCCTTTTCCTCTGACCCAGCTGTCCAAGCAGCAGTGTTCATAAACACAGGCAGCAGAAAGTCAGCATTTGTTTTTAAACAGTTAACAGAACAAAAGTGGTTAGAGGTCAACTTCTAAACCCTGAAGAAACACATTAGTTAATACTCTGTATCAGAGAGGAGCAGCACTTCCCAGGCACAAAATTATACAGATAATGTTCCTGAATTGGTTCAAGTCTGCTAAGTATCTGTTATCAGTTTTAACTAAGAGAACAGCGTTGCAATTATGGGCTATAAAGTAAACTGAACATCATATTTGCTTTATAAAAACAATTGCTAGGAACTTGAAGTTAATAAGGGAGGGGAGTCAAGGCAGTTGGTCTTTGCATCACAAAAGATCAAATCCAATCTGTAAAATAATTACAGAAATTTCAGTGGGACCTGAGATTGGCCAAACAAAATGTTGTCTTATCTATCAATACAGGATCTTTCTTAATAGGTGTTATATTTCTGAAGTCTCATTTAAAATGCAACAGAAGCATTGTGATAAAAAGAAATTTGTGTTGGTTACAATGCACCTGCAACATTTCAACAGTATCTTTTAAAGATTATGAAATTGCCATCAATATTATTTGCAACAGTAAATCAGGAAAGCTATTTGCATCATGTACCTTCAGTTGTCATAGCTGCTCCACTGTAAGAAGTCAGATGGGTTATTATTCCCCTCCTAAGAAAAGCCAGACATCCTCTTTGCATCTGCCAACACACACTTTTCTATAAGCAGAGAATAAATCTGTTTACTTCTCATGAAAACATTCAACAGATCAATCAAATAAAGTACTCCAACATTGTTAATAACTGACCACTGTTAATAAAATACAAAGATAATGTAAAATAGTCCTAAGTCATTACTAACACCAGGTTCTCAAGCTGTTTTTCTTAATATTGTTTGCTCCCATTTATAAATTTCAAACAATGGGACTCTGACTACTTCCTATGGTATGCAATGCAGATGTAGCAATAATTTGCAAACATCACAAAATACTGCAAAAGAAACAAATGTATCTATAGACTCTAGCAGAATGAATCCAAACAATGTGCCTTGGATTTACTAGAATCCACTGTGTCTTCATGAATGCACGCTTCCATTGCTCTGCTTTCCACAAAAGGGAGATTCCAGGCCATTTAATCATAAATTCCTGGGATGACTCTCCCTCCTTGTTTGTGTTGGGGTTTTTTAAAATTGTGTTTACATTCTTGCATGTGGGTTGGGAATTTAGGTTTGTTTGTGATGAAACATCAAAGTTGAGTCCCAAATTAATGCTGTGCAGTCATACAGTCATTGCACCTTCCCACAAGAGGACAACAGAAACACACACATTTACCAAGTTTTATGCAACATTAATGGGATTAAACTGATCTGTAATCCTTTGTATCGTGTGATTTTGCTTCCCCATTCAATTTTCCTCCTGTTATTATTTCCTGCTGTTTGATCATTGATTTTCTGTTTTTCAGATTTTACAAAGAAAAGCTGTCTAAATCTTCATGTGAAAAAAAATTTATATTCTGCAAACACTGAAGTGTTTTTAGTTGATTCATCTAATCCAGTTTGTCAGAAAGTGGCATTTCAATTCTGACATATTCATTGCACAGCTGTGTTACCCATAATCTTCCTCCACATGGCATCACGGTGGTTACTGTACAAATTACACCAGCACGTGCAAGAAATTATCAGCAGTTAGAACAGATAAGAGCTCAGACTGAGATTGCTTTATGTTTTCATAGAGAGTCTTCTCAGTTATCAAAAACTACACCAGTAATTTAGCAGAACTGCTAGGAAATAAAAAGTCCTTGAGTTCAGCAGAACTTTGGTATTTCAAAATCAATTGAGGATAAAGACCAACTCTTCTTCTGGGGTTTGCAAGAGGTGCCAGTGAAGAGACAGCAGACTGAGATTTCTTCAACATGAAGTTAACCAAAGTTACAACCTCTGTGTTAGCCAAGAAGCTACTTCTCTCCTATACCACAAAACACTGTGATGTTGTTCAAGCAAAATGTTTACATCCAAAAACCGCATGAGCTGCTATTCACATTGACATAACACATTAACAGTCCAGTGGAGCAATCCATTTATGCTTTAGACTAAGTATTCAACTGGGGTTTGGGATCCTTCATTGTTGGGATCAGTTTCATAATTAGTCACTTTGCTTTTCTAACTGCTTGCTTTTGTTCTAGGAGGGAAGAACCATCCTTGTCCATCCATAACATCTGAATTACAAACCATATTGGGGGACTGACCTATCTGGCTTAAAACCTATGTGCATCTATTTTAAATATGTTTATATATTTTAAATAAAATACATTTATAGAGATTTTCACCTGGGTTTTTTTCAGCTGGATCAGTAAGCCGATCTGGTTCACAGTTCAACCACACAGAGAGGTGCAGACGCAGCTAAGGGGTGGTGTGCTGTGTTACAGGAACAAGGAGCGAGTAGGAACCAGTAATACAGCAAAAGCTTCATGTCATCAAGCCGCAGCCTTATTTATGATGTGGCTGCTTTGGACTGGACTAGGAAAGAAATTAACTTCAGTTCCTTACATTTGTGTTAGCTCTACAAGAGACCTGTATCCTCTGTGAGTCCATTTACTAACCATGACTCAGTGCGATTCCTTTATTGCAAAGCCAAGCCAAAATTCCAGCACACTTATACAATAAACTTTCACCATATCTTAATTATATCTGGGTACTGTCCACTCAGAAAAACAGGTCATCATACCTGATAAAAATCTCCAGCAAGTGCTAACTAGACAGAATTCCCATTTAAAGATTTGCATCCATTTGAAATTTCCCTGGGGTTTGCCTTCCTAATATCCCAAGTTCACGCACATATTTCCTCTCCTCAGCAACTGAGCTGCAGGCTGCACAAAGGAGAGATCGCTCCTGTGCTAAGGTTTAAGCCTCTCCTCTCAAGAGTGCTCCAGCTCTTCAGAGCTTAGCTTAAGTCTTCGCTGGTTTACACACAAGCCAGCATTCCATGGGTAGAGGTTCTGGTGTGAGCTTTGCTGACAGAGCAGACACAGCCTGTGGTCTTTGCACCAGGCTATGGTGCTCCTCTCTGAACTGGCAACACACTTCCAGATATTACACAGCTCCAGCCTGCTGCTCACTGTTCTTCCTTCCCGAAACAAAAGATTAATTGCAGAGTCTCAGACCAGTTAAACACTTTATTGCTAAAATACTTTTTTGTCCAGAATGGTCTGAGGATGTGATGCTACCCATCCTTCTCAGCCATCACCACCTTGGTGAATTAATTCCAAATCATTAACTTTGTCTAACCAAAATCAATGGTTTTGCAAATCTAGACCACAGTTCTCAGGCAAGCCCAACAAAAATACCTTATAACTCTTGTCCTTTGGTAACACAGACCTTCTTGAGCTGGCATGCCTCACTTCCATTAGATTTCCAACAATTATCTAAAAGAAAAGAAGTATTTTCAGTACATGGCACATCTTTAGACATGGGTTGCAGGGGGAATCAGCCAGCCCCTTTTCAGTGGTCTGTGGGGACAGGACAAGGGGCAATGGCTGTAAGCTGGAGCACAGGAAGTTCCGCACCAACATGCGGAAGAACTTTTTCACAGTGAGGGTGACAGAGCCCTGGGACAGGCTGCCCAGGGAGGTGGTGGAGTCTCCTTCTCTGGAGATATTCAAGTCTCGTCTGGACGCCTATCTATGTAATATGAGATAGGAAGCCTGCTTTGGCAGGGAGGTTGGACCTGATGATCTCTTGAGGTCCCTTCCAACCCTAAGATTCTGTGATTCTACAGTCTCACCTTTGCAGCATAAAGATCCTCTCACACACTAACAAGCATAGCACACACCCTCTCATTGAAAGGCTTTAACAGTAACAGGGAACAGAAGGATTTCATGAAATAGTGCAGAACCAAGAATATCACATAAGACATTTAACACAGGAGAGAGGAATTGAGCCAGGTCAGTCCATGTTTTAAATAAAAGACTATTTCTTCTCTCTGTACAAACAGTTTTTTAATAGCCCCAGTTGAATAACACAAAACCTTACCCCTATTGAAAAAGAAAAGGTGCTTTCAAGGCATTGAAAGTACTTACCCCCCTCTCCATTTAGATCTACTTCAGCAACTACAGGGCATGCCTCAGCGATCAAATGCAGACAAGCATGTGCTAGTTCCACCTGCACTACATATTACCTGTGTTAATGTACAAATGTTTCCTTCCTAGTAGATCGTGCTCTCAAACTATAGTTTAATGTCTAGTCGGTCTATAGGTTACAAGGGGCTGTTTACATATGAACACTTGAAGCTGGACCTCTTTACAGTAGCAGCACAGAAATGAGCACTCTCCTGTCTCTGGTGCTGTCCCCTCCCTGGCTCTTCCCAGTCCTGCAGCACCAGGGCTTCCTCCCATGGCGCCACAGCTGCCTTCCTCATTTCCTAGGCTCTTACAATTCACCTGGCCAAAAAATTGAACGCCAGAAAATAAACCAAACCGTTCTGAAGTGTCTGTATTTCTGTTTATTGCTTGGAAGAGTGGGCTGAGTGTCAACGCAAAAAATATTTTCCCCTCAAATCCTGTGATTTTACAGAAGCCTGGGCTGTGTTTTGCTTGTTGTGCTCAGAAGGGCGCTGGGTTCTGCTCTTTATGTTATTTTACGGGGAGTTTTGGTAAGGCAGAGGCCTAAGGACACTGACAGGAGAGGAAACATCAAGCAAGCAAGTAAGAGATGTCCCCACAACAGGCGGGAGACCGTGCCCCAGGAGGCTGAGCCACTCCAGGGCAAGCTGCCGGAGCCTTTCCCGGAGGTGAACCCCTAGTCTTCCGCGGCTGCCTCACCTGCTCCGCCGCCACCCGGGCGGCGGGGAAGAGCCGCCCCTGCACCCACCTCCGGCGACTCGGGGTCGACCAGGTCCTGACGGGAGGGAGGACGTACCCCGCGCCACCGCAGCACCCTCTGGCGGGGCGGGGCAGGGCAAGTGGCGGTGTGGGAGGCCCGGGCCGGCCGGAGGAGGAGGGGAGCGCGGCGGCGGCGAGGCGAGGGTAGGGCTGGGCTCTGCCGGGCGGGCGAGTGAGCGACACCTGAGCGGCTGCGCTGCCTCCTCCTCTCACGTAGGTTTCGACTTTCTTCCCCGCCCGGAAACTTGGTGGAGGAGCCGCGCGTTTGCTGGTGTCGCAGGCCGAGTTGGCGCCGGGCTTCCCTGGCCTCCTCCCTCCCCTTCCTAGGGGTGATCGAGCTCCCTTCCCGCTCCCCCGGCGCCTACAGGTGAGCGGTGGGGGGCCGTGCGTGAGGGGCGCGGAGTTACCGCCGCGTCTGGGGCGTCCGCTGCCGGGCTGCGGGGCGGGAGGCTGCGGGGGGTCGCGGATCAGCTGTGGAAGCGGCTGAGGGCCGCAGCTCCTGTCCCGGCGTCTTGCTCACATCAGGCCGGAGGTTTCTCCGAGCTGGGCGAGCGAGCCTGGAGAGCAAGTGCGGGTCTTAACGCAGGCAGTAGGTAGGACCAGCGCAGGTGAAGGCTGACCGCCGGCCCCAGGCGCTTAACTCCTTACAGGCCGGTCTGGCAGGCGAGCGGTACCTGGGCCTGTGCGGGACACCCCAAACCCGGCGTTTCCGGCAGTTGTGGGGGTCGGAGGGAGGCGCTGGGACAAAGCTGCTTCGGCAGGAGCTGGAGAGAGCAGTAAGCTTCAAAGTTTCTGGTGCTGTGGTGGTTATTAATGCAGAAAAAGCCTATAGATAGAAGTCGAGATAGCCAGCAAAGAAGAATGATGTGGTGATGCGGGCTTCTTGGAAATGCCTTAAAGATAAGAAATGCAGGTGATGTTAAACATGAGGTCATGCTTTGGAGGTGTTTGTAAGAGGCTTGGAAAGAAATGTTTAAGGGATACTGTATAACTGGAATGCTTTAATTTTAAGTTTAATTTTAAGTCAGGAGGAGTTTGAAGCGGGTGAGGCTGTGTGCTGCTAAGGGGACAGTCCCGCTCTGCCTCGCTGCTTGGCTGTGTGCACTTGACATCTCTCGGCTTCTGACATTAAACTCGTTATCTGATTGAAAAGGAAGAGAACAAGGCAGCAGCCATCTGATGCCAGCATCGGAGGTGGCAGAGAACGGGACTGTCCCTTTTGGTGGCAGTGCAGGCTTAGTTTGCTTTAAGCCATGCTTGAAAGGGCACTTTCAATTCCTTAGGCTATTTTTTTTTTTGGTCCTATATTACCTTGGTAAAGGAAGGAATGTAAGATGAGTATTTACCTGTTGCTTACCAAACCAGAGCATGCTATGTTTTCCCTCTCTGTTCTGGTTTTTTTAGTCAAGGTGAAAAGACCAGAACTATATAAAGGCTCCATAAGAAACTCTACTCTGGCTCAAGTGCAGATTGTAAGTGTTTAGGGGAGGTATCTGCTGTGCAAAGGGTATGTCAGGGCAGGGTCACAGTGTAGAAGCCTACAGAGATAACAGCCTGGGGAAGTTTCTGTCACTGTCACACAGCCCCAGAGTTGTTTGCTCCAAGTCTTTAGCCTCTGGAGACTCCAGAGCAGCCCAAGGTTTGGATGGCACAGTGTAAAAAACTGTAGTTATCCTCCTGCAGTAATGCCAGTTGTGTGCTGTGCTTTGGAGGGACGGCACTGATGTTTGTCCTTGATGACTGAAGGCCAGAGCTCTTCTGGCAGTTCTCCAGCTGAGAGAAAGCAGATTGTGCACATGGCTTCTTCAAAACAAAACTTCTTTCTCTTAAAGTTACACATTCAAACTCTTCTTTTGCAATGTAATTATGCAGATGTAGCGTGTCTGCTGCTGAAAGGGGCTAAGGCAGTGGTAATATTTATTCCCTCCCCCAGATTTGCTCCCTGAACTGGCTTATGAAGTCAGAACAGCACCAGTGCTTGTGCAGGGAAAAACAAAGGGGTCATACAGCTGAGGATGGAGCAGAGAAATGATAGACAGGAGGCCAACCTTTAACAGGGCTTGCTAGCTGTTGGAAAACCCAGTTGTGCTGTAAATTCCCACCTTCATTCACCTTCTTTTTGTGTCCGCTTTAGCATGCGTGGTTATGCATATGTAACTCATTTCAATAACGGAGATACAGTAGCATAAAACCCCTATGAAATGAAATGGAGACAGGGGCCTGTGGTGTGTAGCAAAAAAGAACCCTGTCTGTTGAAAGACAAGTTTATTTTAAAGTTCCTCACCATATGAATAGTGAGGGAAGAGAGCAAGAGTTAAGAAACAAACCTAACCGTATGGCCCGGGGAATGAGAGCTCTAAAAGGAGGAAGTAACAGCTCCAGAAGGGACCTGGCAGCTGAATGACCTTCAAAAACAAACCCTGTGAAGTTCAAAGATACCTAATGAAACAGGTTGAGGTTTATTCTGGATAACATTAGGGCTACCTGAATGGCAATTCCAGTAACTTCAATTAGAAATCGTAATTAATGGTTTCATAAACCGTGGTAGTGCTGTACTTCCCTAAATGTGGGATGAATTTGCATGTGTTTATGAGACTGTAGAGTCTTAATACTACAATAAGAATAAACTTTAAAAAAAAAAGTAATTGCAGAATATAATATCTGTTATTCACGAAGCATCTTCTGCTGTATTTTGTTACTCTTCCTTGTGCATGGCCATTTATTTCTTGTTTTCTGCATTAAAAAAAATCCTGCTGCAACTGCTGTATTCATTTCACTTTGAAGATTAAGCTGCATCATTTCATTCTGATCATGTGTATCTTGCCAGAGTAGTTGCAGCTGTTGTCTTACTCACAGGCCTGAGTATGTTTTGCTGGTTTAACACAAAACCTTCTTGTTTGGCTCTTTCTTCTCAGCTTACTTTAGTGGTGCTGTTCATACAGTTGTTAGGAATTGTATTTGACAGCCCCTCATCAGTTTATGTTCCCTGATTTATAGCACATAAAATATTGCTCTTGGCTTAGGAATTTCTTGCTGTGAATTAAGTTTGAAAATATGAAAATATCTGGCATTTTTTGGATAAGAAATTACAGTATGAGCCAGTCCCTCATAAACCATCTAAATTGTTAGAGGGGATTTAGATGAGCACAAGTTGTAGGAGTTACTATGGAATCCAGGAAATATCCAGGAAAGAGCACACAAGGCTGGAAGCAGGGAAACAGAATAAAGCTGTAGAAACTCAGACAGTCACCAGCTTGCAGGCAGAGACTGAGTTTATGTATATGTATAGTGATCCCCTGAGCTTAGTGGGTCTCTGTGCAGATTTCGTTTGAAGACTGTAATGGTCCTTATTTGGAATATTCTGGAAGAAAAGTGGTGGAAGGGATATTATGGGTTTTAAAAAAATGTATTGTCCTGCTTGGTCTGCTCTTTGGCTGGACTTTACCTCATTCAAGCTTTGCGAACAGCTGCAGCAGACTCTTTAGAAGTTGATTGTCTGACAGTTAAAAAGGGGTTGAGATAAAACTTGACTGGCTCCTCTGAGAGCTTAAGAGGCTCACCTGTGACATCAGCCCTGTTGCAGTTGTAGGAAGTCCAGTAAATCATGATCAGCCCTATTTGTAAAGTTCTCTGACATTAACCTTCCACCCTATGACTAATAAATAACAGATCAGCTTTCTCACCTAGTAAGTGCTACAGCCCATCTCTAAACAGAAAATAAATAAACCTGAGGATATCCTCTTTTACCTGATCTCAGTTGGTAGTGAACAAAAATTGCCAGATGATTACTTCAGGTAAGATACTGAATAAAAACCATAATAGGTCTTCTGGGCCTTTTTGTAGTTAGGATAAAAAAAATGATAAAAAAAAACTTGTGAGGTTAACACCTGGGGCTACTTGGCTACTTTACCAGTAATCTCAAGAGGCTGAAAACTGGAGAAAAGAGAGTGCCTCCCTATTCCTACCTGTACCAGGATTTAAGGTCATTCATGGGTGGCTAAGGAAGAATGTGGTTGCTCCACTGATTTGTCAGTGATAGAGGAAGGACTTTGGTCTGTTGTTCCAGCTCTCTTAACTGGCGAGCCAGCTGCACCCATTGAAAAATTATTTTTAGAAGTAGGGAAAATATAGTTATCAGTTTACGTATACTGTAAATATGTGTGCAATAAGGGAAGATAACAGTGGTTCTTAAAGACCAGTTTCTTACACCAGTTTGGATACAGCTTTAAGTCAGGATAAGACTGGGGGGCAAGAAGGCTCTGGCAATTTTGTTTCCCCCTAGCTGAGAGGGCTGTTTGCTTTAAGTCTTAAGTCAACAAGATACACCAGGAGAAATTATATGATGAAAAGGCATTTTAAATCACATATGCAACTGTACTTAAGCTCATGAACATAAAATAGAGATGTCCTTAGCAAGAGAAAGTGTCTCAAGTCTTTTAAAACTGAGCCATAATACTGCTCTCTAAATCTCTAGGGGAATGTAACTGTTAATCAAGATCTTTCTTGGTTTTTTTCTTTTTCTTTCAACTTAAGTGCTTGCTCTCTTATGAGCTGACATGTGTAGTGAAGAGCATTTCAGCTACTGGTTGCAGCAGCAGTTCTGCCTGCCCACAGGCAGTGTCGGTGGGAGTTTGAGATAACTTCAAACTTCTCTGTGCACCACCCTGAGGAGCTGCAGTGGAAGAAGATGTGGTCTGGGGAATTAGGTGTTGTGTTGACTTTTTTTAAATTAAGAAAATTTGTTTTCTTTCTCTCACCTTTACCATGATCTGATAGTAAAATGGGATACAAAGGGGAATTACTGACTTAATTATCTTTTAATTCAGCTCTTTCGGTTAGTGGGAACAAGCTTGGGCTAGAAAGCATTTTGCACTGGTTTTCATAAAATGTGCTCTTATCCTGACTGGAAGTCTGGAGTATTGTACACTGAGCAGGGTGATATGCCCTGCTATTGCTAATGGCATCGGGCACAGGCTGGGGCAGTCTGGGGCTGTTGAGGACTAGTGGAAATCTGATGATCCCTCTAGATCAGCGCCCTCAGCCACACTACACGTTCGTTGCTGATCACTGGTTTTATTTTGTGGAACGTAGGTTCCAATTGATCCCCCACTGATATAAGGAGATGCTGCCCTAGATCATGCCAAACTCTTTAGCACCATGAAAACTAAAATTAGTGCTAGTGTAACTGAGATAAAAATTTGACTCTGTGTAGGTAGTGAAGTTCTGTGAGACTCTATCCTGCAGTAAAGCCATAATCTGGCAGTTACAGCTGTTAACATCAGAGATGTCTACCTGTTGCACCTGGGGATGAAATAGTTCCTATAAAAGCTCTGCTTTCCTGCTGCTGGATTGCTTATGGTAAAGTTATGTAGCAAGCAGTATTTGCAAAATTGGTTTTGTTTTGGGATATTTTTGTTTTAAGCTAACGTAGAAGACTAGTGATTTAATGTTGGAGGTTAAAAATAGCCAAGATTATGATTTTTAAATAGAAATTATTTAATTTTAAAGTAATATTTGATAGTATGGTAAAAAATAATTTCTGGAAAATTGTATAAATTAATTTCTAGAAATGGATACAAATTATTTTCTAGAAATTACTTTATACCAATTTCCAGAAATTAAAGTCCTTTGTAGGACTTTCTCCCAAGACAGGCAAGTCATAGAGCTGTAGAAATACCACGTGTTTACCAAAAGCAACAGTTACTCTCTTCCTCCTCTCCCCTCTTCACACCTTCCTCTTACATACACATAGTGATGATTGCCTTAGTAAGGGTATTCAAGCAGTGACTTTTAAAAATACTGTTATGTAACGCACAGTCTGCTTCTTCCCTTGTATGCTTCAGAAATTCTATGATAAGAAGGCATCTCCTTTCTCCTGACCAATATTCCAAATACAAATACCCCGATCACAAGCAGAGAATGAGGTATGGGTTTTCTTTCATCAGCTTGCAAGAGTAATAGTTATCAGGACTGGCTAGTTATGAAGGCTTATACCCAAGACAAGCCTCATGCTTATTTCAGATTCTGTAAACCATGGTGCTATTTTCTTTCTATAGACAAGGAGTTTACAGGTGGACACACAGACAGTGGTGTGGTAACAGCATCCAGTGTTCATAGATAGCTGACAGACACGCTATCTTTACCTCCTGTCCTCCAAAGCAAACCCAACTCTTTGGAAAGTAGGTGTGCTACTAGATACTTAGATGAACCTAAATCTTAACATCAAATCTCCTAATCCCTCTTTTTGGTTTGGTTTTGGGCTTTTTGCTTTAATTGCAAGAGAAGCTTTGGTCATTTATTACGGATTAGGGGCTTTATTATTGAATTATAATATTGGATTCCTTCTTTCTTTGTCTATGGAAAACTTCTCCCACAACCATTAAACTGATTTTTAGGTATGGAATTGCAGATAGCCACCTAACTGAAAATGTAGGTGAGGTGAAGGGTGAGGTGAAGGGGGAGGTAGGGGTAATCTAATTTCCTAGAGACAGGTGATTAGATACAATAGAAAAACATAAAGCGCACACAAAGAAAATTCACATGCTGAAACATTCATAGGAGTTTTTGGGTCAAATTCTGCAAAGTAGTAGATTGATTTGAAAGGTATGAAAGAAGAATTCCTGCAAACCTAAAATGAGCAACTTGCATGTTTGTGTGGAAGACAGGGTGTAGAAAGGGTAGTGGATGTAGTGAAAGCATCTAGCAAAGGTGAGAAAGCAGGGAGAAAAATGTAGGTGGAAAACATTTTACACCACTACTTAATTCCTTAAAAAGAAGGGAGGAGAGTGGAAATTTATTGGTTCTTGTTACCCAGCTAATATTATTTGACTAATAACACCAGATTCTCCTGTTCTGTAGAAACAATTTGGATTAATTGCTGAAATTACATTTGTGTAGTCCTGCTACTGTAGTATGCTGGGTCCCTGGTGAAATGGTTACTGTTCCATAGGGTCATTATCTGAGCTGAGAAGCAAATGTTAAGAGCATGGGGTAGTGTGAGAAATTAATTACAAGTCCCAAATGCTTAGTTTTTCATGTCAGCTTTTCTTCCGCCTGAAATTAGAGGTATGTTTGCAATTTAAGCTGACTGCCAGGAAGACTTCTAAAATAAGTAACACAAAGCGAAGAGATCTTTTTCTAATGTCAAACTTTCAAATGGGCTAACAAAGCAGTTTAAAAAACCCCCAAAAACCTGTCCTGAAGTGCATTAAAGATGGAAATCCATGTACCATGGTGGAGAGCTGATAGACTGCAGAAGTGCTCAGGAGAAAACTCCTTGGGATAGTCCTACTTCAGTGACCCAAGACTTTTAGCAGATCTCAGAATAGCATTTCCTAGAATAATAACTTTTTTCTAGTCCAAAAGGATAGTGATTGTGATTATAATTAATGAAAATACCATTGGATTTTTATTTTCTGGTTGAAAAACCTGGAAGCAAAAGTTCTGCCAGTTTTTCTTAGGGTTTGTTGCTAGAGCACTGAGTTTGCTACTGTAGAATCCATCTCGAATTTGCTTTTGTATAAGCGCCTGGGTTTTGGGTTCATGCCTTGCTGGTGTGTTCCCTCAGCCATCCTAGTCCAGAATGTGCTGGCTTTGGTTTGTCCACCCCAAAAAAATTAATTAATTGTTTAGCCTTTAGTTGGAATGCTGCATTTCCAGTCTTTCAGGGAAATGTAGTTATGAATATAATAACTGGCATAATTATCGCAGTGGACTATTACACAGCAGTGTAAATGGGGCACGCACCCTGCAGTCTCAAAGCCAACTTTTATATCAGGGTTCTCAATAACACAGACTGTATTAACATGTAAGTGCTAACCCACAGGTGTGTAAAAGCATAAACTCATTGTATTTCCAAAGTGTTTTCTATGGTACAAGTAGCTTTTTAATACTGAGAACTAGTTGTTTGACAGAAGTTTTTTTTTTTTAAATTATATTTTAACTGAAACAGTATGAGAAATTCCTCATCCTGATTGATTGGGGAAAATTTTACACTTCAGTTTTGTGTCTGTACTGCATGCTGGCTGTGTGTTAATTTGCAATATGGAATGTGCTCTGGCTCTCTCACCCTATTTGTGGGTTTATAAATCCGTTCATTAATAGTAACGGTCTTGATTTTCTTTGTTTGGTTTGGTTTTGGTTGGGTTTTGGGTTTGTATTTTTTCCCAGGAGCTTCTCATGTGATTTTAGCCTCTCCTGATGTTGTTTATTAGTCTTTAAACAGGAATAACAACCATGTCAGATGTTATAGAGGTGCCATTAAGGTAAATGTGTTTGTGATTGAAAGTGACTTGTATCAAATGCTTCCAGCATTGAATGAACAGGTAGGCTGAATTTGTGCTCCCCACTAGATGTGGCAGAGCAAAATGCCTTAAAACCAAGGAGCAAGAGTTTTGTTTGGAAGCAGGGATGCTGCTTCTGGAGTGATCAGATGCCGCAGCCACAGTTCCTTTTTGGTCACTGTAGTATGAGTGGAGGCAAGACACTGGAAAGGTTTCTTAGGTAATTATGTTGGGGTTTTTTTTAAAGGATTTTTGGAAAAAGCTGCAGAAATCAGTTCTGTTTACAAGTCCAAGGCAAACTGAACAGAGTTTGTCCATCAGGAATGGTACCGAATGGTTCACTCTGTGTGGCTCTTGGCATCCTCCCTACCAGAGCTATTAACAGTGCTGTAGATGCGCAGAGGGGGTGTATATCTGAGGCTCCGGGCTCTAGCTGAGTTAAAACAAGAATAGGCAGTGTGCTAATCCTGTCAGGAATAGTCTTGCTTTGGCAGGGAAATAGATTAGACAACCTGATAAATCTTCCTTTTTAAAAAATAAAAAGGTCTATTCTTGGAGTCAGTGTTTCAGTAAAAAAAATCAAAACAGTGATTTATTTTTTTTAATGCAGTAAAGATAAAGGTGATCTGAAAGAAATCTTTTCTCTGGCCCTCACAGGGTAAGAGATGGGGAAATACAGAGATTTCTTTGGTTTAGTTCCTTCAATTCTTTGCCATGTATAAGAATGGGGTGTTTTACTTTCTCAACAATTCAAACTCCAGAGGCATTTCTTGTGTTACACTTTTAGAACAGCAGGGTCCATTAGAGCAGCAAAATGCCAATGTTCAGGCTGTAACATTTTCATGAAGTTAATAACTTGGGACCAAACTAGATCCTTATTTTATGATTCCCTCATATCATGTGCATTGTGTGTAAGCCTAAACGTGTGTGAGGCCTTAGGGAGAGGTCCCAGTCCTACAGAGAAAGATGGGAGCACGGAAC
Organism: Laterallus jamaicensis coturniculus; assembly: GCA_022605575.1. Classification (NCBI taxonomy): domain Eukaryota; kingdom Metazoa; phylum Chordata; class Aves; order Gruiformes; family Rallidae; genus Laterallus; species Laterallus jamaicensis. Next base: position 4,798,765 of record JAKCOX010000014.1, read on the forward strand.
ATGCTGCTCAGGGTGGCATTATTGGAAGGAAGCTGGAGATGATGAATGGTACAACAAAGAGCAGCACAGGAGTGAAGGGGGTTGTTGGGGTTGGTCTGGCCTCCAGAGGTTAGAACAAGTAACTGAAACTTGATGGAAACTGCAAATAATTGAGCATATATCAAACTTCCCCTCCAAAGCCAGAATTCTAGGGACTCTAGATGGACTGTTTTGAAATGGGACTATTTAAGCAGAGGGGAACCATGCCTGTTGTGTTGAAACAGTGCATTTTCCAGGCACTTAAAATTGGTCTTGTTACGCTGAAGTATGGTCTTGTTACGCTGAAGTGTAGTCATCTTTGCTGAATAAGATGTTAGCAATTTTCCTCTTACAGAACATCTGCTTTCTGACTGAATCACAGAACAAGTGGCAGGCTTGTTTGAGCCTGCTGGCCTCCCTGTGCTGCTCACTAACTCCTGCCTTGCCGAAGGGTGTGGGCTGGGTTTCATCATGGAGGTGTCAGGCTTGGGTTCCCTGGTGTCTGCAGGAGTGTCTTCCTTATTGAAAGGACAGTGGTGTAAAAGTTGTATTTACCTTGGCACTTCAGAATGAGATCTTCACCCCTTGTTTTCAAGGACATAGAAGTGAGAGGGCAGAACAGCTTAGAGTTGCAGGGAAGAAAAAAGCAGTGAGATTTGTCAGTGATGCTTTTATCTTCCATGACTTTTGAAATTACTCATAAATGGGATTCATCTTGTATACCTTTAAACACAGAGAGCAGAGAATCAATTTGGTAAATAATCTGGAAAAAAAACCCCATATAAAAGTAGTTTATCAGTAAAATTACTGTGGGTTGTTTTGGGTTTTGGTGTGTTTGGTTTTGGATTTTTTCTGAAAAGGTAGGTTTGTTTAATCACCTGCCAAAGTTTTATGCAAATACTACAACCCGAAGCACAAGTATTTCTTAGTGGTATATGTTTGTCTTGGAAGCTTGCTGTTTCATTAACTGCTGGTGCTGAGCTGATTGATTAGGATTGGTAGGCGGCGTCAAGTGATTGTCTGATGTCGAAATGTTTCCTTTTTGCTTGTAAGATGATTCAACATCCAGTGAAGACTTTTGTTTTTTATAAGGCAAACAGTGGGGATGCCTGTTTCAGATGGAAGTGCAGGGATTTCAGAACAGGGATTTTCCCAAGAGAGCAAGGCATGGATACATCAGCTTTGATTTGTTTGTGTGCTGTCCGTTAACTCTGCTTGCTCTTTTGGGGAGCACAGAGTCAGTCATACAAGAGTTAAGAGGTAAATGCAAACAGCAGAGCTAGGTATGTACATCCAGCCCAAGTGCCTTCCTCAAGGGGAAGATGCTTTCTGGCACTGCAGCAGCAGGAGGAGAAGCAAACAACTCATGCCCTGTACCCACCTGGAACCGTGACAATGATGTTTTAATCTTTTGAAGTTAACAAGTTTCTATGGCTAGGTAAATGGCTTGATTCAGTTGGTGATACGTTATCCCTTTAATTAAATAGCTGACTTATGCTTGACAATTAATTGGAGTGATGTATGATTTTTATTAGAAACCCATGACTAATTTTTTCTTAACGTTCTGGCTATCTTATTGTTCTTGCCTACCCTCCTCCAAAATTGTTGCTGCGTGCCAGCCATGTCCTCCAGGCACTGGTGCAGACCAGTCTAAGCTCTTGCTTAGACTTTTTCCTGTTCCAGATAAGCAGTTGTTTTCAGAGATTTTCCATGTCGTCTTTCAGAAATTTTCCATTTCATCACAGTTTTGCAATTTTTTTGGTATGTGTGTTAAAAAAAAATAGTCCCAGAGTCTTTTAAAACAAACTCCAAAAAAAGTCTCACCATAATAAAACCTCCCACTGTGTAATGCAGAGTGTTAGCTAGCTTCATGTGGCTCCACATTTCCTGCTTCATTAAAATAACTGCCAGATTAAAGAAAATACCCTTCCTGCAGTAGTCTCTGTGCCTGTAATCTGCTAGCAAACTCAACTGAATTTTGTATATAATTACGGTAGGCAAGATTCAAAATGGATGTGACTAGAGATGCTTTCATTAAAATCAGTAGAGTGCAGCTACAAAGAACTCTGTTTGCCCTCCTGACCTTATTCTCCCAAACTGTAAGGACCTGCAGCTCACACTTTACAACTACTAGTGATGTGGACAATTCTTCACATTTTTTCCACTTTGGAAGCTTTAGCTTTTTTATAGGAAATCTGGTTCCATGGGTCAATTTAGGCATGGATGAGTGAGGAACAATGCATCATTTGCTAAAATGAGCTTTTTTTGAAGGGAGGGGGCTTAAAAGGAAGGAAGTGAGGTTTAGATTTAAGTTTCCTTTGAAATGTCTTCCTCTTTTTCTCTTTTTTTTTTCCCACCCCCCCAAAAAACCCAGAACAAAAATCTGAACTACTAGAATTCCCCAAACCTAAGTTTCACCATGCATATGTTTAAAATATTTGGTATGCTTTGGAAAACCAGAGAGAAAAATCATCATTTTAAAAAAAATCAGTATTGGTTGTCCTTTCTTTTCAATCCCTCTCCAGGCTGTTTGCCCTCAAGAACATGCTGCTTTTGTCACTGCTCTGCTACTTCCTATGTTTGGCAGGGTTTTATCTGGTCTGTGTAGAGTCATTTAAGCTTCAGTTTACCCATGAGCTTAAATGTTTTCCTGAATGAGGTCCTTGCATTCTCTCATCCCTGGGTTGATCATTCACAGGGTAACTTTGTAAGGAAGAACCCTGAAGGGGGTTGGTAGAGGTGAAGGTACCAGGGGGAACATAAGGCAGAGAAATTGTTTAATCTTTAATTTGCTAGATCTGTAGTGAACATTGGCTGGAAATCTTTCTCTCCCTTTCATTAGGGGTCCTCTGTCAAGACAGCTACTAGGTGAGAAGTTTCCTTGCTGCTGAGAGTGCCTGATGCTGGCTGTCATGGCTGATCCTGTAGCAGAAGAACACGTGTCTCAAGTTAGTGAACTCTGCTGTGAATGTGGTCAGTTCCACCTTGTGCTGGACAATCATCTCTACAACTTCCAGGATGAAGTGGATGATGAACTCATCTGCCATATCTGCCTTCAACCTCTTCTCCAGCCTATGGACACCCCCTGTGGACATACGTACTGTTTCAAGTGCCTTGAAAACTTCATGCAGGAGTATAACTTTTGTCCTATGGATCGGAAAAAGCTCTCCTTCCAGCAGTGCCACAAGTCCAGCCTTCTAGTGCGAAACCTGTTGGATAAGCTGGTTGTCCTCTGTCCTTTCAAGGCAGAGTGTCAGCAGACAATGCAGCGGTGTGAACTAGAAGCTCATCTGCAGAACAGGTGTGTTCCTATTTACATCATATTGCTCCTTACATAATGCTATCTGTTGTGTTTCTGACCAGAAGGATCCATTCTCTGAACAGTTCTCAAACTGGGGCAAGATGGGACACCAGAGATGACAGAGGGTGAGGTCAGGAAGGTGGGTGGGTGAAGACAGTGTAATTGTGCGTGTGTGTGTTAGGGAGGGCAGCTCACAAGTGCTACGGAGGCGAAGGGTGAGGTACTTGCATGCAAGTTGTCTGGAGACACAGAACCTATCAAATGTGTATAAATTAGTGTGTTCTGATCTGGGGCACCTGACTCTGAAAATTCTTACAAACATTCTTGTTTCACTTGTGCAGAGAAGAAAGGCACATAGTCAACACTCTGGAAGCAAGGGATCGTGCAGTTTTGCCAGTTTAATTGGTCCAATTAAGATGTGCAATACATAAGTCTTTGATCCAAATAGTGTAAGTCCCTCCAAGCTGCACATTATGCAGGTGCTGAATCACCTACTTATTCCATTATCTTCTCTCATTCTTTTGCTGAGAAAGAGAAGCAAATGAAAAAGCACTATTTTTATTTCCTCCTCCCTCCTTGTGCTGAGGGAAGAAGACTGTTTTTCCCTTGTGCTTGTCAGCAGAGCTGTTTTAGTGTTTCCTCTGCTGTTTGATTTGGTGGCAGACAGAATATTGTAGCTCTAAAAGAAGTGTAGGTGACAAAGACCTCTTACCATGGCAGTTGGTAGGAGCAAGTGCTCTTCTGGTTAATGATTGCAGAAAAAGGAGGTAAGTGCAAGCCCTGGTGTAGGTGGATCAATCTTCACAGGACATAGGTGTCTCTGCTCCCCATCCTTGTCCATGGGCTTCAGGGGGGCACCCATTTCACCATGGGCTTCACTGCAAGCTGCAGGGTAAACTCTCTTTCCAGCCCTTCTTCTTTCCCCCCCACCTCCCCATCTCCTTCAGGCCTGGCCTTGGTGTCTGTGCAGTTTGTTACATCTTCTCACTCCCTTCTCCAGTGGCAAAATGCATCTGCCAGCAGCTTTTTTCTCCTATATGTGATTCACAGAGGTGCTGTGACCATCTCCGACTGGCTTGGCCCTGGTCAGCAGCAACTTTGGCCTTGAATTGGCTGATATTTACAGTCTGGGGCCTGCAGAGAGCTGTAACTGCTGCTTGCAAAAGCCATCTCAGCAGCACAGCTACACAAAACTGCAACAGCCTGTGCTGTAGCATTTGTGGCAATGATCTATTTTAAAAATAGGCCAAGCAGCACATGGGGAACAGTTAGGTTTAGGGTACCTTTGTGGTTCCAGCTAAGGATGTAGTTCTTGCTTGTCTTTGGTACCCACAAGCTGAGAGCTTTATTAGAGCCAGGAAGATGATCATGTGTCCCTTTTTCTCAATCTGTGAAATCTTATAATCTCCTTTTTTTCTTTTTTCCTTTTTTTTTTAAGAAAACCTCTTCATACTGTGGGGTTTTTTTGTTGTCAGGGAGGGCTGAATGCACAGTCTGCAGGAACAGGACTGCTCAGGGATGGGGCTGCTCAGTTGTGTTGTTGGGGCTGTCGCCCATGCCAGGTCTGGGCCTTCCTCTCTGTGCTGTAAATCTACCCTGGTATCAGTAAACTTCTGTCACTTTTTAATCCCTTTGGCACAGGCATTAAACACAGAAGAGGGAGGCACCCTTGAATGTTTACATTAGAGAGACACCTGTCTGGAAACTGTATCATTCTCTTAGACGTTTCATAGTTCATTTTATCCTCCTTGGGGAGGGTGTGTTGTAAAAATTGAGGCTGTTTCACCTAGGATGTGAGCATAGACAGCTGGAAAAATGAAAAGAATGAGGAAAAAAAACTACACTGGGATATGAGTGTACCTGTGTTTTAGTTTTCAGATTAACTGATAGGGGAGGACACTCAAGGAACTAAGAAGCACCTAGCAACTTGTTTTCTTGAGCGATTTCTCTGCCCTTAGGAAAATGAATTTGTTTCTTGACATCTTGAAGGACATGTACACTAGTGGATCAGTCAATTTCTGTCTTTAACTTTCAGGGTCATCTTACTGCTTGGAGAATAAATGACTAGGAGTAAACCAGAGGAAGTAATACCAGGATGAGACTTGTTTAGCCAGAATGTAAATAGTTGAGTTTAATTTGAAAAGTGACTCTGGTAAACACCCAATACTACTCATGTCTTGGGAAGTGATGCTTTTGCATTCATCACCCTTCTTGCCTGCCACTTTTTTTTCTAAGTACTCTTGGTAAAAGAGTTTGGTTTCCTCACACTTTTGCTGAGACAGGCTGGCTGTGGTGCGGCTGCATAGAGAGCACATTTTGTTGAATGTGTAATTACTTCTTGAGCCTCTGTGTGGGGAGCAGTCAGTGGGATTGTGAACTCCTCTGAGTTGCTCCTGTTTAAGTAGAGCCATCACCGATGAGTGGACTGGTGGTGGAGTGCTGTCTGAGGGGCAGGTGTCATTCCCAGAGGGAAAAGAAAAGCAAGTCTCACTTGCTGCTCTTGCATGGCACTGGTTTGTTAAAAACAAAGCCTAATTGAAGGCCAAGCTTGAAACTTGAGCCAATTCCTTTGCATAAAGTTGCAGTTCACAGTCATCTTTAAAAGGTCTGAGCTAAGTATTTGCTTATATTTCAAGAGATATTGTTTTCTTCACTGTGTCTGTGCCAGGTAAATATTTAGCAAGGGAGACTCCTGGTCCAATTACATTCTTCTTTTAAAAATAAATAGCTTTATAATTTTGAAAGTAATAATACAATAAGCCCACTTCTAATCCGATACTAGTCTAGCAGAAGCTGAAGATGAAATGAGAATAGATTTTAGCATCTGTGGTACAAGCTAATGGGATCTTGAATGTACTTCTTCATATACCTTTGTCAGCGACTGACAATCTCTCTCTCTAGGTGTCCTGGTTTCAAGAAATTCCAATCTGAACAGCAGCAGAAAAAGAGTCCCATTTCCAAAGGGAAGGAAGATCTCCCTACCAAGGTGGAGACCAACACACCCAAGGATCTGGAGGTTCCGAGTGGAGGATTGTCACTTGTGGCAGAAAGCTCTGCAGCTGCTGTGGTATCGCTAGGGACTGCAGAGCCTGGGCTGGTTAATCCTGCTTTTGAGGAGACTGAAGAAGGTGAGAGTTTAATACAGAAATCTAATTATGTAATTACCTTTTATATTATAAAAATGAGGTAATTATCTTAGTTAAATTTTTTAAGTGTCCCCAGCATTCTATCCTCAATGCTCTGCAGCCATTAGTAGCCATCAGAATAATCTCTTTCCTCAGCTTGTCCTTAAGCAGGAGGGATATGCCTTCATGTCCATCAGGCGTGTGGCAGGACCTGCTCACAAGCACAAAACTGTGTGCAAAACAATTTGGAGAATCTCTGTAAGTCTGCAGTGAATATTTGCAGTATTCTTTGCAGAAACAAAGGCAGTCCCTGTTGATGTGACCACGGAGCACTTAAAGATTTTGCAGAAGCCAAATAATTAGTAATTAGGAAATGTTCCAGCTGCTTCTTAATCTTGTTAAATATACAGTCAGTTTCCTGGAGTGGTCAGTACCTCCCTAATGGTGTGCAGCAAGTGTGTTTTTTATAGCATAACTTCAGTTTTTCGATTAATAGTCAGTTATGAAACCCTTCCAGACTAAAGCATCCATCTCCACTTAAGTATAGAACTGCTTGTCTCAACCCCTCTTAGAAGGCAGCAGTGTGGAAATGTCAGTGCCTTGCTTCAGCGTTGTGCTGGAGCTGGCAACCACTGTGCCTGTGCTGGAGTTAATACACAGGACAGTTTCCTTCTCTGTTGGCTTTTCCCCCACCTACACTTGGGGCAGGCTTTGCATCTCTTGTGTGACATCTGCCTTTCCCTCTGACAGGCTTCGTGCTGGGCCTGCCTAAATGTTGCACTGCTGGTATGTTTAATATGACTTGCTAACAACAGCTTTCATCTTCAGAGTCTCTGCACAGCATTGCTTAGTGTTCAGTATGCTGTGAATAGGTAAACATTGCCCTCTTTTACAGAGGGGATGGGAAGAGGAGGAAAGGAAATTAGAGGAGGGAAGTTGCAGTGAGCTGCCTGTGGTAAAGTCACTGCAATTGGCAGACCAATAATTACAGCTCAGTAGTCCCCTTTTGTAATAGGCAGTGTGGAATCTGGCATTTGTTATGTGAGAGCTTCTAGTAAGCCAGTTGTCACAGGAGAAAAATTAATCTCTTCATGGTAAGTGAAACACACTGCATGCCCTTTAATAAAACTTAAGAAATAATAGTGAAGCTTGAATTTTCTCTTCAGCTAGGAGAAGGTGGGAAACATTCTGGAGAAACTGAAAAGAAACAGGAGCTTTAAAAGTGTTTAATCTGACCTGTTCTTTGCTCTCCTGATAACTGCTTTCCCTCCAAACGCTGATTTGAACACAGACTGTGAGTGTTGCAAATCTGGTGGTGGTAAGTGAAGGAAAACTCTATTAATGTGTTATTTTTTTTCCTTCTTTGATTTCCACAATCAGACCTTCCTCAAAGAAATAGTCTTGTGGCTGAAACAAACACAATTGAAATTCACCGAGAAGACCCAGAGGAAGAACTGGGGATGAGGATAGTTGGGGGTAAAGACACCCCACTAGGAAACATTGTTGTTCAGGAGGTCCTGCAGGATTCTGTCATTGCTGCAGATGGAAGAATAGCACCTGGAGACCATATTCTTGAGGTATGTAAAACCCCACTGATGGTTCCATTGCTTCTCTTGACTTGAGGTGAGGGCTAGTGGAAGAGAGTTGCTTAGAAAAACTGGGAAATTTCTACAGCTAAGGATTTTAAAGCACTGATTGGACTTATGTGTCCATAGTGATGTTTATCTGCTGGGGCTGAGAAGGAGGCTTCTGAGATTCCTTCCTGTCACACTCATGTTTGCCTTCCATATTTGATAGCTTTTTGAAATTTCAACCACTTTGGATAAAATAAAAATATTTCTAGCTGATCCTTAGCACCATTTCTTTCCTAAGGAGACTGCTCTCGTTAGGAAGTCCTATAATTGCTTGCTCTGCTATGTTGCTTAAACTGCATATTCTAACTGGGCAGGTCCAAAGTTTGTCAGATATGCAATGTGAGTAATAAAGAGCACTGACCTTGTACTGTGCTGACCCGTGACCAGGTTTAGTTTCTAGATAAATCATACTGCATTGCAGTGGGCTAATCAAGGACCTTGTAGACAGCAGTAAAGCCTGCAAGCAGGCAGAACTGTTAGCACCTCCTGGCTATGGCTGCCCAATCATTTGACAAGCTGTAAAGATCTAATTACCTTGTTGGACTGCAGATTTGGGTAAGGACTGGCAGTCCGACATCCGCAAGTGGCCAATACAATGTCCAAGTAGGTGTCTTAGATAGACTGTAGAGTAACTTCTGTTTTATCTATTTAAATTGCACGTCTCAGTCTTGACTAGGATGTAAATAGGGCAGGTCCCTACACTTAATAGCCCTATTAACATCCTAAAAGAGGACTGCACATAGTTTTATGTGACCACTCCTCATGAAAAGTGAGGATGAGTAATCTCCAATTTAAGTCTCCTCCTCCAAGTGTATATTGAACACTGAAGTTAAGGGACATCGGTTCTGCACTGCTGTGGGATGGGTCTAATGATTTAATATTCTGCAGTTTTAGATTTGTTACTTGTTGTCCTGTCTTGTCCCTGTCCTCAGCTATTCACCATCAATTATGGTCACATTTCATCTGCTTTCTTCTGCATTCTTTTTTCAGAACATTCAGCTCTCTAATGTGCATCTGCTTCAGCCGTGGCATTGCACAGGGAGTTGTGTGTCCTGTTTCCAACTCTGTGATGTTCTGCATTGCGGACAGTGCCTAAATTATGTTGGTTCTGATTAGTAACTCTGGTTTGTTTGCCTTTCTAGGTGAATGGTGTCAACATCAGCAGTGTGACTCACTGCCAAGCTGTCTCCTACCTGCGCCACCCAGGTCCTGTTCTCCACCTCATGGTTCTGCAGGAGAAGGGTTTTTCCAATAAGACTGCACAGCAGGATTCCACATCTGCCACAAATCGGGAAGTGATCCACGTTACCTTGATAAAGAGAGACCGATCCGAACCCTTGGGAATCAAACTCATCAGGAAGACAGATGAAGCAGGGATTTTTATTCTAGATCTGTTAGAGGGAGGTTTGGCAGACAAAAATGGAAAGCTAAGTCGAAACGACAGAGTCCTGTCAATAAATGGCCAGGATTTGAGGCAAGGAACACCTGAGGCTGCTGCACAGATAATCCAGGTAATTTATGACGTGATGAGGTTGTATGGGTAATGACTGCAGCTGTCTGCATTGATGGCAGGGCTCCTGCTCTGACCCAAGGGCTAACAGAAGACACTGAGCAAACTGCAGTCCCTGAAATATCTCTTTGGGAAAGTGACTTCCCTGCCGATGTGGGAGAAGCACTGCTGCTAAATGAAGATAAACATGAAGAGTAGGAATCCATCGTGAGTCATCTCTGACAAGTCTGAAGTGAGGCAGTTGCTTGTGGCACTTCACCTCAGCTGAGGCAGTTGGATCTCCTTTGTGATGTGGTGTTTGGAGCCTTTCTTGCAGAGTGAACGTTGGGATGCACTGTGTGGATCCATGCAGCAGGGTGTGGTGGTTTGGCCCTGGCTAGAGGAGAGATTAGGACAGTTGCTTGTGCTTCAGGCAGTCCAACTAAAGGTGTTTGCTAGGAGCCATGATAGACTGACAGCACAGAACAGAACACTGCACTGATTTGAAACCCTTTCTCCCCCTTTTACCCGTATTTGGGAATGGAGTCTAGAAAGCAATGTGAGGCACTTCAGACTAAAACCATTCTAAATGAGTGCGAGAGAGGTGGTCGTTCCCCTTGCAATAGGAATGTGCTCCTGTTGCAGCATGCCAAATATTTTGATGAAAGGACTGAGCATGGAATTCTGGTTAGGGATTAAGAATCTGCTCTGTGTGCAGCAGCTATCAGTGTGCAGCAGCTATCATGTTGATCAGTTTAAATTCTTTATCTCCCTAGGCGGTGACCTCCAGCTTCTGTTTTTATCTGAAGATCCTGATACAATACATCTCATCACGTACTGTTTATATCCTGGGAAGTATTTGAGGTCAGCAGAGTGAGGGAGAGCCAGTTTTCCTCCTGGTAATCAGCAGAGGAGTGCAGTGCATAGTAGGAAAGAAGAGAAAGAGTGGATTTCCAGCACTGAGATCCTTTTCATCTTATATATGTGATTCCATTCTATAGCCTCTTAAAATTTTGTTTGCATCCCACAAGTGCTGTTGTATCTCTGTTGGAATGCACAAACATAACTCCCATATGAGAAATTCTTTCTTGATCCCACTGAAATCAGTAACCAGAGTCTCAGAACTGGATTCAGTAGGTTTGGGGATTGAATTATTTTTGAAGTGACTTTTGTGTAAAACACTGATAGTCTTCCAAACATTATCTCTTCTTCTGAGTGCTGATTCAAATTCTTGGTTAAATGTAATTTCAATCGATTGCAAACCAATTGCAGAAGAGAGTCCTATCTGTATTGTAGGGTACAATTTACAGATATATAGAGTTAGATGCACAGCCACATGTACTGAACACAATTTGGTACTCTTGGGTGAAGAGGATTTTATGAAGATGTGTGCCAACTTGCCTGGAAAAAAGTTGCTTTATCTGAAGTGTTTTTGTAGGCAAGAGGTTTTTGAATTCTGTTTCAGAAAACAAAACTCTCCTGTACTAGTTAAAAAAAGAAAGAAAAAGACTCAGCCAAAACCCGAAACAGTTGATGTGGTCCCTCTTCTAAGGCCAGGGAATTCACTGCTGCCTGGCACCAGGGGACCAGGGTCTGGTGTGAAGAAGTGAGAGGGACAACTGCACTTCGCTTATTGGTTGCAGGAACTGCCCCAAGTAAGCACACAGGCCTCACCCCAGTGGAGTCCTTCACAATAGCATTTTGTCAAATTATCTGAAAGAACAAACCAAATTAGAAGAGCAGTAACAATAGTGAATACTTTCCCTGTAGTGTTGCCAAGGTCAGACATACAGCTGGTTAAGTGTTTAATTGGCAGCAGTCTTAGACAAAAGGTCATGTCTTCAGGTACTCTGGGAAAAACTGGGTGGGAAATGTTGAACAATAGATATGGAGGGAAAGAACTTTAACTTTTTTTACAATGAAAGAAAAGCATCCAGCACTCTTATCGTGGTCATCCATTGTGTGGAGCAGTCAGTTTCTAGCTCTGTTCACTCTGCATCATGACACAATGTGCTATTTTGATGATATGCGCTTAAGTGGAGGAATTAATCATACTTTTCCACTTTGTGTTGCTTGGCATTGCTGGGGAGGGAGGCATGAGTGAAGCCCACCTCTGCTGTTCCTTCTGACTGACCTTTGCTAATCCTTTTTTTACCACAAGACTCTGTGGCTCTTCACAAAAAACCACTGCATCCCATTGCGTAGCCCTGGGTGGAAACCAATGCCAGCACTTCTCTCTCCTCAAGTAAATGAGCAGGGCTGTCCCTAACTTCTTGTCTATTTTTCTACCTATTTCACTTAACATTCTTTTTGTTTCTCCTGGCAGACCACTGAGTCCAGAGTGAACTTTGTTGTCCTGAGGCAGCCAGGCGTACAGGTCTCAGACCCAGTAGAAGATGGCAGCACGTCGAATAGCAGCAGCAGCAGCAGTGGAGGAAGCCCTGTGTACCATCGGAGGCGACTGGACCAGAGTCACTACAGACGAAAATCTAATTACCAGAAAATAAGTTCTGTAAATAATGGCAAAAGTGCTGGTTATTCTTGGTTTAGCAGATCTCTTGTGTTTGCTCAGTGATGATGATTTATCCTGTAAGACTAATCAGTAGCTCCCTTTCTTCTTGAGCTTTTGTAAACCAGCAGGTTTGTAGCCTTTGGTACTGGAGAACTCCAGTCTTTGGCTGGAGCACCTCCCCTACAAAGAGAGGCTGAGGGAGCTGGATTTATTCAGCCTGGAGGAGAGAAGGCTGCAGGGGGACCTCATTGCAGCCTGCCAGTCCCTGGAGGGAGCTTTTAAACAGGAGGGGAATCAACTTTTTAAAAGGGTAGATAAGGGCAGGACAAGGGGGATGGATTAAAGCTAAAGGAGGGAAGGTTTAAATTAGATATTAGGGGGAAGTTCTTTACAGAGAGAGTGGTGAGATGCTGGAACAGGCTGCCCAGAGAGATGGTGGGTGCCCCATCCCTGGAGATAACTCAAGGCCAGGTTGGATGGGGCCCTGGGCAACGTTGTGTAGCTCCAGGCCTGAGGTTGGTGTCCCTGCCTGTGGCAGGGGGGTTGGAGCTCTGTGATCCTTGGGGTCCCTTCCAACCCAGACCATTCTATGATTCTATGAACTGTCCCTTTGCCATCTACTAGAAAACAGTTTTTGGGGAAAAAAATCTATCAGTATTTCTTCCAATGTCCCTAATGTTGATGCAGAGCCAGTGTTTAATCCTTTCTTGTCTGGAAAGGACGATAGGAAATTGACCATCCACGAGACACTTGGGACTCGCTGCTTCACATCAGGCAAGCGCAGCACATTGGGAGTATTGCACAGTGACTCTAAGTCAGGTTTGTGGTTTGGAGTTGGAGGGCCTTATGCTACAGAGGGATACAAATCGGACTCTTAGTGCTCCTGTGACTTCACTGTTGTGCCTGCCATTAGTTTCTATATTATAAGAAACAGTATGAGCAAGATGAGGACTCACAGTCAGTTTTACCAAGGGAGATTTTTCTCTCTATTTAGAACTTACATTTGAATGAGAAAAGTTGCTAAAACTGTTTAGACTTGTGATTAAATGTCTCTGGAGTCTAGCAAGTAGCTGTCATAAATGGGTGGAGTCTGGTTCCTTGAGTTAAACCTTAGAAAACCATTTCCATGTTGTTTATACAGTATGCTCTATAATTTGTGCAACCTAAACATTTAGTAGTAGTCAGAGAGGTTGATTGCTTGATATGAAGGGCTGCAAAATGAGTTCACAACTTGTTTGTCGGTGTAAAACTGTTCTCAAGAGTGGGCATTTCTCTACAGCATTTCCACCCAGAGCAAGTGCATGAGAAGCTGACTTTGTCATCCAGCAACAGTGCTGGAATGTTCTGGATTAAAGAAACAAGCTGTTCTGTTACTTTCTTCCAGATCTGAGCTTCTTGTGTTAACTGCATTCATGAAGCTGTGTCTTTTGCTGTTGCTCCTTTGTAGGATTTACCTCAGGGATATGTAAGTCATGAAAAGACAGTTGCAATAAAAAAGGAACCAAAGGAATCTTTAGGAATAACAATTGGAGGCGGAAGGGATAACAAAAACAAGCTCCCTATCTATGTAACGAGCGTGCAGCCCATCGGATGCCTCTTCAGGGATGGCAGAATCAAGCGAGGTAAGGAGGCTCTTGGACCACTTATGCCTTAGGAATTGTGTGGTGATTTGACTGGCTGGCTGGAGGTCAGACACCCACCACAGGATTTCACTCCCTTCTTCCCCTCTTTGTAGCACAGGGAGGGGCAGGGACCGGGGAAACGGGGGTTTCAATCAGTTCCTCATGAGATGTTCCCCTTCTTAGCTGGGGGCGGGGGGGGGCAGTGGGGAGAATTCCTCACCCCCTTCCCCTGCTGCAGTGTAGGGTCCCACCCACAGCAGATGGTCCTCCCACAAACTTAAACGTGAGCCCTTTCCCACGGGGCTTCAGCTCTTCACCAGTTACCCTGGCATGGCTCCCTTCCATGGGGTGCCGACCTTCAGGCCCAGCCTGCTCCAGCCTGGTACCCCCCAGAGTCACAAGTCCCCCAGCAAACCTGCTCCAGCATGGGTCAGCCTGTCCAGGGGCTGCAGGTTTTGCAGGCTTCCCACGGGGTCACAGTGCCCTTCAGGTGTCTCCACCCACTCCAGTGTGGGGCCCTCCACAGGCTGTAGATGGGATCTCTGCTCCCCTTCATTATCCATGGGCTGCAGGGGAATCTCTCTCCCTGCCACCTGGAGCACATCATCCCCCACCTCCTTCCCTGCCCTTGGTGCCTGCACAGCTCCTCACAACTTCTCACTCCCTTCTCTGGGGCAAAAAGCAGCTGCTGGTGGGATTTTTGCTCTTCACTGTGAGTCCCAGAGGCGCTGTGACTGTTGCTCTCTTGGACCTTCAGAGAGCTTCTGGCCACTCCTGCAGCTCCCCCTTCTACACCGGAACCCAGCCCCACAAAACTGTAACAAACTGTTTGGGGGTTGGTTTTTTTTTTTTGTGGGTTGTGTGCTTTTTTAGTGAAAGGTGGAGTTGTACACTAAAGAGAGGCTGGAAATAGGGTTCCACATGAGACCTTGAAGCAGAAATGGTCTTCATAGCAAAAGGTCTGCATTAATCCTGTCTCTTAATCAACAGGAGATGTACTTCTGAGCATAAATGGCATAGATTTGACTCATCTGAACTACTATGAAGCTGTCTCAGCACTGAAATCTAATGCAGCTTCCCACTCAGTTGTACTGAAAGCCTTGGAAGTCCTTTCATTGAACTCGACAGAGCCATCTCTGGACACCAAGGAGCTAGGATTCAGCTGGTCTCCCCTCTGGATCACATGGCTCAGATTGCCTAGGTATGTTTGTTTGGTGACTGTATAGAGATCTGGTCAATCAGAGTTGACTTTCACTCAAATGCCAGAAATTAATTGCTGTGGTTGACTTGGAAGTGTTATTGGTACTCTCATGGAGCTCTGAGGCAATGGAGAGCCTTGCTTGTGAACGAGATGGCAGTATAATGAATGTGTAAGAAACTTTCACTGCTTTTTATGGGGTGGCCCATCATTTCTGCACTAATGTTGGACAGTAACTGTATTTCAGAAGTTCTAAAATCCTTTTATTCTAAGAGAACTGACACAGAGAATGAGAAGTATAGATTCTAGCACATTTGAGGCATTGAGTTGACACATAGTCAATGTAGATCCAGGCCCTGCTAATACATCATTAACTGAGATACAGTGATATATCATTAACTGGCTCTTTCTGGATCATGTAACAGAAGACAAAACAGGTAGCTGTGCTGTTTTACAGCTTCTAATCTGATCATCTCAGTTGGGGCAGGCATTCTTTCAGTCTAATTTTTTTGGCTGTTGTAGTTGTGTCATCTTTAGCACAAAGTATAATGATCCTGAATAGTTGAGTGTTCCTGTTGCAAAGCTTTGGACTACAGACTTAGCACAGATTTTAGCAGCAGCGTGGCAGGTCCCAGGTGACAAGGCTGGGGCTTAGAAAGCTTGAATTTCTCTCTCCTCCCTGGAGAGGTTTTCTCACTTTTAAAGGCAGAGTCTGTGGTGTCAGCTGCCTGGAGGACAATTGTGCAGGAGATGCACATGGAACAGTAAAGCCAAATCCTTCTGTGGGAAGCTCAGGTTATTTACAGCCTGTTTCTTGAGGGACCTGAAAGAAGAAATAGAAACAAAGTGTGTTAACGTTACCCTCCTGTTACCTAGCAGCTTGTAAATGCTGAATGGAACAGCCCAGGAAAGGCAGCTTTTGTGTCTCCAGTGGCTGTAACCTGGCTTGTACCCAGCACCATCCCACCAGCTTCCCCCGCTCTAGCGGGGAATCGGCCTGTCTGCTCTGTGCCTGCCTGGTATGAACTGGCCTGAGCTGCACCCAGGGAGCCGAACCCAGAGTACAAACCCTCAGATGGCTGGTGTTTGTTTCTCATGGGTGCTCCTGCAGGGAAGTATAGTAAGGCAAAAGCTGGCTTTGCTTTCTGTCTTCTTCCTTTTCCGATTTAATTTGGGTATCTGGTGGCTTGCAGCTTCACCACACGTTCTGCTGCAGGGACTGCAGGTCACCTTTCATTTCAAGGTTACACTGACGTTACCTGCCATTTAATGAAGAGCTTGACATTCTTAATGTTGGCTCACCTTCATTTAACTGGTACTGTACCTTGCTACTGAAGGCAAAGAGCACTGATTTCAGATGCCCTTTCTGCTCCTCAGTCTTCCTTTCTTACTCTGACCTGAAATCCTAGAATCATAAAATGTGTAAGGTTGGAAGGACCTTCAGAGCCCATCTAGTCCAACCCCCTGCAGTGAGCAGGGACATCTTCACTGGATCAGGTCGCTCAGAGCCCCATCAAGTCTGACCTTGAATATCTCCAGGGATGGGGTTTCCACCACCTCTCTGGGCAACCTGGGCCAGGGATCCACCACCCTCAGAGTGAATAATTTTTTCCTAATACCGAACCTGAATCTCCCTTTTTCTAGTTTATTCCCATCCACCACCCCCCCCCCCATCCCATCACTCCAGGCCCTCAGGATCAGTTCTTCCCCAGCTTTTCTACAGGCACCTTTCAGGAACTGGAAGGGGCTGTGAGGTGTCCCTGGAGCCTTCTCTTCTCCAGGCTGAACCAGCCCAACTCTCCCAGCCTGGCTTCACAGGAGAGGTGCTCCAGCCCTTGGATCATGTTTGTGGCCTCCTCTGGACACCTCCCTGCTTTGGCAGGGGGGTTGGACCCAATGATCTCTTCAGGTCCCTTCCAACCCCTACGATTCTGTGATTCTGTGACATGCTCCAACAGGTCCATGTCCTTCTTGTGCTGAGGGCTCCAGAGCTGGAAACAGTCCTGCAGGTGAGGTCTCACCAGAGCAGAACAGAGGGGCAGAATCCCCTCTCTCAGTCTGCTTGCCACACTTCTGGTGATGCAACCCAGGATGTGGTTGGCCTTCTGGGCTGCAGGTGCACACTGGTGACTCATGTCCAGCTTCTCATCCACAGGTATTTCCAAGTCCTTTCCCTCAGGGCTGCTTTCCAGCAGGGTATCTCCTAACCTGTATGGATAACAGGGATTGTCCTGACCAGGTGCAGGACCCTGCACTTGGCTTTGGTGAACCTCATGAGGTTCTCCTGGGCCCACTTCTCCAGCCTGGCCAGGCAACAGAATTTGTCTGCCGTTCTTCTGCAGACATAGGGGTGGTTAGGAACCACAAAGCACTTCCTGTTCAGGATCTGACAAAATCTTCTTCCTTGTTTCCAGTAATAAAAATGGCTGTAATTCTTGTGCTCCCTCAGTCATTTTCCCATCTGCTCTCAGGAAGGGCTGGTAGCAACTAGCTGGTCTTCCACAGAGTGAACCATTTCCCTAAAGCCACTAAGAATCTGCTCTTTTCAGCTGTTCCACATGGAGCTGCTCCTTTTGGGCTGCAGACATAACCTCAGCATGCTAAAACATTTGACATGGGAGCTTGTGTGAAAGTTTAAAGCTTATGGCATGTGTAACTTTGGGTTTGTTGAGCTGTTTTTTTCCCAGTTAACTACTCTCACCAGTAGAAATACCCTTTCCCTCTTAGAGGAGAAAACTTTCTAGTTTGAAGCTGAACTTGATACAGAAAGACTGGAGTCAAAGTTAGTGCTCAAGGCTAGGGAAGTGCATTCAGTTGTTGCAACACTGGAGCCCACAGTGTTTCATTCTCATCTCAGTTCTTCTATCTGTGGGTTTCTGTCATCACAGCTCACTTTGTGATGTTCTGCTTGGGAGATGTGGAGCCCCTTGTAGTCCATCCTGCAGAACTTGGCTTATGTGCCATGCTGCTGTTGTGGAAGGGGTTTAGGAGAGATGACAGCTCTGGTCCTGTGCCTTTTCTGGGGCCCTGTGTACCAGTGGGAGTAACATGAACATCTTGGTCACGTTCTTCCTAGAAGAAAAACTCTCAGTGCTCCTAAGGCTACTTTCACACCTCTGCTTTTGGTGAGTAAGCTTGGAGCACGTTCCACCTCTGACCATGGCCAGCGCTGCACACTTCCAGTGAAGATACAAACATCCCCTAGTAATATTTTTCCATCTAAGCTTGGGCAGCTGCTGCTGCCTGTGCTGGAACAGGTGGCTGGTATCCTTCTTGCATTTTTTCTTTTGTAAGACAAGTGCAGGAGCTCTGCTGTCCTTGGAAACTCACTTTTTCTCCATCCTTTGCTTTGCTGTTACTTGCTGCCGGTGAGCGTTCCAGGTTAATTGTGTACTACTGTTTACAGCTACTGAATGTTTATTGCCATCACAGAGTATGTCACAGGCAATGTAGGTTCTAGACAACTTCACAGTGTTATGTTAAATCAATACCAGCTGCTAATAGTACAAAATAGCTTCTCAAAATTCTGGTTTGGATTTTGAGGTGTCCCCCCTCATTCATTGCACACTGCAGATCCTAGAAATACCAGGTTTACAGATGGAGTTCTCTTTTACTTCGTAAAAGCTTTGACTCTTGACTATAACTGTGCATAGTGTGGCTTGTGGAAATTCCAGGTGGTGGAAGAACAGTTCTCCTCCTGCCTTACTCCCTGAGGTTGATCTGAAACCTGTGAAGTCTCTCAGCAGCAGCTGGATGCTTCGTGCAGTGGCCCCATGGAGCAGAGAGCTCTGCAAACACCCAAGCTTGCAGAACTGCAAACTCAGCAGGGTGTTTGTCAGAAAAAACCTCACACCTTACTTTCTGTAAAGCCTAAAATTCCTTTCTCACAGTCATCTTCCATTATGGTAAATCAACACGCCTCTTCCCAAAACCCCTTTTTTGTATGAAAATGTGATTTCTAGCAAACAGCCTCTTCCAACTCATGGAGAATGTGTCTTAATGCTTTTTATTTATGTTCTGTGCTGATGTAGTTCTTACCACTCGCTCTCTGGGCTATTTGCATTAGATGCCATACACATTTTCCATAGCTGTGTGTTTACACTTGTGTGATACCAGCAGATGGAAACCGTGGAGGCATCAGTCAGCTAGAGCTGGGTCTTACAGCGCTTGTGTGGGAACAACTCACACAAAAGTAAACTACAGTTTGAAAGTAGATAATTGGATCTTTCTCCTAGTGAGAAGTTTAACTGAGTAGGCTTTTGAAATCTGAAACTCATCTGCAAACTGCTCAAGCAAAGCCCTCGAGGCAAAAACGTTTATTAGGAAAAGTTTAGCTGCTGGAATACCTCAGTGGGACGAGGCGGCAGTTTCACAGAGTGCAGCTTTGGCAGCGCCTTGGTGCCAGAATGTAACCTGACTGGGAGCCAGAGTACCTGAGCTGCTTGGCTCCTGCCACACCTTGTCAGATGCCTGGCCAAAGCCTTTGTGTGTCTCTGTGCTACAAACTCAGGAGCGATGGCTGTTAGCGCTTCTCTCTCACATCCCCGAGGCAGCCCGAGCAGCGCAGCGTAGCCCGGGCTCACTAAGAAGCCATTCCTCAGTGGCTGGGCCTCAAAACCAGCGGCCTGCCATCTCTCTGGGAGCCCAGCCTCTTGCAGTCCCCAGCAATCCTGTGCATGTAAGTTCTGCAGGGAAGATCTTCCCTGTTCCAACTCAGTAGAAGAAAGGCTGCCATAGCTCCAATGTTTGCTTTCCGTCACTGATAGGTAGCTGCTGAATGCTTTCATTGTCCCAAGCATGTAGCATGCAGATGGCATAAAAAAGCACTCCGTTTTCATGTATTGCATGGGTGTAACTGCTGCTGTGGATTAACTTGGTGTTGTCACGAGTACCGTGAGTGTTCATTAGGACAACTCATGAAGTTATTCATGACTCTTTCAGGCCACAAATCTCTTTAGAGGATGGTGGTTTTTCCAATCACCTCGTCTCAGTATTGTAAGTGCTGGGTTTTTTAAAGGACTGACATCTTTGGATTTGAGAATTATCCTTGTAAAGGGGTTGCCTCAGGTCTTTAAAAAAAGAAAAGAAGTATGAGGTGGTTGCATAGCTCTGTGTTCCACAAGGGAAAGCACATGCTTCTGGTCAGGCAGTTTTCCTTGGCGCACACTCAGTAACCTTTCTCTGTTACTGTACCTGTCTTCACAGCTACCTTCACTGCTGCCAGGATATAGTCCTTACCAAAGGTAACCTGGAGAGCTGGGGCTTCAGCATTGTTGGAGGCTTTGAGGAAAGCAAAGGAAACCAGCCATTCTTCATCAAAACCATTGTGCCTGGGACACCCGCCTTCAGGGACAGGAAACTGAAGTACGTATGAGCTGCCCTGCGGGTCTGGTGTTTGTGTCAGAAACTGATGTCAGTGTTGACCACTTTACCCTTCTAACAAGCTGAGCTAAAAGTTAAGACTTCTCATTTTTAGATACTCATTTGTGTGGTTCATAGAGTTTGTTACCATTTGGGCAACAACGTCCTGTATTAATGAGTGGGTTTGTCTCTCTGTAGAGGTGCAATTAAAAGGAATTTTACATTTTAAAGACTGCAAAGGTCTTAACTGAGCAGTTGGATAAAAGTAGAAAAGAGATGTCAGAGATGAATCTTGGGAGGTTCTACAGTGTAAAATCTCATGGATTAGGAAGCAACAACAGCCCTCTTGTTCAGGAAACTTAAAACGAGTTTTGCTGGCCTGTTTGTTAGTAATCAGAGCAGGTGGAGGAGTTACCAGCGGAGTTGGAAGATCCCATGGAACTCTTGCAGTGTTCTCTGGGAGCCAAGAGAGCTGGCTGCTCAGCAGCCTGCAAGCACAGCACTGTGAAAAAATCAGTATGAGGCTGCTGTCTTGCAGGGGGATGTAGTTTTGGTGTAGGGACCTGGGCTTTGCTCCCCTGAAAGCAGTGCAGAAGGACAGTTGGGCCAGACCCTCGCTGGGAGGACTGGGGTCAGCTGGGTTCCTGCTTGGGTGCTAGGACAGCAGGGTGCTTTCCCCATGAGACATGAGGAAGGTACTGGTGGGTTACCTTCAGGTTCCAGAACCCCACAGCATCAGTGCTAACAGTGCACCCACTCACAAAACAGCTCATGTGCCTTGAGGGGTACAGCAGGCTGGGCTGAAACCTCTGTTGTACTGAGCTACAATGTGGCCACATGCCTTGGCACTGGGAGCACTTCACTGTAGTGACTGCTAGACAAGTAGTTGTAGGAGAAACCGTGGCAATGAAGGTGTTTATAAGCACAAGTGTGTTTCTGTAACTTTTTCCCTCTGGTGACTGGCCAGCTGGTCACATCACTGTGTGACATTCACTGCTGTGTCACTCAGGTACCAGCAGTGTCTTCCTTTTCCCCTGCCCTCTCCGACTCAGAAGTGAAAAAGTTGCTTCAACAAAGAGTTGATGATCTTGGCTTAGGGTGGGCTGTGTGACTTTGGGAAGGTGTTAACAGTAAGTCAACAAATATGTTTCCTGTCTTCTGATTAGGTGCGGAGATGAAATAGTGGCAGTAAATGGAGTGCCAGCAATAGGAATGAGCAACTCGGAACTGATCCCTATGCTGAAGGAGCAGAGGAACAAAGTCACTCTTACTGTGGTGTCCTGGCCAGGAAGCCTTGTGTGAAACCTCAGAGGGAACAGGCGTCAGTGCCAGGTATCATGTGCCAGATGGCAGTCACAGAACACTGAGCATGTGACAGATAAACCAAGGCAACGACACAAGTTTGACATTCCCATGAAGACTTTTCCTTTTTGGAGAAGACATTTCTTTATTGTGTTGAGATAATCAACAGATCTGATTGTTGGACTTGAAGTTAATGGTTAACGCAAACCATTGTAGCTTCCTGGGCTCGTTAAAGCTCTTTAGAAGGGGTGTTGCAGAGAAAGCTTCTCCTTAGTGCCTCTCTACAGCTTGCCTTTGAGGTGCTTTCCTCACCTTAGAGCTCTGCTTCCCGTTGAATGTTTGGAACAGGTTACAAGAGGCCCAACTGTTCTATTTCCCCTGCTAGTTTCATGCAGTTCTGCTACTGATCTGAGTGCCATTTCTGGGCTTTGACACGTTTTATGTGTGTTTTTGAAAGCCACTAATAAAACTGTAAGGATGTGGACTCCATGAAACAGTTCCTATAGCCCTGTCTTGATTGCCTTAGGGTACTGACACCTCCTGCCTGTGTTTATACATTAAAAATCCAGCTGAAGCACTGCTGGGTGAGTGTGGTGGAGCTGTGTTGACTTGTACAAATCACCAGGTATGCACAGTGAATCCCAATTTATGACCCTGGCGATGCCCCCCATTTGTCACAAAGGGTGTTTAGATCACCCTGTCAGTGGTGCCACTGAAATATGACTTTAAGTTGGAAGGCAAGGCTCACTCTGTGTTCACTGCACATACAAATGCTACAACACTGCCTCAAAGGCAGAGCAAACTTACCCTGACCCAAAGCCAAGCTGTATCAGTGACTCACCTCAGAGCTGCCCTGAGGTTTCTCAGTCTTGAGGAGCAACCCTGCAGCATCCCTGCTGCCTAGCAGGGAGAGCTCAGAGGCGGCTTGCTGAACCTTCACATTCTTGGAATGAAGCTCTTTGCTTGCAGTCAGGTGACATGATGGGAATGGTATGTGTGAGACTCCCTGGATCCACAACTTAGTTCCTTGGTAAATCGGTCTTGGAAAAGCCACCTGCTATTCACAAGTTAATTGCCTGATTTGTATGCCACAATTGCATGCAGGTGATGCTCCTGTGCATTGAGTCTCACCACATTGCTGCTCCTTTGAGGACCTTCACAGAGCAGACTGGAATCAGGAGGGGTCTTGACCTGGCTACAGCACAGGCCTTTACCTTCTTTGGAGCTTTAATATTCACCCCCTTCCTCAGCTTGGTTTTCCTGGTTTTCCAAGTCAATAAAGCAACCAGCTTTTCCCACACAGGCCTGTTGCAGAAACCTCTACCAGGCTGCTGTCTGGTGGGCCCAGTTCAGCTTCAATTCAAATCCATTGGAGAGTTAAAATCTAGACTAAAAGGACGGAGGCCAGGGCAGGTTCACTTGACCTATGCTGCCTTGCTAAGTTCCTACCTGGAAGCTCCACCTGAAGCAATCCCCTCCTTTAGAAAGCTGTTAATCAGCAGTAGAAATGTTAGATCTTCATTAAACCAGGTTCCACGGAGGAAGATCTTTCCTTTCGTGCTGTTTCTGCTGTACCTTTTTCGGGGCCAGCTCAGATCACAAGAATCCAAGGTGTTTCTCTCCACTGTAGAGACGCTGCCTCAAACGGATGTTTAACTCTGCGTAGTAAGCTGACCGCAGGAAGTGCCCATCCTTGTCTCAAGCAGCACTTCCCTTAGGGCTGGGTAACAGCCATGAGGAGTACAGCAGAGCAGAGCCGGCCCTTGCTAGATGGCTGAGCTGTTTGTGGACAGTGACTTCACTTCCTTTGTCCTTAGTTTAAGGCAGGCTGGAGCAGGACCTGTTATCAGCCTGGAGTACCGAAACAGCTTAGGCTCCAGGTGCCACTTTTGGCTGGTAAATATGGCAGCGTGAAGCCCGACAGCAGAAATGCTGCATGGCTGGCTGGGCTCTGGGCCCCCCTTTTCCTGCTGTTCTACTGAATGCTGAGGGCAAAATCACACCCAGATCAGAAAGGTCCCTCTGGAAAAGCAGTCGCTCGCCCTCTGTCTGACACAAAGGAACAGAAAAACTCAAAGTGGATTTTGTCCCTCTGCCTTCACTGTGCAGAATAATCAATAGTTGCTTTGGCAGAGAAATTCCTACTGAGTAGTGCCAAATGTCACTTCCATCGAGCACAGGACGGTAACACCACGGCAGCTGGTGGTTAGGCAGCTTAAGTGGAGGTAATGCTGCAGAAGGCAGCATGATTTTTATTATTACCCATCTCATTTCAAGGTGCCTTCAATTACACCAAAGTGTCCCAGTAATTCAAAGATCAGCTTGTTAATATACATTGAATTTGGCTTGATGCCTTTATAAATTATTGTTGCATTACCAAACAATATGTATTAGAGTTGGTTTTTTTTGGTGGGTTTTTTGTTTAATCTTTCTTCCTCTGTGGCTCAGCTGACACCCCTGGAGCGGGTCACCTTGACAACAGCCACTTCTCAAGGAAGTGACCTCACGAGGCAGGAAATAGTGGAATAGTCTTCCACTTCTCCCAGGAAGACAGACGGGCTATCCGGAAATAAACCACAGCTGGGACTGGAAGGAGCATGAATGACCCATCCCCTCCCCACGGCACCCTGCTCCTGGCTGCTGCCCATGGGGCTCAAGACTGACAAGCCATCGCTAACAGAATGATTGATGAGGCTTAACTTCCCAATTCAGCCTGCTGCGCAGCCCAGCAACGAGGCGGCAGCGCTAGGGCTGCTGCGGTTGCCCCCAGAGAAGGCAGGGCTGGGATGGGGGCTGAGTTAGCTTCTGTTGGGATTTCTCTCCTACAGTGCAGGCAGCACAGCACAGCCCTGCCTGGAATGGCAGCAGCACCTGCTCTGGAGAAGGATGTGGTTGCTACTAATGATGAGCTGCACGACCGCAATGACCTTAGAGCCTCTCCTGAAAGCTGTACCTCTTTCCTCCTGTTGGGAGCTATGTGCCCTGCCAGAGGCTCTCCCTCCACCTTCTGCCTTCCCTCATCAGCTGCCTGGCACTGGCCTAACAGCTCGGGCCAGAGCTCAGCACTGGCTGTGACGCTCACCTGCAGCACCCTGGGTGTTACCATGCACTCAGTGACACTCAGGCCCCTTCCTCGGCCTGGCACACACACTGGTGCCGCCAGCCCGAGACCTGGCCTCAGAGCTAAGAATCACCACTTCCCAGGGACCACCACCCACCACGAGATCTGCGGTACTTACCTGACACAAGTGAAGATATTTCCAAAGGTATTTCCATCATTAGACCTCCAATACATGAGAGGCAAACCTTTCACCTCTTATTTGACTAAAATAAAGCTATTTCAAACTATTTCCCTTAAATTCACAGCTGTTCCTGGCAGCATGAGCCTAGCCCACCACGGAAGGACTTGGGCTAAAAAACACAAGAGGAAGGTGCTGCATACAGGATTCTCCACCAGCAATCAGTGTGGAGGGCTGCAGCTGCCACATAATCACAATTCCTTACAGGCTGAGTAGCTTCTGTCACCTTCACCAACCAAGCAAGAGCCTGGGGCAGTGGTTGTAGGACAGCTCTGCCCCCCGTGGGGAGGAACCCCCATATGCCTTGGCACAAAAGCAGCAGCGGCACTGACAGAGCCAAACCCCAGACTTGCCCTGTTAGCATTTTTCTCATTTTCAGGAGCAGCTCGACTGTCTGAGGGGTACTGGCCTTTCCTTTGGGCCCCACAGCATGGCTGAGGTCATGTTCCACGGGAGAAAACAGACCCAAGTTCCTAATGTCAGGATACAGGCTCCTTCCAGAGGCACAGCCAGGGGTGCTGGGCCCCTCGCCCACTGCTCCCTCCCAGGCCAGGCACATCCATCACTCCGCTGCAGCACCCAGATAAAAGCAAGTTCCTGACAGCTGTCAGGTGACTGCAGCCGGGCTGCCCCCCACTGCCCTGAGTCCAGGGAAGTGTGCCAGGACCTTTCCCCTCCATCCCCCTGCTTGATGCCAGGACTCCCGCAGCTCCCCTCTCCTGCCCAGGGATGCTGTATTCCCAAACTGTGGTGCGCTCTCAGCACTCTGGCGTGACTGCAGAGGGAGCAATGTGCCGAAACCCAATTCCAGGCCCTGCAGAAACCCCCAACTCTTTTCTTCTCCCCCGAGTTTTGCAGTTCCTGGTTCAGGGAATGCACTAGCACAGCACTGAAGTTGTTACTGTGGCACTCAGCTGGCTCAGGCCTCTGAGGCTGTAAGCTCCATGCAACACTCGGACTTGCAAGATTACAAAAAGCTAACATTTCAGAACCATGTTAATAAGGGCAAAGATTTAAGACCGTTCTAAATAAGCAAGAGTAGTGCATGATACCTAAAAACAATTTCAATAAAAGTAGTTAAAAACTAGTCAAAAAGAAAATCATGCTCTCACTTCAGTTCTTCCACTCACATCCCACTTGGAGGCGTAGAACTGTTTTCACAATGAATTAAACTCAAGGAAGGTTCAAGTCTGCATACACTGTGCAAACACACACACGACAGCTGCTCAGAGCCATCAGGATCTCCTGATCCATCAGTAAAAGCAGCTTCTCCTCACATGCTAGCCACAGAGAAATCAGAAGACATTGTTGTAACTATAAAGAAATTTATTTGGGAATGAGACTTTTCACTACTAGAAGCCAGGCTCTAAGCTGGCTCTCAGGATCTAAATCACACTCTTCTTTGGACAAGAAATTTCAAGTTGCACTTACTGTCCTATTTTCCAAAAACAGGAATGATGATGACAAAAAAATAACCAAAACCTATTCCCTAAATGTGTTAGTTTCAGCTGAAGCCATCTTCCATCAGAAACCATAGGATCTGATACGACAGTTCTCCCTAAGGATGTTATGAGTAGCCAGGTGCTCTGGGTACTAGTACTGCTGTATTTTGTCTTGTATCAAAAAACACCCAACAAAAAGACGTTTAACTGCACGTGCAGCCTCAGCTCCCAAACCACCGCCGCACGCTCCGCTGCCCGCCCAGAGTCAGCCTCTCTTCCCGTGGGAAAAAAAGAACAAAATCAACCTCCTGCAACAGAACATCACCGATGGCACGCCGGTTCCAAAGGAGCCAGTTCCTCCTGCGGGCTGACGGCTGGCCTGGGTTACTCCTTGGCATCCTGCTCCTCTCCCTCCTGGGCACCATCCTCGCTGGTCTCCTTCTCCTCTTTGCTGCGCTTGTTCTTTTTGTGCTTGTGACGCCGATGGCTCTCCCCCTCCTCGCTCTCATGCTGCTTGCTGTGGTGGGGAAGAAAGGGTAGAAGAAAATGACATCACAACCCCCATCTGGCACAGAAGGGACCCAAACCCACCTCTGCGGCACACGTGGGACCAGAGCGCTTCAATCCAGAGCGAGCGTGAGACAGAGCGGAAGCGCCTGGGGCACTGTGGTGCCTCTGGAAGGCTCTGGCTGTGTTTGGCTGATCCATGGGCAGGTTACACAAAGTGCTGCAGGGGGGCTGCTGTACACCACTTGCTGTGTCAGCACAGCCCGGGCAGGTAGCGTACCGGGCAGGCGGTGTCAGGATCATTTTATAAATGATATCTGTAGCCTTCTCACTAAGGGAGCTCCGACAAGTCTGACACATCTCGAGCTTCCATGGGAAACACTGAGGCTCCTGAGAAGGACAAGTCCAAAATCTGAGATGTGTTTGCAACTTTCAGTCCTCTGAACATCTCGGGGAAATCCCTATACTAGAGGCAAAAAAGGAATCCATGTAGCTTCCTGTTGGAGATAGATCCTGTTTCTACCTCTGCTTACTCATAAATGACCTGGCACCTTGCTGTCTGTGTGTTGTGAAAGCCCTCTGCCCCCTCACCCAGGACTGCTGGGTAGCTGCAGACGTCTCTGTGGGATTGTTGTGAGGTGGGAGAAGCCCTGGCTGTGCTGGGCATGCCTCAGCCCCCCGAGTCCAGGACCAGCTGCTGTCTCCAGTCAGGGAAAGTGGAAAAGTGGGACCTCTGGTTTCACCCACTGTAGTTCTTCCCCCTCCTAAGGCGAAATTTTCTGCTACCATTATTTCTCCTCATTGGTTAAAAACCAAGTGAGGCATCTAGTGCGAGGGAAACGGATTCAATTTATCCCAGGCAGACATACAGTCACAGAGAAGAGACACAGAGCTCGGTGAGCAGGGACAGCCAAGTGCAGGGACAAATCCTAACACCTAAGTGGCTGGAAAGCACCTGGCTTCCAGTCATTGTCCAAGTTACTTAACAAAGGTTTCATAGTCATTACAAGGGAGTGGGATGAAGGAGCAAAAAAAAAAAAAAAAGGCTACCACCTCTCCTCAACACGTTTTCAGCCACTGTGCGGACATCCATGTGGCAGTGTGTGCTTCAGGAACAGGACTAATTTCCTTCAGACTGGTCAGTCTGCAGCGAACTAGAAACAAAGTCCAAGGAAACCCTCTCATTTCCTTTACACAGGCACAAATGTCCAGTCACCTCAGGCAGGGACTTCCATAGCGGCCTTAAACAAAAAGTATTCCTCCATTACACCAGCCATCCTACTCAGAGCAAGGCAGAGAGCACCCATGGGCAGTTTCAGGAGCAGGAGAAGAGTCACCTCCTTCTCCCTCACGCAGAAGTCCAGCTCTGTAAATTGAGCTCCTGAGCAGATTCTGACACGGGTTTGGTGAATTCCATCCTGTTCATGCAGCCAGATACCTAACACCTGGTCTCAGTCCTGAGGAGAGGAAGCTGAGAAAGAACCCTTAAAGCTACTGGGTTGTTAGTCTGATAACAGCTCAGCTTCTGTTTGGTTTGCACTCAGCTCTGATCATGGTCCTGGCCTTTCTTCCATCACGTCCCTTCCAACCCTTCAGCAATTGGTCCTTTCTCGGAAACTTCTTCGTCACCTTCAAGTTGAGAACAGTCTTTCACGTCCAGTCACTATGCAGGAACTTTTCTGATAGGAATTTCAAAATAAAGTGTGATTGCCTACAGAGCTGACATCAGTTTCATCTAAAGGAAGCAAGCAAGCATGGAAACGCCTGAGCGCTGCTTCAGACCAGAGGCCAGACCTGGTAGAACGCTCGCAGAAGTGCAGCATCTGTGGCAAACGCATTTTCTCCAGAAAAGCTGGCAATTGAAGACATCCTGCTCCGTTGCACCTCTGTCTAGACCATCACCAACCTCACCACCAGAACCACTTGGCACAGAGCTCTGATCACACAGTGCTCAGCCTCCTGCTCCCAGAAGAGTTTCCAGGTTACAGGCTGCTATGCACAGAACACAGAACCCTGAAAGGTGATGCTTCTGTTACAGTTTTGCATTTTACTTTAGCAGCAGTGGGGACTATGCTGTCCTGCTAGGATGCTGAGCAGAGGTTAACCACTCCTTTTTTTAATCAGGCAGCTATTCACCATCCCACCAGCTGCTGCACCAAGCCCTCTGTCTCCTACAGACAGCTCTGTCTCCTGCCCAAGTACATGTCCAAGCGCACGTCCTCTGCCTGGGCATCACGTCTCAGGATGCCAGCAGGTCACGGGAAGCCCAGATGACCCACGGTGACAGTTCCCTCTGAGAACATCAACCCAAGGTCTGTTCCCACCAACAGCCCAGTCTGATCCCAGGCAGCTCTTACCGTCTTGATGACTTATGCTTGCTGCTCTCCTCCTTGTCCCTGTGCCTGCGCTCTCGGTGTCGGTCCTCCCGCTCCCGGCTGCGATCTCGACTCCGGCGGTAGTCGCGCTCGAAGTCGTAGCTGCGCTCTCGGCTGTAGTAGCGGTATCGTTCATCATCGCTTCGGAAGAGGAAGGAGAAGTGAGGCAGAGGAACACACCATGCAGGCTGAGGCATTCAGAGTGCTCCTGGAAACATCGGTGTTGACTGAATCCAAGCTGCAAATCAATCCAGTTTCTAACCACAGTGAAATAACTTTGGCCACCTTGCTCAACACCAACAGGAACGTGCTACTCTCATCACTCTGCCTCCCTCAGCGCAGGGCTGTACCCCACAACACTTCTGCCCCAAATAACCTGATCCTGCTGTGTGCATTAGGCTAAGGGACTGTTTTCTTTCCCATGACTTCTAAAACTCAAATTGTGAATGGAGCTGATGTGGTCCTTCTGCCTATACCTCACCAGCCACTTGAGGTACCTCATTCAATCCACACACAGGACTGGGCATGATGCACCCCAAATTCAGGTACACCCCATGCTCCCACAGTCCCTACTCAACTTCGAAAACCAAAATGTAAAGGAGCATTCTGGAGGACTCCAGTGCAGCAGCTACCTGCCCTGTTTTGGGAAGCATGACCTCAGAGGTCAGAGAAAGCACCCAGAAATGCTAACCATGTGCTTGGAGTGCTGATCACAGGACCTGGCTACAGCATCAATCTGGACAGGAAGTGTGGGAGCCTGAGCTCTTCAAACTACAGCGAGTGTGTCTTCTGGTCTGTACCTCCCTTTTCACCCACAGCACCCAGGAGCTCATTATGGAGGGGAAAAAAGGGGGGATGGGAGAGGGAGATGTTTGAAAAACATTGCTCAGCCCCTGGGCCAGGAAGTTCCCTAGCAGACAGCACCCCACTGCCAGGGGTGTGCATTCTGAGCGTGATTTGAATGACTGCTGGGATTTCTGAGCTGGAAGACTGCAAAATACTGATGCTGCCTGCAACAGAACAGAACAAAAAAAAAAAAAAGAAAAAAAATCACCTGTCATAGGTTTAGGGTGTCTTTGGAGCCTGGCCTTCACTTTAGCTCTCCAGATCACCTCTGGGAGGCTGGAAGCCTCTTTTCCCAGGTATTCTCACAGCAGGTCCCACCTAAGCAGTCTCCAGCATGAGTAAGGATTTCCATTTCATGGCTGACTCCTTGCCATGAAAGCCTCCACAGGACTGCTGAGCCATGCAGGGTGGCTTTGCTTTTGATCTGACAGTTGCATTTGGAAGACAGCAGCTTCTCCCTCCAAGGTTTCACACTCAGCTGTGAAGTACCTACTTCACAGAGAGGGGCTATTTCATTTACTGGCCTCCAGTTACAGGTGGGAGAGCAAGTGTAACTGGTTCTGCTGGATTTAAATGAAAAAAGACACTGGCTGAGGATCAGCCAGTGATATCTGCTCCTTGTTGGCTCCTCCTCTGTCCTCTAGTTATTGATCCAGAGCGCCTTTCCCCAGACATTTCAGAAAATCATCCCATGCCCAAACACCTCCTGGTGCTCCAGGGCAGGGTCAGAGCTCCCCACGGGGCAGCGGTGAGCGGAGCCACGGAGGAAGAGCATTCACTCACTTGTTGTATTCACTAGTGGTCGGAGTGCGGTCTCTGTCTCTCTCCCGTTCCCTTTCCCGCTCGCGCTCCCTCTCCCTCTCCCGCCTTGAGCCCGAGTACTCCCAATGGCTGCTGCTGGAACTGCTCGTGCCTTTGTCCACCGTGGTCACCCAGGGAGTGTGGGATGTGGAGATGGGCGGGTAGCTGATGAAACCTGAATCTGCAGCAAGAGAGCGGAACCCTTGTTCATCAGAAGCATTAACAGAGTTCTCTGCCCCTCCCTTCCCATCAGTACACTCTGGAGGTACAGCTCAATCCAAGGACACAAGGTCCCAGCTCCCTCCTGTCCTCACTCTCCACTGCTGCGTCCAGAAGCTTGCCAAGAACATGCAGAGACAATGCAGCCAGGGCCAGATACTTACAGACCTCGCTGCAAAATCCACCCCCCCAGGCCATTCCCACCTCATAGAATGGCAAGGGTTGGAAGGGACCCCAAGGATCATAAAGCTCCAACCCCCCTGCCACAGGCAGGGACACCAACCTCAGGCCTGGAGCTACACAACGTTGCCCAGGGCCCCATCCAACCTGGCCTTGAACATCCCCAGGGATGGGGCATCCACCACCTCTCTGGGCAGCCTGTTCCAGCCCCTCACCACTCTTTCTGTAAAAAACTTCCCCCTAATATCCAATCCAAACTTTCCTTCCTTTAGCTTTAAACCATCCCCCCTTGTCCTGCCATTATCTGCCCTTTTAAAAAGTTGATTCCCCTCCTGTTTCTCTGCTCCCTTCAGGTACTGGCAGGCTGCAGTGAGGTCCCCCCACAGCCTTCTCTTCTCCAGGCTGAACAAGCCCAGTTCCCTCAGCCTCTCTTTGTAGGGCAGGTGCTCCAGCCCTCTGATCATCCTTGTGGCCCTCCTCTGAACCCTCTCCAATAGTTCCACATCCTTCTTGTATTGGGGGCCCCAGATCTGGACACAGTACTCCAGATGGGGCCTCATGAGGGCAGAGTAGAGAGGGACAGTCACCTCCCTGTCCCTGCTGGCCACCCCTCTGCTGATGGAGCCCAGGATACCATTGGCCTTGCGAGCTGCAAGAGCCACTGCTGGCTCATGTTAAGTTTCTCATCCCCTGTGACACCCAGGTCCTTCTCAGCAGGGCTACTCTCAAGAAGCACATCCCATCCCCTTTCACAGCCCATTCCTGCAAGGGCATGGCTGCTAAGGAAGGATGCAGCCAGAGCCAGTGGCACTTCCCCATCCAGATGCTGGCCTGCTCAGCCACACCAGCGAGGTCACATCCTCACATGCCACCAGATGCTGAAAAGCTGCATGCATGACAGCACTGGAGGCTCCTGTTTCTCAGGAGGGCTTCACACCATAGAGCTGCCTGTGACCCTGCCCATTTAGCGCAGTGAGTAGATGCCACTCCACGTGCTGGTCACTTAAGGAAATGGGAGAAGACGTGGGCATTGCTGGCAGGGCTGCAACAGGGAAGGAAGTCTGCCAAAATTCTGGCACTGCCTCTTCCATTGCAAAACAGGAGACAGATGCAGGGCCCCGCAGGCAAAGTGGAGCACAAAGTGGGGGAGGAGGGTATTCAAAAGCTCAGGGAGATGTGGAGACAAGTGTGAGCAAGCACATGTGCAAATGAGCACAAGAACTCATGGCTGAGACACTCCAAGAAGCTTCGCTGTTGCTGAGCACCTGCACTGAAGCCAGTGACCCAAGGCTCAGCACCCAACTACAAAACTGCCTTCGCTGCTGCCACACAACACTCAGCCATCCCAACACTTTTTGGTTATTATCAGATTCAGCATGTGTGTCTTGTCAGGGACAGCCTGGGCACAAGGAAAACCCTACAGTTGAGGCAAGCATGATGTCCACTAGCTTAGGAGGAGCCTGACCCACCAAGAGAACAGAGAAACAACAGTTTGTTTGTTATTGTCAGCGCTCACCTGCAGAGTTGTAGCCAAATGGAGGAGGCTGCCGGTTGTTGTAGCTGGCTGGCTGGCTTTGGAGAGAGAGAGAGAGGAGAAAGGACGCAAGTTATTAATGCCAGTGACCCCCTGCACGTATGTCTGTGCTGTGAGTTCACCCCATTTTCCCCGAAGGTCTGTGGAAAATCCTTGTGGGAAACACATGGTTCCCACAGATTTCCTTCACTGTGCATCGGGAGGTGCCAGATGTGCACGGGGTGGCTGCTCTGCTGCCGCTTTCGGAAGCTGCTGTAACTCCAGGCCTTGCCCTGCTCTACCTCTCCCTTCCATGCATCAGGCAGGCTTCCCGGGACGTGACCAGTGCTTACAACGTATCCAGAGAATCCTTACAGAAAACATTTGGAGAAAAATAACAGGCTACCCACTACTCTGCACCAGACCCACACACCCTCCATGGCTTTATGGGCTCCCTCCTGTGTCCTGAGCATGACAAACACAGGGAAACACAGAGGATTCCCTATGGATTCTGCTCTCACTTCTCACCTCAATCCATGACCAAACTAAGAATCATCAGCACTGATTTCAGACTTATGCCTCCCTGGCAGCACAGGAGCTGTACCGACAGCTCAGACCAGATGTGGACTTACCCATCCAAGGTTGGAATGAGAAGAGCTGGTGGTGGTGCCAGGGGAGGCGGGAACAACCCTAGACACAGAAGCACAAGTCAAAGATCTCACAGCCTGCCATGAGGGAACACGATTGCATTGCTCTTAGCAGCTAAAGCTGTTCAAGTATCTCTTTACACGAGCCCCTGTTTCAAGTTGAGTCATTTTCTTTCAGGGTTGTACCTCCTACCGAAATTAAATCCCTACAGCTGTATTAGTGCCATAGGGGTATGGAAAGGAAAACAAAAGGAAGAGTTACCTTCTGTTTTGGCTTATTCATCATAAATGTAAGATGCACTAAGGAGTAAACATTAACCCTTTACATAAAGGTCTGGTTCTTGGCATGCCGACACATTGCAACCATGGCAAAGATTTTATTACTCCATTGGTTATCACAAGTAACTTTGTCTTCTACAAAGTACAGAACATAGGAGTCACCTAATTTTGCTAAGTTTTAAAGAAAGCCAATTTTCTGAGCACAAATACTTTTAAAGATCAGTCAGGAGCAAACACAGCACCAACGATGCAGAGAGAGTTGTCTGAAAGGTCTGCTGCTTTAAAAATGGGCCCAGTGTCAAACACGTGAAAAGTTATCACACAACAATCACAAGGCAGGATCTTCAGAGAGAAGAGTTAAGTAGAAGTTTGTGAAGGCCACTTCCAGCAGTGCCATAAGCCTGGGAAGTGCTCGCCCTGAAAGAGAGAAGGACTTTTGGGCTGAGCACAGAAGCAGCTGACTGCTCTTATGGGCAATGCTTAAACTCGTATCAATAACTACAAGCCATCATCACTTCTACTGGCAGTTCCCAATGCCAAGGAGAATGGAGTAACCATGGTCTGATGTTGCATAAAAATTCCTGTTTGTAATTAAACAACAAAGAGGAGCAAAGGACTGATACAAAGGACAGGAGTCCTGACTAACTGGTCATTTGCATCGGAGCCAGGAGCTCCACGTTCCTTTTACAGTCAGTGGAGAGTGAGCCAGCACAGTCAAAGTTATCCTGGGACAACTCCTCACCTACACTGGGTCATGAGAACCCTTCCTAGAAGAGTCCCACTGCAAAATGAGGAAGCATGAGTTCTCCAGCTCAGCAGAAGAGACCTATGCTGCAAGGTTGGGGACACAAGTCATGCTTAGGTGCTTTTTAACTTCCTCCTTTTCCTCTGATCTTCCAGTAAAATGTGATGCCCAGGGCATTTCAACCACACCTGCTCACCAAGTGCAAGGACTTCGAAGTACTGCTGTTCTACGCACCTAATTAATGGTGGTGGGTCACCTTCATTACCCTAATTAGCAGTCATTCTCATTCATCTCCCTCCCAACCCAGTTACCTGAGGCAGAAATTCTTCACAAGACAGCCTGATCACTTTGTCCACCCCGCTCCTCCCAAACAACTTTAAAGATACTCCACCAACAACTGGGCGCTGCCAGGTCTACAATCAAGACCAGTTCGCATCCAGTTTCACCATTATATATTTCTTCTAAATCCAAGCTTACTATGAGCCAGTTCCTTCTAGTACAACAATGAAAACCAGTCCTGCAATATTACTGTATGTGGAGAGGAGTATGAAAAGTGACATTTCCGCAAGCCTGGGAATTGTCTCCATCCGAGGGAACCAGCAAGTGCAGGTTTCCCGTATTTCCACTTGGGAAGCCCAGGGCAGAGCACAACTACAAAAGCAAGGGCACAGAAGCTGCAAATCGAATCCAACGTGCCTGATACACAGTGAGGACAAGAACATTGAGCCCAAAGTGCTCTGAGCACAGGCCTTCTATTGGTATCTGAATCGAGCACACAGCATGACGCAACGGCAGGTCACCATCAGCTCGGGGTTTTCGGATATACAGTGTGTGGTCAGAACTGGCCTGCTACACCAACAGCCAAACACAGCTTCCCAGCTCAGCAAAACTTTCAGTGGAAAAGCAACAGCTGGAGAAAGCTCAGTTTTACAGTAGCTCTGAACTAGTGGGGTTCTTAAGTGCACAAGCTCGGCTGTCACGTTTCTTTAGCGGTCGCCATCCCTGCTGCACACCAGGGAGTAGAGGCTTCTGAAAGAAGCGGTGTCTGGTCTGCTCCCTCTCCTCCACCTCATTCCTACACAAAGCACCAATTCCTTGCTGAGGCTTTTGCTGTGCAAACGTCACAGATTGGAATGAGTTTGGATCTTGCTAAGTGGCTTCTGCCATCTGCAGTCCTCCGTTTCACTCTATCTCCAGAGACACAACAAGACAGAGTTATGCAGCTCTACAGATGTGAATTTAGGTTCAAAATAGAAAATAAACAGCTAGAGTTCAATGCTGCATTAGAGTTTGTGAGGCTTAAACTAAATAATTGTGCTCTAAAACGGGTCTTGGTATCACCCTCTCCCGTGCCGCTCAAGCAAAGTGCTCAGGTAGGGCCACCTGCATGTTCACAACCTCTGCATTAGTAAGAGCAAGTTGACACCTACCTGGAATAGGACCGGGTGGTGGCAGACCTACAGAAATAAACAAACAAGTGAGGACAACAGTTAAGGCACACTGTCTCTGTACTTGTAGCTAAGGCTTTGGAATCAGTTTCACATATTCGAGCGAACAGATCAGCAGAAAAATGGTGCCACGAAGCAGTAACCAGCCTGGAAACAGTATTGTTTTCCCAGCCAATGATCTCTTTACCTTTATAGTTCTGAATGTTGCTGCTCTCTCACCCTGGAGAATTCCTCTTCCAAGCATCAACACACAAACAATTGATTTGGCCTTCAGAACAACCGAAGGAGCTGGAGAGAACCTGGTGCAGGCACCAGTCTGTCCTTTCATTTGTTCACTGTGATTTTTTTTTTAAAATCTTAAAAAGGTCAATGATAACTGCACTGTGGAATCAGACACTCTGGTCAACATCCAAAAGGACAAGTGAACAATATTTATCGTGATTTTGCCGATCATTTTAATGAGAGGCAGGAGGAAAAACCATACCATGGCTGGCCAGTGAGCACTGCAGTAATCATCTTCCTCACATTAAAAGCCCTGACTGTATTTTTTTATTCTGTATCTTCTTTATCTGGAGCCAGTGTAAAATAGGAGTTACTGCATGACGTGCTCACAGTGAGTTCTCAGAGGTCTGGCTGCTGGCCACAGGATCAGGGAAAGCTCGGAGCGTGGCCTTCGCTCCCCCTCAATGCACTAGTGTAGGCAGAAGCTCCAGGGGCATAGACATGACTTGGACTGTAGCAGAAGACAAGCAAACTTTGTAGGAAGCAAAGACAGAAAATTGCATCTCAGGTCACGGCCAGTATGTCTGTGAACTCGCAGGGAAAAGGGTTCTGTGCAAAATGACCCTGTGCCCCTTGGAAAACACTGCATGAGTACAGGGGTTTGGTCGCTTCAGTTGGGAAGTTCTTTCTTCTCTCCACCAGCGCTCAGAAAGAGGTACCACTGGCTTCCATGTTGCAGATAGATGCATTAAGCAGCTTTGTGGAAGGTGAGCTATTCTACGCACAGCAGAGACAGCAAAATGTTCTGGAACATGGTACTCAGGATGATAAAAGGAGGGAAAAAAAAAATCAGTATTTTACCTCTGCTATCTCAACAGGTTTCAGCACTCAGCCTGGAGCTGCGGGGACAGAGGATAACCCTGCAGACACAGGGCTTCTCTCCACACATCTTCGAGTGCCAAGTGCTCTCAGCAGCATACAAACCCGTCTGGTTATTGTTAAGTGCACACACACTTGCCAATGCTGAGGACTGACCACACCGAATGGGCTAGAAACTCAGGGTAAAGGCCTCCTTTCTACTATTTACATTTTGCCTTTAAAATGAAGCCCCGCACTAATGTCTGCATGGGATACTAAGATCTTCTAGGAGCAGCATGAATCATCCTCCAGTGGCAGCTGGTACAGTAAGAGGCACAGAAACAAACCCAGAAAGATACAAATCTTTATCTGAAGGCGTAAACCAACTAAGAACTGAGCCAGACTAGGAGGAAAGCTGTCAGTCAGAGCTGCTGTTGCAGAATTGCCACATCCAGCATCACCTTTCAAACTTTCAGAATCAGTCATAGCCAGACAGGATCCTGAGCGGTTACCAGACTGCCTGACTGCCCCATAGCATTTAATGATTAAACCTTCTGTTTGCTCCAAGCCTGGAATGTCCTAGCAGCTGCGAGACTGCCCTATGTTGCTGTGTGAACACATACCTGGAGGATGCAGGGGAGGTGGAACAGAAGTAACTGGTGGAGGAGGGTGGAGGAAGTGTGGTGGAGGTGGCCCAGCGAGCGGGGGAGGCGGTGGGCCTGCTGGTGGTGCAAACGGCTGTTGCTGAGGTGGCTGTTGGGGCTGTGATGGCTGCTGCGGCTGCTGGGGGGGTTGTGGCTTACTTCCATGGTCTCCAAGGACCTTAGAAGGCATAGGAATGAGAAGAGAGCATTTTAATCTCTTTGCTCCTGCAGCGAGGACCTCAGGGCACTGGCATCAAGGGAGAGTATCACTGAAACAGGCAGCACTTCGATACACGCTGGGCTATACCCAGAGAGCAACAGCTTTTGGGGAGGAAGGAAGGTTCAAAGTAATCAACATGCTTAGCGAAGTATCTTCTATGCAGGACAGCCCCCAGACTAGATTCCAGCTGGACATACAACCGCGCCAGTCAGACAGTTGACATCTCAGTGTTAGGAACAGCTTTTGGTCATGAGAACTGCCACCAATACAGGCTTCAGATTCAAAGCTGCTGTATTTGAGGTGACACAGTACTGCTTCCTTTTTTTGGTTTGGTTTTAAATTTATCTTTCCCAAGGGCACCAAGAGGCTAAATTCTGCTCTAGACTGTGCCCACACAGGTCAAAGGAAGACTGGATTCACATCTGGCAGACAAAAGCAGGTCACATCGTCGCTATTGCTGAAGGAACAATCCATATGCACAGATACCAGGTGAAAAACCTGGAAATACAGGTGTCAATGCTTGCAAGTGGGAGGAACCACCACCATTTCCCACCAAATTCTTTCTCTTAGGCAAACTCCTTTTTTCTGTGTCACTGTTGGCAAAATTGATAACTGAGAAGTGATGAGAAAAGGAACTTGGGCCTCACCATTCAGATGGGAAGGCCAGTCTTTAAAGGACAATCTCCTAGCAAGACAAAGCTCTGAACACTGAAGTTATTCCACTCTACAGGAAGGAACGATGTCTGCACAGACCTTGATAGGGCTGATACTATGGCAGACAGAGATGGTGACATGGGAGGTCAGGAACGCACAGACATTTGCTCAGGGATCACTACAAGCACAATGAAATCAGAAATTTGTCAAGATGGTGCAAAATATTTACCTGAATGGGGTTTTCCTCAGAGGCATGTTTATCACGACGTCTTCCTTCCACTCTCCGAATCGTGCCTGCCTGGCCACCGATCACATCGATTGTCCCACCCAGCTTCCTGGTACAAAGCAAATGCATCTTTTTAGGCTCAAACATGTTAGAAAGAGTAGTTTTCCCAACTGTTAGGCAGACTTCTCTCACATATTCCTTTCCACTGGTAAAAAAAAATCTCTAGAGGAAGCATTCCCGTAGGATGAGAGGTGAAGTCCTTTTCCTCTTTGGAGGAATTTAAGAATCCCTCACTCTATATTCACGTAACAATTGGTTTGTTTAAGTGTGGCTGCAGACACATTTTCCTGCCCTTCTCCAAGACTGCAAATTTTCTCTCAGTAGGAAATCTAGACAAAGCAGACACACAAATGCTGGCTAGTTGGCAAGATAGTTTTCTCACTGAAATCAGCTCCATTTGAGGAAAAAAACCCCAAGACCCAAATGAGTGATTGCTAAGCCCATGGCTTTGATGCTGCTGCAGTGTATGAAGATACTTGTTCTGGTCCTGGAAAAGGTCTGCAGCAGGAACAGAATCTTGAGTCAGGACTTTCAAAACCAGAGCAGAAGTAAAACCAGACAAAAATACAACAGTCACAATAGCACCAGCTTGCTCTGCAGTGGTGTATTTTTTTTTTAAAGATCTCATGAGATACATGTAATGGCTGGAAACAAACCTGATTTGGTGGCACTATGAAGGGGGACAGAAAGGCCACCACAGTGCTTAAATGCTAATAGACCAAGTAGAGCTTTAAGGGTTATACTTGAAACATACAGCTGGTTCTCTTTTCAAAGTGGAAGGTTGGAGTGTGAGACTGATTTCTGCAAGACAGGTGTGCAAAAGCTGTAATATGAATAAAGCAACTGAAGCACCCAGATCCCAAAGCTCAGGCTCCTCTGGTTTTACATAGCTTTGTTCTTCTGAAGCTTTGGATAAAAAAAAAAAAAAAAAAAAAATAAAAATTCAAACCTCACAGGGTCAAAGTGGTTTTCCCAGCAGAGGTGCCAGACAAAACTGTTTTGCTTTGTCCAGCCTTGTGGATCCTCTCCCATTGAAGAAAAATAACTAATTAGTGTGCATCAAGCAGCATAGTGTACAGGTTCAGAAACCAATAGCTCCTCTTATCAGCTGCCAACCATGTCATCCACTTAAGGAGGCAAAGATTAACATCGTGGGAGTAAGAATAAGCCAAGTAAGCACAAGCAGCCTCAGCCCTCCAAGATGAGGTATTTGCCATTTTCTTTCTGCTCCCAGAGACGCATCCCTTCAGCTGGGATACAGGTTTCCCTCCCTGTGCAGCACTACACTGAGGGGATCACCAAGGAGAGACAAGTGTGCAGGTAGGGGCTGCACAACCCTTGGAGACTGCTGCTGAAGACAGCAGCTAACGAGTGACCTTGCTGTGAAGTTAAAACCTTTCTCTGTTCCAGGTTGAGGAGATTCAGATGTGGCCCAGGTGGAGCCCAGATACCCCTGTGAAGAAAACAGTGCACCCAGGCTTCACGTCTACATCATCTCTTACCTATTCGGAGGAGGCCCAGCTTTCATACGTCCTCCCACCAGAGCCAGGAAGTCTGTTTTGAACTCTGTTTTGATGATGTTGTTTTCCACTTCTTTTTCAGCATTTCCTGTTCTTCCCTGCTGAACCTATGGAAGATAGTATAGAACTCACAGGTTTATGACCTTACGTTCAACCAAACGTAACATCAGAAGTTAACCCCCAGCAAAGGAAAAGGGCTCCCCTAAGAAGCAACCCCAGGGCTCCTGCAAACAAGCAGCCTATCCTTCAGTCCAGGGAGTGGATGTTTACTCTGTAGACCTGCTGGCAATTCCAGCCTCAGCCTGCTGCCCACTGTCTCCTGTTACAGGTCCGTGAGTTTAACAATCTCCTACCCTCTTTCATGTAGTCCTTAAGTCAAAGCTGGAGACAGTAATATCTGCTGTATTCAGTCTGATTAGCAGCTGTTGGCCATCTGATGGACTTCTGCAAAGCCTGACAACCAAGGCAGACTCAGCAACAAAAAGGCAGGCACATGACTGCAACAAGTAAAGACCCATATGCCCAATTCCCATCTCTACACCTCTCACATCCGCAGGACCTTCCAATTTATAGCTGGGCAGCCTCAAAGTCAACTGCAAATCCACTCAATTCTTGCTACTACAGTGGTCCCAACCTGCCAGGGAGCTGGAACTGTCCATTCCATAGAGAAATGACTTCTAGCCCAGACATTTAATCTTTCAAGACACATTTTTGTATTTCTCATCACCAGAACGAACCCAGAACAGTCAGGTATTAAGGTACCTCCTGCCCTAACACCCTCATCTCTGCGATTATAAAAACAAGTCCCAGTTTTACTGCAGCCATTTGCAGGAGTAACACGTCACCTACTGTGATCTTATTTTCAGTGCTGATGGGAGGAGCAGGATCCAGCCCCAGCTGAAGCCGTCGCTGCTTTTCACAATATGCTTTCCATGTTTCTTCATTGAATCCATAATTGAAGTAATCAGAAAGATCAGCACCTAACAAAGGGAGAAGTTACCAGGCTCTACCAGACCTGCATTCTCAAGCTGTCTTTTAACTGCTTAAATGAAGAGTTAGGAAAACAAAAATCTAAAGAGCACAGGTTAGTTTCCATTCTGTCAGGAAGCTGCTGCATTTTTTGGTGGGAGGGGAACAGCACCAGCACCATCTGGGATGCAGAATACAGCACATATGCAAGCTAACTGAGAGATGCTTGCAACCACTTATTCACCAAACAGATTTTTTTCAGACTGGTTTCTTGCAACTGTCCAAACGAGTTGAGTGATGTAGGGAGAGCACACGAATGGCAGTTTCAGCTTCCACCACAAAACTGGGATGGTGTCTTCAACCTTCTCCTCAGCAGACCTAAGCCAAGACATTCTCCTCCTGACCATCACCGCCTTTGTAGTCTGGAGAAGAGATTCTGGGACTCATCCATTTCAGGAAACAGGGCTCATGTCGAAGTTTTTTATTGCTGTGTCTCAGACTACACAAGGAAACACAGTTCAGCCATGATCCCAGCTATTTAGCCTTCTGTGATTATTATCTTACTTGGAGTCTCCTGTGAAAGGTGCCTGTTCAGCACCTGAGTAAGAGACGTGGCCACAAACCGCTTGCAATGCAGAGGGACAAACGCTGCTGCAACTACTCTGTCTGACGTGCCTCACACCAGGAAGCACCACAAAGTACCTCCTAGCCCTGCTGAGGTGCCCCTCAAACAGCCCCCTCGAAAAGGTGCTCCTAGACAGGCCAATTCTAAAAGGAGGAGCTCATACAGAAGGGCTAAGCAAAACACTCTGACCCTGTTGAGTTTGTTGTCTATGCAGTGAGGTTTATCTTCTAGGTAGGCCACTCTTCCTGTTGTACCACCCAAATATGTAAACTTCACCAAACACAGACTCAGCAACATGACATTTACATATCTATTTTATCAACCCATATTTCAGCCCCCTATCAGTTCTTCCACCCCACGTTTCTTCTTCATCTCCCTTGCTTAAAGAGAGACCAATGTGCTCAACAATTAACTGTAAGGGATATAAACCCGAAAGGCTGTTGAGTAACAAGCTATTTGCAAGCTCAAGTAGGAAACAGCAATAAAGGGACAGAAATCCCACATGAAGTTAGAGACAAGTAAAACTGCAGAAAATATTTACCACAAGAAATTGTGAGGCCCCACCTGGTTTCCTCCATGGTTTGTCTTCAAATGAATCTAAATCCACTTCTATAACAGGCAGTCCATTTATATTCCCTGCGGCATCTAAGTCAATACCTTTGGGCTGCAACTTGGCTTTGGAGAGAGAGAAACAGTTACTACTTTTAATACAATGCCTTTAACATGCTCATTTGCTGAGCAAATTATTCCAGTAAAAAAGAAAGCAGTACTGTGAATTCACTGCTGGCTTATAGCACGTAGGTAACTGCAATCAACTTTTTAAATAAAAATTACTTCAGTCACTCTATAAATAGCCAGTCAGGGTATGCAGCACTTGCAGCTGAACAGCAGAGAAGCAAATTCATCCCAGATTGGTACTACAGACAAATAGAGTAAATTTACCCCAAATGAAACCAAAGGTTTTTTCTCCCCTGGTAAAATATTTCAGGATACAAACATCTTCTCATACTTTTTCTGAATCAGTCTTAAGTGGACCATGTATTAACTAAAGTCAGCAAAAATCTGTCAGGTACCAAATCTTCAAGGAGAATTTGTTCTTACTTTCTCGATCAGAAACCAAGTCTTTTGCGTAAAGAAATTAACGGAAGGAAGTATATGAAGCCCATGAAAGGACAGTCTTGTGTATGAGGAAGGACAGAATCCAGGTCTCAATATACAGTGTAAACTAAACTGAATGGTGAGGAAAGTTTCATCTGCAGTAATACACGTAGCTGATACTCGAGGCCAGTTTCTTTTTCAGTACCTTACTCTGTGAGTAGCTCAGTATGCTGACCACAGAGATCAAGTTCTCTTCCAGGCAATTTAGAATGTTTGACCCCAGTGCAACAATATTGTCCAGAAATGAAATGGGGGTTTATTTTTCTAAAAATAAACAGAATTCTAACCAGTCTGTTCAGTGATGGGTATCTTTAGGAAACACATTTACTACTTCTAGTATAAGTAACGTGCATTCAAATAATATCCTTCCAGACACCAAGATTTGCAGCTGCTCCAGCTGTCAGGGCCAGAGAAGTGAAATATTGCAAAAGGTGAAGGATAAAAATAACAGCAATACCTGAAGCAGATGCTCCATAGCCTCTACCCGTTTTTAAGTTTAGATTCATAGGAGTTCCCCTATATGGAAAAGAATCACTACATCGGTATTTGAACAAATTACTTGGTTGAAGGTTTATTCATGCCTCTCTACAACTTTAAGTACTAAAAGTCTTAAAAGTGAGATTCATTTGCCACCTAAAGTTTCTCTAACCTACAGAAATCCAGCAAACTTACTGTCCGAGCAACAACAGAACACAAGAGGATTGTCTTGAACGTGAAGGGAAAGGTCATTTCACAGAGTGGTGGTTACCGTTCTGGCCAG
Source organism: Laterallus jamaicensis coturniculus (assembly GCA_022605575.1). Classification (NCBI taxonomy): domain Eukaryota; kingdom Metazoa; phylum Chordata; class Aves; order Gruiformes; family Rallidae; genus Laterallus; species Laterallus jamaicensis. Next base: position 4,842,544 of record JAKCOX010000014.1, read on the forward strand.
GAACGCACTAAACATTCAAACAGCACTGAACAAGGTGGAAGTTGGAGCTGCTCACAGATCACAGAATGAGGAGAGAAAGCTAGAAGCAGCAGCTTTCAAAAAAGATGTCTGCAAAATCAGGTGAGCTGCTAACAGAGTAACCCATCAGACCAAAATCACCTCTACATCAAGAGAAGGGGATTATCCATGAAGTGGAAAGATCAGAATATGCTGAAAGGCACATGTAGGTCATTTCCATTAAGAGGAAGGCTGCTATCAGCAAGCAAAAATATTGCCTTATTTTTATTCAATGCAAATTAAGTAGAATTTTAAGTCAATGACATAATTTCCTGGTTCGCAAATCCAGCCACATAGTTTCTGAATCATGAAGAATCAGACAGCTGAAAATCAGGAAATTCACAGCTTATGCAAATTCTTATCAATACAGATTTTGGTTCTTAAGGGTTTCACAGATGAGTTAAATGTAACTTCCCACCTTTGATTTTGCCTCATGAAGCACAGTAATTATTTTCCACCAGCAGACCCATGAATTATCATTCCTATTTTGTAACGAGCAATTGCAGGACTGAGCTGCCCATCAGCTTCTAATCCCATTCCAGTGTCCTAGCCATCATTCCAATCAGCTCTCACCCCTACTTTCAATCCCAATCACCACGCTAGTGCTACCTCGGATCAGAAATCAGCACCACAATCAACAATACATACATGTATGATGGTGCTCCTGTTTTAATGTTGCCAATAGTAACTTTCACGTCATCATCATCACTGTCACTGTCGCTGTCGTCTTCATCATCTTCACCACTTGGTAGGGCCTAGCAACAATAAAAACACACAGGCGCTCATTAATACATAAACCCGGTCATTTCCCCTGGACAAAGAGCCATATTATAAAGGACCATTAGAATGATTCTGATATAATGATATAACTTTCCACTACACTCTAAGAGTTGTCTATGGAGGCAAAAGCCATGGAAGTAAGCAGCCTTCAACAGAAAAGGGCAAGTGCCCACAACAAAACCTGCTTTGCCCTTTGAAGAAGTGACCCTACGTGAGACTCAGGGTAAGATTCCTGAAGGTGGGGAAGGTCCCACATGTCCCACAGTTCCTCTCCCGTACTCCTCCTGGAAGGCTAGTACTTTCCTGACACACCTCCTTCACAGGTCCATGGTGAAAGTATACAATCACAGAAGTACATTCACCATGCTTTTCCTAAGAACCTTGGAGCAAGCACTCTCTCATCACAGCTTCTGTGGCAGGAAGCTGCCGAGGAGTTCAGCTTGGCTTATTTAACGCAATCAGCTCCCAAGCCACTTAACTTTACATAAGAACTTTACAACAGTCAATCCAATTCCAGTGTGGCAGCATCACTGGAGCACAAAGAGAAAGGAAGTCTTCCAGATACAGATACCCAGCAGTGCAATTCCACAAGATGCACGAGCTGAATTAACACCTACCACCAAGGAAGGTGTTCCTACCCTCCCTCCTCCTTTTCCACAGCACACAGGTCTGTCAGAACTATGCGTGAGCCCTCCTGACATACCACTGTGGCAGAAAATAAACCCATTAAAAACACTAAATGAAGAGGGGGTGGAGAAGCAAGCTGCCTGCCTTCCTCTTTCAGCATGGAGCCACTGGATTGTATTCCAAGAGACTGAGGCTGAATCTAAACTGCCTCCCAGCACTCTGGGCTTTCTGTCCCAGCATTTCCCGTATTTTACTGACTCTGGATAAGCCATACTAAGTATTGCGCTGTTCCACTTTTCCTGCCAGAGAGAGGCATCAGAGGTCCTCCTCTGCCTCTTCAGTGAGCATAAACAATACTTAGACCGGGGTCACTACCCACTCCACTGGGCTGAGAAGAGAAACCTGTTGCAGTAGTCAGCATCAGAGACTGTGAGTATACTCCTACACTACAAACCTAATGTATCAGGTTGTACCAGCACCTTCACACTTAGATCTTTTTATCAGTATTGACTATATCTAAAAAAGTATTTATATCTAACATTGAAGAACTACATCTACCATTCGCAGTGGAAGACGTACATGTTGAGACATCTCTCGGTCTTCATTGCTGACAGGCCGGTTCTCCTGAGGAGCATCTTGCAAAGGGTGAGAAGATTCTGCATGTCTAGGAAACATGACAGATAAAAGAAAGTGGACAAGCCTTATCTAGAGGTTTACCTATACACCTGAAGCATTCGTCCAGGTGATGTTCATAGAATGGCTCTATTCATGAAGCACATTTATTCTGCTGGCAGTCTGCTCAACTGTATGATTAAAAATGAAAACATCCATGCTTGGCTTTGCTTTTGTTGGAAAGAGTTGTTTCAGCAGTTCCCAAAGAGCCCCTGACAGGCAGCACGGCCACCCAGCCAAACACCACACAACAGCTAATACCTAAGTGGCAGCTGTAAGAGCTTTCAGCTTTGGCTCAGCACAATCACAACTGATAGGAGTAAGATCATAACAAGCAATGTTTCATATTATCCTTAAGGATGGTAAATTATACACATATTTAGTAAGCAGTAAGGGCATCTGTCCTGTAGAAATTAAGGATCAAGTTATTTTAGGGCTTCTACAAACAGTTCACATTGAGTATTTAAAATTCAAAGAGAAGACAGATCATTATCCACCCAGTCTTCTCATTCATTACAGATTAGTCCTAATGCAACAACAGTCAGGTTCAGATTTACTTCCAATTAAAGAGTTAATACAAATGTTAACGTTGTTTATTGCATTAGCCAAGCAAAAAAGTCAAACTGGTATACATGTGCTAGGAAAGAGCATGTTAAGCATTGCAAAACTAAAACACAGGAGAAATCAGTTTTCTCTAATGTCACAGGTAAAGCCTAGTAGAAATTCAGAATTATTCTATTTTTTGAAAAGGGACAATTAGAATAGCACAGGTAACCCAATTATCCACCAGAACTTTGGGAAGATGATGCTATCAATTTAAAACTGTGTGTTGTATAAACAAACACACAAGATTATCTTCACAAAGTAATGTAGGTAACACCTAACAGAATCCAAACACCAGTCAGATTAAAGCCATTTCAGAAGCAACACAAAAGGAGACACCAAACCAGTAAGCCAGAAGTTCCCACAATGCAACTCAGAAAGTGGTTACCAGGTGTGAAAAAAGAACAGACAAACAGTATCTCCCATGTTAGAAAAGCCTCATCTACAAAGACATTCAACAATCAAGCCAAGACCCAAAAGATGGGAGGAAGGTTCAGTGGCTAACAAAGGAAGCACAGGGCCCACATTCACCAAGTTCCTGGGGTGACAGCTGACGATACTGGAGTTAGAAAAATGTAGTCAAGATGTCAAAGGGAAAAATAGCTTTTCAAAGTACTTTGGCATTGCAGAGGTAGGCTACTGCCTAAGGGCCAAAAGATGTACCACTGGAGAAAACCTCCCCAGGGACTCCAAAACCTTTGGTATTTCGTTTGCCAGATCCAAGCTACTTATGGCATTGACCTCAACCCCAGAATTCTCTTCAGAATCCAGGATGACTGAATTAGGGAAGAGTGACAAGTATCACCTTCAGCTTCAAGTCACACAAAACATCTGTGAGCGTTGCACTAAAATCTATGAATCGGAGTTCAAATAAACATGTACTAAATAACAGTCTTTCCCCAGCCTGTTTGCATCCCAGGAATGAACAATCTGACTGGTCCACAGCCACCATCGGCATGTGAAGAAACATCATAGCTCTCTAGTGCCTCCAGAAAGCCACCACAACCCTGTGTGTTGCTGACATAACAGCATCCTGCACAGACCGCTGGTATTTTACACACCCCTCAGGCTAAGGAGTGCTGATGGATACTGGATCCCACCCTACACTGGATAGAGACAAATACTCCAGAACAAGCCAGCACTGTATCCCTGGAGCCACAGCCATTGACAGCATCGCAAACAAAGAGTAATTTTTCTTAAAACACCCCACGGCTCTCCATTTAGGAAGATTCTCACTGTGTAACAAAGAAAAGGAGGAAAAAATAACCACAGAAAGAGGGGAAAGAAGGGGTGGAAAAAAGAAAAAAAAAAAAAAAGGAGAGCTAACATGACCACTAATATTTTCCCTTCACATATCTTGCAGTTACTGGAAATTCAAACTTTTAATTCTGCTTGTAAAATAAAATTACACTGAGACAAAAGTGACAAGGAACAATGAACAGTACATTTCTATCTAAACTGGAACCTGTTCCTTCTCACAAAGCTCATTTGATGTTTTTAGGGAACAAGTGACCAAGCCTACCAGAAGCTGCTTTTGAACAAGTTTTCATCCTCCCTCAAAATACCCACTCCAGAAGTAGGACAGTATCTGTAACTGTCTCAGAAATTCCAGATACTGAATTTGCAAAGACCTGAACAGACAGTAAATATTAAACTGAACTTCTGAAGGTGTTGTGCTCACAGAAGTCCAGCAAAGATCACTCACCTGAAAACCACATGACATTTTAAAACAGCAGACAGGCAAGATTTCTACTGAGAGAAAACTGCTGGTGCAAAACACATGGCTACACACACAGGGCAGTTGCAACCAAGGGCAAACAATACCTTCCATATGAGGACAAACATGATCATCACAGAGTTGTCCCCAATGCTTTTATCTGAACATCTTACCCAAAGCACATGCTTCACAGATCTCATAGAACTTGATCATGTCAAGGTTTTAATGTTGGCTCAAGGCTTTTAGCTTTCCCAAGCTAAAGCACAGGCCACAGTTTTACCACTGCCAGGCCAGCACAAAGGCCAATTCTCAAGGCACAATTTGTCCCAGGGAATTAAACTAGAAAACAGATCTGATTAAAACTAATATGGGAAGGGAAAAAAGCTGTAAAAAATTAGTTTTAAGTTGAATCGTTTGACTGATGCAGTTCATCTTCCAAATCCATAAATGCTGTGCCACCAGTTAAGGGCAGCTGGGGACCACCCCGCAGGATGGGAGAGGGTAGGCTGCTGCTTCTGGCAACAACATTGGTCTAAAGCATCCATGAAGTTCAACACGGCTTGACCTTCTTTGCAACACGTATCATTACAGTGAACAGTCAGTCCCTGGACTCACCCAGAAATTGGTCCATCTTCTTGCTTACCAGTGGTGTCATCTGCAAAACCAGTAGTAATAAAAAGAAAAATTACTCAAGTGAAAGGACCAAAACAAAGCTAAATTTGAGTACACATCGTGCCACAGTGACGGAAAGACCCAGCAGTGCCAAGGCGCCGTAACCCCACCGTTCTCTTTTTAACAGGGTTAGCCTAGAAATGGAATAACTAAAGAGAACCCAACAAGCAAAACCCATCTGCAGAAGTGAAGTCTCAAACCGCTGGCACTGAGCAAAAGTCAAAATACACTTCCAACGTCTTAGAGCAGGAATAAAAGCAAACATTGCATCAAGGGCCCCAGTCAGCCATGGAGGTCTTTCTGGAGACTTTTAACTCGCCAGGGAAGATCAAACATCGCCGTATTCAGCTGGTAGGCCTACAAGGAGGACAAAGGCGCCTCAGTGAGGACCTCCGCTTTTTCCGGGATACCCCCTCCCCCAGTCCCGCTAGCTCAGGAGCTCACGGGCAGCAGGCAGATTACAAAGCTGCGGCTGGCGGTAACAAAGCATCACGTTAACCTCATCGCGTCACGCCGTCCCGTCGGAAGGCCGAGAGCCCGCCCCCAAAAGCGAAAAGCGGCTCCCCGAGGGGAGCCGGGTCGGCAGCTGCCGGGCCCCTCCCGCCGTCCCGCCACCCAGCCCCCGCGCACCTGGGCAGACGGGGACACCCCTCCGCCGCCCGGGGACACCCCTCCGCAGCCCGGGGGCGGCCCGCAAGGCGGGGTCGGCCGGGCGCCGCGCATTTCCCGCTCTCCCCCCTCCCCGCTGCCCGGAGCGGGACGAGGCCCGGCTGCGCGGCCGGGGGCGGTGGTACCTACCCCCATAGAGCCAGTGCTCCTCGTCCTCCTCCGCCTCCAGCGGCGCCGCGCCCGGCACGGCACCGGCCGCCGGCGGCTCCAGCTCGGTGGCCATGGCCGCCGCGCCGCGGGGCTGAGGGGAGCAGGGCGCCGCGGGGCTGAGGGGAGCGGAGCGCCACGAGCTGCCCGCCCTCCCCCCGCGCCCGCAGCAGGAGGAAGCAGCGGAGGAGGACGAGGAGAAGCGGCGGCGGCGGCGGCGGCGGCCGGGGCCCCGCTAGGCTCCCGCCGGGGCCCAAGGCGAGGCGCGCATCCGTCGCGGGCGTGCCGCGGGGAGGTCCGCAGCCGGCGGGCCGCGCCGAGGACGCCTGGCTAACGCGCCGCTATTGCTCTTTCTTTGGCTGTGGCGGGCGGGGAGGGGGGAAGGGAGGCGCAGGGGAGGGCGAGACCCCCAGGCGTGGGCGCGGAGGCCGCCGCCAGGCCTTAGCGCCGCCCGCTCCGCCTTTACAAAAGGCACCGGGCCCCGGGCAACAGCCGCGGCGCAGGACGGGCCAGCGGGAGCGCATGCGCCGTAAGAAGGCGCATGCGCGGAGGAGAGCGGCGGCGCCGCCTGGGGAGCGCGGGAAGGGCCTCCCTCATCTCGGTGAGCCGGCGGCGGGAAAGGCAGGCAGCTCCCTGCAGCCGCGGCGGGCGCTCGGCAGCTGAAGGAGCGGGTTTCCGCCGCCCAGTCAGGCAGCAGCCTTGTCCCGAGAAACCCGGGGGGGCTGTAAGCCTCCTCTTTCCGTCCCGACGCGGCGCGGGGCGCACCCCGGGCTGCAGCAGCGGCTCCAGGGGGTGGTGGCGGTGCCTGGAGGGAAACGCCGGTGCGTTAGAGCCTGCCCTGGCTCTAACCGCGGCAGCATTCACACACCGGGCGGTGCCACAGAGAGCGCTCGGTACTGCTCGGTGAGGCGGTTGCAACTCCTGGGTGGGTTTCACCACCTCGTGATCATTCCTCTGCCCCCGCCCGGGTAGCTTCTGCTCGGGAGCAGCCATCCAAGCAAGCACAGAACCCTGGCCAGCTCGCAAAGCTCTGCAGCCCGTCAGCACTACCCTAAACTTGACAGCAAGGGCATTCTTAAGCACTGCTTGACACTTCTGAGAATTGCTGTAAAGATCTTTAAAGCAGGTTACCTTCTCCATGTGCTCGGTGGCAAAAAAAGTACCATCCCAGTTACCTCAAAAGCATCTCTTTGCAGTTGAAGCACAGTTATAATCTGTTCCTCCTCCATGTCCCCTGCTTTCACAGAATCACAGAGTTGTAGGGGTTGGAAGGGACCTCGAGAGATCATTGGGTCCAACCCCCCTGCCAAAGCAGCTCCCCAGCTCATACTGCACACGTCAGCATCCAGACGGGTCTTGAGCATCTCCAGAGAAAGAGACTCCACACCCCCTGGGCAGCCTGTCCCAGGGCTCCCTCACCCTCACTGTGAAAGTTCCTCTGCATGTTGGTATGGAACTTCCTATGCTCCAATTTGCAGCCATTGCCCCTTGTCCTGTCCCCACTGACCACTGAAAAGGGGCTGGCCAATTCCCCCTGCACCCCATACTTAAGATATTTATAAACATTGATTAGGTTCCCCCCTCAGTCTTCTTTTCTCCAGGCTGAACAGCCACAACTCACCCAGCCTTTCCTCACAGGATAGATGTTCCAGGCCCTTCATCATCTTCGTAGCCCTTCTCTGGACTCTCTCCAGGAGATCCCTGTCCTTTTTAAACCATGGAGCCCAGAACTGGACACAATACTCCAGGTGGGGCCTGACCAGGACAGAGTAGAGGGGGAGGATCCCCTCCTGTGACCTGCTGGTCACACTCCTCCTGGTGCACCCCAGGATCCCATTGGCTCTCTTGGCCACCAGGGCACACTGCTGGCTCATGGCCAACCTGTCATCAACCAGAACCCCCAGGTCCTTCTCCACTGAGCTCTTCTCCAGCAGGTCACCCCTAGCCTGTACTGATACATGGGGTTGTTCCTCCCCAGGTGCAAGACTTTACACTTGCTTTTGTTGAATCTCATCTGGTGTCTCCCTGCCCAGCTCTCCAGCCTGTCCAGGTCTCTGGATGGCAGCGCAGTGTCCTGTGTGTCAGCCACCCCTCCCAGCTTTGCATCACTGGCACTTGCTGAGGGTGGATGCTGTTCCCTCATCAAGGTCATCAATGAAGATATTAAACAGGACTGGACCCAACACTGAGCCCTGGGGAACACCGCTGGTCACAGGCCTCCAGTCAGATTCTTCCCCACTGATCATGACCTTCTGAGCTCGGTCCGACAGCCAGTTCTCGACCCACCTCACTGTCCACTCATCTATCCCATACTCTCTCAGCTTTTCTATCAGGATGCCATGGGAGACAGTATCGAAAGCATTGCTGAAGTCAAGGTAGATGACATCCACTGCTCTCCCTCCATCCACCCAGCCGGTGATGAGAACATAGAAGGCTATGAGATTGGTTGAGCACGATCTTCCCTTGGTGAATCCATGCTGACTACTCCTCATGACCTTCTTCTCTTCCAGTTGCTTGGTGATGGCATCCAGAACAAGCTGTTCCATAACTTTTCCAGGGACAGAAGTGAGGCTGACTGGCCTATAGTTGCTAGGATCCTCCTTCTTGCCCTTTTTAAAGACTAGAGTGACATTGGCTATCCTCCAATCCTCAGGCACTTCTCCTGTTCTCCAAGACCTATCGAAGATGATAGAGAGCAGCTTAGCAATCACCTCCGTCAGCTCCCTCAGCACACGTGGATGCATCCTATCCAGGCCCATGGATTTGTGTCCATTAATCCCTTTGAGCCACTCCTGGACCTCCCCTACCTCAACTAGAGGGAAGCTCTTCATTCCCCAAACACTCCTATTTTCATCGAGGAGCTGTGGGTCCTGAGGAGCCTTTGGAGTGAAGACCGAGGCAAAGAAGACATTTAGTATCTCCACCTTCTCATCATCCAGGACACCCGCCTTATTCAGCAAGGGACCTACATGATCCCTGGTCATCATCTTACTATTCACGTATCTAAAAAAACCCTTTTTATTATCCTTTATGTCCCTTGCCAGTTTCTTTTCCAGGTTGGCTTTAGCCTTCCTAGTCGTGTCCCTACAGGCCCTGACAACATCCCTATATTCTTCCCAGGTACTCAGACCCTGTTTCCACAGTTCATAAACCTTTTGCTTCCCTTTGAGTTTACTCATGAGCTCCCTGCTCATCCACGCAGGTCTTCTGCCTCTCTTTCCCGATTTCTTACTCAAAGGGATGCACCTGTCCTGCGCTTGAAAGAAGTGCTGTTTAAATGTCACCCAGCTCTCACAGGCCCCCTTTCCTTCTAACAGCATAACCCACAGGATAGCTCCTAATAGGTTGCGGAGGAGATCAAAGTTAGCTCTTCCAAAATTCAGGGTAGCTATCCTGCTTTTTGGCTTGCTTCTTCCACCCAGGATTTTGAACTCTATCACTTCATGGTCACTTTGTCCTAAGCTGCCCCCAACCTTCACCTCCCTAACAAGCCCATCCCTGTTAGTAAGAACAAGGTCCAGCACCCACCCTCCCCTTGTAGGTTCCTGCACCATCTGTAGCAGAAATTGTCTTCTACTCATTGCAGAAATTGTCTGGACTGCATATGACTGGCTGTATTGCTTGCCCAGAAAGTATCTGGATAATTGAAGTCCCCCATAAGGACAAGCGCCTGGGATCTCGAGGCTACTTCTAGTTGCTTATAGAAAGCACTATCAGCCCGCTCCTCTTGATCAGGGGGTCTATAGTACACACCCACAACAGTGTCACTCATACTAGCGTGACCCTTGATTCTTACCCACAAGCACTCGACTGATGGTTCATCTTTCCCCAGGTGGAGCTCAATACATTCCAGCTGCTTTCTGACAAAGAGCAACTCCTCCACCTGGCCTCCCTAGCCTGTCTTTCCTGAAAAGCACACAGCCATGACAGCGTGCCAGTCATCCAAGCTGTCCCACCTCATCTCTGTGATTGCAATGAGATCGTGGCTGTGCAACTGCACAAAGATCTCTAATTCTTCCTGTTTGTTTCCCATGCTACGTGCATTTGTATAAAGGCATTTTAGTGGGGCAGCAGATGCAGGTATCTTCAACAGATCACAGTGAGATTTCCGACAGGGGAAGGGCAATTGCGGCTCCACTGAGGAGTCCTCAGGGCAATCCACAGAATTTTCCCTACTGTCACATATAACAACACCCCCAAGTCTGTCACTGTACTGCTGGCATTTACCCACCGCCGACTCACGTTGTGTCTCCCAAAGCACTTGCCTGACCCCAGCAGCGTTCCTAATGCCCCCTTCCCCCTTCCTAACTAAAGCCTGATCAATAAGCCCTGCCATCTCCTGGGCAAGGATTCACTTTCCCCTTTGGGTCAGATGAGCCCCATCAGCAGTAATCATGCCAGGAGCAGAGTACACCTTCCCCTGGTCAAAAAACCCTAAGTTTTTATGCTGACACCAGTTTTTCAGCCACTCATTCAACACATGGGTTCTCCTGACCTGCTCCAAACCCCTCTTCCCACTAGACGAGAGTATTATTCGAGCTCCCCCCCAAAGCCCCTGCTTTGTGTTACAGGTGGAAAGAAATGCTGAACCAACACTCAGGGTAGCAACTGGGAACTAACTGTTCCCCAGGACACCCACGATCCCCTGGATGTACGCTACCAAGGTGTGAGATACCATGTCCCTCAACGAATGCCTGTACCAGTGGATTTATGTCTCAACATTGCTGAAATATTGATTACTGCTATTTGTGATAAAGGGGACTTGCAAGTAAGATGCTTGTAAAGGGTTAAGGAAGACTTGCTAACAGGATGGTTTGAATTGCCACAGAGGTGACCTCACATAAACAATGCCTTGCTTGAACGACTGTGCTTCACTGATAAAGAAGAAACATCAATTGAGACAGAAGTTTGAGTCTAACACCATATTTTGAGTAAATTACACACTCAAGGACTGTGCACTGTGAAAATAAAATTATTTCTTTGCTGACTTCCAGCCCCCCCATTGGTCTCACGAACTCCTTATCTGTTCATGAATTCCTTGCTTGTCTCATGATTGGTCCTAAATTCAGGCGAAATATTTAATTGCAGCTAGTGCAAGCTCCCCCTTGTCTCTGAAAGTATACAAAATCTGTTGAGACCAAACTTGTAGTGGATCAGTCAAGGGGTAACTGAGTCTGTACAAAACAGAAGGTTACTTGTGGTGATGAAGAGGAGCCATCTGACTTCATTCCCACGATCCCTGCCGACCACCACCATGAACCAGTGTGCAGATGCAACTAGGACATGAAGTCGATTCGGAATGATGGGACGCCTCAGCTTTGTGGTGGTAGATATTGCAATCTCTCTCTCTCTCACTCTTCTCTCTCTCTCTTCCTTGCCCCCTCCCCCCCCCCCCCACTCCCCACACGCCTGCTGCAGGTTAAATCAAGTGACCTAAACCTTGACTCTTTTTGAGTTTTAATTCTGTTCCCAAGAATTGTGAAGAACTGGTCACAATAAAGCACCTAATTGGACATCACTCAGGGGTTAAGCTCAGCCGCCCCCAGTCACCCAGAGCAACCTGAGGTCGGTTGGAACACAAGTTTAACCTCTGCCAAAGCAGTCTATCTGGTTGCAGATCGTGACACAAGGGTGGCAGACTAACTCACACCAAGGTGGAAAACTCCCACTCACAGAAAGAGCCTCAGCAGTGGCCACCAACTCCTGTTGCCTATTAGCAAGTTTTGCAATAGCTGTTGTGGGTTCCCCACCCCACAGACTGTACCAAGACAGCCCTTGAACAATTACTGACAGTTATCTGAAAAAAACCCAAAACAATAGGAATTAATTTGAAAGGAACTTATTTGTACTTTGATGGAAGCAGCAGTCAGGATAACTGGCTGCTTAGTTTTCAGTTTACAACTTTGCACTTCCCTTGCTCAGATTAAGATCTGGACTGACCTTCTGTGGGTATGGATTTCACTATCCAAGAGACTGACTTTTAAAGTCAAATGAAAAGAGTCTTTGATGAAGGATGAAATGTTCAGGTATGTAGGAAGCTGGTGTGGGATTATGTTGATGAACTGAGATACTGCAGGTACATAATTATTTGGGTACTCTGAGCCATTTTACACACTCAACCTTAAGGCTGCAGTTTGCAGAAAGTCCTAACAGACTATATTCTGCAAGCCATACAGCCCAATTACTCATTTAGGCTTGCACACTATGTAATTTACACTTAACTACTGATCAGCCATTACCTTTTGCTGAACACATGCCTTTTAATTTTAAATTATTTTTAGTCTGAGAGCTACTGTAATTCCTCTTCCCAATGTTCCTACAATTTTGAATATCCTGCGTGACCAGGTGTGGTCTTAAAAAGTGGGGTTTTTTTTCTAGCAGAAATCTCAGGTTGTATCTATCATCTGTGAACTTAAGATATCTAAATCTATTGCCTGCAGAATTTTTAATTTACAGTTCAAAGGAAGGCTATTATGGATTGTACGGTTTATATAAAGAACATGAAATACAATGCAAATATATAAAAAAGATAAGGCTGTAAAAGATCCAGTAATTACAGAAACGTCAGTAATTTAGTAGTGCCAGATCAACTACAAGGAAATTCTGGGTTCAGGTGGATGGAGAAATAATAGAAAAGGTTAAATCACGTAAGGGACTAAGTAAAAGGCTTTCAGAAAGCTACAAACAGAATTCAGACAGCAATCTCAGCACTATTCTTTCAATTAAAACAATTTTCGTTACCTTCACAGATGGAATCAGTCAGGGACAGATATTTTGAGAGCAGGAATGGGAGTGTGTATACCTGAAGAGCTGCAGGATTAGGAGGCCCACTGCAATGTCAGCCTTCAGAAATTCAACACTACAACGTGGCAAACAATGGGTCCAGACTGATGGGACTGGTGCTGAGTGTCTGCTGGGGACTTGTATAAACTGGAAATGACTGAAAAGGTCCCAAACTGACCTAAGAATAACTATGAATTAGAAATATAATACAGCTATTAAGGAGATAAATGTGATCCTTTGTATTTAACGGATCACATTTTCACAGAATAGAAGAAACTACCTACACTAAAATACCATTACCTGGAAGACACAGCTTATTTCTTGTCACCCCGATTCAAGGCAATTGTATTAAAACAGGAATAAATGCAAGCAGGATGATCTGAAACAGTGAAGTTTGCCTTTGAGAGGTCACGAACATTTCATTTTGTCCAGCAAAAGAAGACTAAGAGGATTTAAGTCTCTATAATCTTAACTAGAAAAATATACTCAGCTGGAACTTGTCAGTGATTTATGCTGCAGAATAATACTGACCTGACAGATGTGTAGAATTATAAATACACTGTCACAGACATAGTAAGCCTCGCTACCAGACAGCTCTGAAACTGCCTTTCAATAGTAGAGGTCAGGACCAAATCCCAACTACTAAAGCAGACCCTCTAGGCAATGACATACCACATGCCCTCACAGGGTATTAACTCCATTACTCAGCCCAACGTTCCTCTATTTGGCCTAATACCACAGTAACGCTCTCTGAATTTCCAAAACAGTATTTAGTAACAGTTTCATGCTTAAACAGCATGTCAACCCAAATGCTCCTGTATTTGTCCCAAACAACTGAGGACACCAACTTTCAACAAAAGCACTGCACGTGCCCAGCTCAGGAATGCAGTCTTTTTCCTTCAGGGATGAGCCTAAGGTTTTAATTTTAAGTCCTGCTTTCACAGCTAAAAGCTAGGCCTCTAATACACACAAATGGCTGCTTTGTCCTACCTTCTCAAGCTTCTATATAGGCCAAGGCTTTATTTCACTAACACACACTATCCACACTCAGGTTAGGCTCTCTTTGAGGTGCAACTACAATAGCACAGAAGACCCACCACTTTTCAGAGAGGAATGCTACAGCAAGAGCTCATGAAAGCAAAGGGTCTGTAAACCAACCAAATGATCTGGAAGAGTAAAAGTCACAATCATTCTGCAGGTCTTGCTGGGTTTTTTCAAGCCTTCCTAAGCTTCAACCTTGTTCCTTAAGCCTGCCAAACCATACATAAAGTCCCAACACAAACACCTCATCTGGCATATAAGAAATACATCTCATTTAAAGAAAACCCACCACTATTGCCATTCCACTCACAGTTTATCAGCATCTACTATAGGGAGAGACATGAAAGATATCCCCCCGCCCCCCCATAAATACACTGCTCTATTCAAAGGTTTTCATCTTTAAAATTTAATTAAAAGAAGAATGTCTCAAAGTGATTAAGCATGTCTGAATTCCAGCTTCTTTTAATGGCACAAGCCAGTGCAGTAAATTGTAGAAAGTGAGCTCAGTTAGAATTTTAATTTAAAAAAAACCCAAAAAACCCAAAACTCTCAAGATGTGAGGTCCTATTAAAAAGTGGCTGTTCACTTGTAAACAGAATGAAAGTGTTAAGAACACAAAGTTTCATACAGCTTAAACAAAACCACTTTTCTTGAGTAGTACAAGTAATGTTACAACACCGTAAGAATACCAAAAGCAGAACACAAAAAAAAAATGGCAGAAGAATCACATAACATTACTAAAATGATAAGTTATTTACACTGAGTTTTAATAGCTTGACATTTTTATTGCTCCAATGGTAGTGTGTTGACAAGTAAATGTAGTAAACTGTCATAGTGGGACAATAATAAACGTAGTTATGGTTTTGCATATGGAGTTTTGTACCTATCAAGGAATGCATGGGAACTTTTTTTAATTTATCAAGACCACCACACCACATTTAGCAAACGTTTTTCAGTTTTAAAGTCACCCATCTACAACTGAATCTACACTTCCTAGACTTGTCTCTGCATGTCTTGGAACACTTCCCCACACACACACACACTCCTATGGGAAAACAACTTGAGATATGCAGGTGGGGAATCAGCAGCTAAGAGCTTTGATGCTCTGCCAGTATTCTGAAATATTTCGATACTCCTTAGATACAAAACCTTACTAGATACAAGCCCAAATATTTCCTAGATTAAAACTAGAAAGGAAAGTTAAGTGTCAACATGTTTATATGAAAAGTTAAATACTGACTTGGTAGACAGTAACTGCTTTTAAAAATCTGCACAAACTTACACACAGAGAGTTGCTAGTTCCCTTTTCTCCCTACTCCCTGCACAGTTTCTCTTTTGTTGGAACCAGTCAAGGCACTTTCTTTACCACTTCCACTACACTTTGCTAACGTTAACCTGTTACTTTGCTATAAATTCTTTTCTTTCTCCCATTAACAAGTACCTCCATAAATAGATTTACCAATTCATGTTGACTTCTTATCGTCCAAAAAGAGATTCTTTCGGTCTGACTCTTTTCCTATTAAAGCAAAGGACAGCCCAGGCATAAAACAACCTGTAGGCAGAAGTGCACAGAGTTCACAGCAGTACTTGCAGCTGCCTCCATCTTTAACCAAGCTATGGAACCTGTGTCTTTCAGATGCAAATATAATACTGTGTGCTGGTTTTGCATTGTAATGCGAATTTATTGACTTACTACAACATGAAGCTTACTGTAAATGGCAGTTTTGGCTCTCATGCTCTTTGCTAGTTGCTTTATGGCTGCATATTTAAATGTCAGAACACAAAAAGAGACCCTTCCATGGTTTGAAGACTATACAACTAAGGACAAAGTAAAATGTATAGAATTTCCATACTTAAAATGTAAACTTTAAAAACTAATATTGTGTGCTTAAGTGCCTCACGGTGCCGGGGAGAGACCTGGGGCAGTCTGCTGCAGGCAGAGCAGCTTGTGGCACTGGAAGGGGCCAGGCCTGTGGGAAGGGGACAAGGGTGGGAAAGCAAAGCAGAGACCCTGCCCTGGATCCCTGGGGGTAATGCAGCACGGGAGCAACCCAGAGGTATAGGGGGCTCCTGCTCGGAGCTCAGCACCTCACAGGAACAAGACAAATTAGGTTGAGAAATTTTGAACTGAACCTGGTGAAGTCAGCACAGACTGGAGGATTTCTTTTAGCAGCAAGGCTGAAGACTGCTCAGCATTCACTGCTGGCAATTACAAGGGTATTTGGCTTGCCTGTTCTCTCAGCTGGAAAAAAACATTTTGAAAATATATTCACATAAAGAAGAAAATAGAACCTGCTGAGATCTCTTAAGTTTCTTACCCACAAAAAAAGAGAACAACTGACAAAGTTCTGGTGTAACAGTAAGAAACTTCCATTGTTCTGCTAAACTAAGCTCCACTCATTTACTCAGAAACTTATTTGTATGGGAATTACATAGAATTGGGTGTGCTATTTCAGTTTTGTTTAATCTGCATTTTTCTGCCATTAAAGTATTTTCTCTGCTTCCAGTTAGTGCTCATCCTAAAAAAAACCACACCAAACCTGGAGAGAACACTTTGCTTGGTTCTGTGGTAGAAATCCAAGTTGCAAGGTCTAGCTAACATTGTTCAAACAACATGGCAGGTTTTTATTCAGTATGTTACAAATGCAATTACACAGTTAAGTTGTCACCCATCTACCAGTCAGATGAAACCTCTGTGCTAAGTATACAGATTTCAGAGTCTGAAGCATCAGTATGTGATTGGAAATTACTGCAGTGCTGGAGAACCAACACTCCTCAGCTGCAGTCAGAACAGCATGAAATCTGTTTCGAAGTAACAACTTGCATAAAACTGGCCTTCTGTAAACACTGCATACAAGAAATCTGACCTACAACAGTTATTAGAATGCAATGGTCTTACAAATACGCTATTTTAATACAATATTGCATACTGAAAAGATGCAAATACATTCAGAGTAAATCCCAAATCGCCCTGAAAGTAAAAAGCAACTTGGGATGATGTCACAAGGAGTCAAGCTGCTGCAAAGAAATGCCTGGACGCTTAGGATGACACTCATCACTACTTGCAGATACTCAGTTATCTGCTGTTTTTTCTCCTATTTCTCATTTCCAGTTAGGAAAGGGAGTGAACTCGCATCCACTTTCATTTCCTTACTATTTGGGGGTTGGACTTGATCTCTTGAGGTCCTTTCCAATCCCTACAATTCTGTGATTATCAAGTGGTCTTGCTTAGGCTAGCAGCTACAGGAAGGTCATCTACAATTATTTCCCTTCCTGACAATAGGCACACGGGGAAGAATCCGAAAGTACTTGTGAATTCCACAAGGCATTTGTGGCTCTTCAGAATGTGCCTGAATGTCAAAATACATGCACGAACTCTTTTGACTGGTCCACTTCCTCCCAGCAGCATATTCTGAAACTCTACTCTGGTAATTATTTCTTTTCCACTGGAAAGGATGCTGCATCAACTGAGCTGTTGAAACAATGAAGTGCCATCACACCACAAAAAAGAAAAAGCACTACTTCAGCTTTGATTTGGCTGTTCCAAATTTTGTCCTTGGTAATGAGGATCTCCAATTATGAAGCTTCCTCCTTTTTTTTTTTTTCCCCTCTCAATCCAAACCAAACCAAACTTTGACATCCATATATTCCTAACTTAAAAAAAGACTTTAGGATATTTTGCCAATAGCAGCTGCCACCTACCTCCCCAAATCCAACTTTTGCAAAGGTGAACAATATTTAAGCTTCCTATTTCAGGTGCTACAAACACCACCTGAAATACTTAAAATAAACCCCAGAAATGCTATGCAGTTTTCATCCATTTACAAAACAAAGTGCAACTGAGCCCTACACATCTGATAGTATGTACAAACTCATTATGGCTTTACCAGAAAACCAGCAAGTGAATGGGTCTATACAATCAGAGGGATACTAGCAAATGTGACAAATAAAAGGGTGTTGAACTGTTGGCAATAGAATAAGAGCTATATTACATTCTGTAAACCTTGGCATACCACACTTTACATTATGCAAAGAGTCAATATTTACAAATCCGTAGTGGGTAAAATAATTAACCCCCTAATGTAAATGATGATTTTGCAAAGTGCAGGACAAAACCAGTGCTGTTGATTGCAAGTCCTATGCAAGCAAGTTATACTAAAATTATTACTACTAGATGCTTACCTGGACATTTCTACTGAGGGTTTATAGGATTGCAACATTTAGAATGAAGTATAGTAATGACAGAGCTTTAGGATGCATGTTTGAGGACAGCAAATATAGAAATTAATAAGGCAGCATGCTCAGAACAAGTTTAAGCAGCACTGATGTTAGGTCCCTAGTGGCAACTCTATCAGTTAATGTTAAAAATTCTGAGTGCAACATAGAAGCCTCATTTAACATAAAAAAAATGTGCAAATTGTTCTCTTCTTAACAAAAGAAATTAACGTAGCAAGGAAGATATTCTACCGAAGACCATTTTTGAGTCACAGCAAAGTAGACCATCTTCTTTCCAAAATCATCTACAAGGCACTAAGGGTAGAAAATGACAGGTAACATGAAGGGGCAAATGCTGTTCCTCAGTCAGGTCGAAATATGGGATATTTTGGTAAGAACTCTATTAATATTACCTGTTGAAGAAGGGAAAAAAGACAAGAACAGAACACAGTAACCAAAAAGTTCAAACCTTCAGCACAATATCCATGCAACATTAGCTAGTACCTACACCTAAATATATCAGAGAGATTCCGTAAGGAATAACAAAGCAGTTTTTGGTCCTTTTGAAATAAGGGTTCCTGGATGCTTGAATTTTTGGGATGACTACCTCTTTTCTTCCAGCCTGCACATGGAAGTGGATGAGGGAGTAACAGGACCAGAGAAATATTCTGAATTCTCCTTTCCTAAGTGGGCTGTCTGTCTTGGTTAAGACTTTATGAAATTCAGAGCTAGGAAAAAAGTTCCAGACAAAAAGCGTGCCAGTATAAAAATGCAGTATTTCTACCCAAAGAATTTGAATCAAAGTAATTATGAATAGCAAAGGAAATGGTGGATAAACATTAAAAGAACTATGGACTGGTGTGGGAATCACACCAACGCACAAAATCCCAGTGAGTCTCCACCATTACAAACTACAGTCCAAAACAAGGGTACCTGCTGACAATTTCCAGGTCTCAATCTATGCCATGGCTGCTCTAAAGAACAGGTTTTATGGGTGTATGTCAAATGTGACTGCATGATGCTCTGAGAGATTTTTTTCAGGTAGGAGACAGTCTAATAAGGATTTTCTCTATAAAAACCACAGGTATGCTGAATACCAAGTAAACAACAGAAGTAATACTTACGTATTCCATCATATTGCTAGTTTCACATTTCCTTTTACTCAGTTTCCAGTGCAAACCAAGCTAAGAAAATAATTATCAAAAGATTAATGCATATAACAGCATTTTCTTTTGATGAGTAACATAACAAGCATTAGTAATCTCAAATTATTAGGATCTGGAAATTTCAGACACACATTTAAGATCAGTATAAAGTATGGAATTACAGCAAGACTGTAAAATTCCTACATGCCCATTATGAATAAAACCCACTTACTATTCTTAGAGCTACAGACAACAAGCACTCTAACTTTTCTTACCTTATGATATAGTCTGTTATTTTCCCATTCTAATAACTTCTGAATTGATCTTCTAGTCTAAAAAGTAAGTGAAAGCCGAATTATAATTGGTTCAGTAGCCAGCCTCATTCATAAGAATCTTACTACTGCATTTCTGGCTTAATACTAATTTTTTTAAAGTTAGTTTTATAAAGGGAGAACCAAGAAAAATTAGAAATGAAAGTCCTGCCACTTCAACTGCCCACTCCTCAACATCAGAACTTTTTCAGAAGTAAAAAGAAAACCAAACAAACCTGTGGGTGGTTTGTTCATTTAGGACTGCAACTGTCCCAGAATTCATTTACCCAGTAAGAGATCCTTTTGTTTGGTAAGCAATCCCTGTTAACATACCACAGCCAAGCCAACAAAGCAGAATCTTCCACGTTCTCTTGGCCAAACACTGCCCTAGCTGCAGGTGATCTACTGTCATTTACATACATGTAATTTCCGGATTTTGCTAAACTGTTACCTGAATCCTGAAAACAAATCCCACCACCACAGGAGTCCAGCTCACAACAGACAGTGCCTGCATTTTCAACTCCTGGATACCAAAGTATATATGACTTTCACTTTCTGCTCTTTCCACAGTAGTAAGAGATGATTTTTGACCCTCAGGAATTTTTAAGGTCACAAAGAGACCACTGTGACCATCTACTCCTAGTTCCTGCATGATATGCCACCAATTTCATTGGTAAAGCTAACAATGGTAGATGAACTACACTGTCTCCTTAAAAACAGACTCAAAGCTATCCAATCCCCAACGACTTATTGGTGAAGAATCCATCACTTTACATTTTTTCAGTGACAAAACTGTCCTCGAAATTAAAAGATGTATGTTGTTGCCCGTTTCAACTGGTTTAGTTCCATACTGGATCTCACAATGCTTTCTGTTGCTAGATGAGCGTATGGGGACTGGCTGGGCTGGAGTTCATTTCCTTCCCAGCCACTTGGCTGGCACTGTGTTTTAGCTCTAAACAAGTGTCATTACACCACACGATGTTGTAGCTACTGCTGCACAGCACTGACCAAAGGGACAGTCTGTGCCATGTAATGTCCTGCTCAACAATAGAACTGGGGGCTGTATTTCCCCAAAGCAACCACTGCCCAGAAACAGGCTATGCCTCGCTCTGCTGATGGCAACTGATTTGCCTTTGCATGACTTGGGGTTTTTCTTCCCTTTTTCTCCCTTACTAAACTATTGTTGTCTCATCACACTGTGTTTTTCTAACTCTTGCTCTTCTGATTCTCTCCCTCATCCTGTTTAGGGTGAGTAAGCAGGAGGCTGGCAGTTGCTTGATTGTTGGCCAGGTTCAACCCACCTCAAGAGAAAATTAAGAACCATCTTATACTTGTGATTGTTAGAGTGCTCATGATTGTTAGAGTGCTCAAATCTACACACACACCCCCCCACAGAAGTATTGTGAGCTTCCCTGCTCCTACCTGATAGATAGTACTTGTACTGTGAAGAATTAAATTAACATGACATCACATGGGTGTTTGTTTAGATTTCACTAGCTCAGGAATATTAAATATGGTCTTAAAACTGAAAATGCATCTCAAGCACATCCCTGTGCAGTAAGAACACTTAGAAAGGCAGTTAAACCATGCTAAACCAAGTCCTGTAGCTTTGTCATGACATGGACTTCAGTGATTAGGAATTCTACAACTTCACATATTATGCCTTTAGTGCATTTCAATTTGTTTTAACATCAGCACTATTTATATTTGTGGATAGTGAGATTTGATGGCTACAAGTCTTGTAATTTATGCAGCTGGAAAGAGTATCTTTACGCTATACCTATTCTGTAATTCCTCAATATTTACTGGTGTGATAGATCCGTTCTAGATGCAAACCACAGAGGTAATTAGGATCATGTTTACTTGAGATTACTAAAGTGTGTTTCAGAATTACTACTTTGGACCTGATTACAAGAATTGTCAACTTTTCTGTTGGGGGTGGGAGGAGGAAGTCTCTAGACTTCCTGAATAGAAAACAAATTTCTATTTGTTCTTAATAGAAACAGCACAGTAAAATAGCCAAAACCCCCACAAAACATGCCAAATAAACCACAGCTCTGAAATATTATGGTATCTATTGCATATAAAAAAGTGATTTTTAATTTAAAATTATTGGGGGGGTATGTGTATGCGAAGAGGAAAAGTAATTTTCACTCCAGTTCAGACAGTCTTTTAACATCACTGTCCAGTTCTGTGCTCATTTGATTCAATTCTTAGACCTTGAGGTTATCATATACTCCAACCTGTTCTTCAAACTGAGATGAGATTAGCTATTCTTGGAACTATTAATTCAGTTGGTAATTTGGTATCATTTGCTTCATTAACAAACATATTTTCTCTGTTTTCTAAGGAACAGAAAACAGAATAACTTTTTGAATGCAACTGAGAGAAAAAGCTTTTTGGAACGGGGATAATCCTATTAAACATTATTTAACGTTAGCAGTAATTGAAAGATAAATAGAGTAAGAAGAACAAAACATGTACTTACTCTTTTGTTAAGACAAACTACAGGCCACAGGCTACAGCCCAGTGTGCAGCAGCAGCACAAACAGCCACAAAGCAGCCATTTTACATTGACAGGGAGATTCTTTCTTAAACAGGCATTCACTCGACTGATGCTGGTCTTGAATTCTTCTGGGGCAACCTGCAACAGAAGTGCTGAACTTCAGTGGAAAGCCATTACAGGTGTATTTGCTCATTAACTGCCTCTACAGATTAAAATGTAAATGAAACAATTGCATTATTCAGTATGATGCTATCTTCTAAAACACAAGTCTCCCAGGAGGCATGGAAAGTCACTTTCCTGTAACATATTCATTTGTACTGCATGCTTTGCAAAACCTTGCATTAAAAAGCTAAACATGGCTTAGGGGAACTGCCTCGTCCTTATTTATTGCACCATTAATAAATCAGTTGTCCTGTCTGCAACCCCCCTGAAAAAAATGGAAGTGGAGGGGCATCTGTGTTGTAACATACACACTGGCTATGCTGACCAAAAATGACAAAGAATGACAGACATCTGGTTTCCAAGGGAACATGGGGCAGCTTTGTAGTAAAAACCACTCTGTGTGTCTCAGAAAAAAAGGATAATATTGTCCACATTCATTTCATACCGATGCAAATCTACACTGGGCCTGGATGAAGGTGGACCTTCGTCCACATAAATTCCATATCAACATGAGGCCACCAAAGCACTTTGTGGCTGCTTCCTGAAGTAGGGAAGCCTGAGAAGCCAAGTAACTGGATTATATTCTGGATAAAGTAATGCATCTTGTACAGGGTTATGAATAAAGCCTGTTGAAAGACAACTTATTTAAATTAAGGTCTATTGAGCAGTGCTTACTCAAAATAGTATTTTCTATAAACTGCCACTGCAGAGTCACAGTGGAAAGCCACATTTTCTATCAGAAATAAGCTCCTTTCTGTGATAGCACTATGTTTCTTACAAGGAGTGAGAGCACTTACCTATCTCATACCCCAAACCCCTCATCTCTCCACAGCGCCTCAGTAACTTACACCAGACACACAGAGGGATCTGTTCTGACACCGAGGGGGCACCACGCTCAGCGTAACACAACTCAGGGTTTGAACACACAAAGCAGAATAATTGGATCCAACTTGAACAGACTTGACCAGTCAGTCACAGTGACTCCAAAAAAAAAGCCTTTCCTAGCTATTTGCTATGCTGAAGAGAAAAAAAAACCCTAGACTTCATCTGTATACAAAGCTGTGCAACTACTACATAATCCTTTCAACCAAGCAAGCCCAACTCTCTTCATTTGATTCCTCAAACAAGGGCAACAACAACAAAAGCATTACTTTAATGACAAAGACTCCATTCACCAAAGCAAAACTATGGGACAGGAAATGGAGAGGACCTGATTCTGCTACCTCCATCTCTTCACAAGAGCTAAATTCATTAAAACATTGCAGGAAAGGGAGTATATAAATACATCTGTTTCCTGGCCATCAGATCACCACACAGTATACAGAGGTCATCTGGGCTTGTACACAAGCCAGGCCTACAGTTTGTAATTTAAGAACATAATTTAACATTGTGATTACTTTATAGCTGGAATTATTAAGTCTACAGAAAGTACTTATTTTGCAACTATATAGACTCCCTCCTCTTCCCCCAATATCAAAGAGGCTTTATTATAATTATTCTTACATAGATAAATGGAGAAAGTCTAAAAAAAACTATTTAGACTGACTGGAACACCAACATTCAAATATATTTTACAAGAGATATTTGAGAGAGTAAGAAGAAAGTAACAAAAAATCCCCAGAAATCCTGTGTATTGGGACATCTGCAACAAGCAGCATGAAAGAAAAAAAAAATCCAACTGCAATGTGGGAAACTAGCCTGTGCTTGCATGTGTCTGCAACAGAAGGTTTTACAAACCCTTTGCCAGTGTCAGCTCTTGTGTTTAGGATACCACAAATACCAGATGTGTTTAAGACCTTCATCTTCAATGTGGGAACAAGTTTTGTGGCAAAGGACGATTGGTGTGGTTGTAAGCAGCATGAGTAACACTGTACAGCTTCTGCAGTCAGATGTGCTTCAAAGTAAACTGAGATTACATCCATGAACCAATTAGCATTCTCAACTCATAGGGAAGGTTCAATGTTCTTAACATTTAAACTTTCTTTGATAAGTCTTTTTGAAACTTGTACACGTATCATTGTTTATTTGAAAGATAAAATAAGTAGGGTTTTTCTCCTTGAACCCATTAGTACTTTTGCAATGAATCCCACTAGGAAAAGAGAATGTTTCCTTTTCTATCAGACACAAAGTTTACTGGACAACTGCATACCTTGACCTCAAAACACAGCTGTACAAACCTGCCAAAGACAATGGAATTGCATGGTCTAGATTTTAGTTTCATGTGAACAAACCTTGTCATCAGTGATAACATCCTACATGAAAAGAAGCTTAGAACACAGCTGGCAGAAAAATCTGGAAGCTAGTTAGAAAGCACTGGGATGGTGCTATTTCCGTGCTGCTTTCAAGGGAGCTGCTGTTCACATCTGGTTCAGTTTGATGCTACTTTACAAGGATGCTGAAGAGCTGTGCTTCTTGTAGAGCAAAGCAGTGCAAATGGCTGAGCTAAAAAGTGGCTCTGGAAGCCACCAAGAAACAGAGAAAATTCTTACATCAGAGATTCTGGAATCATGTTTCCCTTCATCCATACATGCATTATGACAGCACTGCTACAACCTGCCCGTTCACCAAATAGTTTCATGTAAAGACAATTCTCTTCACTGCAACGTAAGATGAAATTTCTTAAGATGGTTTTGGCTGACCCAAACTACTGGATATATTTGTCCCTTCAGGAAATGTAATCACAGTAAATATTTCTGCCAGTCAGTGATGCTTCATTTGAAACGGAAGGAACTGTGACCAAGATAAGCCTCATTCTGTGATAAACAAAAGCAAAACACTGTGGTGCTGCTCTCAGTTTACTGCTCAGTAACAGTTAAGCACTGTTACACCGTGACAAAGAACAAGATATCTGCAAATAAAATAACTGTTCTAATTTAATAACAGCATGGTATCCAAAATAAACAGTCAACACAGAATGTTGTTGATCTCCTCGTATCATTTTAAATCTTCCCTTTCTTGCAGGTACAGATATTGAAAGGTTAATATGAAAAGAATGAAGTATTTCAAACAAGCAGAGAATTAACAGTGCCTCCTGCACAAAGCAAGCTCCCAAAGAAAGTCTAGTTTTGAGTAACTTTGGAAAGTCTCTTAAGAGATTTTCTGTATGGGTCTTGAAAAGAATGAGATAAGTACATAGCTCCTGGCTGTGCAGTACACCTTGTAAAGAGACATTAGTTCCTTTTAGGTCTTTAAGGGAGGGGGAAAAAAAGAAAGCCCTCACATAAAAGGAAAGGAGGGGGGTGTCATAATATTTTACAACAGGATGCAAGAGAATCTACAAACACAGGAAGAGAGCAAGTAAAGCCCAGCAGGCCTGATCTTTCCCTTCAATCATCATGATCACAAACCCTATCCATCACATGTTGCAATGGGCTCACAATACCAAGAGCACGTTTTATGGCTTACGTTTCCCTGCATTGCACAGTAATCTGGTATAGGACCCTTCCTGTTTTAAGATCAGGACAGGAAACTCCCTTTCTTCCTTAAAGTTCACTGTCTTCATCATTTTCTTGTCACCTGGAGCAGCGTGTGCTATTGTACCATGTATAACAGAGTGTTTTGTTAAAAGCTTTTAAATGCTTGTTTTTAAAGAATTAATTGTCCTGTAAAACTGTAGCACACAGATTTTAAATTCAGCCAGAATTTAAATTTAGGCTGAAGTCCAATTACATTATTAAAACTTAAATATTGCCTCTGTATGAAGTGTAGTCAGATCTTTCCTCACAATATTCAGCTGAAAACAATGTGCTGCTTGAATGCCTAGCTCCATAGCTATAAACCAGCTGGAGCTTGTGTCTCGTCCTGCAAGATAAATATCAAGTCAATCTAGCTGAATGAGCTAGGCCCAACACCCAACCTGATATTTCCTTTACTGTTTTACTGCCTATGTTTTATCCTCAAATATACACAGTCGCATCTCCCCCCCTCAAAAAGCAACAAGCACGTCTCAAGTATTTAAGATGTCAAAATAGTTGACACTAACTATCCAGACCCTGCAAAAGACAGGAGGTGAGGGAGATGGCTGAAGAAAGAGGGGTAATTCAGATTTTAAAACCTGAAAATTAGCAAAAGGTTTACTATCACCCTAACGTAGATGTGGCATAAATCCAAAAGGCCAGTGCTTCTGGGAGAGGGGTGCATAGGTAGGTAGCTGTGTTGGATAGATCTTCATCCTACACTTTAGAAACCTAAATCTTCACTTGCATTTATGAAATAGAAAATACCATAGAGAAATCTATCCACCCCACCTAATGGCTTCCCCTTTTACACTCTATAAGCAGATGGGAGATATTATTAATGTCAATTCACAGAGGATAACAAAGCCATTAAACACTGACATTCTGAGAAAAGGATGACTACACTAGCTGGGTACTAATGCAAGCTCACAGTAAACTTTTTAATTGCAGACTGGTAATATAAACAGTTACTGTGCTATTCATAAATCATGACTTCATGAAAAGCAAAAATGTGTATTTTAATAACAGTAAAAATTCTTCAAGTAGTATATCGACTGACTACAATGCTTATTACTATGAATTATTTATCCGGGTGTTCGAAGAAAAACAACTTACTGGAAAAAACCTGAGATCTCATTTTCAATAGGGATAAAGGTGATTGACTGCCACAATCACTGAAGAAGCAGGTTATCTGTCTTGCAATTAAGGTATTATAACCCAAAAAAAACATACCTGTGGTTTTTAATGTCTTTCATGGCAGCATGTGGCAGGCAATAAGAAAAATGTGTTTACTGCCTCATTTGACTGGCATTTGTTCCTCACAAAAGGGAACTAATTTATTTTCAAAGTCTTTTTACTGAGAAAGCACCTCAAAGTCACATAGGAGAAAAAGATAAGAGGATATCAAGATTCTCAAGAGAAGCAGCATACCTATATACAGCAAATCCCTGCTCATGTGATTTATGCTGTCAAAGATTAGATCTACAGAACACGTAGAAAAAAGGAACTTTCTCTTTGCTAAATTAAGTCCAAGCAGTCAAATGAACTTTAAATTAAAGTTTTGTTCACTGTCTATTTAACAAGAAGTACAATCAAGTGAAAAATCTGACAGGCATTGATGCTTGTGTTAAAAAAGTGTAGGCTTGGGGGGTTGTTTTTTTAAACACACACAAATATATTTTAGACACAGGGAGTTATTCAATCAAATTAAATGTTATGATTTCCTGCTAGGTATTTTCTACAGGTTTACAACAAGTGACGACTATAAATGAACATAAAAACTGTTGAAGTGCTCTGTGGCTCTTTAGTGATCAGAAAGAGTTTTGCAGGAAAGAACAGAGCTTAGACATGCAAAGTAGTGAACGGTGCTATTGCCAGCCCTCACATTAGACATGATGGAATCAGTAAGCCCTTCCCTTTGGAGCTCAGGGAGGTTCTGGGGCAAACCCAGAGATCCCAGGCTGTATTTACCAACCAAAGACTCCAAAGAGCAATCTCTTTTTCAACTGCTCTGCTGTTAAAAAAAGCTAGAGAAATTCAATAGAAATACACTCTGGGGTGAAAACAAAGGCAAAAAACCCAGATGGATTTGGCAGAACCAGGAGGCACCACCCAGCTGCATTTCTGTATATTGTACACAACATCTACTACAGGGCTGCAGAGGTAGTGTAGCTTTATGGTATGACATTAGAGAAAGTAGTAAAGAGCCAAATAAACTTACTCCTCACAAATCCTGAAAAAGATACACAGAGCAGATATAACATGAAGCAAAAGAAAGGCACTGAAGAGTGAAACAGCAGAAAGAAAAAATCCAAGAGAAAAAAAATTCAAAATTTAAAAATCTAAAATAAAAACAACCTCACAACCCAATTACAAAAAGAATTCAGGGCTATAACCAAGAATTTTGTTGCAAGATTTCAGGAATGGCTGAATATTTATTTAACTTGGCATTTAGCACGATGACAAGGCTCCAGAGAAAGCAAGAGGCTTCCTGCAACTAATTTTCAGAACTAAACCATTATTATAGTTCTGAATAATTACCGGAAACACGAAAACATTTTGTTTCTCAAAGCTTCAGATAAAACAGATTCTCTACTAGAGATCTGTCTAAATATAAACTCAAGGCTTGACAGACGTATTAAAAAGAGTGGTCTAGTATTTGAGATCATTTAATTCACACAGGAAGTAGCACAAACTCCAGATACCTATAAAGCAAGAATTAAGGGAGTCTCACCTCCACGTAGATCACCTGCATGAAAGCAGCGTCAGAGTGGTTCCAAAGAGTGTTTATCAACACGGTGGTAGGTGCTTTATATGTATAAATATATATTTATAAAACATTGAGCTTTTCTGGGTTTAAAATGTCAATAATGATAGCAATCATTGCAGATCATCTCATTTCAAAGTACACTGCAGGGACTGGTCATCAACCACCTAGTTTATACAGGGCAGAGTTAATTCACCAGCCTCTGGTGCAGCACTGGCCTGCACTATGGGTTCACAAGCACATATCTGTAACAGAAACCACTGGACCCACTGATCTTGCCATTTAAAAGAACAGTTAATTCTCACACTTACCTTCCCTGTCAGAACAGAAGGAAATTCTGTATCAAACTTGTTGCTCAAGCCAAACCTTGAAAACAAAAGAGACAAACAAAATATATTCCACCTAACTTATTTTGTTTCCCTCAGTAAAAAAGTCATAGAGTTTGTACTTTAAAAAAAACTGTTAATATCTTCTGCCCTTACATTTATATTATTTCATGAACTTTCAATCTTAAACGTTTATATAAGGTCTTGTGTACCTTCATTACAGGCAGTGAAACCTACAGGGAGCTAGACTTTTCTGTAATCCTGCATTACCCCTGGCTCCAAAACCACATAAAATGTCCAGAAAGTAGTGCTGGGCATCAGCAGGATACTGACAGCACAGGCTGACTTGACTTGTTTTATTTAAAGCATGTGAGTAGACAAGAAGTTAACCGAGTTCCAATGCTAAATCTGCTAACTTCTGCAGAACAACTCTGATCTTCCATCCCCTCTGCCTCAGTCCTCATCTTTAACCACTGCAATTCACTAATTTAATATAATACAACAGCAGCCAGCCTCGCAGCTACAACCTTTATGTTCAAACAAAGCTTAAGTCTGTAAAGTTAAATATACTGTATACATTATGTTCAAAGTCAGCTCTGCTGAACTTCCACCCCAGCATTTTTGTTAAAAGGAAAGAAAAAAAAAGGATCACAGACAAAATGCTGTGAGTGCAAATACATTTAATATTGTAATATTTATTGTAGAAACAAGCCTTCTGCAGAGAGAGTATTTGCTTTGAGGCTGAAGTATCCATTACTGGTCACTAGTACTCCTGAAACATCATCTATCCCCCATCCCTGTACAATATGCAAACACTCATGTGTACAGCATAATAGTTCAGGTCCCCAGACCTGGCAATGTCACTTGTTTAGAAGTATGAAAAAATGTAAAATAAACCTTAAAGAGAAGCATAATAAAGTAGCTGTGCTGCCTCTAGAAATCCAGTAAGCTGTTTAAAATGTTTGTCAGCAATAGTGGTAAAGCTCAATAGAGCTCTTCAATGGCAAAGTTCAGTCAGAGCCTTTTGCCTCCTGCAAACACCAGCATATTGAAGAACTGATTGTGTAAATTATTTTTAAAAACCGAAACCCCAATGAGTAGATCTTAACTGAAGTGGTTTTCAACCTTTCTTTCTCAAGTTGTTCTGAGCAGTAAAACAAGCGAGCACCTCTCTGTGATGCATTTGTTTCATTCAACATTACAATTCTAGAAGCGAATGCCAGTGCACTGAACATCACACAGCACAGGTTAGTACTCAAGTGAACTGGAAAACCAGGATGTTAAATTAGTGCTACAAACAGTAAAACCAGCAAGATTTTAGGGAGGCATAAAGGTTACTAATAGAAGCATGCTTCAATTCTCTCTACAGAAGCTGACTTGCCAGTCTACATGTAACTTCTGCTTTTGAACTGAAATCTTCAAAGTTTTGTTAAACTACGTATTTAAGGAAGCTTGAAGAGCAATGAGGTAATCTTTTTGGGCATTAAAAACCAAAAAGACTCCAGACATGAAGCACATAGGCAAGCCTGCTGTGAGAAAGACCGACTTTGCTGTGTATCTGCAACAAAACTACCCAAAGTTGTAGCAGGTTCAACAAATACTAAATTAACTGCTGGAAAGGTAATACTGCAGAAGTATTTACTCTACCTATGTGACAGACTGACTTCACTAACCATACCAAAGGTGTGCCTAGCCCAGAACACTGACTCTTAAGGAAACATCAAAGGGAAAAAACCAACCGAACTACAACCCCCCCCCAGCATTTCCCTGAATCTATCCTCTCTTTTGATCTTCAACAATTCATAGCTCAAAAATTCCTAAGCCAATAGGTAGTGTCTTTTATCTCACTGGTCTCATATACTGATTAAAATTGCCATTGCACCACCAATTTCCATGCAGAGTAACGTAAATTAGTGCTTCTGATTTAGATCTATTAAGAATACAGGACCACAATACATTTTTAATTTGAAGGCTGATAGTGTAACAAAAGATGCTTAAAGGCCCAAACTTTTATCAGCTGCCAAAACGTTCCACTCAGTTGTGGCACCTTACAGAAACATCAGCATCATTGCACTGACACCTGCAAACAGCAAGAAGAATATAGAAGGGTTTGACTCTTCTGAAAACAGGACTAAGCTGCATGGTATCACTACATTCAGTCAGCATCACTGATGGCATTCAGCAGTTTTACTACAGTGTCTTAACAAGTTTTACAGAACATCCTTGCAATGATTTACCACATAGTTCAGAAACATTAAACTCCTATTACAGGGTGGGGAATTCAAGAACCAAATAAAAAAACCTAATTATTTTTTAGAAATATTAATGCAGAATGTTGTGCAGTCCTACAGCTTTGCAAGTACTAAAGTGTTATTAGAATATTTAATGTAAAACCTGAAGTCTTCATTAAGAGGTTAGTAACTTCATTAGACCTTCTACAACTGACCAGTGATCTAGCATGACCCAGTCTATACAAGCCTTCCAAAATTCAGTATATTTAAAAATCATTAAGGAAAATAAGTTCTAGTCCTTTAAATAATTTAAAACATCGGTTGCTGGTGATTCATTTCTGGGCTAGTTCTCTGGCTCTTCAGTGAAAGCTGCCTAAAGTCTAATCTTTAGAAATTCAGCTAAGTCACCCAGTTGCAATTTTCTCACTGATGACAAACATCTCTGAAAGCAAAGCACCACTGCCTACAGGCAACAACACTGGACCTGTACTACAATGACCTCCCTTTGAAGCTCTCTCTGTCCTTCTTTACCTGTTTTAATGTACAGCATCACGCAATCCTGTCATCTTATTTCCCCTCATCTGTAAGGTGGACGGAATGCAGCTTCTCACAGGGAGCTGTCACCAGATATATTCAGAAATCCTGCATAAATTAAAGGCTGAAAGTTGCAAACCCCAGCTGCAACAGGTATCCCCTTATAAAACTCTGTCAGTTACTTTGCAAAGCCTAAGTACCTACTGTCACCTGTCCCCAAAACTGGAACAGCAAGATTTGGGAAAACACTCTTTTATCTAGAATAGACACATTTACAGGTACTTTACCTTTTTTATCTTTTGACTTCAACAGCCCTTCATTCTTGTTTATGCCATTACTGTATTTATAGATAGTAATCGGTCTTACTAGACTACACGAGCTAAACCCGTTCAGCCAACTCTCGCATGATCAGGCTCTGCAGCCTCCTTTCAGCACAGCTCCTTTCCCCATACCTAATCCAGGCTAGGTTGAGCAGATGAACTCAAGTCCTGCACACTATTCTTCATGAGGAATCACCTTAGCTTTCTACAGCATTAGAGAATAAAGGAAGCATTCATCAACAGCCTCGAGCTGAAATCTCCTTCATCACTAAACATTTCTCCTCCTAGTCCAGGCCCTGTGAAGCCAACAGAGCTACTGAAGAGTGTCCTTACCCATGGATGGTGCTTTGGAAAGCTAAGGTGTTGATAACTAGCAGAAGGCTGAGATCATTTGTTATTTTAAATATGTGAAATCTGCTATTTTAAATACGAGGAAGATGGAGTAATAATCAAATGTGATCACAACAGAGAGCACCTGGCTCTTCCCCAGTTGGTGACAATGTGCTTTTCATTAGCACCTGGACTGTGGATCCCTGGGGGAGTCCTAAAGAAAACATAATGGAATAATAAAAGTTAACTTCTACACAAAACTAGGTTTGCAGACTTAAAGAGGAATCACAAGCTGCATATAAGGGTAAAAATATGCTAATGGTTATGTCATTACCTCATTACTAACCATCCACATGGACTTAATTTAACAGAAAAAAATACATCAGATAAATAAAAACTTATAATCAAGTTAGGTTACTGCTCTGGTTTTGAAAGTCACTGCTGTTGCTTTAGTAAGCATATAACTCAGTCTTCCCTAAAAGTGTTTATGTTGAGATATTTGGATACACCAACCACAGTCACACTGACTATGCAAGAAACAATGAACAATGGCTTTGTAACTTACTAAAATGGAACTTCAGAAGCAAAGAAAAGGCATTTAGTAGGTCCTAGTAGTTTCTCTCTGCTAAAATGCAAAACCTTTCTGAAAACAATGCGACCAAGTTAATCTTTTTTTACGAATGTTCTGGAGAGAAAGTGTCAAACAAGATGCACATAAATTTTGCTGTTTCTACACACATTCTCTCTGCCTGTCTGCAAGTAAAATAAAACAAATAAACTTTATCTGATCACTCTTACCATGCACAGGAGTAAAAGGGATGGCCACACTGTCAGTGCAAAAAGGAAGATCCTGCTAAAAACCCTCAGAAAATTCTTGGGACTTTGCATTTAGTACTGTTGGGTACTGCAGTAGAACCCTGCCAGGGTCAGCAGCTCACTGACACAAGGTCATCAGATAAAAACTGTCATGCAGGAAACTAATGCACCGTTTGAATCGACTAACTTGGGAGTTTTGTAAGAGGACTGTACATGATAAGCTGGACCAGAAGATGACCCTGGAATTAAAAGAATTATCCCTTCTCTATGCACAGAAAATATCCAAGAAATATCCAAGGAAAACAGTGGCTTTTTAAAAATATCTGTGGGGGTTTGGGGGTTTGGTTGTTGGGGTTTTTTAATAGTGTGTCTGACTTGTCAGGACAGAAATTTTTATCAGCAATGTTCCAGACAGGATCAGAAAACAAACCCAAGTATTTCTTGATGACGTATCTCACTTCAGTAACTAGAACAGGCTGCTTCTGAAGCCAACTGATTTCAAAAGCAGCATCATCTGTGTGATCAAAAAGTGACAGAATTTAAGAGCTGATACAGACTAGCCAGAAAATCTTTAGGAAGCGAAGTAATTCCCGTTAAATAAGGAAGCTAGGATAAGATACTGTAGCATCCACAGTTTACCTGCATTTTATTGCTAACATCTAATAACTGTTTTTCTTAATATGAGGGTACTTAAAACTACATCATGAACTGATAAAGGCTGCCTTCTACCATGCAGTAGTAACACTTGTTACAGGAAGAAAGCTGGGAAGGGTTGAAGAACAGGAAAATAAAGTGGATGGAAATTCAGCTCAAGCAGTTACGAGGGCACATATGCTAGCTTATGATTTCCACATCACTCACAAGTATTGCTTTCTTTTGATGCAGACATCACTAGTTGACAGAGCTCTTGGAGATGCTCCCACCCATTCCCAATAGATGCTGGAGCCAAGAAGGAACTTTAAGGAACATCACTATACACAAAGAGCATCACGGCAAACAAAGCAAGTAAGTGTGTTGACATCTTTTTTTTTTCCCCAGTTCAAGGCTTAAAACCACACAACTAATAAGATGGATACGTGGTATTCTGATCATTCTGCTCATGTAACATCCCTCCCTTAAGTAGGGCACATGTTATTCAGGTTCAGGACAGAAAGAAATTCCATCAGCACAAACCAGTATACTGTAGTGTAGCAGAGTAACTATCCACTGGCACTTCCCCAATGCAAACCAGATATAGACTTACATGATGGACACAGTTATCAAATCCAACTTTAGTTCTTTTAGGGTAAGAGAGCCTTTCCCACCCAGTGTTTTTTGCTGCAGAACGCACTGCGCCTAATTACAGAGAGAAATAATTGTGCTTTTTTATGCAATCCAAAGACAGATCCAAAGCAACACAAGCATGATAGAACTCTGCAAGACAAAATCTCAATACCTCCCTCCCTGCCATGGAAAGGGTCCAACCACCAACTAGTTATGGGTCTGCTTTGCCACAGGACCTGCTCCGCTCGCAGGAGCGGGCACGGTAAGGAGATCCCCAAGAGCAAACGCTGCATACGAAGTCGCAGAGTTTGCTCATCTTCCGTCCCAACTGTTTAAACAAGCAGCAAGTGCCCTGGCTCACGATGCATCCTAAGGGTAAAAACACTTAAAACCTACGCCAAACTCAAACTAAGTTTGGACTAGATAAGACTACAAGGCGGCCGTGTGCCCGCTGAGCAGTGGGGGGCTCCACGGCCCGGCCGGGCCCCCGCGGGCCACCCTGGCTCCGCCTGAGGAGCGGCCGAGCCGCGCACCGGGCGGCGCGCGCCGTGCGTCTCCCGGCTCGGATGGGAAAGGCACGCGCAGCGCTGCCAGGGCCGAACGGCGGCCGCTCCTGCGCCCGGCGGGGCTCCAGCTGTTCGTTCAGGAGCTGGGGCTGGCTGCAGCTTCTAGGAAGCGGGAAGCGTCCCGTTTAACGGGTTAAAGCCCCTCTCCGGAACAGGCGGAGCGGGGATGCGGAGCGAGGTACCGCGGCAGCCCGCGGCCGCGCGGGGAGCGGCTGGGGGCAAAAAGGGATGCGGCTCAGTCCTCCCCGCGCCCTTACCCCCTCCCGGCACCGCCAGCGGGCAGCCGTGCCCCAGCAGCGCGGCGGTACCGGCGGCAGCACGGCGCTGCCGCCCGGCCTCCCCCGCCCCACCACACCACACCGGCCTGCCACGCTACCTCGCCCCCGCCGCCAGCCCCCACTCCTTACACGGTGATGTGCCCGGCGCCCCGTACCGCTACGGGATCCGGCGCGTCGCGGGGCCGAGGCAGCTCCTGGCTCCGCACCACAGGCTCGGACTCCTCCTCCTCCTCCTCCAGCTCATAGATAGTGTCGAAGTCCGCCATATTGGGCAGTAGTACGCTCATCTCAAGCCCACCCCCCGCGCGGCTTTGCCGCGCGGCTGCGCACTGCGTGCCGGTGGGCGGAGCCCTGCGCTAGCGCCGGCGGGAGGCCGGTGCGCAGGCGCACTAAGGCCTCAGGAGGCGTGCGCGCGGTTGTGAGGGCGCTGAGGTGAGCGCGCCCCGTACCGGAGGGTAATTCCTTAGCCTCGCCCCTCTGGCGGGAGGACGTTGGGCTGCCTTCCTGCTGCAGGAGCGTGGGAATCCCCTGCAGCCGCCGCGGCCTCTCAGGAGGCGGTACCGGCCTGGCTGATAGGAGGCGGCCGCCGTGCCTCAGGTGCGCGCGCCCCTTCCCGCCGCAGAGCGGGGGCAGCGCGGCGCCTCGCGCTCGCTCCCGGGGTGGGGGTGGCGGGGTCACTGTCCAGGGAGGGGCGGGGCGTCCTGCTCGGCTCCTCTCTGTTTGACCCCTTCTCCAGGGGTGTCTGTCTGGCGGTGTTAATAAAAGCAGCTGGGCAGATGTTTCCCCCTGCTCCCCATCTCGGGGCCACTCGAGCGTGGCTGAGGCCAAAGTGGGAGAGGAAGGGATGGCTTTCAGGAGGGGCGGTGTCTGGAGTTTTCTCGAAGCTTTGAGGCGATTGAGCTTCGTTGGTTGGTTTGGCTGCTGAGTCCTGGGCTAGGTAATGTGGTGAGAGAGACGAAAATCTCTGTGGGAGTATTAAATTTGGGGAAGAAAATAGCTGAGAGGGGAAGAACGCACCTTACCTGTAGCACGTGTGAGAAGTAGTACTGAGGTGAGCTTAGTCATATGCTGCAAATAGAAGCTAAGAAAAAAGGGTTGGTGTTTGTAGTTTTCACAGAGGAATCATGACTAAAACTCCCCGGGAGTTTTTGGGTTATTTGAGGTTTTTCAGGATTAATTTAGCAACCATAAAGCGATGTGTCAGGTGTGGTATATGGCTGGATCAGAGTTCTTCTCACACACACCCCCCCCAGCACCTGTAAGGAATGGAGCTCACCTCCTCTTGGGAAGCATGGGTCTGCATCATTGTCTGTTGTTCATGGGAGAAGACTTCCTGCAGATACCATCTTTGTTGGTTTTCAGGATCTTCTAAGCTGCAGCAAAATTCATTGGACTTGCAAACACTTTTGCTGCTTCCAAAAGCAAAACTGTACGAGCTATGGTTTTATCACTTCTGTGTACTATTGCTTCAGCACCTTATCCATTCAGTGTGGGGTCACAGGTAAATCACACTGTAACCACTTGAGGAAAAAAGCTGTAACTGAGAGAAAATATGTCATTATAAAATCAGATTGAAATATATGTCCTTTTTTCTCCCATTTATGTGAAAAATCTATATTTTTTCCTTTTGTTTTCTGTTGCATATACACAATTGCCATTCATAACCTATAGAAAGGCTCAGGACCACTGAAATTAGGTTATGTGTGGGGTTACTAGTAAGGTTTACTTTACTCTCAGGTAAATTGAGAATGTCTGCTTTAACTGGTGTGAAAGTCAAAAGGATAAAAATTGGAACTGAGAATACTTAAAAAAATAATAGGTCCTATGATGTTCATCTACATTATGAGCATTAGTATTTAGTTGAGAGAACCTTAGTTCTTGGCAGCTTTGGTGAACTGCCTGCCAGAAGGGTAGCTATCTTTAAAATAAAACTGCAGGGTATGTACCCTGATGTCCTTTTGGCCAGTGTTTCCTATGAGGAAGAGCTAAATGCAAACTTTGGGGCTGTGTGCTTTTGCTGAGCAGAAGTCAGGCAGCTCTGGGACTATTTTCGAGCAATCCATGGCACATGTTCTTAGTTTTTATGGCATTTTCCAGGTATCCCTGCAGAACGCTTAGTAAAATAGTGAAAATTTAATTGCTTTATCTCTTTCAAAGTGCTGCAACGCTTTTTTTCCCTCATTTTTATAATGCTTGCTGGTGTATCTTCCTGTATTAGAATATTTCAATGTGACAAGAGTTTTTATAGGTGCTTCCATAATCAGAGGAATAATTTGAATAGAGGACAACAGGTAGGGTTTCTGATACACAGATGGATGTGAAATATGTTTTATGTAGATTAAGATACAAAGATATTTGGTATGTTTTTCTGTGTTAACTAATTATTGGTGTTTGCACTTCTTGATTGTCATCATTATTTCATCTGGACCATGGCTTTTTAATAGTGTTGTTAATGGAATACATCAGTAGCAAAGGTTCCTTGGCCTTGAAAGAAATGGCAGATATTTCTTGATCACTTTTAGCAGCATCCCTGTAATGTTATGGGTTGAGGGATCCTGTCTGCAAAAGGATGTGTGGTTTTGCCTGAGTGTGCTTTTATAAAGCCAAAGCAACTCTGGTGGTGATTCTATTGATATAAAGTATTTGGATTTCACCATGGTTTTTCATAAAAACGTCTCACTGTTGAGACTAAGCTATTTTGAGGTGAAGGATAGGCTAACGACCAATTAAATGAGAGAAGACAGCCCTCAACAGGGAAGATGACAAATGAAGTCCAACAGCCAAGTGATGCTTCACATATATTATTTGGAATAGGAGGGTGACAGTTTGACACTGAGATGTCTAGCTGTCCTCTGGCAAAACAGGCTCTGTGCTATGCAGAGTTGAGGGAGTGAGGGAGTTAAATTGTCAGACACAGCTGAAGTAAGTTTATGCTTATTGCTGTGTGTAAGGGAGAAAGGTAGACCCCAGGAACAGACAATTACAGGTGGGTAGGGAGCAGTCTGCAGACTGCTCATGTGAGTAAATGAGAGCGAAAAAGGCAGCTTGGGAAGGCTGTAGTCAGGTTCATATGGTCATGACACTGTGCCCCGCTGGCATGATCCCCCTTGGATAAGTGCTTCTGCACAGACTTGGCAAACACATCAAGCCTTTTAAGCAGATTTGTGCTTGATTGTTTTTAGTGTGCTTAGGATCCCCCTTGGGTGCTCTAAAGCCAAGCCTGCTTCCTGTTTCCTGCATGTGTTCAGTTTTGTTCAAATAAAAATTGGTTGAAAATTTAAGAAGGATGAAACAAAACGATAAACAAGCAGTATGTGTACTATAAAGTGAAGCTGTGTACTTGTCTGCAAGCTTTTACAACTTCAACATTAGCTGTGACAATGAGATGCAGGTGGTAGGGAAAGGCGTGGTAAACTCTGGGAGATCCAACCACTGAATCATGTTTCATTTAAAACCTTATGTTTTCATGCAACTTGTGTTCTAATTTATGAAATAAACTAATGTCACAGACATTTAAAATAGGTACTTTGACAGGAGTGAGCATTTGGTGGAATTGAGGTATGAATTCTTTTAGATGCTCAAATAGATGGTGAAATAATTTAGTAAATTGAAGAGTCAAATGAGGAAGTGTAGAATATTGGCATAATGTACTGTATGACCTCTTTATAATGAGTGTCTGAGGTATTAGCAAACCAAGAAAGGAAGTAGCTCTAATTGAAAAAGATACTTTGCTTTACTAGCTTCATATTTAATGTCTTAGATTTTTTAATTAATAGATTGAAATCAAAGTTCAGCTGAAGGTTTGGTAGACTTTTGGGGTGGGGATGGGGGGAGGTTCTCTCATAGCAGGAATGATGACTGTCTGGAGTAAGAATAGAATGTTTTAGAAAAACCTATTTTGTAACCCTTATCTGTGTTTGAAGAATGCTTTATACAATTTATCAAGCTCTGTGGCTTCAGAGGAAGAGGTATTTAGATGCTTCACTTTCAGTATTTTTTTTAGGGTGCTATTCATTAGATGAAACAATGATGTCATAAAAGTTGAATGATTTGTGGAGAAATGATGGTCTCTGGCTATGTTTATCCACCCTAATCACTTCCTTGGAATAAAAGGTGGTGTTAGAGCATGACACATGCAACGCTGCAGGAAAGTTAAAACAGCACGGTTTGAAATAAACGTACTGTTGAGAGAACGTGGAAAGGGACTGCTGTTCTGGGCCTCAGAGATACTCATTTCTCTTCCAATATGTTTTTTCCTTCTTTGTTCCATCTGAATAACCATACAGTCATTATTCAGAAGGAAGAATACACAGCAAGTGATGTCTTGTTGGCTGACATAATTCACTCATTTCAGACACATGTTACAACAGAAGCAAAGGTTGTTGGATAATAGGAATATACTCTGGGAGTTGGGAGAATGTATTTTAAGGCTGTTGGGTGGACCATCGTGTTTCTTGGTGAATATTGGTTCAGGAAGTGGAGGAGGTTCAAAACTTGAGTGCCTTGCTGGAAGTATGAATGCATCAGCTTTGATGCAGCAGAAATATTCTCTTTTTTCCTAAGAGAGTGAATGGAATAAACAGTGCTAGGCCCCCCCACCTGTAAGGTACCCCCTTCCTGAGTCAGTTTCTGCATGCTGAGGTTACTGGTTCTTTTTTGAGAGAGTATTCAGAATACAAGCTCTTGAGAGTTTTGTGTTGGTGGGGGGTGTGAGGGGAATCTTAGAATCATAGAATGGCGTGGGTTGGAAGGGACCCCGAGGATGATCAGCTCCAACCCCCCTGCCACAGGCAGGGCCACCAACCTCAGGCCTGGATCTACACAAGGTTGCCCAGGGCCCCATCCAACCTGGCCTTGAACACTTCCAGGGATGGGGCATCCACCACCTCTTGGGCAGCCTGTTCCAGGACCTCACCACTCTTTCCGTAAAAAACTTCCCCCTAATATCCAATGTAAACCTTCCCTTCCTTTAGCTTTAAACCATTCCCCCTTGTCCTGCCATTATCTGCCCTTTTAAAAAGTTGATTCCCCTCCTGTTTGTATGCTGAAGGGTTTTGCAGGTTTTTTGATGGAGTAGTCTACCTTGCTAGCTTGTTTCTTCAGTTCCTGGTGTGAAAAGTTCTGGAAAGGTTGAAATAAACTTGCAGAAGAAATCAACTGGTAGAATGTGTTGGGAAGTAATGAGGTGTCTCTTGGTAGAATTTACTTCCATTGATGTAAAATCACGGTGTGATGTAAAAAGAGCAGTTTTCATAAGAACTGTTTCTACCTGTGTGACAGAGGAGCAACTTTGGAAAAGTTACCTTAGTTGGAAACAGGATTAACTTGACACAGGAGCAAGTTAAGCTGCTGTAATGTCAGAACATTTGTGTCTATGCTTTGTAGTGTTTTGGCAAACAACCACTTTCTTTCAGTGCTGCTTTCAAACCTGTTTCAGTTAAGCTTTCTGTTTTCTTGGCTGTCCTGTGTGTGCTGGGCTGCTGGTGACATTCGTATCACCCTCCACATTGAGTTTTGCAGTTTCTTCTTCCAAGAGTGGACGATGCAGTAAATGGTCCTATCTTAGCACAGAAGCTGCATCACATCTGAAGAATTTGATATGGCAGTTGGCAGTAACAGGAGCAGAATGTGTACAGAAGTGCATGAAGTTAAAGCTTGAAAATGGTCTGCAAATTTATTAAATATAAAACTGACAGTCTAGCTGTGTTCCAGCCATCCCCCTGTGGTGTGAGGGGCTGGACAGGATTTTTACATGTGATCATTGTAAAGGTATGTATTGTGGTGGTTGTGGTGGTTGAACTGGACATCAAGAAGTCTGTGGTATGTGGGACTATGTAGTGGTTTATGCCAAAAAGCCAGAGTCGGTTTTGTTTTGCTGGAGCAAATCCTGAATCCTCTGATAGCATCACATTCAGAGGAAGTTGCACTGTCTGCCTGGAAACTGGTATTGAATGAGTTTGGGAGTCTGACAACCTGTAGAAAACAACCATGTGAAACACTGATATTTTCAGTGGCTTGTTGTTCTATATCCCTCTATATCTCTTTTTGCTCTTTCCATGAGCAATCTTCTAAGTTTTCAGTAATTTAATGTTTCCTATTTTATTGCCCTGCTTTTGGTAGTTGGGGTGATAGGAAGCGTATCAAGCTCTAGGAAGTTCCTGTTAATGGATCAAAGTATTAAGTTGATGAGTTTATAGGCATTTCAAACATTTTTAGCCTCAATTGCACATGAGAAGCAGTAGCTAATAATGGTTTTCAGATCCCTGATTACAACTTGGCCGTCTAGTGTTAAACCCTGTATTAAGCTGTTCATCTGTGATGGTGTATTTCACTCTAAAATTATGAAACCTGTATCCAAAGGGTGTATCATATGCTGCAGAAAACTTTAATAGGGCCATTAGTGTTCAGTGCATCCATGGAATAGTAAGAATTGTGCTTTTAGTGCAAACAATATTTTCTTTTAAAAATAATCTTAACCACACATTTTAATATTGCTTGATAAGTACCTGAGGCTTTTTTTGAGGTAACTCCCAAAATGTTAGCATTACATCCTAGTTTTCTCTTTGGGAAATAAAAGTGTAAGTGTTGACTGGGAGCTGAAGCCTGTGTGGAGGTGATCCTGTCTAATGCTGTGGGATTTATTGTGACAGAAAGACCCTGGTAATTGTTCTGGGTTGGTTTGTTACGCTTAGCAGAAGTCTTTTTACCTTTCCAGGTGCATCCATCATCTTATTGCAGGTTCACATTCTTTTGTTTAGCAAGAGGGATGTATGTAACTCTTTAGACCAGTGAGGATATGTTCATTTGTTGAAGGCAGGTCAAGAGTGGTGAGAGGATTAAGGAAACTATTTTTGTGATACAAATATATTGTAATGTCTAGGTTTTGGACTTTGTCTGAGGGTGTGGAGCCCTATGCTGTGTATCCTGAGAATGCCTAACGTAGAAGTAGTTCAATTTTCAAAAGTAATCTTAGTTTCAAGAGGTGTTTTATGTTTCTGATGCAGGTTTTTATTCGACCTCTTACGACTATGAGCAACCAGTTAGTAGTTCTCTTTTCTCTGTAAATTATGATTTTAAAAATACCTTATAATGAAGTCCTCTGGAATATCTGGTCCAAGCTATCTGTCATTACTTTAATACAGCTAAATCTGTAATTGTCTTTATTTTTTCCCCACAGATCAATATTTAGAAGTTAGTTAATGAAGTGAAACCACTATGTTGCTGCATTGAGTCTCAGCATGAGCAGTTTGTGGTAAAGTGTTCCTCCTTGATTAAGTATTTATAGATAGTGGGACTGAGAAAGGCAATTGTTCCCAAAGGTTTGGCACCTCTGCAGTATTCTCATAAGAATAAAGATGATATAAATAAATGTCAGAAAGGATTTGTTGGCTGCTGGCATCAGAGAGTTCTGTGATGCAGAATTTTCTTTTGATACCAGCATGGTGTTAAAGTGGCTCACTACTTCACAAACTCAAAATACCAATCAAACAGGTAAACTTAAACAGTGTGGTGGTTTTCTATTTACATAAAGTGAAAAGGACAGAAAACTGGGAGAGATTGGGGAAAACACCCATGGGGTGAGAAGGATTGTGTTTTATTATTATTATTTTTATTGCCTAATGGTGCTAAGGGAGAATCTAATTAAAATACCTTGAGAAGTCTTCAAAGAAGGAAACATAAGTATTATAAAATGTTATTTATAGCCTTTATTCTTCTCCCTCCCCCCACTGTAAGCACAAAAAATAAATGCAAGGGCTGCATCACATCTTCTGAAGCTTTTCCTTTGTGTACACAGTGTAGAGGAGTTGTACATAGATGCCCAGAAGGTAATATTGATGTAGGCACTTTGCAATGGCTGGGTTGCCTTCCCCCAACTGTGTATCCTGATGCTTTGGTTCCCGTGCTGATCTCAGCAGAACATGAATATAGGATGGACTTCAGGCTGTCGTGTAGTCTTTAATGAGCCATTAAAATGTGCCAGCATGCAGTTCTGAATTGTATTTTTGATTTTTGGATAATGTTTTCTGCCAAAAAAAACCAAAAAGGTGGGCTACAGTCAGATCCACTGTCCAAACCCTGTCACTGACAACAGGAATTTCCTTCTTTCAGCTGCTTGCCATTTTCCCTTCTTTATGACTTCCCATCCTCCTGATCTGGTAATATG
Source organism: Laterallus jamaicensis coturniculus (assembly GCA_022605575.1). Lineage (NCBI taxonomy): Eukaryota > Metazoa > Chordata > Aves > Gruiformes > Rallidae > Laterallus > Laterallus jamaicensis. Next base: position 4,885,701 of record JAKCOX010000014.1, read on the forward strand.
ACTGCATATTTAATTGCTCTCTAATCCAGTTTACTAAAAATGATCCAGGTTAGTCTAAGAGGATTTAATACTTTTTTCTCCCTTAGATTATTTTGAGAAACAGCTGTGGCACTGCACTTAAATTTAAAGGGATGCAATGATCTAGATAGAGGGTAGCTATGCACAGTGCAAGATAGGGGGAATAATTATAGCTACTTAACTGTAGCCAGAGAATATAATCCAATACGGTTTGCAGGCTGACATCATTATCTAGTGCACAAAAGAGACTATATCCCCCAAATATTTATTAATCTGTGCTTTCAGTACACTTGAAATAGACCTGATGGAAAACAACCAGGATGAAGCTCATTAAAAACAAAAACACTTTTTATTGACAAGCCTGATTTTAAACATCTCATAGGAGCTGCTTTGTATCCCATTGACATCTAATACAGTCTCATTTTAAAATGTTGCCTTTGTGAACCGCGGTTCTGAAGTACAATCGGTGGCTTCAGTGGCTCTTCTGGCCAGCTTGGCAGAGCAGCACCGTGTTTCTTGAGTCCATGACAGTTCAGGAAAGGTGGACTGGAGCTTGTTCAGAAACTGCAGGGTGATAATTTTGCATATATTGAATGTGAGCCCAGTAGATAAACTATATACTTTTTTTTTTAAATTTTGACATAAATTAGAGGGAAAGAGAAACTTTAACCCATACATTTCTAGTATACAAGTATAATGAAATGTTCTATATTTATAGCTCTTTAGTTGCCATTCTTCCTTGGAGATTTGAACACTCATCACAAAAAATCTAGAAACTAGGAAAAGTTGTGTCTCACTTCCTGTGGTTCTCTGTCACTGGTACCTGGAGAAAAGCTGTTGCCTGCTCTTCTCTACAGGTAGGCCTTCTGAAAGGTAGGGCTTTTGAGGATTTGAGATTTGGGTAGCAAGGTAATGTTCCTCTTCCCTTTTTTTCTTGTATGCCTAAAGTATTACATCTTCTTTCTTCATGAGTGTCTTGGGAAATGATTTTATCTTCTATGTTTTTCATGTATAAAAGTCGATTTAGTGTATATTTAGTCTAGGGGATCCTGCTCTGGCAGGGGGGTTAAAGTAGGTGATCTTTTGAGGTCCCTTCCAACTCCTAATGTTCTGTGATTCTGTGAAAATGGCAACAGAGGTGGAGGGGCTGGTGGAACTGGGAAAACCTCCTCTCCTATGTCTGTATGTGTTTCTTTGAATCAAAAGCAGAGCTATGTGTCTTGCTGTCTGCTAGCATGTATACTTACATTAATATAAACAGAAGTGTATCTGTGTTGCTGTGTGCTCAGTGGCATGCTGCTGTCTTCTAAATATCCATGCAGTCACATAATGGTATCATATCAGTGAGCAGTTCTAGAAGATTCTGAATTAAAGCCATGTAGATATACTCTGTTTCTCATAGGGTTGAGTTTTATAAATATTTGTGCACAAGATTTTGTTTGCATCAAAATGTGCCTATTTATTTTAACCATATGAATATTAGCAATATACTGGAGAACCACCCACAAGATACTTAACAGTCAGTAGGATCTTATTCTGTGTCACAGATTTTTTTTTTCCTAGTTTAGCCTGAGACAATTGTGTCTACAATTTTATAATTTAGTACTGATTTTTGAAGTGTTATTATCACAACTCCTAATAGAATTACTTTCATGGTGTGATTCTGTTAGTTTTAAATAATTGGGAAACAGTGAGGCACATCTTCAGATTGAAGTGATCTAATTTATTGAATCCAGACAATGAATGTTTTGATGAGTTCTGTCCTTGTTGCTCAGTGCATTACCAGTGCTCATTGACAACAAGAGAAGCAGTTTGATCTGCTGTTCTTGAGACCAAGAGTTGGGTGATGTTGAAATAAGTGATGTATGATTTCTCATATGCCAGATAACAGTGGTTACTGTTTTTCTTCCATTTTCCCTTTTTATTACCTTTGCTCCTGATTTTCAGTATTTTTTTTCCTCCAGTAGAGCACTTGTTACACTATCAAATTGCTCCTATGAGGAAATTCCAGCAAATTGTACTACTGAAGGCTTTGGGGATTTTAGTGCTTTGGGTTTTCTCTCTACTTTTTCCTGACTTGTCAGTTGTCTGCTAGATCCCATTGCAATAATGAAAGACAAACACACCATGAACATGTTTATCCTTAACTTTTGCAGGAGCACTTTGAAATACAGCTTTGGGATATTTCTTGCCTTCCGCCCAAAATAGGTGTCACATTTAAAATCAGTGACCCAAGACTACTAGTATTTACCTTTACAGGTTTAGAGACATTAAACAAATTCTATGTTTGCTTTTTGGTGCTTTGCTGGTAGTAACAATTCTGTTCTTGTTACATGAGTGCTTTTATTTTTGAGCATCAAGATGTGCATTCACTGAAGACTGAAGTTATACTTACCTTCCAAACTCTTCTGGCATTTACTAATGTGTATGACACAATGCTGCATTTCTTACAGGCTTGGTATGATATGATGATATATGTGTAATTGTTGCTTACAAGGTTGGCATGCTTAAACACAATTACAGAGGGCAAAGACAACTTCTCTTTAATACTGCAAGGTGTTGGTATGGCAACGTTGTTACATTTCATGAATGTTTCAAAGTTGTTGAAACTTTTCTGTTTTTTCAAAAAGTAGCATTATTTTCAGTACACTTAAATGTGAATATGTATTAACCTCTATGTTTTACTCTAATTATATAAAAAACCCAAACCAAATACCCTCAGCACCTGAAGTTTTTTGCAGTAGTACTCAATCTTATAATCAGCTCACTTAGTTTGATGTGTATGGCACATTAGCACTACGTTTACTTGAATCTTCAGTTGTATCATTCTTTGTGTCAGTGGCTGAAGCAAATTAACTCCTACTCAGATTGAGTGATGAATCTTAGCAGTGCAAGTTCCCTGAGATTTCTGCAGTAATTAAAATATTTTTATAATAGTCCCAGCTCCTGTACCTAGAAATCAGCACTCTGGAGACAGTTACATGCCAGTGGTCCTTCCCAAAGTTCAGTTGGGGGGGTGGCAGGGAAAAATCCATTCTTGTTTTCTATTTTCCCTGCTTTTTTTTCTTCCTCTGTTCATTCTGAAACCATGACTTGATGAATGTCATTTGGCTGTAATCCATTTATGCCATGAGGTGGTGGTAACAGAGAACTGGACATTTCATTTGGACTGAGTGAACCAGAGTCACTCTGTGCGGAACCCCCGCTGCCATCAAACTGAGAGATTTTCTTCTTGATTAGTTTTCTCTCTTTTGCTCGGCGATTCTGGAACCAGATTTTCACCTGTGGTGTTATAGATGATGCCTGATTAATTCAAAGTAGAGATCTGCTTTTTACAGTTACAACAAGAATGAAATTATAGATATGTAAAAGAAATCTGAACCCCGAAACCAAAATAACACCCACAAAAAAAACCCCACAACCCCAAACACCTCCCCCTCAGAAAACCCCAAACCAGTGGCTTTGTGCAGTGACAAACTTTTTCCTCTGTATTCATTTTCTGCATCGTAAGCAATAGAAATTTCCTTTCTTTTCTCAGACCTGGTGTAAAGTGAACTTGCTGTGTTCTATTTAGGAACACAGGAATCAACTTATTTGTTTAGACTCTGGGTCCACCTAGTTCACCATCTAAGCTTTGACAGTAGCACATGTCATAGTTTAGGAAGATGCAATTATGGGATAATTTTGAAGATTTATCATCTGTATTAGATTAATTTAAACCCCTGTAGTGAGGGTCCTTTATATTGAGTGATTTTTGCGTGTATGTATTCATATGTATTTTTAAACTTTTGTATTTTTTGTTACTGGACTAGGTATTTATATATGTATTTACAGATACCTACATACTATGTATAAACAGATATCAGCATTACTTAAATCCAGTGAATTTACCAGGCTAATTGCACAGATGTCAAGACTCCTGTCTATTCAAAATCTACTTTTAGTTTAAGTAACTCTATTTTGCTTCCTATGTGAAAGTGAATGAGTAGAAGACACCATTTGTATTTTCCTTATTAATTTTTTTGTGTTCTTCCTTTACATTTTTTGTTACATCCTTTAAGGTGTTGAATACTATGAATACTATATGATCAAGAAAGTCGTACCATTGCTTTGTATTGAAAATCTCATTAATATTTTCTAGGGGGTTTTATTGCATTACTGATAATGACAGTAAGAAGCATTTAGCTTTGCCATGAGTCCTGTAGAAATCCAGACTAATTATGTATTTTGCCTATGTTCTATTTGAAGGAAATTTTTCAGTCAAAATTTGGATGGCTTTAAGAGCAACAGCTATGTAGAAGGAACCCACAGATTTTATGTGGTGTCACTGGTTACTCCAGGCATGTCTGTGTTCTAAATCAGTCAGCTTTGCATAACATTAAGGTGGAAGCTTTGAATCTTGCATAATTGCAGTTCTCTGAGCGTTTTCTAGTGCAGCTATACCCTGCTGTATAACAAGCTTCTGCCCATCAGTGATAGACTTGGTTTTTGTAGTTACTTTCTGGGGCCACACAACATTCTGTGGGGTGTGATCTCAGCACTATTTCAATCTGGGATTGAGCATCAATGCTCAATGCTCAATGATCAGTGCTTGATCCTAAAATACCATTGCTTATCTGTGCATCCTTACACTTCAGCCTCAGTCGGTCCCTCTCTGGTCTGTGTTCTCACACAGACTGAAGTGGAGGATTCTGAAAGAGAACTGAATGTGTATATTCAGAAACAACAAAAGTTTGTAGAATTTGAGTAAGAAAGATCTCTTGTTTAAATTTACCTGGGGACAATAAATCTGCCTTTGAATGGATGAGGTGCCTTATCCAGTATCACCAAATGTTCCTTATCCTCCCAACTACGGCAGAATTCCTGAAATTCTGTGTATAAGGAAGGCTGGACTCAACAGTTACTGTATTTGCACACTGCAGAGCTGTGCTTCCTAAGTGTGCTTTCAAGCACAGTGACTTTAGGAAACTCTTTCCTAGGTTCCTCTAGTCTTTGTATGAACACAGTGAAGATACCTGGGCTCCTGCTCAGGAGACTGTTCAGGACGGAGCTTTATGTACTTGATATGAATTAATTCAGAGCTGCTTTCTTTATGAAGAAGCAATGGATTTAAGTGAGCACCTAAATCTCCTGAATGGGTAGCACATGTGTGTTTAACAGGCATGAAAATTTTATAGCCAAAAGTATGCTGTAAATAGTCTGTGAGAACTACTGCTGTAGGTGAGGTATTTTTGAACATAATAGCAAAAAGAAATATTGCCTTGAAAACCAAAGGCTGTGAAACTCCTTAAAATGTGCTGAAATCTGACTGAGGAAGAATGTGGGCTGTGGAAAAAGTGGCAACAAATTTGTAACAAAATAAGGTATCTTATTTGATTGCCCTTTGAATGCTGAGTTATTTTCCTGGCTTACAGCTGAAATGTATCCAATGCTTGGGAATTTTTCTGGCCACTATCTTGTGTGATTGCAAGAAGAAATAAAATAGTGAGTGTTGTAACTATCAGGAACCTAGCTAAGATAATGTTAAGCAGAACTGCTTAAATTCTAGCTGTCTAGCAAGCTGTTACAGGTGTAAGAATAAGTACTTTTTCTAGTATAAATGAATTCCTAATGTTTAGTTACCCCTAACTGGAGGCTTCTGTCAAATAAAGCTATTTATTAATTTGTATTTGCATAGAGTATTCTCCATGTGCCAGATATACTCACAAACTTTGTCACACTACAGACAGTCTCCGTGTACCTGTCTTTCAGATAGTCCCAGGTTTGCTGCAAGTTCTGACTTTCTCCTTATTGTGATGTATCTGTTGCAGTGAAATTCCTTCTCTAATTCTAATCTCTGATGATCTGTGTAAACAACTCGGTACTTTTCTTTTGTTCTTGTTTTGCCTGTATAAGAAAGAAATACGATTAATAAGTTGAATTTGATTTTCTATAGCATCTTTCTTTCAAACTTCTCAAATATTTTGCAGACATTATTAACTGAACTACAGAGTACTTGCACAGGATTGTTTTCTGTGTTACAGAGAAGGAATATGGGGTGCAAAGTGGGTAAGTGAGTATTGGCTATCATAACAGTCTCCTTTGTTTTCTCCCTCCGTCTGTAAACATACATTTAAATGTAAAGCTCTTAAGTGAAAAACATCCTGAAGCATCTTAAATAATTCACAGCAGTACAGAACTGCTGCTAGCTATATTTGATCTCAGGGGGGTTTAATTGAAGTGACTTCCATGTATATGTGGGCATATACATTCAAGACTGAACTTCAGCCACAATTTGTTCAGTTGTGCCATGTCTTAATTCTTTATTTGAGATTTTAAAGATCACCTCTAATGCAAAGAAATGTCCCGCTTGAAATGCTTTTGCTTTCTTGTGTGGCCACAGGCCATGCTTATAAATTCAACAACCATTTAAGTTTATTTGTTTCAAAAAGGTTGTCTTGCCAGCTGCTGGGTGCCTGTGGAGCTGTTCTGGGGGTAGGTACTCTGTGTGCTGCTGAGTTTCCCGTTTGAGTTGCAGGCACTTGGCAATTTGTAAGACGAGGCAATAAAATGCTTGTAAAAGTATTTCAATATCATCCTCTCCCTAATGCATAAAAGAAATACTCTTAAATACATTGGATGAATAAGCTAAGAGAAACATTAGTTAGTATTTAGAGGATACCTCTGATTTCAGACTTTTAAAAACAATTCTTCATGTAATAATAATACAGAGAGATTACTTCAACTTATTTGTTCTCCTTTGCACTTTCAACAGCCAACGAGATAGCTTTCCTTTTTCTTCAGATCTTCCCAGGTTTTTTTTTTTTGATGTGAGTTTTCTGGGACAAACTGTAGGACAAAGACTCCTTTAAAGTGGTTCCCTAAAATCCATTGAGGTGTTAAGATGAAGCACACGCCACACAAAGGAGCGACAAGGAGATCTTATCAAGAACCCCTTTCACATTCAGAAACACAAGCCAATTGGTTTGGAATTTACAAGCCCTAAACAAATGTCAGACTCTTTCATCTTAGCAGAGGAAAAAAGGACAGAAATAGATGAAGGAATACTTTTTTTTTTTCTGTAGTTCTCTCTAATTTTGGACCAACTCTCAGGATAGACTGCAGTATTTTTATCTGAAGGCAAGAGGCAGACATAGCTTGAGACATTTTGAAATGCAGGTAATTAAGCACGGCTTGGCAAATCCTCTGCCGCTTTGACTTCTAGTGTGTAAGGTTTTCCTGCCTAAATTTGCAGGACTAAAACAATCATCAAGCTAGGTTTACTTTTTTTTCAAGTTACAAATTTTTGGCTTTGAAATATTTGCTCTAAGAGTTATCGCGTTAACAATAGTATCGATATTCAGGTTCCTTGTAAACTGAAGGCTCAGAAGGTAATCTTTGAAAACAAGTTAAAATTCAACAGGGTTATTCTGGCTTCACTATAATCAGCAAATATAGCCATGATTTGAAGGGGTGGAGAAAAGGAGTAGTTTTCCCCATTCCCCTTGGTCATAAAATTCACAGAGCATTTCTTCTGAAGACAATAAAGCCAGGAGAAGGCCTCTTTATTTGCTGTGAAAATCATCACCCTTTCCGGCAATATAACTCCTGAAGAAAAGGGGGAGAAGGAAGAGACAAGACTGCATATCAAAGCAAAGCGAAGTGTTGAAAGGGTCTGTTGCCTCAATATGACAGATAGGCCTCAAAACCTCAGACAATGTAGGCCAGTGGAAAATAGATGTCACAACTAGTTTACAAAGCAAAATAAATTAGCTTTAGAGCAGAGGGGTGGCTTCTTTTTTTTTTTTTTTTCCTGCTTTTCTGTTTTGCTTTCTGACTCTGCTTCTGCTGTGATGTAATCTGAATTCTTGTACACCACTGCTTGTTTAAATAAAGACATCAAATGTGTTGATCATAGTCTAAATTAAAAAAAAAAAGCTGAGGCTGATCTTTCAAAATTTAAAATGTTGTCCTTTAGTCCTCTTAAAGTCCACTCTTTTTCTGAGAAGGGTCACTCCCAGGTGAAGTATCATACAAAGTTTTAAAGACACAAAATCTCTTTTCTAGGCTCCTGTTTAGACATCTTCCTGTCAGTAGGTTTCATCCTTGGATGGCTCACTCGCCTTCATAAAACATACATTTACACTGTTGATTACACCAGTTTTAGAAATTAGTTGACTTGAAGTTCTGCTCTTACATAACTGAAGTTGACAGGGCAATTTTGTCATTGATGTTTGGTAAAAACAGAATCGGACTGTAAGGGGTTCTGTAGGTGTTCTTGTTATCATAGCCTGTCTAGGAAGATCTCTTTACCAAGCCTGCTTTCAATGTTTGTGTTTTAAAATGCCTTATTGCCTCATGTTTGTGTATTTTAAATTTTAAAGTAAAATTTTAGCTATTGAAAAGACATAGCACCTCTGTCTTGGTGATGTTTTTTCATCCTGAGAATTCACCTGATCAGGTAAACTTCCATTTCTCTCTTCCTGCAATTTAATTTTTGGTAGACAATTTTGAATACACATATTGAATCAGAATGTAGTGTGTTTAATAGAGCCTAAATGAAGGGGGGGGGAATTCCCATTAACACCCCCCTCCCTCCTCTCCCCCCCACCCCCCCAAAAATACTTCCCATTGCCTGTAGGACTCAGTAGGCTCCATTATTTAATTAATGAGACTGCTGTTATTCCACATTGCTCACATACATCGATGAGAGCCCACACCACTAGGGATGTTGAGGACATAACATGTATTTATATATATAAAAATGCATTTTTTGACACTTAAGGCAGCAACTCTGAAATTTTAGAACCATATTTGGAACTGTATTAGGCAGTGGTAATATTTAAGGGGAAGAGTGAGCTGCTTTGATAGCATGGATAATATCATGGCAATAAGACAAAATGGAACCAGTCTGTTTCAAAGAGTGCTTGTAGTGATATCAAGTAAGCTTTCTTAGGTTCTCTTCTAGGGAAGTTCATATGTACATGCATAATTTCAGTGTTGACATTATTTGTTTGAGTTTTCTTTCTTTTTTCACAGCTTTATATGTGTAGGGACTAAAATTTTTCAGTTCTTATTTACCATTATTTTAAAATCACTAATGAGAAGCCAAATCTCTTTGGTACTGTTCTTGTTTCGCAAAACACGTTTATGCTTTACTCTCCCAAACCCTTTTTTCCCTTAGCTGGGCTGATTTCTGTGACGTCCTGAGCTGCTTTTAGCACTTCAAAGGGTCGGGTTCTAGGAATGTACAGCTGCAGGGCATGTATCTATTGACGGGCCCCATTTCACCTGTCCAGTGTTGTTCATAAAGTGTTTTGGCATGCCTGTAACTTCTGTGTATGTGCTTTTCAGAAGAGAGATGAATTCAGGCACATAACTGCTGTTCTGAATTGTATACATATTTTATGAAGCTGAGCAAGTGTGTGAGAAACCTTTCAGGGTCTTCCATGTCTGTGCAGTAAGTGTAAAACTTAGGATGTAGATTTTTAAATCTCTTTTATTCTTTAAGAGTGCTAACACATTTAAGATTCAAGTGACACCATGACAGAGACAGCATTGCCTCATTGACATTTGATAGACTCAACTGAATTTAGTCTACACTCAGGTCTTGCATCACTTCTACACCTGGAAATCTCCAATGATGTTAATGAAGTTACTGCTGATTTACATGAGTATACATACAGGGAGGGGGAAAAACAGGCTATAAATCTGTGGCTTTGAAGACCTTTGTAGAGACTGCAAGCTGAAAGGTGACATTATGATATCTTAATGTTCACTTGGCATTTTATATTTAGTAACAGGAGGAAAACTGTGTATCTGCTTTCTGGCTAAGAAGCAGTTAGCAGACTAACCTTCTTCTTGGGAAATAACCATTTGAAGTAGGACTGTGTCTCAGGCAGCAGTGCTGATTTTGTGTGTCTTTTAAGATTGCTCAGATTGTAATTACTCCTTTCTTTAGAGCAGTTTCTTTGATGCTCTTTAACACACACTTACTACTTTTAACCTTAGAAATAGATTTAGCAAACCTTGCTACACCCAATTTGCACCTCGGTAATACACACTGAAAGGTTCATCTGCGATGTGGTTTCTGACAAAACCAGGAGCATCATGGAATGACACTTGCAAGAAAGTGATTTTTAAATTGTGTAATTGTGGCAAGCTGCAAAATTTCATTACATGAGAAAAATACTGTAAAACTGGTTGGAGACCAAATGAAAAGGAAGCTTAGCTAATGAGATATGTGGTCTGCAAACAGAATAGCCTACACTGAGCATTTGGGTCAGATTACTACTCTAGGAATGCTTCCTCTCACCTAATGAATCTAGGCAGAAAAATGAGACCAGAACAATGGGAGAGAATTGTGTCATTGCTACGGTTGTATCAGAGCACATAATTTTCTTTATAAGTGTTGAAAAGTTTGTAGAGATTTAAACAGATCAACCTGATGTTATATTTACTTTGCAGTACACAAAATAATGATGTAGTATTTTTACCTGCAACTGTTAAAGGTTTCTGCATTCATTGTTCTATAACATTCTCAACAAAACCTTGGTTTTAATACAAAATTCTGTATAAGATTGTTACAAGGAAGATTCCTGGACTTGAGTGAGGTGCAGCCGTATCTAAACACAACAGCCCTCCCACTGTAACTGTATAAAGCCTTTATGGGATGAAAGTGAAACTAGTGTGACTTTAGTTAAAACTGCATTAAACAGCAGTAGGTTAAATAAGTGTCATAAATGACCCATCAACCTGTGTGCTTCCATAAAGTTAATTATTTATAAGATCAGCGATAGCAGAAGATGCTTTCTCAGGTTGAAAGATGAATGTATGCTTACCAGTAGTGTTAGCTTGCACAGTTTTCCTCATCCACTCGTAAGAGCTGTGCCTTTGGCTGCTGGGAGAGATTTGCTGTGTATTAATTGTTTCTACAGGAGGTAACCCCCCAGATCCAGCAGGATGGAGGGTGCTGTAATCAGAACTGTAGGAGACCTGCCCGGGGGACGAGCCGTTGATCTGTGCAGCAGCAACCGTGCTGGAAGGTCCTGGGCCGTAAGCGTTCCAGTCTTCCCGCTGTGGGCCATAGTGAGATCCCCAGGTTCCTGCAGGCTGTCCATGGGTGTCCAGAGTTGGCACATGATGATATCCCATGTAATCTGAATAGGGTGGAGTAGACACAAAGTTTTGCACTGGCAGGTTGTTGCTGCTACCCCTTGCAGATCCTGGATACATGCTGGTCTCTTTATCCAAGAGAGGGCTCACATACATGATTGTCACAGGTTGTATATACAGAACATCTTGTTCTTCAGGTTTTTCTTCTGTTGCTCAAAAAAGAATTGTGTTTGATTTTCTCTAATAATGCCTCTCTGCTTGGAATCTTCTACTTCATCCTCTTTTATTATCAACTGTGTTACGAGGTGCTGGTGGTAATGGTTTACCAAGATCTGGTCTGACGTCAGCCTAACTGCCTGCCTCATAATTACATTTACATTCAAATGAAGGGCTGACCAGCCCCACCTTTCTGTTTTCTCTTTTAGAGAACTTTTATCTAGCCTATTACCCTTCCCTGATATTCAACAGCAGCTCCTGTACTGTAAGATGATGCAACAGTGCTTGTGCTTGTAACTTAGGAAATAGACCTTTTTTAAGAAAAGACCTAACTAGAACAGCAGTGTTTGATGTTCAAATTATTCTTGTCTGAAACCTTTGTTTTTGTTATAGGTTATCAAGCAGCAAGTAAAGGTTACTCTCTTAATTTCTCAGATGCCCGAAAGAATCCTGGTTTTATTTCTTAAATTAAGGACTCAGTTGATTTCAATAACTGTAAAGCAATGACTTCAGAATACACAGCACATTGTAAACAGTATGTCTTGAATATAACCATCTCAAAAAACGTTCCCCTCACTGATATTTGTAAGTGGTTTTCTGGCATGGGAGAACTTAAGGCTCTAACTCAAACGTACATGTTCACGCTCTCCCCATACAGAGGGATTTACAGAGATCCCTTCATCTGCTGCCCATTGCAAGCTGATAGATTTTTAAAAGCAGGCAATAAAGGTCCTAACAAAGCTGGTGCCAGAAGTACGAAGAAAATGACTGTAAAAAAAAAATTGAAAAATAGCCTTTGATGAGGCCCACTAATACTGGGGCTTCCCTTTCAGACTGCAGGCAGCTTTCATGTGTTGAAAGGCTGGGTGTTGTCTTCTGTCCGACTGCTGTGTGGCACCGCTCTCAGTGCAGGGCAGCTCAGATAGGGGAGGAACATCTGGGCTGTCAAGTCAAGCCTGTGGATCAGAACTGCCCTAATGCTTTTCTGCAAAGCGCCTGCCACATGGCTGCTCTGTAGGTCAGTGTCAGTGTTCCCACCGAGAAAAAACATTCTGAAGGTGGTTCTGTATCCTTAATGAGAGGCTGAAGTTAACACGAGAGAGCTAAGCTGTGCCTTATGATGGGAGAATTGCCTCTATATAGTTACCTGGCTACAATTTGTAGAATGAATTTGGTTATTTATTTTATCTTCGAGGGATTTCGTTGCAATGAGCTATTTGTCATGGGGTATGCTTGCAAAAGAGGTGCAAATTACAGTAAGTTGTTTCCCTTTACAAAGGTGTGGTTTCTCTTTCAGTGTCCTTTGTATTTTGACACTCTCTGCATTCACGCATCCCTTCTAATTTCAGCACTAAAGGATTTTAAGTGTGTATTAAAGAGAGGAAAGATATTTCCTCTTCTATTTTGTTAGGGGTTTTTTTTGTTGGGTTTTTTTTGAAGAAAGAACTTTTACTTAAAATTGTAGGAAAATATTTATACTTCAGTTTGCAATACTAACAGATTGCTTTATTAATCCTTTGGGTCCTAAGAATGTTGAGGGAAGTTGCAACATGGGATAGGGCACAGAAAAAAATTAGGCCTTCTGCAAATGGTGTATCCTTATGAAAACAGATTTTAAAAAGTCAGAATAGACTCTTTTTTTCCCCTTCATCTTGAATGAAAAGGAATTCTAATACCATTTTGGGGAGCTGACAGGCTTTTGAGTACTGCTGTGGGCTAAAAAGAACAAATAACTCCACTGAGCATCCTCCCAGCTGGACAGGATCTGTTTCCTGTACTGGGAGTATCTGTGGCATCTTTGGCCTATTTGTGAGCGTTGTGCCAGCAGCTGAATTCTGATGAATTGCTGAATGGGATGCAGAGCTGTCAGTCCTGGGTAGATCCATGGGAGGGTGAGGTTTTGTCTCCACTGACTGTATCTGAAATCCACGGGCATAGTGGAGATGAACACTGGTTGCTCCCAGCTTTCTGATCAGACACGTTATGTTGTTTGACCCTGCTCCTGACCATGCCACTTTCACATGTCTGCAGATGACATTCTATTTCACTGAATGCATTAGATGAAGGTAACATTTTTAATTCCTGGTCTTTCTCTGCCTCTCTGCATACCCCCCACAATTTCACTATCATCCAATCCTGGTTTTTTTTTGTATCTCAGAGATTTATCCTTTATTCTCTGTGTTTTTATCTTTTGTTTATGCTCCTCCTTTCCCTTTCTTGTTTTGCCTGTTCCATTATCTGAATTTTCCTTAGATCTATTTCGATTCTTTCCAGAACATAATTAGATCAAGATATGCCGATGGCGAATTGCTACACTGATTTGATATCAGCTAACAATAGTCAGCTTTGACTAAGACACTTCGTTTAAAAAGATTAACATAGCAGGATAAGATTGCTGGCTAGGACTGCAGATTTTTAACACCAAAGTGAGAATAAGATAATTAAAATGGCAACATTCAGATGCTCTTCTGCGCTCCGACTCTTATGCTTCCCACTTCTGTTCCCACAGAACCATGCCTATAAAAAAAGGAAACATACCTTTGAATGAAGTCTAGTGGTTTGAGCCTACTGAAATTTTAGAATTGAGGCTTTTCTGAGACCTAGTTGTCTGTTAATCATAGTCTTCCATCCTGAGAGTCATTTCTGAGCCATGCACATGTCCCTCCTGCTCAGATCCAACATGTCAGTAGCTTCTAAGCCACTTAATCAGTGCATCTTTGGTGTATAGTAGGAACTTGTCCAGGAAGACTTAGTGGGCATTGCTGTCAGGAAATAAATAGGTGGGGAGGGGGAAGGTGTGCTGCCCTTGGCTTGTCCACATTTGCACTGTGAGGGCACGGTGAGGAGCTGCTGTTGGTGGAGAAAAGCCTGTGCCACCTCAAAGTATGGAGCTGTCATGTTACTACTGTCCCTCTCTTGACTTTCTGGGATGAGGGGAAAGCAGAAGCAGTTCTGAGGTATTGGGCCAGACAGCCACGGTTCTCATCTGAGCATGGCATTGTATTTACACTGTTCCCTGCAGTGGGTGATAAAGGCAGAACAGGAAGGGTCTGCATGGTGTTAGCAGCAAGAGTGCCATGCTCTTTGTGACTCTTCAGAGAGATGGACTGCCTGAGTAACTCAGGCTTTCCACTTTCTTCTCTGCCTTTGTTAAATTGCTGTGTATGATGTACCTATTTAGCCAGCAGCCCCAGTGTTTGCTGAATTAAAGTTGTGTATGTATAAAATGGAATGGACTTTGAGATTTTTGGGGAAGAAAACTTTCTAGTTTTCTAACAAGTGGTTGCCAGAAATCCAGCAGTAACAACAAGCACAGTGATAACCATTGGAACTATCAAAGTTTTGTTTGTACAGGCAGTGAGTTCTGTGGGATGTGTGCTGCTCTAAAGAGTGTTTCCAAACTGGGTGATAACAGTATAATCAAACATGCAATTAAATGTTGTAATGGCAGCTATTATAACTGCAATTTCACAAACTACTGGTAGATTAAAACTGGGCTGAACAACAGTAACCTCTATTAAAGGTGTTTATACCTGTGATAATTTTCATTAGGGCCCCTTACACATAAAGGTACCTTTCCTTTTATATGGAGATAAATAATCTGTCTATTTTTGAAGGTTTAAACTTATATTAATTTTTTGAGAGGAAAAAACCCCAGGTAAGTTTAGTGTGTCTCACTCTGGCTGAGGTAATAGAACAGATGTTTGTTTTCTTGCCTCCAGGTGACCACTCTAATAGCACATCGGTAACATCAGGCTTAGGAATGCTTCTTGCCCATACCCTTATAACTGCATGCTTGAATTTCAATGGAATGGCTGGATAACGACTTTGTGAGCTATATGTATTGCTGTGAGCTTTAATGCAGTATTTTGGAGGTACTAGTGACCCTTTATTCCAGCTGGGTTTTGTACATGCAGTCATTCCTCTTAAAATTAATAGTCAGCTGGATAAATCTTGAGGAAAGGTCAGTCAGTACATGCTGTGCTGTCAACTGAGGTCAGGTGGGTTGGGAAAAACATTCACCTAGTCATGAAGGCAGGCAGATGGTTTTAAAATTTCCAAACACACAGCTAAAGAGGCTGCTTTTGCTTCCACTGAAGCTTCTACATACACAAAGCTTCTGAAAATGTTTTTTACCCTTTTTAATTGGGCTAGTTAAATATGCAACACCCTTGCTGGGTTTCATTTTCAGGGCTTGAAATGCAGACATGTGCCAAATTGTATCTCCATATTGGCAGATGTGGCACAGCCTGGAGCTGAACCAGGACTATTTTCACTTGCTGCACTGAGCTTTTCTGGGGAAAAAGGCAAAGGGATATATCCTATTTCAGTTCTGTACTGTGTGCCTCTGTCATCCCATATCTGTGTGTCTTTGTCATAAGAGATCAGCAGTAGAAATAAAAAATTTCATTTATCTGTGGAAGGTAACCTCAATGGGTTAATTTTTGATTAACCCTCAATGGGTTAATTTTTGATTCCATGCTCTGGAGTTTTGGTTATTAACAAATCTTTTTTGAAAAGTGCCTGGGAACGTGGTGAGTGTATTTACCCTTCTGTCTGCTGCTTTTCTAACTGATGCTGCACTTTATTAGAAGTAGTGACAATATATTTCATGTACCATCTGCACCAGTGTTGTATTTGCCAGGAAAGAATGGTCTGGAGCTAAAGGAGGGTCTTACTACATTGAAATCTAAATAATTTAATATCAGCTACAAAATCAGTTCTGGCAGTAATTAAGAGTTTGTCTTCCTGCTCATAAGCTGGCTTAATGTGGCAGGGCTTACAGAGCCTGAATGTGAACTCCAGGTCAAATTGATTCGTTAACACAAATGCTGTAAATGAGCAGCAAATCCTCTATTGACGTTTATTTGGTTTCCTTCCAGTCATGTAGTGTAGGGCTCCCAGTTACTGGGAACTAATTTGTGCTGACCAGAGTATATAATGATGGCATTATTGGGTGCTCACCATTGAGTCCCTGAGATGCTCTTTGGTGTGGTCTTTCTTATGTGAGGTTGCACAGGAACCTATTGCCTTTAGTGCTTGCCATTCTTGCCATACACATGGCTTATAAACCTGGCAGCCTGGCATTTCTGTTGCACAAATGAGCTCTTCTTTCATACTCTGAGATGAGAGAGGTTATTGGCTATATAAAGTCTGTCCTGCCTGAGAGTGGCTGTATTTTATTGTGGTTTAGAAAACCAAGAACACGCAGGTATATCTTTCCATTTATTGTGATACCTCTTAGAACAGAGCTTGTTACAAAATATACAAGACAGTCTTTATGCTTTTTGAGTATGAAAACAGCTGGCAAACATTTTAATCATAAACTCTGTGCCTGTTCCTTTTACACAGTGAGGTTTGCGCACTGTTGTGTCTAGCTGTAACACCCAGCAGTGACTGTGTAAGTTATCTGCAGGGATGTGTCATCTTCGTATATGCTCTGGGTGTAAAAGCTTAGGTTGGAGTAAGCCTGTGGTGCACCAGCAAACTGAATAAGGGTGCCAAAGTAGGAGGTTTTCATTTTTGTTAACATCCAGAATGAATTTTTGAATCTGTTCCTCGGGCACATACTTGATGCTCTCTCATATGTCTGTTAATGATTATATAACTCCTCAGCCACTGCAGATATTGCATAGTCAAAGTTTTTGTTTCAGAAATGTAATTTGACTTGTATGTCTTGCATGAAGTTTTTGTAGAAGGTCCTGTTTGCAATGCTGCTCTTGATCTTTTGTACTGTATAGATCACAATTCTCACTGGGTGTGATGGGGTTTAAAGGTTAGTGAATTCCTCTGAAAATCGGATATACCTTGATCGTTCTTTTAATCACAATTAGGATTAAGGGCTTAGATATTCTTGTGATGTAGTCTTCAGGTATGCTTTTCTTCTTCAAGGCACTTTGCTAACAACCAATCAATCTTCACAACATCTCTGCTTTAGGGTGCCTAGATGTGATAAAACTGATAGGTCCTATGATATACCCAAAGCGAGGAAGAAAACAAGTGTTATTCTGAGGACTGGCACCAGTATTTCATGACTCGGTGTTGGATCAGAATACTTTCAGTTGATTTGGCTGTGATTTTGTCTCTCTTAATTATATACAATACAGCATCTAAGGAATAGCTCTGCACAGGTTTCTCAGAGAAGAGTAGCTTTCCTTTGTTTCTGGTGGGTAGCTGTTTAAAGTATTAAAGCTCATTGAAAATATTTAGTTGAATAGATTGATGGGAAGTTTTACTAAATAATTGTATTACTTAAAACAATCGCTGGCATAGCTAGGAGGTTAATAATCTCTAAGGTATTACCCTAGTTTATAGATACTGCTTTTGGAGCAGTAAAATTTAACCTTTGAATGTGTGCTTCTGCAAATAAAATCCAGCCTTATTTTGTGTACTTAACCACTTCTGATTTGGAACACATAGCAACCTATAGCAAGCATGCTTTCAGCAAACGGGAACAGAAATGAGGGAGATCTTCAAAGTGGTCACTTATCTTCCTCAATAACTCTTCTACATGTAAACAAGATAAACCAGGTCGTTTTTCCAGATCCCCCTCTCTTTGAATGATGTTTAAATAATTTTAAAGAGAAAGAAGTTGTGTTCAGATACGTTTCTTTTCTTGAAGGACATTTTTCTTTTTTTTTAAAATTTTAATTGAAAATTAAACTGTCATAGAAATGAGATTACAATAAGGTAGCTATGCATTTGATCCTGCAAAACCTTTGGACCAGTGTTCTGTGCACTTAGGTAGAACTAGATCCTAAGTTACTGTATATCAGTACAAACCCCAAAGTTTCCTACTGAATTCTTACCTTTGAAAGTGTAAATCTGGAATTTCTTATTGATTTGTTTCTAGTATGTAAACATAATTCTGTTTAATTGGCTGATGTGGGGATGCTTCCCTCCTTAAACCTTTTTCAGTCTCTATTCAGTTAAATGTATGTGCACATGTAGGTAAAATATCTCTAACATTTTCCTCTGTAGACAGAACGACTGTTCTGTGCATTTCCAAGGGATTCCTCTTTTGGACGCATGTAGTGAATATCTCTTTTGGGAGACAAGTGGTTTGGTTTGGTTGCCATGCTCATCAACATGGCTGGTAAATCACTTTTGTTCCCACATGCTGCTTGTTGTGTTTTGCTTTTCATAAAACATGAAAATCAGGAGGAGTCTTTCAGTTGCTGAAATCTGAACTGCAGTTTCTTCATCTCATTTGTAGCCCCTATGTAAAGCCTTCAGCTGCTGTTGCCAGCAAGTGGAGCAGCATTGTGAAAGGAAAGTGGGAATTTTACATTGTAGATAACCTGTCTATTTCAAATTTGAATTTTACTCTTACTTAGTAAGAGTCCTTCATGCAACCATAAAATGATAAAACTCAGAGATGGTGGAAACTGCCATCTCTCTGAACCATCCTGGTCTTATTGTTCTCCTGTACTTCTTGTAAGCCTTTTTATCAACACTCTGGTTTTAAATTGGGTATTGCAATTCAGTACTGGACTAATCATGAAAATCTGCATGTTCACATGCTACCACATTAGCAAATGATTATGGAAAAAAATCATTTATTTTAATGTTCTTTATATACAAAGTAATTTTACATTGCCAACATTCTGACCTAATAATAGTACTATTTGTTATAATTCAGGAAAAACCCCAAGAATGTAGTGCCTAATGACTTAATGCTCCTAAGTCTTACTTGCAGTAGTGACAGAGATATTTAGGAGGACACCTTGATGAAAAATAGTGATGACAGGCATCCTAAATTGCCTTTGACAACAAGAGTATAAATTTCCAAATCACTTGTGTGCTTTAAAAATTTTCCCTTTGCAGACAAGTTACACACATGCCATTGTTAGTCATCTTAGGAAGTAAATACCCACATTATTCTTAAACACTGATTACCTACCAGATTCTGCTTGGTATGGAAGGGATTAGCACTTTGGGAACTGAGACTCACTTAAAAAATACTGAGAGCTTATATTTAAGCAAAATATTTGTTTGCTTCATCTTCCATTAATTTGGCTTCTTGGATATTTTTAGTGTCACAATAGCTCCAAAAACTGGACCAAATTTAAAATGAGTTGAATGCAATTGTTGCATCTTTCTCCATGGGCCATGCTCTCTTGTGAAATGCAGTCATTTTTTAAAAAATACCTATGCTTCTTAAAAGGATTCCCCCCCCCCCTCACTTTTTCTTCTAGGACACAAAAAGAATCTGACATTTTTCTTTGTCAGAAATTAATTTGGGCCAAGATTCACAATCCCAGAACACTTCAGAAACATTTATGTTGAGGTTGAAGAGTGCATGTTTCTACCAATGTATGGAGCATTGGATGTCATACCTGACAAACCCAGAAAATGCCAAAAGCTCATCCCTGACTGTTGCCCTTAACATGTAGTGTTGCTTTCCATTGTGTGGGTCAAAACATATAAACCAGGTTTTCATTTATCAAGATCCATGTGTAAAGTCTGTGAACCTGAGATTAGTACATGGAACCTGGGTGGAGATCAAAGGAGAAGGAATATACTCTTTACCGAGGGACGAGAGAGCGTTTGTGTAGAGCTGTGGGTGTTGCTGCCTCAGTGATGCTGGACTGTCTGTGGCCCGTTTTGTGCTTTGGTTTTCTGTCTGTGGTGTACTGCAGCAAGTGGCTGTACCTGATCCTCAGCGCTCCTCCCTCCCAGTGCCTCCCCACTGTGCCTTCTGGCACAGACTCTGCACGACATCCTCTTGCAGAGGCTCCCTGCAACTGGGTCTCCTGGCACACAGCAGTTCCAGCGCCCTTGGGAACTTGTGCTGTCCTTCAGACCTGGCAAGTGGGATCTCAGTTTACTTATGTGCCCAGAACTATGTCATTCTGGGGACTCCTGCAAAACAGCTACAGCTGTCCTCTTTCTCTCTCATATACTCTAGTGCTCCGTGTACTGGTAGTTTATAGTGTTCGTTCTGCTGTAGGTCTTCAGGCAGCCTTACTGAGAGGCCACTACCTGCTGCAGGTTCCCGTTGTGTTGCAAACCATTCATGGGGAGCGGAGGTGGAGGAGGTGGGAATAAAGAACTGGACATTTCTGAATGAGTCTGTTGGTCGGGAACTGGCATTGGGCTCACTGAGCCAGAGTCACTCTGCATAGATCCGAGATTGCTGCCATCAAAATGTGTCATTTTCTTCTTCATTAATTTTCTTTCTTTGGCTCTGCGATTCTGGAACCAGATCTTCACCTGAAGAGGAGAAGAGAACAGTATTTTTTCAGATGCTAATGGAATGCAATGTGGTGCTTTATGAATATAGTCAAGGGCCATAGGTAAAATCAATCGAATGAGGACCAGTGAGAAGGGCAGTGGCAAACTGAGACAACATTGTTCTGTTTGTTTTCATACAGTCTTTCCTATCTGGTAATGAAATACTTATTAAGAGCTAGATAAAAAGAGTTTTTAAGTTTTATTTTTAGGAGTTATTTCTTTATTGAATGATCTTTTTTAATTTTGGTACAAAAACTAACAGAACTCGTGAATTGTAGTGATGGCCAAAAGAATCTGAGAGTATCTTTATGTTGAAAACTATATGCCCCAGGCCAGAGCAAGTCAGAACCTGTTACCAGCCTATTGTCTGAGGTACAAAAGCTTTCCTGTTGGGATGCTGCACGTTAATGGGTAACTCCAATGTTCAGCCAATGGAAATAAAATTCTGAGCAGAGTTTCACCAGTGCACTACACTTGATGCACCATGTTATGTCAAAATATTGTGTATGTGGTGCCTTAATAGCTAAGTGCCTTATTACATTTACAGATGGAGCCAGAATTGCTGCTGCTTCCCACAGAGTCCACTGCTTTATGCCACAGGTACTGCTCTGTCACAGATGTGCAGTCATCTTTGGGAAGAAATGAAGCAGCTGTTGAAAGGTATGTGGTTTTGATGAGGACAGAATAATTGAGGGCATGAGAGGAAGTTGATGAGTAATAATTGAAAATACAGCAGAATGTGTTCAGGTGTGAAAGGGTGAATGTGCTATGGCAGCTGAAATGTCTTTGGATGTGAAGCCCCAAGTTTGCATTGAAAGCACAATGCCCGCCAGCTATTTATCCTTGGAGGTGGCTCTCTATGATGTCTGGTCAGTGTGACAAGTCAAGCTACTTCATTCAGATACATTGTGTGTTCTTGTTGGTGTTCAGATAGCAAAGGAAACACATGACCCAAAGAAAAATCAAGGGTTTGCTGAGAAATACTAATTTGTTTACTTATCCTTTGCTAGAAGCTAGAAAGAGAATGATAATCAGAAAGGAGGTAAAAGAGATGATAACATCTGTGACTACTCAGTTGTGTTTTAAAAGAAAATCACTGGTCAAATCTCCCAGAACATCTTAAGGAGTCTCTCAGACAGTCTTGCTATACTTATCCTTGAGGCATTACAATTCCTGTTTTACAACTGAAGAATTCAGATTCCGTGCAAAGCTTGTGGAGATTTGCACTAGCTCTCTGATGCCCCAGGCTATCATCTGAGACATCTGGCAGTTCATTTTGTTGTCTTAATTTCTGGAATACAATCTCAGTACCAGATTATGTTCAGTTAAACCAGTCTCTGTAAATGCTGTCAGATCTCTTGCATTCTGACTGTGCTGAATTAATCTAGTTTCACCCATGCATTTGCTAAATGCTTGAAAAGGTGAAACAGTCTAAAACCCAAGCTAACATCTGTTTCAGAATTACCTTCTGCACCTGCCTTTGAATTTAGGTTTTTGTTCTGGCTTGTTACTAAGCTAGGGATGTAGGTCTGCAGCAGTTTTTCTCTCCTCTTTCTTGTTCTTGCCATCTCCTTTACATCTGTATCCTTCATATATTAGCAATGCTTCATTTTGCTCACCACCACCACCACTGCCCCCACACCCCGCCCTTAGATAGTACATCTTTCCTTCCTTGTTTGAACAGTTGTTCTTTGTCCTCTTCCCATGAGATGTTCCTTCCAGTGGCCCAGATGGGATTTTGGCATAGCCAGGAAAAAAGCTTTTCCAGAAAATGTTTTCATGTCTTAGGCTGAGTGCTGTGGACTTTAGGATAGGACAGTGTGAGCTCAGTCATATTCCTACCATGGGGTTGTTTCATTTGAGTGACAGGGTCCTAGTGGGAATATAAATTGGGTATTCGTTTCTTAATCTCCCATTTTCAAATCTGACATCAGGATTGAGGCTTTATATACTGGGATTAACTTAGTTCATGACATATATTGATGATGAAAAAGAGCAAATATTGCAAAAGCTGTTGTCACACTTCTCCATTATATGTTGAAGAAATGTATGTTTTTTGTGTATCACCACTTCAAATATACTAGCAAAAAGGCTTATCAGGAGTTATCATTGACCTGGGAGGTTTCAATAACTATTGTTCATTGTTTATAGAAGCAGAGTTGTAATTTTAAAATTCAGTATAATGAAGTCAAGTTATTAAGGGTTTAACAGCCAGCAAAAAAAACACACTGTATTTTTTTTTATACCTGCTTGAAACAATTTTAATCTTCAGTAATTAAATACTTGCATTCAGCAGCAGATTGAGAAATATTTGTGAAGCAGGCATTTGCTGCTCCATCTTTGTGAGCTCTTTGAGTGTGACAGCTGGGTGGCTCAGTGCAGCTATAAAACAATGGTGAATCAGGCATAATCTTTAACGACTGACACTGAATAATAGCTGAGGAAACAGTGCTGTGATGGTTTGCAAACAGAGAAGGCAGCAAACGAGTATATTGTGTCCTGAAGTTTCTTCAAGGGAGATCTTTCAGTAAAGCTTTGAATTTAGTTTCACTGCTTCCTTTAGTGTTTTACTGCATCAAGAAGCTCCCAAGGAAAATGGTTCTGAACATACGCTCAGCCCAGGTTGTGAGTGCCTTTGTGGGACATCTCAGTCACTTGCAAGAGCCAGCTGAAGTGCTTGAGAGCCAGAGGCCATGTGCCTCCCTGGTTTAGGGAGGGGGTAGCACGGCCCTTGCAATTGCCTGATTGAAGAATGGGGCACAGAGGGATTCTAGTGAAAATTGTATCTATCTTTTGACCAGAAAGGATTGTGTTTTGATACACATTGTGGGAAGAGATTTGGAAGGGGTGGGAGGAAATAGGGGTGGGAGAAAGGAGCAGCAATTATGTAGGAAATCTTTAACAAGAGGTGAAAGGTAACCACAGAAACATATCTTAACATGTACTGAACATATTCAAGCTCATCACTTCCACTCTCTGCTAAGACTGTCCATGTGGAAATGGGTTATAGAATTCCCACTGACTCCATCAGAACCAGGACTTCTGCTTTAGAAATTCTGAGTGAAAGTTTCTCCCTGCTACCACTACCCCAGTAGAACAGGATTTGTTGATGTATTTGAAGTCTTATTTCTCAGAACAGGGCTGTGTGTAAGACTGATGTTTGGTTTTTTCCCCATGTTGTGCCAGAGCTGCTCAGAGCTGAAGCAGCTCTGATGGAGGTTCAGAAATGAGTGCAAACAACGGCTGTCAGCCACTCAGCTGGATAGTTGGAGTTCCTATGCTGCAAAGGGAACCCAGCTGTATTGTTTGGTTATTAGAGGGATTAGCATTTGTGTGTTCTTAACCAGTATGGTTATCTCCTCATCAGCAATAATAAATTAAAAGAAATCCTGAATGGGTGATCCATACTCTACCTGTCTCTCGGAAAGTCTTAGGTTTGCAGCAAGTTCAGACTTCCTCCTGATTGTAATGTATCTGTTGTAATGAAATTCCTTCTCTAATTCTAATCTCTGATGATCTGTGTAAACCACTCGGTACTTCTCTCTTGTTCTTGTTTTACCTGTTTTGAAAGAAGAACACATTGCTTCAAGCTAGAATTTAAGTTTAGTAACACACAAAATCTGGCTTTACATTTGAAAATATGTTTGTGGGTATTTTAGGCCTGATTTGCTATGCACTTACCCAGAGTAACTCCCTTGACTGCAGTGGACTTGGTCTTGATTTACAGCACAAGAGGTTCATACCATCAGGTCTTGGGTTTGCTCTTTAGTAAATACATGATAAACTGGCCCTCATATTCCTTATCACTCTCTTGTTATCATTTGGGAAAGGGAAGGCCTTGTTAAGAGCAAGGAGCCAGGAAACCTGGTTTCTGTTCCCAACTCTGATGCAAGCTTCCTGCCTTGCCTGGTATTGCTGTTTCTCTGTCCCCAAAGCTGATACACTGCTATCTGTTTCAGAGGGACATTCTACTGCATGGGAAATGCCCAGAGCTTCCAAAGTTCTTCACTTCTTGGTGCTAAATAAATGAATCCAATATCATGATTCTTACTGTGGCCTGGAGGCTGTGTTTTTCCTTTAAGCCTGGCATGGTCTCTCCTTAGGGAACAGCAATATAGATTTGCAGCTGACAGTTAATTAAAAAAAGGGAAAATTGTAAAACTGAACAAAGGGCATCAAACAATAGAACTGCAGAATCTGTCCTGCTGCTTCCTTTCAGCTGTGGGTGCAGCAGACATGGCTCAGCAGTGTCCGGGTGGTTACAGGTAACGGCATACGATGGGAGCCAGTGTGTACAGATGGAAGTAGCTGCAATGTTATGGGTTCTGTTACAGGATCATTGCTGGGGACAGTGTGTTGGCAGTAGCAAAACAGAATTGAGAATGGGATGCTGCAGTATGTACTGCTGATCTGCTGATGTATCAGAGACAACACGTGCTTAAAACCAAGGACTCAGAGCCCTAGCCTAAGGTCTTCCTACGTTTTTGAAAGATGGAAACCTTGTTGTGTTGACACCAGTGTTCCTGTGTTTGCTAGCTGTGGTCTTAACATTTTTTTGGTTTGTCTGTCTATATTCATATGGTCAGTTCTTCACATATATCTCTATATATTTAGACTGTAAATTATCTGGGAAATGGAATGTGTTTTTAGCTGTTTGGGTTTTGAGGTGGGTTTTTTTCAGTGTGTTCCGCTGTGGTTGTGAATCTGTGTCCTTAGCGATCACTGTAGTAGAATAGCCCCCTTGGGTTTAGGTTCTCTCAGGTGATAGATGTAACTCAAGGCACAGAGCACACTGTTACAGGCAGCAAGCTACAATTGCTGCAGATTTAGCTGAGCTTCATACAGTAGCTCATGTTTGCTTACAGATCTTTCTGAAAAGAATGTGTGGATGCATAACTCTTCAAAAATCAGATTTCTCAAACTGATAATAATTGTACTCCTAATAAGAGCAGTTAATTTTGGAGAGACTGAAACAGATTTTTCAGGCAATAATTTGGTAAAATTTTAGTCTGTGTGTAGGTCACCAGAGCCACAGAGCAACCAGCCTTCCCCAGACAGGAGAGGATGGCTGGAGGTTTCACATATCGGTGATATCAAAGGCCTGATTTCTCCCCAGCCCCTCCTTCCAGCTCCCCTTGCTTTTGAAGTTTAAACAGCACCCAAAGGTCAGAATTCAGGATGCAGAACTACAGCTGTGTCTTGGAAGTGCTTTATCCCTTAATTCATTATTTGGTTCCATGGGTTAATGAGTTTTTTCCCCATCTGTAGAGGGGGATGTAATATCTCTTGTCTCTTGTTTTAAATATGTTCCACTACTAAAACTAACAATGCTTTCCACTTGCTGTATAGACTGCATGGTAATGGTTTGAGAGCTGTGTCACTTTCTTCTCTTTCAGCATGTGACAGTCATTACTTTGCTACTTGTAAGAGTTTTTGCTCACTGAGGTCTTATTTGACTTCGAAGGTTCTTCTTGTACTGTTTATATAGATCCTAGATACAGAGATGTTTAGCACTGGAAGTCCTGGCCTGTGCAATGCTGTAAACAAATACTGTTACATCTTTGGTTGTGGTTAGTAGTGGTTCCCCCTATATGACAGGGTTTCTCTAGGACTTTTCCCAGGCTCACAGAACAAGTTCTCTACATGAGGATTTGATCCTTTGGATTGTGCTCCGCAGTGTTCAACCCTGGGAATGCCTTAATAGTGAGTTTGCAATGCTATGGGCATTTCCCAGCTGTCTGGAGGCCACTGGCCTGTTTGCTTAGAATACTTCAGTAGGGAAAATAGGTGTGTGCAGGTCTGTGTTCATTCCTTACGCTGGGGCTTCTGTGTAGTCTGAGCAGCCAAACCCACTTTGACTCAAATCTGTTACTTCCCTGTGAAGGATCTCCTGTGCTGAGCTTCGAAGGGGGAGATCTATAGAACTTCCTCATTGTGATAGCATTTCTATCTTTGTGAAAGTGTAGTGAAAGCAGAATTAGCCCAATTATACTTACACTGATAATCAAGTGAAAAGTGCTGTTAATTTTACAGTATTATGGTAAGAATTTGAGAGTCTTAAAGAACAGCAGTTACTCTGTTCAGTCCACATAAATACAAGGACATTTGTTTTCATTCATTGGAAGTGTAAATTGTTTGTTTAACATATGGTCACCTGTGGTGCTTTAATGCCTCACTTGATATTTTTTAACGTTTGATCACTCAGCCCATGGTTTGGTTAGGTTTTTTCCTCCTGAAATGAGAATTTGGGGTCATTCTATGGGACAAAACGTTTAAAACGTTTCCTTGGTCTCCTTTGTGGTGTTAAGATGAAGTACACTAAAGAGCAACAAGCTGGTCTTATCTTGTACTCTATTCTCATGCAGAAGCCACGGACAAATATCAAATGTTCTTCTATTGCCAAAACAAGGTGGTAAACTTGAAGATAAACCTTCCCCTTTCTGGTTTTAAGTGCTTAAATCTGTATTATCTATAGGAGAAGGTTGGGTTTCTTTGCTTTTTAAACTGAAGAAATTAACTGCTTGTGGAAAACAAAACTTTCTCCCATAAAATCTTTTATTTTTGTACAAGTAGCTTTCTGTTTATTTTTGCAGATATGTTGATATCTGATTTTCTTTTGAAGGCTGATTAGGAGTTTCCACATCTAATTTATTTCTTTCAACTAAGAGGATAATATAAAAAGTAGAAAAACAGAAGAACATTTCCTTTGGAAAACTCAACAACGATCTGAGAAATTCTGATTTGCCACATAAAACTTGTCTTTAATAATTTGATTTTTGTGTAGAGTAAGATCCTCTGTGAGAGACAACAGATAAAGGGAGCTGAGATCTGCTACAGTCTTCTGCAGGGATACTTGTAGTTCTGTCAGAGTCTTGTTTGTCTCTTAAGCCTGACATCAGTGAGAGTCTTGATGCCTTTGGTGGTTGCTGGGTTGGCATTAGTCTGCATATGGCATTTCCTTTCAAAGGCAAAGTACACTTTTATTTGCCAAAGTTAACAAACAGCAGCAACAAAACCTATTGCAAAACAGTTTGGGACTTCAGCCTCTAAATTCCATCTGTTGGGTGGAATAGATCTGCTTTCTGAGCCAAATCTTGCAGATCACCTTCTGGTTTTATTTCCAGTGCTTCATTTTATTTCAAGGAGGGGTATTACCTGAGTAAAATTTGAGGTAGGACTAATGGATTCACACCACAGACAACAGAAGGATCTTTTCAGACTTTGGTAGGAGATAATGGCAGAATGATGCGATGATAAAAATTAATTTATAAATCCAATTCTTGAACAAAATCCTGCCTAGGTGATTGAAATTCCCAACATGTAACTTTCTACAATTTTAATTAATCTTTTGTTAGTGGCAGGTTTATAATTTTAATTGGCAGCATAGTGTCAGTTTTATTGGAAATGTGTTCTCTGATGGCCAGTTATGCTAGGGAATTGCAAGTGGTCGGAGAGGTTGTTTGTTATTGGGTTTCATTCAGAAAAATGAAACAAAAGAGCTTTGAACCAGCTACCTTTGCAGAATGACTGCCTTTGTGTCCAGGGAGTGGGTTTCCTGGCTGTAGTGAGCGGTTTAAGAACAGACAGTTTGGTCAAAAACCTGTTTTGCAAATAGTGACTACTGCAGGAGTACTTTAGTGTAACAAGAAATAAGATGTTTCAAAGCTTAAAAAACTGTTCATGAGAGAGTTTAACAGTCCTGTTCTATCACACCCAATTGAGCAATTTTTGTGACTGGCCAAGTTTGGAGTTGGGGGAAGGGAACAGCTTTCCCATTGGTCATAAAATTCACAGAGCATTTCTTCTGAAGACAATAAAGCCAGGAGAAGGCCTCTTTATTTGCTGTGAAAATCATCACCCTTTCCGGCAATATAACTCCTGAAGAAAAGGGGGAGAAGGAAGAGACAAGACTGCATATCAAAGCAAAGCGAAGTGTTGAAAGGGTCTGTTGCCTCAATATGACAGATAGGCCTCAAAACCTCAGACAATGTAGGCCAGGAAAGAGTGGGGGGGGGAACCCAAACCCACCATTGGACCTCACAAATAGTTTACAAAGCAAAATAAATTAGCATTAGAACTAGCCCTGGCCCTTTTTTCAGAGCCTCTTAACTTTTCAGGAATATTCTTCCTGCATTAAATTTAGCATAATTCATAAAATCCAGAAGCTGCCTAATGGTGAAGATGTCATGTTCTAGAATAGGGTCATATTAGTTATGAAGCATTGTAATCTGGATTCTGGTTTGACACCGTTTCAGAGGGAGTTAATGTCTGTACTCTGTGGTTGGAAATCAGCTTAAGTCAGCTCAAAAATGCAAAGCAGCTCTCTGGCCTGAATATATACTCAGTTCAAATCTGCATGTTAGCTCAATATGGAGATTCATGTTAGGTTTTGAGCTCATAAACATCCAGGCTGTCAGAGACCAGGCCCTAGAGTTCTGTTTTGGGAGTACCTCTGAATATTTATGCATTTAAAAGTGTAGGAAAAAAGGGTAAATTCTCCCTGGTGCAACTTCATTGACTAAATTGAAGTTGTGGAAGTGAAACAATTTTAAATGGATATTGGACATTGTGATGCACCTGATGCTGTTCTGTAAAGTTAAATTTAAAAACTGCCATTGCATTAGAAAATGCTGCATAGATCCAATTCTGTATAATGTGAGGAATAATATTCCTGCCTGAAGTCTTAGTGCAATGAGTAGGACTCTTCATTACTGCAAAGTTGGATGCATAAGGTTTTGTGAACGTGAAATTCTACGTTTGTGCTTTCTGCTGGGTCTTGATCACTTGTTTGTGTTACACGTGTTCAGATGCCTCATGCTGAGAACAAGAGAACAGGATCATGGAATTGGAACCTTTTAACAACCTTGAAGAAATTTCCCTTCTGTTTAAAATGCCAATGTTTTCAAATTTGACTTTTTCCCCCCCCCTGCTATTCTCTATTCAGCTCATTGGCCAAATTCTGTCCTTCACTTTGTTAGTGTAAACTTTTCTATTCCTCTTCATACAGAAGGAACTGAGTCATTTTTATCATGACTTAGAGCAGAGTCATTTTTATCACCTTTAAGCAGGGATCAGACTGATGCCCTGCATGGGTTTTGTCTGGCAGAAGGACCCAACCTGCAGACAGTGTAGATGGATTTCTGTCAGGTGAGATCAGGGGAAATCCCATTGCCAATGACTGCACAGACTAAAAAGCAAGTGATTAACTGATATTTTTTCCAAGTGTTGCATGTTCTTTAGGCATTCAGCATTTTGCAGGAATGGCCTCTTAAGAGGCTTCTTTCTCTTCCTTAGATAATTTTCTACAAAGACTGTGTTCACAGTGCATTTAATAGTGATGCTATCAGCACCTGTCATCAGTATCAGAAAAACTGTGACTTCGGAGTAAATCTCTCTTGAACCAGAACAACAGGAGAGTTGTCATCTACAGGAAGGGTCTCTGCTCATTGTTTCTCTCTGTTTCAGAACCCTCCCTATTCTATGGTAATGTAAGTGCAGATCTTAAGATGTAATTTCATCTTTATGAACAAATTCTCATTAATGCTGGAACTTCCCTGGACATTAACAGTTCAAATTAGTTGTTTTGGGCCCAGTTTTACCCCAGCTCTGTTGTTTACTCAGAGGCAAAAAATAATGTCTACTCCTGTGTGAGTGATTGCATCTGTCCAGAAAGATACTGAAATCAACGGGAGGAGGTTTGTAACTTGTTCTAATGTTGTTTTATTTTAGTTTCCATCAAAGAATTTGCCTGTAGTTATGTTTTGCATGTGTGGAATTGTGCCCCCTCTAATCTAGTTGTCTTGGCTGAGTTCTGCCCTCTTACAATTGCTAGTTGCCTTGGCATGGCGCTCTCCCTTTTGAAGCGGGCGTTCAGGAGAGGGGACAGGACCAGTATAAGGGTTAGAGAAGGGTCCTCCTCAGTTGGTGTTCTTAGCTGAAAATACAAGTAGTCAGTGTTTCCTCTTTCAAATGTTGAGTCAAAAGGCATTTGCTGTATCCTGGATACCCTCAAGGATGTACTATGTGCAGTGTGTTTAGGATCAGGTCTCAGTCCCTCCAGTTCTAAAGCTGCAAGGAGAGACATTCAGACATCCTTCAAGCAGAGACAGTGTGATGGATGAAAGCCTTATTAGGTCTTTTTTGCAGGAAATGCATTCCAGTAACACTAGACCAGAATGAGAGTCTCGCATTAAATATTGATGTCTTCCATTGGTGCAAGCAGCAGAACCTCATAAACCTCACATGACACCAGCTGGAGGCAAGGCTTTATATTGAATGGGTTTTTAAAATTTACAATGTAAAACTACAGATATTTCTTTTGATCCAGCTTAGTTGTGTAGGTGACAGTATCAAAAGACCTGTGGGGCATGAGGCAGTGGTAGAAATTTCAATGAAGTGTTTTGTTTGTCATCTGTCAGGTCATGAGGCCACAGATCACCAGTATGAGAAGCTAACCATGAAACCTCTGGAGATGGGAAGGTCGTTGATTCTGGGGCTCTGTTAAAAGCCAGACTACTCAATGTAAGTAAAGCTTTGGGAAGAATTTCTCCTGATCTTACAGGGGTAAGGTTACAGGAACATTTCTTGCACACTTTCAAGAATATCTTAGAAAAATCACTTTCCATAGTGAAATAATATTACTATTAACAACTTGCATTTTGCCACAAGCAATGAACAAATAATAAAATTAATTTTTCTAATTAACTTCTATACTGATTACTTCAGGTGAGTCTGAGCTTCAGTTTTTCCATCTTTAAAAATAGTGGCTCATATCTGTTTCACAGGGAATAAGGAAAGCTGGTCAGTGACAGGTGTGATTCCTTCACTCTTGCCTGTACAAAACCTCTAGTGGTATTCCTGAAGGTTGTGCAAAGAGATGGAAGGATAATGCTCAATGTATGCATACAGCATTAAGGATATAAAAAACAATGGATTCTGTTGAAGAAAATGCTGAGGACTGGTGATTCAGCAAACAATATTGGTGCCTGCATTTAGCCTAGTCACATATTTGAAGCCACTCGCAGCACTCGTGTGCTCAGAACCAAACTCACTGAAGTGCATTACTAGATCTGATGTTGCTATTAGGGCAAATAAGAAGGGGTTTTTTTGGGGGGGGAATAGGGAAAGACAGAAGTGCCCTTGCTTTGAAACAGAGGAAAAGGAATAAATGAAGAAAAAGTAACCTGTTCCAGTGAAGCAGGTCTATTGGCACTGAGTGTTCCTCCCTACCAAAAAACCAAGAGGGAAAGCAGTATCAGGAGATACACCCAGTGCTTTAGGGAGCTAAATGAATTAGTGAGAGTTAAATTAATAATGATAGTTAATAATTATTATTAAATGGATGATAGACTCCCACTACCTTCAGAGGGCCTTATACTGTATGCCCATGGGCATTTGGGAGGATGTGCTGATCTCTTCAGTGTCTTGTTGGACTGTTCCAGAATGGAGAGACTTCCAACACCTGTGAATGATCTGACCCTTGCAGGCTTCAAATGTGAAGGGTTAGAAAGCCCTAAGCACACTTCTTCAGCAGGCAGTTAAAATGTTATTGTCTGTTATACATATAATAGACTAGATATCTATTTCCTACTGTCCCCACTGTAAAAGGGACCACGCAGACAGATCAAATCAGAGAGGCTGCAATTTAAATCCCCAGGAGCCAGAGGCAGGTAGCTAAAGAAGAGATGAGAAGTAGTGCAGTTGTTCTGGCATGTATTCTGCAATACAAGTATTTCTGTAAATCCTATAGTTTGTGAGCAGTTTCATTGCCCTTGTATGGACTGCTCAAAAGTAAGCCCTAAGTTTATGCAAGACAGAGTCTTCTGTTTTTTCTTGAGTAATTGTCAGTGAAGAATAAATATGATTTTTAAAATGCTCAACTACTGTTTATTTTTAATGATGTTTTTATTTGCCAAAATTCTATCTTACCCAGAGTAACAAGCTACTCTGTCCTATTGACTTCTATGGACTCCCTGTGAACTGAAGTTGCATTGGGCAGGAGCAAGGATGACTTTGTCTAGCCATACACATTCAGTGCATTATTTTAACAAATACACTTTTTCTCTGTAGTAGCTTTTGTTGTGCTAGAGTATGCTCTAAGTGATTTCCCACCAGAGATGGATTCAGTACTTGCTTTGAAAACTCTTATTTACAGGCATGTGTGGATCAGAGCTGGGGCAGGAGGAAGGGCTGAAAGGAAAGGACCCTTCCTGGGATGTAATGTCTGAAATACAGTGAGCATCTCTTTAGGGGAAGTATTGAGTGTCCTTAATTTCTGCTGATTTCAGTGGATGTCAAAGCATCTCCAAGAATCAAATAGTTCTATATAGTGGGTTGTGCTTCTGTTCATTTCAGGCAGTTTTCCTTCTTTTCTTTCTGCCCTTTCTTGCTTCATATTTTGTACTATTCATGCAAGGTAGATTTTTGGTTTAGGGATGCTTGGTATTTGTGGGTTTTTCTGGTGTTCCTTGTCACAATCAAACAGAACCTTTCCATCCTGCTTTCTGATTTATATTTACTGGTTAAATACAGTTGAATTATTTTGCACTCATCAACTATTGATCAGACACTGCTCTGTCACTGTATTAACTGATGGTGTTACCATGGATCTATGTATTCCTGCATATTGAGAGCTACTGCTTCAAAGTGAAGTGAAACTTTCCAAATCATTCCTGTTTTTAAAACATCAACTCATTGTTTGATCTTTTAGATCTCATTTCAGTGTTCTAAGGTGTAGAGAGGTGTTTCTAATACAAAGCCTTATTTCCCCCACCCCTCATATATGAAAAGTTTAAGTAAAATATATGTACTCTAAAACTGAGTGAAATAAGCAAAGTGTAGGTGGTGGAGGAATACAATACTGTGATCACGATCTCTTTCGACAGACATGCAGCTTTGTTCCAATATTTAACTTTCCAATTAAAAGCAATTATTTTATACCTCAATTTTAAAAAAGAGAAAATACTTTGCTGGCAAAGGACACTGCTTTTCATTTGCATCAGCATTAAAGGCTGAGAAAGAAACATAAGAAATCAGCAATATTTAACAGCTAGCAAGAGAATGCTGCAAAGCAATTAAGAACATATTGTTAAACAGTGTGCTCCCCTTTAAACAGGGAGCCTGGCAAAAAAAACCCCAAACAACAATGCAAAACCAGTAATATCTTCTCAGCATAAAGCCTTAGGGCCCTCATACCTGTGGAAGTGGATTGCACAGTTTTCCTCATCCACTCGTAAGAGCTGTGCCTTTGGCTGCTGGGAGAGATTTGCTGTGTATTAATTGTTTCTACAGGAGGTAACCCCCCAGATCCAGCAGGATGGAGGGTGCTGTAATCAGAACTGTAGGAGACCTGCCCGGGGGACGAGCCGTTGATCTGTGCAGCAGCAACCGTGCTGGAAGGTCCTGGGCCGTAAGCGTTCCAGTCTTCCCGCTGTGGGCCATAGTGAGATCCCCAGGTTCCTGCAGGCTGTCCATGGGTGTCCAGAGTTGGCACATGATGATATCCCATGTAATCTGAATAGGGTGGAGTAGACACAAAGTTTTGCACTGGCAGGTTGTTGCTGCTGCACCTTGCAGATCCTGGATACATGCTGGTCTCTTTATCCAAAAGATAACTCACATACATGATGCTCACAGCCTGGCTTTGTCTTGCTGGGACATCCTGCTCCTCACAGTGGTTGTTTGATCTCTCTTCCCCTCCTCTTTCTTTCTCTCTCTTTTCTAGCCCTGACTGGCTCTATAAATGACTCATGCTAGCCCTGATGTTCCTTTACTACACATGATTAACAATGGTTTTACCAGGTGCTGGTGGTAACAGTTTACTAAGGTCCTGCCTGATGTCACAGATAACTGCCTGCCCCAAAATTACATTTGCATTCAAATGAAGGGCTGACCATGCAGGCAACCCCACCTTGCTGCTAGTTCTAGTGCTTCCTTTCTCACAGATCCTTTATGTATTACCATCCGGTTCTATACTTTTTGAATGTAGTTTGAAATCTCGTGGTCTTTGAGGACTTGTGCACAGAGTTAACCAATAACTATTCAGACAGTAGTTGGTTGTTTTGGGGTGGGTGGGGGCTTTTTGGAGCAATATATGCCAGAATCTAAGTTCAGGCATTTGATTTTAGCTAGTTAAAGCCTGGCATATGCCAGTCCAGTAGTTCTTTTGTTAGGATGTGCTATACTTCTTTTCTTTTTCCAAACTGATAAATGAAGGACCAGTTCAGTCTTTAGCTGCAGCTCTTACCTAGTTTTTCACATGAGCACTCTTCTTGACTTCAGCTCTTGGTCTATGTGGGAGAGCACTTAGAAACCACAGTAGTCCTACTGATTTTAACATTACAAAGGATATACAAGAAGTCTCATAGTCATTTTGAGCATTTGTTCATACGAATAGTCTTGTTGATGTTAGCAAGCCTATTCATGAGCTGGCTGCTTGCCACAGTGATTGAAGTTGCGCTATTCTAACTTACAATGTTAACAGAAAGAGAATCTGTTATTGAGAGAATGCAAAATTTGTCACTTTCCCTATGCTTATGTCTTGTTTGTGATATTGAAATGAGTGGTAGTTTTCCCTAAAGGTTTTTCTGTTCTCATTGCTGTGCTTGTTCACAAGCAGTGACACCTTTTCTTAGAAATAGGGGGAACAAAATCTGTTTTTTTAGCTCAAAGAATCAGTTTCCTAACTTTTGAGAACAATTCTGTGTTTGAAAGTAGCAAATTCCTGTAAGATTATCTATAAACAGGAGTGAGGAGACAAAGTGTTGATTTTATTTTTTTTTAATGGGATAGATACCTTAGCATTGTCTCTTAATGAGAATTTACTGTTTTCATTCCTGTTCCTTTAATGATGTGATACTTAATTGCACCTTTATTAATGAACCACCTTGTTAAAAGGATTTTTCCCCTTAAACAGGTGCAAAGTGTAATGAGTTTTTTCTTTGTTTAGAAATGTATTTTTTCTTTGAGAGTCTTTTGCACTTTAGATGGTGTTAAACTTACAGGTTCCTCTTGGCTCTTGTGAGGAAGAGTTAACTGCACAGCTGGCAACACCCCTGTTCCCTTTTCTGAGAGAATGGGGTCCCTAGGCTGTTACAACATGGTTTGTAGTGCTAATTGTGGAAAAACTTGTTTGGACCATTAATTTCAGATCTTTGGGAGAAGCACAGGCTGCCTTCTCTGAGTGTTTAAGATTTTCCTACTGTGTGCTTTGACAAACCTTGTGCTCTCTTATGCCTTGTTCCTTGGGCTTTTTTGGAGGATGATGTTTTGCTGCCATAATTGTCAAAAGGGATTTTAAAAATCATTAGTTGGGGGAAGTTGGCAGAAACTATTTCTTCTGCTTGCATATGTGAGCTTATTCAGTTGCAGTTTGCACATCTGTGACAGCTGGCTGTTCCAAAAGACCAAGAGCTGCTGGTACAGTCTCCACAATTGAGGCTTAAACGTAGCATGATCTCCAGATACCTTTTTTTTTCTTTAATTGGAATGTTTCCCTCCCTTTCTTGCTCTTTCAGAGCAATGTGGCTCCTGGTAGCTCAAGTTCAAACTCTTTAAATAGCAACAAAAAAGATTCATTGTGGTTTTTTGTTGTACCTTGATTTCAGTTTTGTTTCTCCTGTCTTCAAAACTGTTGAAGACACATCCCTTTAAGCATATATCTCTCTGAATGCAGGTGTACCAATAAATCAGCTAGAGGAAGAAGCAACATTTGCTGCTTGGTAACAGTAGCATTAGTTGGAGCCCTCCAGCTGTCTGGAAAAAGTTCTAATTCTGTTCATTCAGGAAAGCTTGTTTTTGCAGGCCTTAGCTACCTAAAATACAGTGATAGCACAGAACCCTGCAGAAGGGCTGGGTCTCACTGCGTAGGCTGGATCTTGCTCTGCCCTTTGTCAGTGTTCAGGGATGCTGGAAGTAGTAGAAGAGTGTTTATTCATGTTACTACAAAAAAAGGTATGACATAAGAATGCCCTTTAATGCATTCAACTAATCTGTGTGCACACTGACATGGAAGGAGACTGTTTTCCTTGTCCTCTACTGCTTAAAGTACTTCACAAAATATGATAATTAGACTGACAATACAGTACTCCTCTGGCCCCATGCTGTGACTGCTGCTATGCAGGAAACTGATTCCTTCAGATTTCCAAGTACTCAGAGTTGGCCTGATTTCAGCAAACAGGGTTTTGGGGTTTTTTTTCACTTAGACCAAGCTTTTTTAAATTTGTCATTTAAATCTAACCTATTAGTTGACCCTCAATCTTTAGACTTGGCTGGTTTTTCACTGCCAGGGGTAGGTGAGTAATCACAGGCTGACAGAGTTAATTTAAAACTAAACATTTTCCTAGGTTCTGAAACATGAAGTATGAAGGGGTTTGGAGTTGAGCTGCTTTTCATTCTTTCTAGTAAGAATGTGTGTTAGTACCAGGTGTCATCTTGGGGAGACCAGTCTGTGTATACCTAGCCCTTTATAAATTGGGCATTCTTCAGTCAAAGCTGCTTCTGGGAAAAAAAAATACACAGTTTGTCCAGTTGGTTGCTACATCTGTGAAGTGTTTGCATGCTGTGCTATATATGGACATTATTTGGAGCTACTTATTTTGGTGAAAAAACCTTCAAGTCTGTTAGAATGTACCAATACAGTGCATTCACCTGTGGAAGAAAAACTGCAGTTCACTTCAGCCATTCAGGAGGTAGCTAGTGGCACAGCAGCTGCCCAACATCTTTCTGCTTCCTGATATTACACACAGCAAAGATCAGAATTTTGAACTAAACTGTAGATTTCAAACAGAGGGGAGCGTTGACTCAGGATTTTAGCCCATTCTGAAGACCACTGCCACTATATTTTGAATTCTGAACTCTTCCTCTCCAATTAGATGAAATTTAGACCTCACAGTTTACTATTTATTTTGCTAACAATCCTGTGTGAACTAGTCTCAATTTCATTTTGCTGTTCTGAACAAGGGTCTCTACATAAATTTTGCTTTAGTGCTTTAATGCTTTGTGGTGCCAGAATGAGAGTGGCAAGTTGAGAGGTCCCTCAGAACAGTACCTTGGAGTGAGTAACAGCAGGAATCTCTCTCTCTTTCCTATGTATGTTTTCCCTATAACTATATTTTGAGGGCTATAGTAATCTCAACCTTTACTACCCTGATCATCCTCACTTGACTGTAATGTAGCAAAGAAAAAGGGTAGGTTCTGATCCAAAGAGCTGATTTGAGTGACAACAAATTTGCAGCTTCCCTGGCTAGAGAGGGGTGCTGAAGGCCTGGCATGTTAGAAATGACATTGCCTTGTCTTTGATTTTTATGAGCAAATATTATAGAGCAGATAATGGGTCTGATTTACAAAGGCTGAGCACAAAGCAATAAACAGCATCCAAATTCATAACATAAATTTTATTAAGCATAGGCAGTCTGTCATCATTCTTTTGTGAGTTGCAGCATTAAGGCTAAGAAAGCAATTCAAGTGGAATTAATTGCCTTGTAAAATATTATTCTGCCTTCTTACCAGCATCTCTTATGTGATGATAAATGCCACCCACTGGCAGTATACAGTGAGATTGTGAAGAGACCAATCCAAAGTTTTGTCAATCTAACAAATAGAGTTCTGGGCTCAGGTTGAGATGCCAAATGATGGCTGGAAGTGAGCAATTGTCCTGAGTTCTCAAGAGAAGCAAGAACCTTCTGGTTTGAGATGAGCCTAAAACACCGTCACCCAGTGGCCCAAGATAAGCTTTCCAGTGCTACATTTGAAGAGTTTCTATATTCTGAGGTTAGGCAGTGGTGTCCACCATAGATTCTGGTTGGGAAAACATCTCTTAAGGCGGTTTTATCAGGTACTGCAGATGATGTGGTGGCTGTGGTCAGAGACTTGGCAGGAACAGTGGAACACTCCGGGCCATTTTGTTCCTGCTCCATGACAGGGTGTCCAGGGCTTTCCTTTGACCTGTCCTAGCCATAGGTCTGCTCCAATGGTATCCTAAGCTTCCCGTGCTTATCTCAGAGTGTAAACACATCACCGTCCCGGCATGCAGGCCTTCTATACCTCCATTTTCTTATCTACAGACGTACAGAACTCTACCAGCTCGCTTCAGTTCTTCTGAGCTTTCATTTCCAGTCCTGAGAGTAGCAGCACTCGGTTTTGGAGGTGTTTCCTTCTCGTTTCAGCACTGCTCCTGTGAAGCAATGGGGACAGCTAGTGGTCAGCTGCCTGCATGGCACAGACCGCTTCCAGAGGGGTTTTTTCAGTCGTCGTGGTCTTACTCAGAAGTAAAACTTCTCAGCCTCTCCTGCTTTATGGGCACCAGGAGAGCCTGGAGTGACACGGATCGGATCGGTCACGGGTAGGAAGCAGCAAAGCTAGCGAGGAGGCTTGGCTACCTAGCAGCGATTTCTGCTCTGCTGTATAATTAACACCTGTCTTTTGAAACCCCAAGTAATGCTATGATGGGCTATGCCAGACTTCTTAAAGCTAACTCTTACAGGTAATGCTCTGTTTAACAGAGCGCCCAAAGGTCTAAAATGTTCTGCAATGTGGAGTTGGAATACTGAGCTCCACGCAGCTCTGTGTGAGTGTACAGGGCTGCTCTGGTACACAGATACACTGCCTGTCACACAAGCTCAGGTGGCATCTAGTCAGGATGCTGGCTTCTTGCACCCACGTCACACTAGTAGAGATGTTTTATGAGGCAAGGGCGGTGAAGAGCAGGACTGATGTTTTAATCTTGTGTTTTTTAGGGAGTACCTGTCTTTCGGATGCATTTTCTTGATAATTGGTGTATATGCTCTTAAGAGAGCTACACAGACTTCCAGGATGCTGCTGCTTAGCTCTCTGTGTATAGAGAGAACTGACATATCTGAGTAGAGTGTAAGATGTAGAAGTGAGGTAGGATGAATACTGAGATAACTGATTCTCAGTGCCACTGGTTTGTTCAGTTGCCTTGGGTTAACCACGCAACGTGTGTTCCCTATTAATCTGTAAAATAGAGGTAACACACATGTGATACGATAGACTTTAATAAATGCCACAAAAGACATCCTGTATGAGCAGTGCAAAGCATGAATCCTTTCTTCATCACTTGTGAAATGAATTAGCTAACATGTTGACGCACGTGTAGCTTTTAGGATGGTTAAAGTAAATGGCTGTCTCCTAAGAACACTGAAAACGTTGCTAGTTCTGAAAAGACTACCTCTTTTCCTAATTGTTATTTCCAGGATGCTCTCTGCTTTGAATTTTTAACACCTTGCAACATGCAGGATCTCCTTGGGCTGTGTGAATCATGCCACTTAACGCATTGTGATTCAAAGTGGTGAGATTCTTGCAGCCCAACCTACCAATTCACTCCCAAACGTCAGAACTAACCAAAGGAGCCTGCTCAGTAAGCTTTCCAGAACCAAGTAGGAATAGATCCAAAGTCCTCCATCACTGCCTCACTTGCACATTGCCGGTGTTGCAGGACCTCAGCTCATCGTTTGGCTGCCCACAGGGGTAACAAATGTGTCCTGGGTTCAGCCCAGCAGCAGGCTATGTTAGCCCTGAGAGTATTCCATACCAATTGCATCATGATCCGACAGGCTGCCCCCCCCCCTTTGCAGGGGCGACTCCGGACCCAGGCACGGGAGGTTCTGGTCTGGGCAGGCGCAGTGCCAGTTCCAGGGGAGACTCCAGACCCATCAGAACCTGCTCCGGGCTCGGGAAGTGCCGGTCTGAGCAGGCGTGTGGGAGTTCTGGCTTCTCTCTCTCTCGGGATCGGCATGGCAGGCGGTGGTGAGGGGGGTGCCCGGGGCTGCTGGGCTCGGGGAGTGCTGCGTTCGGGAATCTGAATCGGTTCGGGCACAACTCAAATGATATAGTGTGGGGAGAGGTTTGCACTGTATATAATAGCACTGTAGTTAGTTGTTTTCATACTTTTCCCTGTTGTTTAGTAAACTATCCTTATCCCAACCCTGCAGGCCTGTGGGTTTTTTTTCCTCTGGCTCTGCAGCTCCTCCATTCGCCCATCATCCACCTCTTAAAGTGGTAGGCGGCTTCTGTGTTCTGACCTTTGTGGCCCCAGCTTTCCGCTGAGGTTAAACCACAACAAAATGCCACCTCAGTCAGTTTGTACCTGACATAGCAGCAGACCTGATGTGTAACAGAAGGTTTTCAGTCCCTGCCCAGAGCCCACAAGCTGCGAGGCAAGTAACATGTAATCTGGCATACTCCGCTACTCTGCTCCTTGTGTGTTTCTTTGTGTTTACCACTCTTCTGCAGGTGGAAGCTCCCATGTCTGCAGCTCTGTGAAATTTAGAAGAAAACCGTTGTGTTTTTTAATGTAGGGCAGAACTAGATTTAGGGCAGCTAAATCCTGTCTGGTAAAATTCTTTTGTCTTAGTGTTTTTGAGAGCTCTAGGAATGCAGGCCTGCAGGTGTGTGTTCTGTTCTTTGCACGGTGGGTACTGTCAGGGGGTTACAGTCTGCAGTTGCCAGCTATCTGGATAATTAAAATTAACCCTTCACTAGCATCAAGGATTTGGGGGGGGTTGTTTTTTCCAGGGGTGTTGCTTCTGGAACTAGCAGGCTTCCCCCCTGTTTAGTAGGGGAGGTAACCCCGGCTATGACAGCCTGTCTCAGTATGGGTGACAGTGACCTACGGCTCCATTTCATACATAGCTGTGTAGTCACTCGCGAATTAAAATGAGTCGCAGAAATAGCCTCTCATTACAGGGATGTTTTCCACTAGGTGGCACTTTGAATACACAGCACAGACAGAGCCCACATGGCTGATTAAGTGCCCCTATTAACCGCTATTCAAATTTCTAGTTAGTAATTGACCAAGCTAAAAACGGATCAAGGGAGTGCTGCCTGCAGCAACTTTCACAGCTCCTGTTAATACTAACATTGATTAAATCCCCACCCACAACACGGTGTAAAAGAGAATTAGCTCAGAAATTATCCCCTCTCCAAATCCTTGCATCCAGCCTTCTACCCACCAGTCCCCTCACAACAACCCAACTACTCTTTTCAGTCTCTAGAAATGAGATGTAATAATGCTTATAGCTCCCAAGTTTTATTTCAAGATGCCAGATACAACCAAAATGAGGTACTAATGTATTTCTCCACTGCTAATAAACATGAATGGGTGTCAATCATTGCTTTGCTCCATGCTTCTTCCTGGCCAGCTCATTCCCAGTGCTATTCAAGGCTCTACCCAGAGTGGTGCAGGGGGTTGGGATATGCACAAATGAAACAGGCCGATAAGCAAGGACGTAAGTGGCAGTGGAAGTAAAAGGCAAAGAAAGAAATGGCTTGAAGAAAACTGGAAGTTGCAGAGGGAAAACTGCCCAGGGAGCTGAGTAATATTAGGTTTTAAATGTAGAGCGTGGTGGTTTGAACTTTCCTCGTGTTTCATGCCTGGCTGTGGAGCACTTCACAAAAGCAGGTATAGCTAATGCCTTTGTGTGGGGGAGACAGTGACTGAAAATCATGAGCATGGAGTTCAGTTACACTGCAGTTCTGCTCTGCAGCTCTTGTGCTGCTGGAACTGCCCAGGAGCTTTGAGAAGAAAAACTGAGGGAAAGACAGGGATTCTTCTGTGTTTGTTTTGAGGTGACTTGTAATCTATTCAGGATGGAATATAGGCAAGACCTAAGGATAAGAAAATCCTCAGGAAAGTTATATGATGTTCAGTACCCAAACTCAAAGCTGTTGGGGAATGGATAGAGGCATTGCAGAGGTTTAAAACATACATATCTTTAGCAGAGGTATAGTGACTGATACAGGCTCTGTGGTCATCACACACCAGTTTCCTCATAATAAATACACTGCTTATTGCTACTAATCATGCTTATTACCCTAAATTTTGAGTGTACAGCTGTTTAGTGAGAGCAGAAGGGATAAAGGTACTGAACAGCAGCTTGAGGAAACGTAGATTCAGTTTTCAGCTCAGATCACCCAGTTCAATTTTGCTGTTGGCACATTACTTAATGTGGTTTATTTATGGCAGTACAATGAATCTTGAGCTGTTCAGGTGTATGCTGATGAAATCTTGTTCTTTGCCATGAGTTCTAAGTAGATGAGCTCAAGTTCTTGAAAGAACTGAAATGAACTGCATATTTCCTAGCAGCTCTTGTTTTGGATGCAAGTTTATCCTCAGCAGCTAAGAAACAGTTTTTTGAGTATTAAGCTTGCACGTGGTCTTCTAATTTAATGGTTTATAGGGTTCAAAATCACTCAGTAAACTCAAAAAGAGCCTTTAAGCTATTTATGTTGACTGTGCCCTTTTGAGGGAAGCTGCTCTTAGTAGTAGGCTTGTAATTAGCATCATTAAAAACGCATTATGAACCAGATGAGATTATTAAAAATAAATAAAATACTTTTGGTTCTCTTGTTCTGGTTAACTGAATGGTTTTCTGCAAATCCCAATATAAACTCATGAGTTGGAAACACTGGAGTTTAGAAATTTTGCTTTTACACCAATGTCACCCTGAAAGAAGCTCTCAAGTGTCTTATGTGGGAGGTTTGTAACTGCAGCTGTTGCTTAAAGTGCACAGCATCTGCAACGTGTGAGCAGCAGAGGGGTTTAAAAATAAACGTGTGGGCACTGCATCTGTTTATTTGGGAAGGTACCATACCTGTCGTTGCCCAGTGAGGGACCTTCTTGATTGTAGCCTCAGTGTGCTAAAGAACCTGTACCTGGGAGGCTGTTACTGAGGTCTGTACCTCAGAACTTGGTGTTGTGTGGGGGGGAGGGAGGGTGTTAAACAGGTGTTGTGGGAAATGTTTTCTGAAAGGGAAAAGGCACAGGTTCACAGAACAGTCCAGGTTGGCAGGGACCTCTGGAGATTAAGTCTAACCCCCTGCCAGAGCAGGATCACCTCGAGCAGGCTGCACAGGACAGTGTCCAGGTGGGTCTCGAATGTCTCCAGAGAAGGAGGCTCCTCAGCCTCTCTGGGCAGCCTGGCCCAAGGCTCTGCCATCCTCCCAGGAAAGGCATTTTTCCTCATGTTCAGATGGAACCTCCTGCACCTTGTCCTGTCACTGGGCATCACTGAAAAGTATAACCCATTCCTCTAGACAGCCACCCATTGAGATGTTTATAAGGTTCTCTCTGTTGTACAATGCCTTGAATTAGATTCTGTGCAGCTCAGTGAGATAAATAAGGGTTTTATGCAAGATGCTTTCACATCTCACCCAAATTCTCCTGCACTCCTTCCCATCCCTCACTTCTGCCCCATGAAAGAGTAATTTCATGTGAGGCTTAAGGTAGATTTTTGGAGGACTTTTGCAAAGGGCTGAAGCCATTTCACAAAAATTCCCCAAATCACCTCCAAACTGAATATATGTATTGCTTGTACTCCTGACAACTCCAGCAGTTTTTGAAGTACTTTCTGGGTCCTCTGCTTTTCTTCAAAAGGTGCTAAGTGGGAGTGGCTCTAGGTTTTATACAAGGACAAATGGCATGTGCAATTTACAGCTGCCAGATATTCAGAACAAAGAGCTTGAAGGATTTGGATAAAGATGTGATAATTACATGAGTCATAGGAAATAGTGTTTAAAGAATCTCAGTCCTTGTGCCTCAAGGTACAGATTTTCAGGGGTGGTTTTCCAGAATCGTGTAGTGTGGGGTTTACTGACATTTTCTCTAAAGTGCCTGAGTTTCTCTGAAGTTCTGATGATTTGAAAGTCAGTATTCTTGAATAAATGCATCACTGCATTCGTTTTGCATAACAATCTTTATTCCCACTGTTACAGCAGTATAATAGTATTTCATACATTTTTATAGTGCCTTATTCATGAAGATCAAAGTATTTTGCAGTTATTTTCTATCTTTATGCTTCTAGCAGCTGTGGGTAAGTATTTTTGCTCAAGTCTAATCTGTTACACTGCAACTTCTATAGCTGCTAAACTGAGCAGGAGATAGTTTGGGGGCAGTTGATTATCTGCATAGATACGTCTGTGAACTATTTATAAATCAC
The DNA here is from genome assembly GCA_022605575.1 of Laterallus jamaicensis coturniculus. Taxonomy (NCBI): domain Eukaryota; kingdom Metazoa; phylum Chordata; class Aves; order Gruiformes; family Rallidae; genus Laterallus; species Laterallus jamaicensis. The sequence goes on from JAKCOX010000014.1 coordinate 4,930,220, forward strand.
TTGGCATAATTCTGTGGAGTAAGGACATTTTGGGAATAAAGAGTCATGGCTAACAATGTTTATTTGCATATTTGCTGAGCTCAATATCCTTTTCCTGAATAGCAAGTTATTTACATAGCTACCAGTAGCAGAACATAGGATTATCTCACAGCCCTTAACTAGGTTGGCTTTGTAATGCTACTTGTAGGTACAAAAAGTATACTCACTTCCTAGATTGAGAAATGAGGCAGAGAGAATTTGTCTGGCAAGAAGTCAACAGCAAGACCCTTAAGTAAAACTGGAATATATCTCTTAAAGCATGACCTTATCTATTGCCTACTGTGCCATTCCTTCTCTGCCTTTATACTTGCTAAATTATCCTGGAGCGTATGACCTGATGTGTGTGATGCATTGAGGTAGAGCAGCTCTGATTATGAAGTTGGTGACAATGCCAGAACTGGGAGGGAGGGGGGGAAAAAAAGCCATGTTAGAATCCTCCTATTGTATCCTGTTGTTTGTTTTTGCAAATAATCCTTCAATTAAAGAAAGCCCTCTTGACAATTTTGTTTGATTAATTACTCCTTGGATTGCACAAGTGTTAAGTCTCCAAAAGATACAGGCAGTAAAATTAGAAGCAAATCCAAAGCAGTATAAATCTTCCTTCAGGCCTGTTCAGGACTTTGAACACTGGAATGTGAAGCTCTGGAGAGTACAGCTGTATACCTCTCAGCTCACTGGACTCCACTTGAAAGTGGAGAGTGTCTCAGCTGCTGTAATTTACGTGTAGAAATGCTAAATGGAGGTGAAAATTGCATCAATTTATTCTCTTATTTCAATCTCTCGAGCTGTTGACTGACACCTGAGTTTAGGTTTTAGAAGATGCTGCTTGTGGATTAACAAGACAGTGTAAGATAACTTTGCAGTCAGATCTTTCTTTTCTAGTGTCTCTGAAGTAATTATTCCCTGTCTCAAAGGGCTTTAAAGTGGAACATTACAGTTCCAGCCAGGTAAGGTCCTGTGCCCACTAAGGCAGAGATACCTTTTGGTTTTGAAACCAGTATCCCTCTGGGGATCCATAAAGGGGTGGGATGAGAAGGCCTATTGGGTTGAAGAGGAGGGATGCAATAGGGTTTAAAATAGAGGTGATATTTGAAGGTGATAACCACTACATTAGCAAAACTTTTCCAGAAGAAAGCTTGGAGGCCAGCTGAAGAGCTCTGAGTGTCCACTAACTTCTTTTCCACTCATTCTTAGGAGTTTATTGTCCTTAGCATAAGTAACAGAGAGGAAAATGCATGCAGGCAATTGCTGGGTGGTTGCTATGTTCATACATAGATCTTTTCCCATATTTTTGTAGTATGAAGCATCAATAGTCAACCAAGGACTCTGTGCTGTCTTTGGGGATTAAAAAAACCTTATCCACACAGGTAATAATTTTATTAACATATTTAGAGAACTGCTCCAGTAGTGCTGTAATGTAAGCTCATCTCTGACCCCTTTATGGCCATGCAAAGGGTGATATTTGTCTCTGAAGTGTTAAATACCTGCTGTGTTGGATCCAAGGGCTTCTGAAGAGCTTTTGAATAAGCATCTGACATAACATTAGTGTTAGCTTCTTTTTCATATGGGGAGTGGGGTGCTCAGATTTGCCTGTGTGACTCTGGAACAGAACCAAGACATTTTTGGCTCGTCAGACTGAGTGTATTTTTTTCCTCTATCCTTTCCTTTCTGCAATTCCTCACATTTACACAATTCACAGACATTCACCAGTGTCCCCCTGAGTCGTGTCCTAGTTGTTCTTCAGAGTTTCTCAGCTGTGGGAATATAACCCAGTAGCTTTATTTCCATTTCTCAGAAATCCACTACAGTGCAGCTGGAGTAGTTTTAGTTGTAGATGATATGTCGTTCTTATTCTTGCAGCAGCACTCTGAACCTCCACAGCTCAGACTGGACAAGGGGGCTACTCAGTGCATGTTTGTGCCTGGATAGATCAATCCTGTGGCACACAACCTTCCTTTCCTTCTTATATTACAATAACCATGTCATTTTATTTTCTTTGTATCTCAGGGTACAGGTAATAAAGAGTAGCAGTGTTCTTGTGTTCTCATCCTTTGGCAGCAATCTGTGTTTTCAGTTACTGTAAAGATTTCAAGGTTGGGAGGGATCCTGATTATTTTTTCCCTGTGGGGATGTGAATTTCTTCCAGTCCCACATAAGCCTTGCACCAAGTGATTGCTCAAAAGAGCGTTTGGACACATGGATGATGATGATGATCCTATTTCTTTATTAAAATTCAGCCAGTCTCTGATTTCAGTCTTGCTATTTTCTTTTTTTATTTTCTTTTTAATTGGCTGAATGAAAAAAAGCTCTTTCACTAATGTCAGGGGTTCTGCTTTACTGTTTCTGTTTCATTCCTCTTTCATTGGAATACACTGGGCATTCTTGAATCCTCAAGCTGCAAATCTAATGTGATTTCAACAACTTTTTTAACAGTGCAGTCTTAGCAATTATAATACATTAATTAAATATTAGAAGCTCCAATTCATAGGAATCTGTAATAATGATGATTGTTTCAGTGACAGTAATTCTGTCTATCATTGCTATGGGAATATCCCTTCCTGTCACGTTTGTCATGTCCCCCTTTGACTCATGAAAAGCCAAGGTGAAGCAGGAAACTAAAGAGAACACCTGATGCTGTAGTTGCAGCTATCCAGGAGATCCCTAAAGGGCTGGCAGGTGGGGGAATTCGACTGCAACAGACCTGTGTTACTCTAGAACCGGAGCTGGGAGCTGGGGGGGTGTGTCCCACAGTGTCTGAGGTGGTGGCAGAGGCCCCTGTTTGGGCACCTGGGTCTCCCTCAAAAAGATGTAAGCAAAACCTCACTGATCCATTTTGACTGGTGTAGTTTCCTCCACTCTCTGCATAAGGCTGATGTGGAAGCTGCTTTGACTGCTAAAATACTGGAACAACGCTACTGACCTAAAAGTTAAGGACCCTGTTTAGGAGATGACTGTGCAGGTGGCTGGCTGGAGGAAGCCCACCTATATTTAATGAAAATTCAAAGATTTTTGGAACTGACTTAGCAAAAGGACTCTCTGTTCTGTTCTGCCTCTGCTAAAGGACAATACGACACTTTACTCCATGAATGGGGCTCATATGTATTCTGCCAGTGTTTTACTATGAGTTTACACTATTGAATGGGTGCTTTATATACACTATGGAGGAACTTCCATGGAAAAAAATATAGTTTTATATAATTATAATTATTCCTGTACTATTTATTCCTTAAATATTGCTCTGATTGTAACTCCCAAGTGTTTTTTCCTGCTGTATTTCCTTTTTTGTCCAGAACTACTTCTTTATTTCTCTTAAGGTACAGGAAGGAGTACTTGAGGTCCCAGGCTCAGTGTTCTTTCTTTTTTTTCTTTCCTCAAAGCCTTCCAACAGGATATCCCATTTTCAAAATAAATATGGCATTTTGTTTGTGGAAAACAGGAAGGGCAGGCCATGGAATGGATGGCAATAAAGATTGTTGCTGAGATTTCCAAACTTGGGTCTCAAATTTTAGTAGAAAGTGCACAGAAAAAGCCCCTTGTGAACCTTCTCTTTTTAAGGAAAAGAAATCCTGGCAGGAAACCTTAGATGGAATCTGTTCCCAGTCTTTTGTCTAAAGATATATCTTATCTGCAAACAATGCTGTTTTAAATAGAGACTGGCTTGTAAACGTGAGGACAATTCTTTTCTGAACTAGGTTTGGATATTAAGTCTGATGGTCAGTGCATGAATAAAAACTAAAAAAAGGTTTTTATTACACAGCCAGTGTATATGCATCTTGTTCCTGTGCTCATGGTGTGTGTGGGGGTTTGTTTTGTGGGTTTTTTTTTTTCCTTCTACAGTCATGGTGCAAAAATTTAATGAGCCATCTGCTGAAATGCAGTTTTGCTCTGTAAATTGACAGGGGAAAAATAGCCTCTTCCTCTGAGGACCTATTCTTTAATCGTGTTCAAAGTGATATCTGCTCATTTTACTGACAAGCCTACTCCTTTTAAAATTCCTTATAGAGTCAATACAGCCTGAGAAACAGCTCTTGAAGGATTTGTGTTCTTTACAAATGAAACTGTTAAGCATCCTGTTGCACAGACAGATTTTTTTTGTTGTTGTTCAGTCATACCTGTGAGAGACCCTGTCAAGATGATCTATCTGGCTAGCCCCCATGCAAAACACTGATTGCTCTGCAGATTTCTCAGGGGAAGTTGGTGGTAGTGGTGGTGCTCAAACGTTAACGCTGCTTTTCTTTAATGACATTTTAATAAAAATCTCTCTTCAGAAACAAATTTAACATTTAAAGCAATTGAAAATATCAGCCTTGGGGTAAGGCCTTGTTCAATTATGTGCAATGCTAGACAGAATGCTAGTTGTAGTGTAACAGGGACATCTTTTCAAAGTCTTTTGTGAGATTTTAGAAATTCCTCCATTGTCCATTCCTTAACATTGTCTAAATGTTACCAGTCTCATCAAATCAGAAGCAAAGGATGGCATTTAGTTACTTTTTCATTAGCATAGGTATATTATTCTTGTACTATAGCAAATGGGGTGCTATGCTCTCCTGCAGACTGAGCTGGAAGGCCATAGTCTGTGCAGGAATATAGCTGAGTACAGCTCGATGGATCGTGTTATATCATCTGTAGGTAGGTGTTCTCTTGCCTTGCAGTAATGACAGGCTTTAGCAGCCTTGTTTCTCAGGAATTTATGAGGCTAGTGCTACTTATCAGAGCACCTCCGTTTGGGTTATTGTTTGTAATCCCAAACAGCATCTTGTGAACAAACCTTCCATGTAAACATCTTGAAAAGTTTCCTACAAATAGGATTTTCCCCTTTCTTATCCAGAATAATTGTGTTTTATAGAATCTGGGCTTAGATACTATCTCAGCTGACACTAATAAGAAACCCCAAACAAACGGGGTCTGGTATAGAAGTATCTCTGCAAGCCTGACTGTGCTTGTGATTACCCTTTGTTTGTTGTTACTTTTGGTTATCTGCAGTTCTTAAAGTAGGTTTCAGGACAAACTTGCCAGGTTTGCTTGTGGGATGGAATACAACACAAGTCCAGTACAGAGAGGTCTTCCTTCCTCCAGAAATGATTGGAAAGGAAACAGTAAGAGTCCTTTGACAGGTTTAGGTAGCCCTGAGGAAGGCTAAAGAAGAATTGCAGCTTTTACTTTAATCAGCAACATTCATTTTGCTGATCTTACTAATATTACTACTGTAAATAAGAGATGCATCTCTTACTTGTTTGATGAACTCATTAACTTATAGGGGTGAAATCTGGTTTCAAGGCATATCAGAGTGCTATTCCAGATCCACTGAGTGCATCTGATTTTGCCTCATGAATAAGCAACAACAGAACATGCTCCAGCTGGTGATCTGTGCTGCTTTTTCAGCAGATGATCCTGTTGCTATGAAACAACAGGGAATCTCAGCTAGCTGCAGTGGCGTGGCTTGATCTAAACCCAATAGAGAAGGTTTATTCTTGCCAGATGATGCAGTTTGAGTATTTACAGGAGCTCCTGAACGCTTGTTAATATACTGTTTCTTCTGTTGGGATGTCACAAGGAGTCAAAAGAAGTAAAATTATTTGTGATGCAGATTTACAAAGAATAATGGCAAATGAAGATTTGCCTTTCAGATGAGAAGGTTACAGATGGGAGAAGATCCCTGAGGTTTTGCTTATCCTCATGTGCGTGCCTCATGGATCAGGGAAGAGAAACTTGGCCACAAAGACCTGCAGGTCTGCACAAAGTTCTACTGAAACATCAAAGGCAAAGGCTTTTATTTACAAGTTACTCTATGAAGTGGCAGTACACAATAGGAAGAGAGAAAGGAGACGGTCTGCTTGCCTCCATTTGTAGGCATTAGGCTAAAGAGGTCTAGGAGTCTTTGAGCCTGGTGTATTCTTTGAACCTCTGGTTAACACTAAATGCTTTGAAGACAAAGGTAAAAGCAGGATATTATCTCAAGCCATGGTATCTTTAAATGAGGAAGTTGAGACTGTATTGTGGTTTTGTTAGTATACACAGAACTAGAGTATTTCTTCCTGCTATTTCCAGTTCCATCAGTTGAAGGTCTAAGCAAGCACTGCTTTGTGGTTGGGTCTTTGAGCCAGTAATTTAGCACTTTAGAACTGCTGCATCTTTATTCTAGAATAAACAGCTGCTTCATATGCTGCTTTGGCTATGACTTTGTATGCTGAAATCATAAGGTAATGTTATGTATAAATGAAATGCAAGAGGTGTTCTGCACAGTTACCAGGTGATATTGATGTCAAATGAAGATATTTTATAGCTTTGAAACACAACTTGAATGCACAACTCAGGAAATGGCTCCCTTGTGCTTCTCTGTTGTCAAATTGAAATTCAAATACAGAAGAGCTTGCCTGATTTAATATGATCACTTAGATTATTTTCAGCCTATACCTCTCTAGATTTTACAGTATCCACAGAAATGCTGTCATGAACAAGCAGGTCCATGACAAGGAGAGCTTTTTAGAGAGCTGTGAATGTTGTCCCCTCTGTAGTGTCCCTAGCCCAAACTCACCTGCACAGTGCAACTGCTCAGAAACAGACTGCGGGGGAAGAACTGTTTCAAGATGTTCCTTTCTTATTCCAGCTAATACAATAATTAAGCAGCATCTTAAGCAAAGTCCTTTTGGAAAAAAAAACAACCAACCTTCCATTCTGTGTTGGGGTTGGATTAGGTGATCTCCAGAGGCCCCTTCCAACCCCCATCATTCTGTGATTCTCTGTGGTTAGAGAACCTCAACAGTAGGATGAAGAGAGAACAGAATTGCTTTCCTTGCACATTTGCTAAGTCATAGAGGAGGTGGCAACTATTTTTGCTTCCTTCTGGTGGCACAGCAGAGTGGCTCGTGCAGGGGCCATATCACAACCCAGTATATTAAAAATGCAGCTTCTAGCTCAGAGTTTAGTAATCCTGAAGAAGTTGATGTCAAGATAGCGATGGTCTACACCAAGCTTTCAGCAGCCTTCTGGAGATGCAGCTTATAAAAGTGGGGTGGGTGGTGGTTTTGGGGTGTTTTTTGTATAATCTAAGCCAGTGCTCAAAGTAGTTATGCTGTACTGGCAAAAAAATAATTTACTATTGTATATCAACCCAAGTTGTGTGTAGGTCTTTCTGGGGGGCTGCTTTCTTGACAATTAGGTAGTTAATTCTGGGGCCCAGAGATTGTTGCTGCAGCTCCCCCAGGACTGCCATGGGATCGGGTCTGGTCTGTAGCAGCCTGTGATGGCAGGCAGCACGCTGATTTCACATGATTGCTTTGCAGGGGGCAGCAAGCAAAGTGCACCAGGAGATCCGGTACCTTTCCAGGTATGAGGAAAGTGTGTAATCTGATGGGGGAGTCACGGGATCTTCCAAATGACTAATGAGGGCTAGGGCTCAAAGCAGTGTTTGGGAAAACTCAGTGGGCTAAGGGCTGGTGTTACCTGTAACAAATACCTGCCTAAGCAAGTTCCCTGGTCTGTATTTTCACATCATGGGAATGGTCCTTTTAAAAAAACCCATGATCAGCCCGTTCCAAGATCAGTCGGATTTCAACTTCAGGGGAGCTGCTTGCTTTTTTCAGCTGAGTCACCTCCACATCCACCCCCTGCTCTTGCTGCAACTAGAGGGCAGATGGTTGTTGCTGGAATTAGCCACAGTGCCACCTGCTGCAAGCATCACTATGCTCGTTGTCTTTGCAGCCGTCTTCTCACAAATGAGGGGGAGGAATGGCTTGGGATTTCTTTTGTGCTGTGTTGCACTACGTAGTTATCTCTGAGGAGTGTGGTCCCCTCCCCTGGGCTCAGTGGATACCGTGCTTCACCCACTGAAGCGTGCACCAGAAAGCAAGCAGCAACTCAAGACCCCATACTCAAATACAGCAGAACAGGATTACAGGGTAGCATCAATTTAGTGGGATATAAAAGTACCCCAAAGCACCAGGCATGCCTGTGACATCCCTTTGCTGTATCACCTCTGTTACCACCCTGGTGGAACTGGCAGTCACGGGCAGTTTTTCGGGACTCGCTGCTCCCCCAGTGTGGAAGCACTGTCTGTCATTCGTGTCATTAAGTGTCAAGAGCAGCCGGTGAGGGATCCTGCTGATCATCAGAGAGGCAGAAGAGGCAGTGATACTTCCCTAACATCTGGAAGTTTTATGCTTGGGTAACACCGTGTCATTTTAATCTGCATCCTACTAGATCCTTGTCTGCTGGGAAATACCTGAAGTTGTCCTGATGGGTAGATGAATGCAGCAATTTCTCCTGGTAGATTTGTGGCTTTATTGCCCTGGTTTGTTTGTGCTGACCATGTCTCTGTAGTCACAGGAGTGTGTTTGTGGCTGTGGTATGATCATTTGACATGCAGGGTGCTTGTTTATAGGGAAATACATGAATCGCCTATTTTTAATGTGCTAAATAGTTACGTGCCTCTCTTTACAGCAAGTTAACATTTCTGATCTTCACACATTCCTTACCAATTAGGTTTAATTCCCATTTTTCCAGCAGTAGTAGAGAAAAGCTAATTGCCCCTTTTCAGAATTTGGGAACTGCAGGCTTGCTCTGAGCCCACAAGGCTTCATTGCCTGCTTATGCAGCAAGGTGGGAACAGTGCTAATTCTTCTGAGGATTCTTTGAAAGGGGGGTATTAAGAGGTTGCCATTCCTTCCCCTCTCGATTCACCTACATAGAGGGTATGTGACTTAGCTGAAGGGGACTGCTGTATAATCAAAATGTAGAGGTCTCTCTCTGAGCAGTGGCTGTCATTATCCCAAAGACACATTTGACTTTCCAATTGAAGATTGTTAAGGAATAACATACAAACCATGTTGTGACTAGTACCCCCTGCTCCTGACCCCTGGACTGAGCTCAGAAAAAGAATAGTTAATATGTATTATTATCAGCATCTTCTCTTCTGCTTGTTAGTTTGGGACGTGCAAGAAAGAATGAAGCTGATTGCCTGCATCTGAATCTCTGCAGCAATTTCTTGGTAGCAAAATGTCTTACTCTGTGCTAATGGTGTGCAGAAATGCTTCGTAACACCCTTGCACTGACAGCCAGCAGGAGACCCAGCTTGTATTATATATTACAGCTTTTAATATTTTATTCAGTTCTCTTGTGTAACTGGGACGTTTACATTTGTGGTTTGTGGCTTTGGGGTTACAAAAGTATATGGTTTAAGATTGCTGTAGATTGCCAAGAAGTGTTTGTAGCTTTTGTTCAGGTTCTGCTCAACATTTATTATGTAATTATGGAAGTAATTGGCTACAATGATTCAAGTGATTTTTCTCAATTGTACCTCTGGGTTTCTCTCCCTCAGCCTTTCCACAGAGGAACCAGCTTCTCTCACAGTGCTTAGACATCACGGTGAGAGATTAACAAATTGGCAGTTGCAGCTCAAACAGTTGGCAGTTTCAAGGAGGGTCCCCAGTAATTCAGAGGGGGTTTTATACTGTCTGTCTGATAGTGGAATTCAAAGTCAGGACAAGTTTGGGAATCCCTGACTTCAGTGTTTTCTGCCTTAACATGAATAGCTCTTTTGCCTTTGATGCAGCTATCATAAGCATTTCTTTTTTGTATCTTACAGCATGGCTCACTGCATGGGCAGATGGTAACTTTCATTCCATTTGCCAGAGAGCTTACAGTCTAATAGATAAAGCAGCCAAACAGTGGGAGGAAACATTATTTACTGAGTATCTCTTATCAGGACAGCAGTAGAATTAGAAGAGAAGCATCACTGAAGGCTTGGGTGGGGAGGACATCACCAGCTTGAGGGCATACAGTGAATGTGCCAGCTGAGGGCAGAACTCAGGCCTTCAGAGCTTTCAAATTAAATCCTCATACATCTCCAAAGGAAATCAAAGGAAAAGCAATTGTTTATTTAAGGTTAAGAATACATATCCTTTTCAATAGAAAATCAAATATAACCAGCCTCCTTTTGGAATAAAAGGAACTGCTGAGATGCTGATCTCTTGTGGCCAGTTACAAGATCATGGTATTTGTTTCTATGAGTGAGCTTGTTACCTTTCTTAAATTTGAAGTCCTGGTCTAAATTTAAGAGTAGATAACATAGGCTTTTATCTACTTATAGTCAAACTCAAGAGGTTAAGTATTCCTAAACAGTCATTGAGTACTGTATGCTGATTTATGTGCCATAAACCTTGTAAACCTTGTAAAATATCAGTACAACTCCTGGAAATGCTTGAATCATAGAATGGTCTGGGTTGGAAAGGACCCCAAGGATCACAGAGCTCCAACCCCCTGCCACAGGCAGGGCCACCAACCTCCAGGCCTGGAGCTACACAAGGTTGCCCAGGGCCCATCCAACCCGGCCTTGAACAACTCCAGTGATGGGGCACCCACCCCCTCTCTGGGCAGCCTGTTCCAGCCCCTCACCACTCTCTCTGGAAAGAACTTCTCCCTAATATCCAATCTAAACCTTCCCTCCTTCAGCTTCACTCCATTCCCCTTGTCCTGCCAGTGTCTACCCTTTGAACAAGCTGATTCCCCTCCTGTTTCTCTGCTCCCTTCAGGGACTGGCAGGCTGCAATGAGGTCCCCCCACAGCCTTCTCTTCTCCAGGCTGAACAAGCCCAGCTCCCTCAGCCTCTCTTTGTTAGGGGAGTCCTCCAGTCCTCTGATCCATCTCCATGGCCTCCTCTGACCCCTCTCCAACAGTCCCACATCCTTCTTATAATGCAGGCCCTAGTTTATCTAACCTTGCTTCAGATTTCAAGTCTTTTTTTCTACCAGGACAGTAGATAACTGTCCCACTAAGTCCTCTACGTTTGTGGTGCTCATTTCCATGAGGAATATTATGTTTTATGGGAGCAGAGTTGCAGTCATCTTTCTAGCAAAATGGATGTGGTCATGTGTTGGTAGTTTTGCCTGGCTGGGTTGTGGTGGAGAAGGGGGGGGCTGCAGGGCTGGCTGCTGCAAGGAGCAGCCAGAAGCTCTCTGCAGGCCCCACAGAGCAAACGCCAGGCAGCTCAAGGCTGGACCTGCAGCTGACCCAGGCTGAGCCCATCAGCGACGGTCACAGCGCCTCTGGGAATCACATTGAGGAGAAAAGCCCACCAGCAGCTGCTTTGTGCCCCCAGAGAAGGGAGTGAGAGGATGTGAGAAACTGTGCAGACACTAAGGCTAGGGAAGAAGGGCAGGGCGGTGGTGGTGAACAAAGTGCTGGAGAGAGATTCCCCTGCAGCCCATGGAGAAACCCATGGTGAAGCAGGCTGTTCCCCTGCAGCCCATGGATAACGAAGGGGAGCAGAGATCCCATCTACAGCCTGTGGAGGACCCCACACTGGAGTGGGTGGAAACACCTGAAGGGCACTGTGACCCCGTGGGAAGCCTGTGTTGGAGCCAGCTCCTGGCAGCAAAACCTGCAGCCCCTGGACAGGCTGACCCATGCTGGAGCAGGTTTGCTGGGGGACTTGTGACTCTGGGTGGGACCAGGCTGACGCAGGCATGGAAGGGAGCCATGCCAGGGTAACTGGTGAAGAGCTGAAGACCCAACAGAAAGGGTGCATGTTGGAGAAGTTTGTGGAGGACTGTCTGCCATGGGTGGGACCCCACGGTACAGCAGGGGAAGGGGGTGAGGAATTCTCCCCACAGCTAAGAAGGAGAACAATTCATGAGGAACTGACCAAAACTCCCATTTTCCCAGACCCTGCACCTCCCTGTGCTACAATGAGAGAGGGAGGAAGGGAGCAAAAGCATGGTTAAAGTGCAGTCTGCTGAGAAGGGAGGGGTGGGGGGAAGGTGCTTTAAAATCTGGCTGCACTTCTCATCACCTAACTCTGGTGTCACTGGGGGTGCAGGGCAGTGTCCTCAATTAAAGAGCTTTTGGTCCTTTTTTGTGTTGAGTCTGTTCTGCCCATGATGCTGATTGCAGGATGATCTCTCCCTGGCCTTATCTCCACTCCTGAGCCTCTCCGTATATATTTTCTCCCTTGTCCAGTTAAAAAGGGGAGTGATAGAGCAGCTTTGGTGGGTGTCTGACCTCCAGCCAGAGTCAATCTATCATATTTTTGGTTTCTGAAAAACAGTTTCTGGTCTCAACACAAGGAATCTTCTGGTTTGCACAATCTCTGCATTGTCTAGTATGTTCTTCATGTGGTCTGAACTTGGTGAACGGAAGTAAGCACAAAGTGGTGTAACCAGGAGGAATCTCAGAATCTAAAAGTCTTTTAGCCTGACGTTTGCTTATGTTGGGCTGTCTTGGAGTTCAGGTGAAGCAAAATCGAACTGTAGAAAGGACTGTGCCAGGACACTGATTTTAACTGCAAAATATGTTCATTTGCAGATTTTATAACCATACAAGTAAAAGTGAAGGTCTCACTAGCTAGGGTGTTGGGGTTTTTTTGGATAACATAATTGAGATGATCTGTACCAAAGAATCATTAAGCAAAGTCTACTACTTATTTTGATGGGTATCTTCTTTTACTCTAGAGCAAGATGCTTCCTTCTTGCATACTGAAGCACCTTCCCACTTTGCATCTGTTATTCTTAACACCAGTACTGTTGACATAAAAAATAATGTGCAGATAATCATAAGATTAAAAACCCCTCACATTTCAGAGCTGAAAAATTGAAAATCTGTGTTTTACAATCTTTAATTATTTGATTAAATTGATATAAAGTAATGAAGCTTCATGAAAAACACTCTCATGCAAAATTGTTGTGATCAGTTCTGAGTCTTCAGGACAAAACCAGAAGTTGAGAGGCTGATGCTTCATGTTTGTTACTTTTTGGTACCAATACCCATTAAAGAGATCTGGTGTCTTTCCCCAAAATTCTCTCAAACATCTCCTCTTAGCAATTCTGCAAGGCTCTGGAGAGAGAGCAGTGAGAAACGGTGTGGAACAGCTGTGTTCTACCTCCTCAGCATACAGATAAGCTATTCAGCATAGAGATCTAATCAGTTGGAATGATAGAGACAAAAGGGTCAGGAAACAAGACCAGCAGATGGTTCTGGGGGTTTTTTGGGCATTTAGGCAAGTGCTTTCTTAGGAGACAGGGCAGTGTCCCTGCCTTGCTCACAGGACTTGTTTCCTGTGCAGAACAGCCTTAGTACTCATCTGTTCACAGAGCTGGGCGATGAGATACATCTTGTGTTGAAGGAACAAGGCTCTAGAACAGGCGTTCAGTAGGAACAGCAGAAGCAAGCACTGTACCTAGTCTTAAATTAAAGCTTGATTAACTTGTTAACAGGATTATGTACAGGGGGCTGCACTCAGGGAACCAGGGATGTCCTTTTCAATCCTGTGTCCCCAAATCATGGAGCATATGTCACCAGTAATTGCCAAGTGCTTGTAGAGGGCAGAAAAATCCTTGTAAAAATAAAGTTGTGATGGCACTTAGATTACATAATGACAATGTCCATGTCAGGGGCTGTAAAGACCTGTGTCACTCAGGACTCTGCTGCTTCAAAGTCAGATGTCATAGCAGCGTAACAGCACTTAGGCTCTGGGAGAGAGGAAACAGGAACTGCCAAGAGCATTGTGCCTGAAGATTTCAGAGTTTGTCCCTTTACCCAGTTTGACAAGGCCAAGACTCCCTTTTGGGGGCTTTACCCAGTGAGTTTCTTCTTTGTGCAGTATTGAAAGTGAGGACCTAACTTCCTGCAGCCACTCACCACAGTCACAAGGCATTTCACTGCAAGTCTAGGAAGATGTTTGGAGAGGAGTGAAGGGGGAAATTCTGGCTCTGCAGCAGCTACTCTCTGACAGTGGAGCTGACCTAATGTGGCAGGTCCTGAGAGGAACAGTGTGGCTGGAGGAACGTTGTAGTGGGTGGATGTCAGATTGAGATCTTCAGGCTGCCAGATACGTGCCGATGGCACCTCATACACAGAAGAGTAAGTCAGAAACTTTCATACCTGTTTGTTCCTCAGTACCAGAATGGTGCATAAGATCACTTCAACTGGGAACACATGAAAGCCTCTCTTGGTACATCTGTGACTTGCAGTAGGCATCATCTTCCAGATGCAAGTATATCTTCAGGATACAGATGTATGAGCCACAAACTCAATGTGCATCTATCCTGCTAGACTTCTTTATGTAAAAGATAGTCAGTTGATTTTGATACCTTTGAAATGAAATGAAGGCATTTAGGAAACAAAGTCCTCCAACAAGACTTGGGCTTTATTGAGTGCTACAGAAGTGACAGAGGCTTTCTAGGACTGACATGATGTATTGCCTCATACTTTCAGAACAACATCCAAATGCTAAAACTGTTTAAAAAACCATTTGATGCACAGCTCCTCCTCCACTTGACATTTAAATTCCAAGATCAAGATTAGGAGAAGCAAATCAAAATGCCTGTATTTAAAATCAGGTGACACTCTACTAGTACCACTTACCTGACTATCAGCTCAGTAGAGGGGAAGTCTGACTCTCAACAATCTGTTACCAAGAGAGGTACACAGAAGTACCTTCTACTTACAGTTGCATACACGGTGGATCTATGTGATGTTACTATGGATTAGGAATGTTGGCTGAGTTCTGTGACAGGAGAAAGGCTTTATGTTTGTGAGGAATCCCAGTTGCTTCGTGGAAGAAATTTCTTTATTACTTCCTTGATTAAAAAAAAACCCAACCACCCCACAAAAAATACATACACACAAAACCAGCTAACACCTGGGAACACGAAGATGGCCACAAAGACAGTTGGAGTGCTGGAGCACCTCTCCTATCAAGACTGACTCAGAGAATTGGAGTTGTTCAGCCAGGAGAAGAAAAAGCTCTGGGGAGACCTTAGAACCCCTTCCAGGCCCTTGAGGGGCTCCAGGAAATCTGGAGCGGGGCTGGTGCCAGGGGCAGGGAGGGACAGGCCAAGGCCTGGAGGAGAGCAACTGTAGAGGAGCTGGGAGGCAGAAATCCTTCCCTGGTTGGGGTGAGGCCCTGGCACAGAGTGCCCAGAGAAGCTGGGGCTGCCCCTGGATCCCTGGCAAGGTTCAAGGCCAGGCTGAATGGGGTTTTGGGCACCCTGGGCTGGTGGGAGGCGTCCCTGCCCATGGCAGGAGTGGCACTGAGGTGCTTTGAAGTCCCTTGGAACCTATCCTGTGACTCTATGAAAGTATAGCAGAGTACATTTTGAGTAAATTTCTCTATTTTAGCTAGATATTAAGGAACAGGGAGAAGATAAGTTGCAGATTTTCAAAATGATGTGATTACGTGACTTGTTTAATTTTGTTGGTGTGTATTTGTGAAGACAGCAACTTAAAATCATAGAGCAGTGACATGAGACAGATTCTGTTCTCTGAAGCACATCAACAGCCTGAGACAAGCATACAGGAAGCATCATTGGCTTACCAGGACAGGACTTAAATTGCATGGTAGTTTTACCAGCTTTGTTGTTTGTTGTTTATCCCTCAGAAGCACATGTCAGCTGACAGTTACAGTGTTGTGTTCCCCTCTACCATGATCATCCAATCCATCTTCCCAGCACAATTTTATCCTGCATAATCTTCCTTCTATGCTTTCCTCTGCAGAACTCTTGAGTCACATTTCTTTGAAAGACTTCTACTGCCACGTAGGTTGCCAACTCTAAGCCATCTTGGCCAAAAAGCCTTTGAGCTTCCAATCTGTAGCTGTGCTGCTGCAGAGACAGGACAGCATGCTAGATTGGAGACATTGTGTTTGTCTCAGGAAGTTTTTCTTCATGTTCCTTGTTTGCTAGTTTGTCTGGACCATTCAAAAGATAGAGCTGCTCTTCGTACACAGCACAGAAAACAGCTACCTGGTTGCTTCTGTTCTGTTCTGTGCTTGGCTTAGGCACATGAGGAGCCCCACTGACTGATAATGCAGAAGTCCATGTGCTCAAGTTCTTTGGTAAAACCATCTATTTCCTTTCTGCTCTTCAAAGTCTTAGTGGGATAATTGCAGTTACTAAAATTGGGTGTTGCAGAGGTCAGAACTCACGGCCTGAACCGTGCTTAATCACAGCTCTGAGGAGTTCACACTAAAGACAACTCCAAAAGTCACAACTAGCACCTGAGAAAAAAAAAAAGGGGGGGCTTTATTTCAGCATGTTCAATACATTTTTAAAGCAAACCTAAAATTTCACATCTATTTTTAGCTGGAAAGCATCAGCACTGTAAAACCTATACTGTGTGCGATCCCTGGTACATCTCCAGCACAAGACTAAACCAGATCTACTTGGATCTGGAGAAGTTTTTCTTATGGTGACTGACAGGTAGCCTGTACCTGCCTTGCAGGTACCTGCCTACTTCCTTGAGCTGAATGCATCTGGCAGATGGATGTTGTGTGAGAAATAGATCTGTTGTGGGAAATACAGGGCAAAATAGCTGCTAGTTACATTTGTGCAACACAGCCAAAGCTCTGAGCTAGTTCTGGCGTTTACTTATTCCTAGTAAAATGAGCTGCTAAAACTAATTTTGAACCAGGTCTAATAAAATGCTGACCCTGCCTGAAGAAATATTTTTCCCTATCAGCTACTTGAGCATTTTGGAGCTAATTTTGGTCACTAATTTATGCATCTCTAAGCATGATGATACACACATAATGTCTTTTGGAAAAACATTAGTTAAGGCTGACAATAGTAACTGGCAGGTACACTGTAGGAGTTGTTTAGAGTGTTTGCTATCCTTTCTAGGGAAAATAATTTATGTGCTTCTCCAGACTAAGAACTTTAATAATGACCTTCATTTAGGAACTACATAGCAGGAACAGGAATACAGCAGAGAACAGAATCCCCAAAGCATGAAATCCTAATCCGTTGGCCCAGCCAGCAAATCGCCTTAGGAGAGTGGGGTTTGTGGAGGTCTGCAGCAGCAATTGCTCCTCTCAGTAGAAAAGTAAACAAAAATGCTAGGCAGTACAGTGGATCATTTTAGAGGTGAGAGGACTGAATATTTACATGGCTTTTCTTTTTTATATGCTTCCTGAGTAAATTTTGTTAAATCCTGACATTTCTTCCTCTCTTCCATGCTCTGTTTTTATATTTCATTTAACAACCTTGCCATGGTCAAATCTGTATCCATCAATCCAATTCTCTCCCATGTCTGCCTCTACTTCCCTTTTAATTGCTAAAGAATGCCAACCTTTTGTTCCATATTAAATCCTGAGACCTTTCCTTTAGAGCAACTTACAGCACGGTAGCTGTATATCACTTATTTACTAGTACATTAATTTGATAGTTATTGTCCTTTTGCTTTGACAACTTGCACAGTTCTGGGTAGAATCACAGAATTGTGGGGGTTGGAAGGGACCTCCAGAGCTCATCGAGTCCAACCCCCTGCCTAAGCAGGGTCCCTAGGACATGTCACACAGGTTGGCATCCAGACAGGGCTGGAATATCTTCAAAGAAGGAGACTCCACACCTTCCTGGGCAGCCTGTCCCAGGGCTCCCTCATCAGGAAGAAGTTCTTCCCCAGATTGGTGTGGAACTCCCTGTGCCCCAACTTGACACCATCGCCCCTTGTCCTGTCCCCACAGACACTGAGAAGAGGCTGGACGTTTCCTTCTGTCCCACGCTTCAGATATTGATAACCATTGATCAGATCCCCCCTCAGTCTTCTCCAGGCTGACCAGTCTCAGGTTACTCAGCCTTTCCTTGTACGGGAGATGCTCCAGGCCCTTCATCATCTTTGTGTCCCTCCGCTGGACTCTTTCCAGGAGAATTACAGGGCGGCCTGTTTCAGCATGCACAGGCCCTGCCTCGCTCCACTGCCTCCTGGCTGAGACTGACCTGATGATAGAAAAAGCCAGCAGACTGCTCTGAGAGAGATGCCAGGGAAACTCAGAATCAAAGACTCTAGGAAACGAGTGATTATCCCCGGATGGCACTACAGACCTTACAGGGCAGGTTAGGAGAACAAGGTCGCTTGTTTACCTCTTTCTGTGTGTTTTGAGAATGTGATTATTAGGATCCTCTCAGCATGAGTAACTTTTTCTGTCTCATGGGAACATGAGGATATTGTCAGGGCTTATGTCTTCGGTGAAGAGAGCTAGGCCTCCAGCAGGCCTGCTGTCTTCCCCGACAGTTCTCTGTGACTGAGTGAGGAATGAAGCTGTACCAAGGGAACTGTTTGGAAATACAAAATGAGGGGAGTGGAGGCAAAGCTTTTCTGCCTCCCAGACCTCACATGTGGGTAAAACACATCCACACATATGACCGAATGACATTAGCTTGAACTAAATATAGTGCCTCAGGATCTGCCCTGCTGTCCTGGTGATGCTGAATGAACAAAGGCAAGGGTTATGTTATCTCCCAGGGTGATCTAAACTGCTGCAGCTGATATTGGCCTCGATGGGCTTCTGGAGGTTCCTGTTAGCAAGAGGCAGTGGTGGGTGGAGCAGTTCCTTTCTGTCAGCCTGAGATGCACAGCAGCACACAGCATCTCCCACCTCCCTGGCTGCTGCTGGATACTGTGTAGGAGGAAATTCCTGTAACCTTTCCTAGAGAGAACCTAGAAATAACTTTCCCTTCTCTTGTCATGCCTTTAGAGTTTAGATGATGCAAGGAAAAATTCTACAGATCCTGAGGGGTCTTCAGGTGCCATTTGGAAATATGTCAGTAGTCTTGGTGTGTAGTGACCTTCACCTTGCACACCTGTGCAGATGCTGAGTGGTGAGAGAGAAGTGAAGCTTCAGCTATTCCAAATCTGGCCCTGCAAGGGAAATGTGAAATATCGAGCCTGCTTAGCCCTGAGAAGTTCATCTCTGTCCTCACATTTTCCTCCGTCCTAGTTTGTGGAAGCAGGTAAAATGGGGGGTTGAGGAAAGGCAGACCTGTTAGAGCTGAAAAGAGAAGGGGACATGCTTAGTGGGGTAGGTATATACAAGTTTGTGTTGATACACATTGAAGAGTTTATTGTAGCCACTGAACTGGTTTGATAGTAAATGTGACTTTGATCTCAGAGGCTGTCAACTTCAGTGAAGTTTCATACTCCATATGAACAGATCCTGCCTTACTGTTGTCAAGGGGAAGGCAAAGCTTGGCTTAGAATTGTCAAATGAGCAGTGATTTTTCAGATCAAAAAAAAGTTTTATAAGTTCATTAAACATTTTTAATGTTAAAAACTTTCAAGAACTGTTGCAAATCTTGCCAAGTGTGGAATTTTGCTGGGACTGTCAGAAAGTGAAATACTAGGAAAATAGTCTCCTTTAAAATCAGTTTAGTTTTGACATCATACATTGTGATCAAAGACATAGGGATTAGGTATTAAAGTTGTGTTGTTAATAAACAGGATTTTAATGAGTTAGTAGATGTCTTTGGTTGAAACTGATGCAGTTCACTTCAGGGATAAATATTTAAAACCACAGGAGGGTCATCCCTTTTAGGAGGCTGGAGCAGTAGGAAGATAAGTGCAGTTGTAGTCACAGAGTTTCTCTATGTCCCAGGACAGAACCTAAATACATTTCCAAACCTCAAAAGGCATTTGTGAATCAAGTTAATGTTAAGCAGCTCCATCCTGCTCCTTTAGTCAATATTATTTTCAAAGCCTCTTATTTCCATGGGGCTTCCCTTCATCCTGTTTCGAAGTAATCCTTGTACTGGGGTAATCAGTGGTGCCAAATTAGAGTGATTTGGATCTCTGTTTTGGTAGAAGATATCAAAGCAGAGGACATGGGGGTATCTCCTAGATCCTTCCTGGGTGTCTGCATTTGAGAGGGTTGCTTTTGTCTTTCCATCTCTATTCGACTTGAATCCAAAACTCGAAGGGCACAATTCAGAGACCTGATAAACAACCCTCCTCAGTAATCAACTTAGCAACATGAGGAAAACAAACAAAGCACCCCAAAGATATTTTTGCAGCCCAGCATGACTCAGTGTTGCTCAATTCACTGCTACATCAGAGCCTGGGGCTGACCCATGGAAAGCAAACCATATCTTAGAAGGAGGTTCATTTCAGAAGCTGATAGAGTCTGGGAGCATTCCAGAAGTGGTTTAGTTTGCCTCTGGGAAGGTTTGAGTACCAGTAGCTAGGGAACAATTCAGCAACAGCTTGTTTCTCAAAGATTTAACTCTATTTGTTGTGCTTGCAAGGATAAGGAAATAGCTTCTCCTGATCAGTTTGAATAAATGTTTCATGAACACATAAATAGCTAATGTAAAAGGAATTTAAATGTGTTACCCAGGCACAATTCACTCTTACTGAGTGTGAAATACTAAGAAAAATGCCACAGAGCTGCTTTGTAGTTAAAAATACTGCAAGCAGGAATGTGCCTCTGCATGGAGGGGTGACTACCTGGGACTGTACTGGCTGAGCATCAACACCTGTCTGTTAACTTCTTGTGAGCTGGCATGGGCAAATCAAAGTTACCTTTTAAATCACACTGGTAACATTAAGCTTCTGATTTATTCTCTCCTGTTCATGTCCTTCAGGCTCAGTTAAATGATACCTCTCACAATCAGGCCTCTTCCTCTACGGGATTTAAAGCACCACATCTGCTCAGGTCAGTAATATGGGGGAACAAACCCAAGGTAAATACACTGGTAATCTAGTAGTGCCTGAAGGCTGGAGCCTTTTGGGAAGGCTTTTAAGACTCAAACCTCGTAATCGCATCTGCAGGTGAAGTAACCAGCATTGCTTGTCTCTAAGAAGGAATTTGATCTGGTATCTGGCACTGCATCTTCCAATGGGGACCTTAAGCATATTCATTGGACAAGAGGACCTTTTTGAGTCTTAGTTTGACCTTGTATGGCAGCATTTATTTAATTTTGAACTGTATGGTAGGGTCCAGGCTCCTTTGTGCTTGCAAAGGATGGGCACCACTTTGAAATGCTGATAAATAGGGGAATATGTGGATAGAAGGGGACACAAAATTAAGAGTATGGCTAAGTGATTCTAATCAAGTCAAGTAGTTTGAGTATTCCAGGATCATAGGTAGAAATGGATACCCCAAATTTAAGTTTTTCTCCCTGTTACAAGACCTTTGTGGGCCTAACCAAGAAAAGAACAGTACCACTATGTAGTAACTGCTTTTGCACCTTGCTGAATCTGAAGTTAAAAAGATCCAAAGAAGGAACTAGTAGATGTTAAATCTGCCAGGGTGCTTAAAATGTAAGTCTTTTTAACTGGGCAAGTAATTCAGATCGATAAGGGCAGCAATAGTAAAAACCCTCCAGCTAAAGCAACTTTCCTGAGGAACACATTTATCTTGAAATAGGGAAGCAGTAAAATGGGATGAATTATATCATTCACAAAGACCTTGGTGAACTCCATGCCTGGAAACACTGAGGAATTACACGAGTGACCTATTTTGATTTCACCGGAGGATGAAGTAGCTGCCTAGTCAGTCACCTTTGTACTGAAGTTGTACTGATTAACAGGCATCACAATGGGAGCAGCTGGAACTACCACCAAAGGCAGGTTAGGGGAACTTCTTTTTTCAAAGGCAGCATTTGCATTTAAATGAGAAAGTTAGACACCTGGAAGTGTGGCAGTGGTTCCACAGTACATAGGCAGCATTAATCCCTGAAAAGAGAAGTCAGCAGTGCCTACCCAATTCCACAGCCAGGTCTGGACAGGATGAGAGCTGGGCAGTAAGAAACCAAATGAGGGTTAATAAAAGCAAGTGTAGAGTCTTGCACCTGGGAAGGAATAACTGCTGGAATCAGTACAGGCTGGGGGTGACCTGTTGGAAAAGAGCTCTGTGGAGAAGGACCCGGGGGTGCTGGTTGATGACAGGTTGGCCATAAGGCAGCAGTGTGCCCTGGTGGCTAAGAGAGCCAATGGGATCCTGGGGGCCATCAAGAGGAGTGTGGCCAGCAGGTCGAAGGAGGTGATCCTCTCCCTCTACTCTGCACTGGTCAGGCCCCAGCTGGAGTGTTGTCTCCAGTTCTGGGCTCCCTGGGATAAAAAGGACAGGGATCTCCTGGAGAGAGTCCAGAGGAGGCTGAGGAGATGATGAAGGGCCTGGAGCATCTCCACTGTGAGGGAAGGCTGAGTGAGCTTGGACTGGTCAGCCTGGAGAAAAGAAGGCTAAGAGGGGATCTTATTAATGTTTATCAGTATCTGAAGTGTGGGGTGCAGGGGGAAATGACCAGCCCCTTCTCAGTGTCTGTGGGGACAGGACAAGGGGCAATGGCCTCAAGTTGGAGCACAGGGAGTTCCACACTAATATGAGGAAGAACTTCTTCCTGGTGAGGGTGAGGGAGCCCTGGGACAGGCTGCCCAGGGGGTGTGGAGTCTCCTTCCCTGGAGGTATTCCAGCCCCATTTGGATGCCAACTTGTGTGACCTGTCCTAGGGACCCTGCTTTGGCAGGGGAGTTGGACCCGAGGGGCTCTGGAGGTCCCTTCCAACCCCTACAATTCTGTGATTCTGTGAACTCCATTCCTATAGGTGAGACCTTGCCTTCCTACTCAGACAACAAAACTTTAAGTTACTCCTATTAATTTTGTTAATTGTTAACTGACAGGAAGCCAGTTTTACATGGAAGTTCCCCAACATCTCAGAGCTTTCATGAAAATTAATTTGTTCAGAGCCATGGATGATAGGCTAACCAGTGATTTATTTAAGTCTAGATAGTACAGTGAACCCAACTGGGTTTTTTTTACCTCTAAGAGCTTGGCTCAGATATAACTCCACATCACTCTAATATAAAAGTTGCTCTAAGGTGGTCGTGGCACCTTTTAAAAGTAGGTTAGGGATAACTTGCCAAGTGTTCTGTAGTTTCTGTTCAAGAAAGCTAAAGGACAAGGCCAGGGATATTTCCACCTGGACTGATGAAGGTATTTGTGTGCTGTAATGGGAGGGGTAAAGAGAAGAGAGTTGAGGTGGCATCTCTTCACTTCCCACAGTGTAAGATAGCTGACCTTAATGCTAAGTCTGCTTTCTCCACCAGATTTAAAGACTTCTCCTAATGGCTTGTGGTATTTAATATAAATCTTATCTTCACAGAGCATCATTCATCTGCTATGTAAATAGTACACCCAGTACTAAAATAGCACCTGCCATCTGGATGCTGCAGGTGGATGTGGTGTAAAGCTTGGCTTGGAATTACAGGTTCAGTTCTACACCAGAGTAAAATCTGTGCTCAGTCAGCGGGGAGACATGTCTGAGGGAACACAGGCTGGAAGCCATAGCACACAAATCTAAACCCAGAGGAAATCAGATAGCATCAGCTTTCATGTATTCAGCAGGGCTTTGTGTAGTTAACTGTTCCAGAAAGGCATGGAAAAACCTGATTGTTTGCACAAGTCATTTAACACATCTTAGGCTGCATTGGCTTGTCCCAGGGATGCAAAGACATTTCTGCAACTTACTGAAGAGTCACTCCAGCAGATAGCTTTAACACTCCAAGTCAGGAATGGATGAGGCTACAATACACATTGTCCTCTCTAGAGGGAGGAAGTTAGTTCCCAGCTTTGAGGCCCATTGTAGTTCGAAATTCCATATGGCCTGTACTTATCTCAAGTCAACTTCAGCTTCCCTGCTTTGCTTATGGTCTATTTTAAGTCATTCCATCTTGGAGGATAAATTTCCTCTGGAGTTACACAGAGATGAGTCCCCATGAACTTGCATTTAGTACAACTTTACCTGTTGCACAAGTGGATTCCTCAGGATTTTAAACTCTTATAACTTACTACAAGGACACAAAATCCAAAGAGCTAGCATGCAGGGCTGATCAAAGCCAGATAATGAGGACTGGAGAAAATGCTTGAATAATAGCTAAGAGAAAGCAACAGCTGTTCTATAAAGAGGGGCACTGTTTATTAGCTGATTATCTTGAGGCCATTTTAGTTTAATGACATTTAATATTACCAGCTACCATTTTGATGAAGTAACTTTAGAGACTTCTTTATTGTTTTTCAAAACCCCTAGAGCCAGTTACCTATGTAACCTTGGACCTTGAAGTCCTGGACAGAGTAGTTTATAAACTGAAGTAGAGAAGCCCATGGAAAACCACAGAATGCTGCAGCTTCCTCCTGCATGTTACCTTGGCTGGTTTAGCAGGTGGTAGGGTGTAATTCTCATTACTTTTAGAATCACAGAATCATAGAATTGTAGGGGTTGGAAGGGACCTCCAGAGATCATCGGGTCCAACCCTCCTGCCAAAGCAGCTCCCTAGGACACATCGCTCAGATAGGCGTCCAGACGGGTCTTGAATATCTCCAGAGAAGGAGACTCCACCACCTCCCTGGGCACCCTGTCCCAGGGCTCCCTCACCCTCACTGGGAAAAAGTTCTTCCCCATGTTGGTGTGGAACTTCCTATGCTTGAACTTGCAGCCATTGCCCCTTGTCCTGTCCCTACAGACACTGAAAAGGGGCTGGCCAATTCCCCCTGCATCCCCTGCTTCAGATAATTATAGACATTAATTAGGTCCCCCCTTAGTCTTCTCAAGGCCGAAGAGTCCCAACTTACTCAGCCTCTCCTCATAGGGGAGATGCTCCAGGCCCCTAATCATCTTCATAGCCTCCTCTGGACTCTCTCCAGGAGATCCCTGTCCTTTTTAAACCAAGGAGCCCAGAACTGGAGACACCCCAGGATCCCATTGGCTCTCTTAGCCAGCAGGGCACACTGCTGGCTCATGGCCAACCTGTCATCAACCAGGACCCCCAGGTCCTTCTCCACTGAGCTCTTCTCCAGCAGGTCAGCCCCCAGCCTGTACTGATACAAATGGTTGTTCCTCCCCAGGTGCCAGACTTTACACTTGCACTTGTTGAATCTCATCTGGTTTCTCCCTGCCCAGCTCTCCAGCCTGGCCAGGTCTCTGGATGGCAGCGCAGTGTCCTGCGTGTCAGCCACCCCTCCCAGCTTTGCATCATCGGCACTTGCTGAGGGTGGATGCTGTTCCCTCATCAAGGTCGTCAATGAAGATATTGAACAGGACTGGACCCAACACCGAGCCCTGGGGAACACCACTAGTCACAGGCCTCCAGTCAGACTCTGCTCCACTGATCACAACCCTCTGAGCCCGGTCCGACAGCCAGTTCTTGACCCACCTTGAATATTTTGTATTAAACTGCATTAGTTGGCATTAGTTAGGAACGTGCTTTTAAGTCCCATACCATGAACCTGAAAACAACATGTTATACATTACTTTTCAACAATTTAGGAGGCAATTTTGAAGTAAAAACAAACAACCGACCCACAGAACAAACTCAAGTACCCAGGAATGATTTATTTGCCAGGTCAGGTCAAGTTTTTGCATTCAGCCCACTTCGGACCTCACAGCTTATGGTGGTGATGCAGCTTCAACAGCTATCTCATGACTTATCATTGCTCTTTGAAGCTGCAGATTTATTTAAAAATTATCTAGTAAAAATTATTTCCTCAGCTGTTAGATGTTGAGGTAAGTCCCCCATCACAGCGCTTGCTTTTCATAAAATATAGTCACTGCTTCAAGGGTTAAGCATCTTATAATACTTTATGACAAAAACCAGACTCCCAACCATAAAGATCTGAATTTAAAAATAAATAATATTCCCTACAAGCTCAAACTGTTCCTTCCTCTACCCCTTCCACAGGGAAGTCCTAGAGGTTGGCAGAAGTTCAGGGATGAGGTTGCCTTTTAAAATTATTGGTAACATCAGCACCTGCAGTCTTGAAGAAGGACTTTTATTTAGAGTGAGAAAGGAATTATTAAAGTTAGGAACCTGGATAATGCCTCCTTTTGTTACAAGGAGAACATTGCCCCCCCAGGCTAGCTCTGTAGGAGACAGGTAAAGCAAGGTCCCGACCCTGGGAAGCTGGGTTTTCCTCCTCTTCAGGCCGTCCTACTGGAGCATGCTCAGGAAGGAAGGAAGCTCAACTTTCTAACTGATTCAGCCAAAAACGGCAAAGAAGGTATTTCTAAACCTACAGTTTAATTCCTACCTGTTTCCATAAAAGTTTTCAAAGAAACAATTAAAGTGGGAACTTCTGAAAGACACAAAGCTCCTTGAGCAAGGTGTCCTTGGTGCCAGCTGACCTGTGCTGGGCAGGAGGAGCAGGCTGCAGAGCTGCTGCACCCAGTGGGTGGATCTCTTTGAATGAGGGCTAAGGAAGAGAAAGGACAGGTCCCAAGCTTGGGCTGCTTCTCGTTCAGCTAAAGTTCATAATTCTAGCTTGCTTTATTTTTATTATAATTTTATTGTTTTTCCATTTAGAACTAGGTATCTGGAATAGATCAGTCCTAGGAAGGGTGGCACAATGCTTGTGTTCGGTTTCTCATCTTTCTCTGATTTCCCAACCTTTTTTCTTTGCTTATTTTTTTGTCTATCAAGAAGGGCTATCATCTGTCAGGTTTTTCTTTTGAACTGCTAGACACTAATCTCAAGTCTGGATCACACTGATTCATGAAGAGAGAGAGAATTATCACCTTTGAATCACTTGACTGAGCAGTGACGTCGCGAGTACTCAGTGTAGGAATGCCACTTTCAGTTCAGACTCCACGGGGTGATGTGGGGGTTGGAAGTATTCTGATAAAATAATCAAAGGTAGTTACATAGAAACCAATTCTTAAGACACAGAAAAATAGGTTAAAGTATCCATTGAGCCATTACTGAGGAGCTGTTGAATTATTAGGTTCTTGTTTCTTACATTTGTCTTATGGAGCTGAGGAGACTGCTATAGACACCGGTTATGCTGCTAGGAAACCACTTACCATCTTCCAGCTTGATTTAATTATTTAGGCCTCTAATCAGTAGAATTAGATGAAACTGAACAATGATTGGTTTAGGTTAGGAAAATTGGTAAGATTATACAAATCAGTAAACCCAATCATTTTAAAGGTTGAAGTGAAGAGTGAATGTTTTAAGAGTGACCAAAGTGATCAAAATTATCTTGTTTGATATGTAATTAGCTTGTTTGATGTGTGACCAAGGGAGTGGGTGATGAAACTAACTGACCATGGCAACAACTAATGCTGCTGCACTTCATGTACCGTCCTACCCCATCTCAACAGTGGCCCAAGGAACATGCCTTGTGCAGGATGTTCTGGATATTGCCCATGCCCATAACAAAGAGGGACACGGGCGTGCGACTGCCGATGATCTCTGGAGAGCCGTGAGGCACCAGCTCAAGTCACTGAGAACGCATGGTGGGGAGGAGAACATGCAGATAACTTCCAAGATGCCATTTATCATAAGCCAGCCTGTTCCAAGAAATATAATGGATATGTATAGCTTTATTCCATAGAACCTGCATGGGTTTGGCTGTGCAGCACCCACGTTAGGTGGAGCAGACCCCTGTGCATCCAGTGCTGCAGTAAAGAATGCCTGCCTTTTACACTGCAGTGGGGTTCTGAGGTTTATTCACCGTTTTGGATAAGACAGGCAGTGTAAGTGAAATTAAACACGCCAATCTAACCCTGGCATTTGGACAGCAGTCGTTCTGGTGGATATGGGACATGCTGGTGTTATTTGCTCAGGCTGAGCAAATTATTACCAGCCTATTACCAAGAATGCTTCCATGCTGTCTCTTTTGTTGGGGTTTTTTTTTGGCCCACGTGATGCCCCCATAAACTGTCCATACCTCTCTGCCATTTCAGAATAGCAAAGCCAGTCCCTGGCTCTGAAGATCTGTGCTCTGAAGTGCTCTTTTTTGTCTTCAAGTGAGAGCTCTGCCAGGGACGCAGAAATCCTTTCACTTCTCGGATTTCACCATTAGATGTCCCTGACTGATCATCCTTATTCCAGTCTAGTCCTGCCTCCGTAGCGCAGGCAGCACTGCGTCATACCTGCATTGTGGTGGCAGCTCTGGAGCCTCCTGGGAGGCGGGGGGTGCTTTGGGGACGTGGTGGAGACAAAGAAGATTGCTGATTGCCTTCCCTGCTGCGTAGGAGGAAAGCAGAGAGGAGTTCAGGCAAGCAGTGGGCTTGTTTGCCAGTCCCAGGCGTTACCAAAACATTATCTGAGGGGGACAGCACTTGGTCCTCTCTTCGAGAAATCCTTCTTCTCTTAATGCTAGTATGTGTGTGTTTGGTTAATCATGCCCTGAGAACAAGCAGTGCTGAGTGTGATTACTTTTAAACCAGTACCCAGCTGTCTTTGGAGATGAGTTTGAGCCTGCCTGGGTGCAGTTTTACTGCACGTTGCCCTGAGTGCAGAACTTGCTTATTGATGAGGAAGAAAAAGGTGCATGGGGGATGATGTTCTGGGCAGAAGTCCAGATGTCATTTTGCAAAGATGTGCTTATCCAGAGATGGAAGGTAATGAAGGGCTGCTTCTTCCATGCCTCGGGGGGAGACATCACTGTAGGGGGGGTTGGGATGGGACCTCTGGCTTTCTTGCTGTTTGGGAGTGAAGGCTGTTGGATGCCAACTGTACATGCAGAGGGCTGTTGGGAAAATGGGATGCTCCCTTTAGACATATCATCCCGTGGACATTTACTATTTAGTGTGTGGCTGGTCAAAATTACTTATGCCCTAAGAGAGTCCTGTCAGGGAAACACTGTTAGTCCAGTGGCAGTTTTGGGATACTATGTCACATTCTGCATTCCTTGTCCTCACTGAAACAAACCTGGTTCAACTGAGTATGTGAGTCTGCATTAGTTTCTGCAATGGACTCCCCACTGGGTAGCAGTATGCACACTAATAACTAGGCACTGGTTACAGGGCAGTTATTTTCTACAGGCCTAACAACTTTTTATTCTATGAGCAAATGCAGAGAACATACTAAAATTCAACTTTTTTAACAGGAGGAAATATCTCTAAAAAAGAGTTAATGTAAATATACCTTCTGTCTGAACGTTGCCCTCATGGTAATATCATGATTACAAAGGCAAACAGCAACTATTTTCATATAACCCACATCATTTTTTGCACTTTGTTTTTTTCAAATCCTGTTCTCACTGTTTAAATTTGTATTTAGACCATGGATACCACTACATAAACAGTAATGTAGAATAAAGGGTAGAAAGATTTGCTGTGCCAAAGAGATTTGCTATTATTCATCTGTTAAAATAAGGTGATAAAATAGTCCTAAAGAAGGCAAACTCATTTTATTCCATATGTCTTTGTGCCATTCACCTTGGGTAAGAGGAAATCAAATGCTCTGGTGATTATAAAAATAGCAGAGAAGTAGGATTACTGTGGGAGAACTTAAGCTTAACGCCACTGTAATTTGAACCTGTTCTTTCCCTTTTTCATCTAATATTTCTAACTTACAGCCAAGCAGGCTAGAAATACTTGGAATTGTTTATCAGTGAAGTCATCACCAGAATAGCCACCTCATGGAATTAGTTGCTAATGAGATTATTAGGCCTGTGTTTATTTTGTGGGCTCTGAATAGCCGACATAAACTTACAACATTGTTATTTTGCAGTTAAGATTGTGTCTGCAGCTCATTTTCTTTTCCAAGACTAATATACCAGAGCTCCCAGAAAGTAACAGGACTGTTTGTATTGTAGAAATCTTCCTTATGCACTGGAGAAAAATGACCTTGTCCGAGTTGCCAGCCAACTGCATGATTTAAACTAATCAGACAAATCACAACACCAAAATCAGGAAGAGAAGGGGTTCTTCTTTTGATGCATTTTCCTAAAGCCCTGTTCTAAATGTGCTGATTTTACCTCATATTTTACTTCAATAGTGAGGCAAAGTCAACTATGGGGGACCAGGGCTATGCAAGAATTGTGCATGATGATGATGATGATATAAGTGAGCTCAGTAGAGTTTGAAAAAAAAAATCTGAGAATGACACTGTTCAGCAGTTGATATGAGGAACTGGTGAAAAATTCTGTCTCCATGTAAAATCCAGAGGAAAATTTTGCAAAAGCAATGTATAATTGCACAAGTAGCAGTGTTCAGTGCTGTTTCTCTTTAACATGTTTGACTTGTCTGTGGAATTTTTTCAAATACAGTTGATCAGAACACTGTTAGGCCTAATTGGAGAGATTTTATATATGCCACTGGTATATTACAGGCTGCTTGGAACATAAGAATTGCTGTGTTGTGTGAGACCCTGGAATCTCTGATGGTTCAGAACCAGGTACCTTAGAATCAAATTATAGATGGTCTGGTTTGGTCAGGGCCCCAAAGATCAGACAGTTCCAACTCCCTGCCACAGGCAGGGCCACCAACCTCCAGGCATGATCTAGATGAGGATGCCCAGGGCCTCATCCAACCTGGCTTTGAACACCCCCAGGGATGGGACACCCGCCACCTCTCTGGGCAGCCAGCTGCAGCACTTCACCACTCTCTCTGTAGAGAACTTCCCCCTAATACCTTAGAAAACCACAAAATCACCATTGACCAGAGAGGGCTTTTTATCAAATCAGCCACCAACTATCAGTGGTTATGTTCTAGAGTCTGAATATCTAGTTATCATCCAGCCTTACTAATACAACTGATACCCTGTTCCCATCTCATACACCTCCTTCAACCATGCAGGGTACTTCAATAACATGTACTGGTAAAAAACCATCCTTCAGAATTGCCTGTGTGAATTTTTGGAGTGTGCCCATTATTGTAATATCTTCATTGACGACCTTGATGAGGGAACAGCATCCACCCTCAGCAAGTGCCGATGATGCAAAGCTGGGAGGGGTGACTGACACACAGGACACTGCGCTGCCATCCAGAGACCTGGACAGGCTGGAGAGCTGGGCAGGGAGAGACCAGATGAAATTCAACAAAAGCCAGTGTAAAGTCTGGCACCTGGGGAGGAACAACCATTTGTATCAGTGCAGGCTGGGGGTGACCTGCTGGAGAAGAGCTCTGTGGAGAAGGACCTGGAGGTCCTGGTTGATGACAGGTTGGCCATGAGCCAGCAGTGTGCCCTGGTGGCCAAGAGAGCCAATGGGATCCTGGGGGGCACCAGGAGGAGTGTGGCCAGCAGGTCGAAGGAGGTGATCCTCCCCCTCTACTCTGCCCTGATCAGGCCCCAGCTGGAGTGTTGTCTCCAGTTCTGGGCTCCTTGGTTTTTTTAAACCAAGGAGATCCTTTTTAGAACAGGGATCTCCTGGAGAGAGTCCAGAGAAGGGCGACAAAGATGATTAGGGGCCTGGAGCATCTCCCCTATGAGGAAAGGCTGAGTAAGTTGGTACTCTTCAGCCTTGAGAAGAGAAGACTAAGGGGGGACCTAATTAAAGTCTATAATTATCTGAAGCAGGGGATGCAGGGGGAATCAGCCAGCCCCTTTTCAGTGTCTGTGGGGACAGGACAAGGGGCAATGGCTGTAAATTGGAGCACAGGAAGTTCCGCACCAACATGGGGAGGAACTTTTTCCTAGTGAGGGTGAGGGAGCCCTGGGACAGGCTGCCCAGGGAGGTGGTGGAGTCTCCTTCTCTGGAGATATTCAAGTCTCGTCTGGACGC
This sequence comes from Laterallus jamaicensis coturniculus, assembly GCA_022605575.1. Classification (NCBI taxonomy): domain Eukaryota; kingdom Metazoa; phylum Chordata; class Aves; order Gruiformes; family Rallidae; genus Laterallus; species Laterallus jamaicensis. Next base: position 4,961,469 of record JAKCOX010000014.1, read on the forward strand.
CTATCTATGTAATATGAGATAGGGAGCTGCTTTGGCAGGGGGGTTGGACCCGATGATCTCTGGAGGTCCCTTCCAACCCCTACAATTCTATGATTCTATGATTCTGTGTGTTGGGTGTCATCCCTACACCTGGGTTGAACTTTAACCTGGATTAACTTGGGCCAGCAGGTATTAACTTGTTTTGCAGAGCATTTCTTTAGTTAGATGTCTTTGAAGGAGCTCTCACTGAAAACGCACAAAGAGCAGAGATTTTTGCCTAACCAAAGTTTCCCTTGATTATTTTGTTCTGCTTCGAGGTACAAAAGCTCTTCAAACTTGAACTTTTCCTCAGCAGAGCTGAGGTAGTGGAGAGTATTTGTGAGGTATTTGTGAACCAAATTCACACAAACAAAAAGCCATAGATTACATTTGTTCTCATTTTCCCAGCATCTGTTCCATTTACCCAGGTCTTGGGTGTACAAAGGACAAAGTTAAAGGGATTCCTCAGTGAAAGGCTATTATTGAGTCACTTGTTCGAGGTGGGGTTCCATCTCTGCATAGACATGGGTCAGTGTTCATACTGGTGTAACACCCTGTCCTCCAGTGAGGTTTGTGTAAAGCAATGTAAAGCAAGTGCCAGTTTTCAGTCTTGCTGCTTCTACCATTTGTGGATCCGTTGGGCAACATTTTGTGGGTTTAAGGCTGAATTTGGGAATAATGATTGCCTTTTAGCACAGAGATCCCTCGTAGCCTTTTCTTTTTCTTCTTAAAAAAAAGCATTTAGTTTAATTGTTGGGAGACTAATAGGCAGGAAAAGGAGATACAATAAAAGATAACATGTTCATGTTTATAAAATCATTAGGCAAGCCTGAGCGAGTTCTCTAATTAACCACAGGAAGACTATATGACTGCTAAATAAATTAGCAGAAAAAATAAAAAATGTAGTCAACTAGAAGATAAGGTATTGTAAGATATTGTTGGTCTTGCTAAAAGTGTTCACACTGGACAAACAGTCAGGAGAACCTCAAGTGAAGGTCTGATGCCTTTTATTCTTTGTGTGAGCATGCCATCAAGTTGTGTGACACTGATTTACAGAGCAGTAAGAGGAAATTAGGTCTGCACTTTTTGCAGACTTAAGACGGTCCATCAACTATTTTTGCTCAGTACATTTGTTGTATTTAATGGTGTTTTAAGGCAGTTTTAGAACTAGAAAAAACAAAGCCAGGAATCGCTTTTTAATGAAGGCAGCATGAGGATTTTTGGAGGCTGGATTACCATACAGTGTGTGCTGTGCTATCAGACTGCTATCCTAAAAGCACCCACATCATTCCCATTTGTGATATGGAGAGGGGACAGTTACTGACCCCCCCTTCTTCAAAAAAAGAAAAAAAATCAACAACAACAAAAAAACCAATCTTGTCCCCTGGGAAAAGAGAATTAAAGCTTGAACCCATCAAGAAGATGATTTGTAGTGGAGTTTCTGAGCATCAGTACATTGCAGTTCTGTCACACACAGTTGTGGCAGTGACTGCATCGAGTGCTTGGGGGGGAGCTGCCAGAATGAACACTCAGCTGCTGGGAAGCACCAAGGAAAGGGCTCCCATGGGTAATGTCTCAAGATCCTGCTGCTTTGCTGGCCCTTGGGTGTGGGAAACAGCTTTTACTAGGCACATCCCTCCTGAGGAAGGCCTGGTTTCTAGGAGAGACAGGCAGATACTGGAAGAGCAGGACTGGTTTGCCTGCCTGTGTTTTGAGAGCAAATCTGAGTTGTGCACTGGAGAAATGGTCCTAATTTGGAACCAAGCCCTAGAAATGTCACAGAGCAGATGATACTAAAATGGCTTTGTGAAGCTGAGTCTTTTACTACCTAGGTGAGATTGTCTTGTCACAATGTAGCTCTTCCATTCATATGCTTGACTTCAACAGGAGGGAAGAAGTGAATCACAGAAACTTACTGTCATTAGAGCTGGGATACAGCTCATCGAGGATGCATATCATCATACTCTGTGCTCTACTTCCTCTGTGATCCAAAAGTGGCCCTGAGCTTTAAGAGCTGTTAGTGAGACGACTTCGAGGCAGCATGCTTAGGAAACTCCATGTATCACAGAACCATGGAATCTCCTGAGTTGGAAGGGACGCATAAGGATGATGGAGTCGAACTCCTGGCTCTACACAGGCCCAGGCAAGCTGGAATATGTAAGGCTGGCCTTCTCAAAGTGTACTTTGAGTGCTGTGGATTGGTGGGACTGGGGATGTGTCTGGGTTATTATGTGCTTTATTATGTCCTGCACAGAGTGGAGCACGCAGGATTACTTCTGAGAAAGTTATTTCCTCAGCATCAGTATGTACAGGTGAGGAACACTTAGTTCTTATTTCACAAGGAATGTGTTTGAAAGCACTTGTTACATGAGAACACAGGGTGCCATCTCACACCTGGCTGCTGCCACAGTGAGTATCCAACATTTTTTAGTACTAGAGGTTTTAGAGAAAGGTAGGAAAGTTGCAGGGGAGGATGAACATGTAATAAGCAACTTTGGGGAAAGTTTCTCTCATGTATTCTGACTCTGAATCCTAAGGGCTTTCTGTTTCTCCTTTAATACTCTATTTCTTTGACCCCTTCTAAATGTGGATGTTCTAATTACCCACACAAATGTTTAGTTCTCTTTTGGCTCTTACTGAATTCCTGCAGGTCACCAGCTCTGGCTCACAATCTCATGAGTCACTGCTGAGTATGCACAAACAGTGGTAGTTAGGACAGCCTGACCCTTCGCTTCCAGCTCAACAGTGTTCCAGTCTCTCTTTTAAGAGATTACTTCAACGAAGTTCTTTCTCCTGGAGATGCCATTTATAATTGGAAATGATAAATGTATTTACCTTTCAAAAAGGGTTTGGGTTTGCTCAGTTGAGACACAATCCATGGAACAGCGTAGGGAATAGGGACCTGGGGGTCCTGGGGGACGGCAGGATGACCATGAGCCAGCACTGTGTCCTCATGGCCAAGAAGGCTGATGGCATCCTGGGGTGTATTAGAAGAGGGGTGGTTAGTAGGTCAAGAGAGGTCCTTCTCCCCCTCTGCTCTGCCCTGGTGAGACCACACCTGGAATATTGTGTCCAGTTCTGGGCCCCTCAACTCCAGAAGGACATAGAACTCCTTGAAAGAGCCCAGCACAGGGCCACTGAGATGATTAAGTGGCTGAGGGAGCTGGGTCTCTTTAGCCTGGAGAAGAGGAGACTGAGGGGTGACCTCATCAATGTGTATAGATAGTAAAGGGCAAGAATCAGTAGGACAGAGCCAGGGTCTTCTCAGTGATGGCAGCGATAGGACAAGGGGCAGCAGGTGCAGCTGGAGCACAGGGAGTTCTATTGGAATATAAGAAAAAACTTTTTCCTTGTGAGGGTGGCAGAGCCCTGGGACAGGCTGCCCAGAGAGGTTGTGGAGTCTCCTTCTCTGGAGACATTCCAATCCCTCCTGAACGCGTTCCTGGGTGACCTAATTGAGTTGATCCAGCTCTGGTGAAGGGCGGCGTTGAACTAGATGATCTTTCGAGGTCCCTTCCAACCCCCGTCACTTTGTGATTCTGTCTTGCAGGAACAAGCTGTGGATACATATCTCTTCCAGCCCTCTGCCCTCCAGGAGCTCCTCTAAGGCTGCAGGTGTAGCTCATACAGGCATTGCCTCACCTTGGGGCTGGTGTGAAATTGCTCTTTAAACCCCAGCAGGCTGGTCTGGGAGGCTGTAGTGCTCAGGTATGTAGTGAAAGTATTAATCTGTATTAGCATTAATGATGGGACAGTAAGAAACTTAGACTGTTATCTGTATTATATATTGATAGAACTACATCTATAGATAGAGGGTGTAAGCCCGGCTGAGTGGCCACTTAACACTGTTTTCTAATTCATAGGTTCCTCTAGAAGCTTCTCACTTCAAAACATTTAAAACCCTGATTAAGAGATCGGGGTTGGTTATTTAGGGACACAGAGGCTTTCTGGACAGGTTTAGATCCTGTGCCCTGCTGAAAGGACTGTTTGACTGTTTAATTTATCTTTTGTTTATGACAACCATACCCCAAAGGGAAGGCTGGTTGGATTGTTTTCTGAGCAGTTCTAGGAGGCACAGAACTGAGCTGATAAACCAGAAGCAGCTGTATATGTTTAGTACATTGCTGTGAGGTCTCAGTCACATGGATTCATCAGCTGAGAAGCTATTGGGAGTGATTCTAACCTGGGATCTTGTAGGCATTAGAAGTGTGTGGAATGAAGGTAACAGTAAATCAGGTGTTGCCCCTCAAGATGAGTTCCAGTTAAGTCTTTGAAAACAATGTATTTTTTCCAGTGCTTTTCAGACTGGAGCACTTTTCTCTGGGAAATTCCTTCTAGCAAAAGAAGGGTAATTTGCCCTGCTCTGGGACACAGCCTTTTCTAGAGCACAGTGCAGCACTTGCTTGGGGAGAGCAGGAGAAGAAAATGGTTTTAACTAGAAAAGCAGGAGAAGGGAAGGCAAAATAATCCCTTATCCTTCAAGGGGCAAAAGGAAGCTCTTTGAGGCCTCTCGAGGCCTCCTTGCTCATTCATAGGTATACAGTGCCAGGGGGAGCACCTCCCCTATGAAGAGAGGCTGAAGGAGCTGGGCTGGTTCAGCCTGGAGAAGAGAAGGCTGCAGGGGGACCTCATTGCAGCATTTCAGTCCCTGAAGGGAGCAGAGAAACAGGATGGGAATCAGCTTGTTAAAAGGGTAGATAATGGCAGGACAAGGGGGAATGGATTGAAGCTGAAGGAAAGAAGGTTTAGATTAGGTATTAGGGGGAAGTGTTTTACAGAGAGAGTGGTGAGGGGCTGGAACAGGCTGCCCAGAGAGGGGATGTGTGCCCTGTCCCTGGAGATATTCAAGGCCAGGTTGGATGGGGCCCTGGGCAACCTTGTGTAGCTCCAGGCCTGAGGTTGGTGGCCCTGCCTGTGGCAGGGGGGTTGGAACTATGTGATCCTTGGGGTCCCTTCCAACCCAGACCAGTCTGTGATTCTATGATGAGGGACCCTTCAATCATCCAGGCAGTGTCAGGGTATTACAGGCACCAGAATGTTCAGGTACAGTGATTTGCCATATGGAGTTAATTGGAGAAGCTCTGGGCAGATGAGACCCAGCCAGGACCCAAGATAAGTTACAATACGTAGGTAAGGAGTGTGCAGAGCAATGGCCTGCTGTGGATCCTGTGGCTCCTCAGCAGATCTGCTCTCTGAAAGCTGAACACCCAGTTTTGCTTAGTCCTGGTTGGTGGCAAGGAATTTTGCTGGCGACACGCTGCCACTCTGTGTAGTCACTGGGAGTCTCAGTAAAAGCAAATGCCACCTGGGTATTGGTGGTTTGGGGGAGCTTTTTAATCCCCTTCCCCATTGCCATGGGAGCATAGCTGGGAGTGCTGGTTGAAATTTATTGGAGAGCTCATTTTACTCTGCATTTTATGAGCTTATAACCTTAACAAATCTGTAGGAGCCATTTACTGTCAGGAAGAGAGAAAATTATTATTTGTAGACTTAATATTTCCAAAAAGTGCTTTTTTGGGTCCCCTTTGCTACCTTTTTATAGCTCACAGAGAATTATTTGGTTTTCCTCCTTTGTGTCTGTTGCAGTTTATGAATCTGCCGCTAATAAAACTTAAAGAAAATCTAATTCTATTGAGAAATTCAGTGTTTTTAATAGGAATTTTATTTGAACACCCTTGTTTTAACATAGCTGCCAGCAATGAGCAGTTGAGCAGTGTTAGGGTTTGCTGGAGAACACATTTCATTTCTCATTCAAAGGATGTGCTGGATTTTAATAATTTCCAAGGGCAGGACCTGATACTAAAATGGCATACTGCTGTTGCTTGCACAAAAGCCTCAAGGCAGCCTAACAAAAGCATTGCCAGCAATAAGGTTGCAAGCAAGGGCATTGTGCTTTTTAATCTCTCTACTGTGGTAGCAAAGAATAAGGGAATTCCCTCATACCCATTGTTGCTCAGTGTGCACCAGCCTCCTGAGCTTTTCCATTGCACAAAGACCTTTATAAAATCCAGGAGTTCCCCAGCACAGGCTCAGCTCTACACCTGCTGTCATTATGGGTATACAGAGAAAGGGTGGAATGCATTGCAGTCTTCATGCTGGTTGTTCTTGGGGATGAGCTAGTGCTGGGCTTTGTGCTCGGGGTGGAGTTAAAACAGCCCTGTAAGGCTGCTGGCCCCCAGGTACATCGGAAATCATCGCTTTGTCCACATTGATGGACAATTCAAAGGTGGATCACAACTAGTTTTGCTTTCCCTTTCCCTGTTCTAACTGCGACCTTGAACTGAGGAGTGCTTTTCTTTAGTTTTTTAGAGAATCCACAGCTGAAAGTTCTGTAAAAATAGTTTGGGTTTGATATTTCTGTGCTGTGGGTGGTATCCTAAGACACCTGGCAGAGGACTGCACATTTCAACAGGAGAGCAGAAACGATGTTGTAATTAACAAAATACTGTGAATTTTCACTCCAGTTCCTCTTATTTCCAGATGTTTAATGGAAAGAAATGGTTTTAAGGTACTCTGTGCTTTCAGAATACATATTGTCCAATCTATAGACTAACTAGGGGTTTGTTCCCTCTTTTACCCCACTACGGCCTTAGCTCCAGGTTCCTCCACACATCCCTTTTGGCTTTCCAGCACAGGCTGCCTGGCTAACCAAGCATTGGTAGCAAAGCTCGTGTATTGTATAGGCCTTATTGTTGTTATAGCTGATTGTTAACAGAATTTGTCTTGTCCAGTGTGGGTGGTCAAATCAACATCACAACAGTGGTTTCTACAGCATCAGTGTGAGATGCTCAGAGAGTGCTTTCTTCTTAGACACCGGGGAGTTGAGATGCAAGGATCCTTCAGTGGGAAGGATATAGAAGAGGTTGGTCTCCTTGGATTAACCTTTAGGAATAAAGCCTGGTCAAAGGGTGCTTTCTCTAGCACTGGGTGGGAAATAAGGACTCTTTGTACTTCCCCCCTCAATAAGCAGAGAAACCCCTATGACCTGTAGGCTGCCCCCAGATTGCTGTCTGGTTCTTGTGTTTGCTCTTGTGTGTAAGCTGTGCCTGAGTTGATAGTGACTGTTGTTTGTGCCCTGGGTCACCGTTTATCTGTCTGGTATCATTTGTGTTGCTCTCTTTAGGGATGTAGTACTGTAGATATACAGACTGCCTGGTACCACGTGCTGTTTCATGCAGTGCCCTGTGCACGCCAAGTTGGAAACGGCAAGTTCTTGTTTCTCTTTTTGCATCCTGATCACCTTTTCCCACCTCATAAATCACCAAGGCTTTCAACAGTCACTCCTGTATTGACTTTTGGCACGCTGTCAGTGTGTTCCTGCAGCTGGCTGTATCGCTTTCTAGTTTCCTTGGCAGTTGTGCTAGATGCACAAACATCTATTTGTGAGGCTTCTTGGTGGGAGGCTGAAATGAACCTTAGCATTGCTTGGATTGTGTCCTGGAGGATGCTGCAGCATCTTAATGCAGAATCAATGATACACTGCTTCTCGGCTGTTTCTGACAATACTTTCACATCTGGGATCAGGGAACTAAGAGCTGTCAGTGAACCACTGAACCAGGGGTATCTGCCAAGATCCTTGCTCTGTGCAGTCCCACAACTTGAGGCTGAGGTTGTACTTTCTAGGCTGCAGTGCCTACTGCGCTGCCTTGCAATCTTCAGCAGTATTTAACACCCTTTAAATAAAGCTCCCTGCAAGCCTTCGATCGGACCCTTCTTTGTGGGCTGTGTCATTTGCACGTTCAAGGTGCCAGATCTGAAAGTACAATGGTACTCTCAGTATGGCACAGTAGTAAGCAGGAAGCTCCTTAATTTAAGGCCCTATACTTGCAGTGTGCTACATGTTTCTGAGCCATATCACCTGTGTTTGTGCAGCAGGGATGTGGTGTAACACCAGTCAGACTTCCAGCAGCTCACGTGAAACTAGGAATAATTATTTGTTGGAGGGTAAATTTCTTCTCTGGTTTTTGCATGTTGTAGCTAGGGGCAGGATTTTGGCATATCTGCTCATGGATATTTATGATATTGTGGCCAGCAGGGACAGGGAGGTGACTGTCCCTCTCTGCTCTGCCCTCGTGAGGCCCCATCTGGAGTACTGTGGCCAGATCTGGGGTCCCCAGTACAAGAAAGATGTAGAACTGTTGGAGAGGGTTCAGAGGAGCCACAAAGATGATTAGAGGGCTGGAGCACCCACCCTACAAAGAGAGGCTGAGGGAGCTGGGCTTGTTCAGCCTGGAGAAGAGAAGGCTGCGGGGGGACCTCATTGCAGCCTGCCAGTACCTGAAGGGAGATTATAAACAAGAGGGGAATCAACTTTTTAGAAGGGTAGACAATAGCAGGACAAGGGGAATGGATTGCAGCTAAAGGAGGGAAGGTTTACATTGGATATTAGGGGGAAGTTCTTTCCAGAGAGAGTGGTGAGGGGCTGGAACAGGCTGCCCAGAGAGGAGGTGGGTGCCCCATCCCTGGGGGTGTTCAAGGCCAGGTTGGATGGGGCCCTGGGCAACCTTGTGTAGCTCCAGGCCTGAGGTTGGTGGCCCTGCCTATGGCAGGAGGTTGGAGCTCTGTGATCCTTGGGGTCCCTTCCAACCCCAGCCATTCTATGATTCTATGATACTCCATCTCTCCTTTTTCTTAAGGCAGTGACAATGAGACCAGTGATTCTGTGCTTCCTTTTATTCCTTGAGTGTGGGGCTTTGGGGCTTGTTTTGTTTTAAACAATACATTGAGAATCAGCTGGGCAAGTATCCCTATATGTGCAGTGGCTTGGATATGTGTGCCAAAATAAAACAAGCTGATCTAGGAATTCTGAATAAAATCCTTTGCCCCAGGGTCAGCTGGGAGTGCCAGCACAGTGCCAGGAAACATCCCTCCTCAGGAGTGTCACAGATTTCCGTTTGGTTTTCCCTTTCCCTAGTGAAGTACCAGCAATGACTTCACACTGTGAAAGGTGTTTTGGCTACTTCTCAGAATACCTATTCAGCACACTCTGTTCCTGCTACCAAGAAATTCTTGGAGGTGAATAAATTTACACTGAGTACCTGATCTAATGCCAGATTTCCCTGTTCATCAGCAGGGCCCATGCAATTCAGCTGCAGATCTATGCTTCACTGAAGTCTTGCATCACTGCATTTGTGGGGCAGATATCTACACCTGGGGAAGTTGATGAAATCCAGTGGAAAAGCTGTAGTTCCCCATGTAGACGAACTAGAAAGAGTTATCTACTTGAGAATAAATTGGTAACATTTTGCAGAGAAGGTCAGTTTTATTTTGTCTCCTAGTTACATAAGCACTCAACATTCCTGGTCTAAAAGAATAGAAATAAGTTAAATGGGCTGAATGTCCTGCATTGCTTCAATATTGGAATGAGTATTACTAGTAAAATGTCTAAAACCACAGTGACACATAGCACTTCACTGTAATTAACATAAAATAATCACAGCCAGGATGTTATGGTGATGGTTTAGTGGAGTTTTGAAATGATCTCTTATGCTGTTGTTGGCTCCTGAATTCATCTATGCCATGGCCTTGTTGCAAGGGAAGATCAGTCAGCAGTAAATGTTTCTAAATGACCAGAATCTGTTCAAATACTGGAAAACAAGATGGTAGATGTGAAGAAAAATCTCTTCTAAGGGAGAAACTTCCAGAATGGTGGCATGTCCAGGATCAGTAACGTTATATAGAGAGATGAGTGAATTTACCCCAGTCTGAACTGACTTCTTCCAGCTGGAAATCCAGGGAGTCACTGGCAACATCTGTGGCAGAAGCTGAGGGGAAGAAGGCCGACACAGGGTTCTTTAATGCCTTAAAATCTTCACATCAACACTCAGATGAGTCTAACAGAAAGGGAGTTGTATTTCAGCATTTCTCATAGTTCACATCTCTGTTAATGTAATTTCTCAGCTGTTTGAAATGAAGTGGTCCAAGCCATTCTGGGGCAGATTTTTGAGTCTGTCTTGTCAGAAAGCAGGTAGTTCAATCAAGTGTACACAGAGGGACTGTCTTTCTCTTTAGATGTGCAGACAAGTGGTTGAGATGAAGCCTTTAGTGTATTCAAAAAAAGAAAGAAAAAAACCCCCAGTTATTCAATTATCTTTATAGATTTTCAATCCTAAAAACTTAGAGATTTTCATGGTTTTGACTCAAAAAATTCAGCACATTTGTTTGCCTGATGCAAGCCTTTCTTAAAGGACTTACATCAGCTAAGAAAACTGCAACCAAACCATCCCATCCACAGGCTCTTTCATCAAAGAAGCTACAGAGGACTGAGTGATTTAGGAAATCCATAACCAACTGGTTTGCAGTAAAAAGCTATTGCTCACTTTTCTGTCTCATGAAGGTGAGTCCCTCCTCTGAATTGATCAAACCTTGTTTTCCTGATTTTCATAGTTTTGACACGTCTTCTCAGCTCTGTAAGAGACATGAACCAGTGATGATAGTTTGAAATGATTTTGCAAATGGATATATGTTCTTACCTGTGTGGCAAACAAAACTACTGAAATATGAAGCATGGTTATTATGCTTCAGTCTTTCTGTGAGCAAATTATGTTGAGCAGCTCCCCTAGGAAGAGAGGCTGAGGGAGCTGGGCTGGTTCAGCCTGGAGAAGCAAAGGCTGTGGGGGGACCTCATAGCAGCCTGCCAGTCCCTGAAGGGAGCAGGGAAACAGGAGGGGAATCAGCTTGTTAAAAGGGTAGACACTGGCAGGACAAGGGGGATGGATTAAAGCTGAAGGAGGGAAGGGTTAGATTAGGTATTAGGGGGAAGTTTTTTTCAGAGAGAGTGGTGAGGGGCTGGAAGAGGCTGCCCAGAGAGGGGGTGGGTGCCCTGTGTCTGGGGGTGTTCAAGGCCAGGTTGGATGGGGCCCTGGGCAACCTTGTGTAGCTCCAGGCCTGAGGTTGGTGGCCCTGCCATCGTTGGAGCTCTATGATCCTCGGGGTCCCTTCCAACCCATGCCATTCTATGGTTCTATGATTCTGTGTTCATCAGTAAATGTAAATATTGAAGAGGTGTTAAAATTTCATTGACTACCTCTGCAATCCCTTTCATCTCTCATTAAAATAGTATCCTAACAAGCATTTTTTGCAAGCTTAGTAGTCTGGGAAATGTTTTTCTTTCAATGTCATTGTAGAAATATTTAATATGTTGCTTTGTGTCACTTTTTTGGGAACCTAAATGTTAAAAGAAAATTAGCATACTAAGGAGTTCTTCCTTCTGTGGGAATTTTTCTTTATCTGGAATATATCTTATGCTCATTTCCTCATAAGTGTATAACCATGCTGGAAAAAGCACACTTTCCTTTGTGGCTTTGTCATGCCATGCCAAAAATTCTAGTTTAGAGCTTCTACTTTCTTTCTATCCCTAAGAATTGGCTTTCCCATCCTGATATTTCCAATTGTCTTCTTGCAATATCATTTTCATAATTCCATTCTGATATCACTCCCTAATGACATCTTGATGGTGGTAAAAAGAACTAACCAGCTGCAAAAATGCCCTTGACTTTGCTGGAAGCCTGCTAATAACTTGTTATGGTCTCAGGAAAAGAAAGGGAGGCAGATGGGGACCTGGGTGGGCCCTGCTATGGCTCTTTGTGCCACTTGTCGTGCTTTGGGACAGTAGCACTGCTCAAGTGTGATTTCACCTTCTGTCTCTTCAACTCAGGGCTCTTTTAAACTAGAAGGTTTTCTGGTGGTTCATTGCCTTTGTGATAGCCCTCAGGCATTTTAACTTCCTTGCACATCCAAAGAGACAATCTTTTGAAAGCTTGGTTTGTACCTGTTCCAAAGGCCACCTGTGCCCTGGATGGACTGTCCTTGGTCTAGGTCTTCCCTAATCTCCTAAACTTTTCTGTGCCTGTTTTTTTTGGTTGGGTTTGGGTGGGTTTTTTGAGAGTTTTGTTGGGTATTTTTGGAGGAGGGATTTTATTGGGAATACAGATTATGTATTAAATGTAGTGTACCTGCTTGAAATATTAAACAGATCTGAGAGAATTTTTTCGCTCTTAGTAATAACCAAAAATATGCCTGATCCCTCCAGATCAAGAGCTAAGATCTAACCCAACCCAAATGGAGGAACTGGGAATGGTGAGATGGTGTCTGAAATGTGGGAATATAAACATCAGCAAATGCACTCCCATGAAATACTGCCTGTGCAGTATTTCTTCCCAGATTTCAGGTTCCCATTGCAGAGTCTTAAAAACAAAATGAAGGTCTCAAATCTGTCTTGGGATTTACACTGTCCTTTGCTGGACATTTTTTGCATATTTTGCCATAAGTTGTACTGTGCTTACAGAATGATTTGCAGGCACTGTCTGCCTTTAAAGCAAATTGAGTATGCTCCCCAGATAGTAATTTGGTTTGAATTTCCTAACCCCCCAAATACATGGCAGGGAACTGAACTAATGAAATTGTCTAAGAGTTTGCTTCATTTTGATGTCTTTATTCTTCCTCCAGTTGGGATCTTTGCCACATAGTTAGAGAGAATGGGAACTTCCCCAGAACCAGCACCAACTCCAGTAAGAAGGTGTAGGAACCGATCTCAATGTTGGCCTCAGCTTGTGTTTTCCATCTTTATACTGGCAGTTCCAATGACAAAAATACCAGCCCAGTTAGTTTTGCATTCCCTTTTTGGAGGTAGAGATCTAGTCAATGGGTGCTGATTGGGTGCTTGCCACCAGGTGCTTGGTATTCTGTGATTTGAGTTTACAAAATGCAGGCAGGTAGAGATGGAGTTTACGTTTCTTCATTATTAAGTGTTAGGCTATATATCAGGGATAGTATTTATTTGGGGGATAATAGGGTCCATCCCCACCAAGGCTTTATAAATCTCACTTAAACCTTCCTTTATTGTTTTGCCTTCCTAGCAGGAAGCTGTGGGGCTATATTCCAGTTTTTAGGAGGACAATATTCTACAGAATGAAAATTAGTCCTTCATTATGAAGACAAGAATATTAATGCTATATGTTGGGAAACAGAAACAATAATCCTGACCTTGCAAACGACTGTTTAATCTTCCCCATGAGTCTTGTTGCACCAAGTCTGAATTGGCACATGCCTGTGAATGCTGACAAGGTTGAAAGAAAATGGACAGCAGAATCCTATGGAACCTTGATATAGTCCATGATAGACTGCAACACATAATCATAGAATCATAGGGGTTGGAAGGGACCTCAAGAGATCATCAGGTCCAACCCCCCTGCCAAAGCAGCTCCCCAGCTCATATTGCACAGGTCGGTGTCCAGACAAGTCTTGAATCTCTCCAGAGAAGGAGACTCCACACCCCCTGGGCAGCCTGTCCCAGGGCTCCCTCACCCTCACTGGGGAAAAGTTCCTCCCCATGTTGGTGTGGAACTCCCTGTGCTCCAACTTGCAGCCATTGGCCCTTGTCCTGTCCCCACAGACACTGAAAAGGGGCTGGCTGATTTCCCCTGCATCCCATACTTAAGATATTTATAAACATTGATTAGGTCCCCCCTTAGTCTTCTTCTCTCCAGGCTGAACAGTCCCAGCTCACTCAGCTTTTCCCCATAGGGGAGATGCTCCAGGCCCTTAATCTTCTCCATAGCCTCCTCTGGACTCTCTCCAGATCCCTGTCTTTTTTATCCCAGGGAGCCCAGCACTGGACACAACATTCCAGGTGGGGCCTGACCAGGGCAGAGTAGAGGGGGAGGGATTCCCTCCTGTGACCTGCTGGCCACACTCCTCCTGATGCCCCCCAGGATCCCATTTGCTCTCTTAGCCCCCAGGGCACCGTGCTGGCTCATGGCCAACCTGTCATCAACCAGGACCCCCAGGTCCTTCTCCACAGAGCTCTTCTCCAACAGGTCACCCCCAGCCTGTACTGACACAAGCGGTTATTCTTTCCCAATGATTCCTTCCCCACACATACCCCTTCATGGGGATTTCACTGACCGGCCTCAAGCTTGTGGACATGAGCATGGGGGCACCTGGATTGCAAATGAAACAGGCTCTCTAGAGAAATTCTCAAGGCCCTTTGTGAGCTAGTGGGGATCTTTTATTGTTTTCTGATGTAGGACACACTAAATGTTCTTATCTTGTTAATGTTGCTGTGATACTGAATGCCCTACACTGTTCTGGTTTTGCCCACTGTCCCTTAAATATCTGTTATGCTGTACGTTCACATACATGCACGGGTCTGTTAGGGAATTCTCCATAGAGGTCTGCACAAGTATAAAGCTTTAGTCACCACTTGTTCATACAATCACAGACTGGTCTGGGTTGGAAGGGACCTCAAGGATCACAGAGCTCCAACCCCCTGCCACAGGCAGGGACACCAACCTCCAGGCCTGGAGCTACACAAGGTTGCCCAGGGCCCTATCCAACCTGGCATTGAACACCCTCAGGGAGCGGGCACCCACCCCCTCTCTGGGCAGCCTGTTCCAGCCCCTCACCACTCTCTCTGGAAAGAACTTCCCCCTAATATCCAATCTAAACCTGCCTTCCTTCAGCTTCACTCCATTCCCCCTGTCCTACCATTGTCTACCCTTTTACCAAGCTGATTCCCCTCCTGTTTATTTGCTCCCTTCAGGAGGATATAAATAGGTTCACATGAATGTGTTGGATTTTTTGTTTGTGTTGTTTATTTGATTTTGTGGTTTAGTTGCTGGTTTCTTACTTTCCCACAGTCCAACAGGAACACTGCCCTGTTGATGTGCAGTCCTTTCTGGACCACTCTTTAAGGATTTTTCACTATCCTTGGCAGGCACTGAGAAACTTCTGCCATCGGTTTATGCTGAAGGCCAGGAGGTTAACTCAGAGGACCAAACCAGAAGGGAATGCTCAGCAGAGAAGGCAGTTGGGAGATGTTTCTGGTTTCCACTTTAGATGATATCTCTTCTTCTGCAGCGCTTTGCCTGGGAACAGAAATGGAGCAAGTTTTCTGGAGGGCATGTTGTGGACTGTATCTGAGAGAATCGAGTGGTCTGACTCTGTGCTAATCCAGATAGCAGTGCAGCCTGGTCTGTTAGGTGTCAGGGGGACTTAACTAAATCCTTGATGCAAGCAAAATTTATTAGTGTCAAGATTCTTCTGCTTTTACATAGGTTTTCAAGCTGCCATAAGGACTCTCCCTTTTCAGGTCTTTTCCCCCTGTATCAGATTGGAATGGAGCAGCATGAACAGGGCTTGTGCACTCTGTTCTTTTCCCCCTCTCGCTTACGGGCTGCTCAGCATTGCAGCCTATTAAAAATACAGCCTTTTCCTGAACGGGGCTAAAGCAGAAAAAACATGGGTGTTCATCTTGCTTAGTGTGGTGGTTTAGATCTGGCTGGAGGCCAGATGCCCACCAAAGCCAGTCTATTACTCCCCTTCTAAGTTGGACAGGGGAGAAAATATATATTAAGAGGCTTAGGAGTCAAGATAAGGACAAGGAGAGATCGTTTTGTCAGCAACGTTATGGGTGAAAGCACACTCAACACAGTGCAGGGAAGAACTATTCTAATTTACTACACTACACTGAAAAGAGCAGTGAAAACTGGAGTTGGGAGTGTGGCCAAATCTTAAACCAAATGCAACTAGATCTTAAAACACGTTCCCCCCACCACTCCCATCTCAGCAGACTTTAATCAGAATCTTGCTCCCTTCTTCCCTCCTGTTCGCAGTACAGGGCGGGCAGGGACTGGGGAAAAATGGGGTTCTCAGTAGCACCTTCCCCCCACCCCTCCATTCTAAGCAGACTTCCCTTTAGCCAGGATTTTACTCCCTTCTTCCCCCCACCACTCTCAGTACAGGGGGGGCAGGGACTAGGAACAATAATGGGGTTCTGGGTCACTTCTTCATGAGCTGTTTTCCTTTTCCAGATCTTAACACACCTTTACCTCCCCCCCCCCTCCCTTCTTAGCAGACTTCACTCTAGTCATGATTTCACTCCCTTCCTCCCCCCAATCACAGCACAGGGGGGCAGGGGCTGGGAGATGGGGGCTCCGGTCAGTTCCTTGCAAGTTGGCTTCCTTCTCGGCTGGGGGGGGGCAGGGTGGGGGGGGCATTCATTCCACACACCCTCCCCCTGCTGCACCGTGGGGTCCCACAAGAGACAGTCCTCCACCAACTTTCTCCAACGTGAGTCTCATCAGCTGCTCCACCTGGATCCCTGCTATGGGGGGCAGCAATAAATCATAATGTCTCCCAGTCCCAGTCCTCCACGGGCTCACCAGCCTCCCCCCAGCAAACCTGTTCCGGCGCACTTCTCCCTCTCGCTCACCTCTGTAGGCTGCAAGTGCTGGCAGCTGCTTGCTTCAATGTAAGGGTCACAGTGGCTATGTCTCCACTTGCTCCATCCAGCGTGGAGCCCCTCCACGGGCTGCAGATGGGGTCTCAGCCTTTCTCATGGGGTTTCTCCATGGGCTGCAGGGGCATCTTCTTCTCTGGCACCTGGGGAGCCTCCTCCCTCTCCCCGGCCTTGGTGTCTGCACAGCTTGTTACATCTTCTCACTCCCTTCTCCGGTGGCAAAATGCAACTGCTTCCAGGTTGTTTTCTCCTCTATGTGATTCTCAGAGGCGCTATGACTATCTCTCATTGGCTTGGCCCTGGTCAACAGTGACTCTGGCCTTGGATTGTTTACATTTTGGAGCTCCAGAGAATTCCAGCAGCTCCTCACAGCAGCCATTTTCTGCACCCCCTGTTCTTTTCCAGCACCCAACCTCGCAAAACTGCGACACTTCGATAAAAAGCTCCCTGACACATAAATACTAACTGAACGCTTAGGAAATAGATTATTGTTAATTGTACCACTCATTAGGAGGAGGGAACTACTCAGCAGGATTTGAGGCAGTATTGCATCAATTTTTTTTACCTTAAAGAGCCATAGTTTGCTCAAGTCTGGAGAAGAATGCTGGCTGAACCTGGAATGAGTAAACTTTGTTCTCTGGTCCGTCTGGTATCTAGTTTTCTGTCTTTATCAGCTGGGGATATTCTTTCTTCCCTTGGCTGTATATACACAGGCTATTGGAGACACAGTAAGGACCTGCAGAACCAGTGCTGCTGTGTTTGAGAGGAAGTTCTCTTAAGGAAATTTGATGCAGCAGTGCAGGACCTGTCACCTGTAAGAAGTGGGTACTTTCCTCACAAAACAGAGGGAAGCAATGCAACATGACCAGCTCCGAGCCTGTCCTTAGCATCATTTAAAGAGCATGTATTTTCTTCTCAGTTCCTAGCTTTTCCATTCTGGAAGGAAATAATGGTACGACACGAAGGAATGGAGATGCAAACAACTTCTGATTTTCTCTGCAATCTCTTGGTATGTCCCATTTATTACAAAATCCCAAAGCATCTCAGGTCTTGGAAATTCCAAGATTAGCATCATTAGTGTGAGAGGAAAACAGGGTTGCATCAGGATGGACAAAAATATCACACAGCAGTGGAGGGATGCGAAGTCAGTAGTGTCAGTGTAATGGTCTGATCCATTTGTTACTCACCATAACCACAGGAGGAATTATTGATGTAACCTCAGGTGCAGCTTGGAGTTCAGAGGCAATCCATCTGACAGACAAGAAGTCATTTGGGATGCTCTGATTTTGGTCTAGCGATTTTAGTGCCTGGGGAGACAATGTTTTGGTCTTGGCCCACCATCCTATCCTTCTTTCATGGGGATGTAAAATCCTGCTATGCTTCTATCTTGACACAGTACCGTGAGGGTGGTTTGTTGCTGCTTTTGGAAGCCTTGGAGAAAGAAAGTAGTTCCATACATCCTGTGTACGTGTTTATTAGACATTATTAAGGAAGCTCATTACCTTGATCCACCACATGCAGGACTCTCACCCCCTTCCACCTGCTCTCCTTGCCTTACCTCTGTGTGTCTTTGTAGTTCTGCTCCATGCTAAGATGGCTTGTGACATTCTAGCTTGGGGCGTAAACAGTGGAAGATAGGATTTGGAAAATATACATGAAGAAAAGGTCAAAACTCTCCCAGGAAAGAATAAAGTTCTTTTTTTATTTTGTCTTTATTTTTTCTTTTTCTATTTTTTTTTTGCAATGCATAGTTATGAAAAGCAAATTAACCTTTGGGTTTTTGAGGAATTCACAGTGACAATGGTCCAGCTTAAAAATAAGTAACTGCTACTCCAAGTAGAGTGTCCAGAGGTGCCCAGATTTATTTTATTGGCCCCAAGGATCACTGAACATGTAGTCCTAGCTTTAAAAAGTCATGCTAATGGGCCTCATTCACAGTAGCCTGGAAGGGCAGAAGGCACAGGCCTACAGAAAGGAGTTGCAAGGTTAATTTTTTGTAATTCGTCAGGAAAACAAGGATTTCATTATGCTTTTGGTCTCTTTATCTTACCTGCTGTCAAGTTCGAATTGTTCTTTAGCAATGTTACAATGGAATAAAGAAAGACAAAAGAGAAAACCTATAAATTACAAAGTTTGCATGTGAAAAGAAAAATAAAATAGTGGAAAAAATGAGAAACACTCTTATTGTGTCTGACTCAGTCAAGGAATAGTGGATTACTGAGAGGTACATGGTTCTCTTCTCCCCACTTGACCTGGAGGATATAAAATTCCTACTTCATTTCCAAAGGAGAAGACTTTTGTCTTAGGATTTAAAAAGACTTTATATAATGATATTAGAAACTTGATTTGATTTTGGAGACTTGCCCTTCTGGGGGATTATGGTAAAAATGTGACCCTGAAAAAAGTTCAGGGAAATGAACAGTTCACAGTTACTATAGTGGCCATGATTAGCTAATGATTAGTGTCACTGTTTAGGTGAGGTAAATGGATATATTATGGTATGAGAGAACACTGAGTACTATTTGTAAGCTGACAAGTGAAGCTGAGTAGCATTAAGAGAAAACAAACAGCAGAAGTGGATATATGAAGCTGTAAGATAAAATCTCCTGCAAGTTTTCTTAGAATAGCCAGCTTATGCTTATGCACTCACACAAGGAGATTGCCATTTGGTTCATCTCCCTACGTGAGATGGGTGTCACTGCATCTTACCTTTTGATGCAGGCAAAGAACTCATTAACTATTTGCAGAGCCACTTTGCATAATGATTCCCAGAGCTCTGCTTGAGGCTCAGGGTGAATCACTAACCTAATCATGAATGTTTTTGAAGGCCAGACCTGTGTGGCATGGAGGTTTTATGCTGGTAATTTGACTGCATCAGAATGAAAACAGGAGTCAGACTCAGGTTAGAAAGGACATCAAGAGGTCTGTCGCCAGCCATCCTGCACAGAGCAGGCTCTGAGCAACCTGCTCCACTTCTTGATGGCTGTCATGGAGAAAAAAGCTGCTCTCTATGTCTGGACCTCCATCTCTTGTGTTTCCATTTGTTCTCTGGTTTCTCCGTCTCTGGCCCAGTAGACAATTTCCTGACCCAACTGGTGAGTGAAGCAACCAGGGAAAGTGCCCTGCTGGACTTGTTGTTTGTAAACAGAGAAGACCTTGTGGGGGATGTGAAGGTTGGAGGACACCTAGGGCATAGTGAGCCCGAGAGGGTTGGATGCTCCTCAAGAAGGAAATCTTGGTGGCACAAGAACAGGCTTCTCGGTGTGTCAGAAGATGAGTCAGCAAGGAAGGAAGCCAGCTTGGGTGAGAGGAGAGATCTGGGAGGATATTAGGGAAAAGAGGGAAAATATGAGCTTTGGAAGAAGGGGTGGGTGTCTTGGGAAGGGTGTCAGAATGGCTAAAGCTGAACTGGAATTCGGACTGGCCAGTTCTGTAAAAGATAATTAAAAATCCTTCTATATATTAACAGTAAAATGAGGGGCAAGGAGAGTCTCCAGCCATTATTGGATGCAGGGAGAACGTTAGTGACAAGGGATGAGGACAAGGCTGAGGTCCTTAATTCCTTCTTTACCTCAGTCTTTAACGAGTGGCATCCCGGGGGCTCAATCCTGGGTCTGGTTTTGTTCAACATCTTTATCAATGACCTCGACGAAGGGATTGAATATTCCCTCAGTAAGTTTGCAGATGACCCTAAACTAGGAGGAAGTGTTGATCTGCCTGAGGGTAGGGAGGCTCTTCACAGAATCACAGAATCTTAGGGGTTGGAAGGGACCTCAAGAGATCATCGGGTCCAACCCCCCTGCCAAAGCAGCTCCCTATCTCATATTACATAGATAGGCGTCCAGACGAGACTTGAATCTCTCCAGAGAAGGAGACTCCACCACCTCCCTGGGCAGCCTGTCCCAGGGCTCCCTCACCCTCACTGTGAAAAAGTTCTTCCCCATGTTGGTGCAGAGGTGTTCAGAGGGATCTGAACAGACTGAACTGATGGGCTGATACCAATGGGATGAGGTTTAATAGTGCCAAGTCCTCCACATGGGACATAACAACCCCAGGCAGCACTACAGGCTTGGGGGAGACTGGCTGGAGAGCTATCTGGCAGAGAAGGACCTGGGGAGCGTGTGCAAGCTGGAGCAGAGGAAGTTCCATGTGAACATAAGGAGAAACGTTTTCATGGTGAGGGTGGCAGAGCCCTGGGACAGGCTGTCCGGAGAGGCTGTGGAGTCTCCTTCTCTGGAGACATCCAAACCCACTTGGGTGGGTTCTGTGTGACCTAGTCTAGGTGATCCTGCTCTGGCAGGGGGGTTGAACTAGATGATCTTCCAAGGTCCATTCAAACCTCTAACGTTCTGTGAAATGTAGCATGTTAGATACCTCCAAGCAATTGCAGTGTGGCAGGCTCATACCTTAAGTTTTGAACCCCTTGCAGAAATTAGTATTAGGTGTATGCCTTGTAAAAAAAAAAAACCCACAAAGCCAAATAAAAACCAAACAAAAACCCCAAAACAACCACCCCCTACCCGCCTCCCCAAGAACAACCAAAAAACTCTCTCAAAACTGTTGTGTTATTTAGCTATATTCTTCTTCAAGGACAACATTTTTCAAGCCAAGAGATGACACAAAGTTGCCCTGGGCTGTATAAATATAGAATCTTTTTATTTTTTTGGTTAATAGATACAGTACAATTTTTTACTACATAAGAAAGCGTTGTTTTCAGTGCATACATTCTTCAGACAGACAGGAACATGGCAGACAAACATTCCTTAGTGTTTTGAGTATTACATGGCACTTAGTTTGTTTTCATGAAGTTCCTGGGCTTTCCCAGTTTTCATTAGCTGCTTTGACAACTCAAGGGCCAAGGAAAATGAATCGAGTAGTGAGGATGTGCTGGCTCTCATGGTGAGGACAAGGGGACACTGCTCAGTGCATACTACACTGGCCTTCCTGGAACAGGCAACCCTAACAGCATCCTTTTTGCTTTGGGTCCCAAATGACACAGTCCAGCAAGTTTTCTTTTCTACACTAACTCAATATGAAGCAACACATGTCAAATAACCCAGCACTTCCATCCTATACAATGACTGACTCTTGCTAGGGTCTAATCCAGAAGTCCTCCCTGAATTTTATTTGCACTAAGACACACCTGGCATCACTACTTTGGCAAAACTCTGGGGTTTTTTTGTGGAGTAGTATAAAACCTGGAAAATGGAGCTTGGGGTTTGGCCATTACAGGTTGCAGAGGAGACAAAAGAATTATTGCTACATTCTGTATTTCCCATTCACTTTATGATAAGAAAAAATGATAGGCTGATATCTGAGTATGATACGGATCTTGGCCAACTCCTGCGTTCAGGAAAACCCGGTAGTACTCGGTCTTGTACTGTTGCTATTTGCTAGTGATGCTTCCCTGCAACCATTTCCTGGTGTTGGTGCTGGTGGGAGCTAGAGACCCAAGACACCACCCTCTCAGCTGGAAGAGGGCCAGATCAAGTTTGTAAAGCCAGCCAGGAGGTGATGAGACAGTGCCAGTGCTCAGCGCGAAGGGCTGTTGAGAAGTCCAAAGCTGCCAACTGGCCACTTACAGCCTTATGTGTCAACTGCCATCCCTACAACACACCAGAGCACAAAGCGGGCTAGCCTTGGTTGGTGGGCTAACTGAAGAGTAGTGTTGGTGTTAGTGAGATGTCTTCAGCAGGGCGGTTTATGCCTTCAGGCAGCCCATAATAAATACATCTTCAGCTTTCAGTAGGTTCAACTTTCAGTGATTTCTTTGAGACTGTTGTTCAGACTTAAGGTTTTTATCTGACCTTCCTTGATACCCTGAGGAGAGGGTGTGGGTCCAGCAGCCTGGTTATGACCCCCTTCTTGTGAGGATAACTTGGAAGAACCAAAGAGGAACCTCACTGAGGCAGTACTAGGAGAAAGATGAGATGCCTGGAGATAGTCATGAACCTTTGTTTTGCTCCATCTACCAGTAGATTAAAAAGCTTCTCTCGTTCAGGGAGGGATACAGAGAGGCTTCCAGACAAACTGATAGGAACTGGTTTCCCTTGTCTAGATTGGAAAATGTTTAATGTGAAAAAAGCTTACTTTAGATTATCTCGTTCAGCCTCTGCAAGAGCGGAATAGGCAGGAAATAGCAGAGTGAAATTAGACCTCTGCCTGATCATATTCCCAAGGCAGAGAATGGCAATCCAAAGGGACAGTGAAGAACAAATGTCATAAAATAGATCAAAAAAAGGAGATAGGAAACCAGGCTATTAAAAACAGCAGGCTGAACAATGGCACAGAGGTGAAGGCACTTCTCCTTGGACACTGATGTAGCCAGTGGTTGTTGGAAGGAAGACAGCACATTTCTGTGGTGAGCTCTGTGTTCCCTTGCCCTGATGCTTAGGGACCACAGGAGGACAAGACCAGTAGGAGTGAGCACCAGTAAAAACAAAGCTACAGGTTAATACCAGATGCCATTGAGCTCAGTCAGGTTAGATAAAGCAGGAGGCTGACAGGAGTCGAGTAAGAATCCCTGAGAAGTCTGAAAAAATAATAAACATCACATCATTTCAACAATTTGGCCCCTTCTGATCCTGCAGCCTATGCCCCAGCCTTCAGTTAAACCAGAGGCAGTGGAAATTCTTCACCTTTACCATGAGCTGCACGGTGACGCTTACAGGAATGAGATAAACCTGAAGATCCCTCCATATCCCTGTTTCCTAACTGAAACCAAGTAACGTGGTGAATAAGTGAGACCAGAGATGCTCATAGCCAAGAGAATTGTTGTGAAGTGGCACTAGCAGGGTACTGTAAACTGAAGCCTGGCCTGCAAGCATTAGTGTTGTGTTTAGTAACAATACATAACTCTGTTAGGTCTGGGGATCTCTTTCCCTTTTGACTAAAATGTTAACAAGTTTTACCATATAAATGCATCGCTATATTTGTTTCTATCCTGTAAACTATATACATCGTTGTAAGAAAAGAACAAATAATTAAATTAAGGGAGGTGAGAAAAGGAAAAACACAATATTAGTAAATAAAATAGGAGACATATGGTCAATAATACTTTTCAGGTGATACTTTTGCTTGCTACATTTACTATAAGGAGGGGAAAAAAATATAATCTTCCACTCAAAATAAACACTGGAAACACAGCAGCCCAAACATCAGTCACTTGCCATTTCCCCAGCTCTGGAAGGCTGTTATGGTGGGTTCAGGCTGCGCTCCCTGGAGAAACGGCCATCGCTTCTGCTCCAAACGGCTCTTGTTTTACTTCTGTGGAGGAGCCCTCGGCTTTCTGCAGGGGGGCAGCTGTGAGTCCAGCCGGGGCTTTAAAACTTGTCTTGAGCACTTGAGCCTGCCCTCCATGCTCATGTCATGCCATGCGATACCAAAGGGCCGATACCGGCTGCTGGGAGCCAGAAAGGGACCGGCGGGAGTGTTACCGGTATCCCACTCGGAGACGTGCTTCATGGTCCTCTGGTCCCAGGGAAACCTCTACGGTTTGTCTGTGATCAGGTGCAAAGGTGATGTACTCAGCTCTCTGAGATGCACAGCTCTCCCGGCAGTGTTTCCCAACCCTTTTTCAAAGCAGAGAGCATACTTGCAGGGAGTTTTCCCCCATATATGCTTATTTTAAAGTTTATAAGCAAAGGTTTTTAAACATCATCATTTTCTTATCCTACAGAACAAGGCACAATAATGAGCCATCTCATGCAGATGCCATGAACAGCAGAGCCAGGCAATGTGTCTGCACCATTTTTCTTCCTTCTTGTCATGTGAATAAATTATTTCTGAAATAATTGAGTGATTATTTGATGAGAGCTATAGATGGTTAATTCACTGTTTGATGAAAAACTGATCCAATGAGCTTCTGAGGGCTTGACAGATGAATTCTTTCCCAGTAGTTTCCTCTGTTCTATACCCGGCTCTGCTTAATAGTAGTGGATGCCCCGTCCCTGGAGGTGTTCTGGGCCAGGTTGGATGGGGCCCTGGGCAACCTTGTGTAGATCCAGGCCTGAGGTTGGTGGCCCTGCCTGTGGCAGGGGGATTGGAGCTCTATGATCCTTGGGGTCCCTTTCAACCCATGCCGTTCTATGATTCTATGATAATACATAGGTATTAATATACAAAGATGTGCAAAAATGACCATAAAGCAACTACAGACCACACCCATCTAGCAGGTCCACTACGAACAGGGGCTCATGAGTTACTGCAGGTGATTTCCCTAACACCTTGAATCCGAAGTCAAGGAGTTCCTGAGAGCCCATACTTCAGGTGCCTTAGCATTCACAGTTAATGTGGACGGGGGTCGGAGATTTGTTTCCCCCTTTGAGAATACCTGAGGCTGTAACTGATCATCTAGAAGTGTTTTCTTCACTGCTTTGAGGCCACTTAGGCTCTCTTCTCCAAGGTAACCAAATTGTTTTCTAAGGGTTGTATTTTTTCTTTTTGCCTTCAGTTTGTAATCATGAAGAAAAATTCTTCTTCTCCAAAGAAGTGAAGTCAGTGTCAAGTCTAAGAAGAGAAGAGGTTGCACAGACTTCAGAAGGAACACAGAGAGCATCATTTATAGATCTGGGTTTGTAACTTCTAGCCTTGTCTGTCCATGAGAATCTTTCTCACCCTTGCTTTTTCTTCTTACATCCTAGATATCTTTGTCCTTCCTAGATTTGTAAAGTCAGCTCTGATTGTTACATCACACGTTAAATGACAAGGATTATTTGCTTTTCTCTGACGTTGCTGCCGATATGCGTGGGGGATGCACGGCACCAGGGGATACATGCAGACCCCAGTCCCTGCCACACGTGGCTTTTAGGCAAGGGACAATGTGTTTTGAGTATCCCAAATGGGAGAATTTGTAATCCCGTCAGTCCTGCCTGATCAGGCCACAAAACAAACTTGGAGTTAGCCTGAACCCATGAAAGGTTTCAGTGCAGAAGGCACCACATATCAATATTTACCTTTGAAAGACAGAGACAAATCCCTCACATGTGCTTATAGTTTAGTGCAGGCAAGAGTTCCTGGGATAGAAATGCTGCTGCCCTGCTGGTGCCTCAGGGGTGTGTGTGCGTTGATGTGTAGCTCTCGTGTTAGTATTTGGGCACATCCACACCAGGATGTGCATGTGCCCGGGGAAATTCTGTCTGTTTGAGCTTAGGAGCTGGCTCCTTGCTCATTTAAGGCAGTGATTTTGCCTCACGGTCATTCCAGATGCATCTCCATCAGGATTCCCTGTTACACGTATAGTAAATAAATTGCTGTTGGAACAAGTTGAAACCACAGGGAAACAGGTTTAACCATGTTGTATGCCCTGATGGCCCGAAAGACCAGCCTGCCTCTGAATACATAAGCGCAGGCTGCTGTCTCTGGGCCACAGTGCTTTTAGAAGCATGTCCCATAGGCAGTAGAAATTACTAAATCAAATTGTAGCCAAAATATTTTGGATTTAAAAATAATTCTGAAGTATTTATGGGAGGTGAGATATCCCAAGTTAAGAATGATGTTTCAAGTTTGGATTTCCTCCTGGAGCAAAGCATACGGCGGCTGTTTTCAATTGATCCCTTCCAGCACTGTGCTAATCAATCCCTTGGGATGTGTGCAGCACCAGGAGAAGGAATTGAGTTTTCACAACCAGCTTGACATGACCCTTGGTGACTCTTACGGAGTAAAAGAACTTGTAAATCTGTAAATACCAGCGCGCAGCCCCAGCTGGGGTGGAAGGGGTGGAAGCAGTTCTGGGTTACAGCTCCTACTGAATGACTTTGATAGAAAGAGTTTTAATTTACTGCATTTGTTGCAATACACTTGTAACGACAGCAAAGAAGATACTCTTTAAAATGTTGCTATTCCCATCGGAGATGTTCCAGAAGAAACACGGGAATCATTGTCCTGTCAGATTTCCCTTCGGTTTTTACCCAGCCTCTTCATCCAGGCGTGGAGACACGTGAAGTCAGGATTAAGAGAGGTGCAGAATGCCCTGTGCCAGGCTGGACTCTTTACACAGGAGGTGCTGAGTAGTGAATGACGGAGTTGTAATCTGGAGGTGGGCTGTGGCACTCCAGGTTTGGATCCATAGGAAGGAGAACAGAGTCTTCCAGTGCGAAGTCCATGGTGTCCTCTTCGACCTGTACTGCTGGCTGGTATTTGACAGCCTCGTGATCGGAGAATATGGATTCTTTGCTCTTGCTAACAGCTCTCCGCCTGTTGAGAACAAACAGGATAATAAGTGACCCCGTCTCCCTGAGGTTTGGTCTCTGTGTGTTATCAGTGGTTAAATTATTATTATTTTTAAAATGAATGTAGAAAGCATTTTGATTTAGCGTTCCAGCATCCTGTAAGGCAGTGACATTTTACAGATTGGATAAGGGATCTGAATTGGGTATTTCAAATAACTTGGGGTTGTAAAAGTAGATTTAGGAGCAAATCCAGGAGTCCTGTTGCCCTGTCTTTTTAGCTTACTGCATTTCAGTGCACTAGATATATCTTAGTTATAAATGCACCTGTCCTGTATACAATAATATTCTCTCTTATTGTTCTGACACAGGTCAGTAAAAATTTGACTTTTCTGAAAGCAGAACTGAAGGCTATGACTTTAAGTATAATAAAGGATGAAATAATGAATAATCTCTGACAGACTCCAACTTAAAATGATGGTGAAAGCAAGAGTGTGTGCAAGAGCAAAATCTCTCTTAGGTTCTCTAGCCCTTTAAAATCCCTGAGCTTTATGCCAGTGAAGGGCAGCACTTCAACATTACAACTGCTGACCTGTAACTGATGCTATTAAAGAGAGCCAGCTTTCATTTTCTGCTGTCTTCTCTTATTATAGGTGACGAAGGTGGTGGGAGAGAAGCAACTTGCATCACATGGAGCAACGTCAATGTTAAAAGTAGGAGAACCCTGGAGAGGATTTGTATCGCAAGGTGACCTTGAGGAACAGCAAGTGTTGCGGAGGGAAAAAAGAGGTACTTTCTGTCACAGACTGCCTAAAAATCATGTTCTGTTAAACCTGGTTTCTTCCATCTGGAGAACTTAGTGGAAGAGGTCAGGATAATTGAGGGTTGGTTCGCAAAAGGATCTCGCTGTGAGAATGGCGTTTGAGCTCATCCTTGTTGCTTAGGGACTCTTTAACATGCAGCTCTGTGGAATCATAGAATCACAGAATCATAGAATTGTAGGGGTTGGAAGGGACCTCCAGAGATCATCGGGTCCAACCCTCCTGCCAAAGCAGCTCCCTAGGACATATCACTCAGATAGGCATCCAGACGGGTCTTGAATCTCCCCAGAGAAGGAGACTCCACCACCTCCCTGGGCAGCCTGTCCCAGGGCTCCCTCACCCTCACTGGGAAAAAGTTCTTCTGCATGTTGGTGCGGAACTTCCTGTGCTCCAACTTACAGCCATTGCCCCTTGTCCTGTCCCCACAGACACTGAAAAGGGGCTGGCTGATTCCCCCTGCCTCCCCTGCTTCAGATAATTATAGACATTAATTAGGTCCCCCCTTAGTCTTCTCTTCTCAAGGCTGAAGAGTCCCAACTTACTCAGCCTATCCTCATAGGGGAGATGCTCCAGGCCCCTAATCATCTTCGTAGCCCTTCTTTGGACTCTCTCCATGAGATCCCTGTCCTTTTTGAACCAAGGAGCCCAGAACTGGACACAATACTCCAGGTGGGGCCTGACCAGGGCATAGTAGAGGGGGAGGATCACCTCCTTTGACCTGCTGGACACGCTCCTCCGGATGCACCCCAGGAACCCATTGGCTCTCTTAGCTACCAGGGCACACTGCTGGCTCATGGCCAACCTGTCATCTACCAGGACCCCAAGGTCCTTCTCCACAGAGCTCTTTTCTAGCAGGTCATCCCCCAGCCTGTTGGGTGGCAAAGCAGAAATTCTAAAATAAATAGAAATCCTGAGGACTCCCACTAAAATGTAGTAATGTTTTCACAATCTAATTTTTTCCTCTTTGTCCAGACAAAAAGGTGAGTGGAAACTTCTCCTCTATGCTATACATTTGGCAGCAGGCTGGTTGTGGTGTGGCTCATGTCTTGGGGTTAGAACCATGTAGGAGTGCACCTGGGAGACTTTCAAATCAGACACTTTGTGCGTGCATCTCACACATGTTTAAAGCAGCATAAAGCTCTATTCTAATGACCCTAAGTCAAATCCAAATAATCAACAGTTCATCAAATAATTGTTTAGTTCATTAGACTTATTTTATTTATATTGTTGCAGTGCTTACACTTCCCAACAGTTGATCAGGGATTCGGTGTGGTGCTTTTAGAAAGCAAGCAAAGCTTGTTCCTGCTCCAGAAAACAAAACAAAGCTGAGAGACAGATACAGTAATCAGAGGAATGGGGAACAAAAATCCTGAATAGGAGAAGTAGCAGATCCAAGACAGCAGCTGCCTGCACTGTCATGTTTTTGTGGTGGTACAGCAGAGAGAATTGCTGCAGGCTTAAGAGCAGGTTGGTGCTTGGCATGACAGAATTGTAATACGCAATAGGCCCCAGCTCCTTCCAGCCATGAAAGGGTAAATATGTCCTGCTAGATTGTGCTACTACAGCTTCAGAAGCTGGGCTGTCTTGCCTCTGAATCTGGAACCTGTCAAAAGCTTCATTTTTCCCACTAGCTGCAGATATTCTCAGGCTGGCTGACAGAACCAGTGTCAGCATCTTCACTGACAATTTTTGCTAATTCTGGAAGGGCTGTGAGTGTGCATAAGGCAGTGTATTGGCTGGGGTAGAAGCCTGGTTTGCAAGCTGGGCACACTGAACAGCCCAGAGGGTCCAGCTGGGAATTATCTACCCTAGTGTTTTCTTCCAGGGTGGAGTGTGTGTGGAGTAGGTGATGTCTGTAGATCATGGTCCATGAAGTTGGTCATTTTAAGCCAGCAGCTGAGATGTCCACCAAAATTTAGATATAACAAAGAGCTGCCATGGGAGACTGGCTGCTTTGTAGCTGGCCTGATTTTAGTGTGCTGTGGTGCAGACCTTCTGCAGCAGGTTTGCATCTCCACTCTTGTCTCTGGGAAGAGCCCTGAGTCGGAAGAGCCAGCACACCATGTCTTGTAGATCTGAAACTTGGGTTCTGTGACTTCTAAAATCCAAAGGTGGGAATGACAGATTAAAGCCACTGTTATTGTGCTCTTAGACCTGCACAAGGCATTGAAACAAAATCTGTTGGGCAGCAAAGCAGAAATTCTAAAATAAATAGAAATCCTGAGGACTCCCACTAAAATGTAGCATGTTGTTTTCACAATCTAAGTTTTTCCCCTTTGTCCAGACAAAAAGGTGAGTGGAAACTTCTCCTGTATGCTATACATTTGGCAGCTGTCCCCTTCTTTACACCCTTTCTCCACAGATAAATTCTTCCCTGGCACAAACAACAGAACCACAATGTTGCTTCAGTGTTTATTTATGTATTTTTCCTTTTGTTGCTCAGTTCTGTTGACTCATGTCAGAAAATTCCATGGTTCCTCTGCCTTCTAATTTGTGAGGTATTAAAATTGTCAGTGGAGACAGAGAGAGGCTTGAAAGTATCTGTTTAACTTGGCTCCCACCTGCATATCTGAGTGCTGGAGAAAAATAAATGTTATTAGGGTTTAGTTTGGCCAGTAACAGGAAATTTTCAGACCCATGTCTAGCACTCCTAGCAAGTGTTCGTGTTGGGTTTCTGTCCCTGTAGGTCAGGAGACTGAGTACCTGGGAGTAACTCTGCCTATTGCTGAAGTCATACTGGTGTTTGAAGGACTCCTAAATGCTGGCATCTAATATTTGCTTCCAAGGCAGGAAGCTGTGGTGAGTTGGGTCAGAAGCAAGTTCTGTCTTTAACCGTCTTAGGGCAGTCCAAGATACAATTAACTTTCAAAACTATTCCTTTCATCTCAAGGCGCTTCTGAAATTAAAGCTATCCAAGGGTCTTTGGATTCTGCCTTTTAATGCTCTATATTACTGACATGTCAAGTTACTCTGTTCACGCTCAGCAACAGAGAACTGTACATATGCTTGGACTGTATACTGGAAAGCGAGACTGCAGCATCCTTCTCCTCTCTGTCCTTGAAATCTCATTTGCTCCACAGAAACTGCCACACTGAATCAGAGATCAGTCTTGCCTCTGGCAGTGGTCAGTACTTGATGCTTCAGAGGAAAGCAAAAAGCTCTTTGTGCTCTGAGCCCACTGTACCACCCTGTATAAGAGAGAAAAATTCTCACTGGGCCCCACTGATAAACATTTTCTGACTAAAGGCATTAGATTTGATTAATCACACAATTATGCAACTACAGAAGTTAATAAAGGTTATGTAATTAAATAATGTCATTAAAAGCTAGCCATTACTTGGTTCAGCGCTTCTCCTGGGTTGGCGTTACACAGCCCCAAGAGGTCTTTGCCTGCTGGTTTTTGAATATGCCTGACTTCTGAGTGCTGGAGGAGGTAATAAAAGAGATGTTTGGTTTTGATAAATCTGCTTCTAACTTGAGATGCCTCAGCTTGGTCCCACTTGACTCTCAGCATTCTCACTGCAGCACAGTGCTGAAGATCAGGCGTGTGAGTAGCATGACACTCAGCTGAAACACATTTGCTCACTGATTTGAGCTGGTTACATTTTACACACTGACCAACTCAATTGTCCTGCAAGAACGTGTACTGTTTGGGGCAGGGTAGGGGGGAAAGGTGAGAATCTGAATGCTGCTGGTTCCTGACCTCAAACTGATTTTGTAACCTAAGGGAGCCTCTTGCATAAGGCACACGTTTCTGTGCAGTGCTGCTTGGGGAAAACACATTTGGAGAACATGGTGAGCTAGTGTCAGGCTCATTTAATAGGCTGAGGCCTGAGTTGGCCAAGGCACAGCACAGGGCTCCTGTTGTTCAGAGATACCTGCAGGCTAGGGAGGTTTATGAGAGGAAGAAAGAAGTGATGAAAGCCCTGGAGGAACCAATACTAGAGGATTTGAAGAATGCAAATTGGTAGCAGTACATCGTAATATTCATAATTACCAGCAAATCCTGCTAGACTTCAGGCTGTATTTCTGTAGCATCCCTGAGCCTGGTTCCAATGTTGAGTCTCGTAGCTGTAAAGCTAGGTGAAGTGGAGGGGCCTACTGGTGTGGACCCATTGTTGCTAACAAAGCCTGACAGCTCTGTAAACAGGATGGTACTGCAGAGCTTAGTCTGTGTGCCACTGGTGCTTGTGGGGGCCACCATATAGTTAGTAAGCCTCATGACCCAGACACAAGCTTGGAGAAATCCTTGGACAAGGAGGGTAGTGAGAGCTGTTAACAGTTACTCTTTTTCATAGAATCCTAGACTCACAGAATCACTGGACGGTTTAGGTTGGGAGGGACCTCAAAGATAATCTAATTCCAACCTCCAGCCATGGGCAAGGACACCCTCACTAGAACAGGTTGCCCAAATCCTCTTCCAACCCGGCCTTGAACCCTGCCAGGGATCCAGGGCTTCCACAGCCTCTCTTGGCACCCTGTGCCAGGGCCTCAGCACCCTCAGAGTAAAGAATTTCTTCCTAATGTCTAAACAAACCCTGTCCTCTTTCAGCTTGAAGATACTGCCCTTTGCCCTGTCCCTGCACTCCCTGGTGAACAGCCACTCTCCCACTTTCCTGTAGGACCCCTTGAAGTGTACTGCTTGGCTGTAATTAGGTCCCCCCCCAAAGCCTTCTCTTCTCCAGGCTGAACAAGCCCAACTCTTAACACTTGTCTACGTCAAATTTCCCTGTATAGATGAAGCTGAAAAGTCTTAAGTATTAAACTAGAAGAAGGAAAAAGTAGCCTGAATGTTAAGTAATCTTTCCCAATCTTTTTAAAGTTTTCTGGAGAGGTGTCAAAGTTGTTTAGAATGTACCATGGAGGAGGATAAACCTGTAATAGCTAGAAGGCCTAAATGACCTAATGAGACTTTTTCATCCTACTGTACAAACCAGAGATTTTGGTTAGAGGTAGAAAAATACTGAAATCCTTACTGGAGCTCTTTCTTTTTTGTGAGAGGGAGCCAGTTTCCATTAGCCTAAATCTCAGAGTCAATGACTTGAAGAGAACCATGGAGAAAGAGAAATGGCTGTAAGAAAAAACACCCTATCCAGCGAGGGACGACAGTGCTGTGGAGCAGCTCTTGCTGCTTGCAACGTGACACCCAAATCTTTTGCCCTCAACAGGAAAAACTATCAGATGATTGTGTCTGTGTAGAAGTCCTGGCCTTGTTCAGAAGTTGTGTTTAGGGAAACAGGAGAAATTGGGCTGAGTGTTGCCAAGTAGGGCAGTTTGTCTCATGACTGCATCTCATAACAACATGTAGGAGCTTCAGGGCTTTCTAACAGCTTTCAGAAGTGTTTAATGAGGCACAGAGTAAGAGTGATTAATAGTTTTAAATTTTTCTGCAGTGAAAGGAATAAAAGGGTTATTTTTTATTTTGATAGTTATGACTGATTCACAGTTTGCTTTAATATATTTTAGATGGGGTGCTGTGCAGGAAGCATATAATCCTGGGTTCCCCTTTGGCAGTATCAGTGCATCAGTCTGCTGGCACGGAGAACTCAAGGGGTTAGGATCACTAATTCGTTGTGTTGAAACACCTCAAAGTACAAGGTACAGCTAGCATAAAGTTTTAGGAGGCCCAAGTCACCCACTCATGAAGTATGTGCCCCCTCACACGCGTGGCAAAGCTGCTCAGCTGTCCCTGACACCAGCTCCAGCACTCAAAGTGCAGTGAGACAAAAAGCACTGCAGTCAAAACCAAGCTGCAGACCACAGCCTTTCACAGGTCTCCTTTCAGCCCTTGCCCCTGCGAGCACATAGGATAAACCTAAGAAACTGGCTTGCATAATTCATTCAGTTACTGGAGCTCATCAGGTCACAGGGCAAGGTGCTGCATGACACAACCTAAGTACATTTGCTATCTCAGCATGCTCATTGGAGAAGAAAAGTCTTCTGAAATGAAGCTGTGCTAAGGAGCACTTGGAACTCCGTACCTCGTTTTTCTGAGATGGTGCAAAAGGATTCTAGCCCAATCAGCTGGGTTGCACTTTGTGGGGCACCTTGTGTTTGGACATGAATGCCTGATGCTCACACACAAAGTCAGTCTGTTACAATATTACTGACTTGCCTTGGGGACTGTTTGGCTTTGGCAAAGGCACAGCTCCCAGTGATGTGACCTGGATGCAGCATCCGAAGCCCAGAGCATATCAGCTGAGCCTCAGCTGGTGGTGTGGGACTTGGCCAGAACCCGAAAAGTAATTTCAGAGGATAATTGGGTTGGGAGGGGGAGAAAGGAAAGGGATGGAGTGAGGACAACTGAGCAGATATCAAACCTATTATAATT
This sequence comes from Laterallus jamaicensis coturniculus, assembly GCA_022605575.1. Taxonomy (NCBI): domain Eukaryota; kingdom Metazoa; phylum Chordata; class Aves; order Gruiformes; family Rallidae; genus Laterallus; species Laterallus jamaicensis. Next base: position 4,995,045 of record JAKCOX010000014.1, read on the forward strand.
TAAAGCAATCACTTGATTATAGGGTCTCTGGGAGAATTTTAAAGCAGTGCTTGGCAGTAGCCTGTTAATCTTATGAGATGGAACCTGATACCAGAGTCAACTAATCGTTAAATCCCCTCTAAGGTGAATATGCTTCCTCAAATACTAACTCCAGTGGCATCATCCTGGTCAGTCATCCCATCCCTCACTGTAGCTACTGTTGCAGCTTTATACTTCAGCAGCCTAAACCACTGAAGAGCTCAGAAATGATTAGTCCTGCCTAACAGCAGTCTCAGGCCCAGAGAATCAGATTCAGCCTCAATAAACTCTTGACACTGACACTCCATGGTGTGTAGTGTTGCCAAATTTTAAACTCAACAGAGAAATGAATGCAAGATAAATAAACGGCAAGATTTTGGCAAAAAAAATAAATGCAGCCACCCTGGTTTAGAAAACATGCTAAGCCTTTGAACAGCTTTGTTTTAGAAAAGGAAGAGTGTTTGAAAAAGATCCAGGGTAAATGTTTTTGGTAGAGAGAGATACACAATTAACAAGGGTGACTTTATCTCCCCTTTAAGCCAGCACTCTTCTGACCTCTCCTAGGCTATTCTACATGTGTTTGAGGCTTGGCTTTCAAGTTAGTGGCGCAGTAGCACTAAGGGGTGTCATGTCCTTAAATGAGAGGGCATCAGGATCCTCTGCAGCTCTCTAAACCAAGTTATTAGTGCCAAGGATAGGCTGCAAGATTTAAAAGACAAAAAAGCAAGCTGACAGAATAGCTTTCCCAGCTGGCCCTCAAATACTCGGGAAGGATGTGGCCAAGAAAATAGACACCTCTGCCCATTCCATGGTAGCTGGGGTCCTGGGAATAAGGAGGCAACAAACAGCTTGCTGCAGGGTTTGCTTTATAGCAGACCTCTGTGAAGATGGTCTTTTGCAGTATGGCTGGCACAGAAAGTATCCGATCTCTTGCGATGAATGGAATCCCTATGGAAGTGTTGCCTGCTGGTGGGGAGAGCCCCATAAAGTGTGGGTCAGGCAAAGACTCACGGGACCCAGTAGAGCTCTGGTACTTTGTGTTTGCTCCCAGTGGGCCTGACAGCAATTCAGAAGGTTTTCCTGGAAATCTCCAAAGAACAGGCTGTTAGCGAATTTCTGTGTTTCGACATCTGGCTGGATGTTGATTTTTCTGGTTTTCAGCTGAAAGCCTGGAAGGGGGAGAGAGAAAACCTTCCTCTGCCAACTACTTATCCAAACGGGGGAAAGGCAGTCAGAGGTGACTGACAGCAATCTTTAGAGGGATAAATCCTATCAGGGAAGTTGTGTGTGCATGTGTGTTGGACTCGTGTCAACGTGACATCATGCAGAAGAGAGAGGTAAATCAGCCCAGGTAAAACATCAAGTCATGCAGTTCCTGACATTTGAGTTCCTTTTTTTAGAGCTGGTGTGAATTGGTCTCCATAGCAATGCTCTGTGCCATGCAGAAATCCTCTCCACAGGATAAACCCATGGGACTGTATGGAGATGTCTGGTAATGCCGCAGCAGCTACCATGCTGGGCAGTGCTACAGGGAAAATACTGCTGGACAGCATTATTCCTGACAGCACACTCCTATATCCAGGTGAATCTGTAGTGTTTGAAAGCTCCCTGTTAGTGTTATATGGCTCTAGCCTTCCTTTTGTAACCTTTTCCTCTTTCTCCTTCTCTCCTGCCTTCAAACCCCCAGGAATTTGTGGTATGAAGGCCTGAGAGGACAAGGTGAGCCCCTTGCATCTTGCTTCACTCTCTGAGTGAGGGAGCGAGCCCCTCTGAAATACAGTGAGGTTCTGACTAGGCACTGGCACGTGGACTCTCCCACACCACGCCAAAACTGCACTGGTTTTGTTCTCATCTGTCATTTCTCCTTAATGTCAAAAAACTGTGACTTGATGTAGAACAAGAAGTTGCTCTGGTGGGAAAGATCTTTGAGTTTTAAGGCTGAGGAAACTAATAGAAATCTCATCAGTTGATTTCAGAGAAGGTGCTAAGCAATTCCGTCAGACTCTAATTAGCTTAATTAATGGAATAGGTATGGAACACCTTGCCATGTAATTGTTTCTTTTTTTAAAATATTTTTTGTATCAATTCTTTGAAATTCTGCAAGTTGACATTGGATTCAGTAAAATGGCTTACTACAGTTATTATACTTGCCTGGGAGGGTAGAGAAAACTGATTTCCCTACTAGGTCAGCTCTCTGCCTCTGCCTGACTGTTACCAAAATATGCAGAACTGTGAGCTAGCTGGTAGCTAAAAGCTGAATATCTGCTTTTTATTCTTCTGTGTCTGTCCTGTGAATGGGTAAACACACAGCAAACACTGGCACAGCCTCTGGTTGTAAACTAAATCTGAACAATGTAGTGTAATAAGGATCATGAAGGTGGTAGGATGAAGGGCTGTCTTCCTAGCTGTGACAAAGCAAATACAGACATCGTGATTCTGGTAAATGCACTTGCTTTGCAGTGCTTATACTATTCCTTTCTGTATGTGCCACCTTAACTTTTCTCATGTCCCAGGAATTGCAAAGGTCTAGAGTTAAACATAGCTCTGTAGGTTATTTTCTGGGTTAATAAACTGAGTTCTTCAAACTGAAGACTGAGTAGATTTGGGTATTCTCAGCTCTTTTGCTTCTGTCCCATGCCAAGTGCAGAATGCTCTGCCCAGGGAGATTAGACCATAAACCAGAGACACCAGCTTCACTGGAGAGCAGTCTCTTTGCTTTGTGAATGGGATTCAGAATCTCAAGGCAACTTGATGTTTTGGAAGAAGAGTCAAATGGGAAGCAATTTGCTGAATGAGACACCATCTTCAAAAGAAATATCCAGAGGTACTCACGCTAGAGCCATGATCCCGTACGGCCAAGAACGGATTTCCAGCCTCTTCGGGCTTTTTATCTCATCTGATGTCAACACCATCCCACTGTCCGACTCCTGGGTAGCAAAAGGAAGAGAACCTCAGCAGAGTGCCATGCCAGCATGACAGCATGGAGCACTTTTAAATGAAAAACAGCTTGCCATGGGGAGAGTGTGGAGAATCACAGAATCACAGAATGCTTTGGGTTGGAAGGGACCTCAAAGCTCATTTAGTTCAACCCCCCTGCCATAGGCAAGGACACCCTCACTAGCTCAGATTGCCCAAAACTTTATCCAAGCTGACTTTAAATGCTTCTCAGGACAGGGCATCCAGAGCCTCCCTGGGCACCCTGTGCCAGGGCCTCACCCCCCTCAGAGTAAAGAATTGCTTCCTAATGTCCAACCTAAACCTGCCCTCCTTAGCTTGAAGCCATCACCCCTTGCTTACAGAAAAATTGTTAAAAGGGCATCAACAGAGACTCAGGATACTTAACCCAACTGCAGGAAGGTGTGGCTGAGCACTTTCCAAGTTCCTGGGCAATTATTTGAAATAATGACCTAATTGGGATTAATGCCTTGCTATTTAAGATAATTTTAGTAACACAAACTCACTCACTTTTTCAAAAGTAGATCACACCATAATTTTGGTTTAAAAGATCCTCATTGCAGTATCAGATTTTTTCCTGATCTGTTAATGCATTATTACCCTTTTTTAAACCTTGACCCCTGCACTTTAGAATGGCATGAACAGGGAGTGTTGAGGAAAGGCATGCTCATGCTGGCAGCAGTAATCTCTTACTGATACCAGATCTATGTAGTAAATGTCTTTTGTGTGATTCAGAGAGACAGATTTTTATCCTGCAAGAGGAAAGATGCAGGAGCCAGAGAAAATTCTAAGCCTTCTAATCCTGAAGATGCAGTGATAAAGGCACAGAAATTACATCTGGCAAAATACTGGGGAATAATGGGCATCGATTTGTGCTAACAGGAGAACAGATGGGAAATACTCTCTATTTGTCAGTATGTCCAGGACAAGTTGCAGGTGAGAGACTTGGCTGTTCCTAGGAGAGTTGGTCTGAGGAATGGGTTGATCCAAGAGCGTGGGGACCATGCCCTGGCTAGTGGTAACTGCTGGCTTGTTTCTGTAAAAGTGGATGCTTGCCCTCTTCCACTGTTAGAAGGTTTTCTGAGGGCCTCACGCCTCCTCCCTAAACCCCATTCTGCTTCAGACATGCGTGGCTTTCAAAGACCAGCAACCCTGAATCTGTCAGTGAGGCAAGAGGTGCTGACTGCATGTGGCGCTGCAGGCAGAGAGTGCCTGACCCAGAGAGGAAATTAATGAATTGGGTTGGGGGGTTGTTTGGTTTGGGTTTTTTTTAAATAAGGAATTAAAAATTGGAAAAACACCCCTCCACCCTTGGAACCTGTAATTTCAGAGGAAGCCAACAAGCAGAACTGTGATTCTGTAAAAGAACAAACTTTTGTTTTCCACTGGAGTGAATATGAAACTATTCCACACCATTCCACCCTGCAGTGTGATTGAGTTGGCAATAAATATGTTCACTCAGGGTGGGGAAAATCCAGGGTCAGATTTCTTTGTGTGAATCAGGTAGAGCAGGAATGTGCCTTGTTCATCCAGAACAGAATACCCTCACCCAGGTTATTGCCTGTCTCAGCCAGCCAGGATGTATTCTGAGCAGATGTACTTCAACTGGCTCCATTTTGATGAGCTCCTCCTTTCTTATGGGAGAAAAAACCATACTGAAATATGTAATACAAAACCCCTTAGCCTGCTCAAAGCTGGGATAATCAAGCATGAGCTTCTCTTTAAATTATTTGTTAAACTAAATGCAGATCTCTCTTTGTTGTCACACAGACCTCTGTGTGAGATGCTAGGGCTAAATCTTCTGCTTGATTTAAAGCTTTTTCTTACCAATCAGATTTCAGAAAGCTCTAAAAACTGTTCCTGGTGCTGGTGACAAGTGATCTGTGAATCTGGTAGAGAAGGATGCTGTCACCTCGCTTACCTCATGCATCACTTTCTCCTTTTCCACTGGCACCTCATCAAATGTCTTCACACTCAGTGGGCGCTTCTTGCTGTTGTTACTGAAAGCAAGAAAGTTGAAGGGTCAGCATAAAACCCAAGCAGATGCTACACCACTCAGTAGCTCAATTAACATCCCTGACACAGCTCAGTTTCCTGGACCACTTTTCTTTTTTCCATCTCTTGTAAAACCAATAAACAGTGCCCTGAGAAATTTGTCTGTCCAACCCCTTTAAAACAGCCAGGTTGAGAGAGGCCAACAAGAGTGCCCAGAGGTATCAAATGGTTCTTTCCCTCCGACCCCAAGTAAACGTTTTTCTTACCCAGTTTCCACTGCACTCCAGCGGTTAACACAGTTGGTCAAGTTTTCTTCCACGGGGCAAGTCTTGGAGTCAGATTCTCCATCAGGACACAAGGTGATGTTCAGTGGGATATAGTCTTTGCCATCCTACATAATTAGTAACATAAAAGAACACAAAGCTAGTAAAGAAGATTTTGTACTGCATCTCCAATGTAAAGGGTTATTGTATTCTACAGAGCTTTACCCTGAGAAAGGACCTATTTTAACTTTGTGATGTTTCTTCAAAGTGAGGATGATGTTCTTCACAACATATGGAAGTTGTAATGTATAGTTCTATCCAACACTTATGGCATAGGAGGCTTTGGATGAGGAAAACAGTTCACTTTGGAAAACCTACAGCGTAGCATGGCTGAAAATGGTTTTTAACATCCTGGTACTCATCTGCAGTTAGTGTGTTTTTCTCTTTCAGGCATCTCAGCCTGAACTATTGCTTCCCTTGTCTTTATGGCAGTTACAAGACTTCTAATGTCCCTCACATATGGCACAGCAGCGCGACGGCTGTATTGAACGTGTCAATGTATGTGCCTCCAGTTTAAAAGGAGCTGACGCTCCCAGCAGCGTCTCTGATGAGTTTGCAGCAGTTTGTGTTCATTACTGCTTTCCAGATGTGTAGCTGTTCTGCTCAGTGAAAGGGAACAGAATTTCACTGATCTGGACTTCAGGAAAGCAGTCCTCTGTGTTGTCATTGTTCTCTAAACTGTCATTCCTTGTTGGGAATTCCAAAGGATCAGTCTTGGGAGCACCTAAACCCAAGTTTAACCCATGTGTTTGGGAGAAGGGAGGGGGTGGCATGAAGTCACAAACCCTCCGTGGCAAATGCGACTTGAACAGATTTTGGAATTGGTCAAACAGAATTGCCTGTACATAGACTGTTTGCTTGTGTTCAACAACTTGAAGAGATGCAGATTAGCAAGAGCCAGTCCTTAAAATGGTAGCGTAAAGGATTTTATTCCTTGGCTTTACAAGAAATTGATGCTGCGACTTTAATAGAATTCAGTAGATGTCTCAATAAGCTCTGCAGTGTCATTACACCCCTGCAGTAATCTTCAGGAACAACTCTTCCTTTGAGTCCTGAAACTATTTGTCCAAATTTGCCTTTGCTTGATTTTTGTTGGCTTAATTTTTTCTTTTTTTTTTTTTTTTTTAATTTTGAGAAGCAGTTAAGTGCCCTATTCCCTTATCATCATTTTTATGTCTCCTTAATCTATTTCGGTTATAGGATAAAGCTCAGAAGCTCTTCATATTGCAAAATGGACCCTGTTCATCTTAGCTTCACTAAATTTGTTGACAAATAGGAAGGAGCTGGAGGAGAGTGTTGGATTTCTTCTTAAATTAAATTGATACTTACATAACCAGGCCGGTTGTTTTTACTGAAGAAGAAAATAACCCATTTAACTCTTATGAAATTAATAATTACATAATTGATTTTAGGAGCTTTAAACTGCCTCATTTTAAAGCTCCTAGGAGCACTGATGAACATAAGCTCAGAAAACGAGCAAGAAAGTTCAGACCAACTAGTGGCAGTTTGCTGTGCTGGAATCTAATTAAAATTGTTTGTGAGATAAAGCACTATTGTTTCTCCAAGGGGCCACTGAGCCTTTTTCTAATTAATGTAAGTTTCTGCTTATTGTGGATGGATCAACATCTTGATTTGAAATATAATCCTCTTTGCATAGCTAACATTTTCTTTACTCATCCTGGCAGCCATTTTCCTTGTGACCTCAGTTACGAAGTACAGAAACCTAGTATTACTGCTCGACATAGGCCTCACCTGTGTGCACACACACACCTATCCATGGACATCTCATAGTCTGAATTGAATTGTAGGGGTTGGAAGGGACCTCAAGAGATCATGGGGTCCAACCCCCCTGCCAAAGCAGCTCCCTAGCTCATATTACACAGATAGGCATCCAGACGAATCTTGAATATCTCCAGAGAAGAAGACTCCACCACCTCCCTGGGCAGCCTGTCCCAGGGCTCCCTCACCCTCACTGGGAACAAGCTGTTCTGCATGTTGGTGCGGAACTTCCTGTGTTCTAACTTCCAGCCATTGCCCCTTGTCCTGTCTCCACAGACACTGAAAAGGGGCTGGCCATTTCCCCCTGCATCCCATTATAAACACCAATTAGGTCCCCCCTTAGTCTTCTTTTCTCTAGGCTGAACAGCCCCAGCTCTCTCAGCCTCTCCTCACAGGATAGATGTTCCAGGCCCTTAATCATCTTTGTAGCCCTCCTCTGGGCTCTCTCCAGGAGATCCCTGTCCTTTTTACACCAGGGAGCCCAGAACTGGACACAATACTCCAGGTGGGGCCTGACCAACGCAGAGTAGAGGGGGAGGATCACCTCCTTCGACCTGCTGGCCACACTCCTCCGGATGCCCCCCAGGATCCCACTGTCTCTCTCAGCCCCCAGGGCACACTGCTGGCTCATGACCAGCCTGTCATTCACCAGAACCCCCAGGTCCTTCTCCACAGAGCTCTTCTCCAGCAGGTCATCCCCCAGCCTGTACTGAAATGAACGGTTGTTCCTCCCCAGGTGCAAGACTTTACACTTGCTTTTATTGAACTTTATTAGGTTTCTCCCTGCACATCTATATGTACACTTCTGTTGAAGAAGAGTTTGTATTGCTGTACCTGCTGTACATTGGCTTGAAGAAGATCTCCTAAGCGCTCCACGAGCTCGGTGAAAGTTGGCCTCTCCGTGGGCACTCCATGCCAGCAATCCAGCATTGTCTGGTAGCTAGATGAAAACCACAGGTATTAAGAAAGGAAAAGGATAGGAACTTTGCTGCCAAACTATTTCTTTCAGTTGCTGCTCTTTTTGGTCGTTGTTTGGATAGTTTTGGATTAAGACATGTTCAAATTTCCATGTGCTGAAATGGCACATTGTTGGCAATGGTCAAGCTGATGTAGTCTGTAGCATTTATCTGTGATGTCAGGACACCCAAGATATGCACAGCTACAATATTCACTGAAAACAAAATACAAATACGTAGGTATCATCTGATGAGGTTTCCCATCACACTTAAATGCAATCTCTTTTGTAATATGTAAATGACATGTATCAGCTCTTGATAGAAAACCAGGAGCTCTTACACTTCTGGGGTAGAGTACTCTGGAGATCTCATCCGGGTTCCTTCTTTGAGCCGTCGGCAAAAGTCCTCATCTATCTGCACTCCAGGGTACGGTGAGGCACCTGATGGGAGAAATAAGGAGGAGGGCTCCAGAATGCCACAATTTTTACTTCCTAGTCCCATGAATTAAACTCATATCAGTGAAATGTTGTGAGCATTTGAGATTACCTAGAGTCTGGCAGTAAAAGAAGCTAGAATGAAGAAGGGGTTGTGGTCACTTCCTAAGTGTTTTATTTGGAAACCCATTACAGACTCCCTCTGTCTCTTTAGAGTTTTCAATCATGCTCTCTCCTCTCTGTTCATGATATAATCAGGACCATTCCAAGGTAAAATATGGCAGAAGAGAAATAAATGTTACTGGTTTGAGACTTTAAAGGACCTCTTGGTCAGTGGTAGAGAAGTTTCAGCTCATTCAGTTGGTTACACACTGGCCTCATTAAGGGCAGAGAAAGTTGTGGGCATCTGGCTCCTGGAGCTGGTAGAACCTTGCAGGTCAGCCTAAGGTGTGGAGCCGTAGTCCTTCTCTTCTGGTCCACCAGTTTAGTATTGTACACACCTACAGGTGAAATCTCCTTGAAAAATGACCTTCCAAATTTTTAGCCTTGTTTTCATTTCTAAGTGTGAGTTCAATGCTGCTTCTTTTCAGGGCCACACAGTTGCCAGTGTGAAACCTGGGGAGGACAGTTCATGGCGACTGCAGTTGCTTTTGAGAGGTATACTTCTGTAAAGAGACCAGTAACAGTATCATAGAATCATAGAATCATAGAATGGCAAGGGTTGGAAGGGACCCCAAGGATCATAGAGCTCCAACCTCCCTGCCACAGGCAGGGACACCAACCTCAGGCCTGGAGCTCCACAAGGTTGTCCAGGGCCCCATCCAACCTGGCCTTGAACACCTCCAGGGATGGGGCATCCACTACTTCTCTGGGCAGCCTGTTCCAGGACCTCACCACTCTTTCTGTAAAAAACTTCCCCCTAATATCCAATCTAAACCTTCCCTCCTTCAGCTTTGATCCATTCCCCCTTGTCCTGCCATTATCTGCCCTTGCACAAAAGTTCGCCTAGCAGTCATCAGAATGAAGGAGTGAGACTTATTTCACTTTCCTGGTTATCTTCAGAGGAATGACTAGTATAAACCTATGCATACACCAAATGCACTTTTCTCTTCAACTCATGAGCAAGTGGGAGCTTTTTAGAGGCTGAGATCTTTGTTGTATGGCACCTGCACTTTGTGATGCACCATAAATAAGGGGAATAAATACATGACTTGGGAAAGTACTCTGGCATTTAAGTAATCCAGACCTCAGAGAGGAAATTCAAGAGATGTCCACGCTGAACTTTGAAAGGTTACTGAACCTCTCGTAGATGGACCTAAAAGATCTGTAAGCTTTCCTCCTTCCCTTCTCAGTAGGGGCTTCACATGCAGTGCAACCCTTGCCTTCCACGTTCTGGCATCCTAGAGGCCAAGTGGTGAATTCAGAAGAAAATTTAATCAAGACTTAACACAGAGGATTGAATGGAATCTGGATTCGAATCCAGCCCTCGAGGAATCTGTGTATGATTTACCGTCTGTAACATTCCTGCTCATTTCCTGCATCCCCCCGCAACATGGAAACACCATCATGTGCTGTGCACTTGGGGGCACAACAAGCACAGCTGAAATCTCTTGGATGAAAGCAGTGAAGAGGGTGCCAAAACTGGCTGTTCCCAGGGTTATTCGGCTCTGTGAATCTGACCGTGCAATCTGCAAAACGATGTACTGGGGAGCAGAAAGCCTGGCAACTTTGTCAGAGGGCACCTCAGCACAGCATGTAGGCTCCGATGGTGTGCACGGCTCAGGGGCGCTCAGCCACAGCCCATCTGAATTCCCTTGATGTGCAAGTATTAAGAGCATTTCCTGGAGCTGTGTAGGTTGGAAATAGCCGGGTGCATAATTTCTACTTTATAGCTCAATTTTCCTTCCTAGTTTTGTCTTTGGCCTGTCAGTTTTGATGGCAAGATCTTTTGGTAGTTTGTACATTGAGCAGTGCTGGTCTTCTGCTGGCTGGAGGCAGCTCAGATCTCAAAAGCAAGGATGTGTCCCTTTTCCACAGCCACCCACCATTGTACCTCATCTGGGCTATGTGGTAAGCCTAGTAACTTGGCTTTGGGATACTGAGACAGCTTGGGAGAGATGCAGGCAGAAACAGATGGTGTAAGGTCTACACATGACTTTTTCCTTAGGGGAAATCTCTTCCAAAATGCTCAAAGATGTGCCATGCATTGGATATGGTAACACTCTTTTGATCTTGGTTTTATTTTAGTAGGATAATAAGATGCTGATGTTATACTACCAGGCTCTGCTTGTTTACATAATTACCTTTGATTGCTTTTTGAGTGGCACACATTTAAATTCAGGGAGACAGCGACATTCTGTAATTTGCCCTGTAAGTGATTTCAAGGTGTATTAAACATTGTGAGCGTTACCTGACATGAGGTGTGCTGAGCCCATTTGAAGAATGCAAAGCTTAATGCGAACACAGCCCCAAAATGAGGCTTAACAGTCTCTCAAGTCCTGATTTCTCTGTGTGTCACCCAAATGGATCCAGCCTGCCAGCCTCTCTGGAGGAAATCTGTCATGCTTCATTCAACTTCTGACCCTGAAAGGGCCCATGGCCAAACCAAACTGTGTTTTGCTAATCAGTATCTTTTCCTTTTTAAGAGGGTGCTAAGTCTGCGGGACCCAGTAAAAAGCAGCGGTTGTAAATGGGAGCCAAAACATACCCTGTAGCAACGACACATAACTTCCATCCCCTGGCTCTCAATGATCTGTAAAACTTTTATATAAGAGAGTTCCATCAGTGACACAAATCCTTAATTAAATATTTATCGTGTGAGCTGCAGATGCGAGTAGTGCCAAACCACAGACATGCCTGGATGATCTGTATGAAAAACCCTCTTAGAGAAAGTGACTGCTTTTGAATCTGTGCCATGGTTGAAGTAAGTAGTTTGCGATCTATGTCATAACAAGGGCAGAGACTGCTCTATGGATGGCAGCCCTTGGAGTAATTTAGTAGATGCCTCTGAATTTGGAAGAGGACAGGCTATTGTTCCAAGTAAGCACCCTCATTAAGAAAAGAGGCTATCTAAAATTTAAAGAAATGAGAGAAATTATTTTTAAAAATAGTTGAGATGAATTTCAGTGATGGTATTTTAATTTTTATTAGTCTTGAGTATCAAAGACCAGATGACCTGAAGTTAACATCTGTTTAACTCTGTCAGGCCCTTTGGGAATGGTATAAACAGTTTGTGTTCTGCATGGTCCCTGCCATTCATCGGTACTGAGTTCTCTTAGTTCCTTGGAGGTGCCCAATGGAGAGACTGTCACAGAATCACAGAATGATGGGGGCTGGAAAGGACCTCGAAAGATCATCTTGTCCACCCCCTCCCCAACTACCACCAGAGCAGGATCACCTCGATTAGGTCACCCAGGAATGTGTCCAGGCAGGGTTTGGATGTCTCCAGAGAAGGAGACTCCACAACCCCTCTGGGCAGTCTATTCCAGGGCTCCATCACCCTCACAGTGAAAAAATTTATCCTTAAGTTCACATGGAATTTCCTGCACTCCAGCTTGCACCCACTGCCCCTTGTCCTGTCACTGCCATCACTGAGAAGACACTGGCTCTGTCTTCCTGACCTCTCCTGACTACCCTTTACATAAGACATTGATGAGGTCACCCCTCAGTCTTCTCCAGGCTAAAGAGACCCAGATCCCTCAGCCTCTCCTCATAAGGAAGGTGTTCCACTCCCTTAATCACCTTAGTCTCCTTGCGCTGGGCTCTTTCAAGTAGTTCCCTGTCCTTGAGCTGAGGGGCCCAGAACTGGACACTAGTCGAGGTGTGGCCTCACCAGGTCAGAGCAGAGGGGGAGGAGAACCTCTCTGGATGTACTAACCATAGCCCTTCTAATACACTCCAGGATGCCATCAGCCTTCTTGGCCATGAGGACACAGTGCTGGCTCATGGTCATCCTGCTGTTCCCCAGGACCCCCAGGTCCTTTTCTCCTGTGCTGCTCTCCAACAGGTCTGTCCCTGACCTATACCAGTACTGTCCTCTCTGAGTGTGCCTCTGCATGCTAATGCATCTTCTTGAATAATCTACTAGGACATTGCTGGTGCTTTGTCTTTTTGGGGTGTCCCAAAAGACCTGCAGCAGGTGATGCTCTTACAGAGTCAGGGGAGCATTGCGCCCAAGTAACACAGCCCTAAATCAGTAGGACTGAACTCCAGAGGAAGCAATAGCTGCCACCTGTTGTAACCGCTTGAGTGGGAGCTTTTTGTTTTGCCTGCTGATGCAAGGGAGAGAACAGTCCAAATCAAAGGCTTGGACTGAAACCAGGTTGTGATCTTTGCAGCCAGCTCTAAATAAAGATTAGGACAGAAACAGCTCCAGCCTCTGCATACAGGTCTGGACCTGGCACCTGGAGCCCGATCATTAATTTCAACTGATCTGTGAACCAAAGATACTAGGAGATTACAGAGTTTGCTTTAAAATTCAGTGGCTTAAGTTGACAATGCTTCTTGTTTTCTTTTGTCTGTGAATGCTGATTAAAAAGCCAGAGCTGACATTCCTAAATTCCCTCAGGAAAACAAAACTTGCCACTCTGCAGGGAGAATTTGAGAGCGGCAAAGCCCCACTGTCTGTAAGAGTGCTTGTCTAAATTTCAGGGCTTTATCTGCTGGACAGTAACCAGATCTCAGCCAGGCTGAGATTCCTAACAGCACTGGGAGATGAAATCTATAGTAAGTAAAGAATAGCATTACTATGCTTTCAGACATGTTGTGGCTTGCAAATGACGTCGCCAGAAGATGATGAGTTCTACCTGTTCACTGCCAAAATGACTTACTCAGAGTCTAGCACCGGTTCTCATATCAACCCAATGGCAGCTGCTGCCAGTGTGGTTTTGTTACTTAGAGAAGTGTACTAAGATTTTGTAGGGCAGATAATCAAGCTGGGATAAAACATCCCATAGGCAACCTTCCCTGTGGCCCATGGGCAGCCACCAGCAGCACCGGACCACTAAGTCAGCAGTGGCGTAATCCTTGGCAGCCTTGGAGCTGCGCGGATTCCCGAAGCAGGCTGCTTAGGAGAAAACAGGGTTGGACAGGGAAACTTCTCTGTCGAAGAAATACTTGGTGCCTGAGCAGCAAAGGCTGGAATTACCTCTGTTACTGCAAATGGGTCCAGCCTTTTGGATTTTGTTTTAGTGTCCCCTCACTCCACCCCCCAGTATTCACTGCATTTACTGGGTGGGTTCTCACTAACTTCAGTCTAGCAGCTTCATTTTACATCTGATCTGCACTGTGCAATTGTATTAACCAAAATTAAATCAAAGCATGGCATCATGTTATCTTTTGTTTAAAGCTTGTCATAGCAATAGAGCTGTAAATTGTGGGGGGTGGGGGTGTGAAGAAAGTTTTAAAGCATTCTTACCTAGAGAAAATATTTCCCATAGCAGCACTCCAAAAGACCATACGTCACTCTGTGTTGTGTAAATTTTATCGAAAATAGCTTCTGGAGCCATCCATTTGAGTGGAAGTCTTGCCTAAGAATGCAAAAGACACGACCCATTGCCAGATCTGTTGTTACTAATCTGCCCAAACCCTCAGGGAATAAAAACTTGAGCTTAGCACTTCACGTTTGTTCCACTTACATCTCCTTTCCGTACGTAGTCAGGGTCTTTATAAATGTCCCTGGCTAGTCCAAAGTCGCAGATCTTAACCACGTTGTTCTCTGAAAGGAGGATGTTCCTTGCTGCCAAATCCCGATGAATGCACTGTGAAGGAATGAGGACAAGCGAGATCAGAGGGTCTGCCTGGCCAGCGAGCTGCCCTGGAGTCGAAGGCATGAGACCTTCTTTGTGAATGGCAAGAGAAATGAACTTTTGCTCGGAGCAGGATGGGAGAGGGAAAATGTGTGTGGGAATCTGCTGCAAAGATACTGTCATAGGCAAATGAGAAAATCACCCAGGGAATCAGCCAAGTATTACAGTTAGTTTTCTGATCTTTCTACGGGAAATCACTTTCTCAGTTACGGTGGGACGAAGGGAAGGCTGTTTTCCAGTTAATTGTTCCGCAGCGAATTTGGGAAGGGTCAAAAAGCAGCTGCAGCTACTTTTGTAAATGGGTCCTGTGAGCACGTGTGGGACTGGGGTAACTGCCCGTGGGCCAGCGCTGTGCTCATGACTGCTGTGCGCTGCGCTCGTATCTCTGCAGGAAGGGCAAGCTCTCAGTTTCATGCATACTTTGGCATGGGATTTTATCAGGTTCACTTCAAAAACAGGTGTTGGGCAGGCTACAAACCTAGGTTTTTAGTCATTTGTTTATAAGAAGGAGGAGCTAACTGTGCTGATAGTGTCCAATGCTCCCGACAAGCTAAACAAATAGCTGTATGCTCTCTCTTTGTTTCTCAGCTGTACTTTTGTTGCCCATTCTCAAAGGATCTGTCTTCCTGAGAAGCCCTTTCTGCCTTTTTTTATGAGACAGTTCTGTGAACTGCCATGCAATCTGTATTCACTCCCTTTATCTAAACTCCTGCTTTACAGATGCCAATCCTTGTCTCCAAGAAAATGATGGATATTCCTTCGGGGCTCTTGCAGTGCTGCTTACTGCCTAACCACCAGAGCTAATGTGTTCTCCAACACTCTAATATAAGCCCAAAAGCAGGTTATTCAGGCTCAGGATTATTTGAATTTTTTCATATCAGATACTCATGATTCTGTGAAAGAAGTTCAGCCCTGATGTTTTAATGAGCTCACTTTTCGGGAGGCGAGAAACTCCATGCCTTTTGCCACTTGGAAGCTATAGCAGATCAGGTCCTCCAAAGTCAGGGGCCGCTTGTAGAGATCCTCAGCATCTAGGAGAAATCACAGACACAGTAAAACACTACAGCAACAGCTCCAGGCTGGTTTGGTGCTGGTGCCGCTTGCACGCTGATGACCCCAGCCCCACACCTGAGTATTGTTACATGAGTTCTCTACTAGGGTTACAACTTTGGTTTCTGAAGCACTGACCCAGAGGAAAAAGATCAGATGATTTTAAAAGTTCCATCCAGCATTAATCATTTAGCTATGGGGAAAACAGCATCTGGGATAAAAGTGAGGGGAACTATTAACAGTGAGTGGCAAGACTGGGTACAGACCAACCCCACAAATCTTCTTGTAAAATATTGCTACTGCTCCTCATACACGAGAGGAGCAGCTTTTATATGCACCCATTGCTTCAAATCTCTTTTTGTGGTAAAGTTGGAGTGGGGCACAGGCCAGAGAAGGAAGTCAAAGCTGTGTAAGGACTTGCAGAGAGAGTGAAAGTGTGCATGGTGCTGGCCAAGTAACAGGCATCTTTACAGTAACAGATCTGGGGTCAGATAGGTTTCTTTTACCTTCTTCGTCATCTTCTGAATCACTGTAACTCTTATCTTCAATGAATCCTGAGCTGGCAGAGCTTCCTGTGCTGGCTACACTCTCAAGGCGCCTCTTGATCAGTTCAGTCAAATCACTGTTGGACTCGTCCAGACTTTTCTCTGCTTGGTCAGAGTTTTCCTGGGACTAGAAATGGTATAAAACCAGTTTTTAGCTCTGGATGATGCAGTGCCTGGGGATTCAAGATATGTAGCAGAACGGCATATGGAGAAAGCATCCTCTGAAGATGAGCTCAGAACATGTTTGAACATGATGTTCCCTGAACAGCAGAACTAATGAAACCTTGTTTCCTATTTATTCATACAGAACCTCCCATTCTACCAATAGCAATAAAAGTTCACTGGAAGCTGGCCAGGTGAAACTGATAGATGAGCAGAGAGAGTCTGTAATTCTGTACCTCTTGCTTGCTTAGGAAACCATCCTAACAATCATGGTTTGAGGTATGTGCATGACTGTGCACTGAAAAGCATCTCTGTCGCCCTGTCCTGGGGAGTGAGACATAATCAGCCCCTGCATGTCCTGAAAACAATGCTGAGAAAAGAACGTTGGAGTGACTGTACCAGGAAAGCCTCCTTCTCTTACACAAAGTACCTTACGTACTTCTGTGCCTGTACACAATAGCTGCAACAATAATATTAGTAATAATAGAACCATCCAGGAAAATAATCTTGGGGAGGCTCCAGTTTCTGGCAGGGCTTAGATCAGAGAGCCCCTCCGAGGCTGTATTTTCACAAGGAGGTTGTCCCATCCTCTCCCCATTGCTGACCTCTGGCCTCCTGTATCTTCCCCCAACTGGAGCCAGCACAAAAACATGCTGAGAAAATAAAGTGCCTGTAGAAATACCAAGCAGGAAAAAATCCAACTTGTGGTCAGTGGTTGTTAATTCTCTGCCTTGTGACTATGAGAGACCCATAATTTCTTTACCTTGTATGCAATGAAATCTCCTCTTTTCCCCCTTAGGTAGTTGGACAGATTTCCATATTTGCAGTATTCTACTATGACCATTAAGGGACCTAAAAAGACAGTAGGAGATAAATGAGTTTTGAAGCACTGCAAAGCACTTAATAATAACCTATCCTTGCAAATTCTCTTCAAAATAAGTAAATGCTGTCATTCCTGTGATTGAAGTGAAGTGACACTCCAGAAGCACACTATCAGTGGTGGCTATGGAGAGAATGGAACACAGTACTTGAACTCTTTGTGTTCCCCTTTAGATGGCAAGAGGTGGTATTTACTCCTTATTTACAATGGAAAATCCAGGATGATAAATAAGAATCTACACTCCTGCATGCTATTAAGGTTGGTTTACTCTATACATAGATCCATAGCATGGAGCAATCTTCCTTTTTCTCTGCTGCCTTTGCAATTGTTTGTTCTCGTTGGAGCTGATGCGAGTAGAAGCAATAAAAGTACACAGGATCATTGAGAGGTCTAAATCAAAAGCTGCAAAAATATTTAGTCTGGAGTTTCTGAAAGCCTGGGAAGTCCTACCCATTTCTTTCTTTCCTGTTGCTGTGCAAGCTCCTGCAGAGTCCTAGGCAATTCCTGCTTTTATACAATTACATGTATTTTTAAGATCTGCTTGAAAATGCTTTTATGTTTCAGTGGGAGCTAATAGGAGGGGGAAAAGCGACGTCCTCTACCTTTAGTGTGATCATTGCTTTTTGTAATCATCAAATGTAAGATCAGGTGCAATCGTGGGACTAGAATGCCTATAAGCATGTGTTATTATCAGACCTAAGGAACCAAGCTTTCATGTCCAGAAACCCTCTTCTGACTGTAGTTCAGATTTAGGAGTTGGAACTTGAAGGGAAAAGTGCTGCACTTGGCTGTGCGGGAAGGAGGCAGCTCTGAGCAGCCCTGGCTGTATGGGAAATGCACACGCAGACCTGCACTGCTCTCTGCCCCTTGCTCCCACTGTGGGTGTCAGAAGGGCTGGGAGCGGGGCTGGGAAGGGGCGTGGACGGGGCCAGGAGGGAAGAATGTCAGGTGTACACTATGCACAGTTCTGTCATACTGTTAAAATAGTACATGGGCATACTTTATATCAGTCTTCATCAGGAATACCATTGTAAGGTTACAAAACCCTAACAAGGAAGGAGAAAGCACTGTACTCTGTGGTGGTATTTTAATAGTAACTCTCATCCCTGTGTCTGTCTTGAGAGCTCAAGGCTCCTTTCCTTTAGTCTGCAGTTGCATTGCCCGAAGGTAAAGAGACCAGAGGCTCCGTGCTGCACAGCTCTGCTCCTCAGGGCACTGCTCCCCAGAATAAGCTGTGGTTTTCCTCAGCAGCTAGTGGAGAAGAGTGAGGGTCACCTCTTCACCCAGAGGGCAATTGGGATGGAGCAGGCTGGGGAACAGGAAACTGAGGGATTCCAGGAAAAAAATATTTGATCAGCTCCAGAGATGTGGTTTATTATGCAACCAGAATTCTGTGGCTGGATTAGTGCTTTGGTCAAAAGCTGTTGACCCCTTAGTAATGCTGCTGTGTTTTAGGCACCCTCACTGACTTGACAGCATTCATATAATTATCTCACTCTACTCACAGTGCCAAGCAAAGGCTACTTACTTACGCAGCTGAACCTTAAAACCCTCCAGCTGCAGTTGCCTGTCCTCCCATAGAAGCTTTTCGGGTCTGCAGTGCTGCAACAACTGCAGGTTCCCTGCTCCCTGCAGCATCCGTGGTTGCTGACTACTCCTCAGAGAACTGGGAGTATCTCACCAGAGGGAAGATTTCCTTCCTGGCATCCTACCCCACCAAAGTTTAAATTTCTTCACCTGCAACTGTATGTTCTTTGGGAAGATGATAGCTTCTGCATCTCAGATGACAATGGATGTGTGCACCATCTCTCTCACTCTGTCACCTTCATTAATTTTTTTTTGTCCTCAGCTCTTCTAAATCTGTCCCTTGGGGATTGTTTTGAAGGTTCACTGTAAGCAGTGAAGAGGCATTTTTGAGCATTGCTGCTCTGAAGTTAAAGCATGGTC
The DNA here is from genome assembly GCA_022605575.1 of Laterallus jamaicensis coturniculus. Lineage (NCBI taxonomy): Eukaryota > Metazoa > Chordata > Aves > Gruiformes > Rallidae > Laterallus > Laterallus jamaicensis. The sequence goes on from JAKCOX010000014.1 coordinate 5,013,896, forward strand.
TGGTACGAGATAAGGCTGCTTTGTATGCCTCTATGGGAAGGGATGTTTTAGTGACAAAGGTCTAAGATTTATGGAGTCTTTTGTTAAGTCTGCACTTTACAACAGATTTCTGGTATGATGTACAGCCAGTTGTGTCAGCTTGGCCCTTGGCAGTCTGTGCTGTGGCTCCAATCAGTGTTGCACTGCCACGGGCTTCCTGGATGCTGTGCCTGCCTTTGCCTGGCCAGGGTGAGGAGGTGGAGAAAGGAAGAGGCCACCAGCAGCTGCGTGCTCAGCCTGGTGCATCCTCCTGATAAGGTGGGGAAGAGGGAGGAGAACCTCTGAAATGGTCAGAAGTGCCTATGTGAGGGACTTAGGCACCTAATTGCAATTAGGGATCCTGCCTCCCTTCAGTCTGTAATCCTTTTTGTCAACAAACTTATAAAGGACAGGGAAGTACATAGAGAAGTGGCACCACTGGCTGGGGAAGACAATCAGAAACCACTGAGGAGATGTGGCCATGAAGTGCAGTGGCAGAACCTCTCCAGTGTGCAGAGAGATGGAAATGCCTGTGTTTGCATTAACTGCCTGTGTGTGTGCTTTGGACTCCACACACATTACACAACACTGGATCTGAAAAGCGTTTCTCCTTGGCTCCTTATTAACTGAGGACTTCTCACCTCCAGCTTTGGTGCAGGCTCCCAGCAGGTTGACTACATTCAGATGATGTCCTATATGAATGAGGATCTTCAGTTCAGACATTAAAGCCTTACATTCGTTAGTAGTTGCACATTCTGCTTAAGATAAACAGGAAAAAAATCACCTTTACACAACAGGATACTTTTAGCAGGACACAGCAAGATCCTGTTTATATTTGGAACCAAAACCCACCCAGGTTACTTGCAGTATCTTTGCTTTTCAGACTCTTAAACAGATAATAATTCATCCGTTTCATTGTCTGTTGACCTTTATGAAGTGAAATAACACTTTATCTTTTGGGTTACTCTTCCTTTCTCTAGCATAGGTCATGGAGGGTTACTGTCCCATAGAAGAACCCTCTCCCCAAATCAGATACCGGAGAGCCTTTGCAAGGACTGACTTCTGCAAGCTTAGCAAAGGAACAAACAACTGCTGTGTGCAATGACAGCACACAGAAGAAAACATTCCTCTGCCACACCTCACAATACCTCAGAATATGTTTTTCCACAGTACTGAGCAACGCTCCACTGCCGATAGAGGAATCCTACACATCTGCAAGTTGGGTTCCCCAATGTGCTGGAGAATGTACAGGATAACCAAATCTCAGCCCTGTGACATCCCACTGACCCAAGAAACCAGTTTCCCAGCAAAGCAGGGGGGGCGTATTTGTGTGTGAGCCATGACCCTGACACCCAATGGAGCACTGGCTAGCCAGCTATACAATATGGTCACTGGCTGCCAAAGCCAAAGAAGGTACTCTCAGAGCAGAATGCTGTGCAGATGCTGGCTTGTTTCCTCTGCCTTCTTTTCAAAACTTCCATGCTGTATTTTAGCAAAAGAAGCTGTGTCTCATTTCCTCTGCTTTTGCCTTGGCATCATGGAAGATTGAAGTATGAAAAACAATTGCATAGCAGATCATTTGGTGTGACAAATGTGACCTCTCTATCTGTAGAATATCTTGTAGAATCCTCCACAAACAAATCTTTCATGGAATTGTGTGCTAAAGGAGGAGCGAGCCCAAGCTTGCTTCAGTAGCAGTGTGTATAGATGGGTGGGTACATGTGTGGCTTCACTCCTGATTTACGCTGGCATGAGCTGCAACCCATGCCTGGCAAAATCTAACCAGAACAGCCTCAGAAGTGTTGCAGATGGTCTTGTGCAGTAAGTTTTCACCTTCATCCCAGAATGGATATCAGCCTATTTCATGGAAATGACAGGTCCTGCTGGAATTACAGAAAGGCTGATGTCTCTAGAGCCTCCCCCCCACCCCCCTCCACCCCGACTCACACTAGAAAACCTGCATTTTTCAGGAAAGTGATGAATTATGGACATGTTAGCTGGGCAGGGACAGGTTAGAGCAGGAGGCTGCTGCCTCACTGGGGGAGGGAGGTTTAAAATGATGGAGAAACTGTCACACAGTGTGTTGAATATGTGCAGGCAGGGTGGAGTTGCCATGAGGATCAGTTGGGCAGTACAGCATGGAAGTGCCTGAAAACCCAGAGCTATCCAGGGTGGTAAGTTTTGACTGGAGAAGGGAGTGTGTCTGGATCAGGGGCCTTTGGGATATTGCAGGGATCAGGAGATGAGCATGGCACAGAAGAACCAGCAGAGGAGAGAAGCATGATCAACTGACTAATGCAGAGAAGGGAGGTGATTCAGAGGAGGCTCAGACAGGTGATAAAATGATGGTTTTGAAATTTTGGAGAGATGGGAAGTAGCAGAGCATCGGGAGAGGCAGCCAGCAAGAGAAGCCCAATACCGTGATAGAAGTTCCCGACTCACGGCATCGCAGGGGTTAATACTGTCATGCGGCAGCAGCGCAGAGCAATGTGGGCTGTGGAAAGCCAGCCAGCCAGCATGGATTGTACCTTTCAAAAAATCCTAAGTGAACAGTTCAAAACCTCCAACCCAAGTAGTCAATGTACTGCCTGATGCATTTATTCATTAGCTGTCTACAAAGGCTTTGTATGTAAATGTAATATGAGGGAATAGCCTCCGAGTTCCCCCCTTCCCTTCTGCTGGCTGGTAAAAGCTTTCCTTAATTTCAGTAATTGCAAGCAAGTTGTCTCTAATTCACTCCCTTGGCATTGCATTTTTTTCAACCCCTTGAACTGTTCTACATCTGGAAGGGCTGTGATCGAAGGCTTAGATCCAATTTCAGACTATCTAATGTAATTACATTCTGTAATCTGTTCCCCTCCCAACCCCACAGACCTGGAAGCTGCTGTTTCCCTCCTCTAGGAATACAAGACTTAATCAGCAGCACAGCATGGAGCCCGCTTGTCATTTCCTACACGTTAACATCCACTGTATAATGACTAATTGCTCCCATATGACAAACCCACTCCCTTCTGAACACAATGAACTTGGGACTGGTTTGGAACTGAGAACTGGAAGCCTCATTGCAAACAGGTTCCCTGCAGAGTCTGGTGAGGGATATGTACCTTTAAGCATTTTTACGGCAACTGTTTTGCAGGTTGAAGATTTATCAATGCCAAAAGCAGACGCCTCCACCACCTTCCCAAAAGCACCATGACCCAGTGTTTTACCTAGAGAAGCAAGAGTCAAGAGTGAGCCAAAGGGGACTTATGACAGTCTGCATCAGATAAGAGGGGAACATGCGTTCTCAGCTATGCAAGAAATACAGGACTCCAGTGCCCAGGCACAATACAGATGTAGACTGATAGTCAATAGAAGCCTGTATCACATATTTGCAGTATATGGATATAGACAGCACGATTTATATCCATATGACTCTAATGTAATACAGTGTGTGATAGAACAGAGTAGAATAAACAAACGCGTTCAGCCGAAGGCAAGGCTGAAGCATATGTATATGCCTTAAGGGTAAAAACATTACATATAGTTCTCCTCATGCCCAGGAAAGCCTGTCTTCCTCTTTCTTCCATGTTTTCCAGCTGAAGCATCAAGAGCAGACACAAATAAATAGATATTCCCTACACTCATCACTGCACACTGATGTGACACCTTCTCTGTACAAACACAACCTGCTTTTTACAGTGAGCTGTGCGGTTGGGTGAAATTTGGTTCATTTTTTCATGATAGCACTTCACAACTCAAAGCCAAGTTCAAAGGACCAATGAGGAATTGATTATTGGATAGGTTTCTCAAATTAAAATTAACTGAAAGACTGTCACTTTTCAGAATGCCTTCTCTTTACCTCTGCGCATGCAAAACCATACTTTTAGCAGGGACAGTAACCTGGAGGTCACTTTCTTCCCCGTCAAGAGTTTGGCTTCACTTCTCCAAGAGAGAAAACGAGGTGGGAGGTATTTTGAGGGAGCCAGCATCTTTGTTTTTCTTATGTAGTCCCTTTTTTTCACCCACGGTTAAGGATGATCCCGAATTCTGTGACTGGCTGCTATGGTAGTACACTAGCACCAAATGATAGGCAGCTGGGTTATACTCTGAGAGTGAGAAGCATTAGAAATCATCATTCTTTACAGCAATAATACCCAAACCACTCACCCAGCCGCAGTCTGTCTCTCGGGAACTCCCATTTACTGCTGTCATAGGGGAGACGGTCACACTGCTCGTCAAGAGGCATTTCCTCTGGATCCATTATAATTGACAGGTATCCTGTTTTAATATCTGTGGCATCAGGCTAAAAGCAGGGTGTGGAGAAATCATTCAGAGTATTTACCTTGCAACTCTAATAGGAGAGCTGTTGTCTACAAGACTGAGTGCTAGCTGAGGGGTTCCCTGAGTTCCAGACTTAGCTCTGAAATGCATTCTGAACTGTGAGTGCATCACTTCAGCTTCCTGCCTCTCTCTTATTTTTTTAAAATCATAGAATCATAGAATGGTCTGGGTTGGAAGGGACCCCAAGGATCATTGAGCTCCAACCTCCCTGCCACAGGCAGGGCCACCACCCTCAGGCCTGGATCTACACAAGGTTGCCCAGGGCCCCATCCAACCTGGCCTTGAACACCCCCAGGGCCAGGGCATCCACTACTTCTCTGGGCAGCCTGTTCCAACCCCTCACCACTCTCTCTGTAAAAAACTTCCCCTTAATATCCAATCTAAACCTTCCTTCCTTTAGCTTTAATCCATTCCCCCTTGTCCTGCCATTATCTGCTCTTTTTAAAAGTTGATTCTCCTCCTGTTTAAAAGCTCCCTTCAGGTACTGGCAGGCTGCAATGAGGTCCCCCCGCAGCCTTCTCCAGGCTGAACAAGCCCAGCTCCCTCAGCCTCTCTTTGTAGGGCAGGTGCTCCAGCCCTCTAATCATCTTTGTGGCTCCTCTCAACCCTCTCCAACAGTTCCCCATCTTTCTTGTATTGGGGGCCCCAGATCTGGACACAGGACTCCAGGTGGGGCCTCATGAGGGCAGAGTAGAGAGGGACAGTCACCTCCCTGTCCCTGCTGGCCACCTCTCTTCTGATGGAGCCCTCTCTGGGAAAGAAATGTTTATGCATGCCTGCCACTGGTGGGTGTTGGGAAGAGTCAGCATTAAAGCTGGTAAGCACCCTGAGGACACAAAGTCTATCGCTGTCCTCTACCTGTATCTATTAAAGGAAATCAGTGCTTTTCTGTGGGAGCTTCCGCAGAAGCTCTGAGTTGCACTTCCTGGTACACTCTGGGGCACTTTTGGCATTTTCATAGTGTTTTGTCCTGCAGGTTGATTCTCCACAGTTAATTCCCTTCATGGCCATTGCTTATTACAATTAAAAATGGAAAGCTGGTGAAAGACACAACTTCTAATGCTGCTCAGTGAGAAACTGTGATTTGGTGGCTCCCAAGGGCAGATGTGAATGGGTATAAAATGTGATAGGAGATTTCACTGTTGTCCACAACTTGGTGAAACTGAGGTCAAGGAGAAGAACGTTATTTTAATCTGCATTTGCAGTAGAAGGGGAAATTTTACTCAGGTCTTAGGGATCAGCACTAGAACTGTAGTTTGGTGAGCTTCAGAGCACAGGGCTGTGTTGCCTTTCTGTTTACTCTTTGTTTTAGGAAAAGTAGACATAAATTCTTTGGAATTTTATGGAAACTCTACTTTTTTGAGTCACAAAAGGGATATGAAAGAACTTCTAAGTTTGGAGATGAAATAATCAGTGTGGTTTGAGCTCATTTCAAGAGCTAGGAACACCCTAGGATCTGTCTTAAAACAGGGCCCCCTGTTTTCTATGTTTCAGAGAAATCTTGTTGCAAGTGTTGAAATCAAGCCCTCATTTTAGGGGATTTATGATTTTTTTCAGTTTCCTAATCTTGCAAGCTAGTTTGATTCAGAAAGAGGAACGAGCCCAATACTGTGGTACTGTGGAAGCAGGTAGACCGAAGTGCTGACAAACTCTTGAGAAGTCAAAGCACTATCAGCAGAAATCCTGGACTGAGATTTTCTAGCAGCATTTTACAGAGTTATTCTACCATCTGTCCCAAACATTCATCCCTCAACTCTACACATGACCTGGTCTCAATCCCAGACCCTGTGTGCGGTATGGAAGGTCTCTTACTTTTCTCAGTTTCCGAATGAACAGGGTCAGAAGGAGCCAGAAGAGGGTAGCAGCTAAACCAGTGCAGACCAAAATGATGACTTCAATGTTGGATTTTTCCTCAGAACCTGTAGGTTAAATGCAGAACCAAATTTTAAGTGTGGCCAAAGTCCATGACTGAACAATAGTTCCCCTCAGTCCAACACAAAACGGGTTTCACTGTAGCTTGGAGCTCACCTTGTATTTTAATGAAGGCTGATGTGCTGTCTTGGCCCATGTCATTGGATGCCTTGCATTCATAGAGTCCTTCGTCATCCTTCTTCACTCGCTCAATTACCAGGGTATTGTTTTCCATGGAAATTCCTGTTTTAAGGGATTTCAGTTAATATTATCCCAATAACCTACCTGCCTATGAGTGCTTTTAGGAGACAGAGAACTGGAAGTCAGCTCCTACCCAGGCAGGTCTGGTACTTTCTGTTGGTAGAAGGCATTTTAACACTATGCTTCTCATTGCAGGCTGGCAACAACCTTTCCCTGACTTTTTTTGTCTCCTTGATACCCATGTGAATTGCTTGGGGATCATTTAACCAACAGCAAATGTGGCTTTTCATTTATTATGAGCAGAGAGAGCCTAAGAAAGTGTCTATGGAAGTTAGTGAAGTGATGGGTAGCTCGGTTTTCTGATAGCAATAAGATATACTAGGGAAAAGGGAACTCAGTGAAATTATTGGAGAAAGCTAATGTTTTGGAGGCTGCAGAAAGTAACGATGAGTTCTAACATGTGGAACATGGAAATCAGGTTATGCACATCCCTGGAAAAAATCACTGCATGGAGCAATTGTGGATTCTCAGGCAGCTGGGGGCTCAGTGTGGGGTGGGAAGAGGGAGGTTGCCTAGGTGTGACCTGCATGAGGCTTTTCTACACTTGATCTTCCTAATTAATTTTCCATATTTAATTTTTCCTGATATGTGGCACAGAAGGGGAAGCTCATCTGTTTCACTGAGGATATGTTTGGGGCAGAGCTAAAGAAACTGAATCCAAAAGAGAAGTTTCTGGGTGTTCTGCCTGTGAGCCCTGTTCTTGTTAACAAGAGTACTGCACATAACATTGCATGTGCTGTACTGAAATGTTTACCCTGAGGTGTTTTTTCCAAATATTTTATTTATGTTTCCATTGGTTGGATGAGTTACATGCTTGTCCCTCTAGAATTATTTATAAAATTTCAGTAGCTAGGAAGAGTTTCTCTGAGAACAGTCTGATCTGAATTATGGATGATTGCAGATTTCCTACCTAGTCCAAGATGCAAAATTGAAGTCCCAAGACCAGCTACTGACATAGACTTCTCTGTGATTTACAGGAGATCTCGGGACAGAGAGCAGAGAAGGAATTCCAGGCTCAGCTAAGGAAACTGATGCTCCCTGCCCACGGAGGCACTGCCCCATCCTGCTGTGTGCCCACCATGCTGAGAGCACACCCTCATGCCCATGCTGAGGGAGATGGAGAAACGTGATGCGCCCACATTGCTGCCTGGTCACTGCCCACCATTTATTTGCTGCAGTATATTTCCATCAGGCCTCGAGGACACCTGAGGGTTCAGGCTCCCAGACCCACCCAACACGCAGCTATGCTCCATCTGTTTCATAACAAACTGACCGAACAGCAGTCAGCCACACTCCTTGATTAACTAATGTTATGCTAATGTATGCAGATTATCCATCTGACTCCATGGACACGAACACCGCTGCATGTGGAAGGCAAGCTGGATTATCAAGTATTAGGTTGCAACTGGGTGGCAGTTTGGACCTCAGAGCCCAATTTGGCGACTACTGCAGTGGTCCAATAGACTCAGATGAGCGTGTGTGTTCTCCTCCTGACTTGGCCAGGCTTGCAGTACCAGGGAGTTAGCTGGAGGCCCTATGTTTGGGGTGAAGCAGCAAGTGTCCATACAGTATCGCAGCATGCCCAGGGAGCAAGAACACCCACCTGATGCCGCAGAAATGGGGTAGCCGTTCTTCTGCCACGTAATCTGAGGTTCTGGCGTTCCACTGACTTTGCACTCCAGGATGATCTTGCCACTGATGTTAACCTCCAGATCTGTGAGGTTCTGTATCACATACGGCGCTGCCTTTGCTACAGTCACGAAGGGAAATGGCACGTAGTCAGATTTCAGAAGGGACCTCGCCCAGCTCCACCATCTTCTCTCCTTTTGCCACCTGCACAGCCCCTCTGAGCACTAATCCCCCAAAAGATTCTGAAAGGAGTGGGTAAGTTCATTTGGTTTATTTTCAAGCTCACTAAGCTTAGATTTGGCTTCAGCTCGAACCTCCTTGAGTTTCTCACCCTCTGAAGGGAATGGAGGCCAGTGAGTGGGTAGAGCAAATGGAGAGGGAAGGCAAGAAAAGAAAGGAGGTGGCAAAGAGGAAGCAGTTCTAAGGGTTTTCTGTCCTCCATCACGAGTGCAGCTATTTACTCACTGCAAAGCACATTGACCTCCACTTCATCTTTTGTTTAGGAAAGCAATGAATTAAGTCACAAACGCAGCGTAAAAAAGACAAGACAACCCCTCCCCCCCAAACATGGACAGTCACTGATGGGTGTCAGTACATCTAACAGACCTTAGTTGTATAAGGAAGGAGGGCTTTTTGGGGGATTTCACACGTGTTCTCCAGAATTGCCTCTCTGACATGTGCCAGACAAACAGCAGACCCCAGTAATTCTCAGAAGAATATGATCACTGTTCTAGTTCTCCCATGGATGCATTCCCACTTTAGCTGTGTTTTTCCCATAGCCATCACGTGTAGGTGTCTGTGTAGGTGGAAATTTGACTAAACGAATAAAACTATCTGCCAGGGGAGAGAAAAGCAAACTGCCTGAATGCCGAGTGCCAGAAAGCCCAGTGTCTCCATCTCAGATGATGCTGACAGGTGGCTCCAGTGCCAGCTGCAGGGACAAGCCAAACCACCAGCACCCTGTAATACCAGGGTGAGATTCTTTCCCTTCCTCCGCCTTTCAGGAAGAGGCAGGTGCTCATGTCACTTCTTAAAATAAATCCCCTCCCACTCAGGTAGCAAAGCCATGCTAGCCACAGCTGTGGCGTGGGCGAGCATCTCCTCCTTGTGTGTGTGTGTGCTGCATGGAGCAGGATGGGACTCAGGGAGTAGTGTCAGCTGCACGGTGTAGGAGACTGCAGGGGAAATGGGCTTGCTCCCTTAAACAAGGATGGAGCGGCTCAGCACAGCTTGGTTTGTCCCTGAGTAACATGTGCTTAGGGCAGCATGGCTGTCTCTCCAGCATCTTGTTAGCCAGTAATGGAAATGCAGACATCAATTTGAAAGTCCCTGTCTGATTTGGCTTCTGAAGGTCTCTGTCTTCTGTGCCCTGGCTTGCTGCTGTGCATGTTTGTCCTACTCCATGTCCATGCTTTGGGCTTTTCTTCACCACTGGAAAGTAGCTGATAAACTCACCCAGTCCAGCAGCACTTTCTCTCCTAAGAGGGCTGAGAGCCAATCACTCTCTTTCTCCGCTATGAAACATAAGAAACTTAACTGATTTTTAGTGGGTTTCCACCAGCAGAAGTATCCCTCCCCCCAAAACAGGGCTTCAGGCTCTGTGGTGTTACATTTTTATGAACATAAAAGACTTGGGAGGCTAGGTGTAAGTAAGAAAGTACTGTTGTTACCACAAAGTGCATCCCACTTACCCAGAATAACCAGTACATGTCACTTGATTATACACTTGACCAGTGACATTTGTGATGACATCTGCCGGGTCCAAATCTATTTCAGTATCTGTATCATCCTGGCAGCTGTGAGTGGGTGTAGTCTCCTACCAAAGCTGTACAGATCTGGGGTGAACGAAAGCCATACAGATCTGGAGTGACAGTCCCAAATGAGTTAGTAACAGTGTGAGTGGTGCCTTTTCTCCTCTGTCAACACTGTATGTGCACCCAGCATGGAGGTGGGAAGAGAAAATGCAGCTAAAATCCCCTTTATGTTTAAGGCAAATGCTTTATGCAAGAACTGGGTGAGTAACATGTGTGGTGAGGTGTCAGCCCGCATGCAGTAACACAAAACACCAAACCAAGCCAGAGCACAGAGTCTGTGTTAGGAGAGTCCCTAAGAAACACTGGGCACCTGCTGCTTTGAAAGGCTTTGAAGGGAGCAGCAGATGCACAGCATTTCCCTGTAGGCAGGACCTACCTCGGACGAGGAGCTGCGTGTGCTGTTCCAGCGTGTCGGTGCTGTTGTGCTGGTTCTGGGCTCTGCACTTGTACAGGCCACTCTGTTCCTTGGTGACATTAGTGATGAGCAGCGTCAATGAGATGGAATAGTTGTCGGTTTTCTGGATCACGGAGCCACCGAGAGCCGCCTCTGTGGAGGGGTAGTACCAGGCCAGGTGACTGTAGATGTACCTGGAGGCCCGGCAGGTCAGACGAACATCATTCCCCACAATGGTGGTGACTTGTGGCTGTGTTTGCAACCCAAACGGCACATCTAGGAGGGAGAGAAAAGATGTTTGCAGTTAAGTCACAACTGAGAAGATCTTTGGCTGCCTGGTTGCTACTCGATGGTCAAGTTTCAAAGACCAGCTGGAATGGAACGAGCGGCTTTTAACGAGACCCATGTTTGCATGTGCAGACAGACACTGCTGCGTGCAGATTAGGAACATGACTGAACCTCTTGCGTCCCAGTGCTGACCTGTGGCCCTCAGTATTCTAACCATTATGCCTTCAGATAATGGCAGCAAAGCCTTTTCTCATGGCTAAGTAGTGATATGACAAGAGGGAATGGCTGCAAGTTGTGCCAGGGGAGGTTCAGGTTAGAAATGAGGAGAAATTTCTTCTCAGAAAGAGTGGTTGGGAACTGGAAGGGGCTGCCCAGGGAGGTGGTGGAGTCACCGTCCCTTGGGGTGTTCAGGGAGAGGTTAGATGAGATACTCAGGGACATGGGTTGGTGAGTAATAGAGGTGGTAGGGGCATGGTTGGACTGGATGATCTTGAAGGTCTTTTCCAACCTTAATGATTCTATGATTCTGTGACTAAGAGTTTAATCAAGGCAGATTTCTATCCAGGTAGACAAATGTGTTTGGGAGCTCTTCTCCTTCCATGTGCAGTCAGTTCCTCAAAGTATAATCGCGTAAGACTAGGAACACCTATCCCCCCATTCCTCAGATTAACACTCTCTTTCTTCCCAATCTTCCCAATCCTTTCTTATTTCAACTATACCAATATTTATTTTCATCACGTGCCTTGCTGGGTATTTAGTTGATCACCAAATGGGTTAACTGATCTAATGATGTATAAGTCTTTTAAGGCCTTTGTATTTAGCAGAGAAATGCTTTGAGGCATGAGTCTGGTCTGTCCACAAAAGACTAAGCTGTTTCTGGTTATATTTTTAGTAACTTTTCATTCCAGAAAAAGACCAATTAATTTTTCCTGAAGTGGTGAAATGAGTCTATTTGAAAACAAAAAGAAATGTTTCAGAGATGAGTGCCAGAGTCTGACCTACAGACACTTCCCTATTACTGCATGTGCCACCAGAGACTGACAATTAGATTGTGTTGGAAAGATATTTCATGTCCTTTTTATTCTATTAATTCAGTGATCTATCTACCCAGCAGACTTGGATGAAGTGGCATTTGTAACCACAGTGACCTGGCATTACTCTGCTGTCTGTTAGCTCAGGGTTTTCCAGCAGTTTCCAGAGTTACAGGGAACCCCTTATAATTTTTGCCACGTGTGATGGGACATTTTGGGAGGACTTGCTCTGGATTACCTTTCAACAGGAGCAGTGTTTGCAATCAATCTGATAGATTGGTGTTTCGGTACCAAACTGTTAGTAAGATGCTTTCTCAAGCTAGGATGAAGTGGATGGTAGTTGGAGAAGGACAGAAGGGAAGCAAGTATGGATTGCTCTTGGAATCTGACTGCTTCCACATGGGAGCTGGAATTTGGCCAGGCACTCACACTGCAAACTCTTGCAAAAAGCTCTGCCGAAGCTGTAGTTGAGTGTAAATAGTGAGGCTGTTGAAATAACCAACCTGCCTTATAATAAACCATATATTGTATAAAATAGAGAGCCCTGAAGGAGCTTTTGGACGTGATTAAAAGTCTGTCTTATTCACAGGTCATCTGGAATAGAAGGAATAAGCTTTGCTTCGTGGTTTTTAAAGACTGGCACCAGAAATGTTTTATAAAAGATCCAAAAAGAGAACACACACACACACACACACACACACACACACACACACACACACACACCCCTCACCCCCAGGCCACAGCTGTGGAAATTGTTATTTTGCTTTTCAAGGATTTTCAGTGTCCTTTATGCAGTGTTTTGTTAGGCTCAGTCATTCTCCTCAGTCAGTCTGCTTAGTGCTAGTGGTACACTTGAACTGCCTTGTGTAATACATCCATTCTTCACATCTGATGTCCTGTGGTTCCAACATGTCAAGATGATGCTTATCAAAAAGGGGGAAAAGTCTGAGGCCAGCAGAACCAGGAAGAATTACGGGCCAGAGCAAACACTGGCATGTGCATGAGCAGCATCTCAGCATCTCTTCTGAATCTTTTAAACCACGACAGGGGAAAAAAAAGTGCCCTCTTAACTTGCTTATCTTTAGGTTCTCTTCTAAGTATTTGCTATTTGCATCAGCAAGGGTTAGGGTACTAAGTAGATGGATCTTTGGATAGACTTGGTTTTAGCAAAGCTTAACTGTCTGGGAGAGATCCTGAGATTCCCCTCCACCCTGGATTATCCTGATCCTATGTGCTAGGTCCCAGTGAAAGGTGTCCCAGGTAAAGCGATGAGGTTGGTAAAACCCAGTGAAACCCTGCGAGTCTGCAGGGCAAGCTAAACCTTGGCCTTAAGCAGTTGTGCTGGCAGGCCTGCCTGCCCTTGCTCCTGCCCCTCAGGCGCCTTTTCTTCAGGAGAATTTCTTCCTACAGCTCGCAGCCTGGTTTGCTTTGCAGGGTGAGCCACCCAGCCCTAAGTTGTGAATGATGCTCGGTAGTTTCTCCTTGCTGCTAGACTTCACCAGTGCAGGGGTTTTTCTACCAATGTATCATTCGAGGAGCCGAGAGCTTGTTTTTCTTATCATTTCTTCTACTGACATTTTTTATTTAGCATTTTGAATATTTTTAGCTGGAACCTGTGCTATTCTCTTCCATCTTGTGAGCCTTTCAAGAAGCTCTTTCAGCTCCAATAGAATATTCATTGATTTTCATTACAGTGGAAGGAAAAAGGGGCGGGGAAGGGGGAGAAGTCTCTCTTGCTCTCCTCTCTCTCCTCCTACCTGCATTATCTGGGGAGTAACTGCAGCTTTGAGAGCACATTATAAGTCAGTTCATCTTTTAGACTGCTTTACTTGCACAGTCTTGGACCTGAGCAGCGATTAACTTCCTCGCTCTGAGCAGATACAGCGTTTTATAAGACTCCTAATAAGTTGGCTAAAAGAATGCACCGTGGGGCCTTTTCTCTTTTATCAGCAGTCACCAATCATTTGTCTTTCATATTGTATTACAGTGTAGTAGCTGCAAATTTCACTCTCGACTGCGCGGGATTCCATGGCAAAAAAGGGAAATAAGCCATTGGGGGAAGGTAAAAAGTCAGCCAAAATCAAAAGAAAGTCTGGCTCCATTTGTATTTACAAGGAATTAATTGGGTTTAATTTCCTGTGCTTTGCACAATAATCTGTGTAATTCAAAACTTCTGCTCTTTCCCGAATTCCAGCCCTGTGCCTATCGGGGAGGGGGGTGGAGGGATAGGGGGGGCGTGTTACCAGCAGGCGTCTGCATGTAGGGAGAGTGAGAAAAAGTGAGGGTGAGCCCTACCATCTGAACCAGCACAGAGCTTTTCAGAAATCCTCTGAATACGTCAGGAATCAGCAAATTGAGAGTGGCAAGAGGTTGCAGAGCGGCCCAGGTCATGCATTGTTTGGGCATCTGATACCAGATCTTTATCTCCTGTTGGAAATAGAACATTTTCTTTCTGGTAGAAAGCTTTAACTTAATTTTTCTGAGTGGTTCTTGCCATCAGATAGCCCTTGAAAAAGGACATTTGCTATTATTTGTTATTCTTATCATAATTTATTTCTATTCCAAGAACATTCAGAGGTTTTGTATGGGTGGGATCTCATTTCGTTGTGTGTAGTGTGATCACACAAAGCCCAGAATTTGATTTACTGTGCACCTACAGTACTATGTAGTTGCCCTTCCCAAGGTGCAGAACAGAGATTAGAAGGGAAATAATACTTGTTCGTGGCAAAGAATACCTCTGGGCGCCATCAGGTCAGCTCTGTACTGCCTGGGGAAGGTTGCAAGCTGCCTTGTGTGTCCCTTGGTATGTAACTGCTAGTAGGCAGTTACATGAGGCAGTTCTGGGGTCTGATGGCTTGCCCACATTGCCTCTGCCTGTGCTGTGGTAGGCAAGATAGGCAGGAGACAGGTTTTGCTGCTGCAAGAAGCAGTAAAAGGGATTTGCACAAAACTGGAATCAGTTAGGCTGAGGTGTGCTGGGTAACCCCGCTCCTGCATTGCTGTGGAGGTTCTGCTGCCAGGAGCAGCTTCAGGAGAGCTTTGGTGGGACACTGACAGTCAGGATTTCTGCAGAAGGAGCTCAGAGAGGCTTCAGGGCTGTCACTGAATGATAAGATTTCTCATCACGTTGGACCCCTTATATGGTTTGTTTTCAGTGTGATCTCCAAACCCTGTTGACCCTTCACTGAAATGAAATCTGCTGGCAAAGAAATGATATAAAAATAGATACCAGTGCTATTTCTGGTGTTCATGGGAGTGTGTGTGGGGGGCTCTGCAGTGGAAGAACAAAATGGCTGTTGACATTATTCCATTGGGATAAATAAATTTTTCTGAAGTGAGCATGGTGGTGATGACAGCATGCTGGTCCCCAGAAAGCAGGTCAGCCCGGACAACGCCTCATGGAGTTGCCCTGTAATGCACTGCCATGTCCTGCAAAACATTTCAGCCCTGACCTACTGGAACAGGCTTCTGAGGGAAGAAGAGAGTTTAGCCTTTGCATAATCTTCAGATTTCATACTGGGGAGAAGTTAATTAAACTCTAATTCAGTGAAAATGTCTGAAAGCAGCTCAGGATCCACCAGCTTGTTTGGCAGTAGGAGATAATGGGAGACCAGGTCTTAAAAATCAACAAACTGCTGAATTAATTGTGGCATCCCACAACTAGCAGCTGTTTTGCAGAGAACAGAGCACTTGCAAGCACCATGAACATTTGCTAGATGTTGTCCCGAAGGCCCACACATTGCCTGGGTTCTCTCAGACTCAAATTCAGCCTTTATCTCAATCTCATAAAATTAATCAGCCTAGCAATTGTAAAGTGGCCTGCTTAGAGCCTTGATGCTCTTTGGACATCCCTTGGTTGGTGCCTTACAAACTGAATGTCCCTCTAACACCAAGCCGAGAGGCAGCTCCTGGTGTGAGTAACGTGGGAGTTGCTTTGCCTCTTCCAAGTGCACCCAGTAGAAGACAGTGCTTCATTTTCCCACTCGTGGGACAGACCTTCAGCAGCAGCTCGTAGAGCAGCCTGGCTGCTCATTGGAGTAACATGCATTACTCACTGGAGGATCATCCTCCAAAGAAACCCAGCAGCAGGTGACTCCACTGCTGTTTTACCTCTGCAACGTGACCTACATTAGGATCAGGATGGCCACATTTAGAAAGATTTCATTTCTTTCTAATCCATAAACACCACTATTTTTAAACACAGCGCCTACAAAAGTCAGTCATGGTCACTCAGCATCTGCCTCCTCCCTGGGATGGCACAGGCTCACGGTCACAGGCAGGAATAGATCTGTCTTGCCAAGCCCTAGTCACCTCCTGGTCTCTCTCGGTGAAAACATTTCCACCATAACCCCTGTCAGTAACTTTATTCAGGGATTCCTTTCCTTCATAATTAAAATCGTATTATGAAACATTGCTGGACTGATCTTCAGATGAAAAGATGAAATATTAGCTCACAGAGTGGGGGAGGAGTAGAACCTCTACATAATTTTATTATTAAAATAAAACATTGTTGTGAGAGGCACATGGATTGATCCAGCAAATGTGACCTTATGCCAGTTGCTTATGTAGTTACAGCAGCACAGCTTTCAGTCACCAAGTATCACGAAGTGCCATGGATAGCTTGGGAACACAGAGCTTTGAGTAACACATCCAGACATAACAGCCAGCAGAACTCAGAGCAGGGATAAACCTGTGGGAAGACTCAACACTTGGAAGTGGCCAAGTGTCAGCCTGCCTCGGAGATCTTGAGGACGTCCCAACCATACCTCCCAACATCGTCCCTTGAAGGGCTTTTTCCTAAGTAAGTGAGAGTTAGGGTTTTGGAAAATACCTTTTGGAGGCTTAAAGCCTCCTCCATGTCCATAAGGCATGTCCATAAGGAGAGTACAGAGAGGCTGTAAATGGAGGTGAAATCTGGTGAATATGGCACCAGCCTCATTATCAATGGATGACTTTTTTCATATTGGTGCTTCTGAGTAATAAGAGCAGTAATGATGTTTAGGGAGCCCTTTTTGGTTAGCCTGACTTGAACCGTGCTGGACTCCTGCAGAGCAATGGAGTCAAACAAGATGGGACACAGGAGGGGCAGAGGAGCACAGAGTGCTGCCACGAGCAGCTTCGCCCTCAGGACCTGCTTCATGGGGAAGATGCCAGACATTTACCTTCCAGGACACTTCTTTGCTCATTGTTCTAAAAATTGTTATTTTGATACTAATTCCACCAGCCAACACCCACTCACACAGAACCATCGCTCAGAAATTATGTCTGTTCTGGCCAAGCACCTGAAGGAGGCTGTCCCGGGACGATTCTCCTTTTGAAAAACATCCATCACTCCCAAAAGTTTTATGTAGGCCTTTATCTCACTACTCAAGAATTTCTGTGTTGAAAGGTTAAGCAGATACTTGTTTGGATTTGTGTTCTTTGGAGACATCGCACATCCATCTCCTCCCTCAAAGGGCACTGGAGAGGCTAATTGCCCAGGCAGAGATCCAATGTCATGACAGCTCCCAGTGATACCAGCCCTGGATTAGGTCTGAATATTGGCCTTGCTCACCTTTATCATGTCTGCTGACTTAATTGGAGACCAACCATTCTCCTGAGTCAGGGAGACACAGCAGGCCTTTGGAAGACTACAAGGGGTTTTGCTGGCAGTTTCATGAAGACAGTGCTCAAATGTCCTAGGCATTGCTTTAAGACCCAGGCACCCAGATTCAAAGCTTGCATCTGCAGTTTCCAAAAGGCAAAAAGGGGCATCAGGTCTGGTGCTGGACATGTCAACCTGTGCACCGCCCCAGCCCTGCGTGTGGTGAGGAGCCTGGGACCGTGCATCTGGGAGTGCTGAAAACACAGCATGCAGGGGTTCCCAGGGGTGGGGATTCCCAGGGATTCCCAAACTCTCCCCAACCATATAAAACTTGTGGGTAACTCAGCTCATTGGCATCTAGTTCTTGTGTAGTTTCTCTTGTGGTGTTTACCTGAGACGTAGAACTCGATGCTCCTCTCTTCTTCGCCGATCTTGTTTGAAGCCACGCAGTAATAGATTCCTGATGCGCTGCTGTTTGCTGTAGTTAGTGTGCTCACAATCTGCCCAGCAAAGAGAGAAAAAGTAAAGGCTTTGAGTGTCATGTAGGCTGCCTAGGAAGGCTTGAGAGTAGCGGGTAAGTCTGTGTTTTGTGGTGGAAAAACAGTGAACTAAGGAGTTCCCAGTAATGAGCGAAGCTCACAAACAGACAGGTGCTTCCATGATGTTTTTGGTCTCTCCTCTCACATCACTTCAGCCCAATTATTTCTCTTCCCTTCTCATTTCTGAATATTTCCCTTCTTTTCTTCCTGCTTTCCCTGTGAAAAACAGGGTTCCTTTTTGACTTGCTGCCACGGCATTTGTGTGGCAATGTCAGCAAAAAGCAAAGAGAAGGACCTGGAAGATTCAGACTGGAAATGAAGCCCTGCATCTGCCTGTTTTCTGTCCTGCTTTTCACTTACAGATTCTGTGGGTAACAGGACACCCATGATTGCATGGGAAGCAGGTTGTTCATATTGATGTGGTATAAAGAAGAGTGCAGGATTTTGCTTTGCTTTCCTGTAACCCCAAAGGGAGGGATGTGGCCCCTTTGAGCCCCAGCTCACTCTTATGAATTGTGCTCGGAAGCCCCTTGGTTCCACAACCCTTCCTCAGAGTTTTACCAGGACTTGTGAGGTCAGCAGGGAAGCTCTGGAGAAGCTGCCTGTGCTCAGACATGTGAAAAATGAAAGGATGGTGAAGAAGGAATGAGGAGCTGCCCTGAGCTTCACCACACTAACAGCAGAAATGGTTCGGTTGCTTGTGGGGCTGAACTCAAACACACTGTTAAAAAGTTGTGTTCATTAAATGTCCTAAGCCCCTGGGTCTGTACAGGTCCTTCTTAATGAGGAGCCAACTACATGGCAGTGTCCCTGTCCTGATGCAGCATTGCAAGCTCACCCACAGGTCACAGCTTTAATTCTTTCAAATACTTCCTTTGGGCTGCCAGAAAGAAAGCAGGATCCAACCCACCAAGACAGAGATGTTCCTGTGAGATTACTTTGCTTCCCCTGCAGCCATTCACCTGAGGAACTCTGAGCCCTCACATTTGGAACAAATATCACTTTCTTTGCCATACTCTCTAAAGGACTTTAAGAATCAAAATTTATAACACCCTCTGGCCCTTTGTCCTCATCGCCAGAGAGCGCTTTGAAGTGCACAAAAGCATCTCTGGACTTTCTTTTTAATATCCTAAACTAAACTCATGCGAGACATTCCTTTGCTCCTCATAAGGCTGCGTCATGAGTTTGTCTATAGCTGTGTGGGATATATTTTCAGAGAGATATTTAAGATTTTCTGAGCTTTGGCACTTTAAATCCTGTGGGGAAATGAGTTTCAGAGGGTTTGATCCCATGTGCATTTTACATCTTCACGGGGAACATTTTCAGCAGAATAATGGCTGAGTGAAAAAGTATCTACTTTTCATTAATACAGAATAGGGACAAACTTAGGGGTGAAAACAGACCAGTAGGCCCAGCTCCCTCTGGTGTTGACCAAAAAAAGAGCTATGCAGTTCTGATTTATTTATGATGGGAAAGCAGCTCTAACTTGGATATAAAATCACCCAGAGGAGCCATCTGCTCCCCCTCCTTTTTCTACCCCTGTAGCAGAGGGCCTAATGCCACTGGTTATTAACGAGCACATGCCCAGAGCTCTACCCTGACTTTGGGCAGTAGGCACTGCCTTTTGAATTAGTGCTGAGTTGGGACCAAGATCTTTCTTCTCGTGATTACCAGATCTTTGAATTGTATATTTGGGACTAGAAAAAGCCAATGTAAACGTACATGCTGTGGACAGAAGGGAATAAATTGGGATAGCTATTTAACAGCTATTAGTCTTGCTAAGTGACAGCTTTAGATGGGAAGTCAAGGATAATACTGCAGAGCCAGTTGAAATCGTAAAGGGAAATGTAATTACTCAGTTTGGAATATCTCCAGAGCGTTAGGGGTGATGCTGTGACTCCTCTAGAACCTGATGCAATGTCTCAAGCTGCGTTTGGGGGCCCACAGGTAAATGCACACATCTCTAACTGCAGAACTCAAGACAAGTCTGATGTGGTAGTGGGAAAAAGAAAGAGCAAAGAGCTATACGGAGACCTCATCCTAGCTGACCGCAATTGCACCTGGATGTGAAGGTGAAAAAGATGTTAAAATGATGGTGGGAAACAATCTGGGCACAAATTCTTTGGGAAAAAAATGTACTGAGGAAAAGAAAGTTCTTGTTTGTATCCTCAAAGTCACCACTCTGCACTTGGATACCAGTTTGCCACACACCTGAGCAGACAAGATAATGCACTTCAGTGTCATGCCGTAGAGACAGCACCCCCCCAGCGTCCTCCAAAATGGGACTTTCAAATCAGCAGCATTCAGCAGAGAGATATATGTGATTTTAGAGCCAGAAATGAAGGATTTTGAGTAATTTTCTTCTAATAAGACGAATCCCTTGAAATCATTATGCATCAGCTTTTCACTGTAGCTGTGTGCTCCTGTGTAAATCCCTGAGATTGGGAGTCCAGTTATCTTTCCAGCATCTTATATAAAGTTCTCAGTTGGCAAACTAACCTAGTCTTGGTTCAGTTCTCAATATGCCATACCAAAGGGCATCCAAATCCTCCTTCCTTCTATAAGACCATTTAGTTTTGTCTTTTACTGAAGGGAAACTGAAATCAACATGTAGGAAGCCAGCAGTGGTATCTGCTTTTGGAAGTATCTGTAGATGAAGGATATCTCCATTAACGGGAATCCCATTGAAAAGTAACCCCTGATAAGCCCAATGTCACACCTATAGCATTCACAAGGCTGATGTTTTGGCAGTTCTTCATCACTTTCTGTAGGCAACCCAAATTGAACAAACTTGAAACATCAGGAACTTTTGAAATTTGTACTTGGCCTCAGTAGCAGGTAGGGGTAAGGACATTGTTCTTCTAAATTCCATCCCTATCCTGTCCGTGCAGCCATTTCAAGGAAGGTCAGCAAAAAGCTCTTGAATGAGAAAATAGTTTGAACTCGAGCAACCAAACGTAGGAAACTTTTCCAATTATTAACAGTGAAAACTGTTGGCAGACTTCTCTCTCGGTAGAGTGGCACAGTCCCAGCATTTGGGGACCTTTTGTATAGAGTGGAAAAAATTCTGAGTCGGTAATCTACTTTGTGTGCTTAGTCCAGGCACCTGGCAAAGTATTTTCCATTCCTGGAATCAGAGCCAGGATAGACAAGTTTGAGGCATGTTGGCATTTTCCACCTCTAGACTCATGAAATCACAGAAAGAGCCAAGCTGCAAGGGATGGCAGTGGTGTCCTGCCTGAGCCCTTCCTTGAAGCAGGGCTCACACCAAAGGTGTTTCTCACACCTTCCACTCAGAAAACTGCTCCACACAGAGCACTGGACTTTCTGCTGAGCTTAAGTAATGATGCTGATGTGAAATCTGAAATTGCCTTGAAACACTGTGTCTCCGGAAGTCTTTACAGCCTGTAAACCTGCACTGGTTGATACACCTTCCACTTGATGTACTAGCCAGGAGCAGTTCAGACCAAGTGCCACGTTAACCCTTGCCAACATACTCTAGCACAAGCTGTGTGGCTGTTTGGTCCTTAGCTTCTGTGCAGACTGTGCTGGAACCCATGGTAATAGATAACAAATTATTGGCATGGAATGTCTAGACATCTTCCTAGCAGGAGCTGGGCTGAGATCCTCTGAGATCACTGCATACCAAACACCAAACATCCTTCAGCCCCGTTTTGATTGCCTGTGTTGAATTTGGAAGCAAAGGGCTCTGTTTCCTATTACTTAACCTAAAGGCCACCCAATACCGAGAGCCCAAAGAAGGGATTATTAGCTAATAAATAATTACTATAAAAGAATAAACAAAGTTTAAAGCTCAATAAGAAAAGAAATAAAATGACTGATCTCTGAAGTACAACTGTGACAAGTAAATAGACATTGCTGCTGGGAAAACTCATAATGGAATAGTTCAATAAAGTCCATATGTCTTGCACTGTCATGTTATGTTCCTGAGCTGATAAACCCAAGCTATTTTAAAAGCAGCCAAATAACATTCCACAGTCGTATACCATGAGTGTTTTAAGACATTTTGTAATAAGGATGGAGCAGCAAGACCTTGATGTAAGCTGGAGCCAGCAATTAACGTATCTTGTTATTCCGCGCTTTCTCTTTCCTTTGTCTAACCCCTCCCTCCAGCGGCTTTACTTAACAATCCTTCTCTCTTTCACTTCGTTAGCTGTATGTGGGTGAGGCTGAGGAGCAGAAAAAGTGGGTGGGAAACTTCTCAGCTGTTAAACTCTGGCAGAGCTGGGGTGGAGGTGGCGAGAGGGATATCAAATTATAGGAACTTCACCAGAGACCCTGCAAAGAAAATATTCAGCTAGCTCCCAATCCATCTACTTGAATGGCACAGAAGAGCACTTGCTCTTATAGCCTGACAATTCTGATCCATGATCTTCTTTCATTCATTCAAAACATGCTAAAGGATGGACTGAGGACAAGTGATCAGAGCAGTCTGAGTTGAGCAAGAACTTTTAGAGCTTGCTCTCATCTCTGGCAGTGGGCATTTCTCTCTCTGTAAATCAAGAACAATCATTGCCTTCCTTGCAGAATGTGGCAGAGCTGGTGGTAGTACTGTGTCATAAGGAGAGGTGCTGGGCAGGGCAGGAAGCGGGGACAAAAACGGAGGTGCCTCTGGAGGTGCCTCTGGAGTGCATGATGGACAGACTGACCACTCTCTGCTTTAGGGCTGGTGATGTCTTGTCATGAGCACTTAGCACTCCCTTACTTCTTCCTGGCACCCAGCAATTGCAGGTAATGGATTTAAGAGGGCAGGGAAAACAAGAGGGCCATTTCTCATGTCCCTGCTGCTAGCCAGGCTCTCTCAAGAAGACCTACCAAGGGCTGTGTAGTAGTCTGTGTGCTCCTGTGCTTGGGTAGTGCCTGAAACATCTTGACTTGTCTCCCAGAGTGGATGTTTTGTTCCAAAACCCATCAGCATGACTGTTCACCTTCCCCTGCCAGAGACTGATGTGACAAGGCTTGAGGGGTCTCACTTGAAACAGTCCTACCCATTTGCTCACGTGCTTCACACTGAATGCATCCCGCTACTCTAACGTAGGCTTCTTGGTCCTGCAGCAGGTTTAAACCTGGCATTTTGGGGTCAGTTTTCTTGAGTGGTTATGACTTTCACCAGTAAAAGAGATAAATTAGTTTCACTGCAGAAACATCCACGTGGCCAGGCCACTCTCATATGGGTGGGAGAGTTAAGAAGAAAAGAAACCCCCACTGAGGCCCGAATGAGGTGCGGGTCTTGCTATTCTTTTCTGCTCCCTCCTGCTCTCTGAGACCTGTATGTTCAGTTTACTAACAGAGAAGAAAATTAAATAGCAACCAAGTTCCTTGCAACCTGAAGAGCAAATTTGGTCAATTCATGCCGTTGTGGGTGTTTCAGCTGGTGCTAAAAGCAGTCTGCAGAGGCAGCTACGCAGCAGTTTAAATCACAAAGTGAGAAGTTCAATATTGCCTCAAAACCAATGGGAAAATTAAACTACCATGATGCAATTGCCTCAACCAAAACTTCAGGGAAGAACATCCTAACGTTAACAACAACCACGTGCTTTTCTTTAGGAACGAGGCTCAGCCTTCAGAAGCCAGGAGGGGATGAAATTCACTTCCCTATCTGTGGAATAATAACATGTTGACATGCTGGAGCACGTCCAGAGGAGGGCGACAAAGCTGATGAAGGGTCCTATGCACAAGTCCTGTGAGGAATGGCTGAGGGAGTTGAGGCTTTTTAAACTTGAGAAAAGGAGGCTGAGGGGAGATCTTATCACTCTCTAACAACTACCTGCAAGGTGATTTTAGAGAATTTAGGGTTGGTTTCTTGGGTGACAAGTGATAGGATGAGAGGGAATGGCTTAAAATTGTCCCAGGGGAGGTTTAGGTTGGATGTCAGGAAGAATTTCTTTACAGAAAGGGTTGTCAGGCATTGGATCAGGCTGCCCAGGGAGGTGGTGGAGTCACCATCCAGAAGTATTTAAAAGGCATGTGGGCGAAGGACATGATCTTAAGGACATGATCTTCCAACCCAGGTGACTCTATCAAGCATCAGTCCAGTCTGCTGGCAGAGTCCTTGCTTGGTGCCCTGCAAACTCACTTTTGAGTGAGATTCTGGGTCTGGTAATTTCTGGGAGTTTGTTCCCATATTCTTAGCAGCTCTAAAGCCACATTTTTTCATCTGTTGCTGAACCAGCATGGATTGCTGCAGCTCTTGGAGGATACTAGGGATGCTGAGAAACCTTAAAGACTAGGTAAATTCCACCTTCTGCTCTGAGACTCCAGCTATTATTGGACGGGCTCAAATCACACAGGGAAAATAACCAATCTCAGCTAATCCCAGCTTCATAACTCAGGCAATAAAAGCCACACTCGGGCAGACTCCAGCATCTTTGTTATTTCATCTGGCGAGTCAATGCAGATGAATTACTTGCTAGAAATGGTGGGAATGGATTGGGCTGTTTCCTGTCTATTCCATTTCTGGTGGGAATACCGACTGATAAACTTCAGACTCATAGTCTGAAGGCTAAGAGTTTTCATCAGTGCCTTTTTTTGGAATTATTTTCTATTATCTAAAGACTCCACTTAACACAGATAGCCTTGGACTTCAGAAAGGGGGAAGGAGAGGAATTGTCTGCCAGTGTAAGCAGGGAGACAGAGTGCTGAAACCTGAGATTCGTAAAACTTACTGTTATTAATTTGAATAAATCTTAATCAGGACATAAAAGTTATTAGAAAACACCTCAGAATGTATTTGCAACCAGGGGGTCAGCAGGAGATTAAAATAATGGTTATACTATAAATTTTAAATTGTAAAGAAATATT
The DNA here is from genome assembly GCA_022605575.1 of Laterallus jamaicensis coturniculus. Taxonomy (NCBI): domain Eukaryota; kingdom Metazoa; phylum Chordata; class Aves; order Gruiformes; family Rallidae; genus Laterallus; species Laterallus jamaicensis. The sequence goes on from JAKCOX010000014.1 coordinate 5,038,510, forward strand.
TTGATGAAACTTTAATAATGAAATATGTGAACACTGAAGTAGGCTGAGCTTTCGAACCCATCCAAAAAATTATGAGTTCAGGATGCTCAGAGTCTGTAGAAAGAGCAGAGATGGCTGTGCAGGGCAGAGCAAGGAGTGGCCTTGGGGCTGTTGGTGATACTCAAGGTGTGAGGCTGGGGGTGTGTTTGGGGTGCCCCACTGGACCCAAGAGCTCTGTTACACTCCTGAAATGCCTCATCCAGAGACTGCAGCCAGATCCTGTCTTGAGTCTGCTAGCAGACTAAAATCCCACCCAGTTGTGGATTTGCCTCAGTAAAGTTGGTAAAAGAAAAGATGGGACCGCTGTATGTATGCATAAATCTAAGACAAATGTTTCTCATTTTATGGTATGAGGTGTCCCCCTGCTCCAGCATGTGGGACAATCCAGTAACCAACAGGGAGATTTTAGTTTAGCAATTGCAAAACCTTTCACTTTTATATAGGGACTAATCGTCAGACACCAACTGAACTCTTGGACACCAGATCATCTGTTCAGAGTGTATAGGTGGAGAGAAGCAACAGCCATGAGAGCCCTAAAACTCTTGTCAGACCATGTAGCAAGCAGAAAGTCTTAGAAAAGGAAGAAATGTTGTAGGTACATATCACCAACCTCCATCTTTTACAAGTCATTAGCACTTTGTAGATAGTTGCTTTTATAAGAGCTGAACTTCTTAGACAATCCATAGAAACAGAGCTTAAGGGGCACTGTGCCAATTAAATAAATCCAATTTATAAATATCTTCCAGCGAGGGGAAAACTCAGAAATGAAATGCAAACACTAATTTTCCCCATCCCAGCCCAACCTCCATGTTTCAGCGCTCTGGTTTAGATTATGTTTAGACCTGGAAAGTCTCCATGAGAAAGAGCAGATGGCTATGGCACTGATCCTGCCAGATGCTGATTTAGCCTGGACCCAGTCCAGAAGAGCACTTTAGCTTTGTGCTTAACTTTAAGCATGAGAATAGCCCAAGAATTATCATATACTTAAAGGTATGCCAGGATATGAACTGCAGCATTCAGCACCTTGCAGGATCAGGTCCTAAACCACCTGGAGCATCCCCCTTGAAACAGTAGCTGCAAACCCGCTCCTAAAGCCGCAAACCTCTGTAAGTCCAATGGGGGTGCAACCACTGTTTAAGCCAGACCTCAGCATCTCCAAGGCATCGCCGGGAGGCTGTGGGTCTACAGCAGAACAGCTGCAGCAGTTGCTCAGGACTAGCACAGACGCTACTGTAAGTGATGTCACTCAGTATCACCCCACGTACCTGGGAGGCAGTGGAGAGATACCTCCTGGCTGGGGTCTGTGCAGGAAGCACACACCCGGTGCTGTTTGGAAGGCGAAGCCAGCAGGGAGGTGTGGAAGGAAGGAGCATTTCCCACCTTCATTGGCTCAGTGACAGGGTTGTCAGCTCCATCCAAAACAATCAGGTACTGTCACACTTGCACAGCTATCTCTGGCCACTGCAGGCCTCTCAACTTACATGGCTGTGTAACTCCTGCTGCTGGGAGAGCAGGCAAGGTTGGGCAGTACATGGTACTTTCTAAGCTGTTTAAAGAACTCAGAATCCTTATCAGCTGTGCATGCTTCACAGGGCCCCTCTTACACTGAGCTAGCCTTACGCTTTCTCAAGTCTGAGGGAGACAGAGAGGTTCTTGACCCAAAAGTCTTTGGAGGGTTTTAAATAGGGTAAGTGACATCATTGCCAGAAACCCAGCATTTATAAACAGCGGAGATCTGAAATGATCCCAGGGCTGTGGAATTTAAAGCATGCTAACAACCCACAGCGCTTGGGAACTGCTGGGAGAGAGCGCTGTGTGAGCTCCGCAAAGCCCACCGCTATTCCATGACATCACTGCTCAGACATGGGCACATACCTTCTTTTTGTCGCCGTGCTTCATGGTTATGTTTTCAATGCTTCTGATCCTGTTGCCTATAAACATGTTCTCCTGAACCACAATTTTTTGCCCTTCTGGGTTGCATCTAGAGGTAGAAAGAGCAAAAGTGACATTGAAGAACCCAACTCACTTCAGACAACCAGGGAGGCATTATTAAAGAGAGAGAATGTCATTCTTAGGCAGTAGTTGTAGGTCTTAAAACTGCTGCTGGAGACCGTTACCTCTTCGTGCAACTACTGTATTTCTTCATTGCAACATTCAAATTTATTTCCAAAGTACCTTGACAAAGGCAGACAAAGATCAGAGTATGACCAGTGAGAAATGCTCCCCCAAACTTTCTGAGGATTGAAAACAGGAAATACTGGACAACTAATTAAATGATGTGAGTTTTATGTGGCTAATATGAGTTACACTCCAATGCAACGCAGCTTTTGAAACGTTCTTTTAGCATGTGCAGCTCATGTCAAAATTCAAAACACCAGTCATTCGAAACTCTGGGGACAGGAATGGTGCTGAGTGTGTCTGTCTCTCTGCTCAGCTTTCCAGCATAAAGTGCAGGCTGAGGGAGTAGAATGGATAAATACTGGGATGACGATAGCAGAAGGCTCCTTTAATATTGCATATTCCCCAGAAATAGCTGTATCTCTGTCAGTTATCAATCTTCATTTCTTAATTATGAGCAAAGAGCAGCTCATGTAGCACATTGTGCGGAAAGGTATGTCTGCACCATCCAAGGCAAAAGGCTTTTCTACCCTCTTTCACTACAAACCTTGGAATAAAGCTCTGAAGTAAACCTTAGGAGCACAAAGGCTTCAGCCAGGCTGGAGCTTCAGGCACTCTGGCTGAGAGTGCTGCCAGCTCTGCAGCTCAAGAAATCCTTGAGCTCCAGTCCAGTGTGTCTAGGTGGTACAGACTGTGACTCCGTGACCTTCACTTCCTCAGCTGGTTCCAATTGCACAAGTCATCACAATCCACGACAGGAAACGGTCATTACAGCCTCTCTGCCTTAGCAGAGCCACTGCAATTCCCATGGCCGGTCCCAGCGGCCTCAGAGCCTACTGGAGCCGATCAGGATTGTAGGAGGTAAAATGAAAATGGACTTCTACATGTGATGACCCAGGGCCAACGTGGCAGGAAACGAATCCATAAATCAGCCGTGCTTTTGCCAGACCTCAACAAGACGCGTGGGTTACACCCTGGGTCAAGGGAGGGCTTCTAGCTCTCCAAAGAGCCTAATTAGAAGACATCTTGAGTGACTTCCTGCAAGGCACACAGTTCTGTCTTGAGGATGAAGGAGAAAAACTCAAAAGGAAGCAAATCACATCATGGCTCTAAGGAACAATGATAGTGTTTTGGGATTCGAAATGCACCGGTGAGGAGGGGGGAGAGAAAGAGAGAGAGAGAGGAAGTGAGACAACAGGAGGAAATGGGGTCTGTGTCATTTCCCACAGGAATCCTCCTACAGCTTCTGCTGGAAGAAGATAAGGCTGCCCCAGAGGCCAGAAGAGGTAGACACCACTCTGCAATTGTATTTAAATTGATAAGATCTGAGAGTCGGGGAGCTGGAACAAGGGTTATACGAGGTCTTTTGCCACCAGGTCAGGAATCTGGCTTAATTTGGTACTCTCTCTCCTCAGACAGAAAGGTCTGGAAAAGGTTTCAGGTCATCTCTGTGGCCATAGAATGTATACCTTGTCTCCATCCTGCTCTTGTTGAACGCCTCCAAAGCAGCATCTTGTGTGCTGACCTGCGATGCTAGCAGCCTTACCTAAGCCTACAAATCTCCACCTGTTTATTCTGGCAGGAGCTGTGCAGTTCACTAAAGGGGGTAACGGGCCGTCTTACTTGTGGAGGGACACAAGGTCCCTTTTTAGACCCAACCTTGGCCTCAGTCGCGCAATGCCAGTGCGACCGCTGCAGCACAGACCCTGGGAGGGAGCTCCCCAATGCACGCCTTGCCACTCACAACATTTGGAAAAGCATCGGAATGGTGAGAAAATAAAGAACCATCCAGCAGCTTTCTCTCCTGCTTCCTAGACCTTCCTTTATGTTTTTAATAGATGGAAAACCTGACTTCAGCCCTCCCATTGCAGGGAAGAGATGAAATACAGTCAGGATGGTTACACATGGGTCCTGTACATCCCCTGGGGCTACTGGAGAAAGCATTCAGACCTCATCTAAGACCTCACTCTGTAGATAACTCTGCTCATGAAGCAGCAGGAGCAAAGAAGGTGTCTACTCATATAAGGCAGATCTTGAAAGGCATCTTGTGTTTTTACTCACCTCATTCCTCCGTGACAGTTTTGACCCAGTGACTTGCTTCTGTGCCTTCACACTTCAGGCTGCCTCCAGACACCAGTGGAGAAGAGCCCTCAGCGAGGTGTGAAGGCTTGGCTACCTTTGCCAGCTTCTGCACCGCCGATGCTGCCACATGCTCAGCGTGCATTAGTGAAGACAGCCCTTAGGAAGCAGCATAAATTCCATATGGCTGCTAAATGGAGCCAGGTTTGTCTGACAATAGCTCTTACAGGGAGAAAAAAGTGTGGTACCTCCACACCAAAAGCACTGTCTGGTTTTTAATTTGACAGCCACGTAGGCTGCATCTGAGAGGTGTAAGAAAAGGTCTTGGCAAGTCGGAGGGGCATTGCTCATCAAGTTAAAGAAAAATCAAGCCTGAACTTTAATCACCTGAAACTTTCTTGACACAATTCTGATAATATAGAAGGTGCTTGTAACTCCAGGATCATACACAGCTAAACGTCCTGTTCATAACCCTGGAGATTTTAGGTGGGGAATGGCTGCTTGGGATTTTTAACTAAGAGGAAGAAGTTGTGCTGGAAAGAGAAACTGGCTTGAAACTACCAAAGTATTTTGCAACACATTCCCCCACAGTGAGGTCCACTTACAGTGTGTCCGTGAGGCTGCAGGGCTGCCACTTCCACTCAATCTTTGGGTCAGGATTCCCACTTACAGTGCACTGGATTTTGTGTTTGCTTCTTAATTCCACCCGCTCAATCTTATCAAAATCTGTTTCCTTTTCATAGATTTTGGGCCTCTCTAAAGAAAAAGATTAATAAATAATAATTAACACCCCCTGACACCCAAATCATCAAAAAAGAAATGCAAATGAGCAAATTTACATCCACGGATGTAAAAGGTCAAAGGTTTTGGAGCTTTTCATGGTGATGGCTGAGTGATGATTCAGTGAGGCTTCTGGAATTGCCACCACTGCTGAAAGTGTACCTTTGCAGAAACATGGCTGTTAGCTGTGGTGTGTCAGAAAATACACTGAAATGCTACCACATTCATCCTAATTCAAATGTTGTCATGGACCTGCTATACTTCTAGAAATTTTTTGCCATGAAACGTCCATCGGTCAGGGACTCCAGGATCAGGCTGTTGGCCTCAGAACTGCAGGCAGCACAGCATTTGACTTCTGATGTCACCTCCTGAGAGGAACCTTATCAAACAGCTGCTGGTCTGCAGTGTTGTTACCATTGTGCAGGATCTCCCCAGGGTTTTGGTATTTCTTTGAGGGGGTGGGTGGGGGGGAAGAAGTCTATTTGATCTGAAAACTTTGCTTTCCTTTTCTGTTCATGTGTAATGTGTGGTGGATAAAGGTACAAAGAAAGTGAGGAAGGAGCAGCAGGGAGAAAACACTTGTAGAGTCATACCAAGAAATTCTCACCAAAAAGCATTAAAAATGTCAGGGCATTATTCACATCTGGAGGGGTTGCAAGATCACACTGTTGGACTGGCAATCTCTCAAGAATAAACTTTTTGTGTGACACTTTCAGGGCTGCTTGTTGCCAGCAGGAAAGAAATGCTTTGTCCCATCTCCTTCCAGCTCCCACGGGAACACATGAAAATGAGGAATAATGCTAAAAAATCCCCAGAGTGAACTGAACTCTTCCTAACCTTGGAGAGGGTGGGTTTGAGTTTGGGGTGAAAGCACAGGCTCTTCCCTTTTGTAGACAGCTCTGCCCATCCCTGGACATATCTCTTTGTCTGCTTCTCATAACAGGAAATCAAACAGATTTATTGGCGAACACCTCCACAGCCAAGCGCGGCTGCTTTACGCTGAGGGCTTTTGACAAGTTGGGAAGTGAATGCAGATTAGATTTCTGTTTTTCGGGTTAACTTATTTTTTCTGCTGTCAGGGAGGCCCCAGATATTTAAATATGAGCTACTGCCCACCTCATCAATCCTGAGCTTTCCCTCTTCTTTTTAGTAGCTTTTTTTCTCCCTCCCAGCCCTCTTACGAGAAGAGTGACCAGGCCGATCCCATGCCTTGGTGTCATCCTCACTTTCCATTTCTCATGGCTGCCAGGTCAGGCTGTGAAAGGTCTTCTGACCTCATCACTGCCTGAAAATACATCAGTGTTTCCTTCATCATGTGAAAGGAATATCAGCTGTGGTTGGTTCAGCCATAGCCTAACTCTCCTGGTATAGTAAAGCATTAGCTGCTTTAGAGGACCTTCAGTGGGTCCTGACTAATGTTTCACAAATGGCAAGCCTTGTTTGGTGCTTCACTTGTGTTTGCTGTTTTGATCCCCTTTGAGTCTTGTTTTTTCTCCCCTCTTCCTGCAGATGATGTTCTCTCAGGCTCCAAAAATCACCTCTTCACTCCTTTGTCCCTTCAGCAGGGCCAGGGGCTGTCTTTTTGTGGAGGAAAAAATGAAGAAGGGAGCAGACAGGAGAGTACTTGAGACCATGGTTTGGGTCCTCATCCGTAACGTGGACATGGAACTTCCTGCTCCACATGGCTCTGTGTCAGGCAGCCCAGCACTGGTGGAGTGCTTTGAGATTTGTGAGCAATTCACAGGATAAATTATTGGGACCAATGCTGAATTTCCTTGTAACTGGCATCGCATTTCCCATCAGTAAAAGATTTCTGATCATGAAGTGATTCTGTAAAATTCCCTGGAGAGAGAAGCACATCTTTCATTCCCTTGGGCATTTTTTCTTTTCAGTCTCAAATCTTGTGCTTGGCATGTCTGGACTGACCTCAGAAGCCTGGTTTTCACTTGGAGAAAGGGCCTCTAAGTTCAGGGTGAAAGGTTACTAAGGTGTTACATGAGAGGTTACTCAAGTGTTATGTTATCTGGGTTGTAAGAACAAAAGCTTTACATGCTTGGGGGGGAGGTGGTCTGTTTGTGTGTGTGTGTGTGTGTGCGCGTGGGAAGGAGCATGGGGGGGTGAAGTTCAATTGCAATCTTTTGGTATTAGGAGATTTTTCAATGCTCTTGATGAAATGATGAACACAGTGACTGTCACTGAAATTATCCCTCCAAAAAAGAAATCACCATTTTAACTTGTTCTGTTTCAAATAAGAATGTACATGAGTGACAAATGAATTCTTAATTCCACAATTACTTTACCACACGGCACTATTAAGTATTACTTGAAGCCTAAAATGAGACAAAATGATTCATCAATTGAAATAATTATTATTTATGAGGCATAAGCAATTATTTTCTTAAAACCTGAGGGGCTGGCTAAAAACGCCTCCCCATCGTTTCTTTCACAGTGCCTTATAGCACAGTTAGTGTGGGGTCGTTGCTAATTACAGGAATCGAAGCAATTTTAGTGTCTCTTTTTCCCTGCCCAGGTTGCAACAGCAGTTGCTGTGCTCCTGCAAACAGCACGTGGTGCGTCGCTGCCACACGGGGGCTGAGGCCTTGCCCCACAGCAGCAGCCTTTGGACTTGTGTTGGTGCGGGCTTGAGATGCACAGTGCTCATTCTGGGGATGTTTCTTGGGCTGGAAGCTTTGCAAGCCTCTGGACGCTGTCACGGCCCTTCGTCATTGCAACGGCCATTACTGCGTCCAACTCTGGAGCCCTCAGCACAAGAAGGACATGGACCTCTTGGAGATCGGTCCAGAGGAGGCCATGAGGATGATCGGAGGGCGGGAGCAGCTCTCCTATGATGACACGCTGAGAGAGTTGGGTTTGTTCAGCCTAGAGAAGAGGAGGTTCAGGGGAGACTTCAGAGACCCTTCCAGTCCCTGGAGGGACCTACAGGAAAGATGGGAAGGACTGTTTGCAAGGGCGTGGAGCAATAGGATGAGAGGCGATGGTTTTAAACTAGAGCAGGGCAGGTTTAGATGAGTCGTGAGAAAGAAGTTCTTAACACTGAGGGTGGTGAAACACTGGCACAGGTTGCCCAGAGAAGTGGTGGAGACCCCATCCCTGGAGACATTAAAGATCAGGCTAGATGAAGCTCTGAGCAACCTGATCTAGTGAAGATGTCCTTGCTCACCGCAGGGGGTTGCATTAGATGGCCTTTGAAGGTCCCTTCCCACCTAATGCATCAGATGAGTCTATGATTCTATGACATCTTACCATGTCCCCTAAAGGTAACTGAAGCTTTTTCCATTCACTTCACTTGCTGCTGGGCCAAATCCTGTTTACAGAAGTTGCTTCTACCAGCTATGGAAACAAGCTGACTGCCTTCTGCGGCAGGTACTGGCCTTTGAGATTTGCGTAGGCCAGAACCAGATAGGAGGCTCAGCAGGCTGGGTCGGCACCAGCTCCACCTGTGAAAGGGCTCTCCATGGGAGTGGGATGAGGAGTTTTTAGCCTAAAGTTGATGATTATCGAAGGTACACCCCGTAGCATATATCTCAGATAATTCTCTCCCTCCTCCAAACAGTACTTTGCTTCCTCTTTCATGTTTGTTTACTAAGCAGCAGAGTGGGTTATGCACAAGCTTGTGTTTTGGCATGGGGGAAGGCTTGAGGTATGACTCTGCTTGTAAGCACGGCCAGCACTCAGCTCCGATTCTGCTTGCACCTTCAATTTTGCATTTAAAGTGTGTGTTTTGCACCCACAGGTACACTTGCATCTTGTGCCACTGTTTTTAAGCATGAAAAAAAGAAAAAAGCTGTTGGGAATGGAGAGCTTTACTGTGCATTGGACTAACAGCAGTCCAAAACAGGGGGCAGAAGCAAGCTGCCTCTACACAGCCCCTGCAGTGGTATTTGCCTCCTCCAGCAACTGCAGAACCACATCCATCCTCCTTTCTCCTTGAAGCTCTTTGACAGTGCCTACAGCACCCTGGGCTCACCTCGGGGAGCCTTGACCCCAGGGAGCAGTCCTGCTTGCTGCAGGAGTGCTTAGCAGTGAGAGACCTTTAAACGCGCTTCATTCCTGACCTGAATATCCCTTGCCATCCCAATTCTCACTTCCCACTCCCCCCACGCCGAGACCTCCCTGCTTTGCGTCAGCCTCTGCCGCCTGTCCCTTGGCCATTGCCCTCCCCAGGATGAGTTTCCTCAAGCAGAAGTCAAACAAACGTTAAAAGCTTTTGCGTCTCTGGCTGCATTCGGAACGCGCAATCTTCAGATGGCTTTAAATGTATCGAAAAAAATGGGTTTTCGTCCTCTCTGACTTAAAGTGTGATTGTATCCCCAACTCACTTTGCAGAGGTGCGATTGCTGGTGTGAGAGCTGACCTGAATAACTAACGACTTTGCTTCTGCTGCACTGTGAAACACAATCACAACGCAGCTCTGCTTACTGTAAAATTCAAATCGATCAGCATTACGTAAACCTCACCTTACTTTCTAGCGTTACCTTTACTTTGTGGCATTAGGAGCCAATAATCTGTACAAGGACTAGGACAACAACCCTCTGGCATTGCCCCTTTTGTAAGAGACTCTTCTGTCTCTACAGTCATTGCAGGCGTTGTTACACACACTTGTAACCCAGAGGAGCATCCAAATAAAGAGGGCAGCACGTAGCGAGTTTTCCTGCCTTTTCTGGAGAAACTTCTCTTTCCTTTCAGTGACCTCTGACTGAACTGCTGCTTAAGTATGTTCCCTGCTACCACCTAAACTGGGTTCAAAAAATCTCTTCGCATTAAGCACATTATAAAATAACATCCAGTGGTCCAGTGAAGCATTTCCTCTCCACCTCGTGTAATTTGCTGGACATGGTGCTTCATTAAAGCTCTTGATAGAGGGGCAACTATGTATCCATTCTGTTTCCCAAAAGCAAAAATAATTTGCACTTCAGAATCTCTCATCTGATGTTTGTGCGGTGCTTAATGGAAATGTAAAGTGTGCAGGTTGAGCTAGGAGTATATTCTGGATAGCAGATAGGAAACTCGTTAATACAAGTTTGGACTGGTCAAATGGTCTGGGAAAAAGAGGATGAAAGTTTCCCCAAAGCATAAACACTTTGTCAGTGTTTGGCTTTTTTTTTCCCTTTCTTTTTTGTTTAAAGGAAAGAAAGAAAAAATTAGTTAAATGACCTGAAAACAAAACTTTTGTTTCAGGCTGAACAGAACATTGTGTGTGACCCCGGCTGAGTTTGTCTGGGTGGTTTTCTTTGTTTCATTCTGTTTGCTTTCTTGTTTTCTTTTGCTCAGCACCACGTACGAGGTTGCTGTGAAGTGGGTGCACGGCACCATCCCCACGGTACCTCTGAGGAAGCAGATGCCAAGATGAAATGAGTGGCCAAAATCTCTCCATGAGTCAATATCACAGCCAAAAATAGAATTAGGGTCACCGATTATCGGTCGCTTGCCTAATCTCTAGCACACACACCCTGCTGCTCCATTGTAACCCGCTGCTACAGGCTGGGAGCACATGGAAGAGAAACCAGGTGGTTGGATCCTGTATGAATAGATAGTAAAAAAATTACTGGGCACTTGACCTGCCCTCCAGGGAATTTTGTTGTTAAGAAGGCGTGCAGCCCAGTTTGGATTTGTTCTGACCTTCTGCTATCACCTTTGCATGTATCTGCCATCACTGTGTGAGCAGAAAGCTGTATTCCAGTCTGTCCCACCCTTCCCAGGTCTGTCATTCAACCTCCATGCAGCCAACCTTTACAGGGGGACAGGGCGGGCAGGGGGGAAAGGGTTGTCTCTCTCCATCTTATATTTTTGTGGCTAAATAGAGTTCAAAAGCAATGCCTAATGAGGACAGAGCAGAGCAGGCAGTTTTCTAGGATTTTTGTCTCTGCCCCTTCTGCCTGCTTTTCAAAGGAGAAAAACAGCAGCTAATGTACCTGCAGGCTTGGCGGAGAGACAGCATGGAAACCACATGCTGCCGCTTCCCGGCTTCCCCCCGCCACTCTGGATTTTAAGGGCTGTCAGAGAGACGTTGCTGCTCCAAAGACGTGAGTTGAATGCTTCGGATTTTTCTGGCAAACTCCAGCAGGCCCCCACCTTCCTCTTCCTAAAATTGCTTTGGCTACTTCCAACAAAATGAAAATAGCTCATCTGACTTTTTCATTAGGGGCTCTCCTGGGAACATGCAGAGGCTGAGTGGAGACAGGGCTGCGGAGCTGCAACGGGGTTTGCATGGTGTCAGCGAGAAAATTCTTCATAATTTGCTAATAATTAGCATGTTGGAAAGGCCCACAGCAGCCTGTTTGTGCTGCTACATCTTTTTCTTTTCTTTCGTATTATCCCCCCTGCAAAAGTCAGTTGTTTCTCTCCTGCCTGTGCCTTAGAAATGAGACTTGAAGGATAGAGTGGAGCACTGCAGCTCTTTGCCCTTGCTCTTCCCAGCTGAATGTCCTGCCCAGCCAAAGTGTTGGCCGCAGCCACTGCTGCCAGCACCCAGTAGGGGAACAAAGCGATGGGCTTGGGGAGTATCACACTGGAACAGTGGCTGGATGGAGACAGGCTGTGTTTTATTTTGGGCTTTGCTAGTTTGCTCATCTGGCCTAGGAGGTGGAAAATCAGATTTTCTGTTTTGACTTTTCCTGAACAGCTCATCCTCCAAGGAGGTACATGGGAGATGGATACGATACTCAAAGAAAGCTAGTCCTGGCAGGATACTGAAGCATGCAGGTATATAATTTCATGTAGCCCTGCTTCTCATGTCTGGCTCGGTGCTTTAACCTAAACATCAGTTGGGTTGCACTAACAAGCCAAAAAAATTCATGTTTCTCTCAGTGCAATGGCATCTAGCTCAGAGATGTCAGTGGCCCTTCCATGCACAGAAGACTGGGAGTCTCCGCTCCGTCTTCAACTGGCTTAATTGCGATCTGTCACTCTAAGAGCTCTTTTTCTCTGACCTGGCATAGCTCAAATGTATTATCCTCACCCTGAAGGCTCATTTCCCTCTTCAAGCGATTTCTGGGTCTGGTTGAGGTGATGGGGTATTGTTCACATGGATCACCGCCTATTTATTAACTTTTACGGAGATCGCTGGGGACTCCTTTGATGTCAACTGATCCATTGCAAGCTGAAGTAGGTCAGGCACAGAACTCCCTTTGCCTTTGATTTTAAACCAAATATGAAGAACTGGCCTGACTACAGAGTAAGGCAACAGAGGCATCATTAAGTGCTCTGGAGCTAATTCTCCTTGGTAACAAGGTGAGGTACAGCTAGTCACCTCGCTGACATAACAAGGTGCACATGGCAAGACACACGTGAATTCTCCATCCACCCCTTTTATTCCAGTCCTTGCTCAGGAGCGAGGGAATTCATAAGGAGCCGGTGAAGTACTCCTGCTTATGACAGAGGCTATTTCTAGCACTTAATCCCACTTTTCTTATAGATACAACACAGGAGCTTGGGGGATCAAGGACTCTCTGAGGGAATGTAGTTTCAATTGACTAGAGCAGCTGGAACCCAAAGCAATATTTGCTGGAAGGGCCTTGAGGGAGCACAGGAGAGAAACTTCAGGACAAAGAGGAAAGGAAAAGTGGTGAAGGAGGTTATTCATCCCATTTTTGAATTAACTTATGCTTCGATACAATCTTCACGCACAACGTGGTGGTTGGAACCTGCTGACTGCTCCACGAGGGCTCAGCAAGACCCCTGATAGACACAGATGACTTGTACAAGGGTGAGAATGAAATGCAGCCTGCTTGCCCATAAATAGATTGGAGGTTTTTTGTTTATGTTTTGTTCTGAAACTGCTTTGTACTCCAGCCCGGAATAACTCTTTTCTCCCACATTTCTCCTTCTTGGCTGGCTCAGATGTGCAGCCACCAGCTGTTTGCTAGGATTGTTCCTTCTCCTTGCTCCCTCCCCTGCAAATTCTTCAGGACATTATTTTCTTGAAGCTTTTCTCAATAAGAATTTAATCAAACAAAACAAAAACACAGCAACCCGCCACTTCTTGGACAGTGTTTGATGTGTAAATATGTAAAGAAGGAGTGTTTTGAAAATGCAGTCAGCTACCTCCTGGGGACTTGAGTCCTACACTGAGCCAAAGCGACTCCACAAGGGAGATACGTGCTCCTGCAAGATTAAATTCCAGCTGCAGCGGGAGCACGGGTGACCAGAGGCACAGGAAAGCTACTTCTTAAAGAGATGTTTTTTGAATAGCAGCGTGATTCTCCTCTGGGCCAGGCAGCACTCACACAGCTTCACATACCTCCATCCTGTCAACCAGGTCCTTGCCTCGGGCCGGCATTGCTGTCAGTTCCTTCCCTGCAGCTCTGGGAGTTGTTTGCCTGTCTCGCTCCTACTTGCGCCTCTGGAGCTGAGGTGTTGGGTACCTCTGCTCTCTGACGACACTCATCGCTTTTCTGGCTGTATCAAACTTTGCAGGGGGAAATAGCCCCTGATATTTTACTCATTACCATGGAGTGAAATACTTTGCACATACAGTGCATGCTTTGTGCCAGAACCACTGAGACTGCTAGCAATTAAGTATATGGGAGGTGGCTCCACTGCAGCAGTGTTGGTCTTCTATGGGTCAAGAGATACACTGCGTGTAAGGCCCTGTCCCGCAGGGCTCAACCAGGTGACACTTTATCTTGTTATCATGCTCAAAGGGTTCTCCTCTGCTGCCCAGGCTATTGAATAAAACACACTAGAGAAACTAACAGAATGCAGTCAGAGCATGGCCAGCAGGTCAAGGGAGGTGATTCTCCCCCCTCTCATGAGACCCTGCCTGGAGTACTGTGTCCAGTTCTGGGGTCCCCAACATAAGAAGGACATGGAACTGTTGGAACGAGTCCAGAGGAGGCCACGAAGATGATTAGAGGGCTGGAGCACCTCTCCTGTGAAGACAGGCTGAGAGAGTCGGGGTTGTTCAGCCTGGAGAAGTCTCCAGGGATATCTTAGAGTACCTTCTGGTACTTGAAGAGCCTAACAGAAAGCTGGGAAGGACTGTTTAGAAGGACCTGGAGTGATAGGACATGGGGGAATGGTTTTAAATTGGAAGGGGGTAGATTTAGATTGGATATTAGGTAGAAATTCTTCACTACAAGGGTGGTGAGGCACTGGAACAGGGTGCCCAGGGAGTCGGTGGCTGCCCCCTCCCTGGAGGTGTTCAACGATAGGTTGGATGGGGCCTGGTGAGAGGTGTCCCTGCCCATGGCAGGGGGTGGGACTTTATAATCTTTGAGGTCCCTTCCAGCCCTGACCATTCCATGACTCTGTGGTTTTATGCCTGATGAAAAGGCCCCGTTGCTCTTTATACTTTGCTCATGAAAAACAATTCACACCTCTATTAACTTTTCACTTCCTCTACAGCTAGTTCAAATGCACAGTGCTGGGTTTGTCCCAGCTGCACACTGCCTGTCCCAGTGACACTGCCTGTGACGCTCAGGGATGTATTATTTTGCAGACACTCACAGGAGAGGGGGCTCTGTGCTTACTTATCATTTCTTCAATGCCGTGTCCCTTTGCAGCAAAAGAAAACATATTCAAATGACATTTATCCTCTCATTCAAGTAATTTCAATAATTGTCCGTATCCTAGTATAGGTAGCAGGGATCAGAACTCACTTTCACAGATGCAGTTCTGAAATTTAGGACTGGCCCTGGCTTTTGGGTAGCAACGCTGTGACTGAAAAAGAACTGTTATTCCTAGGTAACAGGGAGCTGGGAGCTGGTTTTGTACTTAGCACGAGGTTTACTGGGCACTGAGTTGCTGCAGGCTCCACCTTTTACACACAATGCAAAAACTGATGCTCCTACCCTGGGTTCACTTCCAAGCCCAAGAGGATTTTTCCATCAAGTCTGCTAAGCCCTGGGCTTGAATTCCAGGTTCAGTAAGTGCAAACCACTCTTGGTTCAGAGCAGAGACACTGATCACCCCTCCTAGCTCAGAGGTGGTTGGGCATAAAATGGCTAGAAATTGTATTGGTCTTCTGCACATCTGAGGGTCTGCTGAAACTCCAAGTGATTTATCTATTTAGATGTGATACCAGGATATTGGTGGTGATGGCCAGAGATAAAGTGTCACGTTATTTGGTGAGAAGTTAAGGGGAAAATTTAAAAAATCAGATTGGAGCTTCAGCACCTTTTTTGGAAAGTAAAGCAAGCGATGCCCAGATCTGAAGAAGTGGTCCCTGTGGCTGCAAGCACAAGAAAAAAAGGCCTTTTGCTGCTCAAGCTTCAAGAGCAAAGTTGGCCTCTCTTGATCTCTGCCCACATGCAACTCAGCAAAATGGCCCTCTCCTTGGCTGAGGGCTCCGAAGAGAGCAGGTCGTTCTAGTGCTGCAGAGAGGAGCCTGGCAGAGGCAAGAGAGAGCCAGAGGTGGTTTGTGTCAGCCAGGTGCATAGTCAGTGAGGCAAATACCCTCATTGTTTTGAGCCATTAGCTGAAAACCAACTGAAGATACTTCCCTTTGCTTGCTCTCATTCCTGGATGACCTTCTTTCCCCAGACAGGACGAGCTTGCTGCTCATTTCTCACCTCCTCGTGTCAGTAACACTCCTGCAGCTGCTGGACTTTGCAGCCTCTAGAGAAATGGTGCTTTTTGCTGTGAAATAATTATTCCTGACCAAAGGCTTTGTTGGGCTGATCTCAGCAAGGCTAACGTGAGCACCATGCTGGGTATGCACCGTGCATGAGATGCACTGCGCCACATACTTGTACATGCAATGAAGATGAAAGGCTTGTCCTGTAGTTAATAGCATAGGATGGCTTAATCCTAAAATAGCATCTTGCTGGCGCAAACAAGGTCTGTTTGTTTTTTATATGCCTATTTGGGGAATGGCTGCTCTTCAAGTAAACAGTCGCTTTTGCATGCAAGGACCAATATTTACCTTGACAAGATAGTTTATTATCGTTCTTAATTTTCTCTTCCTTTGAATGTTTCCGTTCTCTTAACAAGCCAGCAAAACCATTGTATGGTTAAACAACCTTGGGTGAACAGATTACTGCAGCTTAACACATTACTGCTCATCAGCTGAGCTGCAGAGCCGGACCATAAGCATATTCTTAGCTCTCTCCAATCCTAAATCACACGTTAGTTTAGGTAATGTTTAAGGTGGTTGAAGCTACCATATCTTACTGAGCATTTTCAATAGGCCAGATCACAAAATAACATAATTGTAGGGATTGGAAGGGACCTCAAGAGATTGAGTCCAGCCTACAGTGTGCCTAAGTGACATGTTTGCTGTTCGTTAGGCACTGTCCCCTTCTGAGAGGTGAAAGGTGAAATGAGGAAAACACAAATGCTGGACGTTACGTGGTGCAACAGTACCTACATATACAATGCAGAAACAAAAGAAAACCCATCTCAGTAACTTCATCTATCTCTCTGCCTGGGCAAACCTCGGGAAATACAAAGGGAAGCTGAGCTAACTTTTGCTGAACTCCTACTTGGCCTCACAATTCAATCTCTGCCAAATTCAGTGGATTAAAAGAGGCGGTGGATATGCAGAGAGACAATGTGGCTCTGTCTTCCATTATCCCAGCAAGGGAGATTAATAAATGCAATTCCAGTATCTATTTTTCCCTCTATGTCAAGTGAACTTGCTTTAGTGCATGCCACATTTTTCTTCAGTTTTCTCCAGGTTCCCTTGAAAACGAACCTGTCTCTCAAATGCTCTCAGCAGATAAATGCCAATACATAAAATACTGACTGAGAAAGTGTTTCTGTAGCAGGGTGATGGAGAGACGTAAAAGACAGGGTAGCTTATCTAGTTCCTTCCGTCAGCCCTATCAGGACTCTTCCTGTCCCAACAGGATGTTCTCCTGTGCTTTGCCCAAGCTGGTTTATACTCTCAAGAGATAAAACTTCCATCACTTCTCTTGGGAAACAAGACCTCACTACTAGGTATCCTCTCAAACTCCTATTAAAATTTAAGTCCCACTGAGTTTGTTGACTTTCAAGCCATTTCTGCTTCACTCTGCGGAGACACTGTCCCAACACCAAGGTGCTATAGGCTGTTGCTGAGGCTGTGTGTCTCAGTGGAAGGGGACTTTAGATGACCTAGTTTCAGACTAACTCGTCATCCTAGCTCTCTGTTCGGTTGCTTCTAGTTAATGAGTGGTAAAATGAGGTGGATTTTCATTGGTGGTGGTCTATGCTCAGTTCCTACCAGCTAAACATGGGGAAATGTTACCCATTCCTGCTGATGAGTAAAGTAGGATCACAGAAAAAAATAAGAAAGAATCTGCTAGAAGTCGTGAACATAAAGTCCTTACCTGTCACTACCAGCTGCATGGTGAGGTTCTTGTACAGCCCATATTTCGCGTTGCTCAAGACAATGGTGTAGTTTCCAGCATGCTTTGGTCTCACGTCTCTTATGCCCAGTCTGTACTTCATTGGATCTGGCTCATAGCAAGTGTGGTTTTCCTTGATGAGTTTGCCATCCTTGTACCTGTTTTGAAAGTCCCACCAAGGCTCGTCATGTGCATGCACCCATGTTAACCCTCAAAGCTAACTGTTACCCAAGTTAGGGTGGGTAAAGAATCATCCTTTGGAAAACAGCAAGAGAAACACAGGTCTATAATCACTTCCTGAACTGGGCATCTATTCCTTCCATCCCTTCACACAAAAGCTGAGTAGCACCTGCAGTGCCATGGGATGGCTCCATGGAAAAAGGTATTTAAATGGATCTGAATGAATCGTGCTTCTTGCGTGCTCAACTGTGATCAGAAATGTTCACCTAGATGTCCCCAAGTTATGTTCCATGTGCAACACTAAGTGCAGAACATCATGGGTTAGCCAAAATGGATGTCATTGAGTTTAAAAAAGATATTTATTAAAGAGAATTGTCTTCCAGTATGTGTATATGACCCTTTACTGTTTCTGAAAACGCTGAAGTCTGTGACCTAGAGAATTTAGAACCAGAGGAATCTTCACTAGGACAGCGGAGCCTGAGCAGACTCCTCTTTGCTCCTAACGCCCTATGTGGGTTTGGGTTATGAACATGAAATAGGCCAGACCTTGCCACACACAGAGCTTTAAGCTTGGTTGAAGGAGAAGCTGGGGCATGTGTCCTACTGCCTGAGAATGCTGGAAAACTCGACAGTCATTTAAACAACTGTACTCAGAGACCTCCAACATCAACAGCTGTAGCTTCAAACCTGCAGGGAGGGCAGTACTGGTGGTCCCAGGCAGTGACCAAGCAGCAACATGCTGAGGTCCAGGAACAAAGGCTTGGCAGAGGAAAGGGGGACCGTCCCCACTTCAACTCACAAGAACATTTCTATCTCCTAAATAACAGCAACAATTAAAAATATCTCCTGGCAGTGCTGGTGTCACTGCTCTTGAGTGAATATCAGAGAATTCCCTATTATTTCAATGCTTAAAAACCACAACAAACCCTAATGGTTTAAACCCTCTGACAGATACCTGGTGCTGAGTGCCAGCTCCCCAAGCGGCACCTGGCTGGCTGAGGAGATAAGGCTCCCGGGCAGGTGCTGACCCAGCCAAGCCACTTCTCTGCCAGGCTGGGCAGACCCATGCCAGCTGTCGTATGGGATTTCTTACCCTTCCGGGTGGATAAGGTGTTGGATGGGGTGGTTAAAGACTGAAGCACAGAAAAAAGTAACAAGAGAGAAGACAAGGGATGAAAGGGAGAGAACTGTGTGAAAGGAAGAGACAGATGTGACTGCTGGAGTGGCTAATATTGTCCTTTCTTTAGCTGATCCAGAACAGTCCTGGTGAGGGCCCAGAGGTTGCTCAGGAGGAGTCACTGCATTGCCTGCAAGGATCTAACATTGCCGGTGGTACAGGATTGGAGAAAACTTTTGAAAAGTTATGAAGAGAAACAATTTCTCATGTTGAGAATGTGTCCTGCAGCTTTCTATTAGGCAGTCCAGACTGCCCACCGCTATGTGAACACAGAAGGGAGTCACATCTCCTTAGCTGAGCTGTGAGACACAGCTAGGAGCATTCCTGCTCTTATCTTTTATCTGTGTGGTAAGAACATTGGAAATCTGTCCTAGATAGGAGCCCAAACAAAGGTTGTGTATTCCCGAGTTTGCTCGAGATGTTGGTACTCACCAGGTGACGCTTGGACGAGGAAAGGCATCCACCTTTGCAGCTAGTTTCAGTGACTTGTGTCCTGATGTAATCTCATAGTAAGGTCCTTTCTTATGTGAAACTGTAATGAAAGGTTTGTCTGGAAAGAGAAAGGAGGAGGAAGACAAGTAATGGTGGACCTGACACAGCACAGTGCTTGCATCTTTGGATTGCGTTGTGCCTACGCTGGGTCTTCTCACAATCCAGATGTGCAGAAGCTGCAGACAACCAAATGGAATGACAGGCTGTCACCGTGGCAGCCCTTCAGAGCTCAGCCACAGCCAGTGAGGTCTATTTCCAAATGAGGGACTTCATATTTAAAGCAGGGACTCTGCATCTGTATTGCTCTGGAACAGTGTGTAAAAGTGCCTGGGGTATCAGGCTAGACTCTCCAGGGGATTGGCAACCACGCTTGGTGCCAGCTTCTTCAATGCAGTTCATCTCTTAGTGAATCCATGTCCTTGGATTTATCTCAGTCTTGAACTCTCTTAAATTTCTGTGAAAACAGAGCTGGGTGCTGACTCTCATAGATTGATCAGAGACTATAGGTAATTAATAGTTGTTTTAACTACTTGGCATTCTTTCCAATGCCGTTCCTGTATCAACAGATTTAATAACATGGTGTTATCCTCTAAGCGTAACAATTTCAGTTCTTGGGTGCTGTGTTTCAACTGCAGAACTTACCATAGACTGTAACTGTGACATTGGCCTCCAGCCTCGTTACGTTGAATGTTTTACATACATACAGGCCTCCGTCTTGCATGGTGACATTTTCAATTGTCAGGCTGCTGCCAACTTTATACACTGTGCCACTCTGGTCTATCGTTCTTCTAGGATAAGGGTGCTGGAAATTAGAAAAAAAAGGGGTCAAAAAGCAGCATAAACTGGATTGTTCTGTTCATCCTTTCAAGGTCTGCCAGTAAAGCGAAGCAGTGATTCATATCCAGATTATCATATCTTCCCATCACCGAAATAAATAATGTAGAAGACAGATCATCAGGAAGAGCTCTTGTGTGAGGTTCATTCCCAAGTCTAGTAAGAGAAACTGAGTGGGACCCTAATGGTGCTTCTCTGCTGGGATCTGGGCAGGCAGGAGAACAAGGGATGCACCACAGATCTGCCCTTCCCAGGGACCAGATCCCAGGTATCTCAATGCAAAACTGCTGCTGGCATCTGTAGGGTCAGGCCTGTGCTTTGAGTTTGGTTGGTTTGGGAGTTTTTTTGGTTACAGATTGTGTTGTTGTTATGTCTTGAAAAATTCCTACCTTCTGAAAGAAAGAAATTTATCACAGATAAAAGCCAATGCAGAAGAACTTTAGAATTGCTTCTGATTGGATCTTTGATCGTAGACATTTGGCCATGAGATTTTATATTTATAATGTTAGAAAGCTAAGGAGGGTTCCTAGAGAAACAGCTCTCTTCTGTCCTGTGGAGTTCAGGAAACAAAATTCAGTAACACCATATTGCTTGCACTTCTGTGAGTTCTGTATTGTAATTTCTGTAGTTTCTTTACTCAAACAAAATCAGACAGAGTGTCTTTAAGCAAGCAATACAAATCAAATACTAATACATTTTTAGGAATCACATTTTCCATTTTTTCAAGAGGCTTAGATGCTTCTTTGAACTGTTTATTTTGCTGAACTAAAAAGAAAAAAAAAAAAAAAGCAATTGTTTTCAGTCTGAGCATCATATAGAACCATGACCAGTATCTCAGATAAAAAGACCCCTTCCTTCTTTTTTTCTTAGGTGAACCTAAAGGTTTTAGTACATCAAAGCAAACACTCCATCTCTTCAGTGTTTCATCTTCAAATTTGGCATTTTTGTGTTGCATTCCACAGGAAGCTCAAGAACCGACATTCAGAATTTAAATGTCTTTCTTTGGTGGAGATATCAGCAGATACAATTGGCTTTTGTTTCACTTTTTCCTACTTAATAAAGGCTGAGATGGATGAGCTGATGGACAGCTTGCAACCTTTGTTGGCTGCCTTTGAGATGGGGTATCAACAAACAGTCCAGGAGAAGTGAGACAGATACTCTTCCCAACCAGAGACATACGCTCCTGGCTTTTCTTGCAAGCATATATTTAGCTGGAGATTTGCAGCTTAATTTGCAGATTCAAGATAGTCAGATAAGTTCTAGAGTCATTGAAACTAAAAATACAATCAATTGTAGGCTTTCAAGTCGTTGGCTGTATTTCAGAACAAGTAGTAGTTAGGGTTTACTCAGCCCTGTGAACAGATCTTTCTTTTGGGTAGGGGAAAACTGCATGAGAGCAGAATACTGAATTTTCATCAACTCACTCTCCCGTTAGGACACGTCCAGATGAGCTCAATGCGCCCGTTGATGAAGGTTTCTGCTCTGCATTCCAAATAGAGAGTCTCTCCAACCAGCAGTTTCTTGGGAGTTGCTTTCAGAGCCAGGTTCTGTACTCTGCCCTCTGAAATGAAACAAGCAAAGATGTAACACCACAGCACTCTCTATATCAATGGCATTTAAGGTGGAATCCACGCTCTGATTGCCCCTCCAACATCTGCTCCTTTCACAGTTTCCAAAACACCTCACCTTCTTCTGGCATTTCTATGGAAATTGTTGGAAATGCCCCCACAGTGGAAACATGAGGTTGGTTCTATAGATGCCTGAACATCAGCTGGTCGGACTAACTGATCCCATGTGGACACAGTTGTTTATGAATTACTTTTCCTGCATTTCAGCTAGAGCGGGATGACCTAATGGGTTAATTAGCTTTGCATTCATGATTCTACTAAAAAATAATTACTCCAACAATGAAGAAAAAGAGAGAGAGGGAGGGAGAGATTTACAAGACTTTTATTTGGCTGCCATAGAGATTTACAAGCCTGTTGTTTCAAGCTGAGGGCTAATTGTATAGAAGGATGCCATGATCTAATGGGAATGAAGTCACAATAAACTTTCCTCTGTCAAAAGTATAATATTCAAGGAGAGAAAGAACATATATTGAAAACAAAGGAAAAATAAAGTCTAATTTGCTCCATGTAAATCCCCAGCACTCAAAATCATATTTAGTTGCTACAAATTCAGATCTTAATTCTGAGCTGAAGCTCGACTGTAAGTACAAGGGAAACGGCAAAGTACTAAATCACCAAGAAAAACTGTATGAAAAAGTGAAGATTTGAATTAGCAGTTTAACGTGATTTTTATACCATGATCTTGTGCGTTTCAAGACTGGAAGCAAAAAGAAAGCTACTGTTTGGTTTATCCTAAACTAGCAGTTGTTTTAATGTAAATATAGTTCAGCCTAAGCAAACAAAGCCTTGGTGGGGCTTGAATATAACACTCCAATTTTGTACCACCTCAACACTTGGTCATTTTTCAAAACCAGGAGGGGATCAAATCCAAGTTCTATTGAATAGGGAAAAAAAGGGGAAGAGTGAGTTTGCTTTTAGCTTTCCAGCTTGGACTTGCTACAGATACATACCAATGAGATATATCAAATATAATCGAGGCTATCCAAGAAATAATACCCAGGAGTTTTGCTGTGAAATAGAAACATTCCTGTCCTTCCTTGGCACATGGTAGCCACTCACCCAATCTCTGTGCTAGGTAATAGGAGGTGAACACACTTCCATTGACGTTTACGGTGCATGTGAGTACTCCTGAGTAAACGAAAGAATGGGAGGGGATGACAAATCCTCTTCTCGGGTCCCACACCATCCTCTTCACATTCATCTCTACAGAATAAGGATACTGCAAGAGAAGAGACAGAGGGGAGGATTGTGAGACATTCCCTTTCCCCTCAGACCATAGCAGCAACCAGCCAAGGCTGTTCTGCTTTAGATTTGACTTTCCACAGTGGTTGGTGGTCTCATTCCACACATATCTTAAGCAGCATCAACATAAGCAAATAGAAAAGCCCTCCCTAAGGTATGACTGTCTTTGAAATCCAAAACCTGGACATCATAACTGGGGCTTTTGATTCAGTAGCCCAGTCTTCTCAGATCCTCGGCAAGATACCATGCTACCCACTGTGGGTTGCATTTCCCTCATCTCTTCACTAGAAATAATTATGCCTATCTTGTATGGATTTTGTAGGGTGATATTTCTGGAAGTGTTTAAGAACAAAATTTGCTTCTCCTAATGCTACATGTAGTTACCACATGTACTTTTAAAAATCTGTGTGAAGTTAGACCCAAAAAAATCAGAATGACTCATATCACTATCTCACCTGCTGGCAGATATCTACCAGCTGTGGGCTACAGCTCATCATCAGATTCTCTCTGTATCACAGAAGGAATACTTTCAAAGCAGCCTATGGATTCCTAGTTGGCACTGCAGCCACGCAGATGACTTAAGACAGTAAATCACAGGATAACAGAAATAAGGGGCCTTAGTAATATAGACCTTTTTTGCCTGAAATTCAGTAAACTCTTGTAATGTTCTGAAATTCCTGAAAAAACAGTATCTGCAAGTTCTGCTTACGGGGAAGAAGTGAAGGTATGAAAGGCAAATGTGAAAAATAAACTGGAGTAACAATTCCTTTAGTGAGAATGAACCTTGGATAGCGGTGACATCAAGCAGGTCTGCTTGTGTCACTGAGAATAAACAGTTTCTTATTAGCATGCAGGGAAACCGCCTGTTTGCTAGAGAAAATGCAATTTGCTTTCCCATCAGTCTGACAGTCACGGGTTGTAATGTAGAGAAGAAAGAAGTGATGCTAAATGCAGACACGTAACTTGGTAAATTAATAGATGGCTGAAATTCACCTGTTGTCACAGGCAGGGGAATGGAATCAGGGGCAGTGGGTCTGACTCTTCCCACAAGAAATGGGAAGGCTCTTTCTGTACAGACATAGGGCTGCAGGAGTGTTGAGATCACTTTGGGCAGAAAAATGAAGGGTTTGGGGAAACCTCGGTGTGCCTATAATTGCCACATGACAGCTGATGGTTTGCACAGTGCTTCTCCTTCCTTCTTATTATGTGCTGGGTTCTCCAAGATGAGACACGTCCATGTTTTCCTTTTCAGAGCCACCTTGGTTTGACTTTTGGAGCTAAGCAAGTGAAGAGCTGCACTAGGGACCACGCGTGGGAATTTAATAGAATCATAGAATCACAGACTGGTCTGGGTTGGAAGGGACCCCAAGGATCACAGAGCTCCAACCTCCCTGCCACAGGCAGGGCCACCAACCTACAGGCCTGAGTCTACACAAGGTTGCCCAGGGCCCCATCCAACCTGGCCTTGAACACCTCCAGGGACGGGGCACCCACCACCTCTCTGGGCAGCCTGTTGCCGCCCCTCACCACTCTCTCTGTAAAGAACTTCCCCCTAGTATCTAATACAATCCATTTCCCCAGTGACGTGACCATTTCGCTCTTATTCTTCTTGTTCCACAGCGCACAATTTCTTTTCCTGTCCAGATAAACAGTAGTCCTGTATGGCAGTGTGGTTTAAATAGGATTCAGTTTAAAGAAGACTCCTGTTCCAAAAGAATTTCAGCCCCAGGCTTTGAGAGCTGATGCTCATACCTCTCCTACAAATTCACAATTGGTCAGGTTGGCATTGGTTTAGGTCACTTGTTATTACATCTTCAGCCCAGACGAAGGACAAAGGAATTATGACCGTGGGGCAGTGACGGGTGATGTTGCTGTGGGGAAGGAGGCACGGCCAGAGAGTTGCTTTTCTTTTGGTTTTTTGAAACATGGATTTTATAGAAATTCTTTCCAAGTAATCAAGCTGTGGCATCTCTTCTCAAAACCGTTAGGGAAGCTCAGGAAAATTACAGAAACAGCTCTGAGACCTGAGGCTTAATCATGCTTTAACACCCATGAAGGTCAAAGCTGTAAGCGGCAAATGCACGCTGAACCAGATCGCTGACTAAACAGGTCTGGCAAGATGAAAATGCCTTATTTTTTTCCCCCCCAGAATTAAAATTGTGTTCAGCAAAATCAAAAGTTTGAATGGTGTGTCTTAGCATGGCTTTATTAACAACAGAGATGATATGTCAAGTTAGCTGGGATCTGTTTAGTATTAGCAAGAGGTACCTTTCCCCATACATATTTAAAGGCCAGAGAGTGCAATGATTTTAAAGTATAATGGTAACATAAGGAACTTAGTTTACGGTGGATAAAAGTACATTTTCTACAAGAATAATAAAATGTGATAAAGCTGAACTTCATGGTTTGGCAGCTCTGCTCCCCGACGGCTAGGGGAAGGGGAAAGAAAAAATAACCCTACTCAGGAGGCCCTTTTCAACAGTACACACATATTAAACGTCTTCATAAAATATTCAAAAATATATATTTAAACAATCAAACAGAAAGCGTCAATGCTGCTTGAAGGAAATCACAGCGGCTTTCCTCCCTTTGAAGTTTGTTGTCTATTGGAGATCAAATTTGGAAGAAGAGGATGTTCTAAATTTGTCTGATGGCCTTATTCACCTCTCCTCCCCCATCCTTACCTCCACCCCTCTCCCACCCCGCTTCCTCTTTGCACGGGAAGCCGCCACCTCGGCTCCATGCGGCGCTACGGAACTCCCAGACGGACCAAACCGGGTGGTGGTGACTTTGCATAGACGGAGCCTGGGGCTGGCAGCTCCTGAAGCTAGTGCACGTCTTGGGCGGCTCATGGCCTTTGGGGAGCAGCACTCAACATCTGCATGTCCTGCATCCCTGTCCAGCTGTTCTCCCTTGAAGGGAGAAAAAATCTTTTGGGGAGAATTTTCTTTGCAATTCAGAAGGGAGATTTCAGTGGAAATTTCATTCCAGCAGCAGCTTGCAACAAGGTAAAGAACTTCAGTTTGTGTTTGAAGGAATTGTTGGGAGAGAATTTAGCTGGCAAGCAGGGAGAGCTTATTTATAAGTAAGGGGATATCTGTGGAGGTCTGCTTGGTTCCAAGGCTTATATGATTGTGCCGAAGTCAGCAGCAGAACTCCAGCAATGAATTTGGTTGAAATAAGCTAAATTGAGATGTGGATGTTTCATTTTTATAGCCAAGAAGGAGAAGTTGATAACACTTATCCTGGCTAACGTGATGAGCTATCACTTGAGAGGAGCCTTATTCCCCCCCCACGCTTTTAATCCCTACTGACAAATTTAAAAATAGAACTTTGCTAAAGCAGCAAGGGCAGCGCTGTCCCTCTGCACGTCTGCTGGAGATCTGCCATTAGCCTCAGCGGGAGCCTGAGCACTGTCTCAGGCCTCTGTGATTTCATGTCCTGTCTTCAAGGAGAAGAAGACGTCCAACCACCAAGACATCCAACAGCTAAGAGGAGCAGAGGTCCTCAGGCCGTTCTTCAGCACAGCATCAGCTGATCTTGTTCCCAGTAGGACAGCTCAAGCGGTCAGCCTAACAGGGGAATGGAAAGGCACACAACCAGACACCCATGTTCCTTACTCTGTGATCAGCTTCTGTACAGAGCAACTCTAAAGTCCTTCAGAGGAGCGACTAGATCTCCATTGATCATTGATGCCCCAGACCTTAAACTTCCATTTTTATTATACAAAGTGGCCTCGGCCCCCACAGAGCACTCGGTAACCTGGGCATTCAGATGTAACTGCTGCTGAAGGGGTGGATGCTGTAGCCTTTTATTCCCAAGGCTGAAACTTGGTTTAAATGTATGAAATCAAGCACAAATGGGCAATGGTTCTGAGGAGGTTCAAGATGCAAAATGCTTACATGAGGATAGCTAATAGCCAGAACTTTGAAGAAAAAATAATGCATTGTCATCCATCTTTGGCAATTTATGGAGCAACATCAGCCACAAGATGAGAAAAATATGTGACAAACTCAGACTAATCCCCCAAACACCCTTGCACACAGTAATATACTGCGAGAGCAGGACCGTGCTTCTGGATTTTCAGAATCTCTGCTAATTTTTTTCCTGAGACTCATCTAGCTTCATAGATTTTCTTTTGTGTTTTTAGCGATTGTGTTGGGTGATTCAGACCTCTGAATTGTCTTGAATTTCTCTGGAACAGCCACTTACCTGAGTAAGCTTGGGCTTGATATCTGGTGAGGTAACTCGGCAAGGGACAACAACCGTTTTCTTAGCATCTACAATGTAGATCATCTGGGGATGTTCTGGGTGAATCTCCACAAAGGGATTTTCGTAGTCTGCAAGGGAAAGAAGAGAAACTTGCAAAGCTGCTCCTCAGCTCATCAGTGAGCAGAAGGACACTGTAATCGGAGTGGTGGACTGCCCACAGAATCCTAGGATCCCAGAATCTCCTGAGCTGGAAGGGACTCATAAGGACCATGGAGTCCAACTCCTGGCTCCACACAGGCCCAGCCAGGTCAGAGCATGGCACTGAGGGCATTGTCCAAATGCTTCTTGCCCTCAGCCCAGCTCGGGGCTGTGACCCCTTCCCTGAGGAGCCTGTGCCAGTGCCCAACTCTCCTCTCAGGACAGACCAATAGAGGAGATCAG
The DNA here is from genome assembly GCA_022605575.1 of Laterallus jamaicensis coturniculus. NCBI lineage: Eukaryota > Metazoa > Chordata > Aves > Gruiformes > Rallidae > Laterallus > Laterallus jamaicensis. The sequence goes on from JAKCOX010000014.1 coordinate 5,066,022, forward strand.
CGGTGCCCCTTGGCTCCCCTCTCAGGAAGCCACAACCACGTGATGAGGTCTTCCCTCAGCCTCCTCCAGGCTGAACAAACCCAGGGACTTTGTCCTCTCCTTGTAAGCCTTCCCCTCCAAATCCTTCCCCATCCTTGTTGCCCTCCTCTGTACACTCTCCAATAGTTTTCTGTCCCTCTTGTTCTGTGGCGCCCAAACCTGTCCCCAGGACTCAAGGTGAGGCTACCCCAGTGCAGAGTGGGACAATCCCCTCCCTGGACCGGCTGGCTGTGCCATGCTTGATGCACCCCAGGATAGGGTTGGTGGCCCTCCTAGCTGCCTGGGCACACTGCTGGATTATAGGTAACTTGCTGCCCACCAAAACCCCCAAATCCCTCTCAGGATGGCCAGCCTCCAGCGTCTGATCCCCCAGGCTGGGTACATAGCCAGAAGGCTCACAGTGGCCCGAGACAAAGCATCCAGTGACATCCTGCTTGTTTGCCAACACCAGCGTAGTCTGGGGATTACAAACCATATGGAGTCACACCTAGTGATTGTCCCCAGTGCTGCTCAGTGCTGCAGTCCTGCCCTCCAGATAAACCAGACTTGGAGGGATCAGATGGGATGATATTTTTACAGACAATTTTAAAGCTTGTGCTTTCTACTTAAAAGAAGACACTGGGTTATTAAAAGAAGATCCTTGGGTTATTTCTTACAGGAAAAACCACAGAAAGTAGATATTTTTATTTTTTTTTACACTTGCAACAAACACTAAAGGTGCAAAAAAGCATTGGGGGAAATGTGTTCAGGTTGTCCTATGGGGAAAAAGAGAGAGCCCCCTGACAGGGGGTAGGACATGAATAGAGGCCAAGGGGAGACTTGCTGTGAAAAAAGGAGCTTCTTGATACCAAAGTATTCCCAAATCTGGATCAAATTCTGACTAATTGTTTTGACTGAAAAGATGGGAACACTGAATTTAAAAGTATTTGTGCCAGTATTTTTAGAGGGAATTTCAGAACAGTACTGTTTGTTTAAAAAGTAACATAAATCAAAAGAAGGCAGCTAAGTAAATGTTAAATAATACCAAAATGTCAGAAAATATTGAACTATGCAATGATTGAAATATCTTAGTGAAAACAGAATAAACGTTCTCAAAAATATTTCCTGCTCAGGGAAAAAATAATAATTATTTAACCCTCTTCTCCTCCATTGTCTCTCCCTACCTCCAAGACTCACCTCTACCAAATTTTTAGATTCACAGCAGACCTAAACCAAATCTACTTTTTTCAGCTGTAAATAGGGCAGATGCTTATCATGGTGGTACCAAAGAACACCAAAAGGGAAGCATGACTTCACAGAATACGTAACAGAAGTTGCATTTCATTCCTAATGGGTTTTATATCACAGCTGGCACCTGAGTTGCCATCTGTCTAGCCAGGAGCTCGAATCCCTCTATCCCAGATATCATAAGCTACAATGTGAATTGGAAGCCAAAATATATCAGTCTAGCCTTCTACCATCAGTATGTGAAATCTAGATAAAGTTTGAAAATCTCTGTGCAGTTAACAACAGCAAGAGGCAGTTTCTGGGTTATAAAGACTGGGTTGGGAAAGGAGAGGATGGCTTGAACTGCAACTGCTTGCAAATCTCTGGAAGCTGTCAGGTCTCATGGGTGTTATTCTCACTCTGTGAGAGGAATTAGGAGAGGAAGAGGTTTTCTATTTTATGGGTCTTTCTCCTTCCTACAGCAAGTGAGGTTTCCTAGAGCCTCACGCAGTAAGCGCAGCTGTAATTTGTGTTGTCCAGGGCTTTCTCCAGTTCATGCCTTAGCCTAAAGAAAATTCTCTATTGACTAAAGACCTCCCTTCCTCCCTGATTCAATCTTGGAGTGATACTGGAGCTCTTAAACAGCATAGGACACCTGTACAAGTTAGTGGAGCAGCTCATGACGTGAATGTGCTGCTACGGCAGTTTCCTGCCGGGCTGAACCACTACAGTTTCCACGTGAGAGCTGAAACATGAGGCTGCACTTGGGCCAGCAGTGGAAAGTGATGTTGGGATGAAAAGACAAGGTGAAGGTGAAGGTCAAGCATTCACTAAACAACCCAGTGAGACCAGGGAGGTGGGTTTTTCTCCCTAAATCTGAAACTCCATGCGAAAGAAGAAAAGAATGAGGCTGAGGAGTACCAGTGGAGTGTCCTGCAGTCTGCTCCTGCTTTATTCCAACTGTTCTAGCCACCCATGTAAGCAGCAGCAAGCCAAGGCCACTTGTCTTGGGAAGGAGACATCCTGAGCAAGAATGCTTCTCCAGGCAGCTGGACTGTTCACTTAACAGATAAGAGAATGTAAAGTGCCTCAGCTTTGGATCTCAACAAAATGACAGAGTATAAATACTGAACAGGGAACTAATCAACTGCCAGCTGATCCCTTCGTTATGGTTTGTGCAGACAAAAATTTGAATCCTTTATGAAACTCCTAAGTGGTTCAGTCTGGCTGTGACATGGAAAAATGATCTGCTGGGACATCATCACTGCCAGCTGTCACGTTCACCACCTTAAGCTAATCGGCAGTCAGTTAACTCCTTGTAAAAAAGACTCTCAGAGACAGAACTTCTTGAAACAAAAGGGACCAGGTCACTTCTCTTCAAAAATATCTTAGGCCTTAGCCTCAAGGAAGATCTCTTCTTCCAGATGGTGTGAATCAGCTGCACTCAACTGCTGCAGTCTGGAGAGCTGTGGCATGGGAAAGGCAGGTGCTGGCCCGCAATACAGGACTTGGGAACTCTGCAGTTACCAGCACTGAACTCAGAGGGAAAAATTCTCATCAAAGAAAGACTTTATGTAAATGAGGTGTTTCCCTGTAGCCTGGCACATCTGTTCCTCCTGGCTTGGGGAGGTAATATGCCCTATGAATTGTACCCATAAAGCAACACCTCTCAATTCCCATAGGATGATTAAAAAGAATAATTAACCGTGGGCTGTGAAGCTCATTATATGTGAAGAAGGATGAGCTGTAGCATGTTAGGGACTTATCAGCTGCTGCACCATCTTGGCGGCAAGGGAAAGGCCCCTTCCCTTTGGTCTCAGACTGGCTGTCTAGCTCTCCAGGTCAGTGGAAGTTTGCAGGAAGCTGGAGCCAGAGCAGGGTGTTACTGTTTACCCAGTGCAGCTCAAGAGGGAACACAAACAGCAAAGTGAAGGAAGCAGAGGCAGCGGGGCAGCGCCAGGGAAGGGGGCCTGATGTCCATCTGTGGGGACAGAGGACTCGAGCATGCCACACGCAAAAGCGACTCAGAGGTCAAGTGCCTACAAAAACATTGTTTACGCTCAGGCAGCAGAGCCCTTCGTGTTTGAATTCTCTTTTGTCTAGGTGGAGATTAATTGCTGTTTGAGATGAGCTTCGGGAGGGTCCCTTTTAACTTGGTGGTGTAATAGTGATCACCCAGGGAACGCACAGTTCCCTCTTCAAGCCTCCGCAGTGACGGTATGCGAGCACAGAAACGGGACTCCTTTGCCTTGCAGTGATGTCTGCTCTCCTGCTTGGTGTTATCTGCAATAGAGGTGACTACCTACTGGGAGGTGGTGGAGGTCTGTTGGTATGTCATGCTCACTTGCCATTCAAACCCCCTTCCCCATGGGGCTCATGGTGCCATCCCACCTCCCAGTGGAGCTGGTGGACTTGAAAGCCCCCAGTTCTCACCCCAGAACTTGGCACGTTGCAGGCTCAGGCTCTCTCCTACCCTTCAGCATTGTGTCACCTGCCTGGGTGTCAGAGACATCCTCCTGAGACACACACATAGGATTTTGTACGGCGTTTTGAGTACTTTTCATTTCTGCTCATGTTTCATACACTGTGATGGCAATTTGTCTCATAGCATTTGTATCATATCTAGAGCTGCGGAGGTAACATCACCTCTCCCTTCAGATACGATCCATCAGTGCACAGAGATGATAAGCACTAAATGGCCTTTGAGGACAGTCATCCATGGCTGTTCATGTTGGTGAAACTCCTGAACATTCTCATTTTGCTTCTCATGTTGTTCCTGTGAAAGGTGATTCTCTCACCCTCACTTATTTTCTTCAGTCATACCTTGGCTGGGCAGAGTTTCAAAGGTTGTTTAAGTTCATGTTTTGACATAAGCCCCATGAAGTTTTGTCTTCATTGAGGTCAAAAGCACTGAGTTTATAATCTGCTCTTGACATTACTAGGATCATTAGCAGTTAGGTGACACTGTGGTCAGAGCATTTTGGAAAGCTTTGCAGGGAAGTTGCCTAGTTTGCTGTCTTCCTCCTGGTAACCCATCAAAGCTTCTAGGTACAGGACTTGTTTTGAAACAGGATCTTTGAAACTAAAGGACTTCTCAGTTTGGCAGGCTAATGAAAAGGATCAGCGGTGGAATGTTTAGATTAAACAGAAAGCAGAATATTTTCTCTTTAGGCAAAACAAAAGTGACTGCAAAACCCCCAGAAGCCATTCTGAGTCAACATGAAGCATTCTGGTTTGGGCAAATGAGTTCCCCTTGAGATTCCTGTTAGAAACACAGGAATATTTGCAGAGAAAAATATTACTTTAAAAAGTGTTACTTCAAAATTTGTGGAAGTAAAATGCTTCTCACTGCCAAACAAATAAAAGCCTAAACGGAAAGATTTGTGTTTTTATAAAATGAAGTCTCTATACTTTGACTGGAATTATGTTTCAAGCATCAGAAGAATTCATAAATTCTGCCTCCCCCCAACACTAGATTTCAGGCAGGCACAGACTCTGTAGAAGGTATTCACCAGCTTTCCCTGACATCCCATCATGGAGAACATGTCTTTTGTGCTAGCTGCTGCCTGCTGCAGAACTGGGGTAAGGCTCAGCAATTATCTCACTGGGTAAGAAGTGAGGGAAATGGGGGGGGGGACTACACAGGACAGGGATTTTGGCTGTCAGGCTTTCATTTAGAAACTCTTCATTGAGGAGAAGGAGGGGATTGTTAACCTCTTCCTGCTGGGTTGTCAAGTGCTGGCACTGACCTAATGCCCCAAACTTAGGCTGTTCACTCAGCATGATCTCTTACAAGGCTTCTCCACATAAATGTGACCCTTTAGGATATGACTTGAAGATTCCAAATGTCCTGATTCAGAATCAAAAGCATCTTACTTTCCCTTGGATCCAGCCCTTAATACTTGAGGAACAACAGAGAGGGTCCTGCACAGTGACCGGGCCTCTCTTCCCACGTCACGGGACCCTCAGTGCTGCTAACCAGGACCTGAGGCCAAACCCTTCCACCAGCCTCTGCGAGATGGCCACCTTATCTGCTGGGCTCTACATTGAGCAGACAGGACAGCATTTGCCTATCTCAGCTTGCTGAGTGTCTGGCAACAAGTGTAGCTGTCTCAATGTCTCCAGTGTGAAAGAAAGAAAGAAGAAATGCAGTTCCAACTCAGTTCTCACTGGTAATATCTTCTGGAAAGCAAGCCAAAGCCCAAGTCAGGGCTGTCACCCTGGCCCTGCATTTCTGCTTCTCACATTCAGATTATCTTTCTGAACTGTCAGGAGAGCTAAGGAGGCAGAAATCAGCTTCAGAGAACATCAGAAACAAAATATGATCTTATGTGAGGGGTGCTTTCATGTGCTTCCATCCTCTTCAGATTTCTTTTGGTGGGGAAGGGATGAAGAAGATGGAGCTTTACATCTCTGGTCTGTACTGTTTGATAATGGAAAGACTGTGGTTGATGTGACAGTCTACCCTGATGCAGTACTTGTGCCTCCTCTCCTCCTCATTCTTTGCAGGAGCAAGGAAGAACTCATCCACTTCCTTGGGGATGCCTGGCTGCTGGTGCTGAGTGCTCGGCATAAAAAATGATAGGGGATGTCTGCTGCTGGCATGCTCACCCCAGGTGAGGAGGTTGCCTCCTTTAGCCCCACAGCTCTAGCCCAGCCACACCATTGGTGCAAGCGGACAGGAATCAAAGCACAGCTTGGAAACTTGGATGAACTTCTCCAGACACTGTGGTTCAATGAAATCAGCTGTTTGGGAATCTGTGACCAGTTGCAGTTATCGCAGTGACAATGTCGGATAAGTCGCTGATGGGGGGAAGTGAAACAGAGTTGAGCTCACGCCCCTTCCTACTGATGCATTGGGCGGTACAACAGGGTGTAACAAATCCCTTACTGCTGCGAGGCCTGCGAGGAGATAGCTGCAGAAGCTGAGGCAGCATTTTGGTGGGTACAGAGAGCTCTTCCAGCTGACGCCCTGAGGACTACCTTACTTCCAGACAGTTCCTTTGCTGACAGTAACAGTATTTCAGATAGCTGAGAGCTGAAAGTTCTGACTTCTGCCTAGGTGGGGGCCTGGGATAGCCCTTTGGGAAGACGGAGCAAATCTTTGCTTGATTTGCCTTTTTTTTTTTTCCTCCTTCTCTAAGCCATGTTAAATTGTATATGTGCCCTAGGAAGCACTGTAGAGAGGGCTCTCATTCTTTGCATTCCATTTTAACACAAAATTGACAGCCTGCTCTCTCCCTTGGCACAGGGATCTCAAAGGTTGAAATAAATGAGTATGTTCCTCACCGGGAAGCATCCATTTGGATGGGAAGGGTAATTGTGGAAGCTAGATGGAAGCAAATGGCATTGGCTGGCTGGCTTTGGCAGCGTTTGCAGTGGAAATGCTGTCCACATGAGCCTTCCCTACGTGGGCAGCTAGTTTGCTGTTGCTCATCCACTCTTCCCATCCTGCACTGCAGCCCTGTGTGCTGTGTTCTGTGGCAGAGGTTGTCCCTCAGAGTTGCATCGCAGTTAAACAATGCAGTTAAAAACCTCCCAACTATTTCTGTTCTAGCCCTAAGCTACACTGTACTTGCAACAAGGAGAGATGGGCAACAAGAGGAGGGGGGGCATCTTGCTTTCTAATTGCGATTCTTGGGACTCGCAGCTGCAGACGGAAGCAGAAAGGGCCTCGGGAACAATTATTCAGGATTAAGATCCTGAGTTCTCCCTGCAGAGTGTCGGTGTGCAGCTGAGGCATGGCGGCTGACCCTGCTGCCTTCGGGTCCCTTATGATCTGACTGATGTGCAGGGGTCACGGCTTGATTGCACAGGGAGGAGAGCTGCTGAATGCCAGATTCTGACAGAGCTTAGAAACTCCACTAGGGAGGCTGTAAAAACAGAAGCAAGCACAGGAAATAATAGCCAATAAGCCGGGCTTCCGATACAATCATGTTCTCATTTCAGTGTCAAGCAGCAGGCCAGGAATGAAGGGAAAAAATACCCTTCCCCTTCCTTTTTTGGCAATAATGGCTTGTAACCTCAGAGGAATCTCCAGCCTTCAGGGTCTGGCTCAATGTTTTCTCACTCCACCTGGCTCAGTCTCACAAACACCCTGCTGAGCGCTTGCGCTTTCCACAAAATGTCTGGAGAGATGTCTTCTGGAGCTCTCCCTTCTCTGGCACTCACAGGGAACTGTGCGTTTCTTCACTTGAAGCCAAGTGATGGGTTCCTCAGTGATGTCCAGACACTGTCAGACCGATTTCCTTAAAAAGGTATGTTTAAATATTGAAAAAAACCCCTAGGTACGTTCTGCACACTTTGCTTAACTCCACAATTTGTAGAGCTCTCATGGAAGAACAGCTTTCTTGTCCCCACAACAGCCTGCTGGCTTTCAACAAATATACCCAGGAATTGAATGGGAGGAAGAGGATGCCCTGAGAACAGCATCCATGCTGAGGTATAAATAGCTTCATTTCACTGAGGCCAAGCAGCTTCTTCAGGCTGCCAGACCAGATGCCAGCAGGCAGCTCGCAAGATATAGACTGCACTGCTGCAGCAGAGCTCTGTGTTGAGATGGATGAGCAGCTGGCTTGCTGGGACATGGACCAGAAGGATCCCCACACACATTCCCTTCTCCCCACTTCACCCACAAGGTGCATGGTACCACCCGGTTCATTTTCCACCCTCTTTTACTTTAACAACTTGTATAGCGTAGGAGTCTCAAGAAGAGCTTTTAGAGCAGGGAGGGCATAGGGCACAATTAAATTGCACCTGAAAGAGGACAGTTTTAGAGGATTTAGAGAAAACAGCCATTCAGTGATGTTTTTCAGGGGAACCTTGGCACAACAGTCTCAGGCAAGCAGGAGGACATCCTGCAATTTATTATTTTTTTTTAGCACTGTTCCAAGTGCATCGCCAGCAAGCATTTCATAACTCAAGATATTTTCTTAAGGAAAACACTCAGGCAGTCCCAAAAGATCCATAACATTTCCTGCACGTGCTCCCACCATAAAGTAATGAGGTCTGGGTAGCCAGCCAGGGCGCTGAATCAGGACAGAGAATTGAGTTTTCAATGCAGTGTTTCCTGATGTGTAGGCACTGGGTTGGGTTAACAATATTAGACGTGGGGCATCTGAGCAGGGTGTAATGAGAAAAGGAAACAGCTCAGCACAAGAACTAGGGTGGATAAAGCAACTGGGGCTCAGAGTAACAAGGAAAAATCAGAAGAAGGAAATAGAAAGGGAGAAAAAAATGACTGCAGGAACTAACACCACCAAAAAGCTACTTTCTGATAAGAGGAAGGCTTGCTGGGAAAGCAGGATAAGGGCAGAAAGGGATTATTTCCAACAGGCGTCGAGCGACAGGAAAATGTTGTCCACATGGACCAAACGAGGTTCCTTCACCTAGTAGTGCAAAAGCTGAATTGAGCTGCGTGGGCACATCATGACCCCCATGGGATGGAAGTGACGCCTCACAGTGGCTTCACCATCATCAGCAACACCAGGAGACTATGGGATCTGCCCAGCGGGTGCCTGTGTTTTCCCTAAGTGGAAGTTTGCTGAGCTATTCATGTAACACCAGCCGGACTCATTGCCTCTCTCACATTTGCTTTAGTCCCTGGATTCAAAGAATCCCATTTTCACATTTACTGGAAAAATTAAATTAATGCATTTTTGTGGCTGTTCTTGGGGAAGTAAATATCAAGCCCATTCAGCACCGGTGGAATTCATATCTTCCAAGATGCTAAAAGCCAGACCCTTTATCTGACTGGTCACAGTCTCAGCTTGGAAGATCCAAGATGATTCAGTGGCTTAGTAATGCGTTTGTCAAGTAGATTTGAACAAAATGCCAGCATTTTGGGGGAATAATCTTCTAACAAAAATTCGTATTACTGAAAGCGTTGCTCAGTGTGTTACATGCACTCAGTCACAGGGGACCACGCTCCTCAGAAGTTTCTGCTTCCATTTAGTGTTGGATCTCAACTCACTTGATTCTGAAACATGGGGGAGAAGAAGCTCAAGGAGAAAAAAATGAGCAGTGGGCCATTTTTTACAATAATACAGTCACCCAGCTTTGCTAAGTATGCCTCTCGGATGCAAAGGACAAAGCAGTATACAAATGTGTGGGAGTGAGAGGAATTACAAGGAATGTCATCTGGGAGTTTCGTGTCTGGGGAGGAAGGGAAAGAGAGAGGACTTTGGTGTTCAGGATGAATCAGGAGAGCACCAGGATAAACTTCCTTTAGGAAGGAAAAACCCTTCAGGATAAAAGAATTTAGTCTCAAAGAGAGGAGAAAAGGAAGAGATGTTTGAAGAAACCAGTACATTGGTTATTTGGAACACAGAACCAGTCTAGGATAGTCTAGTTTTCAAGTGACAGAATTGAACAATATGGGAAGTTTCTGGTTCTCACTTCTCACTTCTCTGTACAGATATATCCAGCTTCTTCAAAGTGTCAGAGCTGGTGCTTGCTCCAGGACTTAGCCAGTGGGCAGGTGGGATTTATGAAAGCATCTGAATTGGATTGTTTGTCCTGGAACAGGCTGCCCAGGCAGTGAGTGGAGTCTCCATCTCTGGAGATATTCAAGATCTGCTGTATGCCTATCTGTGCAATCTGTCCTAAAGGAACCTGCTTTGGCAGGGGGGTTGGACCCAATGATCTCTTGAAGTCCCTTCCAACCTCTATGACTCTGTGATTCTGTCATACCTAGCAGCACAGATCCCACAGTTGAAAAGTGTTATATTACCAAAAAGCCATAACAAAAACCCAAGGGGAAATTCTTACCTTTAACGAACACATAAATCTTGGCCGCGAGATCCTCATTAGATGGGGAGTCATCACGAATGCAGGTGAAGTAACCGGTGTCATTAGCTGTGACTTTCTTCATGACAAGCATGCTGCAGCTTTGCCTCGTGTTATTGTGACAGGTACTGATGTGCATCCGGGGGTCTCCCTTCTGGTTCTCCCTCAAAAGCCAGCTTACAGAAGCTGCTCCCCTGTCAATACAACACACCAAAATTAAAGATATAGACATGACTTCAGACAAAACTTTGGCTTCCTTCTGGCCAACTGCTGCTGATGTTCTCCACGGTCCAAGTCCTGTCATTTAGAAATGAACAGTAAAGGTTTCTGGGTGCTTGTGTTTCCACCCGTAAAGAACTCAGGTGGATCACCCCACTTTCTTTCCAGAGCAGAGGAGGTTCCTGAAGCAGTCTGGGGGGAACTCAAGGAAGCTCTAGCTCCTGAGGAAAAGTTTTGGTTTTATTTTAACAGACTTCCTGAACAGGAGTTTGTTTTTATAACACTATGTTTTAGCCACTTCAAGCATTAGAAAACACCAGATAAAACTATATGTTTCTTCCAAGCTGAGTACTTTGCATATTCTAACAGCTAAACTAACTTATATTTTCTTATACTAAGACTGCATGGAGAGATGGGAACGTTTATGTAACTTCGCACCACCTTTCTTGCTTAATCAGCAGTGACTCAATCTTGATTTTTGTGAAGAGTCTGGAACTAATCAGATTAAAAATCTTCCAACCCCTACAACTCTGTGATTCTGTAATATCTCTTCAAAAGACTTTTTTTTTCAATTCCCCTTGTCACAGCAGTCAGAACATAAAGCTGGCAGAGCTAGCGATACACCATTTCACCCACCCAGCCTGTTTGTCATCTTATCTATAATCACAGCTAATGTCAAGTGCAATTCCACATAGTTCACCAACACAAAGCAAAGCCTTTTTATAACCTGTTGCAGGACTGAAGGAGAGCTTTTGGCTGATCTGAGATCACTCAGTAAGAGGTACAGGATATGCTAGTCCCGTTGGGCAGGAAGCATCAGGCCAAGCTGTGGCAGCATGAGCGCTCAGACCTCCCTTCTGCTTGGGCTGTGCTTTGAGGGCTCTGGTGATGGACTTGTATAGCACATACTATACGTTCTATATGTGCTTATGAGATTAAAATTATGGTCTTTTTGTAGCAGGCTTCGTTTTGGTGGTTGATGTGGAAGCTGGTGGGTTATGGGGGTAATAATTCATGGATATTTCTAGGGAAGAAGTTAGTATTAGAGGGAGACAGTTCTGTCTCCTGTCTTCAAAAGGCCAGGGGCTTGTCTTGTCCCTTCTCACCCAGTGAATTCCCATTGACCTAATCACTGCATTTGCTGAGCTGAGGAAGGAGCAAGAACCTCTGGATTTCCCCAGCTGAGTGTTGCCAGGGAGAAATCCGGTCTAGACGCATCGACTCGGTGTAGAGATGCTAATACTGAATGTATCTAACAAGCAAGCTGTGTGGAGTTTCCAGTTAGCCAATAACTCTAACCACTCTTTGTGTGCCAATGGCTTTGTAGTGGTGCAGTAGGTGCAATAAGGGAACGCATTTGCCAGCAAGTTCAGTGACACTTAAACAAACATCCTCTTGGCCCCCGTTTCTGCCCGTCCTCTTGTCGCCTTCCTGAAGATGATGCGGACACGGAGCTGAACTCTTGAGGTTATTCCCAGCACGTAGCTGAACAAGAGCACTGGGAAAAGTGTGAATATCCTCTCTGGTGAAAAGTCTCGCCCTCATTTTTGGATGCACTATTGACTTGGACAACCCCACCTCGTCCGTCATACCAGTTTCCTGTCCTTCAGAGCGCTGAGTGTTTCTTTGACACCAAGGTCCCTACCCAGTGCTCTTTCCCTACCTTACTGACGTCATTAAGGATGTAATGTCCAGCTCTGACAAGAAATGGCACTCCTGGCCTGGAACATGGAACAGTGCTACTGCATGTTCACATTTAAGTCCCAGCATGTCATCATGTCCCTGCCCCTCTACTGTCACCCAGTCCAGTAGCCGTCAGGGCTCGAAATCTGCACTGGTGGTTTTGGGATTTCACATGTCTGTGCATCTTACACATGTCCACTTTTTTCCTCCTCCATATTCTATCCCGGTGGAAGATGGAGACTTTGGCTGTTGCTCTGAGATTTTCATACCTCTGGCAGAGGGGAGTCGCAGTGGTAGCTTTGGCCAGGCTGCCAAAAGTCAGGAAATCCTGGCCAAAAACCTCAAATTAAAGGCACTTCAGAGAGAAGGGATGTTCTCACAGAGCTACCATGGTCTCCAGCAGCTACCTGCTGGGTCTGCTGCATGGTGGAATGACAAAGGACTGGCCCTCTGGGCCAGCCCCCAGCTTATCTGTGAGTGTGCAGACACCCTGGAGGCAGGGTGACAGACATCTGCAGAGGACCCAATATGGGCAATCTTGCACTCAAAGGGCAGAAATCACACTTCCAGCTTCTATTCCCAGCCTGGCCTGAGCCAAGGAACTAAGTGCTCCAGGCTGCTGTTTGTGCTAGCACAGCAGCATTGTGAGCCTATTTTTCTATTTCTCAGGCCTATCATCTGGGTTTATTGCTTTCCATCTAAAGCAGTCTGGGACTGAAGTGCTAATAAGTTCTTCATCTATTTATTCATGTGGTGATATGAGAAAAATAGGCTGTTCCTACAGGTGAAAAAGGCACTGGATGGAGAACTGCTGAAAAGTATTGATTTAATTGGCTCGGAGCACTACTCCAAACTCGTGTCCACGCAACCTGTTTTATGAAGCTCTGCATCTAGACTTTGAAGGACTATTTAAACTTTATTGTCATCATGCTTGCTGCTGGCAAAGCTAAAAATACCACTGTAAGGTTGTTTTGACCTCATAAACCACACAGCTAGCTGAAGGTATTTGGAAAAAAACCTACCTTCCACTCCAGAAGACACCACAAATTTACACAGTATGAGTCAATTTGCCTTTCACTATAACAATGAATTAAGTAGACTAGGGGAAAAATCAGAAGGGACATAGGTGTCAGCTTAAACCACAGATTAGGCTCACCTTTCCACACCTTTTTCTTCTTGTTTTCAGTAACTTCTGTTGCAAGGAACCATCTATGTAGTGGTTACAGTCAAGGGGACTTGGCAAGGTGTAAAAATAATATGTTTGTGTGTGTGTGTGTGTGAGAGAGAGAGAGAAGATGCCACGGTCTGTGTTGCCTTAAGCCTTCTCTCCTACAACTTTCTCTGAAGAAATTAAAACACAATCTCTCAGGGTAGCATGGTATACAAATCACACTCAGAAGAAGCAACACTGATGTACATCTCAGTCTGGGGCCGTTCATGGGACCCAACAAGTTCACGGGGGTTTGGCACAACAGCAAATGCCATGACTCTTTGTGTTATGTGCTGGTCAGCGGTGCCCAAATGCTGTATCCCTGTGTCCTGAGGGCCATCTCCCTGTAAACACACACCTCCCACAGAATTTGGCTTGTTTCTTGCACAGCTCAGTTTTACACATACACCTGAAGAGCTCTGGGGTTTTTTTTACTATGAGTCCCAGTTATCTCTGATTTAACGAATATGAAATGACAGAACAGGTCGGGCCTTGAACATCCTAACTGCTGGTCATTTAACCATCATCCGATGGGCTAGATGTTATTTGAGGTGAGGAAAGTTAAGCTCATATAAATATCTATCTGTATATGTAAAGAGCTAATGACATGCCCCGGTGATTTTGTTCGTCATTTACTTATGGACAGGGAGTGAAAGAGTGGTTTTTAGCTACAGAAGAGCTGAATCCAGACCTATTTTCAGCTGAGGATTTTCCAGCCGTGCGCTTAAACATGGTACATCCCCCTCCCACGAGCCTCCCTGTGTGCTGACTCAGGCTTTTGCTTGGGCCCCTTTACAACATCAAGAATCTGGCCAAGATGAATGTTGACCTGAGACTTTCCTCCCTGCTCTGTTACAGCCTGTCCAATCCTCCGCCGTGCAGAAATGCACGTGAGGGTAAACAGCACCACTGCACAGCAGCCTTTGCTCTGTCGTGCCCAGAAGCTCTACCACGCCAAGGCCCTTGCTATGACGAAGGAAATCCAGCACTGCTGGAGCAATCCTTACCTGCATTTTATTTTTAAGGTGTCTCCTGGTAAGATGACAATGTGGTCTTTCGCAATACTGAGCGTTGGCTTCTCAAAAAATTCTTCCTCAGCAAGACCTGACCCAAATAAAGAAGAAATCATTGTTAGGGAGGCTGTTGGGTATGGTTAGAGCGGGCACAGTGCAGTCCAGGCAAGCTTTTTGTTTTGTAAACAGTTCCTCATTTGGGGACCCACACAGTGCTTGCATTTATACTGATGTGATGCAGTTGAGTGTGGAATTAGTTGGGAGATCCCCCCCAGCTGGTTTTTAGTTTCCTTCATTCATCCCTTTCTTTTCTAACCCTGAGCACCTGCATTTCTGCCAGTAATCTGTCCTTTCGTTTTGCTCTAGCTTTATTACTGAGTCGTTGAAGGTTTAGGAGAACAGATTCATTTCAAATACATTTTACACACATGTAACAGAGGAGGAAGTTGGGTCTGCAGGAAATAATTTGATGTGTGAGCTCACACGTTACATTTTAATCAATAGGAGAAGGGAAAACATCATTCTGGGAAGCAACTCTTTGATTCAGAACTGTGAAGCATCTGCCCCTATTAAAAGCAAATCCAAAGCCTGCTATTCTCCAAAGCAGCATTCCCAAATACTGTGGTTGAACTCAACAGTGAGCTACTCATTTGGTAGGTGTCATGGCTGCGTACTGGTATAATGGTCCCAAGCAGATTTGCAGCATGTGGTGTGCAGGACACCATCATCGTCACCAGTATGACAACATTGGTCAAGTCTTTGGGGACAATGGTCTGTAATGACAGTAGGGATAAAGGTCTCTCTCATCATCATCTCCTGGCCCAGGAAATGTCTTCTGTCTGTGAAACTGTCCTCTGTGAGACACATATCTGAGAGTACATCTATGATGATATGATTTTCAGAAAGTGAAACTGAGAAGAAACAGAAGTGAAGTTGGCCAGGCTGGTTTTCTCATCCAAATTCAAAGTAACATAATCAAGACAAGGAGACAACAGACTTAGATAAGTATCGCAATTTGCAAAGCCCTGACATTAAAGCCGTATGTTTTCTTTCCCCTCCTGCTCTTCAAATCTCTATCTTCTCCTTTGCCTTGAACTTGATAAGCCAGAAATCTTTAGCTGGGCTTATAACAGAGGCATTATTCTTAGCAGAATAGTGAAGATAACGTATCTAGTGAAAAGAGAAACATCAGGGTTTAACTTTTCAACTGGATGGAACAGGGATTTTCTTGCCTCCCACCTCTTGTTTCTTTTCTTGCTGGATTTTGAGCAGAATGCTCTCTGCCTGGCATATTTTCTCAGTGAGGTGAGTGAATCCCTCCTGCTTTGGCAAGTCTGGCTTCTTCCATGAGCTGTTCAGATTCCCGTC
Source organism: Laterallus jamaicensis coturniculus (assembly GCA_022605575.1). Lineage (NCBI taxonomy): Eukaryota > Metazoa > Chordata > Aves > Gruiformes > Rallidae > Laterallus > Laterallus jamaicensis. Next base: position 5,081,547 of record JAKCOX010000014.1, read on the forward strand.
AGTAACTCAGCAGTGGCCAGCTAATCTCATGGCACCAGAGAACCCTTCCCAAAGGGGATCCTGCCCAGACAGCTTGTTGCTAGACTCCCTTTGAAGGAGTCCTTTCCTATAGACCTCTAGCCGAGACTTTAAACTACTCTTGGCCATTGCTCTATCTCCAGAGTCCTTTGCAGGACAAGGTGTTGGAGTCTGGCCAACACAAACTCCCTCCAGTGCATCTGTGTGATGTATTTTAGCGTGGCCCTGCCTAAGAACTTCTATGACATGTAATGGCAGGAAGCAAAATAGTCAGTGGGTTCCAGCCCTGCCATTTCCCTCATTTCTTCTAAGAAGTTCTGCTGTCCCCAAACAGGGTGACCCATGCAGGGTGACCCATTCAGGGTGCAGCATCCCCTTGAGCAAAGCATCAACAGAAAAAGCCCCAAACTGTGTAGGAGGAGACACTGTCAGGCCAGTACACCCTTGCACTTGACTCCGAATCCCCTCCAGTTTCTAGAAGCACCCAGTTCACCCTGAGCATTGGCATGTGCTGTTTCAGGGTGCTGAGGTATTTCAGTCTCTTAGAACCATGTGCTGAGCTTTGCAAGTACAGTCTGAAAAACCCAAAACTTTGCAAAAGTTTTTTGCTTGGCAAAAACAATCCAAATGTTTTGAATATTTGTCAAGTGTCATTTAATTTTCTTGTTGATGTTGCCTGGGTCCTGGGTAGTTCTCCCAGGACACAACTACTGCCCTGGGCTTAGAAAATCCTGGGGTTTGACATAATGCTGCATTTCTTTCTTCTTGTGCCTTCACTTTTCTTAGGTCTAAGGCCAGGGGCAGAGAGGTGAGCTTAGCTGATGTCTTGAGCTGCACTGTACCTCTCATGAGGAAGTGTGACACTGATGGAGGGGTCTGGAGGGCAGTGCCAGGCAGCTAGCATTAGACCTGGGCTGCCTCTGTGAGAGCAATGCGGTCCTTGGGCTTTTATAATATTGGAGGCTGGTTTTGATAAAAGAAAGAAAAGTATTTTTCAATTATTCTGTTTATACTTCTAAGCTACTTATTTCCCAAAATTTATTTTGGCTTTAGGAGGTGAAGAAAAGAATAAGCAAAGTGTAATTTCAGTGCTTTTCTACCCCATGGAGGACAGGAGGAGAAATTCCTGTGCCACACACACATTTGATCGCTGCTGCCAGGTGACAGAGGGTTTGTATAAACCCAGCGTGTGTCCTTTCTGGCACACCAGAGCCAAAGCTGAGCGGACTGGGGGGAAAAAAAAGAATTTGAGGGCAAAACTGAGAGAAGAGTGGGGAAAAAGGTTGGGCTGTGCTACAGCAGGATACCCAAATGCCAGAACTGCCTCACTGAGCGTTTCACTTCCCCTGATCCCTTTAGAGATAGACTTAATTGTTGGGGGGCAAAGCTGGGCACAGCCCCAGGGTGTGTGGGATGAGAAGAAAGGGATCTGTTCTATTTCCTATTTGTTTTATGTAATTGAGGAGAGTCGTGTGTGTTAAGAAAGCATTGTGATGCTGCAAGCAGCTCCCTGCCAAGAGAAGCCGGCATCGCGCGTGGCAGCGCATCCACTCCCCTTCCTCACCTCCCTGAGTCCTCACCCTCAGTTAGCTTCCGAGTCTCGTTCCCATGTCAGCGGTGCCAGGGCAAACCTGGTTTGCAGGTGAATACTGTTTAGTTCATACAAAGACCGAGTCTTTTGGGACATCAAGTGCCAGTATCCTCCCCACTGGGAAGCTTTAGAGTGCAGGAGCCATGAAACACAGGCAGGTGCGATCCAGTTCTGGGGAGGGCAAAGTAAACTGATGTTGCCATCCCCTAGAAGAGCATTGTTTAAATACACCATGCAGCTGTGTTGCAGTGCTTTGCCTTCTCAGAACAAACGTGGATGGATGTTTACCATTTTAATGTATTTCATTTTGGTTTTATGGCTTTAATCAATAAATGTCTCAAACTTCTCAAGAAGTTTTTCACTTTATATAAAAGGTCTCAGACTTGAAGAACGATCCTCTGAAGCACTACCCTGTGGTACACTACAGAACCGGGACCTACAACCTGCCCAGGATGGGGTGGGAGACCCATGCTGCTGGACCACATCCTGTTGAAGCTAGCATGTTCTGATTGCACAGCTCAAATTACTGTGTCCAGGCCTGAAACAACATTCTCCTCTGCTAAATAATTTTGGTCCTGCTCTAGGGCTACAAGGGTCATAAAGTTATAAACAAGTACTCACTCCAACCATGTTATTTCCATAGCAAAGCTCTGCAGAGGAACAGCTTAGCAGACTCTCTTCTGCAGAATGATGGATGAAAGCCCAGGGCATGGCGTGGGTTCCATGGCTGCCCCTGACATTTTCTTTGTGAAGCTAACACTGCTGCTTGGTCAGGGTGAGGAACCTGGTGCAGGATCCTCCCTTAGATCCTCTGGCATGGTTCAGGATAGGACACTAGAGTTAGCAGAGGCAAATAGCTCTTAGCACAACATCCCCCCAGTAAAGTACAGGGATTAAGATGGGCTCCTCCTGGGTGATTACCTGTCTTGTCTGATGTTGGGTTCCTGCCCTCAGCTGCTTGTTGCCAATGCAAGTTGAGTACAGCAAGACTCAAGAGAATAGTGTCACCAGGCTAAAGGCAGACCCTAGAAAGAGCTCTGAGCCCGGACAGCCCTTCTGACCAGGGCCTCATCCCACCATTTCTAATTCCAAGAGTTTATTCTTACCTTCAGTTTGACTTTGACATTCTGCTCTTGATGGTGAAAACCCCAAACACAACCACAAAGCACAACCACACCAGTCCTTGGGAGCGAGACGCGACAGTTTGCCTGTTACATTATCCAGGGAAGAGCAGTATATGGAAAACTGTTTTTCCTGGAATCTGATTTTGCAGCACAACCAACACTAAACATCCACAGGCAGAGGGCAACGTATGACCTCCCTCACCCCTCTATCAAATGATTTCTAGTTCTGTCTCACTTGGCTGGGGGAGATCCCTCCCACACTGAGCGAATGCCTGTTAGTCATAGGACCATTGGTGAACGTGGATGAAAACTATTTTTAATCTCTATTTCTTATTGTAACAGGCTTCCTTCAGGCATCCTGGAAGCACTGTAAGTGCCCTGTAGCTGACCCAAAAAGAGCACTCAGAAGTGCTCCTGTGATCGTATGTACCTTGGTATGGTACACACTGACAGCTCACGTCAATGTGATAGCCGATTAAGAGATCCATGCATCCCTTTTGGGCACTGCAGCCCACAGAGTGGAGAGCTGAAAGAACAGTATCAAAGAGCACCTAACCTCTGCATCAGATGACAGAGACATAATTGGTGGGCAAACTGGAGACTGCTGCGGTGACAGCTAAATGAAGCAGGCTAGACTGAGGCCCAGATCCCTCAAGGACTTGGGTACGCAAATAGCTTTGTGCACATGATTGAGCTCCAGGGACCATTCATGTGCCTGAAGTCACTCTTGGGCACAGATCTGGGCCCCAGGACACATCAAGGGCCATCAGGAAGGACTAGGACTCAGAGATGTAGACTAATGTTGGTGGGGGAGGGAGAGAAGCACATACACAATGTGTAAAAGGTTTTGTTCGCTGCGGGTGGTAGGCTGGGGATACTTCTGTTAGCTGGGCTCGCCTTGAAGCAAATCAGAGTCAGAGCCTGGACAGGGAGCACGGTCCATGCTCTGAATCCATGGGGCCGTACGAGCCCCCAGGGCCTGCGTGGCCCTGCCCACCAGTGGGAAGGTGGTCACCAGTAATACGGACCATGCGGCTGAGGAGCTGTCACCTATGCCACCTGCCAGGGAGCAATGGGTGAAGCTCGGTCTCTCCTATTGACTTTATGTCTGCAACAGAAAAGGGCCCAAAGGAGAGCCAGTGCCTTTCCTTGGAGGTGCCAGAGTACCTCATCCCAAGCACTCAGTGGGAGTGCATCTAAAAAATGAGCAGGTACCTGTGATAGAGGGTATTTTCATGACTGCATCCCCAAGGAAATCCTATTTTCACTCAAATTACAAAGCTCCAGGATTCATTGAAAAGCTGTGTGAGTTTAAACCAAGGGCCTGTAATCACTGCAGGATTTATTTGGAGGTTACCCTCTAGGGAAAGAGAAGACACAGTAGTACTGCTGGTGCTGTTGTATCACAAGACTTGGAATACTTGGTGTGTTTGTTAAGTCTTCAGGTCCTGAAATCAACTCTCACTTATTATAATCAAGTACTTGTCTATTATTTTCAAGGCTTAAAAAGACAGTAGCAAATAACTAACAAGACCCACCTCCCCCACTTTTTATTGTGAATTTAGGTGGGAGAAGGACATCCAGGTTTTGATTCTGCTAGACTCATGCAATGACATTAATAAAAAATCTTATTCTCTCTCTTGAAAATGCAGAGTTTCTTATAGGAAACATTATGGCTAGCTTTGAATTCCCCAGCAGAGAAGGAATGCTCTTGTGGTGGAGAACTTGGTTGTAAGTCAAGCACAGACCTCTCCATTCTCTTCTTTTCTGCTAGCTATGTTCTGAGTCAAGCCAGCTGATGAGCCCCAAGGGCCCTTGTATACCCATTGCTGTCTTTTGACAAAATTGTCTCCCTTGTCTACACTGCTGCTCTTCAGGCAGAATTGTTTTTAAGGAAAATGGTATGGCAACTTTTAAAGATTCTTCTATTTTCTTTGTTTGTTCATGTGGGGTGGTTACAAGAAGCACACCTTCCTGTTGTTTTCCACCTAGAAAGATCCAGGAATCCCTCAGAGTGGTCCTGCAACAGAAGGGCAAGGAACAGGCAACCTGTCGGCCAGGGCCAGATCTTCATTCCTCCTGAAGCTGAAGAATTTAATCTCAAATTAAACTAGCAATCACTAACTCATCAGGATAGATGACTAAGATTCCCTCAGGGTATTGGCATGCTAGTATCTGCTAGCAGAGCAACAGGCTTCATGTTTTCATTGATTTCCCAGGCCAGAGAAGCTAGTATTTGTTCAGCTGACTCATGGGAGCAGTTCACACCCATTTCACTGCTCTGCCTGCCACAAATAGAAGTTTCATGTAGCTCAGCCAGAGGCAGGAGTTTGGGTGTAAATGTTCCTAGTGACAACAACAAAAAATTAAATCATTAGTCTAGGGCCGAGGAGACATCAACAACAGCACAGTAAAAACAACTGCTGAGTAGAGCAAGTGTTTAAAGATAAGATAAGACATTGGCTCTTGGGATTTATTCCTACAAGGCTTTTCCTCACCCATAGATGCATCAGCATTTCCTGATGAAGTGGCAGAGGGTCACTCTGGTTTTCTTCTGTAATCAGCAGAAACTCTTCAGCAAGGCCACCTTACTGCTTTGCGTGCTAACGCTTAAACCACCCTCCCCTGCCAACTAAACAGGAAATTGTCTCTGGTTTTCTGTAATCAAAACATAAGCTTTGGAGTTGGACTACACCTGCTCAAAGGCAACTCCCTGAATGTATAATGCCACATGCTTTCTTGGCTGTCCATGATATGGATCCTTGTATCAGTTGGGGATTTATGGAAAGAGGTCACAGAAAGCAACTCTAGGTCAAAATTGTTTGGTCGTTGGCAGCAGCAGCTCATTAATCAGAGCCATTGTTTTCTCTCTGATAATGCAGAGTGTAGAGTCCTAAAGAATGACAGAGATATCGTAGCCCTGTGCTTATGTTGAGTTATGTAGTGAGGGGACACATCCTTTCTTTGTAACTGGATGACAAGTCGAGAACTTAGATGTACAGTCATAAAATAAACAAGAGATCTGGGAAAGGAGGTGGCAACATCTGCAGTCATCTGCCATGCACTCAAGAACAGTTTAAAGTATTTAGGAAATGCAGTCAATCTCATCTCAATGGGAAAAAAAGGCTGGGAATGTTGTGATTTCTTGGTCCAAATGATGGCAATTCCTCTGGGAAAGAGAAGACCTGGCACATCTCCATGGTTAGCAAATATGCAGACCCAGTGGGAACAAGACATGCAAATAAAGAGACCATGCTATATGCTAAAGACTTTGGGGGGGGCTGGGATCAAAAAATGTGAGGTATGAAACTCTTTGCCTTTCCTCCAACGCAGTCTCCTGAGAAAAGCTTTAGGGTTGCAGATGCAAGTGTTTCCAATGATTCCCGGATGGGATTACTTCATAAGCACTCCAGACATAGTTTTCATTCTTCCTTGACTTGACCATCCTGAGAAGAGGGCACATTCTTTAGACAAGGCTGTGAGTTGAAGGAGGAGCAAGGGCACATGTTAGTTAGTCTCTAGGATGAACCACGTGTTCTGCCTTCTGATCACCTCCTTCCAGAGGACACAACAAATGAGGACTCACTAATGCTCCCTCTTCAGATATAACATAGCATTTATCTGGAAGTCAACCTGGCCAAAATTTCTCCCCTTTCTCCAGAGCATTGGGTGGGAAAATGGGAAGGCAGAATGCCATCTAGAATAATCTCTACTAGGTCCTTTCGAGACTTCCCTGTGTCAACTCAGAATTGTCACCACAGGTGAATTTCTCGGAGCATATTTGTGTACTGGTAGGTAGATCGCTGGATATTTTCATTATTTTCATGGTGTGTCACACCAGCAGTTCCTCATAAGCACAGCCAGTGAGCCATGGATCGAGTTGTGATTCCAGCTTGTCAAAACCCTACGTCCAGTTCCCTTTAATCTAATCAGGATTGTTCTATGCAGGGTAATTTGTATGCAGTGAGTAGTTGCTTAGAAAGTTTTGGATGCTAAGGAAGGAATGGTTTAAAACTATTTTAGCTAAATTGCTTTATTATTTTGAGTAGCTATCAGTAGATTAGCTCATTTATCAAAGGTGACATGTAAGGCTGAAAAGTCAACAGCAGCAAATCACAGACTTCACGTGTGTTGCAGCGCAGCACTAAACACTGTGCTCACTCCCACATCAATGGGATTGAATTTGGCACCTCTCTATATTTCTTTCAAACTTATTTGTTTTGTACAGCTGCTAATAATGAAAGCAATTGTTGTGCTGACTCTGTTCCAAGAGCTATTCCCCAGCCTGCTCATGTGCACAGAAAGAATCAGTCACTTTTGAAATCTATCTTGATATGAGCCAGGACCTCTCCTGGAAAAACAAGTCAGAAAATTCTGTTGATCCAAGGGTGATTTCTCTCTTGTTCCTACCCAGTTTTAACATTTATACTGGACTTTTAACTTGGAATAAAGGGACTGCCTGTACTCAGAATAAGAGCAAAGCTTTTCGGGTGGATTTTTTGTTAAAGAGAATGGGCTTTTGAAAGTTAGAGCAGTAGTAGAAAAGTTTTCAATAGGTCCTCTATACACTTTTAGACCTTTCTTATCTTTTTCTGCTGAAGTGACAATAGCCATCAAAGTAAAAACAAAAACAAAAAACAAATTATTTTCTTTTCTGTTAGGACAACCGCATGTATCAGTACAGGCTGGGGGTGAGCTGCTGGAGAAGAGCTCTGTGGAGAAGGACCTGGGGGTCCTGGTTGATGACAGGTTGGCCATGAGCCAGCAGTGTCCCTGGTGGCCAAGAGAGCCAATGGGATTCTGGGGGGCATCAGGAGGAGTGTAGCCAGCAGGTCACAGGAGGTGATCCTCTCCCTCTACTCTGCCCTGGTCAGGCCCCACCTGGAGTATTGTGTCCAGTTCTGGGCTCCTTGGTTTAAAAAGGACAGGGATCTCCTGGAGAGAGTCCAAAGAAGGGTTACGAAGATGATGAAGGGCCTGGAGCATCTCCTCTATGAGGAAAGGCTGAGTAAGTTGGGACTCTTCAGCCTTGAGAAGAGAAGACTAAGGGGGGATCTAATTAATGTCTATAATTATCTGAAGCAGGGGATGCAGGGGGAATCAGCCAGCCCCTTTTCTTTGGTCTGTGGGGACAGGACAAGGGGCAATGGCTGCAAGTTGGAGCACAGGAAGTTCTGCACCAACATGCGGAAGAACTTTTCCCCAGTGAGGGTGAGGAAGCAGTGGAATAGGCTGCCCAGGGAGGTGGTGGAGTCTCCTTCTCTGGAGAGATTCAAGACCCGTCTGGACGCCTATCTGAGTGATATGTCCTAGGGAGCTGCTGTGGCAGGGGGCTTGGACCCGATGATCTCTGGAGGTCCCTTCCAACCCCTACAGTTTATGATTCTATGATTCTATGACATGATTATTTATTTATTTGTTTTACTTGTTAATCACAGTATCACTGCACACTTCATGGCAGGCTGGAAGTATACATAGTGGTTCCTATACTATGGTGGCACTTTCTGCAGTGGGAATGTGGTGCACTAAGGCAATATTAAAAGCTGTATGTAGGTCAGGCAGGGAGAATGCAACAAGCTTTATTTTCTGGTAGGCAAGGGGTTGTTTTTAGTTCGGTGTTTGGGAGGCAATGCAATAACCCATATGTGCATCAGCTTATGTCTGATCCCAGCTGCCCATAGAGGTCAGGTGTCAAACTGGTAACATAAAATATTAAGGAGATTAAGATACATTAGGTTTGCATAAGAGTTTCTATCAGGGGCAGCAGTCAGTGGTGAAATGAAATTTTTGCCACAAAAAATTGTGCTTGTTTCACATGTGTCAAAAATCTGTTCTGGTATCTGCCTGTGCAGGCACCCAGAGATAAATGCTGGAGCCATAGAGCTAATCTAGTCTCCATCATCTTTACACTATAATTTACAACAATAACTTAAAGCAGTCAGGCTTGTTTCTGAGCAACAGTTTTGGTACCACGAGGGTTTGGAAAATAACATGAAAATTAAAAGTGAACAGATGAAAATGGAATTACTTTGGGTTAAAGAGGTTGATAATTTAAATTTCACTTGACCACAGCACACAAATTAAAATATTGGCCAGTATTAACCCAAAATACAATCCCACTTGCTGTGTATGCATATATTTGCATCACTGCTGAGGGATGATAAGTGTGAGATGGGCCTAGCCTGGCTATTTAAATTCTTAGCCAGCACATGCATTAACAGAGAAATTTGCATGTAACATAAGGTAAAATTAACAAGAGACACAGTACTTCATACTACCGAGTCAATCAAATTCTTGTGCTGTGTGTCAGCTTACTCCCTTAACAATGCAGCACGAGAATTCATCCGAAGTAAAAGGCTTTGAAAAAGTGTGAGATGGATGCCCTAGAGAGACACTGAAATGACCTGAGAAGAGAGAGAAGTTATGAAATCCCTGAAACTGTGATTCAGCATAAAGTACAATTCTTTGAAGCTCTGTAGGGTCCCTGCCAGCATTCAGCCTCTGCCTGTCTGTATGTAATGAGAGGAGGATGTTCCTCTACCATCTGCAGACCAAACTGGTGAATCCCGAGTCTTTTTTCTTGTTACATCTTGCAGATGTGACTGTTGGGAAAACCCCCAAACTAGGCATACCATATCCTTAAGCACTCTACAATACAGAATGACCTTCCTAAGATCTGGGGGGAAAAAAAGATACTTTAAGCCCAACTGATGGGAATTATCAGGCTATGGCTGTGTGGATCTGCGCTGGGTCCTGTCTTTCTGAATAGAAACCTTTGTACGTGGAAATTACTTGCTTACAGTGATTTCGAGTTGGTAGGGGTGGATGAAGGAGAGTAGCACAGCCCTTGATTTCTTGTGGTTTGGTGAAAACCGTATAGATAAGACCGACACATTCAGTGCCTGCAGAGCTGAGGATGGAAATGTGGTTAATGGGTCGCAAGCCAAAGAATAAGGAAACTTGGCCCTACGTCTAAGCTGGTAGCTCCACTCCACTGAAGACAAAACTATTCCAGTGCCACAGAGATGTTTGTTTTTAAGAAAGAACGAGTTGCAAGTTACTTTTTTAGAGTATCAGGTTTTTTGGTATACTTTGATGTTCAGCCAAGGATCAGAAGCTGAAATCTAAGGAAGAGAACAGTGAAGATACTAAATATGTGCAATTAGATCTCAGTTTTGTAGCTTGACTCTGACATCTTGGGTATCAAGGATGCCCATATAGACAGTTCTGCCTCACTATTGTATAGGTGTTCTGCCAGTTTTCTGTATCTCAAGCAAAATGTTGATATGGTTTGGACCCACATCCCTTTTACTGTTAACCTGGTTATTTGCCACATTGTTTAACCCAGGCAGATTTGATACTACTTTCTTGCACAGCACACTGTAACAGGGCCTTTAGCTGCTACAGCAATAACATTTTTGTAAATCAGAGTGCTTAGCAGAGAGGTTGGTACCATGGGAGATCCAATACCAAGGGCAGCTATTTATCTGCTTTTTCTGTTGCAACTGGTAAGAGTCTAGGGAGAGAAAAGAAACTCTTCCCAAGGTTGAGTTATATCAGCCTGTGCAATTCATCTCCCAGAGGAAGCAATGATGCCAACCCTATCTTTAGGAATATTTAAAATTAGACAAGATAAAACGCTAGGAGATGTCCTTCAGAAAACATATGCTGGTGACCTACATGAAGTAATCTCGAAGAGCATCAGCTGCCATGCTTAGGGCCATGCTGTTCTGCTGAGATGGCCCAGCAGGTCTCTTCCCTTTCCAAACTTGATTGGTCCTACCTCAGCATGGCTGAGATACAGATACAGGGTGGGCATCCTCAGCTTTGGACTCAAACATATCCATAAAGCAGTTCTTGAAAGAGGACTGTGGCTGTTTTCTAAGAAAGGCAGGAACAGGCACAGAAATTTGGATGAGGTTCTGCAGATGATAAGAGGCTGCTGTGCAAAACAACCTCTGAACATGCTCTGCAGCCAAATCCAAGTATCACTGTCAAGCACGATGACTGCCTGCTGACCACCAAATGTGTATGGGGTAGCTGCTCAGACAAACCACCTCTTCCTTCAGGCCACATGCCCCAAAGTTTCCTACACAGAGCCTTGCCAGTGTGAATCTGTGACAGTCACCACCCTGCTCCCTGGGGATGCTGGTCGGTCGTGTAAGCATGAACACCAGTGGAAACTGGGCAGTGTGTTTTCTCAGGCCTTTTGCCTAACTGTGAACTCCTCCTCCCCATCAGCCAGCCCTCTTTTCTAGGAAAAAAAATATCAGCTTGCATGGAAATTACTTCTTTGTGAAGGACATCTGTGTCCTCCGGTCTGATGAATCTCTGACCTGCAGAAGGAGATGGGCAAGGGAAGGGCCATGAGAGGGATGGCATTGAAATCAGAGAGGGGAAGGTGGATGGTCAGAGTGAAGCAGAACAAAAGCCCACCCCAGTTAGCGTTGCCTTATCATTTTTCCTTGAGCTATAAAGGCAGAAGCAAGTGAGCCAGAGCCTCCGGCAATCAGCTCAGCTAACCTGAGGTGATGTGATCACATTGCAGGGGTCTTGTGTGCCAGAAGAGTGTATGTGTGTCAGTGAAATCTGCGTGGTGGGTAATTGCTTTGTTTTCTCAGTTTCTTAAGTTTACCTATTAGGAAGAAATGGGCTGAAACCAGTTTTGGACTTGATGCTAGAATCTGTTTTCGATCAGCTCCGCGTTCCACTTCTGTCAGCTTTGTCTGTGTGCCTGTCTCAGGAGGTTTTTGGGGTTTTTTAAAGTTTGTTTTGAAGGGTGGGAGGCTGCTATTTTGGGAGACAAGATAAAACCTGTTTTTTGGAGATGGGGAGAGAGAACCTAATAATCTCCTAAAAAAACAATCCCAGTTTCAGTTACATGTTCCGTAGCTCAGGAGATGCTGTGATCTCTCTTGCCTGAAACCTGCCTGGGCAGTTTGGCCGTACTGGGTTTGGGAGCTGGATTCCTTACTGGTTAACATTAAACTGGAAAGTACCAATCGGACCCAAGGAACTGGCTGCAAATCCTCCTTAAGGCCTCCACCAGTCCCTGGAACGGGGCTTCAGTTGCTGCCTTACAGCCTCTACTGCACTGTTCCCCTGACATGACCCCGACTTCTCCCCTGTTTGTCAGGCAGCTGTGACATAATGTTTTCAATGGCAGCGTTCGGAGGAATTCTGCTTGTGGCAAAGCAGGAATCTGCTTCGAATTAGCACTGTGTGTATTCATCAAGCCTACAGAGCTCGGCTGCCTGTTGACAGCCGTTGCCTCTCCTATCCCCACAGGTTTCCAGGCTGGCACACTTGACCTGCTGGGAGGAAATATATTGCTGGCACTGGAGTGCGGCCTCCATCGAGCCCAGCAGAGGGGCAGCAGGTGGGTGATGCACCAGGCCTGATGACCAACGCTGAGCTTGCTTCTTCAGTGCCAAGGTCCTGACTTCTGGGTTTACTTAGAGGGGCTGTGGGCACTTAGAAATTTAGGGACATCTTTGCCTCGCTGCCCTGGTGGGAGCTGTCCCTGCCGCGCTGCCACAGCCCTCAGCTAGAGCAGCCCCTTCCCTAGCAGGGTGGTTAGACTGCCACCAATGAGTTTATCATCTGGAAAAACTGGCATGGGGGTGATGACTGAACCGCTGGAAACAGCAGGTCTGATTTGTGGGATCCTGCCTGTAAAGGTGCACCCAGGAATGGAGCTGGTTTACGTTAAAGCCACCTACGCCACTTAGGAAAAGCTGCGCAGGAAATTCTTCTCTCTTCATGTCTAAATACTTAAGATCTATTTATTTATTTTAATTCCTGTTGTGCATAGGGATAAAACACAAATCCTTCAAAGGTTTTTCTTCTTATGAAAAGCAGCAACAAAAGGCTCATCTAAAAATAGCCAGATATTTAGGGCAGCCCCCAGTAGTGGGAGACACAGATTCAGAGGCTTGATTCCACCAAGGACCATGGTGTCTCCATCAACCTACGCATGCCTCTCAGTGACAAGGTCATGGCATTATTTGGTTGTGATCAGAAACACCATCCTGGCTGGAGAACCTTGACTGGAAAACTATATCTACCCCAGCCACTTTTCCCATTAAATTTGCCACAGAGTCATTTTCTAATGAAATGTTCTTTTGTCATAAATTCCCTGACTGGTTTGTTTTGGAGTTTTTTACTGTTGATTTCAAACCAAGCAGAAACAACCCCACCACGGTTTTCTTTTCCTAAAACCCCACCTTTTCAGCCCAAGAGTTTCTGGCAGTTCCTACAGGCAGATGAAACATGCAGCTGCCCTTTGACCATTGCAATTATTTCTTGTGCCAGAGAGTTAACAAAATCAACCAAATGTGACCCTAAAAGTAATTAAATGAGGAAAGCAACTCTTGGCTTTGGAGCTCTCTCCTGCTCCAAAGTATGAGACACCCAGGTAAGGAATACAGAACCGTATGACAATGACTAAGAGCAAAGGGAATCATGAAAGTTAAGTAAGCACTAAATGAAAGCAAAGTGAAAACGTTATGTCACCAAGAAAGAGAAATGTCACCACTTGGATTAGGGGGGAGAAAAATACCACGTGAGAGATGAAAGAATAATGCAGATTCACAAAGGCAATTAATAAGGTTCCTTCCTGTACCGAACACACACATACAGCCATCATTTGCTGCACTAGGATTGCAGAGAATTAATGCCAACAATGAAATCCAGATCTGACACCCTGCAGGACACATAAATGGCTCATCAAGGTAGAGACAGCATTTGTTGGGGTCCTTAACATGCTTCTTTTAGAAGTCTGATCCTTCTTGTCACAATTAGCCAGCAAAAGTTTTGGCATGGCATATGAATTTTGGTCTGGCAGACGTGAGCTATATTACTGAGAGATTTTTCCACATGCTGAAGAAAATCAACAGGTTCTTAGCATCTCTTGCTGTATATGGTGGTATTTGGGCATGATGCGTATCAGGGGAAGAGGGCTAAACAACGCCCGCTACAGAGGAACAGGTACGGTTTAAAAGCAAGTATTGCACAGTCATGTAAAGACTGTTTTAATTGTTTGGGTTTTTTCTGAATGTGCCATAAGGTTACACAGATCTGCATGACCAAGCCAAGACAAAACCAGCCACTAGTCTAGCCAACGGCAGGCAATACTCTGACTCAAAGAAACACGCTTGTTTTCCAGCTGGAAAGGGAGGCTGACCATTCTGTTGCACACTTAAGCTATTGAAATGTTTCTGTCAATTTAAAACAGACTTTTGGGGAGAGTACAAAAACAAAGATGAATTTTCAGGCCGAGACCTCAGATGCCAAATTATAAACCCTTGGCTAAAAGGTCTTAGGGTAGAAACAACTGCACAGCATTAACTGCATAGCAGTGGCTCATACAGGAGCCATAAGAATAAAGATAGTATTTAGGAAAATTGCGAGGCATTTAATTTGGGCTTTAATGCAAGGTCACGGGATGTAAGAAGCTTTGTGAGGAAAAAAATTGAGTAAAAAAAGCTTCATGTCAAGCCCAAATCTTGCAAACCTTATTTGCAAGAGCTGTTGTGTTGATGTGAATATCTGTCCAGGGGGAATACTCCTCTGAGCCCAGGCTGTCCTTTATCCACTTGGATAAAGAGATCGTGATGCTGGGCAATGGCACTGTAATTATGGGGCAGTTTCCTTTCCGTTGTGAGGAAACAGAAACGCTTGTGTGCTCACACCACCACTGGGATGAAGGACAGCAGATCAGTTTTGGTATTCTTAATTTATTCGAGCTATTTTAAAATTGCAAGTCCCTGAACCAAGTGTTGGATCTGTTTTGGTTTATAAAAAGCCTTCTAAAAGGCTTTTGTTTGTTTATTTCTCAAAGAGCTTTGTTTGCTTGGCTTTTGGCCATGGAAATATAGTTCATCTTAAGAGATTCAGCCTGGTTGTACCAGGATATCAAAAAAGCACGATTCAGTAGCCCCTTACAGGGCTTGGAAAACATGATCTAACTGATACCAGTGTAATGGTACTCCCCCGAGGGGTGAGCACTGCGCAGCCCTGCGCCTGTGCAGCAGAAATGCTGATGTTGGAGCGCAATCCCAGGTCAGTTTTACTGCTGTGCACAAACTGGTTTTCTCCTGAGCTCCTCAGGCACGAGAGCAGCGATGTGGACTGCATAGCCTGGCGTGCTTGTGAGTTAGCAGTGCTAAGCATGACCCGTTTACTGTTTGAAAATGCATATGTATGAGTAATTCTCTGTGTATGATTCATTTATCTGTCTTTGTAGTTCCTTAGACCAGCCACACGTTTATTTTCCATGATTTTCAGAAAAATGTGGGATGATAGGAAGGGGTCAGAGAGAAAAAAGGGAAAACTGTAATTTTCCTTTGAAGTCTCCAGTTGTGAACTTGGTTCGAATCTTCCCCATGTCCTGGATAGACTTAGACCCTCTTGAAGTCTATGAAGCCAGTGAGTGGCAGTAGGGACTGAACTCAGCTATGACTTCGATCTTCCTAGCCCTTCCTGGGCGTTCCACACTGGTGGAAGTGAGTCTGCTCCTTTGCAGTGGACGCAGGGTGACTCCAGCACTGCAAGAGGTGGTTCAGCCTCTGAGACATTCCCCCTTGGCATCAGTTTCACAAGCTGGATTTTACAGCTTTATCATGTGCCTCCCTGTACTAACCCGGGACCTCACTGGAGCTGAAAGGGAAGTCGAATCTGTAGGTGTGTTGTTACGCTGTAGGAGGATGACAGAGCTGTAATTCAGGTATTTGGCAATAAAATAAAATGCAATAAGAAGGCTCCTGTTGGAACCTTTCATTTGCAAATGTCTGTAATATGCTAATGTCTCTGCTCCGCTGATGGTTCCTTAAGTGAACATTTATTACTGAAGACCTGAATCTGGAGGATTTGGAGAATAGTAACATGCAAATCGTCTTTCCCCTTGTCGTTAAGCCTCGCTCTGAAGGTTTAGGATCTGCAGTCTTTGCTGACCCTCCAGGACAGCCGCAGGAAGAGGGAGGAAAGGAAATCATTTTGTATTCAGATCCAAATATAAAATCAGCTTGATCTTCTTTTCTCCCTCATCAAGCAGTTCACGTCCCTCCTCCCCAATTCCCCTGGCACTGCACAATCAGTGCACTTTGGTGAGTCCTTAATGCAAAGTCCAAGAGAAAAGTAATCAAAGTTGAATGTTTTTCTGTTTAAAATGCAAATGGGATAAAACCTGCAGCCTTAGCTCTTCTGTTTTTTTAAAAGAGAAAACTGCTTTACCCCAACCCTATGTGGGATTCAGGAAAAGAGAGCTAGGTGCATTCAGTCACAAAAGTCCTTGACAATCCAATTCTTGCGTGGCTCCTCCTGAAGCTCACAGCAATGGTTTCCCACCTTTGCCATCCTCTCCGTTCCCATACCAGGACAGGATAGGCAGTCAGTGTCCCACAGTACGCAGCAATAGGCTGCTGCTTTGCAAGAAGGCAGGAAACATCAGGAGTCACCCCAAGGTAAACCTGTTTCCCCACAAGTCCCAACTCCCTCCCACAGATCTAGGAAAAAATGCTGACAAGCCCAAGTGGGACCGGCATGGTTTAATATCTTTGGCAGGGACAGTGGGATAGAGTGCACCCTCCGCAAGTTTGCTGGCAACACCGAGCTGTGAGGTGAGGTCGATGTGCTGGAGGGAAGGGATGCCTTCCAGAGGGACCTTGACAGGCTGGAGAGGTGGGACCGTGTGAACTGCATGAAGTACAGCAAGGCCAAGTGCAAGGCCCTGCATGTGGGTCAGGGCAATGCCAAGCACAACTGCAGGCTGGGCAGAGAATGGATGGG
The DNA here is from genome assembly GCA_022605575.1 of Laterallus jamaicensis coturniculus. Taxonomy (NCBI): domain Eukaryota; kingdom Metazoa; phylum Chordata; class Aves; order Gruiformes; family Rallidae; genus Laterallus; species Laterallus jamaicensis. The sequence continues at coordinate 5,098,068 of JAKCOX010000014.1, forward strand.
GAGCCGCCCTGAGGAGAAAGACTTGGGGGTGCTGGCTGATGACAAGCTCAACATGAGCAGCAGTGTGCTGGTAGCTCAGAAGGCCAATGGTGTCCAGGGCTGCACAGCGTGGCCAGCAGGTCGAGGGAGGGGATGCTGCCCCTCTTCTCTCATGAGACCCCACTGGAGTACTGCATCCAGCTCTGGGGTCCCTGGTACAGGACAGACATGGAGCTGTGGGGTGAGTCCAGAGGATGCCACAAAGATGATCAAGGGGTTGGAGCACCTCTCCTGTGAAGACAGGCTTTGAGAGTTGGGTATATTCAGCCTGGAGAGGAGAAGGCTCCAGGGAGACCTAATGATGGCCTAACAATACTTAAAGGGGCTGCAGCAGGAGAGGAGCTGTTCCCCAGGGAACAGCTTGGTGATGGCTTCAAGCTGAAAGAGGACAGGGTTAGATTAGATGTTAGGAAGAAATTCTTTTCTCTGAGGGAGCTGAGGCCCTGGCACAGGGTGCCCAGAGAAGCTGTGGAAGCCCCTGGATCCCTGGCAGGGTTCAAGGCCAGGTCGGATGCAGCTTTGAATACCCTGGTATCCCTGCCCCTGGCAGGAGGGTTGGAACTAGATGGGCTTTAACATCCCTTCCAGCCCAAATCAGTTTGGCAATCTATGATTTCAGGTTCCTTGTAAGAGTTAAATCTGTTTTGCTGTGACATGGAGCTCTCCTTCCCAAAGCAAAGATCAGCTGGTGGCACTGCTAAACCAAGGGAAGCTCATGGAGCAAAGTGTTGAGCTGGTGCCTTGGACAGGGGTGAATTTACACCCCTCACCCCATTCACAGGGTTTTGTGGTGCACACATATCCAGCCTGTCTTTCTTCCTAGACTGTACTTTCATCTCTCCCTGTTTTAAAGCAAACGGTGAGCACCCCACCCTGTCATACAACAACCACAGGACTATTTACTGCTTTGAAAGGAAATCCCATGTCACAACCCCTAGGAGCACACGGAATAATGTCCGGAATTCCTTTATCTGTGACTAGCCCTGGCACACGGTCTTTTTCCCGTCTCTAAAGTATACACAAATATATTCTTTTCTTTTGTCAAGGCAAAGGGCCCAGATTTTAATGATGGTTTATTAAAAAAAGAGAGGAAAAAAAAAAGGCTTTGGCAAGAGTCAAGAACAAACGTTCTCTGACTTTAGGCCCTTTTGTTCTTCAAGGTGAAAAGCGACTCTAAAGAAGAAGGAAAAATGAATCACTAGTCTTTGCCCTCCATAGTAAATTTGACCTCCACTGTTTCAACAGTACCTAAAATTGGTGTGCTGGGCTAATCAGGAAAGTAATGTGATAAGTCCCTCTCCAGGACTGCTCTGCATGATGATTTTGTTTAAAGTGATCAAAACGACTCTTTGGGCTTTGCAGCTTTTTTAACCCTCAGCTCCCAGGCTTCTGTTGTGTTCCCATGCTGAAGTCTGCCCAGCTAAAGGGCACACTGACCCTATCAGTGTGCGGAGTGCCAGGGTAAAAGGCACTAATGGACACTGCCAATTCAGAGGGCAGTGCTCCCCGTGGGGGAGAGGATGGAAAGAAGGGAGATGCGGCATGGGCTTATGTGCCCCTGTTCACGGGGGTCCAGAGCTCTGTCTGATCCCTGCACCTACCAGGCCTTACAGCACCGACATGGGTTCTGCTTGTGCTATAAAGGCAGCAGCCAGGGGCTCACATCTCTGTCCAAGACATCCTCCTGGGGCTGGCAGATACACAACAAATCTGCAATGCTCATGCCCTTCCATGGCCAGAGCTAGAAGGCTGCAGGGATGCCCACCAATCTCCTGAGCATCACTGGGTGCCTCTGCAGAAGCAACTGAGTCAGGTGCTAACATTTCTCTTTTTTGAGAAGAGAAGGGTCCAGGGGGACATTATAGTGGCCTTCCAGACCCTGAAAGGTACCTATGGGAAAACTGGGGAAGAACTGTTCCTGAGGGCATGGAGTGATAAGACAAGGGGCGATGGTTTTAAACTAGAAAAGGGAAGATTTAGGTTGGATATGAGGAAAAAAATCTTCAATATGAGGGTGGTAGATCCCTAGCACAGATTGCCCAGAGATGTAGTAGAGGCCCCATCCCTGGAGATATTCAAGGTCAGGCTTGATGGTGCTCTGAGCAACCTGATCTAGTGAAGATGTCCCTGACCACTGCCAGGGTTTGGACTAGATGGGCTCTGAAGGGCCTTCCAACCTTACACACTCTACAATTCTATGATCTGTCTCCTTGCAGGCCAGCAGAACAATGCAAGGTGCAGCATGGACCATCAGCTCCAGGGGAGAGAGGAGGGAAATCTATAGTAGGAAATGACTGGGAGCAAGGAAGTTGTGACAGAAATATTGGCACCAGCAGTCTGAGGGAGGCGGAGGAGGCAGGCGGGAGAAGGAATCTTTCCAGGAAAAGAATGTTTGCATCAGATACTTCCAAAAATAAAATATCATCGTGTTCTAAGTATTGGCAGCTCTGCTGGCTTGGCACGCCGCTCTTTTCAGCAAATCATTTTCAAAAAAGTGTTTATGAGCCTTCGCTGTTGCATCCCCCCCCTTGCAAAAGGGAAGGCACATACCAGTGGGGCACCACAGAGCAGCCCCAAAGTGATTCATGGCACCCTCTTCTCACTGGGTGGTGACGTTAGAAAGCTGACAGCCTTGTTGCAGTACAAATAACTCGCCAGCTGGAGTTTACTGGCTCTTTTATTTATATTCCTACAGCACACAGGCAATGCCAGATGTGCTGTCCCTAATTCATATATATTGTGTTTGATGTCTCTCATCAGAATCAACCCTGGGCTAAATCCAGAAACTAAACTGTTTCTAGCAGAGATAAATATTTAGGAAAGTCTGTGCTTGGCAAAAACCTGCGCCTCCTTTTGCATCCCGTTTAAAGCTGAAATAAAGGTAGCAGCACAGAGCGTGAGCGCATCAAAGACCTTGTGCTTCCCAGGAGGAACAGGATGTGCTCTTACTGCAACTGAGCAACTGCCATTTAAAAAGTGTCCAAAGGAGGATAGAATTTGGCTGGAGAGGATCTGCCAGTGGCTGGAACCAGAGCATTTACAGAGCATCACTCTATATGCTGGACCACATCATGAAATTAGCACCTGCTCTTATCTGCGTACTGTCAGGCTTTCTCCTGTCTCTAGGGCATAACAGCCAGTTGTTGATGGTAGATGCTATCGTGGGCTCTGACAACAGGCAGGAAATAAATTACACTGCTTGCCCTGCCTTTTGCCAGGTGTGGATGTGTGTGTAACAGGCTGACTTCAATGCCTGTTTGTTGTAAGTGCTGGTTTTCCTTTGCCCTCCGTGTTTTGGTTCACAAAGTGTGGATGCGACAGGAAGGTTTTGGTTGCAGGACAGTGTGTGGAAAGGCTGCCTGCATGGGGCTTCCTTGCTCGCTGACAAGCTCACTTATTTCTCCGCTTACGGAGTGACCTACACCACGTGAATCAATCCAGCATGCCCTCTCTGAGCTTTGTTGCAAGGTCTCCTGAGAACGTCTGGCTGTGCAAGTCTCAAGTGGAGGGACCGAAGAGGGAATTCAGGGTGGCTCTTCTCTTGTCCAAGTCATCCATTTCATCACGGCACAGCCCACACATGCCAGTTAACCTCTGGTACTAACCTGCTTGCAACAATAGCACGTCATGCTCTGAACTCCAGAGGGAAGTTACTAGCTGTGTGAATTCAGCTCATGCAAATCAACATGTACCAGTCTCTTGCTCGTGACTCGGCTTTTCTTTCACATCTTTATTTGCTTGATGTTTTCCAGCCTGTCCGATACAGTGAGGAGACGAGCCCATACACTACAAATCATCTAGGCTAGTGTTGACTGTAGCAGATCACAGATATCCCTACCCCCCATGTCATACAGACTCATGACTTCACCAGCACTGTCCCGGAAAGGAAAACCCACTTCTGTACAGACGTGTTCTCATCGTAAAGTTGCCACGTCACTCCGACTGTTTCAAAGGGATGAGGCTGTTGTGCTACCAAACCAGGAGCCAGTTCTCAGTTTATTGCCCCACACATACCTATTCTGAGAAATGCTGATTTTGGACGCAGGTACCATGGGGAGTACAGAACCTGGCAGTGTTGATATCACATATAAAGGCAGGCAGGCACCAGAAACTTAGACACCTACTGCTTAGTGAAGCACCCAAAGTCCTGGGTAGGGGGGGTTCAGTAGTACCTCCCTACTTTGCATCCTGCCCAATATCTGCTTTTGAACAAGGTCAGAAGAGATTGCTATTCCCATCAGAGCATTGCTGTGTTGAAATGTGGAATTTTTCAGGAATTTTTCATTAACGTTGGCTCTGGCAGATAAAATACTGGCCATGCCAAAGACAACATGCTTGGGAATATGTTGCTCTTGAGCACAAAGATACCATACCCTTAGTACTGCAGTTCACAGAGCAAATGGATTGCCCAGCTGACAGATAGAATAATAGCCATGAAAATTGATAACGCCCAGGTATTTTGTTTTACCTATATATTTTCATCTTAATTAAAATGCTGGGATAATATATTCCAGTGGAAATTCATTTATGCTGTTCCCTTTTAAGCCAGAGAAACCCCTCAGTCAGAGATTAAGCCGTAGTAATTCTACCTTAGTCTGGAGGTAAAGATCAACTTTCTGCCTCATCAATAATTTGATCCTTTTTCTTCTCCCACACCAGCTGGACATGGCCAGCACACCTTGACATCTCCCTCGTCCTCCAGAAACCATCACACGGAACTTCAGTGAGACATTTTGGCTCCTGGGGCATCTTCTGCCTCCACTGCCTCCCGCTTGCTTCATTCCCAAAGACCTGCAGCCCCCTTCTTCCTTCAGGAGCCCCTGAAGTATTAAGATCTGCCTGGTCAGCTGCTTGAGAAAACCAGAACACTTTCCAAAGAGGAACAATGTCTCTTTTTGTCCTTCTTTCCACACTTCCTTGAGACAAAATCTCAACAAATATTAAAATAAGCATTAGAGGTTTGGTATCCAGGTATGAGAAGATGTGTGAAATGGGTTGTCTTGTTTGTGTGTGTGTGTGTATTTCCTGTTCATTTTTTATTTTCTACGCAGCTGTGCCCACCCTCTAAGGACCTTTGTGGGGGGGTAAAGATCCAAAAATCTTTTGTGAAAGCTTGTACTTAAACTGTAGCTGTAATTTTGGGTAGTTGCAGATGTCAGAGCAAAACATCCCAGGCTAAAGAAAGGACAAAATGGGAAAGGACAATGCCAAAATGGGGAAGGTTGTTGCCAAATGGCAATAATAATAATATTAATAGTAATAACGGCAACAACAACAGCCTGCATTTCTAAGATTAGTTGCTAGATGGCTTCCAAAGGGAGTCAACTTTGCTGCATGTTTGTGAGGTGGTAAGTAATTTCTATTATATACTGCTGGAAATTGAGGACATTAAGTGTCTCACTGAAGGTCACACAGGAAGCCTGCAGCACAGAGCTCAAGGAAATTTTCTCCCAGATCTGTGTTGATCTATGGGATCACCCAGGGAAAGGGTCTGTTCAGCCAGCTCTGCAGGAGCTGGAAGGAGCCCACACTGGTGCGTAGCTGGCGTGGATGGCAGTGTCCTCTGCTCTGAGGGTGGCAGGTGGGACAAGCACAGGGCAAGGAGGGAACAGAGCCTGATGCTGTATTCTGACCCCTTGCTGCAGCAGCTCAACTGCAGCTCCTTCCTCCTGCCAAACAGTGTGCAAGTTCCAGGACATGTGAGCTCCTTGGCAAAAGGGTTTTCTCCCTTTGCTTCACAGGTTCAATAAACCCAATATTCCCTCACACAGTCTGGTACCTGTAATCACCGTTTTTCTGCCGGGCTGAAAGCAGTGCAAAACCAAGTAGGCTATAAGGGTGTGAACATCAGCACAAGCAGTCATGCTCCAGGCTCATTAGCCAGCTCTCCAAGAAGTACCTCCAACATAGATGTGCACAGGGGAGAAGAGAACAAACTCTCAATCTGGAATCCTTTAGCTGTAACAGACACTCAGCGGGGGGAATCCATTAGACGGGAGCTAAAAATTAGCTTTGCAAATTTCCCTCTGCCAGAAGACACAGTCAGAATGAAAACTGAGAGGCTTTTAGGAATATAGTTGCACCTATGCATGTGTGTGTGTGTTTGTGCTTCGCTGTTCCTCTGAGGAAACTACCAACCTGCTGCCTGTGCTTGGGCCAAGAGGCCGAGGGAGCTGCCACGTTAAAAGAAACACAAGCAAACCCGAAGCCTTGCAAGCCCCACACATCGCTGCCACGAGCCTGGTGGTACCTGGGATGGGGGAGCAGGCCATGCAAGCAGCATCAGCGGGGAGTGGTGTGTTAGACACACCTTTGGAGAGGACAGGCTGCATTGTAGGAGCAGTTGTCACACTCTTTCAGACTGTAGGAAGCTGTTTACAGAAGGCAGGGTAACAATGTCTGATCTAGTCCCTAATCTTTTTTATCTGCTTGGCTCTGTTCCCATGCAAAGTGAGCGAGAGCGAGACTTGTCAGTGCAAAGGAGCAGCAGCCAAACCCACGTTCTATAGAAGTCTGTCTGGAGGTCAGGAGAGTCATTTCTGTAAGTTCAGGCCAAGCCTGTCATGGTACTCCAGTCCTAATCTTTACAGCCTTAAATGCCTCAATAGCTTTGCAGCTTTGAATGGCTTTTTCTCTGGTGATGGAAGTGAAGTTAATTTTCTGCAGCTCCTGAGCTGCTTTTTCTCTCCAAAACATTGATGGTTCCATCCCTCCAGGGAGGAAGGGAAGTGCTACTCTCCCTGATGTATAGAAGGAGAGCAGAGGCACAAAAGCAGAAAACAGACCTGTGTTGCAGAGAGGAAGGTGATGCCCAGGTGTTCGATGTGATAGAGCTCCAAGGGGGTACCCACAAATTGAGGAGAGCAGTTCAGGCAGCAGCTGAGCTGTGGTCCTGAGCAAAGTGTCAGTGCTAATTAGTGCTGTGAACACGACATTTTAATTGCATCAGCCATTTCCCATCCAGAGACTCTGGGTGTTCCCGTGTCGCACCCTGCTGCAGCCCCTGTTCAGGGGTCAGTGCTGCCAAAGCCTTTGCAGATGTTCCCCAAGCAAGCTCCCCTGAGGCATTTGCCAAGGACACGGGACCAAAGTTGAGTGACTGAAACATCACAGTTTACATCCAACCTGCCCGACACCCCTGTTGGTTTGGACCATGGCATCTAGCCAGCAGCCACCCCAGCACCCCCCACCCAGTTCAGTCAAAACCCCACAGACCCTACCAGGTCTCTGCTCCTGGCCCCTGCTCACTCCAAAAGCATCACTCAATGCACCACCAGCTCTGCCTGAGGAGCTTCCACTTCAGGCCTCTCTGCTGCAGAGGTTGCTGGATGCAAAGTGTGTCCAACAAGACTGGAGTTCAGGGCAGAGGAAGACATCAAACCAAATTATGCCTGAATCTACATTCCTAAGAATGCAAAGGAAATGCAGCCAAAATGAACCATACAACCACAGAAAGTTAATGTATGCTCGTTTGTATATCAGACTATTGTCCAGGGGAACTCCCGGTTTCCTCCTGGGATCTATAATGAATAGACCTATAAGAGAATGTTATGGGGGCAGAGATTTCTCTTTTCCTACTATTTAACTTAGAACAATATAGAATCAAAACAAACAGGCAGCCTTTCAAAGGCTGGCAATACAATGCACACTGAGGGACATCACTTCGACCACTAAATGAAAGAGCAGAAGAGACCTTTGCCCTGAGAATTCCTCTCTCTGTCCCTTTATCGTGTACACTGCGAGGAGATGGGTGCAGGAGATACCCTCCTTGCATCCCTCCACGCCCTTGTGTCGCTGCTTTGCTCCTGCTACTGGCAGATGTCAAAACCAGAACCAAGATAAGCAGAAAGATGTTAAAACAGGAAAGATGACTAAAGGAATGAGGCTGTCCTGGGCCCTCCTAATGATGCTCTTTAACCCTTTTACTGTCTCTTCTTAAGTCAGGTTAACATAGCTCTACATTTAAAGAGACTGCGTATGATAACACCAGATCAGACCAGATATATTGGTCAGCCTGGGAATTAAAGACCCAGCAGCCCAAAACAAGTGTTCATCCTGAACCACACTGGTGGTGGCTTTAATGACATCAGTATTAACTACCATTGCTGCTCCAAGGATGCAAAAGAAAGAGATGTATAGAGAGAGTTTAACTGCTGTATCAGAAACATCCAGAACCTGTAATAGCAATACCAGAGTTGTAGAACAAAGCCTTCAGTATTTCCCTCATCCAGATTGTCAAGCACTAGATTATGGATGAAAGATTACACTTGGCCTTTTGTTCAGGAAAATTGCAGGTTCATCGATGATTCTCACCGTAGCAGTTACAAAACGTGGTTGCACTCACTAAGTGTGACCCAGGAAAGAAGCAGCAGCCTGAGGAGAAGGGGCAATGACAGCATCCTGGCTACTTGAATGCACATCCCTCCATCCTCTCTCTGCACAAGGAGAAAATCCTTAGTTTGTCTTTTTTTTTATGGAGCAAACCAGCCCCTAATGACATCCCGCAGCACTGCACAGGCAGCGCCTGATGCCCGGGGCACTTGCAGACCCCAGACCATGCAGTTGCAATTACAAATAGATCTGATTTATGCTGGTAAAAGATTCCAGCTGTCAGCTGTGTATCTGATATTTCTGGCCAAACTGATTCTACTCAGTCATTTATCATACATGATTACTTCAGTTTTCTCAAGCAATAGCTGCCCATTTCTGAGAGGCATTTTCTTTTAATGTAAACTATCTAGAAAAGAAGATTTTTTATATAAAAACTCCAGTTAAATGGGGAAGATGTTGATATGAAAATTTGAGCACAGAATTTTCAGCTTTACTGCCCTGATTTTCTCAGAAGTGCAGGACAGGTTTGGCAAATGAAAACTGAGATTTATACCCAGACAAAACTGTCTCCTCTTCCTTTGTCCTTCTGCCAGAAACTCTCCAGAAAGCTGAAGATACCGTCATGAAGAATGTTAAAGCAAATTGCACACACATTCTTGGGATGGGAAAAGGAGAGCTTTGCTCTTGGGAGCCTTAGTCTGCACTTTTAGACTTGTGGGATGTCATCGTGCCTGTTTGGGGATGCCTGCCCTAGGTGATATTGCCTATCGGCTCTGACATGCTGGATAGTACATTAGGAGAAGGCAGATAGTAATTTATTATGAATAACTATAACAACCATAGTTGTGCACAAAATTCAATAGAGATCAACTTCAGTAGCCAGAAGAAGGCACACTACTTCATTATTTATTAAATTAGTAATGGCATTTCACTGTGTGGGTTTGAATGCTGCATTTCAAATGTGAAGTAGACAACAACAAAAAAAAAGGCAAAGCACATGGCTAATTTATAAGAAATATTTTTATCCTTGATATAAAGATCATGGTCCAATTAATATAGTGGGAAACCCCAGATTTCTTTGAGACGTCTTTCTAGCTTGTCTTTCTAGTCTCATGCTGTACTTTGATAGAAGCCATAGTGTGGAAACAACCAACTCTACCTGTCTTTCTGTTTGAAAAGCCAATAATTAATAATCCCATGTTGTTGTGAAGCTGCGAAGAAGAACAACTCAGCCTGGTATGCATCCTCCTTCAAATGCAGTGGCAGAATTTCCCACAGGAGACTGCAGTGTACAATACTGCCTGGACCCAGGTGGGGGGAACCCTCAGCATTCCCTGCCCAGCCACCATCCTCACTTCACCTTGCCCAGACAGTTCCTTCATCCCAGGAGTCGTGTCATGCCAGGTCTTTTGTTTTGACCTGTACCTCTCTCACTTTAGGGCAGGGTGATATCGCCCAAAGTGACCCAGAGGACGAGGCTATCCATGTTTATTTGACTTGGTGAGAAAGCCATGAGAAAATAGTCCAAATGTGAGCACAGCCTAGAAAGGCCGGAGCAGTTCCAAAACCATAAATACATCACACTAAAGACTTGGTTTATCTCCTTTCTGGACCAAGCCAGAACCTGGTATATCAGTGGATTAAGTAATAAAACTGTTAACGGGATCATTAGCGGCTTTGTGGTAACAACTGCGCCATACTTTCCCAGAGACCCACAGCGTCATTATATTTGGAAAAGCCATCGCTGTGTGGGATGATGAGCTGTGAGAAACACACAGCTCTTTCATTTCAGAGCGAGATGGGCCAATTGCACTGAGCTCACAGCCAGATGAGGCTCTGCCCCAGGGAATCCCTCCCCACTGCACGCTCCGCTCGGTTCCTGCTGACACTGGATTAATTATGTAGGGGATTAATTACTCTCTCCGGTAATTCCTATTGGGCCAAGCCCTGTTCTCTTGCCTTCACATATACTCCATCCTTACTCAAGAGAAAACTTGCCAGGACTGAAGGAAAGTTGTTTTAAGCATGAGAGCCTCCAGGAAGCTCATCAAGACAGGATCTTTAAAGCCAAAATAAATGTGAAGCAAAAGCGTACGCCGGAGCGGTTGGGAGTAGCAGTAGGGGTGGCTGTGCTGCCTCGCACGACTGGACATTGCTGCAGCCTCAGTGCAGGGGCTGCACACTGGCTTTCCGTCATTGCAGGAGAGCAGGCAAGTTGCTTGCTGTCACTCCCAAAACAAATCAGGATTTTCCAGCAAGATCAGTAACATCTCTACCTTTATCAAGCATGCAGGGAGAGAGCAGCTGTCAGTCAGCACTCTGCTCACACGGATTGTACCACAACATGTATAAACGGCCATAATAAACCAAAACCCCACAAAAGGAGGATTTGACGACAGGCTGTTGTCTTCAGCCAAGCTACAGCTTTAAACCTGTGAAGCAGAGAGGAAAGCTTGGCCCAAGTGCCTGAACATGAAATGAAAATAATCCAGACACCATCCATCTGTAGAGAAAAAAAATGTGGCAGGCCAAAAGGTTAGCCACTTCTCTCTGCTTCACACCATGTAATAGCCTAAATTATGTTTAAAAGGTTCTCAGGGTGACATCATTGTTTACATTCCCTTGAATCATCCTTTAATTGTAACAGTACAAACCCCTTTTATCTAGCCAGATTTGCTGCTTAGCTCCATCCTGCTGTGTCATGCAGCAAAAGCTAATGCAGCTACCTTGCCTCAGATACATCCAGGAATCCAGGAGGAGATCTGGGAAAAGCGTTTCTTCCCACACCTCGGCGCTGTATCATCATCATCACCACCATTACCATCATCATTATTAATCTATTTATTTATTTATCCTGATAATTCCTCATGGGTTAAGGGGCAACACAGTACCTGTGCTTTTAAGCAATGGATGCTCATGGCTTATCTTTGCAAATTAGCAATGATAGCATTAATTCAGAAGTGAAGGGGGTACCCTTCCTAAATGGAGGAGGGGGTGTGTACGTAGAGACCCTGTGCTGCCAGCATGGCACCTGTGGGTTTTATTTTTCTACAAGGAAAGACAGAGACCTTGAGGTTTGGAACTTGATAATCCATAGTGCTTTACTTCCCCCCTTTCAAACACAGTCGCATGCGCCTTCCTGTTAGGGGTTTTGGGCAATCTCTTCCAACAGCCATTTCCTGGACACGAAGGCGTATTGTAATGAGGACTGCCCACGAGAAGGGTTTCCAAAGGCTACTGTGTGGGCATGTGTGACGGCCCCTCGGGGAGGCAGCTTCAGGCAGCTGGATGAACAAGCGAAGAAGCAGAGGGGGAAAAAACACATTTTATAACTCCTGGAGGATGCGCTGTTATAGGCACCTGCGCTACAGAGCTGAAACGCAGACCCAACCCAAAGGCTGGGAATGTCCGGGCTCGGTTTCGGCTTTCAGGGATGATCCCCATGGCTGTGAAGGGCTGAAGTGAGCCCTCCTTGCTAGCTGGGAGGGAAATGCGTGTAAGAACTGGGGTTCTGGGATCTCCCACCTCCACTTGCATCACCCACTGCAGGCTGCTAGGGACAGGGAGGGAATTGCTTTAACTCCTAACTTACTGTATTCAGCACTGATTTCGGTTCATGAGCTGTGAGCTCATGGCAAACAGGAGGAACACCCTTCTGAGTAGCTGCTTCTGTGTGTTTGCACGGAGGATCACTACGTGCCATCCTATTTTGCTCGTGGCTACAGAGGAACAGGCAGAGTAGCCCCGTAGTGGTCAGTGCTTTCCCTGCAAACTGACCTCTGTGCATCCGTAAGGAAGAATTCAAGGTGTGTGCTTTCTGAGCTGCAGGCTCTAAGGAAGCAAACGTTTTGGCTGAGGTGTTTTATATTCATGGCGATTTTGTAAAAAAACATAATAATGGCACAGGTAGTGAATAGGTCAGGCTTCCTTGACCCTCAAATCAAGAACAATCCCAGTAGGGCTGAAAACTCCCCTCTCCACTTCCTTGGCAATTATGTTCCCACAGCTCAGAAAAACACAGGAAGATCTAAGGAAACCTATGTGGAAATGCAGAAGACAAAGACAAGTGGTCTGAAAATAGAAGGCTGGTCCCTATATTTCCTTTACATTCTGGGCCTGCATTCAGTTTTTGGCTGAATTTTGAAATTTTGGGGACCATATGCTTTTGTCATTCCCTTCAGGGCACAAAGGAAAAGTGTCTGGTTCAGTCCACCGTTCAAAGGGTTAGAAGAGGTCCTTCTCCTCTTGCTCCATCATGCCAAGGGCTCCTCAGTGTTAAAACTTTTCCTGCTTAGAGCCAAGACAAATGCCCTGACCACTGGTTATGCACACACGCTGCATGCTAGCTGGGCATTTCCAGGTCCTGAGGGGGAAGGCTTGCAAAAATCCCCATTTGGAAAACTCAATAGAGCAGGAACAGCGAGTGCATCTGTTCACAGAAAACGAGAGACTGAGCTGGAGATCTCAGGGAGTCCCACTCTGGCTGCCAGAATCTCTGCACCCGGCCACAATTTGAAAGGCAACATTAATTTTGGTAAAGGGAAGAGAGGCTGTGCAGCCCCCTGTTGTGGAAGGACTGAGAAATTCCTCTTGGCTTTTTCTAATGGAAAAATTCAAGGAATCCTGAGCCCTGAGGGGAGTTCAGGAGACATCCAGGAAAGGGGGGAGAGCAGGACAGGGATGTGGAACCTGGTGGGGACAGAAAGTATGTACTGTAAAGACAGACTGATCCAAGGACTTGGAGATGAGCGTATAGGGCTGCATCGCAAAGCAGTCCACAGACTTGCTCACTATCAGACAGTTCGGAGCTTTACTCGCTGTCCCTCGGAGCACTGTATTACACTGTTAGTAGCAGCCTAATACCAAAGCTAACAACCTTAGCAGAAAGCAGTAGCTCAGCTGCCCTTGGTGTGGGAATTCACTGCATACACCTAGGAGGCCTTTGAAAGTGTGGAGCTGAGATGGTGACTTGGTGTCCATCCCGTACAGCGTAACCAAGAGCCGCATGTGCTGCAGGCCCTGGCTCAGCTGCGGCAAAGAAAAGCGCCACTGCAGCAGATTCAGCTCCATGAAGCAGGGACTGGACTTAATCCATGAGATTCCTTCCTGTTTTGTATTCTGGCTATCAGCGGATGCAGACTGTGTGATCAGCTTGTGAGAGCAGTCACAAGATCTGCCTGGTTCAGCTCCAAACATATTACCTGGATCCAGGTGAGCTGGGGCCCCCACATCAGCCATCGGCTCTGCCCATCACAGACTCCCTGCCTTCTCTGAACCTTCCTCCTTCCTCGCCTGAGGAAGCAGCCTGTGGCCAAGTCTCTAGGATCACACCTCTCATGCCACACACACGGTTGGCCCTGATCCTGCCTTGCTCTGATGGCCACGAGGTCTCTGCTGCTGAAGTTCTGCTCCCTGGAGCAAGCCTTAAGCAGGCACTTCTATTTAATGCCATTTCCAGATAATAACCTCGACTGGTTGAATCTGGCAGCTTATATTATTTTCTTTGTGGCCCTAAAAAGAAAAAATTAAAGAAGTGCCTGACTTGGGGCAGGGAGGGGGAGATCAGTTCTCTGCTACACACATTTTTCTGTGTTAATTTTTGGGGTGGTTGTGACCAAGTACAGTTAGATGCTCTGTCCAGGGGTGAGGACTAGAGGAACAGAAACATCTTGATCTGCACTCAGAAACCTTTGTGTCCTGTCAGTCAGCTGAGCTGATTTCTGAAGGAAAATACTAGGGACAGATCTATTTTGTTCCTAGCTGTGATTTAGATATTCCAAACATCTTTTAATTACTCCCACTTGTGATTCCCATTCCAGTGACATCAGGCCGGGCTAGAGAAAAAAGGAACGGTGGAGTGAGGCTGATCGGAGGAGATATCAAACTCAGCATGTGAACTTTGGCAGGGCTGAGCCTCAGTGTCCTTCTCATACTCTATTGGAAAGTCAAACGCTGCCTCCTGGAAATTTCCTGTGTAGGTTTCAGAAATGCAGGCTGCTCTTGCTGCCCCCCAAACTGTTTTGCAATGTAAACTGAAAGCAGCTTCTTTGTCCATCCTGTTCTTTGCTGATGAGCAAGTGATCCTCGCTGCATATATTTTGCAGATCTCTTTGGAAGCAGAAGAGGAATAGCATCTCTCTGGTAATATATGGTATAGGACAGATTTTCACCCTCCTTGAAACTGTGCTGGCAATTTGGAAAACAAACTTAAGAAAATCATTGATCGCCTACTGCTGACTGCACCTAAGAAACCTCCTGGGTGGTGAGAAACCTTTTACCCTTGTGCATAAACCTACTAGCAACATAAGTATTGTATATTCAGCCCAAGTTGAGACAGTATTTCAAACTGAAATAGATTGAGCTTTGTACAAATACTTTATCATAAAGTGAACAATTCAGAGAATGGAGGTAATTCCAATGCACCTCGCTGCTCTTGTTTAGGTTGATACATATTAGCACACCACTGGGGAAATGTGTGCAGGTAAATATTTATAAAAAAATTTAAAAGAAAGTGTGTTCTTATAACAGAAACCCTCAACAAGCAATCTGGTTCATATTCTCAGTGTTCTTTTGGATGCAATGCTGATTTTTAGAAGTTCAGGGAGTATTCAGAAATACTTCACTTTTTTTTTCCTTGCCTTAAATGGATGAATTAGGGTAAAGAGATTTCCAGTTGGTTTTGGATGCTTCAGGCAAGAGGCTCATATATCACAATCTTATAAAAAAAAGAGGAAAAAAGGAAAGAAAAAAGCCGCCTCTGCTTTTTATAACGTTTTCCCACAGTAAAGCAAATGTTTAGGAATAACACTAATTAAGAGACACATTTTTGGTTTACTAGACCCGATCGCCAGCCCATATTGTCAGCCATCCAACCCTCCACTTTCCAGCACTGCCTGGCTCTGAGAAAGGCAAAGGCATAGCCTTGATGCCGCTGACGTTGCCACCGCATCGCCGAGCCGGCAGTCTCCCCGGCTCTGCGCAGTGAGCATCCTACTCAGCAAACCAGGAGTCTGACTGAGCTCCTGAAGCCTTTGCCTAAGCTACTGACATGTGGTGTGTCTGAAATGTACTCGAATCACCCGTCCTTGTTTGTTCTAGTTGTGGAAGAGGTTGCAAACAGAAACAAAGATCTTTTCAAACTTGCTTTAACTTCAAAGGGATCAGGCAGGACCTAGTTATTATTCTTGAATCTTGCTAGTTTTCCAGTATTCCATCACTGAAATGACTCCGTTTACTCCAATACCTAGAAAGTTACTTGGATTGCTCATCTATTAAAAGCCACTTGATGATGTCAAAAGGTAAAAAGCACTAAATTTTCCATGTAATACAAGATTTTGCTAGTGCCAGAAATTCTTTGCAGATCATTTTTAAAGGGCTGCTTTTTAACCAACCCACTCCATACCTATGACATGTTGGTGTCTGCACAGTAATTACTGCATCAGCAGTCTTGAGCAGAAAGACCCTAAGTAGTACTCTAAGGAGCAGAATGTAATGTGTGTAATGAGCAAAAAGAAAGTGGAAAATTAATGGTGTCTGTAGAACTGTCTCAGGGAGTTTAAAGATGCATAATGATGCTTTGAAGCTGTGCTTTATAATAAGGCAAGAAATTATTGGGAGGATGTTTGCATGGTCTCCTCCCCTTGCTAAACACCCACAAGGACTGAAAGCATCTGATGCTGGGAGCTCTCTGAAGGTGACCATGGATTGATCTGGATGAACTGCACCGCTGCAGTTCACTTCTGTCCCCTAGCACCCAGGGCACACCTTGGCAGCCCCAGCCAGCCGCTGAGCAGCACACAGGAGGTAACAACACAGTGACTGCAATCAGCTACCGGTACAGAAGGAGAGGGAACCCAGACTGCTTTGCTAGGGTTTGGTATGAGCTGAGAGGGTTTCCTTCCACTCGGGCACCTGTGGAGCCCTGACCGTGGCTCAGCACCGCCGGTACCCTGTGACATAAAACTCTGTGCACTGCAGGTGAAATTGTTTGGATTTGAATCAGAGTCAGCCTCTTTAGCTCAACTCCACCTAATTTTGACCACAAAGATCCCAGAGAAGGTTTAGCCTACAGCCTACAGAATATGAGCTGTGCCTCTTGTGCCTTGGGAGGGCAAGCAGAGTTTCACTGAATTCAACACTGGAGGTGAGCTTTGAGGGAGAGGTGGCTGAGGGGTTAATACCTCAACAGCATCAGCGCTATCCAGAGCCTTCCGCCTTCCTGGCCCCATTTCAGTCTGGCTTCCAGCCTAATTAGGGAACACAGAGACTGTGCTAACATATTATCTTTTCCAAATAATGGACAAAGGTCTAACATCCATAATGTTCCTTCCAAATCCATCATTGGTCTTTGCCTACAGGGACAGTTAGGGATGTGCCTGCCTTCCTTTCCCTGTCAGAAGATGCAGACATTGCCTTCTCTGCCTGGCACTGATGGGAAGAGGAATCTGGACCAAATTCCAACATGAGTAGGAAAGTAACTTGGTAAGGCCCCAAGTCAGCCCTGAAATGTGGGTACATCTCTAGCCAGGCTTTCCACACACCTCCTTAGTAGCAACCACACTACGCTCCACTCCATCCCTGAGCCTCGGGAACACTGGTGGCGAGACACCCTTTTGCCCCACACTTGCTGTTATCTCTCTGATATGAAAGTCTGTGCTGTACACCTCTGTGAAAAGGGGTCCTGGTGACATACCCCCTACGGGCAACCCTTCCAGGCTGTTCCAGCGTTAAAACTAAAGCAGCATGCAGCTGGCTGCCTGCACACATGTCGGCCAGGCAGAGCACACCACAGTTCTCCAAGGGTGCCGCGACCTTCCTGCGCCGCTCAGGTGCAGCTCAGGGTGCGGGTCCCCGTGTCCAGCGTGGCGGGGGATTGCCTCCCCCGGCCTTGGCTTGGGCACGGCACTGCGGGTCGCCGGGGTTTCTGTGATGCTGGGGCGCCTTGCGACCTCTAAGGATGGACTTGTTTCTGTCCCGGGAAAGCCGGACAAGCCTTTGGAGCACAGTCTCGAGCTACTTATTCCGCGGGGAAGGCGCGGGGGGGGGGAGGTATGTGAGATTTGCTGGGGCTAGTGCTTGCCGATCAATTCCTCTCTGCCGAAGGCAAACGTTAAATCCCTGAAGGATTCCAAGGTAATTCCCTCTCGCCACCACACCGCGGAAAGGCTGCGATGCGCAAACGAGCGGCAGCCTGGAGCTGCGCCGCGCAGCCGCTCACCACGAGGGAAAAGGGCCTTTTTTAAAATTAAAGGATCAAACTCGCCGTCGGAGGGAACCCCCGGGACCCCCCGAGCCCCGCGCGGTCTGCGGCGGTGACTCGATGGCCCAGCGAGACCCGTGACGCCGCAGCGGGCAGGCGCGCGGCAGATGGAGCGGCTCCCTCCCATCCCGTTCACCGGCCGCACGCACACACCATCCCCCCGCTTCTCCGCCAGCGCCGAGTACCCGCATCGGCGGCATCGGCGGGCGCGGGGAACGGCGGCGGCTCCGGCCGGACCCCCCCCCCCGGGGGGAGCACCGGCGGTGGGCGTGGCCAGGGCGCGGCCCCGCCGGGCGCCACCTAGCGCCCGCGCGCCCCGCGGGAGGGCCGCTGGCCGGCGGGCGGCTCGCCGGCAGCCGCTCGGTCCTCCCCGGCGCGACTCTAGGTGAGCCGAAGGGGAGCGGGGGGATGCCAGGCTGGGACGAGGCTTACCGTGCAGCAGGAGCAGCCCCTGAAGGGCATAGACGGCCAGGGCGGCGCTCGGCCTGGGGACCATCGCCGGTGCGGGTTAAATCCCGTGCGAGGTGCAGGAGGAGAGGTCCGCAGCCGGGATGAGTTTCCTTCTCCGCAATAAGTTTGTGAGAGCCCGCGGGCGGGAGCGGGACGGGAGGGGAAGCACCAGGCGTGCCGAAGTTCCCACTTGTTGATTCCAGTTAAATTGTTCTCTCCATTCACCGCTTCATCCCTGAGCTGCAGAATTTTCTTTGCCTTCCTTCCCGAGGTACAAGTTTGGAGGCTTCCCCTCCCTCCCCTCCCCGTTTCACAGCGCCTTGATCCCTCGTTGCCCCTTGCCCTGCTGTTCGCGGGGTGCCGGGGGCGAGGGAGCGTTACTGTCTGGCGAAGGGAAGGCTCCCCAGCCCGCCTGGGTGGTGCGAAGTACCTCAGGGGGTTAAAAAGCTGAGCAAAACCCCAGAAAAGTTTGGCAAAAAGTTTCCTCCGGTCAGTGGAGTCGCCTGTCCGAGCAGCCCTTGCCTGGGCTCTGGGGTAAGGTGGCTGAGCTGCAAAACCTCCTCTTAGATGTGTTTATCCCGGGAGGTGCAGGTGCTGCAGGATCAGGAGGAACAGCAAAACCTCTGAGAGGCCTCTTCAGCCAGTTTTGCAAGGCAGGACGAGAGGGAGCTTTCCCGTCCCGCAGCCCGGCTACCTGCCGGGGGGCACCCCACAGCTAGCGGGGCGGGCGGCCGGCAGGCAGCGGGGCTGGGGCATGGCCGGATTCTGCCTGAGGTGCTTCTCTCTCCCTTCTCCCCCACCCCTCTGGGGTTGGTTTGCTTTCGCCGAGAAGTTTGATGCGAGTCCGAGATTCTTTATAGGGACAGGAAAAAAAAAAAAAGAAGGAAGGAGAGACGTCACCGAGCCAAGGCAAGGGGACTTCACTCTCTCTCTCCCTGTCATTTCACAGAGCTCCTGGATTTCCTGTTGCTTCTGCTGCTGCTGCTGCCTGAGATGGGGCAAAGACGTGAGCCAGTTGTTGCCCGCTGCCTCCCAGCATCGCTTGTCCCCGCAAAGCCGGAGCTGCGTGAGCACCAGGTGGCAACTTCTTCCCCCAGTCCTGCCCCAACTTCCCCCAAAGGCAGAAAGGTGGCCATGGTGTCGGCATCCCCCTTCCCGGGGCTCTTTTAGGGCTCCAGGGAAGGGGAGTGCAGGGGAACACCACCTGAGAAGCAGGCTGTCTTGCAGGAGCGCTGTCTTTGCACCCCCTCCCTTTTGGTTATAGAGCAGCTTGGGGTTCACTTTATGTCTGTCTCTCAGTGTATCCAGCTGGAATGCCACCTTGGTCCTCCCTGCCCTGCTGCGGCAGCCACTGCTCTGCATCCTCCCTTGCTCTCGGGGCAGAGAAAGTTTCTTGTTTGAAAAGGATATTTCAGGCAGCTCTAATGGTGTTATTATTTATGTAGCACAGCTGCCTCCCTCATCTCTCATGGGTTCCTCATCGCAGCTGCTTCTGTGTCACCTGAGCGTTATCTCCAGGCACTTTGGTGTAGACAGATTCACCCACGCCTCGAGGCTTCCAGCCTGTCCACGTGCCTTTCCTCTTGCCATGTCAGGCAGGATTTCAGCAGGGGCGAGTGCTCCTGTGATGGCAGGGAACTGCAGGGTTTTGGCAAGGGACACGCAGATGCTCCCCCTTTCGCCTCTGCCCCAGGACACCAGTCTTCTCCTGGTTCAGGGCTGCTCCTTCGGCCACAGGTTCCCCCTGGGCCAGTGCAGCCTCAGCTGCAAGGTGCAGGAGCTGTGCTGAGCTAGTACCACGCACTGGGAGACGTCCCAGTGCACATAAGGGGCACTTCTGGAAATACAGGCAATGCCCTGGCAATGGGGAGGGAGCTAGTGTCTGGTCTTGCGATGCACATACCGGTTCTATGGCGCCTGACATACACAAACTGCACTGGTAATGGATGACAGAAGCTCTATGGCTGCCCACACAGTTTGTCATTCCCAGTATTGCCACAGATGAATCACTGGAGTTAAAAGGCCTATTGCAGCCTTACAGGAAAGCACTGTCAGTCCCCAGGGAATGCCAGGGTTTCTCTGCAGTTTTCTTACTCTGTCTCAGTTCCTTTCTAAAAGGAGGAGGAGAGCAGGTGCATCAGGCCTTACACTGCTCATGCATCAAGTGGTTTAGTGAAACTGAACTCTCAGCAGAGTATTACGAAGTTTTTCATGCCTCTCTTGGTATGCTTCTAAATTCTCCATCCTCATAATGAGTCAGTAAACTACACTGAAATGCACTAGAGCGAAGCGAGGCATCGGCACGGTTCTGTGAGTTACAGACCCCTGCAAGGGAAATGGGCACCTCAGAAAACCAGAATTGGGACCTGGTGTAGAAATGTTCCAAATTCAAAACCAACCCAGAATAGCCTCAGATGTTCCCAGTGTTATGAACAAGAAGCATCATTTGTCATGCACAGGAAGACTTTTCTTAGTATCATACGATGTCACTGGCTAATCCTAATTTTTGATTAACCCCCCAATCATTTCAAAGATAAGTGCTTTTTCTGTGCCTGAAATTAATTTTTAGTACATACAACTTCCCCCAGTTCTGTGTTGCAGTAACAGACTTCTAAATAGTTATGGATAATGGTAGAGACCAATCCGATAGGAAGCTTGACTGAAGAAGGAAAATTCTAGCTTATTTTTTATTTAAAGGGATGTGTTCGAGAATTCACTGAAGGTTACTGCTAGAAAATCATGTTACATTTTTGTAATGCTCCAGATTTTGTCTGTCAATAAATTAATTGATCATTTAAATAAGATTGTTTGATTAAATTGATCTTTTAAATGCTCCTAGTGTGTAGTTTCACAAGGAATTCAGTGTGAGAAGCTGGCCACATGGTTCTGGGAACTATTTTAATTCTTTAATTTCTCCCTCAAGGTAGGCAAAGGCAAAAATGCATTTGTTAAGAATGGCATGTTTTGTTCCTGAGCATCTTCTTGTGCCTGTAGCAACCTGTTAGAGCTTTTCCAAAGCACAGCAGACTTCCCTAACACATCTTTTGTTCATACAGATGGGAAAAACAATTTGCTAACAGGACTAGAACCTCTTTGTAATAATACAACTCGTTTTGCCATGACAGTTATTCCACCTGAGGAGCTCCCAAGTTCTTTAGCAATATTAACAGATATCTTGGCCTTGTGATGCTCGTGGGTGTTGAAGTAGGGCTAGAAAAGGTTCTTTCACTTCCTAGTGAAATGCTTTTGGCGTTGCAGAGGCACCTGGCAGTGGAATCGGTGTGACCATAACTAAGCAAAGTAATAACAGCAAGGAAGGGAAGATGGCTGTGTCTGGTAGAAATACTGGACAACTGGGAGGGAAAGCAATAACCTGTGAGAACGTGGCCAGAATGTCAGGGCCATAGCCTTGTGCACCACAAAGCACTAGGTGTTTTGTAGGACCCAGGCAGTGTAGAGAACTGTGCTAACTAGAGACTGACCTAGAGACTTGCCTGACTATCCCTCAGAGCATCTTCCATCCATTATGGCATTGGCCTGCCATAGAGGATTACATGCACTGCTCCCTTTTGTTGACCTGGCAGGAGGCAGTACCAGAGCTGGGAACATGTTCTAAGAGGTCATGTATTTTGAAGGTACAGCAGAGGGAATGGCTGTTGATCAGAGTAGGGCCTGGAATTGCATCCTCCGCTGCGTGTTGTGTTCAGCTTTGGCCAAAGGTAAAACGCACCTAACCTGAATGTAGCTGCCCGAGGGTTAGGTGTCTAAGCTGGGCTCGTGATCTAGCCTGCCCTGCAGAGACAGGCTTTTCTGACTCATCCCATCCACACCAACCTCTGCTTTACAAACCTCCCTGGGCAGGTGCCCGTTTGCCTCTCTCGATGACAGCAGAGGGAAGAGACAAGTTTAGCCTGTAAGCCTAAATTTCAGGTGGTTAATTCTGTCCTGTGTCTTCAGATCAAGGCACTTTGATGCAAAGGCAGCCTTTCCTATCATCTCAACGGATGCCTCTGATCAGAGGCATGTTCTGCAGACTGGAGTCATTCTCCAGATCAGCTCTTGCCCTTTCAGTTGGAGAGAGCTGGTGTTCACAGCTGTGTGCTGTGCTAGTGAGTGCTGGCTTGGGCTTCCAGGCCTGAGCTTTGCCCGCACAAAGAGAGGCAAGCAGACCATGGCAATGGATTGAGAGACATTTTTCTGTGTTAGTGGTCTTTGGTAGGAGAGGAGGAGGGATAGTGACTGCCTTTAAGGACTGTGAGTTGGCAGGCCCACGGGTTTTCATTGCAGTGTGCTATGTCAAGTTCTTTATGCTGCTCCTGAGAGGACCTAGAGCTCTTTTTGGGTGGACAGCTTTCCATATCCTGTAAAATCAAGCCCCCAGAAGAGGTGTTGGAAACAGGCAGGACATTGGAAGTGTGCCTTGCATTTTACTGCATTGTGCTGGGATAAAATAGTGCGTGTCCCACGAATGCAGTTATTATTTATTTCATGTATAGAATGTCTTGGAGGCGTATGCTAACCTCCAAGACATGCAAGTTGCTGGCTGCACATGGGTCCCTAAGGCAGTAAACAGAAACAAAGCCATCTCTTTCACGGGTACCTAGTCCATCCCCAGTCCCACATCCCCTCATACATATTGCCAACAGTAGCTGCCTTAATCCCAAGGGGAGCTGCAAAGCCATTGCTGGGTGTGCCTCTCTCCACAATGTGCTCAGGCTGTTTTATGCACACACATCCTGTAGTCCCTTGGGGATTGAAAGACAAGTTCACATTGGCAGACTGTGAGCAAACAGGGTGGGGAACTTTCTGGTGAAAATATTTTTCATTGGAAAATGGCATGTTATCAAAACAGAAACCTTCTGTGGGAAGCCTCCGTTTGCAATAACTTCTGCTAGGGATGCAGTTTGTAGGGAAAGAAAGCACCATCCCAGCCGTGCCTGCAGCTTGGTCATCTCCTGCGTGTGCAAGCTCTGGTTTCAGGATGCTAGCCTGGATTAGATGAGAAAACTGTGCTCTCACATCTTCCAGGAGTCCTCTGTTCAACAAGCCCATGGCTGTCCTTTGGCTGTTTCATTCAGCTTTTTGCAGACATGTTTGCTTACTTACTCCTTTGTTTTGGAAAAAAAACAACCCAAAACACCCAGAAGGCCTCAAGAAAACCCCATTTGGCTCAAACACAGAGTGGGAACAAAATATTTCTCTAGCTAGGAAAAAACATTTCCTGCACAGCTTTGTTCAAATACGCAGTAGTACCCGGGTGATGAGAGGCTGTACAGGGAGAGACGTGGGGCCAGCAGAGCCATGGGCACGTTTCTGATGACCTGGGGCACTTCTGTGGGACGGCAGCTTCACGGGGAAGGACAGAGTGCACACACAGTTGTTAGCAGAGTTTCTGTGCAACCTCCTTCTTGGTACAAGAAGGGAAAACAAGGCAAAGGAGGGTTGAGTGAATCATCTGAAGCCACAAAGCAAATCTGGAAGAGACCCGTCAGTCACTTGCAACAACAACAACAAAGCAGAAGTATAAGCAAAGTGATATGCTGCAAGCAATTTTCTTCTCTGTTTAAAAACTGTCAAGAATGAGTAGTTTTCCTCTGCTGTGACCCTTTATCCATCCCTGCCTGGCATCCTGGCAGGTTCTTCCCTTGCTCTCCCGTCGAGGCTTGTCCCTGCCTGCACCCGCTGCCATCCCAGCCCCAGCCCAGCCTGTGTGGCTGCTCTTCCCTCGCACACTCTTCCTTGTGCTTGCAGTGCTGCAAAGCCGTGGGGACCTGCCTGAAAAACTTCTTAAACACATGTTTAAGACACCGGAGGAAAGCAGAACGTTTCATCCTTCAGCTGGAAACATGGGAGATTAAAGGATAAAGATTACTTACCTCCCGTGATATGGCGCTTTGAACTGTAGTCTGGTTTTGTAAAGTTTAATATGAGGGGGAACGTGTGATGTCCGTTCTCTGAGGTTGTTTTTGAGCATCTCCTTGTAGCTGTTTGACTCGAATCCTTTATAACAGGCTGCATGGGGAGATCCTTACAGCTTATAAATATAATCTAAGCCTTGGGCCCGTACAGCTTGTAGGAAGAATTAACTGGTTTGGAGCAGTAGACAAACGTTTGAGCCAAGATTGCAAAATGAGAGAAATGTTAAGGAAAATAAATAGCCATCAACAAAGGGAGACAAGCACGGCGTTTGAGCTCTGTTTTGTTCTGCTAGAGTCTGTGGCAGAGGGACGAAGTTATCCACCTAACAAGGAAGAAATTCCTGAGCCAGGTTTCATCCTTACACAGCTTTTGAGGTAAGAAAAGTACTCCATCCCTTTGAGGTACCTTCACCCAGACCTTCTCCCCACAGTGACCTTCCTCAGTCAGAGGCCAGATTTCGAGTGAAAGGTTTTCCTTTGCCAGAATGTGAGCTTCAAAGTGGGAGAAAAACGGCTTTCGTCCCGCTGTAGGTCTCAGAGTGAGTGACCAAGAATGCTCATTTTATTTGTTTGTCTTTGGATTCTAATTCCCTCTTTCTCTCTCATCGGGGATAAAGCAGGATTTTCTTGCCACAAAGACCGAGTATGAGGAACATGGTTCACATCCATGGTACTCTGCAGACGTTCCCTTTGTGCTGAAGGTTTCTGCTCACATCTCCAGAGCGTGACCACCAATTAGGACTGTCTGATTCAAATAACTGGAGAGGAGGGAGGGAAGCCTTAGAAGAAGAAAAAGCACAGATAGGCCTTGACAGTGGCAAGATGGAGAAACACTAGCGATTACAGAGTGCTCACGTTCATCGAGATCCTAGCCACATCGATCGCTGAAGTGTCAGGGTTAATTCCACTGAGAGCACAAGGCTGGAGTGCTACACCGTGAGCTTTTTAACTTGGTACCACACAGGTGCTGCACCCCAGTTATCACTTAAGTCTTAACATGCACAGATGCTTAGTCCAAAGATTTTTAAAAGCTATGTTACAGATGCTACATCCCACTCCCACCTTCCCCTCCCCATGCTGCCCAGTGCAAACTGTGGCCGGAGTGTTGGGTTAGCCTGTTCTGGCCTATTTTCTCACCCGTTCACTACCTCTTTGTAGTTGCATTAACCACAAAGCAGCATCTGGAGCAATGTAGGAAGTTCCCTTTGGCACTGGCCTGTGGGGGGCAGCCAGGACAGCCCCAGACTCCCCAGGCGGCCATCCAGCAAGGCTGCACAACCCAGCCATCAGCTGGAGAGCCTGTGACAATCCTGTGGTCGTGTGTTGTTAGTCACGACACTATTTTTTCTTCCTGTTGCAGATGCTAGAAGAATATGCTCAGCACTCCTGTCACTGAGCTGCCATCTTTCTGTTAGATTTCACAAGTAAATGCTTCTTGTCTCCATAGGATGAGCATTGAGATTATCGCTGGTTACACTAGCTCCAAAGTAAACTGGAGAGAGCGACATGACTCAGTGCAGCCAAGCTTTTGAGGCAAAAATAGCAGGCTGGTGTGCTGAGATGATGGAGAGAATCAAAGAGACATTGTCTACCAAAATTAAAATGTCTGCAAATGAGCTTTCGGGCAGTGCAGAGCCAAAAGAAATGTTTCTTCCATGGACTTACTTATTTTTGAAATCTGAAAGGGAGCAGTTGCTAAAGACAAATGGGCATTGTGCTGAAGGCTTTAGTAATGAGACGTGGTGGCACAAAGACACTGATAGTGAAGCTGCCATCACTGATCTCCATTGTCCAAGCCAAGAGAGACTGAAAAAAAGCTTGAGCTAAAGCCAATGCAAGTGAATAGATGTGAATGGGAAGATTCCCACTGCCTTTAATGAGTTTTGGCTCTGGATCTAGATGAAGAAACATAACTAGTAATGAGTAAACTTGATTCTAAAAATCCTTTCACCCTTAACAGAACACAGTGGTGTTGGTAGAATGACAAGGGGAATCTGTTTATGGTGCAGTTTTTTTTCCCAAAAGGTGGCTATGTCCCACGCTGAATAAAAAAATCCAAGCTGCATGCCTCATCTTTGCATAGGTCACCAGCAGCGGCGTTGGGATGGAATCTCAGTGCAGAAAACCCAACGCTGTCCGAGCTCCCCTAGCAGAAAACCTCTCTTCCACCAGCCAGCATCCTCGCAGCTTCAGCGTCCTCTCACTGAGGCCAGCAGGACAGTTTGATCTCTCTGTCCAGTTCCTGCTCACCCGGGGAGGTGGGTGTTGAAGGAAAGCAGAAGAAATACTTCGTATTTGTTCCTAGTCTATGCTTTGAGTAAAACCCAACCTTAGGAGACCGTGATGCCTTCTGCAGGCAGGCTGGCTTGCATGTAAGAGTCTTTCTGAGCAAGGTCACCCAGTGAGTCAGCGCAAGGCCAGGAATAGCGCTCAGGACCAGCACGTCTGAGCGGCTGCATGGAACTGGAGACAACAGGCTCTCCTTTGTCTCCCAGGAGTCAGGGAGCCCTACTCAGGCCCTTGTTTCAGCACAGCCTGTGCCATGAATTTCAGAGATAAAGTATGCACTTGGATGCTGTTTCCTGTAAAGAAAGCTAGCAAGAACCGTGCTGTTCTCAGCGACCATTTTGCCTGTAAATGGAGTCCGAGAAGTTCCTCCTGTTTGATGCTCTTTCTTCTCTGTGTTTCTCTGTTCTCTTAAACTCAGCAGGATGTCAGATCTTAGATGGGAGGAATGGTCCAGTTGTCAGAGCATTAGCCTCCAGTTCAGCAGCATGATTCAAAACTGCTCCTCTGCCACAATCCACCTGTATGGTCCTGGGAAAGTCTCTTTATCTCTCTGTCCTCCTGTGCCTCACCTGCAAAGCTGGGTTAAGTGTATATCCCAAAGACACTGGGTGCGTACACAGGTTGTGCCCCAGACTGTCATAACACCAGCCCTCCAGCATGGCAGTTACCCTGAACACAGGTAACTACTGTGTCAGCCTGGTGACTAGATTTACTAGCGAGGTGAGACAGTGCTTTGGTGTTAAATGGATGAAGGATGTCACTGCAGCCTCCCATGGCACCGTGGCAGGGGAATGAAACCCATGGGTCCCTGCAGTAAAGCCTGTATACCATGGCTGGTGAGCTCTGCTTGTTCCTGCCTGTAATGTTCAGTGACAGGTGAAGCTCACAAATGAACTTGCTGCTGCTCCTTTGTAAATAAAACAAAGCTCTGTGCTTTCAGGAGGCTGGGCACTTGTGATCTCACAGCCTGTTTACTAACATTTAAAGAACAGAGCAGTTGTTTTTTTAAAGCCTTGGTACCCCCAGCAATGCCATAAGGGCGTACAGAAGTCCTTTGTCTTCTGGGCATCGGGAAGAATGAAAAGTACTGCAGGAATTTGGTATGGTAAATGACAGAGGTGGGAATAGCAAGGCCTTTCAATGGGAAAAACAAAGATTTAAAAATCGGCAAGGTGGGCTCTGAAGACTGGCTTGTGCATTTCTCATCTCTGCTTCTCTCTCTTACCATGCCTTTGTACAAGTGTCTCTTTGTACAAAGTGTCTCTTTGTACTCAGTCTCTTGGCTGGTGTGTTTGGCAATTGGGATCGAGGTGTCTAATCACAGCAACCTTTTTAGTTGTGGGTAAGGTAGTACTTTCTTCAGATGAGAGTTAGACTTGCAGTCTGTTTCAAAAACACAGCCAAAAGGTGAAACTGCTGCTTAATCCTCTTTCTCTTAGCTTGAAGCTCCTTGAGCCAGACTGGCTCCACTTCCGCATGCAGTGCAGAGCACACACTGACTGCTGAGGCACGGCCATCTGCAGCTAACAGCGCGCTTGCCCCAAGCCACCTCTCTCTTGTTACTCATAGGTTTGTGGCAACATTAGAAGGTCACAGAAAACTTTCTCCTCCAGAGTTAGGGGACATCCTCAGATTTATTGCCCCTTGCTTCTGGCTGAATCCAAGATGGGAAGCGCTTGGCTTGAAAGCAAGTAGCGCTGCAGCCACAGCAGTGCTTTACAGGGAGCTCAGCTGGGATGCTCCAGCTGTGGCGTAGGAAGGGACCACAGGAGAGCTCCAGTGGGACTGCTTCAGGTTTGCTTCAGCCCAGACTCTGGCCTCAAAAAGAAAGACCAAACCTCTCAAAAAAAAAACCTGGGATGGTGGGGAGGAATTGCACTTCTCCCTTGTCCACACAGTGTGTCACCCTTACTCCATGCCGCTGTGCACTCAGACAACATTCTTATGGGATCATAAATGACTTCTAAAGAAGCAAGCTTCACTGACTTACAGTCCATAAACTCTCTCTGTGTAGGTGAAGTGGGGATGTCACTGGTGACATCTTTAGCCTTTTGCTATCCTGCTGAAGGATTAAACCAGAAGCTTCTTTTGCAGGAAGAGGCAGCTTCAGGAAATGGGCCATTGAGGTATCCTGCCAGCACCAATGGGTTGAGGAGGGTGTTGCAAGGCCAAGAGCTGCCTCTTCTTTCCCAGCATTATCCCAGAGCACTAAGGAAAGCAGTTGTCCCTTCAGTCTCTCAGTAAGTTAAAGCCATGATGCTGTTCTGAGTTTGACATGTACAGCAACACCCTACTCCAGGGAATAGCAGGTCTGATCTGGGGCAAACTGGAGGGAAGTACTATGTTCTGTTAATAATATCACTCCCACTGTCCTTGATGAAGTAGTGATGACAGTTCATGTGGAAAGAGGCAAGGTGCAGGATTTGAAAACAGCAACATGTCTCCTTTCCAAGGAGAGATGTGGCTGTCTTGGAGGTGTACCTGTGGGGTAGGGCTCAGTACATCTTTCCATTCCCCAGCTACGTTGGCTCTACCACCTAGTTGCAGTGTCTCTTTGCTTCTCTATTAGGGGTACGGTGCAGTGGTTTCAGAAGAGCCACCTCTTTCAGTGGGACTATTCAAGATGCATGGAGGGAGCAACATTTGGCAGATGGAGACTGATACAGAGAGGTAACAAAGAGCACTTCAGAAGGTACTTTCTGCCAATTTTATGCACTCTATTAAAATTTAGTAGGCATGAAACCACCAAGGTTCTGTCGAAATCTAACACTTTTATAGAAATTATTTAAAAATATATAAGCTGCATCGTCTGTCGGTGTATATTGGCAAAATCTGTAGAGCTACACTGATTCACACTGTCTGTCTTCCTGTGCCGTGTAATTGAGTAACAAATGAGTTGTCTGCCATGGATTGTTGGAGTATGTTCACAAACTGCAGACTGAAACTATTAGTCTATGTTAAAACATACAGCATTTTTCTAGAAGAGTTTTTCTCTTGGTCCCGTGAACATCAAAATAATGCAACAGCTTGATGGCTGAATAGTAGCACCCTTCAAATCCCTTCTCCTATCCCAGGAACATGAGCTGAAGTTTAGTAGTTTACCTTTGACAGGTAATATAAGGACATTCTTACAGCTCTGATATTAACTCAGTTCTGTGTGATGCGATTTTCCTTTGTCCTCTACCTTGAGCTGAGTTAGTGATGCCCCTGACAGCTGAGGGAAACGTTCTGGGGTCAGCTGCTCATACTTGCTTTTCACCACCCAGTTTGGCAGTAGCTTATTACAAGCGTTGGCCTGGCCTGCAGTAGAGATTTTGCAACAGTTTGCAATGTTATGGCAATAAAGAATTATTTACTGCCTCAATCTCATAGCAGTGTTGATGTACCTCCTCCGCCCCCTCCAAACAAAAAAAACTGAGATAAGAAAAGTGGTCTGGAAAAGGGAAGAAGGCATGGATCTCAGTTTAATAGAGGGTGTCCACTGAAGGGTTCCCTTTCCCTGGGGAGTGACTTGGCTTCCTCCTTTACACGGGCCTCAGCCCTCTGGCATCTATGGTAGTTGCTTACACTGAAAAGCCGTGTTATTCAGTTACAGTCCTAGCTTCTTTTAATGCAATTTGGCAACTGGAAATTGGGAGGAGAGCCAATGGCATGGGAGCAGTCAGCTCCCTGTGCGCCTCCCGCCACCAGCACGCACACCATTGCGTGGGGCCACTGCCATGGCTGCAAAGACTCTACTGCTCTGAGCAGAAAGGTGATAGAGCTCTTCTGCAGCCTAAAACAATCCTGCTTTTTGCCCAGGAGGAGGAGGGGACAGTCCTGCTTTTTGCTCAGGAGGAGGAGGGGAGGCAGGTTTAAGAGCTGCAGGATGCTCGTCTGCAGGTGCTTGCGGAGAGGCAGTGCCTGTCTAAGGATGCCAGGGAAGAAATAAGGCTTGGTAGGGGAGCAGCACGAAGTTGCTCTGACCTGTGCAAATTTCCCCCAGATGGCACTGATTTTAGGGTCATGTACTCAGAAGCTCAACCTGAGATGCCTTAGAGGGGAGTTAATCATAAAGATTGTGTTTATGTCTTTCTTGTTATTTTAAAAAGCCAGAAGATGAGCATGTAAATCCCCACAGGTAAGTCCCAGTCACACACTGGGATGATCCCACAGTCTTGATACGTAAGTCAGGATGGACATCTGACAGCGCACACGACTGTGCATCACTCTGATCCCTATTTCCAAGGGCTTCCTTGTCCTCTATTCTTACATGACATGTTAGGTAAAAGCAGTTCTACAGCTGATTCCATCATTTCTTGTATCAGTTGTCTCTGGTCTGTCGCCACGATTTGTCTCTGATGTCACAGAGGCCTTGAGAGCCATTATATGGGAAACTCCGTGGAAAATGGGAAAGCTTCTTATTTTTCTTGGCATGCAAATGATTGTTCTGGCCAAACTGAGCCCAGTTTTGTGTTTGTTTATGTCACACTTTATTATTTGTATGGCTAGTCCTGGTACGGGTTTCAGGGGCTGGTGGTTTTGTAATTTGTACAACCCTTGGTCTGTCTGTCTTTGCTGTCCTCTGCTGCAGTTGTGGCAGTTTCCTTTTTTATTACCACTTCCTCCTGAGGGAGCAGTAATTTATGGTCAGAGGTTAACCTCATTTGCCAGAGCATCTAACTTCTATGCCAGCAGATCTATAAAAATGGAGAATGGGGACAAAGAGATGGGAAATAAATAAAATAGATATTCTTCAAATTACATGCACAGCCATTTGTGTTGAGGCAAAGGAATTTCTGTAACGAGATCCATGTCAAATCCAATGTGCTGCCTTTGTAGCAATGCTTTGGAGGGAAAGGACAACTCCATTAAGTAAAAACCATGAAGACATCTGCCTGTAATGGGCTTTGTTCTCTGAGCCAATTTGCTTCCCAAGCCAGATGCTAACTGGTAGACATCTTACAGCAAAATATTCCCTTATCTCCACAGGTTGTTACATCATTCTGTGCCACCATGGGTCTTCCCCTCATGCATACAGCTCTTGCTTTTGGTGACATTTTGTGGTACTGAGTTCTGCAGATTAGCTGGCCATAAAGATGTATCTTCCCTTTGCGTAGTGATGGCAAGTGGCTGCCACCCCAACTTTCACATCGTGCTCTGCCTGCAGCTTCAGAAGGGGCTGGGAAAAGGCACATTGCTTGAGAGGAGCTGCTGTGAGGTGTCCCACCAGTGTTAAGGAAAGGACAGGGTTGGATGGGTTTGTGTTAGGAGACCTCAGTGTCCTGGGTTTGTCTGGGCAACTCACACTAGTATGGGGGGGCTGGAGTTCAGGGGTAGTGACTGGCAATGAGAGAGCATTTCCCTTGAAGTCCAAGCTCTGGGAATTAGGTGGATGTGCCAGATGCTGATACCAGGCTTTTGGGGCGTTTTTCAAGATAGAGTCTAGCCTTTGTATGTATGTATGTGTCTGTATGTCTGCGTGGGGCTACGGACTGCAAAACTAGAAGGTAAGGAGATTTGCAGATCCATTTCCTTCAAAAACTTTATCGCTCATGTGGAAGAGGGAGAAGGGTTAAATTGATTCATCAAGCTGTGATAGCAGCCATAGACTTTCTCACCTTCTTATAATGAGGTTTTGGTTTGTTGTACATGATACTCTGTCTCTTCATTGCAAGAGACACTGCTTCAAAGTACGTCCTTTGTGCAGTGTCTTTATTACTAAAGGTGGGCAGAGGGACCCTTCGGTGCTGTACCAGCTGTAGGATTGGTCCTGCAAAGCTATGGCACATCCCTCAAGACCATGCAGTGTCTCTTTATCTATTTAGCATTTCTAGATATTCTTATATTTCTTAATCTTTATTATTAGTTGTATTATTATTATTTCTGGAATATGTTGGTTTTTTCTGTTTGCATGTAGACACAGAACATTCCCATATTGCTCACTCAGTGCACATGAGACATCCAGGGCCTATATTGCACAAAAAATAACACAGGATTTGTTTCCACATATATGTTCCATTGTCCTGTCCCACAATTCTTTTTCATGGCATTCCCCATAAACATGCAGTGTTGGGTGATCAAGCAGTTATCCAAGTGCTCATCAAGCTCATTTGCTAGATCTAGGGCAGGGTCTGTGGCTTGACCAACAGCTGTCAGGAATGGTCTGTTCTTCAAGATCACATAACATCTCACATCCAACCCACTTTGCTGTTTGACCCCACATTAAGATCTGTTTTCTTCTGTCCATCTAGCATTGTCCTCTCAGCTGGTGTCTTAAGGTCTTTTCCCCAGGAGCCACTGAGAGCAAATGATCACCATCCTTCTTGGTGGGTATTGCTTATTGATCATTAGACCAGTTCCTGGACTCAGTGATGACTCAGATGCACTGACTGTTAGAAGGCTGTTCAGGCAGTGTGCACAGAGTAGTAATAACCAGGCTCTTTCATAGAACTTGAATTTCTCACTGACCCTCCTTTTGTTTTCCTGTGGGGTGGGGGCTAATAGTGCAAGCTCTCTGGTTCACAGCTGTGGGTGGGCATCCTGTGTGTCTCAGCCAGCTTCAGGCTTCAACTCTCCTGGGTCTAATGAAGCTACTTCTGTTCCCTTGGTGGAGTTCTGTCCAAATTTGGGCTTCAGCATAGATGAATCTGTTGCGCTTGCTGGACGGGGTGGCTTATCAACTCTGGCTGATATCTGGCTAGGTCTGCAACATATTAATCAGTCGATATGTTCCTGATTCAGTCCCTCAGAAATGGGCTGAATGGGACAAGGCAATCGTTTTAGGTTACAGGAGTTATGTTTGGCTGAGATGAATTGGCAGCTTCCCTGAGACTGAAAGTATTCTAAATATAATAAGGAACACTATAAAGCCTGGCTTTAACTGAATACTGAGACGTGACACTAACTGAAAGAAGCCAAATTTCCAGCTGCTGATAGGATGCCTCGTCTGAGATTCTTGGCACATTTTGTCTCAACAATATAATAATCCTCTGGGCTGAAAAAGCCCCAAAGTGTTCATCAAAGTGATTTAGAACACAAGTTAAAACTTTCCAGGGAACTCCTCTAATTAGCTGCAGCCTGACTTGGGGATGGATACTTGCTACAGAGTCCCCAAGTACCCTTATGTCCGAGCTCCATAGGTATTCTCCGTCCTGCTCCAAATATGGCCTTGCCCTGTCTCAAACAGGCTAAACCAGACTTGCAATGGAGAGGTAACACCAAACCATGAACCCTAGTCCTGTGCAAAATTCCCATTAAAAGCATATTTTGAGGTTACTCATCCCTGTGGTTATTTTTTTTTGGTGGATTCTGTTTGGTAAGCTGCCCCGTATTCCGTGTTTACTGATGGGAACAGGGTGGGGATAGCTGTTGCATGGGGCAATTATAAATACATGCTGTATCCTTTCAGCAACGGATAAAGCAACTCCCCTGGTCTGAACCAAGTGACTCCAGTTCAACTTTCAGAGCTCCCAAACTGCGTGATCCACAGTCTGCAGACAGAACATCCTGGGGAAAAAAAAGAAAAAAAAAAAAAAGCCTAAACAAAACAGCCTCCTGTGAGCTAAATACAGGGATACACAGGAAAAGCTTTTAATCTTGGAGAGACAGTCATAATTGTCCGGTCTTCCTCTCCCCTCAAGAAAAAAGAGAATCCTATAAAACATGTTTTACTACCCAAGACATTGATAGATGAGAATGGGAGAGAGGAAGTGGGAGAGGAGAGAGCACCTTGTGAAAGCATGAAATCCTGGGCTCTCGGACTTTAATGCAAGGCACACCTCGTATACTCATGGAATAAATAGGCACCATTTCTCCAGGAAAAATGTAGATGAGCAGCATCGATGTTGCATTTAATCTTCTTTCCTCTGTCCAGGACAGCTGTTTTTGTGGGGATTGGTGAACACTTTAACTGCTAGAATTCCCACCTCTGGCAGGAGAACGATGAACAGTGTCAAACATGTACATCCCACTGAACTGACTGCACCAAGAAACACTGTTCCAGCTCCACAGAGGCCCAGGGTTGAAGATGTGGAGCCCATGTCCCTGTGGAAGTTGTGCTCAGGCTACAGGTTGTCTCCAGGGCATTCATAAGATGAGGTTTGGTCTTTCTGCTTCTCCATTCAGACCCCATGCAGAGCAGAGCTTGGCTAACTCTGAGCCCTGAAGAGGTTTACCTAGGATCCCGTTGTGTTCCATTGTACATCCCAAAGTTTTGTGTCATCCTCATGCACTCAGGCTTGTCTTGAGTCTCTTTGGCCACTTGGTTCAAGTCAGCTTATGAAAATAAGTGAAAATCCCTTTATCTCAAATCCACCCCCACTTAAGAGAGAAGCAGGAGATTTAGAGGGGAGTGTGGAGAGATTGTGCAATGAGGGGAGCAGTGAGAAGACAGATCCCAAGGCAAAGCCCATTACCATATTCCTCTCCCATGTTACAAATGAGCATGCACGAGTGGAGCACTGCACCACACACTGGGAGAGACCCCTGGGAAAAGCCAGGGCTGACACAGGACTGCATGCAAAGACACATCCTGAACCTGCCACCTTGCAAGAGGGAATCTTCTGAGCCAGCCCCCCATGCTGTGCCTGGAGAGCTGAAACAGTGGGGCAGGGGTTGAGTTTGCCAAGCAGGTTGGTTCATGTCAGATGCAAGATGAGGTGGTACCAGGGCAGTCGGGATCAAATATTAAGTGTATTTAAAGAGTCCACAAAAATGTCCTGTAAACTTTCCTCTGGTTGTTATTCTGCTTGTGTTGGACACACAAGTCTGACCGGTGTGTCACAGCTGTAGTTCCTCTGTGCATAACAGCAAAATCCTTTGGAAAAAGTCTATGGGAATAAACTCCATATCTTAGGATTGGTTTTATTTCTTTTTCCCCTGTGAAATGCTTCCAGAGCAGCTTCACCAGGGATCTGTGCGTTACATTTCTCTTCAGGGCTTGCAGTAAATTTGTGTGTGGCCTCTCATCCTGGATTTCAAGGTCTGTATTGAACATACGAGATTTCATTTCATGACTCCTGGGGTTGCTTCTCTCAACTTCCTCCAGTCAGAGGTTCCTTCCAACTCATCCAAGAGTGTTTGTGCACACAAGGCAACAATCTAGTGTCACGTCCAGACCCTGATCTCAGTAGTATGCGTGCATTCAGCCACAGTAATGCCAGTAATTCTGAGGCACATGGAGGCCTAACATGAAGGCAAGTATTGGGTGCCCCTTTCCTCAGGGTGGCTGTGGTGTATGGTGATAGAGCTGCCCATCCCTTCCAAGGAAATCTGTGTGAGCTCTGCTCTGGTGTCCGAAAGCTCAATTCCCTCCTCTGTGCCTTGAGACTGCTCTTTGTCATCACCCTTCCCTCTTGATGTGTTAACAGCTTTATGGCCAAACACTTTTCAGTTGTAACAAGGACCCGAGCCAGATCCTCACCTGACGTAGTCTTCAGGGGAACCAAACTTCCCTGTGTGTGTTTATCTCTAAGCTGAAAGCTGTTTTCATGGTGCTAAAATGCCTATGAACAAAGAGACAGGCATCTGCTTTTTTTGGCAGCTCAATTGTTTCTTCATTGTAAATATGTGTAGCGTGTCCAGGACAGGTCTCACATCTGGATCTGATGGCAGAGTGTTAACCTTTTTAAGCTGCAGGAGGGATTTAAGCTTTCCCCTGATTTCACGTTTTACCTCTTGCTATGTGTGTGGTGTGGACAATGCGCTCTCCTTTTGCAGTGACCTTTCCTTAGTGACATCACCATACATAGCGACCGTTTGAAGTAAGAACTGGGTCGGTTCTGCCTTCCTCATTTTAGAGATGAGGACAAACAGGTAGGGAGGTTAAATGATTTGCCCTCCGAAAAGGAAATGTATGTATAGTTCAATTCGGTAGAGCACCTAAAACTTTTGGCTCTGTTACTTCTCTACTTACACAGGAATGAACTTCCTCCTTCTGTGAAAATTACTTCCTCAGTGGTCATGGACAGTGAGGCTGCCAGACAGAAAATGGTAATTAAGAGACCCCAAAGAAGATCAGCCACCCAAAGCTGAGTTTTCTCTCTCTACAGCAAAAGTGAAAAGATGATTTAGAGGTTTTAGATGGGAACAGGACTGGCTCATGTGTCATGGGTGAAGTAACTACAAAGTGACATGGCATCAGGGTCTCCCACATCAGCCTTGTACCTGCTGCCAGTGGCCCGGCCCATCCCCCGGGAATGTGGGGCACAGCAGGAGCAAGAAATCAATTGCAGGGCATTTGCCCAGGGATAGGAATCTAGGAAATTTAGGAAACAGCAGAACACCAGTGAATAAACCTAGCTAGCCCACAGATGCAACTGAGATTTCTTCTCTCTGTTTCTCTTTGCTTTCATTGCTAATCAACCCCTGGATTCCTGGGTGTGGAATTCACTGGGAAATACATGGCTCTCGTTGCTCCCATTTATGTAGGGCCTCATGATAGTTTGTGTTTTTCTTGTCATGATAGTTTCTGCAGGGAAGAGGTTGCACCAGAGTCTCAGTTTTCATTTAACAGTAAAGCAAAGTTTCCAGGCATCATAGCTGCGGTAAGCTTAGGTGACAACTCAAGAGTATACCAGCTTGAAATGTTGCATGCCAGGCCATCTACATCAAACCACCCTAAAACAAAATTAACATAGATTTCAGCATGCTGCCCTATCACCTTGCAGAGGAACTGCAGGCTTAGAAAGCAGAAGCTGATCTGAAGTGTTTAAGTGTGTCAGATTCATTTCCAATTTATGTGGCAATACAGTGACAGTAGACCAAATGAAGTGAATAGAGCCTTAATTACGTCCCAACAAAGTATCTCAGAAAGCTGTCCTGGTTCTGGCCAGGCCGTAGTTACCATGCCCCCCCACCCCCGCCCCCAAAGCAGCCAGCACCAGTAAGTTTGGTTTTCCACCCCACCTGACACCACTTCCCCATAAAAGGGGCTGGTTGGGAAGGGGTACTCCTGGGTGCCTCCAGGGCAGTCTGAATGTGGCTGGGGTGTTGGGTTGTTCCTTGTATTGTGTAGCACTCTGTGTTGCCATGGGGTCAGTAAGGTACTCTGTGTTATCACTGGGTGTGAGTGACATTTGCTGTGGGCTGTTATCATTATTTCATGGTGCTTTTGTCAGTAAACTGTCCTCATCCCAACCCTTGGAGGCTCTGTTGGTTTCTCCTCTGGGAGTGAGTGAGCAGTGTGTGCTGCTCAGCCACTGCTTAGGGCTGAACCACCACAAGCTTATAAAGAGAAAACCAAAGGCATGGTTGTTCTCTGCCATCTTAGAATTACAGAAAGAGCAATCTGTGTTTATACCTGCCTCCCACCCAAGGATGCTGTGGTCCCACGCGACCTGTAAAGCACTTTGCAACCCCTATTTTCAGTCGCAAAGTACCCAAGGATTTCCTGAGTGGAAAAGTTGCTTTCTAAAAACAACTCCATGGCAGTTCCTTTCATAACCTTCATCTTTAGCTTGTAATCTGCCTGTATTTGCTTCCAGTTGTGTCTCTATCATGTTTGCTTTTAATAATCAGGTTTTGACTTAGAAAGGAAAGTTTCTCAACTTCTGACTGCGCTATAAAATGTGCCATGCAGGCCTTTGAGGAGAGTCCTCTCACAGTGAAAGCACTCTTATCCCTAAGGTGAACCACACCACCCCCCACCCCATTGCCCTAAATATGCTGATTCTTTTTCTGCAGTTCCCCTCCTTGCATGAATAAACACTGCTGAAGTCCCTAATGTGATGGACAGGGCCTTGTCAAGTGAGCTGTCTGAAGTGAGGGGTACATAAACAAGAGATTTGGTCAGCTCTGCTGACCCTGTGGATCCTAAAGGTTCCCTAGGTAGTAGCCAAGTTTCATCTTGCTACCTGTGTGACTTACAGCGAGGGGATGTTCCCTGCTTGGATAGCATCTCTGCATCGTGGTGTAACCTAGCTAGGTAGTGTACACTTGGTGCACCTCAAAGTGTTGGTTTTGGTAGGGAACACTCATGTTCTGTGGCATGTCACAAAAGCCTCAACAGGTCTGGCTTAAGGCTGTTGTCTCAATTTGAGTCCCTACATGAGTAAAAAACTTCATTATCCTAAAACCTCTTCCTTCCTTCTTGGTGGATCCTTGGAGAGGAAGGGAGAAGACGAGGTCTCCAAAGACACAACAGGATTTCCAGCAGGAAGGGCAGCATGTTCTTATCTAAGACACTTTACTGGAAGGGGAAGGATGGGAAATGTTGATTCGTCAGTAACTGTTGTGGAACAAATATTTTAAGTAGTTACATTTGTGTGTTGTTTATAAATAATTGTATTTTTAAATGCCGTGATGAAAGTAAGATTATGCTGGGAATCTCTGATGTGATCCTGGATAAACTCGTGACTTTGTGTGAAAACCAGCACCTTATTTTAGTAATCTACAGAAATAAAGAGGGTGTGGGAATCCTTGGAGACAAATGTGTGAGGGACCAAGGAGTTATTTACAGAAGGAGACTGGAATCTTCCTGCTTGAGTAGGGCCCATAAGGTGTGCAGGGCCTAGGAGAGCCAGCGTGACCAGCAGCAACAGGCCCCCTCACTCACTTGAAATATGGGAGGAGATGATAGCAAGTGCAGGAATGATCTTTTGTAGACAGAAATTGATTTTCACAAGATTGTCAGCAGAGAAAAAGGGTGCATGGGCATTAGCAGAGCACATAAAAAGAATTGCAGTGTTTGCTTCCACCCTTCCAAATGGACAGAACATCAAGAGTTTTGACAGCAAAGGACCTGACCCTCTGAAAAGCAATTTTCAGTGGACCTGCAGATCCTTGTCTTGCAGGCTGGAGGACAAAAATAAGTATTCTTTCCCACATAACAGTTTACTGCAGACAATGGTTATTTAAAACTCTTGTATCTGAAACGGCAGCAGAAAAATAGATTATAGCTTTATATTGAGATTTGGACAATCATCATGTTGAATTAGCTCAGGACATAAGTTGTTGCAGCTTCCTCTTCTTTTCCCATCATCAGCCACACTGGTGATGGCAAAGGACATTTTGCCTGTGCTCCTCGAGGCAAGTCCTTCTGCAGCATTGCTTTTAAGCTGTCGATGATTTTCATGTCAAAAGCCACCAGACTTCAGGAGCCAAGCAGGGCTTTTCAGGTGATGTAGGATCCTGGGTATGGAAAGACTTAATGCAAAACAGTCATTCGCTTTGGGGCAGGTGGAAGACAACAGGGAATAAAAGAGAGACACCAAAGTGATGTATTTCCCTGTTGACACGTGCATCTGAGAGCCCTGAAATGGTCAAAATCATGCAAAATTGTCCCAGAAGCTTTTAAGATTATGACAAGTATTAGCACTAAGCACCCTGTGATGCTTGAGCACCATGTAAGCAGTGAGTGGAGCCAAGCAGGATGCAGCCAGCACCACGGCAGGGGCAAGGGGGCACAGTGGGGTGTGAATGATCACTGAATCACAGTCTGATTTAGACATGAAAGGAGCTCAGGTCATCTGGTTCAGCCTCTGCCGAGGACCAGGCCAGCTCCATCTGAAATGTCATAGTTTCTCTTATAGGAATATTGATGAGTCCTCTTCTGGCACCTAGCTGAAATCTGTGCTGCCACACATCACCTGAGCACTATCCGGTTGGGATTTGTCTGTGTTAAAAATAAGTTCTCCTTTCTTTTCGTAAATAACCTTATTTCATAGTTCAAAATGTGGAGGTAGGTGTGGGGAGAGGAGCATGGGGAGGAGGGGGAAATCAGGAGTGTGAAGAGCAGGAAATACGCTCCCCAGCTGTGTAGATGAGAGGAGAGAAGGTGGACAGGTTGTTGAAAGAGCTGAGGATGTGTTATTTTACTTGCAGTAACCAATGAAACCAGTTAATAAAGGAATAGCATAATTTTTAATGCAGATGAAAGGTAGTCGAGAAAACCCAACATCTTCCCTGTCTAGCCTCAGGAAAAAACCCATTCTCTGATACTGATGCCGTCATGATAATATCACATTTTAAAAATACCTATACCTGTGCTGCTAGTAGTGCTAGGTTATTAAAAGGATGAGAACTGCTCACATTTGTATGGCAATTTCCATCACTGTGCCACCATTAGCTAGTGCATCACTGTCTGCTTCTGGGAAGAAACATCCAGGGACAGCCTCAACTGAGTGAACTGCCTGCTTAAGGACCATGGGCTTCATTTAGCAGATGAGGAAATGATTTGAAGTATCATCCAAGGTGTGAATAAAAAGCGTTGTCTGCTCTGCTTTTGGAGAAGGGACCCGAATCCCCTCTTGGAGGTTCAGGTAGAGTAGAAGCAGGAGCCTGGTGTGGTCTCTGGCTTTGGTGTCCCTCACTGCTCCTCTTCACGGTAGCAATATGGGCTCCATCCCAGACCTGGCTATGGCCAAGAACTGCCAGAAAAGAATTTCCCATCCCCTTGTGCACAAGCTCTGCGTATGAATTTGAGATTTAGCTCATCTTTGTTTCACCAACCAACATGTTCCCTCTTGCTTCATGGCTGGAGCTAGTAACCAGGCAGGGATGCTTTGGTGGGCTTGTGCCTTACTCTTAGTTTGGACTTGTTAGGGAAAGTGCCCCTTTGGGTGACTGATGGACCCAAAATCACCTCTGAATAGAGGCAGTGCAGTCCCAAGCAGCATGATGTGGGAACTGACATCAGGTCACATCTCACAGGAAGTATCGATGTGTCCGGGTCCAAAATAGCTTCGTAGTGAAGGTGCTGGTTTCCTTCCAAGGGCTGTGAGGATGGCTCCGTCACGGCGCTGAAGGAAACAAGGATGGGGTGGAGACTTGCCCAAAAACCACATGAAATATTTTATGGGTGAACTATGGATAATCCAGAGGAAATCAAGGGCAGGGTAGGATGGGGAATCTGCTGCAGACAGACAACAGGCTGCAGTCTTGGCTCATGCTGTGGGGTGTTTGGCACTTCTAGGGAAGGGTGAGTGCCAAGGTAAGTGGGCAGGGATGTGGCGTGTAGCACTTGGCTCTGAAAGGACAGGTTTCCTGTAGCCTTTAACACTACTGCTGTGTCGCTCATGAGCTCTTAAATAGGAACAGAAAGGTCACCACAGCCTTTCTCCTGACATGGGACTGCTCCTTGATGCTTTGCTGCCTGGGGCTGCCTTAACTCAGCCTGCCATGCCTGTGGTGAGCTGCTGAGGTCTGGCATCACCATCTTCTGAAAGATATGGCACCTCTTCCCACAGCCGGAAAGGAACTATGGGACAGGTCCATTCCCCTCATCCCGTGGAAATGCTGAGGGTTACAGGAGTTGCAACGTGGTCATGTCTGCACTGATAACGCCCTTGGGTGCAGCTGGCAAATAAATCCCAGCACCTTCCTGTGTGTCGTGTGGTTCCTTGGACCATCTGGTCGCACCTGAACCAAGCCCTGCTTGAGAGGAGCAAATCAGACTAGAAATAATTGCTCTCTCTGAGTGAGTGATGTGGGATTGCTGGTCTGTCCCCTGGCATTTCATGGTAGTGATCTCTCCCGAGGAGCAGACAGGAGAGGGCGGAAGAAAAATTGCACAGCAGAAATGAGTTGCTGGAGGCAGGTCCCCAGCATTCTTCTTTGGATAATTTTTCCAACTTCAATAAGCAGATATAAAAAAGGTGATAAATAGAAGAAATGTTTTTTCTCTTTTTGTTTATTTTAAATTCTTTTTTAAAATTCTAAATATTTATAGCATTAATCAAGTGAGGCTTGAATGACACTGAATGAGTGATACAGAAATTGTATTCCCAGTAATTCCATGTGGGCAGTTTGCAGTCAGTGTTTTAAATTTGATAGGGATTTTACTTTTTATTGGGGGGAAAAAAAAATAAATATATATGCACATACACACACAGATATATAAAATAACCACAGGACCTCTAATCCCAATGGCACAAGTAAGCACAGTGATTTTCTAGCGTTCATGGAAATGAAGCCCCCCTAACTTGGCAGCTTTGAAGTCAGGTTGATCCCAATTAACACAGGAGGAACAGTTTCCCATCCTTCAGTAAATTGGGGTACTGTTCCTAAGTGAAACACCCTGTAAATGCACTCAGCCTGTGTCTGATTTGGGTACCAGTCCTTTTGCACATCCACCCTGAAGGTAAATCCATTTTGATGGTAACCACAGACACTGGCAAAAAAGATAAATCTTTGTTTTGGGGGTTTTTTTCTCTCCATGCTCAATGATTTTTTTCAGGGGAGAAATGTTTTGGATGCTGTTGCTTGATTGAAAAAAAAAATCAAATAAAGCAGAAGCTGAGAAACTTTAGGCCTGATTCGTGACAACAGTTACAAGAGGCTTAGTGAGATGAACTTTCAGTGTTCCAGTAAGATAAAGTGGAATAGAAAATTGATGTGATAAAAGAAGAGATTGGTGAAATAGACATTTTTGATGTGCCATCCTGAAATACACTGTATTTCATTAAATTATTCCTTCACTCAAAGCAGTAACATTTAAGCACAATAAGATTAGGAATTTGAAAGACTTCAAGAGAGCTTCATTTCTCAGCGAGCACATTCAGGGACATTCTGACATTTAATTTCTTAGCAAAATGTAAAGTGAAGCTAGAAAATGGGACACAATTAACATTTGTTCCAAACTCGGATGCGGTTTTGCGTTGCTTCAAACAATGCCATCAGAGTTGAGGGAATAATTTGCTTGGAGACTTTGCCTATTTCTGCTTACAAATGCTTTGTGAACAGTGTGCAGTTTTCCTAGATACACCCATTCTTTTCTGGGACATGCTAGTTATTCATCAGATAAGTTTTATGAGTAATTCTCAGTCTTTCCTGGCTTGGTTCTATATTTAGCTTTTCTGCTGCGGTGGCTAATACTGAGTGGAGGCTTAGGTCACCCGTGACTATTTCTATTCTCTAAGTGTAAATACATATGGTTCTGAGCACCAGGCTTAACTTCAGATGTCCTCTAGTATCTGCTAATATACTCATCCTCTCCAGTGCTGCTCAGAAATAAATTTAAAGTGTACAAATACTAACTGACCTCAGCAGCATTTTGAGCTACTGTGGCAGATATTTGATGTACTGCTTTCTCAGTTCTAATTTTAAAAGCACAGAATACAAAAATCTGAAGCAACATTTAGCAGAGGTGGTTGGAAACTGCCTCTCACTCCCAGACTTCTCTTTGCTGTTGCCTTCTCTAGAGAGCAAGCTTAGGTGACCAGCCTAGACCGAAAACCCCATTTTGTTGAAATCCAAATCTTTATGATATGAATCCGGATTGAAATAAAAAAAATTTTAAAAACCAAACCCACCACAAACATCTCAGGCAGCATTTTGCTGAACAATCAGCTTCCTATCAGAAAAAAACCCAAACAACAAGCCCACGTTTTAGCAGCCACATGTCAGTCACTCGTATCTATTTCTGTACACCTGCAAATGTGCACTGACCCTCTATATTATGTCTGGGCTGAGTGCTGCAATTTATCTTAGATTTGCTACAATTCCTCTTCTTTCAGCAAGGTTCACACTGGTAAGCACAAAAGTCTGTTTGTGTTCTGATGAACCATGTTAGACCCTTGAGTGCATCACTGCCTTTCTGTGGGCTGCTGAGGGGCAGCACTGCTGTGTCTCTGCACTGCTATGCCCTACCATTTAAAGTCTTTTTTCACTGCAAACTGTTAGGGGATGAATGATGCATCGTTTGAAATGGAGATGTTACTGCATGAGAGTTTTCCTGTTATTACTGGGGGATCCATGTGGAATTCCAGGTCCATTCAGATCGCCGAGCACTGCAGTGGAAGTGTCAGGTGCTGTGTGTGCTTGCTCTATGTCTCCACGGGAGTTTCTCTGGATGTATGCTTTCTGTTACCCAATTCAGATGCTGAACATTGAAGTCTTACATGTTTGATTCAATATTCAACAAATAACGAGCACTAGAGGTACAGTTCTACATAGCATTAAAAAAGAATATCTCCTTGAGCTGTGAAAAGCAAAGCATCCTACAATTTTACCTTGAATTCGCCACCAGAAGGAAGTTTTCAGAGAAGGAGCCAGGCTAGTGTGGGACAATGGCACCTGCCTAAGTGACAAGAAGGGCTGAGATCCACT
The DNA here is from genome assembly GCA_022605575.1 of Laterallus jamaicensis coturniculus. Classification (NCBI taxonomy): domain Eukaryota; kingdom Metazoa; phylum Chordata; class Aves; order Gruiformes; family Rallidae; genus Laterallus; species Laterallus jamaicensis. Next base: position 5,142,381 of record JAKCOX010000014.1, read on the forward strand.
CCTGCCTCTGCTCTAGGCTGCCCCATGCCACTTTTCCTGGAGGAGGTTCGGAAACCCAGGTGAGGACCAGAGGACATTGGCATGAAGCTTGATGGTCCATGAGAGGAATTATGGCTGTCCTACATGACCTGAGGGCCTTCCTTTGGAACCTGTTTCCTCACCTCCAAAGCAGAGCTACGTGGCTGATCCTACCTCAGGGAGGTGATGGGCACTGAAGCAGTGCGGCATTTTGGTACATGGCGACAGCATGAGCAGTGGGACATATATACAAATCTACACTGGGTTTAATCCAGCTAGCTCTGGGGTGGTAGTTCATCTGCTGCAAGAGGCCAGGCTAGTATAGCAGTGATGTAATTCCTGCAGGAATTACTTTAGTGACCTATGGTTATTTTTTCTGCAGGATGTCTGAACAGACACCCTTTTTCAACCGTCCTCGGCAGCTGGTTGTTTTTCTATGGTCCATATTCCTCAGAAGTAAGTTTAGGTACTTAACTAAGGCACATGAGAGATTTGTGCACCTGCCAAGGTGCCCTGGTTTCAGCAGAGATAGAGTTAACCTCAGATATTCAATGGACTACAGTTCTATTTGCTCTTGTCCCTCTCTTCGCTGACAGCACGGGGCTGGAGGGTTCCACATTAATCATTTAGATTGGCTGTATTAGCAGTTCCCAGTGTGGATTTTCATTTGACTTTCTCTACACAACGTAAAGGGTCGAGATTCATGGCTCCCTGTGAGCTCATGCAATGTGCTCAAAAGTCCAAATGGGAAGGGGTTTCCAGCTCACCAGAGAATTGTCTGCCTACACTGTGCTCCCTCCACATGGTGTTAGCCTTTCCTTCCCTTCTGTTTTCCTCTTTCACATCATTTCTTCTAGTAGGACAAATCAGAGATTTGTGTAAAAAACTGTCTAAAAATGGTTGTGCTGCTCAGTGGCAGTGTCAGAGAACCTGTGTGGATGTGGTTTTAGCTTGATGAGCTGCAGGGCTGTGACATTTGTCATTGGATTTTTTATTTTTTGGGTTTTTTTAAGGAAGCTTCTTGACTCTTCACTTAAGAGACATGGAAATCAGAACAAATACCAGAGCCTATTGCAAAATCTGTTGGTAACCAGTAGGTCGAACTGGTTTGGACCATCTACTTTTACCATGCTTAGATGCTGGAACCTCGCAGAACAGACCATGGTCATATGCTTCAAAATCTAAGTAATCTCCTTTAGTAAAGATGGGGTGAGTTAGGTTAAAAAAATAACTAACATCTCTGCAATTAATAGAGGGGTTTAAAGGATGAGTGGGAGAATTACTGGTCATGACTCACTGGCCTGATCTGCTGCTCAAGAGCTCAAGAATCCCATTAACCAGACCTGGCCGCTGAATCCCACTGTTCAATGCAGGAATATCAGCATCCCCACAGTGATCTTGTGAACACAACAGGAGAACGGATCCATGCTGTTGCTTTCAGGTGCTTCTGCTCAATTCAGATTCAGATCCAGAGCTTGTTTCACCCTTGTTTTCCAAGCTTTTGAGGAAAGAAGAGTGGATGATGAAAAACTGCAGCAGCACAGGACGCGATGGCCCGTGTCAGTGGTGGATCACAGCAAAGGCCACCAAGAAGAAAGTGATTTTCTTTGCGGCTTTGTCTTTAGTTAAACAGTGAAGTCAAGAGAGATGCTGTTGAAATGAGAAAGCTGTGACGTTTTGGAGGAAGGGGACTTGCAGCTAAGTGGTCCTAACCTGAAATGACTACTACCATACACCTGTAACCCCAGCTACCCCTCTTTGAAAGCAAGTGCAGCGAGATGTGTAAAAACCATCTTATTAATGACAAACTGGATGACTATCAGACTCACTTGGAGCAAAACAAACCATTCTTTCCATGAAGCTTGTTCCTAGTGTGTTTTCCTGAGAAAATGGAAGAGGGAAGGATGAAGGCATGATAAAAATGAGAAGACCTGCCATGACTCTAAATTATATTTTACGTTAATCCACGTAAAAGGGACATATTCCAAGGAAAGGATGTGGCCAATAGTTAAAAATAAAATTTCAGTTTATTGCTACACAAGCTAAACGACGCAGCAGGCTGTGATAAAGTCTCTATAGACTGTGGGACCAGCGGCTTAGGTGTTCCTAGATGAATGCAGTGATACCATTTTAAATCAACTGCTTTCTGCTCATAATTAAACCATTGTGAATCAGAAACAACCTTGCCAACCACAATATGGGGATTGCTCTCCGTGTGGTCAGCTTGGCACTGAGGTTCATGCTGGAGCAGGAGGGAGGACGCCTTTTATTCCTGCAAAATGACCAATGGGAATAAATATTTCAGAGAATTTCTTTTAGCCAGCAACAATTTAAGATTTTTGGATCAGAATTAAGAAATTCTTCCAAGTCCAGCCAAAAGACGGCAGACCAGGGATTTACTGTAATATAAAAGAAAGAAAAATCAATCAGTTCGGCAATCTAGAAGTGAAGAAATCCTCCTATCTCTCCCAGAAATAAAGTGTGCTGAGAATTGGAGAATTACCAAGACAATGTATGCTCGTGGAAAGGCAGGTATGGCAATAAGGAAACCATTGTGAACTGCAGCAGATGTGGCTAGAACAAAAAGGATTAAGTAGAAAGAAGGGGTTTTGTCAGGAGCACAATTAAATATTTATCTTTTGTGTTCTGTCCTTAGGGAACTGCAGGGCAAACTGAACTTACCATTTTTCAGAGGACACATTTAAAGAGATTTCCACTCCCCTCAGCTGCATATGTGTTTGCATTGTCTCGGCGACTGATTTGTATAATGTAGTTGTTACGGTAGGCAACCAAGGATGAAGGAAATAGGTAATGCTGTTTGCTATTTTAATAGAGAGTGGCAGATTTGTGGTGTGTATCAGGGCACTGAGGTTTGTCATAGCATTTGGTTTTTGAAGTGGTAGTTTCCACCTTGTTTTCTCAAAAAAAATCATCGTATCAGTTTAAAAGAACCCAACAGATTGAGATCTTCGCTAGCAGGGCAGTGGGTTGAAGGGCTCTGTGCTTGGTAGTTGATACTTGAAGGGAAGCTGTCTGCCTCAAATGTGTGTGAAGGGCTGGAGACCAAAACCTGGCTTTACATCCATCTCCCTACAAAAATGTGTCCCTTGCAGGGACGAGAGTGATCCCCTTGATCTTGGGCACCACTGCTGCAAACAGCAGGAAAAGCCCAAGGAGGCTCCACGGAGACTGTGCTGCATGTCAAGGGACCTCCCAAGGATGGCCCGTTGCAGGCATTGCCATAGAACTTTGTACATTTCTCCATGCCCTCATACTCAGTTGTCACCTGGTCCAGCTTGCTCTGGACTGCCTTCTTGCCTTTTCTTGCAATCCATGTGTTGTTTTTACTAGGGCATGAACTGTACGACACAGTTCTCAAGGTTCAGAAGCTTTTGAGGATGGAGGCTCCCTACCTTCTCCACCTTGTCATCATTACTGGGAATAGTCATCTCCCCTCTGCTGGTCTTCCAAGGCATGGGAAATATCTTGCAAGTCTTTCTTCCAACAGAAGAGCACAGAGATAGCCAATGGGTTGGGACCATGACATCTGGTTTCCCCCAAACCCAAGGCTGACCAGCAGCTGCTGGTGAGATTGTCTTGTGTAACCCCAACCCCCATGGAATGGGGCTTCATTTACAGTTTGGCAGATCCTTGTGGTTCCACAAACTCAGGGGGCCTTGTGGGAGACTGCACAGTACAAACTGCTTATTGGAAACCATTTCCATGGTTTGAGGCATTGGTGATCACAAAGAAAAGTATTTCCCTTCAACCACAGCTGTGATTATTTACTGTGCTGAAAGAAAAGTATGACAATTCACTGTAATGCATGAACCTTTGTCCTTAAGCATCGTTATCAATGATTCTTGAAAAACAGCTCTGTTGCAGTCCAAAATTAATTTACTATCTTTTGTTTTCACAATTGAGCGTATTCTGCTGGTATTATGTTCTACTTACTTCCTCTAGTAGAAACACTGGCATTTTTTGTATTTTCTCAGTACTTAACAGTTGTCCTGGTTTCAGCTAAGATGGAGTTAATTTACTTTTTAGCAGTGAATGGAATGCCGTGTTTGGGTGTTAGGACAGGAGCAGTGCTAATAGCACCCTGATGTAGCACCTCTTCCATCAGAAGAGGAGTGGCCAGCAGGGACAGGGAGGTGATTGTCCCTCTCTACTCTGCCCTTGTGAGGCCCCACCTGGAGTACTGTGTCCAGATCTGGGGCCCCCAACACAAGAAGGATGTAGAACTGTTGGAGAGGGTTCAGAGGAGGGCCACAAGGATGATTAGAGGGCTGGAGCACCTGCCTTACAAGGAGAGGCTGAGGGAGCTGGGCTTGTTCAGCCTGGAGAAGAGAAGGCTGCAGGGGGACCTCATTGCAGCCTTCCAGTACCTGAAAGGAGCATACAAACAGGAGGGGAATCAACTTTTTAAAAGGGCAGATAATGGCAGGACAAGTGGGAATGGTTTAAAGCTGAAGGAGGGAAGGTTTAGATTGAATATTAGGGGGACGTTTTTTACGGAAAGAGTGGTGAGGTCCTGGAATAGGCTGCCCAGAGAGGTGGTGGATGCCCCATCCCTGGAGGTGTTCAAGGTCAGGTTGGATGGGGCCCTGGGCAACCTTGTGTAGATCCAGGCCTGAGGTTGGTGTCCCTGCCTGTGGCAGGGGGGTTGGAGCTTTATGATCCTTGAGGTCCCTTCCAACCCTTGCCATTCTATGATTCTATGATTCTATGTTTTTAATTGTTGCCAAGCAATCAAGGACTTTTTCAGGTCTTCATATTTCCCTACTACCGAGAAAGGAGGGGACACAGCTAGGACAGGTGACCCAAAACTGGCCAAAGAGGATATTCCATGCCAATTACGTCATGCTCAGTTTAAAGGGGAGACTGGGAGAAGGAAAAAAAATCCAGCTCCGGGATGTGCGGTTTTTGGGGACGGTCGGGTTCCGGGATGGCTATGGTCTGTACGGCCTAAGTTGTGTGGTTCGGTGAGAGACTGCATTGTGTATCACCAGTTTCTTGTATTTTGTGCTCTAAAGTCATGTTATCATTGTTGTGTGGTTTTTATCTTTTTCTGCTATTATCCTTATCCCAACACGTGGGGTTTTGATTTGGGTTTTTTTTCCCCTCTTTTCATTTCCCTTTCCTCCCCCCTCTCCCCCAACTACCTCCCCCCTCTTCTTTTTGTTAAAGGAACAAGCAACTGTGTGGGGCTCAGCCCTCGGCTGGGGCTAAACCACCACTACAGTGAAAAAATTGAAGATCTTTCTTCAGAGAAGTTATGCTAGAAATACTTTTGTGATCCATGCTGTTTGCTCTCGTGTGCCTGCCATGCACTGTGAGTAACTGAGGAAATTCTTGTGCACCAATAGCAGTAAATATTGGTGTCCACTTTCTTCCACAGAAAGTTATTTCTGTCCTTGTTCCAGAAACTGAAATGACTCTTGTTTATTTGAAAGGATTTATCTTAAATTGATGGTATTTTTTCCACCACAGTGGTTGTCAGGATCATGTTCAAGGACAGGGTGTGATTTACTTTTTTTAACCAATTTAAAAATACAGGATCATTTGGATTCAACCTGCCATAAAAATGGTGTGAACTGTTCTGCAACACATTTGATCACAAATAAGATGGCTAACCATCCTTGCTGGGTGCTGGATGGACCATGGTGAAGCCTAGAGCAGGGAGTGAGAGGTGTCTGTAGCTCTTTCTTGTGGTGCCTTTCCCTAGCCACCTTTGCTGAGTACAAAGAACAGAAACACTTTTCTTCAGATAGTGTGTGAGCCTTAGCTTATCCTTAATGGAGCTACAAGGATGCAAGGGAACTCTGCATTGCAGAAGATGGAAATTATTCTCTAAAATGGGATTTCTTCTTGAAGAAGAAATCAGTGGGAGCAAAACTCAGTTTTGGGTGTGGAGAATACTGCAGGGGCAGCACGTGTGCTGTGCCCAGACCCACATGTGCTGGAAGTGCTGGAGGAGGGTTTCCCTGCTGACAGCATGGCTGGAGCTCACCAAAGTCTGTCCGAGTTGGTGCAGGGGGTACCGCAAGCTAAAACCACCAGAGTCTAGAGATCAGAGTGAGAGCAGCTCCTCGCAGTCGAGAGCCGCATCTCCTAAATGTTAAGGGACATGTTGCAGGAGATGCTTAGCAGACACAAAAGGTCACCTCTGCCCAAGCTTGCAGCAAAGCAAAGGCCAACTATTTTTAACTTAATTTCAAGTGGGAAGCCTAAAGCCATAAGCTGGCCTGATTGCAGAAGGCCTGCTATAATCATAATGTGAACCATGACCGCATCCGCTGCAAGCTGCGTCCAGAATCTGTTCTGACCTCTGCTGATGCCATGACACCTGCAGATGGAGATGGGGCCTGACCTCATAAAGTCCTGCAAGCACTGCACTAAAAATCTGTTCCTGTCTTGGAGAGTTGCTGTTAAGAGACAGTAAGTTCATGAACCAAAGGTGGGGGTTAACGGAGAGAGACATAAATAATTTGCATTACTTAGCAGTTCTCCCATCTTCAGCTCTTCACTACTGAGCAAACAAGCAAGAGACTGATTGCCAGGCAAATGGGATGGATGCTGTAGGATGCATAGGAAAATGCTCTGCCTGGAGAATCCAGGGGTACTTAGGTATGTCCTCTACTGAACATGAAGCTGTGGCTCCAAGGCTATTTAAAAAAGTAAATATGCATACTTTGTTTTTCAAGAGAGCTCTGCAGAGGTCATGTTGATGTACCTGCTAGCAGGAGTGAAAGCACTGACAGGAGAAAGTCTGCATCTCCATTTTGTATGGCTTTCTTCACCCTGGTATTTGAGCCAAGAGAACCTAAGTTCTGGTTCTGAATCATTTCCTAACATTTCTCAATGCTGCTGTAGAAAGTGGGACTGCAGATGTAGGTTTCTGTTTGTACTTGTTCCTGGTATTGAATAAAAGCTACTGTGACTTTTTGGTGAACTTTATGAACCCAGCAGGATCTGAACATCATCTGGGATGGGTAAGCAGTGCCAGAGTTGCACCAGACTTCCTGTAAGTGCAGCTTGTCATCTCTCTGGTGTGACAAAATTGAGTCAAGAGGAAAATAAATGCAATTTTGGGCCAGCCTTATTCAGTTTGAAGCAGTATTTGCAGCAGGGCTACCCTCAAATTTACAGAGGGCACGTGGAATATCTTACCAGCCTGGCAATGCAGGCCTAATACTCAGCAAGGCACCCACCCTTTGTCCATGAGCGCTTGGCTGCTCTTCCATGCAGATATGAAAATGGATCACTCTGATCATGTCACTCTAGGGGACCTGGGGAGCAAGAAGGTTTTTTTCTTAAGAATAAGCTTGGAAGGGTTTTAACTAGAGGATCTATTTGTTTCCCTGATGGTTGCTAAGAGCTCAGGACAAAGCGTAGCTCTGGTCCTGGAGTGCCCAAGCTCATCGTTTCACTTGGATTGGCAGCCTGCAAACAAAGCTGATCTGTGCTGCAGGGTGGCTGCCAAGTACACCATGAGGTCACTGCCTGCAGCAGTGATGTTGGCGAGACTGGGAAGGTTTTGTATCCAAATTAATAAATGCAGCACAGCCTGGGCCTGATCTTGGCTGTCTTTCCACCAGCTCTTGGAGGAAGCGGTCATCAGTCTGACAGCCCCGTCTGCAGCTTATGGCCCGCTGCAGCATCTTGTCAGCAGAGTGAACACTACCAGTCCCCCAAATAGGTGACCCCATGGTTGGAATTGCTGTTGGATCATCTGGCTCCCATTCAGCTCCCATTCCACAGCTGCTGAATGCACCAATGTCTGCCTCAGTACTCGCGCAGGTGACCCCACAGCTCAGCTCCCACATCAAACTGCATTTCCAGGGAAAGTTTTGCTATTGCAGTGGTGGCTGCGGAGGTTAATGGGCTTGCCTAGAAATTCCCAGTGAAAAACAATGACTCTCTGGGGATCTCAGTACAGGACAACTGTTTGGGGATCCCAAACTGCATCACAGTTGACATACTGCCCTCAGTTTTCTACCAAGGCACGGAGATGTTACGTGGCTTGTTAGAAGCCATTACAGAGCTCTCAGCATGGGAGGCTCCTGGGCTTGCTCTTTCGGTGAGAGGCTTAGATCTGCAGTGAAGTGTTTCTGATAGGGCCCTCTGACAGCTTGCTCAGACCAAGATGCAGTCAATAATCAGTTTAAATAGTGTCCTGAGCTGAACTGTACACTTGTTTTATGTGCACAGATGCACACAAACCATTGTACATTTGAGGTTCCCGTGTAGCGAAGACTCAATGTTTTCCAACTCCAACACAGATTAAATCTTCTTTTCAGTTTTCTTCAAAATTTTGCAGTGGGGGTGAAATTAGTATCTCTCAGCTCAACATCAAAGCAGGCAACCAGACCACTAACTCAGGGATCGCATCCTGGTGCATGCAGGTCAGCTGCACCGCCACACTGGAGTTGCAAGAGGGATGGGGCTCTCTCTCACTTTTTCCACAAGAAACAACGTATCAAATGCTTCCTTCTCCAGGTTGGCAAGGATGGAGCCCTCTACACAGCCATACCCTTGTGCAGAGCCTTTCCCATGTATCACCCTGCCCATCATAAAGCACCACACTAGGTGTTTGTACCTAACAACCTCTCTCTGCTCTTTGGGGCGACAGCCCCACAAGTCAAAACCAAGTTGTATCTCCATAGCATCCTTCTGTGCACCCTTGCTGGGCGCTTTCCAAGGTTGGCCATTACAATTAATAATAATTAAGAATTAATACAATTAAAAATTAATAAAATTAAAAATTAATAATAATTAAAATAATTAAAAGCAGCAAGGGGATAAATGCCTGTCTCAGTTAGTTTCAAGGCTGTTGCAGATTGCACACTCCAAATCACAGAAGGGACCTGATGCCATACATGAGGAACAATAGTTTAAAAAGTCCTGGCCACTTCCCAGAGAGCTGAAGTACTAATTAGGGCCACGGACAGTCAGCTAATTCAGACCTTAATGAGCCCTAAGGGACGGTGAGATAACACAAACTCAGATGGGTACAGCACTGCTCAGCCTTGAAGCAGTGCTGTTTTATTAATAAGAGCCTTGACAATAGCTGTACCATCGTACATGCAACTGGGAAGAAGCTGTGGAAGAGGAGCCTGAGAGGCAACTCCAGCCTTCTCTAATGGTGTATTTCACCCCCTAAAAAGCCAGGTGCACACAGCACGATTTGAGGTGTCTGTAGTGGAAGCCCAGAAAGCTGAGAAATTGGGTTGTTAGTCCCTGGGTTGCAAAGAGAAGTTAAACCCATCAATGTTTAGCTGAGACCAGTCTTCCTCTTGTTTAGGACTTCGGAGTGGACATTGAATTTCTTCTCGAGGTGGTTACTATTGGGTTTTATTTAAAAAAATAAAATCCACAGTGCCTTTCCTAGCCTTCATTTTCTTGGGGAGCATCTTTTGTCCAGGCATGGCAAGGATCTTTGTGTGTGCACCAGCAGGCTTGTGAGCTGGATACAAACCAGATGTAAGGCAGAAAACTGGAAAAAAACCCCTCAGAGCTGTGCTTGCAGCCTGCTCCCAGAGAGGTCCCCATACCTTTTTATCACCTTCAGTTAGCTTTATCTGACACGCTATAGATCCTTTGCTGTCATGTATGTGGCCCTTTCCAGCAGAGCCCTCCTCTCTTGGATATTTGCTCTTTTGAAGCATAACTAAATTATTTCGAGCACAAACAATGAGATTTCCTTTTAGGGGGTGTCCTGGCAAACATGGGGCCACCCGTGAGCTCCAGCCAAGCTGCTCAGCCAAGGCAAATATTCCCACTTGCTGCAAACCCAGACGGAGGTGTTTGCTCCTGAGCGGAGTAGCAAGCATTGCTGCTCTCTTGCTCCCTCCCGCCTGTGTGCAGAGACAACCCTGGGCTTCCTTCGGGGCAGTGACAGGCAGGATCTGGCCTTTAATCACAGGTTTCCATGAGGGCTTGTGCCTGCCTGGCTGTAGCACCAATTATCTCTGCATTTAGCCTACCAAGAAGTTAGGGGTAATTGACATAATTTTGCTTCAGAGCTCATTTTTAATGAATTAAATTTAAATTTAATTAACTATTTCTCACATTTTAGTACTCTTTTTTTTTTTTTTCTCCTTAGTAAGCTAAAATGCTAATTGTGGAGCAGAGGAGCATGATGCTAAGTTACTTTTCAAAGAGGGCAATGGAGAGGAGGCAATCTCTGCACAGGGGATGGGTCCCTCCCGCCAAAGGAGCATTAGGTCTCATTTAATCACAGAATCAATCGTTAATGTTGGAAAAGACCTTCATGATCATCCAGTCCAACCACCCCCTTACCACCTCTATTACTCACTAACCCATGTCCCTAAGTACCTCATCCAACCTCTCCTTGAACACCCCAAGGGACGGTGACTCCACCACCTCCCTGGGCAGCCCTTTCCAGTTCCCAACCACTCTTTCTGAGAATTAATTTCTCCGCATTTCTAACCCAAACCTCCCCTGGCACAACCTGCAGCCGTTCCCTCTTGTCCTGTTGTTACTTATCTGCGAGAAGAGGCTGACCCCCAGCTCACCACAACCTCCTCTCAGGTAGCTGTAGAGAGCCGTAAGGTCTCCTTTCAGCCTTCTCTTCTCCAGGCTTTACAGTCCCAGTTCCCTCAGCCACCCCTCATCAGACTTGTGCTCCAGCCCCTTTCCAGCCTGGTTGCCCTTCTCTGGACATGCTCCAGGGCCTCGATGCCTTTCTTGGAGTGAGGGGTCCAAAACTGAACCCCGTATTTGAGGTGTGGCCTCATCAGAGCTGAGTACAGAGGGATGATCACCTCCTTGGTCCTGCTGGTCACGCTATTCCTCATACAAGCCAGGATACCTTTGGCCTTCTGGGCCACCTGGGCACACTGCTGGCTCATGGTCAGGCGAGTGTCAGCCAGCACCCCTGGATCCTTTTCCTGCATGCAGCTTTCCACCCTCCTGCCCCAAGCCTGTAGCACTGCCTGGGGTTGTTATGACCAAAAGCTCCCTTCCCTTACTATTGGGCCCTATTTTTAGATACATGGATTTCATTACATGTGTATGGGAACCCTCCTGGGCTTGTTGCAGCTCATTCTGTAAATAAAAACAGCCTCTTCTTCTTCAGATTTCTTCAAACTTGATCTTGCTGGGAGCCCAGGAGCCCCTTCCCCGACATGTAACCATCGCTCCATTGATGAGTGCATCCCTTTTGTCACTAATCCTTTCAAAATGTAAGCAATGTTTATTTTCTACTGCACATAACAGCGTAGGCCTATGTGCTAAACCTTTGAATATTGAGTCAGTGTGGAAAATGAGCAAGAAGTTGGGTGTTATCTCACCTGGAAAGGTCAGTCTGGCCATTGGTAAGAAAGGTTAATTTGGTTTCTTTGCTAAAATAAAGGATGATCCTTACCCTTGTTTACACAGCTCAGGAACAGCTCCTGGCTTTGTAAGTCAGGATCACACCCTTCCTCTCATTGCTGAAGTGTGTTTCCTGAGAAAGTACAACCTGTCTCCTCCATCTGCCGCTGCGATCAAAATAGCTGGGAGGGTGGGGGGGAGCTCGCCTCCCCCTTCCCTACGCCTGAAGTGTTACTCAAAATCCCAAGCTGCGTGCGGCACCTGCTACTCAGCCCCTGCACCAAGGGCTCGGTGCTTCCCAACACGGGTCAGGCTGTGCTGCTGGTGGGGATAATCATCCTGCTGGGGCACGCAGCTGCACAGGGCCGGGAGTCGCTGTGTTCCCCATGTGTCATCAGATGCTGCATGGAGGTACCCAGGCAGCTCCAAACGCGGATGCTGTAGTCCAGCGCGCTGCCGTGCTGTTACCACAGGTGGTCAGCAGGTTCTTCCTAGCTGTATTCTGTCCTTTGCATCTTGTCAGTGTCAACAGCACCCCTTGCATATCCCACCCAGGCAAACATGCTGTTTGCTACTACCTTCTCCTCTGCTTCTGTCCTTCTCCCTCCAAGGGCAGCATGTCCCTCCAGCCCACACCCAGCTCTAGTGTTTGCTGCATGGGCGGTTTCTGATGCAGCATGGCAATTAGAAATGGCTGCAGCATGGACGGGGGGAAAAAAAAAGCATATTTTGGCCTACTGAACTTTGTACCACAGAATAATGGGATATGTTGTAAATTGTGACCTTTTAATCATTATTTCTAGCATGAAATCTTGAAGTTCTTTTTGCTAATCTTCTTGATACATGAACCTTTGAAATTTCATTTTGCAATCTAAGGTCATTAAGAAGAGCATGAAGTAGTACCAGGTTTGAATGGAGGCCTATGAGGTTTGGAAGAGTCAGAGGACTCACAAGACAAATGCAGGTCACGAAGCAAGTCTGTCTCATTGCAGAGCTTTTGCCTTAAGAAGTACTTTTGGACCAGATACATGATTGCTCACTAATAGCCCATAGGGTATTCCATTTTCTTGTTCTTTCAAGTGAAACCTGCTATGTCATGCAGATGTTTCAATCGAAGTTGCCCAGTGTCGGTGCTTCTGAGTCACCATCTTTTAGGCAGTAGCTATTGGAAGTCCCTTCGCCATTTCCAGCTGCCAAGCCATTTAAGAGAACTTGAAGAGTTTTAATCACAGATGGAAGAAATTACCCACCACTGCACACCACCCCCCTTTTCCCACACATCTTTCTTTCTTCCATACTTCCTACATCTCCCACATCAGTTCCTGGCTCCATCTGATTTTGGCACTCAGCAAAACTGGGGACCCAAGGGTAATGCCTGGATGGAGATGGGAATTCGTACCCTTTCTCCTGTGCATTCTCTGCTCCTTGACCCTGGGATAGAAAAAGGTGCTGTGTTACTGCTGTAAGCATTATCCTGGAGGTCTCTGCAGCGGCATGGCCACTGACTTTTGGAAGTATCTTAGTGCCATAGGGAAGATGGGATTTCTGATAGATATGATGTAACCCCCTGGATTCTCAGCATCTTATTTCCAGCTGAAATGCAGTATTTGTGGATGCTCTGCTGGATTAATTTAATCAAGGTATCTAGGTGGAAACAAATATCTTCTAAGCATTGACATAGTTGTTACTTATTTCTTTAAAATCACGGGTATTAGAAGACAAAAAAAAAACCCCAACAAACCCAACCCACAAACCTCAAAACCATGTGCCTGTAAGACTCATGAAGCAATAACCTTCCAGTTAAGTCTGGTTTCCTGGCACCATTGCTCACCCCTAGCAGTGAAATACATGGAGGATGGGTCAGTAGTCAAATGGAAAGTGAAGGGATGTAACAATCCAACAGGTACTTTGCAGCCTTGTCCTTAATAAAAACAAGTAGGTGGAAGAGCTGGGTTTGGACTCCTCATCACTCCCTCCTCCCTTTTCACCTCTGACTTACTCAATGTGGAAATGTTACAATTTGGCAAGGGCTGAACAGGTATTTTTTCCTCTCCTCCCAAGCCAGTCCTCCTTCCTTCCCTCCCACTCCTCAGCTGCACTCCTGGGCTGCATCCTTGTCCAATGATTTGGGGCCCAGAAGGGCCCCAGTCAGTCAGTCCCCATCTGGAACCCCTTGTCCCTGGGTTTTGCCAAGTGCCTCATACACGCAGTAGATAAGCCCTGCTTTGTATTTTCCCTCCTAACCACTGTTTGATGGTCATTTCCTGGGACAACAATAGAAGAAAAAGAATTGGCAAAGCTCATGGGAATATCAGACTGTGAAAATTCAACTGCTGACATTATCAAGGAGAAGAAATGTGAAGTAGTTACACACTTTATTTCATTAATGTCTTAATTGATTTCACAAAATGTATTTGCAGCCACTTAAAGCAGTCTCTCTCTGCTGTTTGTGAACTGAGAGTACAAAGTGAGAGCATGGAAGGCAAAGCTGGTGCTTGCACAAATAAATGAAAATGCTTCTATAAAGTTACCTGAAAGAAAAAAAAAAAAAATCAAATTTTGTTCTGCTGCTGAATTTCTTCCGAAATACAAACTTTCTGCATTTCCAGTCTCTGTGAAGAAGACCCATTAATAACAATTTTTTCCCCATTAATAACAATGACCTAAGGGACAGTCAGAACAGAAAAACCAACTTGGTAAATCTGGGGGTATTTTTAATCAGGAAAAACCCCTCATCAATCTGTTGTCATAGATGAATGCTAGTGAGAGAATTGGGATGCAGAAGTGCAATGGAGTTGTCATACGAAGTGTGTCCCCTTTCAAAAACACCTCCAATGGTGTTTATGTTTTTGTATTGATTTCAAGAAGCCCTGGCTACAATACAGGTCCTCATTTGGCATGAGTGCTTCTCTTGAGATGTTTTCCAGGTGTTTTTTTGAACACAGATGTGGAGTTGAGAAATGAAACCAGCAAAGGACATGGCTTCGAAGGTTAACCCACTGCAATGGTTTGGCAGGGCTTTGTTGGCATCTTTGCCCAGACATCGTTAGCCAAAGATGCTGCTCTTCTCGGGAGGGAAGAGCCCTTCTTCCCTTGCTTTCGCTCTAAGAGTCTAACACACACCCAGACAATATGAATGGTGCTCCTGGAGATGGGGAGTGGGGTGTGTGTGTGTGTGTGTTTGTGCAGATCACTCAGTGTGAAAGAAAACAATTTTTTCCTGCCATTTGAAGTGAAGATGGGCTTTAATAAGAAAGGGCTGCTGGGCAGAAAGGGATGCGCCCTCCCTTACAGCTGATGGAGATAAGGCCAGATGAGCCAGCACAGCCCTGGCAGGCACTGGGTGTTTCCCTCACTGAAGTGCAATCCCAGGTTATATGTCATGGGGGTCTCCCTGTTTCTACCCTCTTTCCCCCCCTCCCCACTCCTACCCCTTTCCCCCCCCTCCCCGTCCCTGCATCCCACTGGGTGTTTTTTGCTGGACAGCTGTCAACTGGCTGGCCAGTTCGAGCACCCCCATGTAAAGCTTTGATTTTGAAAAGCAGTTTAGGGCTGAATCCAGGGTATTAAGGGTCTTTCTACCTGAGCACAGTGGACATGGCAACCATGAGCCATGGACCAAGGTTATTTCTTCCTGTGTTTTTTCAGCATGTGTTTCTCTGAGTGGTGTAAGAGAACAACCTGCATGGATGAAGATGGAAGGAGTGTGAAGTGCTGACCCTCATGATTATTGCTTTTATAGCTTCCAACTATTTGGGGTTTGGGAAGAGTTCAGGCATCTGAAAATGCATTGTCTTAGAATTTGACAATACAAAAATCTGGAGGAGAATGTATTAAACATTTGCTTTTCATTAGCACAAGCTCATTAAACAATTTAGCTAGTGCTTGCAGTACCAAGAGTGTGCAGCCACACACTATTTTGAATTTTCCCTTGTTTTTTTCTGCCAAGTTCTAGTTTCCAGACCAGCTTTATTTTTTGAGTGGGAACTAAGGACTTCTGGACAATGATGTCAAGCATCATCCACTGGACTTGCTAATTTGTGGCTAGATTGTGCAACTGTTAGCGAGCCAATGTGACTAATTTTAGATGTGCCTCACAGGGTGAGTGCAGGACAGCTTTGCTTAAGTACAGGCTAGAGGAACGGCCCTGAGCACGAGGATTAATTGCCTGAGAATTTAGGACAATCATGAGTAAGGCTCATATGATGTAGCCCTTTCTTTAAATTCTGTGTTGTTAGTGTGAACTTTGCTGTAGCCAGGGGCTTCCTGAGAATATTCTTTACCGAACACCCAGTCCCTAAAACCCTTTTATTTCTCAGAAGCAGAACCTCAGCCTTTCTGTGGTTTCAGCATACAGGCTGGGAAAAGGGACTTTCTCCTGCTTTGTAGCAGGTTTGTCTCTTTGTCATTATCCTTCTCGCATCTTTGTTGGATGTAGACTTTGTTTTCCTTTAATAAACTTATTTTTAGCTCAATAAAGCATACTTGAGAAACCAGCCTTCCCAGGCAGTCATGCTGCTGCCTAAGCAACCATATTCTTTCTGGAGCATTTCACATAGGGTGGGGTATTTTTCCCCCCCTCCAGCAAGTAGAAGAGCTTCCCTGAAATACATGTGGTGCTTGGACTGGAGTTTTATTTCCCAGGAAAGGCTGAAACTGTAAAACCCTGACTGAGACTAGTGAAGTGAGGGTTGGAGGGAGAGTAGCTGGTATACAACCTCAGTAAAACTGGGACCATGCGGATATGTCGTATCCAGAAAGAGCAAAACCTGACTCAGCTTTCACTCAGCAGAAGCCCAATGCTGCCTGCTCATCCCCCACTTCCCTGCTCCGAGCACAGGCTGGGCTGTCCGGAGGTGAGCGTGGGTCCATCTCTCCAGATCCCTGGTGAGGCTTATGAGGGCTCACAGGGGCTTGGGAGGGATTTGTCTGGCAAGACTGGAGAGAGCCTGGCAAGAGGAAAGCTGGAAATCTGATAGGAAATCTGAGAGGAGACTTAGTGCTGAGAGGATTTGTGCAGGAGAGTCAAAAAACTGAAAGCAGAGTTTACAATGTGGTGCAGAGGTGCAGAGCCTGGCGTTTGCCCGATTCATTTGGAGGAAGTTTCCTGGTGGACTTCGGTTCGTGCTGAGGGAGGCCCGTGTCCAGCGGGACTTTGCTGGGTGAGGGGAAAGCTCGGGCGCCTTTCCCGAGGGCAGTGCGGTGTCCCCACCATTACAGCAAGCCATTCCAGCAGGATCCTGCAGCCAGCTGTGCAGCTTTGCCACCAGAGAGCTTTGAATGGAAGAAATGTGGGCGAACCATCACTGCAGCCCAGGGAATGAGGAGAGACGGGCCAGAGCCAGCGGCTGTGTCTGGCTGGTTCTGCGCAGTTCATAAGAGGAGGTTTGCCTGGCCTCATCCCTTCCATTGGGCCTTCCTAAAGGACTTCCCACTTGCTATCTAGTTTGGGATACGTTTTTCCCCTCAGTGCTGTCATTTTGTCATCACAGCTCCTGACTGCTCAGTGCTGTTCACTCAGAGCTCAGGTTTTTTCCCACATGCATCAGCACCTTGATGCCCCTGGTGCCATGGGTACTGCCATATCCATCACTCCCAGAAATCATGCCTTTGCCCACCAGCAGCAGCAGCAGTTTCAACCTCCAAGTCCACTGCTGAGGCACAACCCTCGTAACATGCCTCTGCCCACCTGGAACTGCTCGCTGGAGACCGGCTGCAGTGAGAGAAGATGCTCAGGAGGAAGATAACAGCCTCTGTACCTCAGCAGGAGACAGGTTTGAAGGAGGGAGCTTTGCAGATGCTTATGGAGGGATGAACACAGAGAAATAAATGCTTGAGAACTGGATGCAAAGAGGCAC
Organism: Laterallus jamaicensis coturniculus; assembly: GCA_022605575.1. Classification (NCBI taxonomy): domain Eukaryota; kingdom Metazoa; phylum Chordata; class Aves; order Gruiformes; family Rallidae; genus Laterallus; species Laterallus jamaicensis. Next base: position 5,159,597 of record JAKCOX010000014.1, read on the forward strand.
CCTGGTTCGTTTGGAAATGGAGACTGACAGGGATTAATGCAGGGTGCAAGGTGATAGCTATCAGGGAGTGGGCTGGAAAGGGGTCTTCGAGGGAAACCTGGGAGCCCTGCGACCTGGAGGGCCTCTTATCTCACAGCTCTTTCCTGCGAGCAGGTGAAGTGAGGAGGCCATGGAGCAGGGCTTGGAGCTGCCTGACAGAGAGGCATGGTGCCCTCTGCCCTCTGACTGCGGGTGCAGAAGGGAGGGTGCCACAAAAAATTACTAAATGCAAAGAGAAATTACTAAAACCAGCAAAAGTTGAGAAGGGGCTGCTGTGTGCCTGCCATGGCCATGGCTCCCAAGCCATTTCCAAGATGTGCGAGCTCCTTTGGACTAACTTCAGACTAACCCTTCAGGAAGAGCTGCGGCGCAGGGCTTGGCTGTGCAGCAGGGAGTAAAGTCACAGAATCACAGGGGTTGGAAGGGACCTCAAGAGCTCATCGGGTCCAACCCCCCCGCCAAAGCAGCTCCCCAGCTCACACGTCAGCGTCCAGACGGGTCTTGAATCTCTCCAGAGAAGGAGACTCCACACCCCCCAGGCAGCCTGTCCCAGGGCTCCCTCACCCTCACTGTGTAAAAGTTCTTACAGCTTTTGCTGTGCTATGCCTGGGCATCCAAGATGACTGATGGAATTCCTTATGCTGACATGCTTGAAACGGCCTTAGTCCCCTAATACACCACCCCCTTCCAACCCCTTGGTCTTCCAGTCCAGCCATTTACCAGCTTCATCACTGAACCAAGTAACGACGCTGCTTCTTCAAGACCAGCTTTAAGTGGATATGAGACATAAAAATGGAACAATTTTCTTTAAAAAATTTTTAAAAATCAATCTATTTTACTTTGGCAAGCATCACTATGTCATTAAGACACCCCCACCCTCCCCCTTCTCTTGCTAAGCCTTTTTATGGTGCCTGCAGTCTGCCCGCTCTTTGCTCCGAGTGCTCTGCTAGACCGGACAGTAGCTGTGGTTGGCTTTCTTGGCTGGATTTTCTATGCTGTTTCACTTGAAGGTTCCCAGCCGTGATGTTTGGATAGAAACACTGCAGAGACACGGTTATTTATTTAAACCATCTGCTTCCTTTGGCACAGAGGTAGCCTATCGCAACATCGCTGTTGGGCTTCAAACTCTTGGCACACCTGGCAGCAGCCACACATCAGCAGAGATGAGAGACCAGATCCTGATGTCCAGGGCAGCTCACGCTGCTGTGGTGCAGGTATAAATAATGCTGATCTCTAAGGCAAGGCCCTCTTTCTGCTGCCCTTTCTGGATTTCTCATCCTCAATTTGGGATCAGCACCGGAATGATAACCAGGCTGGGGTGTGGGGGATGGAATCCAAGCTGGCATTTCTGCAGTGGTTTGTATCAGCCTGTCTCTTCCTGAGCAAGCTTTTTGTTTGTGTTTGGTGCAGGCTGAGTGTGGCCTCCACCCCTCTGTGTGACCAGGTGTTACTAACATGCCTTTTCATGAAAAGCCAAAAGAATGACAGAGCCAGGGCAAAATCCAGCGCTGAGCAGTCACTCACCCCGGGGCTCTTACTTCGGGCTTTTGGCACTGTTCCCCAACTGTGAAACATCCCCATCAGCTCCCATCCCTGACTGCTTACAGTCAGGATCTAAGAGTGGATCCATCAGTGTGAAGAAGCACTCCGACAGCGAGCGTGGGTGCTGCCTCTGGGGCATGAGCTCTGATTTCCCTCTCCCCCTGCCAACCCCCTCCCACCCCCCTCCAGGACACAACATGAACACCATTCCTGCTACCTCAGGTTCCGCAGTCTGGCTTCCCACCCGTTGGTAAATCAGCGGGGTCAGCACGCTTGAGGTGCAAGAAGTGGACAGGAAAAGCCAAGTGCCTGTTTCCCTCTGCCCAGTGAGGTGAGGGCTGCTGCCACCCACTCCAGGGTCAGACCACTCAGAACAAGCACCCTGCTGCTTCCTGTCCCGAGATGCCATTAGTGGAACCCCTGGGTAGCAGAGTTACGTGTGAGGCTGAAACCACTCATCTGTAATCAGGCAAGAAAATCAAATGTGTTTAATGGTACATCCAGACAGTAACAGTGCAGTCAGTGTAACTACACTAGCAACACTGATAACAACAGCACGATGCATCCTTGAGCAATCTGGCGATGAAGCCGGTGCTGTGAGCAGCAGGCACGCCATACACCATTAGCCAGCCCCTTCTCTGTGGCATACAAACACCTCTTGCTTTTCTCCATTGGTTGGCTTTTGCTCCTGCCAGTGCCTGACAAGCAGGCTGCTCCGGGCTGGGGCAGGTGCTGTGGGCAGGATACATACCTTCATGTCAAAGCCCCCCATCATCAACTCTGCAGTCACCCGTACTGTAGCCAGCAAACAGCAGATGCCTTTGGGTGGTGATTCGGGAGGACAGAACGTGGTGGCTTTGTGGGGAGCCTGCACACTCGCAGTCCTTTGAGATCGGGCACAAACCATCCTGGGAGCAGAACCAGAGACCACGCCACCTGTCTCAGCTCTCACCACAGCTACGAGTACTTATTGTATTTGCTCCTATTTTCTTTTCCTGGTCCAAAGACTCTGGATTTCCTTTGTATAGCGTGAAACCACCGCAGCAGCAGCGCTGGCCAGGGGCTCCTCTCTTGCTGCCCTGTATCTGTGGGGGAGTGAAACTTTGAGGAAATCAGTGCGTTGGTCACATATTCCCTCAAAAAGCAGCTTGTAGGATAAGGGATAAGGCAGGCAGCAACGTGGTTGCAGGTCTCCTGGACAAGATGCAGGAAGAGCCCTCCTGCCCAGGAGGACGCACAGCACCAACCCACATAATGCACACCAGTGGCTTTGCCTATTGGACGTGGACTCGTGGGGACAGTCACAGGCTTTTGTGTCCCCAGGTGCCCACCAGGAATGCGACAGCCCCCTGCAGCTGCCCATGCACACCAACACTACACAGCTTGGCTCTGGCTAAGCCAAGAAATAAATTGTGAAAGACAAGTGATGTGTTTTAGGCCAGATGAGGCAGCAAGGGACAGATTTTTTTACAGCTGTGCTACTGGTGCATTTTTGTCTGTCCTGTCCTTCCCTGGACTGGGAGATGCTGTAAAAACAGCACAGCCAAGGTTTGGCTGGGGAGCGGAGTGTGCCGTGAGGCTGCTCACCTTTGGCACAGGAAAAGCACTGGTCTGGCTGCTGGGGAGCTAAAAGAGAGCAAACGGCACCTCTGCATGTATCCAGCTGCCAAACGGAAACAGAGGACTCTTGTGGTAGCACAGGTATGTGGAAAACACTTTAAGGGTGCTGAAATACCTTCGGCTCAAAGAAACCCGCGGCCTTGGCTGCAAAGGAGGGACTGGTGGTGGACATGCAATCAAGTGTCTGGGTCAGCCCGCGTGGAGTCAGAACTAAAACCCCTGGGCTGAACTTGAACCACACATCTCCAGGGGCTAGCTCTCACCCAGGATGATGAACCAGCCGGTGCCAAAGGACCGGCGGAGATAATGGCAACTTCGCGTCTGTAAATGACTTACTGGTTCAAACCTGCAGTGAATGTGATCGAGCATCAACCCAGCCTAGCTAAAACCTGCCTTACAAATCCCCATCCTCAGAAGGAAGAGACACTTCCCCTATGTGACAGACATTTCCAGTCTGGCTCAGGGCAGCCACTAAACCCAGGGTCAAGTACTGCTTTCGCTTAACCTGTAATGAGCCTGGGGTAGGTCACTGGGGTTGTTCCAATTTAAACCAGTTCAGGAAACAGTTGGGAATGGGATAATTTTTTTTCCCTTTTTTCTTAAAAAAAAACCCCTCAGTTACAGTTCTAGGGCAAAATCCCACTGCATGGCTGCTGTATGGATTTGGTGTCACCACCCAGTGCAAACCGTGCTGTGGGCAAGGGCCAACGCCTTTCTGATTTCCTGTGCCCCTGCCAAGGCCTGAGCACACCCGTATGCACCCGGCAGGGAGTTGCTGCACCAAGGAAAACTTCATGGCTTTTGTAAAAGTGAGCTAAAAAGAGAAGTACATGCACCCCTTACTGCGTCTCCAGATGGAAAAAACAAAAAAAGAGACTAAAACTCTTCTGAAGTTGGAAGTTAAGCCAACTTCCAGGAGCAGCCAGGAAGATAGCACTGAGTCTCCTGGAGCCCAAGTTATTTCTAAGCCTGTTTAGCACCATTATTCACTCTGAAAAAACACCCTAAATCCTAGCAAAAGCGCACGTTCCCCTCCAGCTGTAGAACAGTACAAAAGCCAGCCAGGTACTAGCTGTGTATGTTATAGCTCCTGCCATTATGCAACCAGGCAGGAACGTGCCTCTGTATGGAGACCTGCGTGTGTCCAGCACTGCTCTCTGCTCTGAGAGTGATGCCCAGCTCTTCTCCACAGCTCTGAGCTGCAGAGGTAGCCAGTGGTGGCACCTGCTCAACACGATGCTGTGGACCAGAGTGCTCTTTCGAGCACTGATGTTTTATGAGACCAAATGTTCCTGTGCAGGTTTAACTTCTGTATAAATATTCTACTGAATGAAAAATTAAAACCTCATGGTGTTCCTGTGTTGGGAGATCTTTTTGTTGCTGTTGTTGTTGCTGCTGTAACCAGTACTGAAAGAGGAAAGTGCTCCACATCCTGCAGGCAAGGCATGTGCCACTGGATGCTGGTGCTAGAGGGATGTTTGGAAGTGGGCAGTGAGGGTTCTCGGGAGCATTTCTGAGCTGCTGCATGGCCCAGTCTGAGGAAAGGGTTGAGCACAGAGACCCTGTCAGACCTGCAAGAGGTAAAGTGTTATGGTGGCTCTGAAATAAGGTGCAAATCTTCAGGATGCACTGTGCCTGGAAAGAACTGGAAAAAAAAAAGGATGGGAACATTAAAAGCATTTAAGAAATACCATGTCTCTATCTTCTGTAGTGAAGGTAGGAGGCAAACACAGTTTTACAGTTTGTACCTGCAGTTTTTGGGGAGATTCTATTTGCAGTTAAGCAGCTAGTGTCCTTCTGTAGCAGCGAGGGACTGCAAAACAACTGGACAGCATGTAGGAATGCTTTTGGTAATGCCGATGATTCCCACTGCATCCCCAGCAACATGCAATTCCAGTTTGTTCTTTAACAATCCAGCACAGATGGCGCATTGCTTGGGAGGATGCTGCTCCTGTACTTAGTGCAAAACCTGCTGCTGCTTCTTAGCTACAGAGTAACATGAAGATGTGTTGTTTGGGGCAGATTGGGATCTGTAATCCCAGCAGCACGGGTCTGATTGGAAATCTGAGTCCTTAAAAAGGAAGAGCTTGGCTATAATACCACAGCTACATGCGCACACACACACACACACACACACACACACACAAACCGGAGATGTACGGTGTCATCATACAATGTTCCTGTCATGGGACAACCATATCAGCCTAAAAGCTTTGCTCCCGCCTTCACAATGCCCAGGCAGAGCAGGGCCCTGACTGTGCCTGTGGACACTGTCAGCTCTACAGGGCATTCCCAGGGCTTTCACAGGACACTGTGCCCTCAGCCACACAGCACGGTGACTGCGCAGGCAGGTGAAGCTGCATGATAGGCCCCTGAAACAGGCCCAGTCAGTGTAGATAGTCAGTTTAAGGCCATTTCCTTGCAGATCACCGCTTGTACTGAGGACTGAATTCTGTACTTTGACACACAGGGAATAAAAGCTCTGGGTCAAAATAGTCAATGTCCAAACCAAGGTGTTTCAGTGACTTTCTGAACCAAGGTCTGAGAGATACACTGGCCGCAGCTGACCTGTTGTGCCCTCCTGCTCCCTGGTGGGTTTGGGCTCTTACCCAGCAACATGATCCAGTGACCCCAGCACCCTGTGCAAATGTGTTTTAACCTGGGTTTCTTTGGTTTTGGTTTTGGTTTTCTGCAGCCGAAGCTCACAGTAGCTGCCTGACCATGGGGTGCCTGGAGAAAGCCAACTCCAAATACTGTCACTAAATGCAATGTTCGGCAGCAGCAGCATTCCTGGCCGTGCCATTCTTGCTGGCCACTGCCAGGGAAGCAAGCTGGGGTGGGAGCATGTTGCAGGGTCAGAGAGGTTGCAATTGGGTTTCGTCCCCATTCTCTGCTGGATTGTTTTGGTACATCACCCCTCTTGGGCTACGCGTGCTCTCTCTGACAGCCCCCATCCCTTCCCCACAGCTCATGCTGCAAACTCCCAAGGGGAGCGCAACATTCTGGCAAACCTTTTTGGCTGCAGAGACTGCAGCGTGGGTGGCAGAGGCGTTCTGGGGTGGGGGCAGGAGGGGGTGATACGAAACCATATTTTGGGTCCGCTCTCCCCACAGCTTACTTTGGAAGCAGCTCTGCGCCAATCCTCCCAAGGGACTTCAGTTACGTGCTACAGGAGAAACAGGATTATTTGGACAGGTGAAGCCCAGCATGGCATCAACGCCATCTTCATTGCAAGCAGTGATGTAAGCACAAGAAAAAAGCTTGGGCTGGATATTGCTGAAGCAGCTGGCAAATGCAAAGCTGTGATGCCTGAGGTCTGGGTGAGCCAGTGCCTGAACCTGCTCAGACTCAGCCCCACAGACGCACATGTGGCCACACCGTTGCCTCTATCCTGTCTCTTTCCCTTTCTGCCAGAGCGGAGCTGCTTGGTGTTTATTGTTTCTGCCCCCTCCCTTGTCTGACTGGCTCCCCAAGGCATCTGGGTTGGAGATACGCTCATTCCGTGTGCCAACGAACCGGGTACACTCATCCAGCACCCGCGGGACAGAGTGGACAGTCACTGTCACTGCTGAACATGCAGCTCTCCGGCCGCAGTCCCTCAGGGGAACCTGGTACAAGTGCCCGTGTGCTTCTCCACGCGACGACAGGCGTCGCTCCCAACCACTACCGGCCCTGCGTGCCATGGAGCTGTGACCTTGGTTTTCATGGCCGTGACTCTGTTCCTGGGCTATCTAGAAATATGACTCAGCTGTCTTACCTGTGCAATGCCACTGCGTTTCTGGAGGGAGCACCGTGCTGGTCAGGGGCAAAGCACCAGGTTCCTTCTCTCTGCGGCCACTTGTTCCCCCCATGCCAAGGGAAAACTGGGGCAGGACCCTGTGCATCTCCGCAGGCTCAGCCTCGGCCGCAGAGCAGCTGGGACGGGCTCCCTCCCCTCCAAAACCCACCTCCTGCTCTACTTCCACACGCTCTGAAACGCCACTTAGGTGGCTCAGAACATTTGTGATTAGATGCCTGTTTGGAGGAGTCAGCTGTCTTCAGGCCTGGGTTGGAGCTGGGCAAAGTTCACAACAGAAAGCATTTTAAAACCCCGTTTCACAGAGGACGTGACGGGAGCCCCGCTCAGGGAGCCCCCCTGCAAGGTGGCATTTTGGCAGCATGGAACCTCCAGCTACTCGCGAATCACTTCGCTCATTTCGGATGGAGGGCACAAAGCAAGGGGGGGGTGGGTCACTCCCAGCACACACCTATTTCTCAGTTACATGAGGCTGGCTCAGCATCTGCTTTGCTGACAAGCTGGAGCCCCACCCCAGCAATTCGCGCTCAGCCTTTGGGGACAGTGAGACGGCTCTGAGGAAAATGATTTAAAATGCCTTCGGATGCCTTTTCACTTCTTTTTATTTAATTCCATAAATATTTTCATAAGGCTCAGTGTCTTTACAACACTTTTTTTTTTAAACACTTTTTTTTTGTTTTATACACACAACTTTGACACTTGTTTGACAGGGTCAAACAGTCCAATATAAACAAAATAATAAAACTGGCAAGTGCGGATCAGCTGGGTTACCAAAATCCTTTTTTTTTCTTTTTTTTTTTTTTTTTTTTTGCTCTTACTGTTAAAACCCCAAAAGCACTAAAATATCAGTATTTGGCTTCAAACTAGAATTTTAAAAACCTCTTTTTTTTTTCTTTTTTTTTCTTTTTTTTTTTTTTTTAAATTCTCTGCTACAAGTCCCTGTCGTTATAGTGCCTTTTGAACTCCTACAGACTCTTCTTTTCTTCGTAAGGAAAAATAAGCTTGGTGATGCCATGCAGAACTTACAATAGCTACTAAATATACATGTTCCCTGAAATGTAGCTGCAATGAAAAGATGACAGAGCATAAAGAGAACAAAACCAGAAACCCAAAGCACCACAGTGTACTAGCAATAACATTGCAGTGGACGGCCGGGTGACCATCCAGAAACTTAAACAAATTTCAAATATATTTCTCTATGTATTATTTTCTATTTACAACTGTTAGATGCACCTAGGTTGGTTCTTGTTTGATCTTTTTGGAGAGGGTGGGGAGGCGAAAGTCTTGAATTTAGATCCTCTGTTCTAGTGTCTAGGTCAAGGGGGTAATGCATGTCATTTACCTAGGGAAGAGGGTATTTTTATTTTGTATATATATATATATATAGATAGATAGATTCAGCCAGAGAAATGCCGTAAACTTGTAAGTTTGTTACAACTCTCTCCTTCCTGTGTATGGAATGGTAAGTGGGTTCCTCCTGTCTGGCATCGAAATGAAAAAGTCTCTATCAGATGCTGAGTCAAAACCAATCTGATTGCATCCGCGCTGCTCCCAGCGCTTTTGGACATGAGGCAGCCCAGCCCTGCTCCCTACTGGGAAAGCCACGGGAGATGGTAAAAGTGGGACCCGGTGCTGGTTCTTCTTTGTGATACTGCTTCATCTCTTGCAGCACCTCAGCAATTTATGGAGGGGAAGAAAGAGCTTTCTTGAATGCCATGCCCGAGAGCCGAGCCCCTCTTCCCTCTGGAACAAACGCCCACATCTGCTTTGCCTGCCGCCTGGCTCTGGCAAGCACGAGCAATGCTAGTTTGTTTTGGCTTTCCAGTTAAGAAAGAAGCTGCGAGTCCAACAAGTGGCCTTGTCAGATCAAGCGAGTCTTGATTTATGATGCAAGTAATGGTGTGGCGGTGGTGTTTCTTTTTTCCTAGTGCTGAATATTTAGGAAGCATCTTCTCATAAAAATTATGGATGTCTCATTCTCACTCTCTGAGGCACAAAACAGTAAATGAACAGGCTTAACTAATGTGCTTGTTACTTTTTTTTTTCCCCTAAGCAATTAAAAAGGCAAAAGAATAAGTGAAATTTTCATCATGTTGACAACAGTTTGTAATCTCTTTCTCTCTCTCTCTCTCTCTCCCTCTCTCTCTCTGCATCTCTCCAGCCATTCAGAAACAGTAAAACATCCCAGTTAACTTCTCAGAACCCACCCAATTCACTTCTTTAAATACCCATTCTGTTAAAGAAACAAAATAATATTTGCTACATATTCAATATTCAAACCTGACCATAAAAATGCAAAGATATAAAAGAGAGTAAAAATAATTTCTGACATAAAATTGGATGGGTGGCTTCCTATTTGGGATTCCCGATGTTTCACTGCTGCCTGTCACAGAGGAGCTGCTTGTCCTCTCCAAAACACTAAGCTGCCTTTGCTGGTTATTGATAGCTGCTGGATTACTGGACAGTGCTGAGATTATTTTTGTACTTAAATAATAAAAAAATACTGCCACTGCCTTGTTACATGCCCTGAAACAAAACAGGCTCCATGGAAATCCTGAAATCACACGCTCTGCTCTTCCCATTCGCTTGGATTTCTTGCAGGAGGGGGGAAGGAAAGAAAGTAATTCCACACTAGCTGGCCCGAGGTGCCTATGTGGTGTATTAGATTCAAAAGAAAATGAGAAATACTGTCATCTGTCACTTCATCCCCCATTTTCAAAGGAGCTTGCAGAACAGCTCTGCAAAGTTTTTAAGTTCATCTAAATCTGGTTAAACAGCCTCGTTTGCCCTAAGGGGGAAAAATCATCCTAACGCACAAGGATTTGTTTTACAAGCTCCAGAGTAAGCTTCTGTGCTTGCAAACAAGTGTACTTAAGGCTGAAATTGTAGTAAGTGTCTTTGAAAACAGAGCTATGAATGTCCAGAGGGAGAAAAAGAGAGAGAGAGAGACCTGGAGAATCCAGCTAATCACTCCAGAGCCCGCTGACACTGATACACCTCTGCTGAACCACTGATGCCCGTCAGATTAAGCTGATCACTGACTAAAGATTAGGTCACTAATCGTGGCCATGTGGCTAAACTTCTCGGCAGCATCCATTTCCTTCCTGAAATGGCAGTTCCCAACTCCTCTGCAGCTCAGGTGCGTTAAATACTGGGTAACTACTTCCCATCACTTGGGCAAGGATCCTTCGGCTAATGGGCCACTACCAGCAGCTCCTGTTCCGCTTGGGAGGCCTCTGCCCCAGGGAACCGGGGATCCTATGTGCAATAGAGTAGAGCGGGCAGTGTGTGCAGTCACGGTCCTCCCCTTTGGGATCACTGCTCCTGCAAATGGCAATTAGGGGTTCATTAACGCAGTACTGTGCAGGCGTGAGTGTGGCCAACAGGATGGGACCTTAGTTCCTGAAGAAAGAAAACTGGCTGTTTGTTGGAGCCCAACGGCCAGTTTTCCTCTAGCTGGAATGGAGGGCATGAAGCCTTCGGGTTTTAAGCTTTTATCTTTGCATGGAAAACAAAGATAGGAGTGGGCTGTGTCTCGGCTTAAAAAGAAAGTCAAAGATAAGCCCACAGAAATAAAACTTGAGGCAAAAGAAAGAAAAACCCCTGATAGTCTTTTCTCAGTCTTACTCCGAGTGCGAACAGATTGCACCGACCTGAGAAAGAGACCCAGCTTAAAAAAGAAAAGGCAAAAAAGTCAACTGAGGAAAACCCATCTCTCACTGCCTAAATAGCTGATAGCCCTTCTGCTTCTGTTCACCTGCCCACAACAGAACAGACAAAGCCAGAGAAATACTGCGCAGCAGAGCGTGGTGCACAAGGGAGCACATCCAGACAGGCACGAGTCAGACCAGAGAATGCAGGACGGGGACGGGAAAGGGGTCGATGCTCCTCACTGAAATGGCAATTCCAGGGACAGCCAAGGAAGGGACGGAGAGGGAGGGAGAGGGAGCAGAGACCTCCCAGCACTCCAAAAAACAAACAACATCCCCCCTCCCCCCGCCCCATAAATAAAATCAAATAAAATATACACCAATGTAGTCCATGAGGAACGTCGATGACGAGTTCACACAAGCAAGAAAGCATTCTGGGATGCCAGTGACGACTTGAATGAAGATGAAGAAGGAAAAAAGAAAAAAGGAAAAAAAAAAATAATGTCCAACCAATGGATTAAAATAAAACAGGTCACATGGTTAGAAATCATTGGTGCTTCCTAGTGTCTAGTAGCAGATTGCTTCCCAAAAACAACAAAAAAAGTTTTTGGTCCTTCTATATATATACATATATGTATATATATTATTATTTTTTAAATGTGTGTATATATATATATGTATATATATTTAGTTGCAACAGTGCTTCTCCGAAAAAAGGTCCATCTATAAATATAATTTTATTTATTTTTATTTTTAAATTTTAGTTCTTTTAAGTTAAAATTCTCCATCTCTCTAGGTATTATTTTTTGAATGGTGTTAACCTGCTGAAGTTTTGCCAGAATGGTGCCTGGCTGCGTCTGGGTTCGGTGAACTCGAAGACCTGGGACTGGGATATGCCATCTGTCACCATGTATTGTCCCTGATTTAATGGATCCTGGGGTGGTGGGTAGGCTGGAGGAACCGACTTGGAGTAGCTCACACCTGCATCGATGATTGGGGGGAAAAAGAAACAGATCAGTCAAAGTGCAATTGGGTCAGTAGTCTTTCTTCGTCATGCTATCGCTTCTTATCACTTAATAACCAGGGTCCCAAACAACAGGGAGACGTGCTAGAGACAGCAAATCTACGGAGGAACACAGCTGCTGCCTGAACTCTCAGCTCGGAGCCTACCTACACTAGACCACCAGTTGAAGATTTGCAAAAGTCCCATTACTTTTGTATCGGCAGAGTCCTGCCTGCCCTCATGGAAAAGTCCTGCATGACCTACGGAGGCAACCTGGCTGGGCTGGACGCGGAATCAATCCGCTCAGACGAAGGCATGTGGCCTCACCATTCAACCCCATCGCAAATAACACTTGCTGGTTCCAGGCTGGTTTTCACCCTCCCTCCCAGCTCCACTTGGAAAGCGGCTTTGCCCTGTTACGCCCTGGTGACTGGCCCCCAGCAGCACGACCCCGAGGAACACTGGGCACCAGTTCCTGTGCCTGAACGGAGCGGAGCTGCTCTGGAGGCAGTGCTACGCTGCAAGGACCCATGCTGCTTCAGCACTCTCCTGCCAATATAGAGGGCAACTGGTTACTTTCTTTAGGGAAGTTTGTAGGACTTTTCCATAGGGTTTGTTTCAAATTTTCTGGTCTGATTTCAGCCAAAACCGGCTGCACACAACACAGAAAAGACTGGTTCTGCTCAATCCAAACTGGTAGCAATTGATGGACTGGCATGACTACACCTTCCGTCTCTAGATGTGTAATTCCCATGTACGTGAGTCAGAGCTCCTGGGCAGGAACAGGGTGAGGGGGGGATGCTGCCCTTTCAGCTTTCCCAGGGAAAGGGGGTAAGGGAGGGACTTCAGTGAGCTGGGACCTACGCAACCTGTTGTAAAGGGCAGTGTAGACAGGGCAGTTCTGGGTGAATGGAGCAGAGGGAGCCATGTCACCACCAAACACAGGCTACAGGGAACAGTAACGGAGCTACTTCTGTACTTCCTTCCCCACACCACCACTGAGGAGGGAAAATCCTCCTTCAGCCTCAGGGCAGGGTGATCGGCTGGAAACCACAACTCCAGAGAAGGGCAGGAAGGAGGGAGGAGCAGGGCTCTGAAGCAGGTTGCTGTAAGCTCTGGCCATCTCTGGATCCCCTCTGCTGCATGCAGAACTGCTCTTCCTTCTGCTGGGAGGGCAGCCCAGGCCGTATGACGGGTGGCAGGCTTCGCAAGGGCCATCTGGAGGCCATTGCCTCCCCTGGCTTTAACCGCAGGAGCGAGGCGACTCTACCCAAGTAGATCAGTGTCCTCATCTGGAAAGCAGGATGGCATCACCCACCTACCTCACAGGAGGGTTGTGAAGCTAAATTAATTAATGTTTGTAAAACACTTTGAGATCCTCGGCTGGGAAGGTGCTAGAGAAGGCAAAATACGGTGATTAGCACCCAGGTACCACAGCAACGTGTGTATAAGAAATGCAACTCTTTGCATTCAGTTAGCGGTTCCTACCCACAGACAAACACATGCTTGGTGGGACCAGCGCTGGCCAGCCCGGGCACAAGAAGGCTGCACACAGTTGGGTACTTACAGACAAAGGAAAAAGCCTCACAAAGTGCACTCACAGAGCTCAGCAGACAATTTTTATATGTTGCTGCATCATAATTCAGAACCACTTTTAGATGCGAAGCTACAGCTTGGAAAGAGAATTAATTCGCTTCCCCTTGCTGCAAAATTTACCAGTCAAGGGGTGTTCAAATTTCCAAAAGGTTCAGACCAAATGGAGATACCGTCTTGACTATGTCCAACTGACTTCTTTACAGAGAATACCACTGGATCGTGCAGCGCTCTGTCCACCAGGCAGTAACCAAGATCTTTCCTTATGGTGGACAAAAACCGCTCCATGATTCATACTTATTAACCTTTCACAACTTCATCACAGTGAATATTTCAAACTTATTTGAAAAGAATAACCTGGAGATGTTCCACGTTTGTATCTGCGTGCTGGAATAGAGTTACTCATCAACAAGTTCTCTCCTCTGTCCTTCCCAAGCTCCTCTCTCCCATACACAGCCTGTAAAGCAGAGTGCAGCCCCGGAGCCCTGGCTGTCCCAGGGTCAAACCTGAGCAGGGGTTGTTCTGGGATATCTGAGACAACTTCTGTCCCAACCTTGTTGGCAGGCTCCAACCCTCCACTGAAGTGGCATGTGACTTAAGCCAGTGACGTACCGTAAGGGTAAAGCACGGGCTTGAGCCCATCTCTGCCCAGCCTCTTCCATCCCTTCTTCTACCAGTGTCCTGCTCTGAGTCACCTTGTTGGAAGGCAAGTCACCAACTGCCAAGTCTGCTCTGCAGGGCAAAGACCAGCCCTGAATCCCCAGAGTGCAGGTGCCGTCCTGGAGGCCACCAGCCTTTAGTGCCTTGGCCACTTTTCTCAGCAAAGACTGGTGAGGAATTTTAGAATCTGTGGCAAGGTTAGGGTCTGGTACAGGTCCTTTTCATGGCTAGTGTGGGAAATACATCTTCTGTCTGGTAAATGGTTTGGATCTTCAACCGACCCAAAGGACCAGGTACTATTACAAAAGCAACTAGTCCCTGCCCCACCGAGATCACTAACTGATGTTCTGCAACATGAAAGAGCTGTGAATCTCAAGCTGCCACTAAGAGGGACCGACCTTCAAACCACACTGCTTTGATGACGTAGCCTGATGTCTTTTGCACCCTGTGGCTGCAGAGTAGCAGTCACCCTTGTGCGGCATCCACTCTGCCATGCTGGGCTGGGCTGAGCTCTGTAGTGTCTCTAAACCAGTTTGTGGAAGGTAAACTAATGTTATTCTAATCATGATACAGAAATGCTAAGAAATCTCCTGGATCAGCAGAATGGGATGTACTCGGAAGGCTGAAGCAGTGGAGGAAGGATAGTCTGGCTGAAATCCACTGACATTGATGGAGTTGCACTGCAAAGAATGTAATCCACCGTCTGTCTTCTCCAAAAGAGAAAAAGGCAGACTCCCCTGGCCAGATCACTAGCAAACCCACAGTTCTTTCCCAAAAGAGCCTTTTTGGTCCAAACCCCTGAAAAATGTGCGTCCTTGCTTGAAACATACCCATGCACACACTGCCACTCCCTCAGCGGAGAAGCTCCGACCCATATGCTTCGAGTCATTTGTGCAGCCCTGCACGAGGATCCAGGCTGCTGGCATTAACCTAAGCTGGAGGAGCATCAAGAGCTCAGGCTGATTCTACTTGAATAAGCACCCAAGGTTTTGCATATTTATCATATTTATCAAATCCATGGCCTGGACACTCACAACTGCGGATCTCAACAGCATGCACAATTACTGTGTGTTTGTGGGCGTGCAAATAAACCATCTGTGCTTGGGTGAGGCAGGCTGGGAACTCCACGAATACACTTTCTTGTGAAGCTGTGACACAGCACCCTGCAATGCCTTGGGGTACCCCAAGAAAAGGCTTCCATTTATTTATTTATTTATATGTACCCACATTCTTAGTAAGGTGGAACACAGGAATTGGTGCGGGGTCAAAGGGGGGAGCTTCACCCAATCTGTACATTTTCAAATCCTGAGAAAGAGCAGTTCTGGGGGAAGTGTGACAGGCTGGGGCTGGGGTGGGGTGGTTTTTTTTCCCTATTCTGCTCTGAAATGGTTCATTCCCTCATCAGAGCTTGGGGCCGCTGGGCAAAAATTTGTCTTGAGGGATTTTGGTTTTATATGCAAAGCTGCAACTCCCCTGCAATTCAACAGAAAGAAATGAGCAAAGCTCCTTTCCAACACCATCCCAGGCTGCTTGGCGAGCGGAATTCAAAGCGCAAAGGGAAAGAATCGATAGGTAAGTAATGATTTCTAGCCCCAGCTGCTGCGCTGCCTTTCCAAGGCGTTAAGAAGGCAGCTACACGCCGATGACCAGGCCTGGAGCTCCTTCTGCTGGTTCGTACGTAATTCTGCACTGTAGCAGAACAGAAGGGCTGCAGCTGCAGAGCAAGAGCGCTCGGCAGGGCGGGGAGGGGGGTGGGGGGTGGAAATCTGTTCAGAATGAGAAAAAGAAAACTCCAGGGTTTATAATTTGGCTAGACAAAACTGGTAAGGAGAGATGCTGCGCTGTCAGTTGAAATCATGTCTTTTTTTAGTACTAGGCAACGTCACTTGGACTCACTGCATGTCTCAGCTCAGAAGAAAACAATTAAAAAGATTTAAAACTGTCTCTTCTTTCTCCTCTAGGTCTTTTTTTTTTTCTTTCCTCCTCCCTCTCCCCCCCCCCCCCCCCCCCCCCAAGCGTATCTTCTATTTGAGGTTACAACACGACTTCAGTAGCACTTGGAGACTGAGGAGCATGCTGCTAACTCACAGGCAGCACACACAGACACGTGCAGACGGACCCTCTCACAGTGCAGCAGGACAGGCACGGTAACACCCCACCTTCCTGGCATCAACACAAAGCATGCACGGAATGCACTCAGATTCGCCTCTGTACAACCACGGAAAGTTGCCTCACAAGCTGATTATTCCATCCTCAACCTTTAAGGTTTTATACTTTGGTCAGGAAGTAGTTCATAGGCTTTTCTTCTACCTAGCTGCCTAGAGTCCATGCTGGTCATGAACCGGCGTTTGGTGGGAGATGGTAAAATGCCAACACCAGCTTCCTCTGGAGGCTGCTGGTAGGAAAGGATGCAGAGCTGCGCTGAGGAAGCTTTCCTCTCCCTCTGAGCTCAATAGCAGCTGAGCCAACCTGCTTCTTTCAGGAGCCATGCTGAAAAATCCCATAAATTCAGTCTCCTCCTGACTACCTTTGTTCCCGCCGGGGACCCTAGCTGGCAACATACCTTGAAACCCGTAGCCAACACGGGGTAGCCAGGAGCACACCTGGAGGACACTAAGTGTTGTGCAGTTAATTACTCCTGCAATAGTGACAAATTAAAAAAGCGGTCAGGCTGACTGGGTACTGCCCTTTGCCTTTCTTCAGCACATTGCAACAGAGGATCTCAAAGCACTTCAATGCTCTGCCCATGGTTACTCTTAGGTTCAGAGTTGGCCAGCTCTGCTGCACCCAGTCGTAGTTCTGCTCCGACTGCAGATCTAGTTCCAACATTAAGAGGTGGAGCGAATGGCAGCTGTGGCCAGGAAACCTCTGGCTTCACAGGCAGTCCTGGGACTCCCTTGCTTTACACTTCCACACTGAACTACCCAATGCAAGCTTGGTCACGCCTGCCCAACTCAAAGAGGAGCATTTAGTCACGGCTCTTTTCCCAGCCAGGTATTTTACTAAGCAGCCTGGGCAGAGGTAGATGTTACCAGGGATGGTACCGGTGAGGAGAACCTGCCTCAGCTCCCTTTTCTAACTGCTAGCTTAGTGTCTCGGTTTTGGAGGAAGAGGGAGAGAAAAGGGCTAACTGCAGCATGAGAAATGGCACAGAGGAAAACAGTCATCTTGTGTTTGAGCTATTACCCAGCCAACCACAGCATCTACAAATCCTGAGGTAACCTGGCCTTCCTGAGTCTGTTTATGATGTCTGTCACTGCAACCTGATGACATTAGACATTAAGGTAATGATTCTTCCAATGCAAGATGGAATATATGATATCAATCAAAGCCAGGTGAAAGCTAATTTATCCTATCATATTTATTATTATAGCCCCTCCCCTCTCCCCCAGTATTCAGAACAGTGACAGCAACACTCATGCTGTTTCACTGACAGGAAAAGTACCCTCACCAAAGTGAAAGTGCAGGAGCATCTGGGCTGACAAAGGTATTTCAATTGGAATCTCAACACCTCAGCTCTTCAAATGGGGGACAATGGAGAACCCTAGATGCCTATTTCACATCTCACCAAAAAATTCCCCTGGGGAATTCACCTGGGAGCACCTGCCCATTGCTGAGTCACCGGTCCCATCCTTAGAGCTCTCTCAGCCAAAAATTTATTCATGGTTTGCCTTCGCTTGTATAGCTGACTGGCTCTCAGATGACACCACTGACTCCACCACCTGTCACCAACCAGCCTAGTGCTTATGGACCCAAAGCATGCAGTGCCTGGACTGACAGCAGATGGGTGCTGTGCAGCGCCTGTGTTTTGGAGGGTTTGGGTAGGGTCTGTGTTGTACAAGCGATGGGATGAGCTCTGTGATTTCTCTGGGGAAACACCACTGAGAACATGATTAGCTCCGTTCTTTCACCTACGGCTGTGGGAAGCTCTGTGAGAAAAGGGAAGTGACCCTGATCATCTGAAAATGCAAAAGGCCATCTTTCTTTTAAAGCAGTTAGCCCCTGTGGGGTTCGGTCTCTTCCAATCCCCCAAGGCTATGCCTACCTGTGTGAATAGGATGGGGAAACACGTCAGGGCCATGGCAATCTTGTTGGCAACACGGATGCACTAAAATAGGCTGAAACTCTCAGGAGATCCACAGGAGGTACCCCAGGCTGTTACCTGGTGGACCTGTCCTTGCCAGCTGGATGAAGCCAGCACACAGACAGACAGACACCTCGTTCTGCTATGCAGGCTTGCTGGGGAAGAGCTTAACTGCAGACGTGTGAGAAGTCAGAGAAGAGTTGTTGGGTGTTTGGGTCAGGGCTTTCATGGAATAGTTCGCCGTGAGCTCCAGTGATGAGAAAGGAAGAAATTAGCAGGGAAATTCAGTGACTCAGAGGGTGTTTTACTGCAGGCCAAAGCAGTTCCTGTTGGCCGATGATTTACCCCCTGCTGGGTCTGCATAGCTGGGCAGATTTAACGACAGCATCCTTCTAAACAGGGCTAGGAGTGATGGCGACTGAATAGATGTCTCCCTGCTTCCCCAAGTCCCAGACCAGCATGCTAAAGGCTTGGCTGGACTGAGGACGTCTGCTTTGGTGAAGCTGTGGCACAGTGCAGACGAGAATACAGAGGGCAGAGGGAAGGGCATGAAGGAGCTGGCTCAGAGCACAGGGGGCTTAAGAGCTCTCCTAGGGTGGGAAGCCCTCCCACCCAGCACTAAGGTCACTTCTTTAAATGTGAACAGACGTTTCATTTTTCTAAATGGAGACATTAGTGGGAAATTAAAATTTCCGGGTGTCCTTCCCAGGCACTGGAACCTCTAATATTGTCAGCCCTGGCTGGCAGCTTTAGGGAACATCAGCAAAAATCCCTTACATGTCCAGGTTGTCCTGCATGGGGACAAAGCTGGGGATCAGAAGAGTAACTGAATGTTTCTAAAAGCTGCAACCACTAATCACTGAGGGGAGATTAAAAGTGGCCAACAGAACAGAAGCCCTTGATGGATAAGAGGCACTAAAGTAGCCTTCTGTTTTTCGACACTTAGAAATGGAAAAAGTACCCTGGATAAGCTGGTGGCTGTGTTAAGGATGGACTGGGCACCCACAAAGGATACATTTTCAAGGGAACTTTAGACTCATTTCCACTGCTTTAGTCAGTAACCAGCTCAGCTCTGGAAGCACAGCTCACTACCACCTTAACACTGCAAAGGTCCTTGGTGGTACCCAGGCTTAGCTGCAGAAAACTTGTGCAATCAATTGACTGTAGTTTAAAAACGTCGGGGAGGGGGAGGGGAGGCGTGGGGGGTGTTTTTTGTTGTTTTTGTAAGTCAAGACAAATTTCTGTTACTTTACTTTTCTAGGAGACACCACACTGAATTCTGTTCCTAGTTACCACACTGACACTGAAAAGAGCTAGAGGGCAGCAACCAAGAGGCAAAATCTTGAACAATCAGTGCAAAAAGAAAAAAAACCCAACAACAAACAGCCCTTTTCTCTATCTGTTGGTAAGGTGCAGAGCCAACGCTACCCATTTACTTTATGTCTAATGGACTGAGAGAAGGCCAAGAATTGGTTTAATGCTGTCTTAAGGCACCTGGTCTAATATGATTATGTTTTGTCCAATCCAATAAGTAGTGCAAATCGTAGTATATTGCTGGAAATCTGACCTTGTGCATCATGAAATCAATTTGGAAGGAAGCCCGGCACTGTGTGTGTGCACACATCTCTGTGCAGACGTGAGGGGCAGGAGGGGGTTGCTGCCAGAGGGCCTGACTTGTGCCCCACAGAGGGCCCTCACCTGGGGATCAAAAACTTCTCCAAACACTGAAAAGATGTGTTCTCTCTTAATCACCTGGACAGAGTTTCCATTACTTTAAAACCCAGAGTTTTAAGGTTTCTTCTCCTGCTATGAGCCAATCTCTCAGCATCTCTCCCTCGCCTGCTGCAGCCAGTGGTGGTTTAAACGCTTCCTTTTGAAGCACACGCCAGCCAGCTCCAGAGCAATACTTCTGGGAGGGGTGATACAACAGCACATGGAATAAGCTGCAGTTTATACTATTTGAAAAATGTTTTTCTGCTTCAGCTCTAACAAAGCTGATTGCATTTTCCATTTCACCTCCTTCACGGCTTTTCTCTCTTCCTTAAGTATTCCATGACAGGGAAATTACCATGGTTTCCCATTTAAGAGGTGGAGGAAACAACTGAGATAATCTAGAAACAAGTCTGTAATAGGCATTTGCTGACATGAGAGCAGAGCTCTCCACATGTCTGGTTGGGCTGTTGAGTCATCAAGCCCTGCTGTGGCCACTGAGACCCTAAATTCAAATAATAGTTCAGCTGAGTGAGGTGGAAGTATTCCTGCTCCTGAAGGGCTTCACTGCTTTTCAGGTATACTTCATGCTCCAAATCCAACCTAAAGCCCCTTGCAATGCTGCTGTGAGAGGCTGCGTGGGGGCAAAGGCAGCGCATGGTGCCTGCAGGCAGCAGTCTCCTGGCACAGGAACAGTCAAACACTCAGGCACCAGCTCAGGAATTTCCTCCTTCCTCCCTTTTCTGAGCAGTGCCACCAGGTCCCTGCTCTGCCAGCCTTGTGGCTCTCTTTGGGTCTTGGGCACAAGCAAACCACAGAGCAAGAAAACTAAAAGAGTTTTCAGCAGAACAGTCAACACCAGTACTTAAATTAATTAATCTGAGACTTACCTCAATGTAGAACAAAATAAACAGAGCTACTAATTTAATGACCCTATGTGTTGTTTTGCCGATTTTATGTCTTAAGTCGAACAACCAGGCTTCACTTAATTCTTGGAGTCTGACTGAAGTTCTGTCTGACTGAAGGACTTCATCTCATAAAAAGAACTGCCAGAGTTCTAGCATAAGCTCATTCTTCATAAAAGTAATGCTGACTGGTGTTTTAGAAGCTAATTAATTTTATAGTCAGAGAAGTCTAAGATAATAGCCCCTCCTTTTTCATCTCAGAGAGAAAGAGAAAGAGAGAAAACGAGAGCAACTGCTGTGTAAGAAATAAGTACTTAGGCACGTTGTATTTGTTGGGACGCAGGTCCAGTGATTTAAGTGGGAATACTGGTAGGCATGCTCAGGCACCTTTGAACCGTGTCACTTAACGACAGAATACTACAATTATTAATTAATTAATGCAATAATTAATTAATAACTTGTTGACAGCAAATAATAATTAAAAAGTGGGTTTGTTGTGGCCATCATGCAAATCAGTTGCTCTAACTGTCCAGTTGCCATCATCTCCGTGGTTGCTCCGTGCTGCAGGACAGGCATGCCAGTGGTGAGGACTGAGTCTGCAAAGCTGAGCTCGTGACAGCGCCCACTACGGCCTGAACTACAGGTACACCGTGTAAGTTATGCGTTTCCTGGGCCCGCTTCTGGGTGTGTGCATATTTTGAGCTTAGAAAATCTGGCCAGGAGAGTTTTTAGAGAACATCTCAGAAGACAACATAGGAAATTAGTTGAGAGGAGAAGACTAATGATAATGGAGAGACACAGCAAACCAAGGAGTTCACAGTTGGCCTAGCAAACCACTACTGGACCAGCAAAGCCGGTAGACAACAAACAGGTGAGGCAGAAAGCAAAAAGCTCCTTCAACTTTTGCAAGAAACAACCCAATGCCTGTACAGAGTGGGGACAAATCTGCCTGGAACTGACTACAGCCAAGAAGTGGTACGTTCTCTCAAATCCCACTCAGAGGCCTAGTTGGTCCATGGTACTTTGGTAAGGAATCCGTATGTCTATGACTTTGTGAGGCTTTGGAAAACTTGAACAAATGACCTCTCTGACCTTCCCTCTGTATTTACTGTTTCAACACCTGTAGCTGCAAGAGTTATTGCGAGATGTAATTAAAGCTGGCTGTTTTGCCAGTTCAGACTCTGTTCAGTATCTCACATGGCATTTGTTAGTTGGCTGCAGCCTGCCCGGGTGAGGAAATGAATTGGACATTAGAGAAATATAATGTCTTTACTGAGATACTTTATTTCCTAGAGCTGATGCTACTGTGCTGTGCATAAAAAGTTATAGTAGCCGCAGGAAACACGAGAGATCCCTCACCATCTCCAAGTATTTTTTAGCCATCTTTCTTTCTTTGCTGACAGGAGACCTTGGGAATTAGCAGAACCCCTACACATCTCCGCACTCACTACTGTTTCAGCCTGAGATAAACAACTGAGATAGATAGATAAGATTTCTGCCCCCAGGGACAGCTTCTGGACATCAGACTGGAGACACGAGTTCAAATTCATCTCTGGTGAAATTCCACTGGCTTCAACCACATTAGACCAGAGATTAATTTGGCCCACAGATACATTAAGAAAGGATACAAAGCACAAACGGTATCTTATAAAAAAAGAGAAAGGGGAGGGGGAAATTCAAGGGGGATGCTGGATCCTAACCCAGCAGGATTCAGCCCAGCCCGCTCCACCCTCACATCACCAGGCACAGTGCATGTTGCCGGTTACCTTTTTGCTTACTGACTTTCTTTACTGTCATTGCCGCTTGCCGCTTTTGATTTTCAGAAATTTCAAAGCCTGGAAAAGGGAACACGGCAAACACAATTCAGAAGATTGCTTACAAAACCACTTTATCTTTTGGGGAGGGGGGGAGGGGAATGTTCTGCACTGTTTGGCAAACACAGAACACCCTAGGTGGCAAAGCATCACCCAGAGAGCTGTGTGTACGGGCAGGTATTTTACTGAAAAGCAAATCTTCCTTGAAAGGGCAGGCCTCTTTGTAATCTCACTTGTGCAGGGGCTGTGTGAAAAGTAAGATTAGACCCGTTATTATTTATACAGTGTCACAAATATGCCCAACGTTTTACAGCTGAGCAATGCAAACCAAGCCTGAAGTGTCATTTGATACAGGCAATTTATGGGCTGATGTGGAGGAAGGGCATGGCTGGTAAGTCATTGACTTTGCCACCCTCCTACCCTGCATGAGGCATGCTTAACTAGAGCAGCAATGATGCAGCCAGGAGACTCTGAAGTCAGATGGCCAAAGACTTCCTTCTCCCATGATGCCCATGGAGGTCCAGGCTTGAAGCTATGGGCAGGATTTGTTTATTGAGGGCCAAAAGTAGCTGAGATGGAAAGAGACCTCTTTATGACTATGAGAGCAACCAAGGACATTCAAACAAGGTTGAACTGGAATACTACTACACAAAAATGTGTGTTTCTCCAATAGCTGGGGCTAAATTAATCATTATCAACAAACTCCTTTCAGATTCATTTCATATTCCTCACCTATCTTTTCATCTTCTTTTACCATCTTCCTTTCTTCTCTGAAAGCTCTGAGCCATCGTAACTTCTCCTCCAGTTTCTTGGCAAAGAATAAGTGCATTTCCTCAGTCTCCTTGTTATGAAGTTTGAAGGCATTCTTCATGCTGACATTGAAGTCATCATCTCTCCCGTCTTCTATATCCACCACTTCATATTTATCCATGTCTATGCGACCTTTGTAATACAGAATATCTCTTCGTATGAGATCCTACAGAGAGAAAAGGAGAGATGGGTCCATTATAAGATACTTACAGAGCCTGAACTCTGCAGGGCTTCATGGGAGGGCTAAAGAAGAAAAAGAAGTAATGGTGAAACCTGGTCAGGTTCTTCGAGCCTCATCTGCTGTGAATACACTTGTCACTAGCTAAACAAACAGGGAAGATCAGAGGCATGAAAGAACAAAATGCAAATCTTTGTGCTGCAAAACTCTGCTTGTAGGCAGGAAGAAATGTCTTTGAGTAGGTAACACACTTCCATCATTTTCCACAATGGGAAATTCTGTTCCACAGGACCAGAAACTGCAAAATACCAACCACTGGCCTGATGGCACTCCTGTGCTGTACAAGGCTCTGCAGAAGCGCACATCTTTAGAAATCAGCTCGGGCACATTTGACAGCGCAGATACCTCTTTTCCAAACACATTTTCAGCAACAGGGGAGACAGATCTCTGCCCCTGATCCTGGGAACCCATTTCCCATTCATCCACAACTTAACTGGCAAGAAAACCAGCCTGGTTATTAGTTCCAAGAACTCCTATCTCTGTCCCATGATACCCTGGCTTTAACCTCTTGGTTCAGCTCAGATTTTTTTCTTTTTCCCCCCTTGATGTTCATAACCTTTATAACCATAGTCAACTCCTTTCCAAGTTGATTATTCCAGCCCCTTGTTTTTCAGCAAGAACTAATTTCTCTAGGTTGGGTAGGGAAAAGTAAAACAGTCTTCATTACAAAGTTTTCGGAAGTCATCTGAGAACACTCACAGCTCCGTGGCTACCACGATCTCCCCTGCCAAAATGTGAGAACACATGGACCTGGAAGCTGGGAGACAGCAGTGAGCAGAGGTGACACTAAAAAAAAAGTGGTTTGAGATCGATCTATTGTGTCAACTGCTCAATCACAGATGTGAAATTGTGGATGCTGATAAACCATAGGAAAAAATAGATTATTTCCCGTTTTCCTCCTTATCTTCTTCATACTAGTTTCAGCTTTGTGCATCAAGTTTTGTCCTGCCTCTACTAGAACTATTCCTGATTTATACTGGTGTAAAATAAGCATTGGCCCCACATCTCTATGTCTTTGTAGGGATAAATAACAAAAAAAGATCATCAGAAAATAGAACGTTAATTACATAGTCTTGGCCACGTAAGGTGATTCAAATGACAAGGCATACATATTTAAAAAGCCAAATTTAGCAACACACAATCAAGATTGCCTTCCTCTATCCACTCTCAAAAGCCAGTATTTAGGTGTGTCAAATTAATTTAACTTAAATACTTTTTTATTTTTGAGAGTGCCTTTAAGATAAACACTACGTCAAAGAGTTCTCTTAAGAGGAAAAGTAAAATCAGTGTACAGCATCTAGTTACATATGTGAGATTTAGTGGTGAGGTGTTTGGGTTTTTTAACAATAAGCAGTAGATATTATTTGAAACAAATCTCTAATCTTGGAATGTACACCATGAATTATTTTTTTTGGAAACTTGCTCAGGGATCTGCCAGACAGGGCACTGCCCAGAAGCTCATAGAGCCTTTAAAACCTGGCTCCTTCCTCCAGAACACTCTTGCAGGGTTGGACATCCATTAATAAATGTATTGTACAAATATCTTACTATAGTACATAGACTTTGAGTAGTGATGTTGTCTGAAACATAAGAAAAGGGTACTTCAGGCTGAATATGCAATAGAAAATCTTTTCTGTTTTGTCTTAACTTGGAAAATTGCCTCTTTCCTCTCCCTCTGCGCCCAGTGAAGTGCTGAGAAAAGGCTGTGAGCATCACAGTAAACTGGCTCAATTAGATCAATACCGTGCACTGTGTTCAAATTTGAGTCTTGGACTAGTTCTTAGAAATAGCATTTATCTTCACCACATTCTCAAAAAACTTGGTAACAAACCTCACAGGAAAAAAAGATGTGCTCCTTACATCAGCTCTACCAGCAGCTGCTCTTCCCAGTTGGAGAGGACTGACGTGCTGCTGCTGCAAACTTCCCAACACAAAGCTGTACAAGCTGTCCTTGGGAGAGGGATGGGTGAAGTGGGATCAAGCATACTTTTCTATGCGCTATTATTCATGATTATGTAGAGATTTGTTCCTAAAAGGTATTACAGGAATATTTACAATCCCCCTTCCTCACAAGCTCTGAAAATACAGAAAAACAACCCCTAACTTTTTTCTTACGCATTCCAGATACATTTTTTCCTCTCTTTTTAATCAAATGTTTTGATTTAGAAAACATTACAGGCCATTTTTAATAGCTGAGTGAAGGTTTTATTAGGCTGAATGAAGGTTTTAACAGCTTGGTGCTGTCACTACCCTCCCAGAGGACACTATGTCAGGTTTGGACACATCTGAACTGCTCCCCACGCTTCCCTGGCATGGCTGCAGCAGGAACAGTCCCTGCCTCCCGCAAGGCTTCTGCAGTGCGGTTCAGAGGCTCTCCTGTTTTGCAGGTGCTGCCGAGCAGCAGATGTGAAGATAAGGGTGTTGCCTAGGAGCTGCTGAAGGAGCAAGGAGGGGGTAATGGAATAATCCGAATGCCTTTGGAAATCGAACGGCCCCATGGAATATTGGTGGTGGTGAGGATGGATGAGCAGGGAAGAACCAGCTCAGCTATTGGGACTGCGTGTGGAAAACACACCAAGAGGAAACGCTGTGGTTTTGTCCTTGAGCAAGCACACAGGCGAATGAGGGAAAGGCAGCAAGCACAACGCTCCTGCCTGCCACTTTTACTTTCATTTTGAGAAGAAACTTCATAAAGAATCTAGAAGAAATGAGTCACCTCTCCTCCCATCCCTCCCAACCTCCCACTCGGCAGGAACTTTCTGGGGGAGAAGCAGTCCCTGGAGTGTGGGGAGGCTCAGAGGGAAGGAAGGTGCTGACAGAGGGTGGGGACGATGAAACCATGAGGTACAGACAAGCTGAAGGGCTCAGAACAAGCTCAGGCCTGACACTACCCGAGTGCAGGGTGCTGCCCCATGCACTGCCTTCCGACTTCCACAAAAGGACCATTCTCCACCCACTGACTAGATGCTCCAGCATTAGTACCCTGGGTTTTCAAGAGAGCCTTTATTTTTCACAGTGGTAGGGCACATGAACATCTCAGGCACCGTGTACACACGTGGCCTTGAGGAAGTTCTGTCCATGTAGCAGATTAGGAACTGGATAATGTCACTTCTAAGGGGCTAGGTGTTTCCTACTACCACTTCTCCTCACTCCCCCTCTTCTTGCCAACAGCAAATAAATGGATATTAATTCCTAACTGACTGAACTTTAACACCCAGAATATAGTAAACATAATCATTTTTGATCTGTGAATGTTTTACCATGTCACAGAACAGTAGTACACCAGGTTGGAGGGACCTCAAGGATCATCTGGTCCAACCTTTCCTGGCAAAAGCTCTGTCTAGACAAGATATCCCAACACCCTCTCCTGCTGAATTGTAACAGTGTTCCTTAATATCTTCCTTAATAAGACATATTACTTAACTCCTTAGTGATGTGTGGGCAGATGCACTTGGCTTACACTAGAACTGATTTCAGTAAAATTTAGAAACTCATCCAAGCTACGTAAGAGATGTACAGCAAATGAGGCCAAACCCCTGGTTTAATGAGCTTTTATACATGGGGACAAGAGAATAAAAACTCAGGGGACACGCAGGCAATGAAAGTAACACTGCTGTAAGGGGGTCTCTGCAAGGTGTGGATGGAAAGCCCGTAGCAGTGTTGAGAAATGAACCTTGTTATGTAGACCATTACTGACTACCTTTCCTTACCCTTTCCTCCAGCATAAGTGGAATATGAACAAGCACGCATGAGATAAAGGAAAGCAGATGTGTGGCTGAGGGTGAAAATGGATGGTTTGAACAGACTGGTTGTAAGTACTACACTGAGAAGGACAAAGCAAATATGTACACACAAAATGGAGCACTCTCAGCTGTGCAAGCAGCCACACTGTGGAAAGGAGCTCAGGTTCAGGGGAGAGCAGAAATGGGAGCTGGGACAAGGCTGCTGCTTTTAGTCCTGATTATCCCAGGGCCAGCATACGGGAGAATTAGGAAGAAATCATTAAACTGTAGAATTTAGTTTAGATACTGGCTACATTAGAACAGAATTATAGATTGTCCTTGACACCGTTAAGCCAGGAGGATGACTAGCTGCTCTGTGCTGTCCAGCTTTGGATGTCGTCCAAAATTATTTTGGTTTCAGTTAGATGAGAGGAGAAAATGTAAAAAGCCAAAACCAAGACCCTGAAAACCTGAACAATGGGGAAAGGCCAAATAAACAGAGCTGTGCTAGGGGATGTTCTATTAATATTCCAATATGTGAAAGCTGCTTCTCTTCTAAGCAGGCTGGCGATCAATTATTCTCTGTTTTGAGTAGGGCTTGGGTTAACTTACCACAAGAGCAAATAGCATTTGATACTTGGGAAAAAAAACCCTTTCTAGCTTTAAGAGTCGCTAAGCAGCAGCACAGGCAAACCAGGGAAGTCTTGGGACAGCATTCCTTGGAGATTTGAAAAAATAAGGTTAGACAAACATCCATCAGAGACGATCTGAGTATGCTTAATCCTGCGAAGGGAATAGCTAATCTCCTGGGGCCCTTCCCAGCTCTGCATCTTGATGATGATCTAAGAGAAAGGTGAGGGAGAAGAAAACAGAGTGAGAGCAGGTAGGATGAGTATGGACTTCAGGGGCAGGGCAGGAAAAGCCCCAGAGCACAGACTGGGACAGCAAGCCCAAAAGGCAGCGGCATAAACCTGTAGCCCCTGCAGACAGCACCCAAACTGCATTGCTGGCTCCTCAGGAGCTGATGCATCTGGGTCATTTGCACTTATTTGTCTAATTATGATCTTTTTTTTTTTTTTTTACCCTGCAGCTTCTGCAATTTCCTTTTCTCTCCCCAGCCGAGGTTAATTAAGCTCTTCTGAATAATTCCCTGCCGTCTGTTCACGTAAAATGTACTAAGGATCCACAAGGAAAAGATGAAGCAAGGAAAGGAAGATGTGATGGGAACACCAAGTTTCAACACATTCCATGAACCCACGACTCTGGTCTCTGCAGCTGCTCTGTGGGAGTTTAGAGCTGCTGTGCTTGTGCCCGGGGGAGCAGCTGTGCTCTGGGGATGTTCCTGTCCATGTGAGCTGTGTGGGCCATTTTCTCCTGCTCTCACTCTGACTCAAATATCCCCTCTCTGAAGGGGGGGGGGGGAGGTGAATTTAGCTGTGCTTGAAAGAAACAACAATAAAAAAATCTCCTTTGCGACCATCATGAGGAAACCAAGGCTGAATGTCCACTGTCAAACCTCAAGATCTAAAGTTGGGATGTGGCTTCCACAATGAATTCTGTGCCTACCCCCAGATTGCTGCAGGGGCTACAGGTAGGAGGGGCTGTGACTGTAAAGCACTGTGCACTAACTGGGACAGAGGTAAATGTCTGCCTAGCAGCTGGTAGTGCGGTGTTTGGGATTTATGGTGAGAGTAATAGTGACAACACACTGATATTTTAGCTGTTGCCAAGCAGTCAAGGATGTTTCAGCTTCTCATACTGGCCTGCACTGAGAAGGCAGGGGCGCCCAAGAAAAGTGGGGGACACACAGCCAGGACAGCCAACCCCAACTGCCCAAAGAGATATTCCATACCATATGACATCATGCTTTGTATATAACAGGGCTGGCTGGGAGGCAGTTTGGCTCAAGAACTGCCTAAGCATCACCTTCAGGTGGTGAGTGATTGTGCCATACATCACTTGTTTTGTATATTCTTTTATCAGTATTTTTATTCTCTTCCCTTCCTGTCCTATTGAACTGCTTTTATCTCATCCCACAAGTTTTACCCAGTGGTTTTTTTATCTTCTTTTCAATTCTCTCCCCCATCCCACTGGGGGAGCAAGTAAAGGGCTGTGTGGTTGTTTCAGCTACCTGCCAGGTTTGACCATGGCAAATTCTTACTATTATAAGGACTTCTTGTTTTTAGTACTGATTACTCCTCCTGCTTTCTAGCTTTAATCAAGCCCTTTTTTCTGCCATGAGTACCCCAAGCCACTGCTACACGTGCCAGACCCTGCAAGAGTCAAACCCTCCCGGGATGCAGCAGAGGAACTATAATAATGACAAGGAGGGCAATCTGCCTGGGCTGTCACTTGCCAGTGCAAAATGGCATTAGAATTAAAAGCTTCAGCAGCACAGAGCACACAAGGAGGAAGATTTCCCCTCCATCAGAGGGCTCAGCACTGGAGAGGACCCGGGCTGGTGTGTGTCCTGGGGACACCAGTTCCTGTGAGCTTTGTGTGCTGCCCTCTCCAGGCACTTGGGAAACGTCTCCTATTTATTTATTGCCTTGCAAGGATGGATGGAGAAATCTTAAGTGAGGGTTACGATTTTAGGATGGCACCTTTTTTTCCAAGCACTATGGTGTACTCCATGCTAAGTCACACTCTACTTCTCATGCATAAAACAAATCATCTGTAAAACACTAGAGGAGAAAGAGCCATTTCCAGCCATGAGTCATGAGATCTTTCTTACAAGCTGACAATATAAAAGATGCCAAACCACAGAATAATCCATTCTGAGTTTCTTGTTGCACCTGTAGGTTATTTGGCCTCCTGGTTATCAAAATCCTGCACTATCCAATGGCAGTCAGGTCTTCTGAGTGCAGCTCCTGAGGCTGGCTGTGGACCTTCAGGTGAAACACAAGCCCTCAGTCCATCCCCAGCCCTATAATGGGATAAGGATATTGGCTGATTTTCCAGGGCAACTGGTAGCTGTAAATAAGCAATCTGTTAAAGACACATTGAAAGCCTTTGATGGGGGAGCTTTAACAGCTCAAAGCCTTGTAAGAATAGCTCGGCATTGCACATGCTTGGGGACTGGGAACCTGAGGACCAAGGGAGGCAGAGAGGAGGCATTGGAGGTTGCAGAGGTAGCCCGTGGGTCGCAGACCCTCCCCCCCTCCCTACCTTGACCACAGTTTGGAGTGAGGAGTGTTGCTGGTGAAGCAGCAGCCCTTGTGAGTGCTCGTGGGGCTGGAAGGCCCCACACACAAGTGAAGCAAAGCCAGCGCCTGCTGAACCTGCTAATAACTGAAACATAACACAGGCAAGGCAACAAGGTAGCAGTGTGGTCAGGGTGCCAGCAGCAATCCTTGCAGAACATTTTTGCTCAGAAGATGATGTGTTCTTCAGGTATCAAAGGAGAATGGGGATCCAAGACTGAGGCTGAAGAGACCTATGTCCAGGCAAGCTCTACAGCTTGCTGAACAGGTGATATAAAACTGAGAAAAGACTGAACCAGGCTCCATAATAACTGCACCCAAACACCAACCCATGGTTTGGAAAAGGCTTGAGTTGCCTTTTGCACGCTCTTTGATGATTTCTCATTGACCTGAGCAGTGACTGCAGATTGGGATGGAAGAAGCAGGAGGAGTGAGCAGAGGATTTCAATTTACTCCTGGAATTTGTCCTGATTTCCCTCCCTGCCTGCTCTCCAGCTTCACTCTGCCCAACCTGCTGTGAGCAATGAGACCATGGCACACTGCCACTTTGCCATGTCTTTGGGTATCTGTAGTCATAAGGGCTTTCAATGTTCCTTGGCTTTAAAAAAAAAGATTCAGAGCCTACATTTTTAAAATCTAATTTACCTCAGAGCAACCCTTTGAAGAAAGCAGCCCAGCCTGCTTTTCATGAACACTAAGAACACAGTTTTCCATAGCATTTGTTCATTTAACTTAACCCTATTGCAGGCTGATTTTAAGATGGGACAGTTATGCCCCATTGTCCTTGACCTCCCCGGAGCCTCAGTGCACTGCAAAACTGAGCCCCTCTCCTGTCCAAAGGAGACCCTAAAACTCAATGAACCCTTTTAATGTTTTTTTCTTAAACATTCTTGGTATCAGAAAATAAATCCAAGCCCTGCTAAGTGGTTGGATGCCAGGTGACTGTGAGCTTTGCCATCACCCCGTCAGACACAGCAGTTTGGGCTGAGCCAGCCCTCGGGAGCGGGAAGTGGGGTCTGCAGAGCACAGCTTGAAAACACCACGAGGGATGGACTGGATTAGAAAGAGGGATGTAACACCACCTCCCTAACACAACCTTGGGCACTCTTTTCCTACCGCAAACTTCCTAGGATGGGCCAAATGGATTGTTCCAAGTTTCCCCAGGGACTGCCATGGGAAGAGGTGAGCCAAAATCTCTGCAACACCCATTTACGTAACTCTTCCTTGCACAAGGACAGCTGTGCTGGGGAGGTTGGCAGATTCCTGCCAAATTATTCAGCAGTGTCTGTCTCCTGAGTTTGGAAAGAGACGTTTGATTCATCCTCGCCAGCTCCACGGAGCTGCAGTGTGGGATCCGAGTGGGGGAGGACTGGAGCCGAAAGCATTTATGTGGAAATGCTATTTTCGCTCAATATATTTAGTGGAACATCAGCGGCATTTTGATGCCTTGTTCCACCTCAAGCCCAGTCCCATTGGCTGCAAAGCAGCAAGCTGAGGTCAAATGCATTTCCAAAGAACTAATAACAGGAAGAGACGGGAAACCCTTCTGCAGACACACTGCTTGGCTTTTCTGGTATCTCCAAGTTTGCTCCCAGGGGCTTAAAACTGTGTGCTGCAAGGCCACACTAGGAGGAGGGTTAGATTTGCAGCACTGGAGGTTTTGCTTATGGGCCAAATTTACACCCACTGTAATTACAGGAGCGATAAATTCGGCACAGAGTGTATTGTATAGCATCTTGCATATCTGTATGACTACATGAGTAGGCTAACCCTGTTCCCTATCCAGAGCAGAAACCACAGACTGTGAAGGACTCTAAATTCAGCCCTTTCTGGATTTTACCACTGAATTAGCAACTAACAACCTAAAGCTTCTCCTTGCCTCCTCCCGCTGGCTCCTCTGGCTGACCCTGATGTTCTTCTCCCTACCCCTCCTGTGTCTTAGTGACCTCTCTCTGGAGTCCGCTCTTCCCTCTCCGCACACCGAGCAGCAACACCCACCGCCCCAGGTCAGCAGAGCAGCAGCAGGTGCTGGCAGGGTGCTGCTCAGCCAGCACAGACCATCGGCACGAGTCCGCCCGCAACAGCGTGCTCAGGGCACACCACTGGCACGTGCATACCCCAAGCAAAGGGGTGCAGGGCTGTTTTGACTGTTAGAAGAAATGTTTTCTCAAATATGCCATATCTGAAAGCTAAAGTACTTTTTCCCAGCTGTTTTAAGATATACCCTCTCAACTGTTGGGATTCCTCCTTCATGTTCAGCTATCTGCTAACTAAGGAGACCAACAGTAAGATCAAACTTCCTCGCCATGCTCTATGGTCTGGGCCCAAAGAAACCTGTCTGCAGGCAGCACTGATTGACCAGCTGGGCATGAACATGGGGCTACATCAGCAGGGCCATGGAAATACTGCTTTCTAAAAATTTCACGTTACACTTTGCTTTGGGGCTGTGATCAAGCCAGTTTGTTTTCTTTGGTCATCCTTGTGCTCATCCCATTCTACCTCAGTAGCTCAGACAGCAGTATGCCTTGCAGGTCAGTGCAGCACACTATCAAGGATCTACCAAGCTCCTGCTGGAAAATGGTGAAAGTCAGCCTGACCCATTTTCCCACCCTGCTGCAGGCTGAATCCAGGCCTGACCCGAAGTGTGGCACTTCGTGGAGATCTGAGTTACTGCGAGGGAGAGAGAAGAGGTGGGAGGCACTGCAAAAGTCAAAGTGTGTTCCGTGTGGGTCAAAAACCCATTTGAGATAATAAGAATTGTCCCAGCCCTGCTCTGTGTTTGCAAACAAGATTTTCAGCTAGCCCTGGGAGACCTATTTAGCCTGTAATAAAAGCAGGGGTGTTGTTTTGGTGCAAAGATTACCTCGATGTTTTTAACAGAAGCAATATGGGAACTAGACCTTCTTACACTAAAAGAGCTCTGAAATGTCTCTTTTATCTTCCCATTTGGAAACTTGAACTGCAATGGAGTTTGACAGGATTATTTTATTTACTCTCTCTCCTACAGCACAGCTATTTCTGGCTGGTTGTCTGGCGATTGCTATTAAACTGGTCTCATTTTGCTTCTCATCCAACCTACTCTGCTCTGAGAGCTCAAGGGAAGACAGCAATAGCAATAAACCACAAGCTGGAGTTAGCATCGCCTCTTGATTACAAGAGACACATAAAAAGTGCAAATGAAAACTAAATGTGTTTCCTGCAGTCACAGATCTTTCTGCACTGTCAGAAAACACTAAACACGGAGCCCCATCAAGGGCTCTTCTGCTATCAGTGAAAGAAAAGTGTTAATTTGCTGCAAAAATTCCATTAACCCTTCATATTTCATCCTGTCACTTCCAACCAAATGCCACAAGGCTCTTGAGCCCGTTGGGGAAATCCAAACTGTTAACCAGAACAGAAAAAAGAAAATCCTCATCTATTACATGATAAGCACCTCGAGCATCCCCCAACGTAACAAGCTGTGATCATAATTAATGCTGTGTGTCACAGTCCTGGATGTTAAGTACTATGATTTGCAAATTTAAAGCATCTCCGTGTCAAACTCTCTCAACTTCAGGGTGATAGGAAAAGTAGACCCTGTGCCTTTAAGGCAGCATCTTTTAATGCTACCATCATCAAGGATTGACTTCATTTCTTGGTAATTGCGGTTAGCATACTGGAATATGTATTCTTCTTTCCTGATTACAGACATATGGTAAGTCAAGCTGAGGCCAGTGCTTGCTTCCTACACAGTTTATTCCCTTCTTCCTTTCCAAAAGGCATTTGCATATTAGGGTAACCAACCTACAGCCTCTTCTAAGAAGAGCACCACTATGCTCTTGCAAGGTCCCAAACACTGGTTCAGGAAACACGGGCAGGAAATTCATTAGGGGAGTCTGACATTAATCCCATAGCAGAAAGTTACCCAGCTTTGCAAAGAATATCTAATCCATGAGCTCTGCCAGGGGCTCCTTCTCAGGAAGCGCAGACATCCAAACTCAGTGCTCCCCTTGTGACACGGGTTCTGGAGATGTTCTGCAGCACCTACCCACGTCCACTGGCATTTCAGCACGCAGTTGAATGAACACTGACATGGTTGACATGACCATTTCATCTGATTAAACTACTCACCTTCCTAGCACCAGAAAATAATTCCATGGTGATATTGGGAAGTGACCGGTGCAGTCTCTTGAGGGCAAAAATCTAAGCCACAGAGATTTATTTGTAAAGCTCAGAAACCAATTTTATTTGTGAAAATTCCCCACCCCCCCAAGTTGCTTTGCAAGACGTTTGCCAGGAATGAAAGCTGGCTGCCGTAGCGTCAGCTCCTCCACCTGCTGCTCCTGCTCTTATGCATGCAGGCCTTGTAAATCTTAGTGCAAGTTTCCTGCTTGGAAGAGAGACTTAAATATACCCATACTGGCAGAGAGAACATCTGTCAAGTGCCTTTGAATGCAGCCGTTTATAATTACTCATTTTCACAAACTAGGTCCCAGTCTGAAGTCCCATCAGTTATCCAAGACATGGGGGTCACAGAAATATGTTCTGGATTGGAACTTCAACTGGCAACCAGGGAAGGGTCTGAGCTTTGCCCGTGGACCAACCAGTGCCATCACTCCTCTCCTGACAGCTGAACTGTATTGGTGACAGGTTTGTTATAGTCATGTAAGGCCTGGCATTACTGAGGATGTTCTGCAGGTGTATGAAGAGGGGAACAGCTAGGTGATGAGCTCAGGAAGAGCCCAGCATTCCTGCTTATGGGGATGGGGGGGTCATATTTCATCTCCCTCGGAGAATAATTTTAAAGCACAGGGTAAAGAAGGCTGGCCCCAGCTTCCCACACCTTGATATAAATGGTGTTTCACTACAAATGCCCCAGGGACATAGTGCTCTGGCTCCAGTGTGGCCAGCAGGTCCCAGGCAGTGGCTGTCCCCTATCCTGGGCACTGGTGAGGCCACAGCCCAAGAGCTGTGTGCAGGTTTGGGCCCCCTGCTACAAGGGCACTGAGGGTCTGGAGCGTGCCCAGAGAAGGGCAGCAGTGTGGGGAAGGGTCTGGAGCACAGGTCTGATGGGGAGCAGCTGAGAGAACTGGGGGTGAATCTGGAGAAGAGGAAGCTGAGGGAAGACCTGAGCACTGCAGCTCCCTGTAAGGAGGGTGCAGCCAGGAGTTCGGTCTCTTCTCCCAAGTAACGAGCAACAAGGCGAGAGGAAACGGCCTCAAGTTGCGCCCAGGCAGGGACAGGTTGGAGATCACAGAATCAGACTTGTAGGGGTTGGAAGGGACCTCGAGAGATCATCGGGTCCAACCCCTTGCCAAAGCAGCTCCCCAGCTCATATTGCACAGGTAGGAGTCCTATCTTGGATACCTCCAGAGAAGGAGACTCCACAACCCCCCTGGGCAGCCTATTCCAGATGAGGAACAATTTCTTCCCACAAAGGGCAGCCAAGCACTGGACCAGGCTGCCCAGGGCAGTGCTGGAGTCCCCATCCCCGGGGGGATTTAGCAGCTGTGTGGGGCTTGGGGATGGAGGTTTAGCAGCACCAGGCCAACGGTTGGACTCTGATCTTAAAGGTCTTTTCCAACCTTAACAATTCTGTGATTCTGTTCTACGATACAGCAGAGGTTATCCTGTTGGGATGTGTAACAGCAAAGCCTGACACAAGGGTCAAGGCAACACAGGCTATGAGCCGTTCAGATTTCTGTTATGTATCATACGTGATCCCGGAACGTGAGCTAACGCTCCTCAGAGTTCCACACTCCAACAGTCTTTCTTAACCATGTTCAAGGAAAAAAATATCCAGATGGGAGAGTACAGCTGTAACCCCTTGTCCTTCCTACCCCAACACTGAATAACAAGAACTGCAGTTTGCTGCTGGAAGAAGAGATGCAGAAGGGCAACCTTCAGTGAGGTATGAACCCTGTGCCCATGATATCAGGCTTACTGGGTGAGTCACCACCCTCTGTTCTGTCCCACTTAAAGCTCAGTGGGGATCCTGTCCCATAAGGTCTTGGCTAGCAACAGAAAAGCCTGCCAGATCCTGCCATGGAGCCAGCCTCTCTTCCAGGAAGATCCAGACCACCATGCTGTCTGAAACAGCTAAAATCTGCAGGGTGTTTGCCCATGAAGGCATCTCTTGTGCAGCACTGCCACTGCCCACCTCCCTCCCCACCAAATGCCTTTTGATTACACATGGGAAGAGGACAGTGTCACACCATCACTGTTTGCATACCAACACTGCCTTTGAAGCCCCCATCAGCAGCCTGCTGTGAATTGCTGAATGCTCTCTGCTCGTACTGCTGACCATGGAAATCCCTGCTCTGATATTCGTGGGAGTTAAGGGAATGCTCGATACCTCTCTGGATCCGACCCAGAGGAAGCCAAACTGCATGCTGTCTTATGAATCGGAAATTCAGGGTCACAATCAAAGTGTAGGAGGTCAAGATTAAAAATTAAACCCCGCTGTGTACTTCCAGAGTCATTCTGACAGTTCTCTGAACATCTAACTGTGTTATTGTTGCTCTGTGGGGTTGGGTTTTTTTTTCACAGAGCTGGGGAAGAAGTAAAAGGCACAGAAACGTGGAGGGGAAAAATAAGCACAAACATTACAGAAGGCAAAATTTCAGTCAACCATGACTCAGGAGAAGAAAGTGCCACCCACTGAACTGCACAGGCCACAGCTCCGCGTACCGTGGCAGCGGGCAGTGATGTCGCGGTGAGTCAGGAGCCACCCACACCCCCACCCACGCCGCTTCCTGCAGCGGCAGGGCACTCCTCGGAGAGCTGCCACGTGGCACAGGTCTCGCTCAACCTTTCCTTAGCCTATGAGATGTGACAGGAACACAGCCCTGATGTGTTTGGCCAGAGACATCTGCAGCTCGCCCTCGTTCCCATTTGAAGCCAGTCCAGGGGACTCCCTTGTGCACAGTTATCTGTGCAGCTGCAGTGGAAATGTCAGCGAGTCCCAGCCTGTCAGGAGACAGAAGCTCCCAAGACTTATGAGCTCTGTCACTTCACTTCGAACAGTTGTGATGGTAATGAGCTGGGATCACCTTAGCAGGACTACAGCAATACAGCTATGATGCTGCTGCTTCACATAGTTGCTCCAAAACAAAGTTCACCTGCTGCTATTAATACTACAACACATTAGCATCAGCGTTCTTCACTACTTCTCTCTACCTTCCTAACAAGTTTCGTGGCAGAGATATGCCCTATAAAATCCAGCACAGCACCTACATGAGGATGAGGCTTAAAATGTGTTTCACCAAGTGACAGTGCGCATACCCTGCTACAGCCCAGGCTGCCGCCCGCTATTTCTTTGAGAGGCAGCAATCATCATTTTATTGCCATAATTGAGTTGTCTGCCCAAGTGCCAGGCTGCATAGTTCACACAGAAATTCCAGGGCTATCTAATCCCACATCATATGCTGCAGCCAAAACCCAAAAGTAGAAGCGAGGCAGCGAGCCAAACAAGGGGCACACAAGAGAAAGGCATGAAATGAGCAAGTGGAGCCTGGATTTGCTATGAGCATAAAGAACCTTCTATTGCAGTATACTCCCCATCCCGTCATTCAGTATTGCTAGCACGTGCATCGCCCTTCCTCAGTGCTACCCATGTCCTCTTCAGCACGTGTAGCAAACAGCCACCTTGCCCTAAAAACCACTCTGGACTGGAAAGCCTGGCCACGGCACGTCCTTAGCCATGCTGCTTTCTCCCTGGATGTCCTTACCTTCTTGCAGAGAACCATCTGGTGATCAAAGAGAAAGAAAACACGCTGCTGGTTCCGTCCATAAGGCTGGTAAATCCAGGACATCTCTCCCGTGTAGATCAACTCTGAGCTGCGGTCCAAGATATCATCTCCCTAGAGGGCACAGAGAAGGAGGCCAAGTGAGCCGCTGTTCCCAGACAGGGCAGGGGATACATTTCTCTTTGCAGAACAGGGAGGAGCAATAATCAAATAAGATTTTTGGACTTTCTGCAGCTCTCAAACCACCCCAATCTGAACTCAGACCAGAAAGTGGAGATGGAGGGTAATTTTGAAGGAAGGGAAATAAATGAACAAAGGGCAGACACTCAGAGCACAGTCATGATGGTTCCCACTGCAATGGAGAAAGAGCTGCTCCAAGCACTGTCCCCGTTCCCCCCATCTCCAGGTAGCCCCAGACCCCAGATCTCACTGCAGGTGCTGATAGCATCCTGAGAGCAAAGCCCTTTCCTCCTACCCACGACAATGCTGCTTTGTATTCAGAGTAACAAATCCCCTGGCACACCCTCTCTTTAGAACAGCATCCAAGAGCACATCCCCTCCTGAAATCTCAGACCAGCTATCAAAGTCACTGTCACTGGAATACCAAGTCCCCTGCCCGTGAGACTGCCCAAACTCACCCCCTCCAGATTGCCGCCTCTCTTCCCACCCATGCAGGCAATTCCAGTCCCTTCTCCCACAGCTCGTTAGAGCTTGCCATCTCCAAAAAACTGTCAGGACCACCCCAGCTCCTCTGGCAGCCTCCAGCCCCCCCAGCTGGCAAGGCCTCCCAGGCCGACTGCCAGAATGCCTTCACCCCTTCTCTGCCTCCGGCTAATGCTTGTTTTCCTCTCCAATTTTTTTTAAGGATTCATGAGCAGATGGTCTTGAAATCACAGCACTCGCTCTCCCACTCTCCAAGAGAACAAATGCAGTCACCCTCCACTAATTGGGATGAGCTGGACTTTTTAAAAAGTTAATTAAAATCTATTTATTAAAAATGCGTGAATTCACCGCCACCTGCCCTGTGGGCATCCCTCTCACTCTGAAACACCACAGAAGGAATTGAGATGACTTCAGCTGAAAGGTAGGGAGCAGGAGCCTTAAGAAAAGAAGACTGAGAGGGGATGTGATCAATGTTTATCAGTATCTGAAGTGTGAGACACAGGGGGAACTGGCCAGCCTCTTCTCACTGGTCTGTGGGGACAGGACAAGGGGCTATGGCCTCAAACTGGAGCACAGGATGTTTCATACCAATCTGGGGAAGAACTTCTTCCTGGTGAGGGTGACAGAGCCCTGGGACAGGCTGCCCAGGGGGTGTGGAGTCTCCTCTCTGGAGGTATTCAAGACCAGTCTGGATGCCTATGTGAGCGACCTGTCCTAGGGACCCTGCTTTGGCAGGGGGGTTGGACTTGATGGGCTCTGGAGGTCCCTTCCTACCCCCACAATTCTGTCATTCAGGAGCAAGGGAGGGAAAAGTGTGTTGGGTTGGGGTTTCCCCCACCCCCTCCCTTTCTTTTGGCTCAAACTAGTGCAGTTCTGGCTTCGAGGCCAAACTAGAACCCATTTCTGGGACAAGACCATCCCAAAATCTCAAACAGCTTGTAAAGGTTCAGCCAGCCACGAGTTGCATCTAGACAGACATGCTTTGCTGGTACTCCTTGCCCAAGCAACCAAGAGTCATCCCCACTCATAATTTCTCGGTGAGGATTTCAGGCTGCTGTTCAGGTAAATGTGTAATTAACCTTTCAGCATTGATTGGAAGCAACTGAGTCCCTGGGCCCTGTGACAACAGGAACTTCATTAAGTCGCTGCATCATCATGCTGCAGCACAGACTTTCAAATTGCCTTAGCAAGGTATTTATCCACCCCTATCTCACTTCTGGGGCTGCAGTATCTGGAGGCCTAATTAGGGGTAACTTCCCCAGAACATGACGGGTCAT
This sequence comes from Laterallus jamaicensis coturniculus, assembly GCA_022605575.1. NCBI lineage: Eukaryota > Metazoa > Chordata > Aves > Gruiformes > Rallidae > Laterallus > Laterallus jamaicensis. The sequence continues at coordinate 5,199,653 of JAKCOX010000014.1, forward strand.
TCCCCACTGGGATGGGCCGTGCATCATGCAATGTTTCAAAAGAGGGTGATGTCAGGGAGAGATGAGTTCAGCCATAGTACCTCCTGGCCAGAATCTGGGAAGCCATGTGCTGCTGTAACAGCTCAGGTATATGCTAGCCCTTGGGCAAGAAGCCCTGAAGAAAACACACCGGCTCCAGAAGTTGTTGATTCTCCTTCCTAAACACGAGTCTATACAAAGAAGATTCGTACAAGCCCATGGATGGGAGCTTTTATGAGAGGGGGTGAGCCTAGAAGAGGCTGGCTGCTAAAAATAGAAAGCCAGTTTTGTCTTTTACTCCTGTGGTAGCATCACGAGCCTGAGGACACAGAGAGGACTCTGTAAACACTTCGACTTGATTAGCTGAATCCAAAATGGGGAGTCCCTGCAAGCAACATAAACCAAAAAAATCCAGATCTGAACTGATAGGATTTGTATTGCAATTTTTATGTTGGAAAACCAATTCCTACATACACAGTCTATAGGCTAGAAAGAGAAGATACCCACTGCTGGGTTAGCAGATTTGGAAATACATACTGCAAATAGTTTTGGACTAGCACATGGCTGTCCGGCCTTCGGTCCCCAAGAGCAGCATCTCCATGGCCCTGCCTGCTCCTCAAGCCCTCGGCTGCCGCAGCAATACACCCATTCGGCTGCGCTGCCAGACTTCCTAGAGCAGATGCAATGAACCTTGAAAGGCTTTTTTCCCCCCAACACAGCCATACCACCTCTTTGAACAGCAGGAACTGTCTTCTGCTAGTGGAGTGTCCCTACCGGGGGAGCTCACGGGGTCTGTTGCAGGGTGGCAGGCAAGGAGGGAAGCGGTTGCTTTTCTGCTTCACTGCTAACCAAGACTACTCCAGCCTCCACACTTGGGCTGACTTGAGGCAGGGTTTCCACAATGTCTCTCCCAGTCCTCCTCTAAAGCCAGTCCTAGGCCTGATGATCCCACACAAAATTAGGAAAACCAATTTCTTTTTCTTTTCCATATTTTCCCAAGCAACTCCTAGAGAGGCTGGAGCATCTCTACCCTTCTGTAAGATAAGAGAAATACTGCTAGAAAAGGAAGAGGCTGAACTTTTTGTCCTGAACTGGCAGATGTCCCACTGACTTCAGCAGAGCATAGTGGCCAAAGAGCTGAGAGAAAACTAGGTGACCCCCTGAGGTCTCTTCCAGCCTGAGTTATCTATCCCATAAGCCTGTAATAAAAAAATCTCAGCCCTCCCTAGCCTGTGGCTGGGTTTTCACTGTGCATCCTGCTACATACAAAGGGCAGCAGGGAGAAGGCCAACTCCTCTTTTCTTCATGCAGTTACAGGCAGAGCCGAACTACTTGGAGTGCAGTGATGGGAGCAGGTGGTCACCCAGATCTAGGTTGGATGTGTGCTTCACAGCGCTACAATTCCATCCCATGTCCTAGGGCTAATCCCAAGTGCTGCAGCCAAGGGTCAGCTCTCCTGCTGTTACAGAAGGACATTGATCATTGCCTGCCCAGTTACACTATAGGAGCCCACCACTTTCTGCAACAGGGAACTGGGCGGCACCAAAGGGTTTTTACTAGTGTCACGAAAGAAGTGCTCTCAGGAGCACCAACATAACAAGGGTGGGCATGGCCCTGGTGAGCTGCAGCATGTTTCAGCTGCAGGTGTGCCCCACTCCTCCCTCCCACAAGCAGTCCCTGAGCAGACTCCGTCCCAGGCTCCAAAGTGCTCATCAGCCCATAGGACCCACTCCCCTGTGCCTGAGCCCACCTCCTGACATGGATCTTTGCTGTCGCTGCCAGGCACAAAATCCCCTTCCCTAGTTAACATTCAGCGAGCAGGATTCTCTTCTGCCTGACACTGCTGTTCTTTAATTAGAGATTGACAGGCTGATTAGCACTCTGGGCTACAGAAAGATCAGAAAAAAGAAAGCAAGAGAGATGTTGTCCTTTTCATCAGGCTCATTTTTTGATACCTTCTGTTGCTGGGGGAAAAAAATAAAAAGAAGAAAAAAAAAGAAGGATGTGTTTCAGTCCCTGATGCAATTCTTTCCCCAGGAGGATTTCTCATCAGGCTGTCCTCACTTTGAAAACAGCACATTGGCTGCATGCATCCTTTTTTCATGTCATTCTTGAATTCAGGAACATAATATTAGGATGAGGCCAACTATTACACATTACATAATTAAGGGCACCAAGGCTTAATTTAAAGGACCCGTAAATACAAGAATGGGAAGGCATTTTAAAAGATGGTGTTCGTTATGTTTCTCAATTATATGTATTTTTCCCTTCATGTAAATCTAATACTCTCAAAACCTGCCAAAATGACAACCTATAGGAATCTTTGATAGTAATATAAATATATAAATATATATATATAAACCAAAGTTTAAGTATCAAGTTAAAACTAATCCAGGCAAGGCTCTACCCTGGGCGGAACATCCCATCACTGGCTTGGGGATCTGTAGATCCCCTCCCAGGGAACAGGTGCTACATCACCTCTCTCTTCTGAGAAAAACTGGGTTGAAAAGGAGGAAAATGCTGTTGGCAGCTGCCCCGAGGGCTGGAGAGGGAGCCTGAAATGCTGCAGGGATTGCTGTTTTATTTTGTTTTGCTGTGGCTCCAGAGCTGTATGAGAAGGCGTCAAATGGAGTAATTCTGAGAGGTGCAAAGGCGTCAATGTCTTTTGCACTTCCACATCACTTGTGAGGGGCACTCAGCAAGGGTGATATTGCACTCAAGGCTGCCATGGGACACCACAGTCATGCCCCAGCAAAGCTCCTAACCCTGCCCAGGGCACAGCAGCATGCTTGCCTGCATGCCTCCACGGGCTCGCAGGAGCTGTAAAGTGGGTCAAACTGGGGCTTGCAAGGACTTCAAGATGATGATGGGCTTTGTGGAAATCATCTCTTTATAGTACTGAGGTGTGTGTCTCTATATCTAGATCTCACCCACTAACCTCTGAAGTCTCTAATGTTCTCAGAGGGCAAGAGCACGAGGAGGGACTGAGCACATAAAGGTTGCCCAGGATGGCTCTGTCTGGCCTGTCTGAAGTCTGACCCAGAGGACACATCGCAGGCTGTTCCGAACCCGCTCCTTGGCGTGCTGGGTTTGCCTGCCTGCCTTCAAATGTCACTCTTTTGATCTGAGGGTATTTAACTGCAAGTAAGGAGATGACGCTGAGCGAAGGGAAATAGAGGTTGAACATCAGGAAACACTTCATAACAACAAGAGCTCTCAGACACTGAAAGGTCTCGGCAGGAGGTGGTGGAAGCCCTACATTCTGCACCATTAACAACCAAAAGGACAAAAGGCTCTAGAGAATTCAGTGTAGGCAGGGGCAGCACCTCTCCAGGTTTGTTTGTATATTGGAAATTTGGGTTACAAAATAAAGAAGTGAGTCACACATGGCAACAATCCAATCCAGGCTTTTCGGTCAAGACCACGTCCCCACGAGTTCTACAGGAACATGTTTCAAAGTGATTGGGATTATTTCTAATTTACAGGAGTCAGTGAGATCAGAATCTTTCCTTAAGATTCTGCTCAGTCATTCCTTGTACAAAGCTGCCAATAATTCCTTCAGACTTCATGCCCCGGCTGCCACAGCACGGCTATCGGCTGCCACCCTTTCTTGGGCCCATTTGCAATTTAAACCATCAGACAGTTTGTGTGACTCCTTGGGGAAAAAGAGGAATCTAGCCTCAGTTAACTCAAGGACATTTGCAGTCTTCAAATGCTGACCCTGAAACTCACCTTCACAGGCCATGCAGAAAATCCTGAGGGGTAAAAATGATTCCTGAAACACACCATCACGAGTCCATGGGATTCAGTAAAACCCCTTCTCTTCAACGAGCTAGGACATACCCCTACTTTTCCCATTTGTTTTAGGATCAGCAATATGTAAACATTCCCAGTAAGACCCTCTCCTTGCAAAAAGATGTGTACACACAGTTTCTATAGAAGAACATTTCAAACATTCACTGACTAAACCTTGTTTGGTTGGTTTGGATTTTTTTCTTCCTCCCTCAAAATCTTTTTCCAACACCTCCTCACAAAATGCAGGTAAATTTGGAAGTGAAAACTTAATTCCAAATCAGAGAGTCAACACTGTTAGCCTAGAGATGCTGAGGAAAACCAGACATTTCTCCAAATGAGATTTCATTACTTGCTTCAATATTGAACCTTGGCTGTGCTGAAACAATGCCCTGAGTGTTACCTACAGTGGGACTTGGGGAATATCTGTCTCGTGCTCTTGTGAGATTTCTGGTGAAGTCTGAACTGATCATTTTTTCTCCTGGTTTCTGCTTTCTTGTACTCAGTGTTGTTTTCCAGTTGTCTCAAGGAAGACTGTGCTGCTCACCCCATGTCCACACTGGTATTGCTTGTTTGCACTGCTGTGCGGGCTGGAGAGATCAGGAAGCCACCGTGACACACAGAGTGATGGAAAGGGAGCACTTTTGGGTACAGACTCTAATTATAGCAGGAACAGGGCCACAGGAGGGTGGCAGAGTAATGCTCTGGGTTCCTCTCTGTTTCAGTGAGCGCTGGATGAGCATCTGTAGAAGCACAGAGTTGACAGCAGGTCATTTGCTCTCAGCTCAGTGTCCTCCAGCAAAGACCAACTGGGAGTTGTGGTCTTCTACTCTCTGACCCAGATAATAAATATATGTTCCCATGGACTGGAAAAGGCCAGGGAGACATACCATGAAATCCCTCCTCTACTCTGTAACTGCCCATGAAGATGAGGGCCTGAACCCCTATGGGCTGAGTAAGAAATCAAACCCTGATGGCCTGTGTCCTGGGAGACATGACCCATAGACATCAGCTGAGCAGGGTTTTCAGAGGTTAGCAGCTTCAGTTTGCAATGCCTAAAGAGTGTATCCGCCCAGATCCGGGATAGATCTGAGCATCTGACACCAATTTTAGTTTCTCCTGCTCTCTTCCTGCATTTTCCTATAGTTAACTTCTGAGCAATCTGGGGTTTTGTGCATTCTTCTGGCCATTACATGGACATCTGTGAAGTGGGGGATGGATCTGATGATTCAGAAGTTACTCCAGAGGAAGGAATCAAGCAGTGAAGTGTTCTGCTGGATTTGGCCTTATCCTCTAGTGTTCTCATCACCACTCTATGAGTTCTTGATCCAAAATACAGAATAAAAATGGCAAGAAGAATGCTTTCCTTTGAAGGGGGGCAGTAGCTGTATTCCCATTGGATCTCTGAATGGTAGCAACAGCTGGTTTTGCTGTGTCATGAGAAGCTGAAGGCAATATTGTGCTTAAATCTTCAAACAGCTGGGAAAAAAAGGCCTGGAAGAATGATGTAGCAAGTTCTTGAGGCTAGGATGGAGATAAAGAATGGGTGTTGCTAAGCAGGAATGAATTATAAAGGATGTGGCTAAATAAAAATGAATTATCAACTGAGCTAATGGAAGAGAAAAAGAAACTGCTATTCCATAGATCCTACGTGGAGGTCACCTTGGCTTTCCACTCACACATGAATATTCACTGACTTGGAATTGATCTGTTCTTAATCTAGATTTATCTACAATGAGGGTCTCAGCACCTCTTACAAATGACACACATTTGTTCATCACACAGAATGTGCTGAGGTCTAAAGATACATCTGATGGTCCCATGCCTCCTTGAGAGCAGTTTTCTAATTCTGAAAATGAGTCTGCATGTCAGTGAGAGAGAGGTTTCTTCACAGTAAACAACAATAAAACAATCAAGCAAATCATCTGCATTCTCTGCTCTCAGATCCAGTTGTCATTTAAGACCCAGCTATGATTGCTGCATTTGTATATTTTTATCAGGAGATCCAGGGATGAATCCAATCTTCATTACAGCAATGAAACTAATTCAGTTGAGGAGGATACATAATCAGAAGGTGAGGTACCTGTATTCCTTGCCCTTTCCTCCCAGCCTTTCTAGATCTTTTCCAGAAAAAAAAAGTCATTAAAGGATTAACGTATCTTTCCCACATCCTAGTTTACATGGTATCATTCCATTGACTTGAAGGTGGGGTTATTCCAGATCTTCCAGACTGTGAGAAGGAGAAAGGCTGTTTGGTCACTGCTTGCTAAACACATGGCTTGATGACAATGTAGACAGGGATTTACAAACACTTTGGTCCCCAGTCTGCTTCAAAAACCCTAGTTAAAGATTACATTCTTAGAATGATTTGGAAAAAAAGAGGGGCAAAAAGAAAAGGAGAACATGATTTTAGCATGGTGTGTTTTTAAACATATGCAGAAACAGAGGAGACTGAAGGCCTGCTAGCCAGGAACCCCTCTGCTGACTCTGCCTTGCCTGTGCTCCTCAGAAACTTAGTTACATGATCACTGCACATAGGGGTGGTTCAGAAATATTTTTAAGTGTGTGCTCATTTTAAATGTGCATCTCTAACTTCAGCTTAATGTTATGGCTTCTAATTATAAGGGAACCTCCAGAAGAGTTTTCTCTATTTTCTTCACCTGGCACAATTTCTAGGGCTTTCTGCTACCTCTTTCCCTGCTTCTTTCCCAATGACAGCATGGAGCTAGAATGCACATAGAGCTTGATCCAAATCTCACTGCTTCCCAGGACAACAGCACTCCAATCACAGAGTCACACCAGATTTCTATGGAAGAAATAGGAACTGGACCCTAGATTTTCAGAGCACCATTAATGTTTTACATGTTAAGTACCATCTCTAAAGTCTGTCAGTATGTCCCCTCTGTCCCAAGCCTAATCCCAAGCCTAGGTTGTGTGAAATGAACTCTCTAGTCTTGGGTAACTCAACAACTGCACAGAATTTACTTTTTCCAAGTTTATAGCACCCAGAGAAGGGCAGAGCATTTACTGTACCTCCCAGTCCAGAACAGAGGCCTGCCACTGAGCTATCTTGTCAATGTTCTCCAACCTCCGCTTCCGCTCGTTGATCTGTAGAGTCACGTTCCTCATGACGGCGAGAGCAGCAGCCACATACCTGTAGTCACTGTCAAACACAGAGGAAAAGTCCATGAAACAAAGCCCAGTGTGCAGCAGAAGAGCACAGGGGTCTGTCATCATCATCAGCAACACCTTACCAGCCTCTGAGAAAGAGATGCAGGTAGGATTTGCCACTCACGACTATGATACTGTATATTTGCCATTGGCAGTGTCTCTGGAGCATCACAAAAGAGCAGCTTGCTTGAAACTGGAAGTGTGTGTGTATGAGAGAGCGAAGCCAGCCAGCTCCTCAGCTGCTCTGCATCAGCGACCGAGTACAGCGCAAGGTACAGCAGCTGTGAATCTGGCGCTCTGAAGTCTGAAGGTACTCAGCTGAACCAGCATCCTAAAGGAAAGTCTCAATATTTTAATAGCCTGTGCCTTTCCACTCGGATTTTCCCAGTTTTCAAATGAACATTGGATAATACTTTGCAAGTAGACACAAGGTCAGGTCGCCTTCCAAGCTATGAGGTGACCCCAAGAGTGCCACAAAGGATTTATCCCATGGCATCCACTCTCACTGCAGACTTCAGGTGAGCAAATCAAAGCCATTTTTTCTTTCTTTTTTATTTTTTTTCTGGACAGGCCTGTGAGTGTAATGACAAGGAGTGGAAAGAGCCTCCCGCCAGGGCCCACAAAGACGATGATCAGTCTTTTCAAAAAGTGATGTTGAAATCAATGCCATCGATTTCTGCCTGGTGCCTTCTTTCCATTCCAAGGAACCTTAATGTTCATTTCAGTCAGAAAGACAGACAAGGCCAGCTGCCATAATGCCACCATAATATATTATTAACTTAAGGGCTGATATTGATTGCTGACTAATGAGAAAAACTGTGATCTTGGGCAGCTGTAGGGGGAATAGCTTTATTGATTATTGCTAAGAATTGCACTGGTGACAGCCAAAATAGGGGTGAATGCTGTGAATTAGATCTACGTGATCTAAACAGGATAAATATTAAGAAACAACCACAAAATGATATACAACAGAATATTATTTGTTATTTTGCCATTGTATCTTAGATGGAATCTTAACAGGTGTTTTCAATTTTTATTCAATTCTTCTACCAAAATTCTAGCTGAGGTTAAAAAATCTCCTACAAATTCCAGAACATCAGGACTAGTCCCTCAACAAAGTAGAGGGGAAGAGAGGATGGGCTGTCTGACACATCCATCGTGATACATAATGAAGGATTTTTTGTGCCTTCCTTTGTGGGACCATCTGTATGAAGCAAGTGCCTGGTTGTGTGAGGGAGAAATGGAGCTATGCCAGAAAGACATTAGTCTGGTCTTCAAAACATCCATGAGCTCTTGTAGGAAAATAGGTAAGTGGCTACGGCCAGAAAGGATCTGTAGAGGTAGGGAGAAGTGTAGGGTTCAGAGACAGTCTCCTAGCAATTATGCTCATGGAAAGAAGGGAGGCTAACGAAAGTCCACCCATTAGCAGAGTCACCCCTTTCTCACCTAACACGCTCATACACTTAGCTTCAGATCAGTCGTGCTGCAGGAACGCTCAGGACAGCAGCAAGCTGCACTTAGGACCTTCATATATTTAATTCATATTAAGCTGGGACTAAATCTTTAAGAGGTGAACAGATGTGGCTTTGTGAAAAATTCAAATGAACCAGTCTCCGAACAATAAGCAATTGAAGGGAGCCAGGCTCTGAAAACACCCCCATGCCTGCCTCCATGCCGAGCAGGCTGGTGCCAATCAAGCTGGGGTTTATCTTGGTAATGCTAATTCACTAATTCTCATGTTCTGTTTGAAGATAAAACCCCATGCACATTTTTCTTTCACACAGTAATGAAGAAAGAGTCATGACTGAAGTTTTTGGGCTCCTAGCCCGTGACTGTGGCAGAGCTGGCAAAAACTTAGAAGAAAAAAGTAACAGAAGCAAAGCATTTGGCCAGTGAAATAATAACAGGACAGCATTAACCATGAAATTAAAGTAAATAAATTGTTTGTCCATTATATCAGGGCTGCAGTGACCTCTTTCCAGTGCTCAGTCAGAATGCAGGTCTAGACTCTTGCCAAATATCACATGCTAGCTTGGGGGAGAGTGGTCAGGTCTCTGTTTTCAGCTTTGTCCTAACCTGGCACAGGGAAGATCCACAGCTCCTCAGCTCACAGTACTGTGTAAGTGAAGGGTAGATGAAGCTGACATCTGGGACTGGGACTCCTGGTCCTTTTGGAGTTTTGCCTTACTCCATAAATGGTTCAATTGATTTACACAGTATTTTCTACATATTAAATTCCAATCCGAGTGTCAAAGAGACTCCTAATCTATCCATGATCGGAGAATCACCGAAGGGTTTGGGTTGGAAGGGACCTTAAAACTCACCCAGTGCCACTCCTGCCATGAGCAGGGACACACTCCCTTGGCCAGGTTGCCCCAAGTCCCATCCAACCTGGCCTCAAACCCCACCAGCGATGAGCCCAATTTCAGTGTCAGTATGAGTCCACCCTGTAACGATCCGGGTTCTGTTTCAGACTCACGATCTGTGAGCACTGCCCGACTGCACCGCACAAGGCTCGCTGCCTGGGGAAGGGGCCCAGCAGAAGCTCCCCAGCTGGTTTCTTGGTTTCTCTCCTTCATAGCTGACCCTGACCATACTCGTACCTGCAGGTAGCTGTTTTTTCCCATGTCTTCTGTTGTCACAACATGACATTCCTCAAAGATTATTTGCTTTTCCATTCTCTTTGCTCATCTCAGCCCCAATCCCAAAGCCAGAATTACAAGGGCAGAAAATATTTGTATTTCAAGGGGACAAAACCAGCTGTCCAGGTTTTCTGCTCAGCTGCAGTGCAGAATCATCTGCTGGTAAGACACACTCTCTGTGCCTCACTTTCCCCGTTAAGCTTGCCTGGGATGGAGCTGGGCTGCCTGGAGGATGGGTTCCTCCCAAGATCTTTGCCCTCTCAAATTGGAGGAGCTGGACCCCAGGGAAGTGTGGTGTAACCACCCCATTTCTGCTCTATAATGCCATCCTTCCACAAGCCAATGAACTCTCCAGGGTATGCCCACACCAACACAAGCACACCATGCTCCTGGGCTGAGGTAAGGCACAAGATACTTGCTGGCTCTGTGCAGGCATGAGTTTCATGTACACTCTGTTACAGCTTTCGGGGGCTTCTCTTCACTAATGCAAGGCAAGCAAATATAACCCCGCTTTCCCTTCCCAGAAAATGAGGAAACAAGAGAAATAAAGTGTGCATGGCTGTGTCTTAGTGCTTACACAACTGAGTATGAAAGAGCTCTCAGCCAGAATCAAGGAATTGTTGCATAACCACAGGAAAGGTCTGAGTCTCCTCGGAACATGACTGTATCTGATTACTTAACAACATGTTGATTTTAAACATTCCAAAGGATAAAGGAATGTGCTCCCAAAATAATTCAACCCTAGTGTAATCATGCTGTCCACATCCCCTTTGGTGCTGCCACCAAATAACTCAAAGAAGGTCAGTTTAAACACAGACCTCTTCTCTCTGCGGCTGCTTATGTCTTCCCATGGTGAAGCCACATCTGCATTCCCATTCTAAGTACAGTGGGGACATCACGTGGCTGGTAAGGAGAAAAAGCCACAATATTTGGGATCCTAGAGCTGGTTTCTGATACCCTCCCCTAATGTTCCCATGAGTCCACTCCAAGTTTGATTTGGTGTGGTCATGAAGGGAAAAACAGACATTGGGTCTGGAGCCAAAAGGATGTTCAAATCGGCCATTTTGAACTGGGCATTCAGCTGATACGAATCAAACTCATGAATCAGGTGCAAATCAATGCACCTCTCTGCTCATGTCACATCCCTTGGAACTTTTAGAGCTGGGTTTAGGGAAAACACACACAAAAAAAAAAGAAACACTGGAAGTTTCTGAAAGATCTGCGGTCTTTTTTGTTCTCCAAAGCACTTCTTTTCAAAGGGGATTTTGAGAAAGAAAAATTCGCAAGGTGGGAGAAATTCTAGTCTTAGGGGGCCTGATTTCTTCTTTCACCTTATTTTTATAGCAGTGTATCACCAGGGATAACATAGGTACTATTCCTGATTTACATTAGGTCAGGGAGTTACATTGATTGCCCTCAGCAGCAGCAAAGGTGATCCTGGAAATTTTGGGAAGTAATCGGAACTGCTGGGTGGCTCCTCTGAACCTAAACCCATCAGCAAAATCAGTGATGGAATCAAGCTGAAAAGCAGAGCAGGTTCTGAATTCTCCCCAGACCTGAGCATATTCAGGTCTGAGCTGCTGATCCTGGACTTCTACTTTTTGTGCGCTGAGGTCTTCTTCAGGAAGGAGCCTTTATGATCACTGAATGCTAATTACATTTTTTATTGTAACTGGTAGCGTCAGAAAGTACATCCAAGGGTAATTAGTTCACATGTCTGATTATAACACAGACGAGTTTGGCTCCATTGAGAATCAGTGCTTTGAGAAGCTTTCTAACTGTCTGCTGAACCTTTGCCCTGCTTCCATTTATACAAGATGTCATAAGGAGAAGAGCTGGGCAGAAAAAAACCCAACCCCTGTGTGTGTGCAGATGCCACGTACAGAAGCCATGAGCAAAACCCTTCCATACAGTAGGAGATGAGCGTACCTGTGATCCTGTGCAGTGTACTTCAGTAGCTCTGCGAGCTGCAGGGGGTATTTGCAGATCTTCTGCACTGGTGTCAGAAGGAAACCATCTATGGCAATATCAATCATCTGCTGCAACAGACGACACGCTTCGAAGAAATGCTGGTACCTGCTATCTTTCATCAGCTTGGAAAGCTCCATGCATGCGTCCAAATGATTGTTACAGTACTCTGAATAGATCCAGAAGCCATCTTGCTGTGAGAGGCAGGAAAAAAGGGATGCACACAGAGGGGAGCCCACGTCAGACAAGCCCTGTGAGCAGTCAACCACCCAACTTGTCAACAAGAATACATTACAATTAAAGAATACCCCAAACAGGAGGAGGAGGACTGATACTGGAGTAGTTTTTCTGCTTGGAGGAGGTGCTGCTCTGGGGGAAAGGGGAGGTGAAGAGGGACCTGCCTACACACCACTGAGGTCTCTGCAGGTACAGATTCAAATGGACTGGGGAGTTACCAACTATATGTTTCACTCTGAATTCCCCCTGTGCCTACATCTCACAAGGGAAACAAGGACATGGAATATTCTGTGATACAGAACACTCACTGATGTGCAAGAGTTATTCTGCGCAGTTCCTGTCTCCTAACTTTCTCTGTTATTCTGTCACCCCCCAAAAAACCAACCCCAAAACCCAAACCATCTTACATGTTCAAGGAAACATGGTCCGATTTCACTGAGATGGGGGTCCTCGTTGTTATACTGTTTCTCCAAGTCCCGGACAAAACCCATCTGAAATCTGTAGATATCTTCAATGTTCCCAAAGATGATTTTCAGCTGTTCATCACTGAACATATCCCGCCTCTTCCGGCACTGCTTTAGGTAACCCTGCAAGGAGTAAGTCAGAACAGTCCATAAAATAGCCCAAACACTGAGGCTGCTCCCAGATTTTTCTTGAGAAGGAGAAAAACAAATTCAGAAAACAGCTCTGAAAACAAGATCCACTTGTTATGGAGATGATGGAGACTGCATGTGGACAGTGCACAGGGAGGACAGTGCTGGGTTCCTCCTCAGTGTCCTTTAGCATTCTGCATGCCACACTTCATGCAAAGGAAAGGCTGTCCAAGGATCTCCAGTAGCACAGCTTGAAACAGCTCCATCCCTTCCTGCATTGCAGAGAACAGCAAGGGCTGGTACAGCAAAGAGTCCTGTTACAGTATTGTATCCCTGTCCCTTCAAAACCCACTGCCTCACAACACCCAGCACCCTGGGTAGCTCCTATAGACATTACTGTCTCCATATCCCTGTCAGTGGCACATAGCACTACAAAGAAAGCTGGGGGGGGGGGGGGGCTGTTTGGTCACCTGCTGCTCTGATTTCTCCTTTTAGCCACAGTAATCAGGACAAGGGAGCTGATAATCATGCTGAGTCTATTAACATGGGGTTGCATGCCCTTGGCCTAGCAAGAGGGTATGGAGGGTGCAGCCATCCTGGTTGTTTCAAGACCAAGTGAAATGTTGAAGGAAAACACTCTTCAAGCGTTCCCTGACTTTGGAGGCAACATGGTCAGTCGCCCTCCTTATTCATCTTCCTGAGCCTGAGCCAAAAGCAGGAGGGCTGTTGTCTTGGGAGTGTCACAGCAGGGAGCCCCAAAGGCGATGCAGTAAGTTGGGGAGCAGCCCAAGCTGCTGACCAATGCCATCTAGAGGAAACCAGCATTATTTTATTTTCCAAACCCTCATTCAGTTAGTGGAAAGGCACTGTTCCAACCAGGGGGGAATGGGGGACAATTTTCCTCCTGTTTTCTCAACTATCTATCATCTTTCCTTGCTTTTCTTCATTTTTGAAGTGGGACCAGAGGGAAAGACTTTGTAGCTTGCTCTGTACAAACACCAGGCTCCCTTACTGACTTTGTATACATTGAACTCAGATGGAGAAAGAGAGAGGAAGACATAGGATGTAGAGTTTAAATAAATTCTCCAAAATCACAGAATGCATCTGCAGTAGGTTTGGGGACAATTCAGATCTCCTACATCTCAATCCAGTACAATAATAGAAAAATCCTCCTTGCTTATTTTCATTGTCCCATGACACCCACTGGTACTGAGCCTAGGCTTAGCTAGACATTGTATGAACACAAATCAGTAGGAAAGCACTGTTCTGAAAACCTCCTGACCTACAAAGACTGAGTGGATCAATATTCTGGCAAAAAGAATAATGCACCAAGTTCCACCTACCTCCATGTTTTGCCGACCCTGCCCTACCCATGAATGCACCATCCTGGTTTCAGCTGGATCACAAGGCCTTTGAACACACTTGCCTGAAGCACATGTGGTCCAGGGGATGGGGTGACACATAGAGGCTCTGGGCTGAATTTCTGGCTCTGCCACCGACCTGTGTGACCTTGAGCAAACCACTTCATCCCCTCCTGTGTTTTGCCTCCTTGGATGATTTACACTAGAAACTTTGCAAGGCCAAGTACCAGATGCTGTGCTGGCCTGGTCCAGACTGTGGCCCCTCAACCAAAAAGAAATAACAGGGGTGTCATGATGAGATGACTTTGCCTTGCCTGCCTTTATTAAATAGGAAGAGAAAAAATATGAAGGGGTAAAAAAAAAAAATGCCAACAGCTCCAGCTGAATGGCTATATTTGGGAACTCTGGATGCTTAGTCACACAGACAAACTGCCAGCTGGTGACACCCAGCTGCTGGTCCACAATGCGAAGCATGGAAGGCTATAATAAACTGTCCTTCGGCCTCACCATGTGGGTTCTGGGAGGGAGAACTTCAAATGAATGAATGGTAAATGCAACTTTGGCCGACCTGGCAAAAAGCCAACCTCTGCAATGTCCAGCTTAGCTGAAAGGATGCTGTTACCCTGAATTTGCTGGCTTTTTCAGCTGGGAAGTTTGGGTTATGGAGTATGTTCTGCTTTTAGTAAATGTAGGTCTCTCTTCTTCCAGGAGCTCCTTGATGACTCATTTCTCTGGGTTTCCCTCTCTCATTTTTCAAGGCTGGGAGGAATGGGAGCAGGATGGTTCCCATGTTGCAGGAAAGTTGCAGGGTAAATAAAAATTCTGACAATCAAGGAATAATGCAGAATCTCTCTCCATGCTGCTTTTCTTTGCATTTACCTGCTTATCTCAGAATGGCTTTTTAAAAAATAAATAAATAAAGCAGGAAAACAGAATAAAAGATGTGTGCCTGCCCATGAGGCTGGGCTCTTTTTGACACCAGCTTTGGTGCCAGCAGCGCCGAACGGCTGCCGCAAGCCGCCTGTGTTAGGACATTCACCCTGTTGCACGCTGCAGGCTGCCTGCGAGCCAGCCTCCCCCCTTGCATACCACTCCGTGGAATCAATCACTGAGTGATTTCTGCAAACATCTTTCGGCCCTGGGGTTGCCAGTGGCTGTGACAACCGTCTAGAATATTCCCTGTCCCCCCAGTGCTGGTTCAGCGCTTTGCCCAAGTCACGTGCTGGGAGAAGCTGAAGCAGCACATTTTTGTACCTCAGAGTTCCTGAGCCTTATCCTCTGCCCAGCTCCTGCAATTGGACAATTGGTTTCCAGCACAAACCAGCAAAGGGGAGACTGAAGATTTATATATAATACAGGGCAAGAGCCAGCTAGAAGGTTGCTGCATAGTTTTTCCAGTAAATTTACCTCTGTTACATAAAAAAAATGTCATCTTCCTTCTGCTCATCCCGTCAGGTCCGCTCAGAGAAGGGATAGCTGACTGATGAGCAGATGTTGGAGGGTGTTTTGCTCAATGAATACCTAAAAATAGCTGTCAAACTGTCTCTCTATAAAGTACTTTTCCATGTAGTCCCTAAAGTACAGACCAAAGTTGGAAAGTATTTGCAGCAGGTTAAGTGCTAAGTTTTCTCCACCCCAGAGTGGGCTTGGAGACAGTCAGGAGAGGTAGCCAATCCATCCATCCTTCTTGTCTGGCTGAGAGCAAGGTGAAGAAGAGAATGAGGAAATTATATTAATCTCTTTCCATCTCTGAGTCAGTTTGCAGGCTGTCTATGCTGTCCTGGAGACCATCCCCTCAAGCTGAACCAACACCATTTGGGCTATAAAAACACTTGTTCCCTAGGGCAGTGTGCACAGCATCCAGGTGAGCGCTGTGCCAACATGCACACACCAAGAATAAGGCCCAGAACCAAGTCAAAACCATTTGAACTGAAAAAGTGAACGAGAGTGATGCCTGGTCCCAGGCAACCAGGACTCTAAAGCACTTGTTCAAATACTGGCAAGTGCTTCATGGCAGTAAAATATAAAATCCTGCAGGAACAGAAACCTGATCCCCCAAAAGGGCAGGAAGCAGCCAGCTCCAAAACAGAAAACCGAGGTGTGCATGAGCAAGCTGTGAAAGATGGCTACAGACTGCACCCTAGGAAACAGGTATATGTAGCTCACATATTCTCATCGATCCAAGGAACTCTCTGCAGACTTGTCCTCCGTGGATGAGAAATTAGTCATACAAAGGGGCCAGCCCCTCCTCATATGTGGTCCTCTGAATGTGGGCCACATTGTTGCCAAGAAGGCAGCAATGAAGGCAGCTGATACAGCACAAAAAAGTGGGGTTTGTCCATTCCTGAGAATGAGTCTGGCTAATGCCATCCAGACCATGTGAAAACTTATCCCAGCAGACTCAGCTTGACACACTAAAATGCAATGAGGATGCTTTCCACATAGCATTCAGAGGTGTGCTGGCAACCAAAGCAAGACTTAGGTGGAATCCAGTCAATGTTATTAAAAAATAAATTCAAAATTAAACTACTTGGAAAAGAAAAAAATGCAGCACTGGAGGTGGGGTGGTGTTTCTAACCCTCAAACTACTCATAATACGGAGGTTTCCTTTGATCTCCCACTGTTCCTGTCCAAGCTCTGTCCCTTCTTCCTCTAACATCTCCATAAATTTAGCCCCGGTTTCCTAACCCATACACTGCTCCAAATCCTGCTCATTTCTCAAAGCACAGCACCCTGCAGCACAGCACCCTTCTCTCTGCAGCCTTCCTGTGTCTCATTCTTCCACCCGCGCTCCCACATGCTACAGCTCGAACCAGCTCCTTGGCCCCTGCTCTCACTGAGGCAGCTGTCCTGACCGAGCCCCTTGGCAGTGCTGCTGGTGCCATCGATGCCACGTCAGGCAGACCCTGCACCCTCCTGCATCCTCCTGGTACCAAAGGACCAAACCTCAGCATATCTTCTCAAGCCTGGAGATGGCTGTGCTTATATGTGGTGCTTTCTGGGACAGTGAGCAGCACTGCCTGCCACTGAGGCTGGCTATTGCTACCCATTAGAAAAACCTAGTTTCCAGCAGCTTCTTGTTTTTCCAAGCACCAACTGCTAAGCCCTGCCTGTGGCGGGGGGGTGGAGCTTTATGATCCTCGGGGTCCCTTCCAACCCTTGCCATTCTATGATTCTATGATTTCCTTATGGCTAAAAGGGGTTTTTTTCTTTCTTTTCCCCTTGGTGATATTTCAGAATAATGATCCACCCACTGCCAGGGAAAACTCCCCGTTCTACCCCTAATAAAAGCTTCACAAAACTCATGCACCAAGCAGCAGCCAGCCCTTCAGCCTCCAAGCAAGGGCAGAGCAGTGGCAGTCACCAGGGCAGTATGGCTTTCCTGGGACAGGGAATCCCCCTCTAAGCCAGCTGCTTCACACAGCGCTTGGCTTGAGCAGGTAATTTTCATTCTGGTGCTGGCTAGCCTGCGAGCTCCTGACTTGGCAGTCCTAGTGTCATGGGTATTATGAATAATAACACCATGTATAATAATACAGTAGCAAGTAGTGGAAATACATCCTGAAGTAGGAAAGAGCAATTGGGAGGGCTCTTAATCACCTAGCAGGGGATACAGTCCTCTGAAAACAGCCACGCATCTTAGGTGCCTCGCTGGTATTAGGATTTGTTATTCATTACCGCTCAGCAACAAGAGTGTAACTGCAGACTGCTAAACTCAGTACTAAATCAGGCTCAACCTTCGCCACCCAGCCGGAACTCCTCTTGCATCCCCTCCAGTACGTCATATCACTGCTGTTTGTCCTGACACCTTAAAAATAAGAGCAAAGGGAAGAGGGGAATTTGCCACTGTCAACAGCACTTCTGCCTCTCATCAGAGGTTGTCTGGTGTCTACTTGTTCTTTGGCACAAATAACACCTCTGTACAAACTCATCCAGCAGCAGTGGGAGGAGCTCAACCCAGCCCACGTCTCTCCATCTCCAACCCCCTCCTCTTATGCACCAACAAAAACAACCACGTCATGCTATGCCAGAGTGCTTGGGATGACTGAGCTGTCTCTGAACCTTTTCAAGGCAAATGGATTGCTCTGATTAAACTGAGCACAAAAAGGCTCTCTCCAGCAAGGGACAGCCCCATCGTTCTGCAGATGAGAATGCCCATTTCAGTCCTCCTTCTTTAAGACAGGCAGCTGAATCATTTCCTGCTGCTCTACCTGGACTTATCCCCTCAGTACCATCTTGCATCATACAGAGCAAGGCAAGAGCCTCAGAGACCTCTTTCCAATATGGGATGTATCACAAGGTGCTGTACGTGAGTCTTAGTCCGCAGATGTCACTGAAGCTGTACCTATCTGTGCCTCCTGAGAATCCAGTTGGGAAAAGAAACAACACATGGAAAAGTTCCTGCAGTCCTTCCTTTCTTCAATGTGAAGCCCTCTGACCAAAATAGCACAGTGCAATTACGCTCACTTGTTTCCAAATTAAAAATCCAAGACTCTTCCACATTTGAAAAGCATCACTGATGCTTTTTGGATGGCTGTTTTGCCTTGTCAATAGAGAAGCAGCAGGCATGAATGGAGGAAGACATCCTTCTAAGCAGAACTCAGGGGGGGCTCCAGCACACTGACTCTGCAAAGGCTGGGCACAGGCTCTCTAAACCCTAAATACTCAAGAGGGATGAGCTGAAAGCCACAGACTTTGATTTGAGTGCTAACAAACTTCTGCCTCTTAGTGACAAGTATTTGTTGTACACACAGTGCCCAAGCTGTCCTGCAATGCTCTCCAGAACAGCTGTGTGTTCTCCTTCTCAAACACCCAGCACGTCAGGCACTGCACTTTGGGCTTAGCTTGAGGCACCAATTCCCTACATGGCAGGACAGTAAGGGGTCACAGGGGTTAACTGCAACATAACAAGCAAGGACCAAGTGGAGGATTGAGAGGGTCGCTCACCAAAGTTCATTTACTTGCCAGTTCCCTTACACCAGGTAAATGTAACACATCGTTTCCCTGGGTGAAAACACTTTGCTCTCAGGCTCACCGTAAGAAAAGGCAAATGGGGGCCATCCTGAGCCAGGGGAAATTGTGAACCCGATGTGAAAGACACAGAAGAAATGGGTAACTGATTGGTTTAATTACAACCTAATTTCCTCAATCAGAAGTTCAAAAGTAGATGGCATTGGGTTTTAATTAAGAGGACTGCTTGAAGGATCTCAACATCATCATTTCTGAGGCAGAGTCGTATGGAAAAAAAGGTCAGAAAATTGTGCTTTCAGTTAATACAAACTAAAAGTAATTATCAGCTCCAGCAGAAAATTCTCAGAAGTATCAATACTTATTGACAGATGCTGCTCCTCTACCAGACACACTACTCTGACACACTGCATCTCTTCCCCCATCACCCAAGGACACACCCAGCCCGCAGCTCTCAACAGCCCATCCCATGCCCTGCTGCAGCACCCCAACACCCCAACCCCCATGTACCTCACAAATGTCCTTGAGGTGCTTGATGTAGTGGCGCTCCGTGCTCATGATTTCATTGATGACATTGGCTCTCATCTGGTCTCGGTTCTGAACAGTCCTGCCGAGACAGAGGCAGTCGGCGCTTGGATCCAAATGGCCATTCTGCACATCGCTGGTTCCCTCCTCCACTCCATCTTCTTGGTTCACCCATAGCTGCAAGGAGAAGAGAGAAGAGCAAGAGCCTTATTTGTAAAACCATCAAGAAGGCAGCAAGTAAGCATAGGCTGAGTCTTGGGTTGCACAGCTCCAGGGTCAGCTCTCTCCTTAGGGCAATGGCAATGCTCTCGACGGTGATGCATGGTGGTGTCCACAACAGCTTACAGCCCAGACAGACTGGTTTTATACTGGTGCAACCAGCCCCAAATGGTACCCTGCAGACTGCCAATGCCCCCTGTAAGCTAAAGGATTTTAAGAGCTGACAGTTTTGATCCCAAATATAAAATAATCATGTGAAGAGGTAACTGTTGGATACTGTCCTGTGCCCTGAACCAAGTCGCACGTGGCAAACCAGACCAACCTAAAGGAAACTGTAGCTACTAGTGCAGAGCTCAGCTTATCTCAGTTCCCACAGGCCACCAGCTGGGCTCTGTCCGAACAGGAAAAAACCTCTGTGAGGAGGAACAACCCCTTTACGGGTGCCTGATTTAAGACAGTCAAGATGCATCTGGTTCAGCAATCTGAATGAACGGGAACATTGGCCCAGGCTAACTGGGTTGTGGCACTGAGGTTCCTGTAGACTTCCCGGGCCGGGATTTGGGAATGAGCATTGATTTTCATTTCGCAGCAGCTTGCCTCATCATTTCACATGAAGAGCCTTTCTCACTTCAAGCAATCCTGAGATTGTGACCCCTAAACTGCACTGAGATCAGACTGGCTGACTAAGTCTCCTAAAACCTTGGAGGAGGAGGGAGAGCTGAAGGCAGCTTTGGATGGGAAGTCAAGCACCCCTGAGGACTGAATACTCTAAATTGGAACAAACTGCAAAAAGCAATGAGAAAGGATCACTACATTTTCAGCATGTTGAATTTTTCTTTCCATCACCAAATGAAACACATGCCTTGAACTTGTAAACCAGAAGCAAACGCTGCCTCCCTGTCTCTGTGCCTTTGAACCAGACTCTGCTCCGCACACAACATACGGATCAAGTGCGTCTGTTCATTACCTTCTCCCCCAAATAAAGCCTACTTAAAACAACTCTGATCATGTCAAATTGGGCTCAGGATGGTTTGTAAACCAAACAGAAATCCTGCTTCCTTATACAGATCGCCTAAGTTGTTATGTCAAGGAAGCAACTTTTCGGTATTTGGAGAATAACAAAGAAAATTCTTCACTACTCTCCAAATACTAGAGTCTTTCCCACACAAAAATACACCTCCCTATAAGGAGTGAAACTGTCCATGCAGACAGTGCAGCGTATACAAAAGAAACCACATCCTTAACCTCAACTTTCAGTCCTCAGTGTTAACACTTTTTAATATTTCCTATTTAATATTTAATATTCAGCTTAAATTCAGCTTTAAACAGATTACAAAGGGCTCTGTTCCCATCCATCAGGAAAGTAAAACCTCCCGAAACCTGCCCACGTTTTCTCCCCACCTTCCTAACCAGTACTGTGGTTCTGCTAAACCAGTTACAGCTCCCATGCTTTGCCATCTGCAGGGAGCTAGTTATAAAGGTGATGTTTGAAGGGGACCCATCTCTTCTCTAGCAGACAGTTAATGATGCTGCAAACTGACAGACAAACTCCCCCCAGGCAATAAAAAGCCAGACTTTTCAGCTTGCTCAGGACTGTGCTGTATCCCTGGGAGCTGAGAGGGGCATCACATGAGGACAGCCAAGCCTTTTTCAGTGAGAAGATACCCTCTTTGCCGGCAGTGGGATATCAGCCTGATGCTCAGCGTACCAGAGTCACTGACCCCAGTTACACCCTCACCAGGGCAGGGACTTACTCCACCTGATTGAGTGGCAGAGCCAGGATGGAGCCGGGCGTTCTGCCTGCTCTGCTTCCGAGAGCTCCTGCCTGGCCCCCACCTCACATTGCCAATGAGGGATGGACCTCTATCTGCACATCAGGAGACCAGAGGGACACGCTGAAGCCTGCCAAGAAAGAGAAATAACCCCTCCTGCCAACTCAGTGCTGCTGCCCTGGCAGGAAGGAGCCATCCTCCAAGTACCAAGGCTTCACACCTTCCCAAGACAGCGCAGCCCAGAGTCAATTTAATGTCGTGTGACAGAGCGGAAGCCAAACACAGGACCTGGGAGTGCTGGGAGTCCTGCTTTTGGCCTTAATGAAATTTCTGGTCTTTCCTGCTAGGATTCATGTTTCCAAGAGGAAAAGAATAACAATTCTAGCCTAGATGGCTTCTGCTTTAGATTGACAACAAATGCCACAATTTTACTGGTACCAAAGGAAGCCGGATGTGCCTTCCACCCCACGCTCTCCAGCTGCTGAAAGGACCAACCCCACTGTGCTGCTCAAACACTCCTGCTTTTTGCCTTAACCTCCGAAGTTCTCTGCAGTTCAGACAAGATCCTTCTGCCAGGGGCTTATCTGAAGCCCTGACCATGACTCACACACACTGGCAGCTCTGCTGCTGACCTGGGACCAGTCACTTAAACTGGCAGAGGCTTTCCCCATCCATCAGTAGGATAATCTACCTTGGCAACAACATTTTTCATGAATACTTTTGAGGCTGACAGACTTTACGTTGAAGTGGAGGGTACAGAAAAACCTCATGCACACTTTGAAATCTGGACACATCACTGTGGCCTCACTACAATCTTATGCTCATCCACAAGCAATGGTTTGGCCAAATGGACCTTTGGTCTGACACACAGTTTTCCAACTTCAGCTTGCAAATCCTCTCATGCCATGCTGGGCTGGGTTGTGCTGGGGCAAGGGAAAGCTCACTTTAAAGTGTTAATTGTCCCCTCTGACTGACCATCACCCTCCAAGCCAGATCCTCTTTGCTTCACTGACCTGCTCACTCAAACTGCAGCAATGGTGTGCTGCAGGCGACAGTAAGGGGAAGAGGCAAACTGGGGGTGACACATTTTTTCCCCAGTAACTTATTAAATGTCATATTTAGTTGATTTAGACAACGCTGCAAAGGTTTCTATTTTAGCCCAGTCCACCATCACCTGCCAGTAGCGTGTTCATTATGTTTTACACACACGACATGCTCACCTGCCTCACCTGCTTAACCTCCACTGCTGCAGATAACAGCTGAGATACCACTAGCAGCTTTTCCAAAGTGCAATGGACACAAATGCACAGATGCATCTCCCTCCCAGGGCAAACAGCTCTTTCTTTTAATACAAAAAACTTCAAAACTAATTTTCTCCCAGTTTCACCTCCCCTCTCCAGCCCTTCCTGCTCAGGAGGCTGCCAGCCCTGCAAGGCTCCTGTGGGGCTTTCCACAGAGCAGAGATGGGACCTCAGTTCCCTGACAGCTTGTCACTTCGCTGCTCACTTGGATTTCAAGCCCTCTAGGCTCCTCTGTCCTGCCCTCAGCCATCAGGGGCTGCAGCTTGGCACAGATGGGGTTTGGGATACCAGCTTGAATTACTGCAGCAAGAGACTCCCCCACCCTTTTAAAAAAAGTAAAATAATAATGACAGCTTTTCTGCAATCATCAACAACCCTACAATACTAAAGCAGCCTTCAGTGCCTCTTCAAACACTGCTGTAAAACAAAAAATCATGGGCTCTGAAATGATCCGGCACCACGGGGGGCTCCCCCATCCCATGGAAAGGTCCTTCCCCCATGCCAAACAATGAAGCCTGCCCCCAGAACCATTTCAAACACTTTGTATTAAGAATTAATTAAAAGAAACCAAGAAAAACTACAGGGAGGAAAAAAAAAAATCAAGTTGCATAACGCTAGTCCTAAGTGATGTTTCACACTGAAAGGCCACCCTACATGTGGAGAACAGGCTTATCACGAGGCTTGCAGTCCTAATTAGGAAGTCATGACCAGCTCCTGCATAACAGAATAATTTGCAGAGGCAGATAAAAGTAAAATAGTCAAATCATAAAGCCCCTTTTGCCTACGGACCCAGTTCTGGGAACCAGAGCGAGCTGATCATTCCATTGTGCTAGTTAATATAATGTGTGATTTATATAAAATCTGTAGAAATGTGATTTATCAATTTGCAGCTATACCCAAATGGGGCATAAAATCACCAAATGGCACCGCTCCAGCATTAGCTGACCTGTAATTATTATATATTTAGGCTGCTGAATGCAGACACTGTACATAGAGGACATTTTACTTGAACAGGCACAGAGGGCTGATAGTCCTGTAATCATCAGAAAGCATGATAAAACAAACATTTTACCAGCCATCTGGATTATTAATCTCCTTCCACTGGATACTCACAAGGACAAAACTAGCAGATAATGTGCCATCCTGGATTCTAGCTCACAATGAAATAACACAGCAGATTAATGATATAGGCAGATCCTTCCAGACAGCTGCTGCCATTCCACCACACCTCTGCTTGCCAGTGACTTCATGACAAACACCAGTGCGAGCAGCCCAACCTTCAACAAACCCTGGCACCAGGTAGAGGTGTCATAGTGCCATTGGCCCTGCAACAACTGGGAGGGAGCATAGAAGACCCCAGTAACCCTCCTGAAACAAGGCGTGGCAGAGCCTTGGGACTCTCTTACCCACCTTGCCATGTGGCCCTGCTCAGCACAGCTGCTCCCTGAGCTGTGGGGTTTGCCCCCTCTCCCTTCCTCTGCAGGCCGGTGGGTAGCTAGCAGTGCTAGAAACCCTGGTTTTCAGCCACACACTCTGTTGGACTCTGTGCTGAATTAAAAAGATCACTTGCCTGCTTATTCACAGTAAAGCAGGGCTCACGGTGCAGAGCTTTGCGTAAGTAAAACATCATCAGTCTCCATGTGTCACTCCAGTGGGCACTGCCTCTCTGTGGGCACTGCCTCTCTCTGCCCTCAGGAGGAAGCACAGGCTGTCCTGGGCTCTACACATGCCCAGGAGCAGATGCTTCTCCCCTCCCTGCCTTCGGGGCAGTCGTGAGGGCATGGCAGGCTGCAGGAGGCACAGGGGATGCTGCCTGTCCCTCCCAGCAGCTGCCCCAGCCTTGCTGCCCATCGGTGGGCAGGCTGCAGGCACAGGGGAAATGTTGCACTCTGGTTGGGCTGCTGTCTACTGGGAAACAGAGTATCTTCTCCCTGTATCTGATTCCAGGAGGAAGAATAGGACATTTGGGAGCAGAAGGAAAGGCAGCTGAAGCAAGTGTGGTCCTACCATTATTTTTTCCTCCACAGCCTGAATTTTTCCTTCTGTAATCTGGCTCCAGCCTTGCTGTCCTTCTCCCCCCTCCGGTTCACAGGCTCTCTGATACATTCTCTTTCCCTCCCACAACTCCCCAGGTTCAGCAAACCCACTTCCAGCTCTTCCTTCCTCTCTAGAGCTCCTCATTCCCAGACTCAGAAGTTCCCTTTACCCAAGGTGAGAAGCACTTTTTGCTCATTTCTGGAAAAGGAGAAAATGGGGAACTCTACAGAGACAGCCTCAGGCTCCGCAGCCATGAAGAGTGAACCAAAACAGTTCCAAAGACCTCACCCTGCACTTCCTCCCTCTGTTTCTTGCAGCCTAGAGGCACAATTCCCACGGGCTGGAGCTCCACCATGGAGCAAAAGTGGTTGGGACATTGCAATTAACTGAATACCCTATGTTACACTGTATCCAGCAAAACACCACCAGTGAGGGCTCAGCCTCCCTGTTTCCTACAAACCAGAAGCCCCCACAGTCTGTGATGCCACACGTGGTGCACAACAGGGAGTGAAAGCTCCAGCAGCTCCTTGCAGAACCCCTGCCAGGCCGACGAAGCCACTGCTACGTTCAGGGGAAGGAGCTTTCTCCACAACTGCCTCGGCAGAGGACAGGGAAGGCGCTGTGAAGATTTCTGCCTAGCTTGTCCGATGCAAAGAACATCCTCAAAACACTAGGTCTGCACCTGCAAGTCAGCTTGTATGTGGGGGGGCCCAAGTGCCGACATTTGAACTTTTGGGGATGTGACAGATGCTGAGCTGTCTGAGCGGCGTGAGTTGTTACGTTAACGGCAGCTGCAATGAGCACAGCTAGCATTTGGATGCTGAAATGCTGCCTGACTTTAAAAAGACCCCCACACAATTTGTCTGCAGCGCATCCCGTGGCTGTGGAGTGCTGCTCACACTGGGTGTGTACCTCTAACCAGAAGCTATTTTTATGCTGGCTTTGCCCTGGGAGAATAACGTCAGCATTACACGGCGTGGACTGCAGCAGGCATGGCAGCACACACCACGCTCTGCCCAACAGGTGATGGCTATGCCGGCCATATCCTCTTTTCCCTGGGAGATCTCACCCAGCCGCCACTAAGCAAGCGCTAAAGCAGCGGCCGCGGCGATGGAAGAGCCAGCAAGTGACGGGCTGTTGTATCAAGATCCCTAGACAAACAACAAGATTTTAAAGGAGGGAGAGGGTGGCTGGCTCTTGGAATGAAAAACTGCAATGGAGAGCATCATCCCACTCCTAGGACCACAAGCTAGCCCCTCCACCCAAGGAAGAGGACGAGCTGCTAGGCACTCAGACAGGACAGGGTTTAGAGTCTCCTTTTAAATAGTGCCTTAAAAGCTCACACAGATTTAGCCAGCCCTTCCCCTTCAGCAGCAGGGAATAAAGTGGGTCAAAGGCAGCTTTCCAGCAGGAGAACCAATCTAAAATTACAAGACCTGGGGAAACCTAAGCTACGACAGGAGAGAACAAGGAGCACTGCCGCACTGAGCCAGCCTGGCATCTTCTCCCATGTAAGAGGTACAGACCACAGAGCATTTCTACACCATCTTTGTACAAGCCTTTGGTGGACCATTCCCCTCCATTGCTGCACAGCTCCTCAACACTCACAGGGCGCTACAAAAACTGCAGTAAAGCCTCCTCAAGCCCAGATGTCCTCTGTAGCTTAGCTCAAAAAATACATGGAAGGAAGATTCACTGCTGCTGAGATGAGAAGAAATCTATTCTGGCAACTCAGTCTGCCTCTCAGTATCCACACAGATTAAGGAGAGTCCAGGATGGGTGCACTCTGCAGTGGCTCTTCAGAAAGATTTCACACCTACAAGCTTTCATTCCTGTTTTTATTTTCTTTTTCAGTGGAAGTATGCTGGCCCAAACATGGCGCCATTTGATTTCCTGTGTTTGGAGGGCTTGAACCTCACCCGTGTCATTGTGGAGACTCGATGTTGGGCTTTGTAGCTAAAGCTTTGTTTTGTGATTTACAATATTTTCTAAAGGAGACCATAAGGTACAACAATTGATCCATCAGCACTGCTGGAGAATTAGTTTGTGCTGTAAATTCCTCCCTACAAACACTAAGACTATGTTTTTTGATCAGATGAGGATGCTGGATGCACTGGTATGCATGAGCACATTTGTGCCACACCATGTGCAGACAGCCCAAGGCTATGCCATCTCCAAAGGAGAGAAGAGCAACAAGTAGCACCACCACTACAACTTGCAATCCTGTTTAAAATTGTCACTGCTTTTTTTCTAAACCTACCTATCCCCTTTTCTCAGAGCCCTCCAACCCAAGAGGACACTCAGAGACACTGTGCAGCTCATCACAAGATGATGGTTGCACTCTGTGGCGGCCCAGCATGCTCATTCCATAACATGCACTAAGATACAACATAGATACCTTCGCCCCAGTCCTAAACACAGCCCATTATTCAGCCTTAAACCTCGTTCTAGAGTTCTCACCTGCCTCTCAAATGACTTATGATGGGTTTTCATAACCTTCTCCCCAAGTGCAGCAGCTTCCTGCAGGGAACTATTCACTGTTGCTTACTAGCTCCAAATTTTACTTCCCCTGTGCTGTTCTTTTTCTCTTCCCCAAAAAACATTGCTTTACCATTCAGTTTCTCCTCAAACGTTCCTGTGCTCCCAAAAACTCTATGGCTTTCCTCTGTCCCCCTTTCTCCTAGTCCAGTCTCAAGCTATGAAGGGGATAACTGCAGGTGTTACGCATGGAGACAACAATTCCTGGATGAGCAGGCAATTCAAGTGCAATTGTCTGCAACCCCTCGACTAAGCGTGTAAAAGAGGCCAAGGCAATCAGCAGGTTACTCTTCTCCTCTGCACTCACAAATGTGACTTTTTCCTGCTATGAGATTTTTGTGAGTGCCAAGTGCTTTGCCAAAGATTTCATATGATCTGGCTGGAGAGCAAAAAGCGTCAGACGTCTCTTTGTAAACTAGGTTTTCAGCCCAATTTTGCGTTCAGAAGAGATCCAAATGACTTTGAGAGGAATCTGACTTTGCAGTGATCTTCTGCTGCTCCCCCCTGTTATTATCTACAAGAGACCTGGAGTAAAAAAAAAAATCCTGAAATTAATCCTCTTTGGTTTTATACCTGTCTGGTCTGGTCTGTCCTGTCATCGCTTACGTGAACTGTTTTTCATCCCCTACTAAGCAACATGTTGTTCCCTTTTCCTCCTGTACTTGCATAAGAGAAACGTTCATATAAAGGAAAGCAATTATTTTGCAAGTAAAACTAGAACCACCCAGGCTAAATCAGGCAGTTTTCTGGCATCATCTTAAAAAAGCAGGGCTCAAAGTACAAGAGGGGAAAACCAGCCTCCTCATTATGAAAGAGCGATTAGCTCAACCAGAAATGCAAGAAGAAGGAAAAAAAAGGAAAGAGAGAAGAGGGAAGTGAAAAGTGTTCAGGTTAAGTGGTGCCTGGCAGGATCCCGAAGGAACACAAACCTGCTGCAACGGTCCTACAAGCACAAGAGGGGTGACAGGCACCCGCTCTCCGGGCCCCAAAGGCTTTGCAGGCATCTGGTTCAAATTACTTACCCAGAAAGACAGAGAGCAATGGGGGGGGGGGGGGGGAACATGCAAGAATAGAAATGAAGAGGCAAGCAGGTGACCTCAGCCTGCTTTTGAGGAGAGGAGAACATGACAGCCCAAATGGCAGTTGTTTTCTCAGCACAGGACAACCAGCGAGTGGGCTGCCTCGAGCAGCACACCGAGAGGCAGCTCCGTCTTGTAAAGCCGAGTGGTGAATTTTCCCCTTCAGCCTCTCTTGCACAGAGCTGCGGACAAACTGTGCCAGAACTCGGCTTGTGCAGCTTCTGAAATGCCTGGTACTTATTTTGAAATATTAATTCTCATTCATGGCAGCAGAACCACGCAGCTGCGGCCTTCGGGAGCGCAGCGTTCAGTCCCAGGGCAGATGTCTGGTCCCAGCCCGTGCTGAACAAGCCTCTCCAGATGGAATAACCGATCTGGCCTCTTGCAGAGCTGGTGGAAGGATTGGTTTTGTGGGAATAAAGTCACACTGTGGGGTTGTGACATTAGACAGAATGAGCAAGGAACTTGCCTGGTAAGGCCATCACGATCCTCAGCAGCAAGGTTTGTTCCAGGATGCTGTTCAGACATTTGTGTACAAGAGTCTGAGATTCATTGATTCCTCTGTTATTTCCCAGCTTCTAAAATCATCCTCCCAGCCTCTGAAATGGGTAGGGAGAGGTGGGAAGCCCAGCCAAGCCGAATGACCCACAGTTTTGGGCCTCAGAGCAATGGGCCTGTTTGTTTAGTTGTTTGGTGCGGGGTTTTTTTAGAAAACAGGCTAGCACAAAACAAGACTGTTATTAAACCGACCATGAACAGTATGTTTACATCATCACATACAAAAAAAGGATATTAAATCTTTCCCCCAAATCACAAAACAAAACAGCACTTGTCAGTGAACTGCAGTTAACCTGGCTCAGAATATTTCAGTCTCCAAATTAAGCCAAACCAACCAGACTGAGATTTTTCTACTTTGACCTTTCCAGCCAGTAGCTCTGAGGAGATGTGCTAGAGGCACAGGTGAGAATATTTTCTGCAATAAGTTTATTGCCTTGATCACATCTGATATAAATCCACTTTCCAAGCTCCTTATCTCCACTAGCTGCAGACTCCTGGTGTCCTGTTCAACAAAATACCAACCCCCATTTGTTATTCTGGGCCAGAATAACCACGTCAGGTTTTTCACACAGGAATCCCAAGCGCCAGTTCCAGTCCCTGATCTCTCGCTCTCAGCACCGGTCAGACCTAGGAGAGACGCAAGTGCAGCAACAGGGGTATCACGGGGAGGAGGGGGGGAAATAACTGTGCCCTGGGGAGGCAGAAGCGAGCAAAGGTCGGGGTTCGGTCCTCGGTGATCGTTGTGTGTCACTAGGAAACACCAGGTCAGACATTTTAACCCAATTTTCTTAATCCGCATGGTTATTTCCCAGCTGAAGTGATGTAATCAAACAGGGATGCTGATGACACAGGATTTCCCGAAAGAGGCTCAGAGGGAGGGTAAGTCAGACAGAGAACCGAAGCAAGCATCTCCTCAAGATGTGGCATGGTCTTCAGTGGGCAGCCTTCCCCTCGGCTGCCACGGAGCCTGTCAAATCGCCTGGGAGGCTTGGAGGAAAGAGTCATCTTCCACCCAATTTAACAAGGCAAAAGAAATCTTCATTTTTTTGAACCACATCCCCTAAGCTTCTAAAGGAATTAAATCTCTGATCCCACCTATCAAACCCTGACAGAAGGGAGAGAAGGACGCGCATGAGGTCAAAGCCAACGTCTTGACTCCCTGAGAAAGGCTCGAGAGCGCCCAAATAACGTGGCAGGAGCTGATGATAGTAAAAAGGGCCTTTGCTTTCTTAACACATACTAAGCAGAAAAAAATCCTTCACAAATCCTTATTTGCAAAAGGCCAGATTGTTGCTGGAGGTGGCTGGGTACAGCAAAACCAGCTTCAGCAGAAAAACAGAGATGAGCAAAATGGTTCCTTGGCCCTTTAAAAAAATATTAAAATAACCAGAGCTGGTCATGGACTAATTAGTGAAGTAATTTTACATACAAAACTGCTGAAGAGTCAAAATGCTGCACTGTTTTTGGAAAGGGGCGGGCTGGCCTCTCCCTGTGCAACATCCAAACCAGAAAGCTCTCGTCTGTAGTCAGTGTGAACCTTTATGCCCCAGCAAATCATGTGCTGGTAGCTCCCAAAATACTTAGTTGGTTTCCCAAAGAGCTTAAGGAGAGAGGCTCCTACATGCTACATCCCAAGGAGTGCCTACTCCAGTCCCCTCCAACCCCCTGTCATTTCTTTTGAAACCTTCTTTGCCTCTCACTGTTGGGACAGAAAACAGACACCCTGGAAATAAGCATCAGCAATAGGACACAAAGCAAGCAGTTCAATCCCTGGACTGCTTTGAGCAAGGCTGGCAGTGCTTCATTGTAGCAGTAAAAAGAAGAAAGTCAGTCACTCACCCTCACGAAGCTGGCGGGAAACCATCCTTCTTCATCATCGATCTGACCCCACCACCAGTCCTTGTTGGAAGCATCCAGGACCTTGATAACGTCTCCTGCTTTAAATGCCAACTCCCGGTTGGCCATGGTGACGTGATCCCATACTGCCTCAGCACTTACAATAGAACCACCACTGATCAGCTTTGAAAACAGAAAACCAGGAGTCAATAAAAGTTCGGTCCCCCAGTGCAAGCACATGCACATCAGCAGCATCACAGAGAAAAGCGCTCAGCCAAAGCAAAATCATTCCCCTCCATTACAATCCATAACCATTTCACCCTCAGATGATGTCACCCAGTCCACGAGCATTCCCATAGCCCGCCGTCCTGCTCCCAACCATGCCACGCAAGCAAGCACCGCGCGGGCGGTCAGCACCTCTTGGTCTGAGGCGAGGGAAAAGCACCGCGCCCCTGCCACTGCCACGCCGGAGTTATGAGCATGCACATCTACTGCAGTACACAGCTTTAGGGGCTGGTTTGGTTAGCGTGTTGTCTAGCTAGGAGTTTCCAAAAATGGCAAAACCAAGCGATGGTGTCCTGCAAAGGAACTTTCAGAGCACGTTTGCTTGGTTAAAGGGCCAAGCGTCAGCTCCACGCTCAGACGGTTTCCATGCAAATCCAAGCAAAGTTTGCAACCATATCTGGAAGAACGTTTGTTTAGAACTGAGGCTTCGGTGTTTGTTTAGTGCTGGTGACATACTGACATCCTTCGCCTCCAACATATTCAAGCTACACAGCAGATAGGCAGGTCACGGTCGCACCCTGCTGACACATTTCAGACCTGTCCTGGAGCCCAGCCCAGCTCCATGGTGTGCTCAAACCTTGGCTCTGCCCACCAGAAACCTGCCAGTGTTGGTGGCTGTGACAGCCTTCAGGGTGTGGATACCAGCCCACTAGGAACTGTAGGCCAGACTTGTGTCCCACAGGACCTACCAAACCTCTCTCCATGTAGAGCCCTCGATTGCCTTGGAGCTAGCCCAGCACCATGGCAAGGACCTACCCAGCTCTCACCTACCTTCTTAATGCTCATCTAATCTTAATGCTCATTCAGATGAGGACTCATCTAAACGCTGATGCCTGTGCATCCCAAAGATAAATCATCCATGCCTGGGACACCCACTGCTCCTCAGAATTACAACCATGTATTTCTTAACGGAATAATAAATTGTGTTTATGTTTTGTCCACTGCAGGAATTCTGCACAGAACAGTAAGGCTGGCCTAGCAAATATAGACTTTACCCATATGCTTATTAGCTTGTCAGAGCCATCCTGAACCTCGTTCATTAATTCTGCTGTCTGAGACGCACTAAATACGCACTTGGGCTCGCCTCCAAATCAGAATTTCAGCTCACAAAGAGCTCAGCGCTGCAAACGATTACAGCCCCTGCACATGGCGAGGCTTTCACAGCCACAGATATCCTTTCAATTTAGGCAAGTGATACAAAGCATGAAGACAATAACCCGCCGCAGCGGTTATGTAAGTGCTGAGCCACTGGGAATGGTGAGAGTGCTCTTAACGACTCTTTTATAAAAGTTTGGCTTACTGAAACGCCTGCTAATAACTACCTGCACACTAAGAACTTGCAGAAAACCTTCTAGCACTGCTGCAGGGTTCTCAGCACAAACATATAAGAGCATTCAAGTCCCTCCAGGCAATTCAGTCGAGAGATTAAAGGACCCAGTTTACAGTGTTCCTTGAACTGACTTTCCTTTGAGAAACCAAGTTACTTGGGTTTGTGGTCAAACTTCAGCTCATTGATTACAAGAGTCAGCTGTACATAAAGCAGGAAGACCTAAGAGAGCCTAACTTGACACTTCGTGCCTTTCACCCTCAAAGCCAAGATGCAGCTAGTCAGCAGACCTCTTGTTCTTGCAGCAGATAAAAACAATGCTCTTCCTACTTCCATTGTGACAGAGCATCCTCTCTAGTTGAAACTCAGCTGTAAAAGAAACACGGCTTCTTCATATATCACATAGGGGATTTCTAGGCACGAGTCTCATGAGATCACTTGAGAGCAGACGCAAAGCAAAGGCACAGGGTTAATGACGAGCTCTCACCCAAGAGTCAAGCAATAGGCCTCATCGATGTGCTGAGCTTACTGCAGAGGGCATCTACTACATCAGTGTGGATTTATCTCACACTTGGGCTTTTGATGCAGGATCCCATCCAAACCAGTGGCAGCTGAAGCCAGGTGTGGTAGGACCCTCAGTTCCCCCAGCTCTGGGTGCTCACTTAGCAAAGCAGGGTTAGATACTTAACAGCTATAAAGACTGGTTTCTATTTCCAGTGAAACAACAAAATGCTCAGTGATATATTGCAGTGCTTTCTCACAATGCTCTGCATAGCTCTAAATCAAGATTTCTAGATGCTTTCATAGATATGAACCACTTTAAACCCCAAAGAGCCCCAAGACAGACTTGGAAGGAACGCAAACTTCAGTCAATAAAAACCCTCTTATGATATTCACGACCAGCTAACAGTCATGTGTTCTTCTGCCAGGACTGAGCTCTTCTCCTTCACTAGTGTTCACCATTTGCCATATTATAGACACTGAACAGTGTCTCTTTGCCCAGCCCAGGCTTTCCCAGGTTAAGCAATCTCTGCTCTTCCAGCCTTGGTTTGGTAGACAGCTCTTCCTTCCCCTGAGCATCTCACCAGCCCTTGGAGGCATCCAGATATTTTGCTTGCATCCTTCTTAAACACAGATGACCAGATCTGTAAATACTATTCCCAAAGAGACCCTACCAGGGATTTGTGAAACAGCATGAAGTATTTATCACGGTGGCACAGAAATCTCACAGTAATACATTACACCCTCCCCGCCTTTTCCCATGGCTGCCTCCCACCAGTGGCTCACTGAGATCTTGCATTTAGCTGATCTAAATACACAGGTAGGGTACATTCTCTTTGTCTAGAAAACCAGTTTTCTCATCACAAAATAAATCAGGTTGGCCTGACACACGTTCCTTTTGTTAATGCCAGTGGGTATTTCAGTCCATTTTTCACTGATGATGAACTGGGAATGGAGCTATTACGCAGAGGCTGCGTTTCTGCTTTTTTTCTGCTTCAGCTGACATAGGCTTTGCTGTCACTTCACACACAGGCAGTTCTGGGCACAAACTGTCACAGACGTGTCACTGAA
Organism: Laterallus jamaicensis coturniculus; assembly: GCA_022605575.1. Classification (NCBI taxonomy): domain Eukaryota; kingdom Metazoa; phylum Chordata; class Aves; order Gruiformes; family Rallidae; genus Laterallus; species Laterallus jamaicensis. The sequence goes on from JAKCOX010000014.1 coordinate 5,233,452, forward strand.
CCCAAACTTCAGAGGGATGGTGTTTTAGAGCCTCCTAGCCTACTTTGCCACAGTGCATCTCCAAGCTGGTGGCACGAAACACCAGCTCCGAGGAGCATGGCTCCTTGGGACTTGCAGAGGGCCACAGCCGCAGGGGGGTCCTGGACCCTTTCCTGCTGTTAGCACAGGGAGCTGGGAGATGTCAGGAGCTGAGGTGACTTCACAAGGTGTTTCTTGATACTCAAGGAAAAAGGCTGTAGGTTCTTGGATTTCACTGTCCAGTGCCAGCAGCTAAAAGGGCACTCGGCCCCTTTAGTTGCTCCTTTCCAGCCCCCGGTCCCTACTGCTAGCCCAAAAAGGGATTCACACACCCAGAAGCCTGCAAGCCAGCCTTGGCCTTCCAAAGTACCAACACACCTCCTCTTGTGAATAAAGAATGGCAGCAGAGTGGCAGAACTCAAGTTCCAGCCATCACACGTGCCGGCTCTGTTGAGAGAACGTCAGAGCCTAAAATTAAAAGATTCGGTTTGATTTATTTTGCAAGAATTCTTGCTGCATCTGTGGAGCCATCTGAGTATTTCAGGGCAGGGTTACAGAGACAGAACCTGACATCTGCAGCAGCAAGAGATGATGTACTAGAGAAAGGTCAAGACAAAATATTTTCTGAGAAAATTCAACATAGGGGCTCTTCGCTCCAGAAAGTTCACATCTCTTGGTTTCAAAACTGCATCTTAGCACTGTGGTCAGACATACTCAGCTAAAGACCTTGAAAGGGGACTTATCTCCCACAATTTTAGATGTCTACCACAAAGCATCTCAGACAGTCATCTGGACTCCTTTATAATCAGTGAAGAGAAAGAGACACATCTGGAGTGTGATTCATCTCAGCTATTTCAGTTGCCTACCTTCGAGTGAGGTGAATCATGCCCTAGAAATTACTATTTCTCTGTTTAATTGGGTGATGCAGAACTTTACATTTCCAACATCTTACGTTCATCCCATCTACCACTTGGCCACGGCTAGAAAAGGGTAACAAAGAACTGGGTTTCACAATAATGATCACACCGGAACAGCCAAATACTAAATCACGCTCTCCCCAGGGTTTCTCAGTAGACCAAGACTGTCGTAAATAAAGAGACGTCCTCCGTGCCCACTGGAAGAATTCACAGTATCTCAGCCGTGTAGATTTACAAGGAGGACCTCGATGTTTGGGAAAAGTGTCCCACTCATGAGGAGAGGGAGGCAGCAAGAAGAAATACAATAGGTACACTGGGTTTTGACAAACCCTGCATGCTGCTTATCTTCAAGGTGGAAGCCCTAGTTCCCACTAAAACCAATTGCTCTTCTCAGTTGGTTGTTCAAACCGAAGATCCTGAAAAGTTCCTTGATGCTTTTACCATGTAACATCAGTGCAGGAGAAATGCCCAAGAGCATTCCTTAACAACACACCTGGGAGTAATTTTCACTGCCTTATGAGAGATTTTGGAGCACTGCCCACCACTTTCTGCCTGGTGGCAAGAAAAACCTTTCTTGCTGCACCAAAGATGTGATTAACCACTGTTCATCGCGGGTCCTTCGTCACCTCCTAGGCAACACCTCATCGTGGCCAAAGCACCAGGCCTAGACAGATGAGAGGCCACTTCCACATCCCAGCACAACAATTAAATTTATTTACTGGAGGAAAGAAAAAGGGAATAAAGACCCTGCTCTCTCCAATGACATGCACAGCTGACATGTTTCTGGAACACACACAAAGAACAAGAGCATGGGTTATTACCACTGCATCACCTGGATCGTATCAGCCTTTCCAGGGATTTTCACTACAGGCTTCCAAAACGCGCCATAAACCTCCAGTAATTCGCTCACCAACCCTCACTTTAAACACACTTATTTAAGAGACTCCTAACCCTCCTGTACGACAGGTGAAGACGTTCACAGCAGCAAGTCAAGGCAGTAGGAAGGAATTAAATCCTTCCTACTTAAGGTCCATGTGGATTTTTCTCTTCAAGCCCGGTGTTATTTCCAGGATGGAACGTGGCCACTGGAAATACTGAATTACACTGGAGGTGCTGCCAAAATAAAATGACACCACCAACAAACAGTAAAAAAGGGCTTCAGAGGACTCTGCAAGTCACAACCGCCAGGATGCAGTGCCATTGGCATGTGCCAGCCAAGAGCTCCTGATGCCAGCATACCGCAGCATGCTGTGACAGGGATGCTGAAGGCTGTACCACAGCAAACACGTCATGGTACTTCACTGCAAAACCTCTGCTGAGCTCCCCGAGCTGTGCTTGTCCTCACCAATGTGGGCACAGCTCAGAAATGCCCACCTGGAGAATGATCCCAACTGTCTCCTCCAGCCCTCAGTCAAAGAGGAGGGACTGCACTGATGCCACAGCGCAGCTTTGGGGGGATGTAGGAGAGGAGCTCAGCAGTGGTAGCTCAACTCTGGAATTCGGAAATTTTTCTTCTGGCTTTGTGGCACTGCTGTCAAGATAAAAGAACTCTCCTTGCCAAAGCAAGCAGGGAAGCAAAAATAGAAGGAATAATAGACCATGTAACAGGGTGGAATCACTCTGCTCACACCGTTACTAGAGCAAGTCTGGAACAAACCTGCAGGAGCGGAGAGGAGGGGAAGGGTAATGCCATGAAAAAACTCCTGCAGCAGTTGGTCCCACACACTCTCTATCTCATAGTTGGTATCACATCCAAAAGCCAGGATCACCACATTTTTCTAAAGTACATGTCAGAAAGTGATCTTTAAACCAAGGTTTACAACTCCTTCCAGGCTACTGCAGGGTTTAAATCTACCAGCCATGAACTGGCTGTGCCACTGCAAAGGGACTTTGCTCCAGGTCTACAACATAGGGCAGCTTGGTAGAAGCGTTTGGGGAACAGGTGAGCCTCTTGCCCCTGCTCCATCTGGTGCAATTTCCCTGACTTTGCTCCCTTCCAAAGCCACGACACACAGTTGGAGGCCAATGTCTGCTCCTTCTCAGCAGCTGCCCGCAGTGAGGCAGCCAAGTATGAAACAGGTTTTTGGGAAATCAGCCACTATTGCAAAATTTTGCTGAGTACTCCCAACTAATCAACACTTACTGGCTTCTTATGGGCCAACTTGAAAAAGAAATCAGGGGCTTACTGGTCCCTGGAGACTGAAGTTGGCACAAAATAGGAAAAATCTTTTCAGGGGAGAAGATTCATTTTGAGGCTGGGCCACACATATCACTATTACCTATCTGTGCCTCTTCCAGTGACGATCAACGTTAGCTCACAAAATTCTGCACTGAGCTTCCAAGCACAGAGTTTCTCACTACTCCAAAATTCACTTAACGTAGAACCACCTTCTCAAAAAACCTTAAAGAGCTATCTGCTTAGAAAACCCCCCAAGAAACCTACCATAGATCACCATCTCACAGAATCACAGAATGTTAGGGGTTGGAAGGGACCTCAGAAGATCATCTAGTCCAAACCCCCTGCCAGAGCCGGATCATCTAGATTAGGCCATACAAGAACATGTCCAGGTGGGTTTGAATGTCTCCAGAGGAGACTCCCTAACCTCTCTGGGCAGTCTGTCCCAGGGCTCTGCCACCCTCACTGTGAAAAAGTTTTTCCTTATGTTCACATGGAACCTCCTGTGTTCCTATGTCCTTCAGATAGTCTTAGTACCCACAAAATTTCATGGCTTCTGAGTAACCCTGAAAAACCCTAAGGCAGGGATGTATTTCTCCATTAGTATCTTCTACTAATGTATCCAGAGAGTTACAATAGTAAAAATAAAAAATAAAATAAAAAAAGCTCTGGGTATTTCCTTTCAAACCAATGTTACATAAACCTTGCACTTCTCCACAGGAGGGGGTGGCAGGAATGGGGAGCAAGCTGTGAAGGGGAGATGGAGAAACGTGGTGAGACTACGCCATTTGTTCAAATTGTTTTGTACAGACATGCCCTTCATTCAGACAACATAAAAGCACTGTAAAATAACAATAGCATTTCCCATTGTATTCAACAGGCCCTTCCATAACAGCAGCAGCCTAAACATCTTCAAACAAGAATATACAGAGAGCTGGCATGCAGAGCAAAGAAATCAATGCTCAAAGTAACCCCAGCAGAATAGGAGACACAAACGATCTGCAAACCTCCAGCCAAATGAGAACACCGCTTTGCTTCCCGTGTTCCCAGCAGAAAGGCACCTCACGCTGCTTCACTCTCTTGTGTTTTAATTGCATTGCTCCCTCACAAGCAGTAACTCTTACAGTGCAGATTGATAGGGCTGTTAATCATGGGGCCATTTATTGCAACAGCAATGCCATCACCTGAAAGATTTCCCAAGGAGGACATCCATCCATCGCCCTGCCGCAACCCACTCATGTGTCTCCCCCCTGAAAACCACCTATACAATCCATGTGGTTCGATGGGGTGCTCACCTGAGCTGCACACACAACAGAAGCTGCAGCCCAGGTTTCAGTCCAGCATCTTGCTGGCTTTCACAACTAGGATGGGTTCGATCAGAGGAGACAGAGGAGACAAGGAGTGTACAAGAACACGTCACCCCACCCCATCGTGTTGTACTTCTGCTGTTGTATAATCTCCAATAGTCCCTCTGATTGTGTATTTATTTTTAAACCTCTTGTCAGAAATTATACAAACTGAATAATGCCAAATCATAGTGAATTCGCCACACGGCTCATTCACAAAACAAATGGGAGGGCATTTCCACTTGATTTGCTTATTCTCTGAAGAGGTGCAATCACACAAAGGTTAAGCACGAGGCAGAGAATTTCCCTTTCTGCTTTCAAGCCCTTTGATGAATTTGACTAATGGCTGGATTTCAGCTGAAAGAGGCTGATTGGAGGCTCTGATAGTCCCACACTCTGGAAAGGCTGTCACACTTGGCTGGAAGCTTTTTATATAGATATATACATCTAACAGTGGAGAATCAGTACAGACTTAAAGGTTCATTAGGGCAAGGTTATTATATTTTTCTTGACTTAAATTTTCTTGAAAAGATATCACCTGACACACATGAAATCACCTGGCCTCATTCAGGGTACGGTAGTAGACTCCAGGGTATGGTATTAATCTTATTCTCCACCTTATTACAGTTATTGTCCATGTCATTCCTCTTAACAATGACAGCTGCAGCCCAGAGCTGCGTAGGGTAACTGGAAAGCTGAGAGTGCCTATAAAACCAAGGCGGCAGTGAGGAAAAGGACTAGTAACAAGACAGAGTTACCCCAATAAAGCACTGTCCATGCGGTTTTTAATTGGCTCTGGAGCACCGGCGAGCCCTCCGCTTTGATGGTGCATATGTCACCATAATTGCTTTCCAATCCCTTTTGCGTACTGCACGCATTAAGCCTCCCCTTCCCGACGACATATCTTTCATGTACAGTAATTACAAATAACCACTAACCATAATCTTTTAACTCAGATAAATTATGAGATCGGTTCTGGGACTCCAAGTTTAAAGTGCTCCAGGGAAAACAGCACCTTTTGTCACACGCAGGCAGAGCAGCTCCCAGCCCCTTGCTGACTCCAGGCAACACAGGCTGTCAGCATGAATCCCTCATTTCAGCACATGGGAAACAAATGTCTAAATACTCTTCAAGGTCTGAACCTAAACCACCTGGGCACATCCCAGTCTTCTGACCCCAGAAGGGACTCCGCACATTCCTAAACAAAGGCTGTAACTGCTTCAAAGCCGCAGAGTTGTACTGGGAATCCTTCCTGTGATCAGATGGCCAAAGCTGTGCTTTGATTTATGCCCAGTTTAATCTTACTGGGTTGAGGCTACAATATGCAGTAATGAGGGGGGAGCAGTCAGGATTACCAAACAATGTTTCCAGCATTAATAAAGCAGCAGCCCGGCCCCCCTGCTCACTGTGGCAGCAAACATCGTGCCAGATTACATCGAAGCATTGTGTACAGACCACTGCAGGACTCGGGAGAAGACTGATACAGTTACCTCTCGATTCCTCAAGGTGCAGGATAACACAGATAAGCCAAACGGATATTACAAAATATATATAAATTAGGCTGTAGGAATGTACAGCGAGGGGCAAGAGGCTGCTGCGGAGCACTGAGGTATGGCACAGAGAGCTCAGCAACATCCTGAGCATCCTTGTCCCCATGGTGCAGCTAACCCATAACCTGGGAACACACCCATGGATAACCAACGCTAGACTGGAAACATCAGGAATGCCAAACTTTGGCTCATTTGCCCCCAAAAGCCTGTCCTTATTGAAGCTGGAAAGCAAAAGACCTCTCTCTCACGGAGTAGCCTAAGTCAAGGCAAACCAAGCTCCTCTGAGCAACTGCCTAGTTCTTGCAGGGAGGGAAGATAAAATTGCAATTGCTCTAAGGAAGGCGAGAGCACTTGATGGTTCAGAGAGTCTATATTTTAAATACAGGCATCACCTGTTACTCTGAGGCATGGGAGTTTCCAAAGCAAAAAGGAATTAAGAAGTAAATTACACAAATTACTCCCAGTGGATTGCATTATTCAACACAATGCAGCTACTCATGAGGGCAACAGCACACAGATCCGCTCCTCCCAGATGTGGGGTCTGCACCCCTGAAGCTGCAGAAGTGCCATCGGCCACTACAAGGCTGGTGCCACATAGCTAAACCATCCCAGCTCTGCTGGCAGAGGGCAACGGCACACAGCGACAGCTACACACACACAGGCACGTACATCAGGACCTCCGACTGTAGTGAGTTCACTTATCTAGAATCAGACATTCGATGTGAAATGAATAAAGTGACAGGACCAGAACTAATGAAAGTGTAAGTAGATACTTTGTCCTATAAAAGCTGACACAGTTGGCCAGGGTCTAAAATCATGAAAGGAAATTAATTCAAATATAAGGATGCTAATACAGACCAGAAACATTATTCCTGGATGGGCAAATACAAGGAACAAGCAGCAAGAGCCCCTTTGCGACATTAGTTACTGCAATGTCTTTTAAATACCTTTTAAAAATTAAGCAGATGCCTGGATTATGTCACGCTAGACCATAACATATGAAAACACACCTACAGAAGTAGACATAATAATGCGTAATTCCCATCCAGTGGTTCTGTAGTATGATGCCAAAAGGATAACGTTAAGACAGAGACTTTTAGTAAGTGATGAGAGCTTGGAACTTAAAAAGTAGCGGCTGTTATCAATGCAGATCAGTGCCCAGGCTGGATTAAAGTCCAGATGAATGTATCACATTGATAACGCTCACTGCTCTGGCTCCTTATTTGTTTTTCTGATTTCTTTGTGTGCTCCTGTCTCATACAGCCAAGGAGTGGCTTGGTAGCAGAGGAGCACGAAGAGAGGAATGCCATCTACAAACTGTTTTGCAGACCTGAGCTTATAGACAAGCTTAATTAAATACAAGCACGAAGTGAGGAATGGCTGGACAAACACCATGCGACACCCAGAAACCACTGCTGGCTTTGGGTGATTTTGGAGGGGCAGCAACAGCCCCTGCTCTGCTGGCTGACTGTTCACCAGGCCAGTGGGGAGCAGAGCCTGTCCAGCTGCTCCCGTGCAAACAGGGAGCCATCCTGAGGCAATCCCATCCCTTCTGTGTCAGGCAGCAGGAGGAAAAACCAGGATGTGTGCCCAGAGAAAAAAAATGGCCAGAAAAAAACCCTGGCCTCTTAATTATCATCTCCAAGAGAACATTCCAGCAAAGACTAAAGTCTTCCTCGCATCTTTCAGTACAACAGCACCTGGAACCAAAAGCAGCAAGAGGCATCCTGAGCTCAAGGGAAACACCCAGGTGAGCAGCCTCTGCTAGCCACCACCCTATCTACCATGTGCAATCTATCACGTAACACACAGCAGGACAGAGCTCGAGTCATTATAGCAACCCCACCTTACATTTACATCTCACCTTTCATCCTTGTCAACTCCCCAGAGAACAAACAGGCAGGACATCAAATGCAACCAACATAAAGCAGCTTCTCTCCCTTCGAGACACCTGCTTTGCCAAAGCCTGCAGTGCTGTCCCACTCTCTGAGGCCTGCCCTTGCAGCCCAGCGCTGCACAGCACCCTGGCTTGGCCTCCCCCTCACAGGCCAAGAGCCTCCCGCTACACACACGGCAGTGCTCCCAGGCTTACAAAGCACGGAACATCCTTCATGCGAGCCCTGCCGTGACCAGTGTCGCTGAGGAAGTGGCACGGGGCGATAAAAGGGAGAGTGTCACCACAGGGTGGGTGGCACAGCACCTACCTGCCTTTGCTCCCTTGGTTTCAGCAGAGATACCAGGTCTCTGGACCAATATTCTTATTCCCATCTTGCTGACTTTGCATTACCATAGTTTTTGCCTACTGAAAACTCAGCAGACAATCCTGGATGTAAAAGGCCATCTCATCAGTAAGGTAATAATAAATTGATGCTCATTAAACACACGTAACTCCCTTGTCGATTGTCATCGGACCCTGTAAGCCTATTACATGGATTGGCCAGATCAGGAAGGGGATATGCAGCCTTCCACCTCTAAGCTGCTTTTCTCAATTCAGGTTAGGAATGAAGGAAAGTCACTGTCTGATGGCTTCTCAGATTTAATGGAAAATTGCCACAGCCAAAACACCCTCTTCAATGGAGTAATTCAAAGCAGACACTTGCCACCACCCTCTCCCTCAGCTGGACTCCAGCTTGTCGCTACACATCACACAATTACAGAATCCCGGAGTCTCTTGAACTGGAAGGGACCCATAAGGCCCATGGAGTCCCACTCTTGGCTCCACACAGGCCCAGCCAGGTCAGAGATAGCAGTGAGGGCATCATCCAGATTTTTCTTGCCCTCAGCCCAGCTCGGGGCTGTGACCCCTTCCCTGGGGAACCTGTCCCAGTGCCCAACTCCCCTCTCAGTACAGACCCTCTTCCTAACATCCAACCCAAACCTCCCCTGCCACAGCTTCACGCCATTCCCTCTGGTTCTATCCCTGGTCCCCAAAGAGAGGAAACTGGCACTTGCCCCTTTGCTCCCCCTCATCAGGAAGCCTCTAATTAAAACAGACTGGAAAGCCCCTAATATCAGGTCTTTTTCCAAGTCACCAATGCCTGTTCTACAGCAAGAGCTATCACCACAGCCTCCTGGGCTCTCAGGAGGATTGCAGCTATCTCCACGACACAGCAGGAGGAGATGCGAACATCAGTGTGCTCCCGTGCACCCTCACCACCCGCCTCCCACCCCCACAGCTGCCGTGCAGCCCAATGCACCCCACACAGCACCGTCTGGAGGCTTGGCAGAAGCTACTACAGCCCCAGAGCAGGTAACACCTGAACTTTGCCCAAGCACCTGTCTGGAGTGAGTTGAGCCATCACCACATTGTTTCTTATTTTAGTTTGTGCAAAGCACTGCTGCCAAAGCAGGAGCAGGGCATGATGCACGGCTGGCTCCACCGTGCCAAACGGATGCTTCCACTGTTGTATAACAGGCCCCTTCCCCTCACTCCAGGTCACGCTGCACAAGACACATCCCTCTCTGTCCCACCTATCCTACCCATAAAAGGCCACATTTGCTGTCTAGTACTGGTAATTATCACCTGGATGGCGCTGAAGAAAACGGTTACGTACCAAGATAATTCTATTCAAAGTCTAGAGGGCAAAGTTGTCACAGATGAAATAGCATTGTCTATTATCTGTTGGCAAACGCAGTACATAATGGCAGCCACTCAACTTAATGGCTTACATTCCAGCTCCTTCAAATGAGCCCATCACCACTGTATGTAATCACAGCATATATTTAAAAGTATAATTTCCATCCAAAAAGACCATAGCTAGAGCTATATGACTCACAGTTCCCTGTGCATCAGAAAGCATGTCATGAAGGCTGGGAATTTGTGAGCTGGTTACCATCTGTGTAGGAATTAGGCCGTGGACATGGTTCTTCCAATCGGTTGATGGCAAACTCCCTCTGACATAAAGAGCAGTTTTGAGGCTGCCAGGGCCCCTGCACCCCCAGAGAACAAAACCACCCTGTGAAGCTGTGCACAAAGGGACACAAATATTAAGGAGAACTGCAATGGAATTAAAAGGCATCTCTCCCCATATACCTATTCCAGCACTTCAGAGCTGAGAGAGCTGCAAACTCCGACTCATTTCTGCCGTAACAAAATTAACTCCACAGCATAATTAGTGCGTTCACGTTAAAATGGGTCCAAATGCATGGAAAGAGGCATCAAATAGAAGTTGTATTCCAAGATATTGTGACGTTTTTCCCTGGTTAATAGATTCCATTCATTAAGGAACAACAAGAGCCCAGTAAACTATTTGCTGCGATGTTTGCCGATTTTTTCAGCCTTTCCTCGTCAGTGAATTGTCCATGAACAGATTGGTTTCTGTGTTATTATTTTTTACTTGCTATGATTTGACAACCTTTTTTTACTCTAATTTTTACTCTAATTGCCTATGTAATGCTTATAAACTATCTGTTCCATAATTACTGCTCGAAATAGTGATTCATCCCCATTTCCTTAATGGATCAATTAAGTCACCCATCACTCTTCTGTTCCTGGCCTGGGTGACTATCACATTCACACACAATCTTCAAGATAGCTGGACTGAACATCCATGTGAGAAGGTATTTGCTCTAGGATTTGCAACACTATCTTAAGGCAAACATCCCAGTTGGCTGAAGGGGTTCTGAATGAATAATTTTCTGCATTATTCACCTACCTTGAGAAAGAATGCTCCATCTGCCCACCAAACAGTTCCTTTTTCCTTACTTGGGTAAAACGAAGGTCACAGAAGAGAAAGGAAAACCTGTATGTCCCCAACACCCTACAACCAGAGACATCCACACAAACACAGGCATACCTGGTCAAGGGCATTAACCAGCCCAAGAAAGAAGTACAGCTGTCAGGTTAAGGGGAGTGAGTAATAACCTAGCGCATCATTGCTGCGACAAGCACCCCAGGACACGGGCTGAAGTCAGAACATGTCCATTGCAATTAATCATTAATCAGGACGTGTTGCGACACAGAAGCCAAACTGCAACTCTGAAGGTGAACCAAAACATTGCTTTTAAAACACCTATGCTCAAACTAAATAAATAAGTAAATAAAAAGGCAGCTCTCAAATCAGAGGGGAAAGGCAAATGGAGTGTATATAAAATCCTACCAGCCTCTGGGTGGAAAACATCCAACTCGTGCTGGGACGTGCTTCACCCCAGAAGAACTGGCAGCAGCACAGCCCATGTGAAGCTAATCCTGGGCTGTGTGGCCTTTGCTGGTAGGGAAGATCCTTCCTTCTCCTGGCCTGTCCCATTTCATTTGACCTACGGAGGACTGGAACAAGCCCTGCTTGCTTTGTCTCAAAGTAACAGGGCACTGCTTGTTCCCCACACAGAACTCCTGTTTGGGGCCGACTCCATCTCCTGCGTGCTCGGGATAACCCACGTGCTGAGTACTTGGTTAGTACTTGGAGGAGCATGGTAAACATAAGTCCTGCTCTGGCTTTAGAGTGCAGAAATGGTATTCAAGAGCACAGGAGGATCACGGACACCTAGGCTCATACTCTGAAGAAAATCAAACAACTTCCCAGTGCAGATCTTCAGAGCAATCAAACTTTCCTTATCTCCCCATAATACTACTCTGAGTGCCTTTGTGTTGAGCACAGCCAGCCTCATTTGTCCTGGAAGGCTCTGTCCTTACTCCAGGGAATAGAGACACCAGAGTCACTGGGAACATCTGCAAGCCTGCATTCATCAAATACACTGGGGTCTTGCTTCAAGAAATATGTAACTCTAGTGTTTGATGTCTCATCTGATTTCAGTTTTTAGAGGAAAATTTTTACAGCAGAAGTAGCATAAGATGTGAATGATAGTGCAAGGAGGTCACTACACGGTGGTACAAGCAGATCCACAACGACAGCCCACCTTGGATTTGGACAGAAACTTGCCCAAATGAAGCTGTTGTGATTGGGCTTGCTGGAGTCCGTAAGCCCAGATGAATTCTCACCCAAGGATCTGCTCAGGCTGAGCTTCAGCTATACTACTGGTACTTGCCTGGTATCAATCCACACCCAATTATATCCAGTATATAATTATTATTGATTTCAGAAACAGGTTTTCCTGACTCAGAACGCTTAAGGGATTGTAACTTTTAGAATAGAAATTTTCAGAAAAGAGACTGTATAATGAAGGTGGGAGGTTCAGAAAATCCCCAACCCTTCTCACAGTGATTTTTGGGGTTCTTCAGCTAAAGAAACAGAAGTGTGGGGACTTCCTCCAGACATACTGCGTGCTAGGCAGCTGGCACCAATGGCATCATGGATCAGGCAAGAATGGCAAAGTGTTAACCATGATGAGGGACAACAGGAAAGATGACTTGTCTAAACCTCTGCCAACAGTGATGACACTGCTCCTAGAAAGATGGTGAGGAAACAGAGGCAAAATGTAAGTGCACAGGTGTTGGCTACAAGGGCTCTGGGATGCACCCAGGGAATTCACAGGGTATTGGCAATGCCACTTGAGAGAGCATTAACTGATAGCAAAATACACTCAGATCTCAGAAATAAAAAACTTCAGCTAGAGCTATTTTGACTCATTGCTGAAAACAAGAGCATGTACCCTTCACTGCCCTGCAGCCATTTTAATTTCTCCTTCCATCACTGGAGTATCTTCCAGATATTCCCAAGGCTTTAAAAAAAGAAATGCTGTGGCAATCCCTGGCCTGCACAATCTAATCTAGCATCATTAAGAATTGATGGCATTTGTTGAAAGCATCAAAGACGTTCTCTTTGGGAAAGTACTTGATGAGTACTCTCCTGAAGACATCTGGCAAGGAATTTTTACTACTGGCTGTACTCCACCTGTGCTATCTGTACTCCACCTAGAAGAATTAAATGGCTCTAAGGAGCTTTTAGTTTAAGAAAATCCTCATTCAAACAAGCCCTATGAAAATGGATAGGATCTCCAATTGCCTGATTTGGCTTTGCTTTATGGTCCACCCAGAGGAAAAGAAACAGGGAAGATGTAAGGCCATGCGTCTCTCCGAGCTCAGCACTGCTGCCACGCTCCTCACACCTCATGGCTTTTGCCTCCTATAGCACTGGCACCATCCAACTCCCAAGGATTTGCACATTACTTGCTGCAGCTAGTGGTGCTCAAGGTGGCAGCTGCCTTCAATCTAATCCCTCTGGCTGGGACAGCCAGGGAGCAAATCCAGAGGGAAGAAACACAGGAAAGAGCTGACACAGCGGAGAAATCTGACCAGGGTGGCAATATGTGTGCCTGAAGGGGGCAACGTGCAACTGGGCAAGTGGCACGGCAGTCAAGCGATGAGGAAACCAAACCCTTCTCCTGAGTGCTGGATGGTTTCACAGCTCCAGTCCTGCTTTGTTCAGAGCAAACACTCAATGGAAGAGGCTGCCCAAAGCCTGCTGCTGCCTCAGAGGAGAGCATGTCATTCCTGCAGCGGCACGATGGGGGAATGACTCGCAGCCTTTGATGACCTGGATCACAGATTGAGTTTGCTGTCACGGAGGCTTAGGGATCCTTCGAGGTAGCGCGAAGCAAGATAAAACAAGAGCAAGAAACTAGAACCAGGACTCAAAATTCACTGCCAGCTTTGATACCTTTACAGCTTCATTGCAAGCTAATAAATGGGAGACAAACTCAGTCCAAACCCAGATTCAGTAGGAGAGATGCTCCCTGGGCAAGGAAGCACTGAGCAAAGGTGGCAGGAAACGAGAGAGGAGTTTGAAGTACACCAAAATGAGAGCAAGAGCGGCAAGAAGCTCTAACAGTCCCTCCTCCTATGGCTTGTTCTGCACGAAGCAACTCATTTCAGACAGATACTGACAGCGTGGGAGGCATCCAGAGAAAAGCAACAAATTTTATCAGAGTTTCTGGAAGGATTAATACCCAGAAAGAGATTAAACCTGTTAAAAGCTGAGCTAAACTACCATTTCAGAGACTGTGCTGAAACAGTTTCAATAGCTCCAGGAGAGGTATTATTTATGTATAATGGGGAGAGCTAGGAGTCTGAAATGGAGAGAGGCTCCATCTTAACTATCTGAAATGAAAACACTGACAAAGGGCTGAAAACAAAGGAACAGGCTTGGAAGGTGGGCCTGGGTGAGCCTAATGAGGTTCAACACAGCAGAGTGTAAGGTCTTGCACTTGGGCCGGAAGAATCCCAGACACAGACACAGACTGGGAGAAGAGCTTCTTGAGAGTAGTCCAACCCCCCTGCAGTGAGCAGGGACATCTTCACTAGATCAGGTTGCTCAGAGCTTCATCAAGCCTGACCTAGAACGTCTCCAGGGATGGGGCCTCCACCACGTCTCTGGGCAACCTGTGCCACTGATCCACCACTATAACACTGAGGAATTTTTCCCTAATACCCAACCTAAAGCTCCCCTTTTCTAGTTTAAAATCATCCCCCCTCATCCTGTTGCTCCATGCCCATGGGAAGAGTTCTTCCCCAGCTTTCCTACAGGCACCTTTCAAGGACTGGAAGGCTGCTATAACTTCCCCCTGGAGACTTCTCTTCTCCAGGCTGAACCAGCCTAACTCTCCCAGCCTGGCTTCATAGGAGAGGTGCTCCAGCCCTTTAATATTTCTGTGGTCCTCCTCTGGACATGCTTCAATAGGTCCATGTCCTTCTTGTGCTGAGGGCTCCAGAGCTGGAAACAGTACCGCAGGTGAGGTCTCACCAAGGCAGAACAGAGGGGCAGAATCCCCTCTCTCAATCTGCTAGCTACACTTCTGGTGATGCAGCCCAGGATGTGGTTGGCCTTCTGGGCTGCAGGTGCACTTTCCACCTCTTTGCTGCCTTCTCCCCCAGCCCAGCCACAGAGCAGTTTTACCTGCTCCCCTAGCCCCACCGAACCCTGGGATGTGCCATCCAGCAAACTCAAGACTCTGCCAGCTTGCTGACTCTGGCCAGGGGTGCAGTGGGTTCACAAGGCGCTTGCTGGCAGTTCTGCAGAGCCAGCTAGCACCATGGTGCCCTCACTTCCCAAAGTGAAATCTCATTAAACAGCAGCTCATTTCCCTAGCAGTACTTTTCCGTCTAAGTTATTGCTGCAGTCACAACAGGATGGGAGGTAGTCACAAGATCACTAGTAGTATGACAACTCTCTACCAAATTCCCTATTAGGTTGTGGTCCATGCAACATAGAAGTTGGTGAGCCAGAGCTCTATCTAATTAAAACTGCAGCAGGAGGGGAGGATTCAGGAAGGCTGAGTACAATTATCCAAGTAAGAATTCAGCCAGGATGCTGTGACTTAACCCATTGCCTTGTGCACCAAGTGCCAAAGGAGTTTAATTGCTGCTGCTGATGGGAATCTACATTCGTGACTCATCTCCAGCACATATCAGAAAGTTGCTGTTTTTCTCACTCTTGATTTCCTTTTGCTAATGTGCTTCCAAGGCTACTGCTTCGGTGGGCAGGGCCACGCTGTGAGGTTGCATTTGGTTCTCTTTCAAATTTCAAAACAACAGGCTCAATCTCTGGTTTTCATTTGGGTTGGTCTCTGAACAGCTACTGCGGATTCCTGCGTGTGCTGCTGGGGGAACTGGGGTGAGAGAGAGCAGAGTGGGTTGGGAGGAGCCAGGAGGAACTGGGGGGTTTCCAGCATAAAATAATGCAGGATTAAATTGTGGATTTTCTGATTCTTTCATGCATTTAAGTTCTTCTTTTACTTAATCTTTTAAACACCCAAAATGAGTTAAAATATCTTACAAAAGTAAGGAACAAAAAAGCATAACCATTTGAGTTTTCTCTCAGGTATTTCTCAGGATACTTTTTTCCCCTCCAAAATGCAAACCTTTTCCAAGTGGTGCAAAAGATTCCCATTTGAATGCTGAAGGGTCAGAGGAACAGCACCATGTTCGTTCTTTAGCCCGGTTACTCTCTTTATACACAGCAAGTGTGCTCACAGCCCCGCTGCACACCTTCAGAGTGTCTATCCAGGACTCTTCCTGCCAGAACAGTCTTGTCAAATTAATTCATCATTAAGGACAGATTTTTTTTCTCTCACTATGGTGTATTAATTAGCAAAAGGGTTGCCATGGAAACCCAGCAAAAGGAGCTAACACCACATCATTTACCGTGTTGGTAAAACATGGACTAGAGCCCTGCAACAAGTGCAATGACAGGACCAGTGCTGGGGGTATGTGCTGAAGCCAGGTTTGCTCCTCTGTTGGAGGCTTTGACATCTCTTTGCTCAATAAAAGATGCAGAAGAACTTCTGTAGATCCAGACATTGGGATTGCTTATTCTGTGTACGAGTCAGAGGGCAGGCTCCCGTTTTCCCGTTGTTTTAGCAAGCACAGTTTCAGGACACTAGTAGGAACTAAAGTGAAACAAAAGGGCTCAAGCTGAGTGTGTATGGAAAAAAAAAGAAGGGATGTGATCAGACCCAGGAACTCATTTTCAATCATTATCAATAAGCCACAGCCAGCTTAATGCCCGCAGCCGCTAACTGCTCACTACAGCTCTGTGAGCTGTGGGGTGGCGAGGCTGTACTGGAGGGGTGTCTCCAGCTGCCAGGACTATACCTGGAAGGATCTCTGCTCTCAAGCCTCCATCCTTCTGGGGTTTTACCCCTGTGACACTCTAAGGGAGGCAGTTCCACCATCACACTCCAATCTGATAATCTGAAACTCCCTTCCAACTAAGAGCCTGTATTTTGCTGTATTGGTTTGTCAACCTTCATCTTAAGCAGGCCTTCTGCCCAGCAGGTCTTTGTCCTCAGAGTATTTGTAGAGACCAGCTACATTCCTGCTGAGTTGCTGCTTTGCCAGGCTGGACAAGGCACTCTGCAGCTTCCCCTTCACAGACAGATCCTCCATTCCCTGACTGCCCTTGTCCCTCATCCAGTTTGAATTAATTTCTGTTGAATTTAGGCAATTGAACAGTCTACTCCAGTCCAAGTGAGGTTGCACCACTGTCTGGTACAGCAGCATTAATCTCTACTGGAAATTCATCTTCTAATACATCCTTGGATCATACCTTGCTTTTTTATGGCCCTATCACACTGTCAGCTCACCACCAGTCTTTGATCACCCTGATACAGCTCAGTCTTCTCCCTGCATGCACAACGGAAGGCTGCAGCAGGCACTGCTCTCTCCCTGTGAGCCACATACTGCTCTCTGCTGTTGCGTGCTGCTAGTAACCTCAAATCTGCTGCCTGGTTATTTGGTTACCCTGGTAATATTCCATATCCTCCCCTGCTAATATAAGAAGCAGAAAAATTCAAGGCTTAAACCACCTCTTTAAATAACCAGTTTTCACTATCTGGGTAAAATTAGACCCACATCTCAGCACCAGACTAATGAAGGTATTTCAGAAGCAGAACAAAATCACAGCTTCCCTCAGCAAACAAAACCTGAAATAAAAGCAGGGGTTTGTCCGCCCCTTGCTGAGCCAGCTCCTGAAGAATGCAAGACCAGGCACTTAGCAGCAGGTCACCTCGGTGTGTCACACCAAGGCAACCCCCTGCCCCCTCCAGCTCCAAACTGGAAGAGAAACAAATTTGGCTGTGCCAACCTCTAAACGCCAGAGCCCAGGCGCTCTGAGCCGCCCCACTGCCTGCGCCATGCCGAGCGCAGCCACCCTCCTGCTGCACGTACAAGTGTTGCAGTAGGAAGGAGAGAGCCACATACGGCTTTTTTTTTAACCCTTTTCACCTTCTTTGCTCCAGAGGGATGCACGGTCTCATGCCAAAGCTGCCTGAGGAGGGAACCAGTCCTGAACCTGCTTCTACAGTAAGTCCCTTTGCTTTAGAGAGGCAGCACAAGATCTACCAGAGCAGGAGCTTCCCAATAATGCAGCACAACAATCCCACCACAAAACACCTCCTCCTACTCCAGGACTGGATTTGTTCCCACACCAGCACAGCCTTTTCTACTCACAGCTCAGCTTCAGCAGCTGCTGCAGCTCAGCACACCTGTGCAACAAGCACTAACCTGCAACATCTCAGCGTTTTGAAAACACCATTCAGGCTCACAAGAGCAGGGTATGAGAGGCAGTTCAGCCTCTCCATGAGTATCCACATTAAGAAACTGAATTCCACAGCACCATTGAAGAAATCAAGCTGATGAAGACACCCGCTGCCAAGTCCCTCCATCCCTCCCCATCATTTTAGCAATCCACCCGCAGAATTTTTTCCTCACCCTGAATAGTTATTTTTGCACCTTAAGACGGAAACATTTTCCATACTTTCAACCTTTCTCTGGCATCCCCATCAAGCTCAAATCCCTCTTCCAAATATCCTTCAAACCAAAAGCTCTAGAAACTTTCTTTCACATGCTGATGTTCCCTCAGTAACCCACCTCCCCGGTAATTCAAGGGCCCTGCAAAGGCATAAGCACAGCAAGGAACACTAAACCAAGGTTGGTCTCCAAAGCCCAAGTGAGTGAACAACCTTCCTGTCACAAGGAACAGTTAATGGCATGTCCCATACCCCAGTACACATTGGTCTACCTTAGGTCCGGAGAAAACGAAGTTTTCATGTCATGTAGTCAACGTGGAGAGAGCTTTCTTCTGACTGAGGCCACTAAGCTGGTTCTCAGTCCAGTTTCCAGTAGACAGAAATCCAGAAACCACCAGCAGTGTTAGGAAATCAATGTTGATATCCTAGATTTCCCAGTTTCCAATAGATTTGGGGTTTGGTTTATATGAGGGTGAATGAGATCTGGA
The DNA here is from genome assembly GCA_022605575.1 of Laterallus jamaicensis coturniculus. Taxonomy (NCBI): domain Eukaryota; kingdom Metazoa; phylum Chordata; class Aves; order Gruiformes; family Rallidae; genus Laterallus; species Laterallus jamaicensis. The sequence continues at coordinate 5,252,091 of JAKCOX010000014.1, forward strand.
TTGGGTCTTCTTGTCCCACGGTAGGATTGAGTTACCTACTGCCACCAAATTTCTGGTAAAGGGAAGAATATTAGGGGAGACTGCAAATTAAGGGAAATTAAGAAGGCAGATAGGTCATTGACACGTGGGAAAATGTATGATTATACTTGGATAATTCCCAGACATTTCTGTGAGCATCCAAGTCAAATTTGATTCTCCCTCTATGGAGAACAAAAGAATAAAAGTCACATGCAGAATTCCACACAGAAAAGGAAAAGCAATAAACATGCACACACCCCCAGGTCCACATACTCTACAAATCCTATACTGCCTCATGCAAACATACAGGTACACCTTCCCCCCAACACACACCTATGCGATCGGCTGCACCCAGGTGTTGCAGACTGCATCCCTTCCTTACACAACACAGTGCTCACGGGCCTTGTAAGGCCACTGGTGTCTGGCGAGCACCGCCACCCTTGTGTAACACTCCATAGCATTGCTCAGTGATCAGTGTGGGTGTGCAGCTCTGCCTCTCAAATCCAACACAAGAGGAACCCAGGGCCTGACAGCATCCACCAGCAAAACCCTGCTCTGGACATACTCTGCTCTCATCCACGGAGCAGCAACCCCAGATTTAACTGCTGTGATTGAGGCCAGGACCTGGCCCAAAGGAAGGGACAGGGAAAGACCTTCAAAGGTTAAAGGAGGGAAGAAAAATGTGAAGAGGAAAGCAGAAGCTAGAGGGGCTTTCCACTGCAATTCCAGGGTCCTTCGGATCAAGTGAGCCGACACAACACAGCTGGGTTGGTTTCTCAGCGGGGATTTGAGAATCTGCATCCAATGAGAAATCCTCTTCCCTTGTGGAACCAATGAAAACCTGGTTAGCTGATGAGCGCTGCTGTTCACAGAGCAGCTTGGGCTCCTGCAGTGGGACACGGGAACAGGGGGGCAGGGAGAGGGGTAGGAAAGACATTCTCTCCTTGAGGAGTGACTTCTGCTCACAAGTCTGACCTGAAAACATTAAGTACCACCCAAACTAACCAGCCCTAGAAGACAAAGGATATGCCTGGGGAGAGAGAACCAAAACACGGAGGAAGGTATCACAGTGCAGCAAAAACCAGTCATGCACCCCAAGTAACTTCCCATGGGCCCTCCTCAGCATGGCCTTAACGATTACTTCTGCTTCTGTGTCTCCTGTAGATTTATTGAGTGTGTCTATCCATCTCCAGGTGCCTTCGCTGAAAACCTCCTGGATAAGAGATGAAAAACCCTCCTGATCCTTCCTCCAGAACTTAATCCTTCTTTATTTGGGCCAGATGTGATGCTCTGTTGGATTATTGTATCCCCAAAGCCCCCAGTCTCAGGCAGGCGGAGGCGCATACGTGATACCACCCAAGCCTGAAGCTTCAGATCAACTGCGTGCTGGCTGCTCTGCAGCTCAGACACTCTCCTTATCTCCCCTCTCTGCTTAGTGCTCTTCCTACAAGTCTCTTCTCTAGCAGCTTTAATTTAAGCATTGCCTTGCACCAGGAGATGTGGTACTCATTGACAGAGCTTTATTGGGAAATGCAGATTTATACTTATGCATGCAAATGATTCGAGCATGCAGAAACTTGCTTCGGACAGAGCTGGGAGTTTGCTCTGCAAGGCTGCTCTGGAAATGTCATTGTAGAGGATCTAAACTGGCTAACAAGCTCCGCACTGCCTAATGCCACCGAGGTTTGCGCAGTGCTACTTTCACCTTGATGAAAACACAAAGTAGTACACATCCAGCCCAAAGACCTCACCGTCTTGCTGTGAACATCCCAGCACTAAGCCACGAGGCAGCAGCACCACAGCTCTGGCTGACCTCCCTGGGGCAGCTCAGAACAGGAGGCAAAGCATCCCTTGGCATCCCTCATCTAGGGTTTCCCTTCCCCCCCCAAGCCCCCACATCTCTCTGTGGTGCCAACCAGGTGATGCAGGGCTCCCTTCACAGCTCACTGGATCTTATACTTAGGAATGGCTGCTGACTTTGCATTTTAAGCTCATAAGCACTTTACAGCATCTCATCCCAAATTCCTTCCTTCAACCAGGACAGACACTCTTTTTCTCTAACAACTCAGATTTTTAATAGAAATTAAGCTCAACACAATCTAAGCTCCCCATTCCTTAAATTGCTCTCCACATACTGCAATCCAGTCCAGCAGGGTGTAGGAGCATCCTGAGAATGCCAAAGAAAAATAAAGATAAAAAACCTAAAGAAACGAAAGAAAAATGAAAATGAAAACTGGATTCCCCCAGCTGGAGAAGGAGGAAAGCACCTGCTGTCCACGGGGAAAACTGCTGTGCACGTGCAGTTCCTTCCGCTGCAGTGCCCAAGGCAGTAACAGGAGTTTTTAAATTACTGTTATCTCGACCATCCTCTTTTTATTTGTGCCTTGTAGAAGGGAGATTTCTTTCTGTTACTTTTAAACTCTGCTGCTCGATACCTTAAAGATTACATCCCTCGCAAACAAGCTGGCAGAACTGTCAGCTCCCCACCAGCTGCATGCTGCTCACTGGGAAGGCACCAGAGCTGTGCCTGACACCAGCTCTCCCAGAGCCACTGGGCTCCAGGGCCTCCTGCAGCACAGCTCCACAGCTCCTGCTGACCGCTGCCTTATCTGTTGCATCTCCACTTCCCAGTCTCAGTGCTGGAAATACCAGACCAAGAGGGACCCAAGGGATATTTTGCGGAGAAAACCATGGGCAGCTGATACGTCAGGGTAATTCTTCAACTGAAACCTAGAGGGACTTCCCTTCTTCTCTGCTTTTTTTGAGTGGGTTTTTTGGTGTCCTGCAAGAAATTCTCATTCTTTCAGTGGTATTTCCAGAAAACTAGCAGCAGAGCTTTGCTCTCAGCTTTTAAGCCTTTAGTAATTTCATCCATTTCCAAACACTGCCCGTGTGTGCATACATGGACACAAGTGTGCGTGCCTTGTTACAGTCATTACTATGTCATCACCCAGTCACTACTGAAGAGTTTCACACAGAATACAATAAAGGGCCCAAGGAAATGGTGATACACCTGCAAAACCTCTGCCATTGAGACCAAACCCCTCCATTGTTTTTTTTCCACTGTTAACAAGGCAGAAAGGCAATCATCTTGCTGCAGCAACTGCAGGTATTAGCCATGAGCCTGGCGATGGGACTAGTGCAGCCTGGCAGGAGGATTAGCATATTAATGAACCCAGCGAAAACCAAGCTGGAGCTGGGCTGGGGGAGGAGGAAGCACAAGGAGACAGTTGGGGTGGACAGTTGGCTTGGTTGCCTGCCAAGAATGTTAGGACTGCAGTGGCTGTGGCGAGTGACACACCAGCCTGCGAGCGCGTATCCACCGTGAGAGAAGAGCAGCAAACATCTTATTAGGGCTCACCGCAGCTTAGGGTTGATCTTTCCCATTCTCCATCACCCACAGGAACTCACAGTGGGGTTTGCTCCGTTCTGACAGGAAGAGCAACTCTCCTGGCTGCTCAGTTCCCTTGACACCCCCAAACAACCCAGCCAGCAGTGTTTTCTCAGTCACTGAGGTGGTTTAAAAACATAATTTCATACCTGCTTTCAAACCATCATGCAGGAGCGCAGCATGCTGGGACAATCTGGGATTGTGCCTCTCACTCCAGAGCATGAGGATAAATCCCACAGCCAGTGCAGACATGGTAACCTACTGGCAAGGAAAGCCGCTGAGGTTTGCATGGGTGCCAGCATCCTCTCACCTAGCCTGAGAGATCCTTTGCTCTTGGGAAAGCATTTCTGCCCTAAGGATCATGGAGGATGTTATCTTAACTTATGGGTAATGTGAGTGGTGCTGCTGCATTTCCTACCTACCACTGTCTGCAGGCAGCTTCACAGTGTTACTGAGGATACCATACCCATCCGAACAGCTGTGGCTTCAAGATAACCATATGCCAGAGCTGAGGTGGAAACTGCTCTCCCTTCCTATGTATATCAAGATGCACTTTGAATTCCTTTGATTTAAAACCACATCAGTCCTGAGTAATTGTTACTAGAGGCTGAAGGCTGCCCACTCTGTGGCTTTGCAAGGGACCAGCCTCAGGGATGGGGGGTTTGTAGGAAGAAAGTATTATAGTAACTATTTCTCAGTTCAGACTTGACTTACAAGCAAAAGACAATGTTAAAATGAAGGAGGTGCTACAGGACCCTTAAAGAAACTCACCATTCTGCACTGAACAGCACAGAATTGTTTGTCAATCAGAGAAAGTTCTCCTTCTCTGGAGACATTCAAACCCTGCCTGGACACATTCCTGTGAGATCTAGTCTAGGTGATCCTGCTCTGGCAGGAGATTGGACTCGATCTTTTGAGGTCCCTTCCAACTCCTAACACTCTGTGATTCTGTGAAGATTGAAAGCTCCTGTAGCAGGAGGGAACAGACTATTTCCCCGGCCTGTCTAAAGGTTCACTGGAGCTTCCTGCAGGAGGAGGACAGCCACAATCTTATTTCCCCTTAGGAAATACTATGCATTAAAAAAATACAGTAATAATATTTCTTCTGTAAGCTCTTCAAAAGGGCCACAGACATACACACGTACAAGGTGCTCATCCTGCAAACACACGGAGTTTTAGCAGCAAAATTCCTAAAAAAGAAGAGAGTGTGGGAAACGGAGTATTCCACTTGCAGATGCCAAAGCACCACTCTCCTCTGCCTGGAGCAGCAAATTGGGCAAATGCAATTCAGAAACAAAGAGAAACCAAGATAAAAGACACACCTGGCATCCCGGAGGAGGAGAACTCCCTGTGTGTATTGGTTTTTATCTTAAACAAATTGGGTTTTCTGATTTTCAGCCCTGCAATTCCAAACGCCAGCCAGAGAAAAACATCGCTGTTGCTGGATTTCAGGCTTGCTGCTGACATCCTCTGGACTTAGGTCTTCACTTTAGGTCTGGGGCAAACACACTGCTGCCCCCGAGACATCAGGTAACACCAGCTGGCAAACAACCCGCACGTCTCCATCCCCAGGGTTTTGTATTCCCTGGAACTCCCAAACAATGGTATCTTTTGTTATAATGGCCAAAACCAATCTTGAAAATATGCAAAGACTGACAATTCCCAACCTCCTGCCAAAGTCTGTAGTTATGACACTTCATTTTCTGTTATTCCAGCTGTGGACAAATGGTTCTGATAAAACGCCTACTGCAAACCAGTCCCTTATGCCCAGACCACAACAATCTCTTTTTTAGCAACTAAAAGGTTCAGTTAAGCCATTATGAACTTCACTCCAGCCAGAAAAGAAATGGAAGAGCTGGAGCACCAAGGCGGCAGCTATTCTTGTTAAATTGGTCTCGATTTTTCAAGTATCCTGTTGAACATTATAGAGGTCATACCCCTCCGCTGCTGTGAAACCGTGAGAAGTCTCCAAAACCCGTAGCATTTAATAAGGAATGCTGTATTCCCAAATCGCCTCAAATGTTTTACAGGGTATTATGACTTCCAGTTTTATAGGCCCAAAACACTAACCAAATAAAAAGTCTATTTCTTCTGAATTTCAAGCTTCAATTTTTAATCGGCCAGAAGCAAACCCACAGTTCTGTGAGCCAGGGAAGCCTCAGCCATTAGCTTTTATCAAAGACCCAGCCGTCTTTCCCAGCTCTCAGGCTTCGTGCTTCCCACATCCAAGAGTTCACCATCTCCCCTATGAACCTGCTTCCTGGTCTCCTAAGCTCTTTGCATTCTTGAGTTAAAAACTTTCACTGAAAAGCTAAAATAACCCACCACAGGACTCATCAGACTTAACAGTATCAGATGACAAACCTCAGTGTCACACGTGAGCATGCTGCCCACCTCCTCTTGTATTTACATTTTCTATAGATCTCCTGCACACATGTAGGTTGGTATTTCCCATAGAGCACGCCCTAAGTGGATCAGAGTGGTTCATCCTTTCCTTCTTCTCCCTCTTACAGCCACGCTGCTATTTGGTGGACAAGCTAAAGCCCTGCAACACGCACACAACACACTGTGGCTACCTTGGCAGCCTGTGGCTGCACCACACCAATTTACCCATAGATACAACAATCTCCTGGGCTCAAGGCAGTTCAGTCTGCGGCCTTGACAACTACATCTTCAAACAGAGACATGAATTATGGTAATGGTGGCGACACTGTGGGTATCTGCCCCGTTGGACTGAGGCTGCAAAATCACTTGGGGTCGAACAGTAATGCTTTCCAGGCGCTACCAGCCAAGCCTGGATTTACACTTTTCATCTACTGTATGTTAGGGTTGTAAAATTTCATCTTTCTTTCCGTGCTGCCCTTCCCTTCCAGATTAATTTTATTAACAGCTCTTTTTATGGGCACTATAAAACACCATTCCACATTTGGGCTCTCTTTAAGAGAGCACATTTCAACACAGATCTTCTCATATCTGAGGGCAGCTCTTCCAGCGCACTCCTCTTTTCCCTTGGCTTTTCTCACTGGGCATGCATCCATCCTCTCTTTGTCTGCTTCGGAGGAGGTCAAACCAATGACACAACTAATCAAGTACTGAAATATCGCAGCTGGTTCCTCTCAGGTGCATATATTACACATTACTACTCCCAAAACATAAGCAAGGACACTGAGGACCCGTGGCCTTCAGGTCCCTTGGGTTAGCTCAACTCAGCTGCTGGAAAACCTAAGTGAATGCTGCTTTTTTGTGATTTATGCTTTACGTTCCCCACTCGTGTTTCACAAATAAAAAACAATGTCTTGTTCTTCACCAAATGGTTCAACAAATTAATAAAATCACTCACTGGCTCTGTACACTGATTACTCCCTCTCTTTTATTATGAAAGAAGATGTCAAATCCTCAGGCCTTTAATTTCAATCTTTCAGGAGGGTTTGAGCAGTTTGGGAGCAGTTTCTCACCTTTGCAACAACCGGCTCACATGGGCTGCTCCACACACAACCCCAGATCTAATTTCCAATTTCACCATAGCTGCAAATCAAATCCTACCAGGCTGACTCCCAGCGCAGCCCAGTTTCATGCAGCGAGGCCAAATCTGCTGCCTGGGACTGAGATTGCTGGAGAACACACTATCAGATACAGAGACTTTAGGCTTGATTTTCATCTTGATGCTGAACCGCAGCCACCCAGCCTTAGCTGCCATCCAGCTAAGGGGTTTAGGAGGTATCAATCACTGCGGCGCCCAAGTGCCAAATACTGCGGCTAAGATTAACATGTCAGTGCAGGTCAGCCCTAAGCCCCGTGCTCTCCTCTGCAGCTATCCAGCTACTAATACTGAAGGCACTCTGCAATTTTTGCTCTCTTTGATCTAGTCTGGCCCTTCCTGTCCCTGTCCCCAGTCTTCCCCAGCAGGCTGTACGCAGCCGTGCGTCTCTAACCGAACACAATCATGAACTTTTGATGGAGCACTTGCACCCTGCCAAGTCAAAGAGGATGCTTTACAGAAAAGCAAGCGAGACCACGCTAGTGGCTAGGGCTGTGCAACCCAGGCCTGGTGCACAGCCCACCGCTCAGCAGCCGTGCCAAGAAATCAGAGCCAGCAGCACAGTCCTGACAACACCGCTGCCTCCATCCACCCTGTGCCACAGCTCCTCCCAGAGAAGCCCATCCTCCAGTGATGATTTTATATGAATAGAATGCTCCTCTGCTTGCTCACCCAGCTCTGTTTCGTTAAAGCATTACATGTTTTCTCCAAAGCACATGCACGCACGCTGCTAAATGCTTAGCATCTTGCTCCCTCCTCCTCTCCCTCTGAATTTTTCCTACCTTGCTTTAGCCAATCATACAGGGGAAAATTTTAGCCTGAGCTTCATTTGTATAAGATATAAAAATAGAAGTACATTATCTTTTGTGGTTCTCTCAGTTGATTCATTGGCATCATGAAAGTAAAATACTGAAATGTTTGTCTAGTGGGGGAAAAAAAAACAACAAAGCCCACATAAGAGGCTGCTTTTGTGCTTTTCTTGAACCCAAGCATGGAGATTTAGGGTCCCTTGTGATACACGGACAGCCCTCCCCACTCTCCATTGCTATAAAAATGCCTGATGATGATACCTCCCTCCTTCCCTCCTCCTCAGTTCAAAAATAAACATGATGGAGCTTCCAATTCAGGAGAAGCTGGCAAAATGTCTCTGCTGCAAAGCACAAACCTCCAGCAAATTCCCTTCAAAACTTTTACCCAAATCTCCCCACACGCTGCCTGGCAATTCTTTCAGCACCCCCAAAAGCTCCCCAGGAGACAAGAGAGCCAGAGGAGCAGGCGTGTGTCTGCATGGACCAAGGTCAACACAGGAGATGTTCAAAAAACATTAGTGAGTTGACTTGATCCTTCATCAAAATACTTTTTGCTTTTCCTTCCTAACACTTCACTGCCCACGACATGGCAGGCTGAGCCGATGTGACAAACTGTCGAAACACATTTTTTTTAACAGAAAAAAATTAAACCTCTACTTTAAAGGTAAAAGTGGCCCCTTCAAGTCCCTCTATCATATGTGACATTCCTGCTGGAAAAACCAAAAGCTCTGAGAGCAACTTGCTGGGGAAAGGCTCCAATAAACTGGTCAGAGCTCCCAATCTGCAGGGGCAGGATGAGCAGCCCTGCTCTCCTGGGTTTCACCCTACCTCTGAAGCTCACATTAGTGACTGAAAGAAACCAGAGAGGTGCAAAAGCAGCTGAGCATTTGGTGATCCCAGACACAAGCCTATGCTAAGATGCTGTTCATTGATTCCATAAAGTAACAGGCAAATGTTACCTAAATCTTTCTGCCTGCACTGGAAAAAATACCTGCTGCCACAGACAGGCCCCCACAGCCCAGCATGTCTAACTCCCTAAATCCCTACACTGTGGCTCATTCCTGGGTTAGTAATGACCCATTTAGCACACGGCTACTGAGGGCATTGAATCCAAAATGCTCTCTTCCCCGTGGAGTCGGAGATTGCTATAGGTGAGCTATAGATTGGAACACAAGGTGAGTTTAAGGCTACTGGCCCTCTTTTTGGATAAATGCTGGGGAATCTGCAGAGACTCCTCAGAGCAACAATAAAATACCATGGATGTGAGTCAGAGTGGGCAGGCATCTCCGTGTACATCCATGTAACAGAGGCCAGTCTCCACACAGGCAGTAACAGCACAGGTCAGAATCCCTTGCCCCGCATTCACGGCACTGACGCATACAGAGTGGGTTCTCCGAAGCCACACACCCCCGGATGTCCTGCACACACAGCAGGGCGCCTTTACCTCGCTCCGCAGGCGCGTGGTTACACGTCCATGCACACACCCCACCTGTACAAGCGAGTTCCAATGTGGGTGGCTGCAAATGGCTGTCATGTCACACCCTCTGCGTGTCTGTGAGCACACACCAGCAGTTTGTATTCTTTGCTTTTAACTACATCAGGCAGTAAAATACAGCCTCTCCTCAGGGTTGGAGGAGGAGTATGTGTAGAGAGCCCCTTCCAAACACCCTGGGAAGAGGCGAATGCCTGGCCATATTCATGAACTTGGACCCCAAAAGAGACTAAACCTTTATGTTTTCCTCCAGAAACTGGATGCATATTTACCATTATTTCTAAATTACTCTCCTGGAAGTGGAGTGGACATGCTTAAATTATTGATATCTTATTTCAATAGGTGATAGCCTAAGATGAAAAATTCAAGTCCAATAGCTGTAAAAATCTTGTGGCTTCCTAACAAATTAAGAAAGCTCAGAAGCCTCAGTTGACCAAGAATCACGTTGATGGTTCTGAAGGTCTTCGGCTCATTTCCAGGCTCCCAGAATGCCACCCCAGTGCTCTACTATCAGGACCAGCAAGACCCCTGGAGTTTCAGCTTCCAGTTTTAAAATGGCTGGTGCTTCTGCTGGCAAAGAAAATGGGAGGAAAAAGTCTGTTCTGTATTTATATATCACCATAACGGAGGGAGAGTTCATGAATAAGGAGCACAGGGTGGGACAGAATTACTTAAGAATTAAGGTGGTTTTGTGTGAGTTAGAAGAACATGATGCTCTTGGTAACCAATACAGGAGGCTTTTTAAAGATCAGGTATTGAAGCTGCTGGACACAGGTAAGACTCCACAGCCTTGTCTCACTAGTATCCCGGCTGACCAAATACTGCCTGTGCTTTCTAAGGTCATCCATAAATCCAGGGGACTTCTGACTACACTACAGAGATCAGGAAGGTTTGGAACAGGCTATTGAACTGCCAAGATAAATCCTTCTCTTGCAGCCAAATGCACCTCTATCAATCTTCCAAAGCAGTAATCAGAACACCAATTCCAGTCTATGAAATATCTCATTTGTTTCTTCTTCTTTAGGACCGGTGCCAAAACCAAGCCTGACTTCCATCGCAAGCTCCCAGCCCCTATAACCACAGTCTACACCACCAGCATCACCCCCAAACCAAAACGGTCTTTTCAGGTTCACAGAGCACTGGTGGACAAAGGACCCTGCAGCCAGGGGATAGATGGGACTTGCAAATCTCCACTGCCCAGCTTTCTAACACAGTCAAACTGGCAAACCCCACCATCTGTTTAGGGCTTGAACCTACTCCAGGTAATAACAATAAAATATTCCCTTCCTCTCTGCTCCAGTGTTACCAGCAGCCCGTTTCCAGAGCCCTTCTACTTGTGAATCCATCTGTCCTTGGGAGGTCTGTTCTCCTCTGCACTTAGCAGCAGAATAAACTTCTTCTGTGCCAGTTCTGTCTCTCCCTGAGCTGTGAAGCCCAGAGATGCCTGCATGCAAGGAACCGCCAGTGCTCCTCACAACTATGGGGATCTGTGCTCAAAAAACACGTATTTGAGTCATCAGATACACTCAAAGCTACAGGAAGACTGTCCCCTTGCCTACCTGTTCTGGTATTTTCTCCAATCTCATGAGAACTGCCCCATGTGAACGTTCCTCAGTTATTTTCCAGAATCACAGAATCATTAAGGTTGGAAAAGACCTCCAAGATCATCCAGTCCAACCATGCCCCTACCACCTCTATTACTCACTAACCCATGTCCCTGAGTACCTCATCCAACCTCTCCCTGAACACCCCAAGGGACGGTGACCCCACCACCTCCCTGGGCAGCCTTTTCCAGTTCCCAACCACTCTTTCTGAGAAGAAATTTCTCCTCATTTCTAACCTGAACCTCCCCTGGTGCTACTTGCAGCCATTCCTTCTTTTCCTATCACTACCCATCCATGAGAAAAGGCTGAGTCCCAGCTCACCACAACCTCCTCTCAGGCAGCTGTAGAGAGCAGTAAGGTCTCCTCTCAGCCTTCTCTTGGCCAGGCATTACAGTCCCAGTTCCCTCAGCCACCCCTCATCAGACTTGTATTCCAGCCCCTTTCCAGCCTGGTTGCCCTTCTCTGGACATGCTCCAGGGCCTCAATGCCTTTCTTGGTGTGAGGGGCCCAAACCTGAACCAAGTATTCGAGGTGCAGAACACAAGTCCATGGCCTACAGACATTTTCTCTGTGTTCTGATTCCTCCTGAATTCCAGTCCCAGTTGTCTCTTTATAACACCACTCCTCTACACTTAATTTTACCTCCTGATTCATATTCTTCCCCTCCCTTTTTCCTCTGCACTCTCTCCATTCAGAAAATCCCTGCATCTCCCCTTTCCTCACCTCCTCCTGAGCCGACAGACAGCTCCTCTGCAATGAAACCTCTTCAGATTCAGCCCAACTTGAGAAACTTACTGCAAACTCTCTTTCCACATCTTTCTGCTGCTCCAAGCCAGTAATTTCAACGTGAAGGCATTTAAAACCCTGTCAGCAGAAACAAGGACTGGAGACAGCATCTATCCCTAATGTGAGAAGACTCATCAGCCAAACTGCGTTGCGCTATGCCGTGAGGGAGATCTCCTCCTTGCCCAAGCAAGTGTCAGCATAGGTCCCACTAAGCAGCGGTGAGTAGCGGCACCGTTCCCCAGAGGAGAGGGAGCTGTGACAGATACGTTCTGCTGAGCACGCAGGGACAGTCAGGGAGAGACAAGGTGAGGGGGGCACACTTGGAAGGGATGAGGGACTTTACAGAAGATACGGCATATCTAGAACCAACTGCTTATGTTTTGGGCCATTCTGCTGGGAAATCTTTCCAAATACCTGGCTGTCAGGGGACTCTCCCATTTCCTTGGACTCCTGTCTCAAGCCCTCACCTGTCTGTAAACCTGATATCCAGATGTCTGATCTCCAAGGAGCCTGCTTTGCCTCCTGTTGGTTGCTTGCTTTTTGCCCTGCTGCTGGTGTCCAGCTCTCAGGTCTGCACCCCAGGCAGGACAAGAGGCAGGAGGACACCAAGTCTAAAGGGACATCTGGAAGCAGTGGCCAGCTCCTCAAGTCCCCGCACACAAAGCAGAGGCACCCAGGCAGCAATCTGCACAACCCAGAGCCAAACTGGGAGCTTGGGCAAGTCCCAGTTAGGCAGAGCAAAGCAGAGCCGACCTCGTGGGAGCACAACCATGCCTCATGCTGCAGGGTGGCTTTGCAGCAGCGCTGAGCTCTGCCCGGACACTTTGCTGCTTTAGGGTCTGCATGGTGCTTGCCAAGAGCTGGATTCAATGCGAATCACCATCAGAAACCCTGAACGCTCAAGATAGACAAGAAACAAGGTAAAACCTCCTCCACAAATGCCACCAAATACAAGGGAAATGTCAGGTGCATCACGCTTGGCCTTTCGGGAGACTGCTGGGAATGACATGGATGACATCTGTTAGATTCAGGACTTAGTTCTGCCAAGACAAACGGACCCTACTCTGCCAGATACCAGAAGCTTTTAGCAATGATGGACTTCAACCAATCTCTCAAGCAGATATGGTGAAAGATAAACACCTGATGCCTAGGCAGTCCTGATGCCTACGATGCTCCATCTGATCTACCGTATTTAAAAGAGGTTATCAGGAGTAAATAGCACACTATGGCCCAGCTCTACCGCTCACACAGAAGCACTGTCAGGGAAAACAGGAGCTCCCTGTGTGTGGGTAATAGTCTACCCTGACCACCTCAGCCTTGCCTGGAAGACACAGCGTGGTCCTCTCCGAAGTAGGATTATCCTACAGAAACCCTGGGGCTTCCACCATCCAAACCCCCATGCCCATCGGTACAACCACTTCTTGGTATTTCTCAACAGTGGAAGTTCAAAGCAGAAATCCCCAGGACACTCCACTTGCTGCCCCACAACCAAGGGATGTTTTTCCATGGCCACTGTGAGGAAGAAAGGATTCCAACAAACTGTGGAAGGAAGCTGAACATAACAATCCAGAAAGCTGCCAAGATCTGGAAGACCAGTGCTTTGCTCTACAATTCAGGACTGATTTCTTGCCTCAAATAGATTTCTGGATGGATTGCAATTAAAATGAGTTACACAATGCTGTATAAACATTGCTCATTTCCGTTTCAGATTTTATTTTTGCATCTTCTCTTTCTAGATCCTTTTGAGTTTCAACAGCCACTCCTTGGATCTGAACTCTTCTTCTTTTCTCTCTTCTTCTGGCCAAATCGCTCTGCTTATGTTTCATCACTAGAAGGATTCTGCTGGAGGTGGCTTACACAGCCTTGTACCATTTCCCTGAGAATAGCTGGTCAGTGGTGAAAACTTTGACAGTGAGTACCAACTACCAGGAAACTCCTGGAAACTTCTCAGCATTGATTAGAGGCAATTGTTTTGTGAGCAGCCCTGAGCCCTCAGGATACCCCTGTAGCACACCTCTAGCACATAAATTTCCATCTATTGTCCTGATTCCTGCTCAGAGGCCTCAGGGAGGGAGTAGCATAGAAGGAAGGATGGACTATGGGAAAACATCTTTGATTTTCTGAAAAGCTTATAAAGTAAGCCCAGCTCCCACTGGAAAGGGCAGCGCCACCATTAGCCCCACTCCAGCTGTTTGCTGCCCAGTGTTGCACAGGGATGGACACAAAAGCAAGATGATAAAACCTGGGATTTCCAGGCCAGCAGTAGGAATGTCAGACACTAAACCCAGCCCTCAAGAGCATCAGGGTTGAGTTTTCCAGATGCACCAGGCTCTTACCAGCACAGCAGTCCCTCTGTACTTCTCCAATACAACCTTACTCTTGAGCTCCTGTGCATAATGGACAAAACTGCTGGTAGTCCCAAGCCTTTGATCTCCATTTGACTTTTGAGGGTTTTCAGGCACCCATTTCCATTTTAAAATATTAGAAAAAGTACTCAATTCTTTATATAGCACAAAGGCTTTTAAGTAACCCAACTTCTGAAAACATTTTTAAGATGCTGGAATGAAGAATGCTAAGGATTAGCATTATTATTGCTTGAATTTTAACCTCAACTAGGGGAAAAAACCTGCAAAGGGAAAACTATCTGCAGTTGAAACAGAAAGGAAAAAAGGGAAATAAAAGCTAAAACCACTGCTAGTGACAGCGAGATGTTTGCAGCTGTGGGAGGACTGTTCAAAGGAAGGAGGGGAAGTCTTTCATGACCATCTGAGACTAACCACTACAGACGTTTCCTGCTAGGTTTGACAAAACAGGAGGGAACATGCCCCAGGGAACAATCTTCCTTTTGGGAAGAGGACGGCCAAACACAGAAACTCTAAAAGGAAAGATTTGGGAAGTAAGATGGAAGCTCACATCACTCAGTCTGAGAGACAGCACGTTTCTAGGAGACAACATTTCCAGGGGCATCCCACCATCCAGAGCAGGGCTGGGCTGCCTTGGGTGGCTTTTGTGCCATCCCTTTGTGCATCACCAGCCTCTCCTGTATCACATCCCCTTCTATAAGGGGAGGATTATTGGTTACCCTGAATGGTTCTGCCCTGGAGCTTACGCCACAAAAGACTGAAAAGCTACTACTCCAAAGCTATTTTTACATAGGCACTTCTACTTAATGCAGATTAATTTCTTAACTGCACAGAAATACCGCAAAGGGCTTAGAGAAACAAAAAAAAAAGCCTAATTTGGATCAATTAATAACAGAGAGCAACTGTATTATTAATGAGTAATGATTGAAGGGTCTAAAGAGCTATAGGGACCTTATCTAGCTGAATGCTATTTAAACCAGTGAGAATAATAAGGATGCAATCTGACGTTGCATATGCAAAATATTTGAGGCCAAATTAATCTTTGGTGGAACCCTGCTGACACCATTTGGCATCTCATCTCTGTGGGGATCCCAGGTGGAATTCAAGACGTGGCTTTTAACTAAAGGAGGGAGCAGCTTGGGTGGGAGCTCTGGTCTGTCTGAGGCCCCCTGCAAAGCCTGCTCCCTCCCCCCTTTACCTGCAAAGGGCAGAGCAGCATTTCTCAGCAGCCCTCGGTCTGCTATAATCCCATCTACCTTGAATACGGTGCTTTTCATCCTCAGCTGTCAAAGCATTTACCAGGAAAGGGGAATTTCCTTCTGTGCGTTTTACAGACAGAGAAAGAAAGACGTAGAACAATGAACTGGCCTCTGCAGCATCTCCCGTGGGGCTGCGGAGAGGCTGGAAACAGGGGGCTGCTCCCCCAAGCCCCAGCCCAGAGGCACCCCATCATTCCCCAACCACTCCAAACACCGGGCAGACTAGCTCAAACCAGGCTTTGGAATAAAATATGGAGAGCCCTGATGGATGGCAGACTGAGAAGCACATCCCTTCTGTTGAGCTCTGGAGAATTTCCTGGTCATAGCAGAGATTTTTGTGGTTTTAAAAATACAGAAGATTTAAATTCTCTTGTCTCCCAGCATCAGAAACCTGTGAGCTAATGGGGGTGAAGACAGAGCGCTCTGGATAAACAGGTTATTCCGTCACCATCAATTATTGTGTCTCTCTCAATTTTCTCTACAGCGCATCTCTCAGACACTGTCCCAGACAGGGCACGGAGCTACTTGCACTCCTGGTTTCAGCCAGCATGGCAATTTACTGCCTCCTTGGGAAGGCTTTGATATTATAAAACCACAACAGAGCTTTCCCTTTGCTTGAAAGGCAACCACTAGCTTAGCCACAGTGGAAGTATTTGCAGTGCCCTGGGAGATGAAAGCAGTTCAAAACCCTTCGCTTTTACTGAGCAAATTAAAAATAAACAGACGAGTCCTTCCCTTTATTTCCTTTACTTCTGCCACTGCCTGTTCCTGTCCTGGGCTTTCGAAGCATCCTTCAGACACACAGGGATTCGACTGAACAGCCTGGAACCAAGTCTGGCATTAGAGATGGAGAAACTGAGCTACAGTGCTGTCAAGAGGGCAAGAGCACCCAACCACCATGCTCTGCTGGGTGCCCCACCACTTCCTGTCCCCCCACGAGCGCTGTGACTCACAACACCCCTCTGAGCCCAGGATGTGGGATTCGACCCCCTGACGGTACCACTGGCTGACCTGAGCAGATCCATCCTACTTGGCTTCTTGTTTGTGCTCCTCAGTCTGTCTATAATTCATGGCGCTCCCCCCTCCCTGCAGTGCTTAGTGAACAAGAAGAAAACTGCACGTCCTCACTCATCCCCTTAGGTTAAGACATAGGATAGCACGAGCACCAAGGGGACCAGACAAGTTCTCCTATGGCTGCAGGAGCCATTAAAACGGTGTTCAGTCCCCTCTGAATTTCACCCTCTGCGCGTACAGCGGGCACAGCCACTGCGCTCTGCGAGGTGTTGGAAACGAGCTCGTGGGGAGAGCTGTGCAAAAGCAGGAGACAAGGGCTAAAAGTGGATGTTGACTTCACTCTCCCATTTGGGTGTAGGCGGTGGAGGTGGGTGGCCGCGAGCAGAGGGGAGGCGGAGGGGGCAACGTTTATTTCCAGCTGCACTCATGTGCAATTTCACTCAGCACTGAGATTTTATAGAAAACAGCAGGAGGTGGGGAGTGGGGGGGGACCAAAAAGGAAAATCGCAGACTCTCTGCAGGAAAACATGTTAAGGAAGAAGAGAAAAGTCGTTATCATCACCACAGCCCTGAGACTCTGCTATTGTTACCGTGGGGTTTAAAAATATAACAAAACCCAAGGCTGCTGGGACTACATTTCTGCATCGGACACCACTGTGCATGGTAGAAATCAGGCCACTTGACCCAGAGGCACACGCCAAGGTGCCATAACAAAACGATGTTAGAAAATGCTGCTTGCAGAAAGTCTGCCTCCTAATAAATTGCAAGGTTTTCTTCACTCCCAGAGATTATGTAATATGTTCTTGCCTGCTGCTGACTCATACTTTCCAAAATACGTATCTGGGAAGGAAAACATATGCACATGTGTTTTAATCTGTATGCTGCCCCGTGCAGGTAAAAAGCAAGAGATGCGAAGGTACACAAATGCCTGCACACACATGCACATATGCACACGTTGCCATGTGCGAGGATGAGAGGGAGGGACAGCCTGGCATCTGTTCTAAAAACATGCTGGAGAGATTAAACCATCACCATTTTCTGGGGCAAAACACAGCAACTGTTTAACGCAGGGAGCGTAGGAGGAGAAAAGAAACCGGGAAGCTACGGGGGGAGATGGCAAAATAGGAAGCACCGGGAACATGCTGCCTACAACCTCCAGCCAAGCCTGGGCTCTGGGGACTAGGCATAGTCTCATACTGAGCTTAAAACCGAGCTGGAAAAATGGCTCTTGTGACAGCGTGTCATCTCATCTCGGGGGTGGCACCAGCGCCTGGCTCGTCAGCACCCACTGCTGCAGCAGGGTGCTGGGTGCAGCTGGGGAGCACAGCCAGTCCTTTCTAAATTCCGTAAATCTAGGGTCTTGATCCCGTCACAGCCTGTGGGTACACTTCCCAGGCTCCAGGCATGCACCAAAGAGGCCAGGCTCCTCATGGCTGAAGATTTTGTAACTGCAAGGCAGCCCGTTAGCCTTAAGCAAATTTGTTCCCAGCCTGAAGGTCTGTGAGGTTTAGTTTCTTCACTCTGCGTGCGTGTGTACTTTTAATTCTTTAGGAGAGACTTTTAGAGGCTTCTGCAAAACCCTCAGCATCCAGGAGATGGGATCGATCTGCTGCTGGGCATCGGATGAGGGATTCGTCTACCTCAGACCAGAGACTGAAAAATCTATCCAGATGTCAACCCCTGATCACAAAATGAAGGCAGATGCTCTCCACTGATGATGGCAGCATTTCCTTACCACCCCAGCATGGCTGTCCCTGCTCACAGCAAGCTGCCCACAACCACACTGCAGCCCAGGCGACCCCCTCCTTGCCAAGAGGGTGATGGTTACACTGAACAGACACAACCATCTTCCTTGTCCCGTCTCCTCCTCTTGCATGTGCGTTTCACCAAAAGCAGGAGTCGTGTGCCCCCACCACAGCCCTTCTCGATGGTGTACAGTAGAGATACGTGAAGCTGCCCCGACCCTCTTCACCTTACTATGGAGAGGGAGCAGTCCCTTCCCCTGCACCCCTGTACCATGTAGGTACACACACACACACCTTCCCATTGACAGGCACTGTCAGCACGCTGCTTTACACATCCAGCTTCACACATGTGATTTAATACCTAAAGCTACATCAGTCACCTGCCATTTAAAGGATGCTCACTCTTGTTTTACAGAAACTTCAGGTCCTTTCATCTAGATCCAAAATTATGCTGCAATTGTGACTTTCTAAGTTAATTCTCAGAGAACTCCACAAAAGGCCAAACATCCAGCACGCCTAAAAGGCTTTGGAATAAACCTTAAAAACAAACATTAAAGATTGATCATGCTTTCCTGAGATTACACTAAAACTGACTGAAGCTCAACTAGATAAGGAAAGAGAGTTGCATAAAATTAATCAGCACCTTATCAAGCCAGGAAGAAAGGATTTCAGATAACAAGCCTTCTCTAAATTTGGTATCAAAGCAGAAACTTCAGCACACAACCTATTAAGAACACCTTGTTGGATGTACTGAATACAATACAGGTGAGTGGAAGTGGCACAGACAGCACAGGGAATGTACGCCATAGAAATCCTTGGAAAAAATCTGTTTCCTGAGAATGCCAGCGAGAGCCTGATGGGTTTTTTTTCAAATGGAATGGTTTTACTTTGTAAAACTTTTCTACAGATATGCTCTGCAAATTAGCCCACTGCTTATTGGGGTAAAAGACTGATCCCTTAGGGTGCTTCTCTAAATTTGGATTTGTGTAGCTGAGGCCATTTTGCATTTTTGCATCGAGAAGAAACAGCCCCTACACTGTTAGGATCTTTGTTACTCTCAAAATCCTCATAGCTCTGCGGATTCCTCTCCCAGCATCTTGCAAGCGTGAGCTGCACCAGCAGCCACAAGCTCTGAGCTACCTCACAGCCCCAAGAACCAGGACCAGAAGCTTAACCCTTCCAAAACAGGGAGCTCAGAGTAAACATCTGAGTATCGAGGGGAACTGATGCAAACAAACCCCATCAGCAACATCTAGGGAACTTGACTTAATGTCTGGTGAGCCCAAGTTGTCCCTCCAGCAGCACGGAGCACCTCCAGGATGCTCAGGTATATCCCTGCCTGCGCTGCAATCCCCATGACAGCTATTCCTCAGCCTTCCAGGCAGCCCATGCTCTACAAAGGTCACCATGGGAGGCAGATCTGGGGACAGAGGGCACGCTCTGGAGAGGCAATAGGATAGCTGGACACACTGCTTTCCCCACCAAAAACAGAGTGGGAAGTACCTCTCCATCTACAGTCCCCCAGTCCCCTCACGGCAAAAACACAAGAGCTCCCTGCAGCAACACCGGGAGAAGGAAAGGATGCCGGAGTACACACCTGCCGTGCTCGTGGTGGGGCAGTAAAATAATCTAATAATGATAAATGACCTAGAAATTACCTTCGGGTTAAAAGAAGGAACAAGCTGCCCGGCAGCTGCCCTACCCCACGCTGTGGCAGTGGGGTGGTACCACGGCGGGGCTGCCTGCTGTCCTGCAGGCAGCCCAGGGGCTACGGCTGTCTGCCTTCCAAGTCCTGGCCAGGTCCCAGAGGAGGGCAACAGCGCTAGAGATGCAGCTCATTCCTCGGAGACTTACACAAGAGCGCGGAGCTTGCTGTGCAGCCCCTGCTTTACTTAGCCCGAGACGCTGCCTAAAATAGAAACACAATCGTTGCCAGCAGTCTATACGTTATGGCATACATGTCTCAGCTGATGCAGAAGAAGGGGCAGGCACTAAGCCACATGGGACCTTCCACTCGGGCACAGACAGACTTTTCTGCTTCCAGAGTCTGCCACACTAGGAGCTCCACAACCCCCCAAAAGCGACCCTCCACCAGACTGCCAGCAACTCGCCCCACGGCTGCCCAGCACAAAACTGTCCCTCCAACACTTCTGAGCAGCAAGGTTCAGACGAAAAATGTACCAGTCAGAGACCCAGCGCATGCCTGCCTCCCCTGCTTCTCCGCGGAGAGAAGGCAGCACAGCCATGCAGGCAGAGTGACCAACGGGTGCCAAGCTTTGCTCCTGCTCCCAGCCCTACTACTAACCCCCAGCCCAGCACACACTGCTGTCTGACTGCCACATGCCTCAGTTTCCCCGGCTCTGTGATGGGAGCAGAGAGAGCTCCCCAGGGTAGCACACTCTAAGAAATTTTCTGTATGAACAGACCAGTCAGTTGAAATCCACACCCAATCCTTTAAATACCTTCACACGGGTGCTCCTTCACCCCCTACAGCTCTCTAATTCAGGTGGCAAAGCGTGTAGGCCTGCCCATCATGCTGATCAAGAGGAGAGCTCTGAGGGCTTCTCGCCCTGAGCTCAGACTTCCTGGTGAACATACCGTCGGCATGGTGTTTCTGACAATGCAGGAGTAATACCCTACAAAACCAGGAAATAAGCAGTTGAGGCAGCACAGTCCTTTGCTGGTGAGGAGGACAGCAGGGGTAGAGACAGCCTGGCCATCTGTGGGCTCTTTCAGATTGAGATTCATTTCCACTCAAGAAAGAAATCCAAACATATCCAACAAAATAATAATAATTTAAAAAAATCACAGTTCCTCCAGCAGCTCTTCCTCCAGGAGCATCTATTTTTAGTGGGAAGCATAAATCACCACAGCTTGCCATCTGCAACAGTTGTAGCAGGCAGAATCCAGCTACGCACAGTTAGGCCAACATGGACACGTACACATTGTCCCCCCACACCGCCGTACCCCGGCCACCCCACGAAACCAACAGTGCTTTGCAGCCTCAAGACTCTGCAGAAGGGGAAGAAACAGGGGTTGATACCTCTCAGCTACACCTTGGGAATGAGTGATGGTCCTCTTCTCCAGCTGGGAAAGAGGAGTCGCAAGGTGGTGAAGGAACACGCCCAAGTCCATACAGTAAAGCAGTGGCAAACCCAGGACCCAGCAGAACTATCCTCTGCCACCACCCTGAGCAAACATCCTCCTCACCATGAGACAATTACTGCACAATCAACATCACACAGTTTTCCTCCAGCTTCCCAACTTCTGACCATTGGAGGTTCCACACAGGAGAGCCAAATCCCTGTGTTATATCAAGACAGCTCTCACAACGTTTCCCTGGGAGACACACACTGAACATGATTATCACACCCAGGCGAGAAAGATACACACTGTGAATGCAAAATATAGAACCCCCCCAGAACAGATGCACTATTAACAGCACACTGCACAGAGATGCGATACAGGCACACGACATACAGACATGCAAGCAAGCACTGCACACAAAGAGCACCGGCTCTCCCATCACAACCAGCATCCGCTAAGCACAGAAATCAAAGACACAACCAAATTAAATGAACAATACAGAAGAGGGGTTCTAGTCACAAATTAAACCAAACCAAACCAAACTTACATGGAATTTTGGCAATTTTCCTTCAGACATTACACACAGCAGTTGGGCTGTGTACTGAATACCTGATCCAAAAAGAAATATAACCACATTATGCAAACAGACAGGGGCAGGAGTCGGGTGAACATGCAGCTCTTAAACAACATTCATCTACAGGAGAGGAAAGCACCTCTGCATTCCCACAGAAGGGCTCGAATCTGGGCCGATCTTCATTCACTACAAAGCGTAAGCAAGAGCGGCGCTGCTGCCATCCGGGGGGAAAATCCAAATGGCAGGACAGAAAAGAGCCATCACGTCAGAGACCTCTGAGCTGTCCCGTCCCCCTTTTAAGTTGTCATGTGAGGTTTAAAACAGAGGTGGGAAATATCCAGGGTGGGGGAGGAAGCCTTTAACAAAAGGCAAGGAAGCCTTATTAGCCTAAAAGAAAGAGAATTAAAATAACAGCGAAGGCAGGGGTGACAAGGATTGTCCTGACACGCATGTTTTTTCAGAAGCATCCAAAGAGGGGGAAATGCACCCTTTTCCCCTGGGGAGAAGGGTGCCTGAATCTTTAAGACGGTGGATTGGCGCTCAGGAGGAATGGACTTTTTATGGACTGTGTGAAACAGGGTTGCTATGATACAGTCAGAGGCATTTTCATGAATCCTGTGGCAAATAACATTGAATCCTGCTTAAGCAGACAAACAGCAAGGCACGTCTCCCATCACCCAGCCTTAGCAAATACACAGGAGCAATCACTGAAAGAGATTTTATGCATTATAATTATGTTATTTGCATACAAATTAATATTTTTTTCTTTGGGGCTGTATTTTTCAGAGGGTCAGGGCTTTGATTTATTTAAAAGTATGATCTCTCTTTCCCTGTCCCTGGGCTTAAGCATCCCCACAAACATGAAGAACTCAACATCCAGAAATGGGAGAGTTATGGGGCCAAATTACCCCCAGGCACCCAACTGCAACTGGTACCACCATGACCCGAATCATCCCAGGGAGCTTAGGGAGAAGGAAAGCTCCCATATATATATATATATAAATATACACTTCACAGCACGCAATTTACATCCCAAATTTTGCCACCACAGTTACTTTAAAGTACAGAGAGTCTACTGAGAGCGACTAGGAATGCTGTCACCCCAAAAAGCTGCTTTTGCAGACTGGCACAGATTGAGCCGCTCCTGACAAGTCTGGCACGATGGAGTTAACTAACTAATTGCTCCTGCAAACCAGGCAGTTCCAGGCTCCACTGAAGGCTTGGAAAACAAAATCCACAGGTGGAAAGTTACAAAAATGGGGCCAGGGCAGGTGGCTCGAAGCCTATTTCAAAAGGGGCCCACTGAGGACTCGGAGTGGAAAATGGGGATTGCACCACACAAGCAGAAACCCCAGCCCTGACTCAATTTTTCAGCTTAACTGCCTCTCTTCCCCCAAAAAAGTCCAACAGAAATAGTGTGGCTACAATAACAAAGTTTCCTGCTCCCAACTTTCAGGCTCATAATGCTGGGTGCAAACCTGCTTGCTTTGACTCACCCAGCCTTCAGGAGAGTAACAGGCAAGAAAGGGGTAATAAAATTACATTCTTTCTCTCAAGCACATTCCAGGATGGAAAAAACTAAGCTCCCAGTGTTCATTCTCCCAGTAGCAGAGCAGGCATGACCCCCTCATCCTCCCCATGCACCCCACCAGCCAGAGATGCCGCAGAATCACACGATTCCACTGATGGGACCAGAAGGGGAATTAGGAATGGGACATGGGGGATAACATACACCACGGTGTACACGGACACCTCTCAACCAGCACCAACAACAAGCTTCGGACCAAGGAACGCGCTCTGGGCGCAGGAGGAAACCGCGCTAGGTACCGAGCGTTCCTTGCAGAAATCTTACTGAGAGGTCAACCTTCCCACGGGGGACTAACCATGAGGAAACTAAACATTCAGGCACAGTTGCATCTCATTTTTAACTTGCTGGCTTGCTTTGATTTCTCATTTTCTCACCCTGACTTCTCCAAATTTCTGTGTTGCTTAAAATTGTTTCAGCGCAAGGATTATTTTGGCTGCTGTTTGATTCCCTTTCCACGGTGATCTTCACTTATTACATTTTCAGGAGATTCTGCAGCCTATAAAACTAATGACATGATAGCTAACAAGACAATAAAGCAAATTTGAGCTGTTTAACAACCCCAACCATCCACAGCACCAAATTTATATGTTTCTTCTGAATTTTTTTTTAATAAAAAGAAGGCTCACTCAGGTCTCCTACAAAGTAAAGCCAGTACCTCCTGCACAGATAGCTACAAGTGAAGAGAGGGAAACTGAGCCAGCAGGCACCAGAGCATCTTCGCTGGGCTTGTAACACCAGGTCATGGCTTTGCCACCCATTAAAATGGGCTACTGACACCAGACATCTCTTGCCAGCTTTGGGGAAAACTGCAGAATTGTCCCTGGGACTCAGGGAAATATTTTTTTTTCTCTTTTATTTATATCAAAAGCCAATTTGAAAGTGCCCGATTTGCAGGATTTAACTCGCCCTGCAAGCATGCCACCAGCCAAAATGAGATCAGCTCCTCAGCCCAGCTATGCATTTAACTTGCAGCACACAGACCCTGTCATGGAAATACCTGTCCCCCCAGAAGCTCCAGCTGTGCCTTTAGGAATCAGTTACACCATTATTATTTTTTTTGCCCGATTAGCAGAGGACCCAGATAAATAGCAGACAGCTGGAATCAGCACGAACTAGTTAAATTATCAAGGCAATACAATTCTAGGGAACATTAGCAAGAGATGCCAACATTTTCTCTCTGTGATTATTTTTGGTTTGGTTTGAGCAATTCTGATTTTTCCAGAGGGGAAAACATTCTGTTTTTAAAAATCCTTCAGACTTCTACCAGAAACCCAGTACATAGACATACTTTCAAGAGGAAAAGGCATCACTCTTTTCAGACATTCCCTTCACATTCTCTCCAAACTTCAGGCAGTGACACTCAAACCCCCCAGCCAGGTCTGCTTCCAAGCTGTAAACATTGCAATTTTGGTCTAGACATCTTTCAACAGAAGGACCTCTAACAACTGGATGCCTTTTCAGCAAGCCTATAATACACAACTTAGCACTTAATTCTCAAGAAAATCAATGTAAATAAAGTCATGAAAAACAACTCATCTCAAAATCTTGTTATCTTTGAGGGGGGCAAAGATTTTTCTTACATATATTACCAAAAAAATTATATTTTTATATATATATATATATATACAAACACATGGAAGAAAAGCTAAAATAAAATTCCTAGAGAAATCAAAGCAAAACCAAACCCCTCCATATCTGTTGCTTTAGCAAAGAAAAACAAAGCATGCATTCCCCTTTTTCTCTTTGATCCCTCCTTCCCCATTTGCAGAGATAGAAACCACATACAAACACAAAAAAAAACCCCCAAAAAAACCCAGCAAGGTTATGTTTCCATCCCTCTCACATCTTTAAAGAAAGAAGCTAAGCTACATCAGCGTGGACGTAGAATTTGGAGGCTTTGGGGCTGAATATTGAGAAATGGAGTCAGACCATTAATGCAACACAAATAAATAAAGTAGAATTTCTCTTGCCCCCATCCCCCCCATTTTTTTTCCCTTGTGGTTGAATGTCATTTTAGCAAAGATTTAATCCTTTAATAGGATTTCTCATCCCCCCCCCTTAAAATGTCCGGAGCTCAATTCAATTGCACACACCACCACCTCTCACCTGGCAGCTACATGGTTACTCTCACAGCCATCGCACATTAACTGCTTGCTAGAAATTTCACACAAAATGACTTATTAACAACGGGAGTCTCTTATTTTAAAGGAAGCAAAAGAACACAGCCAGTGCTTACCACAGACAGATATTTGCACTCTGCTTCTAACTAAATATGTATAGCTCTATCTCGCCGGCACCGAACGATATATGAATGGATTACTATTATTTATCACATTTAAAACCCAGGCAAAAGCAGCTACACTTACAGGCATACTTAAAAGACAAGACATGACAAAAGATTTAGGGAGAGATAATATACCAACGTCATACATATCACAGCGAGGCCATGTTGAAGCTCAACGCGTTTCCCCCCTCAGTAAGAAATCTCTCTCTCTCTCTTTCTCTCTCTCTCTCGCGCCTTTCTCTCTCTCTCTCTCTCGCTCTTGCTCTCTTGTTGAATTGCTAGTGGTAGTAGTAGCCCCCAACAGCTCAGGAGAAAAAATCCATTTAACGAGTGCCCAAGAAGAACATGAGTATGACATTCACAAGCAATAGCACCACAATCACTGCAAAAACGACCACCGTTTGAACATCCAAGGTCATGGTGCAATGCAGAACACTGTAGTGTTCAAGATGTGGGGCTGGTAGATTTGGAGAAGTCAACCTCTGCTCTGTAAGACTGTCCATACATCCACCATGCTAGAATAGAGGAGAAAACTGTTCCTGGTTTTGATTTTGTTCGTAATGCTTTGTGGTCTGCTTTGAGTTTATCCCCTATCTGCTGTCTCTAGCTCACGCTGGAGCCCGCTAAGTGAAGCATCATCACAACCAGTGAGCACTTAAGATGCAAAATCCTTCCTTTAGGAAAAGAAAGCGAGCGCTGTCTGCAAGCTTCTCTCTCTCTCTCTTCCCCCCTCTCTCTCCCGGTCTCTCTCTTGCTGGCTGGCTTGCTTTTTAATTCGTCAAGCCAGTGCAGATAAGAAGCCTGGGTGAGTGTGACAGCTCTGCAAGCTGCTGCGGCTGCATCTCTCGGTGCGAGGCGGACCCTTTCGCATACTAATCAGCTCCAGTGACCAGGCAGCGAAGGGATCCTGGCTGTCAGTCAAACGCAAAAGGAAGCGGTGGCTCCATAAATACGCGAGTCTTCCGCCCGTCGTGACAGGGAGCACCACGCAGGCATGTTTTTCCCCTCGACTTTTGCGGCAGTTCGGGAAAACAGAGCTGTGCGGGGGGCCAGGAAGCCGGTGTGGCGGTGGGATGCCGATGCTGAGCTCCAGGAAGGAGAATCCGGGCTTTCTGTGCAACGCAGCTCCCGTCCCTCACTGGCTCTGCACGGCGGGGACACGTCTGCCCCGTCTGCACCGCCTGCGCTGAGCCTCCGATGGAAAATACTAAACGCCAGCAAAAAAGAGCCAGTGCTGCTAGGAGCCTGCTCAGACCAGGCAGGGGAGCAGGAGACAGAGTGGGCAAGGAGAGCAGCCAAACTAACAGAAAGGTAACCCTTGGTAGCTTGGAAATGCATTGTGAGCCTGTGCAGGGGGGATTTTGTAGGGTGAATCACTTTTTAGCTCTGTACAATACCACGCACAGCATCCCATCACAAACCTGTGCAGAGCCTCTCCTCAGCGCTGCACTGGGTTTCTCCACGTTAGAGTTAAACTGAATTCTGATGCCATACACAGAGAAGTATGAAAAGGGGGGTGTGGGGGTGTGGTGGATGTTCACTCCTACAGCAGCCAGAAAAGCCCACACTCAGGGGTTGTGGTCCAGGTGCCACTTGCTATCCCCAACCTCATTCTTAGACCCCAGAACACTAGCGGTTACCTGAGCGAGGCATCACACACAGACACACACGTACACAAGGATGTGCTCAGCTGGAAAAAGCAAATGATGTTCCAGACAAATATAGAAATGTTGCCAATGCATATGCATTACACACTAAAATGTGCTTACAGGGGCTGCTCATCAGCACCTTCCAGGGAACCTGCTCCTTCAAACAGACCCGCAACGTTCACGTGGAGACACGAGGCCAACGTGCCTAAAAGAAGCACTTAATTTGTTCTCCAGTAGCAAACAACAAGAGCTCAGGAGGATTTTAATGTTTAAACCTGAACAGACAAGGCCTGGGGTTGGCTCATGCTGACGAGAGGCAGGCTTTCAATCATCCCAGCATTCTTCCAGGGCAGGTAGTTTTTATCACCAGCATTAGGGAAAGGGATAGGTGGGCTTATGCTTTTAGTCCACCTTCCCATGCAAACTGACACTAACCCCAGCCGTTTACTGCAAGGCTTATTTTAATCTTCTTCCTTTGCTATTTGGGTTGACTGGGGGCTCTCTCAAAAGAAGCTGGCTTCTCCTCTCTCTGCCCCCAAACCCCATCAAAGGAGTGAGCATTTGGGGTGGGCGAGGGCTGAGTCCCCATGGTGCCCTCCCTCCCTCCCCCTCCACTGAGACCCAGAGGTTTCTGCAAGCCTGACGCTCACCCGACGCACCGTCCTCCTCACTTCTGGTCGGCTTTGCAGCGTGTGGGCCGCAATGTGTTCGCAGACGCAGAGGATGGGTTGTATTGCGCAGTGTTAGAAATAAAAACAGTTCAGGTTAATCAGGTGTTCTCTTTTTCTGCCTTTTTCCTCTTCTGTGATAACTAAAAGCCAGAGGCTGTCTCCAGCAACAGAGACCCCCTGCTCCGTTCAAGCACAGAATTTCTCATTCTGGAGGACAGTGAAAGGCGATTTTTCACCTGCGTATTTACAAGAAGCTGCTTTAAGCCTACTCCCAGCAGCAGCTTGGCTGCCCCGCTGGCACACACACCAGGCTGTGTCTGCATGAGGGATCTGCCCCATCACCAGCTCCCAGACCCACATTTCATACTAAGTATGTGTATTCACAATAGTCAGCCTGTCTGATGCAGTTTTGTACTCATCAGAACAGCAAACACATAATCGATGTGCAGTAGTTATTATTGCTACCAACCCTTCCCAAAACGATACCAGTAATTTTCCAAAGCCCAAGCCTGAGTTCCCAGAAATATCCAGGAAATTCTAGTTTCTGTCTCAGTAACAACAACCTCTCCAAAGCCTATGCCAGCCCCAGATTCAGAGGCATCTTTCCAGCCAGTTAGTCTTTTCCTCTCGATTGGAAGATGCACAGGGGGAGCCTGGGTCTGGAGCCTGGGTCTAGAGTCCAGCCTCGGATTGAGCAGCACTGTAGAGATGCTGTACCTGCCCTGAGAGCTGGCAGACACCTCCACAGACACAGCCTTATCCTGTTTGGGTCCTCTCAATGACAAGGGTGGGAAGTGACCGGCACAGTTTCAAAGCAGACTCCTCTGTGCTTTTGTATATAGACAGGGGGAAATAAAACTAGACATGTAAAAGCAGCAGAGGCCCAAGAAATATCCAGAAAAAAAAAGGTGCAGTGGCCATCACACATGCTCAATAGCCACTTCCGTAGCTGAAGAAGAGGATTTCATTACGAGCAATGTGCCTGGCAGGTCTCAGGCAGTCATTCTGCGAGAGCTGAGCCAGTCACAGCACAGGGGAGGGCAGAGATTATAAATAGAGGCAATGGAGCCAGCCCCCTGCCAGCTGCAAGCAGGAGGTCCCCCACTACCCCGCTCTCCACGTACAGCTTGTGCGTCACAAGCAGCTGCAGGCCGCAGGGCGATAGCTGCGATGCGGAGACCCCACTGCCATCCTCCCTGGCTGGAGGGGCTGGGAGAGGGGCATACGGTGCTGCTGCAGCCCGGGAGGCTCCAGCCACAACACCCAGCCTCCCCAGGTCCCACTGGGAGCAAACACCCCAGCAGAGCAGGCAGGGTGCTGAGTGCTTCACCACATACAGACGCAGATATTGGGCTCGGGTGAAAGTTGTGCATGTTACCACTACCAAGAGTGATCAGCACAAAGAGATTTACTGCACAGAACCTTCTATTTAAATTATATTCAGTGTATTCCCAATAGGACTTGCTGCTTTATATAATTTCCCTTGCCTATGCTTTCTCTGTAAAGCCTCACTGAAAAAGAACACCTACTCATCAGGGGGTTTATATAAAACCAGTGCAAAGTCTAACTTCATGTAACGCCTTCTGAAAAGCTTAGCCTAACCTTCTGCATAGAGCTAAGCTGAGGACCAAGAAGGAAAGATTTGCAGTTGTTATACAAACCACCAGCTGCCCCAACAGCACAGCACATGCCCTGGCACTGTAGCAGCCTTCAGGAGTTTGTGATGCAGGGTCAGCGATGGCTTCTTCTGTATGAGAAAGCAGTTCTGAAGTTCAGCGCCTCTCCACCAGGCACATCATCCAATGAAGGAGGTGGGGCCCTGCTAGTACATCTCATGCACACATCTATGCACACACACAAACCTGTGCATACACCGACAGAGAGAGAGAGAGAGGGGAAGTGTTCTGGACTCCCAAACCCCAGGTGAATCAGAACGGTCCCTACAATGCCACTAATTAGGATATGGCAATTCTGAGCAAGTCTCTGAAGCAGAGGATGGCAACCCAGCCTTCCTCCCTTTATGCGCAATACCTTGGGCTCAGCCATGTGACCATGACTCCCTCCAATGGATGTCTCCAGCAATTAGCACAACCCGCTACTTCCAGCTAAACAGATACAGCTCTGCCTGGGGAGCCAGGATTTCGGATCCGAATGCTTAAAGGTCCTCTGCAACACTCCCGCTGACAGGGAGCCTCCCCAGGAGCCGGCAGGATCAGCCAGGGGCATGCGGCAGTCCACGGCTTCAGCTCCAATTCCCTGTTCTGCCACCAATCCCCGTGCAGATTAACAACCTCCATTGTTAATCTCCAGTGCTGCTTGGACACACAGAGGTATCTGTGTTTTCCTAACACAGCACCTCCATCTTCCATCACCTGCAGAAGTGAAGCCCGTCCAACCCCAACACAGACCCAGCAAATGCTGTTCATGCTGCTGTAGGAAGCAGTGGGGCTGAGCTCTGGGCCTTGGCATGAGGACCCCAACCCTGCCAGGCCAGGAAAAGATGCTCATCTGTCAACCAAAGGAGATTAAAAAAATCTTCTGAAGAATTTGCAAAAGTTTCAAACAAATCCTGAGGCAGCTTGTGATTCCAAGTGGGAATAAAACCGTGGTTGTGTTTGTCTGGAATGGATGACACTCATGGCCAAGGGGAGAAGGGCTGCCAGAGAACATCAGTCCTGAACTGGTTCAGTTCTGTTTTCCCTCTTGAGCACAAGACCCACCTCAGACCTATACAGCACCATGAGAGAAGTGGAAACTCTTCCTTTGAACTAACACTGCCCCCAGGGAGGAATGAACAGCAATGGTACCCAGGGGACATGTGGGCAGGAGACGGGCAACTGCTCTTCCACTCCCAGCCTGCTCTCCAGGATGTTTAGGGACTGCTGCCTGCGAAGACAGGCCCCTGTGAAGGCTCTGAGACATGGACTCCATTAGAGATTATGAGATCATGCTTTTATTTTTATTTTCAATCTAGCCTGGAATTAAGCTCAGGGTTTCAGAGATTAAAGGCCAGAAGGATTAGAATTTGCTAAATTTTCCAAAATGAGGATTTTCTTTATCTGAGGGTTGCCTGTTTCTCCTTTCTCTTCACAGTAAGTCTGACACAGTCCTCCTCTCCTCTCTGGCCAGCAGGGAGGTGCCAGTCTACAAACTGCAGGAGCGCTGCAAAAGGCAGGATTTTTTTCCCAAGAAACTCTAGCATTTTTTAGGTTTCTGGACTGGCTTCACAAGAAGCTTTGTAAATCCCCGAATGCCTGAATTCCTTACCCACAGCAGTATGCAAAGCAGGGGAATATCCATCAAGACTTGGACTCAGGGTGCTGATTTCACCCACTGGTCCTTGCCTACGCACTCCATCTTTCAAACGCAAAGCTTCCTCACTATCCACATGAACTTGGCCTTTTTTCCAGTAACTTCCTCAACTTCCTTCTTTTGTCCTTCTTACATTTTCTTTCTCTACACATTTCCCTCCTACAGCAGCTTGAGTGTCCTCTACCAGAGAGACAAACAAGAACACAAAGCGGTGGGGTGGCTGGAGGTGCAGCTTCCTCCAGCACCTTCCACATGAACTGCACAACACGATTCAGCAAATTCACAGCACAGCTAGACAAGCAAACGGCTCCATTTACACAACTAATATAAAATACAATTTCAGAAAGAAAAAGGGGAAGGAAGGAGAGATGGGCAAGGGTCAGATGATGATCTCAAAAGCTGGGGAGGCATAAATAGACATCAGAGGAAGAACTGCATAAGAAAAGGCTGAGTTGAGAGCCTGCAAAGCTGGGAAGTAGAAGAGAAAGCGGACAGAGAAGAGGGCAGAGAAAGACCTGTGAGGCTCTAGCAAGGCTGAAAGTGAAGGAAAAAAGACTAAGTTGCATTTTTAAGCACACTTTTACAATGTTTATAGAACTCTGGGCGCTGCTTTAGGTTGAGCATACCACAGTGCTTAATGTGCATGATCAACTGGCCAAGAGCGTTATACAAAGCTCAGAGGCCCTAGGAATCGTCCTCAGCATCTCTGGGCAACTGCTCTAAGTATTCCATGAAAAAGAAAAATGAGAATTTCACCAGAAGATGGGAAGGATGACATTGACCTCCAGAGCTTGACCCTCAGCAGACACACTGTATACAAAGACACAGAGATCTCAGGTAAGCTGTAGTAGGTAAACACTTTCCCATTCTTCACGAGTTCTAATTTTATCTCAGAAAACAAGAAGTGATATACAACAGAGTATGTCCCCAGTGTAGAGATTTCTTTCTTTATAACCAGTTTCATTTAATACCAGCGGTCAGACAACAATCAAAGGTAGGCCAGGGAGGTTGCGAGGTATCTGTGCACCAGCCCTGGCTAACCACCCTCCTGAAAACTAACCCTGCTCCACATGAACAGGTCTTAACCTCTTCAGCAAAGGGTGGTAGTGACATATCTGATACTATCCAAGGCCTTGGATTACATGTGGAAACATCAACCAACCCTGGTTCCTTCCACAAACAAAGCCAGCATCTCAGCAGACGCTGCTCTTTCCTCCGTCGAAGAATTAAAGTACTTTGTGCTGCTGGGGGGAGGTGGGGAAATAAAAGCCAAAGCCTTGTCACTGTTCTCTTGTAAGGTGCCCAGATGCTTCTTCCAGAGCACAATGACCAAGTGTCATCTGCATCCTAGCATGGCTTAGTGCGTCCCCGTGACCATCCCACCCCCAGCACCCGTGCCATGCCACACGCACGCAGCCGCAAGGCCCTACCCTCAGCAGAGGCTGCGCTATGAGGAGTGATGTGCTGATAGAACTGGTTTCCATCACTCTTGTAATACTACACAAACCATGCTGAAATGGCACAGAGAGTGTGCCTGTCTGGGGGGGAGAGGGGAGAGAATCCCACTGTGCTTATCTGGATTGCAGGGAGAACAACAAAATTTCTATTTTTAAGTTTATTTGAACTTACCGCATTAAGACAGACTAAAATCTCCTGCCCCTGGCAATCGTGTTGCAAATGCTTTCTCTTCTCTTTGCGCTTGCTCCACTCCTCAGCCTGTACTCTAGAAGCATCCTCAGACTCCCAATTTTGAAAAAGAAAAGGAAAAAAGAAAGCCAACCCTCAAATCAGCAGAAATCAGATGTGGTAAAGCCAATTACCCTGTCACAGAGAAAGACTTCAGGGACCAAGAAAGTTCCATTTAAAAGATGACCTGTTCAATTCTGATGTTCATTTTAACCTTACGTAAGCTCTCTTTTGAGAGTGCCTAAAATCATACACAGACATTTACTTCTTAATTTTACTTCTCAGGCTTCTGGGCTTGCAGTTGAGCCTGGAAACAAGGGGGGGAAAAGCACAGCGAAAACTGCAGAAAACACCAAGACAAGTTCCTTCCTTCCACTGCTCCCCCAGGCACTCTTACAGGAGCTCCAGTGCTCCTGCTCTCATTCCTGAAACTACATTGCCAAGATCCCCACCTCAGCACATGCTTGGGCAAAGTGGTAGGTGGGGGAAAAAAACCTAAATCAATTGTCAACCAGTAGAAACGACCTTACTAAATCTCAGGGTCAGTGTCCCCAGTATGGGCCCTAAGAAACACAGCTGCACGGACATGGAGAAGGGAAAGCTCTTCGCTGTGAAAATGCCAGGGGTATTTCAGCTTTGCCACAACGCAGGGAGGTCCCTCTGAGACACAGCACGTTGCGTTTCCTACGCAGCTAAAGAGCAAATCTAATAGAGCGTTTTCATCTGCCTGAGCCTGCGGAGGTCCAGCAATTAGCAGTGCAAGAGTGGGATGCCAGGCAGAATGTAAATAGGGTGATCCATCAGGCACCTACTGAACGGCGACGTCAGAAACCACCCGGAGGAGCAGGCAGAGAAGAAGAAAGACTCTCTGATTCTGCTTCGTCCTTTTATTGACTGACCTCACAGAAAGCGCAGGGCTAACGAGCAGCTCTCCTGCATGAGGAC
Source organism: Laterallus jamaicensis coturniculus (assembly GCA_022605575.1). Classification (NCBI taxonomy): domain Eukaryota; kingdom Metazoa; phylum Chordata; class Aves; order Gruiformes; family Rallidae; genus Laterallus; species Laterallus jamaicensis. The sequence goes on from JAKCOX010000014.1 coordinate 5,285,906, forward strand.
TCTCCCCTGAAAAGACCATAATCAGTCCCACTTATGGGCACAGCCAAATCAGGCCCTGCCCCAGCCCACCAGGAGGAACACAAAGGTTTGCGAATGTCCAAGTCCTGATGCATGACACTCCTTGGGGCTTGCTATTCAACCTTGTACTGCTGCTGTCAGCCAAAGCTTACTCCAAGGGAAATAGGAAATTACCTACCATATACATATTAGCAAAGCAGAAGCCAGGCACAGTCCTGTGACTTACTGAGTGAGCATCATGCCACAATGCCATGGTAGATGGGAGCAGCCGCCACAGCCTTACTTCCTCCAAGAAGGATGAGGATGGGAAGAAATCACCCACAGCTCCTTGCAACCCTTCTCTTACCCCTTCTGCGACACTGTTGACTTTGGCTTCGCTGGGTTTGTTCTCGTCAAGATATTGAATGAAGAAAAAAACCATCTTATTAAGAAGCTGACCCATGGGTCTCATGTTCTTCACACAAATTAACCTAGAGAATTAGATGTATCTCATATAAATCACTTTCTTCTCCTCTCTCTGCCTCCCAAAAAAAAGAGAAGGAACAGCCTACTGAGTCTGGCACTCTTTTAATGAAGAAAATGATGCAAGACAATCTAATGAAGTAGGAATTCCAGCTGGATATCAGAAGATGTATGAATTGAACATAAAATGCTCATTTTTATAATATCAGCATTAAGAAGAAAAATAATAATATCAGCATTAAGAAGGAAAAAAAAAAGTTTATAGCTTTTTTTTTCTTCTTTTTCCCCCTCCAAGTGAGGCAAACGAATGCCAATAGGCTTTTATTTCCTATTCCCCCAACTCAGCAGGATTGCTTGCCGTGAGAGCTAGCACAGGCTGCAGTCCCCCTCTGACACTACACAACAGCCTTCCAGGAAGGCCCAGCGCTGCCCTCCTGCTGACCGCTTGTGACAACATGCCCCTGCAGCGAGCCAAAGGGCCGCTCACTGTGCGGGATCACACGGATGATCCTGCCTGCTGAAGGACACGGGTTAAACACAACGGGCACAGGGAAGAACCTGGGGTTGTGTTGGCTTCTTCAAGAAGCCCAAATTGCACTTCTGCATCATTAAGCAGCAACACCAACATGGAGATGCACTGGGATAGAGCTGAGGCTCTCTGTGCTGTCTGAAACAGCACTCACTCTGCACCCTGTCTGAGCACTCACTCTGCACCCTGGAAACAACCATGTCAGAGAAGGCAAGGTGTAATTTACCTTGGGTTAAATCCAAGGAATTCTTTAGCCTGTCAGAGCTGGGGACACAGAAGTTGGGATCCCCTCTGAACAGAGCTCCTGTGCAAGTGAATACACCTCTTCAGGTTCAATGGGAGTTCACCACGGCAACTGGACTTCACATTTCACCCACCCCCTCCTATCTGACCAAGTCAGAGATTTCACAGCCTGGGGTTGGTTCCCAGATCTAAGACTCCTGCCATCCTCTCACAATAATTGCCTTTCCTTTCCCTGCCCACATTACATAATAGGCAAGTTTATTTTTTAATTTTTTTTTCCATAAGACACCTTTTCATAACAATAGAAACTATCGGACACCGAGATAACTTGATGAATTTTTCCTATTATCTAAGAGCTTAGTCACTCAGGGAATTAGTCATGTTCAAAATAACAGCCAGGCTCAAAGAGATTCAGAGCAACCGTTCTGGAGCAGAAGCAGCTAATGTCATAAATACATTAAGATGTTAGCTTGAAGCATTTCAGAGATTTTTCAAGAAGTGTTTAAAAAAAGAAAAACCCTTTGACTGGATACAAGGAAATCAGGTTCTTAGCAGCTAAAAAACCACGGCTGTTTACAAAGCCTGCTGTGCTCAAACACTGAGACCCTGAACGCAGGAGGGACAGATGGACTCTGTGACCACACAGCACACACGATTTCCCAGCAAACACAACCTGCTCCATGCTCTACAAAATGCTGCTTCATATTTCTATGGCACCCTCCAAGCAATGGTATCAAAGGGTGCCCCAGACATCCCCGATGAATCATTGGGTCGTTTCTCAGGAGGTAGTTATCAGCATGTCCCTTATCTAGGGGTAGGAACTGGGGCACAGAGCCAGGCCCCCTCCTAGTCACCCTTGGGACTGACACACAGGCATCTGTCAGCATATATCAGCTATTTATCCAAATATTTTCATTTACTGTAACATCAGCTCTTTCTTAACCTGGATGTCTATTGCACACTCCTACAGCCACACTAGCAGGAAGCTACAACTGAAAGATTAAAGAAGGCCCAAACTGGGAGTGAAGTAGAAAACACAACACAAACTTTGTGGGTGAGAAAAATCCCACAAAAAAACACTTTTGACAGGACTGGCTGAGCTTTGGAAGCCCGACAGCACTGCAGAGCACACAGAATGCACCAGTGCACACACAGCTCATTCAACCCAGCGTCAACCTCCAGCGACAAAAGATCCCAGTATGACCAGGAGCCATCACAGAATCACAGATTCACAGAATCACAGGAGTTGGAAAGGAGCTCACTCATCAGGTCCAACCCCCTGCCAAAGCAGGTTCCTTAGGACAGATGGCACAGGTATAGGCCTCGTGCATTGTGCTGCTCATCTGCGGAAAAAGGCCCTCCTTGCTGAGGCTGCGGGGTACAGAGATGACAGGCCAAACAGCATCCTTTGTGGGACACCCAAACCGTTTGGCGGGTCACTGTGGCTTCCCCAGGCGCTCCACTGCGACACCGTGTATCAGCCCTGAGCCAAGCACTCTCTGTTCCCTTTGATCTCTGTGGGAGTACAGGGTGCTCTGAGCCTCTTCAGTCCCATTTTTCCCTAATGCCTGAAGACTGCAAGATCCTTTTTCCACTCCATCCTGGCCTGGCTTCTCACCACCCACTGCATTTGCTTATCCAGCCTTTCCAAAAGGAAAAATCAGACCAAAACCACTTTCTTCTTTTTTTCCTGACTTCACTTGGAGCTTTTTAGGATTACGGAGTGCAAAGAGTCTTTGTACTTCAAACATCCTGTGATTTGCAGACTGACAAGTGAAGAATTACTAAGGAGAAATGTAAGAAAGTTTCATGGGTGCTGAATTGCCCTGCTCCCGAGTATCTCCACCTCCTGCAGTATTTGGCCCTTTTATTCACTTTTCCAATTCCTTTCCAACGCACTTGGGAGTTGCAATGATTTACAATGCCTTACTTTTTGTTTATGGCAGCAATGTAAAATATCAACAGATTGATTTGAAATATCTGAACAACACATACTATGAAAATATGGCTATAGATGCATGTAAAAAACCCAAAGACTGGGACTCAGTGTCTACTGAAGCTAACAGCTGCCCTCACTTTGACTTTCCCAGGCACAACGTTAAACTCAGGATTAGACCCTATGTGGGAACACTGAGGATGATGCCTGCTCCTCTTTCCCATAATACAGCCAAAGGTTTGGGGAAAAGCTCTGCCCTTGTCAGATAAAAAACGCTCCAGAAAAGGCTGTATTATGGCATGATTTAAAACAACACATTTGATTATAGTGTCAGATCAATACTCTCTGCGAAGAATGCCTAACGAAATAATCACCATACTTAGAAAGCTGATCAGATGTGTGGATTTATTCTCATCACTACCAATGACAATTAGTTTCATCTTTCTGGGTTAGAAACAGATACTAGCAGAGTTTAGCAACTCCGTACCAATGAAGCATGTAAAATACCCTCATGGGATGCTAGCATAATTGGCAAAAGATTAATTGTTTAAAAATCAGAGAGCTGCACATGCAAAGGAGAAAGAAAGAAGCCCCAGCAGCTGAGTATTATGGAGTAATAGCTAGGTTTGCGGGGCTGATTTTGAAATAAAGAGCCACCTGCCCCACGAACAAAAGGTATGAGCACTTGTACATATTAGTGACGTGCTTCTCAGAGATGACTAACTCTGAAGGGGAGTGGGTCTGAGTCTTTAACCCAACCCAGCACTGAGAACGCCAGAAAACAGCACTTTAGATAAATCAGTGTTGTGCAGAACTTCCAAGAAATCAGTCTACAGTCCAGGTTTAGACCAAAATGCCTGCACAGAAAAAAGTCCAGGGGTGCCATCCAAAATAAATTCCTACTGCTGTCCTTTGGTAGAGACACAGAGAATAGTATCAGAGGAAAAAAAAAAGACAGCTGAAAATCCATAATAGAGGCTCAGTGCTCAGGAAAATTGGTCTGGTGTTATCTAGATGAGAGGCTAAGGTTCGTCACTGTATGGTAGGCAGCTTAATGTGCCTGAATGGATCAGCCAACCTTCTCTTAGGACTAAACTGAGCCATTTTAGATTTCTGTAGCACATTTTAGCCAGTAGACTGAGATAATAATATTCACACCGACTTGCTGAAATGCAGCTACTTCTGGTGTGGAATAACTCAGCTGTTTAGCAGAACACACCAATACGAGCCAATGGTTTAAGTACTAAAAATTAAAGTAACTTACCAATGGGAACAGCAAACAAAATCTGCATTAGATGGAAAATAGCTATCTGCATTGGCATCTAGCCAGGACATCTGGACCAATATGCTTTGTCTTGCAAGAAGACAGCAGAATTTTGCACAGACCAAGCATCACCAGGACCCTGGCTTCGCAGCACAGCCGTGAGAGCTCTCCCAACAGCCCAGCGCCTCTGGGTGCAGGAGCCCTGTTCGCCTCTCGAATCCCTTGGACCACAGCCACCCGTCCCTGGGGAACCTGATTCCTGGCTCAGAAGTGACTGCAGAGATCTCTGCTGGATTTATCTGACTTGTTTTGCTTTTGCTTTGTTGTTTTGTAATCATTTTTTAACCTTGTTTTCAGATGATCAGGCGAAACAGAGTATTTTCAAATACCGCTGAGGCTGTTCAACTGCTGTAGAAAATACAGAAACCACAGCCCTCACAGTTTTGTTTTCTTATTAGAAGGAACAATTTTGGGACATGCCTGCATAGAACCTGCTTCAAATCTCAATCACTGGAGTTTCACTTTCCCCCCCTCCCAAAATATTTTAAATTACAGGCTATTCAGCAACCACTCTAATTTCTCTCGGAGAGAGGGCAAAGACTAGGCTAATGTGAACAAAATAGCAAAGTCTCCCTCATTGCCAGCAGCAAGAAAGGAAGCTGGAAAGATAAGTGTCAAGTCTTGTGCTATGTCAATTAGAAAAGCGGTTTGCCCTGCACCACATCCCCTCCCCGCCAGAGCTCAGCAGTCACCCGAGAGGAAAGGAAAAAGGGATGAGAGCCTCATCCAGCTCTCTCCATCACCACTTTCTGCGTAGTTATCTCTGGAAATGTAAATCAGCAAACGGGCGAAAGGCGATTTGTGTTGCTTAGACACCGGCGGAGAGCGGATAAGCGCTACGCTGGCGTGCATGCAGGGAGGTGCGGGGACAGGGTGACACAGGGGAAGGAAAAGCCTGGATGCTCGGAAGGTGGGAGGAGGCGGCAAAACCCCCCAAACTGTTGCTAGGTGGTAGACGAGCCTTAAACAGGACCCTAAATAAATTTGCTATCTGCTGCAGACTGCTGTCTGCACCCCCACACTACGCTTCCAACGCCGGCTTCAGAGTCCTTCGGAGGCACAAAGCGCCAAGCTCCCGTCTGTGTGAGTATCGTTCAGGGGATGGAAGGCAGGAACGAGCGGCGCAGGGTGTTACGGAGCCTGGGCATCAGTAGAGAATGGGCAGTGATTTCCGTGCTGGCTCTCAAATCGCCCCGCTGCCAGTAACATCTGCCAGGTGCCGCCAATGGAGCCAAAATGCCGGTACTGAGCCAGGTGACGCCAGCAGCCTGCGCGGCCCGATGCTGCCCGCCACCCTGAGTGGGTCCGTGCCACGGGACCAGCCCGTAGGGATGCCCGTAGGCTCCCCGCTGGATGGAAACCGCCAGGGAAGGGAGAAACAAAAAACCCTCTGCAGAACCCAGCGCAGCACCGAGAGGGGAAAGCACAGGGAAATGCCATTGCAAAGGAAAGCTGCACAAGGAGGGAGAGACTGGGGGGGGTGGAGGGGGGGGGAGGATATCTCAGTATCAACCACATCTCTTCACGGGGAAGTTTCTGAATGAGAAACAGGGACCCTTGCTGAGATGGGGGAACTTCCCCGCACCCCCTCCCGGCAGATACAGCCCCTCAGCGCTGTGCTCCAGGCACAGGGAGGACAGCTGCAAATTCGTTTCGTTTGGGGTGGGTTTTTTTATTAAGCAGCCTTGTCACTGTTTAAACTGCTTTCCTGAAGCCTCTACACTTCAGAGGAGTGTTTCACTGTCTGATGCAAGCGAAGGCAGGGACGCTCTGCTCCGCTCAGCAGCAAATTCCGGCTCCCCCCGCACCGCAACTCATCATCCAGAGAAGGGGCAGACCTGACAGGTCCCGGTGGCGGTAACGCTGCCGCCAGCCAGCATCCCCGTTTCCGTGCTCCTCTCCTTCCAGTCCTCTCCCCCGGCTGTTACACCACGCACCCACTCGCGAGCTCCTGGAAAATCCTTTGCTTTTCCCCATAAAACACACCAGTTCACCCTACTGAAACCCACCTCCCCAGCCGCTGCCAAGCGCCGCTCCCCCCCTCCCACGCCCCGGTGCATGCACCCCCTCCTTCCTTTCTTTTAATTTCTTCTTTTGCTCAGCAGTTTGGGAATGCAGAGTCTATAAAATGGCTACAAAGTGATCAATGGCTTCAAGGACAGGGAGTAAAGGAGGAGTCAGGAGATAGGACGAAGGCTTATTTCCCCGTCAAAGTACTGCAATAAGAGGAAAAGAGAAAGACATAGCTACCTGAACTCACCATTCCTGATCCATCCCTTAGCCACTGCATCTTGCTTCTGATGATGTCCTTATTATCAGGGAGGGGAAAAAAAAAAATCCCTTCTGCCTGGCGAGAGCTGGCAGGAAAAAAAAGAAGCCCCCCACCCCCACCCTAGCCTGGAGCTTTCAGTCAGACATCCCTCAGCCCGGCAATCCCGTGCCTGTCAAGAGCACGTTATTAGCAGCCTCCTCACTACCTTGGATTGTAGTTATTTATTTCAGTCACAGACCGAGGGATTTGAGGGGAGGGGGATGTCCTTTTTCTTCCCTTGCTGTGCTTTGAAACTCTGCAGGAGGGGAGGGGAGCGAGGGGAGGGAAAGGGAGGGGGTACCTACAAGAACTTGGGGGGGGGGGGGGGGGGCGCTTCTCACAGGCACTCAGCACCCCCTGCCCCCCTTCTGGTAGCCGGTCACCCTCACCCCGGGCACTACGGGACTCCCAAAGGTGCAGAGCCAGCACTTGCCTCCCTGCTCAGCAAGGGGCCAGGGATTTTGCTGATGTTCAAAGGGCAGGAAGTTCTCACTCAGCTTTCGCAGCCAGAGTAAGTCCCCTACCCACCAAAACAAACTCTCCCAAGCCCAGAAAAGCACTGCACTTGCCCAGGGTTATCCTTCCCCCACCCCAGCACCCAGCTTTGCTCCTCCCTAAAGGTTCTAATCCCCCTGCCCAACCCCCCCCCCTTGCTTTTTTTTGACTCTCTGGTCAGAACAAGGAAACAACAGTCCCCTGCACAGTTAGCAAAGAAGAGACACTCATTAAGCATTTGTCATCCATACGGCCACCCACCACGCCAGGGTAGATGAGATCAGTCTGTCTGGCACTGGTTAGGAGAGGCGGCGATAGCATGTGGGATGCACAACAGCCAACTGGAAACAGGACCGAACCCTCCCGATTCCTCCAGCACTGACACCTATGTCGATGTGGTTCTCCCCATTTTACGGAGGAGACAAGGAGATGGAGAGGAATTGGGCCAAGGCCATTCAAAGGGGCTGTTGTGCTGCCTCGGCAAGCCCTCTGCCACGCTCCTGGACTCCCTGCCCACAGGGAGGGGCAGCTCATCACCAGGACTGACACGCGCCAGAATACAGTCAAAATACCCCTCCAGTGTTCCCAGTATCTCCTTGGCTGCTGCTGAAGTCTGCAGCTACCTTCAGAGGCAGCACAGGGCAGGTACAGATCACAGAGACAGCGTGGGAAATGCACTGAGACATTCTGTGCTGGGTACAGCAGCCCAGAGCCGGGATACACGTACACTGGGCACGCTGGATATATGGGATCCATATAGAGGATATGCTGCAAAACCTGTAGAGAAGCTACAGTCTCCCCTACTACATGCGGAGGATTTAGGGTTGCGTTTGAATGTTTATGGCCTTTTTCCATGCACTCCTACCTCAAGGGCAGAAGGGCATTTGACTCTCCTGCTTCTGACCTCCAGAGGAGTCGACATTTTTCCTGCAGCTGGAGATTTTGAGTCAGGAAACAACACACAGCTCCTCGTGACTGCCACTTTCTGCTAGCCCTGCGCCATTCAGCAGGCTGCACGAGGGATCAGAGCCTAGGTGCCTTCATTATTTATTTAAATAGGACAGAACAAAAGTACAGGCAAGAGCGAAGGGATGCTGCCCAGCACATGTGCATTGCTCGGGCCCCACGTAGCCTGCTCTAGTTCCATCAACCCATATTCCATCACCTTTTATATAGGCACTGACAGCCATCATTATTACCAGGGATGTCTGACAAAGGAAAGAGAAGGCAAACACTTTGAGACGCCCAAATTCTGGAATCCTATCCCAAAGTTTCCCATGATAAGGGACAGAAACCCCAGGTAAGTTATTGACCTCCAATTATTTATTCTCTAAACTCCTACTGTGGGCATGACAACTTCACCTGATTCAAAAGCTGGAGGGAGTGGGGAGAGCTGGGACAGAACTTACAGACAGACATCCCAAATGCACAGGCATCGTTTCCTTCAGAAAACCAGTCTACAAGCAACGATAGGGTTATCTGTAATTGAAGGGTAAATGTTTTTTCTACAAGAAAATATTAAAGGAGAGATCTGAATTATTGTCAAGCACTCACACAATACAGGAAAGACCCTCCTAAGCACAACATCATCTTTGAAATACACTGCATCAACCCAATAACTCTCCTAACTTCAGAGTTACACCCAGCTTGTTACCCATTGGCAGTACAAATGGAGGGAGAAGTTGTCCAGCACATCCCACTCAGTCCCTCTAATGGGTGAAGTGGATCTGGACAGGAAGTTTTGTGGAGGCTTGTAACGCACAGGCAGAAGTGATACCAACTTCTGCTGTCAGCTGTTGATGAGGCCTGTCAATAAGGCTAATATTCTGCAGTTTCACTTCCCATCCCTTGTTTACACTAAGCTGATTTGAGAAGTAAACCAAAGGTTGCCAGGTTAATTCTTGCTCCCCGTGAAGGTGACAAAAGGCAACTAGGACCAGAGATTAGCCAAATCCCTGAATCGGCATCAGCCTGCACACAAATCCAATCCTGCCCAGATCAATGGGGTGGCAATTCTCTCTGGCACACACAGCCTCAGAAAGAACCCAGCTGCGCCTTCCCTGCCAAAAACCACACCTCTGATGCCTCATGCTCTGTGCAAAGCATTTTGCAGCCAGCCAGCGGGCAGGGGACCAAACCCTGAGCCCTGCCAGAGCAGAGGGCACAACAGGAAGAGCCACCTGCGAGCTTCTACCCTGGAGCAACCCCACCACAGAGAGAAGTCTCCTTTCAGGAATGGGTGCTGTGTCTTGGCTCCTCAGCCAGGGACTCCTCAGCCGAGCGCACAGTTGCACAGCCCTACCGGCACACACTGGACATGGAATATTTCAAACACCACACTGGAGCTGTGAGTCACACAGAGCACCATGGAGTAGCACTATGGGCACCGTACTGGTAGTAAAATCCAGATTGCCTAAGGGGAAATAGGGACGACTTGAAGCATGCAGTATTTGGGCACAGAGTTTGCACTGCAGGCTCCTGCCCTGGGATTCAGCATACAAAAAAATGTGATTTCTACTACCAATGTGAATGATTCAATATTGCTTGAAAAACAATGGAGGAAGTCCCCTCCGTTTCTAGAAAGGCACCACAGATGAAAGCACCAGGAGAAGGTCCTTTCAGCTATCCCTTCCCCACCACTCCCTTGGCCATGGAAGGTGAAGGATGCATCCCAGGCGCATGTCAGCGCTTCTCACACTTCTGCAGGTTCCCATGAGCCACAGGTCTGCCAGCGCTGCCGCAGAGTCCCTGGGGTAACTCATACACCTGAGACAGCACAAAGCAGCACCGAGTCCTGCCAGCAGGAGGAGAGGAAATTTTGCTTAAGTGAACAGAGTGGGTCCTTGGTTCGTCTGGGGGATCACTGCAGAGTAAGTCCCCTGTTACAACACACACATTTCTTGTCAGTGACACAATGTCCCTGTGTCACTCGCAGTTCATTCGCAGCAGAACTGTGGTCTGGTAACATCTGACCTGTCACAGACTCCCCACAGAGGAAGGATCAAAACCAGCTGGTGCGTTTCAGCCCCTTGGTAGGTGCCTCTGGATCCCCACTGCCCGCACAATCCCTTTCACCACACCTTCAGTCTGGATAAACCAGCCTTTGGGATTACCCAGCCATTTGGTCTAACTGTACAGACTAATAAAACTTCTTGCAGCAACTGCCTGAGGATCACCACTGGATCGTGCTTTCACACTCAGCCCTGAAATTCTCCACAACCAAGCCCCTGGCCAGGGTTTGCACTGCAGCAGCAAGGCAGAGTGCAGCCCCAGACCGCACGGCCTGTGCCTCCAGCCTGAAGGGACCAGCCCATGCATCTTCATACGCAGTAGCTGAGTGTTCCATTTGTCAGTCCAGTCCAGTCTGGGCTCTAGTGCTGCCTGCCAAGTGACTGATACTCATAACGTGCAATAACTTCACAGGTGAGCAGAGACGTGAAGGCAGAGACAGGTTTACCTGGAAGCTGCTCAGCAGTAGCAATTGTGCTGATATAAGGTCTATAATTATTACACTAATGCCACTTTTCCATGTGTACCTTTTTTCCTCCTTACTTGAAGCCAGAGAATGATTCAAAAGCAAAGCAAATGGTGTGAGCAGAAGGACACTATCACACTGCACTGCTGAGAAAGCAAAAGGCAAGCTCCATCCTTGTACCTTATCCAATGCACTTGGAGTCATGTACATGACACACATGAGACTTGAACGACATTCCCACTGCTGTCCTCTCCAATATGTGTAGACACCCACCCTGCTCTCTCCCTGCTATATACTGCTACGCTGCAGTATTGCAGGGCACCTTTTGGGTGCAGATCTCTTGTTTGAGACAGATCCAAAACACAACCCTGGGAACCCAAACTTGACAGCTGATTTTCTAGCAACCTGCGAGAGCAGCAAAAGCAGCACAGCAGCATTATGGGATTCTGCCTGCCTCTAATCTCTTTTCTTTGCTATATAGTATTACCACATCACCACTGAAATCTCCTTTAGATCTTCAAGGTTTTCTTTCTTTAATCCCACAATAAGAATGCTGCTATAAAGTACACTTTGGATGTGGAGAGTTTTCTCCATGATGCTTCGCCCCCTCCCCTGCCACTGCCTTCATAAGGGGATTTCCCTTCTGTTGCTCTTCACCCACTCTCCTTCCTCCCCAGTTACAACATTCACTGGAGGCGTTGCAGAACATCCACCAGCGAATGCCTCCCCATCGAAATTCCAGCCCTGAATCCCCTCATTCTGGCAGGACCCTGTCACACAGCAGTTATTTCACTGCTGTAGAAGGCAGATGCACTTCACTACATATCAGAGAACGTAAATATGTTCTTGCAGCCATTGTCTCTATTGAACTGCATAGAAAAGGCATCAAATCCTGCAGGTTAATTAATAAGAAGGGGGGGCGGGGGGGAAAATTTGTCCAACCTCTACTAGGAATTATCCAGCTTGGCTTTATAAACCAATCAGCCACACTACACAGCTACAAAATCTGTACCTTCCTTCAGGAAAAAGCCCCAAACCCTATGGGATACCTTCACAATGGCCCAGTGCCTCCCAGATTAGCACAGCAATAATGCAGTGCTTCGGGCTCCTGTGAAGCATTATTACTATATATGGTACATTACAAGACAGCTTGTTTATTCTTTAATAGGAGATGACCTATTCAGAAGCTCCAGACACAAGTGTCCTCCTGAACTAACTCTGACACAAAGGTAGTTTTAGTCATAAATTACAGGACACGAAGAAGTGCATAAAAATCCTTTGCTCTGATGTAAGCAATGAGGATCTTGCTGTTTATCACAGAAAGGGAACCAGATTATCATCCCCCTCTCACAGCTGCAAAGCAGGGGCATAGGGTCTTGCCCTGGCTCACCCAAGGCTGCAAAGCAAAACAGCAGCAGGGACAGGCAGGGGGGCCCAAACTTGCATCTCTCTGCTCCAAACCATTTCTCCAGTCCAGCTCAGCTCTGTGTATGTACATTCTATATGCTGGCACAAACTAGAATTATTTCTAATTTAATTATGCATATTTGGCATTATTAATTATTCGGTATGTTTATATTTAGCAGTCACAGTGCAAACAGAGCCCAGTGTAGCTCCAGGCAGGCGTGTGTATCACACACAGCTTGTCCTATGGTAAAGGAGGTGACGATGGAAGGGGCCAGGCTCTCCTCAAAGGATTTTCTGTTTGATTTTACTAACTACACGACAGCTTCAATTTCTGAGAGGATGAAAACAAATGGTAACTTTTATGAAAGCCCCAGTGGAAAACCACAGCTTGGAAACCTTATTAATCAATTGCTTTTTAAAAGAAAATAAACTCTTCAGCTCCCAGCGCCAGGTCTCCTGGACACACCAATGTTCCTCCCACCCCTCTCCATGCTGTCCTGCAGGACGGCTGGGGTGACCCCCAGCCCAGCTCCAGTCCTGTATCTGTGTCCTTTCCAGAACCACTCCTTTGCCAAGGTGCCTGCAGGGTTTGCATCTTGTTTACTACCCATTTTCGCTTGTCATCCCATCTGACTGACAAGACGACTCATGCCTCAGCCCATTCCATTTGCTAGTATCTTTCAACTTTTTCCAAGGGTGGCATTTTTAAAACTCCCACACCCACTTCAATTAAACCACGACAGTCTGTTGCCAAGGAACGTGCTCTGTTGCTAAGACCTCGGCTTTAGAGGCAAAAATTAACAACCTGCAGTCAAATTACACTCTTAGGGTGATGAGGAAAGCACCCCAGTTCAGACAGCCAAACCCCTTAAAAGCCTCCTCAGCATCCTAGTCTTCTTTATGCCCATCTATTACTAGCACTGCCCTAGTTCTGCTTATTCAGGGAAAATCCTATGGAGATTAAAAAAAAGGGAATAAAACTAAATTTGGGGCCTTACAAGTAGCACAATGGTGTATATAAATTTACTTTATTTGCATTTATCTGCAGCCAAAACCCGCTATTTTTATATAAAAGAAAATCGAGAGAGCTTAATATCCCCATTGACAAGGGGATCTGCAGGGAACAATAGCTGTTCCCTTGGGTCACACGTTTTGATGTCAGAAGGGACTGGCAATGACATGCACCCTGCAACCCTGCTCCTCCCTCCTGCCTGGAGGGCAGGTCCCTCACAGGACCAGACAGCGCCTTGGGGCCCACAGCATGGCCCTCTTCTGTCTCACCATCACACCCCAACTCCTGTCCGTGCCCTTTCCCCCACCCAAGACAGCAGGGATTCCACTGGAGCTGGGTGCCTGCAAAGCATCCTGACCTGATACACCCACAAATATATACTAAACTCCAGGACAGAAAAGTTCCTTTCCTGTTGAGATATCTGCACCTGCAGAAACCACAGTGGTGAGATCACAGAATCACAAGGTTGGAAAAGACCTTTGAGATCATTGAGTCCAACCATACCTGTCCTCAACTAAACCATATTCCTGAGCACCTCATCTACCCATGATGGCACAGTGTGATCCAGCCAAGGCAGAGCTCCCACTAAAGTCCACGGGATTACAGCTTGGATAACAGTTTTACAGCTTGGCTCTCGATAAACAAAGGTACCACACAGAAGGCAAGGAGATTGATTTCCCAAGACCTCACACCTCTATCAGGCAGGTGAAGGTTTAACGAGTAGGTCCTGTTTATAAGGTTATGGCCACAGTTCATCAAAATGCACAGCATGATGCACGGAAGTCTTTCATATTCACTTGTCACTCTTCTAGCTCTATTATTTAGTACAAGCTGTGACCCATGGCCCTGGATGCCAAGCTTAAGCAACTCTCTTCACAGCCATATCTTTGTGGCTTCAGTTGGTCCAAGTCCCAGGTCTGTGGTAAGAGACTCTCAGCCAAGCAAGGAGCCCAGAGGAGCCCACGTCAGAGTAGGGAGGGCTCTCAGAGCCACAAAACCTCAGCCCTACCAGCATGGGATGTCCAGTGACAGACACCTAGGACAACAAGGAGTGTTTTGAGTGTTTTCTCTTGGACAATGTATATTTAGTTATTTCATGCATATTTTCCTTATGTGCCTGGGTGAGGTCTATCTCAAGGTTTTGAGTGCCTTCCTGCACCCTTCCCCCTGTGCTTTCCCATGCCTGCCATCAGCTGTGCCAGCCAGGGCACAGCTGGGCAAGTTAAACAGGCAGGGAAAGGAGCAGCTGGGACCAGCCCCGACCTCACCAAGAGAACTTCTTGTGCTGGAGCATCATCTGCAGCTCCAGTCAGCGTAAAGAAACCTCTTTGCTGAGTCCCTCTATTAACTGAACTATTGACTTTCAGAGTCAGGAAAATTACCCAGAGAGATGCTCCCCGACAATCCTTCAGGCTCCTAAAGCATCATGAGGTTTCCCTTTTGAGAGCACTGCCTTGAATGCCCCGCTGGATTCCAAAGAAAGGCAGAGGGGCTCTCTCCCTCACCCACCATGCACAGAGGGATGTAAATTCACCTGATAAACAGTACTGCAGGCTGAAGGGCACACAGCTTTTGAAACCCACTGCCCATGTTGCTTTCATCCCAGGCTACATTTCAAGACCACTCAAAGTCCCACAGTCCCCTCATCACACTTTAATTGACACAACCAGTCCAGGGGTCTTCCCCACCGAGCTCAAGCTGCAAAGGAAAGTTTCAATCTTGTTTCCTTTTCAAAAGTATACAAAATTCACTTTCTGACACTGCCTTTCTTAAAACTTCCATCCCTGTTCCCCTCCCTGAATCTACAACTCCTTGCTGGTGTCCTTTGAAACTGTTAAAACTCATCTGCCTGCAATAATTACGAACTCAATGGTTTAATTCCAAACGAAATGAGATCCCTCTTGGGCTTGTTTTATTATTGCAGAGGAAACAGGCCATAGGCTCAAAGAGTCTCTGGCTTGCCAGGAAGAAAGCAGTAGGAAGGGGTATTGCCCTCCCACTGTTCCCATGTCTTTCATTTCTGCTTTGCCACAGAAATGTTATGCCGTATCAGTGCAGCGGGGTGTGCACTAACAGGAGGAGACAGGCAGATCCAGGAGGAGCCAAAGGTTTCCCCATGGAGGCCATTTCACAGCGGGGATGCTTGACAGCAAATACAGGGTGTAAAACATGGACAAGGATCAGCTAACATCTTCCACCGCATTTACAATTTTAGGTCGCAAACCAACAGAAGTCTACAGGGGTCAAGTCTCTGGAGCAGTTATAAAACTGCAGGCAAATAAATGAAGGGGTTAAAACCAGTTACAGTACTGCCTGGAAAGCCTTTTTGTAGAAAAGCAATTCCTTTATTAAACAGAACAAGCAATAAATATGTAGCATTCTCTCCCTCTAGTGGCTGGAGGCTTGGAAATTAGGAGGATGGAGAATGACCCTGCAATTCCTGGAAACAAATGGAGTCGTCCCAGTGTGTCTGTCCCCCAAAACCCCCAGGAGCCAGCGATCAGCCATTACATCCTTTGCAATGGTCACTCCCCATCAGCACTAAGCAGACCAGGTTGCAATGAGCTGGTATCTAAAATTCAGCCTGCTTTCACAAGATGCCTACAGGTTACTGCACCAGCCACCCACATGCTTTGCCTCTGTGTGTGTTTGTTTTCCTCGTCCACGATATCCCACTTTATGAGACTGGTACTTGCTAATCCACCGTTGCCAAGAACATACAAGAGCTGCTCCACACTTATTCTCACCATACCCTCCCACACCACCAGTCTAGACACCAGGTCTGCTCACACCTTATAATGTCAGCATGCTTGCAGTAAAGCACGAGGCATAAAGGAAAAAGTCAACCTGAGATGGTTTGACCACATGAAGTGAGACAAAGTGCGTAGCTGGAGATGATACAGCACAAAAAGCTCCACAATAAACTGTTTCTGTTATCTTAGTATTGCTCAAGGATTATAAAGATCACAAAATACTGAGCTCTGGGCCACACTTGAGGTTCCAGATTTAGTTACACAGCCTGTGTGTATTTATAGGAGTGCTGGGACCTGTGCTCACACAAGCCTTCTGCCACACAACCCACCCTCGAAGGAAAACTAGCGTGGTATATGACCTTCATTTTCAGTAAATGTACCATTGTTTATAAGGACAGCATTCTTGGAAGGAAGACAACACAGCAATACTAGTTCAAGACAGATCCTTTCCATTAACTGCAATACAACTCTACCATTTAATTTATTTTAGCTTAAAAAAAATTAGTGTCACACTCAATAACTGACATCATTCCATCAGCACAAAATACACGTGTGGGTATGAATGCTGGATGAATATCCAGACAACAGCAAAAATGTTCTTATAAAAAGCCTAGGGAATGGGAAGAGAGAGGTGAGGGATGCTATCCAAGTGAGTCAGTGGTTTTGATTCAAAGATAACACTTCCAAATCTTTGCAGCTTCTCCAGGCTTGCATGCCAATCAGAAGCATTATCTGATTCTTTTTAGCAGCTCTGGGAAAAGAGGCTGACTTTGAAGTGGGAATATCTCAAGCTTTGCCCAGATTTGCATGATCAGGAAAGACCATCCAGGAGGAAAACCTGGCCTGGGAAAGGTTAACGGAGCCCCTCTGACTTTTACCTCAGGCACTTCTCTCCTGCTGCCTCTAAGGAGCTGAATGGTGACAAACCTGGCAGGGCCTTTGGGAGGTCAGTCTCATTGTATGACCACACCAACTAGGGGCTGAATTTTGAAGAAGCAGATGCAAACCACAACACGTTCACCACTCAGGTGTCTGTAAGAGCCAATGAGGTGAGCAGATGTTAAAAGTCACATTTATGCCCAAATCCCATTAAACTGTATTTAATGCAAATCCCATTAAACTGCCCCAGTTTATCCTGCATCTCCATCCCAACTACTCATGATTCACAAGAGTCAGGTCCACCCTTTGCCTTCCAAAACTGTCCTGTGCCATATGATACTCTGATTGGCAGCCAGGGTCCAAATACGCCCCATCACTGCTAAGTACACAAGGAATTGTACAGAGGTAAAGATTTTAAGAGCCCATGTTAAGTCAGAACACCATCTATCACCTTCTGGAGGGCTAAATTTACCCATATTTTACTATATACTTGTGTACTTGGCTATCTCAAGAGCAGTCTGTATCAGTCCCTAAAGAAGGCAGTTTCCTATTTATATATAAGGTGCTTAGCAATTTTTGTCACTGAAGTTGCACAGATATATTCTACATGGGCTTTTCATCCCTAGAAACTTCAACACAGGGAAAAACTACACTACAACCTAATCTTCACAGGTTCTTAAAGGGGGATTTTGTCAGGAGGGATGAGTGTTCCAATGTCTCCAGGAGTGTAATTCTTGTATACTGACACTTTAACAATGTTGAGAAGATGGCATAAGAAGTAAGTCATACAGGCAGCCATTGAAAATTTTCCTGTATTTCATCTACAAGAACGGTGGATTTTTGTGTTTTACCCTAGATTTTCACAAAATAAAGATGTAGCAAAGTCCCTCAAGAAAGAAATACACAGGGTTACTTGTATAAGCTGGGTAAGACTGCAAGATCATCTTTTCAAATTCTCCCCCAAATCTAAAGCTCCTGGAAACATAACAAGCATCACTGAGACTCCTTAAAATCTCAACTGTGAAAAAACCCAAGATAGAATCAAAGGCACAGTGCTAAAATAAACACTGGGTGTGTGGCCTTTGCTTGCTTAAACTCTCTGCCAGACGGGACCTATAATGGCATTTAAAATACATCAAGTGCACAAGACGGTTCAAGCAAGTTGCACCGGAGGCTATAAATGCAGCCAGAAAACTCTGGAGTGTGCTGAACCAGGCAGTCTGCTTGCCATTTGCCACCTGGATCCTGATGGGTTGTTGTTTTGGGGTTGGTTGGGGGATTTTTTGGTTGTTTTTTGTTTGTTGGGTTTGGCGGGGGGGGGGGGGGGGGGGGGAGGATATGTACCAGATCATTTATCAATCACAATTTTTCTTAATTAAGCTACGTTGTGAAAATATAAAAATAGCCTTTGGGGATAGCAGCCTAACTGTAGAAGCATCACAAAAATACTCCTGTGTGAAGCAAAAAGGTGTGAAATAGATGTTCTCAAATAGAAACGCGTGGCTTCTGCTTTACTCTGCTTCCACTACGCAGCCATATGTTGGCTGCTGTGTTCTATTAATAAACTCAGTGCTCTGCCATTATCCCACTTTGCGTCTGGGTAAGCAGGACCCGTGCACGGTTTGGGTACCTGAATACTTAATGCTGATACCTCCAGCCAGTAGTGACCCTCAGATGTCAGTTCTGCCATAGAGAATGTGACAAGGAGCTGCAAACAGTTCTATTAAGAGCAGAGGGATCCCATGTCATTCACAAATGATGCGGGGGAGGGGGTCTCTCTGCGTCCCCAAATGACTCAGTAATCTCTCACTGATGCATGGGTATTTTCATTACAAACCCACATAAAACCACACAGAATTTCCTCCAGCTTTAAACTGCAGCCACATCTTGGGTGGAACATCCCAGGCTCTCAGCTGGCACAACTCAGAACGTGGAAAGTAACAGTGTACCTGGGAGATGCACCTCACTGGCAAACAGCAGCTAATGACTCACATATTATGCACTGCATAATTATTTAAGGGATTTCTCCTTTCAAAGGAGAATGTGGTAGCTCACTGCTGAAGTATCTGGCACAACACTTCGAGCAGCAAAACAGTCACTTTGGTTGCACACCAGAAACGTCAGCCAGTGGATCAGTACCACACCTGAACTCAGGAGGCAAAAAGGTTCTGCAGAAGTTTCACACCTTCTTTGGGAGGACCTGTACTTGGAAGGTGTCTTCAGAGCACTCTGGGGCTACCAGGGCTGGTTACAGAGATGCACAGCGAGGAGCTCTGCACTGCTGCCAGGTGGATTCTCACATGGGAACTGCTTGGAAACACTGACTGCACACGGGGTTTAAAGTTAGTTTAAGCACATGCTGTAGCCCCAGCGACAGCATCCTCCTGAGGACAGCAAAGCCATGTCCCACTGGCAGTGGAGTTACCTATTCACACCAAGTCTGGGGCCAGGACCTAGTTTTACCTAAATGTATGTATACTCTTTACATGGACATAAAATGCATACTGCTTGAAGTCACTGCAGGATAATATAAACTCCTACTTATTGCTTGATTGTTTTACCACAAAGGAAAAATTATCAGCCTGATCATGTCCAGTCACTGCACATGCTGGAGAGAGTTTAACAGAGGTATCGATATGCCATGAGAGCCCTGTGTGTGCTCTTGGTGTCTGGGGGTGGCACAAGGGATGTTTGATCCTTTCCTGGATGAAGTATACTGAATAACTGTGATTTCTCTGCTGTCCTCCCTCAAAATGACACCATGTCTGCCCCAACCTGCACCAGCAAGGGCAGAATGCTGTCATAGCATCCTTCTAATCATACTTCTCATCACCGAGTGACATGACTTTCCCAGACCAGAAGCAAAATAATTACTCTTCTACAAGGAGAGAACTTTTGTTTCATCCAAAGAGGAAAGAGTGAATTAACTTTTCCAACTCAAAAGAGATGGTTCTTCAGCCATGTTCTGATTACACCAGCTATTCTAATGATACTCAGGTTTATCTGGTACATTTCCTCCAAAACATTTCCCAAGTGTTTCGAGCTTACAAAACTTTACTGGAAACCAAAGAAAAACTGGATTTTGGCAAAGATTCCCAGAATTGCTGTTCATTAAAGAACATTTTTGTTAAATTATTTCCTTTGATACTTACAGTTCCAGCTGGAAGCCAGAAAACCATTTTGCTGAGTACTTCAGCAATAGGAAGGCCACGCTTCCAGGAGGGACCCAGCACTGAGAGATTATTCATCAGGAGTATTATCTTTTCTCCAAAGTCCCCAGCAGTAATCTAGGCTTTCCCCTCTCACTTTGAGGTTTTGAAAGAAAACCAATGGGAAACCTCTTTCAAAAAATCAATTAACACCACACCAAAAAAAACCCAACCAACCCACCCAGGAACAATAAAATGGAATAAGCACTTTGTGCCCTGTATGGATCACATTCAGAATAACAAGCCTGGATTTGACATATTTAGGCACCACAGTATATCTGCTCAAGCTTTCTGGCCTGCCAGTTGTTGTTCCATTCATAGCTCGTGCTCTTTCATTTCTTACATGATGCTCAGGCTCTATTTTCTGATGCTACATAAACCTCCTAGCATCACCTTGGCTCGGTTGGCAATGAAAACTGCATGAAGAGGGAAAATAGCTCGTTATAATCTCTTCTCTCCCCATATTTTTTTCTTTTCTCCCCCCATTTTTCTAGTATTTCAACATTATTTTTAACATTTAATAACAGCTCTGGTCTCTCACCCCAGATGGGGCCAACTCCTCTGATACCCCAGGTGTTCTCCACTCCCACTGACTTCAACCTACATAACTCAGAGTGAGCAATAGGGCTGAGCTTTAGTGGCTCTTAAGCATTCACTTCTCTGCAATATTCTTAACACAGAGTTGTGTAAGACCTCAAATCATTTTACACTCATTTACAGGAATTACCTCCAATATTCACTTTCTCTTTCACCAAAACAGAGCTAGTTATTGAAGGCAGCCATTATGTGACAGCCCACAGAAATCCCAGACAATGGCTTAAAGCCCCAAAGTACAGAACACTCATGTTGTACCACAGCCATCCTGGAGCTGATCAGAAAATTGTGGTGCCTGCACAAAACGCTCAGTTATTAAAACAGGCTTAGGTTGTGCACAGGGTTTGTTTGGTTTAGGGGGTTGTTTTTTCCTAAAACAAGCTTTCAGAAGAAAATTTTCAGTTTCAGCTGAGACACAAAAGCTACGTGTGTTGACAAAGACACTTGATTGTGGGTCAGAGCCATAAAACTTTCTGATTTTTCTTACTTAAGCCTTTACCCTCAGAATGAAGGTAGCAGAACGAACACAAAAGTTGGTCCTAACTCTAGTATTCTGAGCAAAACACACAGTCTCAATGGAAACTACTCAAGCAGCCCTTAAAGGGTTCAGCATAGGCCTGGGTGCAGCCTGCTCCACCACTGCTGTCTTCCTCAAGATGAAGAAACCACAGAAAATGAGAGAAGTGTCTTATTGGACACTGCAGCCCTACCAGCTCTGACAGTTTTTCATTGGGATTTATTGCAAACCCAAACTTACATTGCTGTTGTGCCCATTGTGTTCTTGGTTTAATGATACAGAATGGGCAACAATGCCAGCAGGGCCACTCCTCAGGGGCATACACATGAGTGTGATTCAGAAACCCCTGGCAATCTCACCCAGCTCTGCAGTCAGCACGTGGGAGCTTCGTGCTGGCCTTATTTCTCTTGGAGGTCTCAAGTCACTCGACCAAGCGAAGGTGCACCACAGGAGTGCAGAGAAAATTGGAAACTAGTCCCTTCTCAACCATCCTGGATGGATGAGCCATCCTGGCCCACTCCTGCCTACTGCCTTGCCAGGGATGAGGCACTGCCTCACAGCAAGCTTTGGCAGTCCTGAAGTTTCCTCACCAGGAAGCAGCTCCTCCTACAAGTTTTCCCTGTAAAGTGCACCAGTTTCAGTAATACCTTGAAATATCTACGAGATAAACAAGTTATCTGTGGTGATCACCGGGGGACTTTGGGTCTGACCTGCCTGGGGAGGTCAAGATAGGCTGCAAGAGCTCCATAAGAAGCAGCTAATGCTCTATGACTAGAGCTGTTTGTGGGCATGTTCAGAGAACAACAGGGCAATTTATATTTGATGAAATTACTTCCCTTTTTTTGTCCACTTGCTTTATTAGTTCCCTTCAGGAGATTAGTGCTTTCTTGAGTTTAGGAAGACTACTGAACCCTGAAAACTCAGTGTATGAGAAGCTTGCTGGAAAACTACCTCTGGTATGTTCACGAGGTACTCTACATTGATTATGTTGCATATACAGACTTTCAGCACATTAAATTGCTTCTCCCCGAAAGCTCTTCTCCCACTGAGTCTACTAATTGTTTCTGCTTTTAAAAGTTATTAGTGAATTTAGAGTTGGTTATAGACACTGGTTTAATAACCCCCAAGACTCCCAAACAGGTAGCAGCTAAGCACTAGCAACAAAAGCTTTGCTGCACTATTCATGAAGCATGACTTAGAGACACCACCACCCCCTGAAAAGATTAAATCATCAGTCCATTACTCATCCTTCCATGCCACCACCATAAGGCAGCCAACTTCTGCCCCAAGGTAGGACCTCACCCAGCTCCTACTGAGAGCAAACAACTTCCTCCCTGACAAGAGGACACCATGTGCAGTGCTCCTGGACATGGGGATGGGTATGTCTGTGCCCTCAAAGCACTTTGAGTTACCATCTGTGCACAGGTATTTGGTGTCGAGGCAATTGGAGAGGAGGCACTAACACAGAGGAGCTCTCAAAAAGGCACAAATCCCTGTTGCTTCCCCTCCCCACCAGCAAGCTGGGCAGGACAGACAGTAATTTAGAATGAACCCATTTCTCAGCCCAAGTCCCCAAGCCATCTGTCCCACCAACGCCACCCCCATTTATCATTTCCAAGAATAAATCACCATTTCTTTACCCTTTCAAAAGCACAGTTTTTCTTTAGCAACATGGAGAACAACATGAGCCATTCCCCACCTGCCCAAGCTGCAGCAATTGTATGACACCAAACTGGAAGCTGCTGCTTCCTTTTCTTTACAGCATGTATTGGGAAGACCTGGCTTTGTTTCCTCAGCCAGAACCCTTGTTCTGCCTCCAAAGCCACTCAGCAAAAGCTGCACATTTAGTGTCAAGCTTCAACATTACAGAAGCGCTTTCAGGCTGAAAACGTGTCCCACAGTATCACTTCCAGACTCTGAGCCAAGCTTTGGGAATCCCAAGTCATCCCTGGCCCTCACTGCTTCTCCCACTCTTGTCTTCTCAAGCTGCTCTTTCAGAGATGAGAGATGCTGTTCCCTTTAACAAGGAACATTCTGACAAATCAACAAATACTTTTCCTTCAACAAGGCTCTTATTCTTATTCCCAGATGTGCATTATGTACATCTCCTGCCTGCTTTGGAAATCCCATTTGAAACTGCACACCAGAACGTTTTTAAGACTCAGGAACTGATATGGTGGGAGGGACAGAAGAAGAAAGCAAGCTGCCTGAATGTTTTTGAGATGATGAAACAGCAAGGCAAATCCTCCCAAGTGCAAAAATATCTCCAGTTTAAACTATAACTGAAAAATATTTAATAGTTGCTTCATCTCTGGTCTATAAGAAGTCCCTTGGGGAGGCACATACACACAAAATGCCACCTTTCCCCCTCAATTCTGAGGCATCCTCTCTAAAAAGCTAACACCACCCAAAACTGAATGCAGCCTCTGTACTGCAGGCAATGCCAGCTGTGTCTGGACACGAAAGTGGGCTGTTCCCACACAGTGACTGGGAGCAGCGGTTCTCAGTTGGGTGAGCTGAGAAACCTCAGGCAGAGGAGCAAAGAGGGGCTCCAACCATCCAGCCCAGAGAGCCGGCCGCACGGGCAGCAGCCAGAGAAGGGATAGGACCTCTCACACCTCCATGTGAACCTTCCCTGTTCTTTATGGGGACACAAACCAAGGGGAGAAGCGTTTCATCCCCCACAGGCCTCCTGCAAGCGCCTGGCACTGGGCGCTCTCAGCAAAGGGGTGCTGGGGGAGGCGGGCTCTGGTTTCCCTGTTTGCCTTCCACAGTCACCGACAGCATTCTAGAAAAGGAAAGCTTTAACTTTTAAAACCAGCCTCCTCTTTTTATAGAAGCTATTTCATTTAGATACAGCCACTGTACCCTCCTGTTCCAGAAAGCCAAATGGTGTCTGGGCTCAGCCTGAAATGCCAAGTCAGCAGGATGCCATTCTGTGCAAGCTGGCAGCAGCAGCCTGTGGTTCAGCCATCAGGCAAGAGAGGTTACCCACTGGCTTTCTGCTGAGTACACGGTGCAGGCACCTCTTGAAGGAAAATCCCACACTGCAAAGAAACCACCCTCATTTCAAACCAAGGGTGCTCTAAAAGGTCTCACACCTTTCACTTCAAGTTATTTTTCCAGACTTCAATGATTTCTAAAGTTCCACACTGCTGAAGAGATTTCATTTTTAACCCTGAACCTGGACAGGGGGCTATCCATCCCTTCAGAGAGGGTGCAGGGACCCTCCCATGGTGCTGAGCACCCACAGCAGCCTCAAGATGGTTACAAAGGTGTAAAATACCTCCGTATTTGGGGGAGGGTGGCAGCAAGAGAACAATTTACTGAATCAGGCCCTTGGGGATGTATTGAACTGACATGTCCTTCATGTACAAGATTGGCAGCCACCTTCCTAAAAATCGAGGCACTGATACATTCTGAGACAGAAAGGAAAGCAGGTAACCCAAGGAACGTGTGTGGGTATTTTCCTCTGCGGGTCACAGCTTTTATCTGCCCACCCTGAGCTAGGTTCAATCACTTCTTTTTTTAAATACCAAATAATTAATCCTGAACTGACTAAAAGTTAAAACAACACACAAACCAAAAAAAAAACATAAAACACTTTCCAAATTTACTTTTCCCTTCTCATTTTGCTATTCATCTAGTCCCTCATGTATCAATTAAGTCCATCTCCCTGGGACCACTACTGAAATTAGACTGCTGGATCCTGGGAGCAAGCACAGGGGCTCTTTTAAATGGTCCAAGATGCTGTGGCATTCGGCTAGATGGTGTTGGTACTCACAGCATTAGGGCTGATCCAGCAAAGCAGCCTTCAGAGCATTCCACACTGAAAATCAAACACACACCTCAGAGCTTTCAGGGTTTGGGGCCTGGGTAGCATACACAGTGCTAATGCTGACAATACCCTGTGATTGCTGGTATGGAAGATACGTTGTTAACATCAGGAGAACTGATGCCAGCACAACAAGTGCAAGGAAATAATTAGCATTTAATATTTCATCAAAATGTTGAATTTTTAAACACTGAAGTTGTCAGGGGTTTGGGGTTTTTTATTATTATTAGTTTTAATTATTTAGCTGGTTTTACAGCATCTTTGAGAATTTCTCTCTGTGCCTCAGCCGGCTCAACGCCAACTGCTCACCAGATGATGCCACACATGTTTTTTCAAGGTGGCTGTGACCAGGGAGCTACTTGGAAAGGCTGTTTTAATTAAACCTCTGGTCCTGACTGCCACTCATTTTTTATTCATGAGGAGAAGTACCTTCCCCCAAGCTTACACGCTCCTGGGAGAGACCCAGCCCTTCTTTCAAGTATCTCAAGGCAGAGATGAGCAGGATGTGACTCTTCCATGCTAGACCTGGCCTTCACAGGCACCTTGGGTTTGAAGTCTCTCTGTGAAAAATCTGTGGTTACCTACACGTTCAAGCGCTGCTGCCAGCAAAGTGGCACCCCAATGGACCACACAGCCAGCCTGGGTGCAGAGACACACCCAGCCCATCTCTTTCCTAGTCCTGGGTCCCCCTGGTCCCTCTGTGACCAAGGGCAGCCCCAGTCTCACCCCATCAGCTCTGGGGGAAGCAAGTCCGACCTCATGCCTTGTTCCCTAAACACAAGGACAACCCATCCTCCTTCCACACAGAGGTTGCTCCACTGGCCAGAAGGCGGCAGAGGCAAAGCACCACTTGCTCCTTGTATTCCCCAGCAACATCACAACTTGGGGAGAATGAAGCAGAGTTGATTTTGACCTGTGTCTCACCACAACATCACCAGCTAAAGGCTTTTTTAACCGGTGATGTTAAAACGTAGGAGCACACTTGTCTGCTGGGTCCCAGGTGGAGCTGCAGAGTGGCAGTTTGAAGCATCATCCTTCCCTGTAATCAGAGCAACATTACTATGGATGTCACTCAGGGAATAAACATGAACCTCTGCAATCCATTTTTACACTCACTTCCCTGTCTCTACTCCAGCCTCAAGCATCCTGTGGGATGCAAAGCACCAGGACAAAACACAAATCCTGGATAAATACCTGCCAAAGTTCTGACTTGTAGAAACCTACTGAAACCACCTCAGGACCTGCTTTTGTCCAGCAAAGCAAGGTGAGCATGTTCCATGACTATCTGTATCATGCCCATGGAAGGCATGGAAAACAACTCCCCAATAGGCTGTCGCTACCATTAAATACATTGCTGAATAGGTTTAATCCCTGGCATGCTGCCGCTTCCATAACCACCTATTTCAATGCCTTCCCAGATCAAGGGCTGGTGAGGTAAGAGCTCATCAGGGTTTTCAGAGCCAACTGTACAGATCAGTCATCAGTTCACCTGGAAACAAGGACATTCAATCGGATTTTTGTTTTCCCAGCTTCTAAGAAATAGATGGGGGAAGCTAATATTAGCTCTTCCAGGAATAGTGAGGTGGCTAAAATGAGAACAAAGGTGATAAAATAGACTGTCTGCAGCAGCTGCAGGAGAGGTTTTATTCCTCCAGCCTGTCTGTTGTTATCCCCAACAGCCTCTGCCTTTTGTTGTCACTTGATGAAGGACCTGGATAAAACCCTCAGGTCAGCTCTGCGACACCCACAGTCAAAGGGGGACAGGATTAAATGCACATCAGCTACAACTGATCACGCTGGTAGGTTTGGACCTTCTGCAAATACATGGAAGTGGAAAAGCAAGGAAGAACCCCTGGCCAGCTCAAGCACCTCTGCCTACCTGCTGTGCTGGAGACCATACACCACTGCACGCCCAGGGGTGAACGATACCCTGAAACACTCTGCATGCCCCTGAAAGCTCTCCCCGTAAAACCCCAAGGTGCTTCAGAGAACTGACTGTGTATTTTGCAGGTTCCCTGTTGGGAGATGCTGCCCAAAGAGACAAAGGAGGTTTTGACCCAAATCACAGCAGTTGAGAGACCCAGAATTCCAGCGTCATCTCTGTGCAACCAGTGTGCATCACTCAGGCTCCTGCCCTCCCCTCTTCCTCATTTCTCATCCCACCACACTGAACGTGGGATCCCTCAGGTCAAACAAATGCTGCCCTTTTTGTGCATCAATATCCCCAGTCTCCTTCAAATAAAACTTTTTAAATGATAATTCACCTGATGGCTCAATGTTCTCTCTTTCTTCACCCTGACCAGGAGAGAGAAAGACCCTATTCCCCAACAAATGGCAGCACAGTGGGTTAACTCCTGCTGTGCAAAAGCCTGCTATAACTAAGCTAGAGCATCAAAATCCACAAATAAAAATTCCTCCTGGATGTTTCACTTTAAGTGAGCTGGGTAACAGTGGGGAACGGCATAATTTGTTTCCATTTTCATGACTGCCTTTTTGGGCCACCACCAGGCCTGGCTTTAATGCCTTGCAAATTATACACAGAAACAGTCATAAACTGTACTGAAGTACTAAAGGACTTCCCCCTCACCCCCCCCCCCCTTTCTCAGAAACAAAGGTTTGACACATTGCTGCCTTATTAAGCCTATCTAGAGTGTGCGTGCTTGGATGACTAGAATTACAGGAATTTAGTAGGGTCTTTTGTTTTGTTGCATAAGCTAAAAAAAATAGGGACCTGGGGGAAACAGAAAATAAAAGATCACTGGACACAAAGAAGTTTTCCAGGAACCACAGGAGAGAGCGTGAAGAATTCCTGTTTCCAGTAACATGCATTCTGGATGGGGTTAGCGGTGCTGGACAGTTACTAGAGCAAAGAGCATCCAACAAGCAACAGGGTTACAAGGAAGATGCCTGGGAACCACCTTTTATCCCACAGCCTCTTCAGTGGTGGAACTTGATTTGAGCTCAGGGGAAGGTATGGCTCCCAGAATCACACCCAGACTACAGTGCCTGGGCTCCAACATACAGAATCACAGAATTGTAGGGGTAGGAAGGGACCTCCAGAGCCCATCAGTCCAAACCCCTGCCAAAGCAGGGTCCCTAGGACAGGTCACACAGGTTGGTGTCCAGACAGGTCTGGAATCTCTCCAGAGAAGGAGACTCCACACCTTCCTGGGCAGCCTGTCCCAGGGCTCACTCACCCTCATTGGAAAGAAGTTCTTCCCCAGATTGGTGTGGAACTTCCTGTGCTCCAACTTGAGGCCATCGCCCCTTGTCCTGTCCCCACAGACCACTAAGAAGAGGCTGGCCAGTTCCCCCTGTGTCCCACACTTCAGATATTGATAACCATTGATCAGATCCTCTCTCAGCCTCTTTTCTCAAGGTGGAACAGCCCCAGTTCACACAGTCTTTCTTTGTAGGGGAGATGCTGCAGACCCTTAATCATCATACCCAGAGCACGATCTCCTGCAGAGTCGTCTTTGACTCCCACCAAGTAACATCTTGAGCCTTTGTGAGCCAAGAACAAACCAACAGAATCCATGCTGGGTGAGGGTGGAAGCTGAACTGAGTTTTGCCTTTAAAAAGGCTCCCCTGACTGCTGTGCAAATCTCAGCTTGTGGTGTGCTCTGGGGGCTGTGTGTCGCAGGGCAGAACCTGCCTGTGAAGGCAGAAACTCGGCTCAGCAGTGAGCACTCATATAAACATGCTCACACAGGGGACCATGATAGGAAGGTCTGCACACACTCTTACACCAAACCACTAAGGCAGGCAACACCCCAGGGCAGAATGAGAATACCACCCTACAAAAAACATACCAAACACAAGAGCAGCTTCCTGTGCCTAGCCACTAATTGACTTAGTGCAACCACAGCCTCAGCAATGTGATGCAGTCATGACATCAGCCATGAGAACCACAGAGGCCATGGCAGGCAGTCCCCACATTTGGGGAAAGGCCGATTTGTTACATGAACAGGAGTTTAATTTCACTCAATTTTGTATTCTTACAAACTGCACAACTGTCTAACAGGAGGGCACAGGATTTCTCAGATGAATTCCAAAGCTACCTCCTGTCTCAATTTCTGCATCATCATCACAGGCAGAAGGGGAATGTCAGTCTGTGCAGGTATAAAAGCCAATAGCTACTACAGAATAAGACAGCTTCTGGAGTTGTATTTTCTCCCTGCCGATTCGGACACCTGAGAGCACATACTGGCTTGTCACTGCTGTGTTCTCCCTGCAATGGGAGGAGGCCTGGGAATCCTGCAAGGAATGTGTGGATCTGATCCTGTGATGAGTGTTTTGGATCAGCAACCAGCAAGATACCTTGATGCCCTGCGTGCACACCACTCCTCCAGACAGCCCTCTGCATCTATTAGCAGCATCTGCTGCTAATAAACAAGGAGAAATCAAGCTATCAGCTCGCTGCTATTTTTGGATGAGAAGCCTGTTTTGAAAGCAAAGGAAATTTCCAGCTTTCACAAAGCCCTTTAACCTTCTTTATGTGGGAAACTCCTGGCTGTATATTCCCACCAGGCATATACTTGCATACAGGTTCTTTAAATTACCTGAAATGCTGTTAGCTGAATTTCCAAATCAGAAGCTAAAGCACACTGCCAGAAGAGAGTGAGCAGGTTATAAATTAAGGTTAGACACAGGTGTAACATAAACCCAACTCTGCTGCTGAGCAAGTGAGAGACAGATGAGCCATCATCAGTTGTTCCTACAGAAGAACATTGAGCAGTGGTGGAAGATGCCTTTTCCCGTGCCACAGGAAGCTCCTGGAGCCAAGCCACATACACTCGAGGTTTGGGCAAGGAGCATCCCCACAGGCTGTGCCATGATAGTGCTGCACAAGTAATAACCTCAGAAAAGCAGCAGTGATAAGGGTCAGAAAAAGGTGACACCTTGTGTCTTTGCAGACAGATTTGCAGGGAAACAATGAGCTCCCTTTCCACTGCAAGACACTGCACAGCACACCACTGCAATAAGCACTTCTGCCGCAATCCTCAGGGTCAGGAAAGAGAAGAAAGGGGAAAAAAAAGCCTTTGCAGATCTCAGCTGAAGGCAGGCAGAGGGATTATTCCTGTGATGAATACAGCACCTCGTCTTGTATTGCAACTAGCCTGAGACTTTGCTCTAACGTGTATAACAGACATAAATGGGCCCCAAGCAAAACCACAGATCCTCAGTACTTCTTGGCTTCAAAATCAAGATCTCAGTTTGGTTCCTCACACCTTTTATTAGCACTGGGTGTTCCCAGCAGAACGCTGCCAGCACTCAAACCTCTGGGTGCAGATCTCAAGGTCTGAAGGTTTTGAAGCCTGGCTCAAGTCACAGATCACCTAGCAGCAGAGATTCGTCAAATGCTTGGTTTTAATTCCTTTGCCTTTACTGCCAGCAGTCTGCACATGCCCAAAGCGAGTGAAACCGGAGGCAGAAGGACACGGGATTGAAACAGGAGCCAAATGCAGCACAGCTCAAAGGCTGGTTTCAAGAAAGAACCCAAACTAGCACAGTCCTTTTATCTCCATTCAAACAAAGATGCAGTTTTTCTATCAGTGTTATAATTTGGAGGTAGGTGGTAAGGGCTGACTCAGAACTTAGGAATTCTTTGGGCTGGCAGTGAAGTAGGGGTGGGGGAAACCACCATAACGTCCTTTCTTCTCAAGCCCGAAGAAAATGACTGCAACCCGCGAATCCAAGGGCTGCAACAGCAGCAAGGGACCAACCCAGAGGGGTGCCAAGGGAAGCTTACTTTGGGTATCAGGGAAAAATGTCTTCCCCCAAAGGGCTACCAAGCACTGGACCAGGCTACCTAGGGCAGTGGTGGAGTTCCCATCCCTGGGGGGATTTAGAAGCTGTGTGTAGCTTGGGGACAGGGATTAGTGGGGCTTGGCAGTGCCGGGGTAACAGTTGGACTTGATAATCTTACAGGTCTTTTCCAACCAAAACGATTTTATGATTTTGCTTGCTTTCCCACACACACACACAAGCCCAAACTCTCCTGCCTGCTCCAACGCCCCCCTCGCCTTCCCTTCTCCCCTTGCCTTCACCGTGCTGTCTCCAATCCCCAGCCCTAAAGATCCAAAACTGCCGAGTCCTGATTAGGGAATGAAACATGCGTCACCCTATCTGCACATCAAAGACCTCACAGCCACAGCATCTGCAGGGAGGGGAAAGGGAAGGAGCAGAACTGAGGTGACAGTAGGGACTGATTTCGCGTAGGGGGAGCTCCCCATTGAGATTTCTGTCAGTGTATTTAAAGATTTGGGCAGCTGCAGCTTCTCTGAGCTTTCCTAATTCCTGCTCAGCACACACTCAGCTTCACCAACCCTCCTCCCCTCCCTTGCAACCCTTCTCAATATCCAAAGTGTCAGCTAGAGACTGATGTCAGGCTGAAATCCGCTGGCAGAAAGTTGTTGTTTTCACATTTTTGTTTTTCCACTTAAGTCTGCATTATCCACAGTGACATGAATATTCAGAGAGCACAGATAACTGGAACCGATGTCTCTAGCATGTGCTAAAAGGAGACTGTCAGAGAAGAGAAGCCAGTCTCCTTCACATGCCCCAAGATACCCAAACCTTTTGCTATCCTGAACAGCTGAGTCCATTCCTCCCCAACTTTCATAGAATTACCAAAAAAGAAAAACTGGTCTTCAGACACTAATTTCCCCACCAGAACCCCTCAGTCTGAATACATCCTTGCAGTCACTTAAGCACTTTCTGCAGCGCCCCCAGAAAAGGTGCCAGTTGTCTCTCTCCTCATCCCAGTTAAAATCTCCCCAAATCTCCATGCTGCCAGAAGAGCAGAGCTGGCAGTTTCATTCTGCCCAGACCTTTGGAGCTGAGGGACTGCTCCAAAACAGCTGTGCCCAAGCAGTCAGCTCAATTACAGGTGCTGAACCTTGCGGTATCCAGCCAAACTGGCTTGTAGAGCACTAACAAATTTCCAGGGAGAGAAGCACAGGGCAGTAGATGACACGAAGATGAATTTAAGCTGCTCGTTACACAGACTCACTTCTCTTGGTTATTGTTTAGAGACCCCTTCAAACCAGCAGGTGGGGCACAGCTCAGAAACTACCTGAGATGCCAGCCACTGGAGCTCAGCAGGTTTCCACAACTTGAGGGCTGCCCAGCAATCCCCAAATTCACTACAAAGACAGAATGCCTGAGGGACAGAGAAGGATAAGGCTTTAGGCTCTGACCTCTCTTTAAGGTGATACCTTAAGTCTAGTAATACCAGTTACAGAGTAACACCCAAGCAGCCAGCATCATGTTCTCCAGCCTCCTAATTCCAGGCCAGAACCCTCAAGACCATGTCACAAGAGTGTGTGCCCTCTGATCAGATGACTTCCATGACTAATCAACACAGTGTGAATTGTACATGTCAGCTCATACAGTCCAAACCGACGTTCAGATTTCACTTTGGGAGAATATTCCTGCTTTAGAGATGGGTATTTATGTGGATACAGCAACAGATAGGGCAAGAGGTGTGCACACACCTCCATCAGAGTCAATCGAGTTTCTAACATTTCTCATATTATTTTTCCTACCTTTTTCAAAGCTCCAACAAAACACAACCCATTAGCTAAATTCAAATAAACTTCAACAGCTTTGAGCTATAAATAACCACGTCAGATATGCAGGATTCTGTAAATTTCTATTTTCACTGGAAAGGCAAGAGAAAGGCTGGAGTTAAAAAAATAATAAATGTATCTAATAGCATATTGCTGTGACAACAGCTAATCTTTATATACAAATGCTGTGCAGATTTTCAGAGCGAGAGAGACATATGAGCTGCAGAATCACAGAAATGACCCACTGGGCAAGTCTGCAAAGATTTCTCAGTCCCCCGGCTCCCCCTACAGCCGGGGGACAGAGAAAGGTACCAACTCAAGGCTTACAGCAGGAAAGCTACAGCCCACGTGGAGCTATGCAACAGCAAACTTGTCCCTGCCAGCTCCTTTGCATTAGAAAAGGCCCCATTTCTCCCAAGCATCCTTGTCAGGACTTAAAGAGGGTTGTGAAAGTGCAAAGTGCAGTTGACTTGAGCAATGGCAGAGAGGCAAGGAAAGAGATGGAATTTAAAAAGAAAATCCACACACCACAATACCAAGGTGATCACCTGCCTCCAAAAACCCCAGAATTATGTGCCCCACTAAGCCCGACAGGTCTGCAAAAACAACAGATAACTTACTGTCT
Source organism: Laterallus jamaicensis coturniculus (assembly GCA_022605575.1). Taxonomy (NCBI): domain Eukaryota; kingdom Metazoa; phylum Chordata; class Aves; order Gruiformes; family Rallidae; genus Laterallus; species Laterallus jamaicensis. Next base: position 5,319,104 of record JAKCOX010000014.1, read on the forward strand.
ACCTACACTCTCCCATAACCTCTAACAGACTGGAAAATACCTTAAGTCGGTGCCTGCATCCAAGTGCCACTCCACCCCCTCTCAAGTCAGGGAAGCCCCTGGTTTCCTGTGCTCCTCTGAGAGACATCCCTATGACCACCCTGGATGGGCGGAATTCGGTCAAACCCAGCACCACTGGAGCATGTAGATAAAGTGAGTTGCTGGATACGGAGGATGCCCCAGAGGTCAGTGATGCTCAGCACCCCTCTCCATGCTCCAATACCCTGTAGGATACAGCACCCCTCTCCATGCTCCAATACCCTGTAGGATACAGCACCCCTCTCCATGCTCCAATACCCTGTAGGATACAGCACCCCTCTCCATGCTCCAATACCCTGTAGGATACAGCACCCCTCTCCATGCTCCAATACCCTGTTGGATACAGCACCCCTCTCCATGCTCCAATACCCTGTAGGATACAGCACCCCTCTCCATGCTCCAATACCCTGTAGGATACCTTAAAAAAACCTCAGTACCTTTCTCCCAACTCACTTCTATCCATGTTCTTAATTAGAGATTGCAAACCTCGCTTCACCATTTTCAGGAACAACTATTTTTGTTTAGGAATGGAGAAATGGCATAAATTATGCTTAAGAAACCCCTTTGGCATTTTAACAGGCATTGGAAAGAACCAGTTTCAGAACAGTGTCTTTTAATGGATGTCTCCATGGATACCTCTTTGCCAGCACCTCATTAGATAAGAGCTGAGACATGCAAAAGTATCTTCTGCAGTTCAGAAGGTACCTCAAAACCACTAATTATGCAAATCTCCATCCTCTAACTGATGGATACTTGTAAGTTCAGGTGACAAAATGGATAAGCTGAGCCACACTAGGAAAGAAAGGTGAGATATTTCACTGAGACTCTCTCACAATCACTGATGCTTCGACAATTACTGGAGGCTGGGGAATGATTTTAGGCCTCAAAACTGCCTTTGTGCCTCCTCCCCCTTTTCTTTTTAACAGCAAGAAGATCGAAAGGAAGAAACAAACGGTGAGGCCACATTCAGACAGCAGCATCTGGCACACCTCTGGGGAAAGAAAACAAGGAGTCTGCGTGGCAGAACCCTCTCAAGGACCAGCCAGGACCCAGCAGCTGGACAGAGAGAGCCAGAGGAGTTAGGATGAGCACTCTTTCTAGATACTCCACAGACTAGTAACTAATTACTCTCCATATGGACTAATACTTCAGTTACAAATCCAGCTTCAGTAGAAGCAGAGGAACCACAAAGCTAGCCTGACTTTCAGAAAGATATCAATGACACTAGAAAGACATCAAGAGACCCATGTAACATGTAAGTGAGATGCAGTTAACAAAAACCTCAGAAACAAGGTGAATTGTGGGAGACAGGTCCCATTGGGACCTCCAATTTGTTCTTCCATTGCTGAGCACAGCAGAGGTTATAAATGCTGCAATCTCTGACTCCCAAGGCAGCTGGGAGCCCACTCAGATCCTAGCACGGCTTCAAGATGCCGTAGGGAAGAGTTTTTCCCTCTATCCCTGAGCAGTCACTGTAAGTTGGGCTAATTCACCAGAGAAATCCTTTAGATCGCTCTCAATTATGCTATGCTGATGTGCAACAGCCCCATGGGACTATCTACCCGCTGGGGATCACCAGCATACTGCTTCTTGGCTGCAGTGCCTTACTTGCTTCCAGGTGGGAGCAGAGAAACAAGGAGCTCTGCAACAGGGAACATCTCCCACCAGCAGCCAGCTGGGTTTTGAGCCCCTTCTCATGGCACCATGACAAGGCTGTGGACTGAACATGCAGGGATGACCTCCAAGTAGAATTAAAACCTTACTGAACCCTCAGGGGATAATCCAAGAGAAAAGCCACCTACTGGAAGTAATTTTGCACTCAAGACCTTCCTGTGCGGTGTTGCTATTTCAGGCCCGCTACTTTGAAAGCTCAGGAACAAAGTGGAGCCCTGCCAGGTTTCTCACATCCAGAACAAAGCTAACTCACCTGAGAAGCTGTGGCTGCAATGCTTTAAACAGAAATTGGGGTTCAGTCTTAGGACTGGGAAGTCTGGGTAAGGCAGAAAGCTGGATCTGCACAACAGGCTTGTAACATGTAAGAAGTCAGAACCTAGAAGTGCTGCCCCAGCACGCTTCTGACTGGCACCAGCTCAGACCCAACATAAAATCTGGTTCAAACTAAAAAAAGGTGTATTGGAACATTGACAACTGCCCAGGAGGTACAAAATGGTGTCTGTGATTAGAGCTGAAGGATATACAGAGATTGGGTTATTGGGAAGGGTTGGAGAGTTAGTAATAGTCATCCTCCGAACCTCATCTGTCTGGCAACTTGCACTCAAAGAAATGGCTTGTTCACACCCTTCTCCAAAGTTCATACACAGTCCAGCTTACGTGTGTCAACTTAAAAATTAAAGGTCAGTTCTGAGTGTCGCAGGCATGGATAACAGGGACAAGGACACTGGCTCTTCACCACTCCCACAGGAAAGGTGTGGCAGCCTGTATCAGGCAGGCACGCCACCAGGAGACAATATATACACATGACATCACCAACTTATTACACTTTGTTCCTCTATGGCTCTTTGAGCAAACTTCCTCTGCAGCTCATTTGCCAAAGCTGCCTTCAATCCCTGCAAATTACAGACTGCTGATGGGAGAGATGGACCAAAGGGTCAGTTTCCCTGTCTTCTCCCATCAGCCAACACCGGTGCTTTCCACCAGCAAGATCACTGCAGTCACCTAATCCACAGTGCCCTCCTGCCCTCCATGCCTGGCTGAAGGCACCCTCAGAGCTCCCACGTACCATCCTTTCACCCTAAGATCCACCAACACCATGCACGGCAACTGCAAACTCTTCTTTCTCTTTCTGCCCCACAACTTTTGACTTAGCAGTGACTGTACCCCCACTGAGCAGTGACTGTACCCGCACTGAGCAGTGACTGTACCCGCACTGAGCAGTGACTGTACCCGCACTGAGCAGTGACTGTACCCCCACTGAGCAGTGACTGTACCCGCACTGAGCAGACCAAATATTTCTGTTTCATCAGGCACACAAACACCAGTAGATTTAATTATGCAAGAATTGTCTCCCTTGAGGCCCATCTTCATTATTAGTCCTCTACCTGAGGCTGTGTGAGTGGAAATATTTTGGGTGTTTCTAATGACAATTCCTTGTTTTTATACAGTGCCTGCCATCCCAAAGAATCTCCCAGCACTGGAAAAGCAGGGAAGCACTTTACTTGTTCCAGAACCGTAACGACCTCAGCAGTACACCACAGCAGCTGTAATGCACACAGTGATCTGGGCATGAAAGGAGGAAAGTTCCCCCAACCTGTGACAAGGCAGCAAAAGAAAAAAATCCAACTTTCCACAGCGAGTTTCTCAGCACTGAGACCTTTAGCACAGCCCTACCAAAGCAGAGAGTCCCTTTGGGACACTGCCACGCAGACACAGGACGGCTCTTCAGCGGCACAGAGAGTACAGAAGCTTTCCTGCTCTGATTGTGTTGAAAACAGGGGCTTTTTTTGGTTAGACCTTCAGGCTGGAGACAGCACTGTGAGACGCAGATAATGCTGTTGAGTCAGGTACCCTAAAGTAAACACTGATGTCCTGCAGCTTGTGGAGAGCTGAGGAGGTGCAGGCACTTCTCAAACACAGGAAGGAAACAGTGCAATTTGCAGAGACACGAGAGCACTTCAAAGTCTCAAATGCCACTAATTTTTTTAAAGGGCAGGCTTATGCAAACCTGAAGATTCAGTATTTCTTCTCCCAACTGTTTTCTCAAGAATCCCCCTCAAAGAACAAAGCCTTGCTGTGCAGAAGAAACATCCACTCCTGACAGAAACCTTCCTTATGTAAGGATAACTCACTAAAAACTCAGCCCTCATCTTCACTCCACACTCCAGCCCACAGCCAGGGCTTCCAGCTACCAACCAAGCACCATTAAGGCATCATTTCCTGAAGACTCGATAGGAACATGATAGGTGTGGTAGCAATTTTCGTCTAAACATCTCCCTTGCAGCAATCTTGAAGAAAGGGAATGTTTAAGGTTAACCAAAGCTAGGAATCTAACATCAGAAAGTCTGGCAGTGGGCTCCTCACTACAAGAAAGACATTGAGGTCCTGGAGCGTGTCCAGAGAAGGGCAGCCAGGCTGGGGAAGGGGCTGGAGGGCAAACCGTCCAAAGACCAGCTGAGGGAACTGGGGTGTTCAGCCTGGAAAAGAGGAGGCTGAGGGGAGACCTTATCACTGCCTACAACTACCTGAAAGGAGGGTGTAGAGACAAGGGGTTGATCTTTTCACCCAAGCAACAGGTCATAGGACAAGGGGAAATGGCCTCAAAATGCACCAGGGGAGGTTCAGGTAAGACATTAGGAAAAAGTTCCTCACCGAAAGGGTCGTGGGGAATTGGAAGGGGCTGCCCAGGGAGGGGGTTGAGTCACCCACCCTTGATGTATTTAAAAGATAGGCAGGTGAGGTGCTCAGGGATATTTGTTTAGTAGAGGACAGGTATGGTCAGACTCAATGATCTCAAAGGTCTTTTCCAACCTTGTGATTCTGTGAATAGGAGCATAACCTATCACAGAATCACAGAGCTGTAGGGGTTGGAAGGGACCTCAAGAGATCATCGGGTCCAACCCCCCTGCCAAAGCAGCTCCCTACCTCATATTACATAGATAGGCGTCCAGACGAGACTTGAATATCTCCAGAGAAGGAGACTCCACCACCTCCCTGGGCAGCCTGTCCCAGGGCTCCCTCACCCTCACTGGGAAAAAGTTCTTCCGCATGTTGGTGTGGAACGTCCTGTGCTCCAGCTTACAGCCATTGCCCCTTGTCCTGTCCTCACAGACACTGAAAAGGGGCTGGCCAATTCCCCCTGCATCCCATGTCTAAGATATTTATAAACACTAATTAGGTCCCCCCTAAGTCTTTTTTCCAGGCTGAACAGACCCAGCTCACTCAGCCTTTCCTCATAGGGGAGATGTTCCAGACCCCTAATCATCTTTGTCGCCCTTCTCTGGACTCTCTCCAGAAGGTCCCTGTCTTTTCTATACCAGGGAGCCCAGAACTGGACACAGTATTCCAGGTGGGGCCTGACCAACGCAGAGTAGAGGGGGAGGATCACCTCCTTCGACCTGCTGGACACACTCCTCCTGATGCATCCCAGGATCCCATTGGCTCTCTTAGCCACCAGGGCACACTGCTGGCTCATGGCCAACCTGTCATCAACCAGGACCCCCAGGTCCTTCTCCACAAAGCTCTTTTCCAACAGGTCATCCCCCAGCCTGTACTGATACAGACAGTTATTCCTCCCCAGGTGCCAGACTCTACACTTGCTTTTGTTGAATCTCATCTGGTCTCTCCCTGCCCAGCTCTCCAGCCTGTCCAGGTCTCTGGATGGCAGCACAGTGTCCTGTGTGTCAGCCACCCCTCCCAGCTTTGCATCATCAGCACTTGCTGAGGGTGGATGCTATTCCCTCATCAAGGTCGTCAGTGAAGATATTAAACAGGACTGGACCCAACACCAAGCCCTGGGGAACACCGCTGGTCACAGGCCTCCAGTCAGATTTTACTCCACTGATCACGACCCTCTGAGAGGTCAGGGAGTCAGGAGTGGTTAATTCCCTTCTACCACAGCTGCTCCCCACGACCTGGAGGAAATCAGATGCTCAGAGTCATTGTGGGGAGCAGAGGAAAGCACTCTGATAGCAGGTGTGCCAGCCACCCTCCATGGATGCTTCTGCAATATGACAACCTTTTTGTCAGAGGACTTCTCTTTATTCTTCACGAATTTCCTCAATAACTACAGCTTTCAGAACACATTTTAAGACAAAGACATGCTTGAATATTAATGCTATCAAAAAATAATGGGAGTTGAAAGTATGTCCTTGATCATGTCCAGACAGAACCAGATGTAATGGATTTCTAGTATCTAGGTAGTAGATATAAATAGATTAATATTACTCAAAGACCTGGAACATCTCTCTGCATTATCCAGAGAGGAGTGATCCTATAGCACAAGTCCTTATGAATAGCTGTTTGTCTAATGAAGAATGCACCATGCAGCTCCTCAATCACTGAAAAGTACCTGGAGTAAAATGGTCAAGGGGTGCTGGGGAAGTTGCTCTCGAGCAGCAGTGGATTGAGAGTCCACTCTCCAATCTCTTCTATTCTGATAAGGGGAATGGCAAATGCCATCATAACTGGCCCCAAACTGGAGCTCAGTAAACTTTAAGGATTGGGAAACCTCATCCAAAGATGAGGCAAAGTGCCCTACCAACCTCTGAGTTCAGACAGGAGTGTCAGCACTCAAATCAAACAACTGGCCAAGAAAACATGAACAGCAGATGTGAGGTCAAACCCAGGTCTGATCTCCATGACTGTGTTTCAGAAGCCTCAAAGCTGATGAATTCCTAATTTTGAGCTCCTAAGAAACTCATACTCCCATCCTGTTGCAGTCAGCAGCCCAGAACAGGCAGGAACTGAATTCCCTCAGCTTCTCACACAGTCACAGAGGAGGCTGCTACCATCAGATGCCTCTGTCCATCTGACTGTGGGGCACAGGCCCACTGGCAGCACACTGCCAGCGGGACTTGGCCCCTTGTGCAGCAAAACTAGCAAGGGAAGCAACCAGCATCAGAACAGTGATCACTGTTTCTTGCACTCTTTCACAAATAGGTATATTTTGATTGAGAGACTCATACACAGCACAGTGTGACCATAATGCTATCCCTGCAGGCTATCTCTGCGGCTTCCTTTTGGGAGGGACAATGCAACTCCTGTGAATGTGCCCCAAATTTCTCCTGCATTCACTCCTCACCAGCAGTTAGCAGTGATCCTTTGCAGTCCTGCATCAAGCTCACTATTGCTAAGCTTCCAGTTTCTTCTTTCACTGAGAAAAAGCCACCACTGGGAACAGGGAGACGTTTTGCGGGAGGTTTAACTGACTTCAAGCTCGGGGCCAAAGCGGCACTTGCTCCCCTCCCAGGCTTGACTATTGGTACTGGAGAGTACCCCAAGTGTTAACAGTTGCACCAGCAAAGCAGGAATCTCATGCAGCCCTAGCTGTGGAGGAGCAGAAATGTGCAGGAGCCCAAGACCCTGCCTGTGTTTCAGACAAGCCCTGTTCCCCTTGCTTATGTCCACAAATTTCTTTCCATAAGGGTGGCACAGACATGCTTATTTGGATCTAGAGCAGGCTGGGTAAAAACAGCAGAGCATCAGTGTAAGAAGCATTCACACTCAGCCAGGAGTTCAGCAACACGAAGACTGATGTCAAGAAAGAGGGGAAAAATTAAATGGGGGGGGAGGGAATTTGAAAGGAGAGGGAGTAGGAAGAGATTCATCTACGAGTTAAAGCTGTTTTAGGTGTAAGCCCGGAGGAATTAACTTTAACACTCCATTTCAGCTTCTTTTTCCCCTTTCTCCTTTGCACAAACTTGCCTCTCTCTCCTGTCAGACTTTGATGGCTTTATGTAACTGTTTAAAAATTGAACAAGCTTCTTAACTTAGGTTTAGCAGAACACACTTTTTTGCCTTTCTCTCTCTCGAATGCACATTAAGAATAAAGATTTCCGGAGAAAACAAGCCCTTTTCCATCCTCTGACATCAGCCACTGTAGTACACAAAGCCACGTCCTTGAGGACTGTATTTTTTGTACTTTCTGTTCCAGTACAAGCCAATGCATCTGCAGCCCCAGTGGGCTTTCCAACTGGTAGCTGGAAAGAAAGATTCATCCCAGAGAAAATACACAGGTTAACCACTGCAGCAGCACCAACTGTGCAATACGTCAACGGGGGGGGGGGGGGAATCCTAGAAAGCAGTCATGAGGAAAGAAACCCAAAAACCTTGGTGATAAGGTATAGCAGCAAAAGCCCCATGTGGCAGGCAGTGGTTTGCCCCAAATTACAGCCTGAGAAACAGTCTGTGACCTGCAGCTATCAGACATTGTAATTTTTTTTTTTTAAAAAACAAGCTGAAAAAGTTTCTACACTCTCTAACTAGATGAAAAAGCTTGAGACGCCCTCAAGGCTCAAAAAAAACCAGCAGCAAATAACCCCCACCCTTTTCTGTGTGTTTGTGTTGCTTAATTACACCAGCTTCTCAGCCAGAACCTTATTTGTTGACGCTTCAGGTTGGCAATGATGGTGGAAGAGGCTTTTGGGAAACCCAGTAAAAATATTCAACAGAAAGATGCGTAATTAAACCCCTCTCTTCCTTTGCTTTGTTTATTAGACAGTATCTGTGTTTGTATTGTGGGCTCTTCAGGGCAAACACTGATCCTAACTGTTTGCACAAGCTTGGAACAACACTCAGTCCCAACCCAGGGCCACGAGTTATATTCAACAACAAACACACAGCATGGGCATCTTTCGCTCGAGCTGGTTTACTCCCAGCTTGGAGCTAAACCACAGGGCTCCCAGCAGCAAGCTAAGCCTGCAAAAGGCACCAGCCACAGGCTTTGCCCAGCTCTGGTTTTGGGACACAATGAGCAAAGCACACCCAGTTCTGCTCCTAGTCAGCCCTGTACCACCCCAGGCAGCCAGGCTGCTGCCTGGCACATGGTATTTATCCTGCCCTCCCAGGCGCTGGACAACTCCACAGGCCATCCTGCGGCTGCCGCTTTCTGCTCATTAACCCTGAGCAGCCCCGAACACTGCGATCCCAGCCAGCAAATCCAGAGGTCGTGCTGCACACCAACACTACCAGCCCTCCCCCAGTGCAACGGGGCTGTGCTTCCCCAAAATCACCAAAAGATCCCGAGGTGCAAACTGCAGAGCACTGCAATCCCAGCAGCACAACACCAAATTCTGACACCCAAAATCTCTCGCACTCAAGAAGAGGGGATGTGACAGCATCATAATATTGCTGCCTCTGCTAGGGATGGGGATCCCAAAGCACAACAAAGCTGAGTTTTCCAGCATCCCCCACCGAGTCAGGAAATTGATAATAAAGAATAGGACAACCTACTGTGATTATCTCTGTTTACAACAGGGCTGTGTGGAAGAGCTAACTCCCTCCTGTCCACACCACCATGGCAGGACAGAGGGTGAGCTGTTAAAGACTGTGAATAAGCTATTAAAAATACCAGCAGTCATGAGCACTGTGAGGGTTTTTTCTTCTCTACTGCTTTTGCCTGCTACATCATCACACCACGTTTTGCTTGTCCCCAGCCTGATGGGTACCACCAGAGGAGGTACCCTCAACATGCACAAAGCCCCATGTGCTGCCGGTTACAGGGTGTTGCATCCAAGCATCCCAAATTGTGCTAGTGTGTCAGCATCCCATAGTGGACTGGAACCTACTTCAGGGCTGCAGCCCAGCCCACAGGCCATAGGTGGTACAGGTTTCCTTTAGGGACTGTCTAGGCAAAGAACAGAAAGAAAGTCCAAGGTGCAGAAAGAAAGTCCAAGGTGCAGTCCTCAGGTTTGCACTGCAAGTGGCACCTTAGAGTCTAAAAGGCTAGACAGAGAAGCCACCAGGCTGAGGGTCCAGAAAGCAGAGCAGCATCCCAAAGAAAATCAGCAGTTTCACAGCCCTGGCCAAAAGATTGCAGCTTCATGAGGTTTCTGAATGTGGCCTGCTTATGCATCTGTGCTGTGCATCCAGACTTTAGCATAATGGGCATGTGGATCTAACCAGACAGCAGAAGCGTCATCAGCGAAAGAATGCCCATCTGCAGAACAGTGCCATGTGGTACAGCCACATCAGGCAAAAGCAAATAATGAAATAACAACCTGAAGAAGACCCCGAGCCTTCCACAAAAGCTGCAGAGGTGTTGCTGCCAGCACAAGAGCCGTGGCTCTACTGTGCAAGTGAAGAGGCTGACAGCGTGCGAAGGGAGCACACATTCCCTGCACAGCCCAGGGCTCATCCTTGCAAGGACGCTGCTCCCCAGCACGTCGCAGGCGGCTGCAAAGTGGAGCACGACATCTGCCTTCCTGAATAGAGCTTAAAACTGCACAAAGCCTGCCCCCAAACCAGCCTGAACTGCTCTCAGCCACCCCCATTTCCTTACCCATTCTGTATAAAGCCACGAGGGATCACCGCCCGCCCTTGCGACTCCCGCAGAGGGGGCTGCACTGAGCTCTGCGCCACGGAGATGACTGGACCAGCACCGGCCTATATGCGGCACATTATATAAGCTATATGGGAGGCAGCTCCCTTCACACCACCACCAATTACCTGGTTAACCCCAAAATTGCAGCAGACCCACAGCTGCCTACAACAGCGCTGCTCAGCTCAATTGCTCAGTGTCAAGCAAGAGTTACCCACTGCCAAACTTCTGACCTACTTCTGTGTTGTGTTTCTCCCCCTCCCTGCTCCTGCCCTCAGTCCCCAATTAAATCTGTGTGAGATTTCCTCAATTATCCTCTTCCTGCTAATAGATGTGGAAAGAGGATGCCATAACAATGTATTCCCCTGGCAATGGTTCAAAATAAATCTCAGAATTAATGTTGAAGAGTGCAGGTTGTAGGAATATTTTCATTAAACATAAATGTATAGAAACGAGCATTTACATTTAAGAAAGCCAATCTTTTGCTGTCACCACAATACTTAACCTCTCAGCCATGCAGAGAGAATCCTGGTGCTCTTATTTAATTGACAGGCCAATAAATCAGCACTAATCTTCCCTTTCTGTGTAGCTGTGCATGCTGATGATCAGCTGAGGTCAGCTATTTCAGAACACAGTGATACTCAATGGGCACAACCTAATCGGCAACATACATAGGAATCCTGGTTGAAAAACACTCAGGTTTGGAAGAGGCTAAGCATCCTAATGCTTAGAAAACACACACATATATAATAAAACTTGGAGAGGGCACCTAAACAATAGAAATCTGCATTTGGAAGTTTTTGTGGGAGAAGTTTATACATACCTTTGGAAAGAGGAGGAGCAGGCAGAGGGAACCCCTATTTGAGCACATTAAGGAAGGTATTCTGATAGGCATTTGCAGTTCTAGATGAATATAGAGATAATCTGAACAAGATTTCTAATTGAAACAAAACATGTCTGCGAGGAATAGGTAATGAACAGTGCCTGAGAATTGCTTTGCCCATTCCAGAAGACATCAAGCCTTTGTTCAACTTTATAGGCCCCTTTCGACTAATCCCAGAAAAGCACTGAGAGATAAGAAATTGCAAGTCTTCATAAAAAGGAGGCTTTAGCCCAATGGAAACTACATCTGCACACCTACAAGCTGCATTTTTCATACCTGAGTTCCTACTTTATTGTCTCCATTTACCCAAAACTGTATCTTGGGCCAGAAATGCTATACAATCTCCTAACAGCTAGATAACAAACTGCAATTAAACACATTGCTGCAAAGAGAGCTCAACATAGCAATATTACAGAAGAAAGAAAAATAAAGTTTATTTTAAGCCTGGTAGAGAGCAACACACAGCATATTAAAGAAGCCAGACCACATCCCCGCTGCACACAGCCAGTAAACTTAACAGGCAGCATGCCCATAAGCACACGGCAGAGAGCTAGTAGGGTGATCTCAAAATTATTTAGGGCACTGCAGTGCTGGATGAGGCTGAAATGAAGAGTTGAAGACTTCAGCCAAGGTAGCAGAGGAAACATCTCTGCAATGAGATGTGAAACCATCTCCCACGGCCAGAGACAAGACTGCAGAAGCGAAGAGGCTTTTGCTGGTCTACAGGAGGACTGAATACAGGAAGAAAAGGAAATAAAACATTTTTTAGCTATTCTCCAGTATTTATTTATGATCTGTATGGGACATGGATGTTAAAAATCATTAACACCCCTGGGAAGAGAGTGCCATGTCTCAAAACCCTAGTCCCTTTTGGAATAAGAAAGGCAGTAACTCCTATCCCACTGAAATGATAAGCAGCAATACTCTGCTCATCTCAGAAAAAGCACTTTCTCAAAATATCTCCTGAGAGGCTCTAAACAAAAAGCTGCAGCTTCCCCTCTCGCCTCCCTCCCATTGCTGTTTGCTCTATGTACACCAAAGGCCTTCGTTTCCACCTTAATGCACATGTACTAAAGCTATTTTTGGCCAAGAGTGACGTGGCTTTGTTTGCATAACTGGGTTCCCACCTCATGATCTGCCGCTCTAATAGGTTGCAAAATAATAGCAGGAAAATATCCAATTCCTCAAGAAGTGCTTGTAAAGTTTGGTTTGCCCTTATTTAAGGCTAAAACAAAAAAATAAGGGAGGGGGGGGGAGAAAAAAAATCTTGCTGCAGAATTAATTACAAAATGCTTCAGCAAGATGTAAAGCAAATTATTCAGTGATGAGTAGCTGGGATGCAGGGATTTAATTCTGCTCTGTTTTGGGTGAAAGAGCATCAAAACAGGAAAGACAAAACAAAACTCACACAGGAAGATAACCATTTTACACAGTGGAGTTTGAAACACTCCAGCCAGATCCACTGCAAAGCTGGTTTGGAACAACTCGCATCAACCCAAAATATCACCCATAGGAAATGCAAACTTATCACTGATGGGTAAAAACAAAAGCAGAGCTCAAAATAGCAGCATTTCAGATGAAGCGGGTATGTCAGTTGGGCTACTCTCAGCTGTCAAAGCCAAGCTGCAAGCACAGAGCTCTCCTGAGGAATTGTTGCTATTTGTCCAGTGTTAAAAGTGAGCTATCTTAGAAGAGAGAGATGGCCCTAATAAAGATTGTAAGGAAATAAATCATGCCTACAAAATGATCCAACCATGAGGTCGCCTTGTCCAGTCTCCAACTAGTGCCAAAAGACAGAGTCCATTCCTATACCCACAAGCAAAGTGCTGTAAAAGTGGGACCAAACGTTCTCCTAATCTGCACATCCAACCCCCGAGCCAGGAGAACCGACTGCTTCTGCTTCAGCACATCCTTGTTTTGAACGTACCGGTGCTTCAGGTTCTTGTCTCACCTGCACAAATCACTGAGCTGCCAGAGATGGGAGGAGAGTCTAGAAACGTCTTTTTTACCCCATACTGAAACAACACACCTGGGAGCTTCGGTCCCAGCGCTGGCTTGGCTGATCGTGCTGCGTTGTACATCAGCAGGGGAATTACCCAGCAAGTGCCCCAGAGTGCGACTGCAGCGAAAGCGCCTGACAGACACTGCTTGGCAGGCCTGAGGAGACTAAACAACAGACCCGCCTGCAAAAGACTGCATTAGCTACTCAACCATTGCATGGAGCCGCTGTGGAAGTGAAAGCCTTGCAGTGCAGAGGCACTGGAAGTCTCCCAGAGGTGCTCTAGCCTGCAGTGGCTCACACAGCTGAACATCTGGGAGTCATCGCTCCCAAGAACCTCCCACAAGACAGTTTCTTTCAGCATCACGCTCTGCACTTCTAGGAACACAGCCATCACTGCCAAGGCACCTGAGTGCATCACTGCTACAGGGAAGGCTTGATTTCCCGTTTGCTTTTAGTTTTCCTGCTTTCTAGAGGACATCACCTGACTGCAGCTCATTTAAGTGCCCAGAAGACAACTGCCACAAGGCAGCCCTGTCACTGCTTGGCAACATGCTGCTCACTATTCAGTTCAGTCCCTTCCCCAACATTATGCATGACATATGACTTGACCTACCCACTTCCACATCTAAATATCTCTGAGACACCAAGTACCCTGACAGCATAGCAAGTCCCCTTAAAAAAAAGTCACTAATCATTGTCTGGCTGCAGTGGGACCTGCTTGTTCCTCCAGGCAAAGCCAAACTCACCTAAAAATCAAGAGATGGAGAGCTGAGGAACACCCATAATACAAAGGGCAGTGGTGGAGTTATTTCTGCTTTTAGATATGCAAGTTCTTGTACAAGGAGGAGTATAAAGGGGAATCATTCAGTACTGACTCATTCCTCTTGGAGGAATCTGCTTCTTGGGCGTCCCACTCCAGTTGTGGCTTACAGCAGGACTTCTCTGGCTCCAGCAATTATTTTGCTTTCATTTCCCTCACCTTATCAGGTATGGCATCACCGGGGAAAAACTCCCTGTGTCTGACATCACCACACAAAGCAACAGCAGACAAGCAGAACTGCAAAAGACACCACTTCATTAGCAGGTAGATTGCAGGAAAATGCATCTTGACCTGGGAAGCGGCCAGTGCTCAAGCAGCTCTCCACATTAAGCTAAGTTAAATCTCCTGCTGAGGCCGAGTGCCCAAAGACAACTCCACAGGCAGTCCCCACCAGCCGCAGGCTTGGCGTCCCTGACAAAGGGATGGCTTCTCTGATGCTGGCTAATGGATGTTGAGGCTCTGTAACCTCCCCCACTCTTCAAAGGATCCTGCTGATGCAGTCTGGCTTGGCCTTGTGATGGCAAAAAGCATTTAATACTGGGAAGAGCAGCTGTTATTCGTCTTTATTCCAGGTGCACGGGAGGGCAACCACTGGCCCCACCATACCAGATGGAGCTAACGCAAAACATCTATTCTTGTTCAGATAAGACTGATCTCAAGCTTTTTGTGCAACAGGATAATGTATTTAGATGTTAGAGGCTGAAAGAGATTTATTAGGGAAATTATTCTCTACATTCTGTGCAGTCCATTAAGAGATGAAGTTTTCCTTGATTCATCGAGGAGCTCATTGCAGGCCACGTGATTTCACTAATAAAATACTAAAGTTCCCTTTGCAGCTTCTCATGCTGTTAATTTTACACTCCTCCTTCTCCAAGTACAAGCACAGTGTTGGGTTAATGTCCTAAGTAGGACAAAACCAGGGACAAACTTAGACCCTTTATTCCTACCTGTGGTACTAGGTAGCATCAGCTTGTTACCCAAACCCTACTTGAGCTTCTTGCTTTCAAAACGCTGAGTAAAATCCAGCCACAGTAACTGCACCTTCCCAGCAAGCCCCAGATTTTCACATGCCACTCAAAGTATCACAGCAGCATGGGTAGGTGCACTGTATTTGATTTTTTAATGAACATATCGCTCTTACATTACGTAAGTATCATCAAATTAAGAGAAGGGGGAAGGAGCACAGGAGGTGGTCCCAGATCTTCCTTCCAGGCCACCAATGGAAGCAAATCACCAGCTCTGGACACAGCATGGAATTGCACCCAGCTCACACCACCACAGGCATAGGACAGCCCTCCCACCTCCTCACTGCAGCTCACCAGCACAGGAGCTGAAGGGAATCACCCTTGGCTATGCCAGTCCGATAATGCAATGAAGTGCTTCAGGTCTCAGCTCTTAGAGTACTGGGAGCCACAAACATGGGAACTGCTTCTCCTTCACTCCATGACAAGTTTCTGGAGGTATTCACCTCAGGGGTGACCAGTGGCTTGAGCAGCACTTCTGTATGGGAGATGCATTTCAGAATCACACCTCAGCAGCTATAGAAGAGATTTTGAAGCTATGACCTGTGCTTTTGCCTCTCCCTCCCAAATTTAGCTCCTTTTCAGCTAAATACTGGTGGCACTGCAGTGGCCTTGAATCACAAATGCAGCCAGAGCTTAGGAAGCACTACAAAAGCATTTGTTCCAATATTTACTCAGAGATTTTTCATGCTACACCTACCACGGCTTTAGTTTATTGAGAACATAGTGCACTGGGGAAGGGCAAACCACACGGAGTCTATACCACTGCCAAGCAAAATGTCATTAAGGTTTTAGCAATGCAACACAAATTGAGTTTACATTAAAGCCTCTTTTGTATAAACCATATTCCAGAGTGAAACACAGTGACAGAGCTGAGTAGTGAGTCCAAGCAGAGCAATCAAGGTGCAACTGAGCAAAGGGAAAAGGATCCATTCCCAGACGCTATTTCAGATGACAGGGCGCTTCATTTGAACTACAGAGGAGGTGATTATGTTCAGTCACCATTACACATGCATTTGAAGCTCTGTAGGATGCAGCTGCACAGAGAACACTCCAAGGTCCAACTGCACTATAAAGACCACCATGACCTGGAAGTTGAGATTCTTAATATAGGCTTACACAGGAGCAGCCGAGATCCTGTTCTAAGTCTGGGACTTCAAAGCTCTCTCTTGTGCTACCCAGAACAGACACCCACAACTCAAAAGTTCAGCATTTCAGGCTTCTCTTCCCTGTAAGGATTCATGCTCACTGGAGCCCTGTCTGTCCCCAGGCACGGTGGGGAAACACCCATGCTATGGCACTGATGGTATACTGCCTAAGTCATCGAGGTTTATGTCCCCCCAGCACCCATATGTTAGTTCTTAGCAAGACAAAGCAAGCAGAGCACGCTTCATCTGTGAGTATTGCTCACACTTCTGGTACTAGGAATCCTAAAGTGTATTTTGCACTAACATTCCACACAGTCACTGGAAAGCAAGTTCAAAGCACAGTCCACTCAGGCGAAATGGATGCAAGTGGGTTTAGGGATGACCTAGAGTTCTCTGGAGATTCTACACATTCATTCAGCATATTCTGTGCACTGACCAGTTCATAAACTACATCAGATTAGACACATGAGACCTCAGGTGATGAAAAGGCAGCCCACCACTGCAAACCCCACTAACACAGAGATCCTCACTGAGCACACACAGACATACGGGGACCACATAACCCCACTGGACAGTCTGAGGCTCTGAGACAGGGCCATCAGGATCTGTCAGCCTGGATTGAACTGCTGTTTCCTCCTTGAATGAGCAAGCCACTTTTTACTTCTTTTTTATTACCACTACCACACAGAGTTTTTCAGAACTTGGAAATAAAACATTTATAAATGCCTAAGAGTGGCTTCATGGAGGAAAGCAGTTGAAAAATCTATATAAAAATTATAGAGCACTGCTAAGTAGAGCAGCGTAATTGGTTTATCAAGAGATAAAACAACTCCCTCCCCAAAATATACAGAACAGAGAGACCCTGCCAGCAGAAGTACTGAATGTTTAAAATGAGGAAAGAAAGATTAAAAGAGGATGCATTTTTCTGGCAACCCTCCAAATGTGCATATAAACCTCCCATAACCAGAGCACTGATATTTAAACTAATTAGCACCAGGAAAGCCACGGGACTGTGCTCTTCTATCAGCCTGGTCACATGGACAGGACTGAGAAATGCCTATATTACATACAGCTCACGTATCAGAATGCAGCAGTCCCCAGTCCCTACCACAACCCCTCCCTCCCCCAGAGCAGCAAGGCAGGAGAAGCCTGGTGCAGGACACATTTCCAATAGGAAAAAATAAAATAAAATAACCCTGCTAAACAAAATGCTCACTCAGCACTATGCTGCAAGATAAAAATAGAAAGTAGAAGAGCTAGTACTGAATATCAAGCAGCATTCCCTATTCATTGCTGCACAGTGTGGGCAAGAGAGAACCAAATCAACCTTCCTTCCTCTCTGTTCTCTTGGAGGCTGCAGAGTGTTTGAATTTCCTATCCCTTCTAAACAAGCCAGGAGGGAATTAGCTCTGGGGAGCTGCAGACTCGTGCATCCACCATCACTGCGATGGCAACCCCCTACCAGCCTCTCAGAACAGCTCATGACTTAAGAGAGAGGACAGGCTGGGTTGGTGGGTCTTCAGCAAATACCTACCACCTTTGCACAGCAGGGCTGCCTTTTAAAGTGCTGGGGGTATCCAAGGAGCTGGCTGTCATGCAAAGTTTCCATTCTACCCAATTAGACAGTGGTTTCCTCCAGCACATAAATTTGTGCTTTAGTCCCTTGTACAAGAGCACACAGGACAGGACAGGGGAAAAGGTGTGGACAAGAGGAATGTTTGCAGTCATCATGTACAAGCCTCTGTACATGGAGAGGATGGTTCCCATAGTATGGATGGGCTCAGTCCCCTTCTGGACTACATCCCCACAGCATTTGTCTGTGGAAAGACATGAGATGGCTTAGACTATGCAGTTAACTAGAAGCAACAAGTTGCTCCATAAATAGCACCAGAAGCTAGGGGTCAGAAGGAAGCCAGCCCAGGATGGGACTGTCATCCTCTGCTTCTGCTGTCCAGACCATAAAACATCTCCCAGAATTGCTCTGGGGCTGCAGAAAGTAATTAATTTCTTCCCTTGTCCATTGTCCCCAGGGATCAGCCAGCTGGCAGGACCTGCCTGAGGGTAAATCACTGAGACATGACGGATGTCAAGGGCCCTGCCAGAGCTAGGGCAGCCTTTCAGGTCACTCTCTGGGATTTTGGCAGTCAGCTGCAGCAAAGCCTGCAGTTTTGGGCACCTTGAGGTCCTGTGTACATTGATCTTGATTGTGCCAAACTGCTCCCATGAAAGCAAAGGCTCTGAGCTACCCAAGTGCTAAAACAAATTGGCTTGCACATAAACTGTTTGATTCAAAGTTTTCTCCAGGAGAAAGTGCACTTCTGAAAAAAAAAACAACTGAAATCTTTTCAAAGTTGACTCAGTTTGACCCTATTTACTTTTTTCCTGCTTCTTGAAATTAGGAGAGAAATCAAAAATTATTACAAGGCTCTAGATGCACCACCCTCTGGTGCTTCAGTTTTCTTATCCCCACCTATGAAGGAGGATGTAGAAAATACCTAAAGCTTGTGCACAGCTTTGCAGACACTCCCTTGGTAGCACAGCTTGGAAGCAGAATCATAGAACCATGGAATCTCCTGAGCTGGAAGGGACCCATAAACCCCATGGAGTCCAACTCCTGGCTCCACACAGGCCCAGCCAGGTCAGAGCTGGCACTGAAGGTATCATTCAGATGCTTCTTGCCCTCAGCCCAGCTCAGGGCTGTGACCCCTTCCCTGGGGAGTCTGTGGCAGCATCCGGCCCCCCTCTCAGGACAGAACCTCTTCCTCACACCCAGCCAAAATAGGTTGATGGGAGAAGAGAGCCACGAGCAGTAAGAGAAAGCACAGGTGTGTGTGCACACACGAGCTCTCTTTGGATGGAGATGAGATGCAGCCCAGGATTAGACACTTAACTCTTCTCTTCTCTCCCTTTCTGCTACCACCACTTAGTTCTGCAACTGCATTTTGTCATCCCTGCTGCCTGGACAGATGGATTCAGGTGCAGCCAGCTGCAAAACGATGGACACTGTTATCAGATGTGACCAACAACAGTGAGAAACAGTCCTGACAAGGGGGATTCCTCCTTGGGCTTAGGATCAGCCTATCAGCCCAGACTTCGGGGTTTGTAGGGAGTAGAGAGACACCATTCCGCAGGGAAAGGCAGGGAAAGGCAGGGAAAGGCAGGGAAAGGCAGGGAAAGGCAGGGAAAGGCAGGGAAAGGCAGGGAAAGGCAGGGAAAGGCAGGGAAAGGCAGGGAAAGGCAGGGAAAGGCAGGGAAAGGCAGGGGAGGGGAGCACTGCACAAAGAACAAACAGCCTCTGAGCACTCAGCTGCTCACCAGCAACTCTGCATTTTTGTATGACATGTGGTGGTATCAATGCTCTTTCTGCACAACCACCCAGATCTCTGCAAGGGCAATGATGACACCAATATCACTATGCTTGATGCTTTGTTACTCTCCTCTTGCTCTCTCTCCACCTCACACATTCCCATTCAAGATGGAAATCAAGCACAGTTCCTGCAGAAACGTGGCCTCTGGTTCAGAAGTATAAATCACTTCTTCTTCCTGTGCTAGTTCTGCCACCTGACTGGGCAGCAGCTGTCAGTGAATGCACATGATGGGAGACACCCAAACCCACAAATCTTATCTCAAATTTATAAATCTTGCCAAAGAACAAGTTTCTTTCTGGCAAAGAGATGATATACAGACCTGGAGATCTTCACTCAGCTTAGGGCAGAGGCACCAGATGAATTTTCCAGCACTGCTATTGTGAACCACAATTATATATGCTACTATTTATCTTGCTCTTCCAGCACTTAAAACAGAACCTCTGATTTATAAATCCCAGCACAGGTTCTTACACCTGCTTATTCACCATAATTCAGGGTGAGGAACAAGCTGCCTAATGGCAGCACTGAACACTCTGAGGGTGTCTTGATCAGCACCAAAACCAATTCTCTGTCCCAGTGATGCACAGGTCTTTAGCAAGCCCATGTCTGAGCCAAACACAAGATAGCTCTCTGTGCTCATGAGGAGCTTTTTTCTCTTTCCAGTTCCACAGCCTTCCTAGATACCACCACTGGAGAAGCAAAGTTCCCTAACTAACCCTTCTCAAACTTCAGCAGTATTTTTGCTCTGCTGAAGTTTCAGTTTTTCCCCTGCCTTAAGCAAGGCTCTCCTTGCAACCCGAAACAGGCCTGGTTATACTGAGATGACTCAGGATACAGACTGTGTTGGTTCTCTTGCACATTCAGCAGCAATACTATGTCAAAACAGAGCAGCCCCTCGATCTCCATGCTAGGCCTGAAGGACAGCCATGAAGGCTGCAAAACATACAGCTCCCATTAGGAGATTAAGAAAGTGTTTGCTCAATTAAGGCAGACCAAACGTATCCAGGCACTGGTTGGCACCAGATCCTGATGACATTCTGAGGCAGGGCTTGGGTACTGTACTACAGGCTACTTCCTTGCTGTAACAGCAACTCTGCAGCTGCCTGCTTTTATTCTGACCTGGAGGACAAACCCACTCTACTGGATTTTGATCATTTTATCTTCCAGGAGCTTAGATATTCAGCACATCTGTAAAGAAGGGAGAGAAAAGGAAGGGCTGAGCTAGTCTACTTGTTCTCTGATTTGTACCTCAGCCTACAGAATAACAGAAAGTAAAGAGAATTGATGGAGATGGCATTCCAGAAATCACAAGTGACTGAAATACCATCTGTCCCATCCTTGAAAGTGTTCCCTGGAAGCCACCCCCCAAGGCGAGCAGGCTGGAGAAGTCAGTCTCTTTGTGCCAACTTACTGCTTCTGTGATGGAGAAACACGACACTGAGGCCAGGTCCTCCTTGGAAATTACATTTCAGGCAGGCAGTCCATCAGATATGAAAGGGAAAATGAATACACTAAAGGACTGGTAAGGAAGGACAGTAATGGGGAGGGAAAGAGCAATACAGACACAATCACAGAAGGCCAGTTCCCCCTCTTGATTCCAGCAGGGAAATTCTTGGCTCCCTGATCATCCTTTGTCTGTCCTAGAGGAACAATAAGGGCTAAACCTCTTCTGCACTACTCACTAGAAAACTCTATTTGCATCACATTAGTTGCCAGTTAGCAAATCTATTGGGGTCTGGAGAATTCAGAGTCTTGTATGTTGGGTACCACTGAAGCCAGACTCACAAATTGTATCAATCTGAGCCAAGACCATGGAGTAACCAAGGTCTCCAGGCTTCACATGCACAGCACCACATAGATGAAAAATAACCACACACACAAGCAAGGAAGCACATGAGACAAATGGTACAATTTCTGCCATCTTTTCTAGATTTTTCCCAGAGAAAGACACAGACATCCCCAGGCCCACAACAGTTCCCCTGCCAGAAGCATTGTTCATACTTTTTTTAAAAAGTGGATAGTTCTTAGATTTGCAAAACACTTTGGAAAAGAATTGGTGACATGAATTCATCACCAAGATGGTGCTGGTAGCAATTCCAAACCCAAAGGACACATAGTTAAAAAGGGAAGGGCGGGGGAAGAGGGGGAAATCCTCAAAACCACAGAGCACATCAATAGGTGATCTGAAACATCACAGATCTGAAACACCACCTGCAAGGAATGCTCAAAGAAATGAGAGGCCCAGTGCCTCCATTAGACCATAAAGCCTCCGATCTACACTGAAGGGAAATCCAAAGGGGAAAGGATAACGCACCTACTCTTTTATTGAAGGGAAATCCAAAGGGGAAAGGATAATGCACCTACTCTTTTATCATGCTACAAAAACAATCTAATAAAACAACCCCATCTGAAGGCACCACAGATCCAGGAAGCAATTAGCGAAGCACGTTATTAGTTTCCAAGGCCAAACATGCAGCAGGTAAATCCTCCCCCTGAAGCAGGCAGAGGCATATTTCAAACACCACCTTACCCTACTGATCTGCAGCTTCTCAGCTCCAGGCTTGAAGAGGTTCCATCGACGTCCACCGTTCCTGCAGTTCCCGCGCACCTTCAGAGTCTTTGAAGCCTGTTCGTTCTCAGCTGCCAGGAGAAAATCCACAGGAAGGGGAAAAAAAAAGGAATGACAAAAGATAAATGCTGTGCTTTAGCTCAGGCTGGGGGCGGAGGCTGTGCTTTTAAATGAAAGAAACAAAATTGTTTGCAAGAGACTCATTCAACCTCTTCTTTAGAAAAAGAGAGCAGAGAGTATATTTAGGTGCTTTACTCAGTGCTCTTGGGATACAAGAAAAATAGTGCAGCTTGGATACTACAAAACTGCAGGCATAAACTAAGAGCCAAGAGCCAAATGCAGAAGTGGTATAAAGCAGGTGGGGTCAGACAAGCTGGGTGTGAAGCCAGAGCGCTCTCCCAGGAGCATCAGGCAGCACAAGAGCCTCACCCGCATGCACCAGGATTAAATGTGCAGTAGCTCCTTGGGTCGGAGCTGCTAACAGCACCTCTGCAGTTTGGACCTACAGAAATCTCAGCTTTACAGTCATCGTGGCCTGTATGAGGCAATGCCTTGAAAAAGAAAGAGCTCCTTCAATTTACACGGAAAACATAAATGGAAAACTCCATAAAAGCTGGGTGGTTTGGGTTTAGTTTTTTTTCCAAAGAAACTGGGCTACTTCTCACCTCAAGCATTTTGGGCTGATCCCTCACAGATGCAAGCCTGATCTAGCTTTAAACAAGCTATACCACTTACATCAGAGCTCTGCCTGGCCTTACAGATGGTATATACCCAAGCACAAAACAGCTTTGCAAAGAGGCAAATGGTGGAGGAGAGCTGGCAACTCACCTTTCAAAATTAAGCTCTGCTTTTTCTAATCAACCCAAATTTTCAGCTCCCCAGGCTACCCCTCTCTTTGTGGGGTGAAGGTACCATTCTGTGCAGAACCAAGGATTCTCTCTCCTACATCTGGCAAGGTTAGATTTTAATCCCTTCCTCTGTCGGACTCTTCACGTCCCCTAGCCTGGAGTGACAGCTGCTGGGAAGAAGGAAGCAGAGCTGAGCACCCCTCATGCCCTCACAGCAGCAGCCAGCACGGGCTCCTGTCAGGAGGTGCACATGGCCCAGGCAGTGCACGTAGACGTGCCTGCGTATGCCTACACACCCACATGGGTGTTGCCATCCCCTGGAGGTTTGTCATCCTGCTCATGGAGAAAGGCACCTACAGAAAACAGCCAAATTCTGGTGTTGTTCCCTGAAAGATGCCTAACACTCGTTTGCTTTTCCTGGTGCACAGGCAGAGAGGTCTGAAACCAGGTAACAACAGGGAAAGAGTCCCAGGCTTTGGGAGAGCAAAGACCCACACCCCAGCTCCTGCAGTTTGGGTCCCCTTTACCTTATAGGGGCAAAACATGCACACACACACACATGCACACTACATGCTCCTTACCCCCAAATTGGGGTGGGGAGGGGGACTCTGTTCTGCCCAGGACAGCAGCAGAGAGTTGTGCAGCAGAACTGGGACCCTGCTGCAGCCCTGGCATGGCTGGGTGGGCAGCAATCCTGATCGTTGCTGGGAGAGAGGTTGCAACTGAGCCCTATTTCCCGAACGCCGTGCTGACGCAGGCAGCTGCTGTTATTTTTAGCAACGCTCGTTTCACTTTCTAGACTCACAGAGAATCAAGCTGCAGTGTGAGTGCTGATTATAGCAGGAGGCTGCTCCCAGGCTCCAGAGGCAATGTGCCCATATAGTAGCACTCAGGAGCAACGTGCAGTACTGCTCACATTGAGCTGTGCGTGTGACTCCCCATGTGCTAGAAACGCGTGCACCCCGAGAGCAGAGCCAGCAATTAAAGAGGCAGCCCCTTGGCCTTTTTCTTCTTAGTTCTTCTTAAGCCTGATGTGCTGCCACCATCCATTAGCTACCCAGATCCCTGGTGTGCTCCCTCCCGAGCGATGCCAGCACAGCCTGGCAGCACTCCCACACTCCTGCTAAATCACGGGATTCTTGGTGTTAGGATCCTGTCAGGAAATAATTTCCTTACTCTAATTATCAATCTTTTTAATTAGAGGTTCGAAAAATGATGTCATCTATTCAATCAACAGCCTATTTACCTGCCAACACAAGACCCTTCCAGCAAATACATTCTGCAGTGCTTTCTCTAGCAGCATTTTGAGCAAGACAAATGCAGAAGATAGCTCATCAGAGTCTTTGGCTCATGAGATTATCATCTTGATCAGGAAGAGTACCCAAGCATAAGAGGAAAAAACAACCTCACTTCTTGCTGTGTTTCCAAACAAACATCAGACTTGAGTTGTGATCTCAGTATCCATCACCACTTGCCACCTCCAAATGGCAAGTGCTCACAACAGAGGCTGGTGAGAGGACAGAAAGCCAAGAGGATACAATCAAATGAAAACTCACACAGAAGTTGCTCAACAGCTTTCACACTCTATCTGTTCATCTCCTTGTCACCAAGGCTGCGTGCTCAGAGACATTAAGGAGAGAATAAAGTCCTATTTCATAAATACACTGTATACAAAAAGATCTTAGCTAGCAAGAAACTCCTTAGCACGTGGCTATCAGAGCTCCCTCACCTGGCTCCAGGGTTGTACAGACCACAGACACAAGCCACATTTTTGGGTTTTCAACCCATAGTGCCCTTAGGTTGCTCTACAGGACAGGTGACACCAAAAAACCCACTGAAACCAAAAGACACCTCAAAGCTACTCACCACGTCTTTTGAGCAAGTGCTGCATGCGTCCTCCCACCTGGTCCAGCCCCATCGGAGTGCTCTGGGACAGGGGTTCGGAGCGACATCTCTCCACAAGGACTTTGAAGGGTGGTGCTTGTGGGGATGGTTGAGAAGGATGAGACATTGGCTGGTAAGAAAAGGGTAAGAGAAAAATTTTACTAATACACGTCAAACCTCAGCCAAAGCAATCACAGAACACACAGTACTAAATGTGGTTTTCAGGACAGTGCAACACCTCTCTGACTTTCTCACTGCAGTCTGTACCCTCTTAGTTTTTTTTGACCAAAAGATTAAACCTCACTGGCTCTGGTGTTGGAGTGCCCTAATTCCTACTGCACGGGACTCATACCTTGAATACAGCCCACTGTGTCCAACAGCTTCCAGGGGCACTTTGCCTCTGAGGCACTTCCAAGGCTAACACATTATAAAGATGTCCACCTCTGGTACAGCACTTTGTTTACCCTCATATTACCAAGTCCCAGCAGGAGTACACATGGGGAGTGAACAACATGGTGCTGAGGACCCAGTACTAGCTAAAACACCTCCGTCTGGCTTCACAACCTGCAGCAAGGGTTGCCTGCTTGCTAAGGGACAGAAAACCAGTAGCCGGAGATAATCTGTTTGGCAGGCTGGGGCCTCACCCACCAGCCCCATGCCACAGCACCCAAGCAATGGACCAGGCCAGGTCTGAAGATGGTGGCCAAGGTCAGCTAGACTTCAGCTGCAGTGATGAAGCAGGTCCAAGATAAAGCAGGTGAGTCCACTTACAGGTCAGGGTCAGGCCCAGTGAGAGTAACCAGGGTCAGACAATGTCCCGTGATCGCTGGGCAAGTCCCTGGTGGTGAGGCAGCTCCAACATCAAGCCGGGAAATCAGGTCCCAGGTTGGTGTCTGACCCAGCGGCCAGGCAAAGGCACACAGGTGGCTGAGCTGGAGGAAGGACTGAACACCCTGGGCAGAGCTTAAACAGACTGCCAGGCCCGTGGTGTGGTGTGGAGGCACCAGGTGAGACTGCTCAGGGTCCTTAACAGCAATTAGTGCATTCAAAGCACAGTGGGGGTAAACAGCTGGGGGCTTCAGTGGGCATTACTCAACTCAGTTGGGGCACACAGCCTTTGGTGGCTTAGAGGAAGCAGGACACCCTTATTTCTGGATTTTTTGCTAGGTTTCAGCCATCAGTCACCATGGGTGTCCATGTACAGCAATGCTCAAGAGACACATCAGAAGTGGAAAATGGAACAAGAGGATGTTTCAGAAAGATCTCCAGCATTTAAAAGACATAGTCATGGAGTTGAGCAAGAAGTTTGCAATGGTGATGCTTAGGAAAGCGGTCTGTGCATGCTCATCCAGCAGTGTAATCATAGGATCTGCCTATACTATTACAAAAATAAAAGTTATAAAGTCTTAAAATAAAGCTGGAATACCCATTAAGAACAATTCCTGCAAAAATCAAGAGTCTTCCTGATAAGAAGGTCCATGTAGAAGTGAATAAAATTAGTAACAGGATATCATTTTCCTCTGTCCCCAAAATCTTAACAGAACACTCCCTTCCAGGTATTTTCAGGTCATATAATGTCCCTTCCAATTCCATAAACAGAAGCCTACAGATGGTCTACAAAGAGGACAGGAGATGAATAAACATAACAGCAGTGCTATTATTGCTGTGCTGCTGGAGTCATCAGGAGGGTACAGAGAGCCTTCTGGGGAAAGAAAGGACTCTTCTGTGTAGATGGATGAATCACTTTGGTGGAACACATCGCTGCAAGAGAATGTATCAGACCCACTGACTGTCCTTCAAAAGCCGAGTCCTACATCACTTAACTGCTAACAGAAGTCTAACACAAATGCACCAACCCTCCTGCAGCGCAGTACTGTAAAATCCAGTCTCTTTATAAACACAGCTGCTCTTCTTTCAGGATACTTCCCACCCTACACCTTCTCCTGGTGGCTTCTGGTGTGCCTGGGGAGATGGACCTAGCTGCTTACAGACAGCCTGGCCTTGCTCTGTACCAAATCCACCAAGGGCCACTGGTTTCAGGCCATACTTCTGCTCTTTGTATTATACTTTACAAATTTTTCTAGGTCTTTTCCCAAAATACTGTTTCTGTAGCTTACTGTAGGACAAGAAACACATGTAATGTATCCCCCTGACCCAAATAGGTCCAAAGTCCTGCTACCATTGCTAAGAGGTTAGCTCCTAATCACATTGCCCATTAGTTCTCATGTTTGCTCTTCACAGCATTGCCCTTTGGACTAGAGCAAGGTCCCGAAGCACCCACTGCACACACCCCCAGCTGGGCACGATGCACTGAACAGGGTCAATCTGCCCCTTCCTCTGAACAGAAGTTACAGGGAGCCACCCCCAACACTCACCTCTACCCCATTTTCTCTCTAATGTACGTAGCGCCAACAGCCACCGTTGGGGTTTTTTCAGGTGTTACAGTGTGCCTCATCTCCAAGGACAACACAAATTACAGCCCTGGCCAGGTTTCAGATGATAGAAATGCAAGGATGGGACAAACCACAGCACTTAAAAGTGCTTTCTCATCCTCTGAAAATGCCCAGGTTTGGTTTTTAGCAAAACTAGAACAATTCTTTTTCCTGAATGATTCACAAAGTAGAAATTACCACAGTAGTTCCTCTGATAGTGGCCTGCTAACAACTGTGAAGGCAACACCTCTGTATCAGGAGCCTACCCAATATTACTCGAAGCAGTAAGATACTTGCAGTTGACTGAAGCACCCATAAAGTGGTCAAATATCCCCTTTATACCTCGACATTTGGTAACATTGAACCAAGGGATGGATTAGCACTTACAGGTAACTGGAGAAAAAACGTTGGACTTTCCCTCAACTTTTGGGGGAATTCAAATTTTTATTGTTGTATTTCAGGAGGAAAAGATCCTGAAAGAGACAGCTTGTACAGCCACATTTCACAGGATAGAATTTTCTTTTTTAGAAAATTCACAATTCAAACTCTTGCTTCTCATTTTATTCTCTGTGACATGTGACACTCTGGAAGTCTTGTATATAATCTAAAATTGAGACAAGAAATGAGCAGAAAAATCAGTTTACGAAGGTCAGGAGAAGAAAACTGGAGGAGCTCCTCACTGAGAGGCTTCTAGCCTCAATTAGAGACAGATTTGTCATATTTTCATGGCTGTGCTAATAACTGGGTGCTTCATATGGTTCAGTGTGTATCTGTCCTCAAGTCTCCAGCAGCCACAGTTTTCACTGATGTGCTATTATCTTTATTTACAGATGAAGAACGAAGTGGACAGGCTATAATTACCCCAAAGGCACAGTGGGAGTCAGTGGATGAGTTAAGATCTGATCTCCAAGCACCATGTCCAGTGATCTGGTACACTTCTCTTCCCTGGCTGACAGCTAGGAGGAGGTGAAAGTCAAAGAAAACCTTCCACCCAGAGCAGTTTCGGACACATCTTCCCTTTAGCATATACGCCAGCAATGCTCAGAGGTCCCAACTCATGCCACTGCTCTGATGGCCCCAAGGATGGCAGAAGCAGCCTACTGTAACTTTGAGGTTCAGAACCAGATGAAGACAAGATCCAACAAGCATTTTAAGAGAACATGTGGAAATCTGAATTATCCATGTGTTCAGTGGCTGGTTGTTATATATACATGTAAGCCTATCAGCTTTGCAAACTCAACCTGCCTTTCCCTGACAAGGCTAAAAATATGTTTCCAAAAAAAAACCCCAACCCCCGCTATACATGGCACTAAATATAGGTTTTAATTCAAGATTTTGCTAACACCTTGTGGTTATTAAAAATACAAAAATCTGAACAGCTTGGAGATAGGCTTTAGAGGTTTTGTCTCCACTAAAAATAAGATGATTGTCAGACATAACCATACTAAAAGCCATAAATACAAGGAATCTTTGTTCTGCAACTCAATCATACCTCGCTACAGATGGGACTATAGTGCTCTTACAGCAATGCCAGGATTTAGAAAGTAAAGTCCTGTTTCTTAATTTGGAAGGACTATGACGTCTTTGTAAGCAAAACTACCAGCAGTAGGCTGAGACACAACCCACTTTACTGCCAATAACCAGGAGATGAAGAGAGCTGTGAAGATCAACTCTCAGAAATATCCACTTCCCGGTCAGCATCGTTCAACAGAGCAGGGAGGGAAAAGGCAAATCAACTCAGCAGTGCCATTTCTGCCACTGCTCCAAACCTGCGCTGTAGCAAAGAGGCAATAAAAGAACCTCAAGTCATTATGAGAACTTGTTGCACTTCACTTGCAATTTCTCATCAAACACAGAAAGAAGAAAGTTGCTGCATCTTCCTCTTGTGAAAAGGCACTTGGAGCTGCTGCCCTAAAGTAAAACTCCAAACGTGTGGGAGGATCCGAGATGTGCCCCAGCTATCAGCCCCCAGATCTGGAAACACTCTGGTATGTGCACACTAAGGCAAATCAGTAATCCTGCACTTCCAGTTAGACCCACCACACAGGGCAAGTCTGGGATTTTCCCACACAGCAACACAGTATGCGGGCATCACAGACCCCAGGAACACCATGGAAGCACCAATCCTGGCCCTTGAGTACAGGCCGCTCACAGTGTTACCATGCTCCACAACGGGAAGCGCCTTTACGGCACCAGGGCAGGCTGGCTCCTAAGTACCGGGCTCAGAGGAATCATAGAATCATAGAATGGCAAGGGTTGGAAGGGACCCCAAGGATCATAGAGCTCCAACCCCCCTGCCACAGGCAGAGCCACCAACCTCAGGCCTGGATCTACACAAGGTTGCCCAGGGCCCCATCCAACCTGGCCTTGAACACCCCCAGGGCCGGGGCATCCATCACCTATCTGGGCAGCCTGTTCCAGCCCCTCACCACTCTCTCTGTAAAAACCTTCCCCCTAATATCCAATCTAAACCTTCTCTCCTTTGGCTTTAATCCATTCTCCCTTGTCCTGCCATTTATCTGCCCTTTTAAAAAGTTCATTCCCCTCCTGTTTATAATCTCCCTTCAGGTACTGGCAGGCTGCAATGAGGTCCCCCCACAGCCTTCTCTTCTCCAGGCTGACCCACCCCAGCTCCCTCAGTCTCTCTTTGTAGGGCAGGTGCTCCAGCCCTCTAATCATCTTTGTAGCCCTCCTCTGAACCCTCTCCAACAGTTCCACATCTTTCTTGTACTGGGGACCCCAGATCTGGACACAGTACTCCAGATATGGCCTCACAGGGCAGAGTAGAGAGGGACAATCACCTCCCTGTCCCTGCTGGCCCCCCCTCTTCTGATGGAGCCCAGGATACCATTGGCCTGGCGAGCTGCAAGAGCACACTGCTGGCTCATGTTAAGTTTCTCATCCACTGTGACACCCAGGTCCTTCTCAGCAGGGCTACTCTCAAGAAGCTCTTCTCCCAGTCTGTATCTATGTCTGGGATTCTTCCGGCCCAAGTGCAACACCTGACACTTGGCAGTGTTGAACCTCATTAGGTTCACCCGGGCCCATCTTTCCAGATGTGTGAGGAACACACTCAACATCTGTGACCAGCCACTGTGATGCTGAGAAGGGATGGTGATCAGACAGGGCTCTGAAACCAAACCGGCTGGGAAACCCAGGGCATCTCATGTCAGCCTGGCACCTCATCCCACAGGAAGAACACTTCTTGTACAGGTTGTCATGAGGAGTAGTCAGCATGGATTCACCAAGGGAAGATCGTGCTCAACCAATCTCATAGCCTTCTATGATCTCATCACCGGCTGGGTGGATGGAGGGAGAGCAGTGGATGTCATCTACCTTGACTTCAGCAAGGCTTTCCATACTGTCTCCCATGACATCCTGATAGCAAAGCTGAGAGAGTATGGGATAGATGAGTGGACAGTGAGGTGGGTTGAGAATTGGCTGTTGGACCGAGCTCAGAGGGTCATGATTGGTGGAGCAGAATCTGACTGGAGGCCTGTGAGCAGCGCTGTTCCCCAGGGCTCGGTGTTGGGTCCGGTCCTGTTTAACATCTTCATTGATGACCTTGATGAGGGAACAGCATCCACCCTCAGCAAGTGCCAATGATACAAAGCTGGGAGGGGTGGCTGACACACAGGACACTGCGCTGCCATCCAGAGACCTGGACAGGCTGGAGAGCTGGGCAGGGAGAAACCGGATGAGATTCAACAAAAGCAAGTGTAGAGTCTTTCATCTGGGAAGGAATAACTGCTTGGATCAGTACAGGCTGGGGGTGACCTGCTGGAGAAGAGCTCTACAGAGAAGGACCTGGGGGTCCTGGGGGGTGACAGGTTGGCCATAAGCCAGCAGTGTGCACTGGTGGCTAACAGACCCAATGGGATCCTGGAGGTCATCAAGAGGAGTGTGGCCAGCAGGTCACAGGAGGTGATCCTCCCCCTCTACTCTGCCCAGGTCAGGCCTCACCTGGAGTATTGTGTCCAGTTCTGGGCTCCCTGGTATAAAAAAGACAGGGATCTCCTGGAAAGAGTCTAGAGGAAGCTACAGAGATGATGGAGGGCCTGAAGCATCTCCCCTGTGAGGAAAGGCTGGATGAGCTGGGGCTGTTCAGCCTGGAGAAAAGAAGACTAAGGGGGGACCTTATTAATGTTTATAAATATCTTAAGTATGGGGTGCAGGGGGAATTGGCCAGCCCCTTTTCTTTGGTCAGTGGGGACAGGACAAGGGGCAATGGCTGCAAGTTACAGTATAGGAAGTTCTGCACCAACATGAGGAAGAACTTTTCCTCCAGTGAGGGTGAGGGAGCCCTGGAACACGCTGCCCAGGGGGGTATGAAGTCTCCATTTCTGGACTCATCTGGACGCCGACCTGTGCAATATGAGCTGGGGAGCTGCTTTGGCAGGGAGGTTGGACCTGATGATCTCTTGAGGTCCCTTCCAACCCCTGTGATTCTGTGATTCTCAAGCCTGTAGAAATATTATTTTCACACTTCTGGAAATCATCTGTCAGAAAATGGCAGATTCACAAAAACAACTGGTGTCTACGTGCAACCACCAGAGCCAACACCAAACTGCAGCCTGTAAACCTTCTGGAGGTAAAATTCAAAATCCTTGGGAAAAAAGAGAAGACTTTCTGTCCCGTAAAAATAAACTTTTATTTCGCAAATAAGCCAGCAGAGGGCATAGAAAGACTGCGGTGAGAAACCCTCTGCTCATTCACTGCAGAAGTGACACAAGCCAAAATGGTCTGTGGTGCCCTGTCCCGGTGTATGTCCCTGAGCCAAGCAGGAAGGATCTCTCTGACAGTAATAACCCTAAAAACTCTCAACCGATGCCTGTACTATAAAGTCAGATGCATATTTTGCAACCTTTCCCCATGTCATTCCCAAAGGACGTATCAAATCCCCCAGAAGCCCTATCCAAGGACACATCATGTGTTTTGAAACCCTGATGGAAAAGCTGGAATTACAAAGCAGTCTATGTGGTATTAAATCTTCCTTCCACCTAAGCACCACCTCAAGCTTCTGGAAGAGGTCAAATACAGCTTCTGGGGCTATGCCTGACTCCCTGGAGCAGCTTTCTCCCTGTTGGGATGCTGCAGTGTTTTTAGAGGAGGCATGAGGATAATTCACTTCAGTGGGGACACAGAAAACAAAAACTTTATATAGTTTGCAGCTGTCCAAAGTCTATTAAAACCTCCTTATCATCTTTCAGTTCACTTCTCACATCTACCTCTCAAAATCAGGAAGGCACTTACATTCCAGAGTTACAGCAGTGTGTATAGTGAAATCAGCGATTCATTTCCCATCAACAATCTACTTTGACCTTTACTGTTGCTTTTGAGTCTTCAAAATATTTTAATCCCCACTGCTTCACAAAAACAATTTGGGATGGGGTCTGAAAGCAACTAGGCAGGGAGACAGTTTAAGAACTAGATAGTTTTCTCCCTTTTTCTACAGCTGCTCTCTAAAATGCTACTGCAATGCCATTTCCTTTACAGCATACAGAACAATTCCTATTAAGCTGTTACTTGCCTATGACATCACTCAGCTCCTGCCCAAAGTCATTACAATTTTAAAAGGCAAGATTAGGAAAGGAAGAAACAGGGGCATTGATCACTTGAGACTACAGCTGAACAGATTTGCTACAACATTAGGACCAGTGCAAACGTGTGGGTCCCCTAAGTCCCACTTATGTAGCATCCTTCGTGCTACATCTGCTTCAATCTCTCATATCCTCTCATATCCTCTGAGAGCCTCAGTGAGAACCGGTGCTTTTGTGCTCTTTGTGGGACAGTGTGTGGGTTGTTTTGAAAGTATCTGCTTGAGCTAGTTCTGCTCTCCTCTGCTAGACCACTTTAAAACCACCAGAAAGCTCGCTTAGACCAGCTGACCAAGCCAAGCTATCCCACTTCAGTAGCACCTTCTCTCCACTTGTGGTTGAGCATTTCACTTGAATTACAAATCCTTCAGTTAATGCAGAGCAGCCTGGAGTGGAGGCAGGAGGGCCAACAACTGTCTTGGGGAACAGGTGCCAGCAAGGAGCTGGATTTAGCCCTAAACCAGTAAGAGGCTGGAGTCTGCTGCTACTGTCATGCTCAGACTGAAGTTATTCCACTTGTATGTTTATTTTTGGTACAGCGTTTCCGAGTACCACTCCCTGATGAGAGATAGGCAAGCAAATCCCTTGGGTGTCTCAGGACATTTGTTACTGGAGCTCCCGGTGGACTCTCTCAGTCCACTCCCATCCAAGAGTATCCCTCCTTTACCCTCTTGATTGCTCTGGGTTTCCTACTGCTGCCAGATCACTGTGTATTTCTAAATCTCTAGTGCCGAGTTGCTGGGATGCAGAAGGTGCTTTTCCAAACCAGGACAGGCTATATGCTTCCCTTCCATCCTGCTGCTGGCTCTGCCCAGTGAGGCAGCAGGCCTTCCGTGCAGCCGGAAGCCCGGAGGTTGTACCGCTATCGCCACACTCGACGGGAACTTGGGGGAGGTTTCCTGTCCGGTTATCTCAAGCAGCATATTTAAGTTTCTTAGTAATGTTTGTAAGCTGCAACAGCTGAGCTGGGCCCTACTGCATCTCCTGTTCACACAGCTGACCTGGGAAATCACTCAGATTTTTCCCAAAGAGCTCTGTGATTGGGCATGCATCCCTTGCCCTCAGCTAGCAGAGATGTGGCTGCTCTGGGAAAAGAGTGCTGATATTTTCCTCTGCTCCACTCAATCCTTTCATGCCTCTGTTATCTTGGTTCTGCCCAGAATACTTCAGCTTGGTCCTTGTGAAGGGCTATCAAACCATCACCCTCTCATTCAAACTCCTCCTAAAAACATTTCTTCCAGAGACCATGAGAAGCAACTAACCACTATCCACCCCACTCTGGCAGTGCCTGGAATTACACAGCGAACTGTCTTTATTTTTCTGTATTACACAAAATGGAGCAGAAAAACAAATGCAGGAATAACAACAATGGCACTGCCCATTGTAGCTGGGAGTCAGAAGTTCAGATTTTTTTACTTCAGCATTTCTAATCTGCTGCCAATTTTCAAACACTTCCCCTCTTGGCTCAAAAGTTACAGTGACCCCTTTTCCAACAGGGAACAATGTCATCACCTCTGTAACATCCCTGGTCGCTCCAAGCCCAAAAGGAAAGTAGAAAGTTTCTTCACAAATTGACCAAATTCCCCTACCTGGCATCTTAAAAAAAACCCAACCCAAAACCAGAAGAGGTTATAATTTCAGCCTCAGTGAATCAGCAGGAATCCAAAAGCTGGGTCCTACGGTGGTTTATCCACAAATCCACATCAATTCCACAAGTGGCACGGAGTGAACGAGCCTGGCACAGCTGACACAACCCCTACCACTCACAGATTCCTGCTCCACGCGGAGATACACGTGTGCAGGTGCTACAGCTGAGAGGTCATGGGGGAGTCTGTCAGCTTCAGGAGGCCTTTTGTCATTCTGCACGTATGAATCCCTTATCACAGAATCACCAAATGGTAGGGGTTGGAAGAGACCTCTACAGATCATCACATCCAACCCCCCTGCCAAACCTTAGGACACGTTCCTTATCCATGGGACTTCTGAGGTTTCCTACTGTTAAGCTAGATAACAGGGATTTGCAATGCCCAGAACCTAGTCCAAAATGCAATGTCAACTTACACATTTTGACAACTTTAAGGCCTTTGAAAGGTTCCCATGTAACAAAGAGGAAAGCACTGCCACAGTCAGAGCCAATTCCATTGCCCACCTTTCACTTTGGGATGTTAAATATCCAGCCCTAAGGGCTATGTCATTCCATGCAGGGACAGACACAAGGCAGCTCAGCTCTGACCAGACCCCTGCTCAGTGTGTCATCACATTAGGAAGGCATTTTGCTCACATTATGACCCCAGCCCCTTAGGAAGGCTTTCTGCTACAGGCTCGGCACCAAACTGTTGAGGCCACACAAATTGCTGACAAGTTTGGAGCAGGGAGAGAGCTCATTTAGATCTGCTAGAGAAATTAACTGATTAGCTCTACAAGACATGGACCTTCATTTTTTCCTGTTCTTACACTGTGTGACTGACTGGTATCCTAGATGCTGTGTTGTAACCAGCATCACCCAATAAAAAAATCAGTGACCACCAAACTTACTACTTGTTTAGGTAAGAAAACACAAGGGCCATAGTGCAATTGCTGAATGCCTTTTGTCCATGGCATGCTTGTCAAAAGCACTCTTCTGAGATTTCTCCTTCTTTTTACAGAGAGGGAAAAAATTAAAGGCAGTGCCTAGACATGCTGCCGCTCCAGCCTTCTTTTGGAGGCACTAAGTACAAACCAACAGTTATGGGGTTGTAGCAAGAGCAGCCCCAGGGGTTTACTCTAATAGCTCAGGGATATACCAGGCAACGGACTCCTGTTGGACTAACATAAAAGCTGTACCTACTGCCATCATTCATGTAACGGTGTACTTAGAAAACCCCAACGAAGGCTATATAGGAATGTTTCTGAGTGCACACCATCCTCACAGGATGCATACCAGTATGGTGTTACTGAAAACTCCCAGTAAAGTTTAATCCTACCTTTCCGTTTTTGAGCCGTCCAGAGGAGACAATTCTAGAGACGTGCACTTGGAACGGCCGACACTCCTTGCTACAGCTGAACTGCTCCACTTTGTCCATTATCTCTACAGAGTTTTGTTCTACAAATGAACTGGTTCCATGCTTTTTAATGCAGCAGTCAGTTTGATCTAAAACCTGTCCTTTTACTGTTGTGCATTTAAAAAAAGTCACTACAGAAAAGTCAACATCAGCAACTGAAGAACAGCCCAGGCCCACAGCATCCAAATTATTCACAGAAAGATCCTGAGAACATGGCAGGTCTCTGGCTGCTACCTGTGTCTTCTCCAGAGTACTGCCAGTGGCTCGAGACTCTTTAGTCAGGGTCATCTGTGGAATTTGGATCAGAGCCTCAGTCACAGCAGAAAAGTCACCAGCAGCAGCTGGAGAACAGCCTGAGTCACAGTTATCCAGAGTATTCACATGAAGATCTTGAGAACTTGGCAGGTCCCTGCCCTGTGTCTTCTCCAGAGCACTGTCAGTCCCTATCTCACCTCTAGACAAGTCTTGCAAAGGCAGCTCAGTTTTTCTCAAGTCCTGCATATTCAGTTCTGTCTTTGACAGCTCCTGAGCTACTGATGGAGACAGATCCACATCTTTAGCAGCCACCGGAGCACAAGCCATGTCCTCAGTATTGAGTTTGGTCAGGGCCATCTGTGGAAGGGGGATCACAGCCTCAGCCACCACAGAAAAGTCACCATCAGCAGCTGGAGAACTGCCCAGGTCTGCAGCACCCAGGTTATTCACAGGAAGACCTTGAGAATACGGTAGGTCCCTGCCCACAACTTGTGTCTTCTCCAGAACACTCCCAGTGCCTTGACTCCCCAGCTCACCTCTAGACAAGTCTTGCAAAGGCAGCTCAGGATTTGTCAAGTCCTGCATATCCAGTTCTGACTTTGACAGCTCCTGAGACACTGCTGGAGACAGATCCACGTCTTCAGCAACTGCTGGAGCACCAGTCATGTCCTCAGTATTGGATTTAGTCAGCGTGGTCTGTGGAAGGTGGATCAGAGCCTCAGTCACCACAGAAAAGTCACCATCAGCAGCTGGAGAACGGCTCAAATCCATAGTGTCCAAGTTATTCACAGGAAGATCTTGAGAATGTGACATTTCTGTGCTCACCACCTGTGCCTTCTCTGTAGTACTGACCAAATCTTCAATCTGTTTAGTCAGATTCGTCTGTGGAAAATCAATCATTTCCTCAGAGGGGTGTTTAGTATTTAGCTCAGCAAAAGAGTCATCTGCGAGCTCTGGCAGGTGGGAAATGGATGGTTCTGGCCCAAAGGGAGGAAGTGATGTTTCATTAAATCTATCATTCTTGATGCCCAGGGCAGAGGAACCAACATCTTGTGACACTTCAGTGGTTTTGCAATGCTGCGCGGGCTCCTTCCCCACCAAACTCTCAAAGCTCAGATTATCCCACGTGCCTGAATCTGGGGACTGCAGACACGCTCCCACTGTGCAGAAGGCCCTTGCATTCTCGTTCTCGATAACCAAGCCCTCTTTGTGGGATGTAACATCCTGCCTCCAGCTTCGGAAACTCCGCTGAGGCCTTTTCTCATCAGGTGAAAATGCCCTTGAGGAGCCTCGCAGCTTCCGAGCTGCCTCAGCCACACTGGTTAAGAACCTCACAACACCCCCAAAGTGAGTGGCTTTGGTTGTACTGTTTGATTTTTTCCGCTGGCTGAGATTCTCCTCACACCTCGTATCAAAGTCAAAATAAGAAGTAGAATGATCAGTTATATTTTCTAAGTTCTGGAAACTGGTTTCAACCCTTTGATCTGGAAGCTTTGAATTATCTTTGCTAGTTAATGAAATTCCTTTCAGATAGCTCCAGACATCAGAGCTCCTTCCTCTTCTGCTCTCCTGTGGGAGCACAGTACACCTCTTTTGATTGTCCCCTTCTGTAATTGCAGGAGTCTTAAAGTTTTCAAAATTCAAAGACTGGCTCTTTCTAGCTGGTATTCTATAGCAGTTACTGTCATTATCTTCACTGTGTAACCTGACACTGAAATCCCTGAGACATTTACTTTCATTGGCATCAATTTCAGAA
The DNA here is from genome assembly GCA_022605575.1 of Laterallus jamaicensis coturniculus. Lineage (NCBI taxonomy): Eukaryota > Metazoa > Chordata > Aves > Gruiformes > Rallidae > Laterallus > Laterallus jamaicensis. The sequence goes on from JAKCOX010000014.1 coordinate 5,356,801, forward strand.
ATGCTGATATTCAGCTCTATGTCTTCAAAAGAAGAATCCAAATCATCAATGTACCCCGCGTACGAGTGGCGGGAGGGCCTCCGACCGTCACTCAATTTCTTCACCCTGTAGACAGCTCGTTGCCCGCTGGTATGATGGTCCTCCTCAGGGTCACAAGCAACCTGTACTCTGGATGCTCTCAAATCCACATTCTTAGATACCTTGGAGGTCTTCCCCTTTTTTAACGGTCTTACCCTGTCCATGAAGGATGGTTTTTTTAATTCCGAGGCCTCAGAGGTAGCTCCCAGTAGAATCATGGACTGGGGTCTGTCTTTATTTGTAGAGAGTCCTTTCCTCCGTCTAACAAAATTCCAGATCCGGTTGCCCTTGGTTGTCTTCTTATACCTGGGTGCTTCTTCCCGTTCACTCGGGATTGCATCATTGGAGGTGCAGTGCTCAGCACCACAGACCTCCAACGCATCGGTACTCCCTTCTTCCATGTTTGCCTGGAAGATCTTGTTTGCGTATCCATTTGGAGCTATCCCAGGAGCAGTATGCTGGCAGCCCTCTACAACTTCCATTGCCGCAACGCGCAAGCCAGTATCAGGGGTCAGGGATGCATTGTCTTCAGATTGCTCTCTTCATGAGACTTAAGGAAAAAAAAAGAACAAAGGAATGCAATTAGGAGCAGAATATTTTTTTAAAAGCCACATTTGCTAAAGTATCACAGGTAAAATCTTATCCCTGTGGCACCTGTGGCAGTGCTGTTTCTGCCATTGACTTCAGAGAGGTTGAAATTTTGCTCCCAAACCATCTAAGTTATAAGGCAACCTAAATCTGATTTGAACGACTGAAGATTTAGTGACCACAAATAAACTTCCTGCATTAATAAAGTTACCACAAAGAATACGCAGAACACCATAAATCACATCTGAGTCTTGCAAAGTACTAGGACTCTAAATACGTCAGAATAAATGACAGAGAGGAAAAGAGGAAATTACAGTAAAGCATCCCTGTGCATGTCACTATCATCTTCACCAGCCCCATCTGCCAGGAACCAGCAATGCACTCCCAGTGAGTTCAGTCTCTTCAGGCAGGCATTCAAATAGAAGCCAGGATAAGCCTTTTCCCAGAACCAATGCAATTCTGAAATACTACTTCAGAAAACTCACAGAATATCCAAGCCAGGTTTTCCTACCATAGATATGGCACCAGCACAGGACTCCCTGGCTGGAAGTAGACTGCTAAATAAATGCTGCTTGGCCACCACCCAACACTACACAAAGCACACATGTTCCCCTCAAGTGAGTTCCATCCTAAGTGAACAGAATTAAAACTACAAGTATCCCATATGCAACAGCAGTGGAAACCACACCAAACCCTTTGTGGGAATACATTTGAAATCCTGCTTATATAGATCCTAAAGCTTCTCTTCCAATGATGTATGTACCTCTGCCCTGTCTTGATGCTACAGCTTCATAGGATGGTCCTGAATTCACTGTCTACCTTTGCAACATGCAAAACTACATGCCAGGCACTAAATGGGGTGAAATTCCCTCAATTTCCAATTCTATTCTCAGGACCAAGAAGGGGTACAGCCCCAACACGATGGGTTTGACAATTAGAACTCTCCATTTTCTCCCGAGCAGAAGGAGAACAGGCAGTCTCACTGCAGCGCTCAGACACAAAGGCATGAAGCTCCCTCACGCTCTCATCCATTTCACTCATAGTACTCTACAAACACTCCTTGTCTCTATTAAAACAGGAAATACACTCTATTTCCAAGAAAATGAAGGTTATTAATGCAGCAGGTATTGCCCTGAACATCTCATGGACAAGGAAAGGCTCCTCCTTGCATACAAATAGGCCTGATTCTACCTTGCCACCATGTCTATCTTCAGTAACCTATGAGACTTCCACAGATGGCACCAAGGAATCAGAACACAGCCAAGTGAGTTTGAAAACCTTAACACAAACAACTACTATTCTGCTTTTTTAATGAAGAACAGTCATCTGGTTTTCACTACAGCCATAACACAGGGGTTGTGCCAAGCATTTCTGGCACCCACAGTACTTGGGTAGCAAAAATGAATGTTTGCTACTGCAGTGGGTTGACTATGGGCAGTTGCCAGATCTCCACCCCACCGAAACAAACAGGCCAACCAGGAAAAATGGGGGGAAAGTAAGATGAAAACCCTCATGGGTTGACATAAAGATATGGGGATCACATACAAAACAGACTCAACTTGGGGAAAATAAATTTAATTTATTGCAAATTAAAATTAATTTGGATGAGAAACAAAGATAAAACTAACACAATACCTTATCTCCACTCACCCCCCTTTTCCCATGGCTCAACTTCCCTCCTTACCTCCTCATGGCTCTGCCTCCCCTCCGAGGGGTGCAAGGGATGAGGAATTGGGAGAGGTATGGTCAAACACAACAGCACTTCTCTGCTGCTTCCTCCTCCTCATGCTTTCCCTGCACGGGGCCTCCCCTGGCCCCAATTCAGAACCTCCTCCTGCATGGGGCCTACCCCGGCCCCAATTCCAGTCATGAGAACCTTCTCCTGCGTGGGGCCAACCCCAGCCCCAATTCCAGTCATGAGAACCTTCTCCTGCATGGGGCCTACCCCGGCCCCAATACCAGTGATGAGAACCTTCTCCTGCGTGGGGCCTACCCCGGCCCCAATTCCAGTCATGAGAACCTCCTCTTGCATGGGGCCTACCCCGGCCCAGATTCCTGTCAGGGAACATCCCCATGCTCCCATACCTCCTCCCCACCATCTTCACTGACCTCGGGGTTCACAGCGCCATTTCTCACTTTTTTTTTATCCACCCTCACTTTTCTCTGGTGTTTTTGCCATTTCTTAAACACATTTCCAGAGAGGTGCTGCCAGTACTTGAGATGGGCTCTGTGGTGTCGCCACAGTGGAACAGACCATGCCTGGTACTGGGCAGCCCTGCCTTTCCTCACACCCCTCTGGTAGCAACACCTCACCAGATACACCCCACACAGCTACACAGCCCAACTGTTCACCACCAAATACATCCTGTAGAGTTACACACCCTAACTGTATAGCCATCATTTTCTGCACGTGCCACCTTGCTCTGCTTTGGCCACCTCCTCCCACTGCTTTTCATACTCACCAGGATGTTTAAGAGACCCAGCTTCAGCACCACCTGCCACCCCTTAAACCCTTTAAAATTTAAACTTAAAATTTGTAGCACAAATTCACCCAGGAGCTGTGTTGCCCTGGATCCACAGAGAGACCAAAAAAAAAAAAAGACTTTTGTTCCCAAAAACCAAGGGTTTAGTGGGACTGTTCCTCCATCTGGTGCTCAAGGAGGAGATGGGCTCCTCATTGCCTGGGCTGTCGCTCCGAGTCTGTGAGCTATTCGCAGGCATCCCTGTTGCAATTTACAGAGTAACACATTTCGTGGATTTAAGGGAGTGAAGAGAAAAAAAAAAAAAAAAAAAAGAAGAAAAAAGAGCATTTGAGTAGTTTGAAGTTGTGGAGCCAACTGGCAGCAAAAGACAAAAATCACAAAAGGTCCCTATTTTTTCTGTTTTCTCTTTCCAGTTTTATGTTTTATTGGGTTTGGCTGTGTGAATCCTGCAGGAGGAAAGAAGAGTCAAAGGGACCAGCCTTGGCTGCAAAGTCTTTAGAAGGATGCTACCACAGAGAGCAAGGCTTTCTCATGTGTCAAGCAAAAGAGACCCTGGAACATGACACAGATCCTGCACGCCCACAAACACAGGGCGCAAGGGTGGCTTTAAAATTAAATGCATATATTTAACTTTTATAGAAGCAGCTTTAAAACAGACATAAATTAGCCAGACCTGAGTGCTCTAAGCAGACAGGACCAGTGCTTGGTGGCTCCTCTTTGCCTTCTCTTCCACCAGGTCTCACCTGTAGTGCTCCTACTCTGAACCCATCATGTTTACTTGGACAAAGCTTTCCCTGGGGGATAAATGGGACACAGGCTGGTGCTCAAAAAGCCTTTTGATCAGCTGATAGCAAATACTCAGTGTGAGAAAAGCACCTTGTTGCTGTCTAATTCACACCAATTAAGTCTGCAAGACCTCACACACTGAAATCTCTGGCTAGCCCTGTCAGGAGCCAACTCACAGTGGCACAACTTCGTTAGCGCCCATGGTCCCAGCACCATCACCCGAACCAGATCCAACCCAAAGACTGGCACTGCCTCACACAGAGCAAAGCCTCCCAGCACTTGAACAAATTTTAGTCAGCTTTACCCAGTCTTCCCTGACCGGCTGCCAAAATCTGTTACCCTCCATCAATTCATACAGTCACTGAAACTAGTGCCCACCACTGCACAAACACACAACAGCAGCATGCTTGGGGGAAGCCTACACTTTTAATCAGCCAAACAGAGAAAAGGTGACCTTTCAATCAAACCACATAGGTTCAGGGGCATCAAGACCCACAGTGACAAAATAAAGAGTATGAAGAACAGCCATGCAAGTATCTCAGGAACCATTACTTGCCTTTCTGTGGAAGAAGGAGGTTCTGAAGAAATACTTTGAACACATGTTTGAGAAGACATATTAGCCAGAACACTACAACAGTCAACCACCTTTGTATTTTTACCCTCCTTGGGGTGTAGGTGCAGTTGCAGATGTCAAGTCATAGCAAGTTACCACCTAGCAGCAAAGCTGCAACTACCATCTCTATGTGCAGGGCTTTAACAACAGAAAACATGAGGTAATGCTATTACCTCATCCACTACCCTCTGAATTACCTCAAGCCCAAAGAGGGTGGCTCAGCCAAGTTGCTGTGGCTGGTGCCCTACAAAACACACATCTCGCCTGGCGAGGAAAATGGTTTTGTAAAACCACAACTGACACTCAAATCCTGAAAACTGCTCCAACTTAGAGGAGCGACACTTGCTCCGACCCTGTGCTCTGCACAAGACTCTGCTGCTGTTCTCACTGTGCAAGCAGCAGCTCTTCACTCTGGAAAATTCACCTTCCTTTTTGAGGTCACCGAGGTGAACAAATACATCAGGATTGCACAAAGTCCCAAACGGCACCAGGCGTGTTACAAACACACCTGGTTCTATGACAAGGAGAATCTATGGCCACAACCTCCCCTCCAAATGCTTTCCTTGGTTTGGTCCCAACCCCCTCCCCCCCCCCCGCCCCATTATCCAAATCTTTAAGAAACAACAAGGTACTTTGTGTTTCCTTCATGATTGCATAACGTTTCCTTGGCAACAAGGCTTTTCTTGCATGATACAGGTGGGAGTAATAGCAATTTTGCTCCTTTTAAGTGTGATTTAGCAGACAGATAGAAGAGCAGAAGTAACACCACAGGCCCAGGTAACACCCACGGAAGGTAACAGTTCCCACAGGACTGTCACAATTCACCATTCAGCGTGACTGACGCTTTTCTTTTGCCATCTTCTTCTTCTGTGCTGGCCCTTAAATGTACAGGAGTTACCCACAGCTGGGCAACGCCGTGTCCCGACCCAGCACAGCTCCCTGCTGCCACCAACCACTCCTGTCACTATAGCTGGAGGTTTGCTCACCTGCCCTTGCACCAAGGGGAATGTTTATGTGTGTGAGCTGAGCTGGACAGGGAAACAACCCAACAGAAGATATGCTGACTTTGGTTTTCACCCAGAGAGCCACAGGGAAGGAGGAAAGGGCAGAACTCCCTCCTTCCTAGCGTACTGCATCTGCCTGGGATGGAGCTCTTCTTCATAGCAGCTTCTATGGTGCTGTGTTTTTGATCTGCAACCAAAACAGTGCTGATAACACACTTTTCACTGTTGCTGACCAGTGCTTGCACAGGGTCAAAGCCTTCTCTGTTTCACACTCTGCCCTCTCAGTGAATCGATCAGCTGGGAGGGGACACAACCAGGCAGATGACCCACACTAACCACAGAGCTATTCCGTGTCATCCTCAGCAATAACAAAGGAAAGGCTGCATTTAGAGAAGCTAAATCAGATTAAGCATCTTCTGCTCAGGTAGTCTGGGCACCAGTCTACCCATGGGACATGGCAATGGATTGCCTTTGCATTACTTCTTTTTTCTTTCATCACTCATCCACTTCTTTGCTTATTAAATATTTTTTGTCCCAAACCACGTGTTTTCTTGCTTTTGCTCTCCCTTTCCTCTTTCCCCATCATGCTGGGGAAAAGGGGAGTGAGCAAGCGGCCCTGTGGTGCTTAGCAGCCTACCAGCCTTAAGCCACAACCCTTCTGGCACCCACCGTGGGGCACAGGGGGTTCAAGATAACAACAGATGTGATTCATGGGTGCTAGATTCCATTTCCAGCTGTTATACCTGTTAAGTTATTTGACTGGCTGCATGGACCATCACACTGGCACATCTACCTGGGAGCTGACACGCACATGTTCCAGTGCTCAAACCCTTTTTTGCTGTTCATTAAGCTCTGAGGATTGTTAATGACTGTTCTCAATGTCTGCTGTTTGCTGCATTGTCTCTCCCTGTTTTGCTTTGCCTGGGAGAGTTATGGTAAAAGCACTAGCCTTTAGCCTTATTGAGCACTCAGGTCCTACCTCGCTGCTCTCCCAGTACTCTTGAGAACCATCTCAGGGAGAAAAACAGCATTTTCCCCCTTTTCTCCTGAGACATGCTTTTTTGGAGAGATGAAGGAACGACACCTCGCCATTCCTCCTCTTGAGGACAGGTCTTCAGAGCCTTCTTTGGGCCTCTCAGTTCCTTCCACACCCTCATGTAGCCAGACTGATGTACCAAGTGCATGTCATGAGCCTGATCCTGATTTTGGTTACTGTTTGTAAGGTTAAACATCTAATTGGGAATGCCACAAGGGAATGTGCTCCAAGGCAAACGATCTCTGGGTGGCAGGGTGTACGCACAATAGGTGAGCTCAGGAAGATAAACCAAAAGGAAACCCAAGCATCCCCAGGCATCTCGTGACTCTGGAGAACAGCATACTCCAAGTCAGATGTGACCTGAAAGAACAGCTATTGCAACTGGGGTCCCAGAGAGCACCATGCCTCTGGAGAGATCAGAAAGGAAACTGATGGTGCGGGAGCCCTCACTCAGGGCAGTCAAGGCAGGATATGCTCTCCACCACAGAGCCCCTGGCAGAAAGCACCTGGAAAGACCCGAGGCTGAGCTCTGGGATTTTGGAGCCAGGCTACAGAGGGTCTAAGCCTTGCTACACCCCGACTGCAATGGCGATACTAGCAGCATACAAGGGGGTTTCGAGCCCCATCAGATATAGTATGCACAAAAGCCCAGCTCCTCTTGGCGCTGTAACTACCTGTGCCATGCTGGATCTTCAAAGGACAAGATCCACTCTTGCTGCAGAGCAGCGACTGGAGACACCCTTCTGAGGCTCTCCAACTCCCTCACCTTTCCACAGTGCTAAATTCGCTTCAAAACCCACTGACCGCCCCCAGCATCACATAACGCTGCAGATTGTGCTAAAGGCCTGGGGACTGCACAGCAAAGGCGCCGGCAGCCTTGCAAGGCAGCAGCCAGTGCTGGAATGTACCGAGGGCCCCCAGGGACACGATCTTCCACTCGGCTCTTCCTCTGCGGAACACAAAATAACAAAGAAGAAGGAGCCTTTGGCCATTGTTTTTCGGGGAAGGGGGGGTGACGGGGAGAGGGCACGCGGCGCAGCCTGCCAGAAGGCATGGCTGAGCTAAGGAAGTCCTGCCTAGGCTTCGGTGTATCCGCTCCTCTCCAGGAGGGGTGGGGGGAGGCAGGAAGGAGAGAAAATATAGAACAAATGATCATATAACCCTTGAGAGAAACCTGTCTGCTCTCGGAGAGTGTATTTAGCCCAAGCATGCAGCGCCTCTTGCTACACAAAAGAAAAAGAGGAAAGAAAACCCCGCCAGTTCTTCCGTTACCATGTTCTACCACCAAAAAAAAATGGGAGGAAACAGATGTTAAGCTCTCCAGCATCAGGAAATTATCTCTTTCATGAGGGTACAGTTACTTCAGTGTATTTAGGTCAAATAAATAGGGAGAGAAGCGTGACTTCTTCCCCTTTATGTTATGTCTCAGCAGACGTTTCAGCATCTCTCGGTGCTGCTCCAAAGGACCAACCACAAAGTCATGTTCACACATTCACACCACGCTCCCAGATGATGCAGGCAGGACCCAGCCATGCTCAAGAAGATCCCCACCAGCAGATCCCCACCTCACAGCCGCCCACACCACAAGTTGCTGCAGCCTGTACAAAAATTCAGCATCTCTTATTTATAGGACAAGGACAGTTCACTGTTGAGGCACGGCAGCGCTGCAGCTTGCATACTAGTTGTTTTTAGAGGTGGAAGGAACACGGAGACTTGGGTGAAACATCTGCAAAAGGGATCTCCAGGCCATTCACAAGTGCAGTTACGGCTTTCCGGTACTGGGTTCCCCAAGGAGCACTGAGCAAGTGCCCATAGGAAGCGACCATAGAATTTAACCAGCATTTTACATGCTCTGCAAAATAAGTTACACAGGAAGTTAAACCCCTTCATTAGGGGCAGGAGGCAGACAGGAGAGCAGTTTGAATCTCTTTTCAGTCGGGAGTGGACAGACCTTCCCAAAACACTGAGTTTTCAGTGGCAGAAGGGAATCTGCAGCAATGGTCTCACTCCATCTGAGGGCAGCACACCAGACCAGTTAATATCAGCAAAGACACCACCTTCCCTGTGGCAGCATGCATCTGTCCAGCAGAGTTTGCACTGGTTGAAGCCAAAGCTTTTACAGTACTGGAACCACATTTGTGTTTCTGTTGATTCAGTATTCACTGGGCAGACAGATGGATGCACAGACAGATAGCTCCATCCCTGTATTCACAAGGACGGAACTCAAAACTTTGGTTTGAGTAAACCAGTTCACTCATGTATAATTTAAACATTACTTCCTTCCCATTTCAGGGAGCTTTAGAGTTTGGGAGATGGCTAAACACAATGAAATTAGAGCAGGAGACTCATTTTGCCTGCGGCTGAGGGAGAGAGCGAGTTGCTCAGCTGGACTTGCGCTGGTGCTGCCAGGGCAAGGACCAGCTCACCACAAACACACACAGCTTCACATCGGGGCTTGGTGGGCCTGAGGAAATGGTGTGACAGTGCAGAGAGGTGCCAGGCAGCTTACCAGGGTAGCAGTACTTGACTCTGCACAATGCTGAGCCTTAAAACCTTCCATCAATCCACCAATGCCTTTATATATGCAGTGCCTGCACAGAAAAGGGGGTAGAGCCATCAATTAGCTCCTCGTGCAAAACTGAGCAGGAAAAACCCGACAAGGGAAGAACAAAGGTATAAAAGCCCATGTTAACTGGAATCAAAAGATGAAGATGTAACAGATTAGTTCCTACTGAAGCTGAACTTCAGAGCAAGGCTCTGCACAAAGCCCAGAAGGCTTTGGCACTGTACCGGCTGCTAACTGTTTCTCCAGATTCACCCAGCCAACCCATGTGCTGCAGAGCAGAATCCGCCCTTTGCCCATTCAGCCAGCATTGTGTTTATGGGAGACATCATCCCTTGCACGCTGCTTCACGTTTTCATAAGCCCTTTTTGGCAACTCTAAATTCTCTTGCCAATAGAACTAAGGTGACTACCGAACAGATCCAAAAGGACGCTTTCGCTGTTGACATCCAGATTGCACAGGGATCCCCAACAAAACCAGGGAGCCTGAGAAAGGAGTGATCTCCCAGAACAAGGTTACACTCTGATGCATAACAGCTGTTTTTTTCCCAGTCTTCCCAGGTATTTGGCACTGCCTGTCACCATTATAGTACAGAAATATCTGCCGTTACATGTAGATTATTTAAGCTGTTCAGTAGTCAGTTAAAAGCAGTTAATTATATGTAAGAACATTTAATTACTACCCAGTAGTAGATGTAGGTCCTCTAATACCACAGTAGTGAGCTAAAATGCAACAGTACAGGCAGATTCAGGGGTCTACACCCATACACACCCCATTAGTGTCAGCTCAACAGCGTCGAGCTGCAGGCTGCGTCTTTCAGGAGGGAGGATGCTGGGAGGCAACAACTTCACGATGCTCGTGACATTGCTGGGCAATCTCAATTAGTCAATTTTGTAGAGATGCCTCAGGAACTTTATAGCCACGACATTTCTCCCCAACCAACCCCTTAAAAATCCTTTCCTCCTCCAAAAATCCTTCAGTAAGAAAGCATGGCTGTTCGCAGGCCGAACAGAAATCAGTAGCCAGCATTTAATTGTTTATATCTTGAGACAAAGATAGTGTCTAAATAATTGTCTATTGTATCCCAGAGACAGTACAGGAAAGCTCTTCCCCTAGCAGGGAGCCTACAGGTCACACATGCTTCTGCCATAGCATTTGCTATAAATAATCTTCGGTTGAGCAAAAGTTTGCGCTAGTTACAACGCTGAGTAAGGCAGGCACTGTGCTCCTATCGGTTTCAGCCATTAGCTCTCCCCAGAGAGTGTATATCCTACCCTATTGTTCCTGCTCAAACGTTTGAGAGAATTATTTTTTCCTTGCTTCTTTTGTTTGGGGAGTTTATTTGTATTTCCTCTTTGACATGGAATTACTACTAGAAAAAGTAAGTGCCATCTTACAAGGCAGCTCACCAATGCCCATATTGAAATCAGGTGCGGAGGGTCACATTTGTAGATCCATTGCCATAGTTACAGACCTCACAACCTGTGCTTCTGTGTTAATGTATGCTCAGATCAGGATCAGGAACAAAGAGCTGAGTGCCAATGATGGCCCCAAATTCACATGCAAAGGCAGGAACCACATGCAGCAACCAGCTCTCAAACATGTCCAAGAATTATTTCAGCATATTCTTCAGCAACACCCTGACCCTACCCTGGCAATATCAAAGGGCACCTCACATGGACTCAACTTCCTCCCTTGAAGCCCTGTTTCTATCTCCAGACAGGTAGCAAGTGACCTGTTCTTTTTAGGCAGGTATATGGGTGGGATTTCCCTGCACTCTTTCTCCTTACAGCAGTTTGGACAGGAACCATGACTTCCTTCAGGTTCAAACAGGCCAAATCCATCATGGTGTCCAAGGAGGGGAATGTCAAAGCAACAATGCAGATGGGAGGGCTGCTCCCACCTCTCATAAACAGGCTGCTAGGAACCAACCTGCCACACAGCCTTGCATTAGAGCACAGCGAACCACGACAGCCAACACAACACCTCCCATAAACACAACCACCACACCATTAACACTGGTCCCCGGTTTGCTCCCAGTTCCCTAAGCACAGCCTTGCAGACAGCCTAATTCACCGAGCAGAGCCTTTTTACCAAAAGGCAAGGTACAAGCATGCCCTGAAACTGGCGACACTTCTCAGACTGGAGCCCATCATATGGGATGTACACACGTCTCTGCTTTCAACAGCAACTATTGCTTTAGGAATCCTCCACACTGCTTCTGAGTAAAAACCACGTGATTTCTGGTTATTTGATGTTCCAGAGCAGCCAATGACACCTGCTGGGTGTTCAGCCACTGCCATGCTCTAGGACATCTGACCTGGGGAGGCAGGTGGCCTTGCACAAAATTGCTTTCAGACACATGAAAAACCCAGTCTTGTGTTTCTAGAGAAGTGCCTGCTCTCTGGCTGGGGCTTTTCACCCCAGAGAGACACAGCTCTTAGGGTCTGACACACACCTGCACCTTACTTTCACCTCACAAGGCAGGCGCATGATCAAATACAGGCACGCCCGCCCCACACCCAGAACCTTCAAAAGTCACAAAGTGCCTCCTAGACATGCAGACACCTTTCTCCTGCCTTTCCCCTTCAATAACAATGAAAAAGAATCCTTATGTGCACCCAGATCCATCACACGCTGGCCATGACCACATGGTTAGCCTCTGCTGGAACATGCAGTGCTTGCTTTGCAGGGGCTCTCAACGGGTAGGTGATGTTTGGAGCTCAGTTTTGGTGGCAAAATGTTTTCCTGCAGTCCAGCCTGGCCAGAGCCAGTCCCCAAATGCACATCTTAGAGCCCAAGACTTCCAAGCCTTAGCGTGGCAATGCAAGCCTGCCCTGCCGACCCAATGCAGATACTAAACCAAACAGCTTTTAAGCAGGCACTGTGAGCACATCCCCTGTCTGGACCACTGCACAGTCTCTCCGACACGGCTTTTCCCTGCAAAAGGGGCTGTCAGCTCACATTCCTCACGCACCGGGGCCCCGCTCAAGCCAGCCACACTCTGCTGGGCGATGGCAGGAGCCGGCTCTGAACATGGGGAAGCAACATCGGATTCAATTAGCATCATTATTGATGAGCTTTTTCATCTCCCAGCCATGGCCCCGCCATGCGCCCCGGGGGTGCACGGGATGGAGCTGTGCTTGCACAGGTGGCCACACGGTTGTGTCTCCTCCACCCTCCCACCGTGCCCTCCCCAAGGATACACTTCCCCCTTTTTTAGGGTTAAAAACCCAGCTAAGCAGGAGCAGCTGAAGGCTCCCTTATCACTATTTATGGAAAAAAGCCTGAATCTTTTAAATGAGAATTCAGGAATCCTGTTCCAAGCATTATGCATCTTTTTATCTAATCCTCTTCAGTATCTTGTTACATCTCTCCAGTAACTTCTCTTCAACAGCCAGTGAATTTATTGCTACGGGTGGCAAGGGACTACAAAACCATAAACAGAAGAGGACAGGACCAGTCATGCTGAAAGTGCCCGTCGCATCCCCTCTGACAGTGCATCTCCCCACCTCCAAGGATGAGCCCAGAACAATTACATTTTCACCTGAGCTATAAGAGCACAGACAGTTTGGGAACACATGCAGGCAACATCTAGCTTGTGAAGGAATTGCTCAGCGCGTATAAAAACTGACACACTGATTTGCCAGCTTACGTCACACAAACCCGAATTCTTTCTTTGTTAGAGCATTTCGCTAACACAGAGCAGCAGTGATACCCTTGCCGCGGCTTGGGAAGGCTCTAGACCTTCACTGCAGCAGGCCACAGGCAAGCAAGCATCAGGCTGCAAATAGAGCAGCACCCCCTGGCAAAGCCAAGCACATATATTTCTGCGAGGACATGTACCCCGTTGGAGGCATGGGACCAGTCCACATGCAGTAAGCCAAGGCACTCTGCCTCATGTTTTCCCCATGATTCAGTTCAAATCCTGCTTACAGCTGGTGCAGGAGCTGCAGAAACTCCCACGCTGGTGCTCAACCTGCCCGCACAGGCAGGGCAGAGGAGGCCTTGGCTCCAGCTTACCAGTGCTGCTCGGGTTTGCAAAAATCTGCTGAGTTTTCTGGATGTTATTCCAGCTTAGTGTCTTATTTGGCTGGAGCTAGCACTCCGTACAGAGGCAAAACCACCTTGGCTTACAAGCCCTACGCTGAATCTTTGCTACGTGCTGACATGTTTCCTTCCTGTAGTAAAATGAACAGTCTCTCCCATACATAGGCTACATCACTACCTCAAAATAAAGATCTTTAAGGAGCCAACACTTCCTGTCCATCCCACTTGAGAAGCATCAAAAGAGCACTCTGAACTGTGGTCATACCCAGCTATTTGGCATACGGGCTGCGAAACACCAGAGGACCTCGGGATGAAGATGGTAAATATTCTGAGCAGGTTCCCAGTCCCAGTAACAGCACCTTCCCACGACAACTGTGATTCACTGTTCCCGTCATAGGCGTGGAAAAAATGACCCCTTCTTCCTTCAGAGGAGACAAAACAAGCACTTAAGAAAAAGCAGTTAAGAATATGAGCTTGTCCAACAGAAATCCTAAGTAAAGCTCAGCTCCCACAGAAGCCAGAGGAATCGTCCATTTACTTTAATCACTCTTGGGCTTCTTCTTGTCTGTCTTCAAACACGTGCTCCCTCTCCCCAGAGCAGCGTGCAAACAAGGGCGAGGGCCCAGCAGATGGCAGGGAAGCCAGCGCTGGCACGAGCAGAACAGCAGCTATTTCACAACTACTCACAGCAGAAAATCAAGAAACCCGACGCAGTCAGCATGCCAAAAATAACCTCCCCAAAAGACACAGCGATTGGGAAGGGTTGCAAGGAGCTACCCTTGGCACACATGGGCAGGCGGGTGCTTTGGTCCTGACAGCATCAGCTAGGGGTGTGGATACAAGAACGCACATCAAGCAGGGACTGGTGACAAAAGGAAGTCAGGAATGAGGCAGCAGGGGAAGCGCCAGGTACCCAATTAAACCCATCTTTTTGATCCTCACATGAAAGACACATGCCCACGTTCAGTTTGTTTTGAACCCCAAAAGGAGACGGCATTGAACTTTCCTCCCAAGCTGCACCGCCTCATCCCATCTTTGGGAAGGCGGACTCCGACTCCCTGCTTCTCCAGCCTCAACGATGGACGGATGTAATAGCAAGAAGGGGCAAGGGAAGAGATAAATTAAACAAGCATCTAATTTGGGAGCTGGGTTATATGCTAAATATGAAGTTCTGACCCATCGTTACAGCAACGTGGCTCCATAACCTCCAGGCCACATCCTGCTGTCATTTATCTAGCCCCAAACGTGCTCTTCCCCCTGCCCTCACAGCTAGGAAGGCTAGAAATCTCAGTTTCAGGCACATGAAGCTGAACTCTAGCTCGTTACCACCAGCAGAAAGAAATGACAGATTAATACAGAGTTCCAAAGGATACTTTGCTTCACTCTTCGCACAAGATCTTGTCTCAGATCACTATTTCTCTAGAAACCCTCCTGAAGGCTCAGGAAATGCTCAGACACCCCGGCTCCCACCCAGCCGCGTCCCAGCCGCCGGGGAGTAGGGCTGCACCTTTAGCATAAAAATCAGATTTCCTACTTACATGCTCAAACATGCATTTAGGTGCCTAAGCTCAAATTAGGGATCTCAATATTCATCCTTGCAATGTATTTATCCTCATGGGGCTGAGCGGATGTCAAGAACCAGGGAAACGCAGCACAGTGGCGTTTCTCCAGCACCACCAGACAGCCATGGTCTCCAAAGAAAATTCAGTGGCTCCTTCCTGCTCCCAGCAGAAGTCGAACCTGCTTTCCAGAGTGTATCTGAAGGAAGACAGGCAATGCTTTTGCTTTCCTGACCAGTGCCCCAAGGAGTACACAGCCATAGGGTCTGTCCCCCCTGGCGACAGCACTGCCCAGATCCATGGAGCTATCCTGCAGCAAAGCTCTTCCCTCCAGAAATCCACTTTCTTGGGTTGTCAACTCTCTCTTATTGAACATGTTTACACTAACATTGTAAATAAAGGTGAAACTTTCCAGGAATCAAAGCAAGGTGCTTGGAAAGATTATAGAGTAATTATTACTCAGAAAGTTCAAGCCTGAAACCGTAAGAATAGACTCCCTGTATGTATCGTAGACAGTCTATGTGGCATTGCCCTAATTCTTTCTGGGTGCAAAACCCACTGATTACAATCAGAGGAGCATTAAGGAGTACAAACATGCCAGACTGGATCACACATGGCTTCCCTATAACCCACTGCTTCGTCCTACACACTGTGCAAGGGCAAATGCTTCAGATGAAGGAGGTAAGAACTTCATTAATGAGCAACTACGGAATAATCCGTGCCTTGGAGAAAATTGCTTTTATGTCAAACATGAGTTGGCTTATGCCCTGAAATGTATTTATTTACTTCCCTTTTATACAACCATTTCAACCCAATGCAACTCATTATTTTCATAAAAGCTTATTAAACCACTTGGCATTAACTTAGTGTGCCAAGAAGTCACAAGGACCAATTACACACCAGAGAGAGCCCAGAAGGGTGATGCCTGCCCGTTACAGGCACTGCTGTAGCATCCCAGAGCCAGAAAACATCAACCCCTGCAGAGCCAGAAGCAAAGACACTACTAATGCTCCAGTAGATCTATTCCACAAGAATTCCTGTTTGTAAGCACCAATGTACCTGGTGCAGCTCACAGCATCAGGCCTGGGCAGGGCATCCCGCTGGATCGCCCAGCCGAGGAACTGTGCGCCTTTCCTGCTTGCACAACAGCCCACACACTCAGATGTTTGCTCACTGGCACTGGACTTCCAGAGCCCCCTTTTCTCTTGCCTCACCAACATGCTGCCTTTGCTGCCGGCAGTGGGAAGCGCTCTGCACAGCCTGGGTACCACTGGGCGTGAAGCAGTGCTCACGGCAGAAGTTGCCACCGGGTTAATGAGGTGATGGAAAGAGCAGACGACCTGTAATGTCATCATGCTCCATAATTAAAATGAAGCTGTTCTGTAGCCAATTGCTTCTTACCCCAGCCCTTCTGCAGCACCGTCTTTCTGCTCTCCTTGCATCTGTGTCACGGGGTAACCGTACCAGAGAAGCTGTTCCAGGCGCACATCCTCCCAGACCTTGCCACAGGACTGCCCTGCCACCATTGCTCAATAGGGCATCACCTCACCTAACAACTAATGGACTCTTTTCCTGTTTTCCCTTCCCTTGAACAGCCTAGAAACTGGAGCCCACTCACTTGAGTTGAACTGTTCCACAGAGGCGAGAGCTCCAGCGCTGCGTTTGCAGTCAGGAGACCCGAAACAGTTTATCATAAGGAATTGTGGCTGATCCCACACAGCCTGTGCAGGATCCCAGCAAACCTTGTGGCTCTGCTTCAGGGTCAGTTTGTTCACTCAAAAGGAATTAAAAACCACACAGAAGGGGGATTAAGATCCACCTTCATCCCCAGTAGAGTATTTAAGGTGTGGCCTTAAAAAAAAAATCTTCCTTTGCAGGAGTGGAAACCCAACACAGCAGCATTTCCGTAGCAAGAGTGTCTCCTTGCTACCCAGCTGAAAAAGCTCACCATGAAAGTAGTTCTCACACCTGTCGAGCTCTCCAGCTACTGACACTCCATTCCATTTTCCCAATTCTGACAGAATTTGGTGGGAAAAGAAAGGTATTCTGCTTTCTGGGTACCATGAGGCAGCCAGGGAGGTCAGCAGCAAAACCTACTGCCATCACCGCAGTGTGCAGCAGCCCAGGGAGCAGGGCACTGCAGGATCCCATTCAACATCACACAGAACCACAGAATCACAGAGCATTAGGGGTTGGAAGGGACCTTGAAAGATTATCTAGTCCAACCCCCTGCCAGAGCAGGATCACCTAGACTGAATCACACAGGAACACATCCAGAGTAGGAGACTCCACAGCCTCTCTGGGCAGCCTGTCCCAGGGCTCTGCCACCCTCACAGTGAAAAAGTTCCTCCTTATATTCACATGGAGCTTCCTCTGCTCCAGCTTGCACCCGTTGCCCCTTGTCCTTCCACTGGAAAACATTGGGAAACAAGTGAGGTGGGAACATGAAGTCAGTTGAAGGCACCAGGTCTGAGCCAGGGATGTGACGAGGCATAAGGCACTCTCCCAGCTCCAGTCCAGGTCCCCACGTTGTTTCAGCTTCCACTTCAATGTATCTTAACACAGCACCTGTCTTCAAGACCAAGGTCCTGGCCATCATGCAACCATCTCCTTTGTAACTGAAAAGATAATGCATGGGAAACACAGCCAAGAATGAACCCGATCCACGTGGCTGCAGAGAGACCCTACACAAACTATACTCAGATGTTCCTTTCATTTTTCAATTATATGTAACTTTAGCTAAAGGACCATGGAAGAGTCACCTTGGGCATTGCTGCTCAAAGTTCCTAGCTCGGACCATGAGAGCTCCTGGGAGAAACTAGCTCCCTACAAATGTCTCTTACTGCTCCGCTAAGACAGGAGGAGCAATAACAGGAAGAAATTGTTTTGGCAGGACCTACAGCACATAAAGTAAACTCACCAGCCACTGTTGTGTGAAACCTCACTGGCAAACACACGCAGCCACACACACCCTCATGGCTGCAGACAGCATTCCGTGGGGTCCAGTGGGCTCCCACACATCCACCCCGGCTGCACTCACCATTGCCTGCCCCATGAAGCTACACATGATGTGGTGTGAAAATGCTCAGAAGCCACCACCTTGAGCCCTACTTCTCCTGGCTTTCCCCATTATCTACAAGAAGCCACTTGAGCATAATGGCAGAGGGTCACCAAGGGACATGGTGCACGTAGCTTGTCTGCTCTCTTAATGCCAGAGTCTTTTTCAGCTCCAGTCTGCTGTGTAGAGATCAGAGCATAGAGCAGAAGTTCAGGATGTGTTCTGCACCCAGGAACACCGCTGAGCTCCCTATGGCCAATGGGCGAGATGGGAGAACGGTAATAGGCTCTAGGGATGGTGCTTTTGCTCACTGAGGAGCACACTTCCAGTGCAAACCAAGCTCCTTGCACTGCTCAGAAACCCTGTGGACGCTCTCTTCCTCCTCCTCGCTCTCCTCTGTGCTGCCCCAGCTCAACCAGGACCCTGGTGCCACCCTCCAGGCATCCAGCTGGCAGCATCCTCTACACCAGAGTGGGTGAAGGAGGCCAGGCACTGCAACGGTGCCACCCAACACCAACCGCTTGGCTGCAGCTGAGAGCCTGGAGGCTCTGCGACTGCACAGCTTGGGCCAGACGTGTGACTTCATACCACTTCAGCTAAACAATTGCAGGGCTGAGGACAGGCACTCACATCAGTGGCATTGTTTTTACACACAATAGGCAGTTCTTATACCCGCAAATGGAACAGGAAAATATTAAACTGATTAACAGTTCTCTCAAACAAGTCTCTGAGTGTACAGGAGGCCTCTAGCAGACAATGTCAACCCAGCTTCAGTGGGACAGCGTCAGCTGCTACCCCACACCAGCCCAGCGTAAGAGGAGCAGCAAGAGTGAATAAACTACAGCTGCTTCCAGTGTGGCTTGTTCAGAGGAGGGACAGAGGACGGCTGCCACCAGGCTCCCCATCCCTCTGCCAGGCACGCGCCTTGCTCTGCTCATCACCATAGTGTCAGAGAAGCCTTTTAGCTCGCTTTCTCATGTCAGCACACAGCAGCAGCAGCCACCCTGTTTCCCCAATTCCAGCAGACCCCTCAAACCAAAGCTGGCGTCTATCACCTTGAAGATACCAGCAGCCTGCTGCAGCAGCGAAGGCGCTGGCGCGCACGTCCTGCAGCCTCACCAGCCAGGTGTTAGACCCGAGGGGGCTCACCTCCTCACCTGTGCATGCTGACAGCTGGAGCAAGACAAGCCTCCGGCACCAAATTCCCCCCAGGATGCTGGCAGCTCCATGCTCAGAGGGGCTGGCTGCCTGTGCTTCAGTGTGCTCCTGGGCTTCACTGAGGCAGGTAAAGCTCAGCTCCTGGGAGCAGCATTTGCAAAATCCCATGGAGCTTCCACGCTTCAGTCCACCTCAGCACACAGTGGCACAGGAATGTCACACACGTGGCTTCACTCTTTACACCTGCCCCAGTTTGGTGTTTTCCCTCTTTCAGGATAGCAGCCAAAAGCAACTGAAAAACCCAGCGAGGGGGGAAGCCAAGGGCCCGGGCAGGCAAGCAGCTGTCCCCACAGTGAGGGCGAGTGCAGATGGGACAGCAGAGCTTTCAAATCCTCTTGCTACTGCCAGTGGACAAGTTGTAACCAGAACATCACACGCAGCCCCGCGCGAGGGCCTGCGGTTCACGCAGGTGAGGAACGGTGTTTTGCAACGCGGATAGCACAGCCTGGGAAGTACAGCTATCGCTGCCAACCATCTAAGCCACAGACATTAGTGGAGGAAGAAAAGCCCAAAGCAAAAGCACACATAGGCAGTGCAGCATTCACTCCAGCATCCAGATAAGCAGCTGAGGCACAGTCAGGTTAATAGGCAGCCCTGGTCGTGCCACAAGACTGTGGCAGACAAGAAGAGAGTCTGCCACGTGCTGTACCGGCCTATTTATGCCTGCACAACCCAGGCCACACTTTTTGGCATCTCAAATGCAAGGTTTTGCTGGGTTTCTGTATCTCCCCCACACCTGTGGAACGCTTGTTTTGCACCACCCAACGCACCTGCTATATACATCACCCACAAGCAGAAGCAGGTTAAGCAGCAAGAAGCTGCAAACTGTGATGAGGAACCATGCCCTGATTCCAATTTCATTCCACATTTTCCTTAACCCTGAGGATTCCCACGAAAAACCAGAGCAGTGAGTTGGAGCAGAAACACAGGGATGTGGGCTAAGCATGAACTCTGCCCAAAACCAGCTCCAAGCTCCGCCAGCAGCCCAGGATACTTTGCAACATCCTTTAAACACAGTGAGACATTTTAGGATGTGAGCAAGACCGAATCCTGCTCTTACCCCAAACAATAGGCTCTGCAATAATGGTGCAACCAGAATTTCCTGTGCGGCGGCGCGCGCCAGCTCCCGGGAGAAAATGCCATGGGAAAGCTCTGCCACAAGAAAAGCTGCTTCAGAGTGCTGGGGCAGCTCCTCCAGGCTCCTGGGGACACTGTTTTTGCAAGCACTGCGACCAAGTCCAGGCCGGGAAGCAGGCAAAACCACACCAGCAGCTCCCAACAAAAGCCATCCAGCCTGGGAATGGCTGTGGATAATTCATTATCACAGGGAGCCTTTTGCAACATCTGGACACAGCTTGCTCTCACGGGTATTTCACTCTCCTGTGCAGACCTTGTGAAGACATCAGGTTGGAGTGGATTAGGATTGAGAAGACTTTGGCCGCAGTTCAGCTGGGGCAAACCTGCACAACATCACTGCTCTCGTGGTGCAGGAAGCTCAGGAGCAGGGCTGGCCCAGTGTGTCTCTTCAGTAAGGCAACTGGTCCACAGCTGGCTAGGGCCCCGGCAATTAAAGAGCCATCATCGTTGGCACTCCATCAGACACAGAGAGGTGGCAACTGCATTCAACATGCTCCAGTTGAAGCTTCTACCGAGAACAAGGGATCAAAACAGCCTGCCATCCCAAACACAAAGAAAAGCAACTTAACTCCTACAGCAAAACAGAAGCTGCCATTTCCACAGCTCTGCTGGGCTCAAGGATTTGAGGAGAGATGGGAAGAATTCAGTGGAACTGGAAAGGACTAAACCCTGCTCCATGCTCAAGAGATTTCTGCATCTGACAGCAGGGTGCAAGAGCTACAGACCTGAGGCTGCAAACACCAAGCGTCTGGGCTCTGCTGCTGTCCCCTCCTCACTCCTGGGGCCACTGACCATCATCCTCAGCTGCAGGAGAGGCCATGTCCAGTGCACAACACAGGGTGGAGGACCACCACACTCCAAAGTCTCATCGTTACCACCTCTTTAGCTCCACTTGTGACACTCCTCATCAAACCTTGGTGTCATTCAGTTTTCTATGGTCTTTTTCAAAGAGGGGCAGAAACATTTTTACAGTCTTTTGGCCCTAAAGCATCCATAGCAAAATATGGAAAACAGAAGCATCTTCTTTTACATCCAGGAGCACCTGCCCTTACTCTGCACAGCATCAGTCCAGAAGCCCCTTATCCTGGACATGCAGAGAGCACAGAAAAGGGACAGAAAGCAGGTGGTGGCACCTATGCCTGGGTTAGCAGCAACCCCAAACAATTTGGGATGCTTGAGGAGACTACTCAAAACTAACCCAACTGGCGTGTCACTTACTGCTGGATTTTGCAACCATTTGTGGTGTATATGTGCTAAGCACATCAGTATGGGCTGCTCAGAGACCCAGCACTGGGATCTTCACTGAGAGACAGCAAAAAGACCAATTTTCAAGGAAAAGCTGTACACCCAGCAGCTGGCATGATGAAAAGGAGAGCAGTAAAGCAGAAGCAAGTTTTTTTTCAACCCTTTCTTCAACCAGCTCACCTAACGTCACTGTTTTGTTCTCCCTAGCTATCAGGAGGGGATGAGAGGTGTCACACAGCAGCTCCCACCAGCCAAGGTTGCAGCAGAGTGCCCCGAAGGGCAGGACTGTCCCCTACCAGCACCGGGAGGGGACAACACAAAAACCCTCGCAAAGCATCTTACAAATAGTCAGGTGCACCTTCAGCAGATAAAGCTTTAAAGACAAAGACAACAAAGCCATGATCTCAAGATTAAAGAGGGCTGTGGCTTTAGGGTGGGGACAGATGAGGACAGAGATGGCATGGCCAGAGAGCACGGGCTAGCTGGGACCCCAGATCTGACACATACCCCACACAAAAAAACCAACTTCCAGAGCCCAAGCAGAGCTCTTTCTTATTGCCACAGGGAAGGACCAGCTTTACAGCCGAGTGCTCGACTTGAGTCAGGACAAGCAACAGGCAGCTCTGCATCTCGCTCAGACAAAGAGAGATGCAGAACCAGATGGGCCGATACCCTCTCCCTGGAGTGGAGGAACCATGTGCAGCAACCTCAGAGCAGCCTGAAGCTCTCAGGCATCAACCTACAGCAAGAAAAGCCGTGTGCTGGGAGATAGCTGGAGGGACTGTTAGGCGACTTCACTGGAGGAAAGAAATCATCCAATGCCACTCCATGATTTCTTCTTTTAATGATCACCCGCTGCCCCGCCGGCGGCAGCGCGACAGGTAACTGCTCTCCCTGCACTCAGGTCTCTGCAAAATTCACCTGCTAGCGTGTAGGTGCCCAGTAATTTGGTTACACCATTTAGGCACCGGGCAACCCTTCTTCCCCTGTGGTTTCCAAACGTGCATCGCTGCTGCCTTAACTATCAAGCCAAGCTCACCCTGCCCATGCTACTGAAATCTTCTCTGATGTCTGCAAAATGCCCCCTTCTGGCAAATCCTAACTCAGGTTTTCGAGTGGAGAGTTTTCTTCATCTGATAAATCTGTCATTTAACGGAAAACTAATGCTGCGTCCTGATGTCAGCGCCGAACCCAGAAATAACCTCTGTTCCACAGACACCTCCTGCCCATTTGATGTAAGAAGGCCAAATACCACAAACCTTAAATAAAATTTGTTCAAAAAGCCCCACAAAAATCAAAGCAAGGTGATGCTGAAACACAGCTGGCAAGAGGCCACTGGACACGACACGCATCTGAATCCCTGCCTCATGGTGCTGGCAGGAGCCTGGTCCATGGAGGAAGCCAGGCTGGGAACAGCACCATTCACGCAGGCGGTTGAGCGGCACCAGCACTCCTTCTGCTTCTGGTTGCTCCTTCTATTTCTTCTGGGTTTATTTCCTCCTGTTATTTGTGGGAGGCTTTGTTGTTGTTTTTTAAGCACAACCAAGTAATTTTATTAAATCAGCTAGTATTATTGCAAAAATTGGGGAAGTCTGAGAGCTCACAAGACACGAACAAACAGGCAGAAGTAACTGGTCAAAGCGTAGCCAGGGTGCAGTAAATAACTGGGTGGTTTTCAGCTCCCGGCCTCGGATCTTGGGGATTCCTGAGACTATTTCTGAGAGGTCCTAGTGAAGTAAGTCCAAAAGCAAACCCATTCTCAGGCTTCACCTGGAAGGTTCACAGGAGCCTGCAAGCCAAAAGGAATAAAAAACCCTCACTGTGCAGGAGGCTGAGAGCAATTAGCACTCGGGAAAACAAGCGGTAACAGCAGTGGGAGAGAGCAAGAGACTCTGATACTTATGGAATCATAGAATGGTTAGGGCTGGAAGGGACCTTAAAGATCAGCAAGTAACCAGGATGGAACCTGGGGAACCAGGATGGGAAGGACATTTGCAACAGGTATGGGATGAACCGAAAACAGAGCAAAAAGCCAGAAAATCAACACACCCATGCCTTTTGGTACCCTGGCCCAGTCACTGTTTCCAGACTGATCTTCTCAAGGCAGACCTTTCCCCAGTACTTCCAATTTAACTCATCAGGATGCTCTCCCCAATGAGATGATGCATTTTCCCTTCCCCTGCTTGCACACGTGCGATGCACCTGCTTCCTCCTCCTCCCACAAGCAGCTTCTGCCCTCAGCCCACCAAGGTGCCAAAGAGCTCACGTCTCATCTGCGCAAGCAACGGCCACCGCCCAGAGCTCCGCTTTGTGAGCCCCACCAGCAGCTGGGGGAGCACCCGAGCTCTGGGACAGAGCTTGCTGCAGCCCCTCTGAAGGATGGGGCCGATCCCAAGGCCCATCCTGCTCCGTGTGTCCACCACAGCAGGCACCCAAGTGCTGGTGACACAGGAGAACACATGTTTTTGCTCTGAGTGGCTCTCATCATGTGTCCTCCGAGGATCCCAGGCAGCATGGCATACACCTCTCCCACCCCCTGGCACAACCACTCTGTCAATTCTCCTTAGAGGAACATGTAGAAATCAAACTAATTCGTTCCAGCCACACACAAGGGCGTGAACAGCATTCACACCACAGCAGTGAAAGGAGATGGCACCCACAGAAATCCAGCACTCCCTGGCTGGTCACTCGTGCCATCGGGGACCTAACGCTGCTAGCAAGAGCCATCCTGCCAGTGCCAGGAACTCAGGACACAAGCAGAGCAGCCCAAATGCCTCTGAGCAGGGCCTCCAGCACAGCATCCACCTGGACAAGTTATCTTACTTCAACAGACAGAAATCTGTCTCTCTGAGGTGCCCCAAAGCCAGCACACAAAGATGCCACGGAGGGAGCAAGCAGCATTCTGTAGGTATTTGATTTAAAGAGTTACAGTATGTTCAGACGCTGCTCGCTGCATCACAGACTGAGGTTTTCCTAACTTGTAGCCAACAGAGCCGCTAAGCCCCCCACGGTACAACTTTGGCACCACGACCCGGCCTGATTACTAACCAGAGCTGATGCTGGCAGCACTCAGGGGAAGGCGTCGTGCCCCATCTTACAGTAAACGGTGAGGGAGCAGCAGGGAGGTTATATGGGCTGGTAATCCCCCTATTCTGAACTATCTCATCTAATAAACGTTCAGGCACAAAACAAAACCACACAGGTGGAGATCCCGACACCTAAGAGGCACCCTCCAGCCAGGCTCTGTAAACACATGAGTAAGACTTTCTCGTCGGGGTTGCCCCATCAAGCTTCCCCAGGACTACTAAAAACCAGTCAGGACTGAACCTTCCCAACCGAAAAACAGCCGCCACGGCCAAAAGAAATACTCTCCTGGGCTCAAACATACTTTGAACCAGCCCGGGGGAGTAATGACCCGGTTCTGAGGCGGTTCACTCGAGGGAAAACCCGGCATAAACTACTGAAACCTGGATCCTACAGGGCGGGGGGTTTAACCAGGCTGCGGTCAGAATTGGGCCCCCGGCAGCAGCTGCCCAGCTCAGCCCCAACTGGAACTTCCTCGGCAGCGCAAGGAAAACAAACCCCGAAGCCAACAAAGCGATGTTTCCATTACAGAGAGGCTTTATCGAACCGAACGGGAGCCTCGCAGCTTCGGGCTCGTACCGGGGGAGGGGGCGCGGAGGGTTGTCCCGCAGGTACCTGCGCAAGGGGTGACTCGTATTTACCAGAACACGGGGAAAAACCATGCGACTTTCTTGCCCCGAGAGCCCCGGCTCCGGGGACGCCGCCGCCCCCCAGAGCCGCCCGCAGTGGAGCCGCCGCGACGGCCCGTCCGGTGGCGGGGTCCCGCTCTTACCTCACCGCATGGCACCGGCGCCGCACGCTCACACGGTCCCGGGAAATCACCGCACGGCTCCGCCCGCGTCTTGAGGTTGAAATGTTTACAAATTTAAAAAAGCTGAAAAACTGGGAAAAGGGAAAAAAAACCCCACAACGCGCCCAAGGGTGCGAGCTGCTCCCAGGCACGTTCAGATAAAGAAAGGAGAGGATGGAAAAGGGGGGGGCCCGGGCCATGCACGGCCCCGTCCGCCGGGCCACCCCCGGGACCCGGCTCCCGCCGCCGTCCCCGCTCTGCCCAGGGAGCGCTCCCCGCCGGCCCCGGGACCGGCCCGGGACCCCCGGCCCCGGCCCGGCGCCGGCACAGAGCTCAGAGAGCGGCGGCGAGGGCCGCCCGTGGCCGGGCGAGAGCCGCCCCGGGGGCCGGCGGCCGCCCACGGGCAGCGGGGCGCGGGGGGCGCCCGCCGAGGCCCGGCGCGGGCCGCGCTGCTCCGCCGCCGCCGCGCATCCCCCGCAGCCCCGTCCCGTCGGGGCCCGCCCGGCGCCGGCCGGTGCTCGCCGCGCCCGGGCGCTGCCCAAAGCCAGGAGCACTCGCAAAAATAAACCCGAAAAAACTACTATTTCGTGAAGAAGGTCCCAAGCCGGGGTGCGAGCGGGAGCCCGGAGGGAAACTTTCCGCAGCCGGTGCGGCGAGGAGCCGTGTCCGTCCCGGGTCCCCCCGCCCCGTCGGCAGCCTGCGCGGCGCCGCCCGCCGCCCCGGCCGCGCTGCGCTCCGCGGGGGAAGCGCGGGGGAGGCTCCGCGCCCGCCGGACGGCTGGCACAGACCGGGGGCTGCGTCCGACCGGCGGTGCCCGGAGGGGCAATCGGCCGGGGGGGAGGTGAGTTTCGGGGAAGATGCTGACGCCGCTCACCGGAGCCCCCGGGGGGGGAGGCTGGGGGGAGGGGGTGTGTGCGTGTTCCCCTCGCGGTAAGAACAATCGGAGGAAGCGTGGCCATGTCTGCCCCCGCCGCCGGTGTGTGCGGCGGGGCTACCGGCATTACAAGCCCCATCCTGCTCTGCAGCAGCCCCTCGCCAGCCCTTGCGTATGGGGAAACTGAGGCTCGGGAGCTTGGCACTGAGGATCTGCGGGGCACAGCTGGCCCGGGCACAAGCCTGGCCACCTCTGCGGGGGGCTGTCAAGGGCACGCACCTCCTGCCCCGCTTGGGCCAACACCCCGGCTTTGCGGGCCAGCGGGAGGGGGACACTGCTGTAACCACAAGTCAGACCCCAAACGCCAGGCTTCACCGCAGCTTTTCCACCGCTATCTAACAGCACACGTGGTGGGATCCAAAACACTATCCCGACTCAATGCAGGCTCCTCATCCCTGAACGACAGTGCCATCACAGCCCAGGCTCGCTGGCATTCTCTTTCCAGCCTCTTTCGTCTCCCTCACTGGAAGAAAGACCATTTCCTTCCCCACCTTCTTCCTCCCCCTCTCACATGGAGAAAAGACCTCTGACCCAGCCACCAGCCCACCTGGGCAGAACCAGATCTTTCGGGCTTGGCCAGGAGCTTCAAACCACCCAGCTGACAACCCACTGCCACCTGGGAAACAGCACGGAGCCTTACCAGCCCCTTCCCCACCCCCAGCCCAACATGAGTAGAAGCTGTTTCCTATTTCCACCCCAAAGAAAAACCCCTGGAGAAAGTTAACTTCCAAGCAGCACTGCATGAAAGTTTCTAACGATGAGACAGGGCTCATCCAGCCCAGCCACGCATCCCCACCAGCTCTCTGTAGAGCCCCTGCAGATCCTTCCTTCAGCACCTGGTCTGGAGGTGTATCTGCACAGATAAATAGGAGATCACACCAGTAAAATAATTGGTTTTCTTTTAAGAAACAGCCTCTGTAACATTAAAAATATTAGAGGGAAATGAAATAATTATTTAGGCAAGGCTTAGTGGATTTAATTGCTGCTTTTCCATTGCATGTAATTGATGTTTTAAGTTGTATTAGTAGTGTTTCCCATGGAGAGGCAGGTGTGTGCTACAGAAAGAGGGTGTTATTAATAGGGTAACCACAATTAAATGTAATTGGGATCATCGTATCAATCACTCCGCAGAACAGCACATGCTCAGAGATTCCCACCTGGTTTTCTGATTCAGTGATACCCTGAATTACAAATAAACTATGTTCTTGGGCTTTGGGCACAGGCAGCAAAAACCCTGTTAAGTTTCTGTGCCATCGACCTATTCATGGAGAGTTAGCCTGAAGGCCAAAAGTCCACTCCAGTTACTCTGGTGCTTCTCTAAACACTCACATCCATCCCTCCCCAGCTTGGGGTAGAGCTGAGATGCCTCCATGCCACAGAGCTTGTACAGTCTGGTGGTTTATTTTTTACTGCAGAGATTTATCGATGCCTGAGAGCAGGATGGAGCTGACAGGGGAAATAAGCAAGATCAGCAGGCAAAATGGTGTGTCCCAGAGAGGTGGAAAATAACACCTTTCCATAGGAAGAGTGAGATTCCAAGTGTGTTCATTGGGGGTTGTCAGACACATGGGACTAGGGGCCTTGACTGCAAAAATGAGGGCTCTACTCTGGATTGTGTTTTCTATTTGCCCTTGGAGCATTCAGCCATGCTGTCTTCTTGCTCAGCCCTGTAGCAATGTAAAAGCAGCTCAGGAGCTGCTGCAGCTGCCTGGTAAAGGAGACCTCGAGCATCTCTGGAAGGTCAGATGGGTCTTGTGTTCTGGGCTGGGTAGGGAGCAGGCAGCAAAACCCCATGTTGGGAAAGAAGCTGGTCATGTCAACAGTCTTTTCTGATAGGTGCCCAGTGGAGGGATGCCCAGTCAGCACAGTGTTACCCATCCCATAACCTAAAGTCTTTCTGCTCTCTGTAGCCAGCCCACTATCTTGTACCATTTCAGACATATGTGCACTGAAATCAGTGCAAACAGGAGACTACAGCATCCTGGAGCCTATTGGTTTTAATCCAGACACCCTGACCGGCTCTTACAGGCTCCTTCTCCCCTCCCAGAAGGGTTATGTGTTTCCATACTCCTAATTTCTTCCTTAACTTTATAAGGATCCAGCAGCACCTGGATCCTGATGTTTAGATGAAATAGTTTCAGCTGTGGGAGGACCCCCATCCCCATCCTCCTTCTGCCAAAGCTGGGCATCCACTTAGACTGCTCACAGGCAGGGGATGGGTTGCCCTTGTGCCTGGATAGCACCTCATACCATGAACAAGATTTCCCAGGACAGGGAATCCCAGGCACTGCCCAACTACTGAAAACACCTGTGTGCCCCCTGCAGAGGCACACAGAGCTGCTCAGCCATGCCAGCTTCTCCTCCACTCTCTTGTCCCTAATACCCCATGCTGCAGCCACCCATCTGCCTGGGGGGAGGAACACCCAACCACCCCACCCTCGGGAGTCAAACCCAGACCCTCCTAAAAGCAGACCTCACACCCTGTCGTTTTTCCACTGGCTCCCAGGTTAGACCTGGCTTAGGGTTGGGCAGACCCCTGTAAGGAGGCAAGGGGGAGGGTTTGTTTCCTGTCTCAAAGGGGACGGGCACTGGGTAGCAAAGTCCAACACTCAGTTTACCATTAATTCATGTAAGTGACCCGTAGGCCGGGTGAGATGGCCCTGAAGAGCTGGGGGATGTGGATGGGGACAACTTCAGCTTGGCCACCACCGGAATGATGCCGAGCTAAGGACAGCGAGCTGGAAGCTGCAGCCTTCTGCCCACCAGCAGCATTTATTCTACCTGCTGAAGCTTCAGCCACACCACGGTGGGTTGTGGCGGCAGGAGGAGACCCCTTGGGTCTGCACCCTGGACTTGGCACCCCATCGCAGGATGGGGTTCCAGCTGCACACCCAAGATAAGGCGGAGCAGGAGCGCAGAGGCTTCCCCTCACCTCATTTAAAGTTTCAATGGCCGTAGGATAGGGCAGAGAAACACTCTGCCCTCGAGCACATCACCACACCATGCTCGTTAACTCCTGATTCGCACTGTAATGATGGCTCCTTTGTGCTCCTCGTGCCCCTTTCACCAGCCCAGGCAGCTTGGTGGGGTTTATTCACGGGTGACTCCTGTTCTTGCCCTGGGCTTTGCATAGTCCTCATCTGCAAGTATAATTTTTTTTAGGGAGGGGAAAGAGCCTAGGAGTGTGTTCCTGGACAGACACAGGAGCCCTCACAGCATCACCTGCGCCCAAGGGTGGCAAACCACAGCAGGAAACAAATTAAGGATGGGGAACCCGGAGGGAAGGATGACATCCCCAAGGCAAGAGCTGGGCATGGAGCACATCACTGGGGTGGCTCCCCTTCCGTGGGAGGTCGGATGGGTTTTGGAAATGCTTCCCTGCTGCAATCCCCAGCTGATTGCCTGTGAGAAAGCTTGCAAGACTTATTTCTTGCTGTCTCCACTCCTCTGGCTGGTGCTCCACAGGGAAGATCTTGCTGTCTTGTAACACCACGGATTTGCTGCTCCATTTATAAAGGTTTGTATATATGGTGAATGCTCGAGCACCCACGCTGTGTCTCCTTGTAGCCCGTTTCTGCCCCCCACGGAGCGTGGTGTGGGCTTGAAGCTCC
This sequence comes from Laterallus jamaicensis coturniculus, assembly GCA_022605575.1. Lineage (NCBI taxonomy): Eukaryota > Metazoa > Chordata > Aves > Gruiformes > Rallidae > Laterallus > Laterallus jamaicensis. The sequence goes on from JAKCOX010000014.1 coordinate 5,386,638, forward strand.
CTAGTTAGGGCTCTGCCCTGCAGCAGGCTCAGCTCCACCCAGGAACATGTTAAGAAGGATCTTGTTAAGGCAAGAAACCAACTGGCAGAGGAGCAAACAACAAACAACAAGAGTTAACACGTACCCCAGCCACCACGGCTCAGCACTCCAAAGCCACCTCATGGGGACAGGGCTGTTTCTCCCACCCTCTCGTGAAGGCAGGGGCTTCTGCTGGCGGCTGGCGATGGGCACCATGGCACGGGCTGGGATTTGCTGGCAAAGCTGCTCTTTGCTGAGCTGGAGCCTCGTGCTTGGGTTCGGAGCTGGCGAGCAGCGGCCAGGACTCACCAGGGGAACGGCTCAGCAGTGGCAGGTGAGGTGGCAAAGGGAGGCCAGGGGTTTTGCTGCTGCTCCCAAGGGCCATGTGCCCAAGCAGAGCCCACAGGCTGCCTGCCCTCAGCGGCTGCAGGAAGGGACTTGCTGGCAGAGCTGCAGCGTGGGAAGCACAGCCAGGCTGAGTCACGCTGCGTTGCCCTGGTCCTGCCCATCCTCTGTGCACCGAGTTGCTTTTCCAGTCTCCAGCTACTGGAGAGCTCTCACACAGGACTGGCAACGCTGCCCTAAAATCAACAAGTAAAAGTGCCCTTTCTCCCCTTCACCCCACAGAACAGCAGACCCCTAAACCCCTCTTACTAAGCGGCTCAGACACACCTTTTAAGTCCTTTGCCATCCCCAGAATCCCCATTCTGCGTTGCTTTTCCCCACTCTGGGCTCTCCCCAAGCCCTCCACCCAGCTCCTGAGCCCACAGCCTGGGCTGGGCGAGAAGAGCCAGGAGCCACAGGCCCCGAGCACCAAGTGGGAAAACAAGGAAACCTTTCCACGTACTAACTTCATTTCCTTCATTTCCTCCAGCCCAGCAGCCTCACTGGCAGGTTATTAATAGCACACTGCAGACCAGAGCTGGAGCTGGGCTCCAACCTTTCAGCATCCACCCTGACGGCCGCTGCTCCCAGCACCCCTCCGTGCTCAGGAGGGGAACCATGCTGGGGGATCCACTCACTAAACACGCAGGAGGAGCATGGTTCTCACTGCTGCACTGCAAATACCTCACAGGGAAATAAAGCATTGAGGATGCATCTGGGAAATGTCCACGTTTTCACTGCTTCCCCAACTTGAGATGCTGGAAACCACGTTTTTAACATCAAACCTACTGCAGGTCTCATTATTGTCTGTTTGTGGAGGAGGAAACTCTGGTCTCCTGCATTTGCAAAGCAAATGCTGCTGGGATCCAGTGCAGCAGGAGGAGTAGAGGGGAGGCAGCCAAAGGCGAGGCTGCTGCCTAAGCTGGGAACGTGCCCCAGCAGCACCACAAAGGCAAAAAAACCCCCAGCAGCTCCACCATTCACAGCACAGACACAAGTATTTGATGTTTCTTTTCACTCAGGAGGCAGCCTTTTGAGTGAGCAGTGGATGAGAGAGGGCAACCCTGTGTGCCTGTATGGCAGGCAGGGAGGTTTTGGGTCCCGTCCTCCTCCCCAGCTGCTTGGAGACCATGAAAAGCTGCATATGGGACTAGGCAAGTCACACACAACGCTGTCAGTCTCAATTCACAGGGGCACCAAGTCTGGGGCCTAAAGCTGGCAGTTTATGTGTCAGGCTCTGTTAATTTACCTGTCTCACTGCAGGAGCGCTCAGCCAGCTCCATTTCCTACAGGTTCCTGCTCAGCTGCCAAATCCACGAGCTGATGATCCTTACAGGGTCCCTTCCAAGACAGGATACTCAATGATTCCATGATGAAATCCCTACCATGTGCTTTTTTACAAAGAAAACAAAATACTTATTCCATACATCTGCTGGCAATCCAGTGGTGCTCCTTTCTGGGGGAGGTGGGGCCGTGCTTGGAGCGGCTGCTGCAAACCGGTGTCCCCATATACATCTGCACAGTGCCAGCATGGACAGCAGGAGAAAGGGCTCTGCCAGCACCCTCAGCAAAAGCAGAAGCAGCACAAGTGGCTTCAACTGGAAAGAAATTCCTCATGGACTGATTCCTCTGTGGGCAAGAGCCAACAGCTCTTCACAAGCCCAGCTGGGGTGGGTGCCATGTGTGTGAGCCCAAGGCCATGCAGTACAGATACTGAACTTGCTTTATTCCAGGTTTAAAGCCAGTCCTCAAAAAAAATACCTGCCCGTGGCCAGCTTTGCCTCTGCTATGTGGTGCCTTGGCCACCACAGCTCTCTTACTTTGAGGAGCTCAGTGTCTCTCCCAGGTCCAGAGGCCAGCCCCTCTCCTAGATGACAGAAAAACATAGGACAAGTTTTGTTCTGTTGGATGGAAAACCAAAGATGAACCTCCCCCTGAGCATAAATTACTGGATGCTCTCATTCTGGGGGTCTCACTGCCTGCACCCTCTCCCCCACGCCCCAGCACAGCTCCCCCTTCCTTCTCAGCACAGGTCTCTCATTAACCTCAAATCCTCCAAAACAAGGAGCTGACTGTGCTATGCAGCAACCACAAATATTCCATGGGGGACAGGGGGGGCATCAATGTTATAAGAAGATTTAAGAGGAGGAAAAAAGGGCTGTAACTAAGGGCTGACAGTTGCCATGTTGCACTAAGACACCAAGTGCATGGTGCCCAAGCCCACCCTGCCCCTTAATACCTCATTGCCCATCACTAAGGGGAGACCACCTGCAGCCCAGCAGCTTCCTCCAGCCCCCGAGCTTACACTGCTTCCAGTTAATAGCAGGGGATGTTTTAAAGCAGAACACAGCCAACTGGGACAACCACATGCCCAAAGGGGACTCTGAGGTGGGACAGGCAGGAGCCCAGAGAAGCCAGGCTGGGCCATCATCCCCAAGGCCAGCAGCCACCCAGCAAAAACAAGGAGTGAAAACAACACGTGGCAAGGCTGGGAGAAGAATAGGACCCAGCTGTGTGTCATGGTGATGAACAATCTATAGGCACACACCAGGGAGTTTTCTTTTTTCCAGACTGGTTCATGTGGTTTTTTGGAAGAAACAATAGGAGAAAACAGCCCTCCTCCATCCCTGGGCCTGACTCGCTTCCAGTGTTCTCTTCCCACCACCCCAGTTCCACTCTGAGAGGCACTTTATTACTGCAAACAAGGGATTTATCCAAAAAGGAGTAGGAGCCCGTGGAAGATAACAGCACATCCTTGGCATGACGTTACCATGCACAGGGAATTTCATTTCCCTGGGTTGCAAAAACGCACAGGGAAAGTCACAGCCAAGCACAGCAGGGAGCAGGTGATCAGATCAAACAGAGCAGATCAAACAGAGCAAAACCTCCCCATCAAAGGAACATGACTTTGCGTGTCACTGCTCAAGAGCAGCGACTTGGAGCAGAGGAGAAAGGTCCTCAGACACGCTGGAAACACCCGTGGGCACCAATACGTTGAGCTCCTGCCGTCACCCATCAGGCTTTGTGGGAGAACGTGGCACTTCTTCCCCCTGCACAGGCATGAGGGCAGGATCTGCCCCAGGAGGAAGGCAGGGCACAGAGCCCAAGGGGCTGGAAAGGCCCCCTCCAAGGCTGGAAGGAGGAGGGGGGTGTTACAAAGCCCCTTTGTGCTAAGGAATTGGGATTGGGGTGGAGCCAAGCACCTGAAAACTGAACACAGGAGAAGTCACCCAGGGCAGAGGGGTGAGCAGGTGGGGGCAAGCAGCAAATCCCCACCTCTCCCATCGCTAGAAGGGGACTAACCAAGGAGCAAGCACAAGGCAGAGCATGAACCCCGAGCTGGAGCCTGCCTGGTTGCATTACATGGGGAACAGCACGCAGCCCAAGTGATGGAGGTGGAGCCAAGCTCTGTACCACCACCCCAGCAGCAGGAGAAACCATCTCTGCAAATCTCATCCACAGCCTCACTTCCCCATCTGTGCCCACATTTTGGAGATGCTAAGGAATACCCTGGTAACCTTCTCAAGTGTAGAGAAAAGGGAGTCTTCCTCAGCCAGCTCTTGGCACAAGAACAAATACATCCAGCCTGACTTGACTTTATAAGGGTTGGTTTATTTACATGTTGGCTGGTCTCTGGCATCCAGCCCTTCTGGCATCCCTCCTCCAAACATAGCAGCTCTTGCCTGGCCCCAGAGCACCCTTTAGGGGTCTTCAGGGACATTTGAGGGCAGTGATGATCAAGGTCAACTGCTGATCAAGGGCCAAGAGCTGGAACTCTCAAGGGGCTGGCTGCACAGTACCTGAGCAAGGTGAGCAGGGCAACAATGGTGGCCAAGGCATGCTCATGATGATGAGACACTTCCATGGTTAGGCTGGGAAGTCAACCAGGGTCTGGATCAGCAAGGTCCATCACCAGGGCTGAGACTAAGCTGGAGGTCTACACCCCTGCAAGAGAGGGATAGGGAGGCGGGCCTGAGCTTAAATGGGCTCCTGGGGGTGAGTGAGGGCCTCAGGTGAGGCTGCTCAGGGTCATTAAAAGCTATTAATGCCCTCTGGAGCCTGCCTCTAGAGCTGTCCTGCAGGAAAGTAGGGGGAGGGAGATGCCATGGGCAGGAAGGATGAGTTGATGCAATGGGAGTTGGGGCCTTGGGAGAGCCCAGTTGTCACTGGGGTCCTTAAGGCTCTCAGGAGCTCCTATGGGGGTAACACAAGAGGAACACAAGCCCTCACCACCTGTGCTGTCTTGTTGAGCTGAATCCATGTGAAGCATCCATGGAGCAGCAAGCAAAGCCCAGTTGAAGCAAGAAACAAAAGATCTGACCCAAAAGATGTGTCCCACCCACCATGAGCATAAATCACAGAGAAATCCTCCTCTCTGGTCCCCAGGCTGGGATGAATCTGAGCTGCTGGGACCAGAGCGCTTCAGTCCCCGGGCTCCATTCACTGCAACAACACATACAAACCCCACATGCATACACACACCCCCCCCCAACATTCATAAACAACATCTGGGAGGTCTGAGCTGCCTCAGACAGACCAAGGCTCTGTGGCTTTCCTTTAGCTAACACCATTTCACCATGCTGAGCATGTGGTGGGATCCCTCTGTTTCTCTTGTAGAATTTCTCTCCTCAAGTTGTGTTTTTCAGTCAGTCTTAATCACTTTTGAATCATATTTGAGTCTTCTTTGCCTTCGGCATTCCTTAACCTGGGAGATGCTTCCCATAAAAGCCTAGTGCCTGTCAACCCTCCCGGGGCTCCCACACAGAGGCTACAAGTCTTATTCAAATGAATGTGTCCTTCACAGTAGAGGCTTCTCCAGCCCCAGAAAGCAAGGGGAGAAGTTCATCGCTGCCTCCAGCTCTGGTACTGTTACTCAAGAGCCAGAGCAGCTTGTTGAGGAGTCCTGACTGGCACAAAGCCCAGCTTGGCTTCTCTCCCTGACTGGCTTCTCCCCCACAGTGGTTGTAGTTTCTTGAGAATCTCAGACCCATATTTATTGAGGTGAGATTTTTTTTGGCAAACCACCTGATTAAAACCATCTCTCATTAACGAAGGGTAATGCACAGGCATCTGATCATTGTTCTTCAGTTATTCTTCCATCACCAACAGGACCTTCATGGTGGGTTCTGCTGTCTCAGTCTCCTTTGAGCTCAGCTGGAAAGCAGAGCCACACTTGGGGCTCTTGTTTTACTTATTAGGGGACAATGAAGGGCCAGCTTGATCTCCTCGACATCCCACCCAGGAGGGGACAGAGTGCCATCACAGAGGATGGAGACATCGCTGTTCCCAACCACTGCCCCATCATGCTCTGGTCGCAGCTGGTTGCCTGGGGCAGTGCCAGGACTTGGGCTCCTTGGTCCTTCAGCCAAAAACACCTCTGAGAAAGGAGAAGGCTGTAGGGAGGGAGGGCATGTAGCTGCTTGGCCCTGGCAGCTCTTGGCAAGTGAAATGAGGCGACGATTTGGTTCTTGATATAACAGGATCCTTTGGGGTTCTCCTTAAGCCCTCTGGGAAGCTTTATTCATACCTACCCCCCCAAAAGTGTGGCTGGGGAGGACCCCACACTCTACAGCGAGCGATGTGACCAGCTCTGCGAGGCGCAGCACATGGGACGTCCTCTGCCTCTAACCTCAAGCATAAAACTCAGCTTCCCCCCCAAACACCAACTGCTCCACAGAAGAGCAGCTGAAGCAGTAACAACGTGTGTGTCCTGCTGCTGTGAAGCTGCCTTTTAAAAAACAGACACGTTTCCAGTCTCTCCAACTAAACAGGATGACCAAATCCAGGGCCTGCCCAGTCCCTGGGACAGAGCCCGCTGGTCCCACTGGTGGTGCTGGGCTGACCTGGTCCCTGATGCCCTCTGGTGCCTGACCACACCACAGCGGTGGCTTTGCCCTCCTGGGTCCTGCTCAGCCACAAAGATTTGGCACCCAGGGCCCCCCTCACCACGTGTGAGAGCTGTGGGTGGTGTGACCGGGGGGCCCCTCTGCTGCTCCCAGCGCCTGCAGCCGCCTCATGCTCAGACGTCCTGCAAATTCCGGTGGCACAGAAGCCACCAAACCCCTCTGGGGTCCCCCAGGCCCTTCCCCAGCCCTCCTTCAAAGCAAGGTGGAAACATCAAGCAGCTCATACGGCACTTTAGGGTGGGGTTTTTTCCCTCCTTTTTCCTTTTGGTGGCTTTGATGAGGGAACAGTGAAAAGGCTGACGTGCATGGCTTTGAGATGACAACGGCTTCCCCCATCAGGGCCTGGCACTGCTGCATTCATCCCACATGTGAGGCACACGGCCATCACCACGGCCCATGTGGGTGATGCTAAACTAGACACCTCCATGCCCCAAACCTCCCAGCCTGGGTGGAGGAGAGCAGAGCCCCTCAGAGGTGGGTAAAGCCAGCAGGTTTTTATCCTCCCAGTGCGACGGAGCCTGGCTATGGCACTGTGCAGGGCCTCACTGCGGGGTTACAACTCGGAGCTGCTGGAGGCTCAGGGAAGCCAGACCCATGGAAGTGTGAGGCTGCAGCTCACCTCCGTGTTCCCCCACTGTGCCCCCAGGAAGCGCCCCGAGCTCCCGGGCTGCCTTTGCAGTTAGGGCAGGGCTTTTGGGGAGACCCGGCACAGCATCGCCCCGGCCAAACACCCGCAGTAACTGAGCTCCCCCCTTAGAGGTCAGCCCAGCATCACTGAACCTTGCCCCAACCTCCCCAGCATGGGTGGGACTCCTGCAACAAGCGGGGCTGGGGTGGGCAAGGTCTTTCCGGGAGGGCAGGGGATGAGCCCCCACGCTTACAGCCCCCCCGTGTTGCCAAAGCCTGCTCCCAAAAGCTGAGCCCTCACAGCTGCCATCCTGCTGCTCCTTCCCATGCACATGCTGCTTCCAACCCCCATCCCTAATCCTAGTCCTTACCCAAGGGACCCAGGGGAGTCTGCCCAGGTCCCAGAAGGGTTTGGGGGAGCAGGAGGACCGGAGGCTGCTCTTGCTACTTCCACACTATTTTCCCTGTCCTCTTGGTTTTCCATCCCTCAATTCAATGAGATACCGGGTGCTTCCCCACCCTGAGGCATGGGGGCCTCTCCCTGGGATGGTCCCACTCTCCTTGTCAGAGGTGGCCTCGGCTGCTGCCTCTGTCCCATCCAGGAAATGCTGAGGGGACACGGGCAGCAGAGAGGGAGCTCTGAGTGGGGTACAGAGTCACTGGGTTCAGAGGATGCTTCCCACTTCGAAGAGGTTTGGGGCAGCAAAAGGCCAGCGCAGGGCAGAGAAGCAGAGTGCAGCCCGCACTGCTGGCAAAGCCCGAACCCTGCAGCAGAGGTTTCCCTTCCCTCCAGCCTGACAGGTGGCCGGGAAGCTCTGTAGATAGTGTGGAAAAGGACAAAGACGCCCCAGGGCAGCCAGGTTCCTTACGGAGACCGCATCCATAAAGCTGGACTCTGGGGACCGGTGCCCCAACTGATGGGTGTTTCGCAGGGTTCGTGGGGTTTGGCTGGGGAGACGATGGCCCAGCAGCGTGCTGTGTGCATGAAAGCAGCTCTTCTGTTGCCTTCTCCCACTGAAACAGCCACATCTCCTACAAATAACCCAAACACAGGAGGGAAAGGAACCAACTGCAGGCAAAATACAAAGCACTCTAAAAATCTGAAGTTTATTCATTAGAATGCAGTGAAAGGAACATTCATCTTAAAACACAATCGATATACATTAAAAAGTTTAAAGGACTAGTAGCAATGAGACCACAAATAAAACAACACCTCCCCCCCCAAAATTCAGACACATCGGTCACCTGGGAGGAGCCCCGTCCAGTCCCAGGGCGCTGCAGGGCAGCTCTGCAGTGGGACAGCATGGGGGAAGCACGGGGTGACCTGTGACAAGGGCTAATTATCATTTCTCTTTAGACCTGGGAGGCTTTTCTAGATTTTAATTTATCACTTCACCCAAATGCAGACAGAAAACAAAGAGTAAAAAAAAAAAGGAAAGAAAAGCCCAAAGAACCATGAGGGGTGTGAGGAAGCAGGATGTTAAACCACAGGCGTCTCAGTGGCGTGTGCAAAGAGCGTGTGGGCATTGGTAATGGACCGCCTGTGGGGCTTCCAAGCTGGTCCCAGGGACAAGCTGGGGCAGCGCTGTCACAGGAGGGCACGAGGAGCACGAGGTGGTTTCCTTGCAGTGCAGCAGCAGCGATTGCCTTTTCTCCATCGGAAGAAAAACCACACCGCTTGAGAAGACAACGCGCACACAAACAAACAAACAAGGTCCGTACAACGTCCCCATGAATATAAAATGCAAAACCATACAAAAATAGAAAAAATCGACTGTTTTCTTATGTGTATAAAAACAAAGGAAGAAACCCAAAGTCCCCAAAAAATGCAATAAAGAATTACTTGGTAGGCTGACCCGAACGTCACTGGTTTCAGCGCAAGTTAACAGCCGTAACTCAGTGCTCTGAGGCAAGACCTGCCCTGGAAGGGACGGATTCAGGTGAGTTCTTTGAGGGGAGATTATCCTTGGTATCTTGGCAAGACCACCTGCCATGCCTGGCTTCCATGACATTTCTGGCTCAGAAGCCCTTTTCCATTGAAAAGCCTCAAGTACCGCTCTCCAATTGGAGTTCCTTAGGTAAGGCAGTGTTAGACTAACGGCTCAATCCAGACCAAGACCAGAAGCTCTGGTCCTGGTTATCCTGGGATAGACGGGCACCTCAGGCAGGGAAATCCAACCTTGCCATGGCAGGGATATTTTACAGGCTGGGTTAGAGGGTTGAAAATATTTCTTTGGGTTTAGTGGGGCAGAATACACCAATGACCCAGGAAATTAGCTCCGAAAATGCCTTTACTCAACTCATTTCCAATCAACAGGTATTTGTTTCATTTAGTTCACATCAAATTAAGAGGAGAAACCTTTGGTATGAAGTCAGATCATCAAGCCCTGGCTGTATTGATTCCACACATTGGAGTCTGGAAAGCTGCTTTCGCTAAGCTACTCCGTCACATACCTACACCCCACAGCCTCCATCCCAGGGACGCACAGTCGCAACATTCATTTCAGCACCGGAACCCTCACACTTCCCCAAGACTTTAGCAAATGCTGCACCATGCCGAAACAAAACACTGTGCAAACCCCCTTTGCCCCATGAGCAGCCTTTGGTGACACGCTGAAATACAACGGGAGTTAAACATACAGCAAGGGGCTGCTGCCCCAGCCAAGTGACTGCTGTGAACGTGTCTGTCTGACGACGGCTCCGGTGTCACCAGCAGGATTTGCTTGTGGTATTTAATTTGTGAGCGGCAGCGAGACATGCAGAGTGCAGACCTGAGCCTGTCCTTACTCTGAACAAGAGGAGAGCCTGCTCCAAGGAGCTGCTACCTGTTAGCAGATGCTCCCGTGCTGCGCTAGTGAGGGTAGGCCGCACTCACAGCCTGGCAGCTGGTGCTTGGGTTGCAGGCCGTTCTCCTCTCCTGGTGAGGGATGCAGATGTGGAGAGGCAGTAATTTTGCTTTGTTTTTTTTTCAAATGCTACAAACTCTGCTGTGGAGAAAAGCAGGAACGTCTCGGGGAGGGGAACCAAAACTCATCAACAGTAACTGAATTAAAGTCAGAATACAGAGTGCGGACAGAGGAGGAAGCAGCTTTTAAGACATGGACACGGAGGTTTGGATTAGAGACAAGTGTGTGTGAGATCACAGAGGAGATGGGAGATGCCTCAGGGACCAACAGCCTGAAACAGATGTTGCCAGGAGCTCATATGACCTCCTCTGACAAGGGCCATCTCCTTACCCTGTGCCCCTCCATCACGCTCCTTTCCAAGAGGGAAAAGCAATCCAAACCTGCAGCAACCCCCAGCTTGTTTGTTCTCTCCAGTTAGGAGGAAGAAGTCCCGAAGCCTAATTTAGGCTGTGTTACATCCTGTATTCCAATTAACAGAATACTTTCCTTGTATGAGCTTATGCAAAGAAAACAACCATAAAATAACTTAACAAAACCCACAAACATTCCTTGAGAAGAAAGGAAGGGCATCCACAACTCGGCAGCAACAGGCACGACGCAAGTGTAGCTTATTTCACAGGCCTCGTCCGCGTGCCCACGGCCCCAGAGACCCAAAGAGCATGGGACAAAGCCAGGGAAAGGTTTCAACTGGGAATTACACATCATGGAGACAGACCACGACAAAGAAGGGACCAACACTTAAAGGGGGCACCATCAACAGCACATCCCTCTCAGCACGGTATCTTTGAGTGAATGAAAACCAGACCTGGAAAACGTTATTGGCACGCACACAAAAGCTCCTGCTCTCCTTTGGGGCAAGGAAAATCCCAATAAATAAAAACGTTGCCGCAAAGTTCCCCTTTCAGCTGACTCACCTCCCATCCTCACTCTAGAAATAACTGGTGTCCTTCCTCCCAGCCTCCCCAAATTGAGACCAAAATGGAAAACATTCAAAGTGAGCGTGAACCGAAACACTTCACCAAGACATGGAACAGAAAACCCCAACTGCTCTCAAGAGTTTCCCCAAGGCTAGCTCCCCCAGCTCCAGTCCGGCAGAAACCCCCAAACCTGCCACACCAGCAATGGGTCCATTCCCAGCTCTTGTTCTAGCAGCAATGTGAGCACGCTGGGGGCTGCAACTGGCATCCGAGAGCGCGATGGCTCACGTTGGAAAACAAGAAAGTGCCTCAGCGTTAAGTGTGTAATCCTGGAGGCAGCTCTGAAGCCCGCCGGAGCATCTGCAGCAGCGAGACCATGAACCATGGCTGCGGGAGAGGAGCTCATCCTTACCAGCCCAGATCTAAATTCAAGTCATACACAAATTCCTTGCTCCTGTTTATTTCTCCCCCTCCCTGCATGCCGCAAGCCCTTTTGTCCCCTCCCCAGAACAGCTATTCGGCTTCGGTGACATTCAGAGCAGTGCTCTGGCTGCTGGGGGGCAGCGCGTACCCGGGAGTGGTTCTGCCTTTCAGGGGCTTTCCGCAGCACTCTGGGCTTGCCAGGGTGTTGGGGCTGCCGTGGGGATGCTGAGGCACACCCTGGGCAATGCCCACTGGTTTGCACTTGGCGCGTTTCTCTGGGGAGCAAGGGAAACTCAAGCTCGGGGGCAGCTGGGGTGCAGTTTCTCCCAAGGGTAACAAGCGGGACAGGCTTTTGGTGGTGACTTCGCCGTAGGACCTGTAGGACCCGGCTGCCTCCCAGGGCCACTTCACCTCGGTCAGCAGAGGTAAGTTGGAAGGCCTGAGCGGGTGCCTGCTCAGCTCCGGCTCTGGGGGCTGCCGGTCTGCGGACTCTCCAACAACACCCCGGGAAAGAGGCAGGAAAGGGGATGCAGTGCCTGGCTGCTCCGATGACTCCCAGGCACTCTCCATCGCGGCGGCTGGAGCAAAAGCCCAGCATTTCATCCCTCCAGCAGCCGTGTCAGCGTCACGCTGGAGGTGCTGCACGCCCGACCAGCTCAACCTGCTGTCAGGAGCCACCAGCTCACCCTCCTCCTTGCTCCGGCTCCTCCTTGCTCCACCCGAGTCCTTTTTGCCACCTTCCCACTTCGACCAGAGCTGGCAGGGCCGTGGGCCATTCTTGGCAGCCGGCACATCAGCAAGCTCGAACTCCAGGCTCTCCGTGTCAAGTGACCGGCTCCTCCGGTCAACGGAGAGTGGCACTGGCATGGAGGGGCTCAGCCCGTGGAGGCGCAGGTGGCGGGGCAGGCTGCCGACACCCCAGTTGCAGCTCAGGAAGGAGCCCGGGGAACACCCCGGGGACATTCTCTCGTCACATTCAGCCAACGACTCCTTCTGTCCGTAGCCATCGTCAAAGGCCTCAGCAATGTCCTCACCGCCATTCATCTCAGGATGCTGCTCGCACTCCCCTTCTCCTTCCTGCTCCACATCGACGACATCAAAGGTGACCATGGTGGGGAGGGCAGGGAGGTTCTGCGTGAAGGAAGAGCTGGAGGCTGAGCTCCCCAGACTTTCAGAGAGGCTGGAAAAGAGGGTCCCGCTGCTGGCGAACTCCACCAGCGCTTGTGAGAAGTTCACAGCATGCTCGGGCTCGTCAGTGGTGGTCTCCACTCCGTCGCCGCCCTCATGCTCAGGGAGTCTGTAGCTGGGGAACATTCCTGCTTTGGCTGGGGCTATGCCGTGGATGGAGCCCCCGAACAACCTGCGGTCTGGATCTGAATCAAACCCCGGGTTGTTCTTCGTGAGCTGAGTAAGGCAACTTCCTTGGGCTTTTGGGCTATTGTAACCATTGTCTGGACACAGAGTCCCAGGAAAATCCCTCCACTCTGGACTTTCAGCTCCAGCTACCAAAACTGCACTGTTCACAGCCCTGCTCAGGGCAGATGAGGCCACCGGCTCGCTGCTGAGGCCACTCGGATTCTTGCCCATCGAGTTGGCTGCTCTAGTTTTACATTCAACACACTGCTTTTCCTGTGGACACTTCTCCTTGCCCGGCACATCAAGGCGTTTCAGGATTGGCTCCCTCTGCAGCTCCCAGTACAGCAGCTCCTTCTGAATGGCCGCAAGCCGCTCTTCTTCTGTTTCCATCACCCCTCGTTTCTGATCCATCAGCTGCAGCGGGCTCTGCTCAGCAGGCAGGCAGAAGTCCAAGAAGTAGCTGAAGATCCCCGGGCGTGAGACCTTGCCCTCAAACAGCGATTCCTCCCCATGGGAGGGGCTCATCAGCGCATCAAACTCATAAAGCGCATCACCACTGTAACTGTCACGGGGAAGACGTTCCTTCTTGAGCTCACCGAGCCCATCGCCGCCTTCATCCTCTGGTCCTGGCGTGGTGGAGTCGTAATATCCCTCATCGCTGTTAGGGGCAGACTCTTGCTGGTCACTTTGTGGTGTCAGGAGGTCAATGCCATCCATCGCGTCCCCCACGTAGGGGTGGGCTTCTGCCTCATGCCAGGGGTGCGTCTCCAAACTGCTGCTTGACACCTGTGCCCTGTAGCTCGTGTCCCCCACTGTGTGGCTGTTCCAGATCTGGTGGAGGTACTCCTCCGCCTCCTCAGGCATGGCCATCTCCTCCCCACCACCCTGGTAGGTGACCAGGCAGGAGCTCCGCTTAGCGGCATCTCTGCTGCGCTCCACGGAGATGCTGCTCTCAGCAATGTCAGGCTCGGCGATGTCGTCCCCGCACCCTGTCAGGGAATCAAAGCTCTTCAGAGATGTGACATCTCCTAAGATGAGGCTCAGAAGGTCCCCGGAGTGTAGGCAGGGAGGGTCACTGTCCGTGAATTCCGGGTGAAAGGCCAGTAGCGGGTCACCTCCATCAAACTTGGTGCAGTCAACAGTGTCAGCCTCTGGTTTGGTATCCACCAGCTCCCTCTTACCCGGCATGGCCACCGCATCGCCCTCAGAGCTGCCTTCGTCAGCTGCCAGACAGGCAGGCTCAGCAGCCTCTCCGCAGTCAGCAGCTGGGTCTACTGAGTGGTCATCCTCCGAGCTCCCCGGGCTCCCTGCGGCAAGGGGGACCACTCCCAGGCCCCTTCCTTCCACTGCCCCTCCACTCTCTGCTCCCACCCCAGGGGCTTTGCCGGCCTCCTCCGAATCCCCAGTCCATTCAGGGAGCTCTGTCTTCTCACACTCAGCAGCCTTGCTCTTCCGGTGACGCCGGATGCTGTTAAAAAACCCTTTCAGGCCTTTTTTGGCTCTGGGGAAGGACACTTTATCCCCATTGGGCTTCTTCTCACAGCTCTCGATACTCCCGGGTGGAGAGTTGTCCCCTTGGATGAAATCAAACTTGGCACTGGTGTCTATGGCCAGGTGAGCGCTTTGGGAGCTCGGCAAAAGGCAAGGATGGGCATCCCTGCTCCCCTCTGAAGGGCTTTCCAGCTGCGCCCCACCACACCTTTCGTATGCAGCACCGCTGAGCCCATCATGGGTCTTACACTTACTGAGGCCCTTTTTAGAGGCTACTTTTCCCTGGCCTTTGCTTCTGCCACCAAAGAAACTGGGCAGCGTACAGATGCTCCTCTTCCCTCCAAACAGTTTGAAAGCCGTTTTCTTCAGCTTGCCAGTGGGCGGCTGAGGCTGCGGCGGCTCCGCGGCATCTCCCTGCTCGGGCAGCCGGTCCCCGTTCTCTTCCTGTTGCTGTTCACTCCCCTCCTGCTGCCCACAGACCACCGACTGCGACCTGCTCCGGGCAGGCTCCTCTGCGCTGCCCGTTTCCATGGCAGCTGGTCAGTTTGGGTGCATCTAGCTGGAAACGATGACTTTGGTAGCAGAATCCTTTTTTGGGTGCAGAGACCGAAGCATGGCAGCTGATCTAAAGGAAAGGAAAGGGAGAGAGGTGAGGAGACCGGCAGCAAACAGCGCAAAGCCAGAGGCAAAGGTGTGACCAGGTGAAGAGCATCACCTCCTGCTTGAACTGCAAAACCCTCTGACAGCTGCTCAGCTCCCTCCAGTCCTTCAAGTCAGGCATAAAGACATCATTATCTGCAAATATACCAGGACAACCCTGTCTCTCCCTTTGGCTGCACCCCCACGGCCTGGGGACAGGCCGATCTGACCCCTGAGCCACCTCGCTCCAACCCCTCTGGGATCCCAGCTTTATTGTGATCACCCCAACAACGGCTCCTGTGACCCAACAGCAAATGTGCAATCTTCAGTCCTTTCTTTTCCTGAAGTCAGGGTAAGAACAGCGCAGCATCACTCTGTCTCTACAGTCCTGAGGTTCACCTGCTCCCGGGAGGCAAAACCTTCTTCCCAACTACTCAGGCTCTGCCAGGTCTGCCCAGGACCCTTCCTGGAGACCCAGGGGCCCCAGAGCTGCCCCCCCCGCCCCACCCGGGGCACGGCTGGGCTTCCCCTTGCACCTCTCTCCAGGGGCCTGGCCAGCCGGGTCTGAAGGAGAGTCACACGCATGTATCCACACCCCGAGGCTGCCTGAAAAGTGGGGAGGGGGCTTTGAAACCGAGCATTTCAACAACTCCCCTCGGAATTCGTTTCGCTCTGGCTCCACGTCAGCACCGGCCCCACCGGGCACCACCCGGACCGGCTGCCGGCCGCGCTCGGGAAGAGAGCTGGGCAGTCCGCAGGGCAGGAGGCAGCGGGGCCAGCCCCCCACACGCTGCGAGAGGCCGCAGCTCTGCTCCGCTGCCCGAGGCAAGCGGGCTCCGCGCCGGGCCCCAGGCCGCTGCGAAGGGCCCGGCCGCGGGGTACGGCCGAGCCAAGCCGGGCCCCCCGAAGCCCCCGGCTGCGTCCCGCTGCGCCCCGCGGGAGCAAAGGCCGCGGAGACCCGGCTCTGCCTGTTCCGGCCCCTCTCCCGGCCGGGCTCCGCCAAACTCCGGGCAGCGCCCGTTCGGACGCGCGGCCGCCCCGCGCCCCGGGAGGACAGCGCACGGCGAGGCGGGCCCGGGCCCCCGCCCCGCTCGGCGGCCGCGGGGAGCCACGCACCGCCCGTCCCCCACCCCCCCCCGCTCCCTGGGACTTACCGGCCGCGCGGGGCGGCACCGCCGGGGTGGGCGCAGAGCGGGGGCGGGGCCGTGCGGAGCTGGGCGCGGCGCGGCCCGTCCCGCCGCCCGCCCGGGCCAGCCCAGGCCGCGGGCAAGTGGCCGCGGGGGCAGCGGGTCCGCCCGGCGCGGGCAGCGTGGGCGGGGCCTCTGCGGCGGGCGGGGCGGGGCCGCGTGTACGTTAAGGGCGTGGGCGCTGTGCCGGAGGGGCGGGGGCGCGCGCACCATGACGTCACGAGGGGGCGGGGCTCCGGCGCGGTGGAGCGGGGGCCGGGCAGGCGTGCCGTGCCCGCACGCACCCGCCGGGAAGGGGGGCTCGGGTCACGCCGGGCGCGGGGAGGAAGATGGCGCGGCCGGGACGCGGCGCGGCCAGCGTCAGTGCACGTGCGGGCGCTGCCGGCGCGGGGCCGCTGTCACGGCCCGTCACCCGCGGCCAGCCCGGGGGGCCGGGCCCCAGCGCCGGGCCCTGCGGGGGGCTGGCGGCACCGCCTCCCCGCAGCTCAGACCCGCCGGGCCGCTGCCCAGCGCTCCTCCGCTGCCCGCCGGGGGCCGCCCGTGCGAGGTCCCAGCCCCGCGGCCGGGCTGGGTAGAGCTGCCCCAGCTCCTTCGCCACCGGCCCGGGCTCGCTTCGCGCGGAGCCCAGAACCGGCCCCGGCCCTTCCCCTTGGAATCTAGCCGGGGCTGTGGCTCGTTGGGGGTCATCCCCCCCGAAACGAGACAGGCTTGTCCTTCCCGCTGCCCTGCTTCCTCGTACCCACCCCCCCGGAGGAGAAGCTGGCTCGGTTAGCTGGAGAAGGGCAAGATCTCCCCAGTGCACCAGCCCCGCTCCCCGATGCACCAGCCCCGCTCCCCGATGCACCAGCCCCGCTCCCCGATGCACCAGCCCCGCTCCCCAGTGCACCAGCCCCGCTCCCCAGTGCACCAGCCCCGCTCCCCAGTGCACCAGCCCCGCTCCCCAGTGCACCAGCCCCGCTCCCCGATGCACCAGCCCCGCTCCCCGATGCACCAGCCCCGCTCCCCGGTGCACCAGCCCCGCTCCCCGGTGCACCAGCCCCGCTCCCCGGTGCACCAGCCCCGCTCCCCGGTGCACCAGCCCCGCTCCCCGGTGCACCAGCCCCGCTCCCCAGTGCACCAGCCCCGCTCCCCGCAGAGCGAATCCCAGTGCTTCAGCCAGGCTAACTCGAAGCCTAACGCTCCCCTCAGCCTGATTAGTAGACGCTGATTAATAGGTTCCACCGCATTTGAAACAGGCCTGTAAGCACAGCACATCTGTGCCGTGCGAAGGGTGATCCCTGCTGACCCCCCACCTCTGCCCCAGCCATGCAGATACAGGAGGGTGGATGAAACTGGGGAGGATATACTCTGCCACATCCCAAATGTGGTCCAGAGCATCACTGGGTGTCTGTGCACTGAGCAGCTGAGGAGCAGGGTGGTCTATCCTTCGTCTCCTGGCTGCAGGGAGCAGGGTGGTTTATCCTTCATCTCCTGGCTGCAGGGAGCAGGGTGGTCTATCCTTCACCTCCTGGCTGCAGGGAGCAGGGTGGTCTATCCTTCATCTCCTGGCTGCAGGGAGCAGGGTGGTCTATCCTTCATCTCCTGGCTGCCCAGAAGAATGAGCAGTCCCACCCACAGTCATCCTCTGTGGCGTCCAGCAGGGAGCAACACGCAATTCAATATATGGATTTTAGGTGAGGCTATGAAGCCAGCCAGCCATTTTATTAGGTGAAATCACCCAGATTCTAGACCTTTCTTGCTGCAAACGTGGCAAGCTAAAAAACTGCTAATTGGTTACACACACTGTTCACACCATATTGATTGGTTAGTAACTATAACGAGTTCTGATAAACCTATCTTACAGCTAAACATCCTTAGTTTACCTTTAATACCTAAAAGCATCCACACATCTCCTGTTTGACCCTCTTGTTATGGTTGGTTCCTAACATGTTCTGTTACTCCCAAATCCCTTCCCATAACTGCTTCTTGGTTTAGGGCAGCCTGTACCCCTATCAGCAAGGCCGCTGTGTTTTGAGAATGTGATTATTGGGATCCTCTCAGCATGAGGAACTTTTCCTTTCTCATGGGAACAGAAGAATATTGTCAGGGCCTATGTCTTGGGAGAAGAGAGCTAGGCCGCTAGCAGGCCTGCTGTCTGCCCTGACAATCCTCATCACCAGTCACAGGCACCGGAGAGACCTGCCGCTGGCAGGAGTGACCGGTGGGCAGCACCGCTGCCAGAATGCCCAGCACTGAGCTCAGCCTGAAATTCCCCAGCTGCAGCGTTTCCTCAGATCCGTTCTGAACGATGCCAGATGGCTGGTTCAGGATATTTCACCATACAAAGTGAATTGTAGCAGTGGTTTTAATTTCAGACAGACCCCTCAGCCATAACGTGAGATGAGCGAGATGATGTTTAAAGAACCAAGTAGGGGATGCTGGTGCCTCTGGCTGCTTCTCCCACCACTTTGCACCAATGTGTCCTCAGGGTGGGAAGCATCCCAGAATGGTGATGCGGTGGCGATGGGCTGTGCATGCACAGCCTGGTCCAGCCTCTCATCCACCCTCACCAGGTGGCCAGACAAAGCAAGCACCACAAGAGCACCCTCGGAGGGTGGTTAGGGGCAGCTGAGGCCACGCTGCTGGCAAAGCTGCAGGCACGAAGCTTGGTTGCGTGTCCCTCTATCCCACTCTGCACCAGGAGCAGAGGAGGGAGAAGCAGCCTTTGCTCCTCTCCCTCTGCCCTCCTCACCTGGTCCCAGCCCCTTCTCCAGCCAGTGCCAAATCCAAGGTGTAAAAATCCATCAGCAAAGAGGTTTTACAGTCAGATGGCTAAACCTGATCCCGCTCTACCACGGCCCTGATGCAGAGCAGAGGTCTCCTCTCTTTTATCCCCACCCTACTCCCCATCTGCTCGTAATGGCACCACTTTTTCGACACCCCTCATCAGCAAAATCACTCCACAACCACAAATCACAGCGGGTGGTTTCACCCTGCACCAGTGTCAGAACGCTGTTTAATTCGAGCACTCAATGCACAGGGCAGGTGTCTCTCACCGCGGGCTGTGCATCACGTCACAGCTGATGTTGGAGGTAGCTCTTCAGGACTGCTGGGATCTCCAGCTCACCCACGGCATGCGGGTGACCAGCCTGCTTCAGGAGCCGTCTTATCACCAGCCTAGACTGAGACATCAAGGACTTGGGATGGGCTGTGGAAGAAGAGGGAGGAAAACAATGAGATGGCCACCTCCATGACATAAGGCCTTGCTCCCCTCCAACCCCAGTGTTACCCTAAGCAAAGGGATGTGGATAGAGCAAAACTAAAGGGCTTTACTGGGGCTGGTCGTGCTGCATATTGAGGTGGGGGCCTTGCAGCATGTGGGTCACTGGGGCTGAGCGCTCCCAGATAAGACCACCCACCGCCGCTGGGAAATAGGTGCAGTTTTCCTGGACAGAGGTGGTACAGGGGAGCCAGAATTGAGCAGCAGAAAGAAGAGGAATGGTTAAAAAAAAAAAGCAGCTTTTAACCCAACAGATTGATTAAGTGAAAAACGAGGCTGAGGAAATCTCCACATGCTCCAGACCAGCCCTGGCCGCAGCACAGACCCTCACTGAAAGCAGCTGCTGCTTTAGCAAGTGCCTGGAAACAGCCACAAGAAGCAGATGTGGTGAGTCCAGGAGGAAAGATAACCATGTAAATGGACACGGAGGCTGCAGAGAGTCACAGCCCAGACCCAAAAGGCATCAGCCTGCTGCCAGCCACCGGAGCTGGGGATATTTGGTGGGCATTCAGTAGAAACAAGCCCTCCCATGGCAGCCTCCTCCAAATCCCATCAGTTTAAGTTTCCTGTATTGGCACGTGGATCCAAGCAATCAGATTTAATCACAGGTGGTGGACCTACTCTCTGTAACCTCATGATGTCCCTCTCTTGCTGTTCAGTATTGGAGTTTTCAGTGGGGTGGTCATCTTTTGGCCTGAACACAGCGATCATTGGGGTGGAGGGAGGAGTAGAGTGCAGAGTGAAACAGTGACAATACTCAAACGATTAAGACCAGAGGGACCCGTGCACTCAAGTGACGCCATGAAGGCAGTTGAAGCTCATAGGAAAGCCTAGGAGAGGCTCTTGAGAAACAGAGGTTGAACAAAGGAGAACCTGAAGGAACTCGCAGGCACAAGGCCACATGCATGGTTTACCTCTTGCCTGCAGCAGCAGCTCCAGCCCCTTGCTGCGTGGTGCCGCCGCGGCTACCGTGATGCGGGGCAAGTACACGTTGGCTCCAAAGTCAATGAGCAGCTGGATGAACTCACTCCTGCAGCCGTGCCTCAGGCAGGTTTCCAGCAGAGTCTTGGGTTCCTTGATCTGGGCAATCACCTGCTCCTCTGGGCAGTTATAGTTGGGGTCGGCACCGTAGAGCAACAGCATCTTAAAGCACTTCAGATGCCCATATGCAGCAGCAAGGTAGAGGGGGCCGGAACAAGCCACCGAGTTGGCAGCCCACTTGGGCAGCCTTGCTTGAACGTTGGTTTCAGCGCCGTGGTCCAGGAGCTGCCGCAAGATGTCCACGTCCCCATCCCTCGCAGCGATGAGCAGTGGTGAAGAGTTGTTGTAGATGCTGCCAGCGGGACTGGCCCCCGCATCCAGGAGGACCTTCACGCATTCCAGGTGGCTGTTGCTGACCGCCATGAAGAGCGGGGTTTGAGCCTTCATGTCCAGGCTGTCCACCTCCGCCCCATGGGCCAAGAGGACCTTCAGGCTCCTGACACGGCCCCACGTGGCAGCCAGGCGCAGCGGGGTGCTGGGCACTCCCCAGCCACTCCGGCGGTTGATGAACCTCTTGTACCTGGCTTGGCACAGGAGGTTATCTAGGGTCTGGTGATCGTCCTCACATACGGCTCGGTTCAGCTCCTCGCTTTCTCCGTTGTCATCTTCTTCTTCTTGGGGCTGGAGCATGGAGAACATCCTTGTGATATCCATTAAGCTCATTGTTTTTGGGTCTGTCTCCCATGTACTGCTTTCATAATAAACAGTAAAGCCAAAGATCTACAAGACAACAAAACCATCACTGGGTTAGACAGCCTGCTGACTCCAACACCCTCTTTGGGTCATTTTTAAAAAAATGCACACTTTAACAGAAATGCTCAAAAAAGAATAGACAATTTTCTTTGTTAAGCAAAGAAGGCATTCAGTATCTCCACCTTCTCAGCATCCTCCGTTACCAGGACATTCCCTTTGTTCAGTAGGGGACCCACATTATCCCTAGTTGTCTCTTTACTGCTCGCATGCCTAAAAAACCCCTTTTTATTATCCTTTATATCCCTCACCAGCTTTATTTCCAGGTGGGCTTTAGCCTTCCTAGTCACAGCCCTGCAGGCCCTGACAACCTTCACAGCTTCCGCTGGACTCTCTCCAGGAGATCCCTGTCTTTTTTACACCAGGGAGCCCAGAACTGGACACAACACTCCAGGTGGGGCCTGACCAGGGCAGAGTAGAGGGGGAGGATCACCTCCTTCGACCTGCTGCCCACACTCCTCCTGATGCACCCCAGGATCCCATTGGCTCTCTTGGCCACCAGGGCACACTGCTGGCTCATGGCCACCCTGTCGTTCACCAAGACCCCCAGGTCCTTCTCTGCAGAGCTCCTCTCTGGCAGGTCACCCCCAGCCTGTACTGATACAGACGGTTATTCCTTCCCAGATGAAAGACTCTACACTTGCTTTTGTTGAATTTCTTTTGGTGTCTCCCTGCCCAGCTCTCCAGCCTGTCCAGGTCTCTGGATGGCAGCACAGTGTCCTGCGTGTCAGCCACCCCTCCCAGCTTTGTATCATCAGCACTTGCTGAGGGTGGATGTTGTTCCCTCATCAAGGTCGTCAATGAAGATATTGAACAGGACTGGACCCAACACCAGCCCTGGGGAACACCGCTGCTCACAGGCCTCCAGTCAGATTCTTCCCCACTGATCATGACCCTCTGAGCTCGGTCCGACAGCCAGTTCTTGACCCACCTCACTGTCCACTCATCTATCCCATACTCTCTCAGCTTTGCTATCAGGATGTCATGGGAGGCAGTATGGAAAGCCTTGCTGAAGTCAAGGTAGATGACATCCACTGCTCTCCCTCCATCCACCCAGCCGGTGATGAGAACATAGAAGGCTATGAGATTGGTTGAGCACGATCTTCCCTTGGTGAATCCATGCTGACTACTCCTCATGACCTTCTTCTCTTCCAGTTGCTTGGAGATGGCATCCAGAAAAAGGTGTCCCATAATGAGGCAGCCCCGGGAGGCTCATCCCACATTCACCCACCGTGGGAAGTCATATGAGCTGGAATCCCCTGTGCAAGGCCACTGTCACAGCTCAGTTAAGCGGAGCAAGTTTGACGGCAGCAAGTGATGGGGAAGCTCTGCTGCGCTTCCACCTGTTACACTGACTCCCACAACTCCACAGAAACACTGACATCACAGAGGTTCTTTAGATGTGCT
Source organism: Laterallus jamaicensis coturniculus (assembly GCA_022605575.1). Classification (NCBI taxonomy): domain Eukaryota; kingdom Metazoa; phylum Chordata; class Aves; order Gruiformes; family Rallidae; genus Laterallus; species Laterallus jamaicensis. Next base: position 5,408,949 of record JAKCOX010000014.1, read on the forward strand.
GAACCCCCAGCCCCAGATGTGGGTACTGGGGTGTAGGATTTGCTGCAGATTCAATTCAGGGAAGTGGCACAGTTACATTCCCAAGGGAAATAAACTGGGAAAGTGTAAACCTGGCTGTAATGTTCCCCAAACACACAGGTACCCATCTCTGGGGGGACACTGCTTTGGCAGCATCAGCATTCACGTGGGGAGCTCACAGATGTGCCAGAGCCCAAACCAGAGCCATTACCTCTTGAACAAGAAGGAAGCTGCATCCTCAGAGCCTCCAAAAGAGGCTGTGGCTGGAACCAAAGGGGACAGAGAATAATACCCACACTCTTCCCACTGGTTACCAAGTTACCTTCAGCTGCCCGATGTGGCCTGGGTGTCGCTACGCTGCTCCTTACCCTTGGGAGGGAGGCGATGCTCGCAGCCAGGGCGAGCGAGGCAGTGGCTGTCCAGGGCAAGTTCTTCTCTGAATTAAATAAAACCAAAGGTAAAATAAATTTTAAAAAAAAGGAGAGAAAGAGAGAGGATCTCACTGTGTCGGGGATGGATGTCCGCTCTGTGCGACCGGAGCGATGCAAGCTGTCAAGCTCACAGCTGAAATGCCACGATGGGGAGAAGGGCCGGGGTGCCAGGGCTAATTTTAGCCCCTCAAGGGTTTTATCTTACCACTTCCATTCTTGGGAAGTTCCCCTGGGTAAATATAGCGAGGGGCAGTGAGGCGGGGGGAGGCTGGGACAGGTGCTGGAGGCTGCTTGACCCGTCCAAGCAGACACAAAACTTTTGCTTCCCTGTTTCCATGCAGAAATCGCAGGGTACCAGGAGGGTCAAGTCCCTGCTAGGACAGTGCATCCCCACTGCAGCACCAGCCTCTCCCTTCTCTCAGCCATTTCCAACAGATTCCCTCTTAACCCCTCTCCCAACCACCTTTTTCACTTTCAGAGCAACACAACCAACCGTTCACAACACCCAGAATTATTTGTTCAACACAAGGCAGACAAAAGGCCCTGGAGATGGACCAGATTTCTCACTCGAGCTGCTCCTTTGGTTTCCCTCCTGCAGCAAACCACTTGTTTGGCTTCATAAAATGGAGCAGCACATTGCAAGGCAGCAAACTTTACAGGGGCAAACAAGCCAAGTGGAAAAGAGCGCTTGGACTGTCTTATCAAAACCTGTCAGCTGGTAAGTGTAACCCTATTTTACCCAGTTCCCTTTAAACCTTTTCCAAACGTCTCTGCAGTGGAGCAGGAATGGTCGCTCTGACAGTTTGAAGCCATGTTATCAGCTGTGCCAGATAACAAGAGGGGAACCACACTATCCAGGAGAAAAATCTCTACTGCTGCAAGGAGGAAAATCAGGGGCTCTGGAAAACCCTTGTCATGCCGCTGCACCCAGCTTGTAGCCACACCGGGAAAGACAGGAAATGTTTGGTACTGATCACAGATGCTTTGGGTTAGAAGGGACCTCAGAGATCACCTAGTTCCAACCCCCCTTGCCATGGGCAGGGACACCTTCACCAGCCCACGTTGCCCAAAGCCTCATCTGACCTGGCCTTGAACCCTGCCAGGGATCCAGGAGCTTCCACAGCCTCTCTGGGCACCCTGTGCCAGGGCCTCAGCACCCTCAGAGTAAAGCATTTCTTCCAGACATCTAAGCGAACCCTGCGCTCTTTCAGCTTGAAGCCATTGCCCCTTGCCCTGTCCCTGCACTCCCTGGGGAACAGCCCCTCTCACACTTTCCTGTAGGACCCCTTCAAGTATTGTTAGGACATCGTTAGGTCTCCCTGGAGCCTTCTCCTCTCCAGGCTGAACAAACCCAACTCTCTCAGCCTGTCTGCACAGGAGAGGTGCGCCAACCCCTTGATCATCTTTGTGGCTTGATTGGCTTCCTCATAGTTTCACTCTCTCCAAATTCACTCACCAGTAGATTGTTGCTTCAAAAAGGCCCATTTACCAGAGTCAACACAATAAATGGAGTTATTGAGCAGAGGAAATGTGGGTGAATGCTGGAGGAAGAGTGGGGAGTTTTGGGTTTATTAAGTGTCAAGAGCTGCAACTGCAATGGGGATGCTACAGCTCGAAAAGCTGAGTCCAGCTGGAAACCCCACCAACAAAACACAGAAGTAAAAGCAGCAATTAAGAAGTCGGTGTGTTATAGTGGGGGGGGGGGGGGGGGGGAGAAAAAAGGGGCTGCAGGCAACAGAATGAATACACACTGGAAAATATGAGCTGTAGAGAACTGTGAGGGAACTCAGAGATGAAAGGAGAATCCTCGAAGGAAGATCTAAGGGTTACCTGTGTATTCTTTTGTTCTTGCTGCTGCCATTTACTTGTTACCCAAGGAAAGAAATGTTAGAAACAAGACCAGCTCTTTGGTAAGGAACAGAGATCAAACCAAATAGTGATGAAGTAAGAAATAGGAAGTACTTGCTGATAAACCCACCCTCAACTGGACAAACACGGACTGAAACTCCTCATGCTCCCTCAGCAGCCCAAGCAGTGTGTTAAGCAGCATCCTGCATGGATATTTTAATTGGCAGGTTTAATAGAGCCCAGAGAGTTCAGATAGAGCCCAGGGACCCAGGATACGCCTGACCCAGCTCAGATAAACTTCCCAGTGCTTCAAACTTGAGGGAAGGCTGAGGAGGCCGGAGCCTTCACCTTCTGCTGGAGCTCCAAGGGCAAGCAGGCTCCAGGCAAAGCAACTCCTTTATCACCTCTCCCCATTAATTGTGGAAGTATTAAAAGGTCAGAATGCCAATCAAGAAGGTTTTTTGGGAAGGTAAATCCTGTCTGAAGTTGCTTTGGTTAAATAGATTATAATTATTAACGCAGCTGAAAGGAGGTAATGAGCTTTCTGACTTAGCACCACTAAGCATTCTGATAGAGAAGTTTAGTGCTGAACAGTACCAAACCAACCATTCTGCAGGGATTAAGGATTTGCTAACAGTCCTCGAGGTCAGAAACACACAGTTACAGTGTGAGGCTACTCCTGACTCCTGCCTCCCAGCTGTGAATCGCTGCTGAACTGCAGCAAAGCCTTTGGACTTTTGGGAGCTTCCCTCAGTGCCGAGCAGAGCTTCTGCTCACAGCTTCCCAGCACTGCCCGTTCTGCCAGCCACCTTCTTGCTCCCCAGCAGCAGCACGGTTTGGGTATTAGCTGTGGGAGGGTATGAACACCTGCGGGCCAGCCCTTGCCTCCTGTGGTGGTTTGGCCCTGGCTGGAGGTCAGATCCCCACCAAAGCTGCTCTATCACTCCCCTTTTCAGCTGTTCAGGGGAGAAAATGTATATTGATAGGCTCAAGAGTGGAGATAAGGCCAGGGAGAGATCATCCTGCAATCAGCGTCCCAGGCAGAACAGACTGGGGGAATGGGGGCTTCAGGCAGTTCCTCATGAATTGTTTTCCTTCTTGGCTGAGGGGGGGTGTGGGGAGAGGACATTCCTCACCCCCTTCCCCTGCTGCGCTGTGAGGTCCCACCCACATCAGGCAGTCCTCTACAACCTTCTCTAACGTGGGTCCTTTCCCAGGGGGCTTCAGCTCCTCACCAGCTGCCCCAGCGTGGGTCACTGCTATGGGTGCAGCCATCAATCACAGAATGTCCCTCAGTCTCTCAGGCCCAGACTGCTCCAGCCTGGTCCCCCACGGGGTCACAAGCCCCCCATCAAACCTGCTCTGGCACAGATCTTGCTCATCACTGTCCACGGGCTGCAAGGACTGGCAGGGGCTTGCTCCAATGTGGGTCACAGCATCTCCTGTCTGTCTCCCCCTGCTCCGGTGTGGGGACTCTCCACAGGCTGCAGGTGGGGTCTCACCTTGTCCATGGGCTGTGGGGGACACCCCCTCCAACATGGGTTTCTCCAGGGGCTGCTGGGGCATCTTTCTCCCTGGCACATAGGGTGCCTCCTCCCCCCTTCCCTGCCCTTGGTGCCTGCACAGTTCCTCACATCTTCTCACTCCTTTCTCTGAGGGCAAAAAGCAGCTGCTTGTGGGTTTTTTCTCCTCCCTGTGATTCCCAGAGGTGCTGTGACCATCACTGATGGGCTCAGCCTTGGTCAGCAATGACTCCGACCTTGAGCTGTCTGGTGTTTGCTCTGTTGAGCCTGGGGGAAGCTCCTGGCTGCTTCTTGCAGGAGCCAGCCCTGCAGCCTCCCTTCTCCACCAGAACCCACCCATGCAAATCTACAACACCTCTGCACAGCAAAGGCTCCCAGTACCCTTTCCGAAGCAATTCCAAATTTAACAGGTGCATTAACACAGGCAGTACATCCTTTGAAATGAAGGAGGAATCCAAGCAACTGTTTCTTGTCCTCCAAGAGCTGGAATTCCTTGAGGAATTTTGGCAGTGGAGCCCCAGAAGTTTGGCAGCATTGCAACACTGTTCCCTGCTTCCATCATCTTCCAGGAGCTCCTTTCCTTTGAAATCCAAGGAAGCACTGGAACCAGCAGCTGTGAACCAAGAGGCAAAGATCATCGCTGAGGACCTGAAATGAGAGCCCAAGTCAGCATGTGCCTGCTCTCTGCTATGCCAACTACCTGGTGATGCTGAGCAGTCACATACATCTGTTTGCCCTAATATGTTCTAAGTGTGCACCAAGGCTGGCAACGCTTCCAAGTTCTACCTGTGTTGTAGTTTTGTGTGGCTGAGTTCTGGTGGAGAAGGGAGACAGAGAGATGAGTGAGAGATCTGCATCGGATCAGGTTTGCTGAGGGCAAGGCTTGTGACCCTGTGGGGGACCAGGCTGGAGCAGTCTGGGCCTGCTCATGTCTGGCTCCCTGTGTGTCAGCCTGCAGAGAGGCTGGGAGCAGCACCCCATTCTGCAGACCCCCATGTGGGGTGGGCCAGTTATTTTTTTGCAAGGGGCTCATATATATTATCACCGATTCCCACTCAGGGCAGATTCCTCCCTTCTCCTCCGTGGCTGCGCACGCTCCCAGGTCTGTTCGGTGTTTGGAGACAGGGAAAAAAGCAAGCACCAGCTTCAGGGAGCAGTGCTGGGCAGTCCCTCCCAGGCAGCAAGGTCACCTCCACCATGTCCTAAGAGAAGAGGGATCCCACTCGCTTCCAGGTGAGCTCACTCCTTCAGAGTTGGTGACTGACTTCTCATCTCAAGGCATGAAGTCCTGCTTTGAGTTTAATTAAGCAATAAACAGAGCAGTCTCTTACTTTAAAAAGGCAAGGTATTTATTTTCACAGGGAATAAAAATAAACTGTCATACAAGTGAAACTTCATGAACAAACACATTTAGAGAAAAAAAGACACAGTGCTCCTCTAAACACGGTACTTCTTCCTGGTTTAAGCAGTGCATTAACTAAAATGGACTTAACACGTCACATCCAGCCACAGCAGCACGTCCAGAACTATGGGATTTCATCCACAGTTACACAGCCATCCCTCAACAGTGACACTCACAAAACCAGCGACTTACAGAAACAGCAAACACATTTACAGCTTCCAGCCCAGAGCCACACACAGTTTTAGGTACATTCCTACAGAGGAGGCCGTGGATGACAGGAAAAGTATGTACGTGTGATCAGTTCCATGTGACTAGATCCAGTGCTACAAGTTACTCCAGTAGTATGCTGCTACATTACACATAGACACATATACATAGGTAAGCGATACAAGAGATCTAGGTCAGCTATTTTAACCTATGCTCTGTCTGCATTGCTTTCATAGTTCGGGGATGCCAAGAGGACGCAGCACTATACATTAAAATAATTGCATAAACAAATCACACCGACTGCAATTGGCACTGACCTGGCTGCTCTTAGTGCTAAAGATGCTCAAGAAAACAGACTTTTACATCACCTGGTTAGCGATGTTCCTCATCTAATTAATCAAGTGCTGGGTATTACTTAAAATGAAATACTACATTCAGAAGAGATTCTTCCCCCCAGTCTGCCCCAAGGCATGGGAAGTGCCTGTATGTGCAAGAGGGACGGTATGTAAACAAGGATTAACTGTTAGGTCCAGACAAAAAAATGATCCCAGCACTCACAGCAAAGCAGCAGGGAAGGGGAGAGGAGAAAAAAGGCAGATGCGCTTTGAATTCTCCTGGTCACTCGTGAATAGTCATCAGTAAACAGCACCCAGAGACCATTCCTCTGGGGATCTGCCAGGCACAAAGCTCCCCACCTGCAGGGGCCGCCTGAGAGCTGCATCTATGGGCAAACCCATCACTCCCTTGTTTTCGGCACAGCAACCGCTCCGGATGGGATTTGCTTGCAGAACAAACTGCAGTGTTGGAGTCCAGCACTGTGGAGGTCATGTTAAGACATTTCAGGCAGGAGAGAAAGCCACCTGATCCCTCTCCTACTTCAAAGTAGTAGCTGTAACAGTACTACAGGCACTTGCCCATTGCAACACTCTACCTATCTGTAGTAAAAGAGACATGACATACAGGCATGAAACCACAGAGTATCTCAGTAAAGCAAGGGGTGCTCCAGAAAAGACAGAGTTTTACACTAACAGAGCCCACCCAAGGGAGCAGCAAACAGGATCCCTCCTCTCTCCCAATCAGAGGAATCCAAACAGAAAACAGCGGGTCACATCATTAATTTAACTCCCAGTCAAAGCCAGTATGTGGGACTTCCCCATGCAGGGATGCTCCACTAGGAGTAAGTTACAGTAACTTCTCACCTACGCAGTGCTTACTAAGATTCCTACCTAAGCTTTTCGCACTCCTGAGATGCTTTCAGGGACTGTATTTATCAAGCTCCTGGCCAGACTCAGCCAGGCTCTTCAATACGTGGCCAGAAGCCTTCTGCAGGGCAGCCAAGCTGAGCAGAGGCCTGAGGACATGCTGCCCTGCTCTGAACAGCCTTCCTGTTTTGGTTTTAACACACACAAGAGTTACTGTCACCACTGAAAAAACTTGTAGTTACCTGGTTTTTAAACAAATACTCTCACAGAAAGCAGAGAAACTCTGGAACCTTTTCCAGCTCTGGAAACTTACAGCACCAGCATGAATGGTTTTTAATCCACTGTAGACTTTGATCAAGTCTGTACACATTAAATCCAAAGTAGTTCAAGAAGACAGACAATTACCCTTTTCAGGCTAGTTTTGCATTTCAAAGTGAAGTCATCCCTTGTTTTGTTATCGAAATCAAAAGCAGCAGGATGACTAAAAGCTTACTAACACCTTTGGTGTTTGAAGTAACCTTTCCATGGTTATATGCACCTGCAGTAACAGTGCAATCAAGGAGGATTTGGGGAAAAAACAGAGTCACATTTTGGGAACAAGGAACAATTATTGTCTCTTTTTTTCAAGGTAACCTACAGCAATTCAACAAGACAAGGCAGCACGTAAACATTTATATAAACCTGCAAAATGCTTTTATATACAGTGATTAACCAACAACATGTCTATATCCTTCAGCAGTCAGTCAAATTTCTCTACAGCTCTCTATCTCCAATCTTCATTAGGAAACACGTTGAAAGAACCAATGACATCTCAAATAACTGGTCCTAAAGAGTGCCTGCCTTGGTCTCATTTACTGCTTTAGACTCTCTACTCAAGGAGCTGTGTGTATTATCCACCACACTCTTCTCCCACCTGGAAAGAGGGGACAGGGTGGTTCCAGCATCAACAAGCTCCAAACTGCCAAGTGCCCATGTGAAATCAAGCTCCAACATGGTAAAGAGGAAAAGGGAACACCCCTGCACCCTCCAGTACAGCATTTTCCAAACCCTGGGTATCAAGAGTTGCTGGATTAAGACTGAGGGTGCAATCTCTTCACCTGAGGAATACATGAATATGGGAGACTGAGGAGGCTGGTAGACTACCTATCTAGCTAGCTCAAGGTTAGGAGCTTAGCAGAGCTTGTTAGGAGCAAAGAGACTCAAAAGCAGACACTCATCTTGGGATTAAGGAGAGATGCATTCAGAAACACACCCCCTAAGATACACCTTTTGCATTATGCAGTGTATCAGATACACACCTACACATGAAGTTTGGAATGTTTTCTGCTTAAGCAAATCTGGTTGGGGGATTTTATGGGTTCTGTTTTTACATTAAGTGTGTGGTTCTCTCCCTCTGACCATGATAATAACTGCTATTAAAAACTTAAATGTTACTTGCTTATGGACTGAAGAAACAACAGCATTTAAAAGGTTTCTCTCTGCCATTCTGGGTGCTGAAGCAGCCCTGTCCCCACGTCCTGCCCTACCTCCTTGGGTCTTCTGATATGCATAATAGAAGAGGTGTTTTCTTACCCCGAGTTTTTTCTACTTTACTTTGAACACTCAAAGTAACCCAGCCATGTCACTACAGGTTACAGGCAGACAAAGGATGGCTGCTGCCTTTTAGGATGCTATAATGGAATGTTTCTATTGTAGACCAGGAAAGCTAACATACAAAATGTTGACACTGAAAATATTTTTTAAGAGAAAACCCAACTTCAAGACCTAACAGCAGCACCTATTTTAAACAACAGGATCCAAAAGAAAGCAGAAAAGCACATTGCATTGAGGTGCAGAAAGGGACTCTCTGCAATTAAGCACATCTAGAGAAGCTCGTCCAGAACATGTCCTGTGTGGGACAGCTTTCCTGGGCCATCTGTTCCCCTGGGAGACAAGCCCTTGTTTCTTCAGTAGGCTTCTGGAATATACATCTCCATTTGAAACCTGTAACGTTTGAACTAGTATCTCCAGCTGAGATTACTGCAACATCAAGAAACTGAGCAGTGTTAACCAGCACTGGAGCAAAGCCAGGCTGGAGCCACTGCCACATCTAGTTGTTCCAGTAAGGGGTCACCTCCCCATTCACCTTATCACCAGTTTCACAAAATGACCAAGTTCATTCCTGTGAGAGATGTCATTCATCTTGCCACACTGTGACAGTACCAACAAGCCATCTCTGCAGGTTGATGTAACTTTAACATCCAAGAGAACACGTGCTGTACTCTCTCAGCACATGATGTCAAGCAATCATTTCAGGTCCCATTTCAATAACAGGACACATCTCTAAGTACCACCTCATCAGTGGACATAAGGAGAGCACACTGTTCTGAGTTGCTCTCTTGCTTCAATTTAACAGAGCTCATAAAACAAGAGAGAAAAGTTAACTTTTCTTTTTTCCTATCTTCTAATTTCTAAACCTCCCTCTGTCAAAAAATCACAGGTGACAGGCTGACTTTGTGGCTTGCTGCACTCTTGCCATCAGTGAATAAGGCCCATAAAAAGCTTATTCTTTGAAAGGTCAGCTTAGAAAGAAGCTACTGAACTCTGGGGATCCGCAGAGATCCTGGAGAAGCTGGCAGCAGATAAAAAACCCAAACTTGTTTAAAAATACTGACTACAGAGAAGACCAAGTACTACACTCTACAATAATAAAAACAGTACATTGCGATGCTAGACATTACAACTGTCTCCATAGAAAGGCACAGAGGGGGTTTGTTTAACAAATATGCATAGGAAAGAACAAAAGGAATCAGTTCTGCCACAGGAGGGTCCATGCAGAGATCCATTCACAGCCAAGAAAAGGTGGGTTTCCTACCATTTTAACGTGACCTTGCACTGCTACTGAGAATAAATGAATGGCATCTTTCCTACTCCAGCACTAAACACTGCGCAGCTCCTAAGCCCCATGGTAACTGACCAAGATTTCTTTCAGCTGGACATGCCAGTACCAGCAGGTGGTTGTAAACCTTAACCACACATTGTGTTTCCACTGCAAAGTAAGGTTCACACTAAGTCAGGGTGGCCTTCCGGGCAGCTCCGTACTCCTCTTCAGCATTCCAGCTGCAAAACGCTGCGAAGCAAACCAAATGTGGACTGGCTCCTCCACAGCAAGCACAGCTTCCTGCAAACAAACCTACTCACCTTCAGGTGTAAACGGTTAGGAAGGCTACACCCCCGCAGGGGGCACAGCTCCCTTACTCCTCCCCACCACCCGGTTGATACTGAGCACCGCTCGCAGAGCCCATCAGTGGTGCTGCGGTTGTCCATCCACAGCGACAGCGGCACTGTGATCACAGAGGTCCTGGTGATGAGACAGGTTCTCTTTGTGCTTTCGGTCCACAGCTGACATAATGTCAGGGATATACCCTGCTGAGGCACCATTGCTCAACGCAGGAGGTGGTTCCCCTTCATAATCCTGAGGAGTGTTGAGCATCGGTGTTTTTGAAGCAGCATTTCCTACTCTAGATAAGGAGCAAGTGTCACCAGGCAAAGGGCCATCCAGGAAAGGAAGTTTCTACACAAATAAAAAGACAGTAAAACATTAACCAAAGCTGTTCTTCCCAGATGTTAGGGACACACAAAGAACTGCCAACGTAACAGCCCTGTATCAGTGCCTCTTTCAGCTCTGTAACCCAGCACTGAAGTACACAGGCATAGATCCTTACATGTTTGATACAAGCATCATGGTTTAATTAATCAAACCAAAGTTTCCAGCATTCACATTAACCTAACGAAGGAGATCGATGGGTCTTCTCACTGGTGTGTTTTTAGATGACTCCCCACTGGGGTGGGTGCATGTTTGTCTTTTTCAGATATGCATAGAAAGGATGTTGCACCCAGAGCATAACAAGAAGCCACATTCCTACCTTCAGTACCCTCCAAACTGCTCTGTCACCCCCTCCTCAGGACACAGGGGGTGAAAGCAAGATGGAAAAAACACCCCTTTTAGGTCAAATAAAGGCAGTTTTATAAAACAAAAACAAAGGTCACACACCAAAGCAAAGGAAAAGACTTATTCTCTGCTTCCCACGAGCAGGCAATGTCCAACCACTTGCTGGGAAGCAGGGCTTCAGTACATGCAACACCAGAGAACCCAAGGCAAAGAGGTACGAGATTCCCTGCCTTGTTTTAGCAAAGCACTTCAAACCCAAGGTACCCACTTTTAGAGGGTAATTCAGCCTACACAGCCCAGTTACACTTTGGCTAGCTTAAGTAACCAAGCTGTTTTAACCCCTGGTTCACCACTTTTTCCACTATGCCTTGTGAAAGGGAAGGAGGGGATAAAAAACAACACAGGGGCAAGCTGAGTATGAACATACAAAAACATTCTTGTTTTGTCTGGGGCAGGGAAGAGAAAGCAGGCAGCAGCCCTGCTGTTTACTTCTCTCCCTTGAAATTTGCTGTGAGTGGGGTTGAAACCCAGATACTCTTTCAGCACCTGCTTCACTTAGAGAATTAGAATATTATGAGCCTGAAACAGAACTTGGCCAAAGGCAGCTTTTGAGAATGAGAATTTGGGGTAAGTCAAACCTATTTATTACAGTAATGCCAATTAAGCCCTTGTTTTGCCCAGCTCTGCTCAGCACAGTGGAACTGCTCAGCTCTGTTTTCCAAAACCATTGTGTAGTTTTAAACACTACAAAGCTTCAGGACTCACATTTTCCAGTTCAGAGGCACTGTCCTCCAGTTGCACCTTTTGGCTCATGCAGCTTAGCAGATGATCCAAGACACGCTGTTTTGGGTGCATTCCTTTGTCAAAGCGATTATACATCCCACACCAAAACCTCAGGGACAGGACAGGAAAAGAGAATTAGGTGGCCTATTGCACACTGGTGGCCAACAAACCAGAGGCTGGTTAAGACAAAAAAAGTTATCAAAAAAACTGAGATTAAGAATCAATTTTATAGAACTGGCACAGCCTAGGAGTATAAAATTCAGTATCAATGGGCAAATTTTCATCAAGTTCATAAAAATTCTGCCCTAGGGTCCCCAAGGACTGTCAGGAGGTATGAGTGGAAGATGAAAAGATATTTTTTGCTATTGCAGACTCACTGAGGGCTTGAGCAATTCACCTGCAAGCCCTCAGCCTGCCCAACCCCCCTACTTTTACTGAACCCCTTTGCACGCCAGTAACCACACACACACACTTAGAGAGGTATTTGCATCCCTCCCTCTCTCATCAGCGAACAGGAAGGAGACAGAAACAAAGCAGAACCAACAATTTTAGCTGCAACATCCTGGGCAAGCAAACAGGCATGGCAACAAGAAATCCCTTCTTGTGATAAGCACCCTGACTGCATAGGCCTGGGAGTGCCTGGGCACAGATTCCAGTCTGAAAGACTTAATACATATATTAAAGAGGAGGAAAGGAGATGCTTTGTTCAACAACTGCCTACCCCATCACAGAAATCAGAGATCAAGCAGTCAGGTGTATATGTGGGTTCTATCTACACATCTGAAGTTGTTCTTTTCTCTGCCTTTCCCCACCCTTGCTCAACACCAAAGAAAAAATACTAACTTTAAATTGCAGTACCTGCACTTATTTAGCAGTTACCTGCAGACTACTTCTCTCAGTTTATGGATGAGGAATGGAGGGGAAAGGTAAAAAAAAAACATGCTGTCAACAGAAAATGTATTTTATTAAGCCTGAATTACCCATCTACATTGGGGTGAAACAAGTGTCCCCCCCAGCCCCCTCCTGCCCCTTCCACTTCTTAAAAAGCAACTTACTGGAAACTGAAAGGTAGCGTGTTTGGTTGAAGCTCTTTGTAAGCTGTAAATCCTCTATACAAAGGATTTCTCAATTCCTGCTTCTTCTGTAAGAGGAAAGGCCACAGAGAATGGGTCTTCTCAAAGATTCTGTCAATGACAAATAACATCTAATCACTACAAAAAGAATCAAAGCAAGTGGATCGATGCCATTGGTTGTTGAGTAGAATTAGATTAAGAGAGCTGAGAAGTATTTTTATACGGTATCTGATTAATTTCATATACATGGGATACATCACTGAGGAATATATACAGTCATCTAAAATGGAGAATCACAGGATCACAGAGTTGTAGGGGTTGGAAGGGACCTCGAGAGATCATGGGGTCCAACCCCCCTGCCAAAGCAGCTCCCCAGCTCATACTGCACAGGTCGGTGTACAGACAACTCTTGAATCTCTCCAGAGAAGGAGATTCCACACCCCCTGGGCAGCCTGTCCCAGGGCTCCCTCACCCTCACTGGGGAAAAGTTCCTCTGCATGTTGGTGCGGAACTTCCTGTGCTCCAACTTCCAGCCATTGCCCCTTGTCTTGTCCCCACAGACACTGAAAAGGGGCTGATTTCCCCTGCACCCCATGCTTAAGATATTTATAAACATTGATTAGGTCCCCCCTCAGTCTTCTTCTCTCCAGGCTGAACAGCCCCAGCTCTCTCAGCCTATCCTCGTAGGGGAGATTCTCCAGGCCCTTCATCATCTTTGTAGCCCTTCTCTGCACTCTCTCCAGAAGGTCCCTGTCTTTTTTACACCAGGGAGCCCAGAACTGGACACAATACTCCAGGTGGGGTCTGACCAGGGCAGAGTTGAGGGGGTGGATCCCCTCCTTTGACCTGCTGGCCACACTCTTCCTGATGCCCCCAGGATCCCATTGTCTCTCTCAGCCCCCAGGGCACACTGCTGGCTCATGGCCAACCTGTCATCAACCAGGACCCCCAGGTCCTTCTCCACAGAGCTCTTCTCCAGCAGGTCACCCCCAGCCTGTACTGATACACGTGGTTGTTCCTCCCCAGGTGCCAGACTCTACACTTGCTTTTGTTGAATCTCATCTGGTCTCTCCCTGCCCAGCTCTCCAGCCTGTCCAGGTCTCTGGATGGCAGCGCAGTGTCCTGCGTGTCAGCCACCCCTCCCAGCTTTGTATCATCAGCATACCTGCTGAGGGTGGATGATATCCAGCCTGAAAGGGGTGTCCACAGCTATTGCTGTCAATCAAATTAAAACTTTGGGGGTAAAATTAACCTGTAGATTTCTTTCCATGCTGTAGAATGTAAGCTCTCTGAAGGCTGTGTGACCCTTAACCAACCCACAAGTACATTATTAAAAACACAAACCAAACACAACCTGCCCTTCTGACATTTCAAGTGACTTCCAGACCTCCAGACCAACTCACCTCAGCTCCTCACGCTCCTTATGGCAGGTGCCAAGGAAGTTGCCAAACTGGCAGGAGTAGACGTGGTCGTGGATTTCGAGGAGGAAACGCTCGTTAAACTCAAACGTGCAGGGGAACTGCTGCATGAGCTGCCAGACACATTCAACGAACTGCGTGAAGACAGGGGATACTTCTTTGGGGTCACCATCCAAATGGCTACACCTAGAGAGATGCAAACAAAACAGGGTTAGATCCTGTGTCACCCAACAATAAAGAACCTCCTTGCCATTAAGCAGCTGGGAAGTCTTCACTACTAGAGTAAGACTCTGCAGAGTCAGAAAACCCCCCACGTGGTTTAACTGAGGGAAACCACACGTTAAGGCACGCCACCCTGAGCACTGCTTGTTCTCCCAAGGCTACCTGGTAGAAGCCATGAGAACTGTGCAGGGTCCCTTTCTTTAAAGCAAAGCCAGCAATGGAAGAGCCTATGTTAACAGACTTGAAAGCATCACAAGAAATATTTGTGAAATGGGAATCCTTAAGCCTATGCTGTAGGCACATGGGAAAAAGGCAATACTCTCCAAAGAAACATCTACTGCTCAGACAGAAGAAAAGAACAACCCCAAAACCCAGGGCAGGTTTGGGATATAACCTGGAAATCCACAGAAAAGAACAAGGTATCCCCAAACTTGAGTGGAAAACTGAAGTGAGATTTCTTATGACAAATCTGGCTAATCAAATCCCTGTTCCTGATTCTGTGATTCCGACTGCAATGCCCTAAGCAGCAGCAAGGAAGAGGATTGATTTCCCTCAGAGCGATAAGGCACCAGCCACTACAACAGGATTTGTCTAGTGGACTAAAAGTTTATATTCTGAATACTGAAAGCCATGTCTTGAGTACTTTTTGTAACCATTTCCAGGTTCTCACACTTGGAACTATCCTTTATAATAGGAGCATTTTTATTAATTTTTGTCTTAAAGTGAGAAAGGTGAAAAGGAATCCCTGAAGAAGCAGAAGCCATGACCACAGAATGTTTATCTGGCCAATAATGACCAAACTGAAGTTTGTCTGCTTCTTATTATACACCAGCATAAGGGTGTGAGTACTGCTTATTTTCCCCAAGATGCTTTAGGGGAACAGGTTTATTACTAAAACCAGGAATCAGTTTCACATCGAGGACAAAGCCCTGACCCCCTGCACTACCTGTTCTCTTCTGGATCATTTCAGTTAAGTTCAATATGGTAACCACAGCAAGAAGCAATTCATGGTAATATCCCTACTAGATGCAGACTGTCAGCTAGAGGAATGAGAGTGCAGGTCAGATTGGTTTCCAGCACTGTAGTGGGGCCAAGTTTATGCTTTGAGCTTGGTAAAAGTTCTGAAAAACATTAGCTGAGATTTTCTTCCAGGAGATGGGCACAGAAGAACTAACATCTCCTGCCAGAAAACTGTCACTCCTCAGGTAACACAAACATGATATTACAGGTAGGAAAAGAGAATACAATTTGCTCAAGACAGATATTTGTGAAGTAATTAAAAAAAAATAGCATTGATGAAATAAAACCGGTGTATGTTAAGGCTGTCACACCACCAACTCCAGTGTTTTCCAAGTCTTCTCTCCTCTATCCTTTATTTTCACAGGAGTACTCGAACCAGAACACACTGCATTCATTTCACAGACAAGCCTCCACCCAAGTCACCCAATATCAGGCCCTCCTTACCTGTGTGAGAACTTGTGGCCCATTGCGATCCACTCCTTCTCTATAAGAACCTTTGGTTTCAAAACACAAGTGAAAAAAACCCTATTACTTTAGAAAAAGCCAAATGAAGCTTTTGATGTTAAAACCTTACAACTAATGCTACCCACTGACCCCACAGGTACAAACATATCCTTAGAAGGCAAGGAAAACAGCAATGTATAGATTACAAGTTATCCACAGCTACCAGTACACCACCACTGGTGGAATCAGTGTTTATTTACTGGTGGAATCACTGGTTATTTCAGGCAAGTATAGGACTATTTTGAGGGAGTCTCTATGTTATTAAAACCATAAGATATAAACACACTGAGCTAAAAGAGTTAACAGCTTAATGTTACACCACTCACTATTTAATTCAGAAGAGTATCATGGTTTTCAGCAAATAAATCAGCAACTGGAATTCAACAAATGTTTAACATGCAAATAGGAATATAAGCAGCACTGCTGTGGACTGAGGAGCTCAGGATGAAACCAGAAAAGCTGCAGGATGGCAGCTGGAGAGGGGCTGGGAGGCAGAAATCCTTCCTGGGGAGTGGCAGAGCCCTGGCACAGGGTGCCCAGAGAAGCTAAGGTTGCCCCTGGGTCCCTGGCAGGGTCCAAGGCCAGGTTGGTTAGAGCTTGGGACACCCTGTGCTGGTGGGACGCGTCCCTGCCTATGGCAGGGGGGCACTGGGGGAGGTCTGAGGGTCCTTCCCACCCACACCAAGCCTGGGATTCTAGGATATGGCGATTTCTCTTTAAACACAGAATGCCTGTGCTACAGGTAAGAAAACAAGGAAGCAGTATTTTCTCACAAGGAGCCAAATAACTGATGTTGAAACCATTATTACTTGCCTCGCCTGATCATATTTAAAGATCAGTTCCCAGCATCACAGAATCACTGAGGCTGGAAGAGACCTCCAAGATCATCCAGTCCAACCATCCCCCTAACACCTCTATTACTCACTAACTCATGTCCTTAAGTACCTCATCCAACCTTTCCCTGAACACCCCAAGGTGACTCCACTATCTCCCTGGGCAGCCCCTTCCAAGGCCCAACCACTCTTTCTGAGAAGGAATTTCTCCTCATTTCTAACCCCAACCTCCCCTGGTGAAACTCACAGCCATTCCCTCTTGTCCTGTCGCTTCTTATCTGCAAGAAGAGGCTGACCCCCAGAAAAGAAGGCTCAGGGTGAGACCTTATTGCTCTCTACATCCTCTTCTCCAGACTGAACAGTCCCAGTTCCCTCAGCCACCATCCTCAGACTTATGTTCCAGTCCCTTTATCCACACCATCCAGAGACTTAAAGAAGGAAAGGAAGGCAGAATTTCAGAGAGTTCTTGGAAAAACTGAAAAGCAATCCCTTTTTTACACTTGTGCTGCATGTGTTTAGGAATAACCACTGCCAAATTTGCTCATGTAAATCATGTGCTCACAGGACAGACATGCATTTGTCTGTTTTGATTACTGCTCCCATTCCTAATCAAAATGCTGTTTCTTAGTTTGTACAGAATCGTTGAGAACACAGCCAAAGCCCAGGCAGTGCTTCACACTCCCCTGTCATTTTAATTGTATACAGACTGCAACATAATCCAGATGCAGAACCAATAATTAAAATAGAACAGAATGCAAGGAAACAGTCCTGACACTGCAACACACTGGAGGAGCCCCTTGTTCAGAGTTCCTTAAAAAAAACCTGAGATCTGAGAAAAGCAGCAGTTTGCCTTCCAAGTATTTGGAAAGGTAACATCCCAGATCACACTGTATTTATGGAGTGCTGACTTCAAATAAGAAAAAGGCTGCAGTAGAAGCAAATAGCCAAGTTAATGTCTAATGGCTTTTTTTTTTTTTAAAAAAAAGATCTTAAGTGATGTGCAGGTTACAAGCTGCCCTGGGCCCACCAATGAGTTCACCCAGTTTTAAATACTAGCAGTTAAGGGATCATTTGCTACAAGTGTCAAAGGACAAGCTGCTTCACCATTCTTTTTGTGGGCTGCTGCCAGAGTTGCATCCTTTGCTCACTCATCTCTTGCTGAAATGTCTCATTAGTGGCTCTCGTATGGACATTCAAGGAAACAAGATTTGGGAATGTAAATCAACCACTGCCCTTTTATGCCCATGCTGTTCAGAGCAATCAAAGCTTGTTTATAGTATCAAAGCTGGTTTTATATAGGTCACCTGCTGCTGCTCGTTCCACAAAATGGCCTTAATTAGGGCCTGTTTACATTTCACATCCAGACAGCACTTTTTATTTGTTGAAGCTCCAACATCTGTGTTCTTACCATAAAGCCTTTAAAAGTCCTATAGAAGGGATCTAAGAGGAGGCTAGCCAGGGAGCAGACCTGCGCAGTGCGATCCCAGCCGTCCGAGCAGTGGACTAACACACTCGCCTTTTCATCTTTCACAGCCTGTGAAGGAGACCAGACAGAACACTTCAGCAGCTGTCTAGGTTGGTTATTGCAATTAAATGCTACCCCTTCACCTGCATTTACCTGACTGGCCTAAAACCCAGGGGGAAATTAGTCACATCTCATCCAGACCACAGAAGTGCAGCATTTCTGGGTATAGAACCTCCAACCCACAGGAAACCCCAACTAGCCTAAAATGCTGCAGCAACACAGATCCCAACCTCAAAATGCTCAGTCTTCTGAAAGGCCAAGAACTCCCAGTGCCCTCCTCTGAGGCAAAAATTTGGAGGATGAGTAAGGAATAATAATTGGACACATAGGGACTAGGAACTCATGAAGACAAATTAGAAGAGCTCTTCCCAACATCCTCTCAGGTGGATCACCTTCCTCCCTTTGACCAGTGGCAGAAGCCTCTTGATTGCTAGATGGGAAAATTTTTAAGAGCAATGACAGCATTTACAGGTCACTCCTCTTGCCAGGTGTTGCCTGTGTTCCCTTTACTGTGACAAAAGAGCCATACACTTTAGTGACTCTCCTCCTCTTGCCTGACCTGCAGAGCCACAAGCTCTGTGGAAACAAGAACTGCATCGAATAATCAACATGAGCCTTGTCACATCACACAGAACTGGGGGAAAACAAACTGGTCTGAGGAATCCATCATTTAAAGCAGAGCAGTTCAGTAAGTAAGGAGCACAAGATTACGAGCTGTTTGCCCTACTAGTTATGTGTATAGAGGTGTTTATAAAGGCCATTTGTTCCCATTCTGTGCTTTTATTTCTTTCCAACAAATTCCAATAAAGCCTAGACAAATGCTTGTTACAGGCAGTGAACAGGACAGTGCCTCAGCAATTTGTTGAGTCACAGCAACTGGGAGACCCACTCAATGTTCTCCAACTGCAGGCTCGTTCTTAGAGCTGAGCCCAACCTGAGCAGCAGTGTTTTCCCACGTTCTCTCCAGAGACACCTTCATGGTCTTGGAGCAGTCTCTAACAGACAAGTACATATTTTTTAATTCACCTGCAGGCTGGGGTACAGTTTTACCTTGGCAAGAAAGACACTTGCATCCATCACAGCCTTAATGTGCCGTAACCAACCTGAGTTCTCCAGCCCAGTGAGGAAATCGCTCATTGAGGGGGACTTCATTTCACACACTAAGAACACAAACAAAGGAATCAGTCAGTTCCATTAACAACATTTCTTTCCCACCTCCTCATTGCTCCTCACAGCAACAGTTGGGTAGATTCCAAAAGCTAGTATTTCCACACTTCTGAACATCATCAGCAATATCCTGTCGATAGGACACAGAAACTACTGGTGACGTAAATACACAAACTGGGAGCTTTCAGCTAAGAGAGAGCTTGAAGGTCTGAAAAATCTCCTCCTCCTCCTCTTTAAATGGCAACTCATTTTTTCAGCTGAGTTTCTTCCAACACAAGCATTTAACTCTCTGCTACTTCACTATAAATCACCATTGTGCACTTAACAGCCGCCGACACCAGCACAAAGATCTGAGAAAGGAGAGCTCTAATTTAGAGAGAGAAATAACATGTCTAACCTTGAAGGCAACTCAGATGTGACACTGAAACCCAGCATAGAAAATACTTAAGAGTAATACAGTTCAGTAGTCTGTAAGCACCAGCAAAAGAGATTTTATCACCACTGAAGAAGAATATGGGAGTAAACAACTATTTATTCTGCCTCTTCTTCCACCACAAAATAAGTCTGCCAGGAACAGGCAATTTGGGATCAGGAGAATCTCTTGGTCACACAAAGAACCTCATTCTTCTCCAAGGCCAGGCAGATGGTAGCATCAATTAGAAGGAAGATGACCATTATATGCTTCTTACTAAAATATTAAACTCTGATTTTGAATGGCAGTTCTTGTATTACATTTTAGAAAACTAAGTCAGAGTGCCAAGAGGAGTGTGATCTGCAGCATCCACTCTGCTCCTTTCCATGGCCTGTGCCAGCACAAGACCAGGAACAGTGCTGGGAACCAGCTAGCAGAGTATTGCTGGCTTGATCCAAGCTACATCATCACCTTCAAGAGAGCTTCTCCAGAAGCACAGCAGTGAAAACATGCACTCGATTCACCTCTTGATGTCCAGTGGCTCAGGTTATTTCTCCTGCCTTGCTTTGCATTTTTCCCTAAGGTCATAATCTCAGAGTAGCTTAATTACCTGAACAACACTGTATTTTTTCATATTTTAATGAATTAAAACATTAAATACTTTTTTGTATATTAAAAATAAATCAGTTGAAATCAGAAATAAATGAAACACAAGAACTACGTGCTTATGAGCTTAAAGTCTTTGGAAGCTTGTGCCAAAATCTTGTTTCCCCATCAGAAATACTGTTTAACAGACATACTGCAAACCAGGCACAGCAAACCCCAGAAAAGTATTTCTTCAACAACCTCAGTAGCTTTCTTTTGAGAGCTCACAAAGTAACCATGAGACTATCTTATATATTATGGTTTACCTTTCTCTAGCCTTTTAATTTGGCACATTTATGAAGCTCAGATTTTACCTAAGTAGCACAAGGAACACTGTTAGTTTAGTCGCTGTTTTTGAGCTGCTATAAAACAAACATTCAGTACAGTGAAGGAAGATCTTTGCTGGTCTGCCTCCATCACAGCACAGGGTGTCTATATCCAGCAACACGTTGTGTCCACTTCCAGCAGCCATACCCACCCTCCAGGAGCTTCTGCAAGCTGTTCCGCATCACGTGGATGTTTTCGATGCCAATGAACTTGAAGCGAATGTTATCATAGTTATCTTCATTCTCATAGCCCTTCCCAGCAGCTCGGTTGGCCATGGCATTTAACTGTCAAATTCAAGGGAATGGGAATAGGAGAGAGAGGAGAAAGGGAATTATAACCAACAATACACAGAAATAGATCAGTCTGCTTTGCAAGGACTTAATTGGTTAAAAAAATCGCCCAGAAAATACACTGAACAAAGCTGTTTCTCAGAAATCCTTCCCCACCTCCCAGGCATTACTTCCAGCTGTTTCACTAACATGACACCAGTGTCTCCAGCCCATTAGTCAGAGACTCATTAAGACCCTGGACAGAATCTCTTAGGGCAGGCAGTATGAAAGCCATGCCCAATTTCAGAATACTGCTGTCATCAAAACAAGTCAAGAGACACCAAGTCTGCCTCAGTTGTAAAGAGATTCAGACAGAAGTGTACAAAAGTAAAACTAGGAAAGCCATTTTTACGAGTAACATACATACATGGTGGTATAGAAATAGTAAGAGAATTCCAAAGCTTTTCACAGACATACATGCACAGATGAAATAAAGCCACCTGAGGGAAACATAGAAATATTCAAGTTGAGCAGAAAGAATACAGCAACCAACTGGAACTGCAGAAAAGAAGTAGCAAAGAAGCCAGCTGCTCTAACAGTTACCCAGAACAGTTCAAGAGCTACCAGGAAATCTTTAGTGACCAAAAAAAAAACCCCAAAGAAAGAGCACCTCAACCCCCTGGGTAGTACTTTGGGAAGATGAGTGATTTTCCTCCACAAAGAGAGAAGGAAGAGTCAGATACAGTAGAGAACAATTAAATAACCCTAAATGCCTCAGTTGAACCAGAGTAAGACATGTTGTGTTAGAGGGGGATGTGTGACCAATTATAAATTGTTCCTTTTCCACCAAATACTTTCGAACAGAATTACCATCAGTGATAGTTTAGTGGAACATCTATGATACTGGAAGCTGCCTGTACCAATAGAACATGCAGCAATTGCTATAAACATACACACAATAGGTTCCTTCTAAAGTGTCACGCTACAAAAAGCCAAAATACATCTTGGAACAACAGGTGAAACATTCTCTGTTTTCCCAACAAGGCTTTTTTTTTTCTCCTTCTTTCCCTCACCACAGTTTAACTCTGTGGTTTCTATACAATAACTACAGTATCTGAACAGTGAAGCAGATTCCCAGAAAGCTCAAATTTAAAATAATCAGAGCACTCAAACCCCTGCATTTAAGTAACTGCATACTCTGAAAATCCTTGTGTTCCAATTGCTTATACCAACACGCCCAATCGATACGCTGACGAGACTATCTTTTGAACTGGTTTCCAAATTCAGTTCCTCAAGATGATGGTCACTAGAGATTTTATTCTGCACGTATTTCTTCAATATCCTCTTACATAAATACCTCAGCAACAAAGTTCTAGCCCAAAATTGTGGCTATGGACCAGAAGAGCTGAACTGTATTAAAGTCCAAACCACACTTCATGAGAGCATTAGTGTTATTTTTTTTTACAAAGGCGGGGGGGTGGTGGGGGGAGTAGGAATTGCTTTTTCTTAATTGTTATCTGACTCCATACAGCTCCAGTTCTCCCCACATCTGCTGATTAAAGCACTTCAACCTCCTGGAACAGAATCCTAAGGCTTCACTCCAACTTAGTTTATTAAGCCAGTGCTCTGCAGGAAAATGCTTCACTGTCTCAGCCAGCTTCATGCTTGCCAGTTGCTTCAGGTTGTCCTTAAGACAAACCTCAGCCCAGAATACCCAGGAGTGCAAGCATTCCTAAAGGCACTTCTATTATCCACAAGAATTCATTGCATTAGGACACCGAAGCAGGAGCCTGACACTAAACTCCCCCCTCAGGCCTGGCACAATTTAACCTAAGGCAGCCTGGGAACGCCTTAGCAGAGTTAGGAAAGAATGAACTGGAAACATTACGAGTTCAGAGGCTTTAGAAAGGAGGCACAAACCCCAAGAAGATACCTTTGGTCTTGTGTCTACAACATACATGAAGGGGCTCCCGGGGTTGGCTTCTCTGATGGCCTGCAGCATCTGCTCATCCTCCAGACAGCGCGCGCTGAACCCGGACAGAGGCTGGCTACAGCGGCATATGGCGGCCTGCAACACAGGGTGGCTCACAGTCCTCTGCTGCCATGCTGCCCGAGCACCCCCCCCCAAAGAACAGCAATTTCAGCATCCTATTCTCCAAGCTCCCTCTTTACTGAAACAGCTGCTACTTAAATGAACATACAGAAATGCAAGTGGGAGATTTCCCAAAGCTACGAGTTTGGAACCTTAAGGACACAGTGAGGCTAAGGAGCCCTAGTGCAGACTCCACTGCTGTGCTCCCAAACCCACTGTGCTGATGATCAGTAAACCCTGATGACCAGTAAACCCTGATGACCAGTATCAAGTTTCTCATGCTTTCCACTTGGTTTCTATTGCCCAAGCCATTCTTTTCCACTTTGCTTATCGGGTGCAACCGTTCCACACTCAGAGCCACACTGAGTGTGCTTTCAGGAAGTTTCCATAGCTGCCAGCACAACTCCATAGAGCTGTCCAGGTCAAGCCACGCTTCCTCAGGAAAACAACAATTTGACTGTGCCAGCATTTTCCTAACATCTGCATCTAAAACACTGCTGAGACAGCATAGTTAAAAATTTACATTCTGCTCTTCAGTGGAAAAAAAACCCCAAAAACCTGAAACCTTCACTTAGTCTGGATTTATTTCAGGGTGGTTCCTAATAATCTAGCTGAGTGAACATGTATCTTGTTAAAACATTATTCAGTATCTCTCAACAGTAGATTACAAAACCAAAACAAGAATCACATAACAAGGCATTGCTGAAAGCTGATTAAAACACCCAAAACTTTACAGATGGGAACCATGGAGAGTCTGTGCTTTTTGCACAGCTCTGGATGTGTCCCAAGCGTTTGTCTTAACCAGCATATTCTGTGTGTCAGAGCAAATCAGTACTGAAGCCCTTAAGAGAAGCAGAGATCTAAACCATAAATTAATATGCTCTAAAAATTATCTCCTCTTTTCCTTTCACTAAGAGGGGACTAGACAAGAAGGGGAACCCTTACTCCCAGCAAAGACAGCAGATGATGAACAACTAACATTGTTTTCTTTATATAAGTAAGAAAGCACCGGGATTCGCCCTCTGCTTCTGAACCTTGAACTTCCAATCACCACTGCCTTATTAGCAGCTCTAGGCACCACTATTTCTGGAGGGTATGTGTTGCAAACCTAAGCAGGAAGAAAAAAAAATAAATTAAAAAAAGCACATATTACTACTCAGCAATTCACAATTCACAGAAAAATCATCTTTAGCTTATGCTCTAGCTTTCCCAACAGGAACAGATCATCTGCCACAGGATATCTAATGTACTCGACATCTGAAGTTGTGAGCCATTATGATGCATTTAAAAAAAAAAAACAACAAAAGAAGAGAGCAAAATAAAATAGTCTGGTGAAGGAAACAATTTTGCAACTGAACCTAAAAAACCCCCAAAACTCCAACTGCACAGCATACACTTAAAAGGAAGTTCTTTAAATCCCTAAATTGTATGAAAGGTTCTGATTTTTCACAAAAAGAGAATTTAGGAACAACTATATTTAGAAGTTCCCTCTAAATCTTATTCAACTTGAAGTGAGCTTCCAGCAATCAGGTAGCATCCTGAGAGACCAGCTTTATCCTTTTTCCTTAGGCAAGTACAGTCTCTCCAGCACACATTTCACAGATAAGCTATTCTCCAAGCCTGCCTTTACTTGAGGCTTGACAATTTTAGAACATAAGCTGGAAATTATAAAGCATTCACACTTGAGAGTTACATTCCAGCAAGTAAAGTTTCAGAGTGATTAATGATTTTAGATGCCCACACTAAGGTGCTCCAACCAGCTAATGGAAAAAACAGCTCTCACACCATAGCTCAATTCAGGCATCCAAAGCTGGAGTCATTTAAAATTACTGGTCATTTCTGACAGAAAAGGCTTCTACTTCTTCAACCCAAAGCACAACAGGAAGAAAGCTAATGGGGGAAGGGAGCAGAGAGGAGGGAGAAGGGATTCAAGGCTTCAGCTGCTGGTTTCTTCCTAAGGGTTGTCTTTTGGGCAGAAAGGCCTGACTGCACACATCAGGAATAAAAGGGAAGTAATACAAATCAGGAGTTTAAATGAAAGTATTTTTCAAGAAGCTCACTCACTGTTGTTTAGATCCAACCTAGCCTTACATGAGAGAAAGAGAAGAAAATAACAGCAACAGCCAGTTAGGACTACAACAACAGAGAGCCCTCATCTAGCAGATGATCCAACCAGGCAAGAAAAACCCCTTGGTTTCGGTTACTCTCTTTAATTTCTTTACTCAGTCCCTTCCCACTCTGCCTTATTCCCACCAAGCCAAAGTACTGCCATTTATTTCTCTTCTACACATCTGTCACCAGCCTGGTGGGACAGGGTTTGGAAATACCAAAAGCAACTAAGGGTACTTCAGGGGTTTTTTTTGTAACAGATGGTTTGACATTTCTCTAGAAAGAAACAAGTGCCTGGTATTTTGCCAGGGGGATCAAAGCAAACCAAGGTGACTCTGCAGCTCCGTTCTGTTCTCCCACAGCATCATTATCTACACTTTCACATCGAGACGACGCTGCTTCGATTAAAACCAACTGAGCTCGTTCTTCCCCAGAGGCATCACTTATGCAGCAGCAGAAAGACTGCTGTATGTCATTAATAACAAAGGAGATACTGCATTAAATGGCTACTTTGGGCAAGAGTTACCTCGTAGTCTTTATTAACATCCGTTATTTCCCAGTAGTCATTTGGAATTCCCATGCGCTGGTAATCTACTGTTAAATCAATCAGCTTCCAGCCAATCTCCCGGTTCTCTTTAGACATTTTAGGGTTGTAAGAGAAAGCATAAAGCTCTTCAGGTTTCACTGGGAAGGAGAAAGAACAAATAATTAACTAGTTAGAGAGGTACAAAGACATGGGGAGAGGTCAACACTTCTTCCTGAAGGCCAGGAAGTCAAAACTAAGCACGCTGTGCAAGCCAGTAAGCTGGAGGTGTTCTATAACCAACACAAGGACTGAAGAAATTATTCAGTCAAGACCAGGAGACTCAGCAATCATCTACTACAGGCAGCAAAGGGCCATGGCACCGTGCTGTGTAGCTGGCTGTATTTTAACAATAGCTATTTTCCTTACACTTCTGCCCCCTCAAAGAGCAGAAGCATAAAGTTTTCCCTCATCCCTTTGTGCACTTACCTAATTCTAAGCAAACTTAGACTGATTGTCACTCCTTGAAAAAAAAATAACTGAGCACTCCATAGAAGAGCACAGGTAATTAAAATCTCCCAACCTCACTTCTACAGGCTTTTGTTCCATGTAGTACTGACTGCTGACAGTTCCTGCTGAATTCCCAACGCTCCATTCCCACATGCAGGGTGATACACTAAAACCTTCTGTTAAAATGACAACTTCAAAGTGGCAATTCTTCCTGAGCAAGTTATTTCCTACTGAATTCACTGCACCAGGCACGTTAGACAAGACAGATATCATAAGAATTAATCCAGAAATTAAAACATGTATGAAAAGGTATGTTTTCTGTGAAGAGTTCATCAAACAGCTCTTACACACCTTTAACTTCATCATTCAGCAGTGAGTTCTGAGCTGCATGGAAGACTCGATAGATGGCTTGGATATTACTGTCAGCCCAACAAAAGCTTCAGGCTGTGCCTGACAAATGGTAATTTCTTCCTCCTTCCATCTCTACCATCCCAATTTCTTTCCCTCCCTTCATAAAATGCAAATCCAACTAATAACTCATTCAGCTGATTTCCAAGGCAGAAAAAGCTCCAGAGACAGAGTGAAACCTGTCAGAGCCTGATAAAGCAGCCAGGTTACCAAGACAGGTAACCCACAGCTGTCAGTCATACCTGCACAAGTCATCAATAATTATATGCTCCAGCAAAAAGCCATGAAGGAACCATACGTAGAGAAATTCTAGAACAACAAAGGAGAGCTGCCAAAATCCATAAATATAACAAAAGAAAGCTACAGCATATTAGACAAGTACCCACAAGACAAAGGAACAGATGAAATCCCCTGCAGTGATAGCTCCCACACTTTGAGATCCTACATAAGCCTCTAACTTTCAAAACTAAAAGATCGGCAACAGCTTTTTATTTAAAAAAAAAAAAAGCCAGATACAGCATCAGAATTACAACTTCCAAACTAAGAAAACTCCAAACTCCAAAGCTTGGGCACACAGGAGATGCTGGGAATAAACATCAGACTTGCTACCAATCAAAAACTCCCAAATTCAGCAAAACCCACATCTAGTACAGTATTTCTAGTAAGCCCTACGTGATGGCCAGCATGAAACAGATTGGTGCTACCAATGCCCTTCCCTTACACTGTGACATAATCAAATACAATTACAAATGGCATCCCTGTTACTACACAAAACCCAAATACCAGTGCACTGAAGGAGCACGCCAAAAGCAGAAGCTACTGTACATAGAAACCAGGTAGGAAACCTGGTGGAATGCTGTCCCACAGGAAGAACAAGGAACCTGAAGATTCATCCATGATGGACTAAAAAGCTGAAGACAGAAGAGCCACAGGCTTTTGAGGCTGCTTTGCTTAAACTCAAACTTAAAGAGTGATGCCGAGTCAGGGCAGCCAGACTGAAGCACAGGGTTTCACAACTGAACAACAACAAACACTGAAGAGATGCCTAAACATGCCATTGGGAAACAAAAGAAAGATGTCAATGTTTGAAGCTTTATTTCTGGGATTCCAGAATTCCCTGGACACCATAATTGACAGGAAAAGGCAGAACTACACACAGCCAACAGCTAAGTCACAGAAGTGACTGACAATGGCCTGGTACAGGGTATGACAGCATGAGTGCTACAAGAAAGAAGCCTGAGATGCTACATACAGTCTCAGTGAGGCAAAAGAACTCTGCACAGGTCTGGAGAAGTTCCTTAAGGGAGACCACCTCATTCCCACTGCCTCAGAAGATGTGCATTTGGTTTGGGATCAAGTGCCCCAGGTCCACAGGGCAGCACTCCCCTTACTGAGCCAACCCACACCGACCATCTCTGCTGGTGGAAACCGATGCCAATTTCACATCCTCCTGCTCCCACACAGACAGGGCAAAACCAACAGTCTGGCAGGCAGAGCTTTCTCTAATGCTCAAATGAGCTCAGAGACTTTCAAAAGATTTGCAAAACAGACTCTCATCCTAAATACCTGGCTGTGAAAGTTTAAGCAGGGAGGTATACACTTCGTGACAGTCACGTTCCTGCCCAATGACAAAGTGAGCCACGTGGAAGTTCTTGCAGTGAATAAGGAGTGGATAGCCAGCTGTGGTCAGAGGCAATTTTTCTACAGTTGCAATATGGTGATGCAGGATCTGAAAAACAGGAAACAACATTTTTCTGACAAGGCTGTGAGCAGTACACACAGATTTTTTTTTTTGGTAACACTATCAGCTATTTATGCTGACTGCATCTAACTAGCAGCAGAAAGTGAGTTTACTTGTGATATTTATCAAACAAATGTAATAAACATCTAGGCTGTGCACCTGAAGGCTTGGTAAGAGCAAGACTGGAAAAAACCAGATGTACTATTATTACCTCAGAGACGGATGCACAGCTCGGGTCACCTGGTTCACTTTGCTCTCCTTCCACCCCCACATGCAATATATTTTATCATTCCAACTTTCCTTTAGAATGAATAAAAAGGCTAATTTCAAGGCTAATTTTGCACTTCTAAAAGCTGTGATGAATTCAAATTTAACAGCTTGCTGAATTGAATTTGAGATAGGAAATTAGACAAGTTTTTTTATGTTCCTGGAACTAACACCAATTCAGCGAGCAACCTCCATCAAGTCACACTACCACTGTGTCAATTTCCTTCCAAAACAGTCCTTTCTGTCAAACATTAGGCATCAAAATGCTGTTAGGAGGTCACTACAAGTCTGAAATATGACACAAAGTAGTTTTTAGGCTTGTGTTTAAACAGATTCCAGGTACCACAACTTACCCATGTTTCCTTCCTGACTTCAGCAGAAGCATCTACGTAGATAAGGTGGGTTGCTGTGAGGTATAATGTCCCATTCGCTGCCTTCCTATTTGTGTAGCGATCTAGTAACTTCACATTTTCAACCTGTGACAACAAAAAGCATAAACAAATGAATTTAAATGTTGATGGAGGAAGTATCTAAGCACTGGTTGAACTGCAGCCACGTAGCAGCTAATATATAACTCAGGAAGGAAGAAAAACTTAAGAATTCAAGTCTGCCCTGCAACACTAACTCAACTTTACATTATAAATTCAATTAGTTCTCCAGGCATTAAAGTCAGAAAGGTCAAGCAAACAGCTAAGATTTAGCACCAGGGTGAGTAACCAGATTACTGGATCTGCAGCCAAGACGATCAGTGTTTATTACTGTGCAAGGCTGCAGAAATAATAAGACAAAGAAGTACAAGAGAGAAGACCATCCATGTTCAGTACAATCAAAGTGATGCTGGGAAAGAAACAGCCCTCTCCAGTCCAACTTCCAAGTACTCCATCACTATAAAAACAGTGTCATTAGCTACTCTCATAACACACTTCCTAGGCATGTAAATGTATCTAATAAACCGTGCCAAGCTAATTAATAAAAGAGTCTTTAAAAGCATCAGTGCAAACGCAGTGAAACATTAATTTTAAAGTATTTTATGTTATTTGACTGATTTGCTCCTGGCCTATTTGTTTCCTAACGAATACGGAAGGAGTATTTCAAAGCAAAAATAATGGGGAAACCAAACCCACCCCACTGGAAGGGCGAAGAGAACGAGCAGCACAGCAGCACCTGGCACATCAGGAATAGGAGAGCTTCGTTCCCGGGTCACTGGGCAGAGGAAACATCTCGGAACCACGAGTAAGGACACCTGAGGCGCGGGGCTCGGCTGTACGCCTGCCGGGGGCGTTGCGCTTCGTAGCGCATCATCATCGCACCCAGTGAAGCCCACACACCGCTTCCCAGGCCAGGCTCGGCGAAGCAGCTCGGGCTACAAGGCCGCGGGGCAGCCCCAAGCTGCCGGCCCAGGGAACCCACCGCAGCCCGACGCGCCAGCCCGCCTTCCCGCACCTGCAGCAGGCGGGACGCGAGGGGCTCCCGTCACACCGCACCCAACCGCGGCAGCGCCGTCTGATCCGCTACCCTCATCGGGGTTGGGTTCCCGAGCACACCTCCCGGGACCGGTTCCCAGAGGCCCGGGATCGGAACCGCGCCTCCAGCTCCACGCGGGGCTGCGGCAAGAGGCGCCCAGCGCCACCGGCAGCATCGGGCTCTCCAGACGCGGCCGCCGCCCGCTCGGGGGTCCTCAGAGGACAGCGAAGGGATCCGGTCTGCGCTTAAACCAACCTTAAACCAACGCAGCCCCTGGAGCCGCGGAGCCCCGGCCGAGGCCCGCCGCCCCCGGAGGGGAGGGCTGCACCCCAGCGGCCCGCCGGGAGGCACCGGCACAGGGCGGCGAGCAGAGCCCCCGGGCCAGCCCCCCACCCCCAGGAAGCGTGTGAAGACCTGACGGGACGGCGAAGGACCCCCAATGCGACGGGGCCGCTTACCTTCGGCGTGGTGATGTGCTCCATGGCGGCACAGCCCTCCTCCCCCGGCCCCGCCTCAGCACGCCCGCGCCGTCCGGCCCCCGCGCCGCCATTTGCACGGGGCAGCGCCCTGCGCCGCCGCAAACCTCGCGAGAGGCCGGCGGGGAGGCGGCCCTGCCGCCGCCATCTTGGGTGAGGACGGGGGCTTGGGCTCATCGTACCGGAGGGTGGGGCCCATCCGAGCCGAGCGGACAGGGCATCCGCGCCTTGGCGGGGGCCGGCCTGAGGGCCCAGGGGAACTTTTCTACTGCTGCCTCGCCGCCCCTGGGGTCCCCAGACCTCCCCCCGACCCGTCCCTACACGAAGCACGGGGGTGATACTGTGGAAAGCCCGCCTTTCCCCGCAGGGGGATGCGGCGGCGGGGGCTGCCTGGCAGCCGTGAGTCCCCAGTCGTGCAGGGGCTGGGGACAGGTGTGGGTGTGTCAGTACAGGCCCTTAACAGAACCAACAATACCCGTTTTCCCAGGCATCTTTAATTTCAAGGCATTAAAGCTGCCTCTGGAGGATACCCGGGCTTGATCTTGAAGAGCTGCTGTAATTACTGTTCACCTGCCGCTGCTGTGAATGTTCAGGATGTCTCACAAACCCAAGGGCAGCAGGCTCCCCAGGTGTTCAATTGCGATTGAAACCCTTAATTTACAGAGGAATCCTTTCCAGGGGGATGTCCTTGTATAGAGCCTGAGAACTGACACTTTTTAATTATTTCATAATAGTGGATATGAATGTAATGCACCCACTAAGTGTTTGCTATGGGTCCCAGAAGAAAGGCACTCTGTAAGGTGTTGATTAAAATGCTGTGTATTGGAGATAATGCCAGAAGGAAAAAGGGAAGAGCAGATACTCTTGGGTTCCTTAAGCTGTTGGGAAACCCACGTTGTTCAGGTTCAGGCAGGTAACACTGATTCACACTCACAGAACATTAGGAGTTGCAAGGGACCTTGAAAGCTCATCTAGTCCAACCCCCTATCAGAGCAGTATCACCTAGATTAAATCGCACAGGAACATCCAGGCAGGTTTGAATATCTCAAGAGAAGGAGACTCCACAGTCTCTCTGGGCAGCCTGTCCCATGGCTCCATCACCCTCAAAGTGAAAAAGTTCCTCCTGACATTCCCATGGAACTTCCTGTGCTCCAGCTGCACCCGCTGCCCCTTGTCCTATCGCTGCCATCACTGAGAAGAGCCTGGCTCTGTCCTACTGACTCTCAGCCTTTACATATCTATAAACACTAATAAGGTCACCCCTCAGTCTGCTCTTCTCCAAGCTAAAGAGGCCCAGCTCCCTCAGCCTGTCCTCATAAGGAAGGTGTTCCACTCCCTTCATCATCTTGGTGGCCCTGCCATGGCATGCCACACAGTTCCTGCCCATCACCACGGCAGTCCTGCTATAGGATGCTCTTGGAAGAAAGCAACTCTTAATACTATAACTTCTATAACAACACACTTCAGAGTAGAGGGGAAGCACAGCATTCATTAGTTAGGGCTTTGCATTTGTGATGCACATTAATCCAAAGTCTTCCTTTTTTTTCCCTGGTAGCTTCTCATGGGGTTTGCTGATGGATGGTGATTGTTTGCAGTGTTAATGATAAGGAGTAAAGGGTGCTGATTCCTTCCAAGGAGCTCTTATCAAGTAATAGAGGAAACCGTGGGCAAAATACCAAGCAGAAGTGAGCTGCTGAGGCTGGCAAATGCTCACAGTGGAGAAATATACTGATTCAGCTGAATTTGTGAGAAATTTAAAAGGAATTCTAACTCGCCTTTACCATAGGTACCTCATAAATGGGGGAGATGGTGTCTGACACAGAGCTTGTTCCCTCTCACCTCACCAGCAGCACATTCACTGGTCCTTTTTTGGTCCCATCAGGTCTGTGTCCACATGTCCTACCAGGACATGTGCATTTACTGACCCTGAGGAGATGAAGCCAAGTGAGGTATTAAAAGAAAGCAACTAACAGAGAACTAGGCCACAGTGTTGCGCTTGAGTATATTTGGTGAGCAGGGTAGAATCATGAAAAAGGTCTTAAAACCATCCAGATCAATTATGAGTAGGATTGAAAAAGAAGCTATTTCACCTGTCCTCCAGCTTCTTTGGTTTTCTGTTGCCCTGCTTTCTTGTTTTCAAAGATGATACTTAGGAAAGTCAATTTGATCAGACTCTTTGCTGAGACAAGGTTAAGCTGTGTTTCATACAATTAATCAGCTGGAATGCTTTAAGAAAAATCATACTCCACTGCATTACCTTAAAAAAATCAAACTCCACCACATTAGCTCCATCAGAGCATTCACTCTGTAACAAGAAACAATGTGGCTGCTGTGGTAAACTGGAGGCACAACAGTGAGAGAAACACCTGGATTTTTCAGGTATCTGGGAAGCATTTTTAAAACAGGAGGTGGAGTCAACATCAGTGACACCTGCTTCTGTCACAGTTGTTGTGTTGAAGCGGAAGAGGGATGCGTTGCTGCAATGCAGCATGCTCCTGTCGAGGGCTGCAGCTCAGCTGAGCCAAAGGCCCTCCTGAAGGCCTCTCCTTCACGATGCTAGTTATAAGTGCATCCATATGGCTTAGAGCTGTTTGCTGCCGAGGTACTTCCAAGGTGCACTGAGACAGGCAGAGCCCCACCAGACATGAGCCCCCTGTGGTACTCTGTAGGCACATCCAAAAGCAGCAGCTGTCAGAAGAGCAGCTTGGGTGAATATTTCTCTTGAATGGAGGCTTTTGGATGTCCTCCACTGGAACAGCGTGGCAAAACCCTGCTTGATGGATGAAGAAAATGACAGAGCAGCAAGCGTTTTGAACAAGGACACCAAGGCCTGAAATGACAGAGTGCAAGCTTAGGACTGATCCCAGGGCAAGGAAAGCCCTGAGCCCCAGGGTCAGAGGGGCTGCTTGTGGGCTACAGGTTTCAGGCCAGGTATGTCTTTCAGTCCTAGCTCCTTTGGTTTGGGAGCTACTGCTGGACGTTTGGCATGTTTGAATGTGAAGGCAGGTAGAGCCAGGAAGTAACACATGGCACTGTTAGTAGACAAGAAATTATATTTTCACTGTTAGGTTTGTTCTCAAGAGAAGCAAAGCCTTGAGCTCCAGAGTCAGAGGGGCTGCTTGTGGGCTACATAGGGAGGTTTCCCCATGCTGTGACTGAACTTCTAAGCACAGCTCGCAGCAGCTCCGGAGTACAGATTTTTTTCTGTCCTTTTAAGTCCCATTTATTACAGCAATTCCCCCTGTACTGTGAGAACCTGTAATTCTTCCACTCTTGCTCTGAGTTCCTTCCACTGACATTAATTCTGCCATTCATTTGAGGCCACCATCAGACTTGTTTTCAGACATTGCATTGATCCAGTTACTGATAGGCTTTCTATGGACAGCAGAGTGGCCTTCAAAAATTATTCTGCAATCTGGACATCAGTCTGAAGATATTCAGTTTGCCAAGAAATGTAACCTAAACTGTAGGTCTCATGTGTCCCATGCCAAACAATGCTTGTTACCGCATTTTTATTAGTCAGTTACCATTTAGGAGGTGTTTAACAGGCAGCTGAAGTCTACCACAGTGCCTATCAACAATGCTGAAATCTTACATAATGCGGATGAAAATTACATTTTGTCTGGGAAACATCTGAGAAAAAAACAATTTATTGTACAAGTTGTACTGAGGGAAGGATGGGAGGGGGCATTACTAGAC
Organism: Laterallus jamaicensis coturniculus; assembly: GCA_022605575.1. NCBI lineage: Eukaryota > Metazoa > Chordata > Aves > Gruiformes > Rallidae > Laterallus > Laterallus jamaicensis. The sequence goes on from JAKCOX010000014.1 coordinate 5,442,998, forward strand.
ACCCACACTGCTCAGCTCCTGCAGTATGAGTGCCAAAGGGGCTGTTGAAAAGGGAACCTCGTTTACAAGTGGTGTAAAGAGAATGGTGCCAAAAATACATCAACGTGGAGGGTTTAGATACAATTCAATAACTAGTTCCAGTCGGTATGCTTACAGTCCTGCCCAGATGCTGGATGCTGTCATTTTGTAAGCAGACAGCATAATGTATGTCCATCACCGGTGGGCTGATGCTAAGGTCAGTTAAATGACACCAGGCATGAGTTTGGCCTTGCCAGTTTGTTTTTCTCACTTTAATGATAATAAAAAAAATAGCTGTCTCAAGAAATAGCCTTAGGGAGCACAGATTCTGTCCATATTTTAGAATTTTGACTGTCACAAATAGATTCTGAAGTATCTTCTTGGAAAAGAAGAATTCAGAAGTAGCTTAATTCAGGGAATATGAGGCTGCTGAGAAGCATGAAAGCAGAACCAGGTACAGGCTGCTGCAAACTTTACTTTAACCCTTGGAGCTGCCCTTATTCTAAAGGGCCCCTCCAGTGGAAATGTTTTAAAGTGAATTTGGGTATCATGAGGTCGTGTCAGGGTCCTTAAGTGATGAGCTGTAGCATCACCATAATTACAGACCCAATATTATGCGACTAATTAGTTTCCCCTGAAAGTCTGGCAAACACCTCATGGAAAAAAGCTGTACCATTTCTTACACCTTTATTTCTGCTGACACCCCCTGCACGGCAACAGTCTCCTCAGTGCCATGTGCCTGGGTCAAGTGCAGTAGTAGTTCCTAACACCTGGTTATCCATCCACACTGTACTGCAGTTGTCTTTCACATCCTAGGACAACACACACTGCCTGCAAGGTACTACTTCCACAGTAATTCATAATCCCAGTCCACTTCCTGATCTCCCCATCGAAAGGTTTTACACCACAGAAGAGGCTGTGACTACAATCTGCATGCAGGGACCATCCCTCTCCCCCTCTAAATTCAGTACAATCAAACAGAGCAACTCAGGTGTCCCTGGTATTTTTAGACTCCCTGATTGCGTGGCTTTGCTTCCTAATCTGCTAGCCATGCTGTGATGGGGCTGTGGGCCAGCACCCCCAACCTGCCTCGAGTCAGAAGGTTTTCAGTTAATTAAAGCATCGCTTGCCGAGATGGAAAAGCGCCACGGAGATGTGAGGTAAAGAAAGGAGTAGAGTGGGTTTGGGGCTTTTTTTCCCCTTGCAGTTGCTGGGGCTGGATGTTTTTCATGGACTGAAAACAAAATGTTATCATAGCAACTCTGGGGAAATCACCTGACACTCATGTCCACTTCCAGCAGTTTAGGAAGCTAACTGATGAGCACGTCGTTTTATCTGGTTTGTTGCCCTTGGAACTGAGCTGAATACTTTCCTAACAAATGGTTCATGCAGCAAAGCTTCCTATCTTTTCTAGTGAACAGCCAGGAGCAGATTGGGATGTTTCCCAGATGCACTGCATTTTTTAGAGTTATTCTACAAGATTCTTCTTGCTTATTGCCTTGCAATGTGGGCTGCACTTCTTGGGTTTGAATGGTCTCACCATTAAGTGGCATTGTTTCCACCCCCTGAATAGAAACAGTCTCCCTGCACAAGGCATGTTCACAGAAAAGCGTTTTCTTGCCTGAACTTGAGAAAACAGGTAGAAATCTGACTTCTGCAAAGAGCTGGGTTACTGAGAGCTCCCTGGCATGAACATTCATGGAATGGGACCGCGCAAGGAGTCTGAGCAAGGCCCAAGCAGATGTGTTTACCGTTGCAAGCAAATCTCTGCAGATAATGTTTTGCAGTATGTGTCTATCTCTGCGAAGAATAAAGCCCCCTGCCCCCCAAGTCTGCAAACATCACAGATCCCAGGCTTCCCTAAGGACATAGAGCTATTCTCCTTTGCTCTGCTGTCAAGTGGGAAAGCTGTTTCCAAGAACTTTTATTTTTTTTTAACAGCTTCCACTGGGCTCCCAGCTGGATTCAAGCTCTGCATGGCTGACTCACTGACCGAGGGCTGGGAATGGCTGTCTGCCCCTCACACTGCGCTAGCTGAGCTGAGGGCTGAGGTCGGCTGGCTGCCTGCTCCATCTGGAGACCTCACACAACAGATAAAGGGAGAGATCATATGGCATTAGATCTGAAGCAGAGCAGGTACTTTATAAGGGTCTGGTGGGCACTATTCCTCTAGTGTAAGACACGATGTAACAAACTACAAGTGATCTACAGCATTAAAAGATGTATGGCAGAGAGACTGGACAGCATATTCTTTGCAGCATAACATGTTTCAGGGTATTGCACTCTTTTGTTCCAGCACACAAAGCTCTGATCCAGTCAAGCTTGTTAGCAGTGACAAACTCATGCCTAACTTCTTCTCTTAGATGAAATTGAGTTCTTCATTTTTCTTTTTGAGGCAGGACTCAATCCATAGTGACAAAGGGTGGATTATCTGCCTCTCAGAAAGCTATCAAAACCTATCAGAGTGAATTCGGATGTGGGTTTAGGAAAGCTATTGAAAACATGCCAAGGGCTGTATAATACAGGGAAAGTGAGCGAGGACTGTACCTAAATGCAGTGCAGTATTGGGATGTTAGTGTCTGGAGAACTGGGATGGTGTTTGGCAAATGACAGAAGGGGATATAATTCAGGACTGGAGCCAAACTCAAGCTCTACTTGGCTGCAGCAGAATCTCCTCTGGGGTTTTCCCCTGCCACACTTAGAAAATTGTTTTTTTCCCATTTGTAATGAAGCTCAGATTTCAGTATCCATGCATGCACCATGTACACAGTATCTTTTCAGAGAGACAATTAGCTAGACCTTTTCCTGGAGCCCAGCTTTTATTCAAGGACAAACAGAGGGGTTTTGCAGATAGCTTCTCGTTAGAGATCAAATTAAGGAGGGATGTCCCTAGGGCTTGCAGGGGAAAAAATACTCCAGGATTATTCTTCTACACTGTCTATCTCCTTCTGTATGTTGTGCATATCTGTGGATTTGACTCTGTTGTTTAATTACAGTTCTAATCATATTCCTCATGCTTCATTTCCCACTGTAAATAAAAAGAATTTTAGGCTGCACTTTGGCTTTTTTCTTCCACGTGGCTGCAAAAATTTGCCCTTTTTAAAAAAAGCCACTGATTATTGTGAAATCATGCACTCATCTAGTCACCACGACTGAGTTGAGTCATCCCATTGTCAGGGAAAGCACCCTAGGGAACAAAGATGAACAATTGCAGGTTATTTGTCACCAGCGGTGTGTGGAGTGCTTCAACTCCCTGAGTGATAGCAAATGACAGCAAGATGACTTTGTGCTTATACATTCCAAGTATAATATAGTCTGGTGAAATGGCTCCAGACTCTGCTCTCCTTTGCCTAGATCTGACTGAGCATTTGCAAATGCCACATAGGGTAGTCCAGAACTGGAAGAATCATCATGTCCATTTGTACCAGTTGCCACCACACTGGTTACATCTGGCGTGGCCAGTCTTGTTCCAATAGCCCCAGTCCCACGTGAATGGATTGACTGGTTTTGTTCTTGTGCAGGCTGCACCCATTCAGCCAAGCACATTGCTCTGTAATGCCCTGTGGTCAGCTCTGTCTTGTTGCAGTAAAAGAAAGCAATCTTAATTTTGGGGCTGGTGCAGAGAGTAGAGTCTCGTCACAGCCATCTCTCTAATTTAGGTGTTGTGAGATTGCTTTCACTGACAAGCAGCAGTGAAGCAGTGAAGAATGGTGTATCCCATTCATCTCTGGGTTGGCCTCCTGTGCAGTACTGTCCAATGATGAAGCCCTGCCTAGTGCCGACTGAACATCTAGTCAAGATGTGGTGCATGAGTAGATGAAGCTTTAATGTTTCTCTGCAGTCAACTGGAAAAATAATATGTGGCTGTCCAATAAAGGTCTTCAAGGACACTCTAAAAGCAAACTTGAGAGAGGGCAGTGTGTCCAGCAACACTTTGTGCTCTTAGGTACTAAGAAGTGGTGACAAAGTCCACAGTGTGAAGGCACAGGCCACTCATACCCTTGGACAAAAAAAACCATGTGAGGTGAAGAAACAGCAGCCAGCTGGCTCACTCTTGTAGTGTCACTGGGAACTGCAGACCAGAAAGTTGGTCAGATACAGGTCCATACTGTTATTTGCAACCCTGTCATGTTTACTCATCCACTGCTGCTCTGGCACCATTGCCCTCAACTCAGGATGACAAATCGGTTTGCAAAGCCCATTGCATCACCCACCCACAACAGAATCTTGTTGCCCCCAGATAATGTCATTCCAGTTCACAAGAAAAGGCTTTACTTAGAAAAGAAACATTTGCTAACAGCTCCCATTTCTCACTTTTTCCACACTTTCCCTTGAATATGAAATCACAATTGATACCCAGACGGTTCCTCACAGGCAACATTGGCATACGTGTCCCACCATTTACCAAGCCCTTCCTCAGCCTCCCTCTTTTCAACAAGCAGGAGCACTGGTAGCTTCTGGTGGCAAAAGCTTCAGCAGCATGAG